>OZ022488.1:2499054-4998109 GCA_963989405.1 Trypoxylon attenuatum | reverse complement strand
TTTCCCCTGGTTCGGAAAAATGGAACTTTCATATTCTATGATCGCAAAGTTCCGTCAAACAGATGATCTTATTGTTGGACGTTAGTTAGTCAGAGTCAATAATTAATCAGAATCTATTATCAGACTTGTCGAGGAGTTTTCTCCGATAAATTAATATTTTCGATAAATTATTACATCCCGTGAATTGGGTACTAATCAATATCCTCGATTATTATGCTTAAGGAACATAGGAACATAATTTCTAAAGGAGTGAAACTCAATGATCGCGGAAGGGTGCACTCGATAATGGGTAGTAGTCTAACCAGAAGATTGATAGCAAAAGCAGCATCGAGGTCCGCGGATAATTATTACCGAGCCACTTTTCGGAAGCCTCGCGGAGTTTGCGGAAGGTACTCGTTTTCCGCAGGTTTCCGCAAACCTCGAGTGAATAGAACGGTTGGGGTGCTGGTACGTTTGGTGAATTCGTTGCCGAGGTGGCAGCGGCAGGGAGTCTTGAAAGCAGTTCTCGGCCCGTAAATACAGCCTTTTTCACGGGGGTCATTCTCGGGGTGCAGAAAATTTGCCGAAAGAGAGGAAGATAGAGGCACAGAGTAGGCAGTGGTGGTAGTTCATTCACCGAGATGAGCCCCATAGTCGAGGGTAAAAGCGACAGTTTAGTCCCATTAGGATATTTATGGATTGGCCTTCCTCCGTGGAAAGGCCTCGATCTGTTCTACGCGGCACTCTCTCACGAGGGGTTGGTTGTACGCGCTGCAGCCTCCTATTCAGAACGCTAACGGCACGCGACGCGCCATCGAGACTAGCTCCCTTTTTTCTCTGCTTCCTTTTCTCTCTTCTCTCCTTACGCTCGACTCTTTTTCGTCAGCCACCCACACCAACGGCCAGCACGCGAACACCTTGACCCGGGGGTGCCGGTGGTGCATTCTCCGATGGTGCTCTGAAAAAGAGGACGGTGATTTATGGGATGGCGCGCGGCGCGGCGCGGTATGGCGCGGCATGACGCTGCCCCGAGGAATCCCTCTCTCTAATGGGTCGCCCGAATGTCTCAATTTCGCCGCTAATCTCTCGCCTTCTGATTTCTCGGTACTGCTTCCCATTTGCTCCGAAAATCTCCACCAATGTTACTAGTTATAGCCCATCGGTTGAACCTACTTTGCCAATTAAATCTACTTTGCTAAATAAAAATATTATCAATGCTCAAACGGATAACATCGAGATTCATTGAAAGAAAAGACCAGACGCAGGAACATGTGTGCTAGAGAATAGGTTAAGACCCCAACGAGGGTAGCCTCGGCAATTAGCATAAGCCCGAAGAATAGAATTAATCGGCTACCGAGTGGGTGGGAAGAGAAGGTGAGCGGTAGCAGTCGGCACATGGCACGCGGTGCAAGTATGTATAGTGGGCCTTAGCCACACGTACCAGAAGCATCGCATTGCCTCGCATCGGTCGTTAGATCGCATTAACGTGCACGACCATTTTCCAGTCGGGCACGAACGAGATCGTGCATTCTGCAGGCGCGTGCGCTCCTTTCATCCTCTTTAATAAGAGCCGGCCGTGTGTACGCGCTTGTATTTCGACTTCCGGCTGGCCGAAGTCCCCCGGTGGTGCCTAACAGAGATGCATTGTGTGCAACGAAGCACCTGGCACGCGCCAGCTCTCCTGTCTTTATGTAGCCGCTCGTTCGGTCTTTCTTCCTCTGGTTCACTGGGGCAAGCATCTTCTTTCTTGTTTCACCCACTCTTGCCGCTTGCGCTCAGCTCTCCTTTTCCCTCTTTCTCCATTGGCTACCTCACGACCTCTGCTTCTTGCCCTCTTTTTCTCTCTTCTCTTTCTCCTCATGGCCTGGGCCCTCGGCTGGCCGCTCGGCGCACACACCACCCACACGTACGAGCCAGTCGTTATCCGCTGGATATCCTCCGGACGTCTGGCGGTGGCCTCTCCTCTCCATTCGAGTTCCTAACAAGATTTTCATCTGAGATATCTCGGGTTCGGTTAACCGCGTGCGCGCCGCTATTAACGATAAAACTTGTTCGGTAACTTGGTAATTTAGCTCCAGTCCCCGGGAATAAATGTATCTTAATAAATACGGACAAACAGATTTCGCTGGCACGGAAGAAGAAGCCACAGTTAGATCGCGATCCTTTTCCTTCGCTTACCCTTCGCTGCCCCTCCGAGTTGACTCGATGCTTATCGGTCGACTCACCGGTCACGTCTCTCCCCTTCGAAATAATTGAGTCAGATAGAAGAGTAGACCGGAACCGGGTGGAGCGGCTATAACTAAAGGGCGGCTTTCCTAGAGAAATTTAACCCCGACGAAATCTCGCGAACGTTACCAGTCTTCGGCTAATCTGATACTCGGGTGTAAATGGGAAGAATTTCCTTATTCGTACAACTTACTAATGCTAGTAGTATGTATACGATTTTTTATCGTAATACTATAATTAGATTAATATTCGTGAGAGAAACCGTTGGTGATAAAATAAGCAATATGTAACGTACGTGATATATTAATATTTAGTAATATCTCGATTTTTCATCCCCTGTATTACAATGCTCGCTGACGAAGATCGTAGAGTTTCCAGCCGAAAGAACTCTCGAGTTGCCATAAGAACAGTCACCGAATGCGGTTCGTGCTCAATCTCAGCCCGAATCGGACACTCCTCCGTTTTTCTGGCAGTGGTCAGCAGTCGTAAGTGGTAGTTAAACTCGAGCCAGTGAACTCGCGCATCCCTTTCGAAAATCGATCCCCTCTGCGGACGAGTCGACGCCTGGGCTAATTACACCTTCCGCCAAGGAGGTACCGATGCTTCTTGTAAATAAAGTGATAGCCATAAATAAGGGTGACACGCGATTATAGTCGATGGCACGCGTCTCTCGCGCTTGTCAAAATATGCCCTCTAAATACTTCAAGTCCTTCAGTCTCTTTAAACGACACCCTTCTCCTCTGGAACGAGTCTGCCTGGCTGTCTTCACAGCCGCTTGTCATCGCTCCTCTTTCCAGGTCTCATTTCCAAGAAAAGACAAGGGTGAACCGACTTTTAAGGGTGATAAATATCTTCGTGAAACACCCTCAAACTAAATTCTACTATTTTTAGTTGCGAATGGTTTATCTATCCTCAGTTGACATTTCAAATATGGTTCTAATTTAATTGTTAT
This sequence comes from Trypoxylon attenuatum, assembly GCA_963989405.1. Lineage (NCBI taxonomy): Eukaryota > Metazoa > Arthropoda > Insecta > Hymenoptera > Crabronidae > Trypoxylon > Trypoxylon attenuatum. Next base: position 4,994,952 of record OZ022488.1, on the reverse strand, counting down.
AAATCTGATTTTATTGCTCTGAGAATAAATCCTACGATGGCGAATGGATTCTCAAGATATTTATTTTCTATTTGGTAGGAAAAGATAGCTGAGCTTATTAGATGATTCTCACTTCTTGGTGTGTCTGTCAACAATTTTCGTTGACAGCGGACCGGCCACCCACTGGGTATTTTAATTTTCGAAGAAAACCTCGACCGTACTTCTCGTCTTTCCTTCTGCGATGCACGTAGTTTTCCGTTGAAAGCTGGAACTCCTGGGAATGTTTAGGGTTCTTCGCCCTGAGAACTCATTGACCGATGCAACGAAACTAATGATTTATTAGAAATTCTCTTCTATAAAATGTATTATTTTTCCCACATTTTTAATGTGAACCTATACTGGCACAGGAAACTTATTTATTCTTTTGCAAGTAATTGCAAGACGGCACTAGACGCTATTGATCGATGAATATGAAAACACCTTTAAAGGAACTTTTCCCTCTGACCCTTTCCCAGCAGTCTTTTTTTTTTTAAAGACCACCTGTTTTCGTCGACCGACTAACAAGATTAATGTGTTTGGAAATTGATTTGCGACTGTTGTATATCGTTCTATTTTGCTGCTCTAAATGTTTCAAACTGTTTATCATCGTTTCTCTCAATTGACGATGGTAATGTCACAGGATTTTAGATCGGTGAGCAATTTGTTGGATAGGTAAATACCAACTTTTTAATGGAAATCTATGAAAAAAGCTGTCAGTCGTTATGTACTACATTAAGTATGTACAATGTTACGTCAGAATAACGAGCGGATGACATGAACTGTGCAATACTCTTCTTGGTGTCAATACTTTCTAAGACTTATCGATAATGACGCTACCTTTGGAGATTCCTTATCATCTTGGTAGGATGAATCAGGCGTGCCATCGCGATTTCAAATAGGAATCATTACGCCTGCACGATCCTCCGAATGCATCCGGTACTAAACGACCGACGCAGGAAGAAGAAGCCAAGGAGTCGTGCAAGAACTAATAACAGCTTAATTGATTTCTTAAGAAACAACAAGCACTCCGGAAGTCGAGGAGAATTTCTCATTTTGCCTCGAACGAAACAACGTTTATCCAAGCCGTAGAGGGAGGAAGGAAGCGAGGTTTACTCGAAGTATTTTGTGCGAACGCTTAATGAGGAAAGAAGTTGTAGGCAAACGCGAATAAGAAAGAGCGGACTATAAAGAAAAAGAAGAAGAAAAAGAGGAAGAAGAAAAAGAAAATCAAGAGGAAATGAGATGAATGCAGTAGCGAGTAGAAGAGAATTTGCGGGTTGATCCATCCTGGTCTGGTTTTTATCGAGATCTGTTTAAAGGGCGCATTCGAGAGATAATATTGATCTTTAATTTCGTTCCTCTCGTCATAAATCTTGGTGGGTGAGAGCAGATAATCGATATTGCAGGAGCGATAAGCTGACCGGCTGGTTATCGGAGCCCTCGGACTCTTCGTAGAAACCTGTGAAGATAGGTCAGTGACTAGCCAAGGAATTTCCCTGCTGCCGGAAAGAAGAATTATTGTAAGATAGAGAGAGTGAGAGAGAGAGAGAGAGAGAACAGAGGCTGGACGGGATAAGGAGGACTTTTACGCGGCGATTTCTTTTTCCCTTTGGAATATAAAAGCTATGTAGCTCAGCATCGTAGCTTTATCGAGTGACAGGCAGCCCTTGGAAAAACTCTCGTATATATACTGATAAACGGAAACGCATGCCATTTAAAGGGATTTATTGTGCACCACGGCTGGTACGCGCACCATGGTCGCACTGTACGGAGCCAGTGAAACCACTCGAGTCGCTGCAGCAACGCTTTATCTGGTCGACCGCTCCGGGGAAATACCTAGCCATGCTCCGAGTTTGCCGAGCAATACATATTTGTTAAATCGCGAGGGCTGAAATCTTATAAATTAAACTAATGGCTCTTACCAAGCGAGAGCGCGCATGCAAAGTAAAAACAGAGAACTGCCGCTACTCCTGGTACATGCATACTGCTCTGCTCCTGCTTCAGGGACTATTCGACCTGTGAGTAAAACTCTGGGTCGTTACTGTTCCAGGAGGCTCTCTTAAAATATATTCTTCTCTTTACCTCTTCTCCATCTCCAGGAAAATTCCCCGCAGTCCTCGACCTGTTCGTCGACCTTCGAAATTTCCGACAAGTGATCTCTTATGCGTTTATCCTCGCGAATGAACTAACTAACGATATTACTCCTGAATTTTCCAAACTGAACTCCACTCGGAGAAAAATTGTTTTGAACTCACCGAATAGTTTGAATTGCTTCTCAATTCTGTGCTTAATTCCTTCAATGGAAGAATTAAATTAGAAAATGCAAAGTGCATAAAGCTAACGAGATTCTTATTTTAATTTGTCGTATGTCGAATGCAGCGTGGTCTCTCGCTATCCCCAATTGCTTCTTGAGCATAGGAAACGTGGGAAATTTGATCCTGTCGACATGACAGCACTGTTTGAATTGGCATTACGCATGAGGCGGATGGCACGGGGCAATAGATTCGGTGGGCCACGGCCAATCAGTGTATTTGCATTAATAGCCAGGTTAATATTAACGCGACTAATGACTGCGCATAGCTGCTGCGTGATATCAATATTACCGGTGCACCCTCCCGGGCTTCGAATCTTGTTCGTTGAACCGTATTATACGCTTGCAAGATTATTATCAGCCAATCACTCGGTAAATTCACCTTCTTTTCTCCCTTAGAGTTTGCTATGTACAATAATAAAACCCTCGAGGTCAAGTCAATTTTTATCTTGGTTGTTCTTCTCCATTCTATTAATTCTCAACTATCAGATCGATTTATTTCTGGAGAAGAAAGAAATATTTTGTTTTCAAATTACAATCATTTTGAATCTGTTTAAAATTCTGTTTATTGTATTAACCAAGTATTGGGCAGCTTGAGAGTTAATTATTGGGTTATCATTTTCGGTGGTGGTATCGTTCACTAATCTAATCCTCGAGTTTTCGCACTTTTCTACACGATAACGAGGGTAAGAAACAGGGTAGGAGAAGTTGAATTGAATGCTTAATGATGAGGAATCCGTGGATCTTGAAGAGGGTGGCCCATCGCTTAATAACCGAGCTACCTTCTTGCAAAGACACCCCCTTGGAAACAATGATCGGACGGGCCAGTAACTAAACGAGATTAATTGCTCCCTACTCTTAGATCGTATCCCCGTAATTGCACTCGTAACGATCTCACTTTTCCGCGCATCTCGTTATCCGCCGTCCTCGAAGCGACTGGGATCCTCGCGGCGCGCTTTCAAGAATGATTTTCTAGAAACGGTAGAACGAATCGAGTGGTCAGATAAGAATAGTTTATCCCTTGAAACGCGGGATTTCTAAGTGATAATGAGCAACGATTTTTTCACTCATGTAATTTATTTTGTTCGCATGGTAAGAAAAATATAAAGTAGATTTATGATGAAAATATTTAATTCAAGGATTCGTGGTTCGAATCCCAAAGAGTATTAGACGATTAAAAAAGGAAGAAACTAGTGTCATTGGCAGGGCTTGCTCGTTTTTGATCGTTTTCGTTGTCGTTCTGGGCGGCCTCGCGTTTTTTCGCGGTCGAGTCGCGTGATTTGTCACGTGGTGGGTGGCAAACGATTACGTTGCATTTGCAATTTCACGGGGTGAGACCTCTTCGAGATCGAGCCTTTTCCCGAAAGGAGCCAACGACTGTCTGGCGACGTGCGAGACGGGCGAGACGCTGCTGTTCGCGGAGGGTAGAGGGAAACGGTGGCCAAATTACTCGAAGCCGCAAATGATTGTCTCTGGTTCGTTCCGTCCTGAATGCTCGCCGCTTAAATGAGAACGCGACAAAAACAGAGACGCGCGGTGCTCGCAGCTCGGCCCGTTCTATTAAACTCCTGGCTAACTTCACCGCGATATTAAGTAGTAAACGGTGCCACTAGTCGTCTTTGCTCACCGAACGACTAAATTCGCGCGAACAGTCGCGAGAATTACTTTCGCGTTGAATATTAATCACCTCTGTCTCTCTCTGTCTCGCTCCGAAGGCTTCCTAAACCTCAAATTCAATTCGCAGATGTCCCATTCAAGCATCTTGCTTTATTCAATCTGATGTAGTGGAATTATCAATTTTTCGAAATATCCATTTGGAGACGATTGCGAGTGTTAACGAAGACAGAAGTAATAAGTGAACTGATTTATATCAAGTGCGAAATCAGTCTGAGCGAACCCGTCGACTTTAGTCGACACTTCTTCTCGAGTTAACGCGTTAATTCGAGATTTCGCTCGTAAATCAAGGATCGCCAGGTGGCTGGTAGTCGGGTGATAATCCGAAGGTAGAGAGGCTCCTCCCGTTAATGAAGACGAAGACTAACAACTTAGAGAGGAACGAGGAGGTGTTCTCCGGTTCTTGGTGAGGTATCCTGTCCGCCGAGGGAAGTTTCGAGGTAGCACAGCGTCGAAAATTACTCGCGAGTTGGATGATCGTCTCTCTGCTTTGATATCCGGACTCTCCTCTGCCTTTCCTCAAAGAGACACGGAGACCTCGAGTCGAGTGCAGAAGAAGAGAAGGAGAAGGAGGAGGATAATCTGCGGCGATGGCTCGCGCAGACCACGGGTGGGCCCTCCTAAACAAAGCAGCGCGAACAAGATGGAACAGGAATGCCGACCTAATAAAAACCTCGCCCTTTTTGGCCATCAGGAATCTCGGCCAAAAAATTCTAATTAGATTCCTCCCGATTTGACATTGTCTGTCTGACGAGGGAAGGTCTTTGCCCGTCGTACCTCTAGCCTATCCTTCACTTTTTACCAGTGTGCGTCTGGGGTGACCGATAATGCCACGTGCATTATACGACACATATAGAAATTTAATATAAAGTTTCAGCTTCAACGAGAATTTCTTGTTGAGTTGCCTCGTATTATCCAATTATTTATTAGGATACTTATCAAATGCCTTTGCATAAGAAAATGATTCTTTTTCGGTGAAATTCTTGCGAATTCTATATGAATTGTGCTACACAGTTGAATTTGCATAATGCAAAGCTCTGTCAGCAGAAATGCACAGCAAGTATGTCAGAAATAATACTAAACTTTTACGCTGCTCAAAATCCCAACCTACTTTGCCAGATCACTCTACTGTGAACATTATATTCGCATGGTTGTAATGCAGAAATTTGTCTCGAAAGAGTCGCGAAAAATTGAAAGTAAGACACGACACTTTGGAACGTTTCTTTAGACAGATTCGTCATGTGAGAATCGCTTGACCTCCTGGAAATTTTGTCCGATACCTATCCCTCAGTTTTTGCCACGCACAAAGGTAGAATGCTTGACATTTTGAATACCCTCATCAACGAGACAAGTTTATTGGCTGCGCCCGAGGCCATCGGAGGATAAAATGTTGATCGAACGACAGATTTATCGGGGGTAAGTTGCGGTGGATGGGCGAGCCGCGTGAAAAATGAGAATCGGGAGCGAAAGCTGGACTAACGCATCTCGTCGTTGTTACACGTCGATGAAGTGCTAATACCGAATTTATTAGTGGCGATTATTTTGCCGAGTGATCCTCCCTCTCTTCTCTTTTTCCCAGAGCAATGAATCACAAGCGACGAGTTCGTTAATACAGCAACTTTAATCGGGACAAACGCGAAGATTGGGGTAAAGGAAAAAATGTAGAGAGAAAAATCAAGTGCCGAGAAAAGAGAAAAAGTTCCAAGAAAACAGAAGGAAAAACTGAATAAGTTAGTTTGAGTAACGAGAAAATATGGCAATGGGTGGAAGCGCGAAGAGCATCATAAGAAGGATCGCGAAGGAAAGAAGAACATCGCGGAAGCCATTGGCCGCGTGCCGCGGCTTATCTCTTTCAGGTGCATTGAACGCCCTACTCGTCTGATATACCTCTGATACTCGTCTCCGGGAAGGTAATAGTTATCAGTCCTCGAGAGCAGAGACTCTTCTTTCGCTCGTTCGCGCCAAAGTCGTGCGATGATTTTGCCGTGCCGTGTCCTGGGAGGACTGCGCGCCCTTTCGTGTTGCTCTTCTCGCTCCTTTTGCACTCGTCTTGTTCGTCTTGCCCTTGCGAGAAGCGCGTACTTGGAATTCCAGTGTGCGAGATAGGTCTGCGACACGCGAGGTAGAGACGCATCGGGCGTACCCGCTCGCGAGTAATCGTTCGCTTCGCCTGACAGGGATGACTTGATTCGAAGTATACATACTGCGCCTAACGAAGTCGTCGGAGAAATTCTTTCTCCCGATAAACGTCGTATACGCGGATAGCACTGTGATTTTAAAACTGTACATTCGAAATAAGGATTATTATCCTACTTTTCTTGCGATCGACGTTTTCAATTGGAATATACAATTTGTTTCTTTATTTTATATTCAGAGAGATCAACTGTCAATATCGTTTATTAACAATGACGAAATGATTAGTCCGTTGATTTTTCTCTTGCAATTTCAATTTTTGTCGCGAGAGAAGGAACAAAAGGATGTGAGAGGAAGACGAAGGCCCAGGCGAATTTCTGGCAAAAATTGCTGCAGCAAATCGCCGGTCTAAATGGTGTACACAGGAGGATAGGAAAGAAAAGAAAAGAAAAGAACAGTGTTCGTGCGACTGCGTGGCATGCGTGCGAGAGGGTAGATCGAGCGAGACGATCCGCATTCCTAAGGCTGATCGGTGCTTGGTACTCGGTGCTCTGTAAACCGTACAGTGTAGACGCATCGTGCGAAACGAGCCGTTTGTGTAAACGGCGAAACCTCGATTATGAGCTTCCACACGTGGTGCGTGCGTGACTCGCACGAGTCGCGCGTTCCCTTCGAGCTCCCTATGGGATCATGTCGGCGCGTTTAGTCAACGCTTATAATTGCTGACACCTGCATCGGGGAGGGATAGATCATTTCTCCTCTTCTCTTTGTCTCCTGTCAATTTCTCATTGTTTACTACTCGCTCTGACTTTACTTATTTTCAAGAATTTTTGGTCCCTCATTTTTGCCCATTCTAATTAATCGCATTATCTTGATATATATTTTAGAAAACTGTAAAAAATAATTCTTTTTACAAAATCCTATAAAATCTTTTTTTAAGTACATAGGATTTTATAAAATATAAATTATATTCCAATATATTGTTATTGTTATTATCCACAATAAGCTGGAATACAATGAAGCTTTTGTCCAAATTCACGTTGGTTCACGGCAGAGTAAACACTGAATATTTCTAAGTAAGTGGGGATTATCAGCGAGCAGGTGGATTTGTTCGAAATGCAAGGAATCCAAAATTATCGTGGTAAGGGCAAGCAATTGGACGACTGCCGCGCCGTATCAGTATGTTTACGTAGCAATGTGAGTCGAGGTGGGAGATGAGGCACGTGCATGCACGCGACTGCAATTGCCCCCTTGCTCTCGCTCTTCCTCTCGCTCTTCGGAGGTCAGTTCTCTCTTGCAGGGACGATTCGCTGCATTAAATGGTCATATCATCCTGTTCGCACGCGTTACGATTCAAACTCTATTCACCGCAAATTTCACGCTAAATATACATTTTGTGTCTTTTACTTCTGAAACGCAGTAACAAACAAATGACACTTGCAGCGAATTTATCATGAAATCGATGTTTCTACACAGATTTATTACGATATACAAATAATTAATTAACTATTATCCATAATTTTTCCAAGTATTTCTAGTTAATTCCCTAGATTATTTTTTTTTTCCAATTCACTATAAGAAATCTTCCGAATCGAATTTATATTTCGAAATCAATGGTTTATTTCTACCCAACGATAAGTTTACATTAATGATGGATAATCCTGTTACGATTGTGACAGAAACAAGAGTAGTTATTGGAGCAAGGACTTTGGCCTTGGAAAACACTGTACCTAGCATTAAACACGTGACATTCCGATCCTGCATCCTGTTTGAAGCGGTTTGTGTCGGTAGCTGCGGTCGTACTCCAAGCGCCCCTACGGTATCAACCTCGGTTTGGGGTGATAATTGCTGTTAGCGCTGGCAGCGACACATGCAAACGGTGCCACGACATTGGCACCAGCTTGCTTTGGTATGCGGCACGCAGGGGCTCTTGACGTGCAAGCGTGCAGGCGTCCACGTGCACGCTGCACGTGTATTAAGTCCGATTTCATCGGACGCCCACCAATGTGAGCAATCTACCCGCCACGCGCTTTACCATCGATCGGCCACGGCCCTTTGACCTTCTCTCCTCGATCGGTCCGATTGATCGCCGGTAGCTTGTTAACATTTCCACCAAGTACCCCTGAATATACAAGACGCTCTGTGTTCGACAAGATCTCGATAGCTCGATATACAGGGTGTTTCCGAAATCACGTTATTACCCGATGACAGATGAATCTGCTCAAAAGAATATGTGGGAAATGTAAAATTACCGAATAATACGTATTCAATCGTATATTTGGGATTTTAAGTAGAATAAGAATCTAAGATATGGCACTTCGTATTCTTTTGTCGTTGAGACATGCACGTGTTTCTTTCGTTTTCTTATATAGAGAAGAAAATGGTGTTAGGGATAAACTATCAATAAGTCAAGTGAGAAATCGGTCTTGAAGCAGTCACTGGTACCAAGCATTCTCCAATAAGGATCGCGCGAGCATCAGTTTTGGAAGGCACCCTAGTCTCTCACCCTCTGGTGGAACCTGCTCCACCATACGTTCTCTTGTCTCCTTAGTCTTCCTTGATTTCCATCCACTGGCAGCTTGGGGCTGCTGTAATAAGAGAGGCACGCGGTGCTCGATTCGTTACGTCGACTCTTTTGTCTTCGATTTCCGCGAAACTCTTTCGTGCTAAACGTGTCTAGACAGCAATTCGTGCTTTACTCAGAAGAACATGATACCTAATAGTACAAAAGATATATTTATAGGAAAAATCGTCAAATATTCCAAAATCGAATTGATCAAAATTGAGACGGAACTTTTAGGTGTCGATATCACATTGGGTAATTTCAAAGTTCTATCAAACGGTCAACCACGATTCTCCTGATTCGCAAGAAAATCCTAAACTTGAGTATCGGCCACGAAGTGTCTGGCAGTTTAGCAGTTAGTCGAGAGTGACCGGGTATACCAGTTAAATTGCAAGGGAGAGTTCTCGATCTCGTGGTTCCTGGGACCATTCTCCAGTGTCTCGCGCGGTCTCGTGTCTGCGGAGAGCAGTGGCCCCACGACGAGGTAGTGGTAGTTCCTCTTTATTCGTCTTTCACCGCGTGCTCTTTCTCTTTCTCTTGGATGCTTCTCGATGTTGAGGCCGTTCGGAGGGCTCCCCGCGGGACAAACTTGTGGCATCCCGGCCTGGGGCCCCCGAGGCGAGAAATTCGAAGGATCCCGGGCACGTTGCGTGCTCCCGTTCTCTCTTGCTCTCTTCTACTCTCTCTCCTGTTCACCTCCCCACGGTGCGCACCGCGATATTAAGAGCTACCTACGCCTTCGTTACGTACGTTACCTCATCCGGGCCCACCCATGCTTGATGGCGAGACGAACGGCATTACCCCTCCGGCTACTCGCTGCCCAGAGTCCTCATCTGGGCCAGACCTTGCGCTTCTTCTTCTTCTTCTTCTCCTCCATGAAACCCCTCACCACTCCTCCATCTCTCTCATACTTGCCGCAACCCTTCAGTTTATCTCCCAATTTTTCCCTCCCACTTACAATTACTTGCCCTCGCTTACACCCCTTTTCAACGATAATATTCTCCGCCGCGATTTATTTCCTTCTCGGTGCAGTTTCATTACGCGCGATCGAAGAGCGGGCCCCTTATAGGAGGACCGTGAACTTGTAGAGCATCGGAAGATAGTGGTACACGCGAAGTTCCGGTGGTCAGGCAATGAAGTCGCCGGTAATTGAAAAGTAGATGCAGCTCCGGGTCCGGATTCAATCTGCGATCGGGTTGAACGCGAGAGGGAGAGTGAGAGAAGATCGAGATCGGGATCAGAATCGAGATGGAGGCGCGGACAAAGCGGACCGATGGATGGTGGTGCTCGTAGGGGGCAGGGAGCCGAGGGTCGGCTCGCAATTTGCGTAGTATCGCGCAATTAGCATATCGAGTAATTTCGCGGCGTGGAGTCTGCGTAGCCCCTCTGCGTGTCCACTCCACGTCTATACACGTATGTATATCTGTGTTCGCGTGGACGCGAGCGTGTGTGCACGTGTATGCGTGGAGACGAAATAAAGTCGCGGTCCACGGAGACGTCGGCCTAGCGAGGGGTGAAAGACGGGGCAAAAAGGAGAGAAGAAGAAGGAGAGAGAGATAGAGAAAGAGAAAAGAGCTCGCCGCCACCGCCACCGCTCGAATGGTATTGGCCTCTGCATCGAGCACGGTGGCTGCTCGCACCTGTCGCGATCACGGTGGTCTCGTCCAACCGAGAAAGAGACGCCCCCACGGCGAACCGCTCCCGAACGAGTTCGCTCACTCGCTTCGGTTCCGCTCTCTTCTCTACTCTCCTCTCTTCCTTCTCCCGCCCTTCCTCCTCGGTTGCGAGTCTCGTAGAATTTCTTCCAATTTTGGCAAAACCGCGTTAATGTACTCTCTTAGGACCCCGAGCTTGTGGGATCGTCCCACATTTTCGATCTCTTAATCAAGGCCGAAAAATCTCGCTGATTCACTTTATTCTCTAACGGTAAATCGCGGCTCTTATCGATCTCACGTCATTCCGGTATTCAAGGAGCCGAGGGTCTGAGAGTAATTCACTTATGCTGGAATATATTCTAAAACACGCGTTACCTTCGACAGGCTCTGACGAGAAGCTTAACAAAGTTTGCCCCGGCTGCACGCCACTTCTAAACGAGCTTTTCATCGCGCGGTTCGTTACGTTTATAAATCACTGGGCACCGCGAAGATCGATCCGAGGTCCATAAAAGTATCTTTCGATACTTAATTTAGCTTTGATCATTTTTTCGAGCTATAACGGCCAGTTAGTCGCGTTTGTCCTTTTGTCGCGGCTAACGAGGGCTTTATCAGTGACTACCCTTTGTTTCCTTTTCTCCCTGTATCGTCTGCCTCTGTAGCCTACCCTCCTCTTTGCCCTTTCTCCATTCCGCAATTCTCCTGGCATTGTGAAAAGCCGTTCTCTTTTCCAGACTCATAACCTTCATATCATCCCGCGCCGTAGACCAGAATATCTATTGTAATCCATGCATTTCCCTCGAATTATCGCGAATCATCCGGTGATACGAGTAGCATCCCGGCAAAGTCTCTGCGAGATGACTCGCGCTTTGCTCGGCACAAGGTTGCATAACGGTACGCAGCGTCGTCGTGTCCATAGCAGCAGTAGGAGTACTCGTGGTACCGTGAGTACCAGGAGTAAGATGTGTACGGTGCAGCAGCAGCTGCACACAAAAGGACTGAGGAGCGTGTGTCCGGGCGCGCGCGCGCGCGCGAGCAATGGCAAAGGTCTGCAAGAAGTTCCTAGCAGGTTGAGACTCGCTTTCACCGGCTGGTGGCAGGGTGCTTGTCCAGTGGCTCTGTCAGACGACATGGTACTGGCGATTGTGGCAGTATTGCCAGCGACCATACCGTCTCTTTTTGGTTGCACGCGAACGCGAGACCGATCGATCCGGCGGGATCGATCGAGCGGATCGATCGACGACAATGCTCCCACGAGATACGGCCTGCGGAGGATTGCATAACGGTGCACGTCATGTGGAGCCGCCGCGCCGGTGCAGAGAGAGGCCAGCTGGCCTCACTGGCTGGTTTACTGTGAGCGAGGCAGAAGCGTCCGGCGAAAATCGGGCGAGTAGGTCGCAGACTGGATGGATCTTACGCTAGGTGGCTACGAAGGAGCGCGCACAGTACAAAAGGAGGCGATCGCACGTCATACTTAACGAGGGCCCTCTACCCTCGGTCCTCTCGTTGCCATTGCAGTCGCTTTTTTCTTCGAACCCGCTTGATTCCTGCCCCTACGTCAGCTCGTAGGCTCGAATCTCTGTTTATCTTTATCTCTTTTGGTTTAGTTTGGTTTGTCGGCTCGCGGCTCGGCACCGTGATTACAGGGTACCCGCCACTCACCTCGGTAACTCTGGTGGTCCTCTCTCCTCGTGTTCTGTGCCCCGTACTGCCCGTTCTACCTCCTCCGGGCCGTCTACTGCCGGAGAAACCAGCGGGACCGAGGGGACCAGTGGGACCAGACCGATGGTACGCAGCGCACCGCGGCACACCGCGGCGTCCTCTGCTTCTGCCAGGACTCTCTTTCTCTCTTCTTCTCTCTTCTCTTTCGATCCGCCTCCTTCTCCTCCTTCACTTCCACCTCTAGCCCTTTTTTCTCTAATTCTATTTATCTCATTTGATACTTCTCTTCGAGCGCCGTCTCCCTTTCTACTTCTGCTTTTACGCTCGCGAGGAACTTCGTCTCCGCATTCGTCTTCGTCGTTCTCCTGCTTCGTTGCGTGTTTATGCTGGCTCGTTCGCTCTTCGAGAGACGACACCCCTTCCACCGCGCTCCTCGGTTCACCTTTCTTTTCATCGTGACTCTCTCTCCTTCTTCTGTTTTCAGTCGACTTGACCGCTCTTTGTCTCTCTTTTCCGTCGCTTTACTCGGACCGAGTCGTCGGTGGTCTCGTTCGCTCTCGCGCGGAACTACCTGTGTCTTATTAGCGATACAGTCGGGGCGAAAAGGTAGTCGTGGCTGCGCGGCTGATGTGTTAATCAGGTGATTCCGCGCGCGCTACCCACTGCCGACAGTGCTGGCGGGGAGGTATTATCGTGACAGTTTTCTTTTGATCGTTTCTCAATCGAAACGAATCCACGCTGTTCAACTTCGTGAAAGGATTTAGTTTCGTTTGGTCTCTTATCAAGAAGATTTCTTTACTCGGGTATTTATTCACCAACTCCACTTTTCCTTTCGTTCTAATAGACAGGTTTAATCTGGAATTGATTGTCAACGTCAGAAACGTTACGTGGGCTTGCAAAAAAGATCCGAGACAAGCTCCATTTATCCTGACTGCAGTTTGCAGTCGGCGCAAGGTGGCAATGAGGCAGGTCGAGGCGCGATCTTCAGCGCAGAAATGAAGATTGCGCCCTGGTTGACTAACGACCACCAGCCTTGCCGCTGTCAGGAAGAATGCAATCATTAGCGCGAAGATCTCGAGCTATTTTTCAGAGCAACCTGCCCAAGGACCTTCTTTCGCATCTTTAGTTCGCACGCAACCACGGCAGCCGGCATTTCGCTCTACAGGACTAATTAATTAATTACGAGCCGAGTAACTCCACTGGTCGGTCATGCCGTCGCACCAACAGAGTCATTAGCGGCACGAAGACGAAGGAGCGCGACCGCGACTACACCTCGAAGATTATTCCGTTTCGTAATTACTAATTGGATCGATGCAGCTTTTAACGTGTCGGCGAGAACGTTCCAACGAGTCCGAAAAATCTTATTCGCCAGCAATTATTCCTCACTTCAAAGATGCATTTGGATCCTTAACTTTTGAACTTTGGAATCTTCCTTTGACAATTGCTCTGAAAAATTAGTCGACAAGTGTTCGCTTGAAAAAGTTCTAAAACAATGTACCTGCGAGCACGGAACATTTTAGTGGATGGATCCATAACGCTTGACGCTCGAAAGAAACGTTGCAGTTTGGAGGCCTCGAGCATGTAGGTAGATTATACAATTGCAGGAGTGCTTCTGCGTGAAGCTCGAGATGAAAGTCACACATGATACATCATCCTGCCTGTCCAGATTAATCTATCGCTCACGGTAAAAACATTCGCTCGGAGGTTCTCGACGAATTCGATAAGATCCACTCGTCGCGGGAATCCATTCAAAAGACAACAACTCGTGTAAAACAATAGTGGAATTACGCGAAGATTTTTGGATGTGTTCACACTTGGGCCTTGATTTTTGATAGATTTGGAAAGTGATCTCTGGTGAGAATATGCGTTCCATAGGTAGATATATGAAATTCAAACGAACCACCGTCAGCCACCACGTCTTCCTCCCGATCCTGAAAACCGTTCCGGTTCGCTTGACGATACTTTCGCATGGTGTCCAATCGTTTCGTCGAGTCTGGGTTACCGTTATCGAGGCAGCCGACCATGCGAGACGATTTTCGACTCCGCCGTGACCCTGGAAAACGAGAGAACAAACGGAGGTCCCACGCTCGCCGCGCGAATACGAAAAACAGGACAAAAACTTGACCAGTTTCACTCTATAGTAATGCATGACAAACTTTTTCACCTTTTTTTATCGCTTCGGTCCTTTTACCGTAGTGGAAATGATTCCTCGAAAATTTCTTATTCCAATTTAACACTGGAATTACTCAACTAATCTCAGCTTCTTTAATTCATCCGAGTAATTCTCAGTTTAACTACTTTGACGGAAATCAACACGCGATAAAATCGCTCCTAGTTCGATCGTTAAAAATCCAAATGCTGAATAGTGTTTATCATAGCGGAAGCAATTAAAATGCTTCTCAGCCCCTAGGAGATTTTCGGCGCTCTGTAATGAGTACATATAATACCAATGGTAAAAGGTAGTGGCGATCGACGACACGCTCTGCACAGGGAGCCTATATTTAAATATTTGCTGGCACATTAATATACCATTTTAGCCAACGAGTAATCTCGCCCGGTATACACGGACCGAGCTCGGAGGAAAATGTGGGTGGGAGATTAAACGAAAATTACCATGGACATTACCATAATCCGTCATTTCGTTGGTCCGTTGAATCGATGGAGTATCGTCGCGAGGCTCGTATCGGGCGACAAGAAATCGTAGAAATTTCGACGAGACCCCCTCACTGTGCGAAACGAAACGAAGGCAAAAAGGAGGAAAAGTGGAAAACAAAAGAAAAGTGACGTGCTTCGATAACGAGCTCCGAGTTTTCCACCCTTTCGTTCGACTGGCGATTCCCATACATCATTCTCTCCTCCATAAACAATACCTGTGTCGATAAATTTTCGGCCCCACAAACACAAATACACTCCGCTCGGACAGCCTACAACTACCAGGTTGCAGAGGTTTAAATTGTTAGATAGAATTACTCGTAATATTACTAAAATTGTCGGTACAACGTATTATCACATCCTCGGTTTTAGGCAACGAGCGCTAATTAGTGCAAACATTGTGCAGGAAAAATCGATAATGCATATTATTGGGGGTGTCGTCCCGTTGAACAAATTTGCCGAGAATTGGCAAGCGTTGATTTTATCAGCGGCTCGCTATAATGAACCATTAAACAATTCTTGTTGCGGTTCTCCAAAATATACAGTATGAATATTCTCGCGAAAATGAACCGTTCCGAAAATAGTTTTAAAGATTGTGTTAAAAATGATATGATTGCGAAAGCTTAATCTACCTCGATGAAATTTCATTGGGAATCGCCAAGTTATTAAAAGTAACACAAGTATGTCTATGTATATCAGACTAACAGAGCTATTTCCAAGATCCAATCTCTCAAATTGTATAATAGAAGCCCATCATCTCGCAGCTAAATTGTCGAAGAATGTTAAGGCTCGTCCACGCAACAGAGACTAAAAGTGTAGGAAAAGAGAGTAAAAGGAACGGTAAAGGGATCCATGCGTGCGCCAGGCATTCGAGGATGAATGCATTCGGTATCGTAGAAAGAGGATCGCGTGCGGGAGCGATAACGCCAGGATCTCACGTGTCGAGCTGCGAATCGTCGCACCTGCGAGTTTATCAGACGGAAACGGCCGTAGACTCGCAGAGTCACGGTAAGCGACTCGGTCTCTTATTGTTAAACGGTCTCGGTCAGCGGTAGTCGTAAGACTCTCTCCCTAGTCTCTCTTCCTGGCTTCCTTCTCTTATCGAATGCGGTGAATGGTGTGAAAACACCCTTACTAAGAATCCTTGCAGACTATTCGCAACTCCAGCTCCTCAGGAATCCACCTTAACACCTTGAGGAATCTCCCGGATATGCTCGCGTGTATCTCTCCTTTCGCGAGACTTACGACTACCATTGCTATTCCTACTTAATAACCGATTAACTTTCAATCTCTCCACCCAAAATTCAGTGATTCTTAGCAATTCCTTAATAATAGAGTAAAATACACGTTAACAAATTCAAGAAAATAAAGAACTTAGAAGAAACAATTTCTGGGTGATTTTGAAAGGCGTCGAGTGACCTGTTGAAAGAGTCATTTTTCTTTTTTTAGTCGTGTATAGGAACTTAGCTTTGGGAAAGGATGTCAAAGGGAAAGCCCGTGGGAAGATACGGAATATTTACTTATCGTTGGTATTCTCTACACACACGGCTGTTGATCGATGAAGTGCTTCTCCAATTGAGGTTGACAAGTAGCCGCGGTGACTCGACGGTTCGGTAAACCGGCCAATTATTTGTAGATGCGCCGATATTTCTGGGTCAATCAGTAGCCAGGATCTCGAATGGTTCGCCGCAAGCATCGCATCGCATCGATTGACGTAATCGGTTGAAGGCTCTGCCGATTGTTTTGCGCTCGATCGCATCGAATTGGAAGGCCCGGTAAAATTCGATGAAATTCCAATACGCTCCTTTGGCTCCTACTGGCTTCGGTGACACTCTCAAGATTAATTGGAGTGGCGGTTTCGTCGTCGTCTCTGTTTTCGTTGTCGGCGCAGTCAGCGTTGGCTAACGACGACGCCACATCGATTAGTGGTAGTTAGAAAATTCTTCCAACCTGTTGAAAAGTATCGCTCTCTACCACCGTTACTGACAATTATCCCACTGTCGATAGTACGACAAAATCCAGAAAAAAATCAAACAAAATTAGATATTGCCAACTAAAAGATTGTTTAAAATCTAAATTGCACTATACGACAATGATATACATCGAAGAAACGTTTTATTGTATGAGTCACCTGTAATATTTCATAGAATTTTTCTATTTCCTGGAATTATTCGGTAAAAGGTATTGTCAGTTCTAAAAGGGTTACCGGCTGTCAAGCGATACCTGTATCCAACATTTATAATAGTCGCATCCGCAGTAAATTACAGCGTGTTTCTCTACCTTTTTTTTTGTACGCGCGTGACGAAAATTCTCGGGGAATTTCCCTCGATTAAAGAGCAACGCGCGTGAGAGTTTGCCGCGATAACGCGATATAATAGCGAGTCGTTTGCCCAGAATTATACGCAAACATACACGTACGTACAAAAATATATGTACATAAATCGCACGCACTCGGTCTGTTCGCACTCCGACAGATAAGGCCTGTGTCGCGTGAAAAAAGTGGCAGCGCGGTTTGCTCGGGCATAAATGAAAATCTGTCTGAACACGAAAAATTTACCGGTGCGATATAAATTGTTCGGAGCTTCCGTTGGAATCCAGACTGACGCGTTTGACCAATCGGGGAGTTTTTCTCATTTTTCGAGAAATTCGGAAAAAGAGACGATACATATTGATCGCGTTAATTTTGGACCAAACTTATCACTTTGCAATTAATAATTATGAACTCGTTTATTCTTTATCCTGTAATATCACGGAGAAAAGAATGTCAAGTTTGGAAGGGACGAAGCTCGTAGCCGATCGTTCGGAACTATTTGCGAGCGTGCATTCTACAGAATGGAATATTTGGCGAAGCTACCTCGGTCCGATGGAACCTGGACCAAGTAAGCGCGCGTAAATAAGAACGCAGGAAATTCGTGGAAAAAGCCTGGAGGGGAACTGTTTTTCGAAGGATCGTTGCTCCACCCGGAGTAAGCAAGCAAGCAAGAGAAATTCCCCGATATATTCTGGGCCAGAGCGCTGACAATTCCGATAACAAATACGCGGGATTTACGAATTATGGCGCGCAACTCCTCCCAGCCCTCTTCCTCCTCGAACGGCTACGACACGGGAACCCGACGTTCGCGCATAAATTCGACCTGCCACCAATACTTTTATCTTCCACCACTGAGATCTACAGGGTGTCTCCACTGACGGTCTTTACTCATCCCTAAGGTTCACAGGATAAATTAATCCTCTTATAATCTCTATCAATTTCCCATCTGTCCAGTTATTACTAAGAACTCATATTTATTATCATCATTACTTCAGCGTAATTGAATTTCACCAGGTTTCCTCGCATTGGTCATCTAATTGCTTGGCATTTTACCCCAGTATTACTCTAAAATTGATTTACATTCATACCAGAAATATGTAAAAATAAAGTAGAGTAATAGTTTTAATTTTAACAATTAAATTACCAGTGAAATTGTTTCTCTGTGCTGCATCCAGGAATAAGTGACGTTACTATCGGAGCAACGTTTGCGATTATTATTTCCTCGATATACTTTGATCGAATAAACGAATTTCGCGGATAATGAAACGGTCGATTCGTACATTGGATTGAAGATTATGAAGAAGCAAGTTCGCTGGACACCCCGTAGATCGGTGTCCGAGGCGAGAAGCCGAGAAGAGGAGAGTGCATTCGCAGCGGGTGGGGCTGGTGTCGAAACGAAGCGAATCGTAGGAACACGGGAAACGAAAGCGAAGGTGGACCGCGGCGGAAGGCGCGGAACGTGTAAATTCCTGTGTGGTCGCTTCCACCCACCCAGCAGCCCTCTTCTGTCGGTACACCCTGCCATCCAACCCAATCTTCTTCTCTCTCTCACTCCCTTATTCTCCTCGTCCAGTGGTGAACCATTCCAGCGCGGTCCCCGATTTAAATATCAAAGGCGGCTTAAATCTGACCTATACCACGCTGAATCATGTTACCTCTATAGGCTTATAGGGGATTTACTCGTGCGCTATTTCGAGGGAGCTCCTCTTAGCAGCGTGTTGACCGAGGCGCTAACATCCTCCGGGACAAAGGCGGGTACCGCGACGATCCTAACGACTATCCTGCCACAGCGTAGGAGAAAGGAGCGACAGATAGATGACCGTCTGGACTTTTATTCTCGACCGGCATGAACATGTTCCGATTAAAATACTCCCAAGCCACTTCTACCACTCTCGAATCGAAGTCGTCCGAGTTAACTCATGGTTACCACTACCAACAACATCCAACTTAGAGATCCCTCTTACCTGCACGCTACTTACTATCTTCTCGATTCTCATTATTATATTGTATGGTACAGTGAGACGTGTTGATACGTCGATCGTCTTGTCGAGTAGAATATTATAGCCACATTCGCAGTGGTCATCCGTCGAGATTTTTAAACGACGGTACTCGTGAAGGGAAAAGGGGCCGCGAGTTTACGAGGAGAGAGAGGATGAGGTGGAGGAAAATATGCGCTCGTCCTTGGGCCGTTCTCTGTGAGAAAGTTCCTGATTCCAAGCGTGTCTGCCACTGCGAAGCGAGTTTACGCGGGATGCAACCGCGGCTTCTATTCAAGGAGTAATCCTGCCAGTGATTCTACACCATTCGTGCGGAGCTGTTTCTACTCTCCTTTCCTGAAGAAGCATTTACGCCAGGCCTATGGAAAGTACTACTCGGCTAGCAGTACTCTCGGAGTACACTCTTTTAATTACCGACTCGAAAAAACCTCCAATGAGGATGTCTGGTCCTTCCAGGGCACCGTGGTCTACACACACGTAGACGGAAGTAAAACGAAAAAGCGGCCAGTTCAAGGGAGAGCGCGACTATTCTAATGTAATTGGACGCCACTAATAGTAGTCGCAACGCTCGGCGTTAGTGGCACGGAAGGATCTTGCGGTTAGTTGAACTCGCTTGCCATGCACTTTGCAATCGCGAACAGGATGATCTTTTTACCAGGAATCTCGTTAAACGCGAGACATTGGCTAGGTAAACAAGGCGCGAGAGCCAAATCAAGATGCAGAAACGCAAAGGTACGCCTCGCGACCCACCATCTGAAAACACGTGGAAATTTAATTACGCGACGCCGAAGGAAGAGGGAGTGTCGTGTTTAAGCTCAGCCAGCGGAGAGCCCAAGGATTTTGCGTTCGTTTGACTTCTGGGTCCTTGACTAGTGCCACTGGGGCCACTGCGCGCCCCGTCACCCTTTCGTTCGTTCTTCGCACTCACCTGTCGTCGCCGTTACCGTCTCTTTGCTAGACGATGCAGACGTCGGCGTCGGTGAAAATTGTCGTTCTTTCGTCGCCTCTCGCACCATTCGCGCGTGCCCTTTAGCTGTGAGTGGCCTCGCGTAATCGCTCTTCCGCTCGCTTCGAGGATGCCCTCGGGACCAACGCACCCCTAGAGAAATCCCACGCAACCCTCCTGTGAACACTACTCCCGAACAAATATCCTTTCGAACCGTAACCGCGAATTCGCTGCGGAATTCACTTAGCCTTCGAGGTAATCGATGATCAAATCCGGAAATTCGAGCCTCAAGCCGCAGCAAACCTTCGGGGAGGGAACACTCGAATCTATTTCGATCTCTACTTTAATGCTCGCACCGAATTCGACAATTAAAACCAAAGGGTCGCGATACGCGCGGGGAGATCGAAATCTACGTTATATTTGATTGCTGAGGAGCCTAATAAAGTCCGTGGAGATGAGGAACGGTAATAGAGGAGAGTGGCTAATATTGTATAAGTCAGTAATCTAACATGGAACATAAAATACTGCGATTGAATTGCTAACAAAAACGGCGAGAGAATCTTTCGGGAGAAGCCAACGGAAGGGAAGGTAACAAATCCTCCGTTTAGAGACTGATTCACGAGATTGCAGTGGTACTTTCTTCTGGTACTGTACCTTATTTGCCGATAATCACGAGAAGAGATCGGCCCCAGTGAGACAGGGTGATGGCTATTTTAGTGGGTGGAAAATTATACGGCGGCTTCCACAGGCTCTAAAATGGGCAGCTCTTCGGTTACGAACTATAATAATCATTTCGTCGGAGGAGGAAGGATCGTCGGGGTGGGAGTGAAGGCGGTCGAGTGGTCGAGCAGTCAAGCAACGAGCCGGCCAGTCGGCCGGTCCGAAAGGGGCCAGAAAGGACGAGCAAGAGGTCGGAGGGTGAAGCGGGTGAGCTGAAGAGGCAGGGCGGACTTGGTAAGCGCACGGCTTACTGCTATAGGGGACTCTCGAAACCGTGGCCCTGTGGTAGTCAACATATTTACCGGCTCGTTAACGTCTCGTAGAGAGAGGAGTTCCAAGGGAGAGAGAGAAGGCTCTGGCTCCCCCCTAATTTAGTACTAACGTGCCTCGAAATAAGTCGTTTACGGCCGAACGCCGGTAGACTGACCGCCGACTGTCGATCATTAATTCCATCTTGACCGCGATCTGATCCATCGGCCACTCGTCACCCTGCTTCGCCAATTTCTCTTTTTCCATCTCTCTCTCTCTTGCTACAGGTGTCTCCCTACTTCTCGTTTCATCGCTAATCCTCTCATTATCTTTTCTTACTTCTTATTCTTCTTCGCTACTTTGGTATCTGTTTCCATATCGCTCAGAATTTCCGACTCTTCCCCAGAGACACTTATAGCGACAGAAACGAAGGGCGATGCGCGATGCGGTATGTGGTGGATCGGTGGACTGCGACCGAGCGAAGGATGTGGAATTGCATAAGTAATAGAGAGACGCGGCGGCAAGTCGACGTCGGACGAAGGAGGCAGAGAGGACCGCAGGGGACGGGAAACGTCGATGAGGAAGAGTCAGGAAATTTACGAGCCTGCTTGCTGCGGGCCGAGATTGGTCGCTGTAATGTCACCGGCGCCTCCGAGTCTCCGAGGCTGAATTCCTCCCACGAATGGCCGTGGGAATTTCTACGGGCTTTTTATCGCGACTGCGTCGTTTTCGTCCCTCGCGAACTCCGGGGAACTTCCCTGGAGCTCTCGTTGGAGGTCGCTCTCGAAGGGACCCAGGAACTGGGAGGTCCCTTTCGAAGGAAGAAACCCTTCGAATAGACAAAGAATTAGCGCTCTTCGGAGCGATTCGAATTAGTGGGTTTGATCAACGGCTAAAATAAGCCAGTCTCGATCTCGAGCTTCCCCACAGTCTCCTCCTACCACGTGTCTGTTCGGCGACTACGGTCATACTACTTAACACGCATCCTTACACCGCGGTGCATCTCTGCTGCGAGTGAGCGAACGAGTGCACCCGCCGGACGTAAGGTAAGCGTATACCGCTTATGAGGACAAAACAAGCAATGTGGCTGAGGGGAGGGAGGTGGCAAAGTTCCAAAATTGGAACAGCCAGCGAAACGAGTTAACCGGGGCAACACTTTTCCAACTGGCCAGGGCCAGCCCGCAGGACCCTCCGCGGGCGGGATCCTACCCACCTCGGGTGATTTTTTACCTTTTACTCCTTTTTGATTGGCGGCACCGGGAGGGGCGGGCGGGAGACCTATAAAGGGTCCGCCGAAAAATAAGACCCCGAATCCCCTCTTCCCTCTGATCCTTGCCTCGTTGCCTCTCGTTGACCATCCTTTTCTCTTCAATCTTCTCCCTCTCTTTTTGCTTCCTCCTTTATTTTCTTCTACCTCACCGTCCTCCTCGCTCTTTTCCTCTTTCTTCTTCTTCTTCTTCTTCTTCTTCTTCTCTCTGGTTTCTTGCCTCTTGCCTCTTGCCGCGCTGAAGCTTGATTTCGGTAGGTGGAGGAGCAAAGAGGAATTGTGGGACCGAGGAGAGCAAAAAGAGGGGGCGGGAGAGGCAGCGCGGTCCGGCAGGGCCAGGAGCAGGGCCAGGAGCAGGAGCAGGGACAGGGGCCCGAGGAAGCCGGGCAGTGTGTAATTTTGCGCCGGCTTAGGAAAACACGGCGGCCACCCGCGCGTTTCGCGAGCGGCCGCCGGATTTAAAAATAAAGGCCCCAAGGGTGGGCCCCTGCGAGCGGGGGAGGCCGATCGCACCGGCCACCTTGTTCTCCATTTGGGCGTCTCTTTGTCTCTCCGAGGCGAGAACGGGCCCACCTTGCATCTTCGGAACCACTTTGCGTGCGAGCTACTTGCCTCAGACACTCGCAACCATTCGAGACCCCATCCCACGGCAATCTGACTAGTTTCACTAGTTCGATACTGTGTCATTCGAAATCCTTCTCGGAAGACCCAGACTGATAATGGAATTATGTATTTTGGTGTTCTTAGGTGAGAGAATCCCGGAGAAGAAGGTATTCGTGGCAATGACTGTCTGCGAGAAGCTTTTTTGACTTTGACGTCCCGTGCTCGATATCGGTAAGTGTCTTACTAGGATAGCGCGTTATACTGTATAATTCCTGTTGTACGATTTATATCTGATACGACAATCGCGGTGCTTTCCGCCGCAGCATTGTTATTTCGACGACAAAATGAGTCTAAGGATAACTGGGGATAAATCGAACGTTTATAGCGGATAGTATATTAGCAAATGGTATTACGTCTGCCGGGGGCAGAAGGGGTGGTATTTGAATACTGGCTTTTTCAGTGGCGGCAGAAAAATCCTTATATCTCCAGGAACTTCGGGGTATAAGCTACTTTTCTGATTTATCACTACCGCAGCGGACGGAATAAATTTGAATAAAGAGAGCTCTCTGGATTAAGTAAACGAATAGGATATATAGTGCCTGGCCATCTCATTAATACCGTATTCGTAATAGCTCGAGGACCAAACTCCTAGCTTTATCGCTCACTTCCCCCTCGAAAACCGTACGTTATTTCAACTTGACTAACCACTAAAGGAGAACGCGTTTCTCCGTATTTCGCAATTCAATTTTTATCCCCCACACATCGCATTGATTCGGATCGTTGTATTAAAAAGGGTCGCGTGGCAGAGAGTACTCGTGACAAACTCGAGTACACGTGTCTTCCGCGGTCCGATAATGGTGTGCAGGGCGGACAGACATTTCTCAGCGTGTCCTCGAGTACCTCGAGCATAACCGCTCTCTTTCACTTCGAAGGAAGAGAAAGAGGCTGTGGGTTTGCGCACTCTTTGCGGATTCTTCCGCACCTCGGTACTCTTATCCTCCGTTATCCCCCTTATCCTCGTGTCGAGTTGCCGTATGAAAAACTTCCTATCGCACGCCGAAATCTTCGAGGTCTCGGCTACCGTCCAAACTCTGCATCTCTCTCGCTTCCTCGTTCTCTTTCTCCTCTTCCGAACCCTTTTGGCTCTCTCTCTCTTGCTCCCTCTCCTTCCATCTCGCTCTTGGGAGAACCATTTCGACCGCGAAATAAATTCTCCATTATTCTTTTCTCGCGCGGACTTTTTCATCTTATCGTGCAAAAATTCTGCCCTCTCCGGCGAGATACGATCGGGCCGCGGCCGGCGCGTTTGCCTCCCGATAAAATCTCCCTTCGTCTCTCTGTCTCGACGAAGAAATTGCTTAATCGCTTCATTTCGGGAGCCTCGAGGTTCTCGGAGCTGTGCTCCTCGTTTCTGACGCACTGCCGATAACAGCATAGTGGACTGCGGGTAATTGGACGTACACCGCTAATGGAAACTCTCTGCACAACTCGCCTCGAACAAACCTCACACTGCATAGGCATGTGTGCCTCCGGATATCATGCCTAGACTGGGAATGTTTACGCGAGTATGCATTTTCTTATTTGCACAGAATTCCCCTTATTCAATTCCAAGATCTTCTTATTCCAATTAGGCCGATCTTAGAGTTCAAATTTATTCTGCTTTTATATTTTCCGCTTATTTTGGGATATCCTCTACTTTAGAATTCATTCGCGTTCATTAAGCAGCTCGCAGCGACGTCGGCGGCCGGTGAGATTCGCTTACGTAAGAACGCGCCAGTTCGTTTAGCCACTCGAGTAGTTTCAGTTTTAAGAGACATGCCATTCCTCTGGGGAGGTTCGAAACTATAAGTGCAGGAGCTCGCAGCGCGACCGATCCACTTGGCCCCAGTAGTTAACGAGTTCATTCGTGTGGCGGACGCGGTGCAGAGCGGCGCGGTGTGCGCGAGGTAGGCAAAAGTTTAGTCGGGTCCATGAGTAGGTGTGTGTTTACCCGGCGGCGGCGTCACAATTCGCGTGGTGCTCTTTTTGGCGTTTCGTTTCGGCGAGGTAAGGCCGAAGTAAGGGCCAGGTAACCAGATACAGCGGTGGCGGCGGAGCCCGCCGGCCAAAAGGGACCCCCACGGTGCTTCGATGGCGCGGTGGGTCCGCATGCCTCCCTAAACCCTCCTCCTCCTCCTCCTCCTCCTCCCGTCGCTCCGCAACTCTATCTCTCTCTTACTTCTGACCCCGTCAACGTCGCCCTTTTGCCAAGATAGAGACCTCCTCTACTTTCGCTGTCGCCTTTCCTTCTAGAGGCCCTTTACATCGCCAATCGATAATTTCTCTCTCACTCTCCCTCTTCTTCCTTTCTTCGACCAAGAAGACATCTCTTTGGAGCTTCCGACTCGAATCTGCTTTGACTTCTCATGCCCAGACCCGCGTCTGCTAAAATATGTTATACATATATTCTTCCTATTTGACGATGAAATATCAAAGTACAGGTAAGTTGTAACTTCTAGTTTTACAGTATATTTCCATATATCTAGCTCTGATATTAGTAGAAAGTTTCTTGTACAATTGAGACTGTTAGTCACGCGATACGGGGCTGGATTTTGTTTCATTTAATCGAGAAAAGAAATCAGGGTGGAATAAGCAAAAGATATTCCGAGACCTTTGATCTTAGAGTTTGCCACTGGCTTGTCCGTTTTCGGCCCTTCCTTCACTCGAACCGGCTTTAACCTTTGACCGCTTACCTTTCGCATGCTGCCGGCCCGGATACCGCCATAATACCCCTCCGACTACCGGTCTATTTTTAGGGTGCGACGTGACCGAAATTTCCGCATTCGAGGATCTCAGGAACCTGGAGCCTCCTATTTATGTTGTTCACGAGCGAATGGTAACAATGAATCCACCGCGAATGCTTTTCATTCCAAAACTATTTTTCCCCTTTGGATTTCTGATGTTGCACTCGCATAACTGCGGTAATAACTTTGACGACAACCAATTCCCTTGGCGGACTTGTCGAGCTCGTTCCAGTCTGTCGAATCGTCTCGCAATAGCACCCCGTCGTGTGTGTTTGGAGATTTCTGAGGACGATGTTAGTATTCCGAGTCTTACGGTTTACGATACTTGGCGAAGTTACGGGTGAACAAGGGTGAGATGGTAATGGAGCTGCCTAATGGTCCTGATATCTATATCCGAGCATAGTTGAGGGACAATTTCGACCCTTTATTACGGATAGTTCGCGAGAGCTGTTCTGATGGCTCAAGGTATTACAAGTCCTCGCATTTAGCTTCGCACCGGAAATTATCCAATCGCTTCTTCCGCATCGTAAATTCTCTCTTGTGTCGTGAATTCGATTGTCAACGGACGTCATATATGGAATATTCAGTTATCCATCTAAGGAGAAATATCCTCGATGTTTCAAGCTACCTCTTCGAAATCATAAATCACGTTCTCTACATAAAACCATTTGAAATCAATTAAAATACATACAATACATATTGTGCAGAATAATACATTGCGATAATTTATCATATATTATTTTTACCTTTTTTTACACAAGAATCACTCAATTTGACGGCTAAATTTCCAGTTGAAACTCCATAGAAATTGCCGAAGGTCCACTGGAGAAAAAAATCGACTGACAAGTTCGCAAATACGCCCGTCATTAGTGCCTTTTCTATTCCGGACTATTAGCCGCGATAATCAGATGAGGGACGCACATTAGTTAGCGTCAGGTTCGCCGAGTGAGACGCGCTGGTCATCAATAACCCTGGTAGCGCGATATAATTTATGGAGGAGAATCCCGCGAATTGGATAGTATTGTTTGTTTTGACTAGGTAGGCAATTGTTCCGCGCGGCAATTATTCCAAGGTAGAAGGAGGTTCGTTGTCTCGCTCTTCGAACGTAGAACATGGCAATGCGACTCGCTCGCATTACAACCTACTCGCCTCGAGGTTGAAACAATGCATCGCAGCGAATTGGTAATCTAGATTTCTAAACAGTACGCGCTCGGTAGCTCCTACTGTAAGTTCTACCGCAACAATGCTCGGCAAACTGGGTGTCCTCTACGTCAGGCGACCACGAAACACTCCCGTCTTGTCTCTAATGAAGCATAGTCCACTTTTAACTGTTAAACTCTGGAAAAAATGTCTCGGATCTAATTATAATCCCTTAAAAAAATAAATGGAATTTGAAATAGATCTCTGTAGAAGAATCAAAGCGAAAAGGATTCTTGAGTAATTGTGTTATCGAATAAAGAATGAAGAAATATAATTGAATTAAGTTAATTCATTAGAAACTAGCAGAGCATCACGGATGAATTATATTAAAATATCCTTTGAGCTTTTATAATAAATCCCATTAGTATTCCATGTTCCGCCGAAGTAACAATATTGAAAATCTCGCTGGAGGCACGCAACTATGCAGGCATTATCGCGAGATGACCCAGATTTTCGCAGAGTTTGTGTCTCCTGCGAACCTCCAAAATGTTTGTGTACCAGACAAGTGTGATACAATAGTGTTCGGATTGGAAGAAGTTTCAGTACACGGAGTACAGGTTGTTCCATAGAATGATTAAGCGAGGTGATAGTTGTATGGGTCGATTCCGAAGGGGATGCTTTTGAGTCGGTGGCCTAACGACGTAAGTACAATTCGAGTGGTCCGTGTGGCTATTGCTCGGCTATTGCTTGGCTATTGCGCTCTAGTCGTCCGTAATTAGTCCGGCGCATTTCGAACTCTCCGTATGGCGCGCCGTATTTTAGTAAAGACAGGCTAGTCTGCTGCAACGTGTATCCGATCCGCTTAATAACATTATCTTCGGCTAAAATAGCTTATAATTACAACAATTTCTAATTATGAATATAGAGAATGCCGAATTAAACTTTTTTACACATCTTCCTTAATCGACAAATGAGATTATTCTCAGGGTGCAGACGGAACTGAATCCCCAACTGGGGCGAGTGCTCCAGAACTGAAGATACGTCAGGAATAAGGGGATTCATAATTCACGATTTTCTCGATGATTTCTAGCGGTCATAAACGAATGCGGAATGCCATGAATATTTCATTGTGCGCGCACTACGGTGCAAGGGAGCCATCCAAAGGCACGCCGAGAGCCGGCAGTTTGTCGGTGGATGCTCGCGTTGTGTCGCCGGTAATTCCATAAGGGCCGAGAAGGAGCATCCGGACGTAGGAGCAAGCAGTTTCTTTCCCCGAACGTTTGCATGCATCTACATAAATACGCGATCGAGAGTGCGATCGAGAGTACGATCGCGAACGATCGGTACTCTTCCAGAGGGTGTTTTTCCTCCCTTACAAAGGATACTTGCGGGTGAATGCACTCGACGATTCTCCGCGGATCGAGCTTCTCCTGCCGCTTATTCAACCCCCTGAACGATGATTAACGATGCGGGGAGAAAACGAACGATCGATCAATAGGGCGCCGCGAACGAAAGACGTGTTTGCACCCTCGTTGACACTTACCTGCCGGCTCGATACCTACGAACATTGTGTTTGCCAGTCGAGGATTCGATCGCGGACGCGATTACTGCACCGGCTCCTCAAATGTTTGCTCTCGCAAATTTTCCTGATAGACACGAATTCCTATGGATTGCACCACAGCGATAAGGTGAACAATGGAGAATTGATTGCAAGAAGGAAATCGTAAAATGAATTTGGACATTTTATATGGTAACGAATGCTATACTACAATACTAATATACGCATGCGGAATCACTCGGAGCTGATTCCTGTGGTATTGTAGAATTGTTCGGTCCGATTCTCACCCTTCGGACAAGAGTAATAGCGAGCGGTTTACGAGAGTAGAGGACCAAACGAAATTGGAGTTATATCTGTGGAATGACTAAATAAGTTGTCTGGCAGTGGACAGTGGAACGGTGGGGTCTACGGACAGATTGTCTCGACGATGCGACGTGGGGGCAACCAGTGGCCGTAAACCAGTTTGTAGCGCATAAGACGCAAATTCGTAAAAGCGTAATCTCAGCGCGAGGGAGGAAAGAGAAAAAGAGAGCAATAGAGAGTTGGTCTCGGTCGGGGGTCACGTTATGATAACATCTTTATCCTTTCTCGTATAAATTTTACGGTGAAGCAGCAGTGCGGCGGCGGCAACGGCGGCGACGCTCTGGACGAAACAGACAGTCGTAGCCGAGGGCAGGAATTATAAGGATCGTTTCGCGGATTAAAGGAGCCCGAGCGTGGCGATAAAAGTGTTATTTCTTTCATTTCGCCGAGCTTCGAGTGGAGCACCAAGAGATATCAAAGGAAACGGCGAACAAGAGGGAACCCCTCCTTTCTCGTCCGCTTTTCCCTTAATAAGACGGAAACAAATGACTTTTTAACTGACCTCCCTATCTGTAATTTGGCAGTCGAGCGCGCATCGCGTCGCGCTTAATCGCTCCACTACTGCTGCTTCGCGCTGTGGAGTACCCTCTTCCCAAGGCTTTGATTTCCTTTTTTTTCTCGACAAGCTCCTTTTCGTCTTACGACATAATAATCGTGGACGTAATCGCTTTGGCCCCTGACGACGACGATGACGACGTCTCGGATCCATCTTCGGGTTTGAGATTCGTCTTACTTCTTTTTCCTCTCTCTCTCTCTCTTTCTCTCTCTCTCTCTCTGTCTCTCGCTTTCTCTCCGTGGCAATTACCCCGGTCCACCTCTGCACCGAGAACTTAACCTCCCCGGCGTGGGATATTTTTCTGTAAACACCCTTCGTTTAGAAGGAAACAGCCCGCTGGCTATAATAGTAATTATACGAAATGCGAATTTTCTTGTAAAAGATTCGCAGCTCAGTAATTGTGTTGCAATCGTTTAGCTCTGGAAAAAGGGTGGTACATATTGGTCACAGGTCAAGGTCACGGAGGAGAGCTGTTTTTCTTTGCTATTTAATTTCTAACCGAGGAATGCGGTTGTGGAAATTTTTCACCAAATTATCTCGTAAGAAGATCGGAGAGGGAGGGAGTGGGTCCTCTATTCTCAAACTATTTTAACAACAGTCCTTTGCTTTAATATTTCATATATTCGGAGCATCCTCGGAATTCGGAGCGTGCATCCGACCCTAGTATACGGCTCTTAACGAGAGGTCTAGCCCAAGAAATCCCAATAATGCATGATGCGGTTTAAAGAGTATGTCCCGTGTCGCGCACAAAGATACAGTATTGTTTCGTGGCCCGGTCGCGGAAAACTCTCTCCGATAATTACCTTGACAATTTCAGTGAAAACTACAATCGAGTTCCCGTTAATTGGATCTGCCGCGATTTATTCCTTTTCAACGGAGCTTTTCGCTGTCCCATCTCCCAATTAATTACGCTTCTTCCACGCGACTTTTTCACGTAGAATTTTTTACATCTGCCAACCTGTCATTAGACGCAAACACGTTGGCAGGAATGGCGGCGCTGCGTCGTCGTCGTCGTCGGCTAATGAGACGATGCGACAAAAACTGTCCTGGGAGCGAGCGAGCTTTAGAAAGGAATAAATAGGCACGCGGCTGGTACCACCACGGCGAAATACATTTCGCGGCTGAGGATTTTATGGTGTAGAGAGAATACGAAAGAAAGCGAAAGAGAGAGAGAGAGAGAGAGAGAGAAAGAGTTATGGTTTTTACGATGCTTACGAGGTTCTCTTCGTGATTTTGCTTAACCGAGTACTCATCTAAATGCAGATAACTCTTAAAAATAATCTTAAACGTATCATAAGTCGTGGTAGAGTTTCCCTTCTTCTTTCTAAATCTTCGGATTTTTCAACTTCACTGATGCTGTATCATCTTCTCTGTGTTGTCTACGTTGCCTTGAGTTCGATGAACTTGAAAGACTGTTGATTAAAACCGCGGTTGCAGTTTGCCTCGAAAGCAGACTATCGAAAGTCGCGTTAATTTGCGAAGTGAGAGGGTTGCGGTTTAAAGAGGGTAGTCTGCCGTTCAGCTTTAAAATCCCGGCATTCGCTCGGTAGTTCGGTCCTTTATGCCGAAAGTTTTCATTTTCTCCGGATTCCAGGGTGGGCAGTATTGTGCGAATTGGCCGCAAACTTGCGAGGCAAGCCACCACGCTCGGAAGGTGCAAGGGTGCGAGGGTGTGAGGCTGCTCGTGCACCCTCGAGTGCTTTGCATTTATTCGATTTATCGCGGCAATCTGTTCGCCAACCTCTCGAGTGTTTCCTTGACACTCGCATAATGCCAGGCTTGTAATTACCTCCTGCTATTCGAGTGAAATGGAATGAAGAAAAAGAGAGTGGGAGTGGAAATTCAAATTGCACTCGACTACGCGTCCTAATCGAATTTCGTCGGATTTCGCGGACGGCAAAGGAGAGTGTCACGGATCAAAAGGACTCTCGCGAACACAAGCGAGAGTGGGACTCTTGATGGCGAACTTAATAAAGTTCATTCGTTGTTTCTCGTCGAGCACACAATTTGTGCGGCCGCGTTGCGGACAAATAATAATATTTTTACGAGGTCCCTCGAGTGACGAGGGACCTCGCTTATACTTCCTTTTCCGGCCTCGATTCTCTCGCTCTCCTCTCGAGATTTCCTCCGGAATTTTCTCTCCCGCTTTTCTCGCCAGTCTGCTTTCGACAGTTCCTGAATAGCCCCTGCCCGTGAATGTTAGTTTCCAGGCAAGCTAATGCGCTCCATCGACCTTTTTTCCACGCGCTAATTCCGCGGCAGCGGTGGATAAGGGATCTCCAGAGTTTCTTTCATTGCTTTATTGCCGGTCGGCGGGTCACGAAATACAGTAATTTGGTGGAATCGCGCTTTGGCTCTTGACGAGCGAGAGAGAACCCACCAAGTTCTTTTGCCATGGCAGGATACTTAGCTAAAAGGGAAGTACAAAAAGGAGAGCTGCTTTGAGATAAAATCGTAATGCTCTCAGGCATCGGCTTTCAATTTTCCAGAATTAATTAGTTCGTCGGGCGTCGAAGATCGGCGAGAAATAGGGGTTGCCTCTTTTGGCGGAGTATTGTTACGGGGATTAAAGGAGCTTAACTGCTGGGAGGGATACTCCTTTAAGGAGATCCAAGCGGACGAAGCCTCGATGAAAGAGAGCAAGAAGAAGATCGCCAAGAAATAAGAAATCCATAGTACCATGTAATAACCGAGTTGAACTACCAGCCACGAAGAAAAGACATCCCCTTCAATTTAACTCCTTTGAGGCTTTCCAACCGGATCGCGCTGTGTGAAACAATATTTCTCTTGCGGCGTCGATGATATTCCGCCGTGGATATATATTTCACGGTGGGATCAAGAATATCAGATTCGTCGAAAGGAAAAATAGTGCTATAAGGGGAGCGGTACCATAGAAATTGAGTTTCGAAGTGTGAGTGACCCTGTTCGTGGCAAGCTTTACAGCTTCCCAGCTCTAAAACGTAAATCATTCATTTCCCTCGTTCGCGTCATCCAGCTTGGCAGGCTGAGAGTCTAGTCGAATTGGCGGAAAAATTACTAGCGACGCCAGTAGTCGTCGAGACTTGTTTATCCGTTCGTCGCGCTTGTTCATCCTCGAGGGTAAATATCGCGGAAGTGGCAGAGAATCGTAAGTTTTAGGGGCTAGGTGAAAAATTGAGCAGCGGATCGCGCGGGGGAGGCGAGGGCAGCCATCCGCTGAAAGTAGCACGCGAGTATATCAATAAAGGGAATAAGCGGTGGCCTCGAAAATATACCTGTCAGTATCGAGGGAAAGCTCGATCATGGATAGATACCATCCACCGACTGTACTCTTCAATAATTCATATCATTCCGCTGAAAAGCTTGCACCCGGCCAACGTTACACGGGGCCTTATATAGATGGGCAACCCCGACTAGGGTATAAATCGAAATTTGAAGGTGGAGCTCGGCAGGATATCCACCGGATCTCTTGCCTTCTCATATTTAAACGTCATTCCTCTCGAAGATCCTTCTGATTACTATCAATAATACCTTACTCACTCAATTTCAATGATTGAACTTTAATCACTCAACCAGATATTCTTCAATTATTAAACAATGAAATTATTTTTAATATTCCCATTCTTTGCCTGCGAAATTCTCAAATGAATATTGCTATTAAATTGCTGCAAGCTCAAATTTGCTACTCAGTCAATAATAGGAAGCGATCAATAAATATTATGCGTCACTTTGTTGATTAGCGTTGCTCTAATTAGTCGCTGCGTGAAAAGGAGAGTAGATTTATTTTGACAAGGACGGATGCTTGAATTAGCACGCGTTCGCGCCGAATCGAAATTGGTCTCGGGGCCAATAATACGGAACGAATACGACAGGTGTATGTATATGGAAGAGGTTGGAAGAGACGCGGCGAGCGAGGATGCGAGCTGCCGTCAGATTAAAATGTTATTCGCCACGGGCGGTCTTATCAAATGGGCCACTGCTGCTCCGAAAATCATCCTCGCACTCTTCTCCTCGCTCTCTTTCTCGCTCGCCACCTCCGTCCTCCCACACGCGAATTAATGCGAATTAAATAAACGAGCCGCATGCCGGATAGCTGTTCCGCTCGAGTTAATGAGCGACCAATTCCCCTGTCGGATCCACTTTAATTGATGCAGATATTTTCACTGTCATTTTCCTAATACTGCTCTCGCGTTAATCCCAGCTATTTATTACTGGAGGCGAGACTGTAGATGTGGGAGGTAATTGATCAAAGGAATCACGCGAAACGACTGCAATCGAACACGGTTCTAATTTTAACAATTAAAGAATATAATAGAAACATGAAATAATTGTAATGGTTAGAATACTCTTAAATTATATTCGATCCAAGTTGAAGCCGCCCTCGAAACTCTCTCCGAGAATGGGATACATATTCGAGAAAATATTCACTGGATATCAACATTCACGAGGGATACCGATCACGGAAAGGGGTCGAGTACAGTGCAGTGCGTTTGCCGGGACATTGAGCTAAAAGGTGGGCGTTGCAGTGTCCGAATTTTTGGCAACATCCGGCAAGCGGAAGGGAGGATTCCGGGATCACCTAATGCTTCGCGGGATATGGTGCTCGTCTTTGGCCATAGCGTTCTCTCTCTTTCTCTCCCTCTCGTTCTCTGTTTCGATAAACCGTCGATAAATCACAAGTGGAGCGGGGTGGCACAGTGTGCGCCATTAAGCTAAAAAGCAAAGCTCATGGCCGGGGAGGCACCAGGCGCGCAAAGCGGCGGATTTTTGGCAGCTTCCTGTCGCCGGAAGCGTCCGAATTCCGGGGCGATCTAACGTGCCGCGTACGCGCGGCTGTTGTAATCGCTCGCTCGCTAGCGCACTTCCCCCATCGCACCGGGTCGCCAGGGTTTCGGGGTATCCGAGCGAAATCGGGCAGGACTGCCCGTTATTTCCGGCAAAGTATTTGCCAAACGTCACTCAATTAACGCACGGTCAATACGGACGTACGCTTGCTCGCACTCGCGCTCGCGCTCGCGCACGCGTTCTGCCACGTCCTCGGAACAACAGACCATTAATTCGCCGCTGCGGAGCGTGTTTAGTCGCCGACGAGGCAAATATCATTATCCGGATGAAAAGCATGCTTTCCGCGTCCTGTCGCGATGCGTTCGGTCGGTTTCGTGTCCGCTACATCCAGGTATCCCCTTTTTAGCCATTTTCCGTGGAAAATGGAAATCCCCCTCTTAACTTCGCTACGGTATCGTTTCGATTCTCTGATCAGAGGCGAATCAAGAAGAAGAAAACAAAAGATGACTAGAGAATTTTTTCGAGAATTCCTTGTAATAAAATGGAGGAAAAGTATCTCACGTTGTCTTGCGCACATCGCGAGCGAGAAAAGCTCATTTTTCTCGCGTAAGTGTCTAACTCGGTAGCCGAAACAAAGTAGACGGCGAAATGGGAAGACAGGAGAGATATCAGTTTTTAGGGGCCGTTCGTTCGCGTCGTTGCGAGACGACGCGACGTCGGTTCATCTTCGAAGTCGTAAGCAGAGCTGTTTGGTTGGTGCGGAACTCGCATTTATGAGGCGCTGCGCGTATTTCACGCGCATTTCCGGCGGGACCGAGCGCTAATCCAATAAAAGAGGTCGCTTAAATTCTCATAAACGTAAATCCTACCGCTTGAAAAAACCTCCTGGCCACTCTTCGTAGCGCTCGCTTCGCTAGAAAGATGCACCTTCTTTCTCCTCCGCCATCTCCTTCTCCACTCTTCTTTCACTTAGCAAGACCACTTCATTATCCGCATAATTGGAATGATGAATACCCGCTTCAGTGCTCGCTCGCTTATTCGCCTTGCTCGATTTCGGTATCGCAAAGGCGCGAGACTGCATTAATGGGAACATTGCCGATCGCAATAAATTCCATTCGATCGGCTGGCTTCCGCGGCGAAACTCCGAGTCGGAAAGAAAGAAGAGAGAACGAAGACAGAAAAAGGAGATTGCAAATGACCATGTAGTAGTCGATACCGTAGAGAATTAAGTAAGAAAGAAAGAGGGAGACCGCGACAGGCAGCTAATGACCATGTAGTGGCTATATAAACGTAAACGAGAGGACCAGAAAGAAAAAGAAGGAAGATTCGGTAGAAGAGAGAGAAATCTAGAAAAAGGTGTGTTACGCAGAAATTCCATGTCGGTTGATTTGCCGGTGAAATCGCGATAAGGAGGAGCCTGGGTCGCGCCTCGAGCAAGCGACCCGTGAGAATTAACGAGGTCCGAATACTTTCGGGCGACTTGCCGGAATCCGCGATAGCGGCGAATTCCGCGGAGATCCGCCAATTAGATCCGAATCGATGCAGGTCAAGAATACCCCCGAAATACGCTGGGATATTTTTGGCCGTGAACGGTGATGGTGATGGTGGTAGTGGTGGTGGTGGTGGTGGTGGTGGTGGCTCGAGCCGTTTGGGAGTGCGGTCGGTGGTCGCGGCAGTCCGACCGATATAAATTTCCTCTCACCACGATCGGCCACGATTGGTCACGATAGCCGCCCTCAATGTCGCTCTTTCCGTGAAATCTTATGCGGTGATTAGTGTCATTCGGGGAATGGGATTCTTTTCGAGTGACGTGCTTCATGGTCCTTTATGATTCTGTGCATCTTCTCGGATGAATATTTACCCTCTTAGGTTCTTCTTTCACACTCAGCACTCGACCAGCTTTTTGGAACACACGAATTAAGCAAAAGAGGCTCTTGGACTTTGAATTGTTCCAAATAATAATAATTATTATCTGGTGAATAATTATGTAACGATCTCATAGTAATTTAGTAATAACTTTTAACGCATTGAGCGATGAGAGCAGAGATAAATGATTTTCAGGATTAATTTACACCAGCTCGAATTCTGCACTTTCGTGTTTGCAATCTACTTGCAGCTTGTACGAAATGAAATGTTGAAACTGGATTATGAATCGTAGGTAGAATATGTATTTACGTGGGTAGACATATAAGTATGTAAGATCATAATGCTGTTCCAAGTATATTGGATCGAGGTTGAAAATTTTAATCGTCCTGATGGAAGTACGGCGACTGCCTCTGCCAGTGGATTTCATAATTATCGGTCGAACAAGGTAGATTCTAACTCGCGGGTAGACCACACGCAACCTGGATTTCTCCTTCTTCTTCTTCTTCTTCTTCTTCTTCGTCTTCCTTCGTTTTGGTCGTTCGCCGGAGGGCGTTCGTAGCCAATAACCGAACTTTATGAAGGATAGCTCGCATCGTGCAGTTTGTTAATTGGGAGGGAGCTATCTTATCGTGAACAAAGCTGCTCACAGGTAAGATATCTCTCTCGATTCTCGGGCTCAGCCCAGTCGATGTCGCGCCACCCACATTTGCATGAATTCACGCACCGCACCGGTTCCATTTCTCTTCTCTTTTTTTTTTCTCTTCGCTCCATCGTCTTAATTGGCAGTCTCGAGCACTGCTCAAAATTTCCCACCGACATAATTACGTTATTCTTTTAATACCTTCGAGTCACACAGATCTGTTTACTGAACCTTCCGTCTACAATGCGTCAGATCATGATAGATATTTCAGAAGACGCTACTCCTGCCAAACGAAGATTCCAGAATCCAATTAAATGGAAGCAATTGAGTACACCTGTGAACCGTTATATTTGTCTGTAATTCGATACAGACTCCAGGCGAGAATTATTAGAGAGATATTTCTAACTACAGAAATACTTATATTTGGATTCTTAAATTATAGAAAGTTCGATCTAAGAAACTAACAAGCTCCAGTGACAATTTAGTAAGTAGATAAAGTAAGCTGAAATTTAAATAGCAATGAAGAATAATTAATTTGTCTAATACTCAGATAATCTCTCTATTTTTTTCTTCTTGGTTCTCCGAAGAGACTTTTCACGTAGCATAGATACTAAAGAGACCAGTCTCATTACCATTCTCCACGATTCTTCTGTGTCCAACATCTTCCTTCTGCTAATCAAAGATAGCAGCAGCGGAAAAATAAATCGACGCATTATTCAGAGGCTTGGAGACGCCAGGAGACAGAAGTCAGAGCGGTGGGTTGGGAAGAAGGTCGAGACGGTCCGCAAGGTCTCAAGGAAGAGGTTCGCAAAGAGAAGAAGAGAAGACAGTGCTAAGCGCCCGCTCGTAACCAGCTAGATAACTTTCTGTAATTCGAGCATACGGCGACGAATACTAATTCCGGCCATTAATCTCCGTCTAACCGAGTCTCCAGCACCTTTTCCATCCTGCTACCAAACTAGCAGATCCACCCTTCGTTCCGGTACCGAGTCCCTCTTTTGACTTGGACGTCCGGTGTCAAGCGGAATCGCGAACTCTACGCGTCTCTTTCCGCGCTCTGCCTCCACAGAGATGAAGCTCTTTACTTTTCCCGCGAAATTCACCCGTCATACGTGTGTGGAACTTCTCGACGCATTACCGAGTACCCCAACTTCGGATCTACGAATCTCTGAATACCTTTGCAAGCTGTTTGCTTTACTCTCAGTGACACAGGACGATTCGCGGGCGCAAATCCTACGAAATTTGTCACATTTATTTTTGATTTCCAGCTTGGTACGTTTTTTCAATCTGCTCAACCCAATTCTTTTTTCAGATCTGCATTTCCGTATGGTTAAAACTCAGTTCTACCGAAATATTCTAATTTGCTGGAAATTAATATTAGATATTGACTTTATGATTTGAAGTAATTTCGACTGTTTATTCAGCTACTTAATATTCCCCAGATAAAAATCGCGAGTTTTAACCGTGTTCAACTAACTGATCTGCCAACTTTTCATTGCTGACACTTGGCTATTCACCATTATACCGTCAGGTTAATTTGATAATCGTCAATTTGCTAATCAGTCGCTTTTGCATCGTGTGAAAAAATATCGAGGGAAATAATCACACGAAGTCGGGTAGCGAGACGAGTGTTTACGGCGTCTTCAGGAAAAATATTTTTCTCAGCGAATTTTTCTCGTCCCGGAATCCTGCGGGCAATTAAGCATATATCGGAAATCGGAGGATCGCACAGCGACGCTCAAAAATAACCCCGTGGAGAAAAAAAAATGAAGCCGCACCACCCGCATCGTCACATTCCTGACTAATGTTTTTTCGCTGGACGAAAAATCGATCGGCTCGGATTAAGTCCGGTGGGGGCGATCAATTTTTCTTGCATCGATCAGGAATTAATAGACTCGACACGAGGCTATGGAATGGTAAATGGATTGTTCGACCTCGACTCTTTATCGATCTAAATATTTTTTTCTTTCTATCCCCGTACGTTTACATTTTTTATGTATATATTTTATTTTATACTCATAAATTCGGTAAATCAGAAACCGATAATCGAATTATGTACAAAGATTCGAGAAAATAATGTAAAATTCATGTTGTCGATAATATAAAATGGAATATCCGATCGATCATTCAATTACGATACTTCGCGGGTATAAAGGTTCAGAGCGTCGAAATCGGAACCGTAGAGTGTTTCGAGAAAATTTCTGCACCGATTCATCGCTGAGTTATTCTTATGCCCGTGCAATGCGCGGGCAAACATTTCGCCGGAATCGTCGCACCCGATGGAAAACAGAGATTGGCAAAGAGAGGAAAAAAAATAGTGAATTTTTTCAGAGGTGAAAGAGTGAATTCTGGTGTGCTCGCGTGCACAGGTGGAGTTCAGAGGGCAGCGAATGTTTCGGTCTGTTTTGCAGGGGCCGGTGGTGGTCAGTGGAATCATAGAGGGTATAATTCGGGCGGAGGATCCGCGAAAGCAAATGAATGGCAGCACTCGATAAAAGTCGAAAAGTCGGCGAGTTGCCGGGAGATCATGTGTGTGGCCAGTGACGAAACACAATACCGAACGTGAGGGATGACGAGTGGATGGAGGAGGTTGAGGGGGTGTCAGGATAGAGGGTAGGCTCACCAGAGCGAAGCGAAATCCACATTGCGGAATTGGCAGACTTCCACGTCGCACCTGTCGCTCGGCTGTACGTGTATATAAATTTTTTTCTCTCTCTCCTCGGGTACGCTCGCAATTAATAGGTCCGGATTAAGGGAGGATTTTGGCCGGGCGTGGTCGCTCGTGGCTACCGCCACGGCTACCGCGAATCGAGCGATTTTCCCCCGTTTATCCTGCCGCGACAAAAATCCGCCGAAATCCAGTAAGCTTCCCGGAGGCTCCAATGCGCGACTGCGATCGCTCTCGAATCCCAGCCAACCGGGAGAAACCAATGCTGCGACCAACGTTTTACCAACATCGGACCAACGTCACATTTTCCAAAGCACAACTTTAACCGCTTCCTTCTCCAACGATTACGCTAATTCTCACTGGATTCTACTCCGCTATTGATAAACTTTCCACCACGAGCGATGCCTGCTTAAACGACCGGCAGACTATAATTAGTCCAGTGGAAACGCGCAATCGAATGGCAAGCTATTATCGAATCAAGCTGACCGAATCGTGTCATATGATTCGAGGAGGCGTCCCGAGCGAGACTCGGGAGAAAGATAGCGAAGTTACTGGCAGGAGATTGGCTAGATTCAGACAGAGCAGACGCGAAGAGAAAATCCAAAATATAGAGAGAAATGTGCTGGGTGGCAGGATAATTACGTAGAGAGTACGGGGAATTGGAAAAAGAGGGAGCGCGAGAGAAATGGCAAGAGAGAGAGAGAGAAGAGAACGAGGGCCAGTAGATCGCATTACGTCCAAGTTGATCGTTGGCGAGGCGCGCGATACTGCCTCTTTTTCCTGCGCACTTCTACGAGAGAAGAAGCTAAAAGCGTAAAGAGAGAAGAGAGGAGAGCGCGAGACTCCGGCGCGAGGAAGAATTACAGTGGAGAACGATAAAAATGAGACTGACTCTGGTGCGCAGCTCACCCCCTTCGCCAGTTGGCTCGGTATTAAATCATCATAAATTTGCATCTTGAATTGGCGTAACGACTAGCGAGAGAGAGCTGCACCGCTTCGAATGCGAGCTCATCATATCCCATAGCTTTCTCTCTCCTTACGGCTCTTGCTTCCGCAGCCACTTCCGCCTCTCCCACTCAGCCGGCTGGCTACCTAGCAAATTTCTTTCCCCCGATTCCGCCTCGTACCCAACGTAAATCCACTCTCTTCGCGAAGTTTGCTGCTCTGTTAAACTATGATGCGCGATGATTCCTCGTTTCGTTCGAGTATACGTTTACTATGCTTCGGATGGAGCTTGTAAAGTACTAACTCGCGCGGGGGTACCAATCTTAATAGTTCCTGGAATCTTTCGCTCGTCGTGTTGCTCGCATCTGAGTCGACTTTTTGATGGATGCTACTGCAGACACTCACAATACCCTGGATTACAAATTACGCACGGAAATTAAGCGAATTAAATTTCTACCCGATAAAATACATTTCGACCATGATTATTCCAGATGCAACTACATTGAGGATGACAGAAAGATTTGATGATTATTCCGTTTGAGTTTAATGCATTTAATAGATAATTTCTTCTTTCTCGTTGTTTGATCGTTTTAATTGTCTTGCTTCGACGGAGCCGAGTTCTTCCAACGATCTATTACTCAGGGATCCTTGAATTTTTATGCAGTCGGGTTTCTTTGTCCACTTGCCGATGGTGTCTTTGGACCGTACGACTCGCGAACGATGCGTGGAAGCGGTCCGAGGACATTTTACCATGAGTCTTTGGCGCGAACGAATTCTAGACTGCGTGACTGTACGTATTAGGAAATGAATTTGGCACGAAACTTTTTACCCAGGAATCCGTGAGCAGTGTTCCCCCATCGCTCTTAGTTCCTCTTGCCACTCCAAAATTCCACTTCCACCACCTTGACTTATTTACTGACTTCACTTAACGAAAACTTTCTCAACTACTAACTTAACACTCCTTATCTTACACTTAACAATTTCGCTTCAATTTCCTGGAGAAATATTATCCTCGAAGAAGATTCTGTAATTGTGTAGGAAATTGATCGAAATAAGAAAATATTGGTTAATGATCGTTCACTGTCGTAGACTTGCGTAATTGCAAAACTTTTTTCGCAATCCAGGGCAGCTCGCTGGGTCTTAGCCGAGTTAGGTGGACATAGGAGATAGACTAGAGATGCGAGTTCAGGAGGTTCAGGAGGAGCTGAAAGGGTTGAGTACTAGCTACCATGGTGTTTAGGTCGATGAGAATAATTATGAAACTGGTAAGTGAGCTTAATAAAAGAGCAGTCTGACCACTAACGCTGCAAGAGACCTTGTTATCCCACGGGCAAAGCGCGACGAAGTATATTAAAATATTCCGCGAGCTACACGATCATCCGGCTGATAGCCTCTCAAATCCGCTTTATCCGCTTGGATAGCGCGTGCCACGCGCTGATTTTCTCCACCGAACAAACTTTACCAGCGAGGCGACTAGTCTCCCGAATTTCTCATTGATTAATACATTTATTTAATTAACATAGTAATATATAAGTTTGCTTGTAATTATAAGGTGAGATTGTTCTTAATTCCGTTGTTGAATTTATTCTTTGGATGGAAATTTATTAACTTTTTCCTCGGCCCATTTCCTTCGGCATCCCTTAGACAGGCCGGTAAAAACAGTTGGGAATTAAAGGGATATTTGAAGAAGGAAGAGGAGAATGAGTAGTATACACTATTTTCGCGCATGGTTCAAAATCCCGGTAAACGGTATCCGTGATGTACCAGAGTAAAATCCCCAGTACCACCCCGCGAAACTATTAATTGCGAATAATTCGCGGATATATTGCAAGTGGGAGATATTCGTTAACAGAGAAACCGGGCTGTTCCGCTAATTTGCTTCTAATCGGTTTAAAATACCGATAGATAGAATAATATTATTATCCGACATAATGTTATTATCGCGATTCCGAATAACGCGGAACGAACAAACGTAATTTCAGGAGCGCAGCGGAGGATAAAGAGGGAGAGAGTGAAGTTTGCGCAAAATCATCGTTATTATGGCACATCGTGGCAAACAATGCGCTCAGAATATCAAATATTGATCCTGCTCGGCGTGAGGCTCGCTGAAATTGCCCCGCATTCCAGGAACCAGCGACCTCTCTTCGCATTATATATCCTAGCTTTATTGTCCACCGTTTAGAGACACACGCGTTTCTAATTGCCGCCGAAATCCTTTGCTTCCCCTTTCGCATTTTTTGTCGCGCGTGGACGCGAGGGCCAGATGACAGTCGGATTGACATCGATGTCCGTCTACCGTCGTTCTGCGTGTCCCGCTGGAAATACCTTTCGAGACATCTCGAATTTTTATGGGACAATGCCGCGAGCCATTCTGATTTCACTGCCGTTATCCATGATGTATCGTTCCCTGATTTGCTTTCGCTCCTCGGAGTTTGAGGAAGATTGACTGTTCGATGTACGTGCGACGTGTACCGCGTTGGGCAAAAAAAACTTTCGAGTTGAAACGTAGATTTCGGAAAGTACAGAACGATATAAAATAATGTACGTTGAAAAATGAGTTTATCAGGGAAAATCGAGGTATGACAAGGTTGATAATATCCGCTGGTTTAATCGTGTCCGGCTTGCAGGTGTTTACGGGAGGGATAAATATTAATAAAGCTGCGAACGCGAGAATTTCAGGGTGCATAATTCAGAGGTAACTCGAAGGGTGGGTCGGCGCGTTAGCCACCACTGTTGTATCCGCTTTAACGTCAGCCGAAGGGTGAGAGACGAGAGCGGAAGAGAGACTAAAGAGGGGGGATGG
This sequence comes from Trypoxylon attenuatum, assembly GCA_963989405.1. NCBI lineage: Eukaryota > Metazoa > Arthropoda > Insecta > Hymenoptera > Crabronidae > Trypoxylon > Trypoxylon attenuatum. The sequence goes on along the minus strand of OZ022488.1, from coordinate 4,952,108 downwards.
TATACGGGATCACGATGCGCACATACATTTCTGTCGCGTCCCGATGGAAGAAGAGCGATGGCCACGGGGAGCGATGCAGCGGTCTGCGGAGACCGCCGACGAGGATAAAGGGCGGAGGGTGTATTCTATTGGAGGAAGAAAGAAGCACGCATTGCGAGGGTTGTCGGTGAAGATCGGAAAGAGACGAAGAAGAAGAAGGAGAAGAAATCAAACAAAGAAAGAAGTACCTCTAGAGAAAACCCTGGGATTTCAAAGCAAATTGCCAACTGTGCCGCCGAACCTTCACCTTGTGTTTTTCTATCTCTTTCCTTTTTCTACTGGCTTCTCTTGTCTCTCTCATACTCGGTCTATCTTCGTTTCGCAGAAAAGAATTCCCCTTTTCTCTCTACTTTCGCTTGGACTTCCTTTTTAGCACACCTTCCACAGTCCGACTCTCGTGCGGGAAGGCGAATTTGACGTTCATCGCTGGTGGTTCAAACGACTCGACAAACGTTTTTGTCTACCCCTCATAACCATAGAATTCCACCTTCCGTTATCTCCTTTACATAAGCCACGATTTTTCGTGTCACTCGGTCTGGGGCAAGTTTTTGCTCGCGAGTACTCGCCCTTTTAGACTTCAATTGCTTCTCGCTTTTGAATTTATCCTTCGGTCGTGATTCCTTGTCGGATAATTATCAGATGGGGGAATATTTAATCTGCGGTTTCATCGAGTCGCTTATTCAGTTTGTGAGGTTCGGCGGGGAGCGATATTTCACGAAGTGGCGCCACTCGAGCAATAACACGATGTAATCTGATTAGAGGCGACGTCTTAAGGAGGCAGTTACCGGGAGGATCGGCAAAGCAAGCATCGTTATTCAGCCAATGGGTGACTCATAATCCTTGAAACGAGTAGGCTACTCCAAAGTACCATTATTATCCTACTATATAGCCCCGTAGAATCTGAGCCCTTTCTTTGCCGATATCATTATTCAATTTGGGAGAGATGAATAGAACAGTATTTACTAGAAAACGGATTTTTATCGCTGTATTGTTTTCCAATGAAACGCATTAAATTACGAAATAAGAATCTAATAATGATAATCGTGAGCTGTGAAAGCACATAATTATTTTATTCAGCCGAAAATTCATAATACTATATAGTTGTGATACACTTATCTCGGTGAGCCTGGAATCCCGGTCCCATGAGAAACATCTTCGGGTTACGCTCGGCAGTCAAAGTGTTAACCGAGAATGAGGTCGCGAGACGGAGTCATTGTGTAATTTGATTTCGAGGATATTAATAGCACGAAAGACAAACACACACATTAAGCGAGACAGAGGGGTTGAATGCCAAAGGCGTTAGGAGGGAAGGAAGAAGAGGAGAAAGAGGAGGAAGAGATAGTCTGATGAGATTGCGATTGCAGATGAGAGTCAAGATTCAAAGAGAAGCCCTCCCGGGGTGAGGATAAGCAGAGGACTGCTCGTCGTGGGTGGATCGTGTCGTAATCGAGATCCCGTGCCGACTAATCTCCTGGTTGTCCCTTGGCCAGTTACCTTTCTCTCCGTTCGTCTCCCCCTTTTTCCCGCAGCACTATTTCGAGTAATGACTTTAACCGGACTTTGTCGAAATGCGCTAAACTTCCTCTTTCCTAATTCGTTCACCTCGCTTCCTTGATCCGCCCTCGCGAAAGCTACTTATCCAAGAGCGCGAGATCTTAATACTGTTTCGCATAATTTTTGACAATTATGGCGCGGGCTGCCGCCCGTAGCTCGCGACCTTCGAGGATCCTCCCGAGACAATCAAGGATCGCGAGGTAAACAAGATTTATTCGGGCAGGGAGCTTGGGCCACGATTAAGAGGCCAAACCAGGGAAAGATCCAGCCTCTTAGAGGGAGCATTGGGATTGGAAATTGGCGAAAGTTGGCCAGTTCGGTCAGGAAGGAGGATAAGGGAGGAGAGCAGGGGTGCAAAGACGATGGGTAGAGACATAACGAGAGATTAGATAGAGTCAGTTGAAACGGACCAAGACAGACAGAACCTCGAAGAAAGAGCGAGAGAACCAGTTTTAGAGTCAAGATAGAAGTAAAGATGAAGGGACGGCGACTCGATTAGATAGAGCTAGTAGAAAGAGACGACGAAGGAGAAGCTGGAGGAAAGACCAAGAGAAGAAGAAGCGTAGGAGAGTTAGGCCCGTTGATAAAGGGCAGTGCCGCGTTCCACGTCGCCAGCAGCGTTGGCATTCATTCTTTCGGTGGTGGAAGCCTGGGACAGCGGTAGAATAAACGGAGTCTCGGCCAGTCTTATTTTGGCGAGGAATACTGCGTTCCGCTCCACACCGCTCCACGCCGCTCCGTGCGCACGCGTTCGCGACGGCTAACCATTATTTCTTCAGTGTCGAGAACTCCTTGCCGGCAGTCCGGCAGGCAGCCTTCCTCCCCCTTTCTGCCTCCCTGCGACTCGCAGCAGCCCCCTTATAGCCTCGACAAACCAACGCCAAATACAGCGAGCCACCGCGAGCTACCGTAGAGCGACCGACCAGCCCGAGGAGCATCGGGCGAGTCGAAGCGAGATACACTTTGTTCTAAGGTAGTCGAGGGAGACAGGGTGCACGACGAAGAGAGAGAGAAAAGTAGAAGCTGTCTTGACTGGCATCGCACCGGGAAAAGGACCGGCCGACAGGCTATACGGCCACTCGCGACTCGACTACACCGCGCGCCGTTAAGTCCAGCGAATGGTGTGCCCTAAGACCATCCTCTCTCCCGCTTTTGTTGACAGGACTATGAGAACTCGCGCAACGTGATTTATCGAGGTGTCCACAGTATTCTTGGCTCTTTGCTGCGAGGCCACCTATTCTGGCCCACTTGATCCTACATACCAACCCTCTCCGCTTTAAATCTACTCTTTTCGAACCCTTCGAACCACCCATTTTCAATATTCCTCTTCTCATTATAGATTCGAATTAATTATCGAAATCTTCCTGCACTCTGAGTAACTCTTTGTACGTCCACTGAAAAACAAGTCGAACTTCGATCGGAAGAACGCTTACCGAAAGATTTTTAATTGGACGATTTGATTCCGGTGAGTGGTGTAATTGGAATCCTCTCGTTTGCGGAGCATCGATGTTGAGTAGACACGGTTATTCGCGAATATAAGTCGAGGAGGTATAATTTAATGCTCGATTAATTGACGATTAACAATGATGTTTGATTATCCTACGGTACATTTAGGGGTGGTACCACCATATTGGTTGGTATAGTGGATTGTTTTCCCAGCAGAATTTTCGTCGGAGAGACCTATTGATTTTCCGAAGGTCACTGTTTGGGAATAGCAACCCGGGGAAAAGCGGTGTTTTATAAATGGTCAACAAGATAGCAAAACTGCTGGGGTTAAAGTGACCGTTCCATCGACTTATTCGATTGGCGCGCGCAATCTCGACGGTCTTCAATAAAAAAAACGAGCTTAGCGCGGACTTGTCGGCGGCCCTTCGATTATCAACTATGACCCTATGCTCGATCTTTTTCCTATCGCTTCCTATTTCCACTTTATCTATGACACCCTTCGTCGACCTTTTTTTACCCATCGATTCCGCGCGTCAAATATTCCATGGATGTCGCAGAAAAAAATTGAAACCAACGGATCACAATAGTCATCCCAGTTTCGGATAGTGTTCGAATCTGTTCTCGGGTCAGCACTGGCAATTTTTCTTCTGATGTCTCGATCTTTTAGAAATTTTTCTGTCGAATTTTCGAGGAAAAAATTTGCAATATTTTGCAAACACCAACAAATTGTTACTGTACGAAAAATTAGATTTGCCTCGCGGTGAGTACTTGCAGTACTCGATACGAGTCACCCAGTTCAATCGAATAAAGAGTCGCCAACGAGCGGAGTGATTCCGATGGGACAATTATTAAAAAATTTTGCTGGAGCACAAAACAGTTCGCGACTAATTAATCGATAGTTTGTCAGCAAATGGTCATCGTGGAGGAATAGAATCATATGTGTACTAACATACATGCAATATCGTAATTGGACACAGTTGTAACAGTGACTCTAACAACCTATGTTCCTTATAGTTTTTTTAGTGTCAGCTTCGCAATAGTTATTCTTCCAAAAATGTTTCAATTATAACTTCCACTTTACAGACTTTTAGTTCCAATTTTTATATATTTTATCTTTTGTTCGTTCTCGCAAGATTCTTTCGAAAAGTAGTCGTTTTCGAAATATTTCCAAATTTAAAGAGAGGTATAACTTTGATATCGCAATTCCAGCAGCTCGTTGGATCGAATTCCAACGAGCTGGTGGTCGATTTGTGGGCCGATCGTATTTCCCTGGATATTTAATGTAGCTGAACGCCGCGGTAACCCACTGTCCGCGCTAATTATACGCCGCTGAAAATAACGGCATAATCGGCTGAAGTTGCAGCGTGGGTGCATCGCGATGATAGCTGATGCATTGCACACGAACAGTGGAAAATCCGATCCCACTTGTCGAGTAATACCTTTCTCCCCATATTAGTTTCTAATCGTTTACAAATCGGACAAGTGAGACAAACATTTCCGCTCGCGGAATATTTCTCCAAATGCAAACAATAAGTTTTCTACTGGTGTAATATTTTTAAAAAAATTCGTAATATTTAAAAAGATGGACGAGAAGTGCAAGATTGAGAAATATTGTGGGATGAAGCTGTAGAAAGTCTCGATCTTTCGACTTTGGATGCCGTATGATAAAATATGATAAAACGCAGTCAATCCTGGCCACCATCCACCGGAACTCGCTTTTCCTTTGCCATCTTGGAAAGTGGTCGCTGTGGCACCTATTATACATGCATACACGTATACATACATGTATACAGAAATTCTCATAGTCGCAAATATTCCTGACTTATATTCCGCTAGAAAGAAGCTCTCAAAATCCTATTATATCTCTGCAGGAGTAATATATTAATTTATAAAATACGAATGAAATTCACTAGATATGGAATGACAAATTACGAGGATTATATTTTTGTTCTACATCACCAAGTTGTAGTATACAGCCTGGCTTACTTTAAACAGTAGAATCTTCATCATGGGAATTTATTACAAATTGATCCATATTGATGTAATTGAACTTTTAGGAATTCGTCTAGAAGAACAAGAAAGATTTAGCATAGTGCAAGACTACTTTTCCCAGCGGAACTTTTTTAGAACACTCAGAAGAATAGAACTCTCGGCAAAATGGTGTTCAATTTTAATATATTACCAATTCAAGTTGAGAGATAAGAGATTATAAATTCCGATGAATTTCGTTTCGCGAATTAGCGAAAATTTTGAATAGTTTGATTATTTTTAATACGATTCCTGCGAAATTCGGCGATTCGCTGTAACCGTGGGCAATGATTCAAATTGTGAAATCGTGGTGGAGGACGAAAGTCCCCGAGGCGGACTCGAAGAAGAGGAGAGAGCAAGGTTACTCTCCTAAGGGATGTCGTTCAAAAGTAAAAATGGAAAAGCTTATCGTAGCTCTAGAGTCTCGACGTTCAGCGATTTGCCGGACGAATGACTGGCCATTTTTTCAATTTTTTCTCGCCACCGACAAAACCGACCCGTTCGAAGGTGAGCCGCTCTACGCTCTACTCCCGCAACTTTGTAGATTAAGCTCGACTTTCTTTCGGCTCCTGACTACGAGCATCCTTCACTGTGACGTGCAATTCTTAAAGATACCGGCACACGACCTCGGTATCCGGCGAAAAACGCTAATTGGAACTGGCATCTAACATATGACCTCACTGCAATTAACCTTTTTCCAGGTGACTCTCGCAACCTTGCAATCGCGTCCAGTTCCCCTGGTCAATTTAACGAGCGTCGGAAAAAGCAAAAATATCAAATTTAATCGGGATTTTCGTGCAGAGAAATATAATCATTTTCTAGCTTTTTCTCTCACTGAGAAATTTATTTATCGATTAGCATTGAAATTTGGAATCCTCCTTTATCCGAGGGGTGGTCGTACAGTTTGGAAGACATCCGATTTATTGGATAATTTCGAAACGGTTGGGAGAGTTAAAAACAATGGTAAGAGTTGATAGTGAAGCACTGGAAGCGATTAGCGCGAGAGGAAATGGCACACTGTCGCTCGAATCGAATCGTTTCGCAGTGGAGGGTAGTTCGGTTCCGTCAGCGGCGTAGCACAGCAAATATTGCCGCCGAACGGTGTACAGAGCAAGTTCGATCTTGCGAGCCTGACCGTTTGCGAGGGTTGCAAGCTCCGAACCCATCGTTAAAATTGAGTGGCCGACTGTTCACGCTCGGCTAGTCGGATTTTGGTATGCTAAGCTAATAAATTTCGACAGCGCCGCTGCTCCACGCGACTATTGGTCCGTTTTAATAACGAGTATCACTCCTGGCGTCGCGTCGATCGAAAGGGATATTTCCCTCGAAATGGCCAGTGCGAATATTCCGCGCTTAAATTAACGCATCGGATCATTTCTAATAATATACATTTCGATTGCATTCATCAAGAAACTAATATATACATTATTTGCTATCTTTTATCTTTGGATGCACTTTTATCGAAATTCTAGCCTAAAGAATTTCCGACTTTTAATAACAAGCTTTCTCATTTCCAATTGCATCGCGAGCATTAGGGCATTTTCTCGGGAAGAGAAAACCACGGCGAAATACATCCTGACGAAATAGCACTCGGCCAATCGTCAGGAGGTTGAGCGCGATGGCGCGCGAGCAAACAATGAACCGGTGGAAAACAAATCTATATGCATGGCACGCGGGAAAAAAGGAAGAGAGCAATATTGCCTCGACGGGTGGTCGGACGAAAACCAATTTAAGGAATAAAAACTGAAGCCAACGTCCATTATTTACCACGTGGCATTCCGTACCTCAACGAAATAGAACTCGCGTCTAGCTTCGCCACACACGTTTCCGACTGTCGCGCGCGAGTCGCAGGAAAAACGAGAGCCGCGCCGTTTGGATAATGAATCTGTTCGGTGGTAATTGGTCGATCTGGGAGCAATAGAGCACATGCGCGAGCGCCTGCGAGAATAATCCAGTTGCCCTCGCAGGAGGCTTGCAATTGGCGCGGATTGCGCGATCGGCAGGTGGTCCCGTTCGATTTGTGTCCCGACACGCGGAAGGGACGCTTTGTCGCTGACGAGAAGGCTACGGGTGGACGAAGCGAGAGACAGAGGAAGAGGGAAAGAGAGAGAGAGAGAAGTCATTTAGTCGGAATTACCGCTCGTGCTTCGACGAACCGCGGACTGCAAAATCGGACTGCCTCCTCCGCTGCCGTACCTGTGAAACGAGCATCCTCCGAACTGGACATTGCACCGGCCTGTGGACTGGCCGCGTTAAGAGGTGGCGTGAAAATTTACGGCCCGACAATGAAATGAACGGCGGTGGTACTCGCCGCACCCGACAGCCGCCGGGGCTACTGTGAATCCCGAATGTTATACTGTACAACCGTCAGGACTCTCCTACGCTTCCAGTACTCCTGTCCTTCGCATCGCTGCGTATACACTTTGTCCCGTGGTTTTGGGCAACCCTTCTCTTACCCGGCATATGGATGGTTTTCATTTTCCACTTGGTACTGAGTTGAAAATTAAAACCATAAGGAAGCGATTGTTGAAAAGATTTTCATTGTTCGAAATATTCGCGTGTGCTCGAAACTAAATATGCGTCCTTGCTTGCAATAATAATTTTGTAACGCGAGACGTTAAATCACAATTAGAGAGGAGCGGTAATGGGCAATAGTTGTAATAGAATATTTGACAATCGGCCTCGGAGAGAGAGAGACTCGTGGAAGCCAGTCTGGTGTTCTGGCTGGAAAGTGCGACCGTAGACCGAACTGGTGGGGGGCGTTATGGGCGAGCGGATAATTAGTCGAATATGTGCGTGCAATATGTGCGAAGATTGAAACTCGAGCGCTATTCAAGGACTAGCGCTAATTACCTGGCAGCATACTTGGTCGGAGCGTTGCATGTGCGCATCGCCGAGCTAGCTTTCAAAAACCCAATTTCCCTTGAAAACCTGCCGGACTCGGGTTCGTCCCTCGTTATCCAGCTAATTTCAAATGACTTTTCACAGGGCTTTATATACCAGATGAAAAAGCACGCCTATCAAACGGCGATCGCGTCTCGCCGGACATTTAAAATCCTTTTCACCCCCTTTTTTTTCGATAATTAAAATAATGGACTATCGACGAGGAATAGAAACACGGTGAGTTTGAATAGATAACGTTGGTTTGGTAATTTTATCGCTGGAGAAAAATAGATGCGAAAAGTAATGATGGTTACAGTGTTCGCGGCAAGGGAAATATTGTTATCGTAGAAAATATTGATGAATTGAGGGTCGAGATACTAAGCGTTTTATTAACTTTACCAGTCTTGGGGATCTTATTTGTATTCAGAGGACCGGAGTCGCTGGCGCCTTGGCACAGGGTGCCAGCCAGCTACCCTCTCCGTGGAGGGTAATTTGCGAGGGAGATAAAACTTGCGCCATGTTTTCCTAATCGTCCTTGCGGGCGACCAAAGCTCCGCGAGGAATCTGCCCGCGAAATGAACTCAAATTCGCCGTAAGTGCGATGTTTACGGGCCGATACTGCTAATTGAACGCCTCTGGGTAAAAGGCGGTTGGCGAAGACCAAGTGAGATAGTCAAAAGGGAGAACGAAAGGGAGGAGGAAGAGAGAAAGAGGAAGCTGAAGTGACCTGGACCAACTTCCTCGCCGTAATGACTCGTCTCTGAACCTCGCTGCATACATACGACCCATTAATTAATTAATGTCAGCCGTGTCGTCGCGTTCATTCCTGAACTTTGTTCACCCCCCGAAAGCATCCCTCTGCGAGGTTTGCTTGTAATGAATTATTTACTACACGCGCCCTCTCGCGTTGCTTCCCCTGAAATATGATTCTGCCTGCGAGAATTTCCTCGGACACAGACTCGAAATGCTGCTGCTACTGCTACTGGATAAGTCTGCATACCTCGAGAATTTTAATCCTCGCGTAATCCACAGGATGATCCTGACACTCGTAGAAGAATATTTTTTATTTCTGTCTTTTATGTTACTCAAGTCTAATTTTAATCATAAACGAAATGAAATTTTCTATGAAGTGTACTTAATGGAATGTCTTTTAGTAGACGTTGGAAATATTAATGTAGAGATTCTTTGAAGCAAGTAGAATGGAATGCTGCTTATGAAATTCAATCAAATTGAGGCTCGTCGCGGTTCCCTTTAATCCCGCGATTCGAGAGTACATATAGGGATAGAGGAGGGGGGATGAAGCGATCAAAAGATCGTCAATGGAAAGCAAATACCACCTTAGAGGTTTGCTTTACAGCGTCGAAAGATGATTCATCTGGCCGATCTCCCGATTGTCCGCATTGGAATTTGTTGGATACAAAAAGGGTTCTTCCGCCAATTTCCACCCCTTTTCTCTGCGGTAAATCAAAGCTCTAGGAACAAATAAGAGACCGTGGGTTTAGGAAAGGGTATGCACCGACGCCACAAGTATGTTTCCGAAAGATTCACCGAGGGTACCAACTCGCTTTCCCTAAAAGATAAAAGGGAAAAATCGATCCGTTAAACAACGAGGAACGAATTCATTGCGGAAATTGCAACAATCGAATTGAATTTTACTTAATAACAATCTTTGGGAGTTACACAATGGAAGTTATTTTAACAAAAGCATTAATAGGCACAAGTAATTCTTAGCGATGGTAATCTCGCGTTTCGTTGGAAGTTATAATTGAAATTACGTTCTAATTGGAAGAAGTCAGATGAAATAGAGGATAGTCGGATGCGCGAGTAACGAGTAGAAAAGAGATGCGAAGTTGTTTTAGTATCTTGAGTCTGTACGGGCGCTCAAAGCTCATGATGAAACAAACAAGAATCAGGGTCCTATCCCAAGACGCCCAGGGCGACGCATGCCTCGGCGATCTGCTTTGCCCTCTTTTTTTCCTCTCCTCCCTCTCACTCTTCGAGAGGACCGATGTCGCTGCTGGCAGCATTATGCGAGAATTTTAAACGCCGAATATTATGAAATTCTTTCGCGTAATCTGCCACCCGTGCTCGCGCGCACGGCTTCTCCGAGCTCTTCTCCTTCTCCTTCTTCTTCTTCTTCTTCTTCTTCTTCTTCTTCTTCTTCTTCTTCTTCTTCTTTCTCCATTTCTTTTTCTTTTTCTTCTGTGTTTCTTGCCTCTCCCCTTCTGCACTGACCGCCGCGCGACCGTCGACCGAATCCCATTCAATTAATTCTCGCTAAATAAGACGGAATTCCGGCTGGTATTAGCGAATTTTATCGCGACGCGATATTCCTCGAGGACTGACACTTTACAATTAGTTAGGGCCGTGATTCACGTTGAGCCGCTCGTGGTATGCAATCTTTTAATCCATTCTGCTACTATTCCCCAAGGAGAATACATATAAATAGTCTAATAAAATGTCACGTATTTAAAGATAAGGTTAAAAATTCCTGAAAGCAAAGAGGAACTGGTCCGACTAAATTGACCGTTCTAATAGTAAATTCTCTGGATAATAGTAAAAAGTGACTAGTATTGTCTTAAGAACAGAATCGAAGAAGAGATTATATTTACAGCTACGATTTTAGTATGAAAAGATTCTTTCGTAATTGTCGAGTCTCGGTGAGGCTATCCAATTAAAGCATCACGGTATTATCGCGCGCTCGTGGCTCTCCTCGCCCTCAGCAACGAACGTTTGAACAGTCTTAGGGTCGATCTAGTCGCTTCTGGCGGCGTTGAACGATATAATTAAAACTTTCGAGGTAGTGGGACGATTGTTTCCGGGGTGCTCGGCAGTTTCACGCGAGCCCAACGTTGAAGGAGCGACCATAACGAACGAAAGTTCACGAGGGATATATGAATAGTCTCGATGTACCTACCTCCCTCTACTTTACCACTGACAGATTGGTATTTGCCATGTCAAAGAATCGAAAAAGTTCTTTCAGCACGCGTACGTACAATTTTCGATGCTCATTTCCGCGATTGTTTTGCAGTTTTGCGGACGTGTCAGTCTCGTAACGGTGAAATGCAATTCCACATAGGCGAACGGGCGTATTAGCGAAGCTGGAAAGCAAGCGGTACAGCATGCCCGTGCCAATTAGTAGGAAGCTACGCGAATAATGCCAATTAAGCTTCGGGGATGATGCTGAACGAATAATTCATCAAAGGTCGCGCGCGGGGGCCCGAAGCAATAATAGGATGATCACGCTTCGAAGTGTGTTTCTAATTGTGTTTCTCGTGGCTCTGCCAGTGCCAGATAATTGTTGGCGTTGATTAAAGTGTTAAAGGCTCGCCGATTTGGTAGGGTAGGGTCCAGGGGTGGTACCCTCGTTCCTGCACCGTCCACCGTCGGAAGGGACACGCAAATTTCGCGGAAGTTCGAGGAACTGGGCACCACTCGAAAAACCGCCGCCTGAGGCTCTGCTCGTTCGGGGGACCACCGTCGCTGTGCCACCAAGACAAACCGCGAGCCTCTTAAGTCCCGTACAGACCTGCCAACTATGCTTTAAGAATCATGGAAATTCTCCTGAAAACTTAATCGGAATTTCGAACAGAATTCATCAATTCGATTCAAGTCAATAGACATGAATGAAATTATGTGACTGTTATTGGATTAAATTCAAGAGGAATTTCGGTAGATTATTATCAGCTACATTTCTTTAGGGTTGAAGTTGTTATCAAGGAATAAAGAAGATTAATAAATAAAGTGAAAATAGGTGAGAAGTTTCTAAGCTACTTAACAGAAATAAGAATCTATCCATGGGTAGATTTAAAGTTTGGATCCTCGAAGAGATCCGAATCCTACGGTGTCTGATCATGATCCAGTAGATCCAGAGAGGATCGCAAGTCTGTGCGCGGCTTAAGATCGCAGGATTCGGTGGAAAGAGGAGAGCGAAAGAGAGTGGAGAAGGAGATAAAGAGCGGCGTGGTAAGACGAGAATCCTTGGATCCAGAACGCGGTGATTTCCGACCGGGCAAAGAAACGCGCGCGGCCGAATTGAAGCTCGGTTTGCTCCGGGGGGCCCGCTCGAGACCTTTTCGGTGGCGCGAGACCGCGAGCAACCGGCCGTCGCGCCGTGCCGCGCTGCGGCCAAGAAACGGACGAAGAAAGAGGTGGAAAAAGCATCTGAGAGACGAGGAGAGCACCGCAGAAGGAGAAGAGCAGGAGGTGGAGGACTTGCCCGTAATTGGTTCTGCATATTTATGAACGCGCTCCTGCCGCATCGGAACTTAACCGCGCCCCATCTCTTCTCGACCGCTACCTTCTTCTTTCCTTATACTCGCGACTACTTTGTCCGCGAATGGCCCACCACCGAGGCGGCTCGATCGTCGCTATTTGACAAATAGCCATTTGCGGAATGACTTGATACGCGCATTACTATCTCGTCTCACTTCTTTTTTAATCTGGAATTCCATCTGCATGTTTCATCACTCGGAAGAATTTCGCAAACTGCCAATGATTACTATTTACTTTGTGCCACTTGATCAGTTACTAATTTGGCATATGCAGTAATAGACGTTTAAGCTTAAGCTACACTGGATCATCGGTAACTTTACACGCGTAGATCTGTGTTTGTCTAATGGACAAATGGGCGAGGTTTAAACACACAATCAAATTATCTTCCGCTCGCGCTGCTCGTAACCACCGCTTTTTCGCTATGTAGAAAATTGGCGACGAGCGCGCAGCTTCTATTAGATTCGCGGTAGCGACTAGAAGTATGTGTATGTGTGTGTGTGTGTGTGCCAATGCAGGAGATAGTGTGCACACTCGGCCGCGCTGCTGATCAAAAGTTTGGAAACAGCGGATACGCCCCAAGTATATCCACAGAAATGAAGCTTATCTTTCGTCCCGCTTGCTCCTCCTGCGTGTAACAGTGCCGACAGCTAACTTGGGAATTAATAGACTCGCGGTAGGAAGCACACACAACCCTTCCTTAGGCTATGTACTGTCAGTATTCAAGCAAAAAGCCTGACTCGCGCCCCGAAATTGCAGCATTTCGAGTGCTCTCATCGAGAGAGAGAGAAAGAGATGACGTGCACGTCATATGTATACATATGTGTTCCTACGGAAATGAATAACGCTCAAAGTTGAATTTTAACGATGAAGAAGATACCAAAAGGGAACAATTAGAGGGTTTGGAAGGGAGAATTGGGCCAGGACTCTCGGAATTTCAGGAGATTTCGGTGGAAACGATTGTATAGTGGTGAACAGTGTCAGAAAACTGTTTTGACCAAAAGTGTACTAGGCGTCCAAAGGCCCCTGGGAAAAAGTTTGTTTTGTTTCCCGTCGATCGGTGGCAGCGAGCTCTCCCATTTGTATCGTTGAGTGGGTACATTTTTCAGTTAGCTCCAGGCCATCGCGCCTCCAGTAACCGGGCCAGTGCGAGGAAGATGGGATGGACTCTGCGAAGAGACGCGAGCACCGAGCTCGCCCCGTTTCGCAAATCGTTTTTCTCGGGGAAGCCTGCCCGATCCGTTAGAGACACGCTTCCATCATTAAGCCGTGATCTACGGACTACCCGAGCTACGGAGGCTACCGAGGCTACAGACTTCCTCTATTTATTGCCACCGATCGCACTCGACCCGCCACCCTTTTTAACTCATGCTCTACTCGCGACCCTCGTCGAGATTGCGGTGAAGCCCTTCTACCTTTCTCTCTCTCTCTCTTTCCCACTTGGTTTTCACGTTCGACCGAGCGGAACTAAGTGACGGCTTACCTTGCTGCACTGCTAGACTCTATCCTGTCCTGACAGCGGTTCTGGAACATGCAGAGCCAGAACGCGGGACACGTCGCATTTTCGACTTTTCCATTTCCTACTCTCCACAAAGAACTCATATTACACTGCTCGAGGAATGAATTTTTCAGGCAACAACTTCAATCATCATTTTGATTAACGTTAATATGTAGAAAATGATAAAGCGCAGTTTTGACAGTCTCGTACAGTCGGTATGTGCTTTATCACTTTTTTAAGGGTAAGAAAGTGACAAGAGACAGTTTGCAATTTTGCCAGGGAAGTACATCAACACCGTCGACAAAAGGGCTAGCGATCTCGTCGGAGATAAGCGACAACGTGACCTTTGCAATTTTTGAGGAAAAATTCCGCCGGTAATGGTCGGTCGATTAAGTGGATAAAATGAAAATGGCGACGGGGGACGGCGCGCGGAGGAACATCGAACGTCCGCGAGACACGCTTCGCACGAGCTGGTACCACCCACGGGGATTCCCCGTTCCGCCAAAACACGAAACCACCCTGGGAGTTACATGTCGGTGAATCGGCTCTTTTATCTGCAACCCGTCCGAGAGAACGGCTGGTGGGGCCGTCGACCAACCATGATTTAAAACCCCCGCAAAGTGGAGGAGCCGTGCGCACACTGCGCGCAAGCGGCCTGCACTTTGCCAAAGAAATTGAATTTACGTAACAATGCACCATCGACAGGGCCTTCTCTTCCCTTGGCGAACGAACGGGCGAACGAACCGAGCCAAAGTAACGATTCCCTCATTCCTGCTGGACTCCTGCGTCGCTGGACTCCCGCAGGAAGTTAGAATCTCACGAATTGATTTATAAATCAGAGCCGACCGGTTAATTTCCTTCGTCCTCCTTTCTACCGATTGATTTACTCGAGGGTAGAATCCTTGGAGTGTACCTTGCAACCACCGAAGTGTTACTTCTACTTGTTAGTTATTCCCCGCTGGCTGCAGCTTCCAAGATTTCCCAATTAATTCCACTGTTGGAGAAGATTCTACTCTTTAACTTTAACCCTCCGTTAACAGTTGCATCTTGGTTAGCTGAAAATTCAGATTAACGACCCATAACAGAGTATAAAACAAAAGCAAAAGACTCACGAATTACTTTGACTGATAAAAATATTTTTAAAAGAGTCCGCGCTGGGCATAATTATTAATAATCGCAAAAATAGCATCTGTACCAATTGCAGGAAGCAACGTTAATTCAGACAAATTTGCGAATGAAAGGTTTCGGGAGACTAAAAGAAAATTCGAAGCCTTGAAGTCTGAAGAGTTTCAGTCACACGATTTATTTAAACGAGCGAGAGTACCGGTAAATAAATCGTCGGGCCCTCGTCGGTAATGCGAGCGTGCGCAGAGTTTTTGTACGCGGGATTCCGCCACGTTTGATCTCTCGCGGTCACGTTACATCATTAGTAATGAAAGCCAGATTGAATACGCGGTAGGTAATCAGCATAATGACAGGCATTGCGTGAAATTCTCGTTAACCCTCTCATCGATCTGGGGAAGGGTTGCGTTCGCGCGCGCTCTTACCCGCTCCAGACCGCTCCAATTCTCCCGAAAAGAAGAGAGAGAAAGAAATGTGAAATTTATTTCACCGGACGAGTCCGTGCTCGATTTTTACCAGAGTCATTAACATTCTCGATTACTGTTCCCGTTCTCTGTCGAAGAGGAAGATAGCTCTCTCTCTCTCTCGCGCGCGCTGGCTTGGGAGTAGTATTCGCGTCAAGGCAGAAATTACGAGGTGGGTCTCTCTTTATCGCGAGCTGGTAAAGCGAGGCGAAACCTGGGATCCAACGAGGCTGCTATTTTGAATACACAGCCGCAACTTTGATTTGCATAGGATGCTTCGCGCCGCTCGCAGGCTTGTTTAATACTTCGTCCAATGTGGCAAGAATAATAATCCCTGGGATGGATATGCGAGCGTGGGTGAGAGCGTGTGAAAGCGTGTGAAAGCGTGCGCGAGAGTGCGTGCACTCTACTTCGTCGCTTTTATTACGACGAAAATACTCGTCGACGTGATCTGGAAATTAACGTATTCGCACCCGGTGTAACGTAATAAGGGTATGTATCCTCCATGCATTCTATATCATTTTAAAATCAGACTAAAATGCGCTTTTTCAATTCTCCAGATTTATCTGGATTTTCCTCTGCACTTTACTCTAACCGCGAGTTTATTACCTCTTTCTCCGCTCTTTTACAGTTAAATTAGTATATTGGTTTATGGAAAATGTAATTGGCAAATTCGAGCAGTACTTCCGGTTTTAATGCTCGCGCGAGGAGGGTAATATAATGGGGGAACGATGAAACAGTGCTTTTTATGCGTCTGATGGTTGGTCTGCTATTTGATAGTTCTCTAAAGCTTTCTATCCTCTCGAAGGTTCGCATGGGTTTCGCTATATGGGCCACTAATTGCTCTAGCATTATACTACGAACGCATTTACGTAGCTCGAGAAACCTTAGGAGAAACCCAGTGCTCGTGCACCTTAAGAGCCACATTAAGGGACACGCTTCTCCGAGGAAAATTGTTCGTTATCTGGCTTTCCTTGGGATCATTGTATCACTCGCCCGAATTATTCAGCCTTGGATCTTGCCACCCTCTGGAAATTCTAGAATGAGAGCATAAATTGCTGCGCGCCGCCAGCAACCATCCCCCTAGATGGATATTTTATTTCAGTCTTCGTACTTACGAGACTTGTTACAGTTCTGTTATTACTTTCATTATCGCCACTAATATCGTTCCTATTATTATTATTATTCTTACATTGTTTCTTATTTTCCTTAGTCAAATTACTGCAATATTCCCTTTAACATTTTATTCTATTGCGAAAATCTTCCTCTCGCATTTTCGGTTATCATTCATCCGTCGATGGGAGATAGAGGGAGGATCCAGGTTCCCGCGTGACAAGCTATCATTCCTCAACTCGGAGCGAGCGATAAAAAAGTTTTCGCACTTAGGGAGGGGGGTTTCGAGCTACGCGATCGACGAACTTCACGATAGAAGGCCCCAAGAGGCACCTTGATTTTTTCGCGCAGTTTCAGCCTTCTAATCGAGAAGATTTAGAGCACTCGTCCCTCCGAGGGCTTTTTCTCGAGGCTCGAGAATTTTTGCCGCCGCCATCGGGAGAAGTCTAAACAAACCGAGCTTCTGGAACCGATATACAAACGATCTGAGAAGAGACACGCGCCAGAACGAGGGACTCGTTGCGAGGTTCCCTCGGCGACATTATTTATTTTCACGGTGGCACCGATTCTCCTGGAGCTCTTCCACCTTCCTTTTCCTACGCTGAGAGCCTTATTCTTCATTCTCCCTACCTTTACCCTCCTGCTCTCCACTCTCCAACTGCTCTTCGAATTCTTTTGCTGCTTTGGGAAAGGGGTGAATGCGACTCTCGACTCCCGATTTGATTTCTTTTTCAACACATTCTTCTTCTTCTTCTTCTGCTTCTTCTTCTCCTCCTCCTTCTCCTTCTTCTCCAGGGAATTCTTGTGTAATAATCTTTTTACCTCGAATGACTGAAATTTTTCTGCCGATTTTTCCCTCACTTTATCTCTTCATTTTTTTTAATCAACTTTCAACTACAACATTCCTATTTTCACAGCTAAATTTCTTGCTTTTAATTTCCTTCCACGATCATTTTTTTAAACTGCACGTTTCAAATAGCCGAAGTTACAAGATCGTCGAGCTGAACGAATAAATCTCTGAGACGCGCAAAGACAACAAGGAAAATAACAGGAAATAAATCATGAGAGGTGTTCGCTTGGAAAACGCTCGTTTATTTGGAGTAACTTGATTTTTCTTGATCCTTGAGATCCGCGCACCACTGAATACTCGCACGATTTCCTAATCGGTTTCCAGATTTATCGTTCGTTGAACCCTGCACCCTATGCTTCATCTTTTCGGTAAATACGTGCACGCCGTTTTGCCGAGAAACAGCTGAAACGGATAAACACGCACGTCGAACTTTTTTTTATCCTGCTTACGCCGACCTTCTTAAGGTTCCTTGGGAATTGGTCGTTGCCGGGAAAGCTTCCGATTCGAGCTCGGCATATACTGATTTATCGTTTACAACAATCCACTTTGTCTTCCGTATTAGAAGGGTTAAGCTGATCGATAATACGTAGGCGAGGCCTGGCATGCAATGGTGCACAATGAGGATGTTAATCGAAGCTACGAACTTCGAGCTGATTCTCTATGAAGTTTAAGATAGTGTGTTATACAAGAAATTACTAGGTACGTGTTACTGTAGTGACGTAGAATAATGCAATGTGAATTACCTAATATTTGACTGGTAAGAGACTTAACTTACTTCGTAGAAGGGGTTCAATTCATAATACAATGTTTGAAGTCGTATTACACAGATCTACATATTACGTTTGCGCGAAAATGACGCACGTAAAACCGGAACTCACCAGACATAACATTTTATATAGTTTCACGTGAAATACTACGTACCGAAAGAACTATTCATTGAGAATATCCCTGTAAAGATTTCTTCCGAAAGATTTCGCAATATCATTAAGAGAACGAGTGAAATCCTTTTGAGATTCTCTATTTACTGCTATGCATAAATTTTTAGATACGCGTGTATTACAATTTGGAATTTAGTGTGGTGTGCATCGAGGAACTAGAATGTGGAAAATTTACGAGACAGTGGTCGGTATCGAGAGGGTGGAATTTCGCTGACAAATTTTATGCCATTGCCGACAGGCATCGGTGCACCTGAGGCCCTGCTTCGAAGCTCTCGGAAATCTACAGGGCACTGAGGACACCGAAAAAAATGTTTTCCTTGAACAAATTTTTTTTCTACTATCGATTGCAATCTCGATACATACAGTATTATTTATCACAGTTCTTTGATTCGGTTCAATAGTCAAACAAAGTGAATAAAATTTAATGAACTACGAAGAACATTAAAATTGATTTTTAACGTCAGAACAGAAATGTACGTTCTCGCGAAGTAGTATATAAATTACTTGTGAAAGAGGAGCGTAACAGTAATGGACTCCCAAAGTTGCATTGACGTAAGCTCAATTCAATTACAGGTCGAGTAATAATTGCGAGTGCATTTTCCTCGAGTTTCACGGTGTATGGCAGTCGTTGGCAGACCTCCCGATGGGACACTCGACCAGCCTCCGACCATTAAAAGAACATTAAGCCGGTGAATCTCTTCGAAAAGCGTTATTTGTAATCCGAGAAAGGGCGGGCACGCAACCAGCCACTACAGAATCCCGGAACGTCATATTTCTCGAACGATATCCCGCGGATTACGGGCGGCGCACGGGAGAGAGAGAGGAAAGGGAAGGCGAAAGAGCAGAGCTCTCCGAGTGAATTAAATTCGATTCGGATCCCGACCTCTCGAGTTTCCAATATTTCACCGTGAGGCCGCGTAATGATAATTTCCGCGGGAAAAAAGAGGAGACGCAGGGGGTCCGTAATCCACAGGCGACCCTGGAGAAAGCGAAGTTCGAGAAAAACTTGAGTAACTCTCCTTCAGCGTGACAGATAAAAAAGATACATGTAAAATCAGTACATATTTACGTACATGTGCATTTGGTGTGTTTAATAGAGATCATTCTTTATAAGATACAGTTTAGAGTTTTAATGTTTTTACAAAGTTTAGTTTGAAATTGGAAAGTTCAGTCGTTAGTGTACTGTAAGTAAAGAAGAAGAATTGAAAGAGGATGGAGAATCTTACGAAAGAATTCCCAAACCTGGCAATTCATTTCTCGCGAGAGACACGAAGCACGTAGTGTGCCATCGGCTCCAGGCTCTCATCCCATTCCCAATAGTCGCGTGGAGTGGCCCAATGCTAATTTCAAGAGGAAGCGCAATGGGGCATGCATAATACGGGGGGCCAACCAATAAACTTGGCTTTCGCGTTGATCGAATCGTCGCGGAATCGACTCGTAGCACTTCCGACTCGAGGAGACAATCAATTATCCATGCGAGGATAAACAGAGAAGGATTATCGGGTAGAAGGGAAAAGTGGCAAAGTCTGGAGTTAGGTAGAATTTTTCGAGGGTCTAGTCGAAGTTGGTCGTCGCCTCGTCGGAAAGATTCGCGGGCAGCCGTGCGTCGAAATAAATCGGCGGGAGGGTGCACAACTCAGCAAGTAATAAGGGGAACAAAGTGCCGCGGGCTTAAGAGGATTTCCCTGGGAGAGCGGGAACAACGAGCTCACCGCCGCCACTGTTTTCTGGCGTTCCCGGCTTTTTAATCCGGTCGGCAATTCGTCCGCCGTTGCCTTTTCCAATCTGCTGAACTTTGCGGTTTAGATTCTCGAGGAAGTTACATCGTAAATAACGTGCCGCTCTATGAGCGTAAAGCTCGCGTAATTTTCTCGCGGGAGTTATATGGCAATCTGCTGATGTTTTCAGCCAGCAGACTTTACTCGTCGCGGCGACGCCCGCCGCAGATCTATGCCGGCCTTGAGCGCACCGAGAAATACCCACGCACCTTCCACTCTCTTTCCCAGAGCCCCAACCCTTAGATCTCCACCAATTTTTTCCGTGAGCCTTTTCCATACAAATATTTACCTTTTGTCTCTTGCGACATTTTATCGGGCATTGGGATAACCAGGTAGCAATAAAAGCCGCGTATTTGGGTTCGAAGAATGCTCGGTGAAACCGTGAAAGTGGAATAAGTCAAGCAGCACCCGTAGGATCGGTGCCGAAAGAAAGTGAGCTAAGAAAACGCTACTAGTCAAACGGAAGATAATGGAAACAAACGTGAATAACCGAGCGGCGAAGGAGAGCGAAAGAGGAGAGAGGGGGGAAAAAGTAAGGAAAGAGGAAAGTAAGAAAGGAAAAGAAGGAAGAGACAAAAGAAGAAGGGTAAGGTTAATGCGAAGAGGCCCTTAATATGGCGAGGGCGGCCTTAATAAGGGAGTCAAGGGAAGGCGAAAGTAGTTTCGGCTCCCAGTGGTTTGAGTGGTCAGTAGTGGTGGAGTCGGACGTAAGCGGCAGTAGAAGGCAAAGCGAGTAACAGAGGAGGCTAGAGGACTCCAGGATACACTTGGTGTGTCCCCTCGTGGCGTCTGTGTGCATGGCAGAGGGACGGGGGATGGCGGGCGGCGGGCGGGGGACACAAAAGCCGCGGCCGATACAGGAGGTCAAAAATGCGCTCAAAAAATTGCCGCCAATTTGAATTGCTAATAAGGACGATGCGCGAGTCTCCTCGGGAGAGTTCGGGCTAACCGGTGCAAAACAATGGTCTCGCGGTATAGCGGTATAACCGTATAGCCTCGCCGCGCGCCGGCAAAACGAACGCCGGTGACGAAGTCCATATAAGTGTTCCGTTTGCCTCCGCAGAAATGCAGTCGCCGAGAGGGGAAAAATAAAGGTTCCTACCAGCGAGATCGAGAGAAAGAGAAAGAGAGTGCAAGAGAGAGAGAGAGAGAGAAAGCTCACGACGCAACCCGCCATAGGAGACCAGTTGGCAGGACCAACCCAGAGCGATCGCGAGGGATCCAGAACGAGAGACAAGCCGAAAGAAAAAGAGAGCAAAAGCGTGATAGAGAAAGAGAAAGAGTTCCACCGATGCAACCCTGAATAATTAGTCACTGCCACGTCCGAGAGTCTCTCGTTCCCCTTTGCTCTCTCGCGGCTCTCCTCGCGGTCGCTTCGGGACGAAATCGGAGCGGGGGACCCAAGAGACCAGCCCCCGTGGGAATCAAACGGTGGCGGGAGGAGCACGAGGGAATTCGTGGCCACCGCGTCTCCCAATAGAGGATCCTCCACATTTTTACCCCCTTTTCGACAACTAGCCGACTACCGCGAACTCGACAATTCCGAAACTTCTTCTCACGGCACTCGAGTCTGACAATTCTCGCGGAAGCCGCGCCGCTGCGCCATGCCGATCATCGTACCAGAGGAGAAAATGAGCTTGTTCGAGGGAGACTGGCAAAAGTTACGTAAATTCACGAGTTGGTCGAAACAAATGGGAAACAGTTAACAGCAGAAGGAACGGTAGAAATTGCGAAGCACCTCATAATCACTCGTCGTCGCTTCACCTGTCGTTCTTCCGTCAATTAGAGCAGCTATCGGAAACTCGCGAAAGTGATCCAATCGCGGGAATTCCCAGTTGCAGAGTCGACGATTCGAAAATTCGAGGATATCGATCATCGGCGAGGCAAGCGGTAAGGAATATTTCACGGGGCGACAGGAGGCTGCTGTAGTTAATGCGAGGCAGGTAGAGATAAAGCGAGCATAAGTACCGGTCGGTTGGTATTAATTGCTTCATTAACGTAATGACGCGCCAGTTATCGGTAGATTTTCGGTATCGAAAAGAAGCTTATCCGACGATCGGCTCACACACCGCGGAGAAAGGACCCTCCGATACTCTCTGATATATGCGGGATATTAATGCTCCAAGAGCAAGCAGCGTAACTTATTGCTTTTAAGATAATCGGTAGTTCCACTATCGGTATGCTTAATTCCCGCAATTTATCCTTAGCAGGCCATTCGTCCTTCCGCGCTCGCCGCAGCACCGGCGCGGAAGGACGAAGAAAAAGGAAGTAAGGACGGATCAGTGCCGTCGAGCGTGTCCGAGCATTCGTCCTTGATAAGATAGCTGCGAACCTACCGCGGTGTCTACGCACATAGCCGTGTAAACCGGTAACCGGCAAACCGCGAGTACCAGCTTCGTACTCTTCTCTTCTCCCGGCCACCTTCTTCCTGACCACCTCACCAGATCCTTCTACCTACTGCGTTATACAGAAGCCATCAAACGCGAAAATGCGACAGAAAAACTGGGATAAATCCTCCGATCTTATTTTCATAAAAAAGGTATTCTTGTCTATTTCGATTTCTGGGTGACGTCTATTAAGAGCAGTTAATTCACGTTCTCAGTTAATTGCATTTCAATGTTAAATATCAGTTATCTAGTTTCCGGTTAATCCAACTCGCCTAATCTCTTCCACCTTCCGCTCCACCCAACTCGATTATAAATTCTTCGAAAGCCACTTCCGGTTTCGGACTCGTGGTTTCGGATGCGGTGAGATGAACTTGAATAAAAATATCAATATTACATAATGAGATGGAGTTTTGGCCGAAAGATTTGTTGTCGGCTCGAAATTCATTTTATATCGATAAGAGAACTGGTGGTAAGGGTGGAGATTAAAGCGCGACGACCTGATTATGACGATAACGGCGCGGCATGGCGTGGCTGCAGAGCGGTAACTGAATCGATTAACGTTATACAGCCCATTAAAATAGAATTTCAATTTAAAATTTCTGTCGAATCGCTTAAAATCCTGTTACTGGCGAACGCTGCGTCGGAGTCCTGTTGCGAGGATCAGACTATTTTTTCCCTTCGCGTAGCCCCAGGCCACCGGAGGTTGAAATACCAAATTCCAATGCCTGGAAGGGCCTTTATTAAATATGAAACTGTATTTCGACCCAGTCACTAGCGATTTCCTCGATATGCCTGAAAACCCTTGCCAACCTGTTCAGGCGCCTCTATTACATCTACAATATCGCTAATTATTACCATTCACCCATCGATATTAAAAAAACTACACGCGGAACATTGTCAGTACAAATTTATATATAATCTGATACTTAGAACGTATAAAGCGAAAAATTATGTGACCAAAAACACTTATATTTACATTCTAGATTTTTCAGTGAAGTCCGACGAAAATTGAAAGTGCAAATTAGTCTAATGCGGAAATCGAAGTGAGATATTTTTGCCGGATATCTTACGTATCGAAGATGGCGATAATGTGGCTTCCGGATTACGTCCGAGAGTGCGCCGTAAGGATTTCTCAATTGGCGGCACCTCCTTTGATAGGTCAAAGGGACAATTACGGTGCTTTGAGGATGAGCCGAACGCGCGAGATGCAACGCAACGTAACGCGACGAGGGTGGTCCCGCCTGTCGATCGATACGTCGCAATATCGCCTCGATGACCGGTTATCTCCCTTTGAGCCCACTCCTATTCCACTTAGAGATCCTTGGCATGCATACCGCGAACGCGCGATTGTATTCTCTGAATGCGTGATTAAGTCTAGCCAGTTCGCGCCTATGCTTAGGACTCCTGCGTCTTGCGATATTACTCCGAACCTAAGCGATCGATTCGCGTCATTCTCGATTCTTATCGCGATCCCTTTAAATTTTAGTCTAATTACCATTATACATTCAACCATATCGATTTCCAATTTAATACCTCTGTGCGAGTTTATTATCAAACGACTATGAAAATATTGATAATATAAAGATATACATAGAATAGAATATAATGATAAATGAACTTAATAAGAAATTGATTTGAGTAGAATTAATGTATCAAGTAAGAATAATTGGAAGAAAATCACACTCTACTGAGAACAATGGTACAAGTTTCCTCAGAATCCTAAAACAGTGCAATCGTGAGAAGAGGTCATACACGTACTGGTAGGGCAGCCCTCGTCTCCTCGAGATGCACCTGTGCACTGCAGAGATTCTCCGGCGAAAAATAGCGGCGGGTTTCGGGCAACAGTGGGGAGCGAGCCAGTCGAGCGTGGGAGAACGAAGGAGGAAAGGCTGCAGAGACACTCGTTGAAACGTCACGTATTGTAGGAGTAATTGCGGTAAGCTCGTCAACAACGTTATAACAATCCGCGCGCATGGTACATCCGCGGTAATAAGAGCATGAGTAGGAAGAGGGAAAAGGGAGGATGGGTTCGTCCCTCTAAACGAGACCTTGAACAAGCACTTCCGTTGTTCACGCGGCCCTCTTCGTAATTCCAGTCCCTTCCCTAATGACACATAAAGCATTTTAGATACAGTTTCTCTTTCCCCCATTCTCTATATAAGTGTTTCTTTATCTCAATATCTCTTATACATTTATTTATCTATTGATCTACTGTATAATCTATATGTATATCTATTCTTATTTGATTTTTATATTAACTCTTCTTTCCGTATTGTCTCGATATTTCGCATTTTTACTCGTGCAACTGCTTCGGCAGATATTCCCGGTCTACCAGGAAGAAGGGGTCGCGGTGAGGTGCCTTGGTTTCGCCTTATGCTTTCGAATATACTGCGAAGCTCAAGATAGTATCGGCCGGAGATGCGCCCACGAAGGAAGTCTCTTATTTGCATTTCATTTCGGAGCCCGATAATTGCACTCTCGGCTAGCGGCTGCTCTCGATTGTTGCGTACGTACATACCAAGCACAATGCTGCATCTTCGAACCTTATCGCAATGCCTATCGCCGTGATGATGCCACTGGTGCGAGGATCTTCTCTCGAGCGGGAACCTCGATGAACTTTCGATCTCACGATAAATCTCCCCTGACAGTTTTTTGCACGAAAGATAAAAATATGTGCGCGAAATTTTCCGTGGTCTCGCACGCGAAAATTAAGCACTCTTAACTTTACCGATTGACAGGTTTACATTGACAGTTCATGTATTGATCGGAGTATCGTGTCGGTAAATTTTCTCTGACGTTTTTTTTGCGGCAAATTCACGCGTAAAATTTTATTCGCAATACTAGCTAAATGTTTGAGACTTCTGATTTTTCGTATCCCGAATTGAATTGATTTTTCGTATCACGTGCCCCGCATCCTATTTAGATGTAATATCGAAGAAAATATGTAGAATTTACTAACTATTATGGACCGTCAATAAATTATCACGATTTTAGTCGAATACTGATTTCATAGGGTGACCAGTTGTAATTACGTAGAAGGATTTAATGTCGATTTGGAAAATTAACCGTCAGATTTTTCAAGTAAACTTGTCGCGAATGAAAAATATCGAATTTGTCGCTTTAGATTGGTTCCGGTGTTTTGGCGTTAACTTGATATTCTCACGGTGTATCGTGTTCGGATTCATTTCGAATGACCGCACAAAGGATCCGAAGTAAATTCAGCTGTGGCCACTAAACATCTCCCGCGGTGCCAAATAAAATAGGCTTACTGATCAAAACCGAGAAAAAAAGTGAAAGAATGGAAATGCATAGTCGAGAACCGTGACGATTTAAGAAATTCAAATCAATTACAGAAGATAAAAAAGCGTAGAATACTGAACAAAACCAATGGGAAATATTAATCAACCATTAATCATAAATTGAAACAGAGACATTTTACAATTTTTTCTATTCTTGTCCGAGGAACAGTTTTTTATTTGTCTATAAGTTTATAGTTTATAGCGAATGCAGTGAATGCAAATATCGGGTAAATTGTGAATCAAGATCTAAATGCAAAAGGTTATTACTCCTTGGCGAATCTTTATTTCACCCTCGCGAGCCACACTACGGCAATACCTCTGGAACGAGAAAATATGCCGTCGATTCATTCTCATACCTTCCAAAGCGGAATACACGTCATTACATAAGTCACAATATCCGGACAAATTTTTCCGGCAACAGTTCCACGATTAGTGTCTTTGAATCACGCTTTTCCCAACGCGTCGAATTTCTTGCTGGCATTTTCCTGGATATTTCGGGGGAATTTTACCAACTGAATTCGGGAGTGACACGTCGGAAATTTTGGGCAACACCCTCGCGCCGCACCGAACACGGCCGCGATACGATCGCTACTCGAACGATTAAATCGTCGTGTGTGCGCATTGCAACCGGCAGTTACCGGAGAATAGCCTTTCCACACACGTGTACGTACACGTACAGGGTGGCACAATAAGAATTCCCACGCGAAAAATCCCGTTATTCGTTCGTTTCGTTGGAACTAAAAAAAAAAAATAGTTCATGAAACTACTGTTGGTCGCGAGGCTGTATTCATCAAGTGGACATATTTTTATTATTTTCTACAACTTCTCAAATAATTAGATAAATATATATTTGTTAAATGACTCGCGATCTTTAAAACTATACTGTAGCTAAGAAAAAAAGGACTTTAAAGGATTGTAATTAAAAAAATTGGAAATAGATTTTGCCAAAGGATTTTTGCAATTTTACTAGTTCACCATGTACATGTATGAACGTCGGCTGCACGCGTCAAACACACACAAATACCAAGTTAGTCTTGCATACTCTTCTTGTGTCTTCGCAGCTAATGTAAAACTACGCGCGAATTTATGCGCTCCGATGGTGAGAAGCAACAATGATATCGCAGTGCGAGTGATTCACGTAATGCCAAGAGTGTCCTGGAAGCGATAGGGAAACGTGAAAGGTAAATATGAGTGTCGCTGATCGGGTAACCGAGCTGGATAGATCTGTAGTGTGTGAAAGAGGGGAAATGACAGAGAGAGAGAATGAGAAAAAAGAGAAAGATAGAGATGGAAGCGAGAAAGACGAGTGGCTGTCTTTAAAAGGGCTTACCTCCTTCGAGTGATCTTCTTTCTTTCAGTCAGACACGTCTCGCGCAGGGACGCAGTCACTAATTCCATAATTACACTTTTCGACGAATCATTAAATTGCTTAATACTATTATTAAATTATCGAAAATGTTCATGAAAAATTGAAACGCGAATTGTAAGGCTTTGGATGGAAGATCGACGATAGGGATATACATGTACGAATTGGAGCGAGGCTAATGATGGTTTTCTACTTCCGTAAGAAATACGTTGAAACCCTGAAACTTCTCGGTGAACTTCATTTCTTTCTCCCTGCTACCGCTTAACGAGACTCACGTCCAAAGATTCAGGATTTACGGGTCACGGAATCGAATGTAACAGTATCGAGCGGAGTATCGGGGGCAACATGAAGAATAGAGGCGAAGCGACGTCCTTCGAAGTTTATGGAAGTTCCTGGGTGCATTATCGAAAACGATGTACAGGTCTTATGCGAATCACCGGGTTATCGGGAAATTGATTTCGATGAGGAAGAGCTTACTAGAATCGATCGATTCTTTTACAATTCTTAAATCTACTTACGAATACTTTAACAACGTTTCTGGAATAATTAAATACAAGTCAGATGTAAGAAGATTTATTACTGCTTTTAATCGATTTAAAATAGCTAAAGAGAAAATGTGTCTGAAAGATACTTTCGATAGGAACATTTGGCCTCAAATTGCAGATGGTGCAAAATACAGATCGAACTCTTTTAATTTCAACTGCTGGCGGCGGATGATATAAAAATATCGTGTATTTTCGATAAATATATCGTTCGTGAAATTATCGCCAGTTGCTAAATTCGAGTCGAGGGAAAATTGTTTGGCGCAAAATACTTGATATCACTATTAGCTTATTATTGGCCAGCATTCAAAGCAGTACGGCATTCCCGGTAATACTGTGTAAGCTTAAATATTTCGCGTTTTAGCCATTCATTAATTCTCAATAATATGGCCTCTTGCAACTATGCCGCATATTCTAATTATTCAGCACGATATTGACGGGTCAAAGCCATCAAGCCTGAAAGGCGAAAATTCGCCAGAAATTCCCTTGTGAAATTGTATAATGAATAATAAATAGGAAAAGTGTAATGATAATAACGCTGGGCAAATACGGAAATGTCGCGAGTTAGCATTGGCAAAGCAGGAAACAAATAACGACCAGTCTCGTCAAAGAGGTTCATTGCCAAAAGACGACTTGTCACGGCAATTCGCGTGTTAACTTTGAACTTACTTGAATTAAGCTTGCAGATACGCTACAAGATACAAGGAAATTGCACAATTTGCTTGCAAAAGGATCAAAAGGTTCCTTCAGTCGCTTTCATACGGAATATTAGTGGAAAGGGTGAAACAGGGCTGCAACAGACACTACCTTCCAATTGCGATGTAACAGTTTATTTCAAATAAAATTTAAATGGATTAAATATTCTCCAGTTATAAAAAGGTTTCGATTTATTTCCTGAGGTTTGAATCGTGTGAGTTAAAAAGTTTCGGGAATAAAAATTGGTCGGATTGTTTCAAGAAAAAACGTCGAATTATCGATTAGTTAGAACCGATTTTCCAGTAAAATTCGGTGATAGGGTGTAACTAGCAAGGCTAAAAGCGTGTGGTCCACCGAGGGTTAAAGCCTGGAGCGACCTGGAGCGAGTCCAGCGGTCCATTAAGGATTTTAATGAAACGGCAGACGATACACGGCAGTGCAGAGAGAGGTCCGCTACTAGGAAAGTTCTGGCATAAGATCCGGCAACTGGGCTCGTCTCTCTCGGCACGCGGACCCTGGATGGCGATGCCCTCCGTAAAAGGACATTTGTCGCTTTATATGGTCGAATCGGCTACCAAATACATCCTGCGCCGCGCCACTGGTCGTAGAAAAACAAAAGGAGCCCGAGCGAGAGGACGGCCACAGCTCTTCCACTCTCTTTCTCTCTCTCTCTTTCTTTTTCCCTCTACGGTCTCTGCACTCTGTGACGTGCCCGCTCAAAATAATGTCGTACGCAGCGAGACGTTTGTCTGTCCGTGCTCCTCGGAATACCTCTCGATCGCAGAAGCCATTTGATGGATCGTGTCAATCGAGAAGATTCTATTTGCGCTGCTTACCGCTGCCTCCGATTCTCCAGTCGACGATCAATTGTATCTTTTGCTTCATCTTTCCAAAGCTGTTGCGATGCATTAGGAAAATACATATATTCGGTTCGAAATCCAGGGAAAAATGAAGGAGATTCAATTGAAAGTAATTGGGTCAGTGGTAATAGCGCTTCGGGCGGTTAGGAGACACGATGGTATGCCACTGGGTGGAATAAGCTCAAAGTTAAGAAAGGAAGAATCTCGAGGATGGAGCAATAAAGGGAGCGTTGCCTCTGAAATTACAAAGATTCTTGAAAAGAGGACAAGAAAAAAGAAAGAAGGGTTTCCGTGACGCATAGTAAGGCGCGCAGTCGCTTGAGCCGAGGATTCTTTGAACGGGTCGAATAGGTGGTGCAGAATCAGAATCGTCGGCGCGATTCGCCGCTCACCTCCTTCTCGATCTCGACTCCCAGAGTTCGCGCTCCCACGGAATGTCGATGAAATCCACGGATTCTCCATTCGGATCTGCGTTTATCTATTCTAGCCGCGTCTGTTTTCAATCCCTTAAAACGTAGTCGAACGAACCATACGGCACGAGCCGGGAAACCGACGGTGGTGATGGCGTTAGTACCGCGTTCTTACCTTACCTTGCCTATTCTGCTACTGTTCTCTCAGGTTTTCCCTTTTCTCTTTCGAGCTCCATCGGATTTGCCGCAAATCCTCGCGGCCAACTATGTAAATTCAATTTCTTCCCGGTATTACACCTCTTCCATCTCTTTCTCTTTCTTCTTGCCTCTCCATTCGAACAATTCTTTGTCAATTCCTTTAACCCCCTCTCATTCGCTCCAGGAACGCTTAACTTAATTTGATCTTGCTGTCAGCGGGTTCGCATCGAAGCAACAATTATCGCTGTCGCGTTGCCGAACTAATTACAAAAGAATCTACGGCACGTTGACAGTGGATACTGCTGGCAGGAAGTCGAATAATTCCATGGCTCGAATTAAAAAAGTTTCCCACTTTATCGCATCGTCTGCCCATTTTTCCGCGAAGAATCCCAGAGCGATTATTTGGGCGACTGGGGGAGAGTATATTAAGTGACGATGTAATTAAGTGGCGAGACGCTGTTGCAGCCAGATTTCTGGCTTCGCGAATTCCTTTGTGACGCGAGTCGTGCCGCTGGATTCATGGAAGGGGTGGTTCTCGGGTCCGGACGATTCGTCCGCGCGTGAACCTGGCCCGTCGAGTCGAGAGAGTGCAATAAGAGAGCGCGAGAAGAGAGTCGTCGCCAGAAGCATAGTGAGGATGGAAGTTTGCAAATTCAATTTCTCGGTTCCGCGAAGCGGCGCATATTTCGTCGCTGCTTCGCCAAGTACGCTGAGTGTGTAAAGCTGCTAAAGCGCTAAGGAGTTCGCCGTCTAGCCAGCTAGCACCTTTCACCAACCTCGAATTTCCCTTCAAAAATGCTTCACCAACGAGCCTCGATATCGAGAGTCTCTCTTCCTCTGCCCCTCGAATTTCTGGCCAAGTTATAAGGTGATTAGGATAAGTCGGCCGACAGGACGTCGGTGAGAACTCTCTGGCTACTTTTAATCTCGTGGAGAACTGCGCAAAATCCGACCAAGCGTCAATTCGGTCTTTAGTTTGATATTCTGTGTGTTTCACGCGAGAAGCACTCTTCACAAATTCATCGATTAACTTCTTCTTTAATCTTCATCTGATTCTCTGTGTAATCTTAATCTTTGTCTTCAACTTTATCCTAAACCTCCTCGGAACCTGTATATGTATAATTAAGTCTATCAAATTGAGTAGCAAGAATTTCGCCAATTTTTAGACAAGTTGTACTTTATCGCGAATAGTAAATGTTGCAATTTAATTATTGGGATTTTACACTACGAGGAAAAGTAATTTTGGAAAGGGATAACAAAACTTTCGAATAATTGATTCGTGAGTTTGTTAGTTAGATGCATCATCCTCGACTGTACACATATTTATCCCTCGTTAAACGATTGCTTCCAGTTTTGCTGTTTCTCCAAGCTAGGCTAATTCGAGCGCGGCCAATCCGGTTTAATTTTCCCCTCTTTCGGTTGAGCTCCACCTGTCAGCAAGAGTAATGAGCGCAATCAAGCTTCGCGAATAAACAAACCCGTAACGGTGACCGCGCAATTGTAACTTAATTTGTAATGAAATTAATTACTCCGCCCTTCGAGCGCTTTGACAGAGGGCTGTGCATGCGCGCACGCCCCCGTTGCCAATTCCGCCAATGGAAATATCGCGAAACAATCGGCGCAACGAGCCGTATTAACCGATCACATACAATTTGTTTAAATGATAGTTGATAGTAGACGCCGCTCAAGAGCACCATCTACCAACAGCCCTCGCTGAAAGCATTTTCGTTGAATCGAATCGTTATTAGCTGAATATCACCCGAATATAATCAATCTCATAAATTATTTGCATTTCGCGATATCGTCACTGTCGAACCAATTATTCTACTAGAAACTCTACGCAATAATTATAACTTTATCGAAGATAGTGAATATTATAGAATCTAACCGGAAATTTTATTCCCAATTATTTTCGTGCCGAGTTAACAATGAGGGTAGTTTGCTGAATGAGAAATTTTTCGAAGGGAAGAATATTCGCGGGATGGTAATTAAATCATGGTGTTGGGTAGGCAGAGAGAGAAAGAGAGAGAGAGCGGGTGGCGAAGTGGGTTGATTGATAGGGTAATGAGCGTGGAATGCGCGTGAGTTGCTCGAGCTAGATGGATAGGCGTTTAGATAAGTAAACGAGTTGGGGAGGGATAAACGAGTGAAGGAGTTAACGGGTTAACGAGCAGACGGATGGCTGGTTTAACAAGTAGATGAATGCGCGGCCAGATAAGTTAAAGTTGCCGCGCGGCCACTCTCCGTTTACACGTTATGCTCGTGTGGCGATTACGCCGCAATTACTTTGCGTCACTCTCCATGTCACGCGGACACTTTCCTCCCGAAGGAAATTGGCTTCGATGACGAGCAAACTTCGATCGCAGAAAATAGAGAAAATGAACCATACAACAGACGCTACGGTACTAATGGTTCTAATTTCATTGCAATTGGAACCTTTTCTCAATTTGCTCTATAAACTGTAATATAAGACGTCTATATACATATATAAACATAAAAATAATTAAATATCTATCGAAAAGTCTTATAGCTTTTAAATTAGGAAACGGAGCAGCTAATGGATTAAATGAAGATCCTTAATCGCAACTAAATACCGTGGAAAGTCGTGAAATTGGTTCATTGGTGATTCGTAGAAAGTGGTCTCATTACCCAGCAATTTTGTTCGGAATAATTTAGCCGGGGATTCTTAGCGGGTTAAACTTACCCCCGAACGGGAGTCAAGATTGTCTGGAAGCTCGTCCGCAGTCGTTGGGAAAAAGCACACTTCGAAGCAACGATTCCGATATCAGGGCAACTTCCAAATAATTTCCTCCCAGTGCTGCTACCTTCGAGGGGTTAACCCTGGCAAATAGCGAAACAAACTTCCGCTCGTGACCGAAGAAAGTTCACTTCGAATCGCACGATAAGAAGCCACTCGAGCGGCTAACGCTCGGTTATCTTTCAGGCCCCATAAAAACAATGAATCACCAGAGCTCTGTTTCTTATCACTTTTCTCTCTACCTTTCTCCTCTTCTCCTTTCGATACCAACAAAAGTAAAATTACAGTAGAATTCTCAACCTTTCAACTTCTTCCGACAAATTTTCTATTAAAAATGGTAACTGCCAAATACTAATTGTCAATTTGTTTTTCTCGAGATCGATC
Source organism: Trypoxylon attenuatum (assembly GCA_963989405.1). Classification (NCBI taxonomy): domain Eukaryota; kingdom Metazoa; phylum Arthropoda; class Insecta; order Hymenoptera; family Crabronidae; genus Trypoxylon; species Trypoxylon attenuatum. The sequence continues at coordinate 4,919,223 of OZ022488.1, read as the reverse complement.
TTGTAAAGAAATGTTTTCTTCCAAGGATTTTCTTCTCTCTTTCTCTCTTCAGGATAAAGCGAGAGGAATCGCGAGGAATAAAATCACAAAGGTACTTTTTACTCTTGCATTTGTATAATGAACGGCGGGATTAAAAGGAGAAGGGTGAAAAAGAAATTGCGCCGTAGAAAGCTGCGATTTCCGAATAGCTTCAATAACGGTAGTCCTCTCGTAATCCTCGAAATCCGAACTGGCGAATAAAGTTCGAAAATCACTCGCAAAAACGATGGAGGAAGAAAGAACGAGAGGATATTACTGCTCGGGAAAAAGAAGAAGCCCATTTAAGAAAGCATCTCCGAAGAAAATAGGTCAATGTGTCTTTTATTAACCCCCATCGAAGTCTTAGTCATTTGCTCCAGCTCGTTCCACTCGAATCACGCCAATTTCGCCGTTTTCCGCTATCGAGTACGAAAGCGATCCGCCGGTTTTAATAGCGCATATACCGCTACGATGGATGGATAATCCTATGGTGAAGCACGATTCATTGAGCAAACTGCAATTTAGCGATTTACTTCGAAAACAGCTTTTCCATAATCTGAAAAGAGAGAGTGACGGAAGAAAATGTAATCGAGGAGGCGTAGGGTCACGAAAGAGGCCGAAGTACAAAGTTCTTTCTGGCCTTCTTAGACCCTGATAATAATACTGGAAGAGTTTACTCCGAGGGTGGCGAAGCTCGAACGCGTCCCTTGGAACGTCTTATCGTGGATAAAGACGAACAAAGGAGGCCTGTTCAAACTTGCCCAACACAGCAGCTTGCCCACCACCTGCCTACCAGTGCCTACTGCTCTTCCAGAAGAATCCTTTCGTTTCTTTTCAAACAACCCTCCACTCTTCGTGTCTCGCCACCGACTAATTCACCCTCCATTAGCTGTTTCTTCTATCGAGCTCTCTATTCCCTGCCATTTCTGCGACAGAGGGAAAAACAATTGCTCAACGCTCACCACTACCATCGATTAACCAATTCTTCCGATCGTTAACGCTATCCGTCGTTATCTGTTTTGGAAACACAATAATCACATCTTCGAGTATCGCATATATTGTATATTTGAATTGTATTCGATTGTTTTATTAATTTTCGCGAGATACAGATTAGCGACTGGTGTTACAAATTAATCTTTTACACGATTAAAATATCGATGGATGATTAATTGGGAATATGAGTGGCGATTGCGATCACTCGTGCAGATTTCGAAAATCGTAATCACCCTCGCGAAAATCCAGCTGATGGAGATATGATCATTTGTAAGGGTGATTATGATTTTCGAAAATTGCACGATCCTGTTGTGATTCGAATAGCTAGCTGTAAAAAGCCACGGAGTGCTTTAATCTAAATGAACGATTTTTTAATTGATGCGAATAACGATTTGAATTCTGATATTCGTGAAAATTGCAACAGGAAGAAATAACCGGTTGCTGAGGATGATTAGTAACAACAGGACTGTTGCAAACCAGTTACCTGACAATACGAGAGGAATCGAAACAGTGGCTTTTACGATAAATCAATGTTTTGTCGAACTTCGGATTGGAAAATAAATTCGGCTTGGCGGCTGGATAACGGCAAATCAATAATGTCAATACAACCATTTCTCGATTCGTTATTGTTCGTCGCATTCTGTCAATTTCCCGCCGGATTTAATTTACGAAATTAGCGCCGACGATTTCGGAGAATCGTAGTGACAAGTCCGATTGAAAAACGCGCCGAAAAAGAATCAAGAGAGAGGGAGAGAGAGAGAGAGAAATTATAAAAAGGAAACAGGGAATTTCAATCACACAATTCTGCTCGTTCTCGGAACGATATAATCCAGGATCAAGCGTAGTATGCTTGGCTCGTAGGACGAACAAATGAATAAAATTAATTACGGCCTGTTTAATGAGCAAATAATTTCGTTTGTCAAAAGATGCGAGTTCATTGAATCGCAGGGACTGACACGCAGAGGGGGGAGAAAGAGAGAGAATATTCAATGGAGTAAATCCAGAGGGTAAACATTTGCGTAGTGGAAATTTAACGAAATTTCGCTGCATAAACTTATAGGTATTTCAGTGTCGACCTAATGGCTTCGTTTCCCCAATCACGGCGCTTTAATAAGTTCATGATTAAGATGATTATTCGGCAAAGCGTGGCTACAATTGTAGCGTTATATGATACACATACATAGACACACCCACACACGCACACACAAAGATTCACATCTATCGCATTATAAAGAGGTATGCATGAGCAGTGGCGATATTCAATAATAATTCGCCAGTATCAATAACTCCAATTATAGGCCATCTGTAAAATAAATAGGATCATTTTTCAATACCGATACTCTTTCGCTCTCTTTTATTCTACTCGACAAGCGGCGGCCTCGTTTCATTATCGTTAATAACGCACCAATAAATAGCCTTTAAATTTTCCGAATAAAAGTCGATCGAATTATTTCGCGGAAGCGAACGCCGATGAAGCGTCGATTGCGGTCGAGGGGGCATTATTGCCAATCGAAGAGCCGAAATAATAATACCCTGCGGATTTCGAGCCCTTTCAACAACACTGTATTACTTTTCTCCGCGATGATTCATGCCCCATGCCCACGTAATTCACCCCCCGGGGAAACTCCACTCGCTCGTACACTCGAGGACTCGACCGATGGAACTGCCGATTCCATCGAACAAATGGCCTCGGCGAGAACTTTTATAAGGGAGGGTTAGCTGTGAAAATAGGCCAATAGTTTTAGGGAGTCTTTATTTCGCCAAGTGACAGATGTATTACCCTCATTTTATGTAGGTACAAATATTTAGGGCTAAACCTATCAAAAACTCACATTTATTCTCCTTTATTATTTCTACACGCTTACACCAATAACCTGACATTCCTAATGATATTGTTCAAAATTATGCTCTCTTTAACGTTCCACTTGATTTTTATAATAACTTGGCAACGAAAAAAAAAACTACTAAGTAGTATCGATTATAATTGATTATATTCTTCGAAAGAATTCGACAGCTTCGAACTATTTCACAATTAGACTCTAACGCCACAGGCAAACGCGTTTCACTGGCGCGAATCGAAATCGCGGAAAAATTCAGTCTATTGAAATTTCAGGGGAGGGAATTTCTCTCGGTGGAGTTGTATGAAATACCGCACGGGAAATTTCATCCAGCCATTCGATTATTTCTCGCGATAAATTCGCCGTTAATTATTATCACGGTTAAGTCCGCAATTGGCAAGAAGTCAGGAGAATAAACAGTGGCGGGTGTTTCGTTGTTTGGCGTGTACGCGCGATCACGAGCTAGAGAGCTCGTATTTCACTTGCATATTTATCACGAGCGAGCAACGCTTAAATAATTTCGCCTGTTTTTTTTCACGCCGGTGAAAATATTCATCTCTGACTAGCGGTATGATACGCGCGTTCATCATTTTGATGCTCTGTCCCTCCCCCGTCGAGATGCCGTGCGCGCTCACGCTAGCAGCACGTAAATTTTCAAACTCCAACGAGAATTAACGCTCCATACCGGCGGGCGTAACTTTTTCCCCGGAAGCTGGAAGCTTCCTCTTGTTTGCTCTCGAGTAGCTGCGCGTCAAACGCTATGCCAAGCTTTTAACCGACGTCGTTTCTATCCATTGACAGCATAATCCACCGGTAATGTTATCTCGAGAGATTCCAACAGTTTGGCCGAGTTCCCGCTACTAGAATCGCGGGGAAAGGAGAGACGGAGGATACAATATATTCTCGAGCGATAATAAATGAGGACGATTCTCTGACTGCCAGCGTAAATAGCTCCATAGAACACAGGAAAGAATACATTTTTTTATAGGAAAATGTGGAACACTATTCGATTCGACACGTCGCGACAAGTTAGTGGAAAACGATCGTGGTTTTATAGTTCCATTTCTTCATTCGAATTTAGGTTGATGTAATATTCATGATTATTCGAATTTCGTGGTTAAACATAGAGTTATTTAATCTGCGATAGAGCAATGTACATAATACTCTTTCAGTCTCGATTAAGGACCGGAAAGAAAGTGGTGAATTTTTTTCCTCACAACGATGCGTTTGTCGGTGAGAGTTTTATTGAAAGAAGAATTCTCTTTGAAAGGAGTCCGTGGGAAGGAAAATTCGCGCAGTGGATTCAGCGCGGGCGTGTCAGACCGTGAATTAACGGTACGCAGCACAGGTCCCATTGGAGGGAGTTTCAGAAAATGATGTCCCAAGTTTCGTCAGTGGTCGGACAAAAGTAATTAAACCCAGAGGACTACTCGATAATTTAGCCCCACGTTTTGCGGCACATTCCGCGACTAGCGAAACCCTACTCGCCTCGTAAGCGGAACACTGCGCGACCGCGAACTATCGTCGAGGAACTTCGCCACTGACTCCCTGACTACCAATAGAAATTCATGACAATAGACTCCGCTTGTCGAGTTAACAACCACCTCAATCACCACCGAACATTTATTTTCCCTTCGAACCTTTTATTCGACTGGCTTATACCGAAAGTTTCTCAATTCTTAAATCTATCTTACGATGGAATTTTTTCAATGAAGTAAAAATATTGGCAATAACGTTTGACGGAAAGAAATGGTGATTTAATTTTCGTTGAAGTTCCAAATTGGAAAAGACGTCGGTGAGAGTCTAAGAGCTTTTGGACGAACGACAGAAAACGAGGGTAAGACGACGATAAATCAACTCAAAAGCAAGGGGCATGCACTGGATTCACCGGTACCAGTAACCCCCCATCCAATTGGCAAAACACTGACAGAGTCTCTCGGATTCGTGGCGTTTCGAGTGGCGGTCCCAAGCAAACTTTGGCTGAATGTCGATTAAGAAAAGTAGCCGAGTCATCGCTCGCAATGTGGGGATTTGCCGTGAGGTTCGAAAGTTGCTGACAATTCGCAAAGCTCATCTCACCGAGGGGGATAAGCGAAGTAGAAGCTAGGATAACCGGTATTCCTAGCGGATGGGTAGCTCCTCGCACATAGCCGTAGTTCCGTCCGCCATTCAGACACCACCGTCCGGTTCTATTTATACGTGATAAATGGACGCACCCCAAGCGTAGTGTGTGCAGTATGTGCTCAGCGAGAGTTATGCGAGCGCATAATTTCAAGCGCATGTCTGGAAAACGCGTGGTGCGGTCTCTAGTACGACGACGGACTCGACGGATTCCATGAGCGAGAAGATCCTCTCGATCTCTCGACAGTCGAGTCGAGCCAAGCTAATCAGAATCTGAGACCCAGAATCTGGGGCCGGCACCGGCGAGCCGAGGATGCTTCTTCCCAAAAATCTCTGGCATCTACGGATTGGGCGAAGAAGATCGTCGATCAGGCCTCTTCTGACCAAAAAAGGGACAAACGCGAACCCTATTTATGTAGTTGGATCTATCTACTCTGCGAACGGTAGCACTTGAAATTCGCCGCCCTGAAACTTTCGCGAAATTCTTTTAGCTAGCTAATTAAAAACGACAATTATAATTAAAAGAAAAAAAATCTGATAAATTGACGGCATTTATATTAATCTCTCTTTGAATAGAATGATCAAGTATTTAATCGAAGAATCTAAAGTTGAAAATAAATTTGATGGTTAATAATTTGTTTGTGACTGGCAAAGAGGTGCTAATGAAAGGAGTAAGTGGCACGTAGAAGCCGAACGAGAGATCTAATCCATTTATCAGGAGTAGTGGTCGCCAGTTAAACCAATGAAACGATCGGTAGATTCAAAGATAGATGAAAGCCAGTGTTTATTCGAGACTCAGCAGCGAACGGTGCCGCCGCGTGGTCGTTCATTTTGACTAGAACTAATCAGCCTCTCCTTCGAGCGTTCTGGACCACCTCGAGGCACTCCGAAGCCCGGCAGGATTTCTCCCTAAAATCCGCGGTATGCGCCAAAGAAAGTTGTCCGGCGCAGGAGCGCGCTGGCGCAAGGAAAAAAAGATTCCAATTTAGGCAGGTACTACCGCGCGAAATCGACGTTAGTTAGTCCTGGAATTTTTTCTCTCCCCAGCCAATATTAGATTTCAATAAGTAACGGTTCTCCTGATTATTGAAACGGACAAACGCTTCGTGGTAATTACGCGAAAATGTAATTATCGAAAGATTGATATAGCTCAAGTTGCATTATTAGCAAAGCTGGGCAATATTGTTCGAGTGCTTTGCTCTGGTATTTAACACAGTAAAGCCAGTGGAATATGCTATATATAGCATATATAATACACCACGGTCAAGAGAGGATTCGCGGGATTGAATATCGACGGACTTTGACGTCTCTCTTGCAAGTGCTTTTAAAATCAATTGACACACTTTTTTTTAATACCGAGATATTTCCTTATTATCATCTGTGTCCATTTTATTTATGCCGATATAAATAGCTAAATTTTGAATGAATATCTGAAGTAGACTATTGAACTTTGCTTTCAACATTGGTACTTGCATTCCTCGTCGATTTAAAATACACTATGCATTTATTCCATAATTTGGGAATTATCGACCGGTCAGATCAACAATCTGAGTTAGTTGAAGCGTTATAGAGAGAGAGAGAGAGAGAGGGAGGGAGAGTATGGGAAGGATTGGGAAACTTTTGTCGAGCACTGTACGTCACTAGTGATGAGAGGAATCTGCGAGGACATCGCGACGGATGATCGAGATTTTTGACATCGCTCTTGGCACGTTCCGGACGATCTCGAATCCATTGGCGACGCCTCAAGTAATAACCGAGCCATAATGCCGAGCGTGGCATTCTGGAAGATCCAGCCGGGGCAGGTTCTTCCAGCTGGACACCCTCGCCCATCACGAAACATCGAATCGTCCGACGGATGGGTCTGCACGGGTTGCGATGCTTGGTCCAGATGCCAAGATGGTTTCTCTATGTCCACTAAGACTTAGATTTAATCCCAGAACAATTTTTTTATCATTACACATACATCGATGTGTTCTCCAATTAAACCGAATTGGCGATTATTATTCATTACGATACGCCGGGTAATTTGAAGCTAATAATTTCGAAATATCCCGGAGAAATAATTTGATAAATATTTAATTTACTACTATACCATATTATTAAAGTATTACTAAATTTCGTTGAGGTAGGTTCGTTCCGTTGAGCTAACAAGAGTTGCCGAGTTAATTGACAGAAACAATTAGTATGAAAGAGAGAGATACGTACCGACACATCAGCACGCACGTATTGAAATCCAAATGAACATCAAACGCAAAATCAGGTACTTCACCGTGGTACATGAATCAGCGTGTTCCGCAGCTCCTTAATTAGCCCGTTAATCGAGTACAATTCCATTGTCTCGGGCAGCAAAAGCAAGTAGCAAAAGCAAGCTACAAAGCAGGACTCGCGAGCGAATCTGTCACGGTGGTTTATTATTGTTGAGCGCTTCACCGTACTTACGGATGCATTACGGGAAATCGTTGGACATTACCGCCACTGTTGGAAGTCATTACGAACTGCGTCCCTTTTAATCCAGCTTCCGGCGCTCGAGCGTAGCTCCCGATAAGCAGAAATGATGCGAACCGAGCTAAAGTTCGGATTAAATTAATTCGAGCTTTACCCCATTGCCTACTTGCCCATTCACTCCCCCGTGACGCGCGTTAACGCGGACTTACAACCTACAAAATTACCAATCTGCTTTGACCCTTTCCTCTTTCACCAGGATCACCCTTCATCTTCCAACCCTCCTTTCCACTCCTCGCAGAATCGAGCAACCACTGCTCCATTGCTGCTACCATTTCCCGACTATTTACCACTCGACTCGTTGCCTACGCTGCCTAACAATTGTTTTCGCTTGTCTTTCGAAACTCGCTGCACATACGCTCGAATATGTGTACTCGTATCCAGCGCATGTATCAAACGCGCTGTTTGCCGTCCAAAAGCGTTTCCGCGTTTAATCGAATTCCCTCGAGGACTCTATGCCCGCAAATTACCCTCTCCACGGTTATCGAGGAAGTTTACGTTGACTGGCCTCGCTTAGCAGTAAAACACCGCGCGGAACGACTCTCCGCGGTATGATAGATATTGCTATCGAGATATCGAGGTTCGCAAGATGCGCCTCGATACTTTCCCTGATCCGCGAAATTGCATTAAGCGGCTGATCCAGTCCAAAAGGAAAACTCGAGCCGACAAGACGCACTCTCCGTCGCGATGAGTCTTTTTCGATCCAGTGGTACGAGGATTACAGGTGGAATACGATGAGACGTGCGAAGACGTGCATTTATAAGGGGCGAAGAAGGATCGAGGTCGAAGAGAAACGAGGCTCGGCACGCGCGGCCCAGAGAGAAAGAGCGACGAAGATCGCTGCGGAGGCAGCAACGTAGATGCCGGACGATAAACTAGAACGCAGCAGGAAGACAAGCTGGCTTTGCGGCTCTGACGTACGACCTTCCTGTCGACTACTTACGGAGGGCACAAAGCCGTCAGCACGACCTTACTCCCGCGGATAACTTAAGCAGTGCCATCCGCCTTCCTTGGTACACCTTCCTTGCCAGCTCTCTAGCTGTTTAGCCACACCACCACCACCACCACCACCACCACCATCACCACCGCCAGCAACACCAGTGGGAAACTGCTGGCTGTTAGCTCTAAGTAGTTGCGCATTCGTTGGCCCCGTTATTAAGCCGCCATTCGAAGGGATGCGACCCTTTTCGTCCTACCTACCACCCACGAACCACTCGCGAACCACCTTCCCCTGGTTCTCGTTACCGTATAGCGCCCTTCTGTGCACCGCAGGTTAAGCCACTGTGCTCGCACCCAAGCATGCATCCCTTTTACGACGCTTCCGCGATGAGTTCCTGAGGGCGCGGTTCCTGCGGCCTCTGCTTTCCTACGGATTTCGGCCCGCTGACGCGAGTGTTGATTTAGTTAATGTGTTTATTAGATTTATGGACGCACCGACGACCAACGCGGATAACAAGAGATACTACGCTTCTATCGATGGGTGTCTCTCCCTCTCTCCTTGTTCAAACTGTTTCCACCTCCTGAATTAATTTCACGACATTTCTTTACACAATTTTCTGAATTAAATTCAAGTTTCACTACTGGAAGTAGAGTAGTGTCAATGTTCCTCTATGTACAGAGAAAGACGTAGAAGGAAAGAGACATCTGGATATTACTTTTCTCAAACCGAGAATTTCACGGGCTTTTTATTTTCCTCCTTGCGCTTGATTGATGCTGATAGAGCGGAGCACAGAGCTCATTACTATTATCGAGGATAGTAGCCAGTCCGTTGTGGAATTATGGGCGCGAGTGAGGCAACGAAAAAGAGAGAGAGAGAGAGAGAGAGCTGCAGAGAAGGCAAAGGAGGAAGTACCAAATTCGTAATAGGTAATTACTCAAAAACGGTTCAGCAATTACAAAGGAAAATTTCGCGCACAATGCCGAATGCAATTAAACACTTCTACGTTGGGAGAGACTGTAAAAGTTAGGAATTACGGTGGAAGGCCCGTAGAAGAAGAAATAAGAGCGCGCTGCGCAGCGGCGCTCGCTGAACAAAAGAAGAAATTAAAAGGCGAAGGAAAGTGGGTGGAGGGAAACGACGAAGAAAGCAACGAAAAAGAGGTTGCTACTTTTCCGGAGAGCTCGAGTTCCGAACGATCTCAAAGTGTTTCCCTTGGCATTCTCCAAATTTTCGAACCGCTGGTCAGCTGGCCTGCGTTATCCTGCATTCGAACGTCTAGGTTTTTGTCCTTCGGACGTGAGCCAGCTACTATTACTTCTTCCGTAGTTTCGCCAGGTATTTCATTTAAAGTGCCGAAAGCTTGCTCCTCGACGTTCCTCTGGATACCTTCCATTTCTATTGTTCTCCCAATTCTCCGAGTTTCGAAAATCCTTTTTCTTACTCTTCTCGTTCTACTTCGTATTCGGCTTCTCGGTTTAACTCAATTCCAGCCCCCGTTATAAAAGCTTCTCCGCCCTCGACTTTTCTCTGGCCATCAATTTTCCATTGCGATGCTGAACTCAACATTCCATTGGTAGTTTCTTGCTCCCGACTTCGTCTCCCCCCGATCCTAATCGCGATTGTAAGCAAACGATTATAGGACGCTGGGACTCCCTCTTCTTCTTCGAAACTTTCAGAAGCTGGTATTTATAATTGTTTGCTCCAGTCGATCGAATTCGACCGGCAACAATTGGAGCCCCAACTCAATTAAACGGAATGCAAAATCATTTTGTAATGGAACTAACAAAAGAGAGAAGTGAACAAACGACTCGAGAGCTCAGTGATTTAATTGAACCAGAAAGGTTGCAGTAAAATAGATTAATAGTGAATTGTAATGTTTTTTAATAAAGGTTAACTGAGACGTCTTTTTAGAAATAACAATGTTCTACAATGTTTTTGGCCAGAAGAAAACGATGTTTTTAGCGGCCAAGAATCCTTTCCTTTTGATCAGACTTCGCTTCCGGCGTCTAATCAAGCCTGGAACGAACCAGTGGTTGCCGAAGCTCGATCCCTCGGCCAAGGGAAATGCGACTGGAAGGGAATCGGAGGCGCACAGTGCGCACTGCTAATACTAATAACACTTCACAAACATACGGGCCGAATGGGCCACGTAGTTGGCTAATGCGCCACGGCGATTCCGGGTCACGGATTACACTGTAGCGCGACGTTAATTTCATTTTGCAAACGCTACGGAATACCTCTGGAAGCTCCGATAGCTGGACCTTCCTAATAACTCCAATCTGCATAGTTCCCCTCTTACCTCTCGGCCTGATCCGATAAGACTCCCACACGCTCGTAGGAGTTCTTGTTAAGCCATCCGTGGATTGCAGATCCTTCTGCAAACTACAAACGCACATTTTCCTCTTTGAGCTGGATGCTCCTAATCCACTGCGGATAAGATGCTGCATGCATGAATCGTACGATAGAAATTAAGATAACTACCAAAACAGTTTTATGTATTTAACTTTACTTGAAAATTCTCCGATTCCTGTTTTACATTCAAATGATTATTTAAGAGCCGGATCGGCCATGGGATAATCACGAAATAATTAATCCGTGGATTTGTTACTTTTCCGTGGTTTAATCGAAAAAGCATTCGGCTGAGCGGGGGACTTAATATCCGGGAACAGGTAGAAAGATCGAAATTATACAAGATAAATATTTGATCGGCGTAATGGTAATTCGATGGAGGGATTTGGCTTGGTGTACTTTGTAATGGAGGAAAATAAATAAACTGTCGGCAGCGAGCGGTACGCGCCGGTACTCGCTCGTTCCTGCTGACGGCAGCCTGTTTCCGGTTATTCAGATACCGCGATTCATATTGATAGCGTTCCAATCAAATTGACAAGCGAACGTTTTTTAGCAGAATGCTTTTTTAAAATTGTACAGGGAGCCAAAAGGGAACGGGGATTCGGCCGGAAGTAGATTTTTATGTCAAATGCAGAAATGTCATTTTACGCCAGGCTCGGAATTCACAGACATATATCCCCTTCGATCCGCCTGGCTAAACTCATGGCTTTAATCTGTCCATTGTGTGTTCGCGAGTATACCCATAACTGTAGAGCGATACCATTTCAACGGATATTGTTGGTTTCCGGTTGTACATGCTTCTCGCTTCGGACACACCACACCGATTTACGGCATTCCGTTTAACCTTCGGGAGCCCAATGATTTCGACCTCCTCCACCGAAACATGTTCCCAATGTTTTCGTTTACAGAGAACCTCGTCATTAACTAAAGTACATATTTGCAATTGAATCATTTCCTCCCACCAATTAATATTGGAAAATGATATTAAGAGAATAGAAAATTTAATGTGGATTTATCGACATAATAGCAGTGTAAGTACGTAGTACATACATATATCGTATTAGAGAATCCAGTAATGAAACGTCCGCAGTTAAATAACAACGCCATTGTACAATGATAACATTGTGTTTCACCAGCAGTTAAAGCAGTAAGACGTAACAACAAAAAGCGAGTACCAGTGGCTCGGAACGACCGTGAAGGTTTCTCGTTACCTGGTCTGTCCTAACCAGTCTAAATCCTCGACTGCGAAATCCGTAACAATAATACACGCCACCAGAGGTCGGAGCGACGGTACGTAAACATCGAATTGAGAACGATGAGCCAAAGTAGAGACACGTGTAATATCCTCGCGCACCTGACTTTCTCAGATTCGCGTGAGACTCCGTACCGGTCGGTCGGACTGCCATCTTATCTCCGTTCCGTATTAAATCAACAACAAAGGTTTCGCGACTAAAATATATTTCTACATTCGAGCTAAATTCAATTCTGTAACAACGATACGATAACTCAAAGGATTAGGTTGGGAAATTTACACAAGAATACGTAGCACGTAATAGGTAATTGTGATATGTTGAATGTCTTTGAAACCCTCTGTATTCACGGTTGGCAATCAAAGCGTTAATACTTGCACATCTTCGAGGATGGTGCCGCTTAAATCGAGAGAGCACACTCGTGCAGAAGACGCAACTCGAAACTCTCGAAAGTGTTACTTGCTCATTAGGAAGGTTTACATGAGTTGCTTTAACGCGCTCCAAGCCGAGGGTTCAGTACATTATTACGCTGTACTACCGGCAGTCATAATAGCAATTGTCCCGCAGTTTCGCGCGAGATTAACGGAAGATTGAAATTGTGTGATTCGAGTGCGAAGCTAAGGAATTCTACGACAGGCTTCCGTTTACAGTATTACGAAGCAAATGGCTGGAGTAGTGGAAAGTGGAGCCAAGGCGTGTAAAGGAGTCTCGGGAGATGTTACGAGGAAGATCGCACACTGGTAGTAGCATAATATCCTTGGAAACAGCGAAGATGGTGAGTCTCTTTTCTCTTTTCCTTTCCACAAAGCACAAGCCCGAATGTCCTATTCTAAACCACCTGGGCATCGCGATCCGCGTGGAATCGAGAACCGCGAGAATCGTCCGAAATTATCTAATCGCACGGGCACCGGAGTTTCCAATTCGGCCGCGAAATAGAATTTCTCTCGACAAGAATTCTCCCTCAAGTACATTTCCGTGATTCGATCTCTAGTAGCTGCGTCTATACACTCGATCTCGGGCGACGTGGCCACCAGCTACTTTCACCTTTTGACAGGCGGAAGTGAATATTGGACCGGAGTAAAAAATCAATTTTAATAGTTGGATTCTAGAGATTAATAATAAGTGTTAGATGACTTCGTAGATCGGAGGATACGAGTCCTTGACAATATTATTCTTTTTGATCTGCGCTTCGTTCCAGTTGGGATGCGCCGTTGATGGCATCCAGTACTCACCGCGTTGAGTACGTGATCGTGGCGTTCGCCAGAAAGCTGCAGAATGACAAATCGGCCGCTTAAATGACAGCATTGTTGTGCCAGCAGCAGCCACTTCTTTGGATGGTCGGGTCTTCGAATCGCGTGGGCGCAGATTCCGGTGACACGCCAGTTAATTTGCGTTACTCCTCGGAATAAAGCAGCAAGCACGAATTAACCTGTAACGGAGAATGAGAGAGCGACCGAGACAAAGCGTCGACAAAGGTAGAAATAGAGGCAGAGGTAAAAGTAGCGACAGAAACGGACACTGACACAGATGGACTAACAACACCAAGGCAATGACAGAGTGAGATATTCAGCGATGGGAATAGAAAGAGACTGGAATATAATGACGAAGAAAGAGGGAAAGTGAGAATGACATAGAACGAGACTGATGAAGGGAGAGAGAGAGAGAGATAAAAATAAAAGGAAACAATGAAAAAGAGAGAGAGAAGCAAGAGACCGAGAGAAGTGTCTCGTTTGTCTGACTACTTGCATTCCGCGTTCACTTTGGCCATATGCCGCGCGGGCTAAATAGCCACCCAGGGGATTTAGTGGCGCGCAATTAGACAGCTTTTCGCGGAGATAGAAAAATAGGGACACGCGATGCGTACATGGCTCATTGTCCCCGCTCTCGAGGACAACTCGTATGCACGGCACGAGACTCGCAGCACTCCACCTCTCCGCTTCCACTGTTCCCGACTCGGTAAAATTCTGAGTGGCGCGCTTTTCCGCGGAATCTGCGCCGAAAATTACTCCTCCTTTAACGCTTTAATACGCGGCTGCTGCTGCTGCTGCTGCTGCTCCATTACGTGCCGCGAAACAATGGAACGCGGGAGTCAAGAATCGTCCTCGAGAGCTCATCAATGAGGAACTTTTATTAGGAGCCTCGTTGAATTAATGTTTCAGTGTACATACTCGCTCACCAGCTCGCGAACCTATCCGGCGAAGAAACTTCCGGTACGAAACCATTGATGCATAACCATACCAAATGAAGTTCGCTCATTACCAAGTTAACGACGGGAGTACGTGTGTCTGAGTGAAAGGTTTAAATAGGGATGATTACGGTGAGGAAGTTCCCGAGGGATACATATTCACTATTTGTAAACGTTTGTTGCCGAGTGTTCCGATGGATTTGCGTCTTTAAAGAGATGTCATTTTATTTAGATAGTTTGAAATTTATTCACTTAACTATATAAAGATGAATTTATTAAAATTTGTTTAACTTAAAAACTTGGAAAATCATTTGTCGCATAGTTCCTGTGTCAGTCTGCATGCCGACGCGCCTCCCTGCGAGAGAATACATACCGGTCCGAGCAAATATGCGCGGCGAATGTGCTCTAAATTATAGCAGCAGCTTCAAAGAGTCTTGAGAAAGAGGAAAATCCCCGACAATGGTCGTCCGTTCTAAGGAAAGAGAATCCGCGAGGTTTTCCCAGTAATATTCTCTACTGCGACGAATTCCGTGGCAAAACGTTACGATCCTTCCGGAGAATCGTCTGTAAAAGGTGTAAGTATCGCTGTCGCAGTTTGCGGATAAAGCGAGCCGCTTCGACAATGGGAACAAGCGAAGTGGATTTGAGAGTCAGAGGTCTGAATGGATTTTCCTCCGACGAAGTAACGGAAAGAAGGGAACCTCAAGGAAAAATCTGAAGAATACGGCGGACTTTGAAGAAAAAGACGCGAAACAAAGATTCTCGGTGAATCGATGTCAAGTTGCCACAGATACATAACTTTAATAAAAATCAAAAGTAGAACCTGAAAACTTGGAAGAAATATATTTCACTGTTAAACATTCCTTTTGTAAAATATAACGCTAATAATAAATTCTTATACCAATAGTAATAAAATTAATAATCAGTCAATATTGGATATAAAAGGAAAGTTTAAAGTCTTTGAGAGGGTTTCGATTGTAAAGTTTCTTTCGACCGTCAGTCTAATAGAGAAACCCGCTCAATTTCATCCGCACTTTATCTCCTTGTTGGGTAACTGTCGGGTGACTGTATTATCTCACCGCTCGGCAACTTTACGAGCCGAAACACCATGCAGAATCTACCTGCAATTTCAATCCCTCTCTCGCATCTGTACCCTTCTTTCTCTCTTCGTCGAACTATGACTCTCTACCTCGACCCTTCTGTCCACCTAAATCGTACTGCATATTTAGGATCAAAATTGGTGAAAATGATGGCTTACTCGGGAAATCTCTGCTAATAGTCTGCTTAAAGTTTCCCGGCAACTTCAGAGACTAATAACATTTATTACGTTTACTCCTTCTCCATATCTCGCTTATATTACAGTTGTTAACTTAAAACTTATCAATATTGCAAAATTAATAGAGGATTGTGTCGCAACGTATTTTCGGGGTTTCAAGGAGCATTGGCCATTCATCGGAGATATTTTTTCGGGTGGTATTTGCGATAACCCGAGAGCAAGGCGGAAAATATCCTCCGCGGAAAAATGGTCGTAGGAAAAAATCTGAAAGCGCTCGTTGCGTGGTGCAGTATGTCGGGTACAGTGGAAAGATAGAAGAGAGGAGGGTAAACTAGGAATAACGGGTCTCCGATTGTAGGCCGCGATTGTAGGCTCGAATGTCCGCAGGCCGGGGCGCTGTTTGTTCGCGGCGATTGTTTGCCGTCGAGGCGAGCGTGAGGCCACGGAATATGCAAGCCAGAGAGAAAGAGAGAGAGGGTGAGGGAGTGGGAGGGAGGGAGAGAGAGAGAACGAGAGCGGCAAATAAATAGCAAACACGAAACTCGCGTGCGGTTCGAGAGGGATAATTGCGAGCGAGGTCGATCGGTGTGGTCAACCGAGAGGAGAACGATCGGGGGCGAACCCGATTACCGGGCAATCGCGGGAGCATCGTTCGCACTACTGGCAACTCCGAAACCCTCAAATTACTCCTACGACCTTCGTAACTTTGCCAGCGATCCAAAGCCATCCCGAGCCGCTTCAAGTGAATGCCAATCGTTCTAATAACGAAAACGTTCGGGAGAAACTTACCAGGGTAACTCGATGTCCCTCTTGAGGTGGTGTACCTTCTCTACTTAATTTCTCTCTACCTTTCTCTCTCTCTCGCGCAATAACAATTTCCGGTCGCCAATTCTCCTTCTTCTCCTTCAATACTTCTCCTCATGATTCTCCCGGTGACCCACTTCGCCTCGATTTGAGCCACTTAAAATAATAGCCAAGAGTATATAGTCGATTCACTCAGGGCTCCACTCTGAATAAAGGATGCGATACAGTACGAGTGATGGTCGTGGTGATGCTGATGGTGGCGATAGTTATAGTGTACCAGTCGCGTAGCAGGAACAGTAAGCAGCAGTAGCAGCACGGCAGCAGTGTTAATCATAATCGTATTTACCGCCGCGCAGGTTTGCCCGAAATAATGATTACCCTGATGGCACAGAGCACTACGGCGTGCCGTGCCACACCAGGCTATGCTGCTCCGCCCGGTGACCGCGTTCGTGTACATCAGGATGGATTAACTCCGGTATAATTACTGACGGATAATCAGCGGCGTACTTCGTTATATTGTAGTTGACGTTCGACCGTGTTAACTTTTCCCTCTACACGCTAAGCTTCCGAAAGCTTCTCTTTCATCTTACAACCCTATTTCTATGTTAACTGAAACTCGACTTAATTTATTTTAATTTCATTACGTTTAATTGTCGAACTTACCTTTATCCATTTTCTTTGCTCAAATTGCAACTTTCATTTTCTGTGTTTCTGAGAAGCTCGCGAATCGACCGTCGAGATTATCGAACTTCATTATCCCGAGTCCTACTCGACCGAATTCGTAGAGGAGATTGCATGCCATTGTGTTTCTCCAGCTGGTCAGATGCCGTTTCTTACCGGCAGGATATGTGTAGGACGTTATTCGTAATCGTCGCGTCGTGTCAGCTCGGCCTCTATCGGGATTCGATAAAGCTGAATGTCGTAATAGAACTGCCAGCAATGCCACGGAATCGGGACGCGACTTCATTCTCCCGAAATCGCGAGTAAATTTCGTTGAGCACAAGACGATGCTTTAAAATCCTACTAAATCAATTGAATCTTGATCAATTTCACAATATTCTTCTTACATGAAATCTGTAAATTATTACATCAATTGATAAATTTATTAAATAGATGGTAATAATGTTTCAATGAATTTTGCGATTTTACATGATTAATGTTTCGTTTTTATTACACGAACCAGAGAAATATCTAGCGAAGAAATATCTTGTGAAAAAGTATCTTGCAATTTGAAAGAGAAATAGAAGTTACGAGATAGGGTTGAACGAGCCAATTTCATACATATCATATATATATCTCACTAAAGGAGCTCTGCTCGCCAATTTCCCGCGATATTACCTAGCCTGCCAATGAGCATTTCCCAGTGCGGATATAAATCCACGATAAATAATTAAGTAGGTGTTGTAGGAGGATTTCGCAGGGAAAATTTTCGAAGATGGTACGCAACGCGATCTAAGATACTATTCTGTGTTATTGCTGCGATAACGTTCGTATGAGAGGGTAGTCACTGGGTTTGCGAGGATGCATAAGTAACATCCCGATTTCGGGTTGCCGTATTCGCGAGTGTTGGTATATGTACCTCGAAGAAGAGAGAATCTCCTGCACGCGTACCGGGGTAAGTCACTGTATCGTTGTGCCGGTTCTAGTGGTTCTTCTCCGAGACTACGAGCGGCGCGAGTCGATCTCAATGGGGTCTTATTTCGATGCGCGAAATTCCTCTCGTGCATAGAGCCCTTGAGAGCTACGATTCAAGAGAGGCTGCATTATGCTCGTATTTAAGGTCGAGCCGAGACTTCTTCATTTTCCTCGTTGCCCTCGACGATGAGCTCTTGACTCGAGTGAATCTCGATGAAGAATGAATCGTTAATTAAGATCCGATCCAACAGTTTTTTTCCCGGAAGTTGAATTGCAAAACTGAATTGCTTAGGGATTTCCATTAGCGTTTACCACTCAGCAATTTTATATTCCACAATATTATTTTATACAAAATTATATTTCACTCTTTAAATAGAAAAGCGACTCTTTTATATGCGTACTTTTTTTTTTTACACGCACCAATTTCTCCGCGAGTAATATTCTTTGAGATAATTCATCAAAGCCTTCTAATTGTAAGCGAAGAGAGTACAGTGCTGGGTAAGTCAAACTGTTCCCGCGCGCAGAGGGTGTTAATAGGACGTGTATGCAGCTTTGACGCAACCTCGAGTATTCAGTTTATTTAGAAAAAAAGAAGAGTTGGAAAAAGTGCGGCCTCACTACTGTGGAGAGTAGAGTGGCGGTATTTAATGGATTAAAAGTTGCGGCCAATAACATTTTTCTCCCTTTGATGCCGCGCGACATGCGAAATCAGAAATAAAAGAGGCCGGTGTTCGGCGGCACGGTGCCGTGCGTCCGTGGAACTTGGTAAAAATTACACGTTTTAGTGAGCCTTTTACTGAAATTGTAGTGTCAGCTCGACGGGAAAACCCAGGAATTTCCCCTTAACAGTCGCAGTCTTTTCGTAAATACGTAAACGGAATTTTCATTAGCAAATGGCTGGTTAAGAAAGTAGCTACTCTTGTCCGAAGCGTTCGTTAAGCGTCTCTCTTTCTCTCTTTTCTTCTTTTCTCCTTTTCTCCTCCCCAGGTGTACCTGTGAAAGCCTCCCAAAGGGCTTCACTGTGCGAAAGTCAAAACTCGGGTTCGCAATTCACTCCAATTAATTTCTCTTTTCCCATTTTCCCATTTATCTCATTATCGCGCGATTGCTCTCTATCTGCTAATTCTTCAAATCCTCCGTTTGTTTCTTCTTAATGTGTAGCTTTCTTTATTTCCAGATTATTGTATCCTTATGTATAAAGTTTCGATTGAAGCGTCGTATTAATTTGAGATATGTTTTATTTTGGAGTTTGGCACGATGTGTCGAGTGAAACGAGAGAAAAATCGAGGTCCTTGAAGTGCGAGGATCTCTTAGTATCCTTAAATAATGTGCGAGACGTCTTTAAGTCGACGAGCAGGTGGCTTGCGCGACACGTAAAACTGTTAAAACAAGAGACGACAGGATCGTAAAACTCGGTTACTATCAATAAATATTGATTCGCGTTTATGGGATCGCGATACGAATCACCTTATAAATAACGTTCTAGAATAATCGTTTATTGAGTCCTATGTGTAGGCTTTCGCCTCGTTCCAAAGTCCCACGATCGAGCGAATTTATCAGAAATAGTCGCGCGAGTGTTTATCAGAAACACGCATGCTATAGACTTTTGGACAAGCAAAAACGAGTGGATCGGAGTCACAAAATTTCAAGCGGAAAACTCTCGAAGCTCGATCGAGCATCAGTGGTAACATTGAGCAGCAATTGCCAATACGCTAGATATGAACAGCGACCACAGCACAATCAGCGCGCAGCACAAACACGTAGCTCGATAGTCGCTGTATAGCCAGATACACTTGTCAATGTTTGTCCCATTAGCGTACGAACTGGAAACTAAATTCATCCGAGATTTCATAATGCACGATGAGACTATTAAAAAACAACTCGTTCATATGCTATCTACAAGATTCGTACTTCTAACAAATAACCATTTATCGATAGACTTTGAAGTAACAGAGAAACAATTAAGAGATAAGTATTGGGTGCAGTTAAATCGATGAATCAATTTAGAGCGATAATTGAATTCTTAGAAATACACTGTACCTCTATTAGCTGTCGCCAATCAAGCTCGATCGAGAGCGACAGCCAGCACTACTGTACAATGCTGCCAGCGACAGTCTCACAGTGAATAAGTGGATTGTGTGGCGGATCTGTCGTCGTTTTGGCGAATCGCGCGACAGCATTATAGCGCGCCCGGTCCGTGCACACCATTCGATTCGCGTCCCACCATTGCAATCGGTACTCGTAGAACATCCCCTAATTAAGTTAACCCTGGAGCGGGAACACCCACGCAACCAGCCATCGCTTACCCATCGAGAAGCTATCCCTGATTGCCTTGTTAACGGGATAGGTTACCAGAGGTTCGCGATATCGATCTGTCGACTGCAACTAGAGAAAGAGAGTGAATCGAGGCCATAGAGAGATGCAGCCAATAGCCGATAAGGGTTGGTTCCATCCTCTGTCATTCGCAGATTTATACCTGTCCGTGAATAAACGCTGCTTTCCCTCGTTCATGGATCCACGTTCAAGTTGAATTAATAAAGGATTGACTCGGGAATGTCTTATCCTGGTTATCGGCGATTCGACGCTTTTATAGCCACTGCAATGCTCCGATAACGAGCACGTTCTCTCTCTCTCTCTCTCTCTCTCTCTCTTTCTCCCTTTTTCTTTTTCACTCTGCCAAGCCATTAATTAATTACTCTCGACACCACAATCGAGAGACTTTTTTCTTTCGCGCTACGTTTTACTCGAAATAGCTAGTTCTTTGTCGCTGACGACGACAGTGAAAAGTGCCACTAGTGAAAGTCAATCTACGTCTTAAGAATCATTCTTCATCGTAAATCGAAATTTTATACACCGTAAAAATAATTTCATACTGTATCTTCAATAATCATTTGTAATTGTCTATGTTGCATAAAAATCCAGTGTCTAGTCCTAAGAGATAAATGAGAATAGATGGGAATATAATTACTAGGTCAATAGGATTCTGTCGATGAAAATTCTGAAAAGCCACAACACATCCGGCTGTTTAGAGAGGGGAAAAAAGTGATGATTAATAGTTTTTGAAATCGAGGAAAAAAATAAATGATCCCTCAAGTACACTCTACCGTGGCTGACATTTCTTTCATGAGGCGCGCTTCGCATAAGACACACGTGATATATTGTCCAAGACACAAAATCATCCCTGGCTCGAGTGTGTGAGCTGAACAGTCTGTCAGTTGGAATATTTCACGTGAAATTAGACCTGGTAAAATCCACTTTTGAGTAAATTCTACTGACCAACATTCTATCTATATTCGTGGTAGTGGGGGGGAAGGAGGGGGGGGGGGGGGCATCGATCTTTGTATCAGCGAAACGAAAGTTTCGAGGTTAGGGAAGGAGCAGCAGCGAACTATAGCAGTGCATTAGGGAAACTAGTAAGTAAAGTTAGACACAACCGAGAATGTTGCGCAACGTGCGATAACGGTAACGCGAGTGTAATTATTATGGCAAAAGGGTATTATCGATCGTGAAGTACACCATCTCAAATTTCTAATCCGAACGACAGGCAATGACTGACAGCAGCCTGGTTTGCTAATTTATTACCTTGCGATGACTTAGACTCTTTTAACCCTTGGATTTTCTACCCTTTGCCAGCCTACTGCCCTCGCTCTACGACCTACCGTCGATCGTCCGAAGCTAACGCTGATAAATCTAACTACGTGTAACGCCGTGTTTAAATTCAATTTAGCTGGCTTATTGAAATTTTCTTCGCGATCGCATCGTGAAGTGTCGACTTTTAGCCCTTTGCTAATGAAAAATAAATACTTGCAATCCTTCTGTTTGACCCGGTTTGTATAATGAGATTCTTTTTGTCAACTCAATTTTGAGATTCTCTTTGGATTTTAATTAGAGTGCCACCTTGGTTTTTACTGGGGTAAGCTATGCTAAATGGGGTATTTTCAAAGAGAAATTAAACTGAAATACATTATAATTTATAAGCAAACGTATCTATACTTGGTAGAGATATTCGATTAATATTTTTTATCCGTGATGATACATGAGTTCCGTTATAAGGGAACTGCGTGATATATGACTCGTTACGTGACCTCTTCTTCGTCGCTTTTTCTCCCAGTCGTTCCCCTTGACCCGGTCAGAAAACATCCCTTAGAAATTCAAAGCTTCTCCCCTGACTACATATATATTACCCTTACGCGAAACATGTGTTTACCAAAAGTTCTAATAAGACTCATAGATTAATCAAAACGATTCATTCTATTAATTCACCAAGAATCCCTTCCAATTTAATGCAAATTCCAGTTGAGATTTATAAAATGCCTCATAATAAAAAAGCTATTAATTAGTAAAATCGTCCGTGTGATGTTTTACAGTCAAAGTCAATAAATTAGCAAAATTCGATTGACTTTCCATTATTCTTAATTTTTCCATTGGAATTCGCGTCAAAGGATTGAAACAATTGTTAGCAGCGGTTAATCAGAATTCTCTAATTCACACCCACAGGCACGAAGCAGCACGCGGCGATCCATGGAAAATGTAATTTACAAACGAAGTATCGCGCGGTTGACCCGACAAAGTTATTCGGGCTCGTTACGTGATCCAAATATTATGCAAAGTGCCTCGTGCTGGGAACCAGTTAGCCAGCGGTCGCAGTTGAGGCCGCATTCGTTATTTGCAGTAATTTTACATCGATTTATACCCGAGCATCCGATATAACCCGAAAAAATAAGGCTTTCTTTCTTCTTTTTCTTCTTTGCCAGCCTTTCTTCCGCGAGACAGTTTTCTTTCTCCCTCCCTCTCTCTCTCTCTCTCTTTCTCGCTAATAAACTAACGCAATCCACGTGTTATACATACTAATAAGCGGTGGCCTCAGTCATCGAACATTCTTCGACCACTGCTACCGCCGCCATCGTCGTCAAACATCGCCAAAAGTACCGACGATTTTTTATAGCGCTATTAAGATCCTCCGCGGTTCGAAGGCTCCGTTAACAGAGCCTCTTGCTAGCGGTGGAATCCGGAGCAAGACTCAAGACTCTCCGATCGAACAACATCTCGAGAAGCTTTGTAATAGAAGCGTTTCACGAGACTTCTTCGGCTGAAGGATCCTTCGAATTTATTAACCCTTTGCCATTGAAGATCCCTCTCACGAAGAAGACTAAACCTTGTAAATTAATACGCCTTTGAAAATATGCAACAACGTTGTTTCACGGTTCTCAATATCGAATCATTTTCTTCTGCAATAGTTCAATCTTTTGCGAATAATTAATTCTGTTTTAAAATAATTATGATCCAACTGGAACTTTTCCGCTGATGAATCCTGGATTTAAAATAATCCTGTATTAAATGAAAAAAGCATACTTATTAAATTAAGCGCGTTTTAATTAATGTTTTGCATATTTTCTAGAGATTCTCTTAAGTTCGATATAAATGGTTAAGCGAGTTGCGTGAGGGACAGATTTATATTGTGGCTATGATTTAAAAATAGCTTATCTTAATCCTCTCGACGGACGTCGTCTTCCTGAAGGAAGCGATAAGGGTAATCGCGATAAATGTACCTCGGCTGTCCGCAAAGGAAACTTCCTGACAACTGCGCTTCCTAACCAGTCTGCCAGATTAATTACAATATCCAGGAGCGAGCAGAATCTCGCAACGCGTTCGTGCTATTTTGCAAAATTGCAGGGATTGTCAGTCGGCGAAAATGTCCTGTAGTTTGGTCACGTTTTCCTTTAACAGATGCCACGAAACCATCGATAGGTAATTATGTGTTCACGTGTCGCGAACGAATAATTAAAATTCCGCGAGAACCATTACGATTCATCCGCGAATTTTCGCCGCGCAGGCAAACTGGCTTTTTTAATATTGTTCAACGAGATATTTCATAATTCATATCAAGAGTACAATCAAATATTCTTTTAAAAGAATAATTGTTTTATTCGATTATCGATTACTGCATTCGAATGACAGATTAATTTTTTCAAAGACGATTAATGAAATTTGTTAAAACATATTTCAATTTTATTCCACGACAGTTCGTAACCCATTGAATTCTGAGAGAACAAGTCGGCAAAAAAGAAATTCGGAAAAAAACAAGTTATTTCCGTGAGTCTGGAGGCTGGAGCGTTGGAGCGGTTCCTCGTAATTATAAAGTTCACTCGAACAATCGCAAGCCCAATGTTGCGTTCGCGCTTCTTTTCGCGCAAAAGCCGGAGCGTTTCGCAGACAAAGCTTTCGCGGAGGCGGCCCGTTTAATGGATAACTGCATTCGCAGTTGGCATAAGCATACACGCGCGCAGAAGCGGTCACACGGATAGAGACTGAGAGAAGAAGACACCGCGAGATAGATACATACATACATACATATACACTGTGTACACTACATAAGAGAGATAGCTCCGTTTCAAGGAAGCAAAAGGAGAGTTTCGCCCCGCAAATGGAGAAAGCAATTATAAGGGAACACAATATTTCCCGAAATAATTAAAGCGCGTTTGATGCACACGTGCACGTGATAGGGAAAGAGAGAACATTGGCCAAGAGTTCCTTTCGTTTCCGTGGCGAAGCTCAAAGTAACCGTGTCGCGCGACTGCCGCAAGCGATCAAGACAAAGCTTGCACACGCGATTTTATATCGACACCAACACTTTCGCGCCACCGTTTTAATAACACGAATTTATTCAACCTCATTCTACATTGTTATTCTATAAATCACTGATTTTCGAAACGATCTCGCGAATACATTTATTACGATTTTACGATGATAATTTAATAATCGAATAATTTAATTATAATTAAATACTTATAAATCATCGTGGAAATTTATTCGAATTCTTAGTGAAACACACGTGATTCTCAGTGTTACGTGTTTAAAGTTGTCTAATTGCAAGTCCCAAGTGAATTGGATCGCATAATTTTCGATCCATCAGGAGCGATCCTTATCTCGGCCCCAGCACTTATCACTGGTATCGTTGGAGGCTTGCAATTATCCGTCCATCAAAACGGACGCATTCTCTCCGAGTAGCTTGCAAATTCCTCAAGTCGAAAGCATGCGCGTTTCTTAAGCGGAATGTACACGTCATCAGCTTTAAGAGCGTTTAACCGGCAATATGTACAGACGGAATTGACGAGATACATTCGAACATTGACCGAATTATAAGAGAAACTTAAATTCTGATGTATCTCTACAGATCGAGAAGTGTGAAAATATTGGCGAAACTCTGGATAATTATTTTTGCTCTCTTATTTTTAAGATCCAGTACAAGCCACGGTAATTCGTAACGTTGTAAGCCAATGCATCACTTGACGAAGCGGAAAGCCGAGCGAGAAAGAGGAGATCTTGGCGAAGATTATCGCCCACGTGTGGGAAGTGCGAGTAACGCAAATAAATTGAGAATAAGGGCGAGCACATTGCGGAAGGATACAAAATGTGTGGAGTCACCGAGGGCCATAAAACTGCATAATGCAAGAGGGTGTAGATAGTTTGACAAACTGAAAAATAGAACGACGGGGAAGCCCTTGCTCCAGGAGTATCCTTCTTAGGTGTCGGTCATTACTTATACAGTGTCAGTCTCTTTATCCCTCGTTCTTTTTTCTTCGCCTGAATATATTCATACGACCCATTTATACAAAATTGATAAAAAATAAGAATTTGAATTCTGTAATAATCTACTTCGAGGATAGTGGGCTCTAATAATATAATTTGTTCAGTAACATTTTTATTTAGAAGAATAATTAGTAATAGCAATACTAATTATAATCTCGTATGAAGTGTAATAGATTTCAATACTAATAATCTCATCCTCTTTTAATTTAATTAAATCGCGATTTAGGACTTTAATTTAATTCCCTCCGAATACTAATAATTATATGGTGCGTCGGGAAAATTGATCACGAATTTCCTCGAGTTTCTACCTGCGAAAGATCCTGTGGAATGCAAAGCAATCTGAATCGTGTCAGAAGAAGAAGAAAAAGGAAGAGAGGGAGGTTCGAACGAAATCTAATTTTTTCGAGGAATCCAATAGAGCTTGAATCGAGTGCACGCACTATTTGCATTAACGACTACCAGGCGGAATTTGCATCTGGGAATTTGGAACGATCGTTTTTCGTAGAGTGCGAACAGCAGTCGGCATTAATTTGCTCCCTCTCCCATCCGATCGATGGGAGATCGGCGCTTCAATTATCGAAGCACCCGAAGAAATCGTTATCGCGGCAATCAGAGTGTGGCGACACACCTTGGGTCATCGTAAATCGCATCCGTCACTGATTGGCCTGGCCGATCGATCCGTAGAAAAAACTACCGGCCACTCGGCAACCCAGTTGCTCCCTGCTTCGAAAAGAAAAAAAAAAAAAGAGATTCTTAAATCCGTTTATGCCAAATTCGTTTTGCACCTCACGGAGATTGCCTCAACCGATAACTAATACGGCTGATCAGTGATTAGCGTTGATTTTTCGACCACCTAACAGGTCGGTGACTGGTACTTAATTATTTTGCCTGGCAATCTTTCTTTTGTCCTCTCTACAACAAAGCAACCAAATTAAATGATAAATAATATTTAAATGGGATCTGAGGTACTGGGAACTAACTTTGGTATTTGAAACAGTGTCAAATAAAATTAACAGTTATTTATATGGAATTTTCAGTATTGAACAGAATATTAAAACAATCGGGCAGGTGATGTTCCTGCTAGTTATCTGAAAACGCAGTCTAGGGGACTTCCGACGTAAGGTAAATATGGCAAAGAGGAAGTACAGTAACTCAAGAGAAAGAGGACTTCTTCTTCTTCTTCTTCTTCTTCTTCTTTGCGGCGTTGCTTACTCGTGCAACAAAACAGCCAGTATTCCGGCCCGGCGCCAGGAGCCTCCTATTACCAGAGGGTCTGCCAGACCAAATGAGATAAGGATAACGTCAACAACGGGTTTATGTGCGCTCACGTTGACGACCGTACTTTTATACGTCGTTCGACTTGCCACTCGCGGTTACTATCGGATCCCCGTTGTCTGATGGACTTTCTGGTCATCGCTCGATTTTACTTTTCCAAGAAAAATCGAGAAAATCAACGATTTTCGCTCTTGTAACTTTATCCTCCAACAGTGTAATTCTATTCTCGACTATCTAGTATTCCAATTTTTCTCGATTTTCTTTTTCATCTTTTTTCCAATTTTCCTTTTTCTCTTTTATCTCTTTTCTCCATTGTTCATATAGATACGTTTAATACATCGACTCGTTTGGTGATCGATCTGAAAAATAGCCGTGAGCGCGTATCCTTTAATTGGCTATTGATATCGGATTCGCGCTATAATTAATATGCAATCGATTCACGGATTGATATTGGCTAGATTTCGTGTGATTTTGATGGAATTTCGCTCGGTATTAAATATAATATTAGCGCGAAGAAAGAATTATTTATATAAGAGAGACTCGATGGTCAAACAGCGGCGTATTATGAACAGAAAAAAATCTTTAAGAAGTATCGAGAGTATTGGGAGAAGTGCAGTTGAAAGGATTCGGAGTGTTTTAAATTGAAAGAGAAAAGTGACGCTAAACCAGGAACCACGAGCTCGGACCAGGAAGAAAGGAAAGAGTTTTATATTCAACGGTATTACGAACTCGAAGGCAATCAGAAGTCGTCTACGCGGCTGTGATATTGCCTTTTTATAATTCTGTCCTGTCTCGAAGGAAAAAGAGTAAAAAACGAGAGAGAGAGAGAGAGAAAAAATCGCGAAAAGAAAAGTCGACTCGATTTCGCATTAACGATACCGAGTGTGACTTTATTATTCGAAACGCGAACAGGAGGAGCACCTCAATATTATCGGACTCGCAGTGGCCACGTGCAGTTAAATCCTCCGGAGTTAATCATGAGAAATAGCCGCGTCGAAATATTATTGTCGTCCGGCTTGAGAGTTATTTCCACTGCGACTCCATGAATTCTATTACGCCCACGCTCTACACCCTGAACGCGATAATACTCGTCGAATAAAGCGATCCCACCCTTCTGGATAACTCGAGTGCCCCCCCTCCCCCCCCTTCCTCCTCCCTCACTTTGAATCTGACAATGCGCTCGACAGCAATCTTCTTTTTTATTCTCTACCAATTAAAGAGCCTTTTTTCCCAAATGCTCGACGTGATAATTTGAAAAACGGCGGATTGCTTTTTCCTCCTCCACAGAAACACTCTTTTAATTTACTCTACGGTGTCTCTTCGGTTTCCCGGATTTAACTGATACACGTATTATTTATTTATCTATTCAAATAGAGGGATATACCTCTACAAGGGAAAATAATTATTGCGAAGTATTTGGCTTGGAACATTGTCTTTGTTACCAACTTGTTACTCTCGTAATATAGCAAACCCGAATTAATCGATTTCGAGTGGGAAACGAGTCCGAAGAATTCGAAGGATCGCGGACATCGCACCGAAGCTTAATGCAGAATGGGTTAACAAGTCGAGAAGTTTTTCGAACGAGTTCCATGAGGGTGAGCCCCAGTCAGAAACTTTGGTGAAGAAGCTTCGAATGATCTGACGGTAAGCGAATCTGGCTGGAAGTTCCTTCTCGGAAGGATTTTGCTCCTCGAAACGCGAGGATCTCCAGGACGAATGCCGAGCACGATCTCTCTCAAGGCTACATCACTCACGTTGCTATCGCTGTAAAAGACTGTCTTTCTCACTCTCTCCTTCCCTACCGGGAGGTTTCTCCGCGAAAGGGTGAACGGATAGTAGCTAAAGGGCTGAAGACCGAAAGAGACGAAAATGAGACGAGAAGCCGGTACTCCAAAGGATATTTCGACTCACTCGAACGAAGTACATCGTGATTAATGATTCGAACTGCCCTCTCGATTTTCACGACGCTTACACGTCTTCGATATTTCATCAATATTTCCATTTCCCAGCTGGAACTCGAGGATGATTACTAACCACTATGATTCCTGTCTTCTCCCGACTCTCTCATCTTTTTCTCCGATCTTGTCCAACGTTCGATATCGAGACAAATTTCCGGCTGAGAAACGAAAGAAGATTCTCATGTTTCGAGACCAACGCTAGACACAGCTTTATTTTTTAACACTGCCCATTAATCTTTACGAAAGGTTCTAAGCAAAACTTGAGAGAGAAAATAAAAGATAGAGGCGATCGAAAGTTCGAGGTCTTAATGTGGATGATGTTAATGTGGGAGATCAATAATGATACACGACAGGATCTCTACACTAGAAGAGTAGAAAGGGTGAGTGGATCGGTATTAAATCGACAGGGTAGAGTGTGCCGAATGTTTTTGCCATAATTAATTAAAGGGATTGCCGGTCACAGGGAAAAGGCCGATATGTCGTGGATTCTTCGCGAGCCGATGAATCATCCGCGGTGGCCGCTTTGTGCCGGCCGAAATACAAGGGCTGCTGGCCCCTGCGGGGCCCACCCGTCTAAATCTAACACGATAAGTAGGCGGTGCCGATTAATCATCGTAAGTCGGCCGTTCTACCACTCGAATTCGGGCCTGCTCCATCTCTTGCCTTCGTCTCTCTACAGACAAAATTTATACATACAGGGTGATCGTTACTTCCACCATATCGGTTCTTCAATTAAAATCCTTTATTTTCATTGCCAAATCTAACTTCTCTTTATCTTTTAGAGTACCATATTTCTTAAATTGGCATTTGCAATGATTGTGGAATTTTTCTTTCATCAGTTAAATTCGGTAAGTATGTCTTAAGTGTATCTTAAGTCTTAAATGTGAAAATACTCTAAATACTCTGGACAGAGTTAACTAACAGAGTTAAGATCACTATACAAAGAATAAATTGCAGTAGATAAAAAGTGAAGTTCCTACGAAGGTAGATGTTCTCGCGATTGGCCGGGGCCGCAACAAAGAGCCAAGCAATAGGCGCGCCCGTAGAAATGATTAGCCGAGCACAATGAGATCGCGAAATTCACAGGACGATAAAGAGCATTAAATTAAAAAATTTCGCACAAAGCCAAACTCCGGAAAAAGACGCTGCTGTAGAGTAGAGGCATTCCAGCCACGTGGAGGAATCGGAGGGAAATTAAAATGGCACTTTTTAAGCGGTGCCGCCCGAGAGAAGTGAATATTCCGGGAAATGGCTAGAAGAGGGAAGTTGATATCTTCAAGAAAATCTTGGTCGGCGCAAAGAATTCTTGCGCTCGACTTATCACAAGGATTCTTTCTTTATCAAGAACAATGCAACCTTTAACAATGTACTGTCCGACAGTTCCTTCGAATTTTCACGCGCTGTTCTCTCCATCTTCGTCTAATAATGCGTATTCATACGCACGCCAGAAATCTTCTAATTAAGTCTTAACGCTTTCATTATGTTCTTTCACTGATTCATTACCTTTTTTCACTCTACACTCCCGATTCATTTTTGTATGTTTTAATCACTGTACATATTACGACACAAATGAATTTTTTAATCATTCCCGTGATAGATACAATTTCAAATTGGCGTTTGCATAAAGAAAGAAGTAGGAAGGATAAGAGGAAATAAAAGGTGCGAAGGATGAGTAGAATTATTTTACCACCCTGTGTGTAGAGGCGCAGAGTCGCCCGTGAGATTGAGACCTCCTCGCGTTGGGACTCACGCCAGGCGGGGGCCCTGTGTGAGGGCTCCCCTCCTGCGCAGTCTCCGCGTCGTTGGCAGAGACTGGCAGCGACTTCGGCGACGGTGGCAACGGCGTGGGACCCCGTGCCACGGTACTCTCTTCGTACCTCTTTCTTTTAGAGCCGAAAGGCCCACGGTGGAGGTCCGTTGCTGCCCACACACCGCGCTCCGCGTGGACGAAAGAATCCTCGGACGATTTCTCCGCGCCC
The DNA here is from genome assembly GCA_963989405.1 of Trypoxylon attenuatum. Lineage (NCBI taxonomy): Eukaryota > Metazoa > Arthropoda > Insecta > Hymenoptera > Crabronidae > Trypoxylon > Trypoxylon attenuatum. Next base: position 4,888,510 of record OZ022488.1, on the reverse strand, counting down.
AGAGAGAACTACTTCCACTCTTGGCTTCTTCTCCTTGTCCTCGAGCTTTCTGGGCCTCACCTCTTCTTCTTCTTCTTCTTCTTCGTCTCTTTCTTACCCACACTTTTCTTCGCAATCAATTTCTTCCCTGGCGTATTTTTCTTTCGCGTGCGCCTCCCGATATCGAAACGGAAACCAGACGATCAAGTGAATTAATGACGAGCGCGTAGACGAGTTACGCTTTAATTAAGCCTGTAGGAGAGGGTAGTCGAAGGTGAATGGAAGGGTTGGCTAGCAGTACAAATGCCGGCGGCAGCTCGAAGAGGCTTGAAATATCTCGAGCTTTCGCGATATGCTTATGCATACTGGACTGACAGCTAGCTACGGTTCCAATGGAGACGGCTGGAAAAAGACGGCAAAGAAATGAAGGAAAGGCAAAAGGTAGTAAAAGGGTTGCGTTAAATAGAGAACCGAGGCCTTCCCCTGCCAACGATACCACCCTTCCTCGGGCCTAATGTTTCTCAGCTCCTGACAGAGAGCAAACGCGCTGGTGGACGGTTCGCGCAAGCTATTTGCACATCAAAGCCAAGGGTAACAAGAGGAAGAAGGGTGGGCGTCGGTAGAGCTCGGTGATAACGGTGATACACTCCCTACTTTATATTTCTTCGTTCGTCGACTCACCTTGCTAGCCACTTCCTCGCTTTGCTCAATTTCGAGCGGCCGCGTCTCGCGGAAACCAAACTCATTCGCTGTACCTCCTGGCAAACGGCTGAACCAAGCGAATGGCCTGGCGTCAGGAGAAAGGTACTTTTCGAGAAATTGCTAGTCCCGACAGGTGATTTTCTCCTAGCAAAACTTTTACGCGGCCCATCGAATTCACCTCCGATTTTCCCGCAACCTTCCGCCCACTCAACCCACTCCCCACCCTCTCGGCAGTTCGATATTCGTAAAATAAATACAAAGTTTATTGGTGCCTTGGAAATGGCGTGATCCCTGGGAAAAATGTGCACGGAAATTCAGGAGGCTGACGGAAATACGGAAAACTCCAAGCCTTTGCCGACGGTATTTATTTCCGAGATTTTTGAACTCCCAACCTCTTGCACTATTATCGCAGTTCTCCCAGAATTAGTAACGAACTTTTTCTACGACAATGCACATAAATAGTTAGGCTTGATACCCGTAAGATATGTGGGCGTGCAAGAGCAAAGTTTTAGAAACTAAAACTGATCAAAGTTCTATTAGACTGTTTTCATTTTATTTCACTGTATTATTTCACCCCGAGAAAAATGAATCTTTCAAAATGAGTTCCATTTATTCGGGTGCAAATCGGCTACTGAGCGAATCATTAGAGGAAAGCTATCGGCTTGCGGTTCCCATCAAAGTCTCTTAGACACCCAGCTTCCAGGAACCGTGCAAGAGCGAATCCTGGAAGATCCGGACATAGCCAAAGGAGAGCTGTCTTAGGTACAAATTGAAAGGCAGGAGTTAGTAGGATCGAATCGAATCCTTTTAACTGAAAGAGAACCCAAGCAGCTAGATACATTTAGAGCCCAAGCACAGTTAAGTATCGCGTAAAGGAATCGCAGTAGCACTAACTAAGCATAACACGCGGGCCTTGCCGAATAAATTATTTGACCCTTCGAAGGGTGTACGAAACTCTTGAAAAGTTGGTCTACCAATTGCCTCAGCACCTGTCGAGTCTCCGAGTCCGATGTATAATTATAACATTAGCAGCTAATTTCTTTCTTTGACCCTAAAAAGACTCAGGAATCATCGGATCATCTCTATCTTTCTACGTTTGCGCACCTGTCAATATTCTCCAACTTTCCTTAACATTTTTTTAACCTAAATTTTGATTTAATTCATCATTGGATCAAAAACGGTCGAAAGAGACTGGCGCAAGTTTTGGGATGGTAATTAATTTGCGATGTGTTGCGTGCTACCAAAGAAACTAGGATTTTCGGTATTGTCGCGCGTGATCACAGATAATTGTTACAGGGCAATTCCCCTCTAGAGATACATCCCCCATGCGAGCGGTCAGCTGTCCGAATTAATATCGGGGACGTGAGGGTCGGTGAAATTAATTAGCGCAGCAAATGTCGCCATTCGGTGGTGGCGATGGTAGCGGTGATGGTATACCCGTGGTACGGCACTCTCGGCCGATGTGAGGACAAGCCTCCCGAATGATCGGAACTTTCGCAACTCCCTGGCAAAACAGGTGCTGCTTAACGATGTTATTGACAACATTAAGCCCGGCCGGCGCACGTGTATAGTTATCGCTCGTTCTGACCACCACCCTACCAAACTGCTCTCTACTAGTCCTAGACCTGTCATTATCAATAATAATACCGATAAATATCGTTAAATTCACCAAATTACCGCTAATACCGATTAGCGATATTATCCTCCAGACACCAAGAAATGTAAATTAACAACTGTACTTTCCTCTAAATCAAGCTATTTACCTCATTTCCCACTTCTATTGTTGTACATTTGAATAATAAATAGGAGACTGACTCGAATTAAATTCTGAATTGAAAATTGGGAAATGATTAGAAAACATATTTGGATAAAGTTCGAAATGTGTTTAAATGAGAGTTAGTGAATTCATAGTGATCGTAGTCCCTTCGACCGGGACTTTCGATACTCCCTGACAAAGCTGATACCGCGGAACGATGTATTGACAACATTGAGCCTGGCCTGTGCAAGTGCATACATAGTTATTGGTGCCTCTGACCATCGCGTCGCAAACTGGTCTACGCTAGTCCTGCCAGCAGGACGAGACGGACCGACGATGGAGAGAGAAGGAGAAGAGGCCCGAGCGAGAGAAGGAGAACCGTACATGCGATGCATAGAGGGTGGGAGAGAGAGAGAAAGAGTGGGAGGCGTGAGAGCTCGATGGGTCCCATAATACCATGGGATTCGATGTGGGAACCATAACCCAGCTCGAACGGCGATTAGTCCTGGGCCACCGCGTTGTTTACTCTGGACAGCTCCTCCCTGCCACCTAGTTTACGTTATTATATATGTTCGTCGACGAAGCCACCGACCGCCAACGTGGATGTAGCCCACCGCCGTGAGGTTTTTAAGCCTCGACGATCGACTCTTGCCAAGATCGTTGAACCCTAAACTTCTCTCTTCTTCCTCTCGAATTTGATCTTCTCTAAAATCATCCTTCAGCATTTAAAAATCGCAACTGATTCGACTATCCCTTGTAACACTTCCTGAATCGAGTTTAAATTAAAACATTTTAATCGCGAATGTCATTGGAATATCCTGGAATTTTTTTTCTTTATTTCTTTCTTTCTCTTGGATCGTAAACTGGAAATTGGTGCCTGAAAGAGTTGATTCGGGGCCCTGCGAAATGGGTTCTCACCCTGAGAGTTATCGGATAATGTTATTCTTTCGAATAGCTCGTGAGCGTGTTGTTAGGAGTCTCGTGGGGATACAATCTTCCGTAGACTCTTGTTGGATTGTACATCAGGCTGAATAATAGATCGATGAGAGCGAGAAAAGCAGAGCGAAGACTCGCAGTTGACTCGACTTTTCGCGCTTTGCAGGTACTAGACGAGGTACCTCGATTGTTTACGCTGCAAACACACTGGCAGCTAGGATTTTTAGCGCGCGACCCGTAGAAAGGAGGGTGGGAGGGAGGTAGGAGTTACGCCTCACAGAATTAAAGGCCAACATCATTTGGCCTTCGAAATGGGATTACATCAACGATAAACAGCTCGACGACGATTATAGTCACTAGCAAGCTTGTTCCTCCAAATCGATTTTCGAATCTCATCTTTCAAGCCTACACCTCGCGTTTTTTCTTATCGACAATTTATCGCGAATTATAAATTCTATCGACACTGTCGCTAAATTATAAATCTTTAATCTTATAAAAACATATATTTTTATTTCTTGAGTAAAGTTTGGTATTAATATTAATAATCGATATGAATTTTTAATCTTGAGATTTTTAATCCGTATTCCAAGTTGTTCTGGAATTCGTTTAACTTTTTTATAGAGAATATAGATCAGCGAATTATTCCCTGTGATTTAATCCTGTATATAACTATGTATGCGCTGTTCCGCGCTTCTTGGCTGGTTCATTTCGCGGCGCCAGTGGACTTCCGTCAATTTGGCAGGGACGATAATTTCCCTTAATCCGGGAGAAAGAAAAGATGGGAGGGGAAGCATACTACGGATTCCGTAGTACGGAATAGGGTAATGTCTTGCTGTAACGCATCAGTTTCCTCGTTTCCTGGAATCCAAGTGAGAAATGGAAGCGCTGCGCAGTGCGCGCACGTGGCTGTATCCGCGGGATACACCTATCCAACAGCCTTTAACGTCGCGGTTTTTTTTTTCCTTTTACACTTTTCCCATTACACCGAGCGTCCCGGACGACGCGCTGTATTACTGCAGTGCAGAAGATCTCCCTTACTTTATATGCATTATTCTTTGTAAATACCTATCCCTTCGTTCCAGTGGCCATTTAAAAAGATTTCCTACCTCCCTGCCCATCTACTGGCTTCTTCTTATTATCTGGCTCATTAACAAACCACCCGAAAATCTTATTCCTCTAGCGTCCTCGCCATTCTTGACAGCGTATTTCGTTACTACCACCCTCGACAGTCGCTGCAACTTGCCGCGCCACCGCGTGCATATATGCTCGCATGCCTTTGAAAATGATGTCATGCCGCGCGGCTTTATTAAATATTGTCGGCCATGCGAAAATTCGGGAATATCTCACAATCTTGCATTGGTGTTGCTTCAATTTACGTATTAATATAGTGAATTGTGCAAGATATTCCGAGAGCCATACACGTAATAATGCGTTGACAGTGTATTAATAAAGATAAACCGAAGAAAACGAGGGGTTATAGAATAGAAGAGATAGGGAAATTTGTAGTGAAGGAGATCGTACGAGATTCTTGGAAAAGTCGTGTCCTAATGTTGGAGGCAAACGTTGGACGATGGCATCGATGGAAATTTTGAGACTCGAGGGAAAGAGATTTCCCGGAGAATTCGAAGGGCTAGAATCTACATACGTGGCGTTCGAATTTCCCACGTTCTCTCTGGAGCACGCCGCCGGCATTTAAACAGCCACGGGGCGCGGTTGTTTGCCGAAATAATCTTCCGAATTAACGGAGACTCGGTTCAGTGGAGTTTCGCCATCGAGCCGCTTTCGATGAATTCGTGCCAATCGAATTTTTCCCGGACTAGACTTGGCCAATTTTTTCCTCTCTTTACTGACTTGCCAATCGTAATGCACAGGGCGAATAATTACTCGACTCTCAGTGTCACGTTCCTTTCCCTTCCTTTTGTCGTCATCATAAAACTCACTGAAATCAATTTTTGTACTTCTCTTCATTATTCACGTGAATTAAATCCTTAATGTTTCTCGACCATGTCTTCGACCCTTCAACGCGGAAATCTCATCGACGATTAAAGCAATTTAGTCGACATATCGTTTCTTCTTTTCAAATCACGAGCACTTTAATAGTTCCAAAGTGAATCTTATCCGATGGGAGGAAAACCTTTATTCCAAAGGCAGTGTTCCAAGAAGAAACAATAATCGTGTATTCCCTGACGGAATACATAAGAATAAGAGTCAAGAGTGAAATCTGAGGGAGTGCGCATCCCACTGCGATTTCCATTTTCGCAGAAAAAGCTCCCGGACACCCGGTAATCCATAATATCGTCTGGGCACGGCTCGTAAAAAACATCATAAACGTGAAAGGAGGAACGTTTTATTAGGGAAAAAAGGGACTGGTGAGGACGAGGGCGGGAAAGAGAAAGAGAAAGAGAAAGAGAAAGAGAAAGAGAGAGCAATCGTCAGGGGGATCCATTGGGTATATAGCGAGGTACGTCTTCAACCTGATTCGATCTTGCGACCTTACTCACTGCGACGACAGACGGGCTGTCTTTGAGAGCATCAATCTTACTGGAGAACGGATGCACTGGGTTCTCGCTCGACGAGGCGCAGCCAGTGCAGCGGGACTCTCGCGCCTCGTTTGTACTGGGGGAAAAAGCTCCGAAACCACGATGGTTTTGTGGCTTAAAAGCTCTCGTTCTCGCGGAGCTCGTGGGACGGGTAGAACAGTCGGAACAGCCGGAACAGGCCGACCTACAAGAACATTCCGGCCGTATTATCATAAAGAAGACATTCGAACCCCACCAAATCATTTATTCTCTGGCGTCTCAAACGGGCGGAAGAAGCTCCTCCCGGCTATCTCCTTGAAACTTTCCTCGCGCGCTGTTTCGAGCCCGTACTCTCCTCTGCTCTCCTCTGCTCTCTTTCTCTCTCGGCTTTGTAACTTTGTAACATCATCTTTTTAAGTAGTTCGTAACGCCGCGCGGAGTCCCTTGCCTTTTTGTATAATGTATGCCGCGATAAATCATTTTCGGCCGGCGCGTTTATCTCGCGGCACTGCACCGCACTCTCTTCTCATCCCTGGGTTCTTGCCGCTGATTTATCGCGCTTTTCGACGAGTTCGCCGCTGCTGCCGCGAGTCAGCGCGGTTTGGTGGCTACCGTGAATCTTCGGATTCGGTTTGAAATTTCGACTGTTCTTGGTACAATCCTCCGAAGCATCCCGCTAATTTTCAATAAATTTGCGTCTTGAGCTCGGTGGATTGTCTCAAGAAGAGACCGATAAAGAAAGAATCAGGATAAGGAAAAGGTAAGAGGGCGAAGAGAGTGGACGAAATGACGCAGGGCAGTGAAGATTTTTCCGGGAAATATGTTCGTGGAAGGAAGGCCGGGAGAAAGGCCAAGAGAATCGCGAATAAAGGCTGACGACGCCTTTTAAGGAGCAGCCCGTGCTCGCCAGAAACGGAGCCACCGAGCACCTGGACACTGGACGCTGGAAGCTGGACGCTGGACAGTCGCGAACACTGGAAGCAGACGCGCAGACTGGAGGCCGCCGACAAGGACAGATTCCACGACTCCTCTTTTTCTTCTTAACCATTCTTAAACCACCTGATCCACGCGAACGAGCGAGCCAGCTTCGTTTCAAGCGGTGCGCTTTAGTATTTTCGCACGTTCCTCTCGGCCCAAGCCAACTGGGGCAAAACTGCCTAATACGGATTGGAGGGCTCTGCGTATGGCAACTGCAATTAATCGAACCCAATGCGTCTGGTGCACTCCGAAAATTAAACAGCGCGATTAGCTGGGCCCGAATCGATTGAACCTCTTCGATTAATTCCACATTGAAAATTCAAATGTATTGTAAGTATCGATCTAACAGTTTGTAGTATCTATTGCGAGGGTGATCGAAACTGTTGATCGGGGCAAACAACGGAAAAAAGGAAGAAATATGAAATGAGCGATGCTTCGCAAAGAGGAGGCCACGGCCTCGGCAGCGAGGAAAGAGAAGACAGAAGAGAAGAAGGAAGAGAAGGAAGACATCGAGGATACCAGGAGCGGGAAATGTGGTCCGAAGGGAGAGAGGCAAAGACGTAAGGCAATAAGGTGGCAAAGGAAGACCGTAAGAACGAGAGAGACCAAACGAGAGAAGAACATGGTTTTTCAAGAGATCAGCCATAAACGGTCGAAGACAAGGCTACCTCTAAATGGCCGCGGACAGCACGGCACAGTGGCGGTAGGAGCCACGATGCCACGTGTACACGCGTGCTCATAAGTCCTCAGTTCACTCGCGCACGCGGCTATCTTTTCGTCGAATCGTCCTTTTTACATCGGTGCTGCTCGCCTGGGTACACACATTTGCAAGCGCGCTAAAGGCCTGAGAGCGTTTACTGTGCTCATCCTTCACCCCGCATCCTCCACATTTGTATCACGCGCCTCCGCGCCTCCGATATCCTCGAGTCTGCCAACTAAGGAAGCTACGCTGCTCTGACTGTGCGCTTTGACGGAAGTTCGTTATCCGACTTGTTTCCTCATGCGAACGTACCTCGCATAGTTATTTCATCCGTCTCGATCGATTTTCCTCTTGGCCACGCTCTTTGACGTAACGAGGATAACTTATGGATAACGTATACATGCGAGTCTACGCGGAATACGTAGAAACCGATTAATCGCACATTTATAAGCGTGGATAATTCGATTATCGATCATCCGAAGAACTGCCTGTTGCGCGTGAAATAATTCTCGCGGTCGGCAAATTAATTGCGGAGGTGCAAGTTGCGCGTAAGAACGTTTATTGACTCAGTGACGAATACAAGAATAATTCTTGTATTTTTTTTAATGTTATTTTTATTTCATTATTTTTATTTCGCTTCATTTATTTCTCGCAGTACCCTTTGATTTCTATCCGTTTCCTCGAACGGAGTCTGCCGCGCGACCGCCTCCTTGATATCCCATCCGGCTGTCGAACGAGATCAATTAAACTAACCCTTTGATCTGCTCTAGATGTCTGTGGTAGGAAAAGTATGAATAGCGCCGTGAATCTCCTCCTTCGAAGCTCGCGTTTCAAAAACGAATTACTGTATCCACTTCCTATCAATCCAGGTATCTTCCGGCAGAGTATACAGATTTCGAAGACCTTTAAATTTGAACTTTATTACCTCGAAGCTTTTAAAAGCAAACTTGCCTTCCTTTGCGAGCTTTTCTCCTTGTAGCGATCCGCAAAGTGAATGCGAGACTCGGAACACAAGGACCGAACATTTCCCCGGTGGGAGAAACACGCTGGAGGAAGCAACGGTGAAAAAGAGAGGAGATTGCGAGCGACGGGGTGCATGATTATTAGAGCGATTAGCGCAAAGCGCTTAGGACTATTCTCCTCTGTTTCGCAGAGGACAAAAAATCTCGTGCGGGAATCTCCCGTGTGTGGACAAAGAGACTTTGTCCCAGCTATTGCTGTTCTTTGTCACGAAATTTTAATTCATCCCACGGAGTAACATTGGATCATTATAATTAACTATAATACTAGAGTTCTCCTTAATAATCCGATAGTAATAATTTTAAAAATTTGAGTCGTCCGAAAAAATTCAATTTGATCCTAAACTATTTAACTTTTGACATATTATTTTGCGAGATAAATGAATTTTCTTCAGGATTATAATGATTAGACGTAAAAATGATACACTGACCGATCAAATATCTTCACTCTTTAATTAAATATGGAATTTTGACGAGCCGCTGCTAAATGTTCACGGAGAACTTATCGGGCAACTCAACACATACAGCTGTTGTTATTAGTCCCCAATACCGTTCGCGACTAATGAAATATTGGTGCGCTATCGATCAGAAAGATTCGGATGGCGTGGTGCGGCATGAAAATTCCGTACGAATCGACCCGCGCTACACCCGCGGTCCCACGTACGTTCGCGCACCCGCGCGCAGCTAATTACGCGGCCGAAATTGCCCTCGCCTTTCGCACGCGAAGATTTGATAACGTGTAATTGAACGTCGAAATTTGTCGGTTAAATTAATTATCGATTGAGCGCGGTATAAGCGCGTGTGCCCGGTCGCGGCAACGTTTTGGAAACCGAGCGACATGTTCATTATCTGTTTACGGGCATGCCCAAAATTTGCTTTTGAACGTGACCACGTTTGTCCACTCAAATTCTAGAGTTATAATTGTTTTGTTTCCGAAATTGAAAAGAATTTGCGACTATTATAATTTGGAATATTGAGAGTGCGCGCGACATTGCGAGAAATAAGTGGGTTATCAATCGAATACAGCTTAACGATCTTTTCCTACTTTACGAAAATTTAATAGACAACTGTTCATTGAAATTGCTTTAGATGAATATTTCCTGTTGAATATGTATATCATCGCGTATTATTAGTAATTTTAGTATCAAGTGGTTTATTAAGTATGTGTATGGAACATATGCTTTATTAATTGTTCGAGCTCGCCCCAAAGCGAAACTTTGGCTATATTCGAGGCATTTCAAAGCCACCCTCGCCGCAGTACATACTTCTGTTAGTTTACCGTGGGTATGAGAATTCAGGGAGAAATCAGAGCGAGGAAAATGACGCAGGTATCGAGTGGAAAAGAGAGAGCGAGAGAGAGAGAGAGAGAGAGGGGGAGAGTGAGAGAAAGAGAGGGTACACCCCGTGCAGGGACCACAAACGGGCGAATCGAAGGGGCTAAAATAGTCCCGTCGTATCTCGCGGGAGTCGCAATCAGTAACACATGTCGTGCTCGACGTGCTCGGGAAAAGGACTCGAGGGTGGATAAACCGAAAGGGAATCGCATTGGAAGAGAAAGAGAGAAGGTAGGAAGAAAAAGAGAGTAAAAGAGAGTAAAAGAGAGGAGGTCGATCAGCAAGTATAGGAAGGAAATCGTTCGAACAACGCGATTTCTTCGAACGTGTGAAAGCGGAGTATGGTCTTCTCTCTTTGGTCTTTCTAGCTCCCTCGCTCTCGCATTGGTCTCTCTAAAACTCCCGAAATCCACCCTCTGGCGAGGGCGCCCCTTGCCGCAATATTTCGCGCGGATATTGAATGGCCCGGTGATTCGTGTTGATAGGCAATTTGCCAATTTCCACTTCTTTCAGGAACACTGCATGCCACCGTAGTCCTGGACCATTTCTCTCTTTCGTTCGTCGTGCCGAAGGAGCTTTAACCGTGGTATTCTTCTCTTCGGCCTCTGTGCCTGCCTGCCTGCCTGCCTGCCTGCAGTCTGTTTTTCATTCGGTTTCGTGAGCATTCGCTCCGATGCGCTCACCGCACGTGATCCTGTCTCTTCGCAGTTCGCAAATGTTCTTTTCGGGAATCTGATTCCTCTGTGGCATGTATTGAGTTCCGTTAGACAATGGTCGGCAAAATGGAACTTTATCGTTAAAACATACTTTTCTCTTAATCTCTCTAAGAGCTGCGAATTTCCTGAAGATACCAGTGTATTGAATAGAGCACCGACGATGGAAAACGAGCTTGGACTAGATCAATCATTCCTCACGACCAATTCAGGTTGACTGAATCGACAGTTTTGAGGCTTGATTTATTGATGAATTATTGGTAATCGATTATCAATTTCCGGTTTAAATCACGTTGCCACTTTGGAAGAGCATCCATAATGAGAGCTAGGGAATTATACTACGGCAAAGTAGAGTGCAAGTGCTAGTAGGTGAGGTGGCGGCATCCGCATGTCGCGAAAACCACCCCTTCAATACTCGCAGGATATTCGATTTTGCAGGAGAATTCCCAGTTGAACAGGAATCTTCCAAATCGACTGTGGTCGGTCCAACTTACCCTCTCTAGATACTGATCCATCTCTCGATCAACCCCTCTGAAATGATTCGTATGATCACAGAATAGTGATATTGAACCCTCCATTCAAAATTGCAGGGGGCAGCACAAAATCTCTCCTTGTTTTACACTATCGGTAATTCAGAACAGGCGACACGAAGTCCCGTGCGATATTTTGTCTAATCCTGCACCTCGTCGGTGGTACATATACCACCCCCATTCGCAAACCTAGAACTCACTGCATTATTCGCAGCTGGTAGTATCGTACCAACAGCCCTCCAATGAAATCTCTAACGCCTCTCTCGAGGATAACGTAAAGTGGCGAACAAGATAAAACTTAAAATTAACATAAATCTTTTTCTTTAATTTTCCGGTATTAAACAAAATGAGGAAAATGTAAAAAAGAAATGCAAGATTTCAGAAGAGTAGATTTTATTCGGAACGAGTTATAATCAAATTATTAACAATCATATACTATACACGTTTCAAGCTTTGTTTCGTAACTGATATCAAAATCAATTTAATTGATTTCGGTTTATTAGCGGTAAATTAAATAGGCGATTTATGTAGAAATTTCGGTAAAGACGGATTTTTCATATCAGAGGATAACTTGAGCGGAAGTAGAATCGTACAGGCCTCGGAGCAATCAGGTGTGTAATCACGTATTCATAAGTGCTCCTTAGGGGGTGGAAATTTGTTTGAGGGTGGCGTTGCGTGCGTGGTACGGTACGAAGAAGCGCGACGGCCGCGCCGCGGAGACGCGTTATTCAGATTTTCTATTCGATTATGCAAATTAATGTGAGACACATAAAACTGTCTGGTGAGATGGAGGAGAAGTGTGCGAATCGCGCGGCACCCGCCCAAGAAGGACGATTTTTATGCTTCTTCAGAAACAAAAGTCTCTTGCTGCCGGCGCCAATCTTTTTTTCCTTCCGTCCGATGTCTGTTCCCTTTAACTCTCCCGCGTTTACCCCCCATTTTTTATTAAATGCAAGAAACATTTACAAATTTCATTCTTCACAGTTATTTTGCTCTTCGAATATTTACAATATAACATATATTAATTATATGTATGTTATTCTTCGTTGAATTATTTGACTTTGATCAAATTTACAACTTTAGGTTGTAGTGACGTTGAAAATATTGCTCTCTGGCGACGTGCCCTCCACTGGAATGGGGGATGATACGCGAGGATCGCTGAGGGAACATCCGCACTACTTGCTTTCGCGGTGGTTCTCTCGAGCGCGCCTCGCATATGTCTTGGCGAAACGGAAAATATTGCAGGCTTGGTTCACGGTCCTCTCGCGGAATGCATTCTCAATCCGACTTTCGAATACTCATGGGTGCTCTCCTCCCGAAACTCTCGCCTCGGGCGAACAAAACTAAGCAGATTCCTCGAGCGAGCGGACAACTGTTTTGAAGCGGAACACGCCAATAAAATGCAAAATTTTATCGGGAAAAGGGAAAAGAATTCATTGCTAATATCCTTTCGGTGTCCGCTCGGCACCTCGACGAAAAATCGCCAGGCGAAAATATTCCTGGTCGAAAGTGTTAGTGATGGTGGCGGCGTTGATCCGACGCGTTTTTACACGCGTATTACACGCGGAATAATCGCCGGGCGAATTGGCAGTGTATCACGATGGCAATTATCTCGGGAGCCGAGCGAAAGAGAGGCAAAAGAGAAGCGAAAGAGAGGCGAAAGGTCCAGCGAAAGAGAGAAAGAGTCACCGGTATATCAATTCGGACATTGGGTGAAATATCCGGGCTGCCGTAATGAAACACGGTGTATGTATTTAGATTGCTCCCTGGTAAATCGAGTTCCAAGGTAGCTGGAGATCGCGAAAGGGAGGAGGAAAGAGAGCTCGAGCGAGGCTGGCTCATAGAGAGAGAACGAGAGGAAGAGAACTAACTGGGGGGGATTTTAACGAAATCGCAGTGATGCCATGCAAATGGCTTGGTAACAGCTTCCGCGGCTGTACTTGCGGCCGGACCACCGCATCGCGCGACTGCCAACCCGACCGCGCTCAGGCTTAACTCGATTCCATACATATTTTAACACCGGCAGAACCGTAAGAAAATTGCGTGATATGCATAAACGACTTCGCAAACTAGGTTACACGGGGATTGCGCGCTCGGTTCCGCGAGCCTCAGGCACGGAATCCTACGGCCCGCGGTATTGTTTTCCGACGACCTCTGCCCGTTTCTTACCCTGTCGAGAATCAACTTTGCATTCCCACCCCTCTTCTTTTCCGTCGTCTCTATATCGCAATTTACCTCTGCGAATATCGCTAATTCGCCGATCTTGAACATCATTTTTTCTTATAAATAGTTCAACGTTTTACCAATGTAAAATATCGAATAAATCAAATAAATTTATAGGAATTTGGATTCTAGTGAAAATATTCGAAATTAAGTAAAACGCAGGAAACATCGTAGATGCTCAGAATGAATTGGTGTCTCGTACGTGGAAGGAGTGGTCCAGTGAAATATTGGGATAATTAGAGAAACGTTAAACTCGATAACGAGTAGGTGGTAGCTACAGGAAAGTTGCAGTCGGTGGCCGCGAAGCAACCTGGCTAGAGACCTGCAGTGGCCACATTAAATTATCTATCGTGCAATTATTCATTTATGCTTATTCGCCTTGATACACCGCGGATCTTGAATTATTACCGGCTTAAGCGGACTTTTAATTCTAACGTATTACCATACTTATCGTAGCGTACGAGCGATTCTCGTCTCGCTCGCCATTTCTGCCACCCTCCAGTTCTGGACTTGACTACGAAACTCCAGGAAACCTTCAGGATACCTATCCCTCGATTTCCACTTTTCTTCTCGATCGACACTATTTTGGCGAAACTTTCTTGCTATACTTGGTCCAAAATCCATAAATTCCTTTCTCCTCTTATTTCTACCGAGATTCAAAATCCCAAAAACCTTAAAATTATCGTTTCTGAAATATTGAATTGTTCCCAGGAAATTAAAAACTAGCGAATATTAAGTGAAATAGTTCAGGATTGAAAATAATGGCAGTATTTAAATAATATTTATCGAAAAATTTGCGAGAGGCAAAGTCGATGGTCGGCTATTCGGCTGATAGATGAGCTATGGAAAATTATGGAGGGTGAAGGTGGTTGCGCTATAATGTTTAGCTGTAAAATATTCGGGAAAAGGAAACAAAAGAGGAGGGTTGTAGGTAGTGCGTGGGGTGGTACGTTGGGCAAGGAGAAGCTGTGCTTCTATTGCGGGCTGCTTCCACGACGGTTGGCTTGCAAGGAAGGCATATTTAGTACATAAATCAAAGCGCGAGTGGTCCTTGCTTGGGGGCTAGGAGTTTATATGCTAATATAAGGTGAAGCACACTGTACCACCGGGCGCCATCTTGACCGGCCTGGAACGTCTTGAGCATCCTTACCGGAAAACCCGCTACCTTGAGATTACCAATATGCCCTCGACGTCGTACTCCGATTCTGCTTCCCTGAAAAATCATGCTGAATCTTGTGTACCGTTATTCAAACTTCAATTTCGTCAATTTTAACTTCCGGTTAAATTTACTCTCCTCAACATGCTGATTACCGAATCTGATCACCAATTATTTCATTTCTTCAGTTTTTACTTATTTGTTAGGAGTCATCTACTTGTTTAATATAAATAGATTTTAATAAGAGTCGCTGATACAATTTGTTTACCTACCTTCTGGATTTTGATATATAGATGTGATACTGTCAGAAACGATAATTTTAACATAGTCGATAATGTCGATTATATTGGGAATAGGTGTTCGAGTATGAACATTTATCTTAAGAGAAGAGTAAGGTGTTCCCAGGAAGCGTAAGACTTCGATTTCGACGAGGAAAACCGACTACGTTCGAGGATCCGAGCGATAAAGAATTCGTATGCAGATTGGAAGTGGAGGGTGCCAGTGTATATAGAATCCGCCATCTTGACCGCGATAAAGTCCGACGCGGATGCTGAGGAACAGGAGACGAAGGGGTGCTACGCTAGAGAGAGATACGTTCGTGTCCGAGATTACCAATATGCCCACGACACGCTCGGTCTATTCTTTCTCGGTGAACAGAACCCGAGAGACGCTTTTCCTCCTGGCGAGATCCATACGAGATCTATACCGCGATCTCTTCTTCCTTTTTCCTTGCTGCGAAACTTCCGCAAGCTCCATTTCAAATTCGAGAAAGTTTCGTTCTCTAAACGAAGATATCGCATCGATATATGCAAGTGGAATTAGGAGATAAGATCTACGATCAAAATATGAACTGTAAGTTTGCGAAAACATCACTCGAACTTCCTTTCGCGAATTTCTCTATATAATTTCTTCCGAAGAATTTTTCCTCCATTCGTTCAACGGGTTCGATAGAAATTGAAATTGGCGAATAGAATCCGCGCGAAATGCAATTTTGCGATTTGCTTATTTTGCGAGAGATTCACGAAGGTACCGTGGATGCCGTTCAATTACGAATCGCCGCACATGCTCGTTGCACCTCACCCCGGAAGCCAATTAGGATTCGAGGGCATAAAGGAAGAAATTTCGCAGGCGGAAGGAGTACCGACGGACTTGGTAACGAAAGCGAGATAAAGAGTAGAAGGAGTAAAAGAGAAAGAGAGAGAGAGAGAGTAAAACGTTATCATAAAATCGCTCTTAAAACTCGAAAGCTCCGAGCTCGCTTTCTTCGGTCGCGTTTGTCGTTAGCGTTACTGGCAAACATTTAATTAAAGTTGTAGCGTCGCTGAAGGGGGCTTGCGTTGTTATGCGCAGCCCGTCGGGAACCTCGAGCAACCCTTTCGCGCTGGTATCGCGCCCTCGTAAACGCGAGCCGTCTTCCGCAAATGCCGGCATCTTCGTGTTCCTCCGTTACGAGCACCGCGCCGTTTTCTTATCTCGCTCGAGACGAACGTGTCATCTGCTGAGACCCGCTTTCATCCCCGCTTAACTCATCCCCTCGAAGGGACCAATATTCTCCTGCATCGGCTCGCGTATCTCGGAATCTCGAAAAAGAGGCTTTACTAGAAATTGAGAAACTTTTTGCAAGATCACTCCACTTCATTCTATTAAGACAAAAAGAAGAAAAATGACAATACAACAAATGCGTATGTTCCTGTTTGTTTTTTCTTTTATTTCAATTGTAACGAAACCATTTCTATGAAGTGGAACTAATGAAAAAGGTATCATAATGGTTAGAAAACTGCGAAAAAAGAGTTAGGAGTCCTTGAGCGATTTAAAATGTAAGCGACGCGTCGCCGGGAGGACCGAAGGATAGCTATTTCCATTTTTCATCAGGGTGTCCGTAATAGGAGAAGAAAGAGGGTAGAGAAACTAGAGAAAGAGTGAGCGAGAGAGAAAAAGCAGTCGTGTAAAGGGAGTAAGGGTGGGATCTAGCGTTCTATAAAACCGCTCGCGACATTACCTCCAATATTCGCAAAACGGATTCTCCAGTGGGAGTAGCAGCAGTACTACCACCACCAGGAGCTTCGTCCTGCGGTGGTAGCAGCCCTTCCACTGTACTTTCGAAGCCCCACCAGGGTGCGGCTCAGTAATGAGGTGGTTTCAATTCTGGCCCCAGGGCACAACCCGGACCGGTGTCTAGCTACACCACCTATTGCCATGTAAATGTCCGAGCGAGATTGATACGAGGGCCGGGACGCGGATGGGCCGCCGTGGTGCGCGCCTCTGGTACCACTGATTCCGGTATGCCGGGATTTTTCCCAATTTTTCCATACCCCCCTCGCGACAAGCTTCCGCGCGAGCCACCGTCCGTCGGTCTGCGCGCTGCATGCAAGGACTAGACACCAGCCAGGATCCTCTGACAGGTGCAAAATTCTATTTGAATTCAACGGAATGGACTTTGATGAATCAGACTGCGGTTTTAAGAAAAATAATTCTGACTGATTATTGAACAACTCTAGTTGAAATTTTTGAAGATATTTCTCTACCAACTAAGTTTTTTAAATTTATTAAATTCGATTATTTTTGAACCGATGGAAGACTTTGTATTATTAATTCATTTTTTCAGAGTTGGAGGATTGCAGTGAAAAGTAATGGAGTTCTAGATGAATTTTCGAAAACGAATATCTCTTTCCCATATAATTTCTAGAAAAAAGTATTATTGGTGGGTGGACGATATAAAGCTAGGGGGAGGGTAGACAAGTCCGGCGAGAATTTTATTATCATTGTCCAATGAGCGGTCGTATCTCAGAAGCTGGCTACACTTTGGAAGTTTTCGGTCCGTTAACGGGACCGGCGGCAAACTGGCAGAAGCGTAAGAAACTTCTCTTCGCGCGAGGAGCTTTACGAGTGTATTCTCACACTCGCGAGACAGAAAGAGAGAGAGAGAGAAGGAGAGAGAGCGACAAAAGCCTCGTGAAATAAAGTAGACTCGCTGTCACTCGACGACGATGGCGAAGGGCGATGGAGCCCCTCAAAAATAAATCGCAGAGGCGCCGCAGCTCGTAATTTAAACTAGCGCAGTTTCGGTAACTAGTTTCACTCTCGCGATCTCTCCGCGACTCTGGCACAATAATCTCGCGTGCTGGTAAAGCGCATCGGGGAAATAGCGAGGTGAATAGCGAGAAAGGGAGAAGGAGAGAACTAGTTGGATGGGGTGAAAGATAGGTAGCATCGTAAGCGGACAGGCTGTAAAGCAATTCGCAGTAAACCGGCGAATGAGTTTATTGCGCTTATTGACCGGGCACAGGGAGCAGAAGTGTAAGCGTTAAAATCGCTCCGAGACGATTTCTCCTGGTTTGTCGCCGTTTGTAGCGCCTGGTTATCTCCAGTGCCACCGCCAATATGGAACCAGACTGGGTGATCAGTTACCAGCCACTCAGACACCCTTCCTCTATCCACTATTGTTTATCAAACTTGTCGTTAACACCAGAATACCTTTGACAGAAACATTTTTTAACACATTCGTACGTCCCACAGTAAAAATTACCTTATTATGAACCAATCGATCCTTTTTATTTCGATCGTTAAAACCAGTTTGAAATCGAAAGAAACAATTGAATCGATTAGATCTTTTTGACTAGTTGGAGAACAAAGTTATTGTAGTTAGTGATGAATCTGTCGAAGAATGTGTCATGTGAGTTCACCGATTTACGATCCACTCGGACGGAACGAGTTAGCAGCGTCTCATAAGAGACCGAAACCGATCTTCCAAGAAGCAGTAGCAACATCATCATCACGGACCTTTTAGCGATTGCAGCCATGTATCTAGTAAGCGAGCTAAATTTATTGGCGGATACTCGCCGAAAGTAATTGAAACGAAAGTTCGTCGATAGCTCGAAAAAGTTCTGGCGTCAAAGTTGGCGCGAATCGGACTTGGAGCGGTCTTATTATCTTATTATTATCGCACCGACGTCGGAGCCGAAGCCGATCGAGTTTTAATCTTCGATCGGAAAGCCGCGAGGCAACGGTATCCTATTCCTATTATGGTACCACGGCCGAATGGCTCGTAATTGAAACTCCGTTATCACGGCCTTCTACGTGATTGCATCGGCAGCCCAGCCCCGGAATCGGACACATTTATCTGCTGGCAAGAACTTCGCGATCGTGATTCCTACCGGCTCCTAACCGCGAAAACGCTACCTTTTTGGCTCAACTGACAATGAGTGTCCGACGACTTAATGGAATTCGAGCAACTGTTATCGCACGAGGATCATCGTTGCCATCATCCTTTTGCGATTTATCGCAAATTCTTCTTCTTTTTTACCTTCTTTGCTCCAATGAACTTTTTGAAGGAAATTAATCGATTGGATTTGATCAACCTTGCGCAGAAATCATTTTCTTTTTTCGTTATTTAAAAGTAATAATTATAATGCGAGTGAATCGTCGATAAAAGACAATATTCGAGGAGTTTATTTTTTTGCGTAATTGATGAATCAGGATCTACTGCTCGGAAAATACGATCTTAAGCGGTCGAAGTGTTCGCGCGAGAGGGCTCGAACGGGGTCCATAAGTATTTTCTGAGATTGAAAAGCTTTCGGCATGAAATATGGGTCAGAGATGTGGGCGCAACCCTTCCGCGCTTTAATGGAATTAGTATTTAATACAGAGAGGGGCGCCGTGCAGTGCAAAAGGGCGCTCTAAAAACTAAGTGGATACGTCCTGTTAGGAATTGAGGCCCGTTTACCAGTATTGCCTTCCGGAAAATTTACTACTGGTTACAGCCTCTCCGAATTAAAAGGCGAGGAAAAAGCGACCGACGGCCGCTCGAAGAAAAAATACTGCCCTTCGCAATTCCATTATCCTCGCGAAACCTTCCCGCCACCTCGCAAAGACAACAAAATCGAAGAAACAAGTGGCCACTGCCTCGCTAATAAATCTCAATTTACCATGGTCAAATGTCGCAAGGAATTCTTTCGTTAAACAATTTTTCTCTCTTAAAATCTAATCACCACAATAATCACTCTTTTATGCAAAATAACTAGAATTCGATATACGAATCTATACAAATAAAAAATTATAACATTTATGATTACAATTTAGTTTATTATAGGAATTATGTTTCTTTATAATTGATTAAATTGTGGAGAAGGCTACAAGTATTTCGGGACTGAATCGACGAGGTAGTTTGTAAGAATTCGAGATGAGCGAACACGTGATCATGAGAGGAAATCTGTAAAGGGAATAAAAGGGAAAAGTCAGCGGTCAGCGATTGGCCACGAATCAGTCGCGTTGAATCGCGCACGGACAATGATCGAAATTGGCACGCTCCGAAAGAGATCCGTGTGCAGATCGTTAGCGACAGAGTACTACTCTGGGAAAGGCGAACCGACTGCTTCCTCGATGGATCCTCCTGCGAGCATTGTGATTCTGACCCCCTGAGACAACGTGGCCGCGGGGTTCGCACCCTATTGCCTCCGACACGGACGTCTCAATTAAATGTATACGAGCCAAGTGGGGTTGATAAAGCTTTCGGTCATAAATATGAATTATCCGCGGTAAACGCTCCCTCGAGAGACAGAGAGGCCCGCGCGATCTACGCTTCGAAAAGACAGCGACCCAAACGTGAATCTCTCCGAGGATTCTCTTTCGACACTCTAATAGCTCTTTGTGATTTTCACCTTGACCGAGCAATCAAATACGAGTTAAATCCACGTTTTCTAATCTCAATCTAACAAATATAAATATGAAATTTTTATATCGCGATACACTTTCAGTTTCGTTAGAATTTTATCCAGCGCAAGTGGGATTTCTCGATAAATCAGAAATGCAGAAGTCCGAAGGATCTCCGGAGGATCGAGATGCAAATCGGTCAGTTACGAAGCGAATCTCGAAGCTCGTTTTTCTCGTGTTATTTCGCGAAACTTTTCGAAAATAAGATTCCAAAGATGGAGAGGAATATCGAGTACGCGCGCGGGTTTCGTTCAATCGGTCTAATAGAAAAGTAATGTCGACCCTCTTGGCGAAGGCTTCCCGGGGCTAATACGTCTTACGATCTGCAGGGGCGTTTATGAAGTATGGCGATGCGTTTTAGCAGATTGGTGACGATTCTCCGGCGAGCACGTAATAACGCGAATCGACCAAATCAATCCACTGAAACGCGGCGACTCGCCTCGCGCAGTCGTCCTCTTGTCGTTTTTATCGGGCTATAAATTACTCTTATGTAATTACGATAAAATAGTACGATTTACTGCCGATCATCACTCGATGCATCATACGGAACAAAGAAAGTAGCTATTAATAGAGTGACATATTTATATTTATTATCAAACACATTACAATATTACAGAACAATTGCTAAAATCTAATAATACTTCGATACTATCTTTTTTCCCATTACAATTATATAATTCAATTATTCACTTTCTCAACCCTGAAAGATACCTTTCTTAGAAAGATTCATTAGAATTCTTGTTAGTAGTGATTTAGGGTAACCACTAGTTATCAGCAATTTAGTAGGCCTGAATCATTAATTATTCCATGCCAAGCGACACTCGAGTGGAAATGGAGGACGATTCTTACGGTCGGTGCTTGTGGTTCCAGCAACCTACATCGTCGGTTTCCTTCCTGCGGGAGGTTCTCCGGTAGCCGGTCGGGGAATAGGTACATTCGTGAAGCAGCTCGGCCAGGATTCAGAGGATTCAGAGGAGTGTGACTCCGCGGCTCCCAGGAAGCGTGTGCTTTGCTAACGATGACAAACTGCCCCGCTCTAAGACGCCATATTTATGCTAATCTCGAGGGTGGACTTTCTGCCTCGAACCTTCCGCCGCCCCCCTCCACCCCCTTACTTCGTCTCTTTGCTTCCTATGGCTTTCATTCGTACCGATTCCCCTTTGGTGATATATCCTCGACAAATTTTCACACTGTTTCCGAAATCCATGAATCCAAACCACTATACTCACAGTGTCTGTAATTTTGAACAGGTGTTATCTCAAAGATTCATGAATCTATCTCATCCTCTTATCGAATGGTTCTGAAAAGGCCTAAAAATTGTGAAATGACCTTTTCAAATTATTCCTCTCAAATTGTATAAATTCTATATAAAAAATTAAATTCATATTTGTAGAAGGATCTATAGTCCAGTACTCTGTGGGAGATTTCTGTGATCAAGGGGTGGAAAGTAAGAAACTTGTAGAACTGTGTGAGTAAGAAAGTCACGATCGTAGAGGGAGGAAGAATGATCCAATGGGTTCGAGTCTCGAAGGTATCTGTTTATGCCAAAATCGAGCGGCTGGCTCGCGGTCCGAATGCGACAGGAACCGTGCGTCTATCTCACGGGTTCTTGTCGTGCCAAGAGGATGTTTTGCCGGGTGGTGGTCTCGGGGTTTCCTTGGTATATCGAGTATATCTGGCAGCTTGGGTAGCTCCTACGAAACCCATGGCCCGTGTGCGAGACTCTCTCTCTCTCTCTCTCTTTCTCTCTCTTCGCCCTCCGTGACTCGTCCCCGGGACCGAGAATATGGATCGGCCCTGACAATATTGCCGTTGGAACCACCCCACGTCTGCCATCGTGATATACGCGGCCGCATTTCATATATTCCATTGTTTCCAAGTTTTCGGATCCATTTGTAAGATTAAATTTGTAATGCGCGACCACTACCAGCCCATCGCGCGCACCGACATCCTCTCCGAACACCCTGTCTCCACCCTCTGCACGCCAAACCCTGCATCGAATATATGCATGCATGCAGACGCGACTGTCGACTGGCATTCCAACGACACATATGCCTGATCGGTCAATTTCGTTCGAGTGTCATGAAAACTTCTTCTGTCGACGACTTCGAACTCACGGTCGAAAAATGAAAGTTTTGGGAAATGAATTTTGATTGTTTGTATTATCCACGATCTTACGTTAGATATTTGTAAAATATTTATCTTCAATTATTATATTTGAAGATTTGAGAGGGAAGATGATCATTTTCATGAAACTGGTCTCGCGCTCGATTTGCGGTCTGCGAAGGAAAAGAATAAGCAGAGAGAAAAACGCGATATGGTGGTGGATGTTATTCATTTTCGTTCGTGGTTTCCGTGGCTTCTGCAAGGGAATCGCGTAGGAGGACGCAAATTGATACGAGAGAATGGTCGTAACGTATGGCGCATAAGCGATTCGCACTAACCAGGCCACTTTCAGATTGGATACTGTACGCTTTTCGACATATGCGTGCATCGCGGCCATCGCGGATTGACCCGCGGTTTTCATCGGGAAATGGGAATTTCATGCCGACAGCGGCTCACTCTGCGGAACCTCTGCCAACGAGTCTCGCGTAACTTTACACTCCTAATTTGATCAAGTTACACTACGCGCTTTTACGGACACATCGCTTTCGCGTAAAATACTCCTGACAAGTTGCTCGCGACGGGTATCGGAATTGGAGCTGAAATTCTGTTCATCTCGTGTTTTGGGAGTCACATACTTCTAACTGTATTCAGTATAACAATTACTTATATATCATGATGTCTAAACAAATTCGGTCGACTTAACAGAACGAGCAATGAAAATTAATTCGAATGAGCTTTTATTTATATAAGAAAATAAATCAGATTCTGAAGCTCGTAAATCATTTTTTTGCAGCGATATTAAAGTCCTAGGAGAATCCGAAAACGCAAGATCAAATTTCGAAGATGTCAGCGGTCTGTCGTTCGATCCGCAGAGTCGCAGGGTGCGAAATTGAAAAAGCGCGATCGGGCATCTTTTCGCGATAGAATCGGGTTTCCATTAACCAGCCGCGGAGAACATGCTACCGCGGGGGTATTCTAGCTGGGAAAGCGACACCTTCGTTCTGCCAGAACGTTCTGCGAGCTTCCCAATTATAACAACGCGGGGACCGCGGAAAGTTTCATAAATTTTGTCGCAACGCGAGCAAATGGCTTCCGGTCCAGCGGTCGGACATTGTCGATAACAGGCACGTCGCCAGGGAGAGGACCGAATTCAATATCGCATTCGCACCGTTCGCACCGTTCGTTCTCTCCTCCCACAAACTCAACCAACTCTCTACCAACTCGAACCACCCCCCATCCTACCTGCTGACCCCTCTGCTACCCTCTGCTCGCCCTCCTCCTCCCATCTTGCCATTGTCCCTCGCATTGTGCGCGAAAGTTTTCGGCGAACCGCGTACAGTCACTCTGCACGCTGCGCCCGATTACCATATGAATTAAAGTAATGTGATATATGCGCGCACCCGGTATCCACCGGGAGCCGCACCGCTTCAAGAAGATGCGAGGACAAGGTGCCCGGATGGTACCCTGGAATAATGGACCACGATCTCTGACAAGTGCCAATAATTAACTACTCAAAAATGGAAGATTTCGAGTAAAAAGATTTTACACGCTATATTTCATAAACTTTGATTTTCAATGAATATTTGGTCAATAGCGAAATTGCAATTTTAAGAAGAAGGAAAAAGTGAGGTGATAATATAGAAGCTTTCGGTGGTTTTACTACTGACACGAGAACTAGATTTTCTCTTGTTCATTAGACACTTTACTTCAACCTCCTTTTCAAAGTATCCGCGGAGTCGCGTAAAAATAAAGTTTTACTGTCGAAAGTTAAAAGTATCATTCGTTCGTCTTGTTCCCGCTCGGCAGACGCGGTAGAATTATGCGAGAATAATTCCAGTTGGTAACAAAGTTCGGGAAGTGGTTGCCAGTCAGAAATTTGTCGCTTTGAAAATTTGTTCGCGGGG
Source organism: Trypoxylon attenuatum (assembly GCA_963989405.1). Classification (NCBI taxonomy): domain Eukaryota; kingdom Metazoa; phylum Arthropoda; class Insecta; order Hymenoptera; family Crabronidae; genus Trypoxylon; species Trypoxylon attenuatum. The sequence continues at coordinate 4,864,246 of OZ022488.1, read as the reverse complement.
TCGAATCCGCTTAGTGGTCGGCGAGATGGTGGTGGGTTCTAGCCCCCCGGAGAATAGTTTAAAATCGAGCGCAATCGTTCCCCTATAGTCGAAGAGGCTTTTCACGCCGGGCAGGACGTAGCTATCGTTCGTGTTGGTGGTAGTGTTGCCTGGCTATCGGCTTGACGGCGTGGCGTGCGTAGCACGCGTCTCTGCTTCTGGCCGCGCGTTATCTCGATCGCAATAAATTCACATTAACCTATCTACCGGTTTGGCTCTGGCCGCAGCTTTAATACATCCCACTACCTCGAAACACCCTCTCGCGCTTTTCATCCCCCCAAACTGTCTTCCAAGTGACCATTTTAATTTTACCATGAATTATCTCACATCAAAGTCTTAAGAACAAAACGAATCTCTCAAATATTTTCACAAATTTGTCGAGCTATACTTTTAACTCAAACGATTCTGAAACAGTTTTGAAGAAATTTAGAGAAGGAAATAAGATTTGTGAAATATTTGATGGGATAAAAAAGTTACCTGTTGGAAGAATGCGAGCACCTCGAACGTGTCCCGTTCCATCGGAGAGTTAGGGTGGAAACTAAACAAACAAGTTGGACGAGTAGGAAATCCGTGTTGGAGGGCAAATAATCCAGCAAAGATGAAAACAGTTTGTCAGTGAGCCTGGCAGAGGTCGAGAGTGAGGAGGGGCCATGCCAGTAGAGGAAGACATAAGTAGCAGGATGCCAGAGGAAGGTTGACGGTCGGTGGTAGTGTGACGATTAACTGGCTAAATGCAGGTAAACAGGAGGCCTGCTAAACGGCGCGGCTGACAATGCCCGATGTGCGTGTGTGTGTACGCGCACAAGAGGCACGGACATTCATTTCTAGTAATTATCAGAGGTGTAATTCAGCCGGAGAGGGTCGCGGGTCGCGGGTCGTGTCCGGGGTCGGCCAGTGCGTGTTAACGCCGTTGTTATGCCCCATTATATTGTCCTACCTCCACACTCGCTGAGGGGGAAAGCCAACTGGCCGAGGACGAAGGACTTTCAGACACTACACTCCTTTCGAAATTCCCATCCTTTATGCCAGACAATTTTTTCCATGCACCAAGAACCTTTCGATCCTGAAATCGACCAACTGTAAAACCGCATGCAGTAAATCTGTCGACAATGAAAGCAAAATATAATTTCGCAAATGAAATGGGTACTTACAGAAGCATTTTTTTAAAAAATCAACAGTTCTTCTATATGGATTTAAAATGAAATCCTATAAATACGATTTTATTAAGTCTGACTTAATAAATCAAAATAAGTCATTATCGCGGATGACGCGATCGACAGAAATTATTAGCAGTCGAAAATTTGCGGAATTGAGCCAAGCTTGAGTAGAGATCTGGATGAATTTGCTCGCGGCAAGAACCGCGCGCGGCCCATATTTCTTTGGCGAGTGATTTTTCGGGAATATTGTTGTCGGATGATTCACCGCGAGGCGGTATTAAAAACTCTATGCGATTGTAAGGCGGAACAATGGTGAGCGGCGTCACCGCGTAACGAATCGCCGCGAAAATTGATAAAATATTATTGAATCCAGCAGCCCTACCAACCAGCGGCCACGAGATAGCATTACTAATTTATTTAAATGGACTTATCTTTCCGAAGCTCCGATAGGAATGTAAATTGGCGGCCCGCCGCGAAGCCGCCCCCTTGGTCCCTTCGTCCCGAGCATCAAGGGAGTAATGGCACGAGTAAGATAAAGATATTTTATTGCTTTTGCGGTTGGACATATTTAAGCAGGCCGAAGCGATCTTTTTTTCACTGTCAAATCCTGTCGCGTTCTCTACGTGACACCCTCTCTTTCGCCGATCTCAACCTGTTAGACCACCGCGATATCCGCTTCGCTCATCCGATAAGTATATTTATATCGGATACTATCAGCAATTTACAATTAGATCGAAAACATTTAAAACATAATTGAATCCTCTTTCGGAAACAAATCTATTGAGTTTCCTACATATTTGTCATCCCCAAATAGTAGCCATAATAATAAGAATACGGCTGTATGCTAACCCCAGAGAAACCTAATAAAAGCGAAGAACGAAGACGCAAGTTTCGCGATAAAATCAGAATCAAGCATCAAAGACTATCAGAGTGGACTTGGAGATTATCGCATGGAGGAAAAGATCGAAGATCCGTTCAAAAAGCCAATTAGCGTCAGTCAACGTTAATGGGGAATCTTGACGAGATCGAGAGGGAAAGGTTTAGCAGGAGAAGGAGGCAGTATAATCGTCGGCTTAGGAGGTATAGCGGCTAGTTTTTGACCGAGGGGTCCAGGTAGAAGAAGAGATGGACAGTCGGTGGTGAAAGGGGATCAAGGGGGTGGAATAGGAGAGGTAGGAGAGGGAGGGGAGAGGTAGGACGGTGCGGGATGGCTCCTCTTCTGCAGGTTGATTTACTGTCGGCGATATTTTCTCGTTGGCGCTAGTTGGCGCCTACCGCACCACCGCGCCCGACAATGGTACCGCTTGACATTTTGTTTCGAATTATTGCCCGCGTGGCCGGTCCTTTCTATTTCGCCGGGGTGAGCGCGAGGCACGGCTCTCCCGCCGCGACAATGCTTTGTTGTTTTTTTCTCTTTTTTCGCGGCTACTCTTTGTTGCCGCGGCTGGCCACGCGGCTGCTATACGAACGAGCCCTCTCGATCCGCGCGGATTCGCCGAGCCACACCGGCTGTCCTAACGCCGATTTATAATCGGCCAGTGAGCCGATTCCTTTTCGAGACTCTCTTCCACGGAAGACAAGCAGCCGAGATCCCTCGCCACAGATATGTCCTTCTGCCTCCAGAATTCGCGACTTCTTTCCACGAGAAACCCTATTACGGAGTCACCGATCTTTTGACTCAATCTTCCGCCACGAATTGGACGCTCGGCGCGAGACGAGAGATCGCGAGGATAGGCGTGTGAAAGACAGCGCGCTTAAGCAATCGAAACATATGCCATGGAAAAAGTTGCGAGCGTGGAGAACGAGATCGTTTAGCCATGGCTGGTTGGAGAGCAGAGTGTAGAATAGGGATCATCGTGAGACCGATGTAAGCTGCGTGTTCGCAGTCAACTTACATAATCGCCACGGAGCACCGTGGATAATCGCGGTCAGAGCGATCGAGGACCCACGTTCGGTACTTCTAACGCGTCTATTAGGACTTTCACCCTTCGCGAACAATTTCCGAGAATTTGAAATATACAAAATTGTACTAATTTTAATTTTATTCTGTAAGCAATATTTATGCGACACGATAAAATAAGAAAATTCAAGGAAAAAGTGAGATACCGTTTGGAATGTAAATTAAAAGCTTGAAAGATATAATGGAGAACAGAAGTGAGAAACGTAAGGGATTGATGATGAGTAGAATTGAAGTGGAGGATGAGTCAGATCGGGTAAGCTTCTTCTAGGCAGACCGAAGGGTTCCCTAAAACTGAGACATATCCGGCGATATCGGCTTTCAGGACGCGGTAAAGATAGTTTCGCCGCGAAGACGTGACTCGTCTGTCGAGGATCGGCAAAGCAAGAAGTTAATGTCTCGGAACGGACGCCATATTAGCATATCCGCGTCCAATCCTCGCCCACGTGGCAAGGGAGCTGCTCCACACCGCTCTGTGCCGTGGCGAATCGGCCCCGAGCTATGACATTGTCATTATTTCACTGACAGAACAAGCATGCGCGCGATTCTCCACGGCATCCGAGTATCGCTAACAAGGGTGGGAAGCACGACCTTACCCTCCTCTTTCCCTCGATCCAACAAATCTCTGCACCTATTACTAGCCGACATCTAATTCGATCGGAAGCTGTAACCGATCCCACTTGAACTTGAACATACTAATTTAAAACCCAAATTACAATATTTTACATCGAATTCTTTAAAATCCTAAATTTATATTAAAAATTGAAAACCACGTGTTGTTATATTTTATTAAATATTCAATTATTTTGATAGAAAAATAATCAGGGATATAGGTGACCCGATTCGTTTGGGTGAAAGAGAAGAAGATAGATCGCGGTGAAAGGTGAATTTGTACAGCAGAAACGGTAGAATAGACGGAAGGGATGACGAGGAATCAGTGGAGGGTGGGTTTTCTCTATAAGGGATAGAGAGAGGCTAAGAGAGACGAAACCGTGGGTGCTTCGTGTTATTTATCTTTATGGACCTCGGGCAGAGGGTAAGTACACTTACTCCGGGGGTGAGGGTTAAGGGGCGAAGTTAAGCCGGAACGAGGGCGGTAAGAGATTGTTTGTCGTATTGGCTGTGGTTTCGACGAGCTTAACGTTACCCGTTTAGGGGATTCCTCTGTGGTTTTCTGTACCGAGAGCAGCTCAGCTACCTCTCTTGGTTACTGTCTTCGTCCTGTCTTCCCATTTAGTCGAGCTTCGATTCAACAAGTCCATGTTTGCACACGGCATATTGTTCGCGACTTTTCGCGAAACACGCGTCTCACTCCAATCAACATCGCATTACACATATGTACAATATTCTTCGATCTCATTTCTCAAATAGAATTTATTTTGATCGTCGAACGTTCACTTTATCAATATCGGAATTTGGTGGAAAAAATGAAAAAATGTTGTGGTATTGAGACTTAAGATGCTTCTTACTCACTTTAGAAAAAAGAGAAAGCAAGAATCGATGGGGCACTTATGGAGCGAGTAAATACTAAGGGAATTATCAAGTGGCCAGAAATTAATCTATTACCGTGTAATCGGCTTTCAGTAATACTTCATTGGCACAATGAAGTAAGGAGGACTGTCGAATCGATAGATACGGTGCGTAAAAATACTTCCTTTATCCCGATTGTCATTGAGAAGGATTCAAGATTGCATGCGAGAAGGTTAAGGCTTCTTCATAGATATTGTTTTTTATTTATTAACAACAATTTCGGATACATACAGTGCTTATGTACAGAGTGGTATTTACAGGAAGGTGACATACAGTGTGACATCGCGATAAGTGATTCTTAGAAAATAAAATACAACGCGGTCGTCCTTAGTGTTACGTCTCATGTGTACATGTCCTTAAGATTTACACGATTCCTAAAACGACCTCGCATTGACTAGAATGATTCACCTCGTCCTTATCGTATTGGTAACACGAGTTTCTCGTGAAATATCCATACTTATGTACTCGTTACATAATAGAATTATGACCGAATCGTTCTATCGCGTATTTACAGACTACTCTCGATTATTGCTGTACAGAATACTGTAGTGTGCAATCTCACTTCGCACAACATTCTCATACTCCAACTATTCCATCGATTATTCGAACTAAAATTTGCAATTTTAAAATCAAATTGAAAAAAATTGATCAAACGAAACCTGTGTATTTATAAATAAAAAGGATCGATAAGAGAAAATTATAGGATGCGAAGAAGAGAATTCTGGATTCGTGACGCGTGGATATCGAGTAACGAGAATTCGCGATATGGTAGCGCTTCGCGAGCGGAAACAGCGATAAGTCAAGTAATTCCGGACAATATTAAGCCACTCGGCTGGCAGGTTAACCCTATGTTAAGCTGTCCACAGAGCAGCGGGGCAGGCGCGGAGGACGGTACCGAAGGGGGGTTGGGGGGTGGATAGCTCGAGAGGTCGCGTGTATTTAAAACGCGAATGCGCGCCGCGCCGCGCCACGCCGTCCGATTCACTGTTTGAAGTTAAATGGAGTGTAAATGGCAGATAACAAACCGGCACTGTTTCCGATTACGGCATTCATTGTTTCCTACCATTATGCGCGCTCCGACGGTTTGTGTGACACGGACTACGGTTTACGATCTATTTATTGCCGCGCTACCCCCCGGACCACCCCCGCGCCGCTACCATCGCCAATGTTCCCCTCCAAAACACGAACGAACCTGGTCGCTTACACCCTCGTCGAATCCTGCCGAGGAGGCTCGACCACCCCCACCTCGAGTATCCAACCCTCATGCTGTACCTATCCGCCCTACCTGCCCTCTGACCGGAACCACCGACCTCCGACCAAAAATTCGAATCAGCACACATTTTGCGCGTAATTAGATGAACGATGCTTAATGTCCCTCTAAGGCGATTAACGATCGAACCTCTCGAGATAACGAGTGTTATTGAGAAAGTATTGTTCCGGATATTTAATTTTCGATTATTAGACTAATTTTGGACCATTGGTAAAATCTAGAATTTAGAAACGTGGTTTAGAATCGTATGGAATAAATGGAAGAGCGAATGCGTAACTGTGAGATTCCGTAAACTTATCCTAACATTAAGAGTTACGATTGATTGAGTTATTTACAAACGTTTCCTACCTAATATTGACTAGAGAGGGAATGTCTCCTTAGTTGCGATAAGTCTTAAGATAAGTTTCTTTTAAGTCGATATTGGTAGATAGAGAGAATCCAGAGTACATCTGCTTTTATGCGATAAATCTCGATTGTGATTAAATAGAACGGAGAAGCGGGATGTGCGAGAAGTAGATCGACAGTAACAAGTAGTTAATCGTTACATCGAGAAGTACGAGTACCTTTTCATAGAGCTAGTCACATTGCAATATCGATTGTTAGAGAATAGTGTAGCGAAAATATGCTGGAAGAATCTGTTAATGATATTTCGTATTTTACGTTAATTTTCACTTTCAACCCTCTATCCTTTACCTGCAGTTGACACCGGGATTTTCAATTTTATATCTTTAATATCTATCTTATCGTACATATACAGAAATGGACAGTTATTTACAGAATGAATTTCATATCCTACCTATGTATACGATATTGCAGTGTCCTAAACCGACTACGCTGATATTGCAGAGTTATTGCATCGAAACATTCGAAATGAAGAAAACGACCCTCGCGAATTGAACGTTTGTTCACAACGAGAGATCCTCTTACCTCGAAAGATTTCGGGAAAGAGGAACTTTTGGTCGTTCCCTCGAGGCTTCAATTCTCGAAGGAGTAGCCAGTGGTGGTAAGGGCCGGACCCTCGGAGGACGATTTCCGTCGTCACTTGCTATGTACGGTAGTCGGCCTCCGTTTGACTTCAACCTGATCGACGATAGCGTCGCTCTCCTTATCCTGATGAGCAGTCATGTGCCTCGTAAGATGATGCCTCTCGCGGAAGCTTTCATCGCACACGGGACATCGTAGTTTCTCCTCGCGTCTTCGTCGTGCTGCTTCCATCGAGTTTTCGTTCTTGTGATGAGACCTCATGTGATAGACGAGGTCCGAAGTCATCCGGAAGGAAAGGTTACACTTGGCGCAAACGTTTTGCGCCGGGAGCGTGAGCGCGGCAAGCGACGGTGGTAGAAGACCGGCAACTCCAGCAGCAGTTGCCAAGAATCTTGGCCTTGTCAGGGCTTCTGCCATCGGCGGGAACACCGAGATAGGATTGTATGGAAGATTCGGATAGACTGGAGGCAAATCCGGCCGAAAACCTGGCATTTTCGGACTCGGCACCTTTGGTGGCTGCGCGATCTGTGGGATCTTCAAATTCTCCAACAAACTCGGTTGACTGGCTTCCGGCGTCACTAGAAACGGGTACGACATCTTTGCTGGGAACGGTGCGTACTTGTATGGAGTGGCACTGGCGAGTGGTACAACCGGCGGACTCACGCTGCTTTGGTAACTAGCTCGATCGTCCGGTGATATCGAGGATCTAGGTGACGTCTGACTATCCTCGCTGAAACCGTTCCTTTGACTGCTTAGATTCACCTTGGTGAACGCGCTGCGCGACTCCTCGTGTCGCTCGGTGGCACATGGGATACCAGCTTCGTATACCTTGTTGCAAGGGAGACCTGTTGGGTCGACGGCAGGGTCGGGACAAGTCGCCAGGAGTGATTGGTGTGGGGCGAAAGCTGGCGGACTAGGACTCTTCTGGAGCCTCGTGCCAGGTAGCGTTGGCGTGAGAGTCCTTGGAGATATGTACGGAGGGCTCAGAGAATTTTCCGTGCAGCTTAACATCCTTCTTCGGTCGAGAATAATAGGCTCGGTATCGTAGTGTTTGATGGTAAGATTCTGAGGCAGACGATCTGAAGTGTCCAATACACTGTCCACTGAGATGTTTTCCTCTCGAGAACGCTCCTTTCGCGCTGACACCAGTCTCAGCTTCTCGGTCTGACGGCGAGCCAGGTTCTCGTCCGGTGCCACGAGGAATGCGACATCGAAGGAGCGTTTGCCAGTACGCTGGAGAGGATACGAGGCATCGGAAGTAGCATCGCTGATGGAAGAGGGTGCCGATGAGGTGAGCGCCGTCGTTGCCGTAGTGGAGGTCGCGGGGGCGGCGCGCTCGATGCCACCCGTGCGATCTTCCATTGTCATCCTGCTCGTTCCGGATGGTCGACCTGCGACAATCACGACCCGCACTCAATTTACGAGCTCACGGCGAATTGTGATGGATCGCTACCAGGTGTCGAATTCGACTACGTTAACGCGCTCGTAAATCAGTATAATCCAAACCCCTCGTGTATCAGTTTACTTTGATTTCGAGCAAATCCAAAGTTTTCGGATGGAAATTTTACTGCGAATTTTGGCAAATGGCACAAGTATGAGTTCTGGTAAGACTCACCTGGTGTCGGAATCTTCGCCAAGTTGATGCGACAGGTCTCTCGCGAGTCTTGTTTAACTTTTTGAACCCGTTGGATCTAGAGGCTGCATCTCCGACGGGAGCGAGGATCTTACGTCATCGGACAACACACTGATCGTTGCTCTTGGACAGCAACCACCTTTTTGTTCCACTGTGCAGATCTTGAACCGAGCACTGATACGAGTGAATTCACCGACGAGTTGACAGAGTGTGGCTGAGTCGGGCGAGGAATATCGCGCATCGGCGGAGCACGCGAAAATGAGGGTGGCCGGCGCGCAGCTCAGTATTTAGGGGTAGATTCGTCGGAAGGGTAGCTCAGCGTGGCAGGTGGAGGCGCGACGAGGGTGGCTCCAACCAATGAGGTAACAGCAAACGCGATACGAGGGTGGAGCGTAGCGATGGGGTGAACATATTCGCTCGTCGGGACGCGTCTGCTACCCCCGTACAGACCACGCCTACATATTTCAGGTTCGACACATGTGCCTAGGATCGTCGCCGACATCGTCGTCGTTGTGCTTCGCATGATCCTCGAGGATCCTCGTCTCTTCTCTCCTGCACGACACCCCTGCGCTCATCCTGATCCTGCGCTCGCTTCAACCCCCTTCTTACGCAACGCACCAAACTCTCGTCCTACTAGAAATCCCGAACTGCCTTGGAGTAGGGGTTCCGCTCTTTCGTAATTTCCTCTGACAAACGATCCTGAATATTTTCAGCGGCCACTTCCAGCCTGGACACCTTTTTTATCACCGACGATATTCGACGTCCGGCAGATCCCCTCGAACCGATAATCGACCTTTGCTCGCCAGGATTAGTACTTCCGTCTGAAGGTGTATTGTCTGACCATTAACCTTCCGCATCTACTTCGAGACGAGTTCACACTCACTTCCAAACAGATTTTTCTCATTCTCAGTTTTGATTACTGTATGTATCAGTCAGGTCTGGATTCACGCGTCCGGACTCTTAAAAGTGTTGTTTAAGAAGGCTGTAGAAGACTTAATATCATGGGTTTAGTTATTGATTGATAGTTAGAACGTCTGATTATGGCATACGTTTGTCGGATCCTTCAGGTGAAGCACTTTTGGGGAGCGATGGTCATCTTAGGGCGAAACCGCTGCCAAAGACAAATGAGGCGTGTTAAATCGAGCGCACTGGACAGAAGGTGCTGGCAGGACTGAAAGGGATCATTACTTTGCGGATTATCTTCCTGACGAATTCTCGCTGGTTCTCGGTAGTTCGATAAATACCACAATCCCTCCAGGTGACATACGGCTCATACTAGCCTGTCACTGCGTGGGTAGCTGATAACGACTGTTCCCTATGTGCCTCACTTTTCATGTATCCGGTTTAACCTCTATCGATTCGTAAAACTAAATTCTATTCTGCAAATCCAGCAGTATATAAATATTTCGATCAATCTTTCTAAGTCAAAACACTTAGAACTTTAACGTTAAATTTTAAGGGAAGAATTGATGTAATGCTTGGCAATAAATCTCGGAGAAAACGGAGTTGTTTTTGGTCGAAGCTTCAATTCGGAGAGAATATCGACGGACAGTAAAAATAAGGCGGAGCGAGCGAATCGAGAATTTTATGCCAATGTGATAATTCCCAAATGCTAGAGAAGAAGCGGAGAAAAAAGGTTGAGCATCCCACACGAGCAATAGGCGATCAATCATAAGCTGCCGATCTATTTTCCTCGGCATGTGAGAGCCGTCGAGTTCTTATGCGATTGTGCCGAGATGCCCTGAATTCTGCGGGGAGCGCGCTGAGGTTAAAGGACATTAACTTCTTGATTGAGTCGGCAAAAAGTTGTAATGACTTTTCGATTGGGCCGCGCCAACCCTACCGAACGATTCCCTGGATAAATCCTTGCGAGAAGACGAAGTATCGAGCATTCCGATATCGCTCTTTTTCCCACGGTTACGTTCTTCTGCTATTCACACTCCGAAATAAACATTGGAAGCTAGAGAACAAAATTATATTAGTTTCGAATTTTTATATACAGAATATTGATCTTGATGGATCTCTGAATGATTATTAACAAAGATAGATTTATCTATGATCGGAATTAAATTAAGCCAGTTGAAGAATCCCGGATAAGAATGATATCGAACAGATCCACTCGCAGTTGATCTTAATTCGCAGTCGTAAAATTTGAAGGTTGCTAAGGCATCGCTTAGGTCCGACACGCGTCGCTCGGCAGGATGCTACCGAAACCTTTCTATATCTTGGTAGGGCCACTCATGGCTTACGAACCATATTTATTGCCGATCATACAGTCCCAGAGAACTCCAACCCACCGATATACTAATCCCTAATTCTACTTTATGCTTTTCCGCAGTACTCTTCTCACCACTATTTTTTCCAAATACATCCTCTTTCCTAATCTTTGTTTCTTCCTCGTATTCTTCCGCCTACTTCTTCCATATTCCATTTTAAATCGACGCGTCTTGAGAGAACTTGCAAGTATATCCGTCTGAAATTCGCATTTTGCGAGAGGTTCAAAGTTCTATCGAAATGATATTGGATATTTGTATGCTCGAGGAGCGAAATCGAGGAGAAAGAGCAGTTTCGCGGCGCCTAATTCCGAGTTAAACGGGCGCAGAGGGTCGCAAGCCGTCCGGCACGTGGCCGACACGCGCGAGCTGTTACCACTGACACTGGATTCTGCGAGGGACCCGGCTGTTAACGCCAGCAGAAAGCGAGGCTCGCGCAAGGGGAGAGACACCTTGCAAAAAGGTTTACCCTTGATCGCTACGTATATCGCTCGATCGCTTCACCGATCTCTTGCCCTTTCTGGAAGATTAACCGAATTAATTTGCGAATATATTATATCCCCAAGTGTGATGATTCGGAAGTCAGGAATAGAATTCTCTGTATTTATGTATTTTCTGATTCTAGGGGATGCATTGCGAAGGGTGCAGCAAGTGTAACGTATCACAGTTTCTATCATAGATTCAACTTCACTCGATAAATATTGGCGGTAGAATTATTGTGATTTTTAAAAAGATTCCATTTACTAATTATTTTTCAATTGACTCGAATGGAATTCCTATTATTGTTGAATAATTATTCGGAATAATGGTTGAACTTCCCTGAAAGGTTTCATTGTTCAAGTAGAAAGTAAGAAATTTGTAAGAACTTGTAAGAATTTTGAACAGTGTCTCAAAGTGCGAAGGGTAGTTTCCAGTTGGCCAGCGCTAATGTTCGTAGCACTTGGGGGGTGATAAATATGCAGGCGATGCAGTTGATGAGAAGAGCTCGTTTATCAATCAGGCATTAACGCGTTTGGACGATGGTGGTAGAGAGAATAGTGGCAGAGGGTGGAAAGAGGCAGAGGAAGAGATGGTTGGTGCTGTGCGCGCAGCTTTCCCGACTCCGTTGAAAACCTGTTCGCACCCGACTCCATATTTCACGGAATCATCGCGATTCTCTTCCAGCTCTGACCGTGCACTCGATTTTCCATTAAAATCCGACGTCCACATTGGCCGCATACAGCCGAGCGAAGGAAATATTCGAGCGGTACGAGCAGACCGATTAATAGTCTCCTGAAATCACGCGAACGCCCTGCAAATGCGGCTCTACCGTTGTTTCAACCGACATGCCAATGATAAATCTCGTCTGCAGCACATTTCCACTCTTATTCCACTCGATACTAACGAAAACGATTGAATTCTGCTAAAGCTTTTCCACGTTAAAAAAGCTTAAGATTCTCAACTTAAGATTTTTCCGATTTTTCTTTTATAGTCACTCGCTCTCATAAGTTCTCGACTTGTTTCATTTTATTTGACCCTTTTCCGGGTTGTAGCATCAATTTAGAACACGGTATAACTACATACGGTACATAGTTTCGAGCGAACGTGAAAAGGGTGCGGAGACAGAGTTCCGTCAGGAAGATAAGAGGAAGAGGAAGAGAAGCGAAGATTGCTGCTTCCTGAGGAACTCTTGAAACAGGGTGGCCTCTCTTGAATTTGACAAATTGATCGTGTGATGAGTTCAGAGGATTCTTGAAATAAGCGTCCGTGATGTACATCCTACGCGCGAACTGGAGTGAGCCAGAGAAGACTGGAGAGGGTTGAAGAGGTGTGCGCGCTCTCTTCTTCCGACGAGTGCCAGGGATTTAGATTTTACGGGTGCTTGGGCAATTTCTTGACTTATAACCCGGACCATGCATACCAAACGTCCCATCGAGTATTCCTAGGCGTCTTAATTCTTCGCGAACCTTCACCCTTCCATCATCCCTATACTCTTTCCACTTCTTTATCCTACGAACTCTACAAACCTAAAACTAAATTTTACATTTACTCAAATTACCAGTTACAATCACTTTAGCCAATTTTCCTACTACTCTGAAATAGGTGTAAACGGTAATAACTTTATCAAGGATGTGTTTTACTCGAGAATCACTGTATCACCAATCTATTCTACAAACCATAATTCCATTACACAATTCCATTACAGAGTCCCATGATCCAGCTATTAATTTCTCCGATACTCAGGCGAACCAATCTCGCGTTTCAAATGAATCAGCGTGCAATTAATCGCGAGTAACTACCTCGGAACGGTAGGAAGAAGCTTCTTGGCATTCGAATTGACTTTCCGCGTACGTGTGCACCGTAGAAGTTTGTCGAGTGTTGTTGATGCCGTCTCTCCCGCTCTCGGTTGTTCTCCCACTCGGTCGAGTTCGCGATATCGACTCGAAGCGCGCAGTTGCCTCCACGAGGAATTTAATTCTATTCGAAGTGCCACCTAAGATGCCACCTCCGCCTCTTATCTCTGTGCACACGGTGCGCTGCGCGTGTCGCTTGCTTATGTGTTACGTGAATACCTTACCTAAACGCTTCTGCGTGCCGTTACGCCCTCGCCCACCCGTGGCCCTGGCATCCACTAGCACCCACCGACACCCACCCCATCCCTACCCTTTTGGAGCGAGCGGAACGCGAGGAAATTAATGCCAGTTCCAAGCGGCGACCGCTCCTATCGGACGCCGCTATCTCGCGACTCCACCACGGAAAACGTGAGCCGCCTAGGCGAGAAGTTTGCCAATTCAACCCTTTCCTTTGCGGGATCCGTACACATACGCCCCACCCCCCTGACGATATTGTTGTTCGATCGTGGCCTGCTTACCAAATCAGAGAACAAGAGCGAAATTTCGAAACCCTTGGTCTATATTATTCCTCACAATTTTAATTGCTCTTCTAATTCATAACACATGTGATAAATAAATGTGTTGATGTTAAATATGAATCTGCATTTTCGAGATAATATGATGGTGAAAGGTTGTGTCATTTTTTCGGAGGTAATTAATCATAACGGTGACTAGCAGAAGTCTGGGGCGAGAAGTCTGATAGTTTTAACAACGCTGACTTAACAGGGATTTAATTCGAGTGGATGACTTCGAAATGGATCTAAACACTTTAGCACTGTTGTACTATTGAAAACACATTGTCTTCTCTTTTCAGTCACTCGCAGATGACTAATGTGCCTCGAGCTACCCTTACCAATTCTACTAGTGTCCAGCAATTCCATCAAAATTTCTTCCTTATCCAATTCCATGCAATTTTTTATTTCGTCCGAAACGCTTTTCGGATATTATAGTCGAATTTTGATAGAATCGCAATCAGTATGTTAGAAGCTGACGAAAATAGGAAAAACACATTTAGGGAAGAGAATAGAAAGCGAGAAAGTCTGAAGCGCCTTCGGTAGCTGCGTTCCGCTTTCTCCCTTTGGTATTTCTGTGCATAAGAGGGTAACGGCACAGGGGGCTGTAGAAAGAGGGTGGCAAAGGTCGAGGAGAGGTAGACTTCGCGAACGGCGGTAGAGGTAGTTTGTACGCGGGAGGGAGTTATTAGAATGGTCCGGAAAAGATGGCGCGGAGTCGCTCCGTATTTTTATACTGTATGGCCACTGCTTTGCATAATCCCGCACTTAGCTCGCTCGTCCCGAGATGCCGACTCGCTATGCAGATATCTCTCCTCCGCTCTGAAAACCCGAACCTACCGAGCGTTTCGCCGTTACGACGAATGATGGACGACGCGCAGACCGTATCCCTGGCCCCTTTCACTTCCACCCCCGCACCCCTTACAGATTTTCAGATTCCCAGATTCCTAGTCGACCGTTCCTTCCCTTCTTCCAAACTCCCTTAGAATTCTCCGACCGATCGCGCGAGCCTATCGCTAACTTTCAGCCGTGATTCGCGAGATTTTTGCGATTTATATTAATTTGATTAAATCTAAAGGAATTTAACGTAGCTCGTAATCCACTTGGGTATTGAATCTTTTTTGACATTCCGATGCATAGAAATTCAACAAGTTTTACACTGAAGGGACACTTATTTTTATATGAAGTTAAAGGTAGCGGAAGATTCAAAGGGTTGGAAATGACTTTTGTTAAGGTGCAGAATAATAATAGATGTTGAACGGAAAGTTAGAGAGGACATTGTATCGGGTGTATTGGCCTTAAGTACCAACGAATGTTTTGCCTCGCTCGGGATTCATTCTTCAAGTCGGAAAAAAGCAGGGTGACAGGGCGAGGTAGAAGCGAGCCATTAATATATTCAATTATCCGAGAAACAGGAGAAAGAGGGAGCGAAAGAAAGAGAGAAAGAGAGAGAATAGAGGAAGATTGCTCGCGGAGCAATGTCACGGGACATTTGTCAGGACAGTCGCGTCAAGCTAAAGATCGAGCACGAGTTTCCCGGATACTCAATGCCCGGAGACGTCTCATTTGCACCGAGAAATCGTATCTTTCTCTCGCAGGACGTCTCTGTCGGTGTGTCTGCGGCCAAAGAAAAAGAGACCAGCGGAGCTGGTGGAACTGTTGGAAGTGGCGAGGAAGCGCGGCGAGCCTCATCAATCTTGGGCGAAGCGAAAAGAGTCCCGAGCACGATCGCGCTTTTCGTTCGCTCTACGTTCGCTCTACGTTCGCTCTCCGGCTCACAGATGTGACTTTGATTCTCTTCCGGTACTCCCTGGAGAAACGGACCGAGATTAACTCTGTCTCGCGTGTAATTTGTCCGAGTCTCACTCGGAAGAGAGAGGAACGAGTTTTCGAGAAACGTGGAAATGAGGACGACACCACCTGCGACTCGCTTAGTCTCGAAGATTAACAGAACATTTGATTCGGCTCTCGTTCAGTGTTTGCACTGCCACCCTTCACGAGTGATGAAACGAAATGGAAATTTATTCGACAGTGGCAAACACGCTGCCCTGCAATTTGATTTCCAAACTCAACCGAACGCGAATGAATTTTCTCGAACAATAATATTTAATATTAATTTACTCTTCTTTTTCATTCTTCTTTGTGATTAGGTCACTTTGGGTTGTTTTTCGGGTTTTCGGTGGATCTTGAAAGAGTAGAGTTATTTTTGTCTCCGTAAGCGATGGCACTTAGAGGTGAGAGACCGCGAGAATTTTTTTGCAGATCCCATTAGCGAGCGGTCGAACATATTTCTCGGGCGCAGTTACGCCCGAGCATATGTGCCAAGTATCCAGTTTCGCTATCTCTCGATCCACCAATTGTCCGTTCATCGCCCCTAACTGCGCTGTCGAAAGCAATCACTGCGGATCTTCCGAGAGCCACCCTCCTGCTCGTTACCCCACCTGACCCGAGACCAGTCAGACGGGTCTCTCAGGACTGTGCGTAAATATTGAAGTGGCTACTTAAGCCGTAGTTCGAATTTTCGGGACGCGGAGTCAGGCAAACTTTACTTTCCCGACCGCAAATCACAACAGAATCACTTACCCTTTATCTGCAGCGAATCTCTATCATTTTCTCAATTACTTTTTCAATTCAAATAAAACTGGTAAATTTTTTTTTAACAAACCTATAAAATTCTGATGTATTATTGAAACGAAGGGTTTATAATTGAAGATTGGATTTCCGTCGTTTGAAACAAGCTACAAATCTCTGTATAAGAAAAATTACAAGAGGATTTTAAGAATGAAAACAATAAAGGAAGAACAGTGGGCAGTCGGTATCTGGCGAGGCTCCGAAGGTTTACGCGCAGCGTATTCCGCGAGCAGCAAGTGCGACGGCCGTGCGGTCACGGTGGATGCAGCTCGGCTTCGAGAGACCGGTGTCCCGGGGTATAAAAGCTCGGCGAAAGGCACGATTATGCTCGAGAGCAGTAGACGTAGAGAGCGAAAACCGGGAGCATACCTTAGTTGTCCGCTCGTAAAGTAACCCCGTATGGCCGCGAGTGCGTGCCTTGGTTCCCTCTCCCTCTCTTTTGCCCTCAATTTCTCTTTCCCCCTTGCGGCATCCACTCTTATACTTCCGGTTGGAGGCACAACTTCTCTTACTCTCTTGGCCACGTCTCCACGGAGTGTTTGTTAAACGCGAGGAATATGCATGAGAGGACCACCCGCCAGAGTTATGCTACGCTGATCTTAACGGTAGCCGCGACCTTAAATATGTATGTTCTGGAATATCCTGGAACCGGTCATCATCGGATAGAGCTTATGAGCTGCGTCGAAACCATCTTCTTCGGGGATAATAGAAGAGTCTTGCAATCTTTTATCACTCTCGTGTACTTTAAGCTTTGGAATTGTAATGAGCGATCTCCGCGTGGAACGTATCGATGAAGGTGGAAGAGTAGAGAGCATATTTTCGAGCAAACGAGCAGGAGGGTTTTCTAGAGACGTATGCATATACGTAGGACATATGGTGGTTGGCACGCGGTGTTCGGCCCCTATCGCGAGGACTTAGAGAGACTTCCCGTAGCAGGGTTCAGCCCTTAGTACACCTCCCCCAAGGCCCAGATCCCAACTCCCACTCCCGGCGAGAGAGTCCTCATGAGTTTTCAATGAGATTAGCGGCCCATCTGTCCGGAGACCGACCCCATCGTCATCATCGACCATGAACAAAGCTAGTCAACCTGCTCCCTGCCGCGGTACCCTCTCACCGCGGGGGGCTCTACTCTTCCACTCTTCATCGTAGACGCGTACCGCTCCGTGCACTTGCCACGCGAACTACACTTTTGCCTGCGGTACCGATACTCCAGGAAAATACCAGGTTTTTAACCACCCTCGTCATATGCTCGCATTTAAAACCATCACCATGCTGACCACCGGGATTCCACCCTGCTACATGAATATTTCATTCTTCTGGATTACACGAGATTTTAAAAAGCACAAGGAGCTAATGCATTCCTAAACGCTCTTTCGATGAATATTCAATCACCACTGAGAGTAATAATTATACTCGTTTGCTTTACGAGATAATGTTTGTTTTTCGAAGCCTATAGGAGATTGGAATTTTTATGGAGACTCGATAGTTGAGAGCAGCTCGAAAAACATTGCGGAAAGCCACAAAGCTGGACGATTATAGGGCGAAACGGTATCGATCCCTTGTTACGGGGTACGCACGGGGGCT
Source organism: Trypoxylon attenuatum (assembly GCA_963989405.1). Taxonomy (NCBI): domain Eukaryota; kingdom Metazoa; phylum Arthropoda; class Insecta; order Hymenoptera; family Crabronidae; genus Trypoxylon; species Trypoxylon attenuatum. Next base: position 4,846,304 of record OZ022488.1, on the reverse strand, counting down.
CCATCGTATTTGGGTCCATGGTGGCCCATATGGAGCCTGCCGAGCGCATATGTTGCGACAACGCCGCTAACGACCTGCCTTCGGTCTTCCTAATGTTAAACTGCGGTTCCATTCTCACCCCATGAAACTAAATAACCATTCGATTCTCATTGCTAAATAGCTAATCAGAGTCGGGTCATCACGAACCTGAAAAGTCCTACAGGTACAACCCTCGCGTATCCTGATCATCGAATGTGCCGATGTAACTGATAAAACGAATCATTCCTCAAAGATAAAAATTTACCTAAATAATAAATTCGCAGATTCGTTGTAGAATTCTAAAAAAATTCTTCCCAATCAAAAAGAAATCTTACGTTGAAAGAGATGAATTTATTAATATTAATGTGAAAAGAAGAACGTTTAGTTTTTCCGCTAGAAAGATGCAATTTCGAAGAAAAGAGTGACCGAAGGGGAAACTAAATGCTTTGGCCAAGCGAAATCCCGCGACAGTTCTGCCTCCCTCGCTTTTTTGTCAACCTGCAAGACTAAACGAGTTACGTATTATATGGGGTTTGGTGGGGAGGGGGATCGGGGGTCGCCGAGGGGTGAACTAGTACTCAATACCAGGTTGTATGTTCTGGCCGTGCCATCTGGCGCGCTATTATACGAGTATTTTAATTTAATTAACTCGGCCACATCGATCGATATTATCGGCGCTTTCCCGGGATTAAGCTTGTACGCCGGGCCACCGGCGAATTCGAATCTGCCGTTTAATTAGGATTTCGGGTGGCCGTGCGAGCAACAGATTTTATGGAAACGAACCACGTTTCCGATGCGACCCACCGATCGATCGCGCTCCAATTTTTTTTTATTTTTCTCTTCTCTCACAGGAAGCCCTCTGATCCCTCTCTCTCTCTCTCTCTCTCTGTCACCCTCTTCCTGTGCATATAGATAATATGTGCATGCTTCGCTACTGGTAACCACTTGATAAATGGTATATGATTTTCTACCCAGCGTTCCTCTGACAATTATTAGCATTTGTCGATTATGATCCTCTTAATACGCACGATGCATTATGTTTCTCTCGGAAAATTGAAAATCCGCTCATTCAATTCTGCGGTATAAAAATATTGTAATTACTTTAACCCAAAGTGGATTTAGCGTTGGAAAAGATCGATGTGATTCGAAGTCCTTGGAACTGTGCATTTAAAGTTTCTTCCACTTTGAACGATACGCGAATGCCGATTGGAGCCGCTCAACGAGTGCTCTTTGGACGATACGACCGATCGAGACACACTCAGGATCTTCCTGTATTTACAACATATTTGCGGGAGCGCGAACACAGCTCTTTGTCATACCCGAGTGATTCTCGGGTCGGTCATGGCCCTGGCGAGGAGAGCCAGTGCGCTATTGTCCTCCAGGGGGGTCATTGTGATCGACTGTGCCCTCATCCATACTGCACCCTGCACTTCCCCTACTTGTGCATCTGTCCTCAATCAGCGAGCTACGAAAATGGGATATATGCGAGCCTGTCACCGGGAAACTATTGCCCTTCGACCATCTCTGACTACTCTCATCTAGCACTAACATACTATCCTGATTCTCCGTTAAGAAACTTACTTTAAATTCCACTGAATTTCTCATGACAAACACTCGATTCCTTACCACTAATAGAAACTATTATCAAGAAACAATCTGAATAAATATCGTCGATCCAACCCAAGATGCATCGTGTTTTATATTTATTTACAAAATGTATAAGCGAGACGGTAACTCGTGAAGTGATAATGTGGTGGGAGTCGTAAGAAGCGAAACAGTTTCTCGGGACAAAAGTATCGCAGCCCCCATCGATTGGTAGCGAAAGAGAGGGGGCAAAGGGCGTCCCCAGTAAGAATAGGGCGCACTTAACTCGAGGCTGCTTAAACAGTTGTTTGATCGGCATTATGCATTAGCATGTGGCTGGTGCCATACCTGATTAGCGGTAGAATCTCGGAAGAGTGGCTTCCAGCCTCACAATCTCCCCAGAGTGCTCTGATCCAAGTAATAATCTCACAAAGCTCGAGTAATGCGCGCTCTACCAGCAGCTCCCTCTCTCTCTCTCTCTCTCTCTCTCTCTCTCTCTCTCTCTCTCTCTCTCTCTCTCTCTCTCTCTCTCGCGGCCAAAGAAAACATTAAAAGGCAGTTCTTACGCGCAAACTAAATATAAGAGCGCACAAGAGGAAGTAAAAGAAGGAAGGAAGTAAGGAAGGGGGGGAGGGGAGGTTGGCTAGAAGCCACCACTCCGAATACGCTATACTTTCTTCCTGGACAACTGCACCAATCTTTCCTCCGGTACTCCCAGGACTGCGAGCGCGCATTGCGAGGGATGAAATACTGGCGGCGAGTGCGAATAGAGTGAGGGAGTCTTGTAGAAGGTGGCGAGAGAAACCGAGGCTCTATTCGAATGCGATCGCTTTCAGGGGCTTAGCATGGAGGTTACACCGGTAGCTATGCAGGTTCATCGAAAGAGACCGAGAGATAGAGTTAGAGAAAGAGAAAGAGCGAGAGAGAGTAGAGAAGGAGAGAGGGAGAGAACAGAGAGCAGGCACCTAGGTATAATATTCCGGATATTAAATCGCTTTTAAATCGGCTTAGCGTTAACTAGTGGCACTTTAAGCTGCCCGGTGAAATGATTATCAGGGCTTCCCACTCCGTCGACCCGGCTAGCTGTTATCGCCCGTTGATTAATTGTTATGCAATATGACGTCACACACGCCCGCCTACCCGGAGGATTAGAAGCCCGCGGTGGAGAGCAGCATCACGGCGACTGCCACGATCTCGCTTGGTCCTCTCCCTATCTCGCCAATGGTGTGCCACCTCCGCTCGCCTCTCCGCTTGCCTCTCCCACCGACTCAACTGATATCGCACTCTGGGACTGCTACCCTCGTGGTACGCGGCCCTCCCGTCACCTCCTCCTCCTTCTCACTCTCTACCCCTGCCAGCAGCAACGTACCGGAGGAACGCACGATCGAAGGGAGAGGCGTGAAGTTTCCGGCTAATCCGACGAATTTGAGCCAACCGAACATAGGACGCTGATGAATATTGATACCCCGACTCCGCTCGCTGAATCCTGCATCCGCTTCTTCCACTCGCTGCCCTGAGAAATGCAAGGTGTCGCGCCACTGTGCTTCTGGACTACCTCCACTGTACTACCTGCCACCCCAGATGCACTGCGCTCTCAAGGATTCGCTTGGATTACTCGGTCGAGTGGAAGATGCCTGTTGGGTGCGGTATCTGTCGCTACTTAGCCCTTCGTATGGCTATTGGCACACTCTGATATTAGCTTCGATGAATAGCAGTCGTCTGCGACGATTTCCTGATTGGTTTCGAATACCTGGCAGATGGTACACACTTGTACGTAAATCGCGGAATGGAACTGTTCTAGAAGATTTTTAGAAGTTGGTGGTAAAAGTTTTAACTATTTCATTCGGATGTAACGAGTCTAAACGGAGATGAAGATAAGCGTGAGATTGCGCGCGATAGATTGGAGAATCATGGACGAAAAATGATGGCATCCGTGAAACAAAACGGTTCATTAAAGAGCTAAACTTTGGATGTATGGCGAATCCGAGACATGAGAAGCGATAGGGGGGTGTAGTATCGCGGGGAGATCCGCAAAGAAAGAGTGACGATTCGAGGAGGCCCGTACCCCGGTAACCTTGGTCCATTATTTAGCTAAATAAAAGAAACCATAAATCGCGGGTGTACGAAGCCATGGAGGAACCACGGCATGGCTCCATTATATCTTTTGCGATGAACGGTGCCCTTCTTCGTCGGCCATTATGCCAGGAAGAGATAGTAAGGAAGAAGCCACCCCTTTATCTCGGGAGACTCTTGCCGCGAGAGTAATGCCGGGAAATCAAGGGTTAATTCCTTGGCCTCGTAAAGCATTTTATCTGGCTTCGCTCCTGCCTCTTACGGCAACTATTAAAATATGGCTCGCTACCGAGACAGACGTGAGTTCCCTACTATTTCGTTTATCATTGTTTTATCGACGAAGATTCAAGAAAAAATGTGGCATTACAAAAAGCATATTTTCTTATATGCACTCGATGAATCTTCCTAATTTTGTATTTTGAACTCAATAAGAAATTCTTCAATTGTTTATTGTCATTATTGTAAAATTGTATTATTTTCATTCTGTTTTGTATTCTAAATATATTCTATCGAACTTGATATAAAATGAAAGGATTTAGATTTAGAATTAGGTAGAAGGGTTGAAATAATCGGTGAATCTTTCAAGTCAGAGTTGCATTGTTCAATATGCCAGAGTGAACAATTTGGATTTGACACGCATGTGTGGATGAAGATAGGTGTAGAATTCGTAGACTCGTAGAAATACCACGCGGGAATCCTCGGACCTTTAACACCTGATCCCTACTGAAGATCCTATCGTGAAAATTGGATCCGATGTCAGGGTGACCGCTGAAACGTATAAGCAGCTCGTAAAATACTTTTTAGCGCACGAGCGCATCCACATCGAAGGATTACGCTTTATGGATAGATAAGGATCGCGGATTCAATTCGGCGACTCTTCTCGCCAGCTTTCGCCTCCCCTAAGAATAATAATGTTAACGATCATCCCAACCCACGGCGCGAGAGAATCAATTTTCTGCCAGCTGTACTTTTTACTGCATATTTGCAGCTTGAATATTTTCTATTTTTTCAAACTAATTTCTACCAAATGTAATTGATTATTTAAACTTCATTGACGACTGAAATTTGATTTATTTATATTATACAAAAAAATTGAGACTCGTACTAGGGTGAGGATTAGTAAAGAAGAATCGAGTAAAGCGTTTCATTTCGCGATACATTTGGGCGTAAAATCATCACTCGCTTTTAGACTCCCTTAGTCCTGGCCCATCGGAAGACGGTCCTTTCATTACGTCGAACGAGCGAAATATCGTCCCGAAAGTCATTCTTCTCGTGGCAATGGAGTCAATTCGGGTCAGCGGATTGCCTTATTGAGGAGCAGGCCGCAGGGACTTTCAGCGTCTCAGATGGAACGCAAAATCGAGTTACGTCGACGCCATCGTCGCTGCAGTGGAGGAGCTGCGAAAGGTGCCGTACGATATACGCGTTGAATCTTCGATCTTGCGGTTCCCAGTTGAAATTTCACTCTTCCTTTTCTTCCATAAAATATTAAATTCTTCCTAAAACGTTCCTCATTCTTCAAATCTCAATTGCAAAAATTACCCTTATAACTCTCTTGAACGATTTTTTTAGAACGAAGCGTCTTCCAAACAAAATAATCACAATTATACTGAAAAACAATCGATTTTTGAAAAGTAAAAGAGGGGAGATTGAAAAATGTGTATAAAAATCTGTACCTAGAAAAATCGAATTAATTATCAGGATGTTAAGGAAGAAACGAGAGACAAATTTGAAATCACTGGTAGTGAATATTCTTGGTGGACAAGATCAGAAATCCACGGGTAGTGAAGCGAAATTGAGAACCCGGAGGGAGCACGTTGCCCGATAAAATGCTGTTCAGACGCCCAGCTCTCTTGGAGTGACGTAAAAAAGTGCCCCGGGGGCAGCATCCGGGAAAAGGGGTCTCGGGATATAAGACGCGGAGACGCTTATTCGCTGGGACAGGAGCCGAGTGACCGAGTCAACTTGAAGGTACAGCTTGGTCACACTCGGTTTGATCTAATAAAAAGGCAAGACTTCTGTATCCTTCACCAATTTCCTCCGGCCAAGATACGTACAGCGAGGGAGGGCTACTTCTCTTGAATACACCCTTCGACCTTTTAAGTCTCCTATTTTCCTCAAAATTGGCTCAGCTGTCGTTGAGTCATTTCGTAGAAGATCTATAATCCAAGAAGCGTAAACTATAATAATTATTGAAAAATACTGGAAAGAAACACATAGATTAAATGAAACGAGTGGATTATTATTAGATAAATAAAATTTGATTTTAAAACCATCATGAAGATCATCGTTGGCGTACCGAAGGATCGTATCCTCTGGTCGGCGAGGGCGGTCGCTCGCTCCTAGAGCGTCGAGCCAGTCAAGCGTACATCAGCGGAGACCGCTCTGCTATGCTTTTTTCTGCTCGTCAGCGTGCTGCCCGATATAATCCGCGGTTGATCAGATTAAACGTTGCGCGGCGGGCGAAAGACAGTGATCGAGGGAGAAAGAAAGAGAAAGAAAGTGAGAGAGGCGGTAGCATCCGCCGCCACTGTTGGAGGGTGTGGCGCTCGCTAGAAACCACCACCATCGGCCACCACGGGCGCAATCTCCGCAACAAGCTCCACGCGAACAGGAGCACGAGGACGAAGAGCGCAGAGAAAAGGAAGAAGAGCAGAAACAGCAGCAGCAGAAGTGGGAGGAGGAGGAGTTGGATAGAGGTGGGTAGGTGGTAGCAGGACTACTCCTCCCAACAATCGTGGGCCAGCAACAACCGCCAGTGTCGCAAGGGATGAAAAGAGGCTCAAGCTCACCGCGCCGTAAAATAACGTTGTCCTGGCGATAGACTCGAGGACACTCGCCTACAGCAGCATCATCACCGCCCGCTACCGAGCAGAGAAAGAAGGGTGACTGGACCGGAAACTACGGGACTTTCTTTATTTTCTCTACCGAACTTCACGGACTTACGTTAAGTACTACGGAAGCGCAGCGGACCGCGATCACGAGCACCCTGGTATTGGGACGCTTAGAAGAATGCCAGTGGCGCAGTATACTCTTCGCTATACCCACTAATTCCACGTGTTCTTCATTCAAACTCTCAATTTTTATCCATCGAATCTCAATACTTCAAATCCCAATTTTACCTTATGAAAATTGAAAGGATCAATTCAAGTTGATACTAATTGTAAGTAACCAGTTCAGAGAATATGTGCAAAATTAAGAGTGTTTGATTAAGAAATTTTAAACGAGGGAATTAATGATACGAATGATAAAATTAAAGATGGTGAGGGTGCAAAATTGAAAGCTGATTTATATGAGGGTACCAAGAAACAATATCGGCAATGCCGATCTGTATGAGGATAAAATCGTATGCTACGCTACTGTAGGATCGAGCAGGAAGAGGGGTGGTCGACGTAGTGGAGCGAAAGGTGGCGGGTTTGCGGGACGAAACGGTCCGACAGAGAGAGAGAGCGAGAGAACGCGGAGAGTGGAGATTACGGCGGGACAAGCAATATTAAGCGGCCACGAACAAAAAGACGATCCAACACGCCGGATTACCCGCGATGCACCGCGTTGTCCCGTGAAATTGATACGCGAGTTGCTTTTTAACAGGAGCGCGCCCAGCGCAACGCAAACTCTGCGATCTCGAGCGACCGCGACCACCCTCGAAATATTCGACGCGATTTAGATAACGCGATGCTCGACACCGACAAAAGGAACGATTTGCGACGGCACACTCGCAGAAAGGGAGCTAACGAGAAAAGACTCGGAATAATTAGATCGTTGATCACTCTTAAAAACGACGATCTTCGAATTAATACTCCCGCGAAAATTACCTCGCGTGAGAAGAGACTCGTAGTTTTAAAGAAAAGAAGCTTTTTTTATTTATAAAATATATATAAAATATGTAATTATATGACATCTGATTTTATTCAAATACAGAATATAATTAACTGTGTCGTAAACCCTAAATTAGTTAGCGATAAAGTGCATGTTTTCGGTGAGGTTTCGCGGTAGCACTTTCTAGTCGGCGCACGTACTGCGGTTTATCTAAATATTGCTATAGAGGAAAAAAAAGAGAAATTGGCTGAGAGGATGGCGCTATCGAGGCCGCGTGGGAAACATTATTCTGTAGAAAGTACGATCCCTATCATTGCGAACCGATTGGACGAGGAAAATTTTAATTCTCCCGCAATGTTTCACAGTTATCCGAGCAAGAAGAATTCGATCCGACGAGCAGAGTGCAATTAATCGCATTATTTACTGCCACGCAGGAATTATACATTAATTATGCATTAACGGTGAGCGAAATTTAGAATCCACCCACTGCCTATCCGAGGAATTGCAGAATCGTTGCTGGAAAAATCATTCTCTCATTTAATTGATATTCTTTCTGGAAACTGATATTGTATTGTATCGACAGGATTATTGCAAAGGGTGGGAAATTTCAAAGTTTGGTAATGCTGTTTTGATTATCTTTAAGAAGATTGAAGCGACCTCGTCAAAACATTATTTTTCGATCGTAATGAGGTCCAAGCTCCCTTCTCGGCAACCCTAGGAAAGACTTAACCGGATTTGCGAAAGTGTCCTTCTAATTCCAGCTTCCTTTTCCTTCGCAGGATTCTTGTTTCTCCTAATAATTTCCCATTATCACCATTCCAATAATGAATTAACGTTAATAAGCAAATTTGAAATTTGAAAATTTAAACATCTGAAACTTTAATCATACTTAAAAAAACCTACGATTCTTGAACCTTTTCATCAATTTCCTCGAGTTCTCGAGTTGCCTTGAGAATCCTAAATTGGAATTGAGTTCGAAATTCGTGGTTCCACTTAAAGATATATACACTCAAGAATTGCACAGTTCGATTTAAGAGAATTTTCAAGTGCGTTTGCCTAATTTAGTTAGAAGGCAGAGACCTCCACAGGTGTGCGAGTAAAAATCGAGTGGCAGCGTGGCCCTTTGTTCCCCGTGGGCGAGAGGAAGCGACGCACATGTTATTTTGATCGGGCGACGCATATATTTTCATATTCGAGCGAATGCTACGGGAATATTGTAATTTGCATCGGAGACGCTGGAAAGAACTAAGTCGCGGCGGATGGGTAAGAGGATGGTGGAGTGGCAGAGGAGCCATTGGAATCGGCGAAATATGCAAATGCGCTACCTCGCTGCGTTCCAAATCTTTAGATCTGAAGAAATAACTCGGAAGTGCCGAACCAGCCCTCTTTCGCTTCCCAATATCGCGAGTAAGAAGATTCGAAAGATCCAGTTCCAAAAATACGGATTATCCGGCCGAACCGATACTCCATGCAAATGGATGTCTTCGTCGCGAGACCGAGGTACTTTATTGCGACTGGTTCACCGTAATGCTTCATCGTACAGTACTACGCTAATGAAAGTTCATTCTCAATCGTTACTGTTATCTCTACGATACATTTATCTCCAGATCCGTAATAAAATCTCCAGTCTACAATTCTTTATTTAGCAGTTTAGAAATCGTACCGAGAGAAATTTTTACAACTGTCCACTGCTAACAATAAGGAAAACTTTCGCTTCGAGAACGACTGTTTTCCCACAAACAACTCGCAGTGTTCCCCAGTAAAATTGTAAGTACCGCGATCGCCTGGAGAACCATTATCGAGGAATCCTGTGCTGTTCCTTTTAGCTGCTCGCGCTATCGTGCGTTCAAACAACAGAGCCACTGGGATCACGGGATTTATGTGAGCGTTTTGTCGCGCTGCTCGAAGAGAGGCGAGAAAAATCGGCAAATCGAATAAACGATGAGTAACGCAGATTCGCATGGTAGAAAGAATCGCGGAGAAAGTGTGGAACGATCGTGGAGAAGGTGGAGAAACAGTCGAAAGAGTTGGTGAAAGAGTTAGTGTGTAGGATAGAGAAAGAAAAGGAGAAAGAAAGAGAGAGGAAGAGAAAATGCATAGCGGATGGATAACAACCCTCTCCGCTCAGATCCGCCCTTCGAAGGGAGGGTGTGCAGGAAAACGCGAAATTTGTAATACAGAGAGAAACACCCATGGATATATGGCCGCCTTCCGCAGCGGCGACGGGTTTTACTAATAACCGATACCCCAAGCCAACCGTGGAATATTATAATTGATTTATTGCAGCAGCGATATACGTCGGATTTATCAGCGCCTCGCCTCGGTTCTCTACCGGCGCGCACTCGCGGAACACTCTCTGCGGAGCCGCGAAACCGATCGAACGGAACGACGATCCACGATAGAGCACATCCGGCTTACTCGACACCGCGAGAGACTACACGCTCATTCATTTGGTCGTTCAACATCGTTTCAATGCCTGTCGATCTCATCTTTGGTCGCATCCTCGCGCGTCGCCTCAATGTCATATCCTCGTTTGTCCTTTCCTGAAAAGGATCACCAAAGTGTCGTGGCCGTTCTTCGTTGGATTTTCCTACATGATTTTTTCCTAGGTTCCTGAGACACCCGCCGATTGGTGGGCGAGAACCTAGGAAAGTCTAATGAGCGTTCGAGAGCGATAATCGATGTCGCGAACCAACCGTGAAATATTATAATTGATTTATAGCGGGAACGAGGTCGAATTTATCAGGCAGTGCGTTCTGGTCTGTTCCACTGGCGGCTGCGGCGAGTGCGCTTTCGCGGAACCGATCGAATGGAACGCTAGCTCGTGGCTATGCCACGCCACGCCGATCTCACCGTTCCACCGGTTCGCCGCATCCGCCGCATCCGGTTGGATCGGCCTCCACTGCATTCGTTTCACTGCCGCCTAGTCGTACTTGGATATGCAATTAGGCATTGTTGCCACGCACCGCCATCAAAATTACTGCGGACCTATTTAACCCTGGATTAACTTGTCGACTATTCGGACTATCAGAATAAGAGAGAGATGGATCGCTCGCGTTATGATTCATCAATTGTTTATTTCGCAAAAGAATCTTAATCTATGTATTTTGAATAAAGAAAATGATAAATCGTGTGCGAAGAATGCGACACATGAGAAGAAAAATAGAGAACAATGTGTGGGACGACGAAAAGATATAGAAAAGAAAGAAAAAGAGGGCAGGGATGAAACTGAAGAAATAAAGAAAGGTGAAAAGAGGAAGAAAAAAATAGGGTGCTAAAAATAAAAGAAGGAGAAGGGAAAGAGAGAAAGAGATTGCTTAGGATCAGGAAGTCCAAGACGAGTGTATTTAATTCGCGCGGTTGGAGAGAAGTGAATGAGAGAGGAAGTGCAGCGCGATTGACAGGGCAAAGGGGGATTTATTCTTTGGAGCGTACGAACGACATCGAACCGCCGGCACGGCGCGCTTCGTCCTCGCCGGGCAAGGGTTGATAATAAATTCAAATTTAGGGGTGCGCGCAATCTGTGATTCAGCACCATTAAGCACAGGATCCGCTAAAGGATGTCCCGCGCACTTTCTCCTAACTTGGCACATCCGCGAGCACTCCTGGGGTCTTTAAACCTACGAACAGTCGAAAGATCAGCCTGCTTGCGAAAGAGTTCTGCCATATTAGCAGCGTATCTCGGTGACCCTTGTCACAAGAACTCTAGATTTTCTCCTAATTACGTCCCATCGAATTTAGTTCGAACGTTAGTAACTCGCGAGACGTATGCACGGAAATGTTTGCATCTCTCGAGCGACTTATGCGACCGGAATATCGTAAAACACGCGATATAAAGTCTAGTTAAGTATCATAGAAACAGAATGCCGGTTCGAGGGTTGCTTTATGGGCAATCGAACCAAGTTTTTAACTGTCTAGATGCTCCTCCTTTCCGGGGCATAAACTCTTGGCGAACGCATCCTCGTGAGTAGCTTTTCGCCAGTAACGAAACAAACGATATCATCGGTATCGAGACACGTGTACTCTTGGCGACGCAAACCTCGGTCATTTTTGTTTCTTCGCCATTGTTTTTTTCACCTTTTGCACGAACGGTGGCTTGGGGCTCAGTTAACGAGAGAACCGCGATATCGATCTGCGTGATAACGAATGTGAAATGGGGACGAGAAAAAGAAGGTTTCTAGGAGGCCTTGATTTATATCGCGTCGATATTTTCCGCAGGTCTCAGTGTTTCTTAATTCGAGGTTTCGCCGCGTGCTCACTGCGGAGGTAATTCGATTTCCTGGCGAATCGGTCGGAAGTAAATCAGAGTACAGTCCCCGGTGAAAACGCGAACCTCTGCCCTTGCGAATAATTTTCCTCAGATTCTTCACCTCGCTTCAGCATATCGCATTATACTCTTCGCCATTTTTCCAAATTAATCATACGTCGGAGCAGATCTAGGAAAATACACGATTCAAATCGTGTTTAACTGGGAAATTAAGGAAAAAAATGAAAAGATATTTTCAATCCAATTCCCTCTATAGTATGTGAATATGGATTATTAGTTGTTCGTAAAAAAGAATTCTGTTCTGTATTGCAGCATAATTTTCTCTCAACCATAATCAGATTCAGATCAGCTTGCGATAAACGTGTCCATTTCGCCAGAACGACGAGCATTCTATTTCGCGTTGGACCCTGCGAGTACCACTCGTTTGGCTGAGCTAAGGAAAAATTCGTAGAAAAGGCGAGAAAAGGAAAACAGCGATGTGTAGTAGTGTAGGTTGCGATATTCAAGGATTACAGCCCTTGTGCGATCGGATCGCGCGCGCACTGGGTGCATGTGCTCGCGAATGTTCGCCTGGAAGGACGTTCGAAACCTTCGCCACGACAGCTCGAAATACGGCTCGTAAGTTTTTATGCGACTAGCTTTTCCCGCAAGCTTCGCTCGTGGAGAGCTTGCCATATTCCTCCAGCGAGAAGCCGGTATCGATAGGACGCGAACCAACCAACCCCTGACTGTGCACGGCTGATAACAAAAAGGTTCCGAACAAAACCCACCTTAAACTCTCATCTTCCCATCGGATTCTTTTTTCCCCCCGCAAAACATCGGCGATTGGCAAATACGAAATTGGGAGTCGCTTTGATGTAAGTACGAGTTAGATTAATGCTGCAGTGGTTAGACACGGTTGACTTAAACCACTGAAAATTTAGAGGAAATATTGCGAATTACTTAGCTCGCGATCAATCGCATTTTTTTGATTAGAAATACATTGTTTCATTCGATTTGATTCTGGGGGCTGAAGTTAGATGGGAAGGAAAGTTCGTGCAAACTGTCGCAGTGACGAGAAAGTAAGGAGAGTCAGGCAAAGTGATGGTGTGGTCGAATTGGAAGGCGAGTGTTGGCAACGTACGCTCCTTCTTTGGTGGTTCCTTAGTATTCCGGTGTGGGATGGTCGTCGAGAAGCGATTTGACCAAGTTTAGCCGATCCAACGCGAAGGTTCGCCCGAGTTCACACGTACGAGCACTTTTAGCCGATCCTTGCCTAAGGTGGTTCTTCGCAAATCCGTCTGGCCCAACGTGGCAGGGCCACCGAGTGGAATACCAATTCCCAATTTGTCCGGGCATATCGACTGGGCACTCAAGGGCGTGACACAAATACCAGATGCAATCAGCGGCTTAACCGTTCGAAGGCACCGAGAGTGCAATCCTCGGCAACCTTAATCCATTATAGCTCGTCGTCTCACGAAATCTGGAACTCTTCCTTGAGAACGACCTAGCCACCCCCAATTAACAAACAGGTTCGAAACTCTCCGATACTCTCTCGGGACATAAACCTGAGTATAATGTGCAATCCTACTTTGTCTATTTTTATTATAAAAATATACGAAGCAAGCTAACATATTCAGAAGAAAATTCAGATATACAATGATCGAGTGACGAATAATAGAAGTATGACAATGGGAGAAAAAAAGTGACAGTAAGAGGAAGCAGAGAAAGAGCGAATGAGGTCTGTGACCCGATATCTTCGCATGCCAGGAACGAAATCCGGTTGGTTCTCTTCGAGGCTGCTCAGCACCTCAATATTGTCGCTATCTCTTGTATACAGTTGCCGCCATATTCCGGCGAGAAGCCGCCATATTACCAGAAACTTCCACCCCCTTTTATGTGGCTTGCCGCGGACCGTCTCCGCGAAAACTACCCCCATAAAAGTTGACGACTTAAATCGCGGGGCGTATGCCTTCGCCGAACTGCTCGTCCTCGAGTGAAGCCCCCTCCTGAGGAGGTCGCCGATGCTCTTACGATCGCGAAGAAGGAGCATTTTGGAAATCTCCCGATGGATCTTCCTCCCTCAGGATCTTTTCCGCAACTAGATGCGGCGCATGCATGGATTTGATAGAAATTTTCCATCACGGAAGACCGAACTGTTTTCACTTACCCTTCACAATTCGCCCATTTTTTATTACATTTTTATCCTCACGAATTTTATTCCTTATCTTTATTCTTTATTAAATAGTTGGAAATTATATTTATCTGTTAATTGGAAATTACAATTATTTCTTTATCGGTCTAGATTACTAATACTTCTCGAGGCAACTGTCAAAGAGACAGCTTCGATGTGTTGCATCCAACGAAAAAGCCCACTTACGGAAATACTGAACGATCTTTGGAGCACCAATTCCATTTTCTATCTGCTGAAAGTCGCGGGCGTAAAAGTTATACCTGCGAGATTATTTTCAGTGGCTCCATGGAAATTGCCGCGAAAGACATTCGATTATACCTGACGGAGTTTATCATCGGGCTTCATAAATTTCGGAGCGCGCAAAAGCAATCTGCGCCTCCGTTCGAAATATACCCTAGAGCAGAGGATCTCCTCTTCGGAGGAGAAAAAGAGAAGGAGAGGAGAGTCGTAATCCTGGCGGAAGATATCCACCGATAAAAAAGGGGGACAGGAGAAGGAAAAGTTGGAAGAGAAAGAGAGAGGGGATGAAAGTGGCCGTAATGAAGCAGACCAAGATAAATATGGAAAGGAGGGCTTAAAGCAAATGGCAACCGAGTACAGATATCCAGGCTCAATATGCTTGAAAGTGTCCCGCTGACGTAGCATTTTCGAATTGAATGTCCCGAGGATTAGTTTTATCGTCATCCTTCACGTTGCGTGGCAGCCGAGAAAATGGAATTCTCAAATGACCACTAAAAAATTGCGACTAACGCAACCTAGCTAAGTTAAGAATATTTATGTACGTACGATAATAACAAAAACAATACATATATTGAACTTAATCGACAATACTCATGATTGAAATATATAAATTAAATTATTTTCTATAGAAATTTATTTAATATAACGAGTACCGTTTAGAACAACCGAAAATTGCACAACATTTCCGAAAGCAGAATGATTACTGTTTGAAAAGTCTTTTGAAATTAATCGGATGATCCGTATTGCAACTAGAAAGTGGAGAAGGGAAAAAAAGAAGGGAGGGGGTTAAGCAAACTGTAGTCGAGAGAACGCAGTAGTTTCCACTTTGCGGCTAATATGACCGATGTATGTATTAGGGCAGGACACGTATGGGGCAGGGGTGCATAAATATGTGCGTATGCGTCACCGCACGCATAAGTGCCGATGAGGGGATTTGTAAATGATCTTAACGTCTCCCGTCAATCACTTACACAGCTTCGACACGCTCGGCCACATTTGCAGCTGACAAATCAAGGACATTACAATTCATTCGCCAATTTTGCAAAATCTTGCGACCGTATTATTTTTTAAACCAATATATGAGCTAAATAGTGAAAGAACATTGAAATATGACTCAAGATACATTGCCACTGCATACGCTGATCCAAATCCGAGGATCACTATTGGAATAATAAAACAATTGAAAATCTGTGTCCTCGGATGAAAACGTGACTGGGAATGGTGGTGGAGCGTCGAATTATTATGTCACTCGGTGCCCTTATTACAAAAGCCACTTCCTTCCACAAACCAAAGACCCTGGAGAAGCTTGGAGTCAGTAGTAATATGCTTAAGCGTGTTCTCCCCAATTTCTCCGGCGGTCGTCTCAGAACGCCAGAGTCAAGCGCCTCGAAGAACCGGATGAAGATTCTTTCGGACAACTCACCAGACAGGATTTTTCGCGAAAAAATCTCCCTTCGATGATATACTGGCAGTGGTACAGGGGCACTCGGTAAAGTTCTCTTAAGACGTCTCGGAAGCTAAGGTAAAAAGAATCTTTCCTCGGCAGGCCGGAGAGGCGAAATTACGTCAAAAGTCTGGAGAATTTATCGGAGCACTTTTTAAAGTCCGCCTTCGCGCGATTAGCATATTATTTCTATGGGAGCCGCGACTGAAGAAAGAGAGAGAAAGAGAAAACGAGTGGAATGCGCGAGCTCGCATCAAATATGTTGATAAATGATCCCTTTGAGCGATGAATAGGTGGCGTCGGGCTTCTACGTATCCTCTTTTCGCGTGCACTACCCATTTGAATGTCAGACGGAATACCTTACCGCGTTCGATCACTCAAAATCACAAGCGTCTGCATCCTCTCGGCCGAATATTTCGCTACCACGAGCTTTCTATCGTTCCTTCAAAGTCGCGTATCCACCGCACCCTCCTCGTCCGTTCCTTGATCCCAAAATGATTTAACGCGGCCGCTTGAAGAAGAAGAAGATGCGAGGAACAGTGAGAAGCTCGAAGTGGTAGATACGAATAGAGTTATAGGTACACTCGAGGAGAGAATTGACTCGAGAATTGGAGGTAGGGGGTGAAAAGATGAAGCGGATACTCTTTGATGTCGCACCCTGACACTCGGAAGACCGGAAAAGAAAGCAACCCGATGTACGGTGGTCACTGATGCAAAACAGTCACACATCCGTTTCGCCAATCAGGTCCGATCGCTATGCCTAGTTTCTGAACGTCTTCGGAATCAGAAAACGCTCTCATAGTATCCAGAGGGTAAACTAATATGCGGTTACTCATTCCAGAGAGAGTAATTCCCAATTTGAGGGAAAATAATAAAAAATTTTATTCGATATTGATTCGATCCAGCAAGCATTATTTTTATTGTATTATTTGTATACTCTAATATGGTGCATTATGCAATTGTTTAAAAGCGAATATTGAGGTCGAGTGCATTAAGGGTCAGTACGATATAAGCAGTAGCGTATATGGTGTATAATATTATAATATCGTATAATAGAATATAAAGCTCAGCGTTAACGGGTTCATGCAAATGCACAGCAAATAACCAGGATTCTATGGTGTTGATGAAACGGTGTCTATAAAATTGTTATTTTGTTTCTCTATTAATGTTAAACGTGTTAAACGGATGCGTCGACTTTGAAAAAGAAAAGGCGTGTTTTCGCTTTCTTTTCAATTTGGAAATATGTTTAATGTGATCCGCACATATTAAGTTAGAGCTTTCGCGTATTTTAAATCCTAGTTATCCTGGGAAAACATTTCAGGACAATTCCTGTCGCTCTTTGGATCGCATGAATACAGAGTGGTTTCATAAATATCGTCGTTGCAGTCGGTGCAATTGTAATTACGAGACAAAAAGCGACTGCGACGATACGCAATTGTTACGTTACCCCTCGAATGCGGACAGTTAAACATTTCATCCAACACGTTTGTGCTCGATAAATTCTAGGGAATTGTGGTTTGCGAGAAGGACGAAGAGGGGAAGAAACGGCGATAGCTTGACAATTAGCATGATAAAAGGAAGGAGACGCGTCGGAAAACATAACGAGAATGGAATAAATTCTGTCAGCATTAATTGCTCCCGGCCAATACGCAATTGTTCAGCAAGCTACCGAATTCCTGCGATGTTAACGTGAGGTATGGTATCACAAATTTTACCATAGGCTGTTATGGCGATTCTCCTTTGAATCTGACTGCCAGATAGGGGTAAGTTATCGACATGCTTTCGCGCGGCGGAGATTAAATATCTGAATAAAATACGAATTCGAAGCAAAACCATTTATTATTAATGTATATAGTTCAAGTCAATAAAATAATTTTCACGTTATATCCTCTCTAATTGATTTCGTTCAATAACTCTAATTAGAGAATGCAATGTGGAATATAAAAGAGGCAGATTTTAATGTAGATCTTAACTGTACATCTAAAAATGTCATTTGAATGATAATTAAGTATAAAGATGAATCAGATAGGATTGGATATATAATTCTATATAGTATTTGTACAAGTTTCCAGCGGCTACGCCATTAGACAAGCTACAAATATGCTAACTGACCTTTCACCAATACCCGTAGCAAAATCAATAGCTAACTAATCATTGAAGAGTGCTCAGTGTGAAAATGGAAATGAAGGACGCCGTATTAATAAAACCTTTCGCATCCCGATTTCAGCATGATTCCAGAGAACGAGTCGTGTAGACTGAATTTCAGAGTGAGAATCGTTTGAAGGCTGTTATCGAAATGTACGATTGCCGCTTCCGGAAGTCGGAGATGGTAGAATTCTTATCAATTACAGTAGGAAAAGCATAATCACACGAAGGAGGGACGAGCGAAAAAAGCAAAAGTAGAAAGGCCTTGCCGTAACATACTCTGCTCGAGTGTGCAGCCACCGATTACTGGAGTTAGAAATAAATTGGTAGCGGTGTTGGTGTGCGTCTATTTTTGAACCCGCTCCCTAGGACAAAGTCATGACTGCACATACTCGTCGCGGCTAAAGCTCTGAGCCGCATTTTTTTCTCTCCTCTTTGTGCTGCTGCTCACGGTCTTCTTAATACTTTTACCTCTGGCACGAGCTAGCAGCGAATTGTTCCAGTGAATCTCGATTCAAGCAGTCACCGTCCCGTGTCAGTGGCCCTCGGGAATAGTTTCGCGGCTAAATCTGTTCAAAATTGTGCCATGCTCTCAAGAGTAGTATATTTCCAGCAATAGAAAGGTATGTCTGATTGCGATGTTTTTATAGAACCTCCAATTAATATAATCTTTTTCCACGCAAACGATACGAATCGGAAGAGATAAATATTTATGTGATATCTACAAAAAGTGAGAAACTTTTTAATTGTTAAATACCCGGTAATATCGATGTGCTGCAACATTTATAATGGCAGATAGTCTTCGGATCTGTTGCCGCTAGCATTCCGGTAGTCAAAAAATTTTTATAATAATAATCATTGAAGTGCGTGTGTAAATTCTTTAAATATCGAGTTGCGAGTCGAGATCGATTGTGCGACATGCGTAATGGAAAGCAATCCATAAGATTGATAATAGCTTCCGGATTCGGCATTCCCACAACTGTCAAACTCTCAGAGTTGTGAGGTTATTACTTTTCTCTCTCTGTACTCGAATAGATCGCACATGTTTAGTACTATCACATCGACAATGAGTGCGCGCAGGACGCGTTCCGTATTTCTTCTCCTCTTCGTAATTTCGCTCCTCGGAGCTGTTTATCCCGGCGATGCTGCCTCTGCTCATATGCACACCCATCACCACAAGAAAGCCGAGAGCAACGAGCGAACGGAAGATGGTGCGTTCAGCCCGCGAGATGTTGACCATTACGTCGATGGAGAGCATCATCAGGAATTCGATCACGAAGCCATCCTAGGTACGCAATCTTTTCTGCTAAATCCATCTTCAATCCTAATTCTATTAGCGCTTTATTTCATTTCGTATTCTCTAATTTACAGGAAGCATTAAGGAAGCAGAGGAATTTGACAAACTCCCAATGGCAGAGTCCAAAAGACGCTTAGGTATCTTGCTCACAAAGATGGATCTCAATGGCGACAAGTTCATCGAAAGGAACGAATTGAAAGCTTGGATACTTAGATCATTCGAGTAAGTTTAACCTTCACGTACAACCTAAGAGAGCAGGAATGGGAAGGGTAATAAATATATGTTTCTTGCTAAACAGTATGCTTTCTACGGAAGAGTCCCAAGATCGGTTAGAAGACGTTGATTCGGATAATGATGGAAAAGTCAGTTGGACGGAGATTCTTCAAGATACGTATGGGGCAGACCCAGAGGAAATAGCAGCAGACGATAAACTCATTAACTATGACAAACATACGTTTAAAGCTGCGGACGTGAATGACGATGGAGTTTTAGATACCGAAGAATTTAAGGCTTATACTCATCCTGAAGAGACACCAAGGATGTTCCCGGTGTTAATGAACCAAGCTTTAAAGGAGAAGGATGTGAATCAGGATGGGTTGATTAACTTTCAAGAATTCATTGGGGAACGAGCGAAATCCGAGGACAAAGAGTGGCTCATAACGGAGAAAGATAAATTTGATAATGAGTACGACAAAAATGGCGATGGTATATTGGATTCTTTGGAGATTTTTCACTGGCTTATACCAAGTAACGAGTGAGTATATTGAATTAACAGCCCTTATCAATTACATTTCTCATACATATTTTTCTCATAATATTGTTCATTTCGATTCTCGTTTTCAGAGACATCGCCAATGACGAGGTAGACCATTTGTTTGCCGCATCCGATGACGATCACGATAATAGATTATCGTTTGAAGAAATCGTTGATCATCATGATACTTTCGTCGGCAGCGAAGCAACTGATTACGGTGATCACTTGCAAGATATGGATCGATTTAACGACGAGTTCTAAGAGTTTTTTTACCCACTTTCTCAATTAGTATCGAATACGCACGCGGCGAAAGATATTTTTCGATATATTTCTCGATACGCCGCAACTCTTTTTTCCTCTCGTACGTTTTCGTATTCCTCTTTCTGCAAGCATTTACTAAATCATTTACATTCATTGAGATTAATTACCATTTTGCACAAGAGTAATTAAAATGCCACACAGACCACAGTCTTCCAGTTACTAATGAAAGTGTAGTGCCATAAGTACAATGTAAGCACTATAGTGGTGCATGCTTTGTATGTATTACTTAGCCAGAGTTACCTGAAATATTTTAATTCTTCATTATTATTTATTACGCGGATAGCGAATCGCATGCACACTCACACGATATGTATATGAATCGTTCCGATTGACCGATTTCACCCAAGCAACCTTGAGATGCATCTTATTTTTAAATGGATTATATTCTCTGGTATAGGATTGATCGAGATTTTCCTCGTAATTTTTATGTATAATGTTCTTAAAAATGTGTCTCGAAAGACTCTGTCAACAAGTGTTCAACGATTCTCCTATGATTTTAATAATATGATGTGTAACGACGATCAATGTGTATTGTGATGAATTAATAAGTTTTCCGTTAGTCTTCAGTCCTTAAATATAAACTTAATAATAATTGTAATTGGATTTTGCATTTCTTTTCTAAGGATAAGTATTCGAGAACGCGTCCATATCTAGGGACTTTTGTTAGCAAGACGCAACCCTGATAAATCAAGCTAACCTAGCGCAACACTCGTACTAGTGTTATTGAAAATATATTCGAAGTTGTTTACTGTTTGACGCTTTCTTTGGTTTTACGTAGAAACAATAGATTATATTTAAGTTTTAATTGACCACTTTTATCGTAAACTTGTCAAAATGCCTTACGCTAATCAGCCTTCAGTGCACATATCCGAATTGACAGAAGAAAATGTGAAATTCCAAGTGGAAGACACTGAGCTGAGGTATGATAGGTTATTTTGGTACTTTCTTTTCCTGTTTATTCGCTGTTACATATAATTGTTCGGACACTTTTTAGCGTAGCAAACAGTATGAGACGCGTCTTCATTGCCGAAACTCCAACCATGGCGATCGATTGGATACAATTAGAAGCAAATTCAACGGTACTCAGCGATGAGTTTCTAGCGCATAGAATTGGGATGATACCACTAATCAGTGACGACGTGAGTTAATTAATGTAAAAACGTATCTATAGCAATCGTAATGTATATTCAGAGAATCGTTAACATTGGATCTGGCAAAAATCACTGAATTGTACAGGTTGTAGATAGGATCCAATATACCAGAGACTGTCAGTGCATGGACTTTTGCCCAGAGTGTAGCGTAGAGTTTACCCTTGACGTCAAGTGTAACGAGGAACAAACCAGGCATGTCACGACCGCAGATTTTAAGTCCAGTGATCCTAGAGTACTGCCAGTCACTTCTAGACATCGGGAGGATGACGCAAGCGAATATGGAGAAACCGATGGTAAGTATTGCGAGTAACTAATTCTTTTATCTCACAGGACTTGCATTGCACACTTTCTGCATTTTTAGAAATACTCATAGTGAAGTTGCGTAAGGGACAGGAATTGAAATTAAGAGCCTACGCGAAAAAAGGATTTGGAAAGGAGCATGCAAAATGGAATCCAACTGCGGGTGTTAGTTTCGAATACGACCCAGATAATTCTATGAGGCATACGCTCTTCCCAAAACCGGACGAATGGCCAAAGTCAGAATACAGTGAATTAGAAGAGGATCAATGTATGTAAATTGTATATTTCTTCTTACGGAAAATCTCGGTTCGAGTACTATAGATTCGTGTATTTCTTCTAGATGAGGCACCCTTCAATTGGGAAGCTAAACCTAATAAGTATTACTTCAATGTTGAGAGCAGCGGTTCTTTGAAGCCAGAAAATATAGTAATGATGGGTATAGCTGCTCTAAAGAACAAACTCTCCAATCTCCAGACCCAGCTCAGTCACGAAGTCCAAAGCGATGCATTAAGCATCCATCACTAACTACACATGCAAATAATATGACACAAATAGTACCATTCCGAATTAATTTGTTAATAAAAAGAATGTCTCCTATAATCATTAAAATAGTATTTCTTTTCCTTTTTTGAATGAAGAACGTAAAGTGGCAAGTGTGGTTCTTTTTATTTCTCTCTATATTCGCCGAGTGGTTCTCCCGCCCAAAGTTAGAGACATTTCACAGTTGGCAGCCTGCGCGCGCGTAGCTACCTTTACAAATGTTACAAATGTCGCTCTGCCAACAAGTCGGTCAAATGCTTTTGTTGTATTCAGTGAGAGAGAAGTTTTATTCCTAATTGAGTTATCGTGACGCAGTGACACGCGAGAATCTCCTATTCACCGCTGCTTCACTATGTATATTAAACAGGTACATCCAGAAAAACTTACATGGTGTTACGACCAACTATCGTTTTTTGCGCGGTTCGCATTACTTTCCAGAGACAGACGCCCGCCACTTTGGGCAAATATTATTATGGTCTCAATCGAGTTTTATTCCTAATGGAAATCGTGGAAACACTAATGTTAATCAAAATTTTTCTCACCTCTATCTCTAAAGATGATAGTAACATTAGGTGAGATACACAGAGACTGTGTGACATATCAGTAAAATTCAGAGTAAATATGTTTCAATACATTTATACAATACAGAAAATTAACGTGTGTGTGTGTATCAAATTGACAATTCCTGTCAGACTGATTTTTGTCTTAAACTCCCTTCCTCATTGTTCCTGGGTAAGTCTACGTTAACCGATAAATGTTTTCTTAATTGTCAGGTTATTATTCAAGGATTCAAATCGTACCGTGAGCAGACAGTGGTGGAACCATTTGATCCGAGACACAACGTAGTAGGTATGTAACACAGAATCGTGTCATTCTACAGGAATCATTGCATCAATTATGGAAACCTTCTTTATGTACAACATTGTTGTTCAAAGTTGGGAGAAATGGATCGGGAAAAAGCAATTTCTTTTACGCTATTCAATTTGTCTTGAGCGATGAATTCTCTCACCTCAGACCTGAGCAGAGACAAGCTCTGCTACACGAAGGAACAGGACCCAGGGTGATTTCTGCGCACGTGGAAATTATATTTGATAATGCTGACGGACGATTACCAGTATGTAACATTATTGCTTTTAATTAGTATGTAAATGATAAATATAATAAATATAATAAACTTTTAATTGATTCAATAGATAGATAAGGAGGAAGTATACCTGAGAAGGGTAATCGGATCAAAGAAGGACCAATATTTTTTGAATAAGAAGATCGTAACTAGAAACGACGTAATGAACTTGCTGGAATCTGCTGGATTCTCAAGATCCAATCCCTATTACATTGTAAAACAGGGAAAGGTAATGAACGTTTCGTAGTTTTGTAATGTTTCAATATCATAAGTTAATAAAGGTACAATTTCGCTACACAGATAAACCAAATGGCTACAGCTCCAGACTCACAAAGATTAAAACTGCTCAGAGAAGTGGCAGGTACCAGAGTATACGATGACAGAAGAGAGGAATCAAAGTCAATTTTAAAAGAGACCGAAGGGAAGCTAGAGAAAATTCAGGATTTCTTAAGGACAATTGGTAAGTGATCCTAAGACATAGAAACAACGTGACAGAAAGACAAGACTTAACGTTAACATTGAATCGCAAGAGGAACGTTTGAAGACATTGGAAGAAGAAAAGGAGGAGTTAAAAGAATATCAGTGGTGGGATAAACAACGACGGTGTTTGGAATACGCGATACACGAGCGCGAATTGAAAGAACACAAGAGAAAGCTGGAGGAATTGGAGAAATCCAGGGCCAATAGTGGTGCGGAACAAGCAAGATTAGGCGCAGAAGCTAAAACCGCACAGGAAATGGTGAGAGCAGCAACTAAACGCCTAAAAGAGGCTAAGAAAGAAGTGCAAACTGCAAAAGAAGAAAGAGATACTCTTAGGTAGAATATTTCAAGCAAGCCTCTGATACTCAAGTATTTTTGCCTGTTTAACAGAGCTCGATACATGTTTGCATAATAATTTCCAGTGCAGAGCAGCAGCAATTACTGAAAGAGAAAGCAAAGTTAACTTTAACGATTAATGACTTACTCGAAGAAGTAAAGGGCGACAATGATAGTAGAAAACGCGCGCAACAGGAGTTGGAAAAATTGAAAGTGAACATTGCAGCGCGAGAAGCGGAATTGGAGCAGCTCAAGCCAGAAGTAAGGCAGAATTTTCACATTCATATTAAATAGAAATTGTAAGAAATACAAAATTACTCAATCATCGATAATTTTCAGTATGAAGAAATGAAACGCGTGGAAGAAGAATGCACACGAGAGTTGCAATTAAAGGAGCAGAAACGTAAAGAGCTGTATGCGAAACAAGGTCGTGGTAGTCAATTCACAAGCAGGGTACTATAAGTTTAATCAATTACGCCAAATTATTCAAATCCTAGAAAGTATCAATCACTCTTAATTATTAATTGTGGCATATCACAGGACGAACGAGACAAGTGGATACAGAATGAATTGAAACAGTTGACAAAACAAATCAAGGACAAAGAAGAACACCAAAGGAAAATCAGTGAAGATTTGAAGAGAGACGCAGAGAAACAAGTGGCTTTGGAAAAGAAAATAGAAGAACACACACGTGAAATGGAACAGCAGCGATCGTCGATAGACGATCACAATAAACAATATTATGAACTAAATAAATCTAAAGATCAGTGCCAGGCGACTCGAAAAGAGCAGTAAGTTTAATATTAATTTTTATCACTAATCAAAAGTAGAAATAATTGGGATTAATAAAAGAATTACTATATAGATATCGTCAGGAAAGTGTAATGCAGTTGAATTTATCCGGATTAAAAGAAGACTTAGCCAAAGCCGATCAAAGTTTAAGGTCCATGGCGGGTAAGCCTATTCTCAATGGTAGAGACAGTGTTAGGAAGGTGTTAGATACGTTCCGGTAAGTTTTTTTACTGACATAATCTCATTCTCAAATTATTTATTATAATCAATTAGAATTATTATTATTATGTCCTTTTTTATAGAGGACGTAAAGATATGGCCAATGAGGTCAGTAGTTATTACGGGCCCGTGATAGAAAACTTTAGTTGTGACAAGAGTGTTTATATGGCTGTGGAAGTAACCGCGGGTAATCGATTGTTTCACCATATCGTGGAGACCGATAAATTCGGAACGAAGATATTGAAAGAAATGAATAACCAACGTTTACCCGGTGAAGTAACTTTTATGCCGTTGAATCGATTGCACGTGAAACACATAGATTATCCGGAAACCACTGATGCTATTCCAATGATATCGCAATTACAATACGATCCCAAATATGATAAAGCATTAAGGTAAATTTGGAAGAAGAATTCGCTTGAATATTCATTTTTGGTATTTGTCCCACGATATATTTCTCTCTCTCTTTTAATTTTAGATATATTTTTGGGAAAACGTTAATTTGCCGAAATTTAGAAGCGGCTACGAATCTGGCACGTACGTCTGGTTTGGACTGTGTCACTTTGGAAGGAGATCAGGTTTCGTCAAAGGGTTCCTTGACCGGTGGATATTTCAATACCTTGAGATCTAGATTAGAAATTCAGAAAACAAGATCGGAACTAATGGCACAAATCTCGTCTCTCGAGACGCAATTAACGACTCTCAAAGATGAAATTAGGAAAGCCGATCAAAATATTAGCTCGTACGTCAGTGAGATGCAGAGAACAGAAACGAAAAACAGTAAAGCAAAGTATGTTAATTTCACCAAAATCACATCGTTCAATATATTCTCGTTATATACATCTATATATAAAATTGTCTATGTTTAAGGGATGTGTATGACAAAATGAAGGCAGAAATTCGTCTTATGAAAGAGGAACTGAGTGCTATAGAAAGATATCGTACTCCTAAAGAACGGAGTCTGGCACAATGTACATCCAGTTTGGAGGCAATGCGTGCCACAAAAGAAGGCTTAGAAAGCGAATTGCATCAAGAACTAATGGCACAGTTATCCGTTGCTGATCAGCGTCAAGTATGATTTTTATAAATTACGGTTTTTGATCAGAGATTCAGGAATTTGTTGTCTTTGTAATACGTAACGTATCTTTAGGTGGATACTTTGAACGACGATATAAGACGCCTCACGAAAGACAACAAAGAAGCATTTGCAAAGCGTATGCGACTGGAAGCCGAGAAGAACAAATTGGAAAATTTATTGACGAATAATTTGGTTCGAAGGAAGGACGAACTGGTGCAAGCTTTGCAGGAAATATCGGTGGAAGATCGTCAGCGTCAATTAGAATCGTCGAAAGCCCAATTAGCGGACATCGAGAAGAGACTCGTAAAAGTGAATTCCGACATCAAGTCTCAAAATGAAAATGTGAACAATGCAATAAAGAAAGTAAGTGAAAAGTTAAGTCTAAATTCTTCTGATTTATTAGGGTATTTCTATGTTGCATTATTACGTTCCTTTATTCCACATAGCAAAAAGCAGAATCCTCCGAAGTAGAAAAGTGGAAAGTGAAGGAAAAAGAAGCACAGGAGAAAATCGAGGCGGACGCGAAAGACTTTGAGAAGTTAGCCAGCAAATTAAATATCTTGCAGCAAAAAATTGTTGAATGCACGCAAAAAATTACTGAACTCGGTGCTTTGCCCAGTCGGGAGTTGTACCAACAATTTAGTGTAATGTCCACGAAGCAGTTATTCCGAGAAATGGAGAAAGCGAATAATCACCTTAAAAAATATAGGTATATTTCGATTTAATTCTAATCATTTTCTTCTTTTTTTTCAAAATTCTCATTTTTCCCCTCATACAGATTTAGCATTTAACATTTCATCTGTTTTCAGTCATGTAAATAAAAAGGC
Source organism: Trypoxylon attenuatum (assembly GCA_963989405.1). Taxonomy (NCBI): domain Eukaryota; kingdom Metazoa; phylum Arthropoda; class Insecta; order Hymenoptera; family Crabronidae; genus Trypoxylon; species Trypoxylon attenuatum. The sequence goes on along the minus strand of OZ022488.1, from coordinate 4,819,323 downwards.
GTTGGACCAGTTCATGTCGTTTAGTGATCAGAAAGAAAAGTTGGTGAAGAGGAAAGAAGAGCTCGACAGAGGCGACGAGAAAATTAAGGAATTGATGTCGGTGCTAGAACAGCGAAAATGCGAAGCGATTCAATTCACATTCAAACAAGTGAGCAAGTATTTTAGCGAAGTATTTAAGAAACTTGTACCTTCGGGTCACGCACAGCTCGTTATGAGAACAGCGGATGGTGACGAAGGTGACGAAACAACGTCGGAAGCGGCAGATTCAGATCGATTCATAGGTGTTGGTAAGAGATCATCTAATTTTAATATTATTTTATCAAATCAGAGTTACTGTTCAATAAAAGGAACCTAAATTATGACGTAAATTACTTATACAGGTATTCGAGTGTCTTTCACTGGTCTGCGAGGTGAAATGCGCGAAATGAATCAATTATCCGGCGGACAAAAATCATTGGTAGCCTTAGCGTTGATATTCGCAATTCAAAAGTGTGATCCAGCACCGTTTTACTTGTTCGATGAAATCGATCAAGCTTTGGACGCTCAACACAGGAAAGCTGTCGCTGATATGATCCATGAACTTAGTTCGGATGCTCAATTCATCACTACGACCTTCAGGTAAAAATATAATTTTTACCAATATTTGCAAATATATATATATAAATACATATATAATTGTGTAACCGTTTTGCAGACCAGAATTATTGCAGCATGCAAATAAGTTTTACGGCGTGAAATTTAGAAATAAGGTTTCGCACGTCGAGTGTGTTACGCGAGAAGAGGCTGCGGATTTCGTGGAAGACGACACTACACACGGTTAATTTGGGAAAAAATTGTATGAAACGGCGGCAAATCATAAAATCACTCAAGAAAGAACTATTTTCTTTTAAAGCAAATTAATGAAGAAATCTGAGTGGTGTAACAACATGACCGTGGCTACCAATATCTTTTACAAATTTTACAAAACAGTTGTATCTATTATGGGCATCAATTAACAGAACGTTAGACTTTTATTGATTTTTATACGATAAAAGCATCGAGTTTTGACTCGTAACAGTGACGATGAATATTCTCGATTGATGTATACTTCTTTAGGAAACAATGGACACCAATTACATTTATGATTCATTTGTTCATTTATTTAAACTGCAACATTTTTTGTCTAACTGTCATACCGAGTTCGATTAGTCATTGAAAATACAAATATACCATTTTATAAAAATCCACGTAAGTTGAGTTATCGTTATCGATTTCCTGATATTCTGCATCGTGAATGTACGTATATTATATATAGTATATCGAGAAGAGTTTCTGTGTTTCCTTAGAGCTATACAAAGTTTATACTTGTTTTTCTATTGTATTTAAATACACCATACAATACACAAATGAGTTTAAATATTTTTACATGTCTCTTGGATCGCGAGTACTCATAGGAATGAACGAGCCCGTGGTGCACGCATGAGATATAAAAAAAAGTGTAAAAAAAAATCACTCGCAAGAAATAAAAATGAAAATGACTCAATATTACATTCGAGAAATCTATTTTTCTTTGCGCGATGCGGTTAGACTGTCGTGTAAGCTAGCCACAACCGCTTCGAGTAATTCTGGAATCACTACCCCGTTCACATCAATGAAATTCGCTATAGAGTTGGTAACGTTCCCTTCGTTAACGAGGCCTGTTGCTGAATTCCTTACGGACAAATATAGATTATATTTGTCATCGTGCCTCTTTAAGTACGAACTTGCTTCCCAAATCAAATCAGGATTATATCCTGCTGGATCCCTATAATCGTTGTATTAAAAATTAGTCATAATTAATGGAACATTTAATTATCGATCTGTAGGGATTATGGATCGTACCTTTGTATCGCTACCACAAAAATGCCTCGTTCCTTGTGAGTCACGTACAAAGTTAGGAATGTCATTAAAGTGAAGTACACTGTGACACAAACCACCAGTACTGGTTTCGACGCAGGAAATGGATATAAGTGATCGCAAAGCACCGCTATAATAGCTGTTGTTACCGCTACCCCACAGAGTGCTAATCTCCCATCTAAGAGAGCAAAGTTTTCTATATAGTTATACTTCTTCTTAAGGATGTCTTTGACAGTGTCATCCAGTGCATTTTTTACAGCTGATCCATCCCATTTGTTAACCGTTAAAACCTGAAAAATACCAATTATATTCTATTGAAAATATATTTCATATGTATATTTAACACTAGTAAATCAATGTTTTTATTTTGCAGCCTGTTTTAATGTAGAATTCTGTGAATAATTCCCGAAGGAACTTTGCGCTAATCGTGCCGGTGTGTAGTCGTGATTGAACGCATTGTAATTATAACGATACAATTTATATTGATGACTTATAAAATATACAATTATTAATACAATTAAAGTATTGCAACCTTGGAGAATTTTTACAATATACAAGCAATATCTTTGAATAATGCACCATAGAGTTCTGCAATTTACGAGTACCATACGTGGCAATCGAATAGTTGTTACTTGCGAGAAAAATCAGTAAAATAACAGTCACAAAGGAATTATGAATATTAATAAGTGCACACGTAAGAAAGGGCTTGTGGAATGATGATTAAATATAAATTAAAGATATCTTACGGAATTTTCCGGTGTACGCATCTCGACCATAACCTTTAGCAAAACAGATTTAGACTTCAGGTAATAACGCTCGTGAGTGTACACGTCAGGACCAGAGCTATGACACTCCGTGCAAAAATTTTGGTGCAGGTTTGCTACGCCGCCTAGACGTACAGGAATAAACACTACAAGAGGAATGTGGATGTGACGTTTGCGAGGTGGAATGCTGTACGCCTAGGCGGCGCAGCGAGCAAGTACCAAAATATCTGCACGCAGCATCACTGGTACCACACAATCCTGGCCCTGTCTAGCATCATTGGATTTAATCGTCTGGTCTTTCGACGATTCGTGTGTCACACAAAGTGAGAGAGGGTGTCGTTTTCCCTGGTTTTTCCATTTCCCACGATTGTCTTCCAAGTTCGACAAACGCTTAGCTGTAAGTATAATTGTTTAACATTTCTTTATTATTTGCAACAACCTCGACAACGAATCCGACCGCTTTCGCTGAAGTGCAGATCGTTCTCTGCGACACGATTTATGCGCGGTGACGCGAGTCTGAAATTCTCACTCATTTTCCGTATTATTACAAAAGATTGATGAATTCTTACCCGAATCATGAAATATGTATAATATATTTCATTACTGTCGTATGCATTTTACGTTTGTCCATAATTTGGACATTATATGCGAACTAACAAGTGCCGCCGCCATTCCATAAAGAGCCACGCTTACGAGGGTTTACTTTGTAGGACCAGATTTTCAGGTCCTTACTATTAAACCAAATATTTCTTCTACTCTCTACTTTGACCTATAGTCTACCTTAAGAATATTTCACGTTATTTCTACTCTGACCTGCGTGTTTTTACGTACCACAACTATTCCTCGTTACTTGCTTTAGGTTTCGTGTAAAACTCGGTTGATACAATTTCAGTTCTAGTTATTATGTTGCAAATATATACTTTGTGTTTACAATGTAGATAAATGGTATGCTAACTACGGAAATGTATGAGCTGCATTAACGTTACGATTTTTATCTAATTTGTCGGAAAAGATCGTATTTTACACTTTGTGTAACGTTACACATTGTTGCTACGATACACAAGTACCTTTTTCGATGCTTCTGACGTATATATTTATTGGACTTTTCTATACTTCACGCTGCTATCGAAAAGTTACAAAACTAAAAAATATATGAATTTGCGCCAATAAGTCGTACAAGTAATCAAAATTGTGCATTATGGTTTTTACCTTTTAATCTGCTATGCATATAGGAGTACGATACACATGCGTATTAATCATATCATAAGAACAATGCTTCTACGTCGTTATCTTGCGTTAAGGAAAATTGAAAATATGATCCATTAAGAACTTACGCAGATTGTACATCTAGATACTACTATCCTAATTACATAATCATAAGCATGAATGTACTCATTTGACACATGTCATATGTATTATGAATCAGGCATTATTATTGACTTGCATAACAAGCTTTCGTATACCTGCACTATTTTTTACAGGTATCTATAAAAATGAAAGCCAAAGAGAATAGGCGCATATACAGTTTAACCATATTGTTTAACATACTTGAGATAATCGTATACACTTCTGTATTTATTCTTTATATGTGGTTTCTGTTTTTAAGACAGTCCGTATTGCATATCGATAATGCATACATTTTTTCTTCTCTGCCAATACATTTTATCGAATACTCATACCATTGACGATTGTGCTGGTAATATTTTATTACCAGTCTGTTTGCCAATTGTATTTATGTTCTTGATTTAGATATTAGCGAGCATACTCGATAAGCGATTAAAAATAATTATTTTGATGTTGATATATATAAAATGGTAACCGTATAACCAATTTCTTTAAACACAAAATAGCATCCAAACAAACAGCAGTGGTTAAAACAGTTCGGAATGTGCTAGCAATCAAGTTGCTAGCATTGACTGTTAAAGCATGCAAAATTGGAATCAATGGCAGTTGTCAGCTGGTACAGTTACAACTCCAATGCCGCAACCACCAGTTGGTTATGCTACACCAGGAGCTGACCCTATGGCAATGATGCAAACTTATATGCAATACTATAATCAGCCAGTAAGTATCCTGCCTTTTCTATTATAAGTAGCTCTTCTGTATCGTTCGCTTCTTTTGCAAAGCAAGCATGGGATATTTGTAGTTTAAAAGCGAATAATATTAATCAGTGTACTCTAGATCATAAAATTTTAAGAAATTTTTAATTGCAACAGGCTCCAAGTGGCTATACTCCAGAACAATGGGCAGCGGCTCAACAACAGGGCTGGGCACAATGGCAACAATGGCAACAACAGTATCAGCAATGGCAAGCTCAATATGGAGAAAAGGTATTTGACTCAAAATTCGTTCTTATGGGTTTCAGCTTAATTCGACGCTACATTGTTCTTCTATCGATTGTTTCAGTATCAGCAAACCATGAAACAAATGGGACTGGCTGCGCAAGCACCAGGTTTGTCGAGTGCACCAGCATCAGCACCAGCACCTCCTTTGCCGAAAGATGAAGCAAAACCACCTTTACCCCCAAGTACTGTCAGCACGTATCAATTTACGAGCATGCCTCCGCCACATCAGAACAATCTCCCGCTCTTTCCTGCAAAGCAATCCGCGAGTAGTACGACAAATCCCCCATTACCACCGGGCCAGCCGCCTTTACCGCCTGACGCTAGTACTAGTGACGATAATTCTTCGTCTGGCAAGCGTCCTCTTAATGCAGTTAGTGAATGTAGTAGTGCTAAGAAGATGAAAATTGAAGATGAAGAATTGACAGAAGCCGAAAAGACATTTGACGCTCAGTTTAAGGAGTGGGAGGAGCAATTTAACAAGTGGAAAGAACAGAATGCCAATCATCCGGATAAGGTAGGTGAAATACATCCTTAGTATTTCTCTACATAAGCAGTATACGCACTGACCAACTGATTGGAAGTTTACTAATCTCTCTCTTGATGTTCTTATTTTTAATTATTTGCAAAAAGAGCGATTCTTTTTCCGTAGACGCAATACAAACAATACGAAGCTAAGTGGACTACCTGGCGTGAGAAGCTTATCGAGCGGCGCGAACAAATGCGCAAGAAACGTGAACAGCAGAAGCAAGCTGTCGCAAAGGCAGAAGTGGACAAAAAAAGTTTGCCGGGCGATGAGAAAATATTAAATATTCTCTCAAACTCTGAAAATCAAGGCTTGATCAACAACTTATTAGGTATTGGGAAGAGCCTTGGTTTAACTGGAAAACAAACCAGTAATATAACTGCACCTCCACCACCACCGCCATTGCCACCTGCCACAGAGGCTTCAAGCCCTAATACGCAATTAATCCCTTCACCACAAATTCCAACATCCGCGATGCAAACGCAAGCATCAGAAATTAGTACGAGTGCGCCTTGGAATCCTCAACAATGGCCACCCCAACCAAATGCCGGAGAAAATTCGGCGCCGTTTTCAAGTTTTCAACCGAGAATTTCTGGCTCTTCCACATCATTATTGAATGCGCCATTTACGCCGCCGAATTTTACACAGCCTCCGCCTAACTATTCAGTTACACCGAATTTTTCACAGCCACCTCCAGGATTTTCTTCCAGCGATGTACGATCGCCACACACTTCTATTAGACCACCTATCTCAGGCAACTTGTACGGACGACCTTTGCATGGGTCGGAGGATGGGCCTGGCCAGAATCTCAAGTCTTCGACCGAAAATACCAGGCAGCCTGGACCACTTAATAATGCCGTTAATCAGTCGCCTAGTTTTGGATTGAATGAACCCAACAGGTCCACTCAACAAGGGAATAATTTTAGACCAGACTCGTTCGCACCTCGCAACGATAATTATAAATTCAATGACGATAGATCTCCGCGAATCGATCAGTTTAGAAGAGACGATAGAAACTATCCTGATGCGAACAGTCCATTTAATCGGCACAAAACAAATTTCAATTCGGAAAGCAACAAATTCGGACCTGCAGGTGATAGATTTGGGCAAGATGATTATTCCGGCCCGCCGAGTGATCGTTTTGGACCAGGAAGTGAGAACCGATTTGGACCTGGGCCGCAGGATCGCTTTGGTTCTGGAAATGATAGATTTGGGCCGGGAGCTGGCGATCGATTTGGAAATGATCGCTTTTCATCTGATCGATTTGGACCTGGGAATGATCGTTTCACGCCTGGCAATGACAAATTTGGATCAGTCAATAATCGTCCCGAATCTAATAATGATAGATTCAATACAAACAATGACAGGTTCGGTGGAGATAGGTTTAACAGGAGTAATTTTGATCGTCCTGATCAAAAGGATAGTTTTAACAATAACTCTCGCAATTTCAACAGGAATAATCAATTTCAACCACCCGACGAATTAGCACCGGAATTGAAGAAACTTATGGAAAAACGAAAGGCAGCAAGAGATGTTTTCAAACCAAGCTTCCTTGACTCTGATAGAAGCAGCAACGTCGGCTCTCTTAGTGAAAGTTTTCGAAAAATAACTGGTGACTTGCCATTTATGAAAAATCCTGCCGAATCGATTTCGCCGAAAGATTTCGGTGGATTGCGAAGTAATAATTTTGGCCCTCGAGGATCATCGAATTTCAATCCACAAGGGAGTGGAAATTTTAGATTCTTTGGATCTGAATTTAGACCGCAAGGTCCAGATTTTGGGCCCCGTGGTGGTGCTCCTCCATTCGGACCTAGAATTCCCTTTGATACACGTGACGTTTGCCCCCCACCTTTCAGGGGACCCATTGATTTGGATCAAAGGATCGGAAGGAATTTTGATTCAGATCCTATTAATCCAGAACGTGGATCGAAGTTTATCGGTACTAATCCCAGACATGACTGGAACAATTCTGGTATGACTAGACCTTTGAATAATGTCGCTGCTGATAGAAATGAAGAGTCTGCAAATAATCCTAACGAGCCCAGTAGTACTGCGCCAAGTATAGAAATAGCGAAATCTGCTTCAATTGAGCAAGGCAGTGTTGAAGAGCCCGCACGAGATCCCATTCCATTATTAGAAAAAACACCTTGGACTGGCGAAGGTCAGTCCCAAGCTGCAGTTCAGAACAGTACAACGGATCAAGCAAATACAGCAATTGGACCTACAATAGGAGGTAAAACAGATTTACACGTCGTAAAGGAAGGTCCTCTTCGTGAGGACAATGTGGATAATGCACCTGATATGCATAACACTGGTGACCCTACAGGAAAAAATTCTGAATTACCCTTTATGGGAGAGAACGACCCTAAGCCAGAAGATTTAAATATGGAACCACCACCTGAGTTACCTAATTTGGGCCCAATTGTTACCGATGGTACTGACGAACTTACAGACAGTGTTGAAACAGTTCAGGAGCCAACGGAGGAACGAGGACTACCCAGAGCATTTCCACCTAAATCTGAGCCGTTTGGACCCAGAAGTCCTTTCGATGGTCCGTCTGGTCCACGTGGAATGCAATTTAGACCCAACGCATCTCCGATTTTTGCTCCTCGGGGTCATCAGGAGCCACGATTTCCTTTTGGGCCGAGAGGTCCAAATGCTTTTCCACTAAATTCTAGTCCTAATTTGCCTCCATTTAGAAGTCAACCTTCCAATATGGCACAATTCGGGCCGCAGAATTCTAACGGGCCTGATGGACAATTCGGACCGGGACCTGGTCCTAGGGGTTTCGGTCCTCCTAGATTGAATGATATACCGTTCGATAATCGAGGTCCTGACAATTACGCAGGACCTAGTGATCGGTTTTCTAGTCAAAAGAGACACAATGACAGTTTTCCGGGCCACCGTGGCCCGAATGAAAATGTTTTCGGTCCACGGGGACCAAAAGACATGCCATTTGGTTTACGTGGGTGTAATGACAGATCGTTTAGTAACGAAGGTTCAAAGTTTGCATCACCAGACCCTTGGAATCGTAATGATGACCAATTTGGTAATAGACCACCATTCGGTAGAAGCTTTGAGGAATTCAGAACTAGAGCTAGTAAAGAGGACCTGAATTCAAATACGCCATACGGGGGATTTAAGCCTGATAGTGTGGGTGGAAATTCCGATAGAAATATAGATAGAGGTGGAACCGATATGCGTGGCGATGGAAGAACCGATCTACGGGGACCTATGTTTGATAACAGTGAGAAATCACGCTTACAAGACATGGATCCAGGAACTCGTCTTGGACCAAACGAACCACCCACACCCTTGTGGAAGCAACCATTTTCAAAGAACAATTTTGGTGACACCGATCAAAGAGTCAATATGAATCCCGATATTCCGCCACTTCCTATTAACCGATCAACTCCACTTGGCGATAAATTAAGATCAGAAAAGGATATCGGTGATTCTATTGAGTCTTCGGTAGGAGACTCGAATCGGTTTGGTGGTCCAAATATACCACCCAAACGACCACTGGATAACCGGCAATCTCAAGCCAGGTGTCCAGGTCAAGAATTTTGTATTGAAAAACAATTCAATTATAATCACGGTGAACTTCCGACAAACAAGAAATTCGTCGAATATGTCCCTGCTAAGATAATTGACTATGGCCACACTTCACGTATTTCCATTCAAGACAATTTGAATCCTGTACAGTGTTTCGATTATGGACATGGCAATTTAAAGCCAACAGTGCCGGATAAAGAGACGATCTCGAAGAAAGATTTCAGACATTGGGAAGAGAGTGAGCAGAACTTAAGGGATTACACGGAAAAAATGCGCAAGTATGGAAAGTTCCCTGGTGGAAGAGACTGCAAGCGTTCCGTCGATTATGGCCACAGGATGGAAAGCGAAAGGATGGACGATAGAAGATACGACTACGAAAGAAGAGGCAAAGATACTTATAGAAGAAAAGAGCGAATGGAAGATCGGTACGAGCGTATCTCTGAAAGAGATAACGATGTCCGGTATCAAAACGATCGAAGTAATAATAAAGGTAATTTGATGGAACTTTTGGTTGTATCTATCTCATCATTTGTCGTCTTTCTCCATTTCTTATGAATATCTTGTATTTCTGTAATCTGCTCGATGTGATTTCGACTTATATTTTTTTGTATTGTTGCCTCCTTTAAAACAGACCACAGGCCACAGGAAAGGAGTGAAATCACTCATAAGGATACGAGTAAAGAGAATAGTAAAGAAGATGACAGGTACGGTGGTAATAATAATACTTTCTATACAGCACTCTGATGTCGCTCGACATATATTTATCGTTTAGATAAAACATGATATGTGGCTTATTTTTTCTCTGAAAGAATATCTTTGAAAATGCATAACTTTCTTTAGATCGAAAGGAAGTATAAGCTGGCAGGACAGCTCGAGCAAGAACAATATAGGGGCGAAGCTACAAGATGTCAGGTATGTATCGCTGATTACAAACTGACAGTACAGGTTTTTGATTCTGCAAATGGTTTTATACGATCAACGACTTTTACTTCTTCCCTTTAAAAAATATTGCCGAACTCTTATACCGAGTTATAATATATACCTGTATGATATCGAACACACTCATTACCGTTTCCGAATTTTGCATACAATGTACTTAATTTTCACTTTCCCGAAAGAACCAATGCAAGCGTTAAATTCTAGAGAATTTCATGCTAATTTTGCGTGAAAGAATTACTTTCCGTCATGATCCGTATATGGTTTTCTCGTAGCAAAACCACAGTTAAATATGCTTCACGTTTCCAGTTTGTTGGGCCGCACATACAATGAAATGTAATGCGAAACAACATGCTTCTTGTCTTTCTCTGTCTCTCTTTCTTTCTTCTTTTCTCTTCCCTGTCTTTCTCTAATGCAGAGAGAATGAATGCAAAAGTTTTGGCAAACACATTTATTCTTATTGCATCAAAATTATACAAACCAATATCGTTACATTTGCGACATAGTGGCGTATCGACATGCATACATAAGTATGAGTTGTTTAATTGAGTTATCCACAATATTTTGGATTTCTCTTCGTCGATACTTCTTATACATTATGTATACACTGTCTTCTAATGTAGTCAATCAGAGACACTTACTTAACGTAGTGTCAATTAACTGAGACGCCTTAGACATTCGGTCAAATTTACGGAAACTTATGGAAAAATTTTGACGATGCATCAGGCAGGGATTTATAAGAAATATAATTGATATAACACAAACATTTAAATATCTAATATTTGTCTGTAATATATCTATTTATATTTCTTATAATTCACGTTTTCTTTACTGATGCTGAGAATAAATATTTTAGATTACTACACTGTAATCCGATTACGTAGTTGTGAATTGTGATACAAGTCACAGATCCATTTTTTTCAAGTTTGATACATTTTGTTCAAACGAACGATTTTTCGTCATATTTTCAATGTGAGATAACAAAGAAATATTACTTTTAAAATGAGATGACAAATCTTTGATATTTACGTGGATTTTTTCTTTCTAGTGTTTCAGAAAGCAAGAATAATGTTTTGGAAAATCCACCGAAAACGTTGGAATTGGCGAAAACGCCAAATTGTACTATGGTGGATGATTTACTGTGTCCTCCAGGGCGTCAGAACCGACCACCTAAGATAGCCATTATCTTGAGGGGTCCACCAGGAAGTGGCAAATCGTTTGTAGCCAAATTAATCAAGGTAAAGTACAAGTATTCTCTTATAGAAGTGCTGCTAGTACTTACTTACTAATCACGAACTACCATTTTCTATATTTTTTACTGATCATACAGGATAAAGAAGTGGCGCAGGGTGGATCTGCACCGCGAATCTTAAGCCTCGATGACTATTTCCTTATTGAAAAAGAAAGGGAATCCAAAGATGACAATGGAAAAAAAGTTACGATTAAGGTATGAAATTAAAATTTCTCTTCATAAAAATAACTGATAATGAAGGAATAGTTTTATTACAATTTCGTTTGTAGGAAATGGTCTACGAATACGAAGAAGCAATGGAGCAAAGTTACACTGTGTCACTCGTTAAGGCCTTTAAAAAGAATATCACCGATGGTTTCTTTAACTTTATCATATTAGATTGTATAAATGAGAAGATTTCCGATTACGAGGACATGTGGAGTTTTGCTAAAACGAAAGGCTTCAAAGTAAGATATAATTTTCGACGAAATTCTAAATTGTTCTGCTCGTAAAACGAAAGAACATCTGTTAAAAGCTGACATTCTACTGATGTAGGTATACGTCTGTGAGATGGAAATGGATCTACAAATTTGTTTGAAGAGAAATATTCACAATAGAACGGAGGAAGAGATAAACAGAATTATTGATTATTTCGAACCAACTCCAAGTTATCATCAGAAGCTGGATGTTAACTCAATGTTGCAAGAGCAAGCTATTGAAGAAGTAATTTTATAATGGCCCTGGAAATATTTATTCAACATTTACACATTTTACATTCATAATAATTTAATCTGTCATTTTTAGGTTCATATGGAAGATACTCAAGAAACCGATGAAAAAATCCCAGAAACGACAAATGAAGACAGTCAGGATAGTCAAGAAGATGTTTCGGAATCATTGGTAAGTATTCAATTTTGTAAACTGCATAATTTTGTATTTATCATATCTTTCACTGCATATTATTCAACATCTGCGTATAATCTTCAGGGCGTGAGTAAGTGGGAGCGCATGGAAGCGGAGGATAAATTAGGTTTGTATTTATTGGATGTTTTATTAATATTATGTAACTATTGAATAATTTAACAAAAACATTTCGTAAACAGATCGCTTGGACGGACTTGCCAAAATGAAACACGAAGGAAAGGTGCAAACAATGAAGGATTTCCTGCAAGTTCCGGATTACTACAATATGGAAGATACTTCTGGAAAAAAACGAGTATGTTTTCTATATATTTTATTTTCTACACTATTAACAGGAGATCCGTAATTTAATAATTTTTCTTTTCGTGTTTTAGGTGCGATGGGCAGATTTAGAAGAGCGCAAGGAACAAGAGAAAATGCGTGCTGTTGGTTTCGTTGTTGGTCACACGAATTGGGATAGGATGATGGATCCTACGAAAGGCGGAAGCGCGCTTACTCGCACAAAGTATATATGACCTAAGTTTACCCCTCGAATCTTGAAATAGATGTCATAACGAATGGTTCTAGTCGAAATTTCATCTTATTGATACTCGTCTTTAGAGCATTTTTTTAATATGTTAGAATTTTATATAGATTATATAGAAAATAGTTTTCGCAGTTTCCTCGACAATTTTTACGAACATCCATGAGGAATATAATGGTGTGTAAATATGTATGGGGAAGTTTGCGTTTAATCGCGCTGCTCGAAAAGTTTATATGGAAATGTTTCACAAGGAAGCGTTTTCCTTGGGAATCTTGAGATTTGGCAATCAACAAAGACTTCTATCGTGATGCGATTTATTCGTGTTGTTAAGATGATCAAAGCAGTTTCCAAGCTTAGATTTCATCTTAGTATTAAATACTCTGAACGAAAGTTTATATTTCAGTATTTGCATGTTGTAAGGCGTTTCGTTTTTAAGATTATACTTCGTGAATGTCCTATCGAAAGTTAACTTGCAGTTTTTTTTATATATTAAACAATGTGATGGTACTTCATTTGGACGAAACGTTTCAGTCCTCGCTATTTTTCATATCGCTCATTGAAGACTGCAATTATGTATAGATTTACATAAAAAAAACAAGACTCGAGTGTTTTTATCTTGATCCAATTAACAATATCTTTTGAAAAGCAACTTCAATCAAATTCCTTGTATCTCTAACTTGTCATGTAACAACGATATCACTGTAAAGAATCAGTGATAGATGTATATGTCGTTTTATACAGATTTATAGCAAGTTGCTTGTCATCTTTGACTTTACATCCTTTTATAACTTAAGACATCATTATATTCCTGTAGAAGTGCTATAATAGTTTCTTTTTTTTTTTCTTCTACAAGATTATGCGCAATCACGGCTGGATAGAAATATTTTCTCGCCGCTAATGCGAATCATTATTATTCCAGGTTTTTCACCTTGTCCTAGTGAAAATGTATTCTTTGCTGATGTGATATGTGAGAGAAAAAACGAGCTGCCTGCGAGTTACAGATTTCATAAGTTGTGCAACGGCATTTTTCATTATTTCTTAAGAGAGACAAGTTAAAAAGTTTATTTAACGAGTCTATCAAGCTATTTTAGCTTATACATATGTGTATGAAGTCGATTGTAAGAATTGTACATAATACAGTATTGACTTCATCGTATCCATCAACTTTGATATCTAATTTCTCAGCTGTGTGTAGAGTCGTAGTATTAGCGAACGATTATACATTCATTTTCCTACTTTCTCAATGGGAATTCAACCGAGTATGCGCAAACCAAAATCTCAATTCTTCAACATTCTCCGCTCTTATATGAATATATCCCCAAAGTTTGAACAATGAGAAGATACATAATAAATATTAGATTATTTGTTATTTTGACTAAAAAATTTATGATTTCAGAATGTTTATTTGCTACGATTTTTCCTAAAGATTTTCTTTCATTTGCATTAAAGTTCTAATGCAATACTCGGAGAAATATTGGTTTGAATTGACAATTTAAAAGTCGACTATTTTGAGATTTCGATATGTTCGATTTATCATCGCAGTCCGCCATACTGTTCACACACAATGGTGAATAGTGTACTCTAAAACTTTCATAGTCTAAGGCTGTGTGTCTGACGTGTACAAAAGTCAAACTGCGTGGTCACGTGTAGGTTACATTGCAATATTGTGTTAAGATTTTTTTGTTATTAAACGAAAGAACACAATGCTCGATTTGTTTACTATATTCAGTAAAGGTGGAATAGTGCTCTGGTGTTTTCAGAGCACGTCCCAGATTTTCGCTCCTAGTGTTAATGCGTTAATCCGAAGTGTCATATTGCAGGTAAGTTTGTTATTAAGTATATTTCTCACAATACAAAAGCTTATTCTGCTTTAAAAGTTCTTTTGCCTATAAAACACTGAGCAATGCAATGGTTTAACGTTTCTAACTAAAAGCCAAAGGTTTCCATCAAATATCAAAATACTAAATATCTTGTGCATTGACTTGCACTATGGAAAATCTGCCTATAACATTGTTATTAACGTGACTTTTTCAGGAGAGAACGGGTAATCATGCATTTGAACATGATTCCTTGCGGTTGCAGTATAAACTCGACAATGAATTTGAGCTGGTGTTTGTTGTTGCTTATCAGAAGATACTACAATTATCCTATGTGGACAAGTTCCTCAACGATGTTCACTTGGAGTTCCGAGATAGGTTCAAGAACGAATTGGAACACTCTCAATGGTTTTTTAACTTTGACTTTGAAAAAACCTATGAAAATACGCTCGCTTTGGCAGAACAGTGGGCAAAGACTCAATCTAAAGTACCGAAGCACATGCGTAGCTTTGACGAAAGTCTAAAATCAAAAAAGACTGTGGCCAGCATGATCGAGAAAAAAGAGGATAAAGATAATAAGAAACAGGGTACGTGATTAATATATCTTTGGGGTATTGAACCAACGGTTTTATTTGCCACCTCACTGCTTAGAAGAATCAAAAACTCGCTTTTTAATCGGCTGAATTTATACTTAAGAATTATTGCATTGGGAACAATTTTCAACTTGGTAATATTGCATTCTTTCCGATGTATGGGTAACACTAACAAAACATGGGGATCTTATTCTTTGCTTCTAGGTAGAAAGAAGAAGGGAATTTTTACTAATAAAGATGATCAAAGTAAGTTCGTTAATTCTTCTTATAATCCTATGCACTGGTGATTGATACTAACGAGACTTAGTTTTATGGATTTATCAATTTGATAGTTACGCAGTATTGGGGTTTCGATATGAGGATGTTTTATAATATGTAGTTTACATTTAATATTACAGTAAAAGTAGCAGAGCCTCCTAAACAAGAGATATCGAACCATCAAGCGAATCAAAATGGAGAGTTAGACGAAGAGATTTTGATGGCTAATCGTATGAAACTGGTTCAGAGAATGAGCGGGCCAAAAAAGAAGGCTGACAAGCAGTAAGTTCTCTTTGGATCGCGTATATGTAGAAATGATATAGAGAAACATCGGAAAGTGATATTGAAATACAAGCGTATCTTGTTTAACAGAAAAAGTCCAAAGCCAGAAAAAGGTGGCAAGAAACCTCGTGTATGGGATCTTGGCGGTACTAGCAAAGACCTCGCTAATTTGGAGCGTACTAAGGATAAACCAGAAAACGAGAGTTACGTGCAAACTGATACAACAGTAAGTTGAAGCGAAATTACGTATCAGTATCTTTTTAATCGCTTTAAAAATATTTTTGCATTATTCTTTTACAGTTAGTTGGTCGTATGAAAGGCTCAATTCAAGATTTGGAAGTGGAGAGCGGTTCTGAGGATGAGTCAGACGAAGAGATTCAAGATTCCAAACCACAAGTACAAAAAAAAACTAGCAGTATGTTTTCTATGTTCAAGAGTTTGGTTGGGAACAAGTCTATGAAACACGAAGACATGGCACCAGTCTTGGACAAACTGAAAGATCACTTAATTGCTAAAAATGTTGCGACCGATATTGCTCAAAAGTTGTGTGATTCCGTTGGCACGAAACTCGAGGGAAAAGTACTCGGTACATTCGACAGTATTGCGAACACAGTTAGAGCAACACTTACCGACGCATTGGTGCAGATACTGTCTCCTAAGCGAAGGGTCGACATTCTTCGAGATGCCATGGAAGCAAAACGTAATAATAGACCATACGTCATGACATTTTGCGGTGTGAATGGAGTAGGGAAATCTACCAATTTGGCGAAAATATGCTTCTGGTTAATAGAGAATAATTTTCGGGTACTCATTGCTGCATGCGATACATTCAGGTATACATTGCATCTTTCCGTAATATTTTCAAATCATGATTCTTTCCGATAAAATGTGTTTTAAGCTAATTAGGAATTATCTCAGTTGATAATCGTGCAATTCTAAATTCACTTTAAATTCTCTTTTTATAGAGCTGGTGCTGTTGAGCAGCTGAGAACACACATGCGTCATTTGAATGCTCTTCATCCCCCAGAGAAACATGGAAATGTCTCCATGGTCCAGTTATACGAGAAAGGATACGGAAAGGATGCTGCAGACATAGCGATGGAAGCGATCCGATTCGCTAAAGATTCCAAGATTGACGTAGTTTTAATTGATACGGCTGGTAGAATGCAGGATAATGAACCGTTAATGAGAGCACTGGCTAAGTTGATAAAAGAAAATGATCCGGACTTGGTGCTTTTCGTTGGCGAGGCCCTCGTCGGGAACGAGGCCGTTGATCAATTAGTCAAATTTAATCAAGCTCTGGCGGATCATAGCCAATCTGCTAATCCCCATATCATCGACGGCATTGTGTTAACCAAGTTTGATACGATTGATGATAAGGTAAGAAGATGGTCTTGAGATTTCTAATAAATTTGATCCATTGACCCTCAAAAAAGATCCTTTTTGATGGATAATCAATTTTACTGTCTTTTTTATAGGTGGGTGCAGCTATTTCGATGACATATATCACTGGTCAACCTATCGTTTTTGTTGGGACTGGTCAGACTTACACCGACTTGAAGTCCTTGAATGCAAAGGCTGTTGTACATGCCCTCATGAAGTAAATACTCTTGGGAATAATATCATGCCATTGATATCACACTTTCCATAGAATCTATATATATCTATATATCGATATCTATATATAGATATCTATATAATGATTGTTATTAATAAAATCGAGAAACCAGTTGCTATCATGATATAAAGAATTTAGTAGGAACGGTGTTACGTGGTTATTGTAAGATGAAACTTGGCTCTCATATGTTGATGATCAATAACGTTTTACAATTTCGAAAAATTGGGGATTGAGGAATTACTGGAAACATTCGAAAGTGCTTTTGTTAACAAATTATTTATTGTGTAAACCGAGAGAAGAGGATACTTTACGAAATATAATTTCTACAAGGATAATTCGCTAAATTGTATCTGTATATGTATAGAATTTACTGTTGACATACTTCCTGAAACCTGCTACGATTATCATAACATTTCTGTCAAATTGTTCATTAAGACATTCCTACCTTACAATCAATGTTATTATTATTATTATTTATTTGCGACATCATTGTCCAAGTAATACCCTTTGTCGGCGCAGATTCTTGGGCTTTTCAACGAATAGTTGTTTATTAACAATGTTCGTGGATTATATGTTCGATCTTTTCATTGCAGCATTTTTGCGCATGAATCTCTTGAGAATTTTGGTATGGGTACACAGGGGATAGTGAATTCTCATATGTGACCCATCGGTAGTTGATCGCTGCCACGACTATTTCCTTCTCTACTTTTTGTTTCGTGTGACGATTCTTCTTCCAACTCCCAGTGGACCGCGTCGTCGAACTTTTCTTCTTCGGAGATCGAACCGCAGACCGGCATGCGCAAGATTAAACCTGCAAAATGATTAGTTTTATCGGATCCTACAGGACTGTCCCTATGCTACAATTCTATTAAATCGAACTCTTGCAATTCTATCTGAATTTTTTAAGTCGCAAAATTATTAATTCGTTCCAATATAGACATTCGATATGGTTGAGTATTCTTCGTTTAGTTCGATCAACATTAACGTCCATATTAAATTGAATATTTCAAACATTAATCGAATTAGTTTCTTCGGTTGTTTACTCTATTTTGCTATGGAACAATTATTGAGATCTCATTCCAGGAATATTATTTAATACAGGGTTTAAATTCCTATTAGCTATTCAGTTTCAATCTTGGCAGGAAATTTACCGGGCATGCATGATATTACACATGGTTACGGGTCATCCGCGGATCAAGACAGATTACCTGTTATTAACCCGGAGAGTATAGCGATGCCTAAAGTGATCGCGAGTGCCAATAATTGATATGCCGCTTGTTCTCCTGCACTTCTATCAAGACCTGGTGGTATATTGTAATTGTCCTGCATCTCTGCCAGTTTTTCTGCGGAACTCGGTGCTCTTGCGGAGAAGATCTAATAACAGCCATCGGAAATCAATAAGTACGAATCTCAATTAGCAATTCTTCAATATCACCATGTACATTGTATAAATGGAAGATAATATAATAATGCATCGTTGATTCTAGAGTAACAGAATATAGTATGTCATATGTAACTTATTATACTTTCTCATTGATTACACCGCGACGTCATGTCATGGTGCAGAGTTAATTACGTGATTTGCATTACTGTTTGATGATTAATTCGCGCGAGACACGATACGAACCTCGTAGAGGGAATAATCGTAAGAAGCTTCAGTGGCAAGGCCTGCCATGAGTGCGCCGAAAATGCCAGCCAGCACCCCGGGCATTCCGTGGAGATTGTGAACGCCACAGGTATCATGGATATGTAGCCGTTTCTGGATCAGTGGCTGAAACAGTCGGCAGCGTTATTCCACTTGGAGCTACCCGTCGTTCTAATCTCAAACACCCTACCCCTTTCGCCTAGTTAAGAATAATTGATGAGAATGGAGAACACACCTGCATCCTCCCGCAGGATCACATATTCCGCGAAGATACGCTTGCTAATAAGGCAACCAGCGAATCTACGAGACGCAATCCTTTTTCATGACACGACGTACTACTCGAGTGTGCAGCATAAATTAAATGAATTTAATTGTTGTTAAAATAAAATAGACGCGTTGTAGAACTTCTCCTAATAGAGAATTGAATGCTGCGCGGATCTTTATAGTGCGGGGGTGATTCGGCATGGAAACACAAGTTGTTCACGGGGTGGATGCAGTCAGAAGTTTCAGGTTCACCCCGAGAAGACAATCGAAAAAGTAGTTTCCCTGTTATGACTTTGTGTTTCTCGTCCATCAATGGAATGACTTTCCAAGTGCTCTTGTTTCAAGATCCGTTCCGGGGAGTAGCATCTTTTAACGAAGTTGCGACTGATTCTCGCAGAAACACTTGTAAAAGCTAATTTGCCACCGTGCCACGAATTCGTTGAAATTACTTTAGCTCAGCGCAAGATCGATGTTCGCATTAACGGTAAATCTTTGATTAATAAACTTTAGGTTCTCTTTGAAGTCGACCTCGATTAAAGTGTGCCCTGCAATCAGCGCGTCAAGTAGATATGACGCTCTTAATGTATATCTATTCAAGACTGCGAAACGTCTGACGCTTTGTCGAGAGATAATGCGTGTTCTACGTTGTAGTCTCTGAGTATCCGTTAAAAGTAGCCAACCATGGATTAACGAAGATTAATGAAGATTTATGAGATTGTGATTGACTTTGACTACAAATATAATATTGTAGAATGTTTCTGTAGTCAGACTCAAAATTAAAGCTACAGAAATTACAAGTTGGAAAATAATAACATTGAATTATGTATTCAGTAATTCTAAAAGAAAATTATCAAGCGCAGTGGTATGTATGGATAGCGGTTTCTGCATGTTAAATGGAACTTTTAAATCCTCTAAATTGCGAGCCAAATGAACTTCGCCGTGTTCATGCGAGTGGAATGTATATTAACATTACGAATGTCGAAAGCACGTATTAAAACCTTGCGTAAAGTTGAACGCAGCTGCTTCACTTTGATTGCGCGCATTTGTCGAGGCTGTGCATCGCATGCATCGCGCATCCACCGAAAACCCAATTAGCACATTTCAAATGCCTCTTCGCCGGTTCACTGATTCGCTGGGTATGCTTTGTGTAATTAAATCCTGGTGACCCGATGAATCGTGATGCAGCGTGATTTTAATTAAGGGGGTCAATTACCGTGAGGAATTTGTAGCCAAGAACACTGAGCAAACCGGCCAGAGAACCCACGACCAGCGCACCCACGGGCTCGCACATCATGCCTGCGTTCATTTGAAACACAAGGATCGGTTAAATCACAGTAATATGAAGAGCCCAGTATACAATATTCGGCTATAATGAAAGTGTTTGGTTTACCAGCGGCCGTGCCAATGGCAACACCACCGGCTAAGGTTGAATTCTGTATGTGAACCATGTTAAACTTGTTCTCCTTTGAGACCAAAGCAGAAGTGGCGAACGCTACGACGCAGCTACCTGCGATCGACAATAGGGTGTTGATGATAGCTCGTTGTTGATCATCCCCTGTCAGTGTAGCACTGTTAAACGATGGCCAAAACAGCCACAGAAAGATCGTACCTGGAAAATGGTTGTTTCGAAAATACGAGTTTCTCTTTAACTTCTATTATTCGATCTACCGCTTCACGTTCATTACTAAATCCGTATTATTCACATTATTTAATTCAGCATGCAGTGAATCGAGGCGATTGGCAAATCAGAAGCGAACAAATTGTCAGATTCCCCGAATGAATTGAACAGAAATAGATTCAGTTAGAAGTAAAATATTCAGTGTAAACTGTTCAATACAAATTGAATTGATTCGAGAAGCGGGAAAAATAATTAAAGGAAATAAATAATGCAGACCAATCATTGCAAAAATATCCGAGTTATAGGAGGGTCCCTCGAGGTGATGTTCCTTCGGCTTTTCTCTCATGCCAAACACGAAGCTGACGGCCAGTCCAAAGTATGCCCCAAACGCGTGGACAAACATGCTGTCACCTGCGTCGACGGCCTATCAAACGCGAACAAACTCTTCATTAAGTCGCTTGCAGGAGGCACATCATACCTGACTGCAAATCGATTCTCGCCACGAGGACGAAGACAATGCCACGGCCGGGTCCGGCTCCCGGGCAAATTTTTCTTTTGTACTTTAGGATCTCTCAATCGAGCGGCCAGCTGTTGGACGGCAGCGTTCTCTCGATTAATAATTCCTGCGTTCACCCGCTGCGCGAATGCTGTGCATTAAGCAATGCTCGCAATGAAGTCCGACACATGCCAGTATAATTCATCGTGCTGCGAATTGTTTCGAGGTGTGCCCAACAAACGGCACTAATTATTGGAAGCCATTTCTGACCGTTTAAAGAGCGACCGAACGTCGATTCCTTTTGCGAAAAAGCCAAAACGACAATTGTGATTAAACGGTCTTTTATCGTGAAAATTGAAAACAGTGTTGACGGTTGCGAAACGAGAGATTATCGATAGAATGCAGTAGTTTTCATTCAGATTATTGTATATGCTACCTCTTCCATGATTTTTCAATCGGAGTACATTGACTGCGGAGCTGCTTGTTTGGAATATTATTTAAAAGTTACCGATCGCTTGGATCTTCCGCGTCTTTTAACTCTATGAAGATCGAAAACACAAGGGGCAGAAAGTTTTAAATGTCCGGGAGGGAAGTTCTTGGAAAATAAAAAGCTTCTATTCTTCCAGGTATCCATTACACTACTCCAGTCTTACTTCTCTTCTGTAGCTTTTCCAACTCATAACAATCTTTCCGGAACCAGAACCGAATCTGATATGCAAAGGTTGGCAAGGAGACCGTGAGGAATTGCAGGAAAAACAGAATTTCCTCGAATACCACTCTCCAGAGCTATTTACCGTAATAGATTCGAGAAAGAGACGAAGAACGACGGATTCGGGTGAGAGGGTAAATTTCAGAGTAGAGAGTAGAGGACATCCAAATGGTTCACGGTGTCGAGTGGGCAACACGGGAGTGCGAAAATCGACGACAAGGAGGTCGGCCGTCGGCCAAAATGAGGGTAAACTTACCTTGAGTATATGCTCACCCACGTACTTGTTCACTGTGAACATGATCAGCTCGAGGATCCCCATGAACACGAGCTGGATGTAGGTCGTCTTACCGAGCAGTGCACCCATGGATATCAACGGTGCGGCCACTGCGATGTCCGCGCTTAGGAGGCTGAAACCGGCATTCCGGATGATCGATACACGTGCCCGTTAACTCGCTCGAAACCGGAGATCAGTATTCGCAAAAATTCATGTCGATATACATATACTGTCTAGCTGACATGCCCCTCGCGTGCGGTGCTCTCTTGGCTCAATTTTTTCGCCCTCGATTTTTCTTCCCTTACAAGCCTCTACGTGTGACAGTACCTAGTCCTACTACTACTGTGCCTCGCTCATCGCTGCCAGAGTGATCTTACTAAGGGATCCAAGGTAAATATTAACTTTCGTTTATGCACATTTTTTCCACCCTCCTGTCCCATTGGAAGAGAGTCGAAATTTGACTATCCGTTGCTCTTTCAACCTTCCTCGCGCGTTAACCGACTTCGCCTTTTGGCTTTAACTCCTATATCGCCAATCTGCATGCGTTTCGTACGTACGGGGTATTACATGCTCCTCAAGCACTGGTCCCGGCAAATGACAAGCGTTGTAAAGCGCAGAGGACACTTAATGAAGTTATTACGGTCGCAATTAGCAACACGTAATTCGGTTTCCTCCTTATGCTGGAACTTGCAAGATTCATAAAGGGACAAGGTGGAGCGGACGGCACTCGCATATCTCTACGGTTTATTAACTGTGCACGCTGTTGGGTTCACAGTTCCAAAACTCGGGATCAGTATTCATAACAGGGGTGCATTCGCTTCGGATGCATCCTGAGCGCGAGCGCATGAGAATGGCTTCGGAGTTTTCAGCCAATCGAGGCCTGATGTGTATGTGTATGTGTATTACTGCAGTGACCCCATGAATTTATTTGTCTGAAATATGTACTGTAGCTAATATACGCCGGTGGAATACCGCATGCAGACCACGGTATTCCTCGCCCTGGGCACGCACACATACATACACAGACACAGTCACACATCGGATAATCTATTCTCCGGTTTCAACTCTTCCGGCTTATCTGCCTCTCTAAAACAGTGAAACTAAACGGGCGAATTAGTCGTATGTACGAACCTCTCCAGTGAAATATACGCTTTGCTGCCTTTCTTCACGTGCATAACCCCTTCGCAGATCATGGCCACTTGGACGAGGATCGCGCCGAGCAGGAAGGTCAAGCCAACCGCGCTTTGTCCGTATCTCCGTAAAAAGGTCATCAGAAAGCCGAAGCCGATCCAGATCATCACGTGGACATCTTGATACACTGAGGCGCGTTAGTAAACCCGGCAATCAAGGGGAAACAGAAAGAGGCTCTTATAGGCACATGCATGTCTCGCGTGCGGTTAATGAGCATACATCTCAAAGCGGAAAGGTTGTTCGCTTGCTTGCTTGCTCGCTTGCTTACACGTTCCTTAGCTGTGAGGCCTGTTAATCGCGCGTTAATTGATCGCCACAATTACGCGGAACTGGTTGGCTGCCAGCGCGAAGCGGAATGGAGTTTAGAGACCGATTCGCAGTGATACCGCAAACTCGCGCACTCGCGGGACACCCTCTGTGTATTCAAGAGAACTTGAAAATAATTCACGCAGCTTCGCGCTTCCGTAATCTGTTTCTTGCAGCTCTGCGGTTTTGGAATACGCTCGCGTAATAGACTCGCGGAATAGTAAAGGAGACATTGGTGCAATTGGTCTGACGCCTCTCACCTCGGAAGATACACGAGTAGTTGAAGAGTTATGATTCTGCGAATCTGCGGTAAAGTTTTATCGCGTTTGTAGTTTGTGTGCTTTAAGGATATTATCGGAGAAAGTTGCTTGAGGAAAAGGGGTAAAAGTTTCGCGGAGGAACCACCCTAATCTCGTTCGTAAGTAATAATAATCCTAGTATTTTTCGAATATCATTTATCAGT
The DNA here is from genome assembly GCA_963989405.1 of Trypoxylon attenuatum. NCBI lineage: Eukaryota > Metazoa > Arthropoda > Insecta > Hymenoptera > Crabronidae > Trypoxylon > Trypoxylon attenuatum. The sequence continues at coordinate 4,795,116 of OZ022488.1, read as the reverse complement.
TTGGATCCATTGATTATGCTGCGGTAGAATTGTAGTTTGAGAGAATGTAGCTGATGGATAAGAGAAACAGAAGAATAGTAAAGAATTCGGATGAAAGATATCCTTGTGGATGATTCTTTTCGCGTATACATCCACGACTTATCTCATGATTTATTCGCAAACTGGCCATGCTAGACAGCGCGAAAAGTGTAGACAGCCCTGGCAGGATCTATTTATTCATCATAGGTAGACTGCCGTGGCCGTCAGTGGTGCAATTTATATGCGTATAACCAGTGATCGAAGAGTCAAGACGAATTTCAAGCAGCTGAACAAAACTATAACAGCCTCCACCAGAGATATCGCGTCAAAATATTTTCGCAGAAGTTCACGGTATAATTTCATCGCGCAGTAGAACAGTATAAATCTATAAGTCAAAATGGTAGTAAAACTGGGAAAACTTTTGAAGATAATAAAAAATATAATAGATCTTTCGAAATAGATTAAGGATTTTGTAGAGTGACTGAGTCGCACAGTATATTTTTCCATGATTTATGTTCTACCCTATTTTGCAGTCGTTATTGAAACGACGTCACGCGGACGTGATTTACTTAGCGTTTCAGGTGTCCCCGTTACACTTTGCCTTGGTTATCTCTTATAGCACGGGATCATGGAGTTAATACGCGGATGAACAATGATCGATGAGACAGCTAGGATTTCAAGTAGGTCGAAGTTAGTATCCTCGCGAAAGGGGATGGGCTCGACCGGTGCAAAGGGTAGTGAAAAAGTCGCCATTATAGGTCGACGTCAAACAAGCTGCGCTTCACTTTTCCACTAAAAGTCATCCTATAGCCGCTTGATCGATCTATTTATCACTTGGACCAGTCGCTTTCTCGATTCAACTTGCGAATTGCAAATCGGTAATGGGGCAAGCGACAATGAAGATGTACATACGTGCGAGTCGAAGTCGGTCCGCTTAAAATGACTGGGAGAACTAGTTTATGGATACTGTGATGTCCAGTCTGAGCCAGGGTAAAACTTGAACTTACGAGATCACCGGGAACTCGGGTACAGGGATTAAAAGAGGGAATGCCAATATCATAATGTATGGTTAACGGAGTCATTCGCCTATGGGATTGCCAATTCTATTTTTTATCCGTGCACCAGTTCGCTCAAGCGTTTCAGCACCCTTATACGTCGGTATTTCACGATCGAGTTATAAATCAAATTCCTTTGGAATTAATTCGTATCACGTTGGCGTGATCTATTTATCACTTCACGTTTCACTGTCCGTGCCGAGTACGTGACCGAACAGTAATCGAAGCGATGAAAAATGTGGAGGAAATCGAGGCGGGCTTTTATTAAAGGAAAATTTTGCACGAGGACACTACGAAAAGAGAGAATGTATCGCGGTATTAGGTTCATCGAGTTCATTGCGATTGCTCGATGAAACATGCAGTCCAGCATCAATCACGCACAAGAGCCCGAACAATTTTTCGCCCGGAGCATGAAACAGATCCCATGAGATAGGTCGCAAGGTTTGGAAAGCCGCGTGAAATGAACTAAGGGTAGATTCACATCAAACTTCCCTAGCTGGAGTTTTAACCCACCGTGGAAAATTTTAATGCGGTTTCGAATTATTTATCGAGCCACGGAACAGACGAAATCGGTATTTGCGTAAAGGGCGAATTACGAGCGGATCCTAATCCTGCGTAGACTTCTGCCTCCCGAGTGGATTAACTCTGTTCACTCTTGTTTCAACATGCAAAGGAGAAAGACTGAGTTCAGAGTGCGGCAAGACTTGAAAAGACTGGGTCAAGCTATTTTTACACCGTCACAGGGTGTTTCGGTACCAGGGGAATTTGAATTGTATATTTTTGTAAGGGAGAAATTTTGCGCACGTACCAGAAAAGCGATTTCCATAAGAAAACACGCGTGGGCCAGTTGGCTACTCGGATGGGTGTCTCCGTGAAAATTTATAATCTTCGAAGTGCAAAGAGATTAGCTTGCCAATTATGGTCTTACCGCTCGGTGGTTTTGTAATCTACACAAAGTATCGCTTTGAAATTCAGATTTGCCGGTTAACGTGTTAACCACGGACTCATCTCTCCCACAGGCCCAATGGCCGGAACTCAGAAAAGCCGCGTGCGCTCCTACGTAAAATGCATTCGCTTATGCGGCCACTCGGGGCAAGGCAAACATTCGATTAGCATTTCCGGGCGGGACCGCATAACAATGCAGCCGACGAAATCCAGATATCGTGTTCTACACGTGTTTTGCGCCCGTGCTTGTACTCCGCTTGGCCGGAGCTCCCCGCGAATTCTAATTTCACCCGTCGCGGGTGCAGATCTTTCACAAAATAGAGAGCTGTAAATGGGATTTCTCTCGGCGATTTGCAGCCCTTTAAAGAGTCGCGCGTTTGTCTCCTGGTCGATTTAGATCGCGGGGCAAATTGTCCCCTTAACCCCGGTGCGAATTCCAGTTTCAGGATATAGGTGACTAGCTCGACAGAAAGGGAGAGAGAGAGAGAGAGACGCACACACAAGAAGTATCCTTTATCGCAGGGCGCTCGCGATCAAACTACCCCAAAACTCTTCAACTCCTACAATTCACGCGGGACGCTTCTGACAGGAATAACTCCTCGATAAATCGCCGAAACTACGCTAGTGATACTTCAAAGCGAAAAGTGCCGTTCGCCCTCTCCGCCGTTAAGGATAATCTCGAGGCGCGTCACGTGTGGATCCGTATCTCCGGGTGAATACGGATTTAGCCGTGAGATTCTCGCCATCCGGAACGATGACACAACGACGACAAGGACAAATGAGAGTAAGCGAGAGCGAGCACCGTCCCACTCAGCCTGTCAAAGACTGGTGTACCGAGTAATTATACCTGTAAGACGGTCCGGTTTCCTAGTCGCAAAGGCAATCGTGGATGGCAGGAAACGCGATGCCCCCTTGCAATATGATTCAATGGAACGACCGCTTGCATATTTCACAAAGAGGTTTCCCGTGTAGTACGGCGACGTTAATATACGTAGTACTTTATCCGACTCGAGGGCAAATTTAAGCAAGCCCATGTCCCGACGTTGGCTCTACGCTTCGTTATAGAGGTACACGAGTTTCTCGGAATATTAGCCACGCGTCCCCTCGTTATCTTTCGAGAGGCTGTCCCTTGCGCTCGCAGTCCCTTCTGCGAGAGTACAGTGGCCCAGGAAGCCCGCAGGAAGCGGAAGTGCTGCTGCTACCAAGAGTGTAGGGACTGTAGGGCGTGTAGGGAGAGGCAGGGGGCGAAGAAGGAGAAAAAGAAGAGGATCATGGATAAAGCCTGAAACAGTGGGTAGGTCGGGAAAAAAGACCAAAAGGAAGGAGCAGAGAGACGAACAGCCGTCGAGAGAGTGACTGAGAAGAAGGAGCGGACTGACTACGGGGTCGAACAAGACGAATAAGGCGAAAAAGGTGACGGCGCGGCGCTGAGAAAGAGCGGTAGGAGAGGAGGAAGGACTTACGTGTGTACGTGACTGGCAAAGAACTCGGTTTTCCATTTAGATGAGGCGCCAAGCTGTTCTCCCTGTTACGGGCGTCCGCCTCGGGGGCGTAATCGAACGTCGCCAAAAAACCACAGAGAAGGAAGCCCTCGATAAAGAGGACCGCGATCGCGTGCAATAGGCTGCCCATTTTCGTGCCCCGACTCGAAGTCTCTGCTCTAGGGAGGATCCACTCCTGGGATAGACCACTGAAATTGCGGGCCCTGCCACCCGAGGGCAACCTTATCAAGCGTACAAAGTATTTCAAACGGCTCTGACTACTTTTAATGGTCTTTCGAAGATCGACGAGTGGGGCTTCAGCTTGGTTTTCAGATCGTGGAACTGCGATTCCTCCTTCAACTGGATTTGTGCAATCACAATCCTCCTAATCAACAGCGTTTGTTTGCCTACTGCTCCGATTAATTATCGATACAAGACCGAAGTAAAGGCCTTTGCTGCAGCAAAGACATCAGAGGGCTCTTTGAATCCGAGGCTTTTTCCATTTAAATTCCCTGTTCCGCGTATGGGCCTGTCACCACTTGAATGGGACGTTAGTAATTCGGTGCTGTATATCAACAAAATCCATGTGGGATTTCGCATTCGAAAAACCGTTGGGATATCGGATGTAGATATTAAATCACTCACGGTTGCAGAGCTTTTTCCGGTGAAAACTTCGTTAAAGTCAGGCGTCTATTGAAAACCGCTCGTTCCCGAAGATCAGAGATGAACCGCTAGGTTTTGGTTTCGTCGGTATTTGTTCAATTTCGAAAACACTGGCAGAGTATGAAATTGCTAGCGTCCGGCCAGAACAACAATACGAGTTTCACGTAGCGAGAGCACCAGAGGAGAAATAACTGGGTTTCCGACAACTAGTTTGAACAAGTATCTTAACCGTCGACACGAAAAGTTTGCCCGACATACTAATCCACTGTCAACAGTAGATATACCGATGATTTACTGATGGATTTAATTTTCAGTGAATCGTCCATCGAAGGAGTCAAAGAAGCCCAAAGAGCAGATTATTTTTTTCTCTCGAAATTCCTGCTCTAGCCACGATGAAAATTGATCTCGTGCTCGTTTCGGTTTGTCGAAAACGAAGCAGTCGACGCGTCTCGAAATGACTGGCTCGGTTGGCGAAGAACTCTCTTGAATACACACGATAAAGATCGACACGGTTCGCTCAGAAAGTCTGGGGTCAAAGTAGCATGCTCGAATTGGATACGCGACGTGCACGCGAGGTACTCGCTAGTTGCACTCTTTTTTTTCTATCGTGTACTCTCCTTTTCCGTGAACCGGTCAAGTATTGCTCGTCGCGGTCAATTGCTACGTATTTTTCCGCGGAGGGAAAAACCGCTCGGTCAAATTGATTCCGGATGGTAGATGGTATCGAGCGTGCCCAGAGAAAAACAGATTTGCCTCGTTTTTACGGGTAAGCTGTTGCAGTGGCGCGTATAGCGCGGCACGGTCGTCGTTCGAGAAAATAATGATTTAATCGAGTCGATATTCGCCCCGGCTGGACTGATTACAGGCCGCTCGACACCCACCGTGCCCGAGAGCGTGGTAAAAGAATCGCAATTATGGAAAGCGACCATCGGAAAGTAATTTGCGTACGAGCCAGCAAATCCTTCCATTTAATAGAACTTCATTCAAAGCGTTTTCTCGGGACGCATATTCGCCACAAAAAAGAAAGAGATCAAGTCAATGTCAAAGTGTATTGAGGATCTCACAAAAGAGCGTACTGAAACAATTTTTTAATCAAACTGCCAATACTGTATCGCTTGAAATCTGGATATCAAAGCGAGTTAAGGCTCGTGTAAAGTCTGTCAGACCGTTTTGCAAAACGTCAAGCATGTCTTGGGCCAAAACAAAAGCTTCGTTTACTCGTTAGCGAAGCGTACCGCTTAGAAATATCTGGCTATTTTGAGCTCCTGTTCAGCTTTCATGTCCTCTTGGGTTTTCCACTTATTCCCTTGTTTTTCCAAGCGAAAACTTATAATGTCTCGGTGATGAAGGTTCTGACGTTGGATCGATCGGCCGATCAAGCGAAAAACTTCGGCTAACCGGATCCATGATTCCTAACGTAACCGATAATAAATAGATTGACATCTCGAAAAGACAAGATACCAAAATGGCGAATTCATTTCGAGCAGTAGTGATCGGCACGATTACCGATTCTATCAGTGGCTTGAGTCACTTTTGGCAAGTCAGCTATCGGCATTTATTGCTTGGGGATTTAGTGACTTATGCGGGCTTGCCGGTGAAATTCAAGCAGACCGTCAGAGAAGTGGTGAGAGCGATTTGAACGTTTGGGCATCGATCGCCTCCGGGGTTGAAACTTGTTGACAGTTTGCCGAAACGTGGATGGGTCAACGACTAGCATTACCAACGAACTACTGACAATTCGACTCACCCTCTAATCCGCGCATGGCCCCTGCGAAGTATATAACGAGAAACGCGCTGTCATTGTTCCGTAGAGGCTCTTGTCAATACATACATGTCAACCAGTCAAGAGTGATACGTCTCGATGTGTCTCCATATATGCAGCTAGATCAATTTTCTCCGAGCTGAAATGGACTTTTCCTGGGCCCAGTTTCATCATTTGTAATCGTATTATGACATTATGACGGTAGTGTATTAAGGCATTAATCATAGTGTGACAAGTGTACAATGCTAGATCGACTTTAAAGTATGTTACGGATAGTGGCGACTACCACGTGACTATCTACGTAGTTATTTGTAGAAGCCGTCCTGATCTATGATTATACCGCACTGGAATGACGGACCGCTGGACATAATAGTGCTAGTTCACCGACGGTTTTATATCTGTGCGGCGCTTATGCACTCCGCCGACGATAAAGTTTCTGGTCTCGGCTATAGAACGGAGAGATAGTGACAGCGTGGGAAATTTGTCTGGGATTCGAATGAAATTTTGATGGGCTTTCGAGTGAAAAAGCACCGGCGTCAGGATCGAACGGGTCTAATCCAGTGAGATAGAGTAACCCTTGCAGTATTACTGGAAGTGTGACATTCGGTGCACGTAAATAGATAGATTCCATAGAGATTCCAAGTTGTCAGTGCGTATGCCAATAACATTCCTCAGTTTTACTGCATTGTCGTCGAACGAGTCTACGATCGAGAATACTGCAAGAGACAAATTTTTATGTCGCGAATACCGGGACGCATTTCCGGTTTTGAGTTACGAAATGTTGAAATTCAAGCAGAGAATGTTTTATTCCACGTAACTGGGATGCGTCGAGGGAGCTTTTGCGCCACGTGGCATTCGGCATGATACAATTCTTGTATAACCCCGGAGAGAACCGCAGCGAGCAACATAGGGACGATTAACTCGTCGGATTTTAATGGAATTTGTACCAGCACTATTAATTCGCATGTTACAGGATTTCTACGGAATTAAATCGTATTTTTGATCGAGGGCTATCCGGAAATTATGATTGATTAATAATTAGATACCGAAGAAAGTCTTTGGCATTTTGACATTATTTGGCTTCATTGTGAAATTTTAACTTGCATCCTATGCAATCTTTTTCAGAAGGTCCCGGTACGCCAAATTTTTTAGAGTGCACACCCGCCAATTGAAGGATCGTAGATTTTTAATGCAATAACAGTTTAAAACGGACCGCGGCTTCAGTGGTAATTCGTTTGCGAAAGGAGCAAAATTGCTGCCCTCTCCGCTGGCTTGCAATCAGCAGCTCTAATTACAGAGTTTTTAATAAAACCCACAAATTTTTGAGCGCGTTACGCAAAACCCCCAAAAAAGTTCTCTGATCCATTGAAAATTCATACGGCAGAGAGTAATAAAATTAAATATAACTCGCGAGCAAAGTTGCATATTGCCAAATCAGCGATTCCACGCAGTGGCAAGGAAAGATAAATGTTATATGTGGGAGTATAATCAACAAAGCGGTTGCCCAATTGAAGACGGATATCATCGCAGAGTTGCTTTTGTTGATTACGCTGGCTAATCGGAATAATTAATAATACCAGCAGAAGTGTTAGCGCGCGCAACGGTCCGAATTCTGGAAGCAATAGAATAAACATGCGAGTTTATGCATATTACTCAGGCAGCGGTGGACGCATGTTGTAGCACTGGCAAAAGGGGGTAAATTGAGTTAATCATTTTGGCAGAGGAACGTCGAGTGGCAGAGAAAGCCCAGCCGAGAGCTAAAATCCAGTTCTTCAAAATTATCGGTTATTGGATTCGCTGGATAGGAAGACGCGATTTGGGTCAAGTTAAATTAAAGGAAAACTAACACTCGCGGTCCGCGGTCGTGGTATGTACCGCGAAGGGAAATCATTTTCTGGCGATACTTGCAACGAAGAAACCCTCTCTTTCTCTCTCTCTCTCTCTCTCTCTCTCTCTCTCTCCTCCACTGTTTTACTGCATTCAATTTGCTCTCGAATTTTTCTGCCACTCGCCGCCCACCCTATTCGCCGCTTGCGATGCTCGTAATTCCTTTTTCTCTACTTTTACGTCCAGAGCTTTTATTTTCGGAGGGGTGCCTGGCCTTCGAGCACACTTATTTCTCCAGGGAGGAATATAAATACGGAATCAAGTAATTTGATTTTACTCACTCGGATAAATTCGCAGCGGATCATCCTCTACCGGTGGATTCTTTTCTTCTCGATTATGGTTGCCAGCTGGAAAATTTAATTAACACTTATTCACTCTGCGAAGAGCGAAAATTAGTCCTCCTGCTTATAGTCACATCGTAAAACCACGTTAGAAAATAAATCTAGAATCTTGGCACGAATTTTTGACTTTGTTTCCCGCTATGCTCTCGATTCTCATTGCGCTTTGTAACGCGCAAATTTATTAGTCCTTTATTTCTCTTATGCGGTATCACCGTAATTCCCATTTAATCACTCTTTGTTACCATACAAATTAACCAGCCCTCAATTCAGCTTTCATTATGTACGGTTTATGTTTAATTAGAATTGCTGCTCGATTTTCCCGTTGATCGTTCACCAGCGGGGTGGCGCTGGTTCGTAAAATTACAACGGTTGTTAAACTTGGCGAATAGTTAAATAGAACGGGTGTAAAAAGAGGTCGAGAGAAAACTGCGAGGGCTGTTGGTAATACGTTCGCTGGTGGCTACGACTATGCGAATTTTCGTTAAACGCGGTGAGAGCTACAATTAACAATAAACATTATGTAATTGAACGCAAGCAGGGCCGCATACGCAGGCGCGCACCTACTGTACACTGACCCGTGTGATTTCGGAGCAAATTAGCATTCGCTTCTGGGCCATATGTTGTCAACGTTCCCATTAGCACGATTAAGATGATTTGGAGGAGGAGGAGCAGGCATGTCTGCTGCTTTTGCCCAACCGTCGAGAACATTCCCTGTTGGCAAAAGAAGTGGATTTCCCCGTTAAATTCGTCGGTGGACTCATGAAAACTCCATTAGCGCGATCAATCATTTAAGCCAACAATATTTGCTCTGTTGATTTCTGCACGAAACCAAATGCTTGGTTCGCCAATTCGATCCAATTAACGTGTTCAATATTAAAACAGTAATTTCCGAATCTCTTTCTGCCAATCGCTGTATTCTTCCCGCATACCGCTGCGGATCTTTGCCGTGCATTCATCTATTTCGAAAATGAATTTTCCTCATTCGGCTATGTGTGCGCTCGCTCTGGGACTCGGTCGTGAATCCACGTGAACGATGAATACATCATGACCGATAAAAGGCTGTTAGAACGAAAATTTTGCATTTCATTTTTAATGGCTGCTTTAATTTGATTTGTGCTCGAGCAATTTGACGCGAAAATTCCGCTGGCAGAACTTGTTATTAATAATCCGTAACTCAATAAACACAGTGAGGCGAGATTAAAGGTTTATGAACGGTGGCAGAAAATGAAAAGGAGTTTAAAATACATTTTCAACTATAGACGAATATTATTTGAATGCACGCATCGAATCTTAAGATATTTCGTCATGAATGGCACATTCCACTGGATGGATATACAATATTATCATGTTGAACACAGATTTGCTATTCTCATTAGCATTCTTCCACTTATATTTATGACAGATAGATGTTGCAGATGCTTGGCTATAGTATTTATATTTGCGGAGACTAATAATACCTCAGCCATCTCGTGTTTGTTATCCTCTAATTGATGTCGCGAAAACTTCGTATTGATCGCGAGCGACCGATCGTCTCATAACCGTGAACACACACACTCGATCGTATTGATCGCCTTAATGCTTCTTGATTCACTATCAATGAGCACTAGACTGCACTTTGCTCTTGATCTTCGTTTCAGTAGCGGCTAGAACAACAAATTACAAGACCGGGTCGAGGAGCGATTGGGTAGCAAGTCTGACTAAGGACGAGCACTGCTCAAAAGAAGAAAGAGAAATCATTGCAACGTGGGAAAGCTCGCGAATAATTTTCCAATTCGGAAAATAGAGAGGCGAGTCTTGCACTTGAACCGCGATCGATCGGCAGAGTAACTGGAACGGTCACCGAATAGAGTTTAACCACGGCAATAGCCAGCAAAGGCGGAAGATGTAGTTACCAAGGCAATGTCGTACTTTTACCCCAACTTCGAAAAGTAAGGTCGCCGCCTGTATCGTTTATCCCTTTATTCCGAACACGATCCAATTACATTGCGATTGCGCGTACAATCCTGATTGACCCCGTCGCCTAAATCACCTCGATGGATACACAGAACACAGAAGTACCGTCTCCTAAAGCCGACGCGTTTGAAGTTTGAATTGCACCGTGCTACTCTCTGGCAAAAGTGCACACAACGCCCTGTCCCTTTTTTCCTACGGGAAACAAGCCGGTCTCTGCCGATGTGCTGGCAAATATATAGGAGGGATGCGCGCTTCAAAAAAGTCGGCTTTTTCTGAATAACTCGATTCTCGCCGAGCTGTGCACCCGACGAGAGGAAAGTTTGCTTTGAATTATCCGTATGATCTACTGGCTATCGAAAATACCGTCATAGTCTATCGGAGGCTGCAATACTGGGAACTCTGTGCAGAACGCATTGTCCTCTGTTTTTTCTGCTCGACGCTTTTTTTGCGTTTTGTCAAGAATTACTGGCGAAAGAAATAGCAGTACTATGTGGAATGTAGACTCTGCAGATATTTAGCTGTGGCATACGAATGATTCGCGATTACCAAAGGCATGTACATTGATCGAATGGAGGACCTGTTTATCGTACTCTGTTCGCGACACGCGATTCTTGGAGGGCGAATGCCAACATATGTACACGTCTACGAGACTCACCCTCCGAAGACTTAATTCGAGTTGTTTGCGCGACTTCTTACGGAATGCGGACGTCAAAGCGAGCTTGTCCACGGACAATGCCACGCGATCTAAATACATAATAACTGGGACTCGAAGGAAACAGGATGACGGACTCTTCAAGTTCCTCTGGGAAAGGCGAAATGTCAATTGAAGACTCTAGGAATTGATAAGAAAAGCTATCCGACTGAAATAGTCATCGAATAAGAAAAGCAAATCACGTCTCGAGTCATAGCGACAAGATTATACGGAAACTACTTTCCATAAATTACACGATTTATCGTCGAATAGGGGCTTCTTTTTCGGAATAACGATGAGCGTACAGGACGAATAGCCAATGAGACACAGCTACTGCTCTCCCGTCGAATTTCCCGTTTTTCTAGGGTGCGAAAATCAATTTGCGTGGTTCAATATTGGGACACACCAATATTTTCTTGACCACAGAGAAGAATCGAATTTCTCGTTGATCGAGACGAACCATACCATCGACAATTATTAGATTTACCGGTTTTCCAGAAAACGCATCATCCCCCCCCCCGCGCTTATCGTCAGCCACACGCTCACTGTTACCGCTTCTCGTTCATCATCCCAACCGATTCAATTGCGACTGAAACCCCCAACGAAATCGTGGCAAGGGAATGCGATTTGCCCTCGGAATTTCTTTACAAGCACGCGTGTTCAGTCGAACAAAGAAAATCGTCTCTCCCAATCAAGGCTGACGACAAATAAATTCGTAAGAAAATTCAGAAAATCTGCAATATGTCAAAGAAATATTTGTTCTCTGCTCGATCGTAGTTCTACCCTGCGCAAAACCACCCCTCGATTCTCGCGCACCACAAACCCGTAGTTTTCCTGCGAAAAGAAGAATAAACGTGCCGTCGAGTGGAATCAATCCGCTGAGCTCGCGCGCGGAACCGTTCACGGTCTTTAAAGATCGGACACTGAGAGTCTAGTTGCGATCATCCAGCCAGTTTATATAAACTCCGCGAATTAGGAACAATTGGTCTTTTTACATAATTCCGCGAGCGGCTCGCTTCGGTCTCGAACCGAGACGAGTAGCGAGGCGCCGCAGGAGGGAAAGGGGTTTTTTCTTTTTTTCCAGAAATAGGATGGTCAGCCAGTCGCTAGCCGCTCCCATCACTAGAAGCAAACCTCTTGTCCTGTGCCGCAAATTTTTCCGACTGAAACACGAAACCTCTTGGCCGCTGACAATTAGCCCTCTAATTGAAAGTAGGCCGAGAAGAAATGAGAATTTATTGTGTGTTTTCTTCTTCATCCAAACGCTAAATGATCGACGAGGAAGGCGTGCAACAGAGCGCGACAGTAAAGACTCTGGGGCGACTGAGAACTGACGGAAGATGCTCAGCGGCAAGGACGAGATGTTGACCTAAGAAAAATTGCCTTAACTCTCGACGCAAAGAACCGTGCCAGTCGACTCTTCGCTGGTCGCTTCTCATTTTTCTTTCTAATTAATTTCTGAACATAGACGGCAGAAATACTTGTTTATGATGCCTTTCGCCAGAATGCACCCGTATTTGCAGAAAGATCGTAGTTATAAGGAGAGCGGAATAGACGCGACCGGAAGACGAAAATATAATTTAAAGAGAGCAATTGCACGCGATCTTCTTGTCAGTGGGAGGTGGGGAGTAATACCGGTCTTGTGTACCATCACGATCGTCCTTTCGCTATGAATTTCCAAGAGGAAGAAAGTAACGAGCACAGCCGAAATAATTGCTCAAGGCAGCACTAGAGAACGGTGAGTTCAATTACGAACTTCATAACGAGGGAAATAAATTCCTCATTAAGTACATACTCATCTACTTATCGGTCGACGCCAGTTCGTTATTCAGCTTTGCTCGAGCTCCTTTGTTTTCGTCCACGATCGCACTGACAATTACGGTCTCTCGCAAACCCCATTTCAATTCTATTCCGTGGTTCAATTTCACCACCAACGTCAATATCGTAATTTTTACGCAGTTATGCGAGTGGTGAATTAAAGGGATCGTCGAGGGTTTAAAAAATATGCGAGTTTAATTTTCTATCGTACGATCAGAGCGAAGTTTTTACCATTTGTATCAGGTGCTGTGTTAGTGGAGTGCCATTTAACGTTTCACCGAGCAGGTTACAAAAGAGGCAGAGGGTTTCGAGCGCACGAGTACGCTCGAGCGAAATGGAATTTTTAATTTGCCCATCGGCGTAAATGCGTTAGGGTAATGAATCCGGTCGCGCGATCGAAGCTGCCATGTTTAAACAGATATTAACCCTCCGGCAGAGGTGCTCTTACAGCTGCCACGGAACTTCGCGGCCAGCATTTCCTTCTCTGATTAATATTAAAGGGAAAATATTAAATACATATACTTTTTCCACGAGTATAGTTCAGTGCTCTCGCAGGCTGGCCAGCTATCCAGCGCAGAAGTAATCTAAGAACTTTAATTAATCTCAAGTTCTGCGGTTTATTACTTTGGGATTAGATCCTTTTTATAATTGCTTTTGTAAAGATCTCGCGAAGCCACGGGTTCGCAATACCGAGAGACACTCTGCTTTTTTTGGGGCTCCGCTGATACATCATAGTGTCATTATTACAGGTAAGAGATACGTTTACTCCTGTTACGTATCCCCTCTGCGAAACCTGGATCTTAGATTGAACAACGTACGAGCAATCGGCGGTACAATTGGAATATTGACTTATCGCGATTAGAGGTCTGCCACTAGTATTAAGGGCAACCGAGAATTTTCCACCCAATTTCAAAGCTGAATTTACGGTTCCGAATTCTCGGTTACCGCTGGATTATTAGATAACTCCGATGTCACTTTTCCGATCCGTGCCGGATACCAGTGTATCCTATAAAATTTTAGTGAGCCCATCCAACCACGGCCGATTGACCAAAACAGCGGGTAATCCGGTCGTAATCAGCGGCCGCTCGTAAACCCGTAGCGTTTCGGTATACAGTAGTACTCACCGGTAGTGATGGTTATTGGAGTCTTACCGTGACTTCTAAAAGAGGCGGATCCCCACGAAAGCCTTCGCGTCAAGCTGTCAAGTTCTCCCCAGTAATTGACGTCGAACTGCCAGAAAATTCCGGCTTCAGACTCACGATGAAGAGCACTGGGTAGCAGCCCCTCACTTGGGCTCGTCCGCAACGAAGAGGAGTCTTGGTTTAGCTCCGGTGAATTAAAAGTTACTAGCAGCTTATGGTAAAAATTTGTAAGAAAGAATACGGGAGAGAATGGAACTGTCTGTGACCACGAGTACGTGCAACGAGCAAGTGACTATACCACGAGGTATCTTCGTGGAAGCATACACCGTACGAAGAGCGGTCCCAATGTCGCCAGATGACACGCGATCGATCCGCTTTGAAACGGTAATCGAGGAGGGTCCGCGTGTACCGATTCAATTAGGCTGCGCCGTGGATTACAGAGTAAACATGGCCTCCCCTTTGAAGCGAACCGTATTGGCAAGAATTGCATAACTCGGACATGGAGCTCGAGTCTAAATGCATCTTTCAGGAGCGCCAACGTTGCGAAGGTCACTGGCTCTACTCTACGAGATTTTCTATCTTTTTCTTTCATGTTGGCGGTCGTGATGTATAAAGCTCCTAAAGTTCGATTCTCTTGGAGAGGAATTGGGTGGCAAGGAGTTACCACGTTCTCTTATATTTTATCTCACTTTCACGGCTCTCGTTTCGACGATTTATTTCCGATTACTGGTAAGTCTTACAAAAGAACATATAATACATATTACAGCTTGACAGTAAATTTATAAGTAGTTTATTAAATCTTAACTTAGTCGTAGAGCTCTTAGTTTGTAGCTTAAATCATAGTTGCGCGAAAGTCTGTGTTTCTCTTGAAAGGATGCACGTCGCACACACGAAAGAGGACAGGATAGTCGCGAATCACATTCGGAAAGTGCGCAAATCAGGAGAACGCTGCTAATGGATAAATTATTAGGAAACGCTCAATAACGAGCGAGTCGCGCGCGATCGAGCGCGATATCGCAAATCGTGCTATAACCGCAGTATCGTAAATCCGCGAGAACGAGCGCATCCATTGTGTAGTGTAGTAGTTGAAACTGACAAAAAGTGGTTCGATATAGGTACACTTAATTCCTTCGTTAGAGAGCAATTGTACGTAAATGGCGCATTCGCTTTCGGCCTTATCTGACACGTCAGACTTTGCTCGACCGACCTGCTTGCATACTCCATCGTAATTTCAAGATAACAATTATTTATAAGTGCGATCAGGCGGACCATGAATCGTGTGTATGGGGGTTTCCTAAAGACTAACACCGAACTTTCCTTATCTTTGGTACCTACGAGTTTAATATTTTGCGGGATGTCGTTGAGTGGAATTCGAGTGAGAGTGTGGAGCTTAAAGCTACATTTAATCCTATGTTCGAGAATCACGGAAAAAATTTCGAAGGGTCTCTACACATCTGTACTCGAACTGTACGATCTTGAAACGCGCTACGCACGGGAAATTCTTTGGGAAATTCTCCTGAGTAACCATCGAGTGGTCGAGCACCAGTGCTCGTACTCGTTAGCTCACTCGTCAAACTCGTTACATTCGTATTCTCTTCGAAGTCGCAGCTCCGAACGATCTCTGCCAATTCTCTCTGTGTGTGTGTGTGTGTGTGTGTGTGTGTATACGTACGTACGAACGTAACGTGGCGCACGCGCTATCCCCGTATAATTTTCCTCTCTGTCTAGTAATCATACGTGTACATATACATACATGTATTTATACGCACGTCCCTCGATTGACAACAGACGTCGTCCCACAAAATGCCATCGTGCAAGACGCATGGATCACACGAAGAAAGAACACACACGCTATACCGGTACATCGTATATTCGACAAGGTAATTAGTAGAATACAAAAGTCAGCCCCGACAGGATTACACCCGAACGGAGAAATAGTTAACTGGTAGATTAGTGAAATTCCTATGTTATCGTTTAGAGTACAGTGATTACGGCTAGTTTAACTAGAGGATCTCGCGCGTTCGCGTCGACTTACCCCATCGTCCCCCAGCTACGCCATTTTGCAGTCCGACCTTTCATATACTATATCACGATACTATGACAACGCATATACTATGAGAAACAATTTCAACATTATCCATAATTTTCTTTATCATTCTTTCGCGGGGTAAGCGATACTCCACGTTATCGTCGGTGATTTATATCCTGTGCTCGACTGGCATCCAACCTAGCGCAAACCACCCCCTCGTTATTTCGCGGTTTGCCTCTTCCGCTTTGCGCCCCACCACCTATACATAGCGAAAATGTAAAGGAAACACGTTCATCGGCCGACAAAAGACTCCCAGTCTCTCTTGCGTGCCTAGAAAGACCTTTCGACCTTAAAAAGAAATCACTCGCGCGACGACTAAGAACACAAATGGAATTTGCCCGCGACACCAGAAGTTAGTTCGCCGTGCTTCTGGCTGCGAACCGCTAATTCTTTCCTTGTTCGTTTTTCACTCTCGATTCTTCTCACCCTCTCGCTTAATCGTAGGACGATAATAATACAAGAAGTGCGGCAAAGCCTCGGAAAGAAGTCTGGTCCATACTCTGCCCACCGAGCTGCCAATTTACACTTGGCTCGCGAAGTGTCATAAATAATAAACTAATTTCTAAAGGATGGCACACTAGCGTCAAAAGCGAAATTACTTAAAGAATAAAGGACGATGCGCGTGCGACCCCGCGGCGTATAATACAACATAATGATGGTAGTAGTGCGCTCGGTAGGGTGAGCAATTTGATGCGAATTAGTTTCGCAGCAATTTTCACGGTTCTCATTGCTCCGCGTGGAGGCTGTTCCCTAGATACTTTCTGGATTATTATTTCTCCTCCTTCTTCCAGCCATCCTCTTTATCATCCAACGCTTTTCTCTGTTTCTAACTATACAACCGTAACTCTTGACTCGGCTCGACTCTTTGCGTCTTCAACTTTGGATTGTCTGACGTTTAATTAGCGACACAATTTGGGCGCGGGCCGCTCTGTTCCGGGCTTCGCTGGTTTCGCGGATGACGAAAGGATTGCACAGACGGAGAAACGAGGAAATAGTCCGGTACTCCGGACCCCCTTGTTGACGACCCTCAAACGAACTTCCCAATTTATTTCTGCTCTAATTTTTGCGACGGATGCGAATTGTTTGGTGGGAGCACACGGTCGAGGGCGATCGAGGGACTCCGGCGGAACTAAATGGTATAATCAGTTCACGCAGTAATTGGCGCCAATTTTGCTTTCTCTTTACGTGTACTCTGTTAGACTAACATCGTGTAATTTATGGAACCCTATTTTAACCTCCTGTTTTCTAATCGTACTTTACTGGGTTGTCCTTTTCATCGCGGCTTTGGTTCGCTGCGCTTACCGCGAGAGAAAAATTGCGATGATTATGTCACACGGCAATCGGTGTTGAAGTGACTCGCGCGAACAAGGATGTGCTTTGGATCCTGGATTATATGTATTATTCTTTGGCTTCTTATCCTGGATTTTTCTTTAAAGAGTCAGACTGTGCGTCTCGGAAAACTCAGTTCTTGGGATCGAAGAAATTGACTGTACTCAACGTGAATCGTCCCTCGACGCTTTTTCCTCGGTTCTCTTTATCGGCTGCTTTGTCTTGCACTCGACGTGTCGCCAAGGAAAAAGTTCCGAGGATACGATATCGCTCGTATACTTGATCGAGTATCAACGGTCCATGAATTTTTACGGTGGTTCGAAAGGTTTGCAAGGCAAAGCCTTTCTCAAAAATGCTGGTGCAGTGAGGATCACGTCTATCGGACTGTTTAATACGCATCTTATAAATCTTATAACAAAGATTGCGGTATATAACCCTTCGGCGAAGAGGGTCTTGCGCGATAAAGAAAGATCCCCGAAAAAAGATTTCGCGTTGTAAAGTGAATAAAAACACTGATATCATAGACGGGACGATGCAGTATGAAGGTAAATGGAGATTCTTGTATACCTAAAAGATAGAAGATTCTCGGTAGAAAAAATTGATCGAAAATCGTAACGTTCTTCTGGCAGTGGAAAAACTAACATTCGGAACGGCTCGCATTACGATGCAGTATCGTAAAAGTTTGCGGTTCTAACGGCAGGTTTCGAATATCAAATTCAGATAAAAAAGGAGGAATCCAAGGTGTCGTTGGGCGGCGAAGACGTTTAGAATTTCACATTCGCCTCGATAAAAATTGATTGGACTCCGCGCGTCTAATATTCCCAAGGTAGCTCGAGTAATGGCAACTGCTGCCCGAATTTCCCGGGACGCGCACGGCCGTGATCATTCGGAGAAATCGTGTGCACAGTGAGGAAAACTCGGCACTCTCAAGATCTCCTACTAGCTGCAATTCCAAGTTTCCGCGAGAGATCATCGACGGAAGAAGGGTTAAACGATCGCACGAGGACGGACTGACCCACATAGAGTACTCTCTCACTCTCTCTCTATGTCTCTCCCTCTCTGTCTCTCTCTCTATCTCATCGCTCCTCAGCAGGTAGATAAGAACCATTCGACACGAAACGACTTGCCAACGTTCGAGTCGGCTTGACGAACCGCTTGTACGTGAGCTTCAAGCAAGAACTCTCACTTTGCCACCGGAAGACCCTCATCGTTTTTCCGTTACTGATTTCTTCCAAAGTAACGATGCTTCGTCCTTCTTGCACGCAAATTCACTTCTTAATCGCATTCTTTGAATTTACTACGCTCCTATCCTACATTTCCGCGCCAAGTTCTACCGGCGATCGAGGAACGACGAGATCAATATACAGAGAGAAAGAGAGAGAAAGAGAGAAGAAGAGAGAGCGAGAGGAAGAAAGAGAATCCTCGAAGCGCATCAGATCGTCGTCGGTCCGAGCGCGATCATGAAATTCTCTAAATAGGTGCACATGCACATATACAAGACTTACGCAAGGTAATCCGCGTGCGCACTCGCGCAGTTTGGATCCACACACAGCGAGAGATAAAGAAGATAAGGAAAGAACAAGAAGGATAGAGGAAAGGAGAGAAAGAGAGAGAGAGCGCACGCAGGATTATGCGCGCATTCAAGGGAATCGAGTCATGCGAGGTGTCCGGCAGCATTCTGGCCCATCCTCGTCCACGAGTCGGCCTCCTGATCCCGTCATCCGCTGTTCGTCATCGTCCAGGAGCCGTTTCTACGTTGAGAGCATCGAAAGGGTACTGAGAGCAAGGCTGCAGACTACCAGGACCGAGAACTGGGCTCGAATCGGCATCGACGAGGAAGAAAACCAAATAGACCCCGAGGAGCCTAGAAGCGAGTTCTCGTGCCGGCTGGATGGTTGCTCCGAGGCCATTAGGTCCTCCCTCGAGGGCTCCGGGCAAGGAAGTTCCTCCAGCTTCAGTTCGAAGAGATTCTTCAAGAGGCACAGCTTGCCCTCTACCATTTGCACCTGCGACACCACAAGTCCGTGACACGGCTCGTTAATTCTGATTAATGTCGCCACGATTACGAATGGCCGGGTGGTGGGTGGTACAGTTCGGGTCTCGGTCGGACTATGCGCGCGTGAGACCGATGCTCAATGGACTGGTCGACGCTTGCCTATCACACGAAGCTACTTAATGGGATTGCTCACACCTCACCAGGGACGTGAGTCTCATTCCGCTACGACCCAGTATGACCTAGTACGACCCGTCGCGAACTGCTACTATGCAGTACGATCGCGTATATTCTCTCATCTCTCGGGGTCTTTGATCCTGACGGTAGAGCATACTCGAGATCGATGAATGCTATTTTCCGATGATTCTTATAGCGAAGCTCGAACCGATGCGACTCTACTCTCATTGCAAATAACGCGACAAGTGTGGGGTCAAAGTCATGCTTCGAGTGAGCATCAGGGCAATGGAACGACTCTGATCGACGAGGTATTGCGTTATTATGTTACCGGTGAGTTTACTCTAGCTTCGTAAGGTGACTCGCCTCCAGGGCAAATAAAGGCCCAAGGAGAATTCCGAACAGAAGTAGATCGGAGCGAAATTGATCTGAGAGACTGATATCGGAAAAGCCGAGGGAGAAGAGACCGGAAGCGTGGGCGTATATCTTACCTTCGGCTGAGAATCGGAATTCAAGAAGGAATCTTCGTATCCATCCTCGCTGTTGTCGTAGTAATCGTCGGGCACATCACCCAAGTAGGCGTCGTCCTCCTCGGCGTTGCCCTCTCTCAAATTGCCGGCGAGATATTCCTCTGTAATGATGCACGAGCAAAAAGGTCGTATAACACGCGCAACATTGGATGGCTCGACTTGGTGTGCCGTATAAAATAATAATAACGAGCGAATTCCCAAAGCAGGAGGATCGCGCATTCGACGATTCATTATCAGAGGAGAGAAAAAGGAGTTGCTAAGCATGGTAAAGGGGTTGATTCGTGCAATTGCATAGGAAAAAAGCTCCGCTGGCATTAAACTTTCACGTCTTTTAAAACAGCGGCACCTGCTACGGAAGAGGGAGATTCGAAGAAAAAAAGGATCGAAAGTAAGGCATGACTGAGAATGCATCTCGCTTTGCAGCTCCCTTTGCAGCTCGTTTTGCAACTTGCTGCTTTGCAACTCAGATTCACCGATAAAGCAATGACGAATACGAAGGCTCGCCAAGCTCTTTGCGGATGAAACTATTTACGGCGCAGTTGGCCGTTCGTATTAATATTTCGAGATGCTTTCCTGCTTGGGATATTAGCGCTCCAGTTAAAGAGTTTCCTAATTGCTTCCGCAATAAAACGTTCCTATTGTGCCTGATGATAATTTGAAAGTTCTCGGAGTGCGGCTCGTAGTTTTTAATTAATTATAAATAAGCTATTTTCAAGAGTGAACCTGTTCTTGCGAGAGCATTTTAATGATATTGCCACGTTCTTTTCTGGCAGCTGCAATACGCGATTCGACCAAGTGAAAAACGGCCAGAATAATATTTGTACGAGTGGATGCTGCCTCCACGACGATCAAATTATAAACTGAAGAAATCGAGAAAGAAGAAGAAGAAGAAGTAAGAAAGAGAACGAAGCCCCATACGCGTGCAGTGGAGGAAAAAAGGGACCTGGTGAGTCTGTTTGAGGTTGGAGATCTAAAGATTAACTCGGGTTCACGTGCCCGAGGCCCTGGAACGAGGCAAGACACCCCGTCTGGCTCTCTTGTTACGATGGCTATCGCGATGTTTTTCATCTTAAAGAGAAACTCGCTGCCGTTGGAGGAAGCTTTTGAAAACTATTCTGAAAAGGACAAAGTTAAGTCCTCGCGAGGCGACAAAGACACGGCCCAGCTGAAAGGAGGAAAAGCGTGGCGCGGCAAGAGTACGAGCGGACAGAGTGCGAGGATGGTGAATGAGAGTGAAAGAGTTTGCTCGCTTGTGGAGAGGCAGCCGCCGACCAGGAGAGATAGAGAAAGAGAAAGAGAGAGAGACAGAGAGAGTTGTGCAACAATGCTAAGGGAAGTTTGGTGTCGTACTAGGATGCAAAGGGACAAGCCATGGACAGACGGTCGCTGTGTAAGTGGAACTTACCTGGATTACGTGCAATCTCGAGCGCCTCGTTCCGTTCGCGGTCGTCGCTGTTGATCTTGAGCGTTGCATTATTGCTCTCTAGGAAGCAAGTGAGCTCCTCGAGGGCGTCTCTCAGTTTCTGGTTCTTCGTCTCGTTTCTCAAACCCCAGATCCACGCGAGTTTGCAGTCGCAGATCAGTTTGTTGCCTGGAATGAAACCGGTCGTTCTTTCATTAGTCTCGTTTCTCGTGGAAGGTTAATTAACAAGTATAATTGACTGGTAGGTTGAATTCGAGATTGAATCTTTCGAGTATCGTACACCAAGGGCCCTCGGTTAATTTGTTGTATTCTGACTTTTCTCGACGAGTGGCGAGCGGCTCGTGTTTAGATTGTGACAACAGGGTTTTGCGAGAGCGTTAATACTCGCTGCGTAAGTACATATTGTACCAACGGGAATGAGTAGTGATTAATTGGTCATATTTATTTGTTTGGTAGCTAACACGAGAGTATCGTTCATTGTAATAGTGAAATGTTTGAGGGAATTAATCGAACGCAGGCTGGTCGCTTTCAACGTGACAACGGTCAAGACTAATATTTGCAATCGTAAATTATTTTGCTCTATTATTTTGGGAAAACTAATTATTGCTTCCTGTTGCCAATGATATATTGATAACGTCGATCGATACTTGAGCAGAAATTTTCACTCCAATTATTTTCTTTCAAATCTTTCAACGATAGGACTTACAGATTCTTTATCGAGTCACACGTAAGTATTGGAAAATAGTCTCAAGCGGGGTACACATAAAATATCTGCGTATAAATGATTAAACTCTGATACAACTTGCAAAGTGTTTTTCCTTTTTCGTGGATAGACTCTGATACTCGCGAACAGCACTCATCGCGGGAAACAGTGCGAGGCGCAAAACTTTTGTCAGAAATATCCACCACAAAATATACGCTCGAGACAGGGAGAAACAAAACTGCTAACAGAACTATACATCTTCGCAGCTGGTAAACGCGAAAAATTTGAACTTGCTTCCCGCAGAACAACTGCAAAATTCAGAGGGCTTCGAAAGAGCTAGCTATAAGTTCCATGGAGTGAGAGCTTGGATTAACCTTTAATCGAGTCCACCCTCCCTCTACGCCAAGAGAATTCTTCGAATCGAACGCCCCACGTAGACAACCCTAGCACGCTTCTCTTCGCTACTCGTACATCTCTAATTGTCGGTTTCATGAAAAATATACACGAGTTTTTCCAATCGCGAGGTGCTGGAGGTGGTGGTAACTGGTGCACATTTTTACGTGCAAAGCTCATGGATCGTTACTTTACCGAGTAGGTTTTCACTGGCGGCTAAGCAACGAACGTTTTGTTCGATGCACCAGCCAGCTAAAATCAATCCCATGAATAGCGAAAACAGAGGAGTGAGCGCGCCCGCTGAAACAAGCTTCCGCTAAATGGTGAGTCTCTGAAGACCAGTCACATGTAAAGGTTTCCGGGATCGCAGAAATACTCGCGTTTCGCGAATCGAAGCCCGTTCGGTGGATATTAATAAATATCTCAATTCGTCGGCAGTCGTGATCGCAATGGAGCCAGCGGATCCTTTGATAATAAATCGCTTTCGAGTGCCCCTCCGACGATTCTCTCTCCTCGAAGTAACGAACCGAGAAGACTGGAGGAAAAAGATCCACGCTAGACGAGTAATCGTCGACTCAAATAAAAATTCTTCTCTCCGTCTAATCCTCGTGGGTCTTGAGTCGTCACTTTTCTGGCGCACTGCTCTCTGCTTAAACATTCTTAATTACAGAGGCTTTAGTTGTCGGCTCGTGACTCCTCTTCTCTCACCGCAATCTCAACCGCGAAAACTTTCGGCTATCTCCGATTGAATAATTCAGAAGCGCTTGCCACTAGGAGAGTACAGAGTTACTTTTCACCATTGTCATGAGTATTTAAATTAATTATTTAATCATATGTATCCCTCAGCGATTCACTGCTCCATTGTCCATTTCTCTATTGGCTTGTCGGCATTGCTCGGTTATTTTCCAGGTTGTTACTTCGCGATGGCCCTTGCTCGATCTCTCTTTCCAATTCTCTCCCGTTCCTTTTCTCCATTTTCGGTAGGTTGCACACTCTGCACGGCGGCCGAGCGTTCCCCGGAATGCCGAGGGTCCCCGGTGACCCTCAGAAATTCATGCGATTGCGGTGTGTCGTTGCGCACGGTACACCGAACCCCAGCAGCACGTACGATGAGAGAGTCGGCTCCGCATCGGGCGAACAACTCGGCCAGCTCTCGCTAGCCGCATTTCTCAGCTTTCTTTGGCCGACTCCTTCGTCCGCTGTGGCGAGCCGGGGTCATCTTTCGCACAGGTTCGCCTGGAATCCACTTGGTCGCGTGGAATTTTTCGGAGAAAATTCTAAACTCCTTCCCTGTCGCGGCATGCGATGACCCTTTTAAGTCGAATTAACGAATTTTCCGCGGATTCTCGTCTCTGCGAGGGTCATCTGCCATGTGTTTCACAATCAGGGTTTGTGAGACAAGCTAATCCAGTCTGTGTCGGCCGTTGCCAGACATTTCTTCTGGAATGGTGAACGTGACTGGAAGAGGGTGGCTTGTGGCTAATAAATAATTGATGCAGGGCGCATCGGAGCAAGTGGTCGCGGTAGGTAGGAGTTTCACTGCGAGAGAACCCGCTGTACGGTTGTGCGGCCGTGGAAGCATGGGGCCATAGGGCCGTGCGGCCGGGTCGCCGATCGCTCGGGGACTCTCGGTGGTGATATGGGACACACGTGAGGTACTTTTGCGGCAGCGTACCTAATTTCCCGGAAAATACAGTCCCGCCCAAGTACTCCAATGAAAGCGGAGCCGACAGATAATGGCTCCTCGTAGATCCGATTGGCAAGCTCGAGTTTATCGACGCTCGAAGGTGCGCACCACGTGCACCACCCAGTGTTGTCGACCGCATAATAGCATTATTGTGAAAAAAATACAACGAAACCGCAAATAGAGCGGCACGTGTCGTAGTTACCGCAGTGATTCACCGAATGGGAAATTAGCAGGAGACAACACCTCCGTTCCGCGAATGTAATGGATCCGGCTGTCGTAATTGTTGCGAGAACAATGCCGCCCAACAATTATTTTAAAGCGACGTAGCAAACACAATGCGCCTCAACCTATACATGTATATTCCAGCTTGCAGCATATTCCGGCTCTGGAGCCTGTAATAGCTCGTAATAACGTTGGCGAACCACGAGCGAAGGACGCGCAAAGACAAGCCTTCTCTTGGCACTCTTGTGATCCGTTCGCTTGAAACTTCGTTGTCGCGCGCTTTCCGAGCTTCTACGTCGTGCCAACGTCTTTGTCAACGAGAGACGGGAACAGTGCGAGAGAGAAAACCCATTTTGGCGGATCATGATCTTATTAAAACTAGTATGTTGTCTGGTATTTGTAGAAATGGCGGATTTCTAGGGTGCGCGGAGCAGTGGGTGAGTGAGCTAGCTAAATATTTGATTTTCCACGGTAAAGCTCGGTTCAATATTTCAGCCGAAACGGCTGCTGGAGCCGATGTACCACGCGCGCTAGGACCACCTGATGTTTTTTCGAGCATTACGGCCGCGATTGGTCGCGCGTCATTAATTCTTTCGCGCCTAACACGAGGATTCACCCGCGGCCACTTTGCACCGTTCGACGGGCACTCTCGTGCTTTTTCACTCCCTCTCTCTCTCGCAGCAAAATAAACACACAATCAAAAGCAACTTTTACTAATAGAAAAAGTGTCACAATAAGTTTTAATACGCACCTTGGTCATAGTTTTTGAAATTGAATAGAGCCTTGAATAATTTCTTTGTTATTGCTTGTTTCGATTATCTGTCTATTTAACCATCTATTCGTTTAATAAAATATTAATATAACTAATGAAAAATATCTCTGCATTATGTATAGGATATTCACAGATGAGGCTCGCGGTATTACCCCATTTTCAGGCTTCAATGAGGATTGTGACCCTTCCCGTCCCCACTTCACAAACGAGGCAAGACTTCTCGGGTACTATTTCGTTATTCTTTTAGGAAGACCTCGCTACGAGGGGGGCGGAGGCGGTGGCCTTTCAATTTTCAGGATGCGATCCCCGAGGACTCGTGGACTCGCTGGCGGTGCGAGGATATGAAAAATGTAGAGAAAACAACTAGGAAGAACCGTCGTCGACGGGCTTCGTTGGCTTCTCCGTCAGCAATGAACAGCGATAACGCGCCGGCGATCGCTCGGTTTTTATGCTAATATCGCTAAAATATCTCGCCTCGGTTGGTGGGTGTAAAGGTGGGGGAATCTGTATTACGGGTTTGAATTAGCGCTACCAGACCGATCGATGCCGCGCTACAATGCATTGTCCTCGAAAATTTACATATCGCGCAGAGGCTTCTCTTTTTGTCTGCCTGAGAAATCATTTCTACCTCGTGTCGCGGATTTCACTGTCACGCTTTTATTAAAATTCTGCTGGTAGAGCTAAAGAGAACCAAGCTTCGTTCGATTTGTCAAGGATTATGCTCTTTGCTTAATAACCGCTTAATTAAGTAATTATCGATATTATGTGATTTCGATTGCAAGATACATTCAATTCGTTCGGATGAAATATATATATTACCTCGTTGACAATTAATTTCGAGTGGCACTGTCGCTTATCGTCGGCGATATTAATAGCCGAGCGTGTGCGGCCAGCCCGTAAGATGAAAGTTCGCGGTAGTTTATTGCATCGTGAAAGCCCGGACGAATCATAAAAGCGGCATTAGGGAAGAGTGACGGAGCCATAATCTCCGGGTAATCGGAGATATTTCCTGAAATTACTCGCCGAATAATTACAGCTTAATTCAACGTTTATCTCAACATCGTATTTGCTGGTACGGCAACATTCACTGGCTTCCGCTTCGTTCACTTTCCTCTTTGTCTACGTTGCTGTCAGCTTAAGTTACGCGTGCCGTTTTGCAAAATAGAATAATAGAATAATTCGCGAGCGAGAATTTCGAAATTCGATCCATGCCCCGAAGCAATTCGACGACGCTATGGGATCGCTCTTAAGGGTGGTCTGGGGTGGTTGAGAGACTATTAAAATTGCACGATCCGTATATTGCACTCTGAATAGGGCCGCAAATGCCTCTAGTGACATTCTCCATCCGCAACGCACGGTTTGCTTAATCTTCCATTAGGGGACACCTAATACTCCAGGAAGCATATTCTCGCGAGTCATAACTTGTTTAGAAACGACGTCATCCATCTTTCACGCGTACATTTCGACTATGGGATTTATTAACAGTGTGCGCACTGTGCACGGAATTACTCCACTGACAATTACTTATTCAATCGAGCGAATGAAGCTAGCTGCGTCTATCGAAAACCATCAGACCGAACCAAACACGAAATATTGGTCAGTTCTACTGGTCTCGATCGCTGGGTTTCGTGTGGCCGACAAAGAGAGACGTCGACAGGGTGAGAGGGACAAAAAGAAAGCAAGGAAGCAAGTTTATCTTGCGAAAAAGAGAACAGTGTAGAATATAAATATAATTATGAATTTTTATGGAATATCGAATAGGATCGTTAAATTTTACTGCAAGCTAGAATTCCTTACTCAATGGCAGCGTGATCCATTAAGATGCCGCAGAGGCATGTACTGTATGTGTATCTAGAGAAGAGCGATTGCTCGGGCGTCAGGGAGATACTAACACCGAGGATGCTGGATCAAAGCCGAAGACAAAGTGCGCGGGCAGCATTTCTTCTCCTTTTGAACCTGTCCCTAGACTGTTTTCTTTCTTTTCCAGATAGTTCTTCTTTTCATCTTATCCTGAAGTAGAACACGACCGCGCAGACCCGTTGCATCCCATAAAATGTATTATTCGTCAAAACGCAAATCGAAGCTCTTCCGGCATATCGGTGGCGATGATCAGAGCGTTTGTAACATTGGCGACCGCGTTTTGCAGGAAACCTCGTAAAACCGTCGAAAAAATTGATCGAAATAACATTTTATTGGGGGATGAGGTTCGAATAGCGCAAACGGTATTGCAAGAGCGCGTTCGATCTCGCTGTCGAATTCTCCTATTTTCGGACATAAACTTGACGCTTTATGCACAATACCTATCGACTAGGGATATCTTCCAGTATCTCCGAGTATCAGCGTAACTGTATCGGGACGTTCCACCTTGTACCACTATTTCTCGTTTACCGAGTTATCCGAGTTTTCTCCACTCGAGTATTCGACCAAATTAATATTCGCGCTGTAATCGTTTCACAAGTTACTTTATTATCCGGGTCTCGCGTGTATTTGCATTGTCGCGTGGGAAAAAGGAGTGCGAGGAAAGTTTGCGTTACGCGTTAAAGCCCAGTGCCATATTTCATACTTTATCCTGGAGCTGCTGACCCGCTAACAATTCTCGCATTATAGTGGATCGCTTTTCCTCATCGATCTATTCGGAATCCTTTCATCCGACTGATGCGTTCGAAGCTCGGACGAGTCTTGCCAAGGCATTCCCGATTGTTTGGTAGTTCGTGCCTCGATCAGGACTCGTGAGATTCTCCCTGTTTCTTTCTTCAGGATTCTCCATATTCACCTTTCTTTTCTTCGCGTTTCTCTTCGTCCGCTCTTCCGCGGGGCGCTTCATTCGTCGCGGGCCATATCGGGAACCGATCATCGATTCTATCGGGATGAAAAGCGAATAAATAGCTCTCCTTTTAGCGCGGCACACGCGAACGCTATGTATTGTACACGATAGTCCTCGTAAATAAGATCCTCGGAATACGTGTTTCTTCTTGAAAATAAACTTAAATATAAACTCGAATTTTTACGGTCAAAAATCATTTGAAGACCATGTCAGTATCTATCTTCCATGGGAAAAGGAAACATCGGTAAGCTTGAAAACCTCGGGTGAAAAGGTCGAAAGAAATGTCTTTGAAAATAAAATATTCTTTGCAGCATATTGCTCCCGTGATGTCAGTCGGAATAAAATATTTATTGCTTGCGTATAAAATATTTTGAGGAGCACGGCAATTGGACGAGACATTGAGGTGACGTTATTCAAATGGACCACCTTGTATACATACGGTGTGTATGAGTATGGGGTGGAACGTTGCGTGAATTGCAGGTGTGTGTTATCGTTGGTACAGCTTCACTTGGCCACGAAGGATTTCTGATATTCTCTTGGGGTGCGAGCCAACCGCGATGTTTGTTCTTTCTGTCGGGCCACACTACCAGTGATCTATGGGGAACTTTCAGCGAACTCCCTTTCACTCCCTCGTGATCCAGGGATTACGTTCTATCTCCTGTTTACTTTTGATTCCTCTGACCTCTGTCACGAGTCTTTCGCGTCAGTGTCTCTCGCACATCCTCGTTCTTTCTTCTTCTTTTTCTTCCTTTTCTCTCGACATTTCCCGTGAAGTCGAATGACGCTCGTTGCTTGATTTAACGAGAATGGAACACGCGAAGAGGATAAGGGAGAATGAGAGTAGGTGGATAGATGAGAAGGAGCTTTTTGGAGCTTGTTGTCCGATGCCGCAAAAGACCGGTGTAATTATGGACGAATTGCGGCTTTGTTCTGACTGACGGTGAGCAAAACATTTTTGCGGAATGGATAGTTCATGGAGAGGCTACAGCGGTGAGCGACGGCAGGAGGACGAGGCTCGTGCCGAACGCGATGACAATAAAATCCAATGAAAAATATCAATGTTCTGCTTCGCGAGCCTCGGTTTTGGTGGTAAAGGGACGTGCCACTCTCGCGAATATTGCGTTTGTTTGAAAGCGTAATTACCGGTGAAAACTGTGCTTTCACAGGAGCTTTTTCGAATCGGATTTGTCGGTGTATAGTATGTATTGGGCAAATACGCGGATCAATCTCAATTTGGCTTTCGACCAGTCTAATGTTCACCAATAAGTCACGGAAGTTCCTAGCGTGACTTTCAAACTGCACCGTAGTTTTAATGCGGTTCGTAAGTTATTTGGCAAATTGAAAGTCGACTATCCTGTAATTGGAATTTATGGAAATTGACCGAGTTTGAGAGACTTCAATTTCGTAGAGCGAGGCTAAAATCGAAAATTCGAAGGAGTGGATCACGTTGGCGAATGTAGGAAAAGACTCGAAAAAGGAGAAGTTATATCGATAAGGAGGACGGACGTCGAAAGGGTAATCTATCATCGATCGAAAAAGGTTGGTCGCTGAGAATTTTTGCTCCAGCATCGTTCTAACATTTTTGCCACGGTTGACAGAGGCCACAGGCATCGTAGCTCCTCTCTGCTGCACGTGACACTTTCATTCTCGCATGTGCGTTGGACAATCTTTTCAACGGTCCGATATTACGAAAAATCTACGTGAGCCGACTAAAAATTCATAAACGCCTGGAAAATCTGTGGCAAGCTGCTGTTAAAAAAATCACGGTTTCTGTAGCCCGATGGTGGCACAAACTCTTGTCTCTTATATCCGCTACAATAGAGACCTACCGAGAAGCTCTGCTATTTAAACAAACATTTTCTTTTTATTCTTTTATCTCTAGGCGGCATTATTCCGCTTTTCTTGAGCCTCTTGGGCCTTGGAGCTTGAATGCTCGCTCTTCTATCCCAGCAGCGTCCACTGTGCACCAGAGGCCGATTATTATTTTACGTTTCCAGAGGAGCCCACTGTTCCATTCAACCACCAGCCTCGCTTCCCATTTTTGCTGTTTAGCACGATAAATTGGCTTTTTCTCAGAGTAACATTGTCTCAACTCCCATAGAAGAGATCCTGACTTCTCTCACCCCCACCGGAACAAATTGTCGCTTTATTCAAAAGTCTATCAAACGTTGTTCCGCCTTGATCAACTATATTTTTTCCCCTGTAAACTTATGTTTCGTACTTACGCGCATCGTGATTTCAACGAATTGCAAGTTTTCCGGTTTTCGGTGTTGGCAGAGTTTGCTAAAGGAATCAATTAAACGCTGACACGGTGAAAATCGTAGTATTGTCGTGATTTCTATGCCTGTCGTTATCCATCGCCTAAACGCCGAATGCCGACCGATTGACCATTTCTTTGGCTCGAGTGAACCGAAATTCGAGCAACGAGTAAAGCAGCGACGCGACGCCTGAACAAAAGAGACTCTCGTTACTTCGCGCTCTAAAATTCTCATGGAAGAATTCATGCGTGGCTCTCTAAGACCTAAGTTGTGTACTAACAGAAAGGAGGAGAACTTGCTTCTGAAATCCATGAGAACTGGCTTATTGTGCCATTTTCCGGATGATGGATAAATATTTTCGAAGATAATACTTTTACGATGCGCTTCGCGGAAGCTTGCTTTCAAAACCTTGGAAACAGCCGCTCTTCTTGTAAAATATTATACAAGCTCCTAGCCACCTAGCTCTTAATGGCTTCATCAAATTATGCAAGCGAATTGTATATAACCGCTTATTATTCTTCCTCGCGTACCTTTGCGTACTACCGAGAAATTCCCGTGTGCATAGTAGCGTGAGTCAGCGCGAAGAAGACAAGAAACAAGCAGAGAATATCAGTCGTTGGCAATAAGCACGAGCAGCATCAGCATCTCGTATGCATCCTAGCCAACAAAGAATCCTTCAGTCTCGTGGAGTCTTGTCAGACTCGATCGCAACCGCTATTTCCCACGAGGGAGGTCGTGTCGTTTGATTATTGTTAGACACGATTGTTGGTAGCTCTGCACCAGTCAGGAGAAGAGACAGGCAGAAGCTCGCGCTATTCTTTGCTCCTCTCCCTTACGTATCTCTTACGTGCATTCGTCCTCTCGATCTCTTTGATCCTTGCGTCCAGTTGGAAGGAATTTCACGGATCGATCGACCAACCGGTATCGAGCTGCCAAGGCACTCACCGCCGCGAGAAGAAATCCCTTTGCTCCTTTGGAGAAATTCTCCCACGCGGAGAAGAAGGAGATCACTTTTCTTCGGATATTCCTCTTGCTACCTCCTCTCTTTATTCCTCAGCCACTTGGCCGACTTGGTTCGGGAATTTTCCAACCCTCGAGGATAGTGCGCGGCGTTCCTTAATCCCGCTGGATGATTCCCAGCAAATCGTTAATCGGATCCTCGCTTATCGGCAGGTTTCTTCTTTGCGGAACTGCCGCTGCGGTTTGCATTTTCGGAAGATTCTTTGCCTTCTTAAGAGAGAGAGAGAGAGAGAGAGAGAGAGAAAAGCCGATGAGGAAGGGTTAGAGTTGCGCTCGCGGAATTTTAATTCGGATACTTTTCCCTGGGCTTCGCAAAGTTCCAGAATAAGGGGAATGGAAATTTCCTGTTGAAACCTTTGCTTCAAGGGACGAAGAATCGTAAGGAACAGAGAGAACGTGTCGAACTGTCGGTAATTTGGAGGTTCTCGTGTTTTTAAACGCGCACTGGATTCAGGAGGACTGGATTAATCGGAGAACCCGATAAATGCTCGGGTTGACCCAATTGTGAGCCGGAACTCGTTGCAGGAAGAACCGTCACCGTGTTGGTTCGCGCACCGTGGAATCGCGGATCACAATTAATTGGCCAAAAACAATTAGCGTCCTGCCGGTGGAGCTGAATACGCATCAAAAACAGTGTGGCGTTCGCGTGCGTGCTGCTGGGAACAAAGATGAGTGGGACGCGCATTTCGCGCGGATCATTATCACCGTTGCCGTGTTGTCCGTGCTGGACAATAAGTCCCATCTAAGTGGAATAATGGTCATTGTTGGTGGCGCGCATCCGCCCGCAACTACCCTCTATTACGATCAATAATCCATAAACCGGTGCCGTGCTAATTCTATTAGCGATGTTTATTAAACTCCGGTGAATCCCATTTTTGCGGGAATAATCGTGGTGACGAGGGATAACGTTACCAACACCGCGAGTTAATCGCGTTGGCTTCGACATAAACCGATTAGTTTCGGAATTAATATCGTTTATGTATCATTACGTAATTATAGGAGAGTCGCCATTATGGCTTTCTTAATTTCTTATTAATCAAGCACAGCCTTTTAAGATCCCCATCTAGAAGTCATTTCGTTCTACGATCTACCATTTAATATCTTTTCTCGGCTAAGTATTGAGCAAAGGAGAACGAGGTTGACGTAAATATCGCTTTTGCGGCCACTTCCTATAACACTCGGCCATATGAAATCTCTAGGCGCCGCCGGCACCCATTTTTCGGTTAATCTCCAGGCGCAAATTACGATCGTGGTTAGCCAACTCGTGGTCTCAACTCGCGCGCTCGCCTTTAAATAACCTGCACCCACTGATATTGATTCCTGCATAAATACGCCGGTTGCTTGCCGTGTCAAACTCTTCGGCAGACTCTTTTAACTGAACCGTACTCGAGTGCCAGCTGTTCTTTTCGAGCAGAAATCGCGTGGCGAGTAAAGAATAGAACAACGGGTTACTAGCACAGTGAAACCAAACGAAATCTCTTGTGCCATATAACTGAACGTGTCACAGTAAACCGATACTCGTATGTTCAGAAATAGAAGCTCCAGTAATTTGTCATTAGTAGAGAGCGAAACTGTAATTTCCGTCAGGATTTCATTTCTCGTTAGTTCGCTAATTTCGAGTCGAACAATACTTTAAAGAAGAGATGTTTAAAAATGAAAAAATGCAAAAAATGATAAAACCGGTAATTCCATGATACATAGCATATGTTGTATCTAGAATTTCTAAGGTTTTTTTTGTCCGAAACACCGCTTTCGCTATCCCTTCAGCACATAGTGCCACGGATCGCGGATTTTCCTCTAAATTCAACATTTATATTCGCCCCCAGTCGAATAATTATCTTTCGCCGCTGTTGGCTAATCCTATCGACTTTGCGGTACTTCTGCCCGTCCTGAGCGATTTACGTTAAAAAATCGCGAACGAATCTCGCGCGTAATTGGAGCTTTCACATCGGCAGAATAATTCTGAAGGTTCGCACCTGTGACGACGGTCGGCTGCTATTCAAACGAGCTGACTTTATTCGCGATGTCGTTTATGCAATAATGATCTGCCAGAGTAGTGTTACGGTCGCGCACAAAGAACCTTGGAATCTCTTTCTCCCAAGCATATGTCAGTATTCATATTACTCGGAATAATTTCTCGCAACGTCTTTAGGTCCGTAAACTGGACTGTTTCTCGCGGGCGTAAGCAATATCACTGGGTACCAAACAATCATCAAGAGACCTATTTCCGTAAAACAGTCGTAAACTTTTGCTGATGATGCGCATTTGCAGGAGAACTCAATTTTTATTTTTATTGCCCAAGTGATAAAGTTAGCTCTTAATATTCTCTTTCTCGTGACACGGAACGATGCTCGTAAACTTCGCCCTCGTCTAATAATAATCAGAGGGTAAAGCTGCAGCCAGCAGTCACCGGCCAATTGCCTCAGTCAAATCTGCGACGTTAGACGATTTCGCTCCAAGTTTTAAATTCGCACTGTTCTTATAGGCTTGTTCTCGACAAACTCAGGTTACTAGTTTCCAGTCTGTGCAGCTTCCAATTTGGCAGAGACGGCTTCAGAGTGCAATTAAGTCGAGGACCTCCGGGTAAGATGCATGTTCAGCAAATCAATTACAATCACAGGCTCGCGCGTCTCGGGAACGCGAGGTAGGATTTCAAGGACAATTGCGGAACTCGATTTCACGGGGACCGAACGATTCGCTGTGCGCTTTAGCGTCCTAATTTTAATGGGACACCGCTAATTCTTGATTTAATAGAGTCGCTTGCCACCGGTGGGAGATTATCGACGAGCAGCATTGAATTTTCCGTTTACGGCTTCGCGACCACCCGGTGGCCAGTTATTAGTGACTTCCATTAAAATCCTTTTGACCCAGATTTTCGAAAATTCTGTCAAAATGGTGATACCGTAAAACCTGATACAATAACGCGATTAGTGAGATATCATCCCCATTTCGCGAAAAGTGCAACGCGTGTTTCGGCTATGTACTTTGGCCTGCATTTGTTGATCAGACTTTGTTCGATAGTGCAGATCCGAATTAACGATACTAGATACTTTCTACTGACTTCTCTTTCTAACTACACTATATTTATATTATTATTTTTAGCTCGAACCATTTTCTAATGGAACCTGGTGCAGTAGAATTTTGACGTGGAACGACCGTCGATAGTTTGGTTCGCATTGTCGCGTTTTACATTGGAGCAAATGGTTGCACCGCGACGCTCGGAAGTTCGGTAAAAAGGGAACACACACGTATTGAGAGACGAGCCGTATGCAAGCTTCGCTTCATCGAACTCTTTCTCGTAATCCGCAATTGCCATGAAGAGATCCGAATGGGCCAAAGGCTCGGTTGGTTGTGGCCTATTCGGACGCTTTAAACCACGACTAAAACCTCAAGCCTGTCGGACATGCCAACATGCATCACGATGCGATAAGCAATCCCAAGGACTTTTCCGATACGTACGTTCGAGTACATTCACCGAAACAAAACCAACGCGAATCATTATTGGCTGAGATACTTTCTGACACAATTCCACATGCTTTGTTTTGTTCCCGAGAGATGAATTTTCAAATTAACTTCTTCAATTATTTCCCAATATCACAAATATTTTCGATTCGTTTCGCATTCCGTGTTCTTGTCAAATTCATAGCGTCCAAACTGATTATTAATAATTTGTTTGAATTTTTCCACGTATGGAATCCGCGCTGACGAACGTATTTATCAAAAATTCCGTGAAATAAAATGTATAATAAAGCGAGTAATTCTCATCATGGATAATAATAAATAGAGATCGATAGGAGGCTTGTTAGCATTGCATCATATCTGCTTTCTTGCTTCGTAACAACAGTATTCCAAGTAATATCGGTACAAATGCTTAGACGAATTTTCTACCTTGCGAAATAAAGCACCGAGGGTTCCACTATAATAAAGCCAGCGGAATATAGGGACAAAAAAAATATCTTGCATTGCGAGCCGTAAATCGCGACGAATTTTAATGCTCCAAGTTACGTGTGTGGTCGGGTCGCGTGTGAACCAGTCTGGCTTTTTCGTGATCAAACGGTATCTCTCTCGAGATGGGAGCGGCCAATGTACGTTTGCAAACGCGACAATCACTTTCCCGTGATAATCGATACGATAATCGTAAACGCGTTGGGTGGAATCATAAAACACGCTCAGGACGCGAGCATTGCAACCACTTGCTCTCCCTCGAAATATCGCCAGTGGCCTCCGGAATACGGTTTTATCGTCGAAAAATGCGTCAGCATTTTAAAGCGGTTTCTTTGCTCGCCCCTGTGAAACGATGTCTAATACTCGCGAACCCCGAAGCCTGCGGTAGCAAAACACCCCATAAAACTCCACCAACACGCCTTTGCAGTTTGCTGCCAAACGAGTGTTCTTCGTATGGCAACATATGTACCCCACTGGGAATAATATTCATAAATATGCAATTTAAACATTAGGAAATGATGAATTTAAAATTACAAGTAAATTAAATTTCATAGACATCCGATGCCCTAGGAAAAGTTTCATCAAATACAATTATTGAAATTGATTTTTAGAAACAGTAGAAATTGAATTGTATTAGTATGGAAATTTGATGCTTCATTGGCACAACAGTTTTAATTGAACAGTAACTAAACACTCCTGCAATTGCTTGGCGATTTTAATAATTTAACGAAATTCATCGTTCAAATTGTTATTTTCTCTGTACGGGAGCACCAGGCTAGATTAAATGTCAACATGTATTGATTAAGATCGAAATGAAATATCAATAGTGGACTTTGCGAGAGGTTATTCTTATTTCGTGAGAATGAAGCGGAAAAATAGTATCGAATGTCTAGTTAATTATATGTGCATCTTGATTCTCTGTACTGCAACAAGTAGCGAGACAATGTGGTTTAGATGCGGTATGATGGATAGGGTCGTCTCCAGTGTACTTGGTCGCGCGGCGTTATTAATTATTTCACTATTTATAGAAGCCACGGGATGACATAATAGCACTCAAGGCTTGCACAGCTACGTCCGACTAAAATAGGAAGACTAGGCTGCGAAGCGGCGAGCAGGCCGCTTAAACGGTTAATTGGCTTTTAACCCCAGACTCCGAGAGCAAGGTGGTGACGAGTTCGCCGTCAGCGATGACATTACTGGGAGAATCCGGCACGAAATGCAATAAGGAATGCAGGTCGCAAACGAAGAGAGGGTTCGATGGCATAATCGTAAAACGAGGAGAATATGGAAGGAGAAATCGGGATATAACGCGTGTCTGGCAACGTCACGCGTTATTGGCAGCATGGCTAGAGCCAAGAGCCAGCACACGGCAGTGCTATTTAAATCTTGTCACACCCGATCGTAAGATCCTCCAGAGAAAGACAATATGCCGTCAATAGCATATTGGCAACACATCCGCGAGAAAAATTGAATACGTGCCTTGAATCTGAATACTGGGCCCATCTCACAGTCACTATCTCTGTCGTTACCAATTCTCTCACTCCCTCTCTAAAGTCATCCCCTGCTCTCTTGACGCGCAGTTCCCTTTGATCGAGGTATTGCGATCCGTATCAAATCGCTCTCTGATCGACGATATGCTTGCTCGACCGCAGCTCTGTTGTCCCTGTCACGATATCTACTGGAAAAATTGCTCGTCAGTCTCACTGTCACTGTCTCTATCTTCCGAGTCTGCATTTCACTGGATCTCCGCAAAGTCCTGGACCCGCTTGAACGCGACGAGCCCACCGAGGAAAGTCGCATTACCGGAAGAAAATTAGCCTGTTTGCGTTGAGCATTAGTTGAAAGTTTGAAGTGGCGTTGTCGGGCTTTCGGAACAACTGGAACTCCCAACATTCGGCTTGTTTTTCATTAAAACCACGCAAAAGTAGTTGCCGCGCGGGAGACTAGACTGTTATTGTTACAATCAGCGTGAGCCGAAAAACGAAAAAGTTTTTGTTTGTTCGAACAAAATTAGACGAGTTATTTTCGAAGTTTTGAGTGGCGGGATGTGGTGTTTGCACAGGGATGGACAGGGGATCGTGCCCGATGAGGATCCGGGAATCCAAATAAAGAGATATTCGGCTCTCGCTCTTCGGTGTGTACCAGAGAATTGCTCTTTGTCTCTACGCGAATTACATGCTTTCACGTCTAATTGCCGGACGTCTCTCCGTGAAATAACAGATGGTAATGCGCCTCGAAGAGGGAGTTCATTGGGGTAAACTCTGGGAAATGCATTGTATTATAGGCGACTCGCAAAGCGATCGACTTAAAACCAATTTACCTTTCGAAAATATTCACTCATTGCGAGAGACATTGCGAATTAAGCGAATTAAAGCAAATGAATTCTTATGTTAGTGAAATTTTTTGGGGGGAAAAATAATGGTTAACCCATGAGGGGAAGTTCCGGAGGAGTTTTTCATCACATTTAGTTCGTCATACATCAAAGTACGTTCCACCAGGAAAGTAGATAGGGTGGAGAAGCTAACCGAAGCGGGACAGGCGAATTTAATTATGCGACTGTATCCAAGGCCACTTTTTAATTAGTCCGATGCAGTCCGAGAATTATGTTCCACCGGGCGCTGCCAGTGATAAGGGTGAGATATTACCGCACACCCCGTAGCGGACAACTTTCCGCCGAATTAATAATTGGCTTTTGACGAATTGCACACATTATACGGCACCGTTATATGGTAAGA
Source organism: Trypoxylon attenuatum (assembly GCA_963989405.1). NCBI lineage: Eukaryota > Metazoa > Arthropoda > Insecta > Hymenoptera > Crabronidae > Trypoxylon > Trypoxylon attenuatum. The sequence goes on along the minus strand of OZ022488.1, from coordinate 4,757,263 downwards.
GTTTGCTCGCCGCGTGCCACGACAAGGGGACGGATTAATCTTGAGTCTAACGAGGATTTAACGGCGGCGAGCGAACTTCCGAAAGTTCGCCAAGTCTTTCCTGAGTCCGAGCTGGCAACTTGTGGCAGTCGCTTACATCCGTGCCTTCTCCTCATGGCAGTGTGGGTCAAGACCCAGTTTGCTCGAGCAATTGTTTCATTAATTCGGAAAACACAGAATTGCTTGAAAGTTAACTCGCATCCTCTATCCACGCGAACGAGCCGATTCATCGTGTGCATTATCCGATATTAATCGAATTCCGAAAAATACTCGGATCAAAGCATTTGCGTGTTTTCAAAGCGTTATTTTCATTTTTCAGCTTTCGACGGATAGAGGAAAATTGTTGTACGAGATACGTTTTAATTAATCGCCAAGTGATACTTTTCAGAATGGGAATGGAAAATTGCAGGGGTCGAGGCAAAGGCGAACAAGACGAGGTATTTCATGAAAGCGGCATTTCATTTCCAGATGAATAAAATTCTATTTACAGTGATGCTTCGGCGTTGCATTTAATTTCGAATGTTTCACCCATAGTTTACTATGTAGTAACTGATAATGCAAGGGGAAGAGCGATTCTCAGGGGATCTGATTAACTCTATTGAGCCGCGTGATTGGAAAAGAGCATTGTTGATAGGTCTAAATACTCGCGTACCGGCACAAAAGGTACAATTGTTCAGATTTCGCGAATGACCGTCTGTACTCGGCGAGCGCTTTGTGTTCCGACAGTATGTAAAGTTAAAAGATAGAAGAACATTTTCGAGAGCGAACTATCCAGTGGTTGCATTGGGCGTTCGCCACACGATGCCAGGATTCTTATGTCTGATCCTTTCTCACAATGCGGCTTTCATTCGCGCTCCCTCCTAGCTGGCTACATTCCCACTATCAAGAGTCTCAAATCGGTGCAGCTTTAAAACGTAGATTCAAGAACTGCGGAATTCCAAGTTGCGATCGCCAGCATCTCCTAAAGATAGCTGCTCGCCTGCGGAGAGTAGGTAACGAGATGTAACAGAGCTTAACTCTTAGCGTTATAGCATTTTCGATCGATAGGAATCGCCAAGTCGAAAATAGCGAATCCAAAGGGAAGTATGATGGTACGGAGAATAGTACAATCAGTCTTGCGCAGCTTTGTGTCACTGCGTTCCTTCCCTCGCGACCTAATATTATCCGAGTCGAGCTGTTTCTCCGCGGAGTTCGATTCGCGTCAGGTTCGAAATAATAGCGGTTGCCACGACAATGGGAATTCTCGCGGCGCAAGAAACCTGTCGCGCTAAGTTATGCCGCAACTGACAAAGTCGACATGGAAAACGAGACGCAGTGGGAGGCACTCCGGACACTATGCCACAGCGTTCCGGCCAATAAACCAACGACCTGGCCGACCCTTACCATTCCCCTTGCATTTTCAATTTGCACCGATGTATTTTTAAATCTGACGACACTCTGCCGCTGGCACTCCCAACGTCGTTGGCCGGTTACGAGCGATTCGACGACGCTCCAGGCGCCGGCTTTGATTAATTGTTGATGCGCTTCGAGCGAGTGTTGGGGACGCGTCTCAGTAGTACGGGTCAGCGCATAGTCAACCGCGGCGGCTTTTTAACCGAATCAGCACTTTTTTCATAAAAGTAATGTAATAGTTAATTAGTGAGAGGATAATGCGCAGTGCTAGAGTTAACAAAGGACACGATGCATTACTCCACCCTACGCGATTATCCCTTTGCGAGACCCGAAATACATTCGAGGTATTTTTCATGTTCGAGCCAAAGCGAACGGCGGAAAAATTTAATTTAGCAATATACAAAGGAACGGTATTAAATGTTTTTATGTCACAGACCGGATTGGAAGGAACGCTCAAGAGCCAGATTCGCTTCTATCTTCGTGACCAGGTTCTGACCTCCGGCTTGGCTTTAATCTGAACGCGACTATCGCGTATCTATTCAAGCGCGATCTCGAGGGCGCCAAACATTGAGACTGTAAAATTACCCGGGGTTGGTCGAGGAACCGTAGCACTCGGGAACCAGGAGGTAATAATAATCCATTTCTCGTGTGACTTCGGTTCATGAAATCCGCGTAAGAGCAGGCATAAATCGCGATCGTGGAAAATCCGACTCGATCTAAGACTCCCAGAGCGACCTGAGAATCAGCTAAGTCGATCGATTTTCAAGAATCTCAAGACCATCGGTGTAACGGGAACGGGAGTACGCGCGAGCTCGCAAAAATTCCATTCCTACCGCGGACCAAGGGAGAATTTGCCCCGTTGGTGTGGCGGATTATAAATCCAGAACAAAGATCGCCAGATAACGTAAATCCTTGACGCGCGGCTTACCTTCCCCGAAAACGACTAGGTAACCGGGGTACCGCGGTGCTCGCACCACCCGGTAAAATTTACTGCAGATTACTTGCAAGGGCTGCAGCCTTTTTTCAAGGAACCAACCCATCTCCGACACTTCATTTCTCGGGTGCGAGCCGCGCGCGTCCAACGGTGCACGAGAATCACTATACTTACTCAACGTATGTGTCGCGATCCACGTGAATCTGACGAAGTCGACGCGTCTCAGTTGGCGACGCGAAAAAACTCCCGCAGACAGGTGTAAATAAGAGAGATATAGAGATGGGGGATACAGTTAGGGCCAGGAAGGGGTGTTGCCGGCAGAGAAGCAGACTACCACGCCTCCGTCCCTGAAATTTCATCCCCTGAATGATTAAAACCTAATATAGGGACACGCCTACTAGAGGGGATTCACGCTGGCACCCTAGTGCTCTTCCTCTCTCGCCACTCCATCTGTATCTCGCCCTTCCCGCTGCGTTTCTGCCACCCCCGTCCCACTGGTATTTCCCTTCCCCAGAGTATTCACTTTCTCCGTCCTCTCACTTTCTGCCCTTTCGAGCGATTCCTCGCTTCGTACCCTCCTTCTCACTTTCTATTTCTCCGGCTGGCCGAGTGTTTCGCTTCGTAGCCCGATGGCGCTCTTTCTCCTTTCAGTCTTCTGCCTAATTTTTGGTACGGTCGCTTTCAGCGGGAGCTTTTTTCCATTTGCAAACGCGAAGCTCGCTCCCGCGGGCAATGCGCAGGGCGCAGGCCCTCGCGCTGATTTTCACGGTCACTGGCTTCAATCTCGCGGCTGGTGCGGCGGTTTGGGAGCCCTCGCTTCGGAATTAGAGAGTCGGATGCGAGGGCGGCGGAAGAGGAGACGAGGGGACGGGCCAGACATCTTTATGGCAGGGGTGCGCGGAAGGGTAAACCGGTCGTAACAATCTTCGTGATACATATAATTATGACGGGGACTAAATTGGAAGCGAGCACTCGTGTTTTCTCGTGCGATTATAAAGTAATCGAGCGCCACGGTCGCGGTCGCGTCACCTTCGAAAAATCGATGTCGCTAATGAGATGCGCACGCCAGATTAGCGGATGGATTATTTCGATGGTGGGGCTACTCGTATCCAAGTTTTAATATGTGCCTCGTTTAATAGACTCGTTATCGCTCTGCCTCGCGTCTCTTTCTACCCCCGACGTCACACTTGAAGCGTTCGCGTTGCTGAATGACCACTCATTTTCAACAAACTTTGTAGGGTGCGATCCAGCACGCTTTAAGTGACATTTGAAACATGTATGTAGACGCGTGCAATTGAGTGACGCGCGGCGCTAATAACTAACACTTTTAACTTTTTGACATTGGAATCATCGAAATACTCGAAACGACGGGCTTGTCAGTGTCTTAATTGGGAAATTGGATTTGATAAATGATATGTTGAAAATAGTCTGGTTTTCAGATGAAACGTATTGCATTTATTCGAGAACTTGTCTCGGTTCAATCATCTTACGGTTGCAGTAGCGATAAATGTAAATAATCGTTGGTAGCTCGAATGTTAAATCGCTTGGTTACGTGTTTCGACCAGTGGAAGCAATAATTTCACAATTCTTTTCACTGGTGAACGCGATAAGAAGAATTTAAATAAACGTAGCGCTGACATATTTCCGCGGAATTAGCCGGGATGGTGAGGTTGGTTTAAAATCAGCCCCTGGAAGGGACGTAGCGCAGAGCTTGCGCCAGAGGGTGGTCTTTTTTTGGGTTCGCGGACGCGCGTCGCCACCGGCCGTTTCTCGCGATAATTAATCGGTGTCATTAGGCTAATGAGTCGGAGAGCACGTCCAGCCACGCGATTTGCAAATCAAGGAAATGCGGAGAACGGTTCGCGGGGGTTGTTGACCATCGGGTCCCAACAGGCTGGTATAATCCTCCACCGTGTCATACGGCTACGAAAAAAATAGTAGCTTCGAAGAATAACGTAACGTACGACTGACGATGTAGAGATGCAAAGCGCACAGCCCCTAGGGAGCCTCGTTCCCGGAAATAATTCCAAAGAGGAATTAAACTTCGAACCTATTTCCAATGCAATCAAAACAGCCCCATAAACAAATTATCGTCTCCTTGTTTTTCAGCTCCCTGCTAATCGCGCCGCTATTTTTATCTATCCACCGTGTAAACAAACGCATTGTCTGGCGAACTAGAACGTCCCCAGTGAGATATTCTGGAAGCCTCAATTTTTTACAGATTTCTACAATATATAATTTTTTACTTCCACCGAATTTTAGTATCTCAATATTTTCGGTTGTTATTTCTGAACCGTTATCTTCAAGCAGAATATTTTTACTGAAGCTTTTCCACCAATTGGAATCGGACCAAAGTGTACTTTACGGAGGAGAATTTTTTTTATTTCCCATCCGCCGGGCATACTGGTAATATTTGATCGATCAGGAGCTCTGGAGAGCAAGTTGGTGTAATAGTGCGACGATTATTTGGAACATGACGGAAAGCAGAGTAACGACCCCGTGTAGGTGGGTCGATGCACGAGCTGCAAGATGATGTGGCAGAGGCGCCAGCACTCGGCTTTCCTCATACCTGGTAGACTCTAGAGAGGAATATATCCAGGGCGATACGCAGCCCGATATGAGACGCCTTGAGTTTTTTTCAGCAGACCTCAAGAAAATTGGGTGCTCAATTATTCAACAGGATACGCGTCCGAGCTGCATCATTGCGACTCTCTGGATGGATCGTGATCGATATTCGACCCGGATATATCGCTAGGAAAGTCAATGGAAAAGTGATTTCTAGTTTCCTTATCGAGGCTTTTTTCCTTTGCCTGTTCCTTTCTTTTCTACATACGTCCCAGCTATTTACGACTCTAGCTCTCGAAGACTCTCGCGATTCGATCGTGCTCTTCGATGCTCTTTTCTTCTGCCGACAAGAGCACAGCTTCCCCGGAAAATTGCGTGATAAATTTTCCGAGATAACACTCTCGCGCTAGGCGTCTCTACGCCGGGTTTTCTCGCGTATTGATAGCTCTGGAATAATATTCATGGGGGTTTGATGCGCTCGGTGCCTCATTCGATATCGGTGGCTCTGTGCAGCCGAGAACTCACCCTCCTCGTTTCCACATCTCCAACTTTCTAACTCACGCTTCTACCGAGGGGTCAATTATGCTCTCCCATTCTCTTGATTTTTCTTAACACATGTTTTCTATGAAAAAAGGAAAACGATCTACCGACCCCCGTTGTGTTTTTTATTGTTCTCCCAACGCAAAAATTACGAAATCTTAACAATAGGCGATTGAAAAAAGTCTGCTGGCATATTCCAGATGCAATTGGAATTCGCGAAATTACACGTACACCCATGGGCTGAAGAAAGTGAAGGGAGGTTTTGTGTGGCTGAAACAGCATTCGGATTCATCTCTGCCGCTCAGTGATTTGGCCACGGCATGGCGCTTCGTTAACACTGTGAGCCCATCCTCTCACGCGCTCGCCAAAAACAGTCGATTATTCCGAAAAATAGGAACACTTCGAACTTCGTTACCAGTCGCTAATTTTCCTTTTTTTTTCACCCGGACACCAACACAGTTTTTGCGTAAATGGATTGGGTCGCGTTACCGGGAAAAAAATAATTCGTAGGTAAATTCTGATTTGCGTGTTAGTTCGCTGGTTGGAGAGGAAAGGGGAGATAGAGAGAGAGGAAGGGTACTCACCGAGAAGAGTAATTTAAATTCATGAAATTGTTCGACCAACTGAGAATGGAAAAGCCTTTTTCGCTGAGACTTGCCTACATTTTCCTTGGCATTAGAGATTCATGGCTACTGGTCATTATCTTCCTCTCAGCAAGTCTCTCCCCTTCTGGTTTTACCAGAATAAATATTCGATCGCATTGTTTACTCGCCAATCGACCAGCAACCGCCAATTAACGACTCGTCGAAACATTGTTCCGAAGTCTTTTATACGGTACTATCGTTTGTTGCGATTACCAGTTCGTTTATTCTGTATCAGCTGACCATGCTACCAACAGAGATTTATCCAATACATGCCGAATACATAGTGCTCATCGTGGTTGAATTCTCTATTGTAAAATTATCGGTACACAGAGAAGGAATATTGCATTTGTCAGCATGACCAATCCGCGATAAAATTCGAGAAAAATAATAACGACGTTAAAGTTAAAATCTAATAGTGTACCATTCTTCAAGATTCCCAGTGAATACGTATGTATATGTACGTATAGAGATATAAGCGACAATACGAGACGATCTTAAATTCGTATAATTCTCCGAATATTCCTATTTCTCTGGGAAAAGCGAGCTGTGTCGGGTGATATGGTAACCAAAATCGACTGGCAGCGAGAGGACTGTCGCGAGATAAACGCCGGAATCCGGTTGCACAACGGTCAGTCGAATGGAAAAAAACGACATGACGCGTTTGCCGCTACTTTTCTCGAATTGCTCACCGCAATTCACGAATTCGTGGAATCGTTGCCCGCGTGTCCCCGTTGACATTGTCCGTTTAGAACAGCGATTCGGCCTGGGATTCGCGTTTGGCCTCTGACAAGACATGTCCCGGACTCTGAACCATGCCTGATTATCTTGTCATCGGGCTCCAAGGGATGGCCTTTTTCCGTGGAATTGCATGCGGCCAATTTTTCCACGAATCTAGGCCACGCCACTGCGTCCATTAGGAGGTTTTAAAAGACTGCGGTTACTCTGAGATTTTTAAGTGAAATTTCAACCCGCCTGTTCTTTTTTTTTTCTTTTCTGAGAGGCAATTCCGCGACTTCTCTGAAAAAGGATGCGCATTTTAGTGTGGCGACGTTCCGCGTTCGTTTGTGGGAAATGGGAGAACGCGCGACTGTTGAGAAAGTACTTTGAGACGAATAATGTGGTCTAACAATTATCACAGAGCATATTGTACGATTCGGTTATGGGGGATGGTACTATGATATTCCAGATTGACTTGCTTTTGAAAAATTCCATCATCCTAATCAGATCGAAGCGGAGATGTAAAAAAATCGACCAATCTGAACTGACTTAATCGTCGTCTGTGAAGCCAAGTCTGTGTAATTAGAAAGGAATTAGGATGGTTTCAAGTTGAAAGTAGCGCGAGCTGCAACAGGTTTCTCAACGAAAAAGGATTGAGCTCGCGTAAATAGCCTTGAGAACGTTAACTTAAACTCGTCGTAATTTTCGCGAGCCATCGAAGGAAATATAGTAACGACGCTTTTCGTAAAAACCGTTCATAATTTGTTAGCCGTACGATGAACTGTATCTTGGCCCGATGGAAATTATGCTGATTAAACATAAATGTTGTAATGCGAGATTGCGAAACGTTAGATTAATTGCGTTCATTACGAATGATGATACAGGATTACACGATGCGCTCATTGAATCGAGTGGCCGATGATAATTCGACCACGTTTTTGCGTTGGCATTAACATTTCAGACACGTAATAATAACCCGCGTTTCGTGGTTAAATCAGTAGAGTTTCGAAAGACAATTTATTATCCACGCGTTAAATTCATAAAAGATTGAAGCTGTTTGACGATATAGGCCGTAACCACACAGTTCGGCTAATCCACGAACTGAATTAATGAAGTACACTGTAATTATGCAGATAATTAATTTAATTATCCCCTCGCTTGGTGAAATTCTAATCAGTACTTTGTGTTCCTTAGGTAAAAGCAGGCCCTCGTCATGGAGATATCCGACATAATGTAATTTCCCCGGAGGCTACAAAATATCCGCTACGTGGTTTTACCCTGGAAATTCAACCCCTCGAATTCGAGTCGAACGGCGATATGTACCTCGCACCGACAAGATCTCCTTCGGAAACAGTTACAAGACTATTCCAAAGCATTCGCGGGAACTTTTTACACCCACTTATTGCGCGAACGTAGATTCGCTTGTGCGATTCGGACTACCAAAACTTTACTGGTTTGCAAATAGAAGAATAAAAAAAATGCCCGTCGAATTCTGGAGCGGTTTCCCTGATTTTCCAAAGGCAAACTACGCGACTCCTCAATGCAAAAGAGAAATTTTCCAAGGAGAGATAGGGGGAAAACAGTTGTATCGCAAAACAGATCGTTTAGCAGTTACCATGACTTTCAGAGCCACGCTTGCCTTTGAACTTGGGGTTTTCAGGCAGGTGGCCCTGCCGTTTAACTTCCCCAACTCCCCTCGTAGCGGCGCGTTTTATTTCCACTTCTCCTTTGCTCCACTTTCGCCACTTTGTATGCCAGTCGCCTTGCTGGCCAACTTTCGCGAGGGTCGTCACCGCACCGCTCTGCCCACCCCTTAGCTTCCGGTAGCGTCTAATTCTCAAGTAAAGAGTCTCGCTCGTCTCCCCTGGCCTTGGAGGATTTTTACGCGCAGGAAAACCGCCCCAATTTCTGTTGGACCTAGCCATTTCCACTGGTTAACGATCTCACCCTGGCCAACTGCGAAACGCTTTGCATTTCGCAGACTGTCTACATTGTTTGTGATATGACACTACGGCACGTGGAAATTGCGGCTGTAAACGGAAACAGCTCGCAGCGAGGGCAGCACAGTAGCTTTGCGCGAGCTTTGTCCATAGCTATTTAATTCCAGCCGGTGGGGAAAGGGTGTGTGTGACTTTTTTCAGCTGTTTGATGCGTTTTGTTTCTGTTATTATGGTTTCATTGAATACTTTGTCCGCTTGATAAAGTGCACTCTTGCTCGTTCGCGCGGGTCATGCTTTGGCTCGACGGGGTAACGAGGATCCCGAGTGGTATCGCGATGACAGTAGTTTTTAATGGCAGTGCTGCTCGTAACTTTTCACCGCGCCAGGCGTAATAATAAATACAGCCGTTTTGAGAAACAAGCCTGGAACAGTAGCAGCTGTAAAAAGGTGCGGGCTTGCAACAATTGAATCGGATGGCCGTAGTCCACGATGAAAGGGCAACATGCGACAAGGATTGCATTTCGCGTGAGCGTATGGCATTACGATAAATGTCGTTACGAGCCGCGACGCTGTTTCGAGAACCGAGAGGCTTTCGTGTTTGGCGGCACTAGTGGTGTAGCCTTACCGAGTGGGAGGGGGGGGGGGGGGGGGGGGCACAGGGAGAAGCGAACAAGAGTTTTCGGTGGGTTCATTTTCACATGGTGGCACAGCTAAAAAATTCACTGGTCTAACGAACCAGGCGAAAAGTCGAGGGATAGAGGGACAACGCACAGAGGATAAAACAAGCCGCTCGTGAATGTTAAAAAAAAGGCCAACAGTTCCGGTTATGTACAATCAGCACATGGTCTCAGTGAAACAAATTTTTACTTTCATCCTTGAAACGCAAAAGCTCAAACCGATAGATCGCTCATTTACGAATGTCGGAGATTTGCCAAAGCGCTGCTTGTTTTATCCACAAGGCCATTTGAACTTGTCTCGGTCTCTCGATCCACCTATCTCTCTTTGCACTCTCGAAATTAGAAGCGATTAAAATTAGCCGTCGAAACAACTGTCCGAGGCTATGGCAGAGCACTTGGTCCGGTTCGGTTCTCTTGCAGATTTGCGAGGGATTACATGGTATCGCGCTTTACTTGAGCGTATATCTACGTACTGACGTCTCTTATGGCAAAGTGCGCAAGCTGCATACATGGATAAAAAGATGTACAAATCTTGGAAGCGAGTAAGGAAAATCCAGGACATGCATACTATTGCTCGCATGCGCGGATCAAGTCCTTTCGTGTCACAGTCTTGAAAAGCTACAACTTCCGATTCACCGGCGAACAAATCCAAAGTTTCTCCGAATGGAAAATCTTGCTCTATAAAGCCATTGATAAAAATGCTTGTGTCGCGAATTCTTGAAGCGGGATTCTCGCGAGTAGTTTCTTTCCGCATCGTTCGATCGATCAGAGGTTGTGGTTTTTTGCATTTTATCGGTCCATTGTCAAGTCCTTACTATTGTCGAACGATCGAACTCGTGGACTCCGACCACGTGGACAGCCTTTCGTAATTATCGAAATGTGGTTACATGCGGGCACGTTATAACGTGATTTCGAGGGTTTCCGATTGTTACGAGAGCGTGATTCGAACTAATGATTGATTTTTAGCGCGAACGCGCGATAACAACAGCCCGTAATATCCCCGTGTTCTTCGTTTACCGCTTAATGAGTTATGGATATAATTATCGTCCGTGATACGTCATAGGAGAAATAATGAGATCCAATAATAGCATGATCCACGCACTCCGGTCCGGCCGGGTTTCCTCCTGCGGGCAGCATTAATCCGTTCGATTCGGACACCAAGATCAAAGGTACAATATTGTTACTCGCCGAACAATGGGCAGCATACCAATTAAATCGTAGCAATTAAATGATCCTCATAAAACAATGGAAGAAACGTATGATTTAATAGAAAGCTCTCATTAGACTATACACAGAAAATTGGCTTCATAGCAGTTTCCGCCGCATAATTCCCGACAGAGTCTCGTACTAATTTCATCGTTCTCAAATAATACCCTCATTAACATTAACGGAAGGAGCTGCGCTGTGATTATCCCGTATAAATAATATACCGTCAATTGAACGTTTCGATTATTTCCGACGCGAAATTCTCGGATGTGTGCAAACTCTGATTATAAAATTGTCGAAACGTTTGGCAGCGTGCAACGCTTAATTGTCAGAGCGTCACTGTATTTGACAAATTCCGCGGCGTTGTCAGTGAAAAATGATGTCGATGAGGCGTCCAGTGTGCACTTCCCAGGACCGCTATTCGAGTTAACCGATCATTTGCAACGTCAATCAATGATAAAGCTTTTCCTCTGCTCGCGTTTAATACCTTTCATGCAATCAATACTCGTGTACCGATTCTACCCTTTGATAAAATCTATGTTATAAGTAATTCTTTTTCACCGGTTATAATTTCATTTGCCAAGCAATTGAAGAATTGACGCGCGTGTGCGTTCCAGTCCAATTGCAACTGGCTACAAAGTGAGCCGAATACAAAGAATCTAAAACAGTCATTTAGCGCGAACGAGTGAGAGCAGTGACGCGATGAATACAACTCTTTTAGTGATCGTGGTCAATGAATAGGGCGACAAAGTATGCGATTTGGCAAAAATAGTTGGCGCGGCTTGGTTTGTTAGCATTCGATAATAGAGCGGACACAACGGCCAGGTAATGAGCTCGCTGAATCAATTATCGTCGCATCCGTAGACGGGTGGGCCGAGTGCCGTGGAGCGGAGCACGGCGATAATAGATTAACTAACGGCAATAACGGTCTTGGCCCATCGATCCACTCTCGCCGGAGCACGTAATTCTGCCGCGAGCTATATCCTCGCCACTGTTCCGATTACCCTGTGCCACGGCATATTTTCCAAGCTGCCTCGAAAACACAGTCGTTCCACTGTTACTCGAACACCATTGTATCAGCTCGCGCAACTATGTACAACATGGCTCGACCGAGAGCTCGAGGGTTGCACTAATGAGTGTAACTTTATCTGTCAAGCGTGACGTTTATGAGAGACGGGGCTGCCGGTGGTTGCGAAGGGTTGCGATTCACGCAACCCTTGAAGAGGAAGGCGGTGCGAGCGGTGGGTTGTAAGAAAACGTGCAGCGCAGGAAGACGGAGGGTGAAAGACAGTGGAACCAAGAGGGAAGGAGTGACTGCCGGAAAAGGCAGAGTCGAGAAAGGGCGCCAGCGGAGGAATTATTAGCAATCGAGGCGAATTTAGTTCGCCGAGGAGCGTCTACCGCGAATGGAATTTATTCCTAGTCAGGGCAATCGGCGCCTCCGCTGATAAATGTTTGCCGAGCTGCGACATTAGCTCCCGCCACGAAATTGCGTTTCCGGCGAGGGGCGGTCTCACGACGCTGCTGCAAGCAGTCAGAGAAAGAGAGCGAAGGTGAAGAAGATCGGGTGCGATCGAGTCGACTGCGCTCTCCATTTTGAAGAAAAGAACCGTACGGACTTATCTGGTTTATCCCTCTCTCGTGCAGCAATACGAGCATCCTGGAATTCTAAGCCTCTCGCGCTCTACTAGGTTACACCAGAAAATGCGCCGGTTCTACGATGAATATTAATGACCTAATTACAATGAAATGACTCGGAGGTGAGTATTTCAAGAAATACGATGGCACCCTTTGACCTGGTAGATTCTCGGGAGTGAAATCGGAGGGTGGATGCGGCACGCAGTTTTTCTTATGCACCATTAAAAATAATTCATCCGATGAATTTATTATAGAGGCACTGGCTTAACGCTCGAGGGGAGGACAGTTTTCAGAATCACCAGAGGTCACTTTGCTCGTGTCCTCTTTTCCCTCGACAACTACACTCTTGAACCCTCGCTTTTTTGCTCGTCAACTCGTTTGCACTCTCCTCCTTGCCGTGGACCTAACTCGCTGCGAGTATTCAGAGCCACGTATCGAAGCGGCTCGCGAGTGGGATCTCAAGCTCCTCTAATACGTTATTCACCCCGTCGCCTAAAAGTCGCGTCTCTAAAAGGCAAACTCAGTTACCGCGGGTGTTAGACCACCCTCTTTTATTTTAGTCCGCTCACTTTCCACATCCTTTTGCCACCTTGGGCTCTTCGCGTTTGCACGCGGATAGGTGTGAAGGTATATCGCTTTACGGTGCGTAGGTGGAACTGAGATCGGGTTCTGCCAGAAAGACGAGACGAGCGCGTTACCGAGAAATAAAGGGGAAATTTATAGAGGACCCCGTGCTCGCGGAAGTATTAAGAGTGCTTGCGGCGCGGAAGATAGATTTTTATGGATTTTCCTCCGAGCACCCTGATAGAGATTCCGCTTTATGTGCTCTCTCACTTATTGGATGCCGGGGTTCGTCTGCCTTCGCGAGCTGCGCTTCTCTATTTCATCAACGGCGGCTCCTGGGTACCAGGAAACGAAGCCAATGCTTCAGCGAAAAGATTGCGGAAGGTTCAGTGGAGGAAGATTATCCCAACTGACCCCCGTATTACAGAATCCCGTGGCTCATTCCTGTCAATTGCACGTCCCGTTGCTCAAGACAGCGAAGCCCGTTCTAAAGATACGTAGAAAGTTTCGCTTTTCATCGGAGAAGTTATCAAGGCAATCTTTATTACGGCTCGCGAGTCCGGTTTTGTTTACGGAGGAGCGAAGGTCCGTCAATTTCGCGGGACAAAGGGAGCTCTACGGATTGACTAAAGAGATTTTCTATCCGGTGAACGGTTCTCCAGCTTGCCTAACTCGCACTTGGCCCGCGGCAATCGCTGAATCTCTCTTAGCTACTTTGATTTGCATTTTCTGGATTATCTTGCCGCGGGATATGCGGGAACCACAGCGATCCGTTCCGGAAGCTGCTGCTCCGCCCTCGGCTAATACGAAACTTCCTGTATCGAGCACGGAACTAAGCGCGATTTCATCCAGCTACGATCCTCTTTCACCCTCCCCACCGACTCCTCCTTGCTTCCACATTAGCATGCGTTTGTCATTATCAGGAAACGTCGCCTGATGGCACGTTGCCTTTTTGGGACAGTGATAGATGTGTCTGTTTCCTAATACAAGTTTCATCCGTTGTACTAAAGGATCGAGAGGGTGAGGAAGCCTCGGAGGTACTCCAGACTATGACTCTCCTGTGTTTGGAAGGTATTGAATATTTTACGGTCGGGCGAAAAACGAACGTAAGAGGACGTGCCGTTATCATCGATCCTTTCAAACAGATACTTCGGCCCCATTTTTGGAAATCTTATTTCTCGGCTTGGCCCGCTGACGACTTTATATCAAATACATGGATATCTCTACTGTATGCTGATCCATTCCATTCCATTCCACTTAGACTTCTCTGACGTTATCGCTGTATCGGATCAGCTGACAAATCAAATCCGAACTCGGCGTCAGTCAACGTCAGTCAATGGTACGATATTGTGCAATTCAGCGAAAAGCTACGGTTCCATCTCTCGAGCAATTTCCTTAATTGTAAGGATAACCCCGTGGCGGAATAATTCTGGTATACGATGAAGTCGGTCGTTCGTCATTTTTTCTGATATCCCGCAGGCGTGTCGACGGAGTTGACTACACAGCGGAATGATCTCGGAACAGCGTCACTTTGATGTTTACGTTCTATCTGCGATGAAAACGACGCTTTAATCGCGAAGCTTACGCGCTCGACTGCTGCTCGACTGTTGGTACTCTCAATGCTGGCGCACTGCGGCCAGCTTCTCTTTCTCTTTTCGTCTCTCGTTCTCTCCAACTTTCCTCTTTTTTTTCCGCTTCGAGACCCGTGATTCCGGGAGCGTTTTGTTTCAAGTCCACCGGAAGAGCGGCGCGGCGCTTTTGTAATATTCACGAGGGCAGAATCGGAAAAATTCGACAAGGATTCACGGTGCGATTGCCTCTTCGAATCCACGGTACAAGTCAATTAATCGGAAATAATGTGCATTGTCGTACTTCGAGGCGTGGAAAATTATGCAGTTAGTTTCCCGCGAGGATTAAATCTGATTCGAGGAAAGCCCTCGCGAAATGCTTCTATTTCTGCGGGTGCACGCAGAGATACTACTATGCTACATGTTTTTTGCCAACATACTGTTTCGGTTTACAGTTTGACGTCGGCGGAGAAATATGGCCCGGGGTGGTGCGGCAGGTCTTCTCTGCCCAAACTTGGATTTCGAAACAGGAGAACCCGGCTTATACGTGTTTTGTAACTTAATCTTCTCATCCTGCGACTGGCTGGAAAATTTTCTCCTTGATCCACCTTGCGAGAATTATCCTCTCACGAGGACGTAGATCGCGTTGCCTTTCGACGGCGGTGTTCTTCTCCTCTAGCTTCGTCCAATATAAAGTGTTTTCCGATTGTTAAGCTGCCAAGCGAGTCAGCTAGAGTCTTCGAGTTCATGCCAAGAATCGAGAAGTATCTCTCGGTGGCACCTACGACTGTTATTTTCTCCGGAGCGGCGCCATTAGGAAGCGACCCGGAGCTATTATCAGGTGCAACGTATGGTTCTCGAGCCGTGGAGGAGGTCGGATTCTCGCAGTCTATATTTTCCACGATAGCATGCACTTTTCGCGAAGCAAAGGCTCTCGGCTGGCTACGTGGATTCCGGCACTTTTTGCCCGGGAGCGTGCAGCATAACTTATTGTTCGGAAGGCGCATCTGCCCATTGTACCTTCGCGAACATTGCACTCTATCTCTCTCTCCATTTCACATTCTCATTCTCCTTGTTCCACGGAAAGCTCCGCGGCTTTCTTGGTTGGCGCAATGGATTCCAAGCATAGCGGTCGTTCTTACCGTGCAGTCTTGCCTCTTCGATTCGCGAGCCAGTCGGAATTCCTGATAGTCCTTCGCCGCGAACTGGCTTTCCGGAGTTCGCCTCGGTTCGCTCGTCGTGCCGGTGAGCAATTATGTAAAGTGGCTTCATTACGCCGCTGCGAATTACCTGTCAGTCCATTTTTCCAGGATCAGATTTAGCGCACTCGGTTGGCGACCCGAGCCCGGTCCCAAGCCATTCCCGGTCGTCCAACGCTTCCAAGGTGTCAGTGGAGATAAACATCGGGTCTGAGAACGTACTTAGCTGTGGCTCAGCCTGCAAATGAACGAGTCGCATCCGCTACTGGCAAACAAAAGCAGTAAGGAAAACTGTGGAATAAACTGCCGAGGTCTCTTCTCTCTTCTCTCTTCTCGGAGAGTCAAGGTATTCCGAGAACCAAAGGGGCTGAGCCTTAGCCACCACCGACCCTCGTATCTCAAGTTCAAGCACCATTTTACCCGACTCTTCCTCATTCTGGCATCAACATTTTTCCATGCAGCCTTTTTTACTGGTTACCGCGTCTCTTCCAGTTTTTTCCATCTCTCACACCTTCCTTCTCTTTTTGTTTCCCGACGTCAACGCGATGTAAAACGCCTCTATTCAAAGCATTTCGCGAGGATGGCTCGCAGAAGCTGAGTGGCAGAGCTCCACGCGTGCTGTGGCTCCTGAGGATGAAGGATTTTTTGCTCGGCGTACTCTTCGTGCGGCACGCGCAACTTCCGACTCTGAAATAATTTTCCGCGCGTGCTTTTTCTACGAGCCGCGTAAAGAGACAGGTGCTTCGAAGGATAATCCGTTTATTTTTCTTCACCGAAGTGGTCGTTCGATCAGGCGTCGAGTGCGCCACCGACACTGCCGTAGACGATAAACATTTTCGTGGCGGATAAAAGAGGCAGATGTGGGAGACGAGCGAATAGTAGCGTATACGGAATAACGTCAAACAGAAGCCAAGAGGAGGAAAAGTTTTTACAGTTATTTGGTATCTGTTGACACCAGATCGAACAGAAACTCCTCGAAATATTGATCGAAACACGCACAAATGTTTCAGCACCCGAGCAGCATTCATTCGAGTGCCTTTACATTACAAATATTCGGAGAGTCTCAATTTCTCGCTGTCTAATTCACTTTGCTCACGGCACCGGTAGTATTACAGAAGAATCCGAGGTGAGAGGCCGAATGAAAAAAACGTTCCAATTTGTTCACGCATCAAATATCACATCCCAGCAAACGTAGAGCGAACGCGCACTCGCCAGCCGGTTTCATTTTTTCAAGGTCCGCTTCGATATATTCGGCGAGTCCTTTTGCCGTTAGCGGGCTTATTTTTCAAAAGGTTGCCTCGACAGTGCTTTTGAGTGCAATTATTCCGAGCGAAGCACGACTCTATCCGCGTCACAAACGCATTGGAAATGTTGCTCGCATTCGTTCCTCACCGAGTGAACCGAGTACAATTTTCACTGAGATTCGCACCACTGTCGCGCGAGCGTGTTGAAGCTTCTTTATCTCGGTGGAGCGATAAATACGAACTGACAGAGCCGCTGGTTCCTGCGACAAAGTTTTGCGTTAGCGAGCGAAATCGCTACCGCTTATGAGCGAGCGAAAGTTGGAAGCCACGCGGTTAAGAATTTAAGTAGCTGTGATCAGAGTGAAGTGTAGAAAGGGTTTGGTTCGCTCGACGAAGGGCGAAAGCGGAAAGGGGGAAAAGTTTGAATTTCTGCTGCTGACGTGGCGCGGCTGGTTTAATCCTTTGAACTCCTTTGTTACACAAATTGCACGGTTCATACCTTGCTGGTCCGAGTTTTTCTTGCAACATTTGCGAGGCAAGGGTGAATATCGAAGGGCAATAGCCAGCAACAAAACGACGGTTAAAAACTTCTGAGAGTGTGGTTACACGCTCGATGTCGATCTTCATTTCCAACTTGCTCGATTTCCTGTCTGCGCTTAAGATTATCAATCCACCACGAAGAATTATAGGGATCGATTAATTTCCCTGCTGAAATGGTTCCCGCTCGGAATTCAATGACCTTATTTTATTATAATGTCCGAGACGTGTTCGCAGTCGGAGTGGCCCTCGCTCAAATAATCGCGAGTAATGCATTCCGCCTCGCTAATCTGTGTGCACTTTGGCTCCACGATTTCAATATCTTACAGTACCTCGCTCCACTGAGTTACCGATTACTCAGAACAGAGAGATAGATATAAGTAGATTAACTCTCCGAGCATTTCTCACGAAATACTTTCCACCGATTCATTCAATTTCTTAATCCACCTCGCTCGCTCTGTGAGCCCAACGGGAATAATTTTGCCGGAAGCTGAACTCTTTTAGCTTCTCACCGCGAGTTTATGAAGCCGTCGGAGCAGCAAGAATAAGTATACTGCTTTCTGAGAATAACACAGTAGTCAGTCTTGCAATATTTTTCGAACTACTTTGCAACACGATTTTTCTTCTAGAGATATCGCCTTTGGTCTCCGTGCCTTGCTTCTCTGAATAAAGAGGCCCCGGATCCGGAGTAGACGCAGCTAATTTGCCGTTTCGCAAATGGAATCTTAGAAATCTCGGCAACCTCGTGTTCGTGCAAGTCTCGCTCTTTATTAAAGAATCTTTGCTACCCGCCGTCACCCCTCCGGTCCCTCGATTTCACTCCTTTCAACACTGTCTCTTTACAAATTTCCGCGAGCAATTCTCCCTCTTTCTTTTCTCCTTTCTCTCTTTTTTTACCAGCTTCAACGTGACGCCCTTCTCCCGGGGGACGATCGATGCTACCACCATCCACCTTTGGGGCGCATTCCCTCGCGCCCATTCCTCGCCGCGCTGTTTTATGCTAATCGCAGTAAAATGCACTGCTCTGACCATCACTCTGCTCGCATTCGCGCCCGCGCGCGTGCGGAATACCACTGGGCCAACGGAGAGATACGCCACGCAGCGATTCTCGCGGAATCGTTCCAACAACCCTTGGCTCAACTTTTACGGCGACGATATTTTTCCCGTACAACTAGAAAGAATCTCCCTTAACAGGCTGAGCGATCGGTTCACTGTGCTTTGCAGCTTATCCTCGTGGTTTTAATAACTGCGCTTGCCGCTAAAAGCGATCTGCATATCAACCTGCATCAGACTTGCGATTTTTTAACCCTATCTTCCGACGAGATCTTTCTTGTTACTCTTAGCATACTGAGACTCCAACTTTCTTGGGTCTCGGAATAATCGTAAACTTCCTCGAATCCTTTAAACTTAACGCGTAATAGGAACTTTAACAATTTTATCTTGCGCAAATTGTAAAATGTTTAGCAAAAGAATGAAAATAGAAGATACAGGACCCTAGTGACTATTGGTGACAGTGAACACGATCGATGTAATGCAATTCGGCTGCCAATCAAATTCAATTACCAAGAGGCTAATTTGTTTTAATTTGAATCGTGACACATTAATTAAATACTTCTGCCAGTATTGCAGTTTGGTATCAAATATTCAAATTGCTCATATTTAATACTAAACGCTGCTGTACTCTTGCATTTCATAATTATATTTCGAGACTATTTAGTCGCATCGATTGGATCGAATAAAATAGTAACCGAAATGTGAGTGACGCAAGAGGGAGCGTGATTTAAAAGAGAAACACAACTGAAGAGGAGACAGAGCCCGAATAGATTGAATAGAGAGATGGAGAGAAAGAGAGAGAGAGAGAGAGAGAGAGAGAGAGAGAGAGAGATAACCCAGGTGCGTACTGTCCAACTGTCGCAGGACATGAGAGAAAATGAAGTGGTGATCGATTCGTCCTTTCGAAAAGGGACGAACCAAAGCGTCAGCTGTGGCTGTCGCATCCAAAGACACTCTTTCCTCCTCTTTGCATCGGCATCAAAACCAACGAAGTCCATGGCACGCTTCTTTCGAAGACATGGAGCAGGCCAGTGTGCAATTTCCGCCTTAAGTTCCAGTAAGCCCCGCTTTCGTTTTTGCTGGCCGGCGCTTTACATAATTTACGATCCCGCCGCATAAAAGTCCCGGAGCATTGACGGACGCGAAACGAAGAAGATGAAATATCGTTCGCGTAATACCGCTCCGCACGAACTTTCGCCGACGCGAATCACGGCGACAATGTAATCCGATGCGATTTGCAAGTTGGAGGTCCTCCGATAAATCTTTCCCTTACACTTTTCCCCGTTCCTTCCTTTTTTTCCCCCTTTCATTTTACCACCTTGAACGTTTTCATCTTGGCATTTATCTCGCGAATTATACGCTGCCGGATATGTTCCACGTGCCTCGAGCTATTTGCTTTCTTACACCAGTGCGTTCCATACCTCCGTCGAGGCGAAAGTAATAAATTACCGATGCCGAGAGCAGCGCGGCTGAAATACAACTGACACGCGAGATGCGGCATGCTCTTGCCGTTTAAATCGTCATTTCGAGTAATAATAGTTTAAAAGTTTTTCGAGGAAGGATGCTGCTACTTACTGTTTGTTTGCATCATACTAATGACAGTGCGGGGGAGGGTTACCAGTACGAAACCGCTGTTGCTTGTACTCGCACTGATGAAGTGCCACGGTACGGATATTAGCAGTAATTACCAATTTGTTTCGTGTATTCTTTACCACGAGAGACAGAGTGGTCGGTGAAACCTTCGGTCTTTAACTTATACTTCCGAATAGCTATTAATTATGAATTAACAGTGGTATTTAATGTTAAAAACGAGCGCACGGTAACGCGCCGTATAAATACAAGAGTTACGTACTATGCATATGCGCAAACGAGGCGGTGATGTTGGAGAAATCGAATGAACAGAATACACATTTATTCTCGCGTTTCCACTGCATGTTGTGTGTAATAATTTCAGTGGAAAATACGAGTTCTCCATCATTCCCTGTTTAGAGAATAGTTTGACCACGCTTCAGCTACATAGTTGGCTTTAATAAAACACACAGACACTGACAATATAACGACTCTGTAAATTATGAACTAGAGATTACGATTCCTTCTGGCTTGTTCCGGAATGGAAACCCGGGCGCAGTGTTCTTTTTTCTTGACTTGCGTTCATTAAAAATTGTCGAGTGCTCATTTCATCGTTAGGCGTCGAAAAACAATGCAGAGAAAGGACTAAACTCAAAAATCGACTTGACTAACAAAGCCAATATTTCACTAATCGTACAATACTGTATACCCTGACCTCTTTCTTCATCATTTATTATTATTCCATTCGCAACTGAATCGCGCTACGATCCATCCTCTACAGGACACGCAAGAAATTTTCTCAATGCAAACTGCTACAATCCGAAAAGTGGAGCTCGATTGAAAAACTGGGTCGCTATTGAAATTCTACTTTTGTACGAAACCTTTTTTGAGCCAACGTCGCGTGTGAACGGGAGATTGTTGCCGTGGAAACAAAGTTTTTGAACGTTTAGTCGGTTAGCTATCGAGCAACCGAAAAACCGCTGTATCGCAAAATAAATTCTGCAGAGCTATCGAGACGTTCGTTGCGGGAATGGTTCGGTACTCTAAGTAAGTCGAGGGTAGCTCTGCGGATTTTCGGCCGTTCAAACGGAAGTGGGATAACGACGGATCGATTTCGAGGGTCTCCAACACCTTGCTGACATAACAAGCCTTAGCACGAGTCCCGCTACTTCTGCTTTCTACTTCTGTTTCCACTCGAATTCTGCCCAAGTTTCTTTTTTTTTTGCCACAGTTTCTCATCGATTGCGAACATCGTTTTCGTGGAGTGTGTATATGTGTGTGCAAGGATCGGCTGCGATTAATTGCACTGCGATCGTAAAGTTGTCTCGAGTAAAGCCGGTAAGGACAAGTTGAACAAAGTCATGCGTAAGGAAGAAGTTCAGCGACGCTTTAGATATTGGCTGCAGGTGATTCGCGCAACGTGATGCGACTTTGCGCTCTGCTAGCATCAACTTTACGCCCGAATTCCGCGCGAACTTCCCCGAAATTACCGTTAATCCTCTGGTAATCAGCTTATGCACGCAGAGCACTCGTGCTCTCGCTTAATGTTCGCTCGATCTGCGTCCGCGCACAACAAATTGCTCTGATTCCAACACGATTTCGCGTTTCATTTCGCAAAGTGAAAAGGCTGTACAAGTGCTTTCCTCGGCGTAAGTGCGATATTTGCTTCACGCCTAATTGAATTTCAATGAGAAATTATGCTCGCATTGGGAAACCTGATTCGCGAACAGCGCATTACTATAAACATTACAGAAAGAACTGGGTCAAAAAACTTTGTTTTTCTCTCTCAAGCTAATGCATTTAATATCTTGCAATTACCGTCTAATTCTATAATACCAATTTATTCGAACTTTTATTCTGCGCTGATTCGGACGCACGATAAAATAAACGTTACTTTGGTGGAGTCGAAAATTGCGTAACTTACGAAATGGCTCAGTCGATTGTTCCATTGACTTTATCGTCGCATCAGCCTGAGTCTGATTAACCACAAACTTCTCAAACCATCTGGGATAATCAGTGAACTCACCAGTGCAGTTACCCCAAAAGCAACTTGACTGGTGCCGAATCTCGCGATTCCAACGACAAGTCGCTCTTATGGAAGCACTTAGCGGCAACTGATTGTAGTTCACGCGAGTCACTTCAAATTACGTCCGTCACACTATGAACTTCTCGTATCGTTACAAACACACTCGCCAAGCATTTAACGTAACAAATAAACAAACAGAACTCGCGAGTTAGTGTATATGTTTCGTGCTTGTAATTAGTGTTACGAAGCGGATGGTACTCGTCGAGGCGGACAATCGCCACTGGCGGAGAAAGGCTTACGCAAAGGACGCTTCCAAGTAATTGGCATTCTCGGTTTTTCCATTTATTTCGGTGCCACCAGCCAAGTGCTGATACCCAGCGCCATCGTCCTCGAGAGACTCTTCCAGCTCACACAGGATACAACCGCCGTGCCATCGAGGAAACAATGATTTTCCGTCTGTTTCCTGGCCAGTGGAAAGTCGACGCCTGATCCTCTCGTTCTATGCTAATGTGCGCGGAGGAACCTAGTGTATTCCCAGGGCGTTGAAATGACCATTGGTCGAGGGTGGATAGAACTTGTACTTATTCTCGCATATTCGCGTGTAAACGCTCGAACGTTAACGATATTTTCTCCGACGTTTAATTGACGTGACTTTAAATACTTGGTGACGAATTGACTTTGGTTTCTTTTTTCTTGAAATTTCTTCGCTGTTGGTTCGCTCAACGGACATCATCGTTTTGGCCCTATTAGCGCGGTAGAATTTCTTGTACCATTGAGGATGGTATACTCGTTGAGAATAAGCAGCTTTCTCGTTAGTTGCTCGAGAGGATCTGGAGTAAGGAGAATGAAAGATACAGCGGTAAGGGAACTCGTAGTAGAAATAGTCACCTGCATACCGGGAGTCTAGAGATTGGGCCCTTGCGGATCTAATTGGCGAACGAGTCGCGAATGAAACGTACTTAGCTACTACACCGTTAGACGGTAATGGTAGTTGTTCGTGCGGCTAATTGACGCGCCTTTAAATATCCTTGTCGAGAGTCGTCTAGAGAAACGGAGAGAGAGAGAGCGAGAGAAAGTACATTGTTCCGTGGAGGGTGCGTTTCATTAGCGAGGCCGCGCTGCATAAATCCTCCAAACGCTAAGATTAAATTTATCCCCGAGGGCACTTTATCCCGGAAACATACGGCAATCACGTTGAGCCGGATTTCCTTGGAAAAGCTGGTTATTAAAAATTATTCATCAGCGAATACTTGTACTGAATATGACCGATCGGTCGATCAGTCGTTTTCCCGTTAAATCCGCACGAACTGTTACCCTGGGAAGGAAAAAAAGTAATCATATTGCAACAGGTCAGTATTATATCGAGTCGATCATTACCCGCCGTTGCTACAGAAATTGATTGGTAGCGAGTCGTACCTTCTGATATATCGCCGGGCATCTAAACGTCATCGGCCAGCTCGCTCGTCGGTCGCAGTACCCACTCGAGCGATTTTTTACTCTCACCCGCAGTTCCACTGAGACCACGACGCGCGAGAAATAGTGTCGTTTCATCGGAATACTGGAATTTTTTACTGAGCGAAACGCGATTCTCACTCCCCTGCCAATCGCAGAACGCCGCCACTGGCGCGACTTCTCGACGCATCATTTACATTGGTAATATGACTATAATTCTCGAGGCGAGACGATAAAATTGTTGGAGGGGAGGGGGTGATGGAGAGGGAACGAAAGCGACAGGGGAGGGTTTGGTAATTTTAAATTTTGATGCGCTTGCCGGACAATCTGCTTAATTGCATTGCTCGGGCCAATGTCCAGCTTCCCCCATGTTTATCCAGGAACACCAGCATTCGCTAATTAATTAATCCCACTCCTTTTGGCGAACGAGTAGACGAGCACGCGCGCGCGCGCTTTTTACATCGAGATGCACACGTGCGCAAAACAGTAGCTTCAATGGTAGCGGTAGGAAGCAAGAGCTCCAGGGGGAATACATACTACTTTCGAGGGCACATATTTGCTTAGAAGCCGAGTCTTGCTCCTCACTTGCCTCGCCCATTCGTTTTCGCTCTTCTTCTTCTTCTTCTTCTTTTGCGACTCGCACTGCATTGGCTTGTCCAGTCGATCCCGTCGACACTGACAAAACGTCTCGAGGGTTCGTGCCCGAGAGAGCACCGAACTTTTCTCTGGCTCTCACCCTGGTATATCGACTGGCCGGAAATGATCGATGACGGAAGTACAAAGGGTACGAGGGCGAGCTAGTAATTTATGTGTTTGTCCCACGCGTCTGGCCGCACTATTCGTTTTCGTATATTGCACGCGTCATTGCCAATGACAAAGCCTCTTTCTCTCGACTCTGGGGCATGCTCCGAGGTATACAGCAAGCCAATACGCGAGATGAACCGCACCTCTCGTGGTTTTCAACCCACATCGCGTATTTGTAATAACAATAAGTAACTTTGACCTTCGGCGAAAAATTCCTTTTAATTGAAACTCGAGAATCGTGGGCGTGCGCGCTCGGGGATCGTATTTTCGCGTTCAATCAGGAGCTTCGCAGAGGAACGATACCCCTCAGGTGCATTTCTCAATTATTACTATTAATTAATTATCTCGGGATAGTTGTCGAAGCTCTTGCGCGTCGGATACACAGGTAGCATAATATCGAGTGAAATGGAAGCCACGCAACCACCGACCGCAATGTAGAATTACGATTTCATCAGACATCGAATTGTCGAGCAAAAACTACGAGGTTTTGCACGGGGAAGGTCAGCTTTTCGCGAGTAATTTGAGATGCAGCCCGGGTAACACGATCCGGCGGATCGTTCTGCAGCTGCCGCGAAGGGGTGCATGGCCCGGGCAAAAGTATGATATTTCATATATTTGTCAATTTAATAAAGTGCTTTTAATGGATTGCAACGAGGAGGGTAGAGAGACACTGTCGAGTGTAATCGGCGTGAATCATCTCGACAAACTTCCACTGAAGCAGAAAAGTCCGAGGGCGGAGAGACAAAGCGGTAGGGTGGGGGGAGGAGAAGAGAGATCAGAGGAGAAATAGAGAGAGAGAAAGAGGGATGGTGCTCGATTGCCCTGGGAGCAGTGATCGTCCCCCTTCCTTCAGCACATTTCGCGAGAGGAAAGGTCGTCGCAGCTTTCATCCTCGTTTTCGTCGCTCTCGTTGTCCTCCTATGCATGGAATTTCCACTAGACCGTCGTCCTCACGCGGAAATTTTCCTCCCTGGTTCGACCGTTTCGGGAACGTTTCACGAAAATTACATGCGAGACACTACGGCGAAGGGGTCGTCCGCAAAAACGCGCTGGTGTTCGCGCATATCGGTACAATGCTCCGGGAGCTGAACGATCGAAATTAAAATTGCACGCATCCCTGCGCGCTTTTGCTCATCGAGTTCGGTGTACACTAAAGAACCCTTTAATGTGGATGCGACACTCCGCAAAGCGATGTTCTTGCTCGTTCGTTCATCGGTATCGCACTACTGCTCTAAAAAATCTTCTCCCCTTCGATATTGAAAATCCGTGAAAGCCACTGGTGAAACGATGAGATTCTATCTCACTGGAGAAGAGCTGTCTTTGTAACATTTGAGCCGATAGACTGAGTTTATACTTACGTTTGTTTCCTAATTACACGTATGCTTCTACGCAACAGTTGTTTATAGGTATGTTGTGTATATTATGCAAGTGGAATTAAATAACCTCACAGCAATACACTAATGATTTCGATGAAAATAATACAAGTTTGAAATATAAGCTCGAAGCGAAAGCTCAAAAGTTTTTTAATTTTTCTTTTCCACCAGAGGTGACCGATGCCGCTTCCACTGGGCAGCAAGTTGAGATTAATCAGCGTGAGGTGACACCGAGTTAACTATTCGCTACATGGCTCATAGGCATAGATTGTTGCAGTTGCGTGTCCCTGCGTTGTTGCGACATTTTTTTACAACATTGCCGAGCCTCGTATTAATATCTCTTAAGCGGACACGACACTTATAAATTCGCGGTAAACCGAGAAAAAAACACAGACCGCTTGAATCGCTGGAAATTCATGGGAACCGTGGTTCGTTGATAGGGACCAGTCGCCGCTAAGTGTTGCGCTCTTGTAGCATCGTGTTTCAGCCTCTCGATAAGACCCTCATTAGAATAATGTACCGAGCAAATCTTCCTTTGGACAAATGCATTGTCGCGTCCCGGCTGCTGTGAAATACGCTCTCGCGATTACAACCCTGAAAAATGTGCTTCGAAGTGACACACCGGATTCTCACAGTTTTCCATTTTCCCAGCTGCTCGCTCGCGGCAAACCGAGGATAATGATTTCTATTTTGGGCCAATAAAATAGTCCTCTATGCTTCGCTCATTTATAATTATTTACTACGTTTTAATTATTTCTCCCTCTTACTTTTATCCGTTTTAATGCGTTATCGATTCTGAATACAAAACACGGATATACATAGTAAGGTAAAAACTGTCCTCGAATCTGGACTACTAATGATTAATATTATACAAGAGACAAGCCGACAATAAATCTCACTTGTAGAATAGCATGTTTGAGAGCTATCGAAGGTTCTCTACGCGTACGTAGCAGGCCTATCCGACGTGGACAACGGGCAAAGTACCCACTTCACCGTGGAATCACTGTTGAAGAGTGCGCGAGAAGGGAATAGATTGTATAGGCTAGTATAGACGAAGGTAGGTAACCAAGGAAATCCAGGCGGTACGCAGCAGGAACCACGTGGCAGTCCCAGGGGAGGCTAACGATCTTCCTGTCCGATTGCAGCGTGCGCTCGGCCATGGAAACTTAGCGGGACAAAGGGCAAGAGAGAGAAGCAAAGGCCACGAGAAGGGAAGTTCAGGGTCGCAGAGAGCCCCAGGGCGCCGGTCTGAGCTATGTCAGTTCGGGTCGGGTCGCGCGACCCAGCAACCACCGTCGCGCGTCGCTCGAAAAATTGTGCGGAAACAATGCTGGAAAAAGGGCCGGAAAGAAAGAAATCTCGCAACAGTAGCGCGTTATTAGCGTACCAGCGGCGATCCCCGTAGTGGGGAGTCGAAATATAATTAAAGGTTTGCCAGTGCTCGGCCTGAGGGATGTTTTGGTTCCATTATAGCTCGATGTGGCCCCTGTTGCCAGGGGTGCACGCCTCGGCTCGGCTCACGAGGGTGGTCCCTTCGACTCCGTAGCCTCTCTCTACAATTACGCTACCCTCAGCGGCTATAAATTTCGATGCATACATATTCAAACCTTTGCCTCGTGTAGCGTCGTTTTCGTCCCAGAGTTCGTTCGTTCGTTGTTCATACGTCCCTCTCTTTCTCTCTCTATCTCTGTTCTTATTGGCCGGTTCTCTTTATCCATCTCCACTTATGAAATAATCATAGAATTATTACCCTCCGGCCTCCCGATGTGTGTATTTCTCGTACGGCCCGCGAAATCCCGCGGCCCTTTCCTCGAATCCCTGACCCACCCCCGATTTATATCTTCGAGGGCTACCCCATTGGTATCGCCCTTACATATCTTCCGCTAAATACGAGTTTCGATTCGAATTGTCGAGAGTCTAAGGGGTTCTGCCCCTTATACTGTTCCGAGACGATTTACTTTGGAGCTGTGCGCGCGTGAGCGAACACGCGAGCAGCTGGATCAAAAATAATTCGAGGAATCCCAGAAGAGCGGCAGGCGTTCGCAGGTTTGCACTCGACTATAGCTGAGAAGAGGGAGCTTTCCGGAGAGTTGGCTGCGTTAATTACTTGTAATTAATTTTATCCCGGTACCACGTGGCTGCCGCTCTCTTTAAACGAAGGAGACTCGGCTCTGGCCGCTGCTGCTTTGACTTAGCGATCGCGTTTCTCTTTCCCAACCTACCCACCATTCTCTTTCTTCCCGTCTACGTGAACTTTAATCCTTTTTATAACCGGCCCGCGTAGGAAACGTAAAATGAATTAAAAACTGGCGGATCTGAAAGCCAAGACGATATCTGCTAGCGAATCGCGCGCAGCTTAAAATTCTCTTTCGTTCAACCCTTTCTCGAACTACAATCCACCGGGAGCTGGAATATTAATTCGAGTTTTACTCGCTTAACGACTCGAATCCTGCTTACGAGCATCTTGATCTCTCGCACTGCGAATACTTTTTCGTCGCGGTATGCCGAGTACCGCTGTTAAAAGGTTACAGTAGTACTCGCCCCTGCGAAAGTGTACGGAAGGCACACAACGCGAAAAATTAACGAGCTATTGTTTCAGCAGCGTTCAGACTATGACGCCTTTAATTAACTTTACGCGTGAGTAGGAAAAAAGGTCGCGCTTACTAACAGTCCTCTCATTCCGACAGGTCGCGCCTACAGGTTTGTACGCCTTGCGTGGAAATAATGAAAAAAACGCGTAGCTCCCGTTTAATTACTTGCAATTAACTTGCTCG
This sequence comes from Trypoxylon attenuatum, assembly GCA_963989405.1. Taxonomy (NCBI): domain Eukaryota; kingdom Metazoa; phylum Arthropoda; class Insecta; order Hymenoptera; family Crabronidae; genus Trypoxylon; species Trypoxylon attenuatum. The sequence goes on along the minus strand of OZ022488.1, from coordinate 4,728,808 downwards.
CCATCGCGCGGGCCGGGTTACTCCTTTTCTCTGTACTCGGATACATCAATGACCCTCTCAAAGACTGGTGTTATAATAACATTACCGCGATACTATTAGCGTCGCTAAGTACTCTGTGCCATTTCTGTTCGCGTGTTACGCGAGCTCGCTTTTCGCGTGAAACTCGCGTTATCGCGAATCTGATAATCATGCCGGAGAATAGTTTAGCAAGCCTTATGTGTTTACGCGGCTGATTCCCACTCCAGCGCAGTGAATAAATAAATAATAACAACGGGAACAATGATAATTAAAGTGTTTATCCGTACGAGATGTACGAGCCCGAATATCCAATCTCAGGGGAAATAAAACATGCATCGCGAGAGAAGAATTGATATTTACTGGAATTACAAACACTGAATACTTCGGGAGATTTGATATATTGAAATATCCAATAGCACCGGTAGAATAACATATATCCGACCCCTGTTCCCGCTGGTTCCTCCCTCCGATTCCCCTGGAGCGAGCGAGGATCAAAATTACTCATCAGGCCGCAAAAAACGTTTGTCCGGTAAAAAAAGGTGGAGTCACAAAGGCAAACGGAGCTTGTTTATGAGCAGTGTACGGGCGAGAACCGGATTTTCTTCCAGGAGCGCGATTCAGTGGCAGGGTAACAATGGCACGCCACGCCGGGCCAAGCCACAATCCAGCGTGGCGTGGCACGCAGTCAGAACTAGGAGAGACTGTGAGGAGAGGATGGTGTATAGAGCGGGAATCCTAGCTGCGTCCGGCAAAGTCAACGAGCAAGCGTGCTCGGGAGCATCGGCTGTTTTTCTTAGGGCAGTAGCGAGCTCGCGCGCGATGCACCGGGTGTACATGCCCAAACAAAACATCCTTCTCTTGTTTGCCCGGTTAATGGCTCTCACCCCGGCACATCCCCTTTCCAAGCTTCGGGCTTGAGGCTCCCGGAATTGCGAGAGGCGCAAACTCGACTGCGTTGGATAAATACTTGGAAAGGAGGAGCTCGCTTCAGAAGCGCGCTACTATGGGAAGAGTCGATAAAAGGGAACGCAGCGAATGTTGAGGGACAAGCCGGTATTGTCGAATAGAGAGGGGTGATCATTCGCGTTCTTCCCGTTGAGAGTATCATCCTTGGTCCCTTCGCACGCGCGACTCTGTGGCCATTGTATCGAGTGCTAATGTGATTTACGCGCATTAATGAGCGTTTTCATATGCTCGGTTGAGTGAATCATTTTTGTATACTGCGCTGGTGGAGGCGCGAGAATGAGAAAGAGACAGAGAGCGGGAGGGTGAATTATGGACCGATTCGAGTGGGTTTGCCGAAGCTTACGACGCGCGTAAATCATGCAGGCGCGCGTGGCACCCGTGGCTTTCCCGGGCTTTCATTTATTTCTGGCGCCTCGTGTGGTTACGTAAACACCATGCTAAAAATCCAATAATACGAGGAAAATAGCGAGGAAAAAATCGGATGAACCATCGGGGCAAAAAACCATACAGGGCACATAGTGCCCCGGCTCTTTCACTCGACTCCTCTTTTTCCCTTTGGAAACTTACGCTAAGCAGGGTCAATGCTCCCGAGTGAACGTACTCCGTATCAACGAGCCGTGGTGTGTCAACATAATCAATCTTCGGTTGGGAAGACTGTGCGCCGAAAACCAAGCTTGCGAATCGCGCGAGTCACGGAGCCCCCTTAATTAAGCGACTGCGGGTGCGCATCAATTAATATCGCGTTTCCGAGATAATCAGTGCAAGGGATTCTCAGCGTTAGGGGATGTGCTCAGAGTCGCGGAATAAAAGACGCGAGAAAGGGGCGGAAGGAGGAGAGTGGCGTACCCGAGAGGAAAGCAGAGAGTGTCGGGACCCTAGCGTTACCGTGGCAGGGGGTCATTATATCAAGTACCGACGTGATTTACGCGCATTAATAAACGTTTACACGAGCCTACTGGGCGACAGTGGCCACGACCAAGCCCCGGCACAAAACCCAGACATGAAAGACCGTGCGAGCGACAGAGGGGTTGAACGCGACCAGAGGAAGGATCAAGGAAGGGATCTCGCTTCTGGTGTCCGGGTACCACAAGAGTAAAGCCTCTTCCGGCTTCTACCAAAGACGAATGGAACGATCAAATTGAATTCCAGCCAGACACCTATCCTTGTACCCCACGCTTCTAGCTTGGCATCCTTCGTCCCGCCGCTTCCGCCGACTCTCCACGGATTCCTCCTTTGCGTCTGCGCTCCTTCGGACGAGATTTTCAGATTCAACCTGCACATGCCTCTGCTCGCCGAGACGATGAGGTAGCGCGCGAGCGCGTTTCTTGTGCTTTGAGTCCTCTGGCACCTCTGGCTTTCGAGACTATTGGATTTTCGAGGATCCGCGCGTTTTTCGAGATCGTTGATTTCGCTCGCTCTCTTCGCAAACCTTCTTTTCGCGGCACCCTACCGCAACTCGATGGGACCTGATTTTCACGTCCGCCACTTTCAATGATAACTCTGTATTTCTGCGTGATGCATGCGAATTTTTCCGAATCTTACGTCTCGATAGTACCACCGGATATTGTGCGTCGTAAACGTAGTTGGTCATGAATCTTTTTTTTATCTCCTTCACTTTTCCATGTGAGTTTTAGTGATTTTGATCCGAGAGGCCGACTTAGCGCTTCCGGTAATAAAGGATAAGTGGGTCATGTTTCATCGCTATGTAAAGTGGCAGCGTGGTCTCGCGGTGTTCTGCAATTTTGCAAGAGTTATTAACAAGGAACTTTAACAATAGTTGTGTGTCGAGTTATCGTGAGACGGACGGTCGGTATCGCGAACGGCGCGAGCCCTTATAATCAACGGTTGCACGAGTCTCACACGCAATCTCCGCTTGGTTGGCACTTTAAAAAAAAAATCTGCCACTTTCTCACCTGTCACGAGAAATGGGTTAATTGCTCGTAATTATTTTCCCGTCGATTTCCCATGGAAAGTAGAAAGCTGTGGAACGCGTAACCTCGATAGCTAGCGTTTCAATCGCAGTTTTTTACGTGATTCCATCGTTACTACCGGTCTCGTTGAGGAAACTCCTATAAAAGTATACGATGCTACTTGAACTTGCGCGATGAAGAAGAGTAACCATGTTGGGAGAGAGAAATATACAATGCGCTAGAGTTTCATATTCAAAAAACAAGAGGCAAGGAAATTCTTCCACAGTAAGATCTTTGCTTTAATTCAATACAGTGCAGCTCGAAAAAATGCAGCTATTCTTCCTCTCGAGAGTATTCCATCGAAGTAAAATCCTAATAACGGATCGTTCTGTTTCTTTAAGCAAAAAACTTGTTGTCGACCGTCAGCTCGTTATCCGATTCGAGAAACATCGGGGTTGAAATGCGCCCTAATGAAAAGGCAGTTAAGAAGCTACTCGAGAGGGCGAACGGGCAGGAGAGTAATATGCGGAATGCATAATGCAGCGGCGCGCGTGGCGTCTTGCCTCGCAGCAGCCGGCCTCGGAAAAAAAAAGAGAGGAAGAAAGGAACAGCTATGCCAATATGGTACTAGGACGATAAATCGGAATGTGAGTCGCGTGGCCTGATTTACAAGCTCTCTCGCGTACGCGAACGCGAGACGTTTTATTGGTCCCAGCACGCAACGTCAATGCCGCGTCAAATTTTACGAGGGTGCTTCCCCCGCGGCAACCTTCCAAAAATCGGGTACAAAACAGCCGGCCGTAATGACACTTTTGCGGGCCAATGAATCAATGTTTATCGCCAAATCCACCAGAGTCCCCTACGCAAAAAACTCCTCGGCCCAGTGGTCTCCGGGCTGATGATTTATAAACAGCGAAGAGAATTTTTTCATCTAACAACACCGAGTTTTCTTTCGGCTGAATTGGCTTCGCGGGATTGTTGTCTCTTCGGAATCTCTCCCCGCCGATTCAATTTAACTGGAAGATTTATGAAATTGCACTGTGCACCATGCTGCTTGGGCGAGTCTTTCTTCTCGGTAAGTCCGTGTTCTTTTGTAAGCGACGCGAATACATCTCCGGACCGCGGGATTCTTTCTGCGCGATTTCGCTTTGCCCCGTCACGGACTCACCGCTGAATACGTTACAGCCCTTGTTTGACGGTGGACTGACGCGCGACAACCTCCGCCGCTTGATATATGAAATTTCTTCGCATCATCCAGGCAACTCCTCTAGCTGCATGCAATAAGTTCTCTCTAGGGGCTTTCCTTCCTCAATCTTCCCAAAAATCCAAGAAAAATACGTTTCAAACTCTGGAGGCTACTGCTTTGCGTGCAACGATTAAGCAAACTTGGAATAAATCAAGAGAGTCATCTTGGAGGTGACTGAGAGTAAAAATCTGCTCTCGGCCAAGGGACTTCCGATAACGCGAGTGGGCGCTCCGGCAGCTCCGGCATAGTCGATAAAATGCGAGCACCCCACCAATTTATCTCCATTGCGCGGTAAATCGCCCACCACCCAAGGGGCAGCTCGCTAAATGGAACAAATCGATGGGAGGCATACATTTTTTTCGCTTCCACCGGAGAACACTCCTGGCTAGACCGCCAACCACCGCATGGGGAACTTGTAAAACTTTAATTTACGCGGCCAGCAATTCACCGCGAGAAAAGGATTTTCCGTGTTGCACTGCGCTGCGCCGTGCGGCGAGTCCGAGTCCGCTGCTCTCTGCTTCAAGTGGGCTTTTCGGGCAAAGTGCAGCCGTCTGGCTAGCAATCGGCGCACTGTAGCTACTACTTCGTTCACTACCACTCTTTTTATTTCTTCTCTTTGTTTTTTTTTTTGTTTTTTTTTTTTTTTACTCTATTAAACCACGATTCCAACGGAGTTTATATTGTAGTGCTTATAGTCCACTCTTGCGCGAGATCCCGTTGAAGGGTAACGAGGGAACGAACGGCAGGTGCGGATGACAATTGCGGTGTCTTCCGGATTCAGACGGTACTTCGAATGTAATTAAACCGAAGAGGCGACCTCTTCACGGTACAGCTGATTTCTCCGGTTCCATGCATTCGTCATTCGAGTGGGAATTTTTATGTGGTTTCGCGAAAACGAGATCCTTTCGAGGTAGTAGATCCATCCATACGGTTCAGAAAATCCGGCCGGCTGCTTTTATTCGGGAGAGCGTCTGCATCGGGCTCCGATAGGAGGGAATAAAAGCGATCATATAATCGAAACTTCCTTTCAATGCGTCGGGATTGAATCTACGAAGCTGTTTTAATTAATGCGCCGCTATAAGAATTTTATTTCGAGGCTTCATCATCTCGCCCAGGTTAAAGGGATCGGGAGAACAATGGGAAGCGATGAGGGAGAGAAAGAAGATCGCGATAGCAATGGACTGATGTCGAGTATATTGCTGGGTCCTAAGAAGATTCCTCGCGAAAGTCGAAGGAATCTCTCTTCCAGCCATCGACCGCGATGTTGATTCAGCCTTCCTCGTTTGTCGGTTAATTCCTCCTCGTAGCACTCGCTCGTTTTTTCAGAAAATTTTTCTCATGACCTATCAATGGCGAATATTTCCGCGCGGCCTTCCGGCCACCACTAACTCGTTTTCATTTGCGCCAACTCACGCGGAAAATGCCTAGAAAGTATACGATCACTGCTGCCGGTCGGATTTGTTTTTTGCGAGAAATACCGCAAATGTAAAAGTTACTAGCGAGAGAGATGAAAATTTTCCCTATGGTCGAACTATTCGCGAGCTTCCCTATTATCCACTGCTTCGGCCACTTTGGTGTCGCTGTCGATAGAGTAATATTTACAATCTATTTGTCACTCGGTGACGGCCCGTTTACAGGTTAATGATAAAATCGAGCGAAGCAGGTCCCAGCGGTGCTCTAAACAGCCGCGCGCGCGCGCGAAATGAGCCAGCTCGCGGCGAATGCTTGCCGTGGAATCAAGCGAGCGTAAACTACCCTCCGGAAGCTCGATCGAGCCACGATAAACCAAACGGGCTCGTTCAGCCGTTCTCGAGCGTGCAGGAGCGGGTTAGTCGTATTGAAGTGCGATCCATTGGCATTGCAACAACTCTGGCGGCATTATACTAACAGAAGCCCTGGATAATATCCACGATTGGTGGTGGCGTTGATCGAGAGGATTCATCTCCCTTGGCCAAAACCAGTCTTCTCGTCGAGGCCACGAAAGCAACGTTTTGGCAATTAACCAGACTTTTTTGGTCCTGGCCCAGTCGGGCCCTATCCGACCAGCCACGTATCGCTTTCCAACCCTCGCGGCGCAAACGACTATTTACACAAGAATAACGCGCTTTATGGGATTACGTCAAAACATCCGCGCGGAATCGCTGCTCCGATAAAGAGAGGATAACAATGGTCGGGGATAGCGGAGGAAAACAGCCGGTAGGGTGAAAGAGGGTGTGGGAGAGAGAAAGAGACAGAGAGAAGGGTCCGGAGAGTACTGCGATCGAAAAGGGGCACGACGAAAGGGTGAAGCATGGAAGGTCGGGACTAGAGCTACCTACCCCCATGGTAGCGAATGAAAAATCAACCGACTATTGTGTCGATGGGGGATCAGACGTTCTAACGGGTGTGTACGTATGCCCACACTCTGCCTCCAGGCTGCATCGAGAATCCACGCTAGCCCTAGAGCACCTTGTTCCGCGTGATCTCGCCTCGCTAATTGGTACATAGGTTGGATAATCGCTGCCGGCAATGGTTTTGCGCTTCTTCGAGACCGACGAATTCCTGCGGCAATGGCTCCGGTCTCGATTCGCTGATTTGAATGCACGGCAAGGCGAATTTATGGAGGGTAGGAGGCTTGATTATTTGGGGGATTTGGCCGTTTCCAATTTGCAGGGTAAGCCTCAATTAGGATGTTAAGCAGTTTACGGGAGCGAATCGCGCGCACACGCGGATTGGTCTCTAGAGCGGGCGTTTCCGAGAAATTCGAGTGAGCCATCGTTCCAAGGTGGCTCGTCGTCGGAGGTTTAAGAGACAGTGGCACGTATCCTCGGAAGGATACGTGGACGGGTGTACGTCACGTAGCTCGTGTACTTTACAAATTCGATATCGTCGAATGGCGCACGTGGTATTTTCTCAGCGGCACTACCGCGGCGCCGACCAGACTTCTCCTAGAATTGTAAATGCCGAGTGGAAGAAACTCTTTCCTCTTTTTCCTTCTCTCTCTCTCTCTCTCTCTCTCTCTCTCTTTTTTTTCATTCCCAACTTCGACCGTGCGCGCGATCCGTGTCCGCAATTCTATATGATGGATACTTCTGGGACGAATCAACTCTCGTACATCATTTGCAGCCGATGCGTGTCTGGCACCGGACGCGGTTGATAATTGATCGCGACGTGCTAAATCCGAGTGCGAAACAAATTCGTTGAATGCGAAAAACTTTTCAAACGGCTCGTCGCTCGACCCGCTCTGAACGCTGTTCGGCAATAAGTGCTGTGTCGATACCAATTACCCTTTAGAACGAAGTTTGTGGCCATTTCGCTTGGAGATGCATCCGAATCTGCTCGCTCCATTATGCACGAGCAATTACTCTCCTCCGGGAGTTCGCTTGCATTCGTAAAATCAGTGACATAGTAAATACGAAGGTACTCGATAGCGTTGACGAAAACACAATGATTTTCCTCAAGATTTGAAAGAATTTCGTTGGTCCCTTGTGCAGGTGTGAAGCGAAGCACAGAAAGAGAGAGAAAAAGAGAGAGAGGACTAAAGAAATCTCATCTAAATTCAAGAGTGTTTGCATTCGGGTGCCGCCCTGATGAATCGATATTCTCTCGGTAATGCTGGCTATCCATGAGGGCAGGCTGCTGGCAGCACCCTGACAGCACCATTGCCAAGATAGTACCAGTGGCACCCCGGCAGCCAATTTTTCCACGGGCCGAGCGTCAAACCAGCGGGCAAATCGTGCCGCGAATAAATTAGGCATCGGTTTTAAAGCGATTAGGAAGGTCAGATTCTAATCCGGGGAGAGCCTGCTGCTGTTACCACTGCCTAACAGATGGGTTTTTTTTTCCACGAAAAAACGGTTCCCTTTGTGCGTGTTGGGAGAAGACGTACGACATCTCCAGGGTCTCTTTCTCCGTTCGGCCTGCGAGAGCATCATTGTTGCGAATTCGACTGGGGTGACGAACCTAATGAGGTTAGCCGCACAAGCTCGCAACCTAGATACGTGGCATGGCAAACTCGATAAAAAGTCGCTTCCATGGAATACCAAAGTGCCTTGTTTCCAATGTGATGCTGCCAAAATAAAAACAGAGCTCTCTCCTGCGTGGGGCTTCGCTATGCGAGTATGTTCCCGTGTGTTTGTGTGTGCACTCACTCGTGTACTCGCTCCCGACAGAGCGTTCATATGAGAAATGTCCATTGCCACTCTGGCCTGATCCGCTCTATTTGTTAGAAAATAAAAACAGAGAAAAAAGGCTGGCATGCAACGACCCGTGCACAGTTTCGCATTGTCCGCGAACGCGATCGCGTACCCCTCCTCGTGTCGATATGAATCCAATCATCGCCATAAATCCTATCTCTTTAAAATTCACCGGCCGCGCGAGGAACTACTAGCGCCCAATGAATTCTCGCGCAACCACCTCGGTGCGGTTTCGGCTTTCAATTAAATGTTCCCCAGTGTTAACTGCAAATTATTGGGCCTGGTCCTGATGAATTTCTTTTTCTCTCTTTTTTTGCGCCAGGTAGAAGAGAAGCGTACGTGTAGCAAATATGCTTGCGCCAATATAATAGAGGTACTGTGGGTGGGGTTGGAAAAGGGCTGGCAACGCGAATTGGCCACAGATAAACTTCATTGTTGTTCTCGCTGCGCCAACGGCAATAACGGGCTTCCATTAATTATGTAACGACAGCGGTTGCTACTTTAATTGATAATTTCTGGCGGATTTAAGCCCCCGCACAGGATTATTTCGCGAAAGGTAAGATTATGAGGGCTGCGCCGCGCATCGTAACAATCTGATTAATTACGCTGGTTTCACCTGCATATAGAAGCATTAATACAACTGGCGGAATAGCTGCGAAGCTAAATTTCACGTGTTTCTCGTTTCGTGAAATTCTCTCGCAAAATATGTACAGTAATCGCTGAAGGGCGGGACAAAACTCGCGTGTACTTCCGATGGAAATTCTGCCGATCAAATTACACGAGAAGCATTTAATAGTTTTTGAGGTTGTGCATCGAATTCATTGGGCTTTGTTAAGCGCGAGTTTATTTATGAAAAAGTACTAGAAGTCATATTTTACGATCTGTAAAATTGCGTGACATTCTCTCGACAGATTACAAATACTACCTGCATTAACTTGACCCCACGCATTATTGCGAAAAACCACTCGCGAAAAACCACTTTGCGCATTTTAAATTTCCTCCCTTCAATTAGTCCCTCCGATTAATTCGCGCTCGATATTCCACTGGCGCAAAATTGCATCGAGCGAGTGAGTTTTTCGAGCAGTGCGTGCAACGCATGTTACTACCGTAAAGAAGAAAAAGAAAAGAAAGGAAAAGCAAAAGCAATGTTGCAAATGGCAATTCCTGAGTAAAACTTTCGGTGAGATCTAACCAAAGAAAAGAAATAATTCTGCATGGAAGACTGTATGCGTTTGTTGAAATTGTCGTTCTCGGCATTTCTACTTTCATTCACACGGTATCCTATGCAACTCTCTCTCTCTGGTTCCATTTGTTAAAAAGCCATTCCCACTGTTTTATGGGGCGCACGCGACAGCCGATCGAGATATATGAGACTCGTCGTCGAACACGGTTATTACATACCACGAATTCGTTCGCGTAATACATTATCGGATATTATCGGCGCGTCTCGCACTCTTCCATTCTCTCGATTTTGCCTGGTCCGATACAAAGAGCGTCCAGCCCCATGGAATTAACTCACTGGCGTCTGATGAGGATATTCCTAAGATATTTCTGAGCCTGCATTCGATGAATACTAATGCTATTATTACTATCCCGAAATCGTGTTAATATTCCAAGCTTCCCTTTCGGCTATTATCGTTACTCGTAGTTGATGTCGTTGCACGTCGTTAACGAAGAATATGTCTAATGGATCGAGACCTATATCATATGTATATGCACAGATACCTACTGTACATATGTATCTCTTTTACAATGTAACCTGCACGAATGACACGTTTTTGAAATTCAGATCGCGGTTGTTTCGTTATATATTTCCGTGGCATGGTCCAGCCTCGAAAATTTCCACGAGGTCGTTCCACGTATCTTGTATGAAGTGATTTCTGTCGGCGATCATGTTTCCTCGGTGTTTTTGCTATTTTTGATAACGGCTGCACTCCGTGGTTTTGGCGTTTTCGTCCACACAAAATAAGAATGTTCCGCAGTGCAGGCATGGCCACCGATCCAAAATATCCTGTTTGGATTTGGATAAAAATATTCCTGTAGGAGCAAAATTGTTTCCCTCCTCGGTTTGAATATTTGGCTAGTTTGCTTGTTTTCGCTAGGGGCGCAGTTTCGAAATACGCAGATTCGCGCGAGATCTCGAAAGATAAAGAGAGGAAGGGTGCGTGGATTTTTCTGTGTGTATACCAAGTCGAAAACGACGAATTTCGACAGTTTAACAATAAACACGAATATCCGGCCCTCTGTGCCGCCATCCGATTCTCCAGCCCCTGTTCTATGCAACTGCAACAATACACCTATGTACCTCAATATAAACGCGTACGACTGCATGTGCATATAACCGGGTTACAATAAAGCTGGAAATCCATCGAAACTTTAGTCTCCGAGTGTCTGTCTCGCCCGACTGGCTAAGCAAACTTGAGTTTCGTTTCGCTAAATTATTTGCGTCACCCAGGGAAAACGAGAATTATGATCCACAGCGCGTTTCCCTTGAGCATAACTTTCCACGCGACGCACAAATTTCTTCGCCCTTTTTTTTCTCCTGCTTACCTACCCTGACTTTGCAATTTTGCTCCGACCAACAAAAATTAAGAGACTTGTTGGGCTCCGTAAAAAATATTTCCATTATACGTGAAGAAAGGCGTTCTCCCAGTACATTTTAAAAGTGTTGCAGTTTGAAAAATTTACTACTGATCCAGCGAGAAGTATATGCAAAGAGTACAATAATGTTGGAAAAAGATAGTCGGTGGAATAAAAAAAATCCTCGATCCAATCCATTAGCGTCTAGCGAATGTAACAGGGAAAGATCGTAGCTTTTCCAAAAAGAAGAGAATTCACGAGTCACGCTAGTGCATAAACGCGTTTGTGCCAGAGGGATAAAGGGTTGCGAAAGGGAAAGGGCGTCAATCGTGGTAGCGTTCTCGCGAGGGGGTCGGAAAAAATCAGTCACCCCATGGACTCCCTCAATATCTGGCATGGCAGTTCAAATGGCTCGTACCGTCGCGTCGCGCCGTCGGCGTCTCGCTATGACGTAATCCGTTCCATTTATGAAAAGGCGATCCCCATTGTTTTAGGGTAGTCGCGACGCGCCGCGTACAATACCTGGCCCGATGCAAGAGCCACATGGCGTCGGCGATCGGCTTACCAGTACACCAATCCGCCTTTTCTCCCTTGAAATAAACGTGTACGCATATGTATATGCGTGGATCCCTGTAGTTGTAGATCACGAGTCACACCTACTTCTCCATTGGCGCGTACATATCCGCGGAAGGGGGCATATGTACGTAGCTACAACCTCGTGGGAAATATCTCTCATTCTCTCTTTCCGTTAACGGAACCTTGTCCTCTGACAGAAGGGATGCGGAGGGTCGCGACGTCGATTTCAAAACCGCGTGGCTGTTCCTCATCCTGCCGAATCGACTGATATTCTCTGTTTTTAGCGGAAACTGCCGCGGATAAGCTTCGTCCCGACGTATTTTACCCAGGTTTTGGAGGGAAAAAACACACACACAGCGTTTCGGTGAGAGCCGGCTGGAGAGATTGGGTTTGTCGGTCAGGCTGATTGTAGCGGATGCGTGGGCTGGATTCTAGTGGCTGAGAGATACGGCCCTCGGATGGAAGGCAAGGCGCGTTCTAATGTTGCGCTAAACGAGAAATATAGTGTGGAGGACAGGAACGAGAGGCGAAACACTGGAGCTCGGGAAAAAGAGAGCAAGTGGAAAGAACGGATGTGGAGGACTTTTAGCTCCCGCGAGTACCTGGGAAACCCGGCTGGAACAGTAAATTTAAATAACCGAAAGAGGAAGAAAGGGTTAGGGAGAAAGAGGAAAGAGTCATGGAGTCGGGTTCCAAAAATCGAAATGTACGGCATTAACCAAATTCTATGTGCCGCCCGAGGTTCGCACATTAGCATAAGGTTCTAGTAAGATACTATATTGCGAGAGGAAGCGATCTTTCCAAGGGGAAACTCATCACGCACGTTCCAGTCGACCGCCGCCATACGCTATATCACTAGCAGCACTCTCGCGCAAAGTATCGTTCTTACGAGCCGCTATTTAAGCGACTCTTAAAAATGGATCACCGTGCATTTTTACGATACGGTACTACCGCCACTATAAATCTTTTCCAGCCGTGAACATTAATAACTGAAATACAAGAATTAAGCCTGTGGTGAGGCCACCGATGGAATAAAAGAACCGTCTTGCCGTGAATATCCTTCCCATTGGTATTGTCTGTGGATTATCCTTTGCCAGCCGCAGGATCGTCGTCCTTATTTCACTCGTAGCGGGTGATTTGATTTTCTGGTAGAAAAAAAGAAAGTTCTTCTCGGCGTTAAAGCTCTGTGCAAATTGAACGCAAATCCCTCCTTGTGCTCTCGCTTGTTTGAAATGTGGTTCATCCTCTTCTTTTTCCTAGAGAACGCAACAATGACCGACTTTGCCGAGTAAATCCTTCGCTGATGAGCAACCAGGTAGATTCGCGATTTTAAGAGCAAAAACCTACATACACCTTAGCATTCTTTGCGTATCTACGTTACCCATGTATGTACTCGAGGATGTATACGCGAAAGTAAATGAAGTACGCACGCATTTCCCCTAGGTAGTTTTCTGGAAAAAAAATGTTTTCTTCCACGTAGCATTGTTCCGCGCGAATTCTACTCGCGACTGCTCGGTTGTGCCGAGAGGAGAGCGGGTCAAATCCAAGCGTTCCATGGCACACGACTCGCGTGCCTGCATGATTCAGCCTAGCGACTGAATTTAAGTGTGCCGCTGTTCCACAGTACTGCAACATTATCCTCGCGGTCGTTAGAACATAAGTAACGAGATTTCCAGGTGTGTATGCCGAGAGAGGGCCGCAATAACGAAGTCGCTCCCGGAGGGGGTAGGTAGAGGGTAGGTAGAGGGTAGGCAGAGGGTAACACCACAGACCCCAACGGCTCGCTCGAGCGGTGCGCCTGAAAATTTTTACGAGACACCTCGGATACATAAATCCTCCGCGAAATGGATGTAAAGTTATTTCTCGTGTTCGATTTCCCGAGCGCCGCGCCGCGGTGCAATTGTGTTTTTGCCATATGTGCACCTCGACCTAGCGGGCCCACCGGCATATTACTCTCTCTCCCCCTCTCTCTCTTTCCCTTTTTCCCGTTTCAGCTTCTCGAGCCTGGTTCTCTCGTATATCGCACTTCGATAGTTACGCGAGCCGGCAATATAAATGCATCGACACCCTGCGGCATTGGGGACCGAGAGGGATGAGGCACGCCTCGGCAGGCTTCCTCGAGGTCTCAGCATCTCCCACCATTCTAGATTTTCATACCGTCCGAGACTCATTGCATAAGAATCAAAAGGAATCTCAATTTGCATGATAAAGAACCTTCCAAACCAGTCTTACGTGTGCGGCCTGTAAAAAAGTTGCTGCTGCTTCTTACGGGCATAAAATTACTGGGGATTATGTCTCAGCAGCTTTTCCTGGATTTTTCCGAGCGCATATTACCGCTACTTTTTGTTGATACTAATGGGAATAATGCAGAGATTCATCCTTTCTTCTCTGTTCTTCTCGACTCTCACACCACTCAACTGTTTGCAAACTTTGTGACCAGGTTACGTTGACTTTTCCCCTCTGCGTTAAGAAATTGTAGACCGAAGGTCCAAAGTAACCCCAGCGGCAAAAGGTGTAGCCGCGGCTCGAATCATAATGGCTGGAATCCACACGGTAGTCTTATCGAGTTACTTTAGCGAGTGTATTAAGTCATGTGCTACGCGGTGTTTCCAAAGGCTTCGCCGGTTGAATGTATCTTACGCACGCAACTTCCAGCCGGGGGCTATACATATCAGGCTGCCTCTCTCCCCCGAACGTGGAATTAATTTCATGAATTAATATCCATTTATTACTGAGATTAACTTGCGAGAGGCTGCGAAACCCTGCGTCACTCTTGATCTAAGACACTCTGCAAACAAGGTGTGGGTGGTCGTGGTTTACACGAATTTATTTCCGCGCTGCCCAGTCGAGCATCAATTAAGCTTTGAAAGCACCGCAAATATAGCGGTCGGCTTTCGCTTGCCCCCAGAGAGATCAGAGGAGAAAGAGAACGCGAAGGACGAGTGAGATCGAAACGAGCCGATCCTACCAAGGATTCAGTTTATTACAGCCTTTCCACTTGATATTTATCTGTGCGTAAAATCTCTCATCTCTCACACGGGACCGCTTTTTGCTTTGTTCATTAGGAGCGAAAAGGCTGCGGGGCTTCGTAATTACGAATTCGAATAACTCAGACCCACCAAACTACATCCCGCAAACATTCTTTCCCGTGGAAGCATACGCGATTAGCGAGAAGAAAGTTCGCAGCATCCAAGTTGCAGCAGGTATGGTTCGTCGGGGGAGGGAAGCGGGGCCTTGAGCATTAGCCGGGGAAAACTTTCAGAGAACTCGTATGCAGAAACTCGCCTAAGTACCGCGCTGAAAATCCGACAGAATTTAGCGGTGCACCCTTTGCCTCGTTACTCTCACGCGCAATTCCTAGGTGCGCGCTCCCTCTAAACCCGTAGGCCCGCGGGTTTGCAGAGGACGATGAGGATTCTCTCCTGTCCTATCCAAAAATAATATCCGGCAAATAAAGACGGAAGCTGTTTCAACAGAGCGTCGAGAGTTTTTTTTCTCTTGAGTGACGAGCTCTCGCCCATCGATCTCGCTGGCTCTCCCTTTCTCTCTCGTCCCGTGCAATGGGACGCCTGCAGTCTCGTCGGTGTAAATCATTGAGCAGGGCGCCCTATTGAGAAACCTGGATCGGGAAGGGTCTGTTTGCTCCGGAGCAGCCGATAAGCCGTGCCGTTTGCAGTGCCAGCCTTATTTAAGATTCCAGCTCCCGAGGCGAGGCTGTGACGGTGAAGCTACGAGGACACTACCTTCCACGACGCGGATGTTTTCGCCAACTTGTCGAAAGTACTCGCGCCCGATTCCAGTACGCTCCAGTTTCGGATTTAGCGCCGGTGTGCTCTGAATTATCTCGATCGGGTGGGTTCAATCGGTGCGCCGAAAAATGGACCATAACTTGGCAATAACAGGATGAAGCGAGCTGCCAGAATAAACGGGACTACGATTCCCGACGTTCTCTCTCCGGTGAAGTTTGCGCTCTCAACTGGGATCACCGAACCCGTTGGATGATTCCCCAAATTCGCAGAATACGTAACGCGAGGTACTTTGCAAAAATCAATGCCAACAGTCGCGGCACCAGTCGTGTTTAACGTTTCAGCAGATTCGTTCTCTTTCGTTTTCCTAGGTCAGAATTTCGCGAATTAATCAGAAGTTAATATGCGCTACCGGAAGGTTTGCTCGGTGCTCTCGATGGACTCACTATGTTTTAGCCACGCGAAGCTTCTTCACGCTCGAGCTGCCTTCGAACCCATGCACCCTTGAGAATTAATCGCTTCGCCAATTGCTCTCAGTCGGCTCGCGAAATAAATTTCGAGTGTGGGGCGCGGTTTTTCGCGATTCCTGAGTTATTTTACGATTAGTATTCCCGTCGAAAATTGCGCACGGAAGAACCGACGACTGATTCTTACAGCAACAAAGTTAAAGGAGATTAAAGTAACTCGATAACAAAACTTCATTCGGTTTCCTCAATTTGGCGAGATTCCGCACAACGATTCCACTCTGTCGATTCCTACGAGCGATCGTTCGCTACCCGGGAAAACCGGGTTCTCCGTGTAATGGATCAGAAACAATATTCCAGAAGGAGATGAAAAAAAAACGAAAAATTGTGCGCGCGGAACCATCTTTTTCCAGTGATCGCTCTGCAAGGAGAATCTTCCTACTCGCTTGTCCTCGACTCATTGTGCTCAATCGTAAATCATTTGAGCGTCGAGTGCTAACGATCAGCTGCAAAGCGAATCTGATACTAGAATCTTGCGCTCTAGTTACCAATTATAAAATTGATCGAGGTTTTTTTTTACGCTGACCAGATATTCGCACACACCACGTCCAGACAGACAGAGATGCCCATGTCGGATTAGAAAAAATGCCTGTCACGGTTCGATTTCGATAAACCGACGACCCCGAAGGGTCAAATTTGCGAGAGTCGTTTACACGGGGATCGCATCGAGAATTTACCATGGATTTGGCAAACTATTTTTTTAGCCGCATCGATATGGAGCTCAGCGGGAGAGATAAAATTTGCCGAGGTCTTTCGCCAGGGCGCAGACGGTTTATTCTATGAAAACCGACTAGGATTTTCCGCGACAGCGAATGGTGCGCGTTGTGGCTCAATCAGGACTTTGGGTAATATTTTCGAGGGATGCGCAATAAATCGTTCGCGTAGCCACACGGAAAAAACGATGAAGCGTCATTCGCCTGAAAATAATACTCGTCGGCGCATGTGTGTGTGTGTGTGTGTGTGTATGTGTCAGTGAAGGGAGAGGATGCGACGCCAGACCACCACGCATCATTTCAAATTAATGGCCAAGTGAAATACGAGCCAATTGTAAAATTCGAAAAACTCCTGCTAGCATCTTTTAATTAAATGTTGCACGATACGTGAATTAAAGCGACAGCGGCGGCTGATTGTGTTTCATGCCGGAAAAATCGATTCCTCTCCATCAAGCCATTCTCACTCATTACTCCACACGCACGGTGATCCCCGGTGATTTTTAATTCGTTACCGAATCGTCCTGGCTCGAATTACTATTCTAGCAATGCGTATTATCGCCCCTACTACCGAATCGGATATTCCCCTGAGGGAAAAATACCTGGCAAAAATTTCATCGTACACGGTGGTCACTTGAATTCCTCTCCCGTTATCCCAAAAATACTCTAATGCTACAACGCGCCATCGTGTAGATATTGATGCGTGTATTCGAGTAATCCTGTGTGGAAAACGAGAGAGAGAGAGTGAAAAAGTTATAAAAAAAGAGAGCGAGAGAGAAAGAGAGTTGCGAGGGATATTCAACAGGAAATCGCACGATAGACGAGTAATTTACCAATTTTCCGGGTTTAGCGCGACGATTAAGGGAAAGCGGACGATTTAGCCGATTAACAAACACACAGACCAGGCGATTATGCAACGCTATGCCCGGATTGCGCTCGTATACGCTCAAGCGCCAGAGACGAAACTAATTAATCGTATGATTGAGCCCGAAGTTTACCGTGAAACACTTCCAGCTCGTGGCACTCCGGCCGCAAACACCATTGCCAATCGACGGAGCCGGATTTCCAATATGCCGCGTGACGCTGCTGGTAGGGAAAATTCACCCACCCTTGTCAGGATCCGTCAGAAGCGACCACCAGACTTGCCGCAACCTACTGCAATTTTGCGTGGCTCCTTTTACGCTTCTCTATTAACCGGATTTATGCCACGGCCCAGACCAACTTCGATGGGGACTGTCAGCGGAGGGCAACCGACCTGACAGGTATAAGAGGGTTACTCCGATGCAAAAGAGGAGAGAAATCAAGGGGCGAGAACCAGCAGAAGTATGGTCTCTTGGATTAAAGAAAGGCGATTAGTATTGGTAAATGAAGTTTACTCGTACCAAGAAAATGGCAGTGAAGAAAGATGGCAATGTTCGAAGCCGGTTTGCACCGTAATAAGAGGACCTTCTTTTATTGTATGCAATGTATGCATACGCGGTAGAGCGCTGCGTGAAAAGTCCCCGGGGCCAAAGAGTACTTTCCAGGCGCTGCGCGAATTAAGTGCCACCGATCCCCTAGAGTAACTGCTCAGCTCGAGCACCGTGTTTCCGGAAGAAGCACTCTCCCACTGTGTTTTCGAGTAGCTTCACGCTACCACTTACTCCCTTCTCGTGGCCAACGCAAATACATACATAGATACATACTTGCGTCGCAGACACTGCTTGTCTGCGAGTCCGTGCTTCTGAAATTTATGTTACTGCGCTCACATGATGCCAGTATTATCTTGTCATTGCGAGGCTTGCGTGCTCGATAATTTGAGGGGGGCAGAGCGAGACATTGCGGGCGACATTTGATCCCAATTACCACAGACTCCCTTATGAAAGCTTAAATCGAGTTTTACGGAAATTCGAAGAGAGTCGGGTGGAAATTTGTGGAGTCAATTGCGGCGGTTTAAATAGTGAGGTGGGGAGGTTCACTCGGTGGATCGAAGTTTGAAAAAAGGAGCGAAGGAGCGATATACGAGGGGGAACTGAGAGGATTAATTAGTAATTATTTTGCCTGACCTCGTTTTCTCCATGGTTCCCTCAATCTCTGGGTAGTGCGGCCCTTTCGAGTGCGTTGAGATATTAATATGCAGTTTCGTTATAGAGCTCGTAATAAGTCACAATTAGTCAGCTTTGGAAAATTTCGAGATACGCATCTAGTGCTTCGCGGAGACTTCGGAGAACCATCCAAAGTCTTACAATGAGGCTCGAAGTTCCCCTGAAATTCGCCTCGTGAAACTCTAGTGGCCGATGAAACACGAGAGCTTTGGATGTTTTCGAAGAGTTTCGAGGAAACCCATCGAAAAGGCGGCGCTCGTTTCGCAAAGACCAATCGGGAAGTGCGCTCGATATTGATGTCCGATAAATCATGGCTCACTCTCCTTCACGGCTAACGGTGTAGCGCGGCGCCGAAGGAAAAATTGCTGCTAATCGTGCAATTATGCCCGCTTTACCGTGGAATAAAAAAACGAAAAAGAGGAAGAGAGAGAGAGAGAGAGAGAGAGGGGTAAAGAAAAAAAGTAGCAGCAGTACGAGCACTACCAGCGTTACTTTTTGGAAACCCTGGTAACTGTGGACCGAAGTAAGTACTCTTTTTTTGTTCGACTCAATCGACCAGTAAGTATATACCGATAGCAGGCTTTGACTGTAGCTGCGGAAGCGGTCGTCCGAACCGCGACGAAAACGAAGAGTTTTTTCCCGGTCGCAAAAAGATCGAGTCGAGTGGCGCGCGGTCTCTGCCTTTGCCGCCTTCGATTACACTTTACCTATGCAAATGAACGAACAAGTGGTGCTAAGTGATGCAGGAAGGAGAGCTGGCGCTCAAGTTGGAAAATCAATTAAGGGGAGATTATTGCATTGGGCTGTCTCGCTTCGCAACAGCATCGTTTTTCGTGGCTGTCTTCAATTGCGGTTTTTATAAAGAGTTCCCGGCGTTACGTGTGTGGGAAATTAAGCCACTTGATCACACGACCACTGTCAGCACTATTTTTCGAAGATCGCGTTGGTTTCGCGTACCCAGCGAACTCAAAAGAACTCCGAGAGGAAAAAGAACAATGCCCGTTTCAATTATAACGATAGATTTCTTTGACAAAGAACTAACCCCGTGGTACTTTTCGGACGTGCTAGTCCCGTGGAATTTAAGATATGGAAGTCCTCACCGCGTTCAATAATGCTTGGCATATGTGGCCGCAATAAAATCTGACTTTACGCTGGATAGGGATCAAAACATTCCACGCTCGGTTTCGTTTCTCGCACGGTACACCCCTACATTCTGCTAGCAACGCACCCCCGCGCTCCACATTCCCATTGCTCATGAAATCTACTATAAAGACTGCCACCCCTTCGCACCCTTTCAAACTCAACCTCTTTATCGTTCCCGGTGACTCTATGAATCCTTCTCTCCGCAAGTCCTTCTCGTTCTCCCATTTTCTCACAGTTCTCTTTTTCTCTGGGCAGCTTTACAGTCAGTGGGTTGCCGCTAGGTGACTCGTATACGTGTGCTCGCTCGGGTACCGCGAGAGCGTGGAGCCGCAAAGGCAAAAATATTAAATTACCCCAAGTAAAGTCGTGCGAACTCTAATTTAGTTTTTCAATTTTTCAATTTTTCAATTTCTTGGTACCTCTCGAGTCATACTAGAGAGAAAGTAAACGCAGTGAAGCTGCTCCGGAGAATATGCTTCTTTAACTCAGTATTTACTCGGCGCTGATTCGATTTTCAAATATCCTGCCAGCGGTGATCCGCTTTCCGGGTTGATCTCTCATTTCCGCGTCGCCTGGAGCGGTCAGACCGGCAGATCGCACCGCGCCACTGCGGGAGAAGGAATTCGAGAGTGGTGTGACGGCGGCTCGTTTCAACCCGCTCGTGAAATAAACCAGTCGAACTCCCTCCCTCTTGGCAGAGGAATCGCGCTGAGCATAGCCGCCGCTGCCGCTGCCGCCTGGCGCGGTTAATGCCGACGACAGATATATCAGATCGAGCCGGACATTATCTAACCAGAGGGGTAGACTCCCTGGGTTGCGGTGCGATTTCATTTCTGGCCGCTTTACGATAGCCGCGCGCGGGTGCGATCATAGCGTGCCTATTATTATCCGGGGCGACCAGCAGGCTTACGCTTGCCAGACGTTCTGGCTTCGCCGTGGCATCGTTAAGAGCCTCCTTCTCGGCTTTATTAACGAGACAGAAATTACGAGGAAATAATAAGGGGGACACAAGGATCGCGCAGTCGCTAAAAGCGAAGGGGGAGAACAGCGTACCAGGGACTTAAGCCACGCGAGCCGACGCCTGGAAGAGCAATATCGCGCCCAACTAGTGGGAAAGTTTAATTTTAAACCTACTAAAATGTTAAGGAAGCTAGCTCCCGCGGATCGACTATAGTTAAATTTCCACCGTTTTTACGATACTAATATTTTCACTTTATAAAGCGAAATGGAAACTCTTCCACGACGGTTGACCCATTAACGACTAGTTCTCCGTGAAATAACATTATTTCGAGAAAAGTTTCTTCCGCTTTCCATTTGTCCTTTGGCTTCTTCTTCTTTTTCCGCTTTATTGGCTGAAGCGAATACCGCTCGGTGAGGATTATGCTTCCACTCGATATACAGTCCCAGGTCATTTTTTCTCAAATATAGTGCTCAGTAAAAAGGATCTCCTACTTTATCCCGGGGTATAACTGCTTGCCTCACTACTCAAAGGCTTTGAGTAACATTTGATCATTCGCAGATTCCGAGTAAACCCACGGAAATACCCGGGAGATTTTTCACGATAAATCCACCGTTTCCTCATTTGATGCTTACTATCCGCGAAGGTTCGAATCTCCTTCTGTTACCTCTGTGATCCTCCGTCTCTCTTCTCATTCATACATATACATTTTTCAATATTTCCTCTCAGCCCGACTAAAATTCCTGGTGGTTCCACTCGCGTACTCTGCACTCGAGAAAACGAAAAAAGAAGAGAGAGAGAGAGAGAGAGAGAGTGTTGCCTTTCAATCAATAGCCACCACTCCGCCAGAAGAATTTCGGCAGTTGCTTTAACGTTGTGCAAAAATCCGTTCATCTCGCGAGATAATAATAATGAGCCCGACCACGCGTACGAAGCCCTCTCTTTGGCACAATACAAAACAAGGTCTCGTTAACGCCTGGGGCTTCCATTTCGCCCTCGATGAGTTCTCGCTCTCTGTGTGTGCGGCCTTTTCCGTCGCTCGTCCCTTTTGTCGACGTCTCCTCGATGCACACCCCCGGTTCGAGGAGTCAGCCGCACACGCGGTGCACTTACACACCTACGCAAGTATACTGCTGTCCGTACGTATAGAGTGAGTCGAGCCGGTGACGCGTGCACATAGCTCTCAAACGTGGCAGCAGCAGGAGTGCATTCGCTCCGATCGCGAGCTCGCTTGGATTCGGGAAGGGAAAGGGTTGGCCTCGGCTTAACAAGACGTCTCGCGAAGCGCGCACGTGACCCTACCGCACTCGAGAAGCGACTGGTGCGTGCTGCAACCCATGCCACCCATACCATCCGCTCCACCATCCGCTCCTCCACCCGCACCGCCACCCAAAGCGAAACGAGCTGCCCGAGATTTATACGCGGATTAAGCGCGCACCCACTTTGATCGGCGCACCAATTCTTTATCCCTCGACGCGCCTCCCCTCTTGTCCTCTCCTGGTCGAAAGCAGCGTAGAGAAGGTAGAGAGAAAGCGAAAGGGTTGCATACACTCGCGCACACTTCACTCCCTGTGGGAAACTACTTGTTTTCCTTCGCGTCGCCAGAAGAAGCATCAGTCTCTTGAGGCTGATGCGATATCCGGATATCTCGAGTAAAAAGGTACACAGAAGCCCTTTTACGAATTTACCGAGGCTTTTCGCGTGTCTCTGTCTAATCAAGCACCTCAATGGTAAACGTATTTCGAAATTTTATCCGTAATGATGCACTTTCGACCTCTACAATAATGCGCAAAGTTGGAATCGCTCGCGGGCTGGATGGAGATTTTAGGTAGCGCCGGTGTATTCTATGCACTCCCGACAACCAACTCCAACTTTGAGCAGTTGTTTTAACATACCTACTCTGCATTAGTGAAAAGTAAAATTACGCACACACGTGTTCTTAGTTACTTTGGCTATACCGAGCGCGAGAGTGGCTGGGAATCATCTAGTTCTCTGGCAGAGCCATCTTTCGGATAATTGATATTCTTTTCGGTATACGTATGTATACACGGATCTCCCCCGAAGAGACGGGACAAATGATTATGCCTTTTTCGCGTTGCGAGTGGATATTGTTTGCAGCACTTGCCCGGTTATTTCCAAGTTGAAGCAGTCGAGTGGAGTGTGGCACGTAGCGAGACTTTCCCCTCGAAGTGGTGCATTGTCCTGCTCGTGCGGCTTCTGGACGCTTGGCAAGAGTAGACACTTGAGGCGAAGCAAGAGGAAGCGAGAGAGAAGAAAGAAGAAGAGGGACACGTGCATGCCGAAAGCGCATAATTCCAGTGGTAGGCGGGTGGTTACGTGTTACTTGAACGCAAGTTGTAATCGCCATCGAGAACACGCGGCACTCGTTACGAGGACTGGTCCGCCAGTGAGTTACACGAGTTCCATGTAATGCGGGAGGGATTATGGCGAAAGCCGCGAGCCCACGCGGACATTACAACTTATACGCAAGTTATTTCAAGCCACAACGAGCAGTATTACACGCGGCTAGCCGTCCACACTGTCCGAGGATTTATCGATCTTCCGGCTAACCGCTGCGAGAGAGAGAGAGAGAGGGGGGGTTTTACTCGCAGCTTGATCCATCGATCCGCGTGTCCGACGATATATT
Source organism: Trypoxylon attenuatum (assembly GCA_963989405.1). NCBI lineage: Eukaryota > Metazoa > Arthropoda > Insecta > Hymenoptera > Crabronidae > Trypoxylon > Trypoxylon attenuatum. The sequence goes on along the minus strand of OZ022488.1, from coordinate 4,705,525 downwards.
TTCGTCGAGTAAAACACCCTTCTTGCCGCCTCTCTTGGACTCTCGGTTTACATAATGGAGAATGGCCCGGTAAACGTGACTACAGCTTGCCCCATAATGCATCTTCGATTCGCCATAATCGGCTTGGTACTCGATCGCAGTTATGAGCTAAGGGTACATCGCCCAAGAGATATTGCGCGCTGTAAATTAGAAATAAGATTAAGGCCACTCGGGGGAGAGAACGATAGTCGGTGTGTAGGGAGAGCTCAAAAGAAAGCGGGCTCAAGAGAGAGAGATCTCGAGCATGCATGAAAGGAGTTCTCTATCTGTCCGTAAGAAGAAGCTACCGAGGAAGAAGTGTCTTTAAAACCATTCTTAATACCGGTGCTTCTTAATACCGGATAATCCTTGCCGGATCCCACCGCAATCTGACAGAATGACTCTACACGATGAATATGACTCGAAAGTCTCTCGTTCTCTCACTTTCCAAGATTCGAAATCCGGAATTCCCTTCTTGGCAGGCAGCAATTAAATTTGCGTCGCACGTATCCCGGGCGTATTCGCGTGGCGAAACGGAAAAATATGCGGGCAGAAATGCAGTTGCACTCGCGCGCAGCTCGTTGGATTCTGTGGACGGAATTTCTGTGGCGTGTAGCGACGATGCACGGAGAAGAGCTCGAGCTTCGCTAACGAGGCCACGTAATTTCCGGGGCACTTTAAATTCTCCTTGATATTATTATTACCGTCAATACGGCTATTATATTATTGTGCGCACACCAAAAATAATCCTGTCGCGTTGCAGCAAGCCGAGCCGTTCGACATTTCACTCCAAATTACCTTAATTCTTTTCCGGCAACGCGTAACCAGCAACAATGACGTCGCATTTGTTATCTTCCCTTTCGTTCTCCTTCTCCCTTTTATTTCCTACTACCCTCCCTCTCTCTCTCTTTCGCTTTTTTTTCATTCGTCGGCCTGACAGCGCACTCTCTCGCGTGAGTTATTGCCTATGGGAAGAAAAAATACATGTGGGTCATTCGAGAGGGGCTCGGGGGAAGTAAAGTAGCGGTACCGACGGCGAGCGAAAATATTTTTTAATACCCGTGGAACCTCGACTTACTGTCAGGGTAATTGCACCGGGCGCACTGTAATGTCTGCCACTGGATGACAGGGCATAATGCGAGTGGCAACGGTGCATACGTGTGTACATATATATCGCTCGAATACAATACGTTATCGAGGGAAGTCTGTCTCGTCGAGTGGCGACCTACACCGTGGAAGAACTAAATTATAAAAGCACGATTGAAGCGTAACGAAACTCTCGCGTGGAGGCATAAATCAAAAGTGTCCACTGTTTTTCTCTTCCTTTTTCGTCCGGTTTCTTTTTATTTCGCGTTTGTCCGAGCGGAAGAAGCGGAATGTATTATGCGCCAGGAAGTGCCAATCCAATCGAGAGAAAATCATAAATCAATAGTGTGACCGACGAAACAAAACCAGCCAGCGTCATTTCATCGAATCATTTTACTTCGATTGTCTTTGCCACGATTAAATCATGCATTGATGGACTTCGAGGAGGTATGGGGTAGACCAGTGCATAAATCCACTCGAATTAATGAACACGCGAATGCAAACTTTTCGCAAGCGTAGTCCCCGGCGACTGGGTGATCCGATTAAACGGTAAATACCGCAGGCCGCAGGGGTTCGCGCACGGTTCTTGGTGAGGAATTTCGCGGAAAGAGAGATAGATGAAGGCCGTCAAGCAATTACGAGGCTATCGGAAAGAAATTATCGGCCAGAGCAGCTACGCTCGAATCGCGGATTTATTTGGGGAAAAAACTCGCATCGGTGACTGGCGTCAGCGGTTGGCTCACTGACGCGAAGACGTTAAAGCTGATCTGTCCGATCGATTCGCTAGACAGTACTGCATGCTCGCAGCTTCCCTTATCGGCAATTTGCCAATTGTCTTTTGAATTATTTAAACGTTGGACTGTGATACTAACAGTGAAATAGATGTAGCATCTCGACCTTGCGCTTCCAGTGGCTTACAATATTTTATTTAACAGACAGATCAATTGCCTAATAGTCTATTCATGAAATAACAGTTTATTGAATTTCGATATCAAAGACAAGTAGAATAACCTTAAGAATAGCTGAGAAAAAATCTAGACGAATTTATCAAAGAACCCGATATTAATTGGCACCGTAGGCAAAATTTGCTTGTTGGGGTTGTTCTGATATATCGTGCGGCGCGAACGATGCAGTAATAAATTTTCGACAATTACTCTTTCCGCCATGTTGCAGCAGTTCGGTGAGGTTGCATCGCGATGCAACCTTGCCGAGCATCTTAACGGCGGTCGTTTAAAACCTGCTGTGCAGCACGGTGCTCGCTCCTGGAATGGGCCCTGCTTTCTTTGAAGATGCATCGATGCAAGATACAAATTGGCTGGAAGCAAGCAAGGCCCGTCTAACATCTTCCTTCCTACCGGAGAGAAATTTATCGTAGACGTACGGAAGCAGTGACTGCAAAGCTTTAACAAGTCTATTGGACGCTAATTGAGATGGCATAAGAAGAGAAAAAAAGCTTGGCGTTGGTGGAAAATCACCATTCGAGGAATTTGATAATTGCACGTACCTCAGAGTCAAGAGTGCCATTAAAGTAGACGTAATTCGTTAGACGTAAGCACCGCCATAGAATAAATGAGATTCCAGAACGACAGCGTTTTTCACGGCGAGCATTCGACATTAGACTTTTTGGGGGGTAAAATGGGATGCATTCTCCCGTTCCACTTGGTTTCCTGCGAGTCAGCGCGCTCAAGGAGAAGACTGGGGTCGCGCGCGATCAGTGGCCTCGCGATTTATGAACAGGAGACACGAGGGATCTATCGCGGATCAATAGGATGACTGGGAGAAGCAGCTTGATAGAGAGATGCTGCTGCTGGTGCTGCTGCTGATACTGATGCTGTTCTGGGGGATGCTCGCTTGCAGGCGAGGTTCTTGAACTCGTAGCTACAAGAGCAGAACGACAACGACGACGACGAGGGCCAGACGATGCCAGAAGGAGAGAAGAAACGAAGGAAGAAGAGTGCGAGAGTTTGCCACTTTGAAGACGCGTTTCATTTAGCGCAGCCACGCGCCCAAGATCCTCTCGGCGGGCTGTCGATCAATAAGCAGATTATGCGTGCGTGGGTGCGTCAATGCGTAAAGGCCTGTCTATGCGGACCCTCCACAGCGGACTCGGTCTCGAGCTATGCTGCAAATACATACTTTTTGCGATCCATCGATCATCGAGAGAAACCCTAAACCGATCGGCCAAGCTACTCGGAATCCGCAATAATTCCATTTAAAGATGAACGATTAAGACGTGAGGTAATATACGGAGTGTTTGATCGATCGGCTCGATGTCACGACCTTTTGTACTCGGAGCTATCTCCGATCTGTGCTTCGAGCAGCAGAGCAAGGTGCCAGCAATGTTATATCGCCACGCGACTACCAGTGGTTAGCATGTTGGACTAGATTGATTTTTCTCAAGTTTCTTTTCATATGGAAATTCGCAACCAAATACTATGGTTCACAATCAGTTTATCTTGCAATATCATAATAATGTAACTTGTTGTATAAACAAACAAGTTCCTGTCTGATTGATATTAATGAAATCCTGAAATTTCAATTGTAAATCAGATATCGAAATGCGGATACAATCGAAGGGAAATTAATTGGAATATTAGAATTGAATCCAGTCAGGGAGAAATATGGGAAATATTGTTATATAGAAAAGTAATATAATAAAAGCAGCTACCTAAGGGTGTCGATCACCGATGGCGTTCGTGACAATGAAACGCGTTAATGGAGGGACAGTTTCGCGACGATCCGCCAACGAACGGCTTGCCGATTCGATTATTCTCCGCGCGATTGTCACGCCGCAAATAAATCACGGCCGATGTCGTGCGCGCACTGCTGAATGGATTATAAATAGATAGAGTCCAGCGGAAATGCAGCGGCAAAAGAGCTATTAAGGCTCATCAGTTTTTCCTCGCGTGACGATAATGTAACGGCAGACGGACACCACTCGTCGGCACAGATGCGAATCTGTTGGCGCAATGAGTGGTAGCATTATTCGCGAGAGAGAAAACTTGGATCATTTGCCAGGGTAAATGCAATGATTAATAGTAATGCCGACAATTTCTGCGCTTTCTCGAGTGGCTCTGGGTCACCGACACTCATTCACGAGTCCTTCCATTGCGTGAAATTTTGAAAAACATCTAGGAACGAAGAAGCCAGCTGTCCTACGATTTTCGAACGATCAAATCTTCACGGAGTAGATCGAACGGTGAATCATTAGCGAACAAACTTCCTTCGGAGTTACCAGTCATGCATTTTGTAATGCATTGACGAGCTTCATTATGCTATACTGTTCGATCAGAAATTTCGGATCAGCGGTTATATTCTACATAATATATATGTACTTATATGTATATCCAGCTAGAGCCGAAACTATGCCAACTGGAGTGAGTACAAGTTAAATCAGTAAAGCGGATCATGTTGGCGAGCACTCGAAATACTGTAGCGAGTTTAAGAGTGGGCACTAGATACGAGTCAGACGGCGTTCAATAATTTGGCTGGCAATCGAATAAAAGTATCGAAATGTTTATAGGTGTCATTAATGCTAGCAGAACCCATTTCACGTAGCTGGCCACGAACGTGTGCGCTTTGACTAATCAGAGTATGCTACGACTCGGCACCGCGCAACATAGCGCGCGACATAGGGTTGTGTATCTCTCTCGCGCGCAAGTCGACGCGACGTGTCGATATTAAACGCGACCCGCTCTTCATCGTGACAGGCATGCCTCTGATAAATGCCCTCGGCAATCAATATATTCGCGAGCCGCTCGCTCGGTCGGATTTAAATAGGACTTCCTGGGAAACAGGGAACGTACCATTTCCTGGTGCACGGCGAAGGAAATATATCGGGCTTAAATATTGAAGGTGCTTCGCGTACCACCTGTGGCACACTCCACGGGCTCGCAGCTCTAGCTTCCTATGCTTAGGTATTTCGCCTGCTTAACCTCAGTCACCTCCACCTCTTCTCGCGACTCGCTCGCTCAAAAATGACGTTAATTCCGGACTCGACAGGTTCTTGAAAAATCGAGCAGCTCACCGGAACGCCCGCTAATGGGTGTACTTTTGGGGGGTGTGTCGCGGCGAGCGGTAAATGGACGAGGAGTTAAGGAAAACCGTGACTCGGCTGAATACGCGACAAAGGAGGCTCCGGCGAGATTTGCGTAACAATCCGCTAATGTAAACAAGTGAATGAGATAAAAGCATCTCTCCTCTTATCCCCTTGCGTACCTGCTGCCCTTCTCCATTCCCGCTGGACGAGTCTTTAAACTAACGGAGTAATGTTTCCACCACCTGGAGACCGTGACGACCCGCTTAATGCCCTGCCGTCCCTTTTCTTCGCCTAGTTCGTTAATTACGGCCCATCCCCTCCCACGGTACCACCGGGTACCCTTAAATCCCTTGCTTTGTCCTTCAACAACGGCTCAGCCAACCTTTTTGTCTTCTGGTATCGCTCGTCGCCTAGGTGCCGCGGATATCTACGTAACTATACTAATTATCTGCCGTTACTAATTTTCGCGGAATTATGTAGCTGGAAATACTGTTTCGCGCCGGGGGAAATAATCCAGCGACAGGTGGAGGAAGCCCGTCAGAAATATGTATCGAGCGATTTTTCTATAAATCTCTGGATAGCCTCATAAATACTCGGCTCTTTCGATCTCGGGAAGAAGAGAGTTTATGGATTGACTATCGTGCATTCTTCCGTTCAAAGAATATTGTGAATTATGTTAATTTATCAGCGAAACGGTATGTAGTATTGATTCAACTCTCGTATACACACTCGGCGAACAACGTAGCGCATCCCTCGTCAGGCGCGCCCTACGCTAATACGGTCGAGTGTTTGGCGGTGGGTAGCCTAAGTGAAGGAATTGATAAATTGATGGGCATAAGTGCGAGTAGGTGGTAGGAGGAATGTGCGAGAGAGGAAAATCCGTGTGTATCTAACGCAACGGCGGCGACAGTGGCCCTCAATTTCCACTTTGGACCGCTAATGGACTCGGTATTATTGGGCAGCTCGTTAATGGAGGTTGCCAGCAGACGATCCGATTGTCTTTCGAGGAAGGAGGGGGAGTAGGGGAGGAGGAGGAGAAGGAGGAGGAGGAGGAGGAGAAGGCAAAGGGAATTATGACAAGAAAGTCAATTGCAAGAGACAAAATTTGACCTGTAATTTCGAAATTCCAACAAATTATCCGCTTCAATCGACGTTACTCCGTTAAACCCAAGTACTAAAAAGTTTCTGCTTGCAAACTAGTCTACTCGATAACTGAACCAAGAGAAATCGGTACTGTTCAATGAGCTTCCCGATATCTCGTCAGCGAGCATTACCGCGATTATTGCATTTGAATTTCCCACACTGGAAACGGATAAATCAATCGGCTTTGAATTAATGGTTAATAAGACTCGAAGAATCGACAGCTGTGTTACTCGCCAGAGTGAATAATTCTATAGCGAGTGGCAGACTTGTGGAAAGTTGTTGGAACAAGTGCCAGGAAATTTTCCATGGCCCATCTCCTGTCTCCATTTATCAGGTGTATCTCTTTAAACGCGGCAGGCCTTTCAACGAGGGACTTTCCCGGACCGGCGAATTTCTTGCCGGCAGTCGCTGACCCGGCGTAAAGTTGATCAACTTTTCGGCACGAGTGACCGGTCCCATTAGCCCTTTCAACGGCGCAGCGCCTCGCCGTGGAAACAGCTCAGTCGCCTCCCCCCCCCCCCCCCCCCCCCCTTTCCCGTCGGTCGACGTAACAACTTTCGCAGACTCGCTACAATCGTTTTCGCGTAGCAGCAGCCTTCAGAGGACTTTGTCGAGGACTCGGAGCTACCGATTGTCGAGACCGGTCAAGCGCGGCTCGAGTTTCGCAAAGTTCGTCGAACAAGAGCGACAGGGAATAAGAGGGGACAGAGAGCTAGATTCGGAACCGGACACACTTGGCCAATGCTGGCAGAGTCGATGGTGGTAGCAATGCGCGCAGACTACTCGAGATGAATGCACGCGATCGCCAGTGGACATCGATTTTCTCTCTGAGCGACCGATAAAGGGAGGTTCGGACCTCGATGAAGAGCGGAGCTTTGCGGAGACTAGCTATATTTCGTGTAATGCTGCCAGTAATGCGTAAGCTCGACTAGATGGCTTTAGTATCGGCAATTAGCGCGTCAATAATTTAATGGACTCGCTCGAGATGATTGAACTGTTTCGACTAACTAATGGCTTTCCTCCCGTCGATGTCTCTCTTTCTCCTTTATTCTCTTTCCTCCGATAGAATTGTTATCCCGAAGTTCTAAAGACCAGCGGGAAGTTTATGAATTTCGTAATTTAGATCGAATCTACACTCGAACGTGAATAAAATAATCATAGAGTATAACGATTAGATCCGAAAAATGCAGGTGCCTTAGCGGCTGATGGCGATAACGGTAGTCGAGCCGTAAAGAGACAAATGGCGATAGTGGCAAGATACACCGGATAACCCGATGAAACACGTAACATGCTAATCAGAAGGCGAGGGTGCGGAATGATAATGTAACCAGTAATCTTCTCGAGCCCGTAGTAAGAGATCCCTTTTCGCCGTATGAGGAAGAGATGAGCGAGCACGAAACAAAACGGAAGAGACGCTTCTGCGAGTGCAGATAAGCGGAAAAATAAGAGAAGATTATCAGAATACGAGTCTGGACGGGCGAACCAAGCGTGAGCAGCAAAATCGCAGGGGTTACTTTACCCCCGTTAAACGCCGGGGAAATCGGCACGCACCGCGTTTAACGAGCGAAATTAAAGATTCCATGACCCGATAGCATCGTCTGATCCCCCACTTGTGGCCAATTACCATCGGTGAGGCGTAAGCCGAGCGAAAAGATTTAAGATATCCGACGGGATACCGCTTGTCCACGCATTTATAGGATCAACGTTGATACCTAAACTTCCGGTGAAAATTAATCACGCTACAAAGTACGATATCTATCAATCCGTGCCTTTAAAGATCACAATCTACTTGGAATTTTGATAAGTTTGTAAATCCAGTCGTCTTTAATCTTCTAGACTCATTAAGTCGAGAAATTAACATTCATCTAAGCTAAAACAAAATTAATAACAGAGGGCCCTTGATGAAGCAATAAAAAAAGATTGGTAATTGACTCACCGTTTAAGTAGAAATGACTTGTATTACTGTAGAGATTGGTCACGACAGGCTTGATGTTGTCGAAAGTCATAGTCTTGAGGGCGTTATCCCTAAGGTCCAGAAAATAGATGCCAGGTGCACCAGCCAAGAAGTCTGGTTCCAGACTGACGAGCTTATTCTCACTAAGACGCAGTTTCCGCAGGTTTCTCATGCCGTCTAGTGCCTTCTCCGAGATGTACTCGATCTCGTTTTGATCAAGCTCGAGCTCTTGCAGACTGGGCATCTCGATGAAACTGCGATCTCCGATCATCGAGATCAAGTTGTTTCGGAGGTCGAGCCTGATGAGATTGCGTAAGCCGTGGAAGCTGTCGCGGGTGATTACGCGGATCTGATTGCCAAGGAGCTCGAGTTCTTGGAGGGAGGTCAGATGCTTGAATGCCTTGTCATGGAGAATGCTGATGTTGTTGTGGTTCAGGTACAAGGTCCTCATGACCGGCAGGTTGATGAAAGTGTCTCTGTGAACAGACGATCCAAAGAAATCGCATGTAATTTCCGGGAGAATACCATGTACCTCAATTTAGCTTCTCATTGCTCATTCTCTTTCTCTCTCTTCGCTTTATATCTCTTTATCTGGCGATCTGTCCATCTATCTATCTCTTTATCTAACTATCCATCTGGCTCGCTTTCCCTCGACTCGTGCCAACGAGGGCAGCCGTTGCTGCTAAACGAGCTACATGAGAGACACTGGGGAAGGTTCATCGAAGAAATTCCGGCGGGAGGAAGCGCAGAGTGAGCTTTATGACCGCGTTAATGGTGCCTAGGAAGTTCAATGTACTTGCGCGGCAAATTGAATCGCCCCTACCATCACTTCAGAATTTGAATCTTGTTAACTGGCCCAAGAGCTGGCCAGCTCGAAATTCTCCCGAAAACATTCATCGCCGGTAATTGAAACACCGTCTACCTGATCGCTTTATCCAAAACCGCACCCCTAGTACTGACCGGCCATCACCGACGAGCATCAGGCTCACGCGCCGCTAGAAAATACCATGCGCAATACCGGAAACGGCGATTAACCATGTCGACTGTAAATTGAACTCGCGAAGAAATCGTCTGGTTTTACGCAGGTCCAATAATCGTGCACTCGTCATCGTTCGATTTCTCTTGTTCTCTCTTTCTTTTTTTTCTTCGAATTTATATCCGACGTTCCTCGTCGTTTTTTTCTGTTGAATCGTTAAATCTCGTTGCCGAGCGATAGAAGCTTTGTTCTCGCGGCTCGTGACGGAAGAAAGTTGCGACTGGCACAAATGCGGAAGCAGTGACCGCGGATTCCTCGAGAGTGCATTGTTCCCGTTTGCCTCGCGTGACTGACTTTATATCGAATGTCAGCACGCTCCTCCTCGACTTTGGCCTGCTCGCCTCGGCATTCGGTATTTGTGGGACAGCAGGCGCGCGCGCGCGCCCGCTCCTACCTACGATGAGGACCATGTACAGAGGATCACAATGTCGAGATTACGTTCTCCGCGATCGCGAAAATTGTAGAATCGAGCACGACAGCCGGCGGCATCGCGATAAGAAGCTTTCAAACTCGATGGGAACGTGAGCCGAGTGAACTCGGAAGCCAGCTTCGCGAGTTCTACTGTCGATACGTATTAGTATGGTGTACACGCGGCAACGCCAGTAGATACCTTTATACACCCTTCTACCTGTGAGACACAGTCGACTGATCCCGCGGGCGAGTCTGCAGAGAAACACATTGCAACTTCTACGTTCATAGGTTAATTCCGCATCTACACCCTGTCACTCGAAAATTTCGAACAGCACTCTGCCACAAATTATTTTACATACGTTACATCCGACGTAATACGAGAGACTCTCCGGGGTTTGCTCGCATAAATTATTGTACCGCAAACAAGCATATTCCAGTGATAATTGCGAAAACTCAATTACGTTACTCTTAATAAGGCCTCCCAGCAGCGAGGAGAAAAAAAATCGAATTTGCGCGGTGGGTGTTTTTTGTTGCAGTACGAAGAACGTTTTTGCGCTCGAAATTTTGTGCCGAGAGGTTATTTATCCTGTTTAGGCGACGAGCCTTGAAACTGAATGAGTCTAAGGATCTCTCGACAACTTCGCATTGTAATTCGCCTGGCGCGTCTTAAACTCGAGAAATTCTCCGGGTAATTTATGTCCAAGTATTTCTCATAAAGCGCCTTGCGTAAGACAATTCCAGTTTACTGACACTAAGGCCCAACTTGGCGATGGTCTGTAATTGAACGAGTCATTCGAAATTACAAGGGCTCTTCTCTTACGTGCAGAGCTTCAACTCTCACTCTCTCCCGTTCTGCTACCTCTTTAAGAATATCAACGGATCTCCACTTATTACGCTCGCCTCGTAAACTCAAGAAAGTCATTTTACACGTTGCAAGCTCACGAGCATTACTTAGCATACTAATTTCGAATTATGCACCAGCCATCCGAGCAGCTCGGCATCTACTACATGGCAAGAAGCTCCTGCCAAATGTTTACACGAGAACAGCTTGCAATCGCGTAACACTATTCGCAATAAACGTCCCGGAAAGCGGGCAAGGGACTGCGGTAAACAAGCATTACAATAACCACTAACAACGTCCGTAAATCCGAGTGCATAATAGTACCACTCGAAATAACTCAGAGTCCAGTAGGTGACTTTGTCGAGCTAATCGAGCCTGAGCTCGAAATATCCAACTGTGAGCCGAGTGAACCATGCGTCTGAACGGTGGCAATGGTCGGCAATGGTCAGCAATGGTAATGCGAATAAAGTGACTCACCTGTTAACCTCGGTGATTCGGTTCTCATCAAGGTTAATAACCGAGAGGTTCCTCATGTTCTCGAATGCATGTTTCCTAAGAGCGACGATCTTATTCCTGCTGAGGTTGATCTCGGATATCGTCGAGAGGTTGGTGAACGCGTTCTCGGCTAGCTCATCGATCTTGGCATACTGAAAGGTGACCACGCGTAGGTTCTTCAACTGGCGCAGTACTTGAGTCGGCACGTACTCGAGGCTACCGGTCGCGCGAACCGTGAACGTGAGCTTCTGCAGGTAGATTTGCGAGGTGAAGTATTCCCACATTGGGTCATGTGGTTCAAAGGCGCTCAGGACCCAACAGTTGGCGTCCGTCGCATTACGAATGGTGTTGTGATCGCAGTAGCAGTAGATTGGCGCCTGCTGTCCCTCAATGTCACAGATATTGGGCTCCTTCGTTTCCTTCGCGACTTTCTTCTTCCCTCGCGACCTCATCGAGGCCGACAAGCTCGAGGAAAAGAGCAAGCTCAGCAGGAATATCCGAAGAAGGAACATGTCTCTTCGCGACTGTCTCATCCTCGATCTGCAACAAATATTAATTTTCCTCAGTACTTGCAGGGAAATAAAACACTTAAATTGAATAACGACCACGCAAATCGATCTTCTTCTTTCGTCTCCCGGAAGAACGATCCATTCTGTTTTAAAGATCGCGCGAATACAATTTGTCCTCGTTTATTTCCGGGGGCTTAGGACACGCGTTACGCTTCACCTAGGGTGATTGCAGTGTACCGCAGTGCGAAATGATTTATGCGCTACTTAATCCCAGCTTCTTTATGCATGCCGCTTGCTGTGCGGTAACCTTGGAAATCGCTGCACTGGGCAAACTACTAGGTTCATATACTGATGCAGAGTGCAATTAATAAAGACAAACAGAGCTCGTAATGTTTATTCAGCATGAAACTGCAGCGGGCGAAATAGTTGCTGTCTGACGCGGGGAGGGGTTGTGAAAATTCCAGGCGCATCCAATTACACGATCGCGAGGTCGAAGTGAATCTGACGTTAAATCAAAGCCGGGGTTGCTTTCATCTCCCTGAACGCGCAATGGACTCCACGTCGCGGTGAAAGCTCGTGAAACGCGAATAGAGATACGGGCGCGAAACCTCTTGAGAAAATAAATTATAATTCCACGGGAAAGCCGAGGAAAAGGAAGAGGATGCGTGTGGGTGGTTGTGGGTGTAGTAAAGGCAAGGCGGTGTCTGTGGTTCACCGAGTGGAATGGCGCTGAAGAGGTTTAACTGGAGCTGAGAACGTCGATGGGATGAGGTTTTGAGAGGCAAAGTTTCCTGATGCACAAAATCCATCGGACTTAATTCAGTTTCGCCATCGAATTAGCGATCACTCGCTAGGAGGGTGCGCATCCCTCAATGGAATTATTAACCAAGCGCTAACGCTGCTCGACGAGTTGATTAGTGGCTTCGACGAGAGCGTTCGAAAGTGTTCGAGCACACCCGAGACTTGTTTCTAAGACTGACGAAAATTGCTTTTCAATCGATCATCGATCAATCGGCGGGGATCTCTTATGCGAAGGCAATTGGGCCGGGTTTTGTGCTCGAATCGATTAGACCCAAATTAACGATACGCCGAGGGAGCATCGAATGGAAATCGAATATGGAGATCGAACGAAGAGAACTTCCAATGTGAATATCTAAATTTGTATAAATATTAATTTTATTCAAATTACACGCAAGTTTTTCTCCATCTGGCCAGTCCGGGAAAACGGTTGTGCACCTCACAGCCGCGCGGCACGATTCGAAACGATGAACCAGCCGTACCACCGTGTGGAGTCTAATGGCGCACCAATAGCGCAATCATCCCGACATTATAAATGCATACGTCAGATATATTCGAGGCTCCCAGCGAGCCGTCGGAAAAGAGACACCGGAATGCAAATCGCGATAGCGTGCCAGTAGATTCATCATCGCAGTCTCTATTCGGTGGAATCTCGCAAGAACCAGCTGCCGAAAAAGTGACCGGGAGACCGTGAATAACGAGCTTCGAACGCATCAGTGTGCGTTCGCGCGCGTGCGCGCCAAGCGCAAACTCGATACGGCCCTTTGGGAAAAATAAAGAGAAAAATCACTTGGCAAACGCGATACTCCTGTTGCTCGGTATTATAACTGGATATTCGGTCGCCCGGTAGCTAGTTGCTGGTTGCAAAGCTCGCTTATCGAACGGGACGAGCGTCAACGTCCTCTTCGGTAGCTTCTTTGCGAGCACTTCCTCTCCTCAGGGCGGCTTCCTCCACAGAGGACTCGACCACGGGAGAGACTGGATCACGGTATGCTTCATCGGGCCAGAAAAATCTTTGCGCTCGCGGGCAAGGGGTCCGGGAGCAGGAAGAAAAAAAAGAGTGAAAAAGGTAAACGGCGAAGGGAGAGCGACGTAAAAGGTGCCGGGTAGGTTACACGCGCACCTGATCACTGATTCTGACAAGACACAGAGTTCACTAGGAGAACTAGGGATGTCTGGGACTATCTGTGAAGTGGACGTCGACTTTCGCCCAGCTGGGATTTTTTCGCAAAAGGAAGGCAAGCCGAAAAGGGACCGGGGTGCCAGTGGAGTCTCGCGAAGCCCCTTTGAAAAATTATCCTGCCGAGTGGAAGGCTGCATAATACCACCTACACCGTGCATTCTCTATTTCTGTCTGGCGCACGTTCCTAACTGCGCGATCTCTCTCTCTCTCTCTCTCTTCCTCTTCTCTTTCTTCTCGACCTTTTCTGGATGGTCTTTTTTCTCGGGCGGCATACGACACACGCTTCGTCGCCCACGCATCTACAACCTCGCGCGCAGCTTGCTTTGGACGCACGCGCCTGCCCGGTGGCAGTCCTTACCGTAGGTCAGCAAAACTCACTTGGCTTTCGAGCCCACGGACAACCGCTTATTTTTTCGTGCCACTGTGTTAGGAGAAACCCACGAACCCAGGGGTGATAGGATTCTTCCGCTTGCACACCTCCGGATCAAGGGACCTTTTCACTCGAGGAAACGGACCCTTGATTCCGCAGGTTGCTTCTCGAGACTGTAACATTCAATATTCTCGATCGAGTCGATATCCCTTTGAACGTGGCATCTGGCTTCGTAGCGGAGCGTTCGAACTCGCTGGTCTTAATTAAATGACAAATTAGTTTGCGGCACGCGAAGAGTCGCGTCGGCTACGGGAACACGCGGCACAACTTATTGCGGGGAAGTTCGAAGGTGCAGCGCTATTCTCCGCCTCATGTATATTGAACACGAGGGAGATCGAAGGATACGGCGAAGGAGAGTCTCGCTCGTGGATGCGTCTACGGCGTCTTCCACGAGTCGCTGACTGCATCGGAACTCGCGATCAGAATTTTGAGAACCCTACGCCGGCGAGCAACAATGGGGCGGCAAGCGACGAGGGCGTAGCCTCTTCAAAACGCAGTTGCATTATTATTGCTTTGCCATATCGCGGATAACGCTTCCTGCGGAGATTCGCTTGCGATCCTGAATTTCAATAGCAGGCCGCTCGATCGCGATTAAGAGAACGTTCATACGTCGACGACTCGAATCGTTGTCCCTTTGGTTCGGAGACCGCGCGCGCGCATGCTTCGTCGGAATAACTCGGGGCTAACCCGATCGAGCCAATCTGCCGACGGCAAAGGTGAAACTATGTGGATTTATCCAAAAGCGTGCACCAGCAGAACGCCGAGTTGGAAGCGCTCAGAGAGTTGTTTGACAAGATGTACCATGTTTCCGAGTACACTGTCTGTAGCAAACCGAATAAAGCAAAGGAACTCGAAATAGTATTATCCTGCATTGCGCATTGGATGCCACTGGCGCCCCAAGCAAATATTACATTTGTCTAGCTTAACTGGCACGCCACTCGAATGATACCGTCGAGCAGGGTCTCGCCGCGTAATATTATTTTCCGGAAAATGGCTTACGAGTAATAAATGCGACTGCAACATATGTATAAGCCCCTTAAGTGTCTCGCTTGTTATTCACTTTCATTATCGCGCTTAACGACAATGATCCAGGCTGCGCAATCGCAAAAATTCACATCCTCCAAGGGCGAAATCCGGGGCCGGCCTGTTTGGGTGAATTATTCGAAAGGGCGTAGTAGCAGGGTAACGAGTGAGGTGAGTCAAGGGAGACGGAGAGATCGCGTGTCCAAAATGCAGACAAGGGGGGCTCGACCCGTCAATCGGAACTCCGTCATAAAGCGTCGGGACCGAGAAATATCCGTGGAGGTATAATATCCGTAGGCGCGCCAGGGAAAAAAGGGCGCGGTGCGACGCGGCGCGCTGAAATTCGGTTGCTCGGCCAGCTATAAAATGCATAGCTATTTTAATTCTTTAGTATGCAATCCGACCTGATTGCCAGGACGACCACGAGTCACGTTGAGAGCCGTGAAATTTCAGCCGACTGTTTCTATATTTTCGAAGCCGACTGGTAAAGTAGCTTGCACGGTATTACGCGACTGATACCCAGTTATGCGGAGAAGTTTTCGCAGGAAGAGGGTTCGATGAGCTGCTCGAGCGGAATACGACGATAGGGCGGAAAGCGCCGAGATGCGTCTTTCGACTGAGGAGGTGGAGAAGATGCTGTCGGCGACTCGCGCGCGGCACCCGAGCAAGAAACAAAACCGAGGATTTATCGGTGGCATTCGCCAGAAGGAGACTCCTGGAGGAGACAATAGCTAGAAAGCTGAAACCAGGAGGCGGAGCTCATAGTCCTCGAAGCACTGAGCATCCTATCTGAAATTCGTCTTCCGATTACCGACGTTTTACGAGACCCTGATGGAAATCCTTCTGCAGCACTCTACCTCCTAACGCATCAGATACTCTTTCTCGAGTCTCGAGTCGTTTGCTGTCTAACACTTGGACGACTGCGAGCGAGAATCTTACTGCACCGAGATTACGGCCGAGGGATAATATCTTTCGGCGGGGTGCATCGTCGCCAAGAACTCTTGCATCTCGCGCTCTCGCTCTTAAATTTATAATTTTTAGGGGCTGCATTAATCCCGTGTAAACCATAACCGGGAATTCCGAAGTGCCGCGGGGGGATTTATGGTCAGTGCACTTGCGAAAGTATTATGAAGTTCTGCGTCGGAGATAACCCTCGAGTTAGGGTCCTTTTATTTATGAATTTCCCTGAGAAAATTCAGAATAAGATTTTAGTCGGCGTCATATCATAAAAATTACGGCTCAGTCAGCAGTCAAATGGAAACTGGGTTACTGCATTATCTCTCTGTTCCTCTATCTCGCTCTCATGCTAGTTCCCCTCGGATTCCCGAGAAATTTTCAAAAAATTCCACTGGTCCAGATGATGCTCGAATCGGAAATCTTCGCGAGCCGAGGTTGCATAAGATATTTGAGGAAGTACATTGGAACCGGCTGCAAGGAATTCGAAAGATTTCAGAGTCGAGGGTCAATATCTGTCACCAGATGTTCCATCCCGACTTTTCAGTTTTATCTGCGCTTCGAGCAGTGTTCCATTACGCTCGCAGCGGTTCATTAATGAATGAATGCAGATTGTGTCGTTAAACTGATTTGTCCCTCCTATAATTGCCTCAAGTCCGCATTCAGATTGCTCGTTTGCTTATTCATAAGCCGATATCGCGACTGGTGAAACATTCAGCGATCGCTCACGCTAGACCCGGCTCTCGACGCGAGATCGATCAGCTGCGAGTCTCACCGGCTGCTCTCACGGATGTGCACATATCAAATAAGAAGATGAGAAGAGGCATACCCCTCCCGATAACGTCAGAAATTTCTCAAAATATCTTTGAAAAACATGGCGCGCGCCACCCTTTAAAAAGCACACGGTGCAACCTCCAACTTCTCTTCCGACGTATAACCGTCTTACGGGGTGGCGGTAGCGTGATATAAAGTGTAAGTTTGAGAAGTAACCCGGAACTTGGATGAAATTCGTCTTCCGCTTTACGAGCTACCACCGCACCTCGGTGGAAATTCCTCGGCCACGGGGTACCCGTCCGCGATATATCCGTCGGTCTAAACTAGAGGGTCCGGAGTCAGATCGATCATCCAATATCTCGCAAAATGGCATTTGCCGCTAAGGATCATAAAGCGAAATTAGAAAAGCAAAGGCCATAATCCTTAATTTTTTGATCCAAAGGCCATCTGCTAAATCGTGCTTAATCCGAAAGCTCCAGAAACCTCGGTGCGTCTGTGTTACGGTTCGGAAAGGCGCGAGGATTTATTTGGAGTCGCTCGCACGATTTGCATATTCGATTATTCCAAGTTATTCTGGGTAGCGAAGACGGCGACACGGTCCAAGCGTCGCTGCTAAGGATAATTCTGCCAGCTGGCTGGCTAGTCTCGCCACCACCTTCCGTAGCTTCAAATTTCTCCGACTATCTCAGTAGTATGATTAACTAACTGTCTCACTTGCTAGCGACGTCGCGCCTATCAACTAAGTAAGTACAGTCGAGTCTCGCGACAAATTTCCCCGCGAAACGCTTTTTGCTGCTGACACCGATGTTCGCGATAGGGCCGATGAATCGATGCGATCGGGGCTGAGCTAAGTGGGTTGTGCTTGCCATGAATATGAGCGGCCGAGCTTGCCAGAGAGCAAAGCGCGATGATGAAGAGGAGGAGGAAGGATAAAAGCGAAAGAGGGGGTGGTTAGGGGTTGGCACAGTAGAATAGATGCGATAGGTAAACGCAGAGGCATCACTATAGAAAGGCGGCCTCGTCACCCCGGTGCCGGGGTGAAAGTTTTAAATGAAATTCCTTGAAAATAACCCGAATGCGTCCACCCTTCTGCCTCGATAGCTCTTCCTTCGGGTCTTCTGCACGGCTCGGTTCGACGCAGCGAGTACGACCTGACTCGATCCAGCCCGGTCGGCTTCTCTCTCTCTCTCTCTACATCTCTCTGCTTTTGGTTCAGAAGGAGCTGAGTATGTAGTAGGTGTCGTACCACGAGCCGATTTGCCAATACATACGGGCATATGTACTCGGGCTGGCGTCCAACAGAGGGATTCTATGCAGCACTCCGTGTCGGAGGAGACTCGCCCCGAGGAGAGCGTTTACTCCGGTCCGCTACCTTGAAACGACAAAATGCTGTCTCCGGAATGCTAAAGCATCGTGGCCCGATCTAGATAGCGACTATGCTCTGTCGGATTCTCGAGACACTTTATAATATTTTCCTCGGATCACGCATTCCTCGATCTCTCTCCTTCCTTCTTTTACCGTACGATCTATGTACTACCTGAGCAGACTCTTCTCTTTTGCTGCGTCCTCTCCTATTCTCACTCACCGATGCATCTATTTAATTCGACGAGCGACGCGACGCTTGCAATATGTGCTCCGTTTCGGTGCAGCTCGATTGAAACTCAAGAGGAGTTTTAATTTTCAGCGTAATTTATCGCGCGAGGAAGAAGCAGCTGGTTAATCCAGTAGCAATCTTGCAAACGCAATCGCGGTAGTCTTACGTAAATCGCTTCTCAGTGAACGAGACAGAGGAGAAAGAGCACGATGCTGGTTTGCAAATAGAGGAGTATCGTACCGGCTTCGACAAAACTCCCACGTCTATCGGACAGACGTGTACACAGTGATGCCAGCCGATCGGAATAGGAAATTTACGGCGCACGATATCCGGAGAGAGGAGATCCTTTAAGTCAGCTTCTGAATCGGAGTGTCGTCGCAGACGACCCTCGATAAGTCTCCTTAATTAGAATCTTATCAGAATGCGAGCCAGACGCACGCGCTTCTCCGGATGCGGCCCGTTCGATCCTCGCTTACAGTCTCGCTCGTTGGGCCTTGTCGTTCTCTGCTGCTTTCTCTCTTCGATGTTCGCGATCTTAGTCATGTGAACCGTAATCCGGTAGCTTAAGTTATTACGAACAGCTTTAAACCGGCGCTCTCTCGCGATAAAACTTAGTCCTGGCGTCGTAAAGCTTCCGACGAGAATTACACCAGTAAGGAATGTATTTTTTAACGATCGCCTCGCCTCAGTGGTTATTAAACTTGGCGGGCAAGGGAAGAAACGAGATCGAACTGAGCTTCTCAGTGTCGTGGCGCTCTCTGTTTCTCAGATTTTACGAGGACTCGTCGCGGGTGGGTTCGTTCGTTTGTTCGGATCGTCGGTGGTACGCGTGGCCATATTTTCCGGTACCGCGATATCGAGATGCTACTGTTTATAGGACCATAGTAAAATTGCTGTTCCCATGCTTTCATGAACCACCGCAATCTGGTTGGATGACTGTAATGAGGCAAAATACGCCGGCAGAGAATTCGGCAAGTTATAACATTAACTATTGCAGGTACCAGTATCTCTGATTCTATTTTTGCTCTAGGTAATTCCCAATTTCGATTTGGCGCACGTCAGTGCAGATTGGATTGCATATATGCATCGAAACATTTTCCACGCGCAGCAGGAAACGTCAAAGTCAATAGAGAACTATCCGTCCGATCACTATTATGCCCGACTGTAATACTCGCTAATTAGCTTAATAGTCCCATAAAGCAAAACGCATTCTGTGAATACTACATTCGATGTTGCCGCTCGATACAGCCGATGCGAGTATAATCTCCCTGTACAATACACCCAAGCCTCTAAAATGTATCCAGCCTACTACGAGGTCTCTGTTGACGCGTGCAGCACGAACAGCGTTTAGTCAAATGCGTCGGATACAATCGGCTCGAAGAATCGCAACTATAATTCCGTTCACATCGGGTGCAAACGTAGCTGCCGCTTGAAAATCCAGAAACTTGGTCCGACTGGCCGCGTCAGATCCCGAGATAGGGGAACCTTTATCTTTTAAGTTAGTGAGAAACTTGCGCGGTAACAGAGCACTGCTGGCTTGCTTGCTTCCTCCTCTTCGGCCTGTCTCGGCCACGAAGCCAACCAACAGCCTTTAGCAGCCAGTCGCCCCTTTCTCTAGCCTTTGGGGGTCTGCCGACTGCCTCTTTCCTCTCTTTACCCCGTCGCATCTCTTCCCAGACCGTTTGCGGCGACCCGACGCCGCCACTTGTCGGACCTCGAGTGCATCCGGTGCATCCACCGCCACTCGACAAGTGCCGGGAAAGTGGACAGGCCAAGGAAAACGGGTAATCCATCGTTAATTATAGATTCCTCGAGATTCAGACCCGGATGCGTGAGTCTGGAGAGATAGTGCATGATCATACTAGACACTCTGGTCTCTCTATTAACCCAGTGTATCGCCAGCTACTACTATCACTACTACTGCTACTAGTACTCTATTAGTGGAATTATGCTAAGACGACGCGGCTCGACCGAATCCGGACCCACCCACGAAATTTAGTACAATCGATAGTTCCGGGAGTTATGGCTTCGAAACGTGCGTGCGTGGATCGCTTTCCCAAATGCCTTGGGCGATGGATCCTCCTAGTTGATCCAAACATTCGAACGGAGCAGAGGAGGCTCGCTTAACCGCACGCTCGACTTCCTATTAAATTGCTAAACCGCAGACACACGCAAAACTGCAGAATTCCAGCAAGACAGATTCCTGATATTTTTCACGAAAGTTCAGCTTCCGTAGATTTTTCTATTCGAGAGAATGAATATGTAACTAGCGTTATATACGCCCGACAAACTCCGAGTAGAGAGGAAAAACTTTCCAGATCGAGTAGAGCGAATGAATTCTTATACAGTTCCAACGCGGTCGCCGGTGAAGTTAGTAACGAAAGAGACGTTGCTTTCTGTGATACTATCAGACTCTTTTCCGGTAATTCTCATGATTCCTGACTTATTCTTGGCAAAGATCAACGGTATCTCCACCCTCTCGTTGGATTCGAGTTTCGTGCATTCCTCGCTGAGGGCAGAAAGAAAAACGCGAAGGTCGGAAGCATAGTCGAAATGGGCCCTGGAAGGATTCTACCGGCTAAGTGGAATACGGGAAAGTGGCACTGTTCACCGATAACGAGCGCGAGAACGCGGAACACTCCGGTGGTGTGTTTCTCCTCGTTCGCGAAGGAGGACTCGGTTGAAGGAAACGCTTGAGATGGGAACCGCAAGAGGAGCGCGAGGGTTGAATAACGATGGATGGATGGTACCTTAGGTCGGGTTGGTTCACGCCTGGCGTGCGAGAACTCGTTGCGCCTCGACATTCAACGAAACTGCAGGAGCGTGACGAGAGTAGGATTATTTCGGTTGTTTCCTTGAAAAACTGGCGGTACCTTATATTTACACGAGCTACTGTATTCTCGGCAAGTCTCTTGGTGGTCCCTTCCGATGTGGTATGGCATGGCGTGGCGTGGCGTGGCGTGGCGTGGCATTGCACGCCACGAGCATGGCAGCCTGGTTGTCTGGATTACATCCAGGTTTTCTCTCGACAAGATAATGCCGTCTTAGATTTTTTAGCGACGTCGCCCAGGAGGTGTTCGCCGCATTTTTGTGCACCCTTACAGCAGTATGTTGCTCTCCCTTAAATTCGTAATGCTCGCGAAAATGCAGCCACTCCTCAGCTTTACGAGAAACTCCGAAGGAATAAGAGATACTGCTAGGGGAAGGATGTAAAGTACGACAGCGTAACACAGTTACGGAATAACAATTACCGTAAGAACAAGAACAACAATCGTATAATATTCCGGGGATAGATATTCCAGGGGTAGGTAGAGAGCATTCGCTAATGCCTGGGATAAGACTCTCCCGTTGGCTTAAAGCGGAACGACTCTTGCGCGCGACACCCTGCAATCGTCGTCCCCTTTGCCTCTTCTTCGCTTGAAATTCAGTTCTCGATTCGAGCTGAGCCCAATGCAGCGCACCGTGCGACTTTCCAGTGCTCTCGCCGCTCCGTTGCAACAAATACGATTAAACAAACAGAGCCGGCCACTCGGGAGAAAAATCGAATCGCTAATCCAATTACCCCCCTTCCCCCCAATCCTTCGGTCTTCCACTTTTCCTCGTGCGCGGCCGAAAATAGAAGTAGGAGCTGGCAGCAGAGAAAAAAGAAGTGCTGAGAGAAAAAGAGGAGAGAAAAAAAGAGAATTTCGGGAGACAAAAAGAAGCGTCCTAGAAGCTAAATGGGTTAATACCTATCCGGAACTCTGTGGATTTATCAAACTTCGTGAAATATGTTGGAGCAGGGCCATCAGAAAGTAAAGGAGAAAAAGTGTACAAGCGAACCGTAATTAAAGAGGGTGCGGCAGTGGCTGCTGGAACCGGTGGCTGGAGTCACTGGCTCGCGGAGCACACGCGCTCTGGATTCTGAGGTTCCCAGAGAATCTGCCGCCTCGTCCGGCTCGGTTCATAAGTGGAGCGATGATGGGAAATAGTTCGGCTAGTTCAGGAGGCGCGCACAAGAATCCGTGAGGTCCAGCAACTCTCTTGTACCTGTCACCAGCGATGCTTTAAACCCTGAACTGGATCGTGTTCCTCATTATCCGTTCGTAGGATGTCGTTCGATCAAAGACC
Organism: Trypoxylon attenuatum; assembly: GCA_963989405.1. NCBI lineage: Eukaryota > Metazoa > Arthropoda > Insecta > Hymenoptera > Crabronidae > Trypoxylon > Trypoxylon attenuatum. The sequence goes on along the minus strand of OZ022488.1, from coordinate 4,683,127 downwards.
ACGCGTCTTTATATTCTCGATAACGTGCGCTCATCCGCGCTCACCCCCTTCTCATAACTACCATATTACTACGATATTACACCCAACGGACGAGTATATCACGAGGATCCATGATCGGCTGCAAAATTACATCCTACGAGTTTCACATCGCTCACTTACATTGCCAACCGCGTAAACTCACTCTAGTTTGCATATTACAAAATTCCAACGTGCCAATTTTTATTGGCAAACTGGCGAGATGAAGGGGTAGACGAAGTTGCGACTCCAAGAATGGGCCTGAATTTGAATGTCAGAAGTAGCGAAACAACTGTGTAAATAAGAATTTACATTATGCAAATGCGAGAACACAAGCGCCGAGGGGGGGACATTTTGTAAAATTAAATAGGCGGAACTGTCCCGTGAAGTTATTTCCCTCGTTATCCACCGGAAGCGAGTGGGATCTTACGCACGCGGAGAGATTTCATGAATTTATGACGGCAACCGTTAGTTCTCTTTCTCCTTTTTTTTTTCATAATCGGCATTCTTCCCCTTTTTACGGGTTTTGTGGCTGAGCTAATAGCGCGGTGGATGGTGGTGTGGTTGGCTCGCGGGATCTTGCGCTGGCAGGATCTCCGAGAAAATCTAAGAGGGGTGCGCGCTCAAGGCATAATCATTTTTCTTAGGCCCGAGCAGCTGTTTTCCATGGCTATACCTAATTCGAAGATAACACTTTAACGATGTGGTTTAACACAGGCTTTCCAAACTTTTATCCTTATTTTATAAAAACCACTTGTTCGTTGTTATTAATTTTTCCTTAATTTTTAAAGCCAGTTTGCATTTACGAGAGTACGCTTTACGAATTATCTACCTCCTCCAGACATGGAAAATAAAACTAAATACTTGTCACATGATCAAGTGCAATGTATACTGCGACTGCCGAATTATTCATTAGGTTGAAACTTGAAAAATGCTCGAATGACGTTTAGTTGAGTACCGTGCAGCACTTTAGTTTTGCTCGCACGAAAAGCTGGAAACTCCACCACTCTCTACCTGATTACATCCTTCGTTACAACGAACTGCGACGCACGGCATCCGAGAGCGTAGCTTTTAAGCTAGAATCCCGGAATTGTGGTAAACGCGGAAATATGTGGCTGGCATGCATCCCGCGTTTCCGCGAAAAAATTATGAAATTTCCTCCCGCCAGGGGACTCTCGCTTTTGTTCACGGCGGCGTCGGCAGCGTCGTCGTTACTTCTGAAAGTCCCGCTCGACGCGGTGCTCCTGCAAATTTCATCCTTCTAGTGACGTATTTCCACCAGCGAGGTTCCTCGCGTCATTCCACATTTACACCGAGCTGTCCATTATTCGATGAGCACGAGCATGTTCGACGCACGAAGAAAATCCTCTCGCGAGCTTAAATGCTTCTCCCGAAGTCACATCAATCGGTTGAATCCCTCCATTTCCAATTTCTAAAGTGGAGCCAAACGAGCAAAACGTAGAATTTCCTACCTCGTCGTTATACTGGAGGATATCAATTTTGCATTTGTGTTGATACATGTCGGTACGCTTGCATGGAAGCCTCCCATCAAACAATGCTGTGTGCATTATGGCAGGCGAATATTTCAAAATGAAGAGCTAGTAGAGTATCGACATTAATTAGCGCATCGTGGCTGGCTAATGTGGCCTTTGCCATGAACGAAGCCAATGAGAAGTACCAGAGAGAAAAAGGTAAAAAGAGAGAGAAAGAGAGAGAAAGAGAAACGAGCTAGACCTTTCACGAATGGTCCGACTGCTCGTTATAAAGCAACAGACTTACCGCGTCCTGCAAAAGCATCGATGCAATGCTGATTACTGCTCGATGTGTTTCCAGAAAGATGCATTCTATCGTGTCTGGTGCTCGGCTCTGTACGGTTAATACTGTAATACGCGATCATCCACGGAAAATTCTTGGTTCGGAATACCGATAAGTCGGTAGCAGGTAGAATAACGGATAGCTGAAGGGTACTTCCTAGTGTACGTGTCTCACTGTAGTCGGATGCAAAGCACAAGCTGCAGGTTGCAACAAGGATTTTCTTATGGAAGCGCGAGCTATACCATCGTGTCTTACTCAGGCAAATTGTACCGTCTTCCCATTTACATGCATCCTTGGTATTAGTCAGACTCGTAAGCAAAAAAGAGCGAACTGTGCACCGTCGTGTACAGGTTTCGACGATGCATTGGAAAGCCCTGCCGGTGTTACTGTGCGCTAAGAGCTTTGTTATGGTCGTTTGCTTGCCGCTCGTTCTTCTTGCGGAAGGTGTGACTCCCATAGAGATAAGATCCTCGGTGCGCGAGGCGTGTAGCGATTCTGCCTCGAATGGGATTCAACTGTTAAGTGGAAATTTAATAAATGGCTGCAACGGGTAGTTAGCGGTGGAATGGAAAAAAATATAGATGTTTTCGAGACACAGATTTATCTCAACTGCACGATTCAGCTGGTGACTCATGTAGGTACATGTAAATCCACTGGCAAGAAGGAAAACGACGTTCCACTACGCTCTGTTGGTTTTAATTAAATTTTATCCACGCGTGTAGCACTGCCAATGGAAAAAGCCCCTTAAATAATTCATACGCGAAGACTGCCATTTCCTGGACGGGTCGCGTCATCCCACGTTGCTTTGGAATCTGCGACGAATTACATTCTGACAGTGAAGAGCCACTCGCCGAACGGTTCCTGGGGCGCGATGCCACCAAGACCCATTGAAAAATTAGTCGAGACTCTCGTGAGAGTGGGTAGTATACACCCGAGATCGTCACCTCGATTATATTCACGGTTATTCGTTTACTCACGCTGGTTAAAACTTAAAGACCAACTTGGCCTAGATTTTTTTCTCCCGTTCTTTTTCTATGTCAGCCATTCTCTGTTCCATTAATTAAATCCCACAGAGAGACAGAAAATATACCTAATTCTTCGCTAAAATAACTCGCGTGTTTTCAGCAAGATCATTTCGCAAGATTTAACGAGTACGAAATTCGAATATCAGTCAGCAAAGGTTTAACGATAATCAGGCAGTAGCTCTTCCATCCAGCAGTACACAGTCATTTACACCGGTATCGATTTGCACGAGTCTCCGGAATAATGCACGCGATCCCGTGTAACGCTAAAGACTCCCTGCGTTCGCCTTTTTATCGGCTAACTGAATTAAACGGCTGTTCGTCCTCTGCGAGCGAGCGCGATAAACTTTTTCGTGGAAAGTTCGAGCGTACAACGCTCTGATGGATCACGGCACGGTGGATCTGGAACACGTGTGAATAGTGTGTATACACCTAAGTACGCGAGTGTACAGGCTGCCGGTGCTTTATCGTCGTGGATCGCAGTAATTCCAGATATTAGGAGAGCCGAGTGTTTTGTAGTCGCGGATGACATCAGCCAACCAGCCAGCCAACCAACCAACCAACCAGCTGAAGCGTAGAGTGATAGTGGCGCCAGGATTACCCTAACATCAGGAACCCGTACGCGCGCGAGCACTATTATTTCCATAATAGCGCAGCGGGATAATCTCCGATAATACCGAGGGGCCCGCCTCTGTGTGTCTGAACGGCCCTGCTCTGCATGAAACAGCTCCCGAAAGATCTGCATATCACCGCAGCACGCGCTACTCCACTTCCAGCACAGGCTGGAAACAGCTAATACTCGCACAGCTCGAAAAATGGGCCGCAATAAAGAAATACATCTACCCAGTCAGGATACCGATTACCGAAAGCGAACCAGAAGCTTCGGTGCGAAGGGTAGAAGTCGGTTCTCGTGAGAATAATGTTCTTTAACGCGGAGATTAGAGACCGGCCTTGCTTCGCGAAGGCTACCTCCCCTCGTTGTCTATTTCTGGAGGGATTCGCGTGAGACTTCGCTGGAGCAAGAGTTCATCGAACGACTCGAGAATGAAAGGTGAAATCGATAAAGAAGTTTAAATGAGGATGTACCACAGTCTCGGCGAGAGTAACTGTATTCCCTTAAGTAATCGCGAGGTGGGTAAGGGTAGGTTTGTTTACTTACAGACCCGTTCATTATTCACCGTGGGGTCGTTAACTGAGATCCTAAAGCTTCGACGAGGGAGAGATAAACGGCGCGGAGAAAAGGCAAGAACACGTGGTGAACTAGTCGGGTTTCAAACACCTTGTCTTATTCGTCGTTACAAAGTAGGGATTGCGATTGATCAGAGCAAGGGAGAGAACGAACTCCGAGACCGATGTCGCGCTTGTAAAGCTCTTAATTGCACCTGATCGATCCGACCCTCGTACTAATTAGCAGCGACGAGTTGTTAACGAGATTCTCACTTGCTGCGAGTCGTATTCGTATTCCAAGTGTATAATACCAATCCGAGTATAAAGCCCTCGAGAAGAAAATGATCCCCAAGCGGGACAAGTGTATCCCCGAAATTCTACCCGATACCATTTTCTCGGGTTTCTCGAGTCTCTCTCGTTTATTGGAGGATGCTTATTAAAACCTCTCGTCCCCGTTCTCCTCGTAGTCGTCTCACCCGCAACCTCTTTTCTCCGCCTAGACGTGTTTGCACCCACTGCTGTTTACTCAGCGGATTTCATTTTGGCAGTCGACAATTTTAATCGTGTCTAACACTTTGTACCGACACGACGGCATCGCGAAATATTACCCTGGGATTATTAATCGCCCTGAGAGGAATAGAAACGAACGAGCAGAGATCCGCTGGTGGATTAATTAATTAAGCTTCCGCAGGGTGAATAAAATTAGGATAAGAGAAAAGATGGAATGTTGGTCGTATCGTTGCTATTTGGATTATTTGGTGCTTCAGCAATTAATACAGATAATTTTGGCCGAGTTGGTCAGGAATGTAAATCAACAAGGGATATATCCTCAGATTTTGTATTCCGATTATACCGCGAGCACGCGACTACTAAATCGCGGATCTACATCCCGCGGCACCGCGTAAACGTCGCTGCTCTTTAACCGATAACCAATATTACCCGACGTTAAACGGCGCGTTCTCAACTGTATTTCGGTATAAATGCGCGATTATGTAATCTTGCTGGCTAAGCCATCGATCTTGGGTAACGAGCCAAGTAAGCAGCACACCGGTACGTCGACTTTAATGCTGCTCATCTAGCAACTCGCGCGAAGAGATTTCTGGTTTTGACCAACGCCTTGAAATGTATTCTTTTTCCTCATAAAGAATGGTGGAGAGTTAAATTGCGACCCAAATTGCTGCGCTTCTCTTGTACTTGAACTAGCCTACCTTAAGTACTTACGCTTCTACATTCTCCGAGCTCTTTAAATCACAAGTGGAACGAGTCCAAATTTTAGCGCAACTCCAATCCTCGTAAATTGGCGCGTCACCGCAAAGAATCTCCTATTTTCCAAAGTCTCGCGCGGAAAAATCCTTTTACGCTTTTCTCGAGTGACTTTAAGGGAACAAAGCGAGTATTTCGTTAGGATCGTTCAAGTTGTGCGAAGTTATGCTGACATTTATTTCGCGAAGAATGCAGCACAAAGGGGCGAGCAACGCTTGTCCAGCGAGGGGCTCATTTATTAAGTTCTTTAGCCTTTTCATTACCGAGAAGCTTCACTGGTTTTCAATATACCACCGTCAAAGAAAATACCGTGCTTCACATATCTGAATTTCTCTAATTTCACCCTTATCTTATTTCTTTAACCCAGTCATACTGCGCAAAAAGATATCGTATTCCGTATCGTCTTTCCCACAATCCGCAACATACATTCGAAATAGATAGTATCCTAGGAATTTCCATAGCAAAAACACATCAAGCTGGATATCTTCGAATTTCTTATAACCACCATCACCGCAATAGACCAATTTACACAGTAACAACGTTTTAGCTTGACTAAGCTTTAGAGATTCTCATTCAGATCAAACTACTCTCGATCCCATTCGCAAATGGTATACCAGTATCAAATCGTTGCGAGCAATTCCAAGACGATAGTGGTGTACTTACTAGACATTCCAGAGCGAACAAAGGGTTAAGCTTGGAATCGGTAGTGGATTCGAGTAGAAGAGGTAAAAATCAGAGTATTTTCGAGTGAATCGCGTAATTGTTCGTGGCAAGGGCCACTAATTAGACGATTTCAATTATGGCCAGTGGCGCAGTGGCGCGGTGCGGTGGCACGTTCGATAGTGGTCGCCCACTTCTTTTTCGGAAGCCACGTAGCAGCAACGCTGCGACGCGACACTTTTTTTTTTTATTTTCTCGCTTTTCCCCGTTGCAAACGAAACGTGTAATAAGGAGCTTTTCTCGTGGTTTTCACTTTGCACCTCTTAGATTTCTTCGGCTTCACGGAGTTTAGTCGAAGTACCAGTGAACATTGGCCACTTTGAAAATTATCTACCGTTTCAGTTTTAACTTTAACCAACTCTTAGTTTCTTCTACTCGAATGCTCAATGAAAAATACAAAAATAGAGTCTCGAGGAACGAGTGGTCCATTGAAATTCAATTGTAAATTAATATTAAAACAATTCATTTATAAGGACAATGGCTGATTTAAAAGTTACGCGATATATTATATATTCCACATTTTCCTGCATAACGACACATTGAACGGCGGATGTAGTGGAATAAACCCCAACGACATAAGTAGTGTTTCGACTGCCGCTCAAACTGAAATGCCGCACAAGCGTTCATCAGCAGGATGCATGCATTTCAGGTGCGAATCTGCTGGCTTCAATTACTCATCGTAATTTTATCACACAGTCAGTCTCTCGTATGTGGTTCGAACGTACATTCTCTCTCTCTCTCTTTCCTCGTGAGTTATTCGAGCAGCACCACCGGTCTCGGCGCAATGCCACGCAATGTCGCGCAATGCCGCGCAAATACGTCCCACGATGCATTCGCCTGTCGCTCGAATAATCGGTCGGTGCTGCTGGTACCGCTCTCGCGGTGGGCCCATATATGTGCAAATTTCACCGAATACTTCGAGCGCACAAGAAAATTCCAGACTTGCCAGTGGGCGTCATCGTGCGGTATCTCAACGAATTTGATTAATCCCTCCGTAGAGGGATTCCCTTCTCCTCTGGCTTTCGTCACAGTTCTCAGCGAACTTGAGCGAGGGGAAAAAGCGGGCCAACGAGGCTTTCGGCATCGAGTGCCGAAGCTCCAGCCCCGTGCTCTTCACTGCAATACGGGATGGATTGCACTTGAATTTTCGACGGTATTTTGAGGCCAAGAGTTGAGAAGAATCCGGGAATATGGATCACGAGGATAGAAAACGAAGTCTACTTCAAACTGTTGATTCATCCAACAATGAGGTGGTTGTAGTTATAAAAATTCAATACTTGAAGCGAAATATCTGAATATCAGAAACAACTAGGGAATTCCCTAAAGGAACTGTAATTAATGTCTTGCACGTGCCGCGGTATAATTCACTTCTATGCAAGGCGCGTGTTTTCTGAAAATCTACAAACCGCCACGCAACTGACTATCCTTGCAACAGTACTAATTTGACTATCCTTGAGATATTCTAAGATCATACAACTATGCAAGGGTTTCGTTAGCATGGTGCACACAGAAGTGAATTTCCGGCGATCTGTGATCCAAGGAATAATCCCAGGTTTACATTCCTATGTAGCTTCCACGGTATTATCTCGCAAGATTAATTCTAAACCCGCGGAAGGACATCCAAACCACTCCTTTCACTTTCACCGAAATTTTCCGTAAGTAAAGAGGAAATAAGGGAACTTCTAATTTGTCCGAGAGATTACTGGTCATTCATACAACATAAGCTAACACCTGGTACTCGCAATGTCAGCGCCAAGAATAGTCGTGACTCCGTGGGAGTGAACGTCTTGGTGAGCAACACTTTGCACTGGGTCTTTCTCGCATAATTGCTGTCAAGTAAGAGGACAGTCACGTTAAAGTGCATTTCTGACCGAAAAAAAACACAATTAAGGCCGCGACACCGCGCGATGATGACGCCAATTGAACCCCACCCTTCGACTTCAATAAGTCACGTTACGGGATTTAGCACGATCGCGGAAAATCCCTCCCATGGTGAGTCTGCGGTGTGTCTGACCCACATTTACATCGCGCGAGTAAATTACTCGCCACTCCCGCATTCTTCTTCAAGAGCGTAACCAGTCATTCTCTCGCTGCCCAATATCTCAGCCGGATTCTAGGTACGATTTTATTAATAACCAATGGTGTAAGCTGTTAGTTTTCAAGATATTCTCGTCGAAGCGAGAAATTCGTTGAAACAAAGACTAAAATAGACGCTGAATTGTTGGATGGCGATTGTGTAACGGATATAAATAATTTTATGCGCTTACTAAATACAATACTCCGCTACCATAATTAGGTTAGTAGACATTCTATTAATGTGGATATTGTGGATGTGGATATTATTATAGTGGAGGGCGTAGATTTAAAAGTACATATGTAGGACGACTTTATAGGTAGGATCACCGTAGTCGAACGAGATATTAAATCTGAGTACTGGAATAAGGATTTCTCATGCTATTTCTACGGATTATGGAATACCCTGGAGGATACGATCGTTCGGGATGACAGTCTGCTTTGGACAGAGCAAAGAATTACACTACGAAGATGGTAACAGATGTTACAGCGGAGCAAAAACCAGGAGCTTGTACTCTGCGCGTGGCAGGGTTTTATACCGAAGACACAAACCCTCTCAACTCGTCTGACGCTTTCCTCGCGAAGTCGTTCTTCTCTCGAAATTCTACTTCATTCAGGAACCATATTATTTCCGCGTATCTGCTCCTCCAGATGGTCGAACTGTACCATAACGCCGGAATTTCGAGCAATCAAAGCACCGACGAAAAGCTACGTTTTCCGTCGAGCTCGGATGATATATCCTACATCGACGTAAGGTGAACAGCCGAGAAAAATCAAAAAGTGCAATTGGCGAAAAGCACCATCATCCTGACAGCGGAATTAGCGGAAGCGTGAAGTATCGCTTGATGGGTCTCGACGGAGACGCTATAAATGTAATATCGATGCCATTCCCGAAGGTACGGAGGTCGAACAATTTCTACGGATCGGACTGCTCTAACGATTGTTCATTCGCGTGAAAGAGACTACGAGTGAGAAAGAGATCGAGGATGGCTTTTAAGAAGCTTGTATTTTTGGTGTTGCGGTCCGGAGACGAGTAACACGTGAGCTGACTTTCATGACTCAGTTGCAATTCTAGAAACGTTGGAGAGCTCGCATTTTTGCAGCTTACTCCTCTTTTTCCCTCCATTTTCCTTCCTATTTATTTTCGCTCTCTTCTCTTTTATTTAATTCTCTCATCCCCCCGCGGACTCCCTTAAATGGCTGGCAAAGCGATGCTCCCGAAATCCGCCGTTTCCCAGTCTCTTCTAAGCTCAAGTCACCCTACACAGCTTGGTATAGAATTAACAGGAACTACGTAAAAAGTGCTCTGCAATCCTAAGCACCCAAGGATTCCTTTCCACGCCCTGTTTTTCCTCCTTACTTCCTTGCCCGTCTTTAGTCTTTGCTTTTTCTTACGGGCTTCGCAGGGATCCACTTCCCAGCGACTTCCGGCTGGTTCCTTTGCGAAATTCCCTACCCGGTTTTGCACCCTCCCACCTCTCATTAGCTTTCTGCGCCCTTACAATTTCCTAATTCTCTAGTGTCTTTGGATTCGGTGAACAATATTCACGATTACAGAGTCAGCTTGACAAAACCATTTAATTAAACCATCGCCATGAGCCACTTGACTCTTTTGCAACATCATCGTTATCGTTGTAAAATTTACCCTCTTCTCTTCTCGCTTTTGTATTTCGATAGACGTGCTTTTGCAAGAGTGTCGAGAGAATTGGTGGGATAGTGCCAGGCTTGGCAGGGTCGTGTGTCCGTCTACAACCTTATCCAACGTTTTCAACCCTCTCCCAAAGCCAACCCGTTCTTCCGCCTTCTTTTACTTGGCAGTCGCGATGATGCTTAGCGTGGCAGTGCACGTGCGAGTCTGAGAACCTACCGGTTCCTCTCTGCGGACCAGTTGTGATTCTCGGAGCGTTCACCCACTCGCTTTTCTGGCCCCCCTCGCTATTTATTTCTTTCCGTTTGCTGGCTGCTCCCGCGTTTCGCCTTTGCGGTGAATTATTGTCGTCCCCATGCTCCACCTCCTGCAACTGGCGGACCCCTCTCTCCCGACATTGCCACCCGTTAAGGTTTCCTGCCCTTTTCCAAACAAGAATACCTCGCGTCCCACCTACGAGATCTTAACGAGCTTCTCCCGGGAAATCCTATTCATCCAGGCGTAATTGGTACGATTTCTGCTGTCTTATCTCCGGCCACATCCCTGGCCCCACGTTTCCTTTCTTCGAATAATTATTCATGCTAGTTCAACCGGGCAATCGGGGTGGACCACACGATTCCCGAGGTGGGCTTTGAAATCGCGGACCGCAGTGCAATCACCGGACGGTTTAATCACATTAGCGGGCTCGATCTTAGTATTTGCAAGTCCATTGAGTTAAGTCAGAATTGAGAAAATCGATCGAGAGTGCTCGGGAGTATCCCCCGTGCACTTTGCGTTTTTCCCGTGCATACTGAATCTTCTTCGCGGAGCAAGCACCGCGCGACCCAAGAAGGAAAAACTGGAGAGGTGTTCTTAATATTTTAGCGAACTCCGGAGAGAATCTCGGCCGAGAGGTTGGACGAAAGTTGGCCGTGGGTCAAAAGGGGGTTCTCCCAAAGTCTAATGTAGAAGTTTTACCGTAGGACAGGCCGGAAAAGACCGCGGCTGCGAGGAGCCCGGGAGCGCTAACAAAAGACACTTTCCTCGACTATACTCGCGCGAGAGTCACCGAAAGATAAATCTTGCGGAGATAGCGAGAGCGAAATGCGCGGTGACCCGGCGCCTCGGTATTTAAAGAGTGGAGCTGCCATAAGTAGGATAAGGGGGAAGGGCAACGTTATACTATCCCCGTCGAGATATCCGATGAACCGGTGACCACAAGCACTGAGCAAACCGAGATGCATACAAATAAATATAACGTGAAACTCTGAGGGACCTCTGAACTCGGCTAAGCGCTAGCAGAAGCTTTTTCTTCGACTCTCGTCGCAAAGAGTGGTGCACTCCGAGTGCACCAAGAGTCATGCGGGAGTATCAATAAACTGAGAGGCATTCCCTGGACTCGAGATGCGGCTCTACCTACGATGCTTACGTAAATGGAATACTCGCTCAGCTAGGAATATCCCCTGCGCTACTCTCAGGAGGCTATCAAAACATTTGCGCGGCCTGGTGGTACAGGGATGCTGCATCGAGTACCCGGTCAAAAATAATCCCGGAACAGTCTGAACCGTGTTACAATATAACGGATCGGTTACACAACTCCACGTGCAACAATATAAATTATGCAGCGGATCGAGCGGTAAAAGATTAGCGGCGATAGAGAAGAGCTATTGTTTCAGCGTTAGGACTTACACGGCACTTACACCCCTTTTTGGGAGGAACGGCTCATCCTGATTAATCAATAACCATTACCGATGCAAGCGACAAGAACGAGCTTTGAAAATAAACGCCGATAGCAAAGCGGCTCATCATTAGTTCGCGCTTGCCAAAGGCGTACATCTCTGCACGAGAAAATTTTGGCTCGAGTCCTTTCGCTAGCCTGATGAGACAAATGGACGAGTCCGCTGAGAGAAGAATTCGTTCGACAGGAAAACGCGAAGCTCGAGGACCAAGGGGAGAAAAGTCACTGGGCTCCTCGATCCTTCAAAGTTCTTCGATCCTTCCCTGTCGCACGGCAGCCTGACAAAAGAAAAGTTCGAGAGTAACGCGAAGCCGGAAGTACTGCCGGCAGACAAAAAAAGAAAGGTTCGAGGGTGGCACGCGTACAAGTAGCAGACTCTAGTTAAAAAGCTCAGTTTTGATTTCCCGGCTCTTTAAACTCTTCGGCCTGAGTTCCTTCGTTTCTCACATTTCTGCTTTTCGTCCCTTCCTTTTTTTCCATTTTCTCCAAAGATGTGGTGATTCGCACCTTTTTGCTTCACCATTAATTTCTCGGGCACGTCTCTCTGGCTCCTTTGCCCCTTCCACCGTGACCTTCTTTCGGGAAAAGAGAGTCACAGCGCCACGGAAAGTTCGTGTCCCGCAAACGAGTGCAGAGCCAATACGAAGAACGACTTCGCCATCGCAACTTCTCTCCCTTTTTCTCCCCTTTTCTCCCCTTTTCGCCCCTTTTTCCGTCAGCTCAGCCCCTCGTTCCCCCTCCTTTCGGCCTCCACCCGTTGCACTCTTCCGCAACTTCATAAGCCGCGCCCCAGCAAAATTTGCGCCTCGTGTTCCGCCTAATTGAATACGCGCCAGAACTAGTTTCAATCGACGACCAACTGCGAATAAAACTACGGTGGCGAACAGGAGAACGAAAGAGTGGTACACTGGTCGCATGGAATGAGCAATAAGGTCTAGTCCTCCGTGACTGCCCGATGCGGCCAATTCCGTGGTGTCTAAGCTCGCCGAATTGAAATCTTTCCAAGAAACAGTTTTTAAGGAGACTTTTATCCCCCGAAAACCGGGGAAGCAGGTGGTGCAACGGAAATCCGCTTCTACCGTGATTATCCGCTAGTCCATTCGTCCGGAGGCACCCATCTCTTTAACGTCTAAATGGTGGTCTCACTTGCCTTCGAGAGCACAATGTTTCATTAAGTAAGCGCGTGCCATCGACTTTTTTCTCGCACTACCCAGCCACCAACCTTCCTTAATTGAAGCATAATTTCCCCCTCCGCGCCATAAACCATTCACGTCGCGCCGGCCGAAAGTTCGGTCAACGCATTCAGCCGTAATCCGCTTGAAATTCACGGCGAACGGGAGTCGAAGTTGCGGTGTGGGGTAAAAAATTCTCCCCCTCTTGAGAGAAAGAAAGAAGCGGTTCGATTTTAATTAGCTGCAGCCGTTGCTGCTAGAACGCCGCTAAAATATTTCGGGATAGTTCGAATGCTGCTTAATTTAGGCAGAAGAGGAATTCTTCTTATTCGGTAGAAGCTCGGAGAAATCGAAATTGATTACTGCCTTGCGAGAAAGCTAAGAAGAAGACTACGACAGAGTTCGTGTGGCAGCGAATAAACTACTGCCGGTTCTCTTCACGAGCCCATTATTACTAGTGAGTACACCCAGTACACGTACCACATGCAGATAATACGGAAAACTTTTAACGAGCACTCTGCCAGTGGTTGGTCTTCTTTGGAGGGAAGGCCTCGGGTTCTATTTTCCTCTTCTTTCGTCTTATTTCTACTTCCAAGGATACCAAGTCTTTCTTAAATTCCGTCTCCGTTTATACACGCAATTCTACTGCCATTACTTTGATGCACCCTTGCGAGACGATCCCCGAGAGATACCCTCGACAAAAGACGGAAAAGGCACAGACGTTTCTTCAGCATTATTGGCATTTGCTAAACGCTCGCTTTCCGTCACCACTGTTATTCGCTCGAAGAATGCACATTTTCATTCGACGAATTATTTCGCGATCCGGAAATTTGCGTATGCGTTTCGCGGAATCTTCGTTTAATAAAAGCTGTCACGTCCGGTTGGATATTACCCAGCGATGGGATTCAGCCAATTCCACTCGAGCTTTTGATCTCTCGACTTCCGCCCCCGACCACTCCAAACTTTAAACAAACCTCGAGCCAGGAACAAATGTTTTTTTCCATTCCCCGTGAATTTTGCGCGACGAACCGCGCAAATTCGCAAGCTCGCCGCGGCGTTCCGAAAACAATGTTGCAAAACAAACCGAACCGAACATAGTAAATGGATAATATCACGGCGAGGAGTGAGGGATTCGGGTTTGGCGGCCGTGGTTAAAGCACGGACTGAGAAGAGGGTTTGGCCGAAACGCACGGTGCGTGGAATCACAAGCGCATGGATGGTCAGCGAGAATTCGAGCAGTATTTCAGTGAATTAACATAAACCGATTGAATGGTTGGTTGCGCACGATCAATCGACTGGGTCACTGCTCTATACTGGATTCGAGCGATCGCAAGCTTAATTATATCCGCAGCGAGCAGAAGACCTGGTGCACATTGTACCAAGTTTCTCGTCTCTCGACACCTGTCTCTGAGCGTGTAAACACGCGCGTCAACCGAGTGTATCTCATCCCAACGATCTCGCGAGGAAATTGATTAATGAATTTCGGCGAAATTTCCTCGATTTATCCTGCAAGGGAATCAGGCTTCTATTCGGTCTTCCGGAAGCCTGGGGTAATATTTCTTGCATTGGACGATAAAGTCTTTGCGAGTGTATACACGTCGCGCTTACCGCAGAGACACGGAATTCCCGCGTTAACTTCGTAACGATGGGAGAAGCTGCAGCCGAGCCGAATCAATTTTTCATTAGAAGCTCGCGCATACGTGTCGGCTACCAAAAATGGAATACTACACTGATGTTTATGGAATCCGGAATGTCGCTGATGGAGCACGAGAACCAAGCGAAAAGTAGCATTAATTTTCAAGGAAGTTTGAAAATTTTGCAAAGCTGCTGCTCCTGTTTTCCTCGGTGCTTAACGGCAAGCTGATGGAGGAGAATTCGGAAATGCTAACACAAACGTACTGCATCAGAGTGATCAGTGCAGGACGACCCATTTCTGTCATTTAGCTGGCTGCAATCGACACTGGCCTCGCTACCATTGGACAATCGATCCCAGTAATTGTTTTAGGCGCGTTCGAACAATCGCGAGGGTGCCGCACGGCATTCGGACAAACGCCGAATGGATCGGCTCGTATTGCAAGATTCTACCCCGATGATCCTTGTTTACTGGTGAAATCCAGTTCCCAGTCATTTGCGGCGAATTACTATCGCGTATTACAACTCGAGTGCTCCAGCCGGAAATTGAGTCCTCGCTTCGCTGTGAGGGCAAGAGCCTCTGCGGCAATTCTTGGACGGGGTTAATCGGGATTGTTGCGCAACACGGGACTCCCTGCATTTGCCGGGGTGGTTCCACGGATTAAAGCCTAATGGCCAGTGTTACGTCACAATAAGAATTTTATGTCGTTACGGTCATGAAAACGCTTATCGCTCGATCCTTCATAATTAAAGTTACGCCTTCCTTGTTTCACCAGTAGCTCTTATCTTTGATAAATTGAGGTTTTAAATAAAGTCCGAAAAAGTAAAATGTATACTTATGTTATATCGAGACATCGAAGTTTCACAGCGATAAATGTTTCGAAATCCATTGGACCTTATAAAATCCCAAACCAATTTATTGCCGGACAGAACCAATAGTCTGCAGTTTTAAGACAACAGAGTCATCTATTTTCGAAGAAGCTATTCTCCGCATTCCGTGAAGCGGCAACATTTGCTTGATCTCCGAGGGGCGAGCCTTGCGCAAACAAAAGGAGGGGAGACCTGGGTAAATAAAAGTCAAATCCAAGCCCAAGGATCCTAGAAGACCCAGCCAGAGAGCAACAGCTCCCAAGACTATATCGCGATCGCTCTCTTGGCAAGCCAAAGAAAAACGGCATCCTTGAACAAACACGCACGAGCGAGTAATACTCGGTTCGGGATAAAAACGAACGAGAGACAGAAGTTGGTCTCGGCAAAAGGAATCGCGAAACCGCGAGACCAGGCAAGTTGACCTCCCAGTAGCCGGATCATACGTCACTGCATGGAAGTGTACGCGTATCAGTAAACGTAAACTCAATTCCCGGTAATGCTTCCGGCGCTACGAGCTCTGCCACCCCTTTCCAGTCGTGGAGGAATAAGCAGTGATAGCGGCATACGGATGCGGATGATATCCTATGCGCGACTGCCCAGGTTCTGATGTTTACGACATATCCTGGCTGGATCCTACCTGTGTATCTCACCTATCCCACCTCGAGAAGTAAGCTGCCTGCCACCTAAACTCCGCGGATTGATGAAGGCCACAGTTTCGTAAGATCGCGGATCGAACCGATATTTACCCAGTAAAGCTTGAATTTACCGGCTGATTTCCCACGTTACGCTCCAACTGATGGGATTCACCGGTAGCGCGAACCTCGCTCGCTCCAAGAGCCTGAGCTTAAAAAGGGAGGATCTAGCGCTCCTGGTTCCACTGATAACTTATGGCACCCTCAGGCCTCGGTTCAACTCGATCAGCTAAGTAAGTATGCGAATTACCTCTATTCGAAGTTTCTTCCCCGATGAGTGATCTTCTTGGTTGAAGGTAAGCTCGAATGCTGCGAGACGACTTTGGTTTGTATATCTGCAAAAAAAGAGAGAATTTTTGTCAATAGAGTTAAAAAATCGGTGACTAATCGTTAGTGAATAATTCTGGGAGTGGAAAATTTAAGAGTCAATTACGGGCAAAATTACGACTAGGCGCGACGAATGTTTGGTTATAATTAAAAGGGAGCATGGGCTACGGTGCGCTAGTCGCGGCTGCTGAATTTACGGATTGATACTGCCGCTTTAGCAGCCAGACGGTTTCGACTGTAATTACAAATCATCGTAGTAGCCGTATACATTAGCCGTAACGGCCATTCGATATGAGAAATGATCAATTATGCACTGTGACGTGAGAGCTGACGATCTCCATTTATCGGAGGAAGAATGATCGAGCGATAAACCGATGCTTGGTGTAATACACCGCTAGGAGTAAGTGAAGCCACCCCCTCCCCCTCCCCCCAAGCCCACACTACTGTAACTCACTCGCGTTATAAATCAATCAGCGTCTCCTGTCTTCCTCCTCTCGCTATCGTCTTAACTTCTGTCGTGGAATCGAGTTTCAACGACGGATAAAACAGGCTTTTAAAACTTCCTAATTACTCCGAAATTCCCGTTAAAAAACCCTCGCGATATCCGCACCAAACATTATCGCGATGGAATCTATCCCGATTGCCGGCGAACTGAATCACACCAACGAATCGAAGAAGAATAGGTCAATAAACGAATTCACGATTGAAATACTACCGGTTGAATTGATGTGGCACGCGTAGTCCTGTACTTTACGAGGAGATAAGTCATAATTGAGTTGGAACGATAATAGTTCATGCCCAGTCATTTCGATGGGTCTCGCCGTCGTCGTCATCATCGAAATCGATTCTACCGTCGCGTCGCCCGGGTAAAACTCAATTTCCCGGGAAAGAAACATTGCTGTTACAAGTTACGACTCTCGCGCGATCTTCCCAACTTTAACGTTCGATAATCCCGTGAGTTATGGCAGTTATAATTACCCAGACTTTCTTAGCGCAAACTATCTCAATTCACCTGGCGCGAAAGGGAAAGAGGGCAGATCAGTTTCCAGAGCAAGATGTAGCAAGCTGCGGTTTCTACTTTCGCCGCTGAACAACTTTTCTTTCCCGAACCAAAACAATTTTAATCGTGACCTGGTAGTAAAGGAGGGTGTGGTAGGACAAGAACCGGTAGCGTGATTTTGCGGAGACCGGTTACTTCGAGCGCAAGATTAATTTCTGATCATAATTGAAATTATGGGGAGCCGCGAGCAACCGCGTTAGAATAGAGAGAGCACACACAGGCGACAGCGTGCACAGCTCGGTTTTGCGCTCTGACTCGGTCGACAGGTCCGGTGGTCACCACCCTGCTCACTCGTGCTCGAGTGGCCGACACACTACGAGACCGCAGAACGCCAGTGGAACCCAGGGCTAACTTTTCACTCGCGGTCAAATCTCTCTAAGTTATCGAGGGTCAGTGAGGCAACCAGCGAGGGGTGGGTTATTGTGCCCGGCAGTAATGTCCATTAAGCATTGTTTCGCATTGTACGCGCAGCAGTGCGAGATACGAGGTTGGAAGCCGTAACAGAGACTGAGGCCGAGGCTCGTGTCGGTGAATGCGTTTGCCGAAGGTAGATCACAAATAGCTGTCGGAGTTCCAAAGCCAGTGGGACGTGGCTAGTAGTGTGCTCAGAGATACGGAGTTATACGGAAGACTCTGGGTATACTGTGCCAAATAGGTGCACACCCAGATCGATCCTTTATCCGAGTGCTGCTGAGAGAATTCTGACTTCTTCCTCCACCTCTCTGCCTCGCTCTCTGTGGGTCTGCGAGCACGAGTTAAAAGCCAAAGGCGAGTCAAAGTTCACTGTGAACCAACCGCGGAAGATAGTGAATTTAGCTGCACATAGGCTGTAGATGCAGGATACTGAATCCATGGAGAGCTGCTGGCTCGTGGGTGAGTGAATGTTCACCAGCCGATTCCAGCTGCAAAAGCCACCCGAATTCAATCGAAACAAGCGAGGCGCGAACGGAATCGTTCGCTACCTGGGAATTCCAGCGATCTCGTAGTCCGATAAATAATCTCATCAGCCACGGAGTAGCGCGGCCCGCGAATTTAATCGCGCGGCAAATTTTTGCTGGTCGTTGCCAGCGACGAGGGACGAATGGACCAGAGTGAAACAGGCCAACGCCGGTCGGGCTTCACGCGAGGAAAACTCGGATGCAGCTCAGAGAATGAGTTTCACCACGGTGCAGGATGCTGCACGCGTACAAAGACCACGTCATAAAACCATTTTACCAAGTGGAAATGAACAATGCCACGTGCACTTTTTAAACAGACACCCTGATGTTTCGGGCCAGGAACGGAGTTTTTCATAAATTCGACCAGCTCGCGTGCTCGAAAGAAAATGCTATCCACGAGTAAAATCGCTTGAACAAACAAGCCCTCTCATCGATCCGGCGTCTTCGCGAAATTGTTTTAAGTGGTTCCAAAGCAAATTATCGCGAAAAACCCGCAGCGGCGAGGTAATAGTGTTGCCGATTAATTATGACGATAGCACCTGCTGAACATTTATTTTTTAGGAGCGAGCGGGCGGGCGCAGTCCGGAAGAGGCGGGCACGACGAAATAAAGATTAACGTGGAAGACCGGTAGAACGAATTGCACGTGTGCTCGCTAAGAGAAGCATACGCGGAGTCAGTTGGAAGTCTCGCGGAGCGCAACGCTACTTGGCTCGAAATTTCGCGACAATTAGAAAGCTAAATAATTCTCACTTACAGTTTCAGGGATATACAAACTCCCCAGGAGTAACTTTCCGCGCGAGTAAGAGCTTGCGCACAGACGGTACTCTGCCCGATTACATCTACCGTTTAATTCGGACCCGCCGCTGGATAAGCCATTAACGTGGAGTCCACGGTGGATAAGCCATTTTGGAACAAATTAATCAACACTGTCGTAATGGAGCAGCTACCGTTGGTTACGACCCTGACTCGAGGGACCAGCGCGACTCTTTGGAGAGCGAGTAACCGAGTTCCCGCTAACTGTCGACTGCAAAAAGTGCAATGTCGTTAACAATACACCGCGCTCGCTCGAATGGACTGTCGCCGGTGAGATCACAGGTTTTTCGCAAGCTTTATGGTACCGCACAGTTACTTGCCCATGCATAGATAACGCGGCTAAGTGCTAGCCAGTGACGAAAGAAGTCATTTCCAGAAGAATTAGAAAATACATATCCTTGACCTCTTTCGCCATACCGAAGTGTGTAACTTGCAGTTTGAAGCTGTCAACGACGTTGCAAAGTAGTGATAATTATCCAAGTGTATACAGAGTGGAGCAAGGTTGACTTTGCCGACCATGGCGTTGAACGCGTTAGGTGCAACAGTAAGACGTCCTTCGTTCGCAACGGACGTTAGGTAACCTTCCGATGAATCCGCTCTTATCTCCACCAGTGTATTTTCCCGTGACCGAATCAGTTCGTGGAATAACAGCTCTCTGACAAATCTTTGTTTTAATCTCCTGCTTCTTCTTCGAAGGTCGATGTAAAAATTACGCATCATCGAGAAAAGCTTCAGTATGTATTTCGAGGCAAACTAATGTGTTCTTTCCATACTAGAGTCGTTTGGAGACTCAGAAGTTGGTGGCATTGCAGCGAAGAATTCAATCGCATCGGTGTGTCCCGAATTTCGAAATAGACGAGTCCCGGACATGTCGCGGAGTGCATGCGAATATAACTCGGAGACAGAGTCAACTTAAAGGGATTGTTAGAGTAAGTGGCCAATCTCCATTGGGTCACGAACATCCAGGCGCGCTTCTACGCTTTTCTTCGAAGAATGCAGAACCCTCTGGAGGTGAGTCTCTTGGTACGTGTGGATCAGGTAGAGAGAAACAAAAAGGCTCGCCGACTAACGTGACTACCCTGAGAGAAACCACTGTATAACTGCGGTGCTTCTTGAGATTATGCCCAGACATGATCCCATATAGATCGTCGGTCTAGTCTATGCAAATCCTCGTGGCAAACTGCTCGGCATTTGCATAAGCTTACAGATAAGGACGCGTTAGAAGTATGCCTTTCCTTCGGATTCGTTTCTAAGGCAGCATAGAGTAGAAGGAACACTGGGATCGATCAGTCGGAGAGGGCCCAAGCCATCCACCCACATAAGTTCGTACATTTTTTACGGTGGATGTGCGAGCGTGCGAGAGGAAGCACTCACGGTAGAAAAATGGCAAAACCCCTTATCGATAATGGCACGTGTTACTAGTCTCAGCGAGGAGAGCTCATTTAGCGGAGAGCCTGCCCGAACAGAGTCGATGACAGACTCTACCCACGGTTCAAGTTTCTCTCGCAGACCTCGAACTTTACTTAGCTCCATTGCGACCGAGTTCGGTTACCGGGCGAACCGCCGCGATTTCATCCGAGTGGATCCCATCGGAAAAGATCAAAGATACCTGCTACATAAACTCTTACATACTTTGTCAATCAAGTGTAGAAAATTGGTATATACAACTTAATTGAGCTGCTTACAGCAAAGTTGCAGGTAGTCAAATTCACGAAACGCTATAGAGTAATTATAATTTTAATTGACAAGGAAAAACCTCACGTGGTTACTGCGAATTAAAATTGCGGCTCGATGAACTAAATTAATGCCGGATCGTCAAAGGGAAAGTTGAAAGAATTTGAAATGAACATTCGAATTAACATGCGACGATACTAAATAAAGATAATTAATAAGGTAATTACGTTAAAAGGTAAGCTCTCTTATTTCTGTCGCAGAGAACGAAGGGAAAAAGTTAAGCTTGGTTAATTCAGCCCAGCATTAACTTCTCCGGTCCATCAAAGCCCTTCTCTGACTAGACACGCGTAAATGATCAGGGACATCGCTACTTAAGCTCCTGTCGAGTCCCATTTAAGCCGTCTCATTAGCTCTCTCGGGGTAGTTCCACCACCAGAATTCCCGGCTACTTTTCCCACTCGGCGGCAATGCGCAATGGGGTGGGGATCTAATTAAATTGCACTCCGTCGAGCAGCCACATAATTCGGGCGAGATATCGTTATCGAAGATTGGATATGCTTGTCAGGCGCAACTGCCGCAATTTTCCCGTCGAGCAGGAAATTCAGCCGGAGGCTGCCGCAGGCGTTTCGCGGGAATCTCAACTTTCGACACATTCAACGTCAAGGCCAAAATAATGAGTAAGCTGATTAGGGCTGGTAGCTGGCAGGTGGCATATCGCACACGATATGCAGGAGCAAGCTCGCGCACTCTCTGGTACCCTTGAAAGTGACTGGTACCGAGAGGAAATCCTCATAGGAAATCCTCTGTTCCACACGGATCGTTACCAACTCCCGGGGTTTTGTTGCGCGGACATACAAATCCGAGGAAAGCTCGACTCGCGAGTCCGAGCAATTTCAAGAATTACAGTCCACCGGAGGTACTACGATCTTTTCTTAAATTGTCCACTTGTTCCAAGCACCAGGGTCACTTCTTCGAAAGAAAAATTGTCGTATTACCGCAGAGCAAATTGCTCGTGCGTACCCTGATGACGGGGCTGCTCTGACTTCCGAAGATTATATCGTCGGAAAGTTTCGCTTGGACTCGAATAAATAATGATCGAGAGCCTCTGTTGTCTCGGCGAGTGGCGAGTTTTATCGTGATTCGGTGTTACGATCGCGGAACACCATTTCAGCTAGAAATAACAATTTCTCCGTTAATGGTAGTCTGATCGTTCGAGGAGCGATCAGCGGCCACTAGCAAGAACCGCGCGCGTCGTAGCGAACGCTTCGATTCAAGCCACTACATCATCGGCCTGTTGCTGTATTTCACGCGTAACGAGAACGCAACTCCTGGCACCCACGCCACCAATCCGCTGATATACGATTCGAAGGAAAAGAAAGAGAGAAAGGGGTTTTCGCTACTACTTGCGAAGAAAGTCGAATAAATCGATTCCAGAGAGTAACACCTCCTTCCCTGTGGATCACCGAGTCCTGGAAGAACGAATCGTAAGAAAACCGGACTTTTTCCTGCCCCAATCGTAAATTATCTCTCTGGTTATCGATGGTAACTCGCACTCGCGAATACTCCGTGTGTGACACGCTCCTCGAAACTCAGTGGGCATGATTGGTTTTGTACCGCGAGGCGGATCCTTCTCTCGACGATTTTCCGCGCAAAACTTGTATGAGCGAAAATTCGTTGCGGGATGAATCCAATAGCTTGCATCTGTTACCATGAAAATTCGAGAAATTTCTTCTTGAGCCATGCGATTCTTTCGGTATCTAGCATTCGGGATTCTGTAAAGTCGTACACCGGTCGGAGGTTCCATCGGCGCGTGAAAAACATTATTAGGCGCTTTATCTGTCGCTCACAAGGGAAGTAGTGCACGCGAAGACTCACGAAAAAGGAGAACTGCATCATCTGAATGCATGGAACGAGACTAGTCGCTTGCTCTCGGAACCAGCGCGCCCAGTAATCAGGAGAATTCTCCGTTATCTTGGCAGACCTATTCTTTGGAGTTCCTTGGCGAACAGATAGCTGCGGCTGGGCTAAAGTCCGTATCTTCACGGTTGCTCGGTTGCTACGAAAAGGAAGCGAAAGAGAGGAAAAATAAAAAGAAAAGAGTGAGAGAGTAAACGGCAGAAGTGAACCAACAGCACTGACGATGCCATTGGTTCCTTCTCCCACTCCATTGCACGGATACTCACGACGCGAATTATCTCGCGAGTGCCGTACGCTGACGTCACTTCCCATTCGCGATCCCTATTTATACGCGTGACACGAGGAGTGGCCCCTAAACCCCACTTTAGTGTCGGTCCATTCAGTAGCCGTGCCGCCACCATCACCATGACATCGACTTAAACGCTGCATTTGCCAGACTGCTAACGAGTCCTGCTCGGGTCAAGACTCGCACGTTTGGTGTCACGAAGAGTGGACGGAATTCGCGGTATTCGCTCGGTTCGCAGAATTCCGATTGCCGCGAAAGACTCAGCGATTTTGCGGAGCGAATCTCACGCGAATTCTGCGAGACGGTTCGATTTTAATTAGGGCGGAACTAAAATGATTGGGTAGTGTCGCGTGAAATTGGGATAGTCGATGTTAAGGTACTCTAAGGCTGATGGGATTTCCGGGTCGTGCTGTCTTGACCCGCGCTCCAGGGAATACTGTTATTTGACCTAGTCCAGTTCGAGCAATAAACTTGGCAGGATGAACCAACGCTATCCATTGGCTTCAGCGACAAAAGGCATTGGAATTGATGTTAATGACCGCGCGCGCTCTCGAATTAGGGAGGCACGGCAGTTCGCTGTTGGATTAGTAGAATTTCGCTGGAGAGGATCGATTCTAGCCCTCGAGTGTTAAGGAGATTCCTCGGTCGTCTTTGGTAGTACTGGGTCAAGCAAATAAGACTCGAGCGAGTTGGAGAGTACCTGGCACGATTATCTCATTAAAGTCTGGGATTCGCCCAAATATCAATTACGTTGGAGTATGCGCCTTTGCGGATATGAATGACGCGTCGCGCAGGGTCGCGCACGTAATGTACTTGAGAGGTGACGCGTCAGAGTGTATTAAACTCGCACATCTGCCTCAATAAAAGTGACGACTGAAACTGAACTGCATTCTCTCGAAGTTGCGAGCCGTGAGATAAGCTCGAAGCCGCTACGAGTCGTCGCTCCTCCGTTAACTCGACATTATGCCCGACTCGTTCTCGTTGTTCTTAACTTTTTAATATACTCAGCGCTGCTGGACTCTCATAATAATTACGGTGGATGGCCCAGTGAGATAGGCGAGGGCATTTTGGTGCTCGTAGCCAAGCGAAAAAATTCAAGCCGAGAGCAGCTGCCCCGCTAGCGCCGAGATCAATTTGGATAAAGGCTACCAGCCGAGCGAGGAATCTCAAGGACCTTACGTAAGGTTTCGGAGGGCCACGATAGTGCAAATACGGAGGGCAGTGTCGCGCAAAAATAAATCTTTCCCTTTTAGCCGAAACCCCGGGCAAAAATGAAAAAGCTGCGTCGCAAGCCCTAGCGCATATTCTATTGTATGTATATGTAGTCTCAAATCCCCACCGTAGTTACTAGTGAACAAAGCGAGAGAATCCACGCCGCCTTTTTGCCAGTAAGTGGCGTTTATCGTTGCAATACACTCAAAAGTCTCGCCTTTCCTCGTCGACCCTCTTCCTTCCGCAGCCGATTAGCCTCGAGCCACTTTTCTTTCGAGAGTACATACCTTTTTTAACGCGTACTCCTAGACTCCAAAAGTCGGTCTGTCTAGTCGCCAAGTTAAGAATCTGCACTTCTGTTGCCCAGACGTCTACTCCTACTACTGTTACTAGTGTGCGCTGAGATAATGGTCTGCGAATGGATGCCGTTGCCCGCCGGTGGTGAGTCACGCGAGAGAACTCCAGAGTTTCGCTTCTCCGGCAATAAACGGCCAAGTCTCGTTTGACTCTCGAACTCTCGGAGTAGGTTTGCACTGCGTGACTGGTCCGCGATGACTGAGCCGAGGCTCGATTTCAAGGTTTTTCATTCGCCGCTTTCCCCCTCTTCGTGGAATCCTGTCGGAGGATTAGTCGACTCGACAAAGGTCGAGTTTTCCTACGAATGTTTTGGTTTACCGAGGAAACGGGTCGCGACTCGGAAATATTCACGACATTAGGGGGAGGGATTGAGGTACGCTTACTAGGGTCACCGGCGAACTACCCAAACAATACTCCTGTCGACGTATTTTACTACGACTTCCTTCGTCGGTCTAAATTCTCCGAGTAAACAACAGAGTTGCATTCGCCATATCTTTTGTCAAATCTCTTATAATTCTTGACTAACGGTATCGTTGAGACTAGCACTGCACTTGGCATTATTACAGTACTGCGAAATATATTATGGGTGTGTACGCGTACACAATCGACCATGCGCTGAGAACTTCATAACGCGCACTGAACCAAGCAAAGATAGATGCACTCGAATGTAAATAGTAATTTTACTGTGAATTTCGAGTCAAACAAAAACCTGATAGTAAGACAAAATACGGGCCGGAATCCGGGAAAAAAGACCATTGTGAGCTAGTCCTGCACTTCGCGTTATTTACCTTGCGAGTACAACGGTGGTGACCACCGTCAGACTCCCTCGCACGAGATTTCTAATCTCGACGAGTTGCAAGCTCTCCGGAAAACACGTGTACCCGCCTACAATACGCCCGGTGGCGACTCGTACCGGTCACGCGGTGGAATACATTTTGCATATGAGCGCATAGAATCAGGGCGAAGAGCGGAGTGGGAAAGGGAAATATACGTATAACAAGAGAAACCGAGACCACCGCTTCTGCGGACCGTCATCCTCTCCTCTGCACTGGCGGCATTGTTTCAGGGGTTGCTCGTACCAGAAACTGGGCCGAGAGAGAGAAGATAGGGTAGGCGCCGTGGTACATTTAATTTCTCGCATTTCACTCGAAGAGCGGCTCGGTAGCGAATGCCACGCGTTCGCAGGAGTCGTCGCGTCGTTGCGAAGGAGTCGCAGGAAGGATGCGCATGGTATTAATGCAAGTTGAACTCTCTGCACCGTTGCAGTGCGGTGTGGCAGAGCTGCTGCTTTTCCTGAATGGAAACGCCGCTACCGAATAACCGGAAGCTCCTTCTCCGTGCCTGGGAGATAAAGCTCCCGCGAAAAATCACTGCTCCTTCGGGAGCACAATCTCAGCTGGGATCGAGTACGAACCCATTTCGCGGCGCCTTGATTCCTGTACCTCGCCCATACAGATCAGATCCTCAGAGTGGGGATTCAGAGAGGTATTCCTGGATATCAATGAGGATTCTGAAGCGCTCCCTTTTTCATGTGCCCTCTGGTTGCCGCCGATGCTCGTCCCGAACCGGAAAATACACTAAGTAGAACGTGGCCCGTACCAGTCAGACGTGCAATACTCTCGGTGCAACTGTATTGTGCATGTCTCGGCGCGTGAAATATCCAGCGCATTTTCCAGATTTTCATTTTCTTCACTCATTCTGACGATTTTACTGAAGCAATTGCGAAGGTTAAATACGTAATTTTCACAACCTGAGGAAAAACTGGGTCAGATTACTGTCTCTGACTCTTCAAAATTGCATCGCCAAGTAGCCGTAGTGCACAAAGCAGTTTTGCGTTACCTCTTTGAAATTCGACCGGGCGAAACAATAGCAAGAGTGCAAGGCGCTCGCTTTGAAAGGCATTTTTCGAGTGAAAGCGCAGCCAGTAATAACCGGCGTATAACAGTTTAATTTGGCAACAGTAAAACGTCCATCTACCGGGAAGGGAAGGGGGTGCGCGCGGCGCCAATTAAGAAGAGAATCTGCGAATTGCGCCGAGACTGAATGCACGAGTGACAAAAGAGCTACAGAGTTTGCGATACAAAAGACACGAGCAGCAGTAGTAGACAGAAAAGAGGCTCGGCGACGGACCGAAGAAGGATGAGGAGCAATAAGAATGATGTAGCAACGCCAGCAGAAAATACCCTCCTCCACCGAGAGAAAGAGTGAGAGAGAAAGAAAGCGAGGAGAGAGTATGCATCGCATGGCAGCAATGGAGCACACTTAAAACGGAATAAGCAAGGAGCAGCTATCGCTTAACACCCTCCTCGCGATGCTAATTAGAGATTAGACTTGAACAGTTCGGTTTCAAGCGAAACAGCCCCCTTAATCCAGGATAACTTTCACCTTAATCTTTGCACGAATTTAGAGCCCGATTTTAAGCGTCCAGCTTGCTCTCCGTCAAGGTAATTAATGCTCTAAAGGGTGGCTGGCAGTATCCGACTACGCGCGATCTGTCTACCGCGAAATAATTCAATATCGAACTACACGTGGCAATGAGAATCTCCTCGTATCCGAGGAACTCGAGTACGATCCAATCAGCGCCTAATCGCACAAACAACCACGCAAGTCGTCGAATGAAACTCTGCGAAGTTGTCCTCTTTCTACACCTCGAGTCAATTTCTCCTCGGCGGTCTCCGTCGTACTCGCTACCCGAGCAACAAACCAACGAACCAACCTCCCGGAAACCGCAGCGCCGCTTGGCGCCGTCAAAATTTGCGCTTGGGAAAGGGTAGTCAAGCTCAGCTTTAAGGCTGCTTCTCGTAGCAGCTTGACGTAGCGGTTCTTTGAAAGAATTTGCGCGGGAGCGAGAGTGCGAAAGCGTCAAGGTAAAAAGGGCTAGGGCACCACTACCTTCGGTGTGGCTCGTATATCGTCAGATGGGATAGCTCCTTCTCGAGTAGCGAGGGAGAGGAAATCACGCAGACCTTGCCACCGCGATTTACGAAGGCTTTATCGCGCGTAGCTACCTCGCGCACTACTATGTGTATGTGTGCACCAGTAGCTCGCCACCGACTCTGCCACCGCTCGAGGAGGGCGTATAGTAATTTAGTGACAAACGAGTTCTGCGGAGTATATAGCCTAGCCGCCCCTCTACGTCCACCCTGTTAAATAGCCGGTTACGACTTCGTCGTATATCTCTCGGGCGTAACTATCGCAGGGATAAATTCCCGTTCGAGGTGCAATTTGCGCTCTCTCTCTCTCTCTCTCTCTCTCTCTTCTCTCCTCTCATTTCCCATCTCTTTCCCTATCTCTCGTACGTCTCTCTGTCCCGGCTGAGCTGTAGTGGCCTGGCTAAGAGGCTTCTAGTCGGGCACTATCACTTGGATCCTGGCTGCTCCTTTGACTCCGTCGCTGCCCACCCTCGATTCCAATCCCGGTAAACGACCTGCTAATGAATCCTCCCAGCTCCGTGCCCGTCGAAGCCTCCGGTACGGGGCGAGCTATCCGAGTCAGCCACGCACGCGAATCCTGTTGCTCGGCTGTGCGAGAGTGCGACGGAGATCGCTAACGCTTTTTCATCGAGCTCCTTCATTTGCATAATGCACCGACATCGAGCGCGATGTGTTTGCACGCCGATAAAAAGCTGATTAGATTCGCCCGGGTGGGAGTTTACCGTGCTGCCGGTAATATCGTTCGGACGCTGCTGTTAATTATTACTTATAGATTCAACCGATAATTGCTTAAGTCCAACGGCTGTAGGAAGTCGAACATGGAGCTGGTTATGGGCTAGAGGAGCGTGTTAAAACATCCTCACGAATTAACGGGCACGACACTACACGATATAAAATGCGTTTGTTTCACTATTTATTGCTTTCCGATAATCCCCCGGTGAAACCTTAACAGAATTGGGCGGCTAAACTTGCACCATTTCCACCCCCGCCGTTCTCGGCCGGATTGTTTTCAGCGAGGTAGATTGAAATATTGTTGGCACGAGTGATTTTCCAGCGATGATTGCTGCGTTGAAAAACTGCGAGTCTCTACTGCGCGCTGGCGACAAAACAAGGGAAGCGATGGAAAAATAGTCGGGATTGCGAGCTACGAAGGGAATCGAGGACCGTCCGCGATGCACTCGAGAAAAATAAATAATCGTAATTGCGGGTTCGACTGTTCGGACATGACGTTAAAGAGGAAAACAAAATTACGAGACCACGGTATTACCTGTGTGGACAATGCTTTCTAGCTACCCTCTAACCGATACATTCTTCTCGTTCACCTATTTTTCTTCGACCCTCCTTTTGAGAGGAGACCAACCGATCGCGGTTCAACTACTTATTTATTCATACAGTCACTTTTCACGGAATCTTCCCGCGATATTGTATGCTTTGTCGGTAGTACCTCGGCTACTCTAGTGGTGTGCATTTGTGTTCTGCCCGCGTAGTACGGTGATCAATGATTGCGGGTAATGCTAGTCTGAATAGTCGAATCTCTTTCAGGCCTGCCAAAAATCTTCCATTCAGTCGGGGTCGCCTGCCTGACGGGCTGTATACTCATGCTCTTTTTTCTTCTCTCTCTCTCTCGCTCTCTCTCTCTCTGTTAGTCAGTATAACAATCCACTGCCTTTCGAAATACCCTCGGGCAAGGTGTTCCAAACGATTTTAAGTACACTTTAACAACCGCCCATTCAATCGACTTGGTTAAACGATGTCAAGTGGTGCTCCGGATTATGCTATTTACATTGTATTCAAAGCTATTTCCCGCAATAAATGCCAATATTTTTTCTTTCTTTGAAAAAAAAATCCACTTTCCACCCCTGGTAAGAAAGTTCGGGCGTGTTGGCCAGTGAAAACTCGGTGTCGCCGAATGGCTCCCTTTAAAAGAAGATTCACCGACTCTCTAATTATTCTTTTGAATTTCTTCGGTCGCTAGTATTTACGGCCCCGGCGGCGCCGTTGTAAGCTCCAATTCAATTAGATTCAATTGCCAGAGATACGGGAGTTATTAAAAATTAACGTGAAATTTTAATTAAATGTAAGCAAAACACTGCCAGAGAGATAGCAACTCGGCAAGAAGGGAGGAAGAGACCCACTAGGGAATTGAGATCCGGAAAATCTGTTTGATTCGCAGCCCTGCTGCTATTCGGTGTCACCGTGACTCTCATTTTTCCACTCTGACTAACAGTACTCAACTTCCTCTCATCCTCTTCATTCCGCCCTGGGTCCCACCCTTATTTACACCTTTATTCTCTCCGAGTCTCATCTTTTCTCTCTCGTTTTTCTCTCCGGCTGCGTGACAGCCTGTTTAACGTATTAATGTATGCGGGCGTGTCGCCGGCCTAAAAAACGTTTGGCCTCGGTTACGAGCGTGTCAAAAGACAGCGCAGAGCCCCTCGTTGGTTCCGGAGTGCTCTATTACAGAGCAGGCAAATGTGAGAGGGGGGTTAAGTGCACGGTTAACCGATGCTGGCCCACCGGGGCCCTAGGGTTCAGCCCTCATCGGTAACAGTTACGTACCCCGACGTAGAACGTGACAACCTAGAAAACAGGTTTTGCTCTAGATGACTGGTGCGCGCGCGCCATGGTATCGTTAACTGGGGTGAAGACACCGTTGAAAATGTATGTTGGGCGCGGCTGTCTCTTTTATGGACGCATTATACCCTGCCGGCTGCCGTTCATCCGAGTCACGTAAACATTAACGTAATTAAAGCATTGGCGTCGAATCAACGCGCAAGGGTAGATAGTCCCATTGGCAAGCTTATCTCCGGTTGATACTCGAGTATCGATGTATACCGCCGATAAAAATTCATCGGTGCTCATTCATGAGAATTACAATTTTATGAAGGTGTCTCGGGCTGGCAAATAAAAACGGCAGAGACGATAATACCAACGAACGTGTGTTAGAGTGCGAGCGAGTTCATTAGAAATAATGAAGAAAGGATTTGTAAAAGGTCCGAACGATGGAAATTTAGCATCGCCGTTGACAAAGCTTGTTTTTAATTAAAACTACGACTCCACTTATCGTGGGATTTCGTGTCCCTCTCGCTTTTGATCCCGCTGGATTTCTTGATAGCCGGTGGATGATAGTGGTGGGTGTCTTCGCGGCGGAAGCGTGCGTGTGACGTGCATTTCGAGCGAATTTAATTAAAACCTCGGCCGCCTTTTCTTTAATTACACGCGAAATTATATAGCATGGCTGGTGTCATGTGTAGTGTAGTACTCCCTAGCTGTTTGCACCTCGAATAAAGTAGTTTCCCCCGCGTGTACATTTTCGCGACGGATTTTAGACGAAGCCTGTCGTAATTAAGTTCTAGTTATTTTTTTCTTTTTTTCGATTGGCTCGGTACTTTAGCGCTGCTACTTAAAGCTTTTCCCATTAACATTTTCCAACGTTCGCTGGCTCTCTAAAGGAGACGCATGAAAATCAGCTTACGAGTTAGTCCAAGTTATTGCAAATTCGCCGTCGCTGGAAAATAATTCATTGACTGTTTAATGGGTTAGCAATTAGTCCCACGGTGCGTCCGACCCACGGAAAGCTTCTTGCAAGAAAGCCGCCGCATCCTATTACCAATTCTAACGGGATGGATGCTAATTAATTTTCTACAATAATCCAAACTCGCAGCCTGACATTAGCGAAAATGTAACGTCAACATTTTGCAAAGGCTCCAAAGCCACCTTAATGGAACTTTGCATACCTTTAACAATGGCTGAATGCAGAACAGGATGAGCAAGCAATTTTGCAGTCCACTGACATATTCCATCTCCGGTTAAACGTATACCGATAACCAAATTAGTCAAAATATTCAGGAATTTCATTGAAATCTCTTTCAATGCGTATAAACCAGAGAGAAAAAAATCTATCGACAACAGATGAATATTTTGAGTTAAAATATACTCTATCGCGTGTAAAACAGATATCAGGCACTGTAAGGTCTCGTAAGCAGAGGTTTAACTTAATGGCACTACCTCGAATTATCTAATCAACGGTTGCCTTTTTGCGAGAGAGAATTTCGCCGGTGCCTTCGCTACAGTTTCTGCACGGAGAAGGACTAGAACCCCCTGTGTCCTGGCGCTTAACAATTTCACAAGTTTCTTGTTCGGACGATTGGGGAGGGAGGCAGCTTACAGTTTACGCGGTGGCTTTGTTTCCACTCGGAGCCACTTGCGAGTTCGTAAAACCGTCCGATCCTCGCCGCGGAGAGTGTCTAGGGAAATTCGGTAGCTAAGGCCGATGATATTCACCCGAATCAATCTACCATAGTTTCTCTCCCTCGCTCGCATTAAAATCAGCCTCGCGCGTATAGTTTCTGTTCTTTCAACCAATTCGACTATCCGTCATCATTCTTCCACCGAATGTATTAACAACAACGCACATCCAACTCGCTTCTACCCCCGTAAAAACCTGCAGGTAGGAAAATGTTCAAATGACAAATGTTCGCGGAGGGAGGTTTTTCGGTTGAAAAAAAAGCGCGGGACAGAAAAAAAACACAGGAAAAAAGGCAATATCGAGAAGAACGTTTCCGAGCCACGCTACAATGTTTTTGGGTCGGGTGCAGGGTGTGCGAAACGCACGGCGAGTGGTGGGTCGATAAAAACCGGAGGAAAAAAAAAAACTTGTCAATTAGAGAATGACGAACGACAAGCTCTTTCGAACTATCATCCATCTATGGCAACCACGGGAAAAGAGAAAGCATAGTGCGTGTGACACGTGCGCGTTGAGAGAGAAGCCTTACGACGTAATTCCGCGGCGAATATGCGCGTAATACGCGCGCAAATTTCCGCTTTCCTTGGTAACCGCAATTTTGCTCGGCATTAAGCTTGCCCTTCCGTCATACCGTCAGCCAAATTGATAATAGTCCGACGTGAATGTCTGCTGTTAAACGCTCGAGACAATGAAGTAGACGAGGTAACGTAAGTGACCCTGATCCACTGACATAGGTGCATGAATCCTTGATCCTCTCGCATAGCTCTCGATCCTAATACCGCGTTATCCAGTGGTTCTCTCTCATATACAGATTTTATTTCATTCCACTGGCGGACGGTGAAATGAACTGCGAAAGCGGCGAAGGATAATACCGCGGCGAGGTACATATCGAGTGGCACGGGAACAAAATTGCCAGCGGCCAGGGAAAAAGAGGGCAGGAAACATGGATATGCAAAAAAGTTGGCGTGACATCGCGGGCCAGTGTTTGAGGGACATCTGGACTGGAGCGCGCTCGTAAAAATCGCGCACGATGACTTTGGGCATCTATAACGAGTCAAGAGAGACAGAGAATTTGAGCAAAGCGAAAGTTCGCGTTGGGACTGGCGGACCCGTAAATGTTGATTTATTGCGAGTTCTTACGATACTCGGTTCTCTTGCGTTTTTACGGTGTCGCTTATCGGAGTTGGCAGCTTGCCGTTAAGATGCGCAAATCTGAATGAGCTATTCGGACACGGTGTTGAGCGCGGTCTCTTGCCGCTGAAAATCTAGTGGCGCAGGCTGCGCGGGTGACGCTCTGAAACAAGAGAAAATTGGCTGCAATGGTGTACAGGCAGCTCGCTCTCTTGCGCGCCCTTCGCTAATTGCGTCACCATTCGCGAATTAGACGCTGCTAATTACACCGGCAATCCTGAAAATTTTCATAAAGCGCGATAAAGAAATTAACGAGCGGCAGGATTAAAACGGCCGAAATCAGGTGCACTTTAGAGCGTCGTAGAGCCCTCGCTAAATTCCCACAAAAATTTCCATAAAACGCCTTTCTCTATCTCTCTCTCTCTCTCCCTCGGCCCCTTTTCTCCTCTCAATTTTTGAGTGGCGGTCAGAGATACTGGAAACTGGCGGCGAAAATAACTAATTGGAAAGTGGTTCCGTATCAAATGGAGTTGAAGCGCGCGCGGTTGCTGCAATCAATAGCATATCGCGTAGTAGACGTAGCGTACCGTATGGCGTGTGTATCACCACCTCGGCAAAACGTTTAACCGAGAGTGCGGATTGAGTTCACCGTTTCAGCGAAGCCTGCAACTGGCGGCGATGCCGAGCCAAACGAATTGCCGAAAAATCAGAGAAATTCGAGATTCAAACCTCCCGTGAGATTGCATAACACTGTGCCGCGTCCGACTCCGACTTTGAAGCGCGCTCGCGTGTACGGCTATTAGAATAATTGCATACACCTCGATCATCTCCACGCACCGCGCGCAATTAGTAATGCTCGGTACCACCGGAATTAACTGGTATTATACCACGGAGACTCGAGCTTCCATTGGATCTACACCCTCCATCCGCC
Organism: Trypoxylon attenuatum; assembly: GCA_963989405.1. Classification (NCBI taxonomy): domain Eukaryota; kingdom Metazoa; phylum Arthropoda; class Insecta; order Hymenoptera; family Crabronidae; genus Trypoxylon; species Trypoxylon attenuatum. Next base: position 4,649,495 of record OZ022488.1, on the reverse strand, counting down.
AATTACTCTCGGTTACGTAACGGGAGCTTGGCCGATGACACGCGCGGACGAGCGATAGAAAGCTAAAAAAACAATAGGGTGAAAGATGAAGACTAGAATGAGGGAACGAGAGATCCAATGCCTGAACGGAGTAGAATTATTCATAAGAGCTTTAGTTACAGGACAAGCAGTCAGAGGAGAGGATTTCCATGGAGTCTGATTAAGGAAGCTGGCTAGCGGGTGAGGAGGCGACTCGACTCGGCACGACTCGGTACGACGCGATGCGACGTCTTGCGCTTGTCCGCTGAATACAGCCGGATATGCCCACTCCGGACGTGCAGACCAGAGAGAGCATGAATTTGTGCAAACAAAGGAGGTTGCAACAGCGAGCGGGTGAGAGAGGCGAAAGGAGGCGATGCAGCGCGCTGGCCCGACCGGAGAGGACAGACCAGGAACATTGCAAAACGTGTGTATCTTGGCGGAACGTGGCTGACATAAGGGGTTGCCAAATTAAACAAGGGCCTAAGGGCCGCTTCTAATTTACGAACTCGAGCAATTCAACCCTCTTCCTATTCCATTCATCGCACGGTACTCGAGCGAGAATTAGGTTCGACTGGAAAATACCCTGGGTCTTTAACTTGAAATATTTATGTTTTACACGCTAGGATCGCTGGTAGATGCAAGTGGCAATTGTTTAAATATTAGTTACGGTCGTTTCAATCGTCAGAATCTTCCGGCAGTTGACGAGACCTCCGAGAGGAAATAGTCCTGCGAATTTCCGGCAGCCGGATAAACGGTGTTGCGCCCAGTACAGCTGCAGCGAACAATGCGCTACGACTAGCCAGCCTTGACTCAGTAACGCGGGTTACAGCCACAGTATTATCGGCATTGCGTCTAATTATTTGACATCTTAGATTAACGCGTCTCGCGCAGGCAGATTATCGCCGCGAGACTAGGCCTCGGGCATTGTTGAATTCGCAATTCTCCAGTGAACGCTTCCGAACTGACGATCCAAAACTCGAATTTAAAACGGGTGAGAGAACGATGAAAATTAATTTTCGGGTTGGGGGAATTGGATTAGGAAACCAAGCAGAAAATGGTGGTAAGTGGTATTGGTCGAGGCAGCAAGCCCTCCAACGCTCTGGTACACTCGAATCCCAGTTGGTACTGTGAAAGTGCATAAACGATTCGAACGGACGGTTGGTTGGTTGGTCGGTCAGCCGGTACGTAACGATGCGCTTCATCAAAAGTTACTGCCAGTAAGAAGATTATTGCTCTCGGAATTACCGAAAGGCGATGGAGGAAGCCAGCCGGCTAGAGGCAGGCTGGTCCCATTCGACCCCATCCGCCTTCTCCATCCGAACCGTGGACATCTCCTCGAGTACGAAATGCACAATTTCCGTTCTTCCGGCGCACGTAGCTTATCTTTCGTCTGCAGCGGCACGTGACTTTCGACGTTAAGTACAATCCTCGCGCGGCTGTGCTTTCCTTGTAACCTGGCTCAGATAACGGCCCGCGGAGCACTTGCGCCGATATAAATTCATATTACTGTACCGCCCACCCACACTCACAGACACAAAGAGAACTCTATGCCCGACCACGGTGCTTTTTCCTTCTGTTCCCCAGTCCCACGACCCACGACCCACGACCCTCGACTCTCGATCCCCCTCCTGCCCCACCGGCAACTCTCTAGTACTGTCACAGTGCTCCGGATACAACAAAAGTTTCGAGATACCGCTTACGAGGATATACGTACCGAGGGGTTGCCTCGGTGTTCACTTGAAATTTCAAGCCAGTATTCTATTAGGTTGATCCGGCCGTTTGCTTTCACGGTGCAGCAAACTTCCGAGTGAAATAAATTTCGCCTTTTGAAATTCCTTCCGGAGACTTGTTCACTGAGTGGTCTAATTTCCCTATGTTCTAATTTCCAGGACTAATTCTACGCCCACTGCGGTTGGGAATGAGCGGCAGAGAGGAGGGAAAGAAAAAAGGGAAGGCAGAGAGAATGTCCGAAGAAATCTCGCATTTGCGAGGGAAATCAGAAAAAAGGCCGAGCTTCGCGAACTTTTGACCCTCGGTGTATGCTGGACGACAAGGGGCCAGAATTACGCGAGCCTTTTTTCCGTCTCCGCGTGCTCTTTTACCCGTTCTTTTACCCACTATTTTTTCCGCTCGCCACTATGCGCAGTCGCGAATTTTCCTCGAAATTGCGAGAATACCGCTGTGAAAGAGAAAGAGAGAGAGAGAGAGAGACCAATGCTAAAGAGGATTTGATCTGAGCTAAAGCCTTCTCGTTTTTCACCGAGGACCAGAGAAACGCCTTCTCGTCACTTGTATGTATGTACACAGTTCACCTGGAAGCCTATGCTAAGCGGTTCATGGCCGATAGTTCGGATAACCGAGAGATGGTGTCACGAGCTAGCTCGGGCAAACGATCCTTCTTGCTGACAGCGTCGCTCGGATCCGAATATTGCGACACTCGAAATCAGCTCGAGCTGCGATCGATATTCGACCGAGGTATAGCCTCTAACGATGCGATATCACTTGGATATGCAATTACAGGCAAACTCGAAATGCTCGGTTGGTTGTTTGCAACGATATCGGCATTGTATCGGCTTCTCGTCACCTTCAACCATTTCCCGTTGAAAAAGAGTAAACCTCCCGATTGCATATCACATCGGAACCACAATTTTTTTTCTCCCCCCCCTCGAAAAAAAAGCACAACCAGCGCCGCGAAGCACTGTCGATAAAGGGCTCGAAATAACGGGGAACGCTCGGGAAAGAAGCCCGATAGGGAACCGGTGGTAATAAAGTGTTATAAAAGTTCTTTCGCCCCAGGGGAAAAAGGAAAGCAGGGAAGTACATTTTCCACGGTTCGAGAACAGAGATATTCGCGGTAAGCTTTTGAAAGATTGCCGGAAAGTGTCTCGGTCAGCGCGAGTGGGTGCGAGCTATTGGCACACCATTGATATCGGGCTCGGCGCGAATGTGCACGAATCTAGGTTAACAGTCGAGTTAATTTCCTGACGTAGATAGTCCACGTAGATATGCCGCGACCGCTGTCGCCGCATTTGTATTCGGCTTTAGTTATTGCGCAAGGAAATTCGTGGATCAAGCGAGCGTCATACTCGGACCGGGTGCCTACCGATCATTCCACCCCCGGCAATTTGTTCGTCCCGCCAAATGGTACCGAAATCACCCAGTTATTGGAAATAGCGCGGTGCTTATCGCGAAAGAAAACGTGCGCCGAGGGAGACGATAAGGAATCGAGTTCCATTTGGGCCGCATGAAGGAGAAAGGAAGAGAGGAAAAACAGCGGAAGTCGATGAAAAAACTTGGCGTGTTAACGACGAATCAAGACATCTTAATGTGTGGTAAAAGGAACGGTGTCGAGGGTGTGCGGAGGGTGGCCATGGAAAGTGACCATAGAGGGTGACCATGAAGAAAGATCCTCATATTCAAACTTCCAACATTCGCGTACAGTCAGTCACCTGCGTGCGCGACATTGCGTGCTGCTGACCTTTTTAATGGCCGGCCAGAATTGCAAATGTTCACCGGACGATATTGTTACGCGTCTCTCCCTTTCTTCGGGGTACGTGCCACACGCCAGGGAGGGTACTTTCCCCTGGTTTATTTATTTCGGATCTCCCAGTATCCCTCTTGGCCCGTCCTCGTGTATTTAACGCGCAGGACTTCTCTCGTTCTCTCTCGACCTCGGGCGCTGGCACCCGAGACAATTAATGTGACCTCTCGTTTATCTCGTCGCTGATGCGGGCAAGCCCTTCCAGAGGTGCGGTTAAGCTTTACAAAGATATCTATATAGCTCAGAGTCATTCCAGTTTGTCTGTCGGCGAAGACACAAGACAAATATTTGATTCCCTTAGAACTTCGCCTCTAAGCTCGTAGAAGTTCGCATTCGGCGGAATCAATCAAGAATGAAACGATCGAGAAGCGGTGAGTGGTTGACACATGAAAAGTTAGATTCGGGGATGCGATCAGCTGTAAATTTGCCGGGCACTCCTGCAGTCCTCGCAGGTTCTCTATACCCCATGGAAATTCACGGGATAGTTGATTACCGTAGCGATTCCCATTGGTCACGATTTCCATTGGGAGCCGATCCAAGTCAGTACTACTAATTAGCATAACAATTACTCAATTAATTAATTCTATGCATTGCCGGCGTCGATACAATTGATTAGCACTTACTGCCCGAAGTCCGACTCCCCCCTCCCCCTCTCACTCACTCTCTCTCTCCCTCTCTCTCTCTCTCTCTCTCGACCGCTGCGGCCGAGCAACCGAACGCGACTCAAGCAACCCTCTTCACAGCTGTCCGTGTTTCACTTCTCGCGAGCCACTTCGCGCGCACTCTCCTTTGTAATGCTAATTCACCCGCGATGAATATTACATTCATCCCAGCAAAGCAGATCCTCGAGATTTGCGAGAGAGCGAGACAGAGAGAGTGAAGGAAAGATTCGTTTGAAATTTGTGTTTTATATTCGACACTGCCAACGGCACGCTCGTGATGACGTAGCAACTCTAACGGGGTAACGAGATCCGTCGCATCATCGAACCGATCGGAGAAGCCGTTAGTTGAAGGAACTTCCGAGCAAAGGACTTGTCAGCTCGTAGCACTTTAACTATCCGTAGTTGGAATACAAAGGACCTCCCAGGTTTCATGGGAGATGCGTTCAACCAATGCACTCGCCAAGCCACAATTCTTGTCACTTGCCTAAAGGTAATCCCGAGACAACGACTCGTTCTCTGAGCCCTCCGATTTATCTCGAAAACAAAACCCTTCCAGTTTCACCTGGAAGGATTACTCGAACGAATGCAACTGCTGCAATTCGATTCAATCTTTTATATTCACCAGAAGTAAATCTCGCAAGGTAGAACAATGTGTTGTAGGTAGGATTGAAGGTATAATCGTAAAGCAGGAGCGACGTAGGTTTATCCGCGGATGCGTACTTGGAAGAGAATATTAAGTCGCAGTAATGCGAGTCGCGATAAGGATAACGCGGTTCCAGAGGTGCCTTGTGGTTTATAGCTGTCGCTGGGCTCCTGCATTTCCTGGCAATTCGAGGGTACGTAACTGACCGAGACGCAATCCTCTAGCAATAAGTATGTAGGACAGGTGTCCTTTAGCTGCGTTACGTGACCCTCGCGGGCCCTCTAGTCGGCGCGAGAGGGGAGATCCACAATCGATAAGTTCGCGGTGCCGGCAGGTAGTATGTGAGTTTCTTGCTCCTTGCTCCTTGCTCCTTTCGACGACAGCTTGTACCGGAAGATTGAGCGAGCACTTTGGCTTTTATTGTCCCCGGAGCAGGAACTATGGCCACCAGCGTCGAGATCTCTATGGTCAGTGGGGCCAGTTATACGGAGGAACCGCACGCTGCTCGATAATGTAATAGAATTTGAGAAAAAGAGAGATAGAAAGAGAGAAAGCTCGAATCACAGCATTGCTCATGGCTCTTTTCTCCCAGCTTCCAACAGATATTAATCTCTGATGTCTTTGTTAGAAATCGAGCTTGACGTCCTTTCGCCAACCACCGCACCTCTCGATCTCTATTGTGTCTCGAACTAACGCGGAACATTTCTCCGAAAGAGTTTTCCAAACAGTTTATTCTTCTGACTGGTGCAGTGAGAAGTTGCGCAAAATTTGAGGATAAGGTGTTACACAGTTTTAACTGGGATATTCGTGCGGCAAGTTCCGACCGAGAAGTTGAGCCAACTTCTGGGGGTCATTTTGAATAGCCATTCCAAGGGAATATTGTCTGACGTTTGGGTAATGTAGGGTATAATGCGTGGGATAATGCGTGACTGAGGGTGAATTATACGTGGACAAAGGGTCGCACGCGAAGCATACGCGGGAATTCGAAATGGTACTCGCATCCCAGCTGATTTATAACTACGCTCGGTCCGCGACTGTTAAAGCACTTTGCTGCTAATGACAGGATTGAAATGACAATGAGCACAGAAGAGAGATACGTAAAGCGAAGTCTGTCGGCGAAGTCAAAGAGACAAACGAAGCACACCGGGGCCGGGGGGTAAAGCCAATAATTACATGCGCACCTGTAGCTAAAATCCTCTGTCGAATTCCGCTGCAATTCAGCAATGAAACTATACGAATCGCGATTCGACACAACAATTTGCTTTGAAATAGCATTTTGGAATCCTATGAGAAAAACTCGGCGGTGAGTGAAACTGCTGAGCTACTCTCAGCTTTCGGTAGGGTGTATTTAATTAATTAGAGGGATTAATTCGACGGAGGACAAGTCGTATGAACCTTGGGCGCTATTATGCGCTATTTAACAAGCACACGCTTATACACGACCACCTTAGCCACCTTGTGTGCTGCGCATATTCAAATTTACGGATTCTCCACGAATAGCATAAGCAACCATTTTGACAATTTATGTAATAAAGACACTACCTCGGCAGGAATGCTCGTTGCATAAACTTGAGAGAGCAGCGAGCTTGCAACACTGCAGCTACAATAGAACACTCTCTGTGTTTCTCTCTCTCTCTCTCTCTCCCTCTCTCTTCTCCGGCGTTTTCTGGCAGCGTGCGCGGATTAAATTACTGATTTCAAGCGAGCTCTTTTTCCGCAGGAAACCATTCGAAATCTGCGAACAAACAGGCCAGTGCCGTACGCGCCGAAATTAAAAATACACAGTTTTAATTCCGAAGGAAAAAATTTGAGGCAGATGTAACCAGAAGGAAAGAATTGGTGAGCGAGAATCAATGATGGTATCGGGGTGGTATCGAAGTCTAGAGATGAAAGCCGACAGCGGCCAGTTAAAATTTCCATATTGGTCACAATGGAACCTCGGACTGCGATACTAGGGAGCTTTGGTGGTCCAGTGTCCTGGCCCAAACCTGCATTCAAGTTCCGTCGAGCGGTTTGACTCTGAATCACAATTAACGGCAACGCGTCTGCGAAGCTGAGCGAATTGACTCCTTCCTGCGAATTCGCCACCGCGCCGCGCGAGTTCCGCTCTGGTGACTCCGCATCTGCATCCTCTCCTCGAACTTCGGCCGATCAATTGAGCACGGCACACTGGAGTGGCTTTCTCTCTCTCTCTCTCTCTCTCTCTCTCTCATTCGCCCGATTGACACAACTCAATCAGACTATTTGGATTGTGAGTCGATTGCAACTTCGCAATTAAATTTCTAATAATTCCAATATCGAAATATTTTTAAAAATTGGAATTCAAAAACACACGATGAACCGATAAAGCGATGAATGTTGTATGTTAGCAAAGTACGCTATAAACGATTTGTTACTCGAATTTCCGTTTGAATTCCGAAAAATCTGCTCGCTAGTGAATCATTCGAGCAGAGTCACTTGGTGCGAAAAGAATCGAGATGGAGGATTCCGATGAACGTTAACACATTCTCTCTCACCATTTAGTGCAATTTAGTACTTTATAGCGATTTGTCCAGTGTACATGCTCTCGCACATACATCCGAGGCTCCGGAATGAGTGATCAAAGCGAGTCGCTCGCCACCCGGGTTTATTTATCCTGTGCCGTGGTGCACACGATGCATGCATTCACGCACCAGCGCGTCGCGAGCGGTACACGCGCGATTCCCCGCTTTTCGCGAGACAAGCTTTTGCCCACGCCCGGCTGCAGAATCGGAAAAATCCCACACTGGACTTCTTCATGGCTCTTTGCACCCCATTTCAGGAACGAACTTCACTCTAGCGCTGCTCTCATCGGCGCATTCCCAGCAGCCCTAAAGAACCACGGTAATTCCCAGCTAATTGTTCGCGTAATTTCTCCCTGTTAATTTGGCTAAATACGCCGGGCGTTCGTAAAGCCGGTGCTTAGAATATTGTTGAAACGATTACTGACGGGGCATCCTGGAAATGGCGTGCTAATATCAATGGTTAATGCACCCACACATACCAATGAGGGTACCGAGTGCGATGCATTAACACACTCAAATAAGTGAGGCCTTTCATTTGCGATTCCGGAATACACAGCGGAACATTGTTCACGGTAGATCGGTAGATCTTATTTTCAGCGCACGAGCGGCAGTAACGAGTTACGTGGTCAGATATCGTATTAGCGGGAATTTCGTTGGGAAATAGGAGGCCACAGGACGATGTGGTGCTGGTGGTGCGACGAGGGAGAATAACCGAGGGGGCAAGTCGAGGCTATGGATATCAAGCACTGTATTACCAGGGAGATTATTGTGCGCTAATGAGCACCGCGGTGCATAAGTAAGAGCGCGGGCAACGTGCCGAATGAAAATTAGAAGGCAGCTACGGAACTGTGGGTCCGACAGTCAATGAGGAAGGTGCGACGAGGACATCAAATAGAAGAAGACGAAGAAGAAGAAGAGCAAGAGAAAGAGAACTGAGAATAAAGAAGTGGGAGAGACATGCGTGACAAAAGTTATAACGCGAGTGTAAACGATGCTCGAGGCTCGGCCTTGCTCGCTCGAAGAAATGGGGATCGAGAGAAAGAGGAGAAAACGAGAAAAGTCGCTTATAGACGAAGAGGGCAAAAGTTGAAAATGGTTATCAAGCCCGCGCCTCGAGATCATCCGGTTGGATTAGGTCATACAGGTTTTATGTCGGCGCGACGCGGCGCGGCCTAGCCGTTCTCTCGAGCGTTAATGGCATTAATTATGCAGGTAATTAACATTCGAGCACCCCCTCGCGGATATCATTTTACCGGGGGTTCCCCCTTTCGCCATCAATCTAGTCGTGTCAACCCGCTCTACTCTACGGGGTCTACGATGTCGTGGCTCGATACGGCTCTTGTCGAAGTGTACAGTGAGCCGCTACTGGTGCTTTAAAGCCGAGCGTTTACCTTCGAGCTCGCCTAATGCCCGCGCCACGTGCACACTCTTTTATCGCTAATGCGCCCCGGCGAATTTAATTCCTCGACCGCGCGAGGGTTCGTTCCCTGCGAGTATGGATGATTTTCACCCTCCAGAGCAAACATCCCTTCCCCGACCTCGACCCCGATCCCAGCGTAGAGGAGCGCTGCGAAATAATCCAGATTTCATTTTCCCCAGGACGCGCGTGCCAAGTTAAACAATTGGATTTTCGAGCGAATTAGTTTATCGGCCGCGGTCCTGGTAAGTCGAGGATTTTCCAAAATCCCGGTTGACCGGCACGAAATAACGCGGGAACCAATTTCCCGGCTGTGTACAAGAGAGGGAGAGAGAGCGAAAAAGAGAGAGATTTGCGCGTAAAAACGATTCTCCAATGAACCGTGAATCAATAATTAACAGGTATTACGAGAATCGATTGTTTAACCGTACCGCGGTACGCGCACGGCTCGCAATAATGAAGTTGGTGGATTTTTTGACGCGGAAGACAATCCTGGGAGGCTGTATATATTAAATGCAACGCGAGGCGATTGCGTTGGACTACTCCTTAATTAGCGGGGCACTCAAGTTCCGCGAGAAGGCAATCGAGATCGAGGTTCGAGATCGTGGCGGGGCCAGCAGAATTCAATGGCAGGACGAACACTATGAGCTGTCGAAATTCCCCAGAAGGAATGCCGAGAGGATTATTACGTCATTTTGGGAAGTTTCGCGTTCAGGTGGAACCGAACGTGAACCTCCGGCTGCTCTCGGGGTTCGCATTGGCACGTTCCGCGGTAACGCCTCTGCCCGACTAACTCGGCGGCCACCTGAATATTCATGAGACGATCTCTGCGGCTTAAAGCACAGTTCACATGGCATATTGTCGCGCGAGCACCCTGCAAATGCCAAGCGGCTTTGCCAGGCGTCACCGAGCCTTCCTTCAGGATCTCCCATCCATCCATCCATCCGTCCAACGTACACGCTGGGAGAAAAGCGGAAAAGTGGATCGTCAGTCTCGAGGGTGAGGAGCTTCGCGAGTACATACTCGAGCAAGCTGCATTGTCATCGGGACCGATAGAACGAAAATACGGAGCTCACCTAGTCGGAATACGCAATGAGATGCGCCCTAGTCTACTCGGGATAAGACGTACGGTAAGCGTGTTTAAACGAGGCAATTTTAGAAGCTTCGGGGGCGTCGCGTTCGAACGCCTACGATTAAACTCTCCAAGCGAGTATGCGGCTTGCTCCGGACGAACATTCTCGGGCTAGTGACGAGCGACTTATGCCCGTGCGAGTAGACTTCATATCTTCGGATGAGTACGCCTTCATGGGACTCACTCAGCTTAGCGCTGAGTAGAGTGGCTACGATGAATGGTCGTCTATAATGAATTACTCCCACTGTATTTCGTCCAAATGATTCTCTTAAAGTGCACCGGCTTTTATCGGGATTGGGGCATTAATACCAAATAATGCAAATTTTGAGAAATAGTTGACCAATGTGTGAAGTGATCTTTTGTCAGGATCACGGAATAAGAAAGGAACACAAATATCCGTGGTGGATAAGCGACTAGCGCAAACGGGTCTATAAAACAGGAGATAGAGAGAGGAAAAGGGAGCATCCGTAAAGCCATGGCTTTACTAACCAAGAAAACGCCTGGAGATAAAGACATATCTGCCTGCCGGATAACGAGTTAACGACCGGTATTGTCGTGGAAAGATGCAGCAGCCATCGGGATTTCTACGCGGGCCGTGTGGAAAACGACCGGTACATATTCCAGTATACGTACGTCGATTGAAATATCTCGAGGAAAAGTGCTCGCGACGAGCCTTGAATGAAGCTCTTGCCCGCGAGACGACACCCGTACTTACTCTATTGACCCAGACGACACCCTGTGCGCAAATGGAACAACGACGAGACTCTGCCAGGAATATGCTCGATTCGCTCCTTCAACGTGAGCGTACAGTTCCGAGCATACATTTCGCTTGACACGCTTCAGCGTACCTTCAACCACCGCCCCTATTTCAACGGTGAGACCCTAGATGAATTTTGGAATTAAGACTGACAGGCAATCTCCCTTATTCTCGAGCACTCGGATCTCAGGTCTCAAAGGTGTGACTTGAACGTTTACCTCGTCAATCACATATCAAAGTACAGATTTTATTTAATGAAAAAAATTTCATTCTCAACGGCGGAATCTAAATTGATATTTAAATTCGTTCGGAAATACTCTTTGAGTACTCTCACGATTTTCCAACAGCGTCGCGCCATACTTAACTGTGTATGTATCATTCTTGCTGCGTCGAGCTATGCGGCTCGAACATGCTAGACGTAAATCAAAATATGCAGCAGCCATAAATTCAGGTCGCTCCCATAAGTTGAGAAGATGAATCATGCGTAAAAAGGGAGTTGTGCAAAGGAAGTTGAGTGTTTGGGAAGTGAACTTCTTAAACAAACCATGACGCAGTGGCCACGGCTGTGTTAAGGGACAAATGGTAGCATCGCGTAACGACACTCAGAATGAGCAGAAACGGGGAGAACCTCGAAAGGAGGGTGGGAAGAGAGTCACAGTGGCCACCGCGGCCAGGGTCGTCGAGGGAAACGCGATACACGGAAGCACATATATCTGTCTGCACAATACGCGGCTCGAATGGAACGGCATACGTATTAGTACTTATATGTACGTATACCTACGTTGTGCAACGCGACCGACTACATATAGTGGAAGCGATACCTCTGCCAGCACCTTTGATGCTATCAGGCCCAACTGCCTCGTCCTGCAATCGGAAGCCCTTAGTGGAACTGCGCCAGACCGTTGCCTTAATTAAACTTATCGACGACAATGACCCACGGGATTGCCGGACCAAGGACTAATTAGATTGTGGTCTCGAAAAACGACTATTTTCCTAACTTTTTGCCTTCGAAGATTCAGAAAACTGAAACTTCGTACTTGGGTAACCTTGGATCACGCGCAAAGGCGATTCGTTATGTTTTAGTTTTTTTCTCGCTCTCTCCTTCGCGGTTCATCTACCCTTTCCAGAGTAATAAAAGAATGATAGCTTGCGCGTAACAACCCTTCGAAACCCGTTGCTGCTTCTTTCGGTCCCGGAACTCGAAATTAGCGGACAGGGCAATAAAGCCCTGTTAATTACTCTAGTTAGCTGGAGCGCGTTCGGTCAGGGTATCGTGGAGTAAGTGGAAATAAGGTGGCAGGCAACAACCCTTGTCGTTCGCAGGCCGTTATTATCAAGTTTATGGGAGCTTGATCGTTGACTCTACTCATAATCAGGTTAGGCGTAAATAGTACTTTGTCTCACGATCAACCATAGCAGCACTCACAAGCTTTAAAAATGTGGGTGTGGTTACCTCGTATCAATTACGGGGAGCAAAGTTTCGAGAACTTGTTAGTTTCCTTCCGGTAGGTTGAATGTCTAGCAATTTATCTCTCATAGAGCAATAGTTCTTGATGGATTATTGGGGATAAAGCGACGAAGCTCGGGGAGATTTCGCGTCATTTTCACGACGCCTTGCCACCGATAACGATGATCCCACGTAATGACAAGCTTCACAATTTATCGCTCGATTCCTCTACGACCGTATCAAGGATCCCGTGATCCTTGGCTCTCGCCTATGCTCGATTCCTGATTAGACGTGTTTTACAGTGGAAAATTCGTCCCAGTGATTCACCCTTCACTCCATAACGCAATAACTGCGTTCCGAGTGTACCACCCAGAGTAATTCTCCTTAAGTGGATTAGAGCCTGCGCTGGTTTTGCAAGCGCACCGCGCTGGACAGGAATACCAACTCGGACGTGCCGTGTGTATGGGCCCGAATTACGCGCGTAATTTCATTATTCTTTACGGTAATCCCTTGGAGATGCACCGCGCGGTCGCCCGAGGCAACATTAACAAACCCGTGGCAGTTTTTTACTCGCAGCATTTCCCATGGCATTCTCACGACCACGAAATCCGCGAACTCATTATCCGAACGGTTCGCCAATTTTACGTGAAAAATGTGAAAATCAGGAGGTCCTTCCATGAATCCTAGCGAACATCACGCAAACGTAAAAGTCAGTTAGATCATTTTTCATATCCAATTGTATGATTTTGAAAGCATCGCTGACACTACGGGCGCAATAAATTTCTTGCAACCGATAACTTTCATCCGCGTCGCGTCAGAACTGCGAGCAAAACAGTTTCCGTTTTTTCAACCGCGGTCGACAACGGCCGGCAGCTAGCAGACTTGCGGTTTATCAAGCCCCAGTTTTTCGTTGGCCAACAGGTCCAGTACGGCCACAGTTCCCTAGATAAATCGACGAAACTTTCCTCCCCGTGTCCGTTCGGCCAACACAGTTGATCAGTCTCCCACAATTTTTTCTAATTGCCAGTTTGCTCGTAGTACTGTTACCTGCACCATGCTACACCGAAACTCGCTCTCAGATCTAATGATCCTCTTTATCGCGCATCGAACCACGCTGCCCGAACCACCTAACGAGAGCTGAAACCAATACGGCTCTCTCTTTCCAATTTGTCTCGGCTGTTTTCTATCGGCACGGCCGCGAGACCACTGAGCCATTGGATGCTGATACATCCAAAAGATATTGATACTCCTGAGTCGCTTGCAACCGAAACATTTCTATTTGAAGGCTCGCTTAACGACCACCTCAAGCGGCAGACTCTGTTAAAGGCGGTAGAAATGCTTGATAGACTCGGTCCAAATTTCGTGGCTCGACTCATCGAATATTAATACCATTCCCGGCAAACGGACTCATTGATCACCCGGCAAGTTATCGCGTCGCGGGATGCGAATTCTGAGATTATTTTCAGCAGAGGATTTGATCGAGAATTATATTCCCCCCGGAGATGGTCAACTTGAAATTCGTTGAACTCGATGCTTCGTTACTGCTTCCGCGTGTTGCCGTCGTCCTCTATGACGTAATTCTGATTACACGAGAAGACGAGAATATTCTTCGCACACGTGCTTCACTTTGATTTTCTCACGTCTGCGCGGGTAATGATACTGTTCAGGGGTGAATCTCGCAGTTCCAAGAGTGTCGCTCGCGCAACACGTCTTCCCTTTTAGTTTAACTTCCGCCTAGCGCGCGGCCCCGCTCCAACCAAACTTTCACGGATTTATGCGTCACGCGAGAGAGTGTATTTTGCTAACGATACTGTGTTGACGACGTGTAAACCAAACACGCTGGCGGCGTCTCGTCGAACGAATATACATGTATGTATACGAGGAAGTGTTCCTACCTGGCAATCTCGAAGAACGTTGCCTCGAGTGTCGCGCTGTTTGCCTATACATATGCAGTATGTACGAACGATAAATAGATTCGCAAACTCGATATGTTTGTCACTGCAAACCGGATGAACATTTGATTTAGGAAAATTTGGAATGCACCAACGAACGGAGGTTACGCGTATCTACTCCGCGAGAAGATTCGCTTAATCGAAATATCGGCGTGATATCACGCGCGCTCGGGACTAGTTTAACTCCGTTCATAAATAGTTCAAGCGAGATCCTATCGCGAAGAGTGTGCTCGAGCAATTGCGACGCTCACCAATCCAAAGATCGATATGGAAGATCGATTGCCACGCATTGCGCATTGCTCGGAATCCCGGAAGCCAACCTCTACCAGGCATCCGGCGATGATCTTCGCGAACCACGTTGAAATCTATCAGCTCAATTTCTAACGGTGTAAAGAAGAGAATACGTCCTTCAAAGTCGTAACTATAAAAGTGTCAGGGAACTGCGCGACAGTTGGAGTTGTTACTCGCAAACATAAATCACCGTGAGACTCCTCTCACTTTTCCAACTTAATGAAACCCACTCACCAAATTGAACGAAAACCCACTGCTCTACTTTCGCCGAGACTTTGCTCTTTGTGAGTTCCCGTACGATCGGTCGTAATCTCTACGAGCCAATCAAGATTCGAATGTCTTCATCCTGACGTCTGAACTCGTATTACTCGCTCGGCTATTGTCAATGCGAAATTGGGAGAAGTCTTTGACTTCGCTTCACCGAAGGAAAACGGATCACGAGCGATGCGTGCGTCGTGCGTGGGGAGCAGTGAAGGAAGGAAGTGGAAGATCCTTCCGCTCGAAGACGCAAGCTGGTCGAGAGTGCGGATCCCCTCGCGTCCATGGGAACATCAAAGGGCTCGCCACCAGTCGCCAGGAGAAAGCATGCCACAGAGGTCGATCGGTCGCAAAGAACCCGCAGGGAGCGAAAGAGAAAGAGAGACAACAAATTGAGAGAGAAGGAGGGAGTTCATATAATTTGCCTTTCGCTCCGACGGATTTCAATAGTATCGGAAATCTAGGTATTCCCTAACCCAGCTCTCTCTCTTTCCAACAACCCCCATCTCCAAAAAGCACCCCCTACCACCATCGGTTTGCCAGCGGCCTCTTCTCGACGTCGGCTGGCGGTAATGGCGCGGATCCACAAAGGCACGAAATTAGTTTCGAACGAGATTCGATTCACCGCGAAACGGGTGGGCAAAAGATGCGTTGAGTGCCGAGAGCTGGGTTGGT
This sequence comes from Trypoxylon attenuatum, assembly GCA_963989405.1. Classification (NCBI taxonomy): domain Eukaryota; kingdom Metazoa; phylum Arthropoda; class Insecta; order Hymenoptera; family Crabronidae; genus Trypoxylon; species Trypoxylon attenuatum. The sequence goes on along the minus strand of OZ022488.1, from coordinate 4,634,156 downwards.
GGTGCCAGAAGGAAGTCACGGATCAACCGGAAGCCCTTGCTCGCTTTTCACCCTGACCCCCAAACCCCTCTGCGTCCCGAGAAGCCGTCAGAGCCTGTCCAAGCTGATCGAGGATGATGGAATCACAAAAACGAAGTTAGGCGGACTGACGTTAAAAAGAAGTAGGCTTGACGCCGGGCAAATCCTCGGTGAATGAGGAGTGATCTTTATGGAGATGGAATGCACCCGCATTCTTGGTCACTTGGAAATCTTGTCGGTCATTTAGGCCGACTGTGTCGGATGTTATTCTCTCTACTCGATTACTTTGGATACGGTTAGGGCGAAGCAGAAGCTCTTGTCGTCATGTTTAATATTAAGGCAGCTTATCTGCTTGTTAAGGATAACGCGCTCGGCACTGTAGCATAGTGGTTGCATACTAAGAGCTATTAAGAATTAAGCAAACACTAAAAGTTATCTCGAATATCCTTCGTTGAAATTTCCATAAGTAGTGGCCGTCCTTTCTTACACACACCTATTATCAGAAAACTCTGGGCGGAGTGAGCTCAACATCAAACATAAAGGAACTCGTCGTAGTCCAGAATTTACGTTTTTCGTTACGAAAGCCCCGAGAAAATCTTCATTTCTTCCGAATGAATGAACGGGAAATCCACAAAGGCTCCGACGGCTTTGTTTCGGCCACTACTGCATTTGCATTTCGTTTCTCTTTATAAGTTTACCCCACAAAGTCACGTAGGCGTGCTTCGCTTCTGCCGTGTAGCTGACTTCCTATCAGCCAACGTATTTTCCCCGAATCTGACTAATTGCAGCAAACAATAACTTTGCTTTCTTCACCTCGTTACTCATTCCGAGTGATTCGTCCGATCGAACAGTCTTCTCTTTCTCTTCAATCTAGTCGCCGTATCTCCTCCTTGCGCTTATCAATTTCGATTGGCAAGCATGTCTCGTTCGAATGCTCGCTCGACTTCATAATAGCGGAAAAGTCCTTTCACGGTCGGTACCGATCGAATCGTCCAACCGAGAGGAGCATTGTTGTCGATGTATGCAATCGCAAGCGATCCAAACAATCGGCCGTTGTCTCCGGTCTCTTGGCCAAAGCAAATGCCAAGGCAAATGCAGATAGCGCGGCATCATAAGCGACCCGAGCAAACAAGCAGATTGTACCATTCCACCCCTCAAAGCAATCCTTCGATTTTTATGACTTCGATAAGATGGTCAAGAGTCATCGACGCGTAGTGGGCCCCGAAAGCGAATGAGTCAGAAGGGGTCGATTTGGGGGTCGATTTGGGGGTCGATTCGGGGGTCAATTCGGGGGTTGGTTCGTCAGCCAGTGGACATGGAGTGGCGCAGTGCAAGAGGCAGGGCTTAAGGTCAATTTGGGAATTATGCACGTGCAAGGGCGCCGGGCCAGCTCGGCCCGGCTCGAGGACACAAACTAATATTTATACAATTAAGCCAGTGGCGACGAGCGACTGGCAGTCAAGCCGAGGGGCGGCAAAACCTCGTTAGGGCAATCGGAGCGTGAAACCGTCGGAGGCTTAACCCTCCACCAAAATGGCCCCCACTGACGATTTGACGATGGCGAACCGAGGCCGTCTGGCTAATTTTTGCGAAAATTGCGTCGTTGGCCCGGCCCACCGTCACCGCAACCTCCTCTCCTATCCCCAGCATCCGATTCTCATTTGAAAGTGTACCGCTTCTTCGTTTGGGGTGCTCCGCCATTTTGATGGCTTGTTTAGGGCAACGGTGAGTCTCATCCATTCAAAATCAATATCTGCAGCTCGTAAGCTTCTTCTTTGTTCTCAGAGTTACGGGAGCTCTCGGATGGTCGTTCGCGCAAAATCTTCCTGTAATCTTGCGAGGGCTTCGCAGCAGGCTTCGCAGCGTGTTTCTCAACGGGACGGAAACCAAAGTCGATGAGAGCCGGGTTTACGCACGCCTCGCTCTATCGCGGCCAGTATACCGCTCGTTAGGGAGCGTTTCGAGGAGCAAGATGTCAGATTGCGAACCAGGGAACGTGCTGCGGCAGAGCTGAATTTCGAGTGAATGGTAAGCGCGAGTTTCTGTGTGGATCCGGTTATTATTGTGGAATCGCGAGATACACGGTTGCTGCGGGAGAAGGTTGACGGCTGGAAAGCCGAGGGTCATCGTTGACACCTGTTTGTAGAAGTAAATCATAGGACAGGTGCTGGACACTCGCGGTGGCTCTTTTATACGCGAAAGGTCGGGGCAGTGAGCGAGCAAGCGAGCAAGGGAACGAGTAAGCGAATGAACGAGTGAGCGAGGTGAGCCACTGACGAAAGTGGTGGTTTTGAATAGAGAGCCGCAACTCCACCCACCTGTTCCACCGGTCAACAAACTCGCACTACTGTTCCAAAGTCCTTTTGTAGCGGATTCGGTCACGAATTAAATGCGCCGCGAAATTCCAATTGACAGAACAATTGCCTTTACGCTTCCAGTGGCCGCGAACCTGCATTGAATAGCACTGGCGGGGACACCCCCGCTTCCCGCAGAGCCGAGAGTACGTACAACTCGCATAATACATCAACGTCGCCGTTGATATTTAACCCGTGTATACCGTGACAATAAATCCAGTGTCACATCCGCTGCAATGTTCCTTGTATTTCAAAGTTTGCCAACCACGAGTACAGACGCTCTGGAATCGCTCAACGTATACGGACTAATACTCGGAAAAAACTCCTTGATTAAGAAGACTCCTCATCTCGTTCTCGACGCCAATTTTTCCCCGGCAACAATGTGCTACTCGGTCTAACTCGATTGCGAGGTCTCCCAGAGCGGCATAATAAGCAAAGTCGTCGCAGAGTTGCGCAGAGATTAACAATTTTCCCCCAGCAAACTCCGTGGACGTCCTGGCGCCGATTTATCCTTTGAGGGTGGTCTCTACCAGAGTTCAGCTATGAAAATGGCGCACAATTTCAAAGTTGAAGCCCTGGCCAAAACCACGGCGATAGAGAGCGGCTTTCGCAACGAGTCTGCAAATAGTCATTCACCTGGGTCCCGACTGTCCGAAGCATTACTCCTGTGGCGCCACGGAGCTCCACATTCCACGCATACGAGCCACCAAAACCCTCTTGGTCCTCGGCACCCTCTGCGTCAGGGCTACCTCCTTCGCGTCTTATTAATGGATTCCAGGCCCGCACGAGTGTTTGCTTGCCCATAGTAATTACCCGCGGCATATGTGTGAGCGAGCGAGCGAGCAAGCTAGCCGGCTTGTTTTGCATTGCAGCTTCCGTCGGAGAAAAATATATTGGTGGCGGGCGTCGAATAAAGTCGCCGAGCTGGAAGGGAATTTCGGGAGAACCGACGAGCAACGAGAGACCGGCTTGTTTTCCCTTCTGTCGGATTCACCTTCCCCCCGTCTACTGCGCCTTCTGTGCCTACGGACTAAAATTATTACCCGCTGCGAGATTTACTTTTGAGGGTTGCTGTTTCTGCTGTTGCCTCGACCGCTACGTGTTTCGTATTTTGCATTTCGCGAGGAAGGCGCGACCAGTGGCGAGTCTCGAGGCTATTTTCTTGAATTATTAACCGTTTGTATTTTTGGCGCTGCTAGCCAGCCTTGAGCAAGAATTCATTAACACGTTGGATACGGTATTGTCTACACCGACGAGAATGATGGAGGGGGGTTAAGTTCAACTTGCTTAAGCTTGGGTACACGTGCGTTAAAACGTGCGAGGGCACGTTTGCTGCGCTCCGTCTCTCCTGGGTAAAATCTCTCTTCGTTAAGCGCGAGTTGCTCCTTGGGAAGGGATTAACTTTCGCCAGGTTACGGTGTAAGTTTCCATGGTAAAATCGACGATATTTTGCGAGGGCGACAGTTTGCGCGCAATTTGCACTACTACCGTGCGGCAGCGTTAACGGAATTAAAGACGCAAGAGAGCGGACACGGGGACCAATTTGCTTACGTGTCGCAAACTATCTCCCCTCGCCGGGATCTTGGCCTCTGATATACCCGAGCTTCAAAAATAAATAACCAAGAAAAGAGGAGCGGATAGAAGATGACCTCGCGCGTTTTGAACGGTGCATCGACGCGAATAGGTAACGCTAAGTAACAAGGCCCTGTCAAAATGCAAGAGTGCCCTTCAAGCTTGCCTCGGAGGAAATTCTATGTCAGAACTGTGCCAGCCGCCTCTCGCGCCCAGCTCCCCGGAACAAACTCGAGAATCGTGTGCATTGTCGATAACGAGGCGAAAGGACGACCTAAAGGAAGAGATAGAGATAGAGAGAGAGAGAGAGAGAGAATGGATACGATAGAGTTTCCAATCCGCCCTCCAAACGGCAGACGTGGCCGTTCGATTTTGCTTGTTGTTTTAGCTTGCATTTGGAGCACATCCAATCTCGAATCTCTCCAATATCAATTCTGTCTTTGGATCGAGCGATCGCTTCGTCCAGTGGTGGCGCGTGGCGCACATCTGGATCTGTTTAATTCACTTAAAACCATGATTATTTGCACACCAGTATCTGTCTCCGGCAATATGCCTTTGCATTATTCATTCGAGCGGAATTTCCTGGGCCTTGCGGTTAAGCTTCGCCGCAGCTTAAGCATCCTTACTTTTTTAGCTCTGTTTCTTTAAATAGCTCGGCATCCCCCTCTCGATCGTCCACGACACTCTTCCCCTCGGAAATTCCACTCGGTGCCGAGCAATTTTAAAAGCCCTCCTCAAACAAACTCGCCCTCATCAGAAAAAAAAAACCAATATGACCATCGATCAGTGACCACCGGCACCGGCGAGCGATTGCAAAAAATCCAATATCCACCGCGAGAGCATGTACTCTATGGAACGGATGCATTAAACAAGAATTAGTTTCGCGGAAAGATGCAGCTTGCGGAATTTTCTTTCGGAAAATTGTGTTTAGCATGGTCAGATGGATCTAAGCCTCTGTAAGCCGTGTTAAGTGTTTGCTCGAGTAACGTGAGCCCAGTCGGTCGAATCTTGGCAACTAGCCGCAGGCATAAATTCTTGTTGAAACGAGCAGCACCCTGCTGAATAATCCTATCGCGGTCTTTTTCTCTTCGGCAGCATCACGTTGCCAGGTGTTTTGCGTTTCCCACAGATGCGAAAACTCCATCTGTTTATCGCGTGGCTAGTCGATACCCACAAGCAACCAACCACGGTTCGTTCAACCACGATCTAATTTCATTCGCTGTTGCGATCCACCGATTCCTTTACACACGCTAAGAGACCTACAGTGTTCAAAGGAGTCTGTGCTTCGACTAATACTAGACTCTATATTAAGTACATTGTCTTTGCGACTGCTAAAATCGCACGGATTCAGCCTATAAATATTCATTTCCCTGATCAAATAATATGAAGCTTGAATGCTTGACAGATGGTCGTTGGATGCTCAATGACTCATATCGACACACGTCCGATCATTTATTTGACGTTTGAAGATTATATTATCCACCAGGAGTTCTAAGAATATTCTTACAGAGAATTATAACAGACTTGAGATCAAGTGTCAACTGTGAATGTCAATCAGCAGTGATCGTTGTGACAATCAATCTTATTATCCCATTCCACAGATTCTTCCAAAGACATTTTCTTGCTACCTGATTCGCGAGGTACGCGCCAACAAAATGCTACGGATGAAATGAAAGTTTGATATTTCTTCGTGTCGACTCTCATCGTGAGATTCTCCCCGTTGTGGAATCGACTCTCGGAGGATACATAGATCGACCAGTGCACACAGTGCCCGCTGTCGTGGATCTATACTTCACTCTGCCAGCGAAGATCGGCGCCGGCTGATTCAAGATCCAATATCTTCGAATGGCGCTCATAAATTTTAACAACTACATTCTTGTTACTGGCGAATCATTTCGCGGCGGAATGACGGAGCTAAGAGCGCGAAGACGCTGCAAACGAGTTACCGACTCTCAGCGACTTACGGTCATCGTGATTCGTCTGATTAATCAGACTCGCTCCGAATCATGTTCCGAGAAAGTCAATTCCAGAGGAAATCAGATATGGTAATATAAAATAGACATTTATGTATTTGTTCATTCTCGTGTATTCGCCAAAACGATTAATCGCTTAAAGACGCTTAAAGCAGTTTGACGATATGACATGCAGGTCTAAAGGGAAAGTGCAGCACCGAAAGGGTTAATAATTGAAAGGCGACTTTATAGCCAAGGTTGGATGATAAACGATGGGTCAGTCTCTAGGACCGTTCACCTTTGAACACGGTGTGTCTCCCCCCTCTCGATGCGTACATACATAAGCACTAGACTACACTGAGAAGACCAGCGTTTATGCACTGGTTCGAAGTGCGGAGTTTCACCAGGATGTTCTCTCACTTTCCTATCTCGATGCACTCGGGGTACTCGCAGTAAACTGTTATCGCTTATGGGGAAAATAGTTCATCGAGCAGCGCGTGCAAGATGCGAGTTTGCTCGTGAAAGTTGGCGCCCGGCTTCTATGCCTCCTTGGAAATCTCTCTCCCTCTCGATCTCGATAAGGGCGGCACTTCGACAATACGGTATGGCTTATGTGCGGATAGACATGTGCGTAAATAAACTGAGGGCTTTAATCGATGATCGATTTCTAGCCAGAGTCAAAATGAATTCCGAACAAATATTGAATATTGAAATGTGTCCGGCAATGTTGGTTTGGGTTACATTAGTCGAGGTTGTAATTAATTGCTACTTACCGCAAGGGTGTGGAGCTTTATTTGCGCGAGATATGTTTATCCTGCAGAGTGGTGCCCCAGCAAATTATTATATTACAATTATCCTGATTACCGAGGGTAATATATGTATTCGCGGAAGTCGGTACTCTGGCCTCAGCTTCAAATTGACGCATCTGTATAATATATAGTTGCACAAGCCGTTCGCTGCGACTCGAATTAAAAACTATAGGCGATTTCGCGTGCAATTGCCGTGCGGCCGGAAATGACTCTTGCATTGCTGAGTCGGGCGCGGACGAAGATCGATCGGACGAGGCGCGCGAACTATGTACCACCCTGACCACCCGCTCGGTCATAATCACCCTGCAAGAAATCTCGCCGAGATGGCACATCGCTTACAGTCGCATTTTTTGCGCTCACTTCCGAGCACCACATTATGGGCAGAGTTTCTAAAAGTGAAACCAAGGCTTTCGGTGCTCACAAAATTCAATACAGAATCACGACGAAAGGGAGAGGCCGAAGAGAGCTCGGCGGAGAGAGTCTCTCGAAAAAGGGCTAAATGGAAATATCTTGTCCAATTTCGGAAAGTTTCTCATCGGCCAAGGCTACCCGCCTTCGCCTCGGCTGCTACCCTCGCTGCTCCTACTGTCACCATTGCCTAGAGCCTCTTAATCCGAAATACGCCAGGCGACTAGGCCATAATTGATTCTAAACTTCCTGGGAATCGATACTAATTATTAAAGTTTATAAATCAAATTTACCCCTTCCTAAAGTCGTGCACTAAACAACTTTCTCGAAGGATCAGCCTTGCGCATTAAAACTTCCTATCGGTTGCTCTGGAAATAGAGGCGTGTACTGGCGGGCTTGCTATGTATGTACTCGGTGTTCCGTACCGGTGTGTCGAAGAAGATCCTGCGAGTGCTGACGGCACACGGTGAATTCGAACGAACTCGAATCCATCCTCACCCTCTTTCGGATATTTTAACCAAAGCGGTAATGACTCTCGAGATACGTTCGCAGTCGAGGCAAGTTCTCTACCGAGTCAAGATTTATTTCTTCCACGAATCTACACCATTCTCGATATCAATCGCGGCACGGATCCGCACAGATCTGCACGGGTAATCGAGATTTGCCATGGCATGGAGCTTGGCAAGAATTTGCCGTGTTTCGTCGAGCACGCGTCTAATCGTCACGCTGGGAAATTACAGCGAATTTCCCGGCCGGCCGTAATTCACGCCCCCGGAGTACACGACGGATTCCAACCCTTTATGGCGCGCACCATCCATTGAATGTCAAATGAGAAGGGTCATTGACCCAGAAACACCGCTGATTGTCGTCTACTCCGTGAGCTCCTTCGATTCTCACTTTTACCCCACATTTTCGACTCGCTCTTTTTCTCTCACACTTACCCTCTGTTAGTCTTCGATTTTAGCAACTTTCCTTTGTGCCTCATACACGTGCCACTTTTTACACGGCTTTCGCCTTGGCAACTCAAGTTACCGATGCATTCTACCGTATTATACGCTCGTATGCGTAAAAAGCTGCCTGCTGCTGCCAGTACTTTTTTCCAAAGAATTGTCTAGGTAAAATTCATACTCCTCGGTAGCAAGCGCCGTCGGAATTACACAAAATTCTATACCCTTTTTTTTCATCGATCCGTCGACTTGGCGTTTACTGTTTGCCCGCTGCAAACCTGTTTTCAACGCGGCTTTCGAATATTTGATAGCGAACCATATTACTATTGGAATTCGTCTGGTGCAGACTGTTTCACAGTGATGGTCTTTCCATTAAATTCTTTCGAATGCATTCGATGTTCATCGATCTATATTTCACGCTACTTCGGCATTAATCTTCTAATCCCACTGGTAAATGTATACGTATGGTTCTAAATCTCATCGAATCCTCTTTTTCCGAGTAAAAATAAAAAAAAAAGAAAAAAAGAAGCAGAAGGAATGGAAGTGCAAGCTTGAACGGAGTCGCATGACCCGTTTTGCAAAGGTATGCTACCTTAAATCCAATTCGCCGGATTGACTGGTGATCTGCAGCCTACGGTTTCATCTCGAAAATACGCGAAAGGATAGACGTGTGTCATTCGAGTGAAACGGTGGCCTCTTTTCTTCCAGTCACCAGAAACAGAGTAGTTACAATTCGAAGCTTATCTCATGGGTGGAAAACCGTGCGATAAATCACCGGTCCAGCTCGTTGGCTGTCGCGCGGTAATTACGTCGCGGCTAATTACGGTCGAAGGCAGCAACACTAGGGGAAGTACCACTAGGCCGCCGCGTTGGGCGCTTCTTTTGCACGCGCTCGCTCGCTCACTCGCGTGCTTTTCAAAGGGAGGATGGATTAGTCGAGCGGCGGAAGCCGGCTCTTGCAAGTCGCGACGACGAGAGGAAAAATCTGCAGAGCCAGCGAGTGGATCCTAGGATAACCATCCTCTCATTCAAAAAGAGAAAACGGGAAGAAGAAAGCCGCGATCCTCGCATTGTCATCCGATATGACAATGCGAGAGACAGAGACAAGAAGCAGGGAGGAAAATAGAATTTGTTAGTTCCCTCGAGCTCGCATGCAATTTCGATGATTAACGAAGAGTACGGAATAACAGCAAACAGGGCTCTGTTAACAGAGACGAAAGGTTCGCAGCAATTTTTGTAGGTTGAATATTAATATTGAAACGGTGGCAGCGACCAGTCGGGAATGTACTGCGTGTTCGAGTTGATATACATGAATAAGAGAGACCCAGTGGCGAGGGCCAGGCAAATAAATATGCGATGCGCGAGCCACGCAAAATTTAATAACAGGGATTTCGCGCTCAAACAGCGACATCCATCAGGAAATCGGGTAATATGCGACGCGTTACGCACGGCGACTGCCTCCAGCCGAGTTATTAGGAGCAATATAGTGCAACGTGGTGCAGCAGCGGCGTTAAAGAAGTCGCCACGGTTCGTGGCTTTCCGTTCAGCGTGGCCTACCACGGTACCGACCCAGAGAGCTTCCAATACAGTGGCACGCGGCAAATACATTCCGAATGCGGCACGAATATTCGATGACGCGCCGCGACTCCGATATGTCGAGCAAATATCCGAATCGACTATCATTGGTACACGACTGTCCGGAATTGCATTCATATTAATTTGATTGCAATTATTAAAACGCATTGGCGCAGCCAATATGCCGATGAATGCTCGACGAATGCTCGACGAATGCTCGACGAATGCTCGACGAATACTTGACGAATGCTTCGCGAATGCTCTAGGAATAGTTTCACCGATTTATTTGCAGTCTAGCTGGGAATTATTCGCTCCTGGCATCGTCGCCGTCATCGCCAACGAGGCAGGCATTCGCGCGGCCGAATCCATTATTTTTGACGAATAAAAGCTTCCTATCGATCCTACGCCGCGCGACGCTGCTACGTCGGATGCACGCGCCTCGACGAGACTCTCACTGCTCTCTAAATATTTCCTCTTTCCATCGCGCAAGATAGTCGATATAGCAATCGCCGCTACTCCCAGTAACTGCTGCTTCGAAATTCATCGTCCAGCAAACGTAACAATTTCAACGATTTTTCCCCTTCCGCCAAGAGAGAAATACTAGTTTCACAGAAATACTCGCCAGTGATTCACGTTAATTGCGCGAGCGAGACAGTTCATTTCGAACTGCCGCGAATTTTCCTGGTAATTCCTATCCTCCGGCGCCTTTTATCCTGTCAACTGGCAATAATATCGATACTTTCAGACACTTTCCACTGGCTCGACCGATCTGTTCAATTTCACTTTTATCTCGAAATCCGCTAGAAGTCCGATTTGAGATACTTCAAACTTTGAGTTTTACATTTGTTTTTCAAAAAGAAGCTATTCCTGATTAAACGAAAAGTTTTGGAAATTTTATTGTCGGAATCCTTTGAGCATCGCAGGATTCTCTCGTTTACCGGCAACTATTACATCGCGAAAATTGCCGAGTTGCGAACTCGCTTGAAACTGAAGAATCGCGAGTGAAGAAGTGCGCAAACAGACAGCGACCAAGCGAGTATAAAAAGCCTTACGCTTGTACCCTATGCCTCGAGGAGTGGCTCAAAATTTGATGAAGGCATTGTTTGCTCAGATGAGAAACCGACGAGTCAGGGGGAAATTATTATCTGGCTCCGCGATTTTGGGGGTCGCGAAAGTCTCGGGATCGAATAAAAGACAAGTTCGTGGACGGATTTTCGAACATGCAACAACGAAGGTATTGCCGCTTGACTGACAACTCATCAAATATTATTACGCGGTATCCCTGGAATTTTTTTATATCCAAGCCGATCCCCGCCGCTTTTCATCCAGCTCACGTGGTGAGCGAATTTGCGAGGGGTGCTCTCGTTGTTCTCGTCCTCTCTTCCTTCGCTTCGCGAAAATATGCCGCTCGTAGCTCTCGTTGCTCGGAAGATTTTGTTTGGCTTGCGGCACAAGGCTCGCGTGGCATCCTTAGGATTACTTAGACCCGGATTTATGCCCGGCTAACTCCGCTTTTCGACGAAATTTCTCTGTCGGCTCGAGCGTCTCGTCGAGGCGACCATCCTTAAGAAAGAATCGAGAAAGCGAAGGAGAAAAAAAAATGGTAATACAGTAACGCAAATTCCACGCTCCTTCCCCTCATCATTTTTTATGCTCGGTCTTTTGCATTGGTTCTCTCGATTCTTTCCGTCGCTCTCGTGAAACCGGTGAACCAAAGCGACTCACATCGGGATGGTCGAGGGCGATTTTTGAGTTTACGTGACCGTCGAAAATGCACTGGCCGATTTATAGCCCGTCGAATGGAGGTGAACGGGCCGTAGAGACCATTCTCCTAGAATATAAACGCACGGTGGCCGTACATAAAGGCCATGTGACAGCGCGATCGCGAAGAGATGACTAAAGATTGAAGCACGCACCGTTACACTCAGCTACCTTTCTCAAAAATAAGTACATTTTCAGCAAACGCTTCTATCTTCCTTCTTCCGAAAAACGAGGTACACGAGTCTGACAGCGGACGAAATATTGTACGATGTCGCGTTTGTGTATTGGCGCAAATAGAACAGTTTGTCGTCTCGGTACACTCGGTGGAACTTAATTCGAAAGCGCAATACCAATACGCCAAGTTTGTGCTGATAAATTTAGTCGGTGATTTATGTCGTTTTTGCCCGATGGGAGAACCGAGTCAAGAGCGATCGTTAGATTTTTTAGAGAAAGAGAGAGAAAGAGGTCTACACGTCGAACCAGTGGCATAGCTTCGGTTCGAAAAGTTTTCGCCGCGAAAGGGAGAACGGAGAGCGAAAATCAACACTGGTAGCCAGTCGAATAAGAAGGAAGCTTTAAAATCGCATTTGCAGAGGAAATCCTGTGATAGGGTTTCGCGCGATGCAGGATAACATCGTCCATGGTTATAATTATAACTTGTCGGACAATATGCGAGTATTCAGTGAAATTTTCCTCCACAAAGCATCCAGAATCGAACTGATGTTTTCCGCGACTCGAATAGTGAAATTTAATCCAGCATGCCGATATTCCTGTTTTTATGCAGCCCAGTCGACAATGTTCAGCCCCATGTTCACAGCAACGCGCAGTCGAAGTACATCGCGATATTGAATCAGATTGAATCAAATTTAATCCGAAATTATTTTACTTAGCTACGAATATCCGATTATACACGGCTTTCGTTCATCTATTGAAATCGTTTCAAAGAACGTTGAGGTAGCGTTCACGGCACCAAAAGTGACACTCCAATCAGGGGATCAAGAAACCAAAGTAGAAACGAGCAAAAAACCTAGCTGAATTGGCACTTTACTTCAATTTAGCTTCACAGTAGACTTTTTACCTGCTAATTTCCCGATTTGCGAAAGCTCCAACTCGTTGCAACCGGGTTGTAGATTTCTCCGCGAAACTTGAACCAAACTGACGAAGTTCGCGAGTGAACGGAAGTTTGGGAGAAAGAAGCTCAAAAATGAAAGTGGAATTCTAGAGAGAACGAGCATGGTTTCGTTGGGGGTTACGTCACGATTCTGTCAAATTTCATTTGAGTTGGAGCGTCCTCTACGTGGGAAACGGGTCACGTAGAGGTTTGATTGAATTTCTCTGATCCTCGAGAAGAAAGAGCAACAATTCCAAGGAAGACTGTTATTTTTCCCACAATTAAGCACCGGTATAGTTAGCGCCGCAGCAATTGCTGCTCGTCGTAGAAAAAAGAAGAATAAAAGAAAGTGTAAGTTCGAAAGAGAGCAGGGTCTAATGCACAATTTCCTCGGCGTGTGCTGGAAGAAAATCGTGTGAGGCCAGTCGAGAAAGAGGCAGAGCAGCTGAATAGAACGCGACTCTTCGCGGACCTCTACACGATGGATTCTCTTTGCGAGATCCGCTCGTCTTTTCCAAGGTATTCGAGGCTCACTAGTTCGCCAGCGATTTACCGAGTGCGCAATAGAAACGAGAACGACTCTATGGAGCTCTTGCACACACGCGTAGAACGAATTGCGCCGACATCGTAGCCCACGCGTAGAGAGCCGCAAAGAATCCGACAATACGTCGCCGACGATGAAAATTATCCTTTGCGCGATCCACGCAAATTTGCGCCAACGAACCTTCAGTCTTTGCGCGCGAATCGAAATAACCGGTAACGAGCGACTGATTGGTCGAACTTGATGCGGTTCAAGCATGCACCACTTAATCAGCGAACCATTGTACCGCGTGCATTCGCGAAAACTGCAAGACCGCTCTCAAGAGGCGATTCCGCGTAGAGATAAATAAAAAAAGAGAAAGAGAAATATCCCGGAGAAACTCACCGAGGTGGCTTCAAAAATTCCCCTCGTACTGATGATTCAGAGAAATATCGTAAAACAGTTTAGCATTGCAAATAATAACAGTTTTGTACGTGATGCACGATAAAAATCCCTTTGAAGAGAGCCCGTCTCTCGGGTTTACGAACGCTTGGAAAGGGCCAGTTGTACCTTTGGTTGTTCCACGGAAAGAGAGAGAAATCGTGTCATTCGTGGATATAGCGCGTGCTGTCAGGAAGACGACAGCCGGTCTTTCCAGGCGAAAGATTGATGCTGAAACTTAGATTCCAGCATAGTGCGCGCGAGAAAATGCGAATCATAACGGTAGAGGGATAGAGGCGGGTTGATGGAGGGGTCGAGGCGCAGCTAAGTTATGCAATTTACTCTCGGGGTATTCGGAGGCTTCTGGCCATCCGGTACTATTCCGTAGTCAGGGCAAACACAGCGAACTTACGGGCGAGGGCCCGACGCAATTGCGGTTAGTACGCGTGGCTAGGACCCCGTGCTGAACCTTTGACCTCCGAGGCAACACTTGCGTGAGCGCAACACTGTTGCGGCATGCCCGTTTAACTCACTGGTCAGCCGCGAATATCCTGCTAAGCGCACCTGTACTCCCCCGTTAACGGTAATTCCAGAATTCTCCCAACATTCCAAGGCGATGCGTAAATGTTCCACTTAGGATAATCGATGTATCAGTCGACGTATAGATAGTGACTAAAATAATCGATGATGCTTAGCACAATCGAAAGACCCAAAATGAGCTTCATTCGAATGGAAGATTCTACTTTCAATGAGGATCCAAGAGCAATTACCGTTGAGAGAATCAAAATAAGAAGCCTTTTAATATCTTTCCGGTTAATAGGGAATTCTGTAAAGATGAAATCTGAGATAAGAGTCTCTTTGACCTACTTCGCGAGATGTAGGGTTAATGAGCAGCTATTTCTCAGTTTCTCGATTAAGGAACGATCTTAATAACTTGAGCTAGGTGCCGCAAATTTCTCGCGAGTCGACTCTAACTAGATTCTATTTAAGAAAGTTCGCAGTAACGCCAATGATAATGCAATATCCGAGATTTTATTCTAGAGGAGGGAGGAAGTGCACGGATAGCCAGAAGCGTTCGATTGGAATAATACGAAGATCAATCCCGTGGTGGGTGATTCTCGCACCTCGACTCGATGGAACCAGTGAATTCTGCTGGATTGGAAATAGACTTAATCGATAGGTAACCCCCCACGTGTTGACGTTACGAAGCTTTTCGCATTAGCCGGGGTAATATTGGCGAGTATATGGATGATCTGGATACGGCTGATAGCTGGTTCGAGAATTGGAATTCTCGAAGGTCCCCAGGCTCTACAGACAGATATAGTAGTGCAGTGCGTCTAATTAGCACCCTTATCGCATCCTCTCCAAGGAACTTTACCTGGATCGACGAATCCTCCAACTTAATCGCGTATCAATCCAATTAGCGATCCAACGATTACGACCAGCGTTTCGAGGGAAACGATATTAATTGCGGAGGCACGAACAACCACTCCCTCGCTTGCCCCGAGGAAATTCAGTCGCCAAGGGTATCGTGCCGAGTTATCTCACTTCCGGCAGGTGCAGATTTTTCCGCGAGTATTGCCATGGTAATGTCACACAATTTGCCACCAATAAAAATTACGGGCTTCTTTACCCTCAGGAAGTTTCCCTACCTCAATGAGTCGCGTTATTTATCGATAGAGCGGCTGTTTCGATAAATTCATTTCCCTGACTGGCTGGAGTGCAAATGGGGGGGAAAAAAGGTGGAAAGACGACTGGTACACAATTCAGGCGTAGCTCTGATAATAGAGTATTGTTTGCCAAATAATACACGGGTGTGCACCAGCTATTCATACTGAGCCGCGGTTTTTAATCGACTCGTGGAGAATTAAATTGTTGTGTCGTTACCTCAAATACAAATGATTTACGCGTAAACAATATCCGGTACACTCATAGATGAACCTAGACGAACGTACTAAAGGTAGAACGATATTTGTCATAGACTAGTATCCCAACTATTGGCGATCAATCACTCAAATTGGGAATGGGCCAGAGGTGCCCGAGGGTTTTGACAGGTTCGGTTACAATACGTTAGTCAATTTCACGTCGAATGCGCATATTATTACCGGCCTTTGTGCTGCTCTAGTTCTTCCAGTGAATGCTAGCTAAACAGTTTACCAGCGTTTCTCCACCGACACCGGCTGTTGTAGTTCGTTTGCCGTTACGACAAATAAATCGCCAGTTTGATCGACAAAGAGATTTCTCCCGTAGACAGCTGCCTCGTACCTCCGATAGAATCGAACAAAAACAATGAAAATTAATCTTCCCGCCGAAGTAGTTAACTCGGCGAGATTTTTCAATTATTTATTCCTCACCCGAAACATTCCACGTAACGAATAAATATGTAAACGCTCGAAGTTACGTATTCACGATTACTATCCTCGCACTGGTTTGAGCAATATATCGCTCGAAAACTGAGAAAGCAATACCCCGGAGAAGCCTGTAATACATCCCAAATAACAGTGAACTCAACTTCAACAGGGATATCCCAATGGTAAGGTGGAAGAGGCGAATCCACCCACGCTTCAACTTCAATCCAAACATTGACTAACACCTTATTTCCCAACAGGATATACTTCAAACGGATAGAAGCTAGGGAATCCCGTGCACAATAACAACTACTTCACCCAACAATAATCACCAAATTCTGAGCGACTCTCTATTGCAGGTTGACTGCTTAATAGAAGGGAGCCGATGACATAGCCCGTCATTAAAACAGCCCCATTTGCCAAGAGGGAGACGGAGTAAGCTTTACGAGTCCGAATCCCTACATGCTGTTGCTTCGAAACTCGAATTCGACGGGCTTGCACTCGGAAATCGGCTGGCTAAAGTCGAGCTTGAGCCAAGTAGTAGTGGCTCGCCCGTGATCGGACATGGACCGCGTCCGGCATCCATTTAATTAGCGCAAGTTGCTGCGTTACAGTCGGCTCCAGGCCAATTCGATTTGCAGCCTAGACGCTGTACTGCCGCTCGCACAATTTCGCGCAATTTCGCGCAATCCTGCTCGGCAATTCATCAGGATTAAGCTTCCGCTGATGCGTGTCGCTGGACACGGTGGTCTTTGCGAAGAGACCGACCACGGTGGTATTGGAAGAAGACTCGCGACGAAAGATTTCTCACGTTAACGAACTTCTGACTCCTCCGACACGTATCCTCCTCGGCGGCGTTGGCTCTTGCGAGACAGTGGGATCCGCTACCGCGGATATGAGGACTAATGCTGACGGGGCTGCGGGATATTACCGAGGAGAATTATGTGCTAGGGCAAACGAGATGCCAGTGAGCTTGGTGGAAGTGGCTTCTGGCTCACAGTCTGCCCTGATTTCGAGGGATGCGACGGGCGATGCTTCAACCCCTGTTGTCACGGATGTAATGCTGTTAAGAAATGTTCCGCGGGACGAGCATGATATAGATGCGCGGCGGGACTGCTCGTTTATAAATGAGTGAATAAGGATAATGCACCACGTATGTATTTGGTTGTGCTCTATGGTGTACTAAACCACGCGTGTGTGGTCCATGTCGCTGGTCGACATGCGTGGATTCGAGGTGACTGTGCGCGCCTGGGAATTGAGAATTTCCACAGGAACCGTCGTTCCTGATGTAAAAAAAAAAAAAAATGTAAACTTGACTTAAGCGGATGCTCGTCCAGGGAACGCAAACGCGCTTGCCACCGGACTGGAGCCAGCTCGAATCAATGTTTCTGCATAATTCAGAGATAATGCCCTGCTCCTGCCTGGTTCCTGCGTTCGCTCTCTTCCCTCTGCTATTTCGCACACCGCGACTCGGACGAGGGACACTACGGGCCTACCCTTCAAACATTAATACGCAGCCCTTTCCATTCGTGGAACCTAGTCCCCCAAGAGTTCCCTCGCCGACCAGCTTAGCTCTTGACCAAGAACCATTCCTCTGGATTATTCACCGTTGTGTACAAGTTTGCATAGTCTCGATTCAAAGATTCCGCTTCTCTGGTTAAAACTACGTTTCATAGCAGCGGGCAATGCAAGCCAATCCGAATACAGTTTTAGAGCGAAGCTAATTCCTACCCCGCGCGTGGTTGGGTCAATCATCTGGTTGGAAATACGATTTAAAGTTTCGATGTAATCTCGTTTTATTACTCCATCATGTGTATTATTCCTCGAGCACGAACCAGACGGAATTTTTAGTGCTCGTTTGCCGCGTATCGAAAGCCACAAAGATATCGAAAAATCTAGCCAAGAGTACCGGCGGTATTCACTGCAGCGAGAGCCACGCGTGATTGGAACCAGATTGAGAGAAGGCAATCTCGAGTGTAGTCGATTCGTTTTCTCGTTTGCTTTTCCTTTCTTGAAAGCACACTCTTGCGCGCGGTGAGTCTTAAGCGATGAAAGGTAGTATCCACGAAAGTACCAAGCTCCGAGCAAGAGCTGTCGACAACAATTCCAATACGGATAGCTCGTCCTATAACCGCGACTGAAAATTTTATAATTGAACTTCTACCCCTATGATTCAGGATACGATTGTTCAAAGATTCATAGGCCGTTTCCAGCGGTCTTCCGTTTCCAACTAGAAAGCTGTCATCAGGTTCTCGAGGGTGTAGGTTTGCGATCACGCAAACCCGATCGGTGGCGACCGCCTTTTCCACGCTACGACTCCCTCCTTTCCACTTATGCTTTTCTCTCTCTATCCCTACATTCGAACGGTTGGTCTTGCACCACCCAGCAATTTTTCCCACCGTTCCCTTTCATCGAACCAAGAATACGGACTGTCGCGTCGCACCCAACTCGAATCACTAATTTCGCGGTAGATAGAATAATGGAGGAGCTTTGTCCGCCGATCGATCGACGCGTTGCTGCTGTTGTTACTGCTGCTGGCGACACGATTCTGTCAGCGATCCACAACGATAGAAAATGATGTGCGCGATTATAGCGTCGCTCGATGAATATTGCGAAAGAACGACAGTGTTCTTTTCTTCTATGCATTTATCTCTCTTTCTCTCTCTTTCTCTCTCTTTCTCTCTCTTTACTCAACCTCCCGTGTTTTTTCTTGCCTCCGTCGCGCGACCAGTCTTTGTGCAACTTTCGCTGTACTGTCCAGGAAAAGTTTTTCGCGCTGGCGCCATTCCGCCTACGGAGAAGTTCGCTGGGCTTTGTCTACCCTCGCCTACAGTGCCAGCCGATACCTATTCAGTACAGAGAGCTATTTTCGCCGTCACACTTTTCTACCGATAAAATCCGATATCGCCAAGCATGATCGATATCGCTGAGACAGCGCCATCTGGAGCAAAGTGTCTTTTCGTAGAGGAGCTTCCGAGTGCAGACGGAAATGCTTATGGCACTAATACACTTTCGCGGATACTTACTGGATAAGTTTGAAATGCAAAGCTGGTGCATCAAGCGCGCGTTACATACGGACTCAAGGATGATTGCAAACGAGGCAGAATCAGCGAAAAATTATACTATATTCCATTGAAATCGAACAAAACCGGTGCGGTGGTGAGTTTTATAGCGGTTCGAATAACACAGTGAGTTGTTACGTAGTTGAATAATAAGAATTTTAATTACTGCTTCTGCTGCCTCGTGGCTATGCGTGTTTTTTCCTTGAAAACACCTGCTCGCAGTATAATTCCCATGAGAGAAGCTCATTTGCACGCGTGATCAAGGATCAGGCGTGTATTCCATGTACGATGATTTTCACTGGTTATAAGATAGACGGACGTTTGCATGGCGCCAGCGGCGTTTCCCTATTTTTTACTATTAACCTCACAATCTAATTTCCACTTGCTAATTAGCCAGATTACCCGTGCACTCCCGTGGGTCAACTTTTTAAACCTCTTCCCCGACCAACCGAATGCACTTTTCCGGAGAATTAAAGTGAAATTCCCTGATAACTCTGAGCGCGCAATACTCCCCGGTCTCAATTATTAAGTTTAATCACTCGCGCTGCTGGAGTCTGCGGTATTAGCCAACGCGTCTGCATCCGCGAATCGCGTTCGCGGAAGGAAAAAGAAGAAGTTGAACTTTGAAGCAAAGAGCGGAGAGACGAGTTCTTTTTATTTTTGGTCAGGGCTAAAAGTCAATTAGAGGTAGGAAATAGAAAAGATGAAGGTCGGAGGAAAACGTGGTCGTGTATCTTGGCAGCGGTAAAGCCCGATATCGATGGGCAACGATCTCTCGACACGCTGTCGGCGAGTGGGCTTAATTAAACGTAATTACGATCCATTTTTGGGCGAGTCGATGAGCGTTAACGAAAAATTGGCTAGTAGCTCGGCGGATCCGGTGGGTTGGCTGGCTAGCTGACCCTCCTCCGTCTTCGTTACTACTGATACCCGTCACTCCGCTCGCCATCAGCGTTATTTCTGCACTGGCACTACGCCTCCGAGCACACTCCGCTGACATCCGGAGGAAAGAGAGCCTTTTTTTTTATTGTACAACCAAGCTACACCATCCCGATTCCCATTGTATCTTAATATACCGCTAATGCGTCCTGGCCCATTACGCGACCTCTTTCTCTCCATCCCTCGCTATCTATACATCTCCCTTATTCTCGGCCATACGTATAAGCACACATGCTGCCATGGGCGCTACTACTAGCGGTACCAAGCTCCCAACCACCTTAATCCCCGCTGTTATTAATAGCAGCCCATTCTTTTTAATTAATGAATCCGCGCTTCGTTCTGGCCCGCGAGTTGTTTATCGCGGTAGCATTAGTTATCGAGCCTCGAGGACTCTCCCCCCGGAAGGCACAGCGACGCTTTTCGCGGACTATGCCGCGAGTCGATCCATCGATTATCCCGAGACCCCACACGTTTACCTGTCTTTTGCATAACAAAGGCTCGAGAGCGGCCCGATCGTGCATTACTTCGCTCCCGACACAATGTACTTTACGGCAATAGGAACTCACAATAGAGAATCTATGTAAGCGCGGCGCCTCTCGACCGACACGCGTGTACCTTTTACGGAGGTGATCGATGGTGTTCAAACATCACTTCTCTCCCACTCGATCCTGGAAAGTCGTTCGACTCGAAGAATAGAACCTTTCTTAGATACACACTTTATTCCCACTCTCATTTATTATAATTGCTATTTATTCCTTTACATTTTTTCCTTTAGTTTTTTCTCGCCTGTACAACCGCGTTCAGTCGTTAAACTCAACGCTATTAACATCGCTACCTGATTCTTGAGATACCCATAAACAGTTGCCAGTTGGCGGCAATGAATCGTACGGCATTCTCGTGGTCGAAGGTTGAAAGGGAATATTTGATAAGGGCGTGCTGCAGTTAATTGCACTGCATTCCAAAGGCATCGGTAGCCCACAACAATTTTCGCGAATCCAAACTAATCCGCTTTATCCACGGCTCCGAATAACCTCGCCGAAAGTAATTAGGTTGTCACGAGCGTGCGGGCACGCGGACGCGCGAAGCAACAAAATAAATAACTGCTAGAGGATTTGGAGCGTCGACGAACGCGTGCACGAGTCGGTCATATTGGCTCGTCGCGCGGTCGGCCTTCGACAGAAAGTGAAATGTCTGTCCGAAAGAGAAAGAAAGATAATATTTTTCACGGGATATTGATAACAGCGGTTCGGATGAACGCAGCTGTAAGCGTGCTTCCTCTTTAAATCGGAATTTAAACCACCAGCAATTATGTTAGGTGCACCGGCGAGGGAGGGTCAAGCCAGGATCAATTAATCCATTGGATCTATTTATGGCGATCGAGGAGCGGTGCACGCACTGCTAGTGCGAGTGAGAGGGAGAAAGCGAGAGTGCGGTTAGGAGGAAGATTGAAAAGCAGAGTGAAAGAGAGGGAGAAAGAGAAGAGAGCGCCAAAGAGGACGCAGACAGTGGGGTAAAGGTCTGGTTAAGCGACTCCCCGGAAATTAAATCCCTCGAAACTCGTCCGATCTAAATCACCGACCGCGATTCGTGAATCAAGCCGCGCGACTAGTACCGATTTTTACCCGACCGAGTAATTAACTGAGAGGGAGGGAAGGTAAACCCTTGGTAAACAGCCGAATCCAGCGATCAATTTCTCCGGCATATGCCGGGTAATTACGATGACGTTTACGCGATCAGTGGGGAAAGAGGTCACTCGACCAGTCGACATTAGTTCTTGAGGGCAGTTTCGAGCATTCGAGTTGAAAAAAATCGAGGTCACGCCAACGTTGATCATCCCAATTCTTTGCCGGAGGAACCGACCTCAAAAAGTCAAAAACTCTTTAGTCTCCTTCTATTCTTCGTTACAGAACCACACTATATTTTTCGCGACTTTTTTCACAAATCCCTCTGGTACCAGAAGGGCTGTTTCGCGCACTATTTGAACAAGCAATATCACTCAGATTAGACTTTGGTTACGCGGAGACACCGACTCGAGCAAGTAAAGCAAGCAAGTTGGGACGGTATGCAGTGCAATGTGAGTACCGGAGGTTCGAGATGCGGCGAACAAATCGCGTTAGGACCGTCAAGGAAATCGGAGCGAACGGCTGCAAGCAGCTACGTCACTCGAGAGTGCACTTAACTCTCGAAGGGAAGCGTTACAGATTCCAATCGCTGTCTCACCGGTTAAGATCCACTGTGAGCTGGATGCGCAGTCTGCTGGAACTGCCTCCCTCCGAGAAGACAGAGAACCTAAGAGCGTCCGGCGGGTGTTCGGATACATAATACGATCGGTCAATAAGGTTTGCGAAATGCGCGCAAAGAGTAAATCGACATCCAAACGCGCGAGTTGCTGCTGCTCGCAACGTTGGAACGCTCCATGGGGGATAAGCTGCGAATTTGAAAGTCAATATTTAATCCTCTTAATCGAACGGAAACTACTACCCGAATTGCGGTGGATCTCGCTGGATGCTCGCCGATGTTGATTGAAATACAAGTCAATTCGCGGATAAATCGACGGATCTGTCAGAGGCGAAAAGAAGCGCCGATGAACGTTGATTCGGTTCCGAAGTAGGGACACCCCCTCTCTCTTCTCTCTATCACCACAGACTTCGGCATAATGAATTCCCGACAGTGCGAACCGTGAAAAATCCCGAGACAGAGTAAATTTATCATTCTCCGGAGCATAAAGCGAAGGAGTCTTTTGTCAGCGCAATCCCGAAAAATAGGATGCGCCAATTTTATCGGCAAATTTTACACGCGCGCTTCGATGTCCGCAATATTAATCCATTGTTAGTTGGTAATTTAATCTCTTTTGTGCCGCGCGCATGGAATCTAAAAATGTATTCGCCTCCGCTCCAACGGAGTTATGAAGCCAAAAAATGTGTTTGCGATCTACGATCTCTCCAATTCCACCTAGAGTCTAATAAATTTTCTGTCGGCACCAGGTAAACTATTGTGAACGTTTGATCAGCCGCGTCTTTCGTCCAAACGTGGTAGTAGCCGCCTTTGCCACTTTTGACACGGATGCCGCCCAGTGATAACAGGATCGATGCCGCCTTTGATGGAAAAACGTATGGATCACTGATCGGTGGACAAAGTGTGTGCGTACATACATATGTTCGAAGCCCAGAATGCGTAATTCTGTAGAAGATACATATATGTATATCAGTAAATTTCAGCCTTTAAATACTAATACAGTAGTAGTCATCTTTCATCTGAAAATTTGTATTGTATAAGATTATCAACGACGCAAGTTGCCTGCTCTCTTCTCATCAAGCTATGCGGAAGTAATATATCGCCGGCGGTTCCGGAAATAGGGCCTCTAATTTGATAATATCACGCTCGAGGAGCCAGGAACCAGGAGACAGCAGCCGGTGGTTTTATCCACCGCGACGGAAGCTACCAAGAGTGTCGCTATAGAGGAGAATGTCGTAGCGCGGTACGACGCGATGCCACTGGATGCGAAGAATTCCTCGACACGCCACCAGGAATTGCGAATGGGAAGTTTGCGATATTTTCGAAATTCTCCACCAGCGGGTGATGCCAGCCAATTTGAGAGGGCCCGTGGTTGTCGGATGCATTAACACGCAAAAGTCTGGAATCTCGCGATCAAACGCTTCTCTAGCCCCCGGCAAACAATTATGTACCGTGTGGCTTTGTTATTGAGCGAGGCAACGTTCGAGAAAAATCCTGAGCATCTCTATACTCGCGGTTTCTCGCACGATTTCGTAACATCCGAGTACCGAGGTTTAGCAATCTTCTTTGTAATTGCGAGGAGTTCTGTTTAATTGATACTGCCAGCGATTCTCGATTCTTGCGGCTGGAACGCGGAATGCAGTTCTGCTCGATCTACTCAACGTGTACATGTACAATTCTGTTAGTAGCCGCATGCGCGGTTCTACCCAGCTTTTACGCGGAAACATTGATATTTCTGTAAGAGCGCATCCACCTAGAGCTAGTACATATGCATGCATGCATAAAGTACTCGGCTTGGACCCTGATTTCGGAGCGTTTCGTAAGAGACTTTTGGATATGTCGCGTGATTTCCCATTCATCCGTGGAAAATTTACGCCAAAGTTATCTCGAATGGTAGCATACTTTCTGTAATTTGTCTCACGGCATACGTGTGGTAATTTCGCTACTTTACAACGGAAAAACAGAATATACTATAAAGCAGCCGCAAAGATCAGATTTTCACGAATTCATCCGAAGATGTCCGAGAGTGCTTAATCCGAGTGCTTTGCTCAACGATTCATCAGACTAATTACACACAATGGCTCGATACCAGTTATCACCTAGGATGTCAGCTTCGCAATTAAGTAGACGAGATTCACGCGCTCGATATTATTCGTGCAATCTGCAATACCCGATTACCCAATAAACATTAATTACCCCTGTCATTCATTAGCGGTAGTGTACGAGCCAGTGGAAGGGCTACTCGAATCGGTTTGTTATCGCCGGCTAATTAAGGTTTTAGAAGGTCACGCGTACACGTAACTCCCACTCGTATGCATATTCATGGCGGGTACATGCCTGTTGTCGTTACGTAACGCTGGCTATATTTTAAGCCGCACTCTGGCCGCACACGTTTACTTTTCCCGAGTGTATATCTAATCGCAGGGCGTATCCGCGAGAGCCAGCTAGCTACATACACCGGGTCTGCCACTCTTTAACAGAAACTGATTACCGCGCGTCCTATTCTTCACGCAACGTTTACCCCGGTTTATCGAGAAAATGTATGAATTCAGATCGCTTCAGCGACTACCAGCCTATCGGTAACCCTTGGCCTTTTTACTTTGGTCACTGAAGCTTCAAGATTGTTTCAACGCTGATTGCAATCGCTCGCTAGAAAGAAATTTGCAAATACATAGAACTTATTGACTCTGTATCTAGGCGCAGATCCTGCGATTGTGGAATTTTAAGAGGTCGCTAAAAGAAGAAAAAAAAAAGTTGTTGCACGAATACGGTGAATTTTGCAAATCTACTCATCAGAATCTCCATCTCTCTCCCTTTTAGCAGATTTTCGTTTCGAAGCTGGACAAAGCGATCGAGCGATGCTCGGAGCTGCTGAAGGCAACCGAAGCGCCCTGCAGCGAGCGTTCTACTGATTAATGAATTAATGATGGAAAAGGCGCACTGGTGGCGTTGCCCGGCGTGTTAATTCCAAGCATGCGCGATGTAATCCTTCTGGTGGAGCGACACGCGAGATTCGTGGTCAAGCACTCGGACGATGTATCATCCGGGCGAATTAATTAACGGAGCCCGCGGGAATAACCGATGCCAAAGCGAGCTACTGGCACGCTCGAGCGAGACGTTTTATCGATGAAAATCTTCAAGTTTAATCTCTAGCCTATGGGATTGTTTACCGCGAGGTCTGACTCGATGATTGTGGCTTCAGGATTAATTACGCGAATCGGGACGAATATTGAGGGTTTTGCGGAGTGACTGTGCCCCAAAGGCATCGATATCGAGGCATCATGACGCATCGCAATGCCACGAATTCATCCTTCCCTTGACACTTACAAACTGCCCGCTAGCCGAAATGTCGATTTGATCGCTCGCCGGCGCCGCTTGTCAACGTAGGAACTATAATTTACGAGGTCGCTAGCTCTCGCGAGTTCCGCATTTTCCAGGGATCAAGCCACAGACTGGACTAACAAACGCGGTTGGTCATGAGCCCCAGGGGTGAAAAATCCTGATAACGCTATCGGTCAAAAACCACCTCCACTCGAGGGTAATTGTTAAAAACGAAGGAAATATCCGCGGTATCAGTGATATGCATTATGCGGCCAAGTCGAAAGGAACGCGAAAGGGTCATTCAAAGTGTAGAGAGTGAATTTAAATGCAGCCGTTAAACTTATTTATGTATTGAAATGCGAACCATTCATTTTTCATAATACTTTCAGGTGGAAGATAAGGTGCGTCCGAGGATAGGTTGGAGGCCGAAGAGGAGGCTCCTGAATTTTTCACGTGGCTTTAACGGCCGCTCGATGGAATATCGACGACCTTTAAGTGCCCTTTTCGAGTGGGAGACCGAGCCTGAAGCCGGCTGGAGCAGAGTACCCGGAGTGGACGACCTTTAAGGGCCCTTTCCCAATTTTCACCTACTCGAGCAGGTGCAGCCGACATCGTATCCCGCCCTCTCCCGCCCCTATCGAGTGCTCCGATTCGCGTAAATAAATAATCGAGCAACGATGCGCGGCCCAATTCACCGGAACAGCGGAAAATATTCGCGAATTGTTCTGCAGGGCTTTTCGATGGAAATGCCAATAAGAGGAAGACACTGAGAAAAAAAAGTATTCGCAGCGTGCTTGTGCCACCAAACCTATACGTGCATAGCTCGCTGAAACATTGCTTTCCATTCGAACGATTGTTATGAATGTTTGAGGGCCATAATATACAATCTTGTGTTTTACCGGCATGCCTCGGGCCTCGAATCTTATATCGCCGCAAGGTTTTATGGAGCACGGCTACGCGGTTCTATGCAAATACGTATAAATACGGGAATGTTCGCGACGTACGATGATTCCATATTTAAACCGTTCTAAATTCCGAGTTGGAGTCACGCGATGCGGCCCCGCTGTATGCAGATTGATCCGAATGCAATAGGTTTTACTTGCCAGAAAGCTCGGGGAGCCCTAAAAATAGTGGCGCCGAATGAAATATGTAGATCCTGATATACTTCGCAAGCTGACGACGCGATATCTGCCGAGCGTCAAGGCGCGGATATATGGTAACCTTGCTAAAATCGAATGAATCCCAAGTGAGAAAAAATTCGACGGGGAAGCTGATAGACTGCTCTGCAGTCTCCACTATTTACCCAGTGCCTTTGGTTCCGCGGGATATACATATAAAAGTCCAAAGAACCGATGTGCGCCTCTGTACATGCGAAAGTACCGTGTATTGCATTAGCGTTGGCATGCTTAATGATATTATAGCATCGGTGCCAGTATACGTTCCATTAGGATTTCATTTCTGTGCCACTTGAAAAAGACGAACCTGCACGAATGCGATGAGAAAAAAATTCCGGCACACTCGGAAGGAGCTCGAGGACTGTTAGTAGAAGAGAGGAGTGCTAATTCTTGGCAAAAACAAATCTCCCGACGTTAAATTCTCGGGTCCGCGTATATCACTGTCGCTGGTAAGTAATCGTTACACCGTGGAAATACATGCAAATTAGACTATTCCCGAGGACTCGGTGGGAAAAACCTAGCGGAAAAGGACTTGCATCCGACTATGCACAATTTGGCGAGAAAGAGTATTGACCTATTCATTGCGGGATCACGGTGCATTCTCCTCCCGGTGACTCTTCTTTATTATTTGATTTGTCGCTGGCGCGCATACCCTGACAAACCGGGTCATAGAGAGAATGCGAAGAGCGCGATTCAAGTATCGATATGCCGAGCAGCCAATGGGTTGCCTTTTGCTACCAATAATTTCGCTCTAATGACAGTGTCTAGCGTTGGAATGCGAACGAGCGGGGCTTGGAAAATTCGCGGCGATCATGCCACGAGCAGCCTTTCAATTTATTTCTCTCTCTCTCTTCCGATGGATCGGTCTATTAGGCGTGACTCTTCCCCGCGAGCCCCGCATGGCAATCACGGATTGTCGACAAGTCTGAAATCCGCGGCCGTATTTTAAATGCCCGTAATTTCGCGGTCTCGTTTCCATCAGGACGCGAGTGAGCGAGCGAGCACGCCGGTCATTATTCTTCCTGACAATTTGGAACCGTTAATCACCTGAGATTTTCATCAGCCGACGATCTCTCGGACCGATAAACCTTTTTCCAAATCAATACGCGGACCGAATCGCGCTTCGTCAATGATTGCAGTGCCCTTTCGGTGGCGTTGCTCGCGCGAGCCCACCCTTCCGAAAGAGGGTAATTCGATCCAAGGGGTTCAAACAAAACCAACTGAATTAGATAATCGCAACACCGGAGCACTTTCAGCGCCAAGAGAATGGCACCATAATTGCTTTCTTATGAGGAGCTACAGAAATCGAGCGTAAGGGAGAAGACGCGGAGCTGGAAACTGAAGAAGGGGAGTTAAGATCGTAACAGCCAGCAGGAAGCACCTAGCCCAGGAATTCGCCGGGACTGGGCGGCGGATGGCCCATTTCACGGGCTTTAAACACCCCGTCGACTAGAAGGAAGAAAAAAGCTCGCCAGACCTGATTCAAGCGAGCGGTCCTCCGTTGATTCTCTGACCGTTCAAGTAATTCCATACGAGTGTGCTCGATATACCCACTCTTCTTTTTTCCTCTAACACGCGTCTACTTTCCTCCCCCGAAATCGTTGCACTCGGTACTTTTTCATCTCTGGTTCGTGCGACCCCTTAATTTCCGGCTCTCCCACCTCTCACTGTGTAGCTGGAAACTAGCTGGCTCGAGGTATATCAGCCGAGTGACGTAAGCACAGGGATAAGATAGGTAGACCAGTGGGGGTGGCAGACCCCTGAATATAGTCCTCGAGGGCTCGGTGAGCTCTTCAAAGGGCGATTTGTCGACAGTCAACATGACAAAGACATTAGTCGCTACCAAACTCGGGCAGCTCCCTTTTGCTCCGGGACCAGCACCCTCCTTCCGCGGGCCATTAAGGAGAAAGGGGGTCTCCTCTATCCGCCGTGTCTGCCCATAGCAATGCACGAGATGAGAGATCGAGAGAGCCCCAAAGTCTCGGCAAATTTCTACTAAGTGATCTCAAAGGATGTCACGGTGTAGAGCAAATTGATTTTTTTCTACTGTGAGCCACGACCCCCGATCGCTAGGAGCGACCCCGTGACCCTCGAGAAGCTACCGAAAGGTCGCTTATTCTATGCAAAAACAAAATTGACGATCCGTGCCAATCGCGGGGCGAAAAAAAACCTCTGCGAGTGAGCATTCTTCTTATTCATCCATCCTCCACGAGTTCACAGCGGCATTTCCCGCGCTCCGCCCATGCAATGTACGGTGCTTGCAGTTGGCAAGGCAGTTTACCGAATTACGCTCGCATTGAGTGCAGTCCTATTAAGCGATCACGGAATAATTCCGCCGCGCGTTTCTACGGGAGAAACGGCAACCTGCAACCGTCTACTAGATACCAGCAGCGCACCGAGGCCTTTCAAAGCGCTAATTGCTACTCGAGGGCAGGGGCCCCGAACCGGCTTTTTGCCGGGAACCCGGCCATGCAGTCCGCTACAACCGACTGCTACCTGCACTACGGCTACAGTCTACTAATTAGAAACAAATTAGGCTCTCTTAATCTCGCAAACGAAGGTACATAAGTCGCTGTTTAGCACGGTCTAAAAGCTTGGTCGCTGGTTTCGCGACGGTCTCTTGCATCTCTCTGTGACACGCATGCCTCGACCTCCGCGTCGCGTCGAGTGCCTCGCTTCGTGCCTCGCTTCGTGCCTCGCTTCGTACCTCGCTTCGTACCTCGCTTCCAGTCGCTTCCAGACCCGTTTCCAGACTCGCATACCCTTCCTTCCTCGTCTGAACGCGCCAGCCTGGATTCTCTGGCCCGAGGCAAGGATTCCCCGCGTCTTTTCCCTGTATCTCTCTTCCTCCACACCCTTGATCCTCTCAACTCGAGGACGAACACGTGCGTGTGTCAGCTGGATCGCTAGCTGCGTAACTCTCTGCCGAGTGGCTGTCCCTGCTAGTGCGTACATGCGCCCTGGAGCTTCGAAAGGGATTGAACCCTCCAGGTACGTGCGGGGCGGCGTTTCGATTTCATGAGATGGAAAAGAGGGATCTCTCCCGAGCAGAGGGTCAAGCCCGCAAGCGGCATGAAAATCATAGAGGGGAAGGGAAAAATGGGCGGAGCGAGCTTCAAAAATGCTTGCAGACTCGAGTGCACCGAGCGTAAACTTCCTACTAGATTGCTCTGGGTTTTGAATAACTCTCGAGGAATAGGCAACTGGCCCGAGGGCTTGAATTAGTCGCGTTTGTATGCGAACCACCGAAGATTCTCTTAAAGATTGCACGACAGATTCGCGACGCATACACGTAGGAACATTGGATTTCTCGAGAAAATATTATCGCTTACAATTGCCAGGATGATAAGCGCCACCCTCTACTCTAGGACTCTATTATCGAGAAAGGGAGATAACGACTGGCACGCACTAGACGCAACGATGATTTTGTTATTCGCTCGTGTACGCTAACTCGTTGCCATTGCGGTTAACGCCCTCGAGTTGCCTGCTAGTTTTATCTACTCTTAACCAACAACTTCACCTCGGCTGTTTAATGGAACTTCGCTTTGAAGATCTTTTAGGGGTTTCGCAAAGTGTGCGCTACGCCGTGCCGTGCCGCTTATTTGCCCAGAGCTTCTTTCAGCGGGACCACAGGAATCCCGCAACGCGTGCAACTACGTATTTACCATTCGCATTAGCATATCATACTTTCACCGGTCCTCTAACCCTTCCTTATCTACGCGTATACTCTCCTCCAATAAGTCAGGAATAAAATGAATTCCGTCGAAGGAAAATATCGCGGGGATAACTCTCCTCTGAGGTAAAGATCTGCAAAGATGAGGAGCTACTGCTGCATGAAGTTAGATTTTAAATGGCTCGGCAACACTAGATATTAGGGATCTTCCCAGGAGCTCATAGAATAGCGCATATTACGGAGGAAAGTTCGAAGTGCTCTCGTTACCTCGCGCACAAATATGTAAATCCACTCGTGGAACTTGGAGGAATCGACTTGGCGGTACGTAAGTAAGCAGGCGCAGCCAACCAGCACATCATCAAACTTATTTCACGCGCAGTGAGATTCCACCTTTGAATCCGATCCCGCAACCAGTCCTTCTCCCCTCGGAGACTTTAAAACCGATTGCTTCCGTGCACGTTGTCGCCTCGCGGGGAACTTAAAATTCGGCCGAGAAACTCATTTACCGCGCAACCCGTTCTTGCCAGATAATCAACGTTAATGAGTTTCATTCCCGGCCTGGGTACGTGCCTCGAGAAAAATGTGCTCTTCTCGAAAGCGCAGTCCCCTTTAGTATCGCGACCGGAAGATTCACCAGTCGTTTCGAACGCAGGCCGGATCCAAGGAGGCAGATGGAAACGGATGAAAATTATTTGTTAACATGGAGGATGTTCCAAGCGAATCGTAGCCGGAACAAATAATTGGGCAAAGGGAATTGGAAAAAGGAAGAAGAGACAAATCAAGTACAGATGCTTACAAAGAATTTCGAAGACGATGGCGGTCACTTCGATTTTAGCGAGGAGCTCGCAACCTTGCTTCCCTTATTCTCTTTTACTCTCTGTCTCTTTTCCGAGCTTCAGCAGGTTGCGTAGCTCCTCTCGAATCCACACAAATAGGTTCAAACATCCGTAATCTTTCTGGCGGTCCCTCGGCCTCGAGGCCGCGCGCGTCCCGCGCTTTCAGGAGAAATTCCCAATAACCCTGAAGCGAGAGTTTGCGAGCTTTCTACCTGTGATCGAAGCGCACCGAGAGAAAAGTTCCGACGACTGCTTAGAGGAGAGAGGGGTGTGACCTGATGAAGAGCGATACCAGCCAGCAGAGAGAGAGAACGAGAGAGAGCTCCAAGTCGACGGTCGACGAGCGATTCGCGGGGAGACAAACATTTCCAATCAGCACGGCTGAGCCGAGAGAAAGGCGAGTGGTCCGCGGAGAAAAATCACAGTGGCAGAGGGCGTGGTCGGACCTCGATTTTTCGACAGTCGATTTTTATCGAGTTACAAAAGGAGGAATTAGCGAGGAGGGTAGTGGCGAAGGGAAGAGACGGCGCAGTGGCACGCGGTGCAAGAGCTTAGAAATTAGATTTCCTCGGACGCCAGATGTTTCGTCAGGCGCGCTTACTCTCACCGTTTTCCTGATTGCGCCCGCTTTTCCTCCACAGTCTAGCCTCGAGAAACAATAACGAAAGCGAATCAATGAAAGAAATCGAGGTTCGACCAATTTTCCTTTCTCTGTCCCTTTCCTTTTGTGTCCTGTTCTCTTGCTGCTCTCGAATCTCTCCACGGGAGACTGTCATATCCCGAGCGTAGGGAAATGCAGCGGAGATATTGCATTCAACGTCAAAAAATCTATTGCCAATTCTACGTTTTAGTTGCTACGGTAACCGATAACCATAAATTGTATTATTATATCGCGCAATCCATTTATTCCAATTACGATTAGAATCACGGCGATAATTAATACATTGTTTATCTTTACTTTTCATTTGTTATTCTAATCCATTATTCTCGTTTGCGTACCGTACGGATATTACTAACCAATCCTCAAATAATCCTGCGTAATTTCTGTGTAAAAGTAGGATTCGATCCATCAAGCTAATAAAGAGTACTAGTTACGGTAGGTCTATTAATAAAACACAGATAATTATCCGGTGAGTATAATGGAGTTTCTCGAACTTCAGGAATGTCTGACGACTAATCGAAGTGTAACAAGACACTGTAGTATTTTCGGACATACCACAAGTTATTCATGCGAGTATCTCTACATGGGATCTAGTGCAGGGCACACTCGCCTGGTCACACTAGCGACATTAACGAAGCAATCAAACAAGTTAAGCAATTGCAATTTCGTCTTCGACTCACCGGAATCACCAGAGTCCTTCTTCTTGGAAGCTCAGCAGACTCTCGCAATATCTCCAACTGCAACGACCCGATATCTCCTGAAAGCAGAGAAGAAAAAATCCTTTTAATAATTTATGGAACAAGTTCCTCCTCCGACTGGACTTCTTTCCAGTTCTTACATCTAGATCGCTGGCACTGCTGGCCGGTCGCTCTTTTAATTATCAACTAATGTAGAAGTAGCGCCGAGGGCGCGGCAAAGATTGAGAGAAGACTTATTATATCGGAAAGATATCCCGAAAGTTCTCAGTCTGACGGAAAAAAAAGAATAGATATTGAGCGAGTCGATATGCGACGACCTCGCGTGCCAATTGTCAATTCTGCAAATCGGACATTTGAATTTTAGTTAATTAATCCTTGGCCGCCTTTTAGCCAGGGATCGGTTTTCTTCCGGAGGATATGAGATCCAGGCGTAACTCGCACCTCGCGGAACTATTAATTGGCACAAGAGGCGAGGTCGTAATTTAGTTTGTTACTCGGAATAGTGTTCGGAGACGAGTCCGCTATTACTTCGTGCCGCGAGAATATCGAGTCGCTCGCTTCATCAAATTATGAATATTAATTGTACCATAAATCCTTTCGTCTGCAATTGTCTCCGCCGATTCTTAAGAAATCATCCGAAAGAAAAGAATTGTTTTAAGTACCGGCGCGATAATAACGCTTCACTAAATTGTTTTACGGTGCAATTGGAGAGGGAGTTTCTTTAACGTTAACGCGGGATCTCCTCTTGAAAGGTGATAAGGATCGGCAGTGCTAACTAGTTCTTCAATATACTCGAGCACATTTACTGCAGTATCGAAAGGTCGGCCCGGTTCGCGTCACTGACCGCTAATAATGCCGTGGAAAGTAGCGGGCAGCCCGTGATAAATTGGAAATCCACTACGACTACACCGACGTCGGTCCGGATACTCTCACCCTTGACCAGTACACGTTCGTGTGTTCGTTTCGCCACGTGGCTCTTGACTGTCCAAACGTATAAGTGTATC
Source organism: Trypoxylon attenuatum (assembly GCA_963989405.1). Classification (NCBI taxonomy): domain Eukaryota; kingdom Metazoa; phylum Arthropoda; class Insecta; order Hymenoptera; family Crabronidae; genus Trypoxylon; species Trypoxylon attenuatum. The sequence goes on along the minus strand of OZ022488.1, from coordinate 4,600,736 downwards.
GTCGACGGAACTAAATCTTGGAAAATCGAGATAGTCGAAAGAACTATTTCGAAGGCTACGTCTTAGGTTGGCGGCAAGAGGAAATGAATAACTGCGACGGAGAGGAGGGATCGTAGCGAGATACAGTTTTTGGCTAACATTTTTCGAGCAAGTTATTTTCAACATTGTTGGAACGCTGTAGATATGAGAATGTTCTCCGCACATGTATTATCTCGAGTGGTTTCAGTTGACTGTCTCATCCTCGCCGGACTCCAGCAGCGCCAGCGGTAAACAGTGATTAAACAGCGTCACGATAAATAACACTGAATGCGAACTGTGTGACAAAGTGACTAGGAAGATTTACCACGACTGCGGAAGTTGTACGCAACTCTAGTCGCTTGGTTCGTCATTGTGTCAGAGAGTTTTCCAATTTCTATTTCCGCTTGCCAGGGTGACGTCAGGCGTTTCTCACCCCTTGCGCCATAAAGCGAGTCATATCCTCCTGACCCCTGAAGTTTCGAGCCTCTTTCCCTCGGACAATGGGATAACGATCTCGACCTTTTTTCCCGAGCTTATCGACAAATCGACAAGCATCGCTCCACTTTCATTAGGCTACGCCCTTATTAGCTCGCCCCGAAAATGAATCCAAGTCCGTGAAAACACGCTGCTGGTGGTCAGTCGAAATAAACGAAAATTAAAGGTGACCCGGTTAGATTGCGAGCAAAAGTAGCTTTTGCAACGCGATATTTAGGAGCGGCTTAGTATGGCTTTCGCGTTGATCCTCGGATGATCGGCGTCTCGTTTAGCCGTTAATGCGACCACGGTCATCACGGAACACGGATTCTCCAGCGCGTTGTTCATCGTGTCGACGGAGGTGATGGTGGTGATGCGTGCTTCGGGTGCGTGAACGAGAGTCGCGCCGAGAGAAATTCAGGCGACGCGACGCCACAGCGTCACGCACGACTAAATACATAGCGGATGGAGGGCGAATTCTGGAAGCCGCGACAGCCGCCACCAGCAAGCCATCGACGCAAAGGCAGGAAGAGAATGAGAACGAGTCAAAGGACAAACAAGCGGACTTTCCCAAGGATCGGGATGAGCCCGGTCCAGTCAATCGATAAATCTTGGATTTACGAGGACTTCCCCTAACAGTTGATCCTTTTTCCACGCTCTCCCTTCTATCCACTTTCACTCCCTCTTTCCTTCGACCTTTTCCTGCCTGGAGAATGGGCGCAGGCAGTCCCGTGGAAAACTCCAAAGTTATAGACTGCCGACTCAGTCCCAGCCGCAGGCATTGTCTTTTAAAAAAATGTCAGACTGCCGAGCCTCGTTCTGGCCGATCGCGCCTGTTTCGCCGATTTCGTTTCTCTAGAGTCATCACTGGCGCATCGGCATCGTGCCGCCGGCCTCGGATTTTCGACCCTCCGCGTTCTTGCGTCATTAATTTTAACGATCGTTAAAACGACAGCGTGACGATGCGCGACGATGCGCGACGAGTCTTCTTCGATTATCGGCGACTCTAGGCAGCAGAGCCATCGGCCTCGACTATTGATAAATGGCACTGGAGGAAGTTAAAACGTGGAAAGTGGAAATGGCGCGATTATACCCTCGCGACGACATTAAAATAATAACAGCGTGGAAAAGGGTCGAACGTCGTTTCTGGCCCTGCAGCACCGGTAGTCCTTGCATCGACTTACTTTTCCCTCTTTTCGCTCTTTTCGCTCTTTTCCCCATCGAAGCCAGAATTTTAATTAGATTTCGCAGGCCGTAAACGCGTCGCTATCTTGTCTGCCAGCAGGACGTAATGTTCCCAAAGTTCAAATCCGTAATTGCGAAGAGTTGGCGGACACGAAATGACGCGAGGGTGGCACGTGTCAAAAATCCGGCCGAGCGCGCCTTCCTTTTTTCCGATCTATTGATTTTGGTACTTATCACCCTGAGCCGACGGCGCGCTGAAGCTCCTTGCTTGTTCCAGAGCTGCAAGTGATGCTCGATAACGATCAGCCCTCTCGCAACTTCTTTCTCTCCCGTCTCGCTTGCTCACTCTCGCTAATGGAGATGCAATTACGTGCAGCTTCGAGAACAGGCTCAAGTGCACACTTGTGTACCCAACGCGTGTACCGGGAGTGGTGTGCCGTGCGGTGGCAACGTCTCCGGAGAGCACGTGTACGCGAGCCGCGTGTAATTATTCACCGATTGGGTCGCACGAGAATCGAATATCCGATACCTGCACGCGAATCATGCTTTTTCGCAATTATTATAGACACTAAATGTGAAGCTGAATTTTATAGGAAGATTATTTTATGTAATTTATTTAACGATACGATGTACGAACGAGAGTGGCACTGATCAAATTCTATATTGCACTTGAGTACAACGGTAAGTAGGATCGAAAGACTTCGAACATAATTAGTGGAATAACTGCAGAGTCCTCTTGAACGAGCTGCCTCGGGTCTTTTGTTGCCTCGTAGGACGTCGCGTCGTCGTTTAGAAAGCCATCCGACAGACTCCTCAGACTGTGGATCTCAGGTCAAATGGAGCCTCATAGTAGAATTTCGCGAAACTTCTGAGGTATTCTATTATTAAATCGAGGTTATCCCGCTCTATTGGTGCACCAGTCTGCGGTATAAAGGCCACCGCTGAATGGTTTCCTGTTAATTACTCTTATTACTCTAGTTTTTCGCCAGTTATTTTCGGCAATCGCAAAGAGCCTTGAGTAAAAGGCGACCGACTACCTCAGGCCGCAATAATTCAAACTTAATCAAGCTCCGACTGAGAGCGCTCCGGCGCATTCTGTCGAGTTCCAATCTCGCTGGGATTTTGGTGGGACCAGGGAAATTGTTTGTGTCAATTAAAAGTTCAGCGCAGGAAAGTCCAATTGGCAGGGCGTCGCGGGGCGTCGATCCTAACGGACGGATCCGAAAAATGAGTTTGCGCGAACGTTTACTTTCGAAAATGAAATGTTTATCGAAGGTATTCGGGGTGGTGAGCCTAGGCGGAACAATACCGAGCAAAAGAGACAATTGAAATTTCGGCCTCACCACCACGACAATTCGCTTTTTGCGGAAAACTTATGGATACCAAGTTCGCGAGAAACTCAGAAAAACAGATTGAACCTCGAGACTCTCGCACCAGTGCGACCCAAGGTACACAAATTTCCGAGAAGCACAAACAACCAAGGAAGAGGGTTGCTTAACGTTATTTCCTCGAGTCGTAGCCAATCAAGGCGACTGAAAGCTAGCGGACTAAATGAGGGTCCCAATCAGACCATAGAAGAATAGCAGTCGGGGGGTGTCGACGAGCGAAGGAGGCGTGGAATTTTAAGCTGGCTCTTAAATTTACTCGGCATCGTGGGGATAAGAGCGAGTTATCGAGTTATCGAGTTACGCTATATAAGGCTTAGAGAGAAGGAGGTATTGCGAATGATTCACCTCCACTCGCTTCCGTGCACCCCCGGAAAGCAGCAAAGGAAGCTGAGAAGAACGATGAAAAGCGGGGCAAGTCTTTCGGAGAATAAATATTTCCCGAACTAGCATTATTAAATCCTATGATCCGGCTCTCACGCATACAACGAGACAAGTATTCGTGACACACTCGATAGGATTACCGGGAACTTACTTCGACGAAATTAGGAGAAGCTTGTTCAAAAAGAAGAGGAAGAAGAAGTCTATCGAACCCTAAAACCCTAAAGCCTTAAAACCAGCGGATTCGGTTATTTAAATTGAAGCGTAAAACAGGTCTAAACGTCGGGTTTATCCTTGATCGATTTTCGATCGTTAGAACGCCGCACGAGCGATAAAACCTTAGGGGAAGAGAATCAATGAGAAAATCGGGCACGCGAGTATTGCTATTCGAATCCGTTTTTCCAACTTTGAAGCGAGTTTGATTAATCCAAGTAGGTCCCAGCCGGAGGTTCTCGACTCTGATTCTCTTCAAAGGGTGGTTTCTCTCGAGGAACCAGGAGTTCAGCGAGAGAAGTAGTACCTGCAGAACCAGAAGTACAGCCAAAGTTCTCCAATTCCCTACGCGATATCAAACGATCAATCGAATGAGATTGTCTTTCTGACGGCAGCGTTAGCCAAGCACCGCTTAACTGACAACTTGCGACAAACCTGGTGCAATCTCCCCTACTAGCGGGTCAGCTTTACGGGCTGACCAATGCACGCGTGGCTCACCAGCTCCGCCCGGGATGATCACTTACATGTATCGGCCAAATCTACTCAGAAACTATAAATCATTTCGCGCACGGATCTATCGTCCCTCGTCAATGTCTCGTGGTGGTTTGCTCATCTAGCCCCGGTTGAGCTTAATTGACGAAGCGCCCTGCTAATATTGCTACAGGAATTTCGCCGTGGTTCCACGAATTTCGCCAACCTCTCGGTAGCCTCGGCTTCATCAGAAATGCAAAGTATGTATGTAGGAGCTGCACAGATGGAGTAGTGGTTTTTTGTCGCGACAAGAAAAATGCGCGCCGCTGGGATTATGGTAAATCCAGCAGTGGCCCGTTGGCGAAATCGGAGATTATTCATCCCACGTTCGCGGTCGAGGTCGCTATTTTCCCTAGTTTTTATCTTGTCGCGCCGCGAAGAAAGAGCGCGCGCTCTAGAACCGATTCGAACGTTGCGGGGTCCCGTTCACTCGTAGCCCGGTCTAATTGATTGGCGAGGTGGCGCAATAAATCAAGAAAGGGCTGTTTCAAGCGACGTGCCCACCCCTCAAACCCAGCGCGCTCGCGATACCGATCTCTGTCCTCGTCGAAGCGAGTCGCGGCTGGAGACTGACCGACAAAAATGAGTCATAAAATCGGACTGTAAACCAAAAGAGGAACGCATGAAAGCGTTATCTATCTACGTCAGTTTTCAGTTGGCCGGCTGGCCACTCGCGGGCCGGTGTTCCGGTGCGAAAATTTAACCGACATCCACCGAGAGAAGGGGGTTGGCTAGCTGGTTCGCGTGCTCTGCGCGACTGGCCCGTGACCGAGAGCACAATATAAAACCACCGCCACTACCGCCTTCCCCTGCGCCAACCAACCCAGTGCTTTTATAAACTGTGACGGGCTCACGAAAAAGCCACGGCGAGAGAAACAGATGCTAAGAGATAGCACCGCTAGCGGCACACATTCTGCATCCACTCTCGAGCGTTGGCGGCGGTACAACGTTTCAGTGCATCAACGCCGGCATATTTCATCCACGAGTGCGACGGGCGCGCCTCTAGCCTCTTATCTCGCGCATAAATAATTTCTTTTTATTAAACCGTAATAACAAAGGGTAGTGTTTGTTGCGTACACGATTGTAGCTCGAGGAAGCCAGAGTGCCCGTCGCAAAGAGCCTGTCGACATCGTCGTCGGGAAAAGAGTAACCGGAGGGCTAGTAGCGAGCCCCGCGACGAGTAAAAGCTGGCCCGCGGGCAAAATCCTTCCACGAAATGTTGCATAGCCCATTTCCCACCTTGGCCCTTCGCTCGCGCGCGAACGACCTCCTCTTCCGCCGCGTTGAATGTACCCGGCAACCTCGGCAGATTAGCGCAGTCCGGACGGACTAGCGCGACTCTCTAAACCGTGTCTCTGTGTAATAAAATCGAAATTTGTCCGCCACTGGCATCGTGCGTAGCTGGCTCACGCACGGAGAAGGGAAGAACAAGGACGGGGTGCGGTGGAGGGCCAGGGGAACGGTGAAAGAGTGAGCAAGAGGGTCGATGGGGCCACCGAATGTAGGGTGTGGAACCGAACTGGCCTCGGCTTTGTCCGAGAGCAAGTCGCATGTCGGCTGTGCCGTCTGCGACTATACTTCATAGCTTCGCGTCGCATGCAAGTTTAATCTTCTGGAAGTAACGCAAATGCAGTAGCCACATAGTGCTGGGCGAGCCCGTGGCCCAGCTCCCTGAATAATGCATTTATGTACGTGTCCGCGGATATGCGCGCTCGCGCCCGCCAATCCCTCGCGAGGATGCGCCACACCACGCAGCGCCACGTTGGATCACCGAACTGCTCGCTCGAGGCTCACTCAACACTCTGTCGACCGATACTCTGTTCCCGAACATCCTCTCTAGTTCTGGATCCTAGAGTCATTGCTACTTCGCTCAACCAAGATTCTACCCCACTCTACCCTCCCTAGTTCGCTCTCTATTTCTCTCTATCACTCTCCATCACTCTCTATCATTGCTTTTGTCCGGCAGGCTGATCCGCTCCTCTCTAATAACCCCTTTCAAAAGGAATGGAAGACAAAGCCAAGGCGATTAGTAACTTCAGAATCTGCGAGTACCGGCGGGAGGGAGCGTCGACGTCGCCGGAACTTGTACCGGGGGGGTATAATCTTTTAAGTGGATTTGCCGAATCGTCGTGTAACCGGCAGCACCTCCTCATTGTCGAAGAATATGTGCTGGCAGAATACGCTTCATATTGAAACACAGAATCGACAGTCTTGTGGGAGGGTATTAAGGATAATGCGAACTGAATTCAAGGAAAATTTCGTTCGGGGGTTGATCTTTATAAATTCACCCAATGAAAAGGGAGAGATTAATTGGTAGTGAAACTTTCGCGGTAGTATGTTTACGAGGACACAGTGAACAGGTTGACCACGGTTTGCACTAGCATCTGCCATCAGTACTTAGGTACCGAGTAAGTTCAAAGTGGGTCGGTCTGGGGAGTTCGATGACCATCCGCTTCATATTTGTCGTGCAGAATTGTAAATTTACCGTTTGCAAGCTTCTTACAACCCGACCTCTTCGGTCGTCTTCCGAATGCCCATAAAGCCATGTAATCATATATTTGCAATGTCGGTAAAGGTCAAAAAATTAGTGGCACGATCGAAACATCTGCCTAGTAGTAAGGTGGGGGTACGAGCAATGGATAACTTCGAAGACACGTTATCGGGCCAGCCGATCAATTCGAGAAAGTATCAAACGGCTCGCAGTAGATCATGTGTACAAGTACAAATTACCGCGAGGGTGTTCTCCGGCTAATAAATCGTGCATAATTCAGCTCAGTTACTTAGGCAGTCTGCAATGCGCCGATACTTTTGAATAATGCAATCCGTGCTGAACGGCACCGCACGACAAACCGTCCCAGTCTATGGTGGACTACAGCTATACATATAGCATGCGCGCTTAAATACCCGAGGCAGTTTGTACTTCTGACAAGCGAGTCTGCAACGCAAAGGGAATTGATTCGCCACGCTTCACGGCGATTCATTCCGCTCCGATCTATTCTGCACACTTAACACGGTTAACGAGGATTAAGACGTAGAGAAAGCGTGAGAACTTTGCCCTCATGAAAATTTACTACTCCCCTATATTTCGCGAGCTTCTCGCAAATTCTTCGTCATAGACAGGATCCTTCAATAGCTGGTTCATTGGCCATTCGCCTCAGCAAAAGCTCCTCGTACGATTCCAATTGCGATTACAAATTACCGTGGGGGTGACTTTTGACGAAAGTGTAGTTTCTCTGGCAATCATTGTCAAAAATCGGATTTTTCTCCAGAATCTTATCCCACGATGAAAGAACTATTGAATCGACCGATGTATGTACAGATCAGTAATTTGACGAGTCATAGTCAATTCCAAAATATCGCAAAGGCGAAACCCCCCGAAAAGTTTAATTAAAAGCACGATCTATCTCGCGTGGAGCAGAGTGACGAGCTTCCCAGGCGTTTCGTACGCTAGATAGCAAGCGCATTAATCTCGTGTCCAATGAAGTGTTCGCGGTAGAGCCAAGTTTTATGGAAGCGGGCGCCAGCAGATCAATTTCTTCCGCGCGGGGCATACATGTCGCATGCAAATACCCGGAAAACTCCGCGGTCAGCGCGATCGCAAAGTTTACCCCGTACAGCAGAGTTCGGCAACTTGTGGTTTGCGCTCATAAGCATCGCATCGATGCAAGTCGATTCTAGGGAAGCTAACACCTCACTCGACGTGCACCGTTGCGACCTCGCTTCTCTCTCGCTCTCTCTCTCCCACTCCCCTTTTACGAGCGAATCCAGCAGAGAGCTTTCCGAGCAGCAGAAGGATTTTGAACCGGATACAGATAGATAAATTAACGTCCCGCAGTCCAAAGGAGTTTGGAGATTGAGATAAACCAAAAGTTTGCGGTCGCATCTCACAAAACATACGCTATAGCGTTTGGGAGCATTTGGTCCTACGAATTTGGTCCTCGTGGTCCCTGAACAGGATCGATCGATCCCGTAGGAGATTCCGCGGGAGTATCAGGCCACTCCACAGAATTACCGCCACATCAGATTATCCGACGAATTCCAAAACTTATGCTCGAAATTGGATTTATAAGGCCGAACGAATCCGCAAAGTTCGAGTTGCCCAACTAATACCCGGGAGTGGCCAACATTTATACGGGCAGCCTTCCGCGAGTTAGCCAATAGCAAATTCTTCTTGAGTCGACGGTGGATAGATCCTCCGCTTCATCTTTCTTCCTCTTCTGAGAGGACGATATCTTTGCATCGATATCCGGGAGACGCCACCGGTGAGATAGTGGGTCGCATCCTTTAAATAATGTCGCGCGCGCGAGAGAACAGCATGCTCTCTGCAGCTATAAAACGGTAATGCAACCTTTATGACGCGGAGCATTATTAAGACCGTCGACAGAAATTAATGTAAATGTAGTCATTAAAATTCATCTACTTAATCTCGAGATGCGGGACGGACTTTAAAAAGCTGGCGAAGATATTTGTTCGCAACGAGATTTAGCTTGTCGCGAGAGTAATGCTGTTAGCATTTCTCTTGGTACATTCCACTGATTCCTTCCTCATGCGTTGTAAAACAGTATGTATCCTGATTGAAATGCGCGCATGTCGTTGCGTCCATTGTCCAAATACATTGGCAGTATTAATTTATGCAATCATTAGAGTCACTCGGTTTGAAAATGTGGCAATTTTATCTGTAATAAAATTATTGTTGTATTATAGCATGCGAGGCGCATGCCGGAAATGCACGAGCAATACGCCCCCGAATTTGCAATGCCAATTATATGGTCTGGCGATGAAATCATTTTGTAATGCTGAAATGCGACCGAATGTCCCGGTTGAACGTAATCCCGCGCGTGGCTGTTACAGTTAGGTAGCGCTCTCGTGGATTAAACCAGATGTAATTATGCCGAAAGAATTTTCGGAAAGTGTGTCAAAATCGCGAGGAACCTGGGGTTCGTGGCTCCTAAATCCCTCCGCGGATAATTGCGTTTAGTAATAAATCCCCGACAGTAGCTAGAGGGCCGGCCGATATAATAATTAATCAATCACTAATTATACGGTGATTTCATCCTAATTTAATCACCAGTCAATCATTTGCAAAATTCTCATTCAATATCGCTCTTCATCCAACAACTGACTACTGTTTGGCTCAATTTATCGATGGAGTAATGAATTTGTTATTATCGGTCCGAGCGATAGCTGTCACGCTGCACGAGTCGCCACAGCTATTTTCTTCAACAGAGTGATATCGCCCGCCTAATTTTGTCTCTTTGCTCGTCATCATCGTGGATGAACAACGATCAAGGATAATAACTCGTATGGGGCGAGACGAAGGGGAAAAAAATAAGCAAGGAAATTTTCTGTAGAATTATGTACGTCGAAGCTATCCCCAATTTAATATGTCAGCCAGATGCATTTTCCAAGCGATATCGAAAGATAAACTGACCGGAGCGCGACCAATGTGGCCAGCACGACCAAAACCCAGCAGCCGCAAATCCACAGACACTTGAGAATTTATTTCTTTTCGCGGATCGCCAAGCGAATTCGGAAAATCTTCCTGGCTCTTGAGCCCGGTACTTTCGAACCACTCCGGGGGATTGGCGGGCTCCCGAATCTCTGGCAGGATTACTCGAAAGCGATACACGTGTATTTTGCGTGGTTCGCGTCTGCATAATGCCCATACATAACCCTCGATGCGCGCCACTCGAAAAAGATTATTAGGTGCGCCCATGCGAGAGCTCCATCAGTGCCGGTGAGGGGCTTCCAAACCGGTCATGAAATTATTGAACACTCGAGAACGGGATGTGGATGAGCTTCGCCCTTATCCCCCCGATGCGATTCTAACCGCGCGGCAAGCGAACCACTCGGAAAATCCTCCCCGAAAAAGGACGACTGACCCCTTCGAAGCAGATAGTATCCTTTGGTGGATTTACGTTAGACTTGGATCCGGCCTCCCCCTCGTCGAGATTCCAAGGGTTTCGCGAGAGTGGTAAAACAAGAACAGGTGCGCGCTAAAAAGGATTCTCCGGAAGTCGCCACTGAGAAAAGTAAAGCGCAAAGAGTCTCCTGAGCACGAATGCCAAATTCTGCGAAATGTATTTCTAGGAATCTAGAACAGTGAGCATGTGTGTATAGTTCGGGAGAAAAGGGAATTCGGCTAAGGATGGGATCAACGAGATGCGAGGGTCAAGATGGCACTCTTGTTCACGGTCCCTCTCCATTGTCGAATTACAACGAGAACGCGAAACTCGAATTAAACGGTCGAGGTCTCGTCGTGCCACCAGTGAACCTGCCCTTCACACGTACTAACATAAGACCTACCGACACCTCGAATACAGCTACCCTTTCTCAAGCTCGCGGGTCTCGCAGCTTCGAGGCGAAATAAAATGGCATAGTGCCGGGAATCTGACTGTTACTTATCACTGACATCGTTTCGCGAGAGAAGTTTAAATTAATTCGCGAGTTTTTATATCCTCCGGAAGGCATTCGTCGCGCGCGCACGAACAATAAAGACGCCAAGTTTTTCTGCGGACTTGGAAATGGGGGGAACTAGACGCGGCGTCGCGCCGTGCCGCGACGACGCAGCTGATTCTATTGGACTGTAACTGTATGAAAAAGTTCTGAACCATCAGTACTCTTCCATCGGTTAACAGGGCAGTATTCAATGCGAAGATTCGACTCTTAATTACAATGGAATATAAGTAGAGAACGCAGTCTCGCGTTTCAAAGAAATGGAAGATCATTTTGAAAGCTTGCGTCACCGGTAATAAAATCAAAGAGCATTGACGAAAACCGGCGAGCAATTTCGAAGGGAAAGCGCATAATTCGATTCGAGCAGCCGGCGCGTCGCGCTAGAACGCTTTGTTGTCTCAAGACACCAGAAGAATAGGAATCCTCGAGAACGAAAGGAAGAGGGCACACGGCCGACAAGAGGTCGGTAGATGGAGAAAAGGCGAAAGGGGTCCGTCTCGGCCTTTGCTATTGGCGTAGACCCACGCTGATCCCGAGACGCGGCAGAAAGACGGAAGAAACGCGAAAGAAACGCGACGCGGAATTGGAAATAGGAGAAGACGGAAATTCGAGATACACTGCTATCTCGAGTGGCCCGACAACTCTTTCGACGGGAACGCGACGGGAGAAGAGAAAGAAGATTATGGAGCGCTGTTGCGAGCAGAAAGCGGCGCATACCCCTATGTACCAGTGGAATGCCAGAGCTCGTTCTCGCGCGTCGATAATGTATCAGACGACTTCCTGCTAGAATGTTTCGAGTCACCTTAATAAAATAGAAAGGACGCTTAATCCTCTCTGGAAATGGCCTCTTCTTCCTCCGTGAACCTTCAACCCCCTACGACTTCTCCTGCGACCTCTCCTGCGACTGGCAAACCCCCTCGAACCCCTTCTCCTTCTTCCAGGGAATTACGACTAGCGCCCTGTTTATAACGATGACTTCGCGGAATTCCTGATCAGATATACGATGTAATTACACGCCGTTCTTGCGAGCACGGAATGCGCGTTCTATGCTAACTCCTATTGAGACGCCGCCGACACGGCCGACGCCGCGCCGCTCCCTTATTGCTGTTCTCGACAGTCGTACACATAATATACATACAAGCTGTAAGCGCGAATTGCACGCTCTAGCCGCATGGTGCTGCCTTCTTCGGAATCAATAGCCGCCTAGGTAATCCGCAAGATAAGTGAAAATTCATCGATACCCCACAGTACGGCTCACGTTGAATTACGTTTCGTCGTGGTGGAGAACGGAGCCGGCATAAAAGTAGAGATCGACAGAGCCTGAGGGAAATAGAACAGGGAGCTATAGGGAGAAAGTACGTGTTACAGAGCAGAGGTAGATATGTATTAAAACCGAGTGGAAGGATGCAAGAGGGAGCGAGAGGCGGCGCTCGTTTTAAAGCCATCGAGTATCGGTTGTACGGTAAAAAATCGAGTGACTAGGCGAATTTCAGAAGGAAGGCGCTAGGGCAGTCGAAGCAGATGGTACCGTCACATCTGCCCCGGAACGATAACGAAGCGGCAGTAATGCCATTAGGCATTTTCACCGCTCTTCGCGGTTCTTCCTCACCGGTGATCCTCAAAAATTCGTAATACGACTTTCGAGAGTCGATGCACCCCGTGCTGAGCGGCTTGACGACGCCGCCGTAGCCACTTGGGACAGAATCGATCGGGTCAGCCGGTGAACCGCCGCGCTTCGGCTTGGTGTGCTGGTCTCAAGGAAAGCTCGATAGAACAAAAAGGGAGCTAGGAGAGAGATCAGTCTACCCGGGAAGAAAAAAGGGGCAGAGTGGGCGGAAAGAACAGCTTCGCAGGGTGCTCCTATTCAAATTGAATCAGCGCAGAAGTGCTTCCCTTAATTAGCGCGAAATTGAATTAATGCGTCGATCGACTCCGCACAGCATAGGAGAGCAGCCTCAATGGCGCTCGAATTAAACATTCATTCGGACCAAATACGCAGCCGTGTACAGGAGAGGTTCTACAGGAGAGTGCACAGCCATGGCTCAATGAGCCGGGAACAACGGAGGAGACGAGAAGAACGTGTACGAAAGAGAAAGAAAGAGAGAAAAACACACGACGAAACGTGGAAGGAGAAGACCCAGGGAGAGCCGTAACTCTGTTACAAAAGTCAAGTACGTGCGAACACTCGTACACCACTGGGCAAAACCATTGTTGCGCCAACACAGATGTCGGGAAGAATAGGGGCCCATATGGCCGCGATCCTGCCACTGAATACACTCCCGAGTATCATCCTCTGCTACCGAATAAATTTCTGATTATTCCGCAATTTCCGCGACGAGTGGCATCGCTCGATCGCTCGGCAAGTTTGCGCTTTCATTTTCCTATCACGTCCGCGTATCAAAAGTTTACTGTCACGATAATTACCGATAATGAATATTTGAGTTCGATAAGCTTCGCTATGCGTTTCCGCATAAACCTCAATTTCCAGGAGATTAGTGCGATAGTCAAATACGAAAGGCACATTACATATCTTCGCGACGATTTAATCCCAGATCGGAGAGATTACTCTTTATTCCAGAAAACGATGAGAACAAGTACTTACACGCGCGTACCTGCGAATCCTGCTGGCAGATTTGAAAGATCGGCTGGTCAAAAGAAGCCCTCACTTATGCCGAGAACTTTTCTCTGGCGAACAATGAACGCAGTTTCCAGGAGTTCGACCAAAGGAAGGCACCGAGTTCGCGGAAGGATAGAAGGATATTCAAGGCGAGAAGAGCGACCAGAGTAGGGATAATCACCGAAAAGCTGAAGGGAAATGTACCGTGAGGTATATATACACGAGAGTAAGGAGACAAGGCCGGTCCGGATAGAAGCGAGAACGAAAAAAAGAAGCGTGGCTGCAGAAGGGGTTAACTATCCGGTCTCTGAAGGTCTGCGTATAATCCTTGTCGCCGTCAGAGCCAGCGCAGCGGATAGCTACTATACCCGAGTAAAAGTGCACTGGGATTACGTTCCCGAACAAAGGACTCTCCCGGCAGGTCCTTCGATGAGACTGCTCGAAAGGAACGGAAGGGAACAAGAATGAGAGATTCTGCGGAGGAAGTTCGTTTCAACGTTGCCAAGGATCCGCTAAGACTCCAATGTTTTATCTCTCGAAGAAACAACCTCATTAATGAACTTCTTGGTTCGACCCAGACGTTCGTAGGACAATACCTTGTGATATCAAAGAGTAATGCGATTAGCTGGCTACTACGACCGACTAGTGTCGATAATTAATGGCTTACAGCTCTGGAGCTAGTTATCGAAGAAATACACTCATTATACGTTGAGCTAACTTTCCCCCTCTCTCTCTCTCTCTCTCTCTCTCTCTTTTACTTTCTTCCCTTTCTTTTATTCTTCGCGGTTTTATGCGAGCTGTTCGGCGAAACAGTCATGTAATTTAAAAAGTTCGATTCGCAACTAATGCTGACGAGGGAGTTCTGCAGAGCAGAATTCATAATGCAACAATTGCCGATGACGCGGACATAATAGGATAAGGAATTAATGCCGTTAATGCGATGGTTAATTAAAAGCATTATTATACCAAATAATATGAAAATTCAGTTACGGTGCTTTCGGATTCAGCAGCTCGTATAAAGCCACTCTCTTTTTTGCTATTCGAACGAAATAAATAGATTAAAGTAAATCCGTTTTTTGAATTAAGTGTCCATATATGGTTCCCGTATTACCGGTAAAAAATTTAATAAAATGCCTCAGATATCCGAAACTAATATCGGCGCCGTTCGAATCTTATTAACCAGAAAAATCTCAAACATTTACCAGGAACAAAAACCACTGGAGAAGGTATTCCAGCGTAAGCGCGAATCGAGTAGAAAACGACTTTCAGCTTTATTCAGAGGGGATGACAAGGCACCGAGGGTTTTACGTCAGGCATTCCATCATTCGGGCGGAATAGTTTTTGATAATGAGTTAACTCAAGGAATTCTCCGATATAGGCAAAATTTTCCGACAAGATGATGGACTCTTTGCGTAAGCAAAATTTCACCGAGCGGAAAATTTAACGCTCTGCCCAGACAGAGACTTCGACTCGGAAATAAAAACATCGCGTTCACGCGTCCCATTAACGCGTTCCCTCTATAATTTTTCTACGCCTGAAATTCTAAAAAAACTCGAACAAAAAAAATGCTGATATTTATATACAATTCATTACTTCCATTCGTTTACGTCTACTTCTTTTTAAAGGGAACGAAAGCGAAGCCTCTTGATAATCTCCTTGAAGTTTGTTTGTTTGGTCCTTACGCAGAACTGATTGTGAGTGTGTTAAATCAAAGTCACGTAGCTATCGCTTATTTATCACAGGACTCTGCGTTAGATAATGACGCGTGAATGTTTAGGACAAGTCAAATATGTAGTCCGCCGTAACATTGTCGAGAAGGGTTTGGGCCGTATTTGCACAGGACCGGACCGCAGAGTGAGGAACGGATGTTTCTCGGTAAGACAACTATGATAAACCAGTGTTTATAATTAGAATCACGAACAACAAATTTCTCGCTTGTGATAATGTCCAATTTTAAACTGGCTTTAGTATTCTGCTAAAAATGTCGTACGAATGTATAACCAGCGAGGGTTGCATTAATTCATAGCAACGCGAGTTTTACTCAAATTACACCTGAAATAGTCGACAATCTTTCGCGTGACCAAGAGGTCCATTAGGCAATTATTATTGGTGTCAGGCAGTTTTCCCGATAAACGTCACATTTTCTTAGCAATGGAATGTAAAACCAGCGGAGCTGGTTTCGCCGCTGATGAAAAGTATCGATCGACGGGCAGTTTTGCAACGCGGTGGGCGGACACGAGTTTCCGAGCAATCGGCAGCTACCAGTGAGGTTGCAACTGCCAATGCGTACGTGTAGTGTGCACGGTGCAATCGACGCAATGTAATACGAATAATCGAATCAGGCAATCATGCGAACGAGGAGTAAATTATGCAGACTGCGCAAGGATCATGATTGACCAATTTGCTTCTGCATTGTGTTCGAGGCAGACGCATTTCTACAGGAGTCTGCTCAAGGTAAGCATTGCGGCCAATAAGGCGGAGGTCGCCTCCGTCCAAGTTATGTGTACTTACATCGTACAATTCACAACTCAAACTAAACGAGCATTGCAAATCTAATAATTAATTCGAAACGCGGAAAACTGACTTGAATTCTTCGTTACCAAATTTCAAAATATGAAGGATTATTTCGATATATTGAATGTAACAGTCTCATCCACTGTTTTTGAGTTAATGAAAAATTCAAGACAAACATCCACTGAGAAAACACAATATGTGCCTCGGATTGTAAACAATGCCTGTTTAACCTTCTACTCTACAAAACACAAATTATGCAGTCGCGTACTGTATACTCTCGCACTCGAAATTTCAATTTTCTGCAATATACACATTTGCATTTTACTAAAATATTCCATTGAGGTGGAAAATTATACCGAACCTTCCACATACACGGGCTATTACCGAAAAAGCAGAAAGTTGTAAAAAAACTGGTAAATACGAATCGAGCAGACATTGGGAATTTGAGCGGTGAAGTGGCCGACTGTCAGAGAGTGCGAATAGGGATGAGAAAAAAAAAAATGTAATAGCAAGCCAACGCGAGAAATCTTAATCTTCGGCTCGCAGTACGCGCAGCTGTCCCGAGGCGAATTTTACGAGCGCCGGACCAGCAATGGAATGTAAATTTTCCGAAAGACAGACAAGATTTACGATCCCCGGGAATATGTACAGCGGGAGCAGTGCGTCTACCTGTCTCCGCGGGCTCTGCGGCGCAAAGGGATGTTTTCCGAAATTCCGGCCGAAAGCAGGTGTGCTCCGAGGCAGGTAAATATTTCGCCGTAGTCAAATAAAGCCCTTCGAGGACCAGGCCGAAAATCTTCAACCTGTCAGGCACTTTGCTATTACCATAAACCCCAGGAAATCCGTGGAAACTGGCTGTTCAGTGCGTTTAACTTGCATCTCAACTCCTGCAACATTTTCTCTTCTCCTCGCGAAACACGAGAACTTCCACGAGACAACGATAAAAGCACGTTCCGCATTCGCGATCGATATGCCAGCCGCGTGAATCGGAGCCTGGGACCATCGCGAAAACAGTGAGGGTAATTGGGAAATTAGTTTGCTTGTCGTCACATTCAAGAATCCTTAGTTCAATATACTACATACGTATATACGCTCTAACACGTTGAGTTTCAAACGTGAAAATCAGTTTGATCTGTCAAACATGTAAACCTTTGATCGTAACTCGTAAATTCTGCAATTTGGATGCAGGTATGGTATATTTGTAAAGTCTGTAAATTTCTGATGAATGTAGACGTAGGTTCCTGCCAACTGCAGAAATATGACCGTCACCTAAATACATACGAGTGACACGTGAGAGTGAAACCTACGAGGGTCGTTTGCTCTCTCGCTTCGTGTGAGAGCGAGCGCAACCCTCCGAGGGGCTCATCGATAAGCGCATCAAATAAAACCAGTCGCACGGCAAAGGGACAAAAAACCCAAGCAGAAGGTTCCGAGAGTCCCGAGAGGTTTGTATCAAATTATCTACCAGAACGCGCAGTTAGCCGAAGACAAAATCAGCGAAGCGAACTGGGCTACAGGTAAGAAGAAACCAGCAGGTAGGAGGATTAAGACGGTGAGATGCAACCCAATGGTACAAGCAAAGCAACGACAAAATAGTCAGCCAAGTAAAACTCAAAGGGCCTAACTTGGTAACCCGAGAAAGCTGAAAAAGCACAAAATCCATAAAGGATCTGGATCTTGTCAATGAAATTCTCTCACCGAAAAACCGAGCGGCATTTCGCAGTTTCCAGTACAATCCGAAAGTACAGAACGAGCCGTCCATTAAAATGCTTTAAATCGCTTGGCGCGCCACAATTTTCGCGGTAATATCAACTCTCGCGACTAATTGCCCCGCAGCGTCATTGAAAAGAGCGGGAATTATTTTCGGTAAAAACTGGCAAGGGCTTCGCGAATAAAGAGACCACGCGAATAAATGGGAAATACGCCAGACAAGTCCAATTAACGCGAACACGGCCCGGATTTTTATATTTTATCTACGGGTAATTTGATGCGTTACAATCTATATGTATACTTATGTAGTCGATCAATAAAAAAAAGACGATAACGGTTGGCTGGCGCCAGTGGAATAGTATTGGTGTTACTAAACGTTGTAATGCGGCATCGCGCGATATTAACAGTGGCAACCGATTCGGCGCAACATGACCCGCGTCCACCCGCAAACCACTTGGCATGAATCACCCTTTAAAGCGTCGCGTGCGCGGACCTTCAAATCATTTTTCACGTCGCGACCCTTAATTCATAGAAACGCGAAGTGACCGCGCAAGCAGAAAATACTGTTTCAAGAAAACATTCGGGACCTTTGGTCTGGAAAAAGAAAAGTGTCAGAGGTGCGCGAGGAAGAATCAAATGGAGTTGGAACGGCGGGAAGAGACGTTAGAGACCGTCCACTCGCTTTTTACGTCCCGTTCCTTTTTTCCAGTAGCCCGAGCTAACTTCGCACGACAGAAACATAGGGCTGACTGAACCGCTCTAATTAAGACAGGGAATTCGTTCTCTCAAATGCTAATCACGAAGCGAGTCGGTCGACTGTATATTTAAGTGTTCGTTAAATGCTGACTCGCGCTCTTTCTGAGAAAGTGCGCTAGAAAAAGTCAAGGTTAGAATAAGGAATAGGAAGAAAGGATTTCTTCGTAAATTCCTTCTATTTGTCTTGCCAAGTCTCTTCCGTTGTAACCGGCCAAACTGGCGGTAAGAGAAATCTCCAGTTTGCTATTCTGCTTCGAAAATTATTCACGATTGTAGCTCGAAGATGAGCGCACTAATTGCACCACTATTGGGCGTTTATTCAAGGCTAGCGGATTTGCGTTGGGCCTTCACTTGTGTCGCCGATTGCACCACGGTATTAATTACTATCTCGGTCAATTGATGCTGGCAATTTATTGGCGTAGGCAGACAATGCTCGACAAGTGTGTAGATGTGCGTGTACGCGCGAACGCGAATAATTTGCCCCGAGAACGCGAATCGAATTTACATACTGCATATCGCAAAAAGTTCAATGCTGATTGCTGTACGCGGTTCGCTCCCAGCAATACGGTGAAAAATTGACGTGCCTAACAAACGTTCGATTATGTTTCCACCCTGCTGTCAGGGATCGAAAAACCAACAAACACGTGAAAATACCTCTACAATTTATATTAAGGAATAATGTGTAACACCACGTTCGTGTATGCAAACAACACGCGAATACAATATTTGTTAATATGAAAGTATGGCTGATTGCTCGGTTCTATTTCCGCCGTGGCAATAAAAATTATTCGGCTTTGAAAAACCGTCCAATATAACGGAATTACATTTATTATTATGTTCATAAATCTAGCGTATTATTGTTACAAAGCAAAGTCATGTATTTTTAGAAGATACATGTATAACCCGCAAATTATTCTCTGCATTACGATTCTTTTGCTCGACTAAAAAAAAAAGCTCGGAGTTACTAAAATGTAAAACCAACGAAGGTAACCTTCAACGGCACGGCAAAAATTAATGCACAAATTTAAAAAATTTATGGAAAATTTAACTCCGTAACAAGCTTTGTAATTTCGCGAGGCACAATGGAATAAAATATTTTAAATATACCCGAGGTATCTGTTACCGCCACATTTCGTTCTTACTCGTTGCCAAAAAACAAAATGAAAATTAAAAATGGAGATGTAAGACTGTGTGAGTCCAATATTTCGTAGCTCGTTTCACAGAAAATTAAGCCATATTATGACTATATCTATGTATATTCCATTAGACATATTTTTTTACCAGCCACTGTAAAAGTCAATGATACACATCAAGAGGAAATTTTCCTCCGGTGACGTTAGTCGAGAACGTCAAAAATATATCTCTAATGAGTCGGATGTCACTTCATTTCACAAAAATCGATCAGAAGTATGCGATTTCCTCCACGAGACAAAAGTTTGTAAGAACTCACGAGATCCGTTAGGTAACGAATAGAAAAATTGAGGTCGAATAAAAGAATAAAATCCAAAAGAAAACTGAAATGAATTCTCCGAACCACTGTCACATTTCATATTACATTTTCCAGCTATCCTATTAAATTTTTTTGCACCACGTACCAAGAATCGGACAAATTACACGATATCATTATTTTAGTAATTACTATCATCATTATTCTTATCGTTATTTTCGCCGTGCTACTATTATTGTTATTACTATTGCAACCAGCAAATGCAGCGAGAGCAAAAGATTCGGTATTCGCGGACTGACGAAGGAAAATTGCTAGAGGAAAGTGAATTTTTAAATGGTCACGATAATACAGAAGGCACACGTGTGGAGGCGTGTGATGCACACGTGCGAGCGTACGACCACGACACGAAGCTCGTCCGGCATAATATTGATATATATTAGCCGTATGAATTATTCGCGGAAACGTGCAGCGCGGCTCGCGACAGAGATTTGCAGGTGAAAAAGGGAGGGAGAAAAGAGAAAAAGAGACAACGAGAAAACGGGAGAATTAGGGAGGGGAGGAAAAAAAAAGAGGAAAAACTGAAATCCCAGCACGCATGAGCCGTGCAATTTAACAAACGGCGTTGCTCCGCACATAGGAAACGTCACACGCGGTTCCATCAAGAGAGAAAAAATACGGCGGACCGGCTATAGCAACAGATTATAAAAGTAATTGCTAAAAACACAGAGAGCCCAGCCACGCAAATAGTCCGTGATGCATAGTCGGCAAGTTCGTATGCGAGAGTTGCCCGAGCGAAAAAAAGCCTCTCTCGTATGCTCCAGCACAGAGATGATTTCCTAGAAGTGCTATTATTACCCGATTACTTCGAAAAATCAACTGTCTCGTGAACATTCTCCTAGCATGTTTAATCAAGTCGAATAAAGTTTGTAAGAATCGAATTTCAACTCGATGTTGTTGGCACATTACTAAGTTACACCGTTGTTCGGTTGGTATTATTGGGTTAACTGCCACCAGCGGTCATTGATCACAACTATATATAATGCACGTCCACAACTCGTTCCATCAAATCTCTGACGATTTCTATGCAGTATTTTTGGAACTGTCAATATCTTCGATATTGTCGCGTCACCGCAAAACGGTGAATGTGAGATTCAACGCGGGACTATTTTCGTATTCGACTCGAGCCTTAATGGAAATGGGAAAGCAAGAAGGTGAAAATGAATTTCACAAGAAATAAAAGAAGTGGATCCGAAGAAGTTCGATGTCCAGATAAAAGCAAAAACGAGTCGAGAGATAGTTAGAGCTGGAACAATTAGACCCGACACGAGACTCTAATTATTACAAGAAGTTTCGACAACTGCTTTCGTTCGCTTCCATTATGGGATCCCACTTGACAGGTCGCTGTTCCAGTTGGTTTTATATAGCTCACGGAGGCGAGCGTAATTAAAAAAAAAAAAAAAAAAAAAAAAAAAGTTAGATGGCTGCACGCGAGAGGCTTCCTTTCCGATCTGCGCGCTTGTTCCCGTTCAATTTCAGCGCGATCACTATATATCGCCTATCAGTAGGATCTGGAGCAGCAATCATGGGAAGATATCAGGCTCGTTAGAGAGGGCTCGGCCGCACAAATAAACCCGCACACTCACGGTCCAACAATTCCAAACGTCAGTCGTTGGATCCTTCTCTTTCCCTTTCGAGGATGGGGAAGTAGCGCCGGTAAAGGGGCAGCAAGACTATCGGGCTTTTATTGCGGGAATAACGACGACCGATCATAATACGCACGGTGCGGTGCACCCACTTTAAATCTCCAACGATAAATCTCATCTTCGTCGGCACATATTGATAACGATCGATGAGTATTATCGTGTTGATGGTACCACAGATTTTCTCGAAGAGGACAGATTCGTATAAAACTTTGATAAAAATACTTTAATAAATGAGACAGTTTTTCAGCAGTAAATTACGGAAAAAATAGAATCATCGCTAGTGTCGGATCGCAGTATTCGATGTTGATCTTTAACTTCCGATTGTAGAGTAGAGTCTGATAGCCGAGTGAGGCGAGACTGACAATCGAGACTGGTGAATCGACTCCCAATGGCATAGGTGACAAAACAAGAGGAGCTTGTCGCATTGTACGGTGAGAGGCGCGAATAAAACACATCATGGTCTCGACAATGCGTCAGAGGCCATTGAAAGGATTTTCGTGACACCCCAAAATGCTCGCGTGCCTACGACTCGAAATCTCGTTAGGGTGTCGAAGTAGGAGGATACTAAAGGCACGTTTGGAGAGAAAAGCCGTTCGCCACGTTTTTCGTCGTATCCCGTGCTAATTCCTGGCTCAATGTGCTCCTCCTACCACTCGCACTTTTAATTCCCTCTCTTCCAATGTGTTTCGGTGGACGTGAGAAAGCGTCTCTCTTTACGAGGCACACAGAAACGTCATTGACTGGTTCAACGCTGGTAATGCAACTGCTCGACGATATAAGATCGACGGATAAGCAGTAAAAAGTAATGTACTCGATATAGAAGCAACATAAAACTATGAGACACGTGGGATACTGTTTGCTCTTGCGGTAGGTATAAGGTGGTAAACTCGCGCCTATATTACTCCAGTGCGGTGTAATGGAAAAGAAACAGAAGGAGGAGATAAGCCGGAAGAGTGTTTCACAGTACTGCGAGTAGTGTCTTAACAACTACTTTCGCGCTATTAAAGGACATAATGCATTTACCGACGACCATACATCGCGAGTCTCGCCAGTTTTCTCGTAAAACTATCAACGTTGATATTACCGTGGAAGAAACGAAAAGGAGCCGGAGGAAAGGTGCTCGTCGAAATGTAACTTTTCCAATTTCGCCATTCCATTCTTGGATTGCGGTGGCAATAGTGGCGACGACAGTGGTAGCAGGGCCGGCACAATTTTTCATTGAATTCCCTCGTGCTGATTGAAGCGAGCTTCGCGCATATTACAGGATTAGCCGGCCGAACGTGAATGCGAGGTGGCAAAGGAAAAAAAGGTACGAGGTTGAAATCGAAAATGGAGTAATTGTAGCTGTAGAAAATTGGCGCTCGCGGCAGACAGTGGCAGACACGAAGAGACAGGCGGAAGCGTGGCTGACAATCCGACGAGCATAAATCGCGCACGGAGCAAACCAACGAGGCTTAAAAACCGTTGTCTGCCACTGTCACAACGGAGACCCGTGAGAAAGCCTGGAGAAAGAGAAAAAAAAACGAGAAGGGAGGGATCGCGCCGGTGTAACGTGCGTGCAAATGGTCACTCGGACGTATTTAATGCTGTCATCTGCTACCGGCAATCCGTTTTTAACACCCTTGCCTCGTCGACACGCAGCACCCTCGGATTTAGTATGCACAGTTCTCTGATAACGGAGTATCCCGCTGTGCGCCAAATACGAATTCACAATTACATCGTCGTCGCCAGCGGAGCATTGTTGTTACCGAACAGTGAATTTTAATAAATTCTCCGCTACGCTTGGCAATTATTGTAATCTGCATTTGGCATTGCCGTAATTATTTTTTAACCGTGCGCCATGAGTATTTATGATCCAAGGGAAACTCTAACGGAAGGAGGATGATTTGTTAAAAGTAGGAAACGGCCATGTAATTAATATCGCGGCCGTTGGTCGCCAGCTTTGTCGAAATAGTAGGCGGGTTATTCGCGTCCCAACTAGGCTATCCTAGCTTTAGTTCGACGGACAGTTATATCAAAAATGAATATGCGCGGCCGATAGAGAGCGCGCTTCTCTGAATTAATTTCTCCCAAAATATATTTAAATCTGTGTGAAAGCACTCTTAAGCCGGGCACCAGGTCCCATACATAAATCATTGGGTCGGCCGTCGAGAGAACACCGAGCAAACGCCGAGCAAACGCCGAGCAAACGCCGAGTAAACTTTTACTTCGCTGATCGGCCGGGCGAAATTTCAGTGGTTGGGCGGCCCCTCATCGGAAGGCAAGGTATCCCTAAAACGCGAGCGAAGCAGCGCGAACGAAGCAACGCGAGCTTTGATTAGGATCCCTTTAACAGGAGGCAATCGAGTGGTCGGCATACCGAGCCACCAGGCTGGCCAGCGATCTTACTTAGGATCGATATTGAACGAGGAACATATAAGCACTTCGTAAATTAAATGCTGAAGCGATGATCGATTTTCCACGGCGCGGTCACTGGCTCGCTCGCTCGCTCACACTCGAATTAGTTAATAATATCGGTCAGCTAGAGTTGCTGGCCTTTTACTACTCGCTGAGCAAGCTATGAGCAAACTGCGAGATGAATGCAATTCGCGGACCATTGACAATGCCACCTGACCACGCACTAAAATCGTGTCTGGCTTAATGAGAACGGTATTGTTGCCGATTTCCAAATAAATCGTCACCCCGCAACTAGCCAATGCCTTTGCCCTCCCGACTGGGGTGTCGAAACGCGGATCAATTCGAATGGTAATTTAGCGCCAATGCTCCGCGTGGATTATACTACCGACGCATACCATTTCGCAGATCTCACGACTAAACGCGATTATGCGCATATTCGCGGCAATACAGACCGCATGCGACAGTACCCCAACGAAATACTATGAGATCGACCTACATGCACACCTTTTCCCTGTCGCCTTTGGATTATCATTCTCCCTAGACGCGTTGCGCGCTACGCTGAAAAGTTCGCTGTCCTCTAATATTAATATCCCCGTGACCCGTTCCTGTCCTCTCAACTGTTAACGTGTACACTCTCGGCACCCAAACTCCGAGAAACTTTGGGAAAACTTTCCGGCAGTAAAACAATTTCGCTGCAGCAAGCTGCTCACTGGATGGTAGCTGAACGAGCCACTCGTTATGTCGTACCGTTCTGTACCGTGATACCTTTTACACTCCAACCGTTTGACAAGGCAATCGTGTATATTAATTCATGTTAACGCGCGATTCTACGGGTGGGAGCGAGGAACTGCCGGATACGCGAGTTTCACGGTTCAACTGAATCACTCTTGACCGGAGTCTCTCTTGAAAGGCCGGCTCGAATGACAGTGACACTCGAGTAATGTTAATGGAAATAAATGATTCTGAAGTACTTGGTGTACGAGTGTCAGTAATATCGCAAATCCCATGAACCTCGTTGTAATACATCCCATCGAGTATATTCCCCTTGCTAAAGTATTATATATGCGTGTATAACCAAAATAACGAAGCAGCAAGTCGTGAAATTCTAGTTAAGTTTCCGGACATAGATTTCACTGAACACGCGGGACTTGACAGGTTCTCGGGGGAGGAGCAACGCGACACTAATCAAATATACTAATGTAGAACACAAAACATCGAATTATGCTACACTTAAACCGAAAACATCACAACTTAAGATGGCGCAAAATAACACTGGCTGTCACAATCACCGCGTGGTACGCGAACACACTGAATAACAGTAAAAATTGGAAAGTACTTACGGAATTGTTCGGCGAAGTAAAGTCCGTGCGGCAGATCACACACCAGGCACAACGCTCGTCGGTACCCTCGTGCGAGACGTCTTCGAGAATCACTGAACGTAGTTCATGACCGCAAACCGAAAACGATGTGGATTCGTTCGCATCAGAAATGCAACTTGAACTGTAGCCCGCGCTTTGCTGACTGCTGTGTGGATTGGAGTGGGGATCTGGTTGATGCGCGGCGCGCAATCAAACTCTCTTTGGCAGAGGTCGCCACGTAACAGGCCACGAACTCGGAGATTCGGGTAGAGGCCACGCTTTCGTGCGTTACCGACTTTTTGCTTACTGTTCGAATGGTATGCACAATCACTGGCATTACCGACCATCGCGAACCGTGTGACCTAGATAATCAAGAAATGAACATGATGGACACAATCTAACTATCTGTCGAGCATATTCATAAATACTTGTTAGTTCTTAATATTTTAACTATTTTTATTCGAGCGAGCAACGCACTCAGTGCGCTTAGTGCCACGTATAGGTATATCGTATGTATCTGCATACGTAAATTGGTAAAATGAACATGGTACTCGGAATTGGATACATTATGGAAAATCTCATGAAATTTGTACATTCTACTGCATGTACTTTCGATGGAAAGTACGCTGAGCATGGAATTTGCATAGTATTGATAAAATTTACATTCTAGGTGGTATATCGAATCGAATGCTCCTAGACGACCATAGTGTCGTAGTATGCCTAACCACGACTCGACTGGGACTTTGTCTATTTGTCAGTATAACAACCCTATCGTAATGTAATCTTCCAAATTCTTATCTCTCCATACGCTGAAACATGTTTCGCGCAGAACCTAGCATATCTGCAACAAAATCCTGAGTTTTTTCCAGGATTTATGAGGAGCGTCGCAGATCGAACGAAATGGCGGGAACCGTTGGATTGCCGTGAAGGGAGCGTAGCGTCACGTTGTAGATTTTGCGCGGCACGTTCAAACGTAAGTTAATTGTTTCGCAACCGCTGACTCGCAGTCGAGTCCAATTACGAACTAACTTCAGACTCGAGCGCCTATTTCCCGAAACTTACGTAGTGGACGAGAGATGGCGCAACGAGGGCCGCTCGGTGCGCCACGCACCAGTAGTCCGATCGTTCGAAAGGCAAGGGGAAAGGCGGGGTACTGCTGACGTCATATTCGGGTATGTTCGTGAACACTCGAGTAGCACGATCTCGCCCGAACGGGTCAATGTCTGCGGAGGCTTCGAAAAATTCGTAGCTGGTCTGGTGTTTCCGTGCTCGGCGAAGAAAAGTCGTTGATCGTCGAGTATCGTCCGTATTCATTCCGCGCAAAGCGATCGCGCGCCCTTTTATTTCCTTCCCGCCATTAGGTGCGAGGCGTCGCTGATTAGTACAGTGTTCGGTACACGGTACTTACTCGCAGCAGGGACAGAGAAAGAGATAGAGAAAGACAGAGAAAGAAGGAGCGCCTCAGAGGTAGAAGACAACGTCAACGATAGTAACAGAGACAGGGACGGCGATCTTCGTGAAGCAAAATCGACACGCAGAAGACGTCCACGTCGGCGTGAGCGCGCTACTTGTACGCTGCCTAACCCGCGTATCTCTTACCGCCCTGTCGCGGCAAAATGTTGTGCGGCCCGAGTCTGGCACGACGAGAATCGTTGGCTTGAGAAAAAGTGAGGAGCAAGTGACGAGACTCATAGTGTGTCTAGAACGATAGAGTAAGCGAGGAAAAGCGCCCGCGGAGGTGAGGCAGCCTCCACTTCCCCCGCATCCTCCGAGTGAGCAAGAAGGAAGCCACGATTGGTGAGCCAAACGCAGGACAGAGAGGCATTGAGCCTACAGCCTATCGGAGGAAGAAAGAGCGTGCGAGGCAAGTGCGAGAGATAGCAGTCGCGCGTTTGGCTGTGCGCCGAAAAGGTAGAGAGTGTCGTACGAGGAAAAGCGGGAGAGTGCAAGGAAGTTTGGAGCGTTTAGCAAGGGCGTTTAGGCAAGGGTTGCCTCGTGGAAACAGTGGGTCGCGCGACAATCTTGTGGCTCCCGTCGAAGGTACAGTGACGTGCATATGTCGTGAGTCGTGGCGGAGAAGCCCGAGCCCGACAGCCGCGGATCGTCGTGGAATCACGCTATATAGGAAGGCTAGCAAGTGCCTCGGTGGTGCCTCTGCCGTAGCCTTACTTCTAACTTGCTTCTGCGTTGCCTCCGCAGCCAAAAACCCTACGAACCATTCCGAAAACATCCAGTCGGCCACCCCTCGCGGCATAGCCCTTCACGGTGAGCCTCCGTACTCTCTCTCTTTCCTTCATTTATTAGACAGTGGAAGTGCGCCTTTCGCTCGACAATACTCTCTGACAGTGTCGGAGAGCCGCGAAAACTCATCGTAGCTGGTGCGTCGACGCCGAATCTTGCAGCTAAGAGAGGACCGGCGCAATCCCGGCCCGAAGTCCTACCAGTCGGTGTGTGAACCGTGTGAACGCCGCTCGTCGGAACCACGAACCCATCAGTACCGACGTCTTCGGCGGTGGATAATAATACGGCGGAAAGAAGATTGTGAAAAGAGGAGCGTGCGTGTAAAGACTGTCAGTGCATTGCTAGTGGCAACGGTAACTCGGGCTACAGTAGGCCGCCGCGAGAGTAGCTCGTGTCTGCGGATCAGTGTACAATCCGGTGCGCACCGCTTTCGGCTCTCCGCTTTCCTCGCAACGATTATCGTCGCAGGCGTCGCTGGCATCGCCGTCACTGACGTTGGCCAAAGCGAGAGCGTACTTGGGAGTACGAAAATTCGACGCCTCCGGACTCCGTGGACTTGTTTCTCCGCATCGCTCCGAAATCACCGTGGTCGCCGCTCGCTCCGATAGTTTTCTCCTTTTCGATCTCGTGCGCGCGACATTCGCCAGTTCGTCTATCCATCCATCCATCCGTTCGTTGGTTGGTTGGTTTGTTCGTTCGTTCGTCCGTTCGCCGTTTCTTCCCTCCCTTCCTCTCTCCCTTCCAACTCTCCCGCCCCTCTCGGTCCTCCCTCAGTCCTCTCTGCCGGTCACCAGTCCGTCCTTCCTCCTTTCCCCTCTCGTTCGCTTGTTCACTCTCTCATTCTTCGCTCCGTCTCCCGCTCTCTCCTACACCGCCTGTTCCCCGTACCCGAGGTATACGCTATACTCTCACATCCAGCGTATACGAGTCGACACACACGACTCTTTCATTCTCTCCCTATCTTTCTCTCTCCGTCCGTGTCATTCCGTCTTGCTCTCTTTCTCTGCCTTCGTCCGTCGATCGAGCGCGGCCGTGGCGTAATATAGAGAAGAACCGAACGGACCGTGCGGACGTGCATGCGTGCGTGCGTGCGATGTGATTATCGTTCGTGCTGTCATTGATGTCCGAGGTGGTGTCGACGAGGACGCCGCCGCGCCGCTCGGTATCTTCGCGCGAGAGCTTCGCCAGGAGGAGAAGGAAGAAGTGGCACGGCCGGCCGAGGTGGCGGCCAGCGGAAGCAGAGGCGGCGTACTCCAGACCTCAGTGTTAGGTGGAGGTGGAGGTCGAGGAAATATCAAGATGAGCGGTCGACCGAGGACCACCTCCTTCGCCGAGGGCAACAAGCAGGCCGCGAATCCGCCAGTGGGTGGCATGAAGATCTGCAGTGAGTACCGTAGGACGTGCCATAACCTCTAGCATGGCTTTTGCTCATCCTTTCTCCTCTCTCTCTCTCTCTCTCCTTCTCTCTCTTTCTCTCTCTTTCCCTCGTTTCTCGGTTCTCCTTTCCTCTCCGTGAACCCTCCCTTGGTCGGCGGTTCAGTCTCTTCCTCTTTCTCTCTCTAGCGCGCGGGCGCGCGCGCTCTCCCCCCTCCCCCTCTCTTTTTCGCCTTCTCTCTGTCGCTCTGGTGAGCAGTGGCTGTCCCTGTTGGTGGGAGCTGTGGCGGTGTGGCGCGGTGCGACGCAACGCGGCGCGGACTCCTGGCTCCGCGGTGCGGCGCATCGGTCTCTCCGGCAGCCCTCGGTTCGTCCGCCGTAGTAAGCCGGCGCGATCGGCTCTCCCCTCGCGCACCTCCTCTCGCTACTCTCGCCCTTCACCTCCCGCGAACACCACCGATCAGCCGCGGCCGCCCTCCTCTGTCTCATTCCCTCCTTCTGCTTCTCTATCTCGCGGTCGCGCGCGCGCTCCGTCTCCCTGCTGCCTCCTGGTTCTCCTCGGCTACTCTCTTCCTCACCCTCTCTCTCTTTCTTAGCGACTCCCAGTGCCTCCCTCTCTGGCTCGCGTAGAGTGTCCCTGTGGGCGCGCGCTCTTTCTCTCGGCGCCTCGCTCGTTCGACTGTCGGTCTCTGAATGCAGAGCCGTGCGTCTGCGTGCGAGTGGCTGGCTGCTCTTGGGAAGGCAGGCGATGGAGCGAGTGCCGAACGAAGAGGAGGGTAGGGGGGTACCTTTTTGCCCGATGCTTAGAACCACCTTCGTAATTATCCATTTTGGCGGCTTCTGCTGAATTCGATGTTTACGCGCTCCGAATTTCGTGGCTGTGCTTGCTGCTCAAGGTTCGCCCGCATGTTGGCGTTGTGGAAGAGCGACTTTGCTCGCGAAAGAACGCGTCGCGAAAAGTGCGGAATTTCTCAACGGTGCGCCGCGACGGACCTCGACGTTTCTGCCATCGCGAAACGCTGCTTCGCGAAAATACAAAGTGATTCTTGTCTACTGAATAAAATCTGCCCTGGTAATCAGGCTAAGCTGTCACGGGACCAACTGCTAAGCACTAGTTTTGCGTTCTCTTCTATTGCAGCAGCAGTATTCCATAGTAGAACCTTTCAGTTCAGTCAATGGTGAACATTGCATTCAGCTGGCACCGCTATGCAGTCTTTTGTATTAGTGACTCTCTTAGACACTATCCCTCTCCCCACCTCGTAATTGTACGATCATACTCTCTCTGCACGTATAATGCAAGTCACCGATAAGTCACCGATTCCTCCAGATTGATTTGACGTGGATAGTTGTAACCCCACCTTAGAGCATGGTTTCTACTGCATGATCGAATACTAGAATAGGTATTTATTTGCACAGTGATTCGTCCACGATATTCGCCCGTTTTTGGCGATACAGTGATTTTTTTTCCATCGTGCTCGGGCCTATTGTCATCGGGATTTTGGCTCGAGTTTTGTGACTTGCAAAGACAGTGATTGCAAAATGTGATATAGCAGTGCTCTATGTGAGAAATATACGTGCGACTAAAAAATGTCTAGCTTCCGCGATGTAATGCTTTGTGAGAAGCACCTATGACCGATTACCGCGAACCACGCAATTATGCGGACAGTGCATAGCAGTTTTCGAGTCTCCTCGACTCACGGTCGAAAGAATTTCTTATCGGTGTTGCGATAGTCAGTTCAGATGTCGAATACACTGCGTTACCGTTTACACATACACTATCGCGATCTAATGATCTTCCGAGTTGTTCTCACCAATCACTCTAAACGGATAAATCGAGTTAGTAATAGGGTTCTCTCGCCTAATGCCATCTGACTCTATATTACAATCCACTCAGTGACCTTTAATTTTGTAATACGGAAGGTTACACACGCGGAATGAAAAATAGCGTATACAGAAGGTAACTTACGAGCATCTTGCAATGCTCATGGGCAAAGTTGCGCGCAGGTCATATTTCTTTCTCTCTTCTAGGAGAATATCAAATATCCTAGCTGCATTGTTCGTGAGAGCCGCGTTTTACCGGGTGGGCAAACATATATTCTTCCAAGTCAGAGATGTTAAGTTAAGAAACGTCAGATCGATAATCGTTTCTACGTTTGAACGTTGCACTTTATCTCAGGGCAAAGTTCGCGGATTTTCGAAGGCAAGGTTATGCTTACTCACGCAAGTTTTCCGAGTCATTCGGATAGATTGTTGGAAAGGAACAGACCTCCAAGGAAATTACGACTTCGCGTTAATAATTTGTACGAACGTATCTCGCCCACTAGAAGCCAGGGATACGCCCTACGAGCCCCTCTGAAAATTTCAGGTATACTCTCCTCTCCTGGAGGTGCAATAAAAGAAGGTCTCACACTTCCGAACGAGACGAAGAAACGCAGACACAATCTTATCTTTCTCACTTTTACAAAATCCAGAAAATTGATTTATTTTCTGCTCGATACAAAATAGAAGATAATGATTTTCTCTTAAAGGAACAATTACTTTTATTCCAAATATTCTGAATTCGAGTAATTATATCCAAGGAAATCGTTTTTGTGCCAATTGCATATTTTTAAAAATCGATTATTTCAGTCTGTTAATTTGTTGTTGATTTAAGTGTCAGAAATTGAACAGAGCTCTCGTGGTTCTTCAATGAAATATCTCTATCAGGTGAGGTATCTAAATAGAAAACCTTCGTTCAGGTCTATATCAATCGCGGGACTGGTGTTCTTGAATTGCTTGTATGGCTCAATGCTTTTGGCAGGCATTTAATTTACGCACATGCAAACACATCTCCGGAACGTGAGCGATCCGATGCACGCTGCGCGCATCTTATACACATTACCTACATCGAGAGGCAATGCGACACGATGCCATGCGTGTCGAAAGTTGTCAGTTTCAGTTTCCTGTTTTTCCGAACGGTATAGAAGGATGAGCTTACGGCTAATGGAATCGTTCTGTAATCCAATACCTTGTCTCAGAAGCAGAGTCAATAAGAGGTTACTTAATCAATTTTCATGGTTATCCGCTCGGATCGATTGCCACCGCGAGAATTTATTATTCGTCCCCGACTATGCAAATCTAAAACGATACAGTTCTGTCGATCGTATATTCGAAGGCGATGAGTAAAATGCTCCGAGAGTTCTTCTTTTTTGACCAGTTGCCCTCACATTTTCACTTGGTTACTCGAGTATAAAGCAGCCCGTAAATATTTTACTTCTAAAACTGCAGCATCTGATATCCTGCGGGATGGTCCGCGACAACTGTAAGCTCCTCCATTATTCCACGAGGCTTTTCCCACTTAGGATTCCCGCGTGAATAAAACATTCCTCATACGTGCTGGGAAATATCGACCGGCAGCCAACGGAAACGCGGCTGAAATAATCCCAAACTAACGAGGATCCCCGAACTTTGAAAACGAGAGGGTCAACGCACACTCTTTTTCCATCTACAACTCTCTCTTTGATTCCATCTGCCTTCGATAGATTTTGTGCTACGTGTAGCATAAGCTCCAAAAAACAGCACTATTTATTTCTTTTACTACTGTTCAAAGAAGAAAGTATTTTGTTTAGTGTTTTTAGTTTATGAAGTATGTACGCATTGAGTGTAACGTGCGTACATACTGTCAATTGTAGCAACAGTTACTCCACAGTTACCACCTCGCTTTCTTTTTCGCCCAGTTGTGAAACATATTCCATTTTATTGCTCGGCGTGAATTCTGACAACATCAGTTTTCAGCTTCTTTTTCATGATTTGAAAGGAGCCGGTGCATGACTGGGAACAGAACGCGCGAAAAGAAGCGCGTAACTGTGAATTGTGGAAAAAGAAGCTTGGTCGCATATTAGTTACGAAAGGTTTATCCTTTGGGAGCTGTTTGCGCGATGTTATAATGGTTAATTGCAAGAGGAAGAGGAGGTCCGGTCGGACAAAGTCCAGGTTTTATTCGCAAGTCGAGTGAAAAGTCCCGGTCCGGGTGACGTTAAAATTTGATGCCCTCGAGCAAGGCTGCGGGCGCATCACCTCGAAATGATCGCATGACACATTGATGGTAGTTGTTGTCTCTGTATGCCGTGCGATGGTGGCAGTACGCACCGCTTACGCTTTAGCAAACGAGGTCAATATCCTGCCGTCACGTTGACGCGCGCGGCTCGCACGAATCGGCTCGAGAATCGACAGACAAAAGCGGGCGTATGATGAAAATTTTCAATCGCACGGACGACTGACCGACTCTATCGTCCGCGGCTCCCGCAAACTCACCGCTTTAAATGGAGGTTTTAAATTAGCCACGAGTGCCGAGCCACTCGTTCTCTTTCTCTCGTGGCTTGACAAAAAATTGTCGAAAGGATCGATGGACCATCCAGTTGAATCACCTATCAATTTCCAATCGAGATCCGTGGAACTATTTACCCCTGGGAATCAAAATTTTCGCTTTTAACCCTTTCGCGATGAAGGAACTAGCCGTTAGTGTGCCACTCTGTGTTCGCTTGGGATGTCGCGCTAAAAATACGCACTTTTTGCGTAGGCACTTTCTTCCCCATTTCCCCATTTGCTATTTTGCGCTTGGATATTAATTATATCCTATAAAAAGAAATCGTGACGCTCTCAAAGATAATAATAGGATAATTGATAATAGGAATTTATGGAGCCATATGTGTAGAATGAAGTAATTATAAAGATTTAAGAAAGCGCATAACGAGAGCTATATTCGTTATTTCGTATACGTGGAGTTTAGTTCTTCGTTGGAACTCAAAGAGTTAAATGTCCTATTTTTGGTGTGAACAGAGGCAAAGAAGCCTCTTGCTCGATTTTTGTCGACCCAATTATCTCGCGTGCTCGCTGCCGGATGAACGAAGGAAAAGCTTTCGAAAGTTCGATTACTACCCACCCGCGAAACAGGATCTCCAGTTGAAACCCTATATTCGTGACTTCAACTGCTTCGCTACGTTTTCTACAGCGTTTTTACACCGCGGTACATTTATATTAATAGTTGGTGGTTATTTGCATGGTAAGAAGGTTGATCGCGTTACTGGTTCACGCGACGCAATCTAGGTCAATTTGCCCCCATAGTGTTAAATTATTGGTAACGTAGGCGCCGTGAAAAAATTTCGCTCGAACTACTAAGCGAATTTCCTTCGATTCAGTACGTATACTTCGCAAGACAACGAGAACCAACTAAAGTCGTTAGGATCTCTCTCGTGTCGCAAAGCACCAGTACAGTTCCAAAGTGGAAAGAGAAATTAACGGTGAATGGCTTAGGAGGCCAGGGCGTAGACCGAGAGGCGATGCACATTTTCCTGGAAAATCGAGCTCATTAAAGGTCGATTATCCGAACAGGAAACTCCCAGGTTTCTCGATCATCTTCTGCATCATCTTCTGCATCATCTTCTACATCATCTTCGCGCGAATCATTCCTCACGAATAACGGATCGCGGCCGCCGATCGGGATTTATAAATAATCACACGTGACGACTGATGAAGTAATTGCGTATCGATATCTCGCGGTTGCCAGGCAGAGCAGAGACAACGCCATCCTATTGGTACACATGTATAACGTTCCTCTTCCTTCGCCAAGGATCAATTATCCTTACGGTGAGGTTCCTTTGACCCGGATCGCGTTCATCCTGCATAACTGTCCGTCATTTTGCATTTGCAATTAGTTACCGGATGACCAGTGCAGTTGGAACCTGCTGCAGTGAGAGCATTCGGTGTGCTGCCAGACGGATCGTCTTGAACTTGAGGTTCAGGTGGAACGTCACGGACTAACCCTGACAGACGTCTAACTACATCCTCTTCTATCCTCTGACACATTCGTTGCTCTATATCGTTTAATAATAATGCGACGTGCAAGAAGAGTTCTAAAAATATTCCTATATGAGAATTCAAAGCGGTTTCGTACGCTAACTACGGACGATGGTCGTCGATGACCACTATGGTAATTAACGTGTTGACATCTAGTCTAACGGGTGCCAATTGAGGCTTTCTTCGCCCGCGAGAATAATTCGTCACACAACCCAACATCTTCTTTATTGTTAAAGAAAAAAAAAGTATAGTGAGATCGATTCATTTGGGTAAGGGTCAAAATTAGCATAGGACGGGATGAGTAAGATCTTCTTGTTAATTGCTCCTGAGAGGTATGCCACATTCGTTATCAGTGTCCCGTTGTTCTAGAAAGAGATAGGAATCGACCCCGGATCCCGTTAAATCTCCAAGGTAAATTTGTTATTAGCGCGCTTACCATGGGCTCGGAATAACTCTAAAGCTTTCTAATCCGGTGCGAGCGGTTTCTTCGAATGCACTGATGAATCTCTTCTAATCCATACTCCACGTCAACGGTGAATTACTCCATGCCAGCTAGTGCCATTTTCTTAACGAGCCTAGATTTTCTGTATTATTCAGGAACGATGCCGTCACGCGACGAGGAATCAAATTTAGATTACCTTAATGACTTTCGAGGAGTAATATTGTTAATGCGGTTTTTATCTACTTCTGACATCTCGATTAATTTGAGACAGGCAAGCTACTGCTCCTAGGATATGTGCGCGCAAAGTTTCATTATCGCAATTCTAATTCATACTCCCGAGTTCAATTTACTACCTTTAATTGGCTCTTTCCTTTTACTCGCTGGACAGTACGAGCATTTATCCTACCGATGCCGGCTCCGACAATATTCGATTACACACCGAGTAATTTGTCAGCCGCGAGTTAAGCCAAGAGCTAGTACATACTTCTCGAACGTCCACCGAAGTGTCTTATAATTGCTACTGGACCATGAACAACGATGCGATTCTATTTGCATTTCTTTGGCTCTACTTTCTTCCTGAAGTCGATTCTGATCCTCAAAAGAAGTATACTCCTGTCATACTGAGGCAATCTAAGAAGTCAAACGAACTGGTTATCAATGTCTTGCTTTAGAATCGATTCATTTGAGCCAGTGACAATTGACTCGATTGAATCAATTGCAGGATTAGACTAAAAAGAGATTTTCCGGGTGCGTGGAAATATTGCTGAAAAAGTTATATCGGTCACAGTGACCCAAATTGAGTAATTTGTAGTCGTAAGTGGAGACTAAGTGAATTTTCCTGGATACGTGTTCCCTAGTGACGCCGCTGCTACATCAGGGAGACTGTAGTTGCTATAACTGCTTCCGCTCAGTTTCGAGAACGGCTGCCTCCACGGTTCTGGTGCTTTCGTGGCCTGGTCAGTTTTGGTCACGAGCCAGCAGCGCATTATTTACGCAATTACGTGCGTAAGTACGTTACGCGCTACCTCGAGAGAAACAGCGAAGCTTGAGAATCTCAGGGCATCGCGAACCTCCGCTTTGCTCGGCATTCACTCTCACAATCGCTGCGAAAGACAATAGCTATTTTCTTTCGACCGCTCCCTCTTCCTCTTGACGCAGTTTTACTTTTGTATTTCCTCTACATCCGCTCACTTATTTTGACCCTAATACTTTCGAGGAAACTTTCAATGTACGCCAACGATTAAGAAAGCGACTTGCGTTAACGAATCTTTTTTATTTTGTACTCTTTTCTTTAAAAAAAAAAAAAACAAAAAAAAAACTAGTGACTTCAATCAAAAATAAGAGTCAAGTTCACTTTTTCAGATTTTTCACTCAGATTGTTTTTACAATCGGTGGCATATGTTACTTCGAGATTTTTGCACCGTTGTGATGTCGTTGAATCAAAATGAAATTTGATGACGGTCCACGATCGAATTGTCAACCGGATGGTTTTATTAAACTTACGACTGGCTGGTAGTTCGTTACGCAGTTGTTACATCTTCGTTAATGTAATCTGTATTAATAGCATTACTGATTACCTCGTAGTGCATATCCTACCAGGCATCCTGCACGTGTGCATTCGATGCTAAAAAAACAATTCGTATCTATAACCATAGGGTGGGTTGAAAATAGACGTGAAGTCCGTTTGGCTCAATATACTTAGGCGAACTATAGTCAGTGATAAAGGTGAAATTAGCAAAATTTCGATTTGCGTGTATCACGTCGATTCTTGAATCTGTCAACGACTCTATCGATGTACGAAGGTGTTGAATTTCTGTTTTTGAGACATTTTTACTTCGATGACGATTCTTTGCGCAACCGTTTGTTCTTGATCTATCGGAGCGAAAAGATTTACATGCGACTCGTGCAGAGCAAATCGCCTTTATCTTCAGCGATAGGGACGCTTGCGACGTTATGTAAATAACTTCCACGATAATCAATTTCAATCGTAGAAAAATACAATTTAATCGCGCATATATGCGGACGAACGATTCGATCAGTCAATCAAACAAAAAACAATTCCATCAAGAGATTAGCCACGATGATCCACTTGAAATTTGCGTTTTTTATTTTTTGGGTAAAAACGGAGCAGAAATTGCGCGTCGGTCCGAAATCTTCAAAATGACATTGAATTTTTGGTTGTGTCGTAGCTGCGAATAGAATTCTGACGGCAGATCGTGGGTGTGAGATCTTTCTTCTAGGATTTTGAGAGTAATCAAGGAAAATCGAGAGCGTATTTTCGGAAATTAATAACGCGAATTCTGGTGGCAGGCCAAGCCTAGGGCGGATTGCGCCTTGTTTTTCTGGTCTCAAGGTCAGTAGCACCGTTGCGTTAAGAGAGCCGACGAGAGATACCTCGTTAACCCTCCGTCTCTTCGCCTCTTCTTCCTCTTCCTCCTCGGTTTCTTCAACCTTCTCCTGACACACTTTGTTACCGCGACTTGTCCACGAACCCTAACTGCATTTCTGCTCCATCTCGGAAACCTGCCTTCCCATCCCTTCCCTTTCCTTTACCATCGTCGGTCGCTCCCCTGACGTCGTCATCCTTTATCTGGTATTGCGAACCACCAAGAATCAAGACAGTCTTTGACCCCAGTCGCGGACCGGACCAAAAGTGGGAGGTAAACGAAAACAAAGGATGAGGAATAGCGATAATGGATCTCTCTTTCTCTCCGTTTCTCGGATAAAGAGTCGCTAGAGCTCTGGTTCTGCACATAGTAGGTAGCTGTTAGAGCGTCGCTCGATGCGCCCTACTGCCTCTTCAGAGCAGAAGGAATTTTTCAAGTGCTTGCCACTGAAATCGAGAGTGCACTTCTATACGCGACTTGCGATTATTTGATGGAGAGAGTATGTATCGGTTTATCGGAGGCTCTTATCGGCATAATCGTTTGCAGTGGGAATTTCGTCAAGTGGTGAAGGGTAGGGACGGAGGACAGATTCTCATATGTCACGATCATTGTTGTGACAGCCTTCTCCACCGATTTTCAATAGCGTTTCAAGTATACAAATTACCACAAATGGAGGCAACATGTTTGCGGAGTAGAGCGCTGTGTTTGCTGTCGAGTATTATCGCTAAATATTGATTGCAGGATGCTTTTCGATATTTACTTGTATCCATGGCGCGGTGTCTGCTGTCCGCAATGCCACTCCTCCCATAGTCCTTCTTTATTTACGTCGACACGGTAGCATCCGGCCGCGGCCGAGTTCTTGATCCTAAATTCTTTATTGTCTCTATCAACCCTCTACGTTTTTCTCACTTTTTCAACCAGACCTCTGTATCTCAAACTACGGTTCCTTCGATTCTTTTAACAGAATCTGCACTCTAGCCAATAAGTTCTTCGTCGGCCGTGACTTCTTGCCAATATCCTCTTATTGCTTCAAGATTATAGTAAGCAGATCATTCGTTGTTAAAAACATATGATGTTCTATACAGATCTTACACGCTTACCATTAATGTCATCACTATTGTCATAATCAGATTTACTCGTGTCTTTTGTTACGATGCGAGACGTACAATGCGCGTTCCGCGCTCGGCTTTCGTATCGAAGGGTTTCCACTGGCTGAATAACTGAAAGAACAAGTGAATGCAGAGAAATCACTTGTAAATAACAGGATGTCGAAGCGCTTCTTCACTGCAACGCGCGCGCACCGTAGCTCGCACGGATCTCCAATCGACGTAATAGGCGAGCATGACCTTGCCGAACAGTCGATCTACGATGAAGGTACACAAAGCTGAGTTTCACACCTGCAACGGCATAACGATCCTGGTATTTGCATTAGCATGGGATGCCAATGGGCTGCGATACACATTCCTAGCCTCCGCGCATTGCGCTCCGGATCGCCGCATCGGAGAGTTTCTCCACTGAAATCTCCTGCCTTTCATTCATGCTTGTTGATTCGCGCGGCACTCGGCTCGCTAAACTTCGCAACAAGACGCAAATTCACGACTGCCGATTGCAAGTCGAGGAACCAGCTGTTAGAATCGTTCTACCGCATACTTCGCGTTCGTTTCCCAAGAGCAGGTTCCGGGTAGCGACCTTGGTAGCAAGTGCAGCTCGCTTCAAGTTGACCGACTCCCTTGCCCCTCGAAAACGATTAAAAAGGACCCATACACACACACACACACACACACCTATGACTCTCTATAAAACATTTTGCATCTATAAATTTACATTGTTAGACTTAAAGTTCTTTGTGAAAATCGACAAGTTCGTCGGGCTAGTGTTGATATATTGGCGAAAGAAATTCTGTTTGAAATACGCATTGGAACGTCGCGAGCGCAGTGTGCAATAGATTTCGCTGTTGAAAATTCATTGAACGACCTGAGTTCGATGGGGGCGCCACTATTCTGCGGCATGTGGCGGCCTCTCGCCGCAGAGTCGTTCTTCTCGGTTAGTAAGGCAGGGAGATCCCCGCCATGGGCGACATATCCTGCCAGCCAAGATACACCCTCTTCGATTTTTCATTAAATCCTGAGGTATGGAGCTAATCGATACCGCGAAACGTATTGTCTCTTCTATGTCTTTATTTTTATATCGGTCCCTCGGTTATCTCTCGTTCGATTATCTCATCGAAATGGTATAAATGTATCGGAATTCGCGGTACTGCGACACTCGCTCCTATCTCCGTGTCGGTATCCGCGACTACGCCTTCTTTTCGCCTTCTTGCGCCTTCTCCTCGAGATCTCAACCCGATCTCCTCTATTTTAAGGGCACCATCGCAAGCGTTACACCGCCAGCAGATGTTGAGCACGTGTCACGAGAGAAAGAGAGCGACAGAGAGAAAGAGAAAGAGAGATTATAAACAGTGTTGGAAAATAGAGTAATACGCTGGATAGAAGTCCTCAGTGGTATTGGAAGGGTGGTGGCCAAGTTGCGAGTAGTTTGTAAGTAAAACGTTTGCAAAAAGTCTGCCAATTGCACGAAGAAGCGCGAACTATTTGGCTCGCGCGTTCCTCGTGGAGATTGGTGCTTCTTAGTAAGCGCGATGGAATCTGACTGTACTATTTTGTCGGAACATCTGGCCGGCGCTTCATTGATCTGTCATCGTTAACAAGGAGTCAGCTGTTCGTATTGTGTGGCACTCGATGTGCCTGTCGGATCTGGTTCTGAGTGGCAGACGCCGACAGATCTGTCCTTGGTAATCCCGCGTCTACCCTTTCACCATTCATGCGGTATAAGCTGCTAAGAACCCAATTAATGCGGTGCACGATACGATATCCATGGTAATCCGCTATCCTTGAACGTTTCCGAATTAATCTCAGCTATCAGTCTTCCTCCGCCTCCTCTTATCGTTCCGCGACAATAACGGAATCTTATCCGGGCTAATTCCTTAATGTATCCCATGACTTTCAACCGTATTCGCCAATATCGACCGCGGAACGCGGAGTCCTCCCGCAAGGCCGGTCAGTAATGCGTATGGATTTTTGAGACGGCTTCATCACCACGCCCAAAAATTCACCTCTTACAATTTCGCCGGTTCAACGTAAACTTTAGATAATTCGAGATTAAGAGGGATCGGACAAGCGAAAATAATCGGAGTACATATCGAGAGAGGCATTTACCGTGCGCGTGTCCGTGACATGGGAAACTAGATGATGACTCAATGTTGAGAGCCATCGACGAGCTTTTTTCGTGGGTAGCACCACCACACCACCAGCGACAGGTACCCTTCGTGCTTCTAGTAATCCTTGGAATCCTTATATGTGATGTCCTGACATAACGGCAACAGCTCGCAACCCGCGACTAAAGCTCGCTCTGCTCGAGGGAAAGGGGTAAAGCAAGGGGTGGCGTGAAAGAGACCGAGGGTTGAAACGGACGCTTTCGACGCGGTTAGTAGGTATGTGTTCTGCGCGACCAGTGACCGGTCGATACGCCATCGTCATTGGCCGATGCAATTGGATTCCAGAATTCTCATCGACTCCTGCACTTCGAATGCAGGTTCCTCCCAGAATATTGGGTTATTTTCCAACCGCTCATTGAGTCTCATTTAATTCGTCGAATTTGTAATTCCTTCGCTTTACCCGCGATAAGTCCAATCAATAGAAATTACGACTTGTCGTTAAAAAGTTCTCCCTTTATCGAGAGATAATCCCCCCGAGGTTTATGCAGTTTATCGACTTTTCGAAAAAGTTCCATCGATGCACGTTACGGCCAGGTGTGAGCCTCTATACTCTCTATAGCATTGTTTTAGACGGTATAGGGAGATCAAGCGTTTATGAGGGATTCGATAAGGTCGCGCGTTCCGCGAATAAACGGAAAATCACTATTCCCAGTTGCGCGGTATAGATGATATCACCGGGGCTCTTGGGTGAACGTACTCGTCTGGAGATGTCTAGACGCTTTTAACTTGCGCCACAGCTCGACCAGGACGAATCGAACGAACTACTACTACGGGTAATTCAGTGGCCGTACCTGCCTAAGATTAGTCACGAAACCCTCGTAGAACGGAGCAGTCTGTTCCACGGTGTCGACTTCGCCTATGAATGTTCCAAGTTCACTGGGAATGGTTTCGAGCGAAATCGCGAAATCGCGAAATCGCGAAACTACTGGCTTCGATGCTAAACTCCTACGATGATGTGTACGCCGAGGCTAGCACGCTGGGATTTACGTAACCAGCAGTAGCCCCAGCAGCAGCAGCACGACGGTCTACACACTTATCAGGCACTTACCGCTAAGATCGTTTTCCACGTGTTTGCCGAGGCGTATTTTTACGCACAGTAGCGCGGCATTAGCAATGCACACACATCATATTTCACGCGTGGATGCCTGTCGTTTGCAGAGAAGCGGCGAATTATGAAGTTCTAATTCCGGGTCGCGTGGTCAGGCAATGTGCGAAGTGGCTGGCACTTATTTGGCGTTAGTTATTTGGTGCTAACGCGTGACTACCATCAGCCTGTTATCGCAATTAACATACGTATCGCCGGCTCGTCGCTGATCGAGCTAGCTACCGTGAGATAGCGATCTCTGCTGCTTATTGTCCCAACTAAAGCAGTTGCTCTTCTCTGACTTCGATCAATAGAATATAGGCGCGCGCCGATAAAGCAGGCGAGCTTGCCTATCAGTTCCCCCCTGTATTCCTGCACACCTGCTAATTGTAACTCTACACATTTGCGAATCTCGATCTCCTCAACGTTGAGGGAGAATACACTCGATTTTTCCTCCTAATTGGTCGCAAACGAAATCTCACGAGTCGGTCCCAAGAATTTCTGGGAATATCTCGGTTGTCGGAAAGTGGCAAGCTGTTGTCATTGTGCTATTGAAAAGAGACACGTTCACAGTAGATAATCCAACTATTTTTCAGAAACCTCCCCGCCGGTAATAGCTTTAACAGCTTGCAAACGACTGCGCAGTACACGTAATGTATTGACGATTTTTCGCGACCCAAAAGTACGTCATGCGACCCGAACGCGGTGTTTCGTTTATTTTCGCGTATTGAACCGCAGAAAAAACAGCTGCTTCAGTCTAATTATAGTCCTTGCGTTATCGTTGTCTCGGGGAGCATTCCACCGAGAAAAAGAGTGATTAAAAAATCGATCTGACCGTTCGCGGTCAATTGGGAGTGGAAAACTTAGGACTGGTTAAAGATATTAGCCACAAACTCTGTGTACTAAACGGCCACCGCAGCTCATTACTATAGGATAATTGGCACGATAAAGCGTTGTTGGCTGTTACTTAACGCATTCTTCGAACGAGTAAAGCCATTGTCAACGGTGCCAGCCGGTCGGTCGTACGCGGCATTTACTCAATACAGAATTTCCACGTCGATCGTGACGAGAGTGGCCCATCGAAATATAGAGCGAGTTTATTCAGAGAATGACAAAGGCGATTTCATCGGCACGAGCGACAATGACTGAAAACCATTTCGCGTATTCCGCGCGCTCTGCGCCACTCAATACCTATTAACATACATGCATATTCACGGGAAAACGCTGATGGCGAAGGGAAACTCGTGACATTTCGCGTTCGTCTCTTGAGAGGAATTAAAGGATCGCTGGTCCATCTTTCGTCCACCTTACGTCCACCTTACGTCCACCTTTCGTGACGACAGCAGCTCAATGACACTGGCAGTCGATCAAAACCATTTGGATGCAACGACGTCATTCGACTGACGATTACGAGCGAGGACGAGCGATAAATCTTAGCAACGATGACGCCACTACTCACCGAGGATATTCGCCTTTTGCCAATTCGTCAAGCCGCAAGGTGGTCCGTAGAGATTCTCTACCGGCTGCCAGGTCTTTCTCTCTTCTTCTCCCTTTCCATCTCGGTTTCATTCTCTTTCGCTCTCTTTTACTCTCTTTCACACTCTTTCTCGATTCTCCGATCTCTTGAATCCCCCAGAACAACATTTATATTCGACATTGGCTTATTGTGACGTTCCCCTCATCTCTCCCCGTTCTCTTGTTTACCTTTCGATTTTTATATCAGAGGATATTTTCTCCTTGGCTGCCTCGCGTAAGTTATTATTCTGTAAACAAAACTTACGCGAGGTTGGGGCCTCGGAATGTGGAGTGGCGTGTAAGTGTATTTGCGATTACCACACGCAGAGACGGCAGGAAAACTTAGGTCACTTTGCAGGCTTATCGAATCGGACGAGCCTCTTCTCGAGAGATCGGGATCGTGCAGAAATCATAAATCTGCTCGAACGCGATATCACTGGCGGAATAGAACACTTTTGCAAGTAGATTCTTATCTCCATCACGAGATGGAATTGAAACTTTGTACTCGTATGGTCCGTCACGTTCTTATCACAAGTGTTCGCGTGGTTGAGGGAAAAGAAATTTTTCAGTGTTCTATTTCTTCGAGTACTCTCGAAAAGTCGCGATTCAAATCCATCAGATTCTTACCGAAGATCCGAGTGTCGTG
The DNA here is from genome assembly GCA_963989405.1 of Trypoxylon attenuatum. Taxonomy (NCBI): domain Eukaryota; kingdom Metazoa; phylum Arthropoda; class Insecta; order Hymenoptera; family Crabronidae; genus Trypoxylon; species Trypoxylon attenuatum. The sequence goes on along the minus strand of OZ022488.1, from coordinate 4,556,793 downwards.
GTACTTTTAGCAATATACATTGCACCGGTTCAATCTCCGAACCAAGACCCAATCGCTATTCCACTAATTGCGCGGTTTCCACTCGATTGACTTTTACCCTCAAAGAATCTTTAGCAACAAGACGAGACTCTTTGGTTTGGTGTACGCAAGAGAACCGCATTGTTAGCCCATCAAATTATTCGCTAGATTGCTCGTATTCCAGCCTAGTTGGATATTTCAACGCTGGAACTATCTGCAAAAAACTGTTTGACACAGATAGATAGCTATAGATAGCTGTGCGTGTGTATCCTCGACATCCACACGAGTGTCTCTCGGCTCTGACGTCACTTGCGCGATTTATTCGGATGGCGAAAGAATCGTGTTTCCGCCACTCGAGAAAAAATTGGCAAATATGACGCCGGCCTTCCAGCTGGAGATCAAAGGAAAAGCAGGTTCGTGTCGCACTCGCTGCAGAAATTTAGAATCGTCGAAGGAGTCTGCGTATCACGGGAAATAGCTCAAGACGATTCTCGTATTTAGGAGACGGAGAAAAAGAGAGTAGAGATGAATAGTAAAAAAAACTGAGCGGTGCATTTCCGATAAATACGGATGGCGCTTCGAGATCAAAGCGAATTGCCACCGACAGCTTTTTGTCCACGAAGTGCCGAGCACAATGAAGTTGAATTCTGCTTTATGCGCTCCACTCGAACGCGCATAGTTGTCTTCTGGAAGTGGGAAGTCTGCCAAATTGCTTTTTAGAAGCGACCGCATGCTTACATGCCCCGGTGGATTGTTCTTTCCGCGGGAGGGAAATCTTGATGGAAATATAACAGTTTACGCGGTAGCGCGCTCTTTAATTAGCCCCGGTGTTTTTTTCGAGTCTTGGAAGAGTAAGAGCAAGGTTCTCGGAGTTCTGGGAGATATGAGATCAGCAACATTCCTCGGAACACCTACCAGACGTTCAAACGACTGGTCAGTGCGTCGTGATCCTTTCATCGTCAACGCACTCGGCTTACTTCGCGATGATGAATGAGCATCGGTCTCGCATCAGGAATCAAGATACGTACATTCTACATTCGTTCCACTTGGAAATCCTAACGAAAGAGGTATCACAATTTCCCACTCCTTGGCGTGGCTCTTGATCCATTTGGCTTTGATCCATTTCCAATGAGTTTCTATTCCAAAGATGAATGCACTGGATTACGCAATTACGCAGTGAGCCAGTGTTTCCTCTTGCGGGTGGTGCATTGTGAGATCCATGCATAACGAGGATCCACGGCCTGCCGTACATACTCAAGCGATCCGAAGAGCGACAGCTTATGAAACTGAGGAGAGTCACGTACGGAGAATATTAGATGCAAGCCACTAGTACATCTTGCGTCAAGGTGGCTTCCGCTGACGCGAATTTCCGGTGCATCCCCGAAGCGTTTACCAATTTCAATGTGGATCACCAAAGCAACCGCATCTTTAGCTCGAGCACACTTTGACGCTGCACCTCCGCTGCGTGGAAGAAGGCTATAATATCTACGTACAAGTACAATTGTAGTAGATAAACAAGCCGACTATCGTCTTCCACCACTCGAATAGGACTTCCTGCGAAATATGAGCCAAGCGGCCATGTGCTGTCAATCGTTTCGCAAAATTCCATTCTACGTCAGTGGTAGCCCGGTATCGAGTTCGAGAAAATTCCAGGCAGGAAGAGCGCTTCTGGGAGGATACGATGCGGTTGCGGTTACCAACCAACCACTCCTGACCCTGAGAGCCCGAGTTATTGATTATACGGAAACACCGTAATTTCGCGGACCTCTTGCGCGTAACAGCCACCGATTATCCCTTTTCTTACTGGGGTTGACTATGGTCATCGCGATACTTCCTGTATATTGATTCGGTACCACTTAATTAGTTTTCCTCTGATTCTGGAATATAGTATAAGCTTGAATTTGAATTCTTTCTTTAGCATGAGCACTCTCACGAAAAATTTTATCATGGAGAAAGGTGTTAAGCCTGTGTCTCAGAGTCACTCTTTGTTAACGAGATCCGCTGGAATTTTTATTCATCGCCACTCGCTCTAGTGCGAGCGAATTCCAGACATTCCGTCACGTTCATCACTCGAGTTGCATAAATTGCTTTGAAAGTGGACTGCGATTCTATTCGAATCCAGGAACACTTTCCCTCTCTGGTAGTCATTATCATTACAATCGTCATTATTATCATGATTATCTCCGTTGCATATAACTAGGAAAATTTTTCTGCAGGACAACTGATACACTCTTGTCGCTATTTTTTTCACGATATTCTTCAGCGGCCAAGAGCCACTCAGCGTGACAGTGGTCGTTTTGTTGGCAATTTTGCGAATGATGAACGGTGACAACGGTGCAATAGGTGCCGAGGTGAATTAGTGCAGGCTGCCTTTGAAGTGCCGGATATTACCAATTCATTAAGGATCATTCGGGTTTACGAGGCTGAGCCCGTCCTTCGCGCGCTGGCTTTTAATGTTCATTACCGCCTACTAATTGGAGAGCAAGGACTCTTTGAACATGAGGACAGGCTACTCTCTGTTGCGAACGGTCGCTCAATTTTACACTGTCGCTCGTTGCTCGATCAAAACTCTGTTCCAACGCCAAGTTCTCAGTTTCTCTCTTTTTTTTTTCTTCTTTTTCTTTCTTGAGGAACCACCCCGTTATGCAAGAGCAAATACGCTTCTCTTTGTCTCGCATGGTCGGATTTTTGCTGCCTCTTGTATCCTCCGTGTATTGGCAAGCCGCGCTAATTTGGAGTTGCGATTAATTATCTCAAATACCCTTTGGGCCACTTGTCTCGGTTGTGGCTCTTTCTTGTTCCTTTCGAGAGACCTGGAAGCCAGCCAGCCTCGTACTAACCAACCAGTGCTCGATGACGACATTATCCCGAATCTAGATTAGAGTGAACGAACTCGACACTGCCACGAAATCTCGTTTCCACGTAGGCTTGACGCGCTACGTCAAACTTTCCATTACTCGCGGAACAGTATTCCCAGTGTAGTCTTTTCTTTTCTTTTTTTTTCAATGAACGGTAAATAGAGCATCGTCTCGATGGCCGTCGCCAAGATTTTTATTTCTTGCAACGATGTTTGTCGAGTGGGAGAGCGCATCGCAAGTGATATCGACGCTGACACGTGAATGATACACTATCAGCCGCGATCTCATTAATTCCGCGCACCGTTCCAGTTGTAATCTTCCACGGAGGCGGGATTTCTTTGATCGACTTTGAATCGCTCACTCGTTCGAACGAGAAATAATTGTAAGATGATTATGGGACCGCTTAAGTTGTATAACCTCGCCCAGATAAAAAGGATCAGAGAGGAGGATGGTGGCTTAAACTGCGATGCTTATAGTTTCGGTGAACTGTACCGCGAGTTCGTTATCGATGCCACGTACTTAATTATCGTGCGAATTACGGCGAAATGGATTTATGGATGGTCACGATAACGGAGATAAAAAGAGTTTTGAGGATCCGCTATACTCGTCGTGTCGAGCTCACGGTTAATCGCAGTAACAGGCAATGTCACCAGTGATTCTTACGACGCATTCTCTCTCTTATATTCTTTTTTTTTTTCTTGTCATGGAAAAACACGCGAGAGATCCGAGAAATGCGCGACTTCTAAAAACGTTTCGAAACGGGTTTCGCCTGTTTCGCAAATGAAAAACGGATAAGTTGTAATCGTTATTGTGTATTGGATTCGTTTCTGAGCGATCCTCAGTTGCGCACTGTGTATCTCGGCACAACGAGAATAATCGTTCAATGTACGCGGATCTATTTATACGGTCGATCAGCTGCGCGAATTAGCTATAACTCAATTGCGGACTTCTACTCCAGTAGGAGATACATACCTCACGCGTGTGCGTGTTCTGAGTTGAGTACGTGTGCACTGAAGTTACATATGTACTTGCTTGCGCAGATCGAGTAAGAATAATACATCACGGCACACCTAAATTTCTCTTCTTATACTTTAGGTATTAGCGCAGCAAGTTTTTCAAAATATTTCTAACTGAGCTATAAACATTGCATTGTAGTTGAAACTAATGCAGCAGGTACGCGATCGCTACTTTGCATTCAGCTTATTTAAAACGGACTAAAGGCAGTGACTGTCTGCTAGTATACTGCTTTAGAGTTGTTTATGAGTGGCACTTGTTAGACTGACAATAAGTACGGCCTGTTAGACAAAAGGAATACCCAAGGATAAGCAGCCCCGGGCGTGAATAATTGCCAGTGACTCGTAGTCGTAGAGCTACCGGCGGTCATAGGGCCATCTTCTATCTGACAGCAGGATATTTAGTATAAAGCCTGTCGATTCATCGTTAAATGCATACAACTTTGCATTAAACCTTGTAAATAGAATACAAAGTACTTACGGGTTTGAAAATGAATTCAAAAGAAATTCCTCTCATTTCCAAATGGTGATAAATCATTTATTAGCTGAAAAGGAATTCATTTATATAATGGAGAAATAATTGAAATGCAAGTTGATTAAACGATGTATGATATTGTGTCGGATATTTTCATTACTCACGATACGTAGGATTTCCACCGCAGACTGCTGTGTTTCCAACCGACACGAGTAACAATTGTCTAGCAATCCATTCGCAGTCAATGCCGCTCCAAGTTTTAATTAGACAGCGACGAGCATTCTTGAAATGCCTTGCGAGGAGTGACTATTCAGGAAATTAAAGTAGCTTGAGCGCGTTTACTATCGTTGCATTTAAATGGAACTAGAGCTTACAGTCTGCAATGATCCGTTATACGCGAACGTTGTTGAGAGTTTCTCGCGAATAGTGTCACTGCAAAATGCATTGAATCTTTTGATCTGGATCGGTCAATTGATGCCATCGGAATGCTCAGTTGACATAACTAATACGTTTGATCGCTTAATAACTACGATGCACGATGCACTATTCAAAGTCATTGGGGGATTAAGAGAGATTTAACCTCATCAGAAAATTCGATTCGCAGAAGAGATCATGAATGAATTTTCAATATGTACTCGGAGATCTGGCGCGCGGATAAAAAAAGCGGTTCGATTACTTAAGATTTTGACGAGTGCACGCAACTGGAGCCGTGTGCAAGCCCACGTCGAACTTATCCGTATCGGGCGTATCGACCGATATAAACAAACCGTTTCTTGGTGTGGCCTTATTAGAACCTTAATCGCTCGTCATTGTCCACTTTACCGAGCGGCTTTATCTGCGCTCTCGGCCTGCCGTCACTCCCGACATTTATGATGCAAAGCAGTCGTAACCTTTAACCGTAATATGCATGGACAACTCGCGATGATCGTTATAGCAAGAAATTTACGACGCTGCCACGGCAACTTCGTCGTGTTTACGATTCCACTAGGCGTACAGATGCATCTGGAATTATCTGTTCGAGAGCATCTTCGATTTATTTTTAATCCAACTTGGTAGAATTATAGGTTCACACCCGGATCGAGTAGTTTCCACTGGTGCGGAAACGTATGTATGCGGCTCGATTGTGTAACTCGAGATTCTGTCGAAATCCCGGTATCAATTTCCGTGCTTCTCGAAAATGGTAAAAAGGTGTTGTAGTAGATTTCTTGGAAGTCGATATCGCGGGGCAATGGCCGAAAAAAGAGAGACGAAGAGAGGGGGAAAAAGTTGCGATTTATTTATCCCTAGAAACAAGGTTTCGATTAGTTGACTGAGTTTTTCGGAACAAGGTGTAAGTACTTGCGTACTTACTTAACACCACGATGTGTCGAGCAATGTTGACAGTCTACACATAGTACCATGCATCACCGACGAGTTTTTTCAAACCGCGGGTCGACGTGACGCGCGAATGTGTCGCACGTGTTCCATACCATGACGGTGTTATCTCCTTATGGCGGCTAAATATAGCGAATACTCTAACCAGTGTTTAAACACGGCCGATATTAATCTTACTTGAGATGTATGTACCATTCTCATGGACTTTATGAACTACGGACCTCTTCAAGATCCCCAGGATTGTCCGATATCTCGAGAAACAAAATCACAGGGGAGATAAATCGGTGAGGGAAATCGAAGAAGAAAACTACTACCGTTTATCGCACACTGTCGCTTCGAATTGCTCTCAAATCTTTAGGGCGCAGTAGCATAATCCGCCTATTGTCACAATAATAGAATTTCTGCCCCATATAAACCACTTTACATTACAAATGTGCGGCAAGGTCTCTCGCTCTGTTTGTCCGCGGTGCGACTACAAGGAAACGCTTTGAAATGCCCGACAAGGGCAACCAGAAAATAGCGAGCAAATCTACTACGAAAATTTACCCAGTTGTGAATCACTCGTCGAAAGTAACGTGTCGCTCGTTTTTTTTTGGAAAGAACAAAAAAATACGAATGTATATGCATCAGTTAGCAGAGTGTCCAGTGAGGAAAGTGTTAAGTAGCATATGTGGTTCACGGTCGATTAAACGAACTGTGCGTTCGAGCCGATCAATCTCTCGAATCCGATGCGCTACCAATATTAGAAAAAAGGGCAGACTGTCAAGAGAAGAAAGCGAGAGGGGGAAAATTGAGGTCCAGCAGTTGAAAATCGTCGGGGGTTGTCACATTCGCGGGCAACGACGTCCGTGTTCCTCCACTACTCCCTTCAACCCCCTCCACGAAAGACGATCCTGTCGCGGGTAATGGCGATTGGTGGCGCGTACGGGTCAGTGTCTCCAGACTTGGTATCCGATTGACGCATCTGCCTACTTTTTAGCCTCACTCCAGCCCTACTCTACCCCTACTAAGGTCTCTATAATTTGAAGAAAGGGGCACCTTTAGTCGCCCGACAAAGAAGCATTATATAAAATTTAAAAAAAACAAGACATTACTGATTTAAATATGTTATTGTTAAAGGGTAGGAACAATATATGTATAAATATAAAAATAATATACTGATCTGCGATTCAACTTGCGGTATTCTCAAAATCAGGCTTTGGGACCACACATTAGGCTATAGCTACGATACTGCACAGAGCAGCACAGAGCGTGCTTTGTGGGGTTTAAAACTCGCGCATGCGTCCATCGGATAACAAGTCTGGAGACACTGTACTACGGTTTAGTCGCGTGCCGAGACGCCGCGGATCAGGAACGTCTCTTGCTTGACTCTCGCAGCCGCGTATTTGAAAGAGCAACGCGAAATCGTAACCGCGAAGCATCTCCAAAGTACAACTTGCTTCACCCTAAAAACATTAACGCGATTACGATTCATTGGATGAAAGCATTCGTCAATTTTATAATTAGCTCGACCCACACTGCTCGTATCTCCGCGGACAAAGTGATAGAAATTCTGTGATAACGCGTGCGATTCGGTTCAAAGAAGATTTCCAACCGAAAATGAAATTCTCTTGGCGAGCGCTGTTCCTGTGAGGCATTGGCCAAATTGAGTTCCAAGTGAGACAGAACTTGGATTCTACCGCATCGACGCCTGGCGAGACTGCGGGCCAAGTTGACCAAGAGCCGTCTCAGCCTCCTATTGGCACAGCCGCCTTTGTGCAAGACGACAGCCCTCGCGATAAAGTACTAGTGTGTGCTGGCCGCAAAATACTAGGAACTCTCGGGTTCTAAATCCAAAGTTACCGAAGTGGGTCCAAGGAGTAGAAGCCAGTAAGCGATGCTCTCCCTGGCACGTGGAGTAGTAGCCTAGAGTAGCAGAGCTGTCTAGCCGATCGAGGTTCCTTCTCGCCACCTCGAATATTTCGATAAGTGTGTTAGTGGAGTATCGGGTTCGGTGATTATTTCCGCGTGTCTGCACGTATTTACCTCAGAGACAATTGGCGTGCAGCATGTGTAGCGTGCGCGGCCAGTTAGCGCGCTAATGTTACTCGATAAAGCCGGTCTCGCGTGGCATACCCGGCAACTGGAAACACTGGACATCAACATTTTTTCGAGGATCACCGACTCTGTCTCTCGTTGCTGCGATAAACATTAAGGTAATCCTGGATTATCCTCCAAGTCCAGAAGTTGACCTTCCAAAATCGGAAAGTGCCTTCGTCACTGCATTATGATCCTCTTTGAATCGAGAGATCGTATTACGTTGGGGTGATTGTTCGCGAGAGTGAGTAGAGTGAAGAGACTGGACAGTTAGAATGTCACGTGCCAGCACGCTTGATTGGTCTGACCCTTGCCAGCAGTGGCGGTACCCCGGGTTCTGCCGCCATGGGCAGAAGACCCAGAGTACGAAGACTGCGATGGAATTCAGCGACAAAGAAGCTAATACTGCTTACAAAAAGCTCTGCAAGTTCTTGCGCTGGCTGGGCACCAAGACACGTAAGTCTCCACGGTTGGATGGAGGGTGGTCGGACAATCTCGCGCGACGATAACTTCTATTCGAAGTGTAATATCAAAATTTGACGTCACGCTTAACGTTGCCGCAATGTATGTATTTCTGCCTCTATCTCTACGACGAATCCACTTATCACTCGAATACATATTTATTCCTCTCACTGACAATCAGGCTGGCAACGTCACTAGTGTATCGAATCTATCGACAGCATCTTGAATCGTTTTCTTACCAAAGGCAACTTTGTGAATTCCGAGTCCAGAAGTATTTTCTTTCGAAAAATTTCTCTCGTTTAAGTGGTCCAACATAAAGAGGTCGCCGAGACACCTGGGAGATCGAGCAATCGAAGTGTACCTAATAACGACCGATAGACGACCAGCTGACATTTACCTAGCGTAGCCATATTTATTTTTATTACACTCACCGGCCCACGCACAATTATTTTCCCGTGCGATGGTTACCTTGCGTCAGAGGAATAAAAAATCTCGAGCCGAGCGAGTTGGAAGGAAAAGGGGCAGCTGGGTTTAGAGGTTCATCGGTTTATTTTTCCCTGGTCGATGATAAATATTATCCTGCGGCGATACCACCTCGGAGGCGTATCTACCGAGGAAAGGATTGGCGAGCGACTGTTTTTCTCGTTGTGCGTGGATGGTGGGGTATCGTAGGCGCAAGAGGAGTATGCCTCTCTGGACGCGAGAAAAAGGTGCAAAGCTCGAGAGATCGTTCCGCGAAGTCAAGCTCTAATATTAGATTACTGATGCGCAGAGGAAGACGCCTACCCGCGATTATTTTCCTCGGGCCGCAATGCGCAGACTGCGAAGCCGAGCATGCAAAATCGTCGTGCATCAATAATCTCGTATGCCTCTGCCATATGTATCCAACAGTCAACCGCGTATAAGCGAGCCGCCAGTCTATTGTCCGCATGATTGGTTACCATGTGACCAGTTCAATCCTCCTTCCGCGGGCGAAATATCGAGCAGCAAGATTTATTTCCATCCTTCGGAATTAATAGAGGTTCACTAATTAGCACGGCAAACGCGTCACCGGTCGAAATTTCAGAAGCGCAGGAGTGACGTGGCTGAGAGGCGTGAATTGTCAGCGCAAACACCGAGAGTTATCTTCGACACAGCGTTCTCTTTCCGTGGGAGAAGACGACTGCGGCGAGAGCATGCGGTTCGCGAATGCAGCGGATGCACTTGAGACGAAAGAAGAAAGAGGGGAAAAAAGAGAGCGAGAGAGAGGATGTGCATCCGTTGGCGCAGGGTGGCCGGAACGACTGCGCTGAGCGTGCCAGGCCGACTTTAAGAGAATTCTACTCCGTTAACCAGAGTACAGTTTTTTTTTGAGCAATGGGTCGTTAGTCTGCGAGATCGACCAACACCTTTGACTTTTTTGCTGCCGTTAAAAATAGACTCTTCGAAAAAGCAGTATTTATTTGGACGAAGAATTCGGGCTTTTCGACTATGGCGAATTCTTTGTGTTGTTCTACCGTCGATGAACTTTCGCATCGAGCAACTCTCCAACCTCCCGTGATAGGATGCTTACATTTCTGAAGATCGGACAACGTTGTCTCTAAAATTGCCATGGATTGACCTCTGTGGCAAAATGTCAAGCGACTTTGAAGCCTGCAACCCCGGCGCGCAGAAAGGTCGCGAACTCAAATTCGGCATGACGTAGAATGTACTCAAAAGTCGTTGCGCGAGGGGGAAAGGGCGGTGAGAAGAGGCATCGTGCGAATCTCGAAACCGTTTTACTGCGCTTTTTGTCGCGCGTACACTTTTGAATTTAGCGTGGTCCGCCAGTTTAGCATCCTGCCGGTTGCTTGACCTAGATTTCTGTTTCACGATTTTCAACTCGTCCCACGCTTCCTAAGGATCTTCTGCAAACAAGGAAATGACCGAATCTCGAAATGGCACTCAAACGACATATCCCGCTGCTCCAAATATGTACTTGTATTATGCAATTCAGTGCGTATTCTGCTAGATCCTCGTAGGAGTCCTGCGGAGTTCTAACTAAGAGCCATAGAACCTCATTCCTTACAGCGAGTAGTTGGAAAAAAATCAGGGTGAGTCATGAATCGTAATCCGGCGTAACCTTGCACTGATTCTCAGTTGTTGGCTCCTTCCCTGTGCTCGAGTGGCAGACAGGCGACTAATCCAAATGAAACTAACTCTTAGAGCGAGTAAGCCAGTATAGCAGTACTCAATGACCAAGCAACTCCCACATCTCGTATGCGCCTCATATAACACTCCGATTTGGCTCGAAGTACATATGTACGTGGCTCTGGCTCCTCGAGGAGCTATCGCTCCAATTCGCTTCCTCTCGTAACTCGTTTCCAAAAGCTCGCGACAGGAGGGTCTCTCTTCCGTTAATTGCGAGCGTGCTTGATTTCATAGGAAGTCATGGCCCAGAGTAGGTTTCCGCGAAGCAAATGCGGTTTCACGGCTGCGGATCTGACAAAACCGTAACATGCGCGCAACACTCTCGAGCTTGTTCCACTTGTTGAGCTCGATGGACGCGGCTATTCTGCCGTGTCCACGAAGAAACGCAAAACGTTTCTTCCTGCTCACCACGAAAATCCATCATTCCTTGACGCACGCCCGCGGCCGCGTGGTTTAGTTCTAACGCGTTAAGCAATCGCCCCAGCATGCCAGTCCAGTAAAAATGAGCTGAAGGCGAATCATTAGTTACCCTGCTCTTCCCTTGCTCGCGCGAAAAGAACTCTCCTTACAGCTGGCTACTGTTTGACTAGTGGCAATTAGTCGATCGTTGAACGGTACCAAAAAACTGCCACTGTTAAAAACGATCGGCCGATGTCGAGCTATTCTTTTCTGACATTTATGCCGCCGCAATCACGTTGATCCAGACGATAAAAAGTTGCTCTGGTATTCTCAGTGATAAAGAGACACTTTTACTAGTCTCTAATCAGGTGTCATCAGATAGATATGTGACAGCTTACTGCCCCGCGAGAGCAGATCTACTCGAAAATATCTACCCCCGATTACCTTCTCAGATTAATCTATTGAACGAATAAAATATTTGCCGCGGGTTTATTTTCAGTGGTCTATGGTGCAATGAGAAAACCGGTCTCTAGCACTCAGCTCTTATTACTCATCATAACTTATCAAGGTTACCCTCCTTATAGCTCCGTTCAGCCTGCCAGCAGTAGGTTTCACTCTTCCAAAAGTGTATCCACCCGCAAATTTGCTGTTCTGCGAAAAATCCCTGCAATCAAAGTCAAACCACCGAACGAATGACTCATTGTCAGTCCTAATGATTTTCTTCCTAGTATGATGCTGGAAATTACTCATTTCTTTCGCGGCAAGTCGCTGACGATCGGCTATTAATCTTCCATAATTCTCGAAAGATTGAACGATTGTTCAGTCACGCGAGATCGAGCGAATCGATCAGCTCGCTAATCGAGCGGTAACACTAAAATGGTTCACTCGTTTAGTCGTCGCGTTCACGTACGCTAACACATCGGAGAACTCTGTCTGACGTAGATTTAACAGGTCTAAAGTTAAAGGTTCGTTTACGCAATCGGCCGATTGTATAAAAGCCCCTGACACCCAGAAGCCAGAAGCTGATTTCGCTCCAATTCTGGCTCGGGTTATCGGAGGCTTAGCAACAGAAACAAATGATAGAGATCGCGCTATTTTTGGCACTCGTATTCAGGTTCACTATGCACTGCAAAAACGCCAATTACGTATCCAACTGAATCCGTCGTAAATGTAGTTACCTTTGGACGTCAATTTTTCCGAGAAATCCTCCAAAACTTCGATCCAATCTTCTCCCTCCTCGAAAAGCGAATGATCACAATCTTTTCCCACTTTCTTAGTGTTAACCGAGCATGCATGTACACTCAGAGATGGCAGTGTGTTTAGTTTCACTCGCTCGTAGACATTGCGTTCGCTGTACTGTAGCGTTGTGGTTTCTATTGTTTCTATGGATGGTGCGATGTACAATGCAGGCAAGGATGGCAGTAAGGTGACGACTGTGGTGGCTACCCCCGGTGCCGGTCCAGATCGTCCCCAAGAAGTCGCCTACACGGACACGAAAGTCATCGGCAATGGCAGCTTTGGCGTTGTCTACCAAGCGAAACTCTGCGATTCGGGAGAGATGGTGGCCATCAAAAAGGTTCTCCAGGACAAGAGATTTAAGGTATGCCTTAATGAATAATTTCGACATTGTCAGAGTCCAATTTCCGGCAGGAAATTTCAAAGGTATTCGATAAACTTTAATCAAACTCTTTATCCTCATAAAATCTGGAATTTTTACCGTAATATTGTTACGGAAGCAAGTATTTAATTAAAGTTAGAATGATAATTAAAGAATCAGTATTATTAAGGATTCGTTAGAATTCTAATTAAATATAAAATGTCTCGTTTCGTTTTCAGAATCGCGAACTACAAATTATGCGGCGCCTCGAGCACTGCAACATTGTGAAACTAAAATACTTCTTCTACTCTAGTGGTGAAAAGGTAATTATTCTTAAGTGGTCCAAGCTTCCTTTGACAAAGCAAACAAGATTGTATAAGAGCAGTTCAGTGGTGACCCGTTTTGCATTCGGATGTTCATTTAGTTGACAACAGCATTATTCCGTTTGTCAGATTTCAGTACTCGCAATTACGGATTACTATCTTTTTAGTTCGACCCTTGCATAGCGAATTTGTGAAATTTCTCGAAGCGACTACGTCTAAATTAAACAAAAGTATTGGTATTGAGTTTAATGCATGCAACATTATTATGTTATTTTGTAGAACATCTTAAACGCAACTAATCCAGTTTTTCATGTGGACGTAAGTTGGAGCGCACCCTGTAGTTTGGAGTTCCTTTTGACAATGATTAGGCGATTTTGCTTTTGTATTGAAAAAGAGAGAGAGAGAGAGAGAGAGAGAGAGAGGAAGAGAGAGCGAGAGAGCGAGAGAGCAAAATAAGAAACTGACGTCGCGTTTAGGCGATATTTTATTTGCCGTTCGGATTCGCGGATGAATAACACGAATAATTGAATTTAGTTGTTGAGTTTAGTAGCTAACGCTGCTTCGCTAGTTGTAGGAGATGGTCTTTTGATCTATTGAAACCGGCGTGTGTTCAAAGCTCAAAGGCACAGATCTAATGTTGCAAAGAAAAAATAATTTTCGATCATCATATTCAATCATAATATTCGATTAAGCACATGCAGTAACGATCTCTCAAGTATCCTCATGACAAAGTGTGACAGGCATCTCTATGTAAGATAACATTCGCTTCTCTAATCACGTGCCTTTGAGTCGGTACACTTGCACTTACGCAGGTAGAATAGCAATGCATAATCGTGGGTTTCGTTTCTTTTTTTTTAGAAGGACGAGGTTTATCTCAATCTAGTCCTGGAGTACATACCCGAAACGGTGTATAAAGTTGCCCGACATTATAGCAAAAGCAAACAAACGATACCGATCAGTTTCATTAAGGTAAAGAGCTCATTGAAATTGGTTCAATTGATTAACGTTCGTTCGATAGAGGGGGTTAAGAAGCATCTAACATCGTTCGTGTTTTCAGCTGTACATGTATCAACTGTTTCGTTCACTGGCATACATCCACTCCCTGGGAATCTGCCACAGGGATATAAAACCACAGAACTTATTACTAGACCCTGAAACTGGTGTCTTAAAACTGTGTGATTTCGGCTCGGCCAAACATTTGGTCAAAGGCGAGGCTAATGTCTCTTATATTTGCAGTCGTTATTACCGCGCACCCGAACTTATTTTTGGTGCTGTTGACTACACTACAAAAATTGGTAAGATTGTTCGAGGTGAATTGACCTCGGACCGGTGTAACAATCTATATAAAGATAATAGAATATAGGTTTCAATATTCTGCAATAGTGAAATTTGATTTTCTCGACAGACGTGTGGAGTGCAGGTTGCGTGTTGGCAGAGCTACTTCTGGGTCAACCGATATTCCCCGGTGACAGCGGTGTAGATCAACTTGTCGAGATCATTAAAGTTCTCGGAACACCGACACGTGACCAGATACGCGAGATGAACCCCAACTACACCGAGTTCAAATTCCCCCAAATTAAATCGCATCCTTGGCAAAAGGTACACTTTAAGATTATTTTTTTCCGATTATTCTATTGCTTGGTTTTCGCGTTACTTGCCCATGACGTCATGAAGTTCTTGACTTGTCCGTATAAAGTTTTCTGTAACGCAACCTCGTGTGCTTTACACACATATGCTCGTGAATCGTTGCGTTCGCAAACGGCATCGACGACGATCAGGAAGGGCTACGAGGTGAAGAGAACACCGCGAGCACACCTGGCGGTACTACTACTTCTCGTTGCATGAAGAAAATAAATCATTAAGGGTTATGGTGCCATGATGCCATGATTTGCATTCTACCTAACTGTGGTCTTGTGCCTTTGGTATCTCGGTGTGCCTTTCATCATACATGTCCTCGTGGTTACAGTTTATGCTTCAACGAATGAGTGGATTAAAGTGTTCCATGGAGCACCAAAAGATTAGAGTAAGTGGTCCAAGGTGAAACAATGTTATTAAATATTAAATAATGCTGCATAAGACGTGAGTCATCTTCACCTCATCGCACTAACAAAATATACAGTAACAAGAGAATTCTCGAGCAAAATAAGTCTCTCAGTAAGTTCAACGGCTGGTTAATAGTCTTCTCGACGGAGGGATCAAATTGACTCTCCAATTGGACCCTCCTACATTAAATTGGCCCGGTACCTACTCTTGTTTCGCAACATTACTCTAACGTCACTAACAATTGTTCTACGAGCGATGATACGTTCTGGCTGTTGAAACTGTCGAGAAATATCACTTACTCTAATGTTTTGGTCATACTTCAAACTGACATTTTTCAATATCTGACGACTGTACCAAAGTAACGACGGAGGTTTGCAGCGCGAATAAACACGTGGTGTGTGTATGTGTGTGCGTGTATGTAGAAGATTAAATGGTTACACGACTGCCACTGGTGTTTGGCGGCTATGGTTTACGGAAGCAACATTCAAACTCCAGCTGTATGTTTGTAAAACTCTTCGACGCAGTGTGTAGTTCCTGCCCCAATTATGTGTCGGCGAAGAGCCGTTTTCCACGAATGACCATCATCACGCGTCAAATTACCGCAAGCGCATCAGAGAATGGAATCTCGATCTTCGACTTCCGATTAAAAATCTTCATACGACTAATCGCCACGATTACTAATCAATCAGCTATCTATCATTCTGAAAGATTGACTGCAACGCAAACAGGATAAGTTGTTGCCTTGTTCTTGCTTTGACCTAGAATTTGGCGATATCTGTTTTCTGAGGGAAGGCAGAGACAACGGAGAGAGGGAGGGGAAGGGGGTGGGGATGGAAGTTGTTCGGGTTAACTAAGGGTTGCGGTGAACCGATTGTTCGCAGGTGTTCAGAGCTCGCACACCGCCCGAAGCAATGGAGTTGGTGGCTCGACTGCTCGAGTACACACCATCATTGCGGATGACACCGCTGCAGGCGTGTGCGCATTCGTTCTTCAACGAGCTACGGGAGCAGGGCACCCGATTGCCAAACGGTCGGGAATTGCCGCCGCTATTCGACTTCACGGAGCACGAGCAGCGGATCCAGCCGGCCCTCAACTCAATACTAATACCGAAGTACATGCAGAACTCGGAGAACCCCGGAGGTCAATCGGAAGCGGCGAACGCTGTCGCGGGGCCTAGCGGTAATTGTAGCAATAATAACGTCAACACCAACACACCATCCACTTCACAGAATTCAGACCCCGGCCAATCGAATATGGCTTAAGCTGCTTTATTTTTTAATGTTACGAAACTACGAGAGAATCCACGTTAGAAACTAGCCTTGCGATGGCGAAAAAGAAAACTGACCTTCTGAGGAGGATGTCCCCGTTGTAAATTGAACTCAATGCTATGGCGATACGGAGTGGTCTTTGAGCTTTGCTCGCCCGGAATGCGCGGTGGGACACCCCCCCCCCCCCCTAATGAGAGGGTGGCTGACGATGATTATGTCGCGCGCGCGCGCGCGCAATCGCTTAATGCCACCATATTGCCAAGTTGAATTCAGTGTATATATAGGAACTGGTCCGTACCCTCTTTAAATGATAATTGCTAAAAGCGACTCTAGTTGAAAATGTGTAATCTAATGTCTAGTAGCGCGTTAACGTCGCTTGCGTCGTCATTTTATTGAAGAATGAATCGCAACACCCGTACACGTACACGTACACGTACACACACACACACATCAACCTACATAACGTACACACATAGAGACACGTTTCAACATGCAAGGGGCACAGAAATACGTAGCGCGAACGCAGCTCGATGTGTGCCGATTGAAGTCAAAGAATGATTTGACCGCACCCTAGCAAGACCGTGTCCGCACCCTAGCTGGCAAGACCGTGTTCACTCGGCAAGACTGAGGACTTGCGTTTTCATCCTGCGCATTAATGTACATCAGAATGGTCCATGTTTCGTCTCGAGTGGAATAATCTGTAGATATGGGTTTTATTGTGTTCAGATTCAAACTCTACTGCTTCAACGTCGGTATAACGGAAAAATTTTCGATAAACGGATATACGCGTGACGCGGAAGATGCATTTGAGTATATTGAGACGGTACGGAAGGGGGGGGGGGGGCAGGACGGGAAGCAAGACGTAGGAACAAAGACGAAATCACGAGGGAGCATGCAACAAGCTAGAAAATTGCGAGATAGAGAGAGAGAGAGAACGGACGCGCGAGGCGTGCAGGCGCAAAGCGAGAGAAAGAAAAAGAGAGTGAGAGTTTGAACTGAGCGTGAAACGATAAGAATGAGTATTTGCGTGCACAATCGATTTATCGTGAGATACGAATTCCGCGATGCGCGACACACGTTGCTGTATACCGTAGCACGGCTAAAGAGAACTCTTTAAGATTAATAAATCAACGGAAGTTTCGTTTGCCGAGACATGACAGCGAGAAGACAGCCATATTCGTGCCTATCAATCATGCCTCGACACGAACCTCAATGCATTACCACAACTCTTACTTGTACTGTTCTTACAAAATATTACTATCGTTAGTACATCTTTCGCAACTTGTCTAGACTCAGGTTTTCAAATTTTTCACCCAATGCGACGAACTTCTGAATGACTCAGCGAAGCGATTTATTTTTCAACCGAATCGACACTTTCCACGCAACTGTTTTGGCGAAATTCGTGCGAGGAGTTTTCAAGTGTGTACCAAGTGATACGAGAAAGCGAAAGAGAGAGAGAGAGAGGGAGAGAGAGTGAAAGAGAGAGCGAGAGAAAGAGAGACAGAGTAGTACTATTTATCGGAAAGTCAAAGGATCTCTCTCTAGAGTCTTTTGTCTTGACGGACGGATCGAATGAGTTGCCGCGAGGCATCCCCGACGTTAGAAGGAAGAATCGAACGCGGGCCTTGAAATTCCTTATCGCATATATGTATCAGTCTGAGAATGCGTCGATGCAGCCCCTGTGTTGTTGTCCATAAGAATCACGGTTTAACATACAAACGGAACGAACCGAATTGAAGATAGACACGCGTACGATTCTTCGCTACCATTAGCGCAGCCGCCGCGCGCGCGTACCAATACATCTACCAAATCTGTGCAGCTGAACTTTCGGGACATGTCGTGTGACAGCTTACCAAACACGTACATATCATTGCGTCGCAAGAAACAAAAGGAAGGCTGCCGATTACCGATTCTCTCTACCTAATTGAGTTCCTTCTTTTTAGGGAAAGGACGAACGTTAACGAAATAAACGGATAAGGAAAGGGAGATGTGAGAAGGAAAGGGAGAGGAGAGCAGCGAGAGAGTGAGAAAGAAAGAAAGAAAGAGAAAAAAAAGAGAGTGTGAGTGTGTGCATGGAAGGTAAATGATAGCAAGAAAGAGGAAGAGAGAAAGCGCGTGCGAAAGAGGTCTTAGCATTCATTTTAGAGTTTTATGAATGTTGATAATATAAAATTAAGTTTCTTGGATTAACCAATTTAGTGAAGTATTTCGTTTAGGCTTGATCTACATTTACCAATTCTTTTCTCCGGTCTGCAAAAGATTATTGCGAACATTGATATTCTGAATGTCCGCGCGTCCTCATGCTCTGATCATGTGCAATCCGAATCAAGGCTTTTTTTACGTTGTACGAGTAAACGAGTAATCTGAGTGATCGAGTAAACGGAGCACGGCATAACTGAGTAACGACTAACGGGCAACAAGTTTAATGTGTAACGATTCGCTGCTGAAATATCGATGGAAAGATACCGGCACACATTCTCGGCCTTTTTTTTTATGGCTTTGCATAAATAAGTTATTTATTTTAGGACTTTCCTCATCGTCGAATGACGGATCACCGGAACATCAGGCGAGCTGTGAGCGATGCTTAGCAACTCTGTGGATATAAGTGTATAGTTTGACTCGCGATCAAAACTAATTGTGTAGATTTAAATTATTTATGTATCCTTGCGAACACAGCTGGCTTGATGTATCTTCATCCTCTACTGACATCCGGTCAAAATTATCCATTAAGGAGAGCGATCGATCAGATTCCGAAAAAGGCTTAGTACATACATACATGCATAGATACTACGCGATCGTTCTGTTACGTAGCGGACAAAACTCTGTTGGATCTCTAAGTGACAGAAACATTTCAACTCAAAGCCAAGAGAGAAATGGAAATCTTTATTCTACTAGCTGTGAAACCAATACGTATTTCAACACGTATTTATGAAATTTTAATCGCACGGCTTGGACACACACAGATTGTTGGTCATTTATCCTAATTATTATTAATAAATGAATTCATCGATTTAGTTTCAATTGCTATCTTTCTTATCTTATTTTACTTAGTGCTACTTTTTTTTTTGACACACGATACATCAGGCGAAGACGTACCGACTGTAACATGCTTTGCGATTCTGTAAATTTAAGGTGCTTCAAAGCTTCAAGACGGTTCGGGCGGGCCAAATCTTCGTACATTCGCACGTAAAGGAAAACTTTTTGGAAAAGAGACTAACCAAAATAATAGATCCCTCGTGGACACTTATTGTTAGATGCACGGTATTTAAGATAAACCCATTGATGCCCCTGATCATCGTCAATCTGGCTGCGCCTCTCTCTTTGTTTTCTTTTCCAATGCTTCGACACTACTTGACCACACAGATCTACATGTCTAGCAATCAAGATGGGGAAGACACGTAAAGTTGTAAAATATTGAAAGTCTATATATATAAATACTTATATATATATATATATAAACACATAAATATAAATATATAAATATATATGTACACCTAATTACGTATATATTTATATATTATATGCAGATTAATTTTAATAATACTGATAATAATATTAATATCAGCAACAGCAGCAACAACAACAATATTATCACCGCTGTTGGTATAAAGAAAGAGGAAAGACGATTAGAGGAAAATTGATTCTTGAAACACTTGTACTCGTCGTTTGCCTGACA
This sequence comes from Trypoxylon attenuatum, assembly GCA_963989405.1. Lineage (NCBI taxonomy): Eukaryota > Metazoa > Arthropoda > Insecta > Hymenoptera > Crabronidae > Trypoxylon > Trypoxylon attenuatum. Next base: position 4,537,042 of record OZ022488.1, on the reverse strand, counting down.
TTATCACCATCGTTACCATTGCAACCACCAATTCTCTCTTTTACCCTACTCATCATTCGCACTCTTTCGAAGCATCTGGTAAATAAAATGTAATAATTGTGTAAAGAAAGATTAATAAACTAATTTAATATGTATATACATATATATGCATATGTGTATGCGTGTGTGTGCATATGTATATAAGCGAGACGGTGGCATGCGTATACATACATACATTTAGTGGAAGCTGCGCGCCACGCGAGTATAGCGCGTCTTTTTCGGCCTTGGCCACTCGGCCGAGAAGCGTAACTTCTCACTGAAGTTGACAAAGAGAAAGGAAAGAAACAAACGGCACGGAAGTACATGAGAGGAGCCACCAATTTCGAAGAGAGGGAGTGAGAGAGAGAGAGAGAAAATACGTACCTGGAAGCTGCGATCTTCTCTTCGATTCGCATCCATCGAATTGGCGGTAACCAAGGGAGTTCGGTGTCGCATCGAAGAAAAACTGTGTGCCATCGACTTTACCCGCGGACGCCACTACCTATTTTCTTCGTCTACGTCGTCTACGTCGTCGTTGAAATTACCGCCCTTATGCCTATTCTGTGGCAACACCCAGACGCATGGTGGATCGACCCTCGTCCGCTACTGCGACGCAACTCGAAGAGAATCTGATTCCTGATATTCGGTGCACATTCGCCGAAGTGCCGTTGTTCGCCTGTCGAACGATCCTTGGAAATAACGGGCAGCACGGAAATCTCAAAGTCACGCGAATCTGAGATCTTAACTTTCTGTTATAGCAAGATTTCAGCTTCGCGTGCTACGTTTTCTCTTTGATTTACGCGAGAAAGATCGATTGGTACTCTGGGCTGTCCGTTGTTTCTTGCTATTGTTAATACCCTATAAGAAATGTGCTACGCATACTTCAGTTAAGTCCTAAGAATAATAAACTGTAATTTGAAAGCTTTCGATGTAAATGGCAGTTCCCCTTACGTCTTTTTGGCAATGATTGGCAAGTTTCAGAGCGAATTGAGGGTTTGGTGCCTTTCTCCTGGCACTCTTTGTTGCGTTCGTGGAAAACAAAAAAAAATCTTCACATTTACGGGATGCACGTTGCTAGTGCATTCTTCGCTAGTTCAACTGTCTCGTCTTTGCAGGTATTATTTTCGATCGCTGGCGATCAGAATTCCCGATTTCGATTTGTGCGAGCTCAAACAAGTAGATTCGTCACTTTTGAGCAGGAGTGTCAGGAACATAATGGCTCCCAAAGAGCGACATTCTTGCTATTGGCAAATATATTTCTTGTATTGATTGTAAAAAGACAGCACATGCTAGGAAAGTCGCACGAGGCTAAGTGTATAGGCATACTTATGTGATTGATCGTAATTCCATTTTTGCGTAATCTATTCGACTGTGAATTGGCAGAGTAAATTCCTATATCTCGTTTTAGTTTTTCTTTAGAAAATCTAACAAATTCGAGATCTATTCGGATTACATAGAACTGTCCTAGTAAGTGTGCTCGCCTTACTTGTGTTAATAGTGATTGGGGATCGTAAAGTCACCTACAATTAGTTGAAATTATATTTGGCATGACACGATGAAGCGAAAAGAAATTAGAGTCTAATAAAATGTTACTAAGTGGAGCCCCTCGATCGGAAAGGTAGCAAAAAATACTGAAGAAAAGCAAACTACTGCAATGTGATGTGTATACAACTAGCAAAAAGATCGCAAAAGCTTACGTTTCATTTCGAGATGGAGTAGGTACATTTTGTAGGTACGTTCTGTACCCTGTTAAGTCGTAGAATTATTCGCGATAAGTCACCTAGTTATCGTCTCTAAACATTATATGAGAATAACGATAAGGCTTAATGGACATTCACTTGATATTTTGCCAAAGAGAGAAATGCTTTCGCGTTGCTTAGCGTGTGCGAACGTTTTCGGCGGGTCTCGCAAAGATAAACTTTGATACACACGACTGATGCGCGAGTGATGTGCGAGACGCCGGGAAGGAAGACTTTTTCGAGGTACATACTTTTAGAAGTGAATTTTTAGAGGCGACACTATGAGAAATAATTTATGACGATTTTTATAAGCTTTTCACTTTTGCACCTCTAGTAATTATTCTGTCCGTAACATCTCACACGTCGCGTGTACGCGTTGTCTCTGCACAAGGTAAGATAACTAGAGCGACGAAGCATCAGATTGTCAGAGTCACTTGTAACGTTAAACTTGACCAAGATTTTTAATCCTCCTGAATTTCACGAAGCGTCGAGTATGCCAATGCATATTGGTCGAAATCGGGACGAAAGAACGACGAAGAGAAGGAGAATCACGTCAGTCTCGAATCAGCGAGTGAAGAAGCGCTCGAGTAAGAGGAACAGCGAAAGCATTCGCGAATATCAGTTGTCTTGTCACGCAAGGGAGCCAGAAGCTGTTGCGCTCTCGATGGCGAGCGTGTGTCATCGAGATCAATCATTTTAGTTACCTTTCTTTCAATGCAATCCTCTATCCTTCGCAAAGAACGTAGAAAAGAAATTTCCTGTTACACGTAGCTTACGCACGGTGCACGTCTAAGGCACGATAATGTCGTAGCAGAATCGCGGGACTGAACAGGGCATCCTCTTCAGAAGCGTTCTTCGCGGACCCGTCACCGCCGAGGTCAAACGTTCCTTTCTCCTTTTCTTTTCAAGAGAGAGAGAGTGAGACAGAGAGCGAGAGAGAGAGAGAGAGAGTGCGAGAGAGAAAGAAAGTGAGAGCTATCCGCAACCGAGTCTCTCGAACGACTCGGTGACTTGTTTGGAAAAGTCACAATCACCGAGGCTTCCTCTTATTGTTAGAAAGTAAATAAAACTTGTGTGGTACTTTACCGCACTTTCCGAGTGTGACAACATTCCTGCGATAAAATCTCATGATACACACATTCGAGTTTCCCTTTGAATTTGAAAGAACTAATTTCGAAGGAAGGAATGTTACATACTACATAACACATTACTTTATGTAGCTCGAGATTTCAGTCTGAGCTGCGCGTAAGATCCAATAAGAATGATCACCCAGTCCAAATCGCGGACGAGTAGGATTCTACCTAGTCGCGTTCCCAGGATGTTCTTCTCCATCGAAGATTTCCTTTTCTCGGTTCAGATACGAACGAAATGCCGGTAGCGCAAAGCGAGAGTGAATCCGGTATGCCAAGAGCGCTCATGAAGCAAGAGAAGAATGCGAAGAACACGGAAATGGGCAGTGAGGAGGAGGTGAAGAAAACAGAGAAGTAGCTGAAGGAGATCAGCGAAGGAAAGCAGGATGACGATCAACCGTATATACATGACTTTATATACTATATAAAGTCTGCGATCGGAAGGAGACGAATAGACCGGAAACCGGAATAGACGACGAACGTCGGATCCCGGAGCAGGAGATAGTGGTATAATGCTATGCGGCTGGCCTATCGGTCACCGTATTCTACTCGATACCGCGCTTGCAATCAGAATGCCATCCACGGGAAAGGCACGTGCCCCGTACATGGAAGGAATTTTTAATATTACTCCCAAGTGTACGATATTAGGAAAATTTGTTTAATAATTACATACAGAAAATATTTACTATGCAGTTACGAGAAAGATGATTTAAGGAGATACACATGCAGACACACAAGAGTAGCGTTAGTTGTTACGCTGATATACGCTCATGAGATTATGCGATAGCTTAAATGGTTGAGAAGCAGAGAGAAAGAGAGAGAGAGAGAGAGAGAGAGGATACTCTTCTCTGTGCGCCGTATCTGTATCTGTATCTGTATAGATACTATAGATGAATGTTTGAGGCCGAGAGTCAGAGTGCATCGGAGGTATGGATATATAGTTGCGAAATGATAACTCGCGGTAAAAGAAGCCACTGATAAGGACTGAGAGTAGCAGTCAGCAGGTGTCGAAAGATAGGGCCGGGTTGGAGCGGCAGACAGAATGCGTGTGTATGGCTGTGTGCGTGGGTGCAAGAGAACGATTACGAGGCAAACCTGGGAGCGTGTACATACATATATATGTATGTAATATATACAAGTACAGATCGCATATATATATGAATATGTATATGTATGTATAGGTAGTCATGTGACGACACTATACAGTATGGTAGAGAAACTCTTATTACGATTGCTATGTTTACGATTATCATAATTATTATATAATTAATGATGTTCTATAAATATAAATAACTATAAATATATAGTTGTGATTTTTGTTTTGCTCCGTTTTCTTCCGAAACGAAATTTTTAGTTTCACACACCGGTCACATAGTTAATACTATACTTGTAGAGTATTAATTGATGTGTGTTTAAGCGAGAAAGACCACCTCCGTTATCGAGGCTCTACATATAACACTATGATTATTGTACATTTTTGTGGTTTATTTAACAATAAAATATTAACAACAATGTTTATACACATGTACTCTCTCTCTCTGATTATAATCGCATAGCGAATTTACCAGGGATATAATTGGTTGTAGAAGTTACTTACTGTACATATCAGAGGCAAAAAGAACCTGAAGAATTATGAGCTAACGTTCGATCCTTTTTCATACTGTTCAGAGACTGACAATACAATACGATAGTATACTTCTTTCCATCTCACCATTTGGCAGTTCTTTCGAATAGGCTCGACCCATATCGAGACTGACGTATAATAATTTTATGAAATTCAAATTTCTTCTGTCATTATCCAAGAAGTACCTTCCGTATCATCGCTCCACTGACGACTTCGTCACCATCTCGAGGTCCGATACATTTACTACTGCACAAGTACTCCAATAAAGGCAAACGATATTTCCCACAGAAATCGACAAATTTCACGTGCTCAACACGATTGTTGAAAAAGACACCTGGAAAATAAAAAGATACAATACATGCATGCACGTTCGGATGTTAATATTGCTCGGTCAGTAGGACTAAGCATTGACCTTTGAAAAAGACAAGTCATAATCTGACCTTTGCACTCTGGATTTACGCAACGATGCCCGTTGTTAAGATAGGCTACCAAGCTTCGCGGGATAGTTGTCTCGTTGTAGCCTATGTCATTTGTTTTGATTACCCTTGCCGCTAGTTCCAATAGAGAAGGGGGATTGTGCGTCATGTCCGATACAAATCTTACCACAAGAGGATTATCCCTCAGAGATAACTGCGAAAGATAAGAAAATAGCATTACCGCATGCACAATTTGCCTCTACGGTAAGTTCTTGCTTTAATGTCTCACGGATAGAAAATAGTATGGAAATAATTGAAAATCTACCTCCGTTAAACACTTAAGAGTGATAATTTCTGTTGGCAGTGTTCTCAGTCTATTTTTGTGCAGCAGCAAAGACTTGAGATTAGATAGATTTGCTATAGATCTAGGCAGATGCTCCAACATATTGTCGCAGAGTATCAATGCTTGAAGGGATTTTAAATCGCCTAACGTTGATGGCACTTCCGTAAGCCTATTGCTGCCCATTGAAAGAATCTGCAACCTATTGTAATTTTAACACGATTAGTAAATCTTTCGTACCAAATTCTTAATAGAGATTTATAACTTTCGAGATACCTTTGTAATTTCCATACGTTACTCTTAATTTCGCTAATACAATTGCCACCCAAGTAGAGGTATTTAAGCTCTGGTACGTCAAGCACCTGTTCTGGGAATTCAGTAAGTCTATTTCCACTGAGATTAAGTTCCCGCAATGCTGGCATATTCTCAAAACTTTTTGGTAAAGAATCATTCGCAAAATTATTGTTCTTTGCCACTAAACAAGAGAGTGGACAATCACCCAAAAAATCAGGCAATTTTGTTAGTCCACAATTTGATATGTCTAAGGAATGTAGATTTGAGAATCTGACTATAGTCTGTGGAATTTTGGACAAGCGATTCTGATGTAACAATAGAGTATCCACGTGATCTGGACATTTTGTACTGACAAAGTGTTCGTTCAGTACATCAGAATCTAACATCAAGTACGACAGGTCCAAAGTTTTTGTGCTGGAGTCGGTATCACTGGAGTCTGAAGTATAGTTCTCCATGACTTTCTAGAAAAGAGATGATTTTCTGTCTCAAATTATCTTTATAACAAATCAGCATCATAAGTTTATAGTAAACAATATAGATCAAGGTAATTAGCAGTCACATATTGAATTTGATTTGCATCTGTGCAATAACACCTTTCTAAGCGACTGTTCTACTTCTTTACATTCAATTAGATACTCCTTTATCAAGATCTTGGTAAGCTAACGTTTGTATTCTTTCCACATCGAAACTCTCGATCGTACAATTCGAAATAAAAATATGAAATACATACAGGATTATGATCTTACAGTATTGCAATAAAATTTCGTTACTATCGATTGTATCAAAATATACATCTACTTTAGATTAATCGTCACATATCGCCACTAATTCCTGAATAAAGTTACCGGATCAGTTAAAGTTTCGAGTCTGTAAAATTCCACGAGAATTTTTTCTGTTCGATTTCGAGGTCGATACAGCACAGAAAAGCGCCAGTACAATTCGAATTTAGCGACTTTACCGAGAAAGCAATTAAAATGAGAAGATACGTCGTTCTACTTTTTAAAATCAAAATGCTGTATCGAAAAACTTTTTACGATGTGAGAATCTATTTAAAAAATGTTCTACACTCTTCGGTAATCAATCAGCGAGCTTCACGAGATACTGCATGCTTTTCCTAGAATTCAAGCGAGCGGAGTCTGACTTGCTAAAAGATTCCATTTAATGAGAAAAGATCAGAGGCGAGATAAAAAGGCGGATCGTGAGTTGGCTATTTAATTTCAACTCATAATGGAGCAGCCTTGAACGATACCAGTTCTATAGCAGTCTACAAGTCTCGTTGACTTATTTCAAATAGTGTCTCACCTGTTCGTATATCCTCAAGTAACATCAATCAACGGCAGCTGGCCTGACGAGAACTGTTTCTTTTCTTTCAGTCTATTTTACTTTTGGCAGAAACACTCGATGAAGCGCGTTCGACTTTGCTGGATACAAAGGCTTGAATCGATGCACCAATTCGATCGACGAAAGCCGCACAAGATACATACGTTCCACGTTCACTCGTGAATCGAGAGGAAAGTGAAATGCATGATCACTGGCTCTGCGATATGTGCGACTGTACTGCCGAGCAGCACACACTAAACGATATCGTGTTTATCAGGTCGCTTTATAAGTCGGTTCATTGGCGTCCAAGTATGAAACTCACTCCCTATTACGATCGCTGCGCTACAAAATCAACGAAAGGATCATATACCAGAGTCTGGTAACTAGACAGTATAAAATTTGACCTCCCATGCTCACGTGCTTGCGAGCTTGCACTAATTCGTAGTAAAGTCCCCTATAAAAATTCATATACATACTGCTATTTATTGAATTATTGCGCTGGTGAACATCTGTTGCGGATGAAAGGGTATCTTCACGACCGAGTTACCATTTACTTATAAGAAAACTTCAATTATCCTTCGTTTCGTATGCTAATCAGTCACGAGAAAAGTCTCCGAGAACACTGATAACGCTGATATAAAAAACTTTAGTATATACATGTATATATGTAATTATGTGCTATATGTGAGCGATATCGCAAACGTTTTTAATAACATCTCTGAAGAAAGTAAAAAAGTTGTATAATAGGTCAAATGGTTTACAGTAAACAAAGGGGCTAGTATTAAAAGAAGAAAAGACAAACTTTGGCACGTTGTTAACCTTAGTAACAGTTATCAATAATTGAGAGGATCCTGATTCTATTTTTCGTCTATTTAATCATAAGATTACGATGCACATGTATATGACGAAAACACTGTGTATATACACCGTAAAAATAATTCTTCGCAGGTGTCATAAAAAAGCTCACTTTCAATTTTGAGCAGTCTCAACTGGAGTGGCGAAGTACGTACCCGAGATATTTTGACATGCGCATCTTGAATGAAGCAAGTGAGCATGTGATTACGCGTGCCATGCGATCGTATCTAAATGATTCGGAAATACACTATTTGTGTATAGGTTAGTAACATAAAATAGGATGACAATATAAAAGGATATTAAAAAAGAGGAGCTCGCATTGACAATTGCGTTCTTTTGTTATCAATGCTTTATTGAAGTTACGAGAACATACAACGTATGTGGTGTAGTGTATTCTTATAACCATAAAAATGTGGTTATGAACTCACAAAGTGATCAAGTGTCCAGAATTTTGCAAAAAGTTTTTTCTTTCAGCTAAAGCAAAATGCAGTGGATTAGGAGCATCAGATCTTTTCGTCGTTTAGAACGACAGTTTGCGCGTGCAGAAATGTCACACACTCCATTTCCGTTATTTCGAATTACTCAAGCTGCAAGCGTGGTAAACGATGAAAATATTATTAAAATATTGCAGTCTCCGATAGTGACAGCTGAACAGTGGAATTATGTGCGATCGAACGTTATATCGAAGTATTCTATTAAACCAGAGACTGTTTATCTGGCTCTTATACAAACTATGCAGAAGTTTAAAATACCTGAGGGAGTCAAAGCCTTGAGACTTTATAATTTTCTTGTTGAAAACAACTATCCGTTAAATCCAGGAGCGAAAATAATGTATTTAAAGCTCTGTATTCAATATCACAATTTGCTTATGAATGTAGATACCGAGCAAATAAAGAGAGTGTACGATGAACTATCGGAAGATTTTGTAGGGTCCAATCTTGAGACAAGGCTGATAATGCTCGAAGCATTATGTTTTACGGATCGATGGCAGGAAGTTTTTAAAATCTTGGAAGATGAATCTTTAGCCCGTCAGCTTCCTCATAGATGGTATACAATTGCTGCATTTACCGCATTTTATCATAAACGCTTTGATCTTGGATGGAAATATATGAATGAAGCATACGAGAAGAATTCTTTCATTGATCCAAATGTATTTCAACTATACTTGCAACAATGCGCAGAGAACGAACAAACCTTTAAATCAAACATGATCAGATGTTTTCAATTTTTGGCAAAGTATGGTATCGTACTTCGATCTGACGTGGCAAAAGCATATATGCAGAAGATTACAGCAATGGGTTTTAGTGCCCGTTATACAAGAATATTTGGCTCGTAAGTAAAACTTTCTCTCGTAACTTTAAGAAAATAGTCCTTAGTTATTAATAAATATTCCTATAATGTTGAAATCTTTCTTTTAAGAGGTTCCTGTGAATCTTGCGATAAAAAATTACAGCAAGTAAATTTCTCCAAAGAAGAGCTTGACAGGTTAGCGGATGTTGTATTCGAATGCATAACTGGCAAGGATATTTACCTCAACACAAAGCCAGATGAATTAAGGAAGTTTAAAAATTTTATTGATGAATCACGTTACGATATCGTTATGGATGGATTAAATGTATTTTACAAATTGAATCGGGCAAAAAGTTCAAGGGTAAGTTATTGTACCTTGTTCGTTAAACAGACACATACCTTTATTTATAATATATGAAATTGACACATCATTTAATTTATAATTTAAGATACTTAAAATATTTTTGCTTGTTTCAGCTTTTCCAACAATTATCTCAGCTTGCAAAGTTATCTGATTATCCACCTTTAATAATTAGTCGGCTTCACGTGAAAAACAACTCATCATTCAAGAGAATGGTAAAGGACCTCAATGCCAATGCATTTTACGTGGATAACCAGTAAGTTCTTATTTTATTCATAAAAGAATGTTATTGTAAATACACGATTTATATTCACTTCAATTTCCAGTTCATGCGACGATCTCTTTTTCATATACGCTGCATTACGAGGTGGTCCAAATGCAAAATTGATCTCAGGGGACCTTATCCGGAATCACACATCCACTATTGAGAAGAAAAATGTAGTTCTTCTTTTCACGAGATGGATATTGGCACATCGGTATATTATGTCGAGTTCTCAAGAAATAATACCTCCTCCGAGTCACGATTCTATTGCACAAAATTCTGGTGGTGTCTGGCATCTTCCGTATACAAACGTAAATTATCCTGTGAGCGATTATGTCTTAGGAACACGTACTCAAAGCGAATGGCTTTGCGTTAAGTTGTAAATTATCATTGGTGAAATGAAAAACATATAAATAAATCGATTTTGGTAGTAAACGCTCTTTTTCTTAGTAAACCGCGGTACGCGTAATGTACAAGTTTCTCTCGTGTGGTGGCAGCACTAGTACGGAATGCTTCAATTATTTCGAGTGAAGACAACTGCGTACCTGGCGCCACACATTCCACCGGAGTACTTCGCGCAACAGGTGTTGTGATTTTCGTGCTTTTTCGCAACGTTTTACAAATCCTGCCCGTCGTGTGATGTAATATTATTTGCGCGTCGTATAGTGCTGTTTCACATATATTGTGTTTGCGCGTGTGTGTGACTGGTGGGATTCATACTTTTGGAGATATCGCAACCCGACAAAAGCCCGGACAGCATTCGCAACGTGAGTAATTCTTTTATTTTTCAAAACCTAAGACCCGCATTAACCAAACTGTAATGTACTATGCCGATGCGTGGGTTCAACTATCGTATAACTGTTGTCGCTCATCGATCGAATTAGGTTATATCTTAATATCTTTCGACTGCTCGATGCCGTATTGTTCCGTGATTATGGCTTTTGAATAGGCCGTTCGTTCGCTCCGCGTTTGTCAGTGAAAGACAGCGAGAGACATGCCGCTGTAATCGGATATGAGCAACATTTTGAAACGTTACTTGCGAAATTGGAGCAGCAATCAAGTGTATTTCCAGGTACACGACTCGCGATACGGTACATAGATTTAAAATAACGCGATATGCCGCGGCTTTGTTCTTAAGTTTGACTGTATTCGTTGACCAACGCCATTTTTTACCTCTACCGTACTTTGAATTCTCGAAACTGAGATTATTGAACAGTTCCATAGAAATGAGTCAGCTTCTTCGCGCCGATCAACTGCAAAGGCTCTGTCGATCGATCGAAAAGAGAAACATTGCTCGGATCTATGTAACTAAACTTCACTGATCAGCACGTTATGATTCTACTCTTTCCGAATACTTGTACTTGGCAGACAACAAGACAATAGAATTGTCTTGAGTATAATCGTGGCTGTAAATGTCTTTCCTTCGTCTCTTTAAGACAGCATTTCGCCGTTGCGGAACAAAGAGTGTCTCGTATTGTGACGATACTTCGGAGAAAATAGTCGTATTCCGAATACGCGTATCGCGACCTTCGAAAGTCTGTTATTGTACCCAAACTCTACAAGAATTCTTCTCTATTGAATCAAATGATTGAGAGGGAGAAAGAGAGAGTTGTAGCATACGTGCAATACGCGTATACTACAACCAGTATCTTTGAGTATTTATCTAATAACATATTAAAAAAGTAACGTTGATTACGACTACGTTCGAACTTACTATTACTATTATCACATTGGCGTCACATGGAAAAACGATTTTTAATGTTGCTAATGATGTATTAAATTCATCGGAAAGATAAGTAATGCGGAATGCCTATTGTACACAGTCATTGATAGATAGTTGGTCGTCTTCGGAAACAGCGTTACTCTGTCAGGCGAATATCTTGTATTTCTTATCCATTGAAGCTGTAATTGACAGTGTGGACGATCGTGAGTTCTAACGCTACTAAAGTGAATGGTACGATGCATATATATATCCATCAGAAAACCCGTTTCAGTGCGTGGGAGTTCGAAAAAAATTTAACCTACGCGGGTTTCACACATTTGGCGCGTCTGAACGATCACCCGTCTATCTTTCGGATGCCGTATACCGCTCGCTCGTATGATCACCGCGAATAAACTTCTCTTTAAATCTTACGATCCCCATACTTCTCAATTTCATTGTATTACACTTTTTTAATTCGGCGTAATCTGCATATCACAGCCTAATTGAGATGCTTCCGATCATCGGTTGGAATTGGCATGTTTAATTTAGTTTAGAAAAATAGTAAAGATTTGTCAGTTGTCGATTTTTCAGTCGTCAATTATTTGGCAACAGGAAAAACGGTTGATTTTGTACAAAGACTGAACGCTTTGTTCGTGTTATCGATGCACACATTTGGCGATATAGAGTGCTATTAGTGTATTTGCGTTATCAGTCTCCCCATTTCCGGTAATCGCTTCGCCCTCAGCGAAGAAATTGCGGTTTTACCCTAACTTGTGCTTGTAGTAGGTTGCACTCGTGATTCACTATTCAGTCGGAATACATAATATAGTATTTATGCTAATTTCTCCATCGACGACTGAAACTTTGCTCGTCCAAGGAGTTTGATCAACAGAGCTAGATATAGTTTAGCTGTTGATTTAAGATCGTAGAAACATAATGATCTCTGTTATTCGAATACTTATGGAAGTTGGAATGATGGGTTTTCTTCCGTTCCGAGATGGCTTGTACATGGGGTATACGCCTATGGTGGTCCACACGCCTAAAATCGATTCAGAGAGACACAGACAGGGCATAGACCTCCATCTCTAGGGTAAATTCGTCGTAACTCTGGGATGCAGTTAGACCTTGCGACTGTGTTCTTATTCATTCACTAGCTACGGATCCCACTGCATTATTCTGATTGCCAGGTTTTCTTATTCCAACCCTTCGACTTGGGCTGCATTTCACCGAATTGATGCACTGAATACCGGATGATTCGTCATTTTCTCTTGAGGAAAAAGTTGGGGAAAATTGAAGAACTCTCTAATGTGCAATCTGCATTTATGGATATGTGAACAATAAACACAGCTATTTGCTCTAGATGTCTCTAGATCCCGACTCTTGTATAAAAGTTCCATCGAGTTAACTAATGATTTTTTCATCATTTAACGATTACCGCTCTCGAAGAATAGATCAATTTTGTTACAAATTTTTCAGCACAGGTGCATCTATCGGAATAATTCTTAAATTCGTAGAAAGTTTTTCTGCTTTGAGCGTTTCTTCCCATATCCACTCATAGAGCGAGCACGAGCAATTAACACTCCCTGCGCTATAACGCGTGAGACGAGTAGTCGGGGTTCGCCAGTAGGAACTCACGAACGGGAGACGTCCGTGCCAAAATTCTACGGGCAAAGACTTTAGGCGGGTACGGGTGTTAAACGTTCCCTTAATTTTACGATGGCTCGTAATCGTAGCGCAGCCAAATTATTATGGTGCTCAAACTGCGGTCCAAGGGAGAAAAGCTCTCGAGTGTCGTGCGAGTTTTGAGTGAGCTCGCTCTCTCGCGAGTGCGACTTGTGTCTTTATGGCAGTCGGCTTTATTGGCCAACATGCTTGCGTCTCACAATGAAGCTTCTCTCGCGTGAACCATCAAACGTATCTCTCTCTCCCTCTCTCTCTTTCTTTAGAACAGTTCGAAATATAGTTCCAAAGTTCGGGTCTAACAACTCTGGAGAAATAGAACAGCGACCAGCAGATTAAAACAATTGAAGCTCTCTGTGATCTTTGATTTTTATTATAGTTCCGCACCGTTGGGCTGTTGAATTAGTTTTTTCGAGTTTTTTCGAATTCGACTCGATTCAAAAGTTCGGAGTAAATCCTCGAATATTCGATTATTTCTAGCGCTCGCATACGCTTCGTTATTCACCACTGGATGGTCAGTGTACTGAGTGTACCGAGTGTACCGAGTGTGCTTCATAACGCGCACACGCCCGGACTACGAAATTAGGAGGGCCAGCAGCAGTAGTAGCAGCAGTCCGCCGCTGTTCAGCTTTACGTGATCGGCACTAAACGGTGTAATACACCCGGGGCGCTAACGCGCATGGTAATTAGTCTTGTGGCCGTTGCAATTGCACTATTCTATGTCCCGTACGGCTCAGCTATATTCACCCGCTCGAAATTGTTAACGCTTATCGCACAGACAGCGCGCGTCCATGCTCACAGTTTATCGATATACGCGCGTCGATCCTATTACTCATCCGTTTCTAAATGTACGCATTTAAATGCCTTTGCTGTTAACACCAAGCATCGCGCGTACTCACTGTGGAATTTCGATCACTCCTCGTAGAGAAGAAAGTTTCGAGTGTGAAATTGATTTCGAAAGTTGACCGCAATGAAAAATCCAGCTAGGAAAAAGATTATCAACGAGCGAGAGTCGCGACAGTCTGTACCTGGAAGGTTCGGTGCGAGGGAGCATCGTCGACAGAGAAACGGGAGTGTACGTAATATATGCATAATGTATGGGAGTCGTGTGTGCACGCGAAGTATGTACCCTGTACCCTGGTTACGGGCCGCTCTATATATCACATAAACCGTGTACTTGCGACTATGTTCTGCCACCGTGCTCGATACATCACGGACCCTCGTCGTCCGCATCCCAGGTCCGCGTTCACCTCGCCACCATGTCCATGTGACCGGCCACACGCGACTTTATCCCTCCGCAATGCAATGCTCGATGCACTAACCCACCTGATCGCTGCTACTGCCAACAGACGTCGAATTCCACGACAATAATTCCTCCGTCCTATCTTCCTCGTCTTCCCTGGGAATATGTTGACCGGCTTCGACAGTGCGTTTCGCAGTTCGCATTCATTCGGTTAGCGGAAAATAGAGTTATTTCTCTCCACTCGAGTCGATTTCGATGGATTAAGATTGAAGTCTGGCTAATGGAAGCTGTTTCCTTTATAATGTTGTACGCGGTAGCAAGTTTCCTCTCGATATGTGCACACAAAATACAATGTGCTGAGCCTCCGGTAATAATTCTAGATTTATTCGGCACGTGGACGCTATCGGGCGCTTTCATCATTGGTATAAACACCTTACAGAGAACCATTTCGTTCTATCCTTCGGTAAAATAACGTGAGATCTGTATAATGCAATTCGAACGATGCTAATTTCATCGTAAAATTCTACCATTCGGTACTGACTGCTGACTTTACCGGTTATCCTCTAAAAGCGCATTCTCCTCTTTAGGTTCATTATGTATCGCTCGGGTTCGTAAGTCGAATGAATTTTCCGAGTCGCCGTGCATCATCCAGTTGGACAAATATTCAGTAAGACGGTGAGAAGTTAATACAACTGTCATGGGAGTTTGAGATTGATTTATGTGGCCTGCGTCACGCTTTTGTGGCTCGAGTCTACGCGCACGTATACATATGCAGGTGCTTCGACTAGAAGCCTTTATAGAGCCAGACAACCCGATTGAATTATAGTAACAGAGTTATCCGTCACTTGGAGCGACGCGAGCTAAGGGCTAAACACTAAGTCTCACCGGGATGTAAACCGATTTCCAGCTTATTTTAGCGAAACAGAATGTTGTATAGGAGAGATTGATCGAGACGGTGAAAGTTATTTGATCTTTTGCTTTTATTAGGTTTTTCTTTTCCATAATATAGCGTTTCTCTTTAGACGTAAATTGACTGGCTATAAAATTATTTCTTCCATTTCTTCAGTTGTTCAAATGTTGCGTATAGTAATTTCGAACAGTATTAACTCGCGTGGATTTAACCCGTCGAAGTAATTTCAAGCATTTGGTCGGATCACCGATATTCATTTATATTGAACATTCTTGTCCAATCCGCTCGTATCTACATTTGACTTTGTAATTACATTCAAGTGGAATTACGCACCCTACATGCTTCTGTGCACTAGACCGATCAATGTCCACTACAAATACCTACGCTCGTTTTGTTCTCTCGCTTATTCGTTTGGAAATATGTAATTTCGACATTTCTACTAAATTTTTTGTTGCAGTAATCCTTTATTAAGTCCCAATTATTTGAATAACAATCAATATAACTCGTAGGTCCCAAGACAATTGAGAGTCCCAAGATACCAAGATACCGTGAATAATGAATATTGTAAAATATCAGATTTCTTTGCATATTTCTCAATGCTGAAGCCTCCTCATGGGTCCTGGATGATGCGCATGCATTGCATCTCGGTAGTCCTGAAGCTCTTTGGGAAGATTTTCATGAAAACAACCATGGTATTTCTCGACCGCGTCACATTTGTCATCAATTCCTTCCACTATAATAATATGAAGTTAATCAGTTGGCAAATAGAATTTGTATCTCGATGGTGGGTGTATTTTTTTCCTTCTAAATTCACATACCGTCGTCGACACATTTATTGGAGTGTTCGCAGCCAATCGTAGCTAGATCCTCTGGTAGGCGCTCTTTAATTTCGTCGCACAGTGCATCTCTGTTGTATTGTCCATCCTTCAACTGTAAAAGATTTGTCAAGTTTATCATGCATATCTTTTGTTGTAAAAGGGAATTAATGGGATATAGAATAGAATTCATACGTACTATGCCCTCGTGGTCCAATATACAAGCTACGAAACAATTCCTTGTTCTCCTCGTTTCATCAGTGGCACCTTTAAGAACGTTCCGTATATTTGCTATAAAGGTAAAGTTTTCGATGAATAGCTTTCACAGGGAGATTTAGAAGGAAATTCATTAAAAATTTCAATTTTACCCGGTTCAACATCAAATTCGTCCATGCATTTGGCAAAGGCTTCATGATGTTTGCCGAAACCCATCGTGTTTCCCATGTCAGCTGTCTGATAGTAAATATCACCAGTTGACGAATAATTAATTCATAATATATTTTATCCGATGAGGCCGAATTAAATCGTGGGACGAGTTTATAGTTGGTACAATAAATAAGTTGGTACGTACCACGCAGGAAACCAGGAGAACACTGGACATCAGGATAACGATGTTCTTCATAGTTGCTGTCATCTTGTCGAGTGCTTACTCAGTTGGTGTCGCGATAGTGAATATTGACTTGACGCGCTTTCTGTTTATTTATATCCCCGCGAAACTCGCGGAACAATGGACAGAGTAATAATCATTGTCACGTACGATTGTCACAGGAAGTTAGAGATAATCAGCTAGGATAATCATTCAGCATCACGTAATTCACACTGGTCTATTTGATTGCACTGGATGAACTTTTTCCGGCGACTCTTTCACGTCACACGTATTAATTTAATTTTGGATAAAAATTGCCAGTGTGTTAGTGGGCGATCCATTGATAGAATTTTTTTTTTTATCATCATATCCTTGATGGTTTATTCTTCGTCAGTTTGTTTTTTAACCCATCAACCTTCTCTATTATTGTTCCGCGATGAATTTCAGGATAAGAAGAGTGTATTAAGAGAACAATAGTTATTTTGAATTGTGTAACAATATGTGTGGAGGTGAAGGCTAATTTAAATAATATACTCTAGATTCTTTACAGACATTGCTCTATATTTTTCTCTAAATGCACAAGTACATAATCAGTTTAATTTTTGATTTTCAATGAGCAAAATAGTCGGTCTTGTGAATCATGCACGTAAGGAATAGTCGAGCAACGTCGCATTCGTCAGACACTTGTTTCACTAAAATAAATATGGGTGATTTGTGAAAAATTATTTGATAATATCAGTCACCATTCGATGATCGTTACGCATTTCTTATTGTACACTCACCGGATTCGTTGCACACATCCAGTGATTCATGCATGTTTTCTTGAATATCTGGTGGAGCGTCCGTTTCCGAGACGAGAAGATGAATCTTATCCAGCTGGAGCTTTGGTCCAACCATCTTCGAAAAATAGACATAGTTTTGTACAGATTCTATAGAATAAGGTGCATTATACGTGTTTAATTGAAATTTACCAATCCTTTAGCTTGAGTACCGCAAGCTACTGTGCACAGCGTTCGTCGCATACTCGGCGTATTCGGAAATTCGGTGGCTGGCATGGAATGCTCGAATGCTCTTAGATCATCTGCGATCGATTGAATTTAAGAAACATTAGAAAAGGCTTCTTACTGTGCGTACAGAATTTGTTTAGAATTTCACGATCTCTACAGACCTCCCGTTACTCCAGTTTTGTCGACACAACTTTGCGATTCCTCTAATGTTATGTGGAAGACCTTGGATATTGCTTTTACCGGATCTATAACATGATGTTCTTGCGATTGACCGTGCGCTTCACTGTCCGCTTGACCGTCCGCTTGACCGTCCGCTTGACCGTACACAATTGCTACCTGCAATTATCGTTAAAAATATAACGTGTACAGAATTACTTTTGATCACTTCACTTTCGAAATCCTTTGATGGATTTTCATCTAATGCGAAGTTATGTTTATTGAGAAGTTCCCGAGTTAGTTTTCGAGAAAGGTTCACTCGAATTTTCCTCTCGAGAATCTAAGCAATCTTGTCTAAGGAATTGAGGTAGTCAGATACTTACTAAGAGAACGAAGACAAAACTGGAAGAGACAATAATCTTCATGGTGACGAGTTTGAAACTGTTCACTAGCACTGGGGCGATTTGCACTGATCGAACTCTATCGTCGATATAACAGCAATTCTCCGGTTATCAGCATTTATATCTGTGTTCCTGAAAAACTCGAGGTTAAAGATCTAAGATTACGTCATAAAACAATCGAGCTGTAATCTTAAAGCACGCAAAATTCCAGGCAAATAGATGCTAAAACGTATTAGTTTATCTTACGATATTCGGTCGCTTCTTCGTTCCACCCATTTTCGAACATCCTACCGCAAACGACAAAATTTTTCTCCGCGAGAAAATGATGATCAATCATAACTAGAATTGTTATTCAAAGAGTTTCGTATGTAGCGATAGTCGAATCGCTGCAACTTACGTAAGTGTCCGTCTTAAACTTAAATAAGTCCGAGTTAATTTCCGAGTGGGAGAAGGAAGTAGATCGGAACAGTAAATTCCATGCAACATCACAATTTTTATTTTGATTAAAGTAGCTGTGCTCCACGTTAAGAAATACAAGTTATTAGAAATACAAGCGTGAGATTTAGAATCTGAGTTTGAAATAATCATCATTCATCTTCTTCCACGGCTTCCAACTGTTTGATCGTTGGGATCATGCACTGGAGGAATTTGTACATTTTGTGGCATCCATCGTCGAAGGATTCCGCTGAAACGTTGAATAGATCGTTGTACATACTTATGAGAAGAACATAGTCATTATTATTCGATATTAGTGCACAGCTATTTTTGCCAATAACACTTTTGATTCTTAGAAGCTCTCTATTTAAAGTAAATACGTCATGAATGGGATCGAGTAATCGAGTAAACGATGATCTTGGCGCGATGAAGTAAATTAAATGACTCACCATGGTCGGCACATTCTTCCAATTGTGCATACATAGCTTCAACATCTTCGTCCGCCGCTTTCTCTGCCATACGCTCGCGCCATTGGTCTAACTGCACTGAATCCTCATGCACCTGAAATATTTTCAACAATTGTTTATACCTAATAGTCACCCCCAGCAATATATTTCATATTAAATATACTTACGTATGCTTCTTTCTCCATTACGCAGCCAAAAAAGCATCCTGCTTTTTTTTCTTCCTCTTCCGAGAGCTTGTCCGTCATCAAATTTTCCTCGTAACGCTTGGCATCGTCTAAAAAATAATGCGAAAGTATTGATAGACCCTCTTGACGTCAATTAATTCGATATTGATGTTTCCCAATTAACTGTGACAATTTACCCTCGGATATATGATGTTCGTTGCGGCATTCCTTTAGTGTCTCCTCTGGCACATCCATTTTGCCAGCATTGCAAAAGTTGGGCGTCTGAAACGAAATGAAATTCCTAAATTGAATTTTTCCTGAAGTTGAAGTTATTGTGATTATAGCTAGAAACGTGAAAATTTCCAAGTATACTTTATCCTACATAGGGATTCGCGATGTCGAAGTTTGCAAAAAAGAGTCGATTTTAAGCCACGATGAATTTATACAAATTGACAAATGAACAATTATTTTGCGTAATATACTCACGACAATAGCGAAGATTGAAATCAAAAGTACGATGCTCTTCATTTTGACGGTAGACTGAAAATTTATTCGCGTTCAATTCGAGAATAGAAGCAATCACAGTTTTAATCCGGAACCGTTATTTTTTAACACCTGAGACTAAACTGACCAGGTTGGCACGACTCGGCCAATTTATATTGTACTGCAAGCGTGCGACACCTTTTCAGTTTGCGTTATGTCACAGAATACGCGAACGGAAAATGATTGTAACAAGATAGAGATCTGGCAGTACTAACAGGAAAGCCCATCAGCTTCCCACAAATTGGCACACCTTAGTTGTTAAGCTATGCTCTTTCTTTTCTACATCGTTAACTTCCATTAGTTTTGTCGTCAATAAAAATTTAAGATTCATCATCGTTTTATCGTTCGATAAGAGTTGTTTTATTCAGTGCAACAGCTGTTCCTGTCATTCCTAATCGCGAAGTTGATCTGAAAAGTCATTCATGTGAGCCGATCGTCAAAGTGGAACAATGTTACATGAAATGTGTTATTCCCCGCGTGGATTGTAGCACGATGCAATTTGGAGTTCTGCACTATAGTTCATTTCCGCGATTGTATCGCGCTTCCCGTATACACACCGTCGCGTCGGTGTGGCTAATGAAGATGGATTTTAGTCATGTGGCTGCGACAGCGACTTACAATTTCGTGAGAGCTTGCAAAATATTTCACGTTCAATTTGTCATAAAATATATTATTAAATGCAGATTTCTATCGAAAATGGAAGAATTCCAATTTTTTTTTCAATTCTTGGAATCCTTAGTCCTTATTTTATCTAAACCACCTAAATATTGAAATGAAAAAAATTAGAGAATTGTTTAAGAACCAAAGTTCATTAAAATCTCTGAAATGTTTGAAGTTTGACCAATTTATCTCGAAATGTTTAGTTCTATTTATATGTCTCATGCGAGTCATCCATTGACGTTATTTCACTGTAATCCAATGTTGCACTCGTTTCACAGAAGATTTATCAACATTGACGATAGTTTCCTCAAATAGATTTGAATAGATTTGAAAAAACGAATTTGATACAAATTTCTTAGGATTGTTGTAATACATTCTCATTGAATATCCGGCAGATATGCGTCTACCATCCGTAATCGTTGGCAAAGCCGACCATTTGCAAAAGTGACTCTCCCCAATACCCAGCGCACTTCTGAGACGCTCTGCAAACTTTATTCTATGCTACATACGGGGCTAACTTCCACCATTACTCGGCTGACATTATACCGTCTTACAACGTGAGTCGCTTACGAGAGCGCGAGATATCTTCGGAGGGGAGCCATACCTGTGATGCACACCTGAACCGCCACTCAGGAACGGACGAGCAACCTGCTATTCATATTTAAAAGCCTTCTCCACGATACACCCTATTTTCTTCCCAAGAATCCCTAACAAACTTCACCTCCCTATTTCGGAACCTCTTACTTTACTTAAAAACCTTTTTCTACCCCCTTCTGTAAATCATTTTAAAGCCAGTATTCATGGCTTCTCGTTGTTTGAACAATTTTAAGGTATTCCACGATGCAGTGTGCATCAATAATTTCATTTGAATCGGATGATTCATGGATATCTCGCTTCCGACAATTTGGGGTGGTCCTTTAATAGTGCAAGTTCACTGATAGCAGCGGGGCTATAGACACGGGTATCGCGCAGACATTAAATACCGAGTGTCTGGAACCCAGGCGCAAGCTTCAATAATTCATAGCGCGTTAAGCTCGCTTTGTTTATTCATAAGCCGACGACGGTGTCCGCATAAGTGCCGATACAACCTTTCCAGCTGCCGCCGAGGCTCTTTAATCTTCTGGCTTGTGGAGGAAAAACGTTTTTCCAAAAGTTTTCCACTGTGGAAAAATGAAGTTTGCTGCGCGGAAAGTTTGCGATCTATAGCGGAGAGATTAAAAGTCAAGTGACAAGTCGAGTGACAAGTCGAGTATGTTCCTTCCTCTATATATTTCAGACTACTTTAATACATCCGGCGAATAATCCTGGAAATTTACATGTACCGGAATAATATGAACGTAGGAAATCACGTTGTGGGAATAAATGATTGTTACAAAGGTATGGTGGAAAGAATATTGCGTAGGTGCTTTCGCCGATCGATCATACGTCCGAGATTCAATTTTCTCTATAACGTTTTCGTGTTTCATTTTCTCGTCAAATCGAGAAAAGATGGTAAGATATCGTAATCGGTTTCACTGGTTTCGTGAGGAATTCTTCGATTGCTCGTTAATTTCCACTCATGAGCCTGTTGATGTAACAATCGGCGTATTTCATTGCTATCTTGCAGTCCTCGCTCTCAGCTTCGGCTGCGGAAAATTAATATTAATAGAATTAGCTACTGGGATGTATGCAAATAATAGACAATTCTCGAAAGTGAAAACTTACCCTCTGGAACGCATTCGGTTGCAATCGTCTTCACTTTTTCGATATCGGCGGGGTTTCCAGCATGGACTGATTCTATCATCTGGTTTAGAGGACCCAGTTGCACCTTCTTGTCCACCATCTAACGACACAGAGATAGTTCAATTTTTCACTCTTATTACCGAAAATCTCGATAAGTTGTTTTTAACAGGATCACTCACTGAATTCATCCGCTTCATGACACAAGCTCTAAGACAACCTAGTTTTTCCAGATCAGAGGCCTTCGGTACCATTTGAATGCTACGCAGCTCCTCTGTAAAATTGTACAATCTTCGTAAAACTTTGCTTTCTTACTAAGAAATTCTTCGTTTAAAAGAAAAAGATAGACGAAAAAAATTGACCTGGCGTCATGTTCCATTCCGCTGCGCATGGTTCCATGTACGTCAACAGATACTTGTAATATTTCTCTATTAAATTATCGTCCGCGTTGACAATCGCCTAAAAAGCGACAAGCAGAAATCAAAAAAAAAAAAAATATAGAATTCGAAAGAATTTCAATATTCTCGTTATAATTGAATAATAATTATATCGATGATAATAATTTTCCGAAGGTTTCCTGACAAAGAACTCACCCCACTCGCTAGTAGAATGACACAAATCGTTAAAGATCTCATTGCGAAAGATTTTCCCGGGAGCTTCAATTGGCACGAGTTACACCAAAAAGGTTTATTCGACTATCCTGCGCACTGATAGACAAGCAGACCGCCGTAGGATATTTATACTCGTTGGTCCTCCGGTGATTGGAAAGAATGGCATAGTGCGAAATTCTGACAACCAAGACAGGAAACGCGATAATTTCTGGTTTTATGTGATTTACGTAAAGCGTCTTAAGTACCATCCAAAGCTTCCTCGTTATACTGGAGTGGGAGTGCTTTACATCGAGTTTGCCGCGAGAACTGATCGTTCGTAATTCCCATTGTCACACGGATGCGAGGGCGAACTATAGGTTTCGCCTGTGTGTTTGCTATCCCGGTAACTCAGGAGTTAAATGCAGTATTGCGATTCCTGTTTCGTGCTTGTTCCACGAAAGACTAATCATTCCTTTCGGACTATCTTACGGAAGGTGATCCTTTGCTAAATTACTTCGTGAATAGTATCGTCCTTGTTCGCGTGAGAAAATTTTCTCGGTATAAATATTTACATGAAGAAGCTCGTTGCTATGTGGAATCAAGTGAAACTATTACAGGCGAAATGCTCTTTAGTACTCTTACGATACACGAATGTCATGAATAATTTCTAGTTTGATTATGATTTGTTTCAACGAAAACAGAGGGTGTTGCAGTTGATATAATTGATTTATTAAAAAGATACATGCCATATAGTCATTAACATACAATGAACCCCAGTATTGTGTATTCGTCAGCAGCAATCGCGTCCATCGACAATATCTATGCTTTCATTTCATCCATGTAGCACTTGACATAATTGAATGCCATGTCACACTGATCCTGTATATCGTGAGCTGCGTAACAAAATTAAACGTTAGTAACTGTCCAGCGAAGTGATTGTTCGCTGTACAACTTACTTTTAGCTAGACAGTCATCCGCGATCTTGGACAATTGTTCAACCTTTTCGGGATGATGAGAGTGGACAGTTTTTATCATCTCCTTCGCTGCGTTTCCATCAATTTTTGAGTCTTTCATCTAAATGAGTCAAAAAAAATTACATCGTGAGGATTTTTGGCAAAGTAGCATTTCCGCTGCGATATTTTATCTTGATTTAATTCAAAAACTTACTATATTGACTTCTTTCATCACGCAGAGTAGTGTGCAGCCCATTTCGTGGTCATCCGTCTGTGCCTTTATCTTATCTTTTAGTCCCATAATCGATCCTGTTACATGAGATTTCAATAATAATGACGTTGCGAAGCCAGTAAATCGGTAAAAACTCGACAATGATACCTACCGTCTGCGGGTACTTCACTGTTGGTGCATTTTGCGAACTCATTTTTATTTAGCTCAATATATTCCGGACCAATTTCGATACTGTTCACTGACACCTACAATTTGTAGATTCACAGTACACGTACATATGCGACACACGTGACGAAATTTGAACTATGTATCGATGTACTTACCACACCAAGTAGCAAACAGCAAACAAGAACCACTGCGGTTGCCTTCATCTTGGTAAAGTAACTATTGAGTATTGATGCCACAAACGGTAACTCACTCGATGAAAACTCGGACTGAGACATAAACCTGAAGAATCGAGTTATTTATACGGAACACGTTACGGTTAAAGAACATAATTACTGGATAATTTGAGGCATTAGGAGTGCCGAGACTTTATCAGATTCTTCCATTAATTTCCGTGATTCCTTTCAGTCAAGGTCATATATAAATGGTAATTCATCGTGTTAGAAAAAAAGTGTAGCGAGAAGAAGCACAGTGTGTTCGAATTTGAAAGATTAGATTAATTTACAGATTAATTGAATCAATGATGTCATTTATAATAGCAGAAGTAGTTAATCGATTAATTTCTATTAATAGAGTCAATTGTATATATTTTGATGCTTTATTTTAGTTTATACAAATTCATACAAATGGTCATGAGTGTTTTGTCACAATCTTGAATATCCGAATATCCTAATCAGCCTTTTCCTCAGAACTCGAAGAGTCATCTGCCTTCGCTTTCGAGAGTAGGCATGCCATCAACTGACCAGCTTGTTTGCAGTCATTACTATCGGTAGTAACTGCAATTATCATTGTACATTTTATTAATATTTATGAAATTTTTACTCAATTCGTTAATGCTTTTAAATTGGATCCATACCTGATTCCTTGCATGCATTGATATTATCATTCAGCATCTTCTTCTTTTCCTCATTCAAGTCCGATTTGTTAACTTCTTCGATGATTTTGCTGATGCTAACGTTATTGTCTTCGATCTGGAATCGAACATCACAATATTAGTAATTATGTGATTGCCTTTAAAAGATGCGAAATTACAAGTGTCGCGACAAAGATTTGCAATAATTACAAAGCCAATTTTCTTCATAATGCACGCAAAAAGGCAAGTAAGTTTTTCTTCCTCGTCTTCGACGGCGCTACCTTCCTTCCATCGGTCGATATTCACTACAATTGGAAATTTATTATTGTTATTGATTTATCGGATTTCAGTACATAAGTCTTAAAAATTTTTATTTACCAGCGTCGTAACCAAGTTCTTCCGCGCACTCTTCGGCCTTATTCGCTATATTGTTCATAAATTCGCTCTCGGCCTCGATTTCGGTTTCGGTTTCAGTACCAGCCTCGGTTGTGGTCTCAGTCTCGGTCTCGGCAAACACCTAGAAATTATTCCTTTTTTGAATTTTTTCTATTTGCAAATAGTATAAAACAATTCTATTATGAGAATTCTGAGCGAAACATTGCGATCAATCAAGTTTTGTCCGGATCTACCAATCTCGGATTTTTCCATGGCCAGCGTGAATCATTTAAATCCACTTACAGTAAAAAAAAGTATGAATTGCAAATCTAGCGGAGGCGAGTTTGTAGGTGTAATTAAAATGAGGCGTATCGGCGTGAAAATCTACCGGACACGTACCGTTGCCACGAGAAATAGACCAACGATCAGTACACGCTTCATTCTGAGTGATTCGTCTTCTCACAGTAGTAACACTCAACAAGAAAGAAACAGTTTGAAACCGTGGCAATGTCGAGAGGGAAATCGTTCCCGACTAACGCCTGTCGATGCTTCAAGCTCACATTTATATCCGGCACGACTCGCGCATAAAGAGACGCGAAGAATGCTCGGACCTAAGATGTAGAAGCAGGAAAAGAGATAATCGAGCGAGTTATCAGATTTACGTAACTCGTTTTAATCGGACTCTAAAATATCGGCGAGCAATAGATCGCGAAAATCCACCGAGTGGAATCATTTGCAATGATCCGTGCGAGGAAGAATCTCAGCATGCTCAAAGCTCAAATGCCAATCGAGTCGATCCATTGATCGATATACGCTTCGCTATCAAAATTAACTCGTGGCGAGGAACGTGATTGAAAGTGGCGACGAATCGATCCTCGGCATAACCGAGACTCGTTGCAATAATCGCGCTTCGAAAACGGTATAATTACGCGTAATCAGGTTCTTTGCGCGTGGTGGTTCTCGCTGATTTGCAGCGCGCGAGAAACAATGAGAAGAATACCGTCGACGAAGCAATTACTTTTCTTGCAAGACGTTTTTACTGGCTTGTCGGCCTTCTTCACTGCCAATTCCAAGTGCTCTTGCTGTGTTCGACTCCGACTCGTTAGACAATGTTGCTTGAGTCGTGCGTGTTGCAGCTGCTATTTCGAGATACCGAGTTCAAGAAGGAATTCGAAGTTAAATAATTAGACAGAATTCAATTGCAGAAGTAAGAGAGAACACGTGATTGCCGTAAAGAATCGTGGAGATATAATTCGCGAGACTATCATGTGAACGGATCTATTTATTGCACTTCAAGAGAGTTGGTGATCCTACGTGTCAGAAAAAAATACTCTCGACCTTGTTACCGTCATTGTACACACCGATTTACTAGACGAGATACTGCTTCCGCCAATGAATCCAAGCTGCACTTGAGAAAATTCTATCTACTTATCTTGGATGCTCATCTTTTTTGCTTGACCTGTCTTGTGCTTCGTAAAATTCTCCCTTTTATTAAAGTCGATTACGATTATCTTCGCTTTGCATGGCTTTCAATTTCCAATCGATACATTCGAACTGCGCTGCAGTTGCACCGTTTTTATTTAATATCAATAATAATCGCTGCACTATTGAGTTTGATGTTAACGGGACAATTTTATGATTAAGGCGAGTTAATATCGTAAATAGTAGAAGTATATCATTTATAGTGGCAACGTAGTTTCGAACTAGAATATCAGCTATTCGAGAATACCTAAACAGTGCAATTATTATTCCCTGGAATTCCCCATTTTCCCGCAGAGAAAAAAAAAATTATTATTGCTCTGGGAGCATCTTCCTCGGAATCTCGTACACGAGATCGTACGATATAAGATTCATAAAACTACGTATCAAGAATGGCAACACCTTTTATAGCGTGTTATTAGGGAAATCGTAATTATTGTCCTCAGGCACTTGAATCGAGTAATGCAGCGTTTATCCTGTCTTATATAAATCGCCCGTGTAATGGATGTAGTAACCTGAGATTTATTTTACATCGGTATTCGTACGAACTCGGTTTGATTAAAGCGAAGTTTGTGTCAGGTTGAAATAATTTCTATGAGACCTATTTAATAACGAAATTAAACGTCAATTTATTATTTTCAAAATGGTCATTTTTGCCAGAACTCAAAATATTTTGGAGGAATTATGTAACTAGGAAGACTGACAAATGATTATAATCACAAATGAGTTATTAGTAGCAGAATAGCATGGTACATTTTGTTTACAGTAATCTGTATTCCCAGCCGGTTTCGTAGTAGCACTTCATGAATTGCCAAGAGACTTCGCAAGGGTCGGTACTCGTAGCTGTAAAAAAATTTGAATATCTTTAATTTTCCTACTCAATAAGATATCTTATATAATTTCAATTTCTCTTAGACTTTTCTTACCTTGCTTTATGCAGTTCGAAATTATGCTACTAACTTTATCGACGATATCATCCACCAACATTAACTCAACCTGTCGCAGCATCACTTTTTCGCGCAGTTCACCGTCCTTCAACTAAAAGCAAATCCAATTGAATGAAAGATTCTCTTTGTTATCAACAAATAATAAAGCATGCTTTATAGAGTTTGAACAAACAGTTGATTAATTGAGTTGCTTAGGTGTTTTGTTACGTAAGATGCTACGAAGCGATACATCGCTATGAATCAGACGTTATTGTCTTTATAATTATGTTTGTGCGACTATTATTGATAGAGCGGCGTAAATAAGTTATGTAAAAAATTAGTGAAAATTATAATTATAGGAATTATAAACGATATACTTACTCCTTTTGTACTAGTCAGAATACAGCGCTGGTAACATTGATATTTCTTGTCCGATGGTACTGGAGCATCCGGTCCTTTTTCAATGGCCTCCACGGACTCTAAATATAATTGTCTATTAAATCTGAGGTTTACAAGTGAAACATTAATTCGAGAAATATAAATCTGGTACATCTATGGAAGGATAAAATCGAATACCTTTCGAGGCACCGCTCTTTTGCATGCAGACTTTCTTCAAGGGCTTTATGTTCTCCCGCACTTCTGCGAGTGTCAATTTCTCCTACGAAACAAAGATAGTCGAGATAGAGTCCTTTCCTTTATCGATTGGACTCGACTTTGCGAAATCTTGCCAAATATTCCGTAAACTTGTAATGACTCACACTCGCTGCATTTTGGAGAAAGATCCCGGCGAGAAGAACCGTAACGAGGAGAATAATTGAGCTTCTCATGGTCGGTCGCACTTGGTGCGTGTTCGTTCTTCTCTTTTTGGCAAAAGCTCCGGGTGGCGATGAGTGTCCCTGGATCGCCCTCGAAAACCGAACAGGAAGTCCCTGGTTCGACTTCTTTTATACGGGCCGAGCGTGGAAGAAGGAGAACACACAATTTTCGTCGTTCGCTGCGACGTTTACCACCGAGAGGAGACCGGTAAATTACCGTGCAATTAAGAGGGCACTTCTCCGGATCGGACGAGGCGCGGCACACTGTTTCGTCCGGAGGCATAGAGGTCGAGAATTCCGGCTGAAAAAGTGCGGATATTGGCCTGCCGTAGAAGATATTACGAAATCACGCGATGTGTCCAGCAAACCTATTATTAATGGTAACACTTTTGCCCGGTTGCCGTATAATGAGCAGTTTGCGAAATAAACAAAATCGGAATAGGAGGATTCACAATCAAGAGGACATCGTGCTGTTTCCATTGAGGTGTTTTACTCTAGCGAAAATCTGTATCATCGCGCTACAATCTTCTGTGGAATTTCATGATACGTTAAACTTTAAGTTCACTGCTTTATGTAACGAATATGCACAATCACTCGTATTAGTATAACTTATTGTATACTGATGATTAAGTCCTTAAGTAGTTTTATCTTCTGTATGCGTGCTCCTTAAGATCACATCGGTATCTAAGGTATCATCTGTCATCGTCTATGGTCACGGGAAGAAAAACACCTCTGGATCATTCTCGTAACTGCATTTGGAGTATTGGAATGCTGTTTCGCAAGGGTTCTCACTCGGCGCTATAATAATATTGACGATTATTTTTACAAAAATTCTCGATTCTCAAACCTCCTGAGATGCACTGATATTACCTATTGCACCGCATTTTGTTGCCGAGGCTTTAACGCGTTCCTGAACTTCGATTGGCATCATCAGCTCCACTTGTTTTCGCACCATATCCACGTCAACTTGTCCATTCTTGAACTGCGGAAAATAGAAAACATTGTATGTACGAAGATTGAATTAGAGTTTCCTTTCAAATTATGGATTTCCTGTTTTCCTACCGTTCGCAACTTCTTCATTATGCACAGCATATAGCACTTCACGTTTTCGTCCTCCGCGAACTCTCCTCTTCGGATGCCTTGCACCAAATCTGCAAAGTACAATTATCAGAAATCTAGTTATCGATAGGAAAATTTCATTTCGTACTCATATCAGCGTGGATTTTGTCAACGCAGCTGCTCCGCAAACCCCTAGCAGTCTTTTCCATTTGCTCTCGAGTCAGGGCCTGGAATTGCAAAATTTCAATTTTAACTTCAGTCACTTTTAATTGTCAATCGAGAAACTCACACTGTCGGCTGATCTTAAGACAATAGCAACCAAAAGAGCTATGCTCATTAATTGCTGAGTATACATGTTTTCTATTTTCGCCAGGCGCAGGTCAATATGAATTTCTCACAGGTTCATCCGACAACAGTTCCGGCCGAAATAGCTCGGTAACTCGGTTTCTTCTTATAAAGCTTACGCATCGTGGAGAGGGTTTGTCGTGGACGTGAAGACGGAACCCTGGTAATGTCTACGTTTCACGGATTTGTCAAGGAAGGCCTACATTTTCCTCTTGTCTAATAACAAAGCTTTGTGGTTTTATGTAACAAACTGACAGACTGTAGCCAACGTAATAAGACAACGTCCTACTTGAATTACCATTCGTGTTGGCTTAAGACTAGTAAATTTTCCAACGAGCTGACCATGCAACAGTTGGGGCTTGATTGAGATCTTGCTTCACTCGAGTGGTCGCTCTTCCATTTACTTCAAAACTTCGCCAGCGCTGAATCTAATATATTCCTCGTTCTTAAAATATGCACTTCTACCAATTTACCCCAGCAATAGTGCATTGTTTGAAACCTCGAGACACATTGTATCCTTGTTCTCACGCGTGGCGGACGAAAATACCGGCGCAATATTACCGAGTACTATGTATGCGTTGTAAAAATCGCAAATTAGTTTGGTTTCTTAATTGGAGTCGAGACATTTGGCAAACATATATTCAGAAGTAGTTTATTCAATAGCCGTGAAACCGGAAACGTGTCATGGAGCATTTGTATTAATTCCCGCAAGATTTCTACCTTTCGGGACAGCGAGAGAGATCCATCGCAATAACTGCACTATTCATGCCTTGCGCGTTATCTTACCTTCGGAAGATCCAGACGATGGAGAGTTTATCCGACACGGCGATCAACTTCCGCTGCAAGATGGATGAAAATTTCGACAGGCACACGTATCCACCGTGCCCAGAGTGAGTTTGCTTCAATAAAAGTTCCTGAAGCGGTTTGACAATAGAGGTATGGGGCATTCATTCTCGCTTGAACTGGGCTCGGTATCATGGCAATTCATTTTCCAGCGTAATATCCAGGGTGGTCCGGAATATATCATGCAGGCTCACTCCAGGTACATTCGAATGGAGAAGTGCAACCCTTCTCTTTTCACGAGCAACCTCGACTCGCCCTCCTTCGCTAAGTGTGCAATCATTGCTTTATCTACAGTTTTACGGTCAAATTAGCACGAATACTTCGTGTCGTCCCTTTCGATGAATACATCTGCGAAACGAGGATCAAATGAAAAGTTATTCGAAAGCGATCGTACGCTCGCGATTGGACACCCTTGGCAGCATTTATGCAGGAAGGTGTACTCGAGCGTATATCGTGTGTAGAGGAAGTTTGAGATGTTTGTTCGCTTTGTCTCAGGGTTCGGTTCAGCAGAGAAGCAGACCCTTCGACTCCGTTAGGGCCGCCGCGCTAATGCCGAACCCTTGTATCTCGAGAGACACCCTTACAACGGGACCATCTGCCCAGAAACCACCTTCTACCCCCTTCGAGGCTACCGCTCTTCTTACCGCGCCGCGCGCACCACGTCGTCCTGCGGCCATTAGTCCGAGAGCCACTCTCCGCCAGCTCGATAATTACATTTTTTCCTCTCTCTCTTTCTCCTCCGAAACTTGGTCTCTTCTTCACGATTAATTTCCACCTGATCGTTTCGTGCTTGGTCCAACCCCAACAGAGTCCCCTTGTCTTCTTTCTCCACTCGACGACATCCTCCTCTCATTTGCTTCGCTTCCTCTTCTTTTCCTTCGTGCTTGGCTACCGCCTCTTTTTTTTCACTCTGGCAAACTATCCTCCGAATTCCATTGGACTCCTTCGTCCTTTGGAATCTGAATCGAGAGTGTCTCCGAGCTGCTTGGATTCTTGGGATGTCACTGATGAAACGGCTACATGGCAGGGGCTTCTTGACCTCTCTCCTTTTCCCTGTTTTCCCATCTCGATTCTGGAGTCACCCTCCGAATCTCTCTCGATTGACGTGGACAGGGTCTTTGATTAATAATGATTAAGACATCGAGTCCTGTTGGTTATTCTACCATCCAGTTTTTTATTATCCTACAAAATACATATATATATATATTGAAATTCAAATTGCAACGCGTTAAATAGTGTATGTATTTATACATATACATTGAATCCGACCCGATAAATCTATGGTTCTCATAATCCACATACTCTACTTGGAGACCTATTCCACGAGGCAATCCCACGAGTGCAATCAGATTACTTCCGCAATACATAACATTCCACTTAATTTTATTCCGAGAAAGAAGCCTCCTAACGAGTCGATAAGCTTTCCTTTATGAGCCACTGCTAATTCATTTTCATACAGTCTGTCGTAAAGGCAAGGATTTTCCAGAAAAAGCAGATCGGCCGATGATGCAGGTAGATAGTGATTTTGCCCGTCGATTCGTTGGTTTCTCTTTGTTCTGTATTTTGAGCGGAAGCGCGACGCGGTCTGAGCATGCGGAAGCCCGGAAGAAAAACCAAAGGCAAAATGTTGAGTGAGAGAGAACGGTAGAAAGAGCGAGAGCTCGGTATGAGAATAACGTGACCCGCGTTAGGACCGTGCACGCCCTAATTAAACGCTTTTAATTAGCAGTAATAACCGCGCTAGCAGCTTATAGGAAGAACCACCTTGAGTAATTAACGTCTTCTGAATAAGACTACTTCGACTAGGGAGTCCGTTATTTTTAGGGTCGCCAGGTCTATCGCTTTATTGATTTAGTTCCGCAATGCATAATTAATTTCTGCAACGTACATAGTTAGCTCATCGGATATGCGTCACTAACAGACGCGAAATATGCTATCGATCTCGAACCGATGAGACTGAGCGACGCAAACATTGCAAAGTTCTGTGGTGAGCCGCGGTTAGGAAAAAAAATTGGGGAGAGTCTACATGGTGGTGGTAGAGTGGGAAGAGTGCAATAAACGGACCACTCCCATTGACACGTTCCGAAAACGCGCGATTAAGTGCGAAGTGCCTTTGACGGGATATAATAAATTAATCGGCCAACCCGGCCAGGATTAAAGCCGAGCCCTTTGTGATGCTAATTAGCTTTCAATTAAACCCGGAACGGCCGGCTTTGCCGGGGTGAATTAGCTTTCAGTTCGCGCTGATTCATGCTGAACTCACTTTCTGCGGGAAATTTGAAGAAAAATGCGACTGGTGCCTTTGCAGCTTTACTCTCGCCTCCCTTCTCCTTCTGTACTTTGTAAATTTGTCGTTCGTTTCGCGAGTAAAAATCCTGTTTACCCTCTCTCCTCTCTTTTTCGATCAAAGCACTTACCTACTCGTATTCCCCTCTTTACGTTTGCCGCGTTTTCCACGTCTTTTGTCGGCACGCTTGCAATCGCGCTCTTTCAAGCCGATTTTTTTCACGAACCACGCCGCATCATTATTCGCTTATATGTATTGCGAAGAAAGCAGCATAATAGTATAATTGATGCGGAGGCAACGAGCTGCGCTCAGTTCGCTCGTGTTCACGATACTTTGACGTGTATGCGAGTCGCACCCTCGTTTCGGCTGTTTCTTTCGATCCGACTTGAGGTACAAAGTTTGAAAAGCCTCCATTGAAAAAGGATTCTTTGGAAAATTGGCGATATTCCAATTATATGTTTGTGCTGCGAGCTTGTTACCGGTACGTCAAGTTGTCAAGCGAAGCTTCTTTCAATTCTCGTCGTTTGTTAGCGACTGACAAATCGTCCAGTGGTCTACTATTTTCCATAGTCACTATTATTGTGCAATCGTGGTTCCTAGTCAATCGCGTCAGCTAACTAGAATTCCAGACTGACAATCACCCGCAGCAAATGACACAATGTTTGATCCGCAATTTTGCACACTAGCACAAGGCGAGTCCGATCCCAGTCACATCAGAACAAATTACGATCGCAAACCCCGTAATCAGCGCGAAACACATCGTGAATAATTCCTGTAGAATCGCACCGACGAAACTTGCTCCATGGAGGATGTTCGATCGTCTCCGCTTCTCGCGATACAATCGTTCTCTTCGTATAAGTAAACCGATTGATCACGTTATGCAAGAGATTCCGCTGCGCGCGTTTTCAAGCGGATCGCTTGGGATAGCAGCTACGTCACCGATCGAACGAAAAGGTCGAGGTGCGATCTTCTCACACAACGCAACTCTTCGTCTTCCGGCATGGAATCGTTCGTTACACGCGCGAACGATGTGACTCAGAAACCCGTTTTTGCTGCGTTCGTCGAAGGCTTAATCTACCTTCCGTGGAGATAGGTGTCTTGACACCAGTGAAAGAAGAAAGAAGCCGTACTTCCAGTTGGCTATCGCGACTGATTGCCAGTATAGCTGCCGATTTCCACCAGCGAATTCTACCTCGATCCTTCCATGGTGACCAAGTCTCAGATTTACATCCGCACACTGCCCTCGCGCGTCGTTTTAATTCAGCGGAATTTACATATAAATCACATCTCGCAGCGTGGGAGAATTTAACCAGTTTACCTGTCTCTGGTATAATTCTATACTCTGGGAAAAAACTCGCACGATAATGGGGCAGAATTGAACAATTTCACTGTTCTCTCCAAAAACTTCTCATTCTCGTGAAACTTAATTTTTGCGGATACATAATTGACGCCTCAATTACGACGAGGCAAGATTAAAAAATAGTTCTGGCGCGTATCAGTGGCTGTTTTTACGACTAGGTCGCTACGGATATCTTCTTCACATGTACGTATAGCATCGCATCCGTTTCCTGGTCTCAAAACGCGTGCTCGGTCATTCGATGATAAACAAACTAAAATCGTAATGGTTCCGAAAATAATCCTCGGCATTGAGTAATCTTTGTTTCTGCGAGTTATTTTCAACCGCGTCTAATAATACTACTACTAATAAAGGCGTGTCAGTTTTTGTCGAATCAATATCCAATGTATGTACTTACAATTAGATATGTGGAACGGAAGGTAAAATTGAGACTTGTCCGAAACAAGAGGATACGAATAGAATCGAAATCATCTTCTCACAGACTGATAGGACAGTTCCGTGTACAAGATCGCTTACTCGTTGTGTGCGATTCATTAAAATGTGTGCTACATAATGAATGCCCGCACACGTGATTTAATGTGAACGGCGAGTAATAAATGGTTCGCGAAGATTAATCATCGACAAGCGGGATTACCGGTCTTGACAAATTACACTGTTAATATCTGCCCCCTTAGCGCGCCTTGCGATTATATGGAGCGCGTGCAGTCTTAATATTTACAAATTAAAGATTCGAGGAATCGATATTTTTCAACCTCCAATATGGCATTTTTATTACCAACCGCTTTTTATCGTTCGATCTTTCCATTTTTTAAGTGGTACGGAGAAAGACGAAAAGCGGATGTCCTCGCGATGTTGAAATAAGTTACTTATATGGTCGAGTAAAGAATATTTGCCGTACTCGTATCAGAGGCAAAAGAGTGAGATAGTGATGTTATGGTTTATGGAGAGAAAGAGAATAACGCGATACGCGACGTCGAATCCATTTGAACAGGGTAGCTTTCATAGGCGGAGGGTTCACTCCGACTCTCCGTTTCAAAAAGGGGCAAGAACAAAGGTAGATCGTAATGAAACGTGACACGTAGTAATTAGCCAGGCCGTATCATTTTGATTTCATTGCTACCGAATAGCGAACCGCCTAACGATATTATCTGCGTACAGGTCGCGAGGCTTTCATCTCGCGTAATTGTCGACACTTCGAAACATGGAAATCCCATAAAGACAGGAACACTCCCCCCGGAAAAATTAAACCAGAATACCAAGCTCCATTCACCATAAACTTCCCTATTGTTCTGAAATTTGTTCCCCTCGTGAAAATTCTCACTTACATTCGGTCCAATTAATTCTCAAAATGGGGAAATGTTTTTTTAGAAATGTCTATTGCGAGCATAGTTGTTCGATATACTTTATTTTTTTAACAAGTCACAATTTTCGGCAAATTTATGAAGGTGTGAATTTTATCATGTTCCACGAATGGCTGTTGGAGTAACGTGCCTCCCTTCTCATTGTTCCACAATAAATTTCAGCCGCGAAAACTGGCAGCGCATTCCTTCGGGCCATTAGACAGAACGCATTAAAAGAATTGTACTCGCTGTTACGAGTTATATAATTATCCGGAATTTTATGACTCTACCGTACGACAATGCCCATTGTATCAATTTCGCGACAATAATGCAATTTATGTGAAAGGGTTGTTTAAGAATGGACGTGCAACCGAAACATATTACAATAAGTCTCGTAACTAATACGATTGGATTCTATGAAAATATAATAGTTACATGCGTGTCCCCTTTGAAAGGGGAGCGTGAAATGTATCTGGACTACTTCGATCACCGTTGAATTTCTCCGTGCAACGAACGCAGCTGAAGTGCTCCTCAATGGAGCTAGTCAATGCAATTTATTTCTCGTGAGTCTGGCAATATCTTCGCTTGGATATTTCTTCGGTGGGCGAGTACAACAGCCTCGTTGCACAAGATCGTTCCTCCTTTCCTCGGTCCCACCGTCGTTGGTACAAGTCCGTTTATTAATAAACAGCCTCAACTCCTCCGCAGCTCTTACTCTTTCTCTCTCTCGCTCTTTCTCCCCCTCGCGCTCTTCCCTCTGATCCTTTTTTTTCTAATGAAGACATATCCGCCGGAACGTACGAAATGTACACTGGGTATATTTTGACCGCATGATTCAGCGCCCAGTGCGACCCGCGCCTTTGCATCTCTTCTGCCTGCTTTTAATTTACATCGTGATCGTCGGATGTCGACTCGCATTAAGCTG
The DNA here is from genome assembly GCA_963989405.1 of Trypoxylon attenuatum. NCBI lineage: Eukaryota > Metazoa > Arthropoda > Insecta > Hymenoptera > Crabronidae > Trypoxylon > Trypoxylon attenuatum. The sequence goes on along the minus strand of OZ022488.1, from coordinate 4,500,361 downwards.
AGCATTATTATAATAATCACCAGTGAAATTCGCTCGTCGACTATCCTTTAAAACACTCGCGCATAACGACAATCGATCTTATTAAAAGTAATCCAACGTTGAGCGGATATAAGAGAGAAATAATCCTCGGTATTTTAAATCCCATTTTGCCACCGAATTCGTAATTTACATTCTCATTCCGTATAACGAAGGTTTTCGGTGAAACCATTTCGAGTGAGTTTACAATCGTCATAAAACAGTATAAAGCTTTCGACGAGGATAAAAAGTGCACTGGTGAAGAAGAAAGAGACGGTGTCGCAGCCGGGTGTTGAAGTACGAATTATCGGTGTTTACATTGGAGTAAGGTTTACCGAGGAACCGCGTGAAAGTCGTTGGCCGACATTAGGGTACCAAGGCTGGTAGCGCAGCTCTGGAGGAGTTCCGATAGTGGTGGTGTTGTAGCGACAGCGCAGTGGTAGTGGTGGTTGTACCGGTGGTAGGAGGTTGATGCTGATGATGATGTTAATACTCCGTCCAGTAATGCTCGAGTCTTTCTCTGCTCGGCATCTTCACCGTTGTGCTCTTCCTCGCTAAATTCGATCTTACAGAACCATTCGACTGGCCCCATTAGCTCGAGCGCCACAGCACTGTCAACAAAACGTTCCTCGTTGACGAGCAATTGTAAGTGAGAGGGATTAGTGTCTCGACGTATGCGAGAGCAGTAGTAGCAACAGCAGCCCTCCGCTGATCAAGGTTGTTGTCGCCACTGTAAATAAGGACGAGGTGTGTGTGTTTTCGTTGCGCGCACCGACACCGGCTCCAACCGTTACAGGATAAGACCTGCCGAGGTCAAAGACTCGGCGCTCAGTATTCCGGAGTCCGCGGTCGGGTCGTCACGCTGATGAGTGTTTGTCGGAAAGTGTCTCGGGAGGAAGTTCCACGGCGTTTCCAACGAGGGCGAATCGCCACGTGAACAAACTCACGCCGAATTTAAAAACGTTCCTTCTCCCTCGACTGGTTCTCTCTTCTTTGTGCTTCCACCGACACGTGGCTGACTGAAAGGATTAGGGCTAGCTGCTACGGAGTTTACCACCTCGATTCGACGAGCAGCTTTACACGTGAGTAAAGCGTTCCGCCTTACGTCAACTCGTTTATTAGAGACTCGTGTTTTTCTCCTCATTAAGTGGACGATATGCTGCCTTCCCTTTTTAAGCTACTGTGAATTACGACTGTTTAGAGCGGGTCGAATTGCGCAAAGCACCCACGTGGACATTCTTGATCAAAGCGTTAGATGACAAATTTGGAATTCGTCAAACACGTGTAATCGCTATATCGTTGTAGAGAATTAGAATTTCACGCTAGGTAAATACTGGTTATTTTTAATTTCTCGAGTGAAACTTTGCTTGGTTAGTCGATATAGGACCTTGCGCATAATCTGTGAAAATATTGGCTCTCAAAAAGTTGTGGAACAGTTTAAAAGCTTGTGGGAGTTGGGTATACCCGGTCGCACGGTTGGTGATTCATTGGCACTTTCGGTTGATCTCCATAATTTAAGGAGGTGTTACGCGCCTTTTTTTGCCGAGAAACCGGGAGGGAGCGATTCATGCCGCGAACAGGAACTACGGCCGTCGCTTTTGCGGAATGCTTCTTCCGCAGAGGCACGACTTAACGAACCTAATGACCTTTTGAACATTGCTCTGCGAATTCGTGATTATTCCTCCTACCGGATCTCCACCGTTTTCGACGTCTTCCTTCGCGCACAATTCTCTACTTTGAAGAAGAAAAATTATATTCACAGGCGTAAAGATACAAAAGCTCGAGATCCCAGAATTCCTTTGACCGATTAGTATCCATTCGACTCTTCGGTCTGCGGATGTTCAAGTAGTTATATCACTTTATACCATAAGTAGCTTGTATGCTTAAAGATCTAGAGTCTGTACTGCATAACTCGTCGGACGCCTGCCTTAGCTACTTGTTAGCCTCATTCATCTCTTTGCTGTAGACACTTGCTTCTTCCCACTGACCCTCTGCACCCTAGACAGCCTGTATTGACTCAATTCGCTCGGTCTATCGTTACGCCTTATTCCCGTTAATGACACTCCGCGCCAACACTTGACGCTCAGGCTTGCAATAACATCCTCAGCTTCCTTTCGAGCTACGTCACAAGTCTCTTTGATTTCGATCCTGCCAGTCTACTGAATTTACCATGGATCGCGAAACAGTAACCGCACGAATCTCCCGAAAATCCTCGTGGAACTGAACAAGTTCATATTCGAGTACATATTCTGCGCCTGTAAGAATAATTTATGTAACATCGTATCTCCCATAGGAGCACATTCCGCCGAGCGAAGGTGAGAATCAAAAACAAGCACGCGGAGGATATACATATGTATAGATACCGAGTATGGGATACGATGCTCGCGAGCCAGACGATCGGAAACAAATAGTTATAAGGCCAGTATCGGAATCTCTTTTATCGTGGTAGGAGGTCGAACATAGCGGGCACTCGATGAAAATTTATTCCGCGGGTGTACGGTGTACACACACCATAAAGGGTGTTCTCGCGCGAATCCATGGCCAGCTGAATTCTCTATTAGCGAGCTTGCCTGGCACGATGTTTATTAGCCTGAGGCTTACTCTACGATACTCACTTGTTCTATCTCATACGATATTCTCTCTTTCTACTCCACCTGGCTCCCTTTTATTCTCCTTTCGCCTTTGGAGTGGGCGGATAATAGGAGTCGGCGTGCGACTCGTTGCTATTAAACCTCCTGTTCGCCCCCCCTTTTAAGCATAACTTCTTCTTGACTATCGAAAGTGACGGCTTTCATTGACCAAGGTGAGTATATATGCTAACGAAGCTTGCAGTAATACACATATTACCTACACGCTGCTTTTGGTCGCGCAGTTGTAACCCTGTGATATTTGACTTTGGGGCTCGGTGATCGATGATAGGATTCTCTTTATGGAGCTACGTGATAAGTTTGGCGTGGAAGGGGATCGGTGATTTTGTTTGAAGTAAGGATTTAGGATTATGTTGCTATAGTATAGTTCCGGGGTATATTTGCTGGCAAACACGGTGCTTCGAGATAAATGGTTACGCATGCTTGTCCGTTGATCCCGCGAGATTAAGATCGACTCTAAATCTGCAGAGTTTAACTTTACCTCTTTCGGGAACGACGGCTATCCAATCGATCCTGCCCACTTCTGTAAGTTGGAAACGCGAAACTTCGGGGAACTGCATTGGTGGTCGTTCCGGAAAGTATAGACGTCAAGGGAAATTGCAGAAAAAGAGAGCCGCGCGTTAAGATTCGTTTCTACTTGAGAACCATAGGGGTATGCGGGCCGAACACTTGAGCCAATTTAGGCTAATTTCGTCGTGATCAATCTATCGTAATTCCTTCGTACCCCTTCCTCTCGCCAATCAGTCGACTTCTTCGAGAAGAATCATATTTATCATGTATGAACTGAAAGAACCTTGTATACGATTTTTACTTTCTTTCGCTCCACAATCAACTTTTTATCCTTGTCCCATAAAGACGCGCATTCAAATGTACAAGCCACAAATTATATCGCAGAAATTTCGTTGACACTTTAAAACTAAAAGTTTCGACGAAGAAGTCAGACGAGCCGGAGGAACGTCTCTCCCTGTTGCCTCCCACAGTGGTACTCGGGAGTTACGAGTGTCCTCGCGAGCTTTTATGCATCGAGGGTGGTGGTGAATGGAGTGATTGCAATAATTCTGAAAGTTGCGACGCTCGCCATTTTTCGCCGAAGGGTGAAGCCAGGGGGTCGCATGATAAATAAGCGAAGGTGGGGTTCACGCTCACCCTCGAGCATGGTGTCCTCGGTGACTGCTCCCGAGCGGAGGCGTACACAATGAGCAAGGCTCGTCGTAAGGATTTTACGCGGATCGCCCCAGGAGAAGCGGCTGAGAGAGTTGGAGAACCTCGTGAATATAGTTTTCATATTTTCGTCGCGAAGAACAAAGTCCTGCTGCGATCCTGCTGCTTGACAGGGAAATTATGCAATGACACATGTATACACCCACCACAAGTCACTTTTTCGAATTATTTTATGCAAATCAGCATTGAATACGATTTGAAGCGTGACGAATATCAGGATTCTTCCTTTCGATAATTGTTCAACGATATATACATATATACTTCCAGATACAGATATATGTATTTTACATATCACCACCTGTTGAAGTGCAATAACATTAGCAATAATTGCTAGATCCGAAATCAATCGCGGGCTTCGAATCTTAATAATTCGTACTGTCATTGAATCTTCAGTGAGACATTGTCGCGTTGGTTACATTGAGATTGCGTTGCGGGAATTTAATAAAATCGATTGTCAGCGAGCGTTGGATGCTGAGAAAAAGAGAGAAGGTTTCAAGACCCTTCTTTTATATTCGACGTTGTCTCGCAGTCGAACGAAGCTTCAGACGAAGGAACTGTCGATCAATCTGCCCTCCTAGACGTAATCTCGACATTTTTGCCTCGTTAGAGTCGGGAATACTCCTGCGAGAAGGGCTCTGGGAACAACAAGGATTGGAATTGGATGCGATTCCGTGGTAACGGAGCCTTGAAAGAAACTTGTGCGCACGGGTCACTGTGCGTCCAACTATGCGTTTAATACGGTCGCCTCTCACTTTCGCCTAAGTGAACAGTCGGTTGGTTTACAGGTGAGAGAAAGAAATCTTGACGACTAGGGAGCCATCCGCAAGGACCTTTTTCTTGAAACTACACTCCTCCAAGTTTTGACCCCTCGGTGCTGTTGTTCCCTGCCCCTCGTTTTTGCCGGATGTTTCACGTTGGCTTTTGTTCTTGCTCCTTGGTGACCTTTTCTTGCCAGGCGGTTCGTGATTTATATGAGAGCAGAGGGACATTTGTTGAAGTAGCTCTGAAAATTGTGCGCGAGGTGTTAGATCGCGGGTTTCTAATAGTATTTTACGGGAAGTTGAGTAATGACTGGAGCTTCGCCTTAAGTGGACTGTGAACGATTAATCCTTGAGGGTAGAGTATCTGGCAGATGCTGTTGAGCTTCTTTAATGAGCGGACAAATGAGAGGCTTCGGTTCGTTTCGCGGATATTGCCTTTGAGAAAGGCAAATATAAATTTGCTTATCCGTTTGACGGACCACCCTGCGGCTGTTGCTCGAGACTGGGGGGGTTCCTCGTTCTCTTCTAAATTCAATCCAGCATCTAGAGCGGGTCGAATATTAGGGGAAAGCTCGCTCGCTCGAGCCAAGACGGATTCTTTGGTGAAAATCTGCCAACAATGCGCCAAACTATGCGTGCGGTATACCTAGTGCTCGTATCTCAAGACGCTCGGCCTCCTCCGGGGCAAATATAATTGAGAGCATATTAAATTCGTAGTGGAAGTTCCTCTGCGACCAGTCTTCTGGAAGTTTGCTTGATCTACTTCACGACTACTACTCTCGTACTCTCGCATCACGATTATACGAAGTGCGGTTAACGACTCCGATTAAATTGTTCAACTTTGCACAATTATTGAAATTCTTTTCGTCCGTTGTTGAACAATTGAGCGCCTTTCACACTGAATTTTCTTGAGCACGTTATCGGTGAAGTTGTCGGCAGTTCGAAGTGCTCGTTATTACCACGGAAGTTGTACGGCGAAGGAAATAATTTTACAGGAATTACGGGAGGACAATGAGAACAATGTTGCGTTCATGGGAAACTCGTGCTGTGTGATTCACGGGGTAGTTGTACATAGAAGGTTGTATGCCCAAGGGAGCTGTCGCCTTCCATAATATCAATTCACTGTTATTTTCGATTCACCCGAGGTATCCCAAGGGCTACTCGCTTGTGGCGGACGCTTGCGAATTTACGAGGAACGTCACACCGAAAATTCATAATGCCCATTTGAAATTTTGCTCTGGCCACGCTACCGTCAGGTTTAGCAGCTTTAATCAAGCCATCGACATTCATGACCCGTCTTGAACCCGTGGGGACGAAACTACATACTACTATGAATGCGACACAACTCTCGTAGAACATTCATCATCAAAGAACAACGTTTTCTTTATATTTCCACTTTTTTTTTTAACAACTTACATTCCTTCTTCTTTTATTGCGATTGTAAAACATTTTTACGATTTTTATTCTCTTTTTCCATCGGTTCTTCCACCGAATCAAATTTGATGTTTGTCGGTATTTTCGACGCTGTTGACATTTTTGGTACCGCGGATTCCATCGTTCGTGAATTTCAGTGCACCATCCATGTTGCACAATTGTTGTCTACCGGTATTCTAACTCTGTACGTGCCGTTTATCAAGTCAATGCCGATCCGAGTAGTTTTCATATTGTTGCTATCCGGCAGCTGGTCGTAGTCGGTCGGCACCCTGATTGGTCTCGATTAAAAACGGCTTGCGAAATCATTTGAACGGTCTTTGACGATGACATCAGCAGCCTATAAAAGATTCTACGAGCAGTGCACACGCGTCTTTGCAGCCTGCGAAACTCTGGCGCATGCGAGCTGCCGGACATAAACGTGCAGAACATACGAGATCTCACAGCTTCTTTTGTCCCGTGGCAATATTCACGTTAAAGAATTCTCTCATTTGGTCTCTTCTTTTCTTCGAATTCTTCCACGCATCCTTCGACAGCTGTCGAAAAGTCGCGCGAGATAACAATTCGGCGGATAATTACGGAAATTGCGTTAAGGCAAACTCATTAAGATAAAGACAGTTTATTTCCTCTCGCGTAGTTTGACACTATGAAATTCCCCGCGATAACGCGGAATTGCTAGATCGCCTATTTCTTGTCCCCAGCGCGAAATTGATGTCCTCGAGCTTAGATCTATCGGGACAGGGTGATAACAGGCTGCTACTAACATCAATCGCGACACTGGCCGAAATAAATCGTTCGGTGAAACTTCTTTTTCGTTCGAACACTAATCAAGCTCGATTTCGAGGAGAGATTTATATCGTGGAGAATAATCCTTAGCTGGCGGATCATTAGGTGGAGCTAGTAGAGAAATTATCGTTTGCAAATCATTGGAATTCGCGATAGAGGAGGGTCTCGGTTGAGAGGAATTCGCGAGTCGACTCTCGACCAAGCTAATCCACACTCGTAAATTGGCAGATCGCGAAACGAGTTTCGAAGTCCGAGCAATTTAGCCAGGGCTGTCAGTAAGCCTGCGCTTTGCTGGAGCTTAGGAGGAATTAAATCCCATAGCCGCGCGCAAGAGGGTGGCACGCGCCGTTCTGTCCATGAGATATGCCGCGAAATTAGCTTGCCTGTAGATAATTTGTCTTCCGCCATATCAAACTTTTTGTCTTCCCTTCTCTTTTTCCTCTTTTCCCCAGTCGCGCCTTTCTCGGATTTTACCATTTATCGTTTGCCAAAAACATTTGTAGTGGCACAGCGCGCACTCTAGGCGTTTGCAACGCTTTCATAAATTTTACACTGCTCTCGAAATGAAATGTGGCATGCCAATACATCGGGAGCGCGGAAAATTTTGCTGCTACTGATACGATCAATTAATTAATAGCAGCTGAAATTGCACAGTGGATATTGGATAAATTTATAACCGCATTGGTTATCCGGTGTTCCCTGTACACTGGTTTGTCCCTTTGAGATTCAAATTAGTTGCGGTGTAATCTACTGATGCATTCTGCAGTTTGACCAACGCGCGATTCCTGCTGCCACTAAATTTATTACTTAATCTCCTTGTTCTAATCGCAATATTAGCAGTGTCTCGTCTATAATGTAATTTCCCAACTCCAATCTACTCAATGATTTAGACAAATCATGAATACTATTTTAAAGCTACAATATTTTATTAGTAAATACTGAAAGCATCACTAGACTAATTCCTACGATTTTCTTTGTTACAGGTATCAAAGTACCATGAGGACATCTGTACGTCGTGAGCGCGCGTTCGGTATAGTTGTCGGAATTTGGCCTGCCGGGATACGGCCGATCGATCGGTATTAGTCACGGTTTCGCGAAAAAGCTTGTGCTCGGTTTATGTAGTGCCGCGCGGGTTTAAAGCACGGTGAGTAATATGACAAGAAGATGACGTCACTGATTCAGGGAGACTTCTTGGGGTCTCAGAGAAAACGGGAATCTACCGGGAGCAATGCATCTAGCTACTTGATGGTGAGTACGAAGGGTAGCACCTGTGTAAACACGGTGATACTTTATCTCGCATGGGACGTTCCTCTATTACGCGCCGAGATGCGTTTCGCATCGTTTATAACCGATCTATCCTTAATTGGTGGAAACCACGTTGGAATATCCGATTCGCGTTTTATTTCTACGTACAATCGACTAAGTACACCAGTTGGATTTTATTCGGCCATTAAGTCTCAATTGAACCTCGCGGTTGCATTAGGCGGGAAAGATTCGAGCCACTTAACTCGAGCTGGCATTGAACCTATCGCCATTCGGAGGACGGTGAATTTGTTGCTGGCATTTACGAGATGTTCGCACGCAGTTGGCTCCAGTAGATTTCTAAAAACAGTGCGGTCGTTTACATATGTCGTATCTCGTTGTTGAAATCGCAGCAATTTCCGGGAATTCGAGCCAGTTTTCCAAGGCAGCTTATCGCTGTCCAAATAAGTTCTGATAGTAGGATCCGGCGTAACCCTTATCCTTATCGCGAAGATGTCCAAGCCAGGCTGGTTCTCCTTTCTCCGGAAGAGTGCAATATACGACAATAACGAGTATTTACTGGAGAGCGGAGAACATCCTACTCGAGCGCTTTAACCTTATTCGAAAAATCCCCGGTAGGTCTTCGGACCACGTGGTTTTCGCTCGGTAGTAGAACCGTTGGCAGCCTCAATTCTGGAGACGTGCGTGGACGATGTAAGCTCTACTTGACCCATCCTCTTCCGTCGAGGAAATAACAGAGCGCTAAGGACCTTTTAACCTAACTAACTGTTAGCCTTAGACCGGTGAAATTCTTTTGAAAGGGCTCGCAGAACAGGATAATTATTAATACGTGAGTTCTCGAGCCAGGGAAAAGTTCGCCACACAACTGGGGCTTCGGATTTTCAAGGAAATTGCGCGCCGCCGGAATAGAGGAACAGAGGAAGTAGCGTCATTTGTCAAGAAGGGCGAGAAGTCCCGTCGGAGGAAAATTTTCGAGACGAGCTCAGCAGAGAGAAGTTTTTCTTTCCTACCCTTCGCGATGCCACCCTTCTACCTTTACGCATTATTATCGCCCCCCGTCACTTTGATTATCCACGCGTGTTCTGCGTGCTTCTCATTTCTGTTTTTCCTAAGATTCGCCTTCGTCGCTCTTCTTTATTCTTCTCGTTTCTATTCTTACACCAGGTTTTCCCAAGAACTCTGGCTCTTTGAGCGCCACTCGTCTACCTATGACGATCCACGTACGTGGAATTTCAATCGCCCACGGGTGACCTCGAGATCATATGGACAGTAGACTGTCCCGTGAATTTCTTTTTGATCAACTTCTGATTCACCGGTTATCTGGGATATATTACGCATCTTCCAAAGAAAATCTGAGTTTCTCGATTCAAATGTCGAATGAGGAGAATTGTACTCTTCGATTTTGAGAAGTGGAAAGGACCGATGCTTCGGATCTCGTTGTAGAACCGCGATGGTTAATTTATGCGGAAGGTATTCGAGCAACCACGCCCAGAATTTCCGGTATTTGCGATTACGTGCATTTGTTTGCGGAGTCATGGGTTATTGGAGGAACCGCTGAGAAGGGTGAGCTCAGCGTCTGAGAGTTCTTCTGTATCCTTAAATATTGAACGGCCAATATGGATGGAATTTTATAAACGGCCTGGCATATACATACTTCTCGTGAAACATGTGTGTGTATTCGGGCGGGTAAAGGGAAGGTAGGCAGTCAGGGAAGCCAAAAGGTATGCGGAGGGTGGTAGGGTAAAAAGTGAAGCATCGCGACGGGGCGACTGGAGGGTCGACAGGAGAAATGCGAACGCGGCGAAATCCCGTTTAATGCAAATTTTGTCATGCACCGGAGCGATATCTCGCTCTTCGAGAATTAATGTTCTCGATGTTTCCTTTTCATTTCCGGGCGCGTCGGAACGCGCGCTATCCAATTCCCTCTATCCGTGGCAGAGGGATGATTTTCAAAATGTGACGGATAACTCGAATTTCTCCCCTTCTCCCTCAGGATCCTTTGTTTCCGTCGATGTATGCTTTTACCTCAAATCAGGCACGCGGAATCTTCCGTTCAACTAGCTCTGAATATCTTTCCCAACCGACGGCACCCTTACAATTCCACTGGTTATTTATTTTATTTCCCACCCTCTCGTTTTCCGTATCACTCATATCCCTCACGTTGTTTTCGAGGATCTCGCGATAAAAATAAGTGAGCCAATAGCGCGATGCTTTTTTCTCAGACCCACGATTTTAGAAGATTTTTCTCGAGCAAGTGTTCTGGAACGTGACTGCATCGTGGTAAATGCATTATTTGACATGGGGTCCTAAAAGTTGCGGATAGAGACGTCTCTCCTCGAAAGGGGGAAGTTACATGCTAGATGTGACTTCCGTGAAGAATGGCCGGTTCGTGACTACTTTTGAATATTCAGCCGGACATTAACTTGCATGGCTCACGTGTTTTCATGGGGACAGCGAACCATCTGTTCTTATCCTCGCGCGGTCGAGTAAAGCGTTTTTAAGCTGTCGGGGTTGTAATGCTGCCATAAGTGCCAGAGACAGGGATGCTCTTCGTGCTCCTGCATAAACGTCCAACCAGCTCGACCCATTCAAATTTTAGTTAATTGCGGCCGCTCGTAAATGGATCAGTTTGCAATGCAATACCTTTTCTCTCTCGCTCTGTCTCTCTGTATTACCATTTTCGGTTCTTGCGACAGACCCTTGTCATAAACAAATTTGTGAGAGGCTTTCGATCGGAATTTATCGCTTGCACCGGCTCTACGGGCCAAATTGGATTAATTAGTCGACAGATGGACACGGTTCGTTTAAATATCGAAATGATTGCTACCGGATGAAATTGATTGACGGTCGATTAATGGCAACACGAGAGACGATCGATCGGGTTTTACACCTTGGGCCATCCGTAGACGGCACTCTAAAGCTGATTTGCATACCGGTTGATCCTAGGAGGAGCACCGGAAGCCGGGCTCGTCCTTCGGTTTACATTTTTTAACCGCATTCCAAGTCCACCGGGTGTCTCGAAGACTCTCATTTGACCCAAACAAGACACGATCTCGTTTATTCTGATTTTTTATCGATTTGTCATATGCGTTAACAGTCAATGGTATATGAGCTGTAGTAGTGTAAATTAAATTCTAATTTGTAAATATGATATACTTTCGAGATAGGGACACCCGGTACGTGTCAATTTAGCAAGTTCGAAGGCCATTGTGAGCGTGTCTCGAAAGTTTCCTGTGGGCAACTGTCGATACACCTTCGATCCCCAGTGCGGCTTTACTTTGTCAGAGAACAGGACGTCTTCGGACTTACCACTGTTAGCCGGACCTTCCTTTGACGCTACGAATAAATCGAAAGTATTCGACCCTTTTCCTGTCGCCGAGTGAAACCACCCCTAAATCGATAGAACCTGCTACCGAGCAGACCAAAGTCCCTTCAGTATCCACAATTCCCTCTCCACTACTAATTTCCCATCGAATACCTCTCTGACGTAAACTTTCTACCAATATTCATTTTAAAATCATAATCGACACATTTTAAAATATTAGATCGACTTGTTCACCGATTAAAAACAATCGCCGTGTGACATTGGTCGAGGAAGGTTATTTCAGCGTATTGTTAGCGATGAGTATTTATAGAGAGAACGGAGAATCTGTGAGATACTTGTTGTCCGAAGTGCGTCCAGCGTGCAAGGATCGATAGTGGAAAAAAATAGCGCGAATCTTTCGAGCGTGCGAACGTAGATCGGTTGTCTTTGGTCCAGCGGGTCGGAAAAAAGAGTGGAGCGCCGAGGAGAAGAATAAAGAGAGTACCGCATCAATAAATCCTTCGTTCAATCAAGTTAAAACGATGCTAAATTATTTGGAAGGGCGCCGCGCCGCTAAAAGTCAGAGCCTCGAAAATCTACGGGCACGACCTTACGACCCGCTCGCCTGGATTATATTTTTGCCCCGACGTGGATCCATCCGGTGGTCGGTGCTCCTTTAAGTTGTCTGGTTAAAGGGAATCTATCGTCCATAAGCGGCTATGATGCTCATCCCATAACCAGCCTCTATGAGCATCCACCAATTGCCGAGGGTTTTTCGCAGAATTGACCCGAAACTTGATAGCTCGACTATACTCGTTTCTCTCGCACTCTGAATTGTCGGGACAATCACACTCTTCACTCTACTCGTGGACAACTTTTATGGACTGACATTTGCGTCACTCCGCGATTGCCCGTAGATTATATCCGAGCGTCCTGCCTAACAAACCTTCTCCCCCTATACAGCTCGGCGAATATGAAAATTGACGCTTCATTACGCTCGTCGAACTAACGATCCTTTGAATTCAGATTTTTAAGTCAAAGCAGTTTCGAAATCCGGACTTCGCGAAAGGTCGAGGATATAAGGGGTAGCGCGTTTAAGGGGACAGATACTCGACTCGATACATACGCGTTTGAACTTTGCACAAATTGCACTGAAGCTTTTCGCAAACTCTCGCCGTTTTGCGAAACTTGCGCCGAGTGTTGTCAAAGGATTGTAGAGGGAACTGGAGAACTGGTAGGATGATGGTGTTTCCATCGCGATCTATAAATTATTGAAAGCTGGATAAAAAGGCGCGACGTGACGCTTCGTTAGAAATTGATGTCGTACTTTCTAAGAAGATTCGCACACAGAGTTGCACACCTGTCGACACCGATTACTTATCGGAAGAGCATTCCACACTTTCTAGAAGGAGTGCAAGAGGTCGAAGGTCCTTTTGCACGCGAGGCAACCTTCAGCGATTTTCCTAGATTTTTCGCAACTCTGCCAGTCACGAACAATGTTCTGTTTCATTGACAATACTGTTCTCTGATGGTATCATTACAGATTGATCACTTTCTCTTTCATCTTCAAAGTCTTCGTATTCAGCCAGATGACTCTCTCATCGACAATATTCTCGATCCTTCGTCAGAATACCTCACTTATCCACCTTTCACCTTTCCTACCTGAAATTCAACGCTGAAACTACATTTCAATTCTTTTTGAATCTTCATTAAATTTGAGTAAAAGGGTCCGAGCGGTGTTGAGTGTTTTTAGGTAAAAGTGGAGAAGTCTAATAGAAGTTCTTATATTGTTTGCGATAGATGTTGCTATGGCGATCGAGCGCGCGGCCGGTGGCACCTTGATATCGATTCGTGAAGTAGTGTGCATTGTAGCCGCGTGTGGATTCACGCCGAGAGAAAAGTTCAGTTCGCTCACCTGGCGGTCTTGGAAGCGAGTGAGACGGTCAATGCATCGTGTTTTATACATTTCGGCATACGCGTAACGAGCCAAGTGCCACACGAAATCCGACACCGTGACCGTGAGAAACGTCGTTGAACGATCGCCACGAAGGGCTCCGCGACCATCTCAAGCCTCTGTGCAAACTCTCCTGGCAAGAAAGCCAAGAACACCACGAAAACATCGCTTGGTTTTCTTTGATCGAATATCTTGGCCGTGCGCCACCCTTCGTGATCTCTGCTTGTCAGTATAAGCTCATAAGTGTGCACCCTGTATCACCAAAGATTTTCTTAACCCTTCTGTGAACTGTATTTTAACAGCCTTTTTTACAAAAAAAACTCATACTTCTACGGATTTTCAAGTCTCATACTTTTTTATAATTTAATCTATCATATTCGAGATACGTTATTTTCATTTTTCTTTATGAATATTTATACCGTTTTTGGATCGAGAGAAAAAATTGATGTAAATGCAGGAAGCGGATAAAACGCGAGTTAGTTCAAGACGAGTGAGCAAAGTGTTAAGAACGAGTGCATAGAGGGAATTCTACCTGTCAGAATCGATTGTCGGACTCGAAGCAGCCAGGTGAAAAACGGAGGCAAGCTGTCGGCATCGGTGGTATTGGAATCGCAGCTGGACGTCAATTAACACGTCTATTGCAAAAACAAATGCCAGTAGAAGCATCAAGTCCCTGCTACTCGTATCACCGTGCAGGAGTAGGTTGCAGCAATTGTGGTACCACTTGTTTATTTTGCTCCTGGTTTATCCGAGTGGTACGGTATCCGTGGCGTACGCGCAAACAATTCGTCAGAGGGAACACGTGACATTTTGAGGTAATCGACGCTCACGTAACGCAAACAGATTCTCGGTGAGACACGAATCCGGTATTAAAGGTAGACTCGCGAAAAGAGCGAGCTTACTTCCGTTTTCACAGTGTAAATCTCGACTCGAGAGACCCGCGAGTGACCCCGCTCAAATCGGTCGGCACAAAATGCACTTATCTCGCTCGCGGCTTTTTTTCCATCGCGGTATCTTCATTTATACATGCTCACTGGTATACATATTGTATAAAGATAGGTGTACGCGGAGCAAGCACTGTCCTCTCGCCTTATCATACGCGCTGTCATGTGTTCCTGGCTGTATGTATATACAGCCCCGGTAAATAAATGGTGAACGGAGAACACGTAACGCGCTCGATCGAGTGCAGCTGTCGGTGCACACTGCGTGGCTCGATAGTTTTGGTTCGCGCAGGTGGGCTTAACTTCACCATTCGTCACTAACCAACAGTCCCCCTTTCGATTCGGAAGAACGTGTGACATGACGCTCCGCCAAAAATTCGCCTTGGATAACTGGTTGTTTTGTACTTATTCCTAGTGGCACGATGCAGATTGTGACAGGTGTGAGTGCTCGAAACCGGAGGAATAGAAATGCATTGGATAGTGGTTCGCTATTGAAAGACTGTATCGCAGAAGATTCTCGATGGGATTCAGGCAAAGGCCACGCGAAAAAAGAGTGAGTATTAGAATAGTGCTGAAAGTATATAAAAGGATCCTCGTAGTCAAAAAACGGAGTTCATAATGGACTGGGTCAAAAGAGCACGAGTCTTACGTCGATCCTCTTTCACTCTCCTTTATCAAAGAAGGATTACATTCGCCATTGCCTTTCCATTTTCTTCTTCTTTAGAGAGAAGCAGTAGCTCTCCGGGCCACTAATTTCCGCTGGAAGGTCGAAATGAATATTCCAGTCGTTTGACTGTAAGCGCTGACCTTAATACGCTCGCTGCTCCCCCGGAGCACCCTGTATATAGAGCAGGGTTCCTCGCGGTGCGCTCCTGTTAAACGAATTCTTACAACGACAGTGGACCATCGACTTTTGCACTGGACGCACCTCACTGGAACCGGCCGGCCGGTTGCTTCTATTGCTCGTCCTCCATCTTCGCGATTTGTCAAAACACCGAGTAAACACGCGTGACTGGCGTACGCGAGTGGGTGATCATTAATGCGCATTCATTTTCCATTACGATAACGAGTGAATGCTAGTGTAGCTCGTTTAATTGTCGTTCGTGGTGCCTAATCGTCCTCGAACCCCCATGGACTTGCCTCGCACCAACTTCTCATCTGCGAAAACAGCGTTACCACCGAGCTGCTACCGTGCGACGGGTATAAATTGATCGTGATAAAGGTTCGCGATGCGCGATATATGATTGCGATTATCATAATAGTGCGGTAGACTCTGGCTCTTCGGTGCTGTTGGTGCTGGTGCTGGTGTCGCGCTTGTGACATTGACGGATCGTAGCGCGATCCTATATCGAATTAGAGCAGTCTCTGTTCTCGCTTCCGAAGGTTGCAAGCTAAATCAGTCACCATTGAGTACCACGAGGTATCGATGAAGAATTTATTATACTTTAATCTGATTCTATTGATTTTTTTTTCGCCTCCATTTTTTATTAGATAGTAGAGATGCTATCGGAGAGTTTGTTATCTCCGATGTCCCTCGAGGTAGCGAGTCTCGAATGCGATATTAATTGAGGCTCTTGGTTCAATGATGGAATTAATTGATCCGGTTCTCTTGGGCACAAGGAAAAATCTAGACGGTCCCTTGGGATCAATTCGCGGGGGAGTTTCCTTAGTAAGTGCATGGGGAGAGAGACGAGGGCTGAGACTAGCATCTCTTTTGTCGTGTGTCGTGTCCATCAATCATGAAAATATTCTCAAGTAAAATATGGAAGGTTCTATATGGAGATGTTATGCAAGCTAAGAGACCATTGGACGTAACGCAGGGTATACGTTGTTGGCTATCTCAAACGAGGATCTGGATGACTCTCTTCGCCTTTGCCTCTTTCCCTAGTCAAGCCAATAGTCCACGTGTAATCTCCGCGTGTAAGTCTAATGTAGTTCTACTTCTACATGAGATTTATCGAGTCTTTCCGCAGTTCCGCTCGTAAGTCCGCTTGAAATATCAATTCGTAATGCCACTGAAAGCGCCTTCCCATTTAAGGCGATTGTTCTCTTGAGCTTTATGGCGTTGGTCGTCTTTTCCGTGGGGTAAGGCGCCCGTCGGGTCCTTGACCCCGTTCGCGGCTTAGAACCAGGAATATTTGATGTTTCGAGCAGGATCAGAACTCCAATATCTGCCCAGCACTTTGGTCACAATGAAAAGTATACATTTGCATAAATGAATTTCGGTGAATATATAATTACAGTTTGGTACACAATACGGCCAAAGTCAACAGCTTCAAATTCAATGATCCAAGGGCACGCGCGCGCTTTCGGAACGAAGAGCATACGTGAAAAATGGGATCCAACCGCGGTGACAATGTCGTTTCTCATTTCTCAGCGCGCGGACGAGCGCGGGCGAACACGGTGCCCACGTTCGTGGGTAGATTGAATTAAACAAAGGATGAAATTGAATTAAACGCGGCGCGACGTCGTGCAACGTGTTGCGTGCATTCGCGGATGAAGCGCGTAGTCCGTTCAGTCGAGGCAGAGTGCGACACAGTATGCCGTCGACAGTCAACATCAAGAACCACGAGCACTGCTGATTGGATCTAATCCGTTTAATTCGGAGAATGAGTTTCAGTGGACCATTTTAATTCGAGCGTGCTGCCATCCCGTCGCTCTCGTACCCGTCGAGTGCCTCTCTTAAAGTTCGCCCTCCTATTGCAAATCTCACTCTTTACTTCCTTTTCTTATGTTACTCTCTCCAAGCTATCGATCCGATTGGCCTCTGTTGGTCCAACGCTCGCTGCAACGTGCTTATTGAGACCAAGAGACTCGAAGCGCGTCCAGTTTAACGAGCGACCGCTGTCCGAACCTGGTAAACACTGCTCCGAGATACGGAAATGCTGTTGACTATATTCCCTACGAGGGTCGATAGTCGTCCAATCGACAGCGTAGTAGAAGTTAACGAGCGAGAGATACTGCTCCAGAGACGCTGCCTCCCGGCTCCTCTACGCGCATCGAATGCGAACCGATCGAGATACATTTCGCGCGGAATGCTAGTTGTCCAAGTCTCTATTCTCTTTGAATTTCTTTCCTGAGTCAGTTTTTTGCGCTGAGCATTCTGAGATTGATGCTGGTGGCGTTGCGTAACGCATCGCGTGCGTTGGTAGCACGGTGAATCGCGGTTTGTTGAACAGTGACCGTGGTCAGGAAAAAACCGCTCGGATTTCTCTTTTGAAAGAACCGCCGCGTTAAAAGTCCAGGGAAATAGTGTCAGCCAGCCGCTTTCAAGGCGAGGATCGTATAGCTTTTTTTTTCCTGTTCAGGGCGCGACCATGGCCGGGTTGCTACTCTGGATTTTCCAGCTGCGATTTTCTAGGCTCCATAAAATATGTAGAGGCGATTTTCGTGGTCCCTGCGGCCCTGACCAAGATTTCGGTTCAAGTCACTTGACTGACTTTTCTTTTCTCTTTGCATTCAGGATTTTTCCATCTTCATTATCTATGAAGTCCAGATTTTGAAGTTGAATAGCAGTGTATATGTCGACACTATTTTATCGCCTTTCGTAGTCTCCTTCACCTATTCCTCGAATTTAATTAGCTAAGAAGAATTAGTGTCCAATTATTTAACTGGTAGTTTAGTTGACTTTGATTAATTGAGCCCCTTTATAATGTTGGTCGTACAGAGAGATCAAAGGTGCACATGACTAATTAAATTCAACGGGCATTACCACCATCGTCTCGCATCTCTTATTGCCTCGTTGATCATTTCTACGGGTTCTCCCACCTCTTCCTTGATCAGGGAAGGGTTTCTCCGATGCAAATCCATTTCAGCATTTCGGTCGGTTTCGAGCATCTATCGATCTGCATGAGCTTTGCGGTAAAGGTTCGGCTACGCAGGTATCGAAACAGCCTGCTGCTGTCCTATGGGGTTCCATGCTTCGCTGCTCACGTGACTCACACCAAATATACATGAGGACTCCTCTTCCGCTAGGTGCAGTCAAATATGTGCATACAAAAGAGCCGAATCTTATCATCGAATATTACTAAGGTTGAATCGAAGATATTAAAATTGCAAGAGACTCTGAATATCGTCCATGAAAATCCTGGTTCTGATTTAACCGACCAGCCCGTCAAGATTGTACTAAAACTCAAGTGAAATCGATTAAAATCACTCCATCTTCCAAATGATTATATCATAAATTATTTCCTGATTTCACTGAAAGTTTCATCCGCGAACGAAGAGTAGAGTTGCAATTCTGGAAATATTTGACGGCTATGAAGATTTCAATGAAAAGCGACCAAGTCAACTGTAAATGACTTCTGTCAGTCAACGATCGAGCGGACAGATGCCAACTTGATACGAAAAACGTCAAGAGCTGACTGTCTCGCAGCACAGTCTATTATGTAGTTGCCAGACAGAGGGTCGTGTATGAAAATTTCAGAAAGGGGATTGGGCGTGCAGTGGTCAGACTGACGGGTCCGCGTCAAGCCAAGTTTCACTACTCGTATCGACAGATTGCGGTCCATCCCGTAGAGGTGTGCGTGGTAGCGACTATAGGCAGGGCTCGAGAGACTGAGCAGCCAGCGAGACTAAATTGCAATTACATTTTCACGATGACCCTCCAAGGTTGTGGCCCGCCGCGGAATAGCCAGGAGGCCGTTGCCACTAGCCAGCTGGTATTTAAATTGCGCTCGAAAATGTGCGTTGCCTCATCGTCTATTGCATTATTGCACCGGTAAGTGCGCTCTCGCGTGCTACTGCTCGCTCCTCTGTCACTTTATCAATCCATTCTCTCGTATTGCGTTTTTTTTCCCTACAAAACGGATGCATTGACGAAAATATGTGGGAAACACTCCCCTGTTGCGGCGAATTGCGATTTCGAGGAACAGGGCTGGGGTTAAACTGCTGTTGCTGTTGCACGTCAATTAAAAATATCAGATTTATATTTAATAATTCATTTTTATGGATACTACTTCTAGAAGATCGTATTATTTACTGGGTCATTGAAATTATTTCTGCAGAGTCGAAATATTCTAGTGAATAAAGGAAATGTTATACTTTTAAATTCCAACTTTCACAAACGTTCTCTGCAGTCCCATTGTATCCATTTTAATTGCACGAGGTTATTGTAATACTTCAGATCAATGTTCGCGGATGAAAGAGGTTCACGAACCGCGGAGGTGGGGCGATTGTGCGAATGTCAGAGGAAAACGAGAGCACTTGACCTCTCGATTGTCTCGATCTCTGAATTAAGGGCGCTGGGTCACGAAATACAAGGCGCTTGACGTGCAAATGCATTTCGACCCTTCGCAAATTTAATTCCGCCTTTCAAAGGTTTGCTTTGGAATTAAACTCCAAGGGCTTCTGTTTACCAGCCTCGACGCGGTATTTTTGCAAACTACCCTTTGTCAACTTGTCACTCATAGTGTTTATTTTGATGAAGCAGAATAAGGTGTATGTGTATTGTGTTTTGATATTCCAAAGCATTTGCACAGAGTCGCGGAGTCTGACAATTTTCCTTGCAATTATTTGTCTGGCGAAGGAAGTAATTGGATCGAAGGCAGTCGAGGCATAACTCCCAAGAGACTTGCCTCTGACGTTTCTGATCTACTCGTATTTCGCTCCGCTAGTCTCCAACGTAACTCGCAAGGAGAATGTTGCATTTCTTACCTACGAGAATGTACATTATCACAGAAAAACAAGCGATTATTATTTTCCAGAATTTATTGGACCAACTACAAGTAAGATATATTTAGAACTGGATCAAGTACATTTTTTATTTTTTTTTGCTCCTAGTCTATGTGTAGCGAGGATACAAAAAAACGAAAGACGAGAATTTTCGATGAAAAGCATGTGTGTAAAGGCAATACGTGAAACCCAGAAGTCCATCGAATCTTTCCAACGTTGTCTCGTGTATACATGGATGTATACGGTTGGTGGTAGTCGTTGTCGTGTCGTAGGGCGAAACTTTATCGGATGTCTTCTCCACGTTCAATATTGACTCAGCGAAAGTGCCTCCGGATGGAAACCTTCTAATTTTCCGGGCTCCGATTCCGTGATGCAATGCAAATACAGGAGGCATCTTGAGGCGGGGTTTCAGAACGCATCGAGCGTATCCCCATGTCGCGCGAAATCCGAAATTCATGTTTCGCGTCGCTGCTAATGACGATCCACCAACGCGCGTTCATATCAATTATTGCGTAAGCTAAAACTCCTTACTCGCCAATTGCACCACTCGTTTTTTAACCGTAAAGCCTGTTGAAATCTACCAGCGGATTTCACTGGATAAACCATTCGAGGCATGAATATTGAAACTGAAATATTGATAAGTGAGACAAGCTCGACTGGATTTCGAGTACAAAATATGTGATTCGGAGAGGAATCATGAAAAACACCAGCGCAATAAACGGATATATGGTTTCCATAATTCTGTCATCATAACATTACGATAAGTCTTTCAATTTTTTTTTTAACTGTCAATATTCACGGTAAAAATTGACACTCAATTACCCTGTGAGACTTACAAAGCGGTAATCGTCGGTGATGTTTGAGACGATCTTATCTACCGGTAGATTAATCTTAATAACTGTGCCTTTAATGAATTAGATTTAACCAGGCTGCAATCTTCGGTGCTCTCGAGCTGTAATTAACGCGTCGAATATTTCATGCGGCTCTGCGTGAGCAGCCAGTTATTAAACGAGGATGTAAAACGAAGAGAGGAGAGAGAAGCTACGATCACGCGACAAAAGTTTCTTTTTACTGACCACTATCCTTTTTGTTTGTCTTTCAGCTGCTTAACTCCCTGGCGACCGATTTGGACTGCATGCTGAGTGAGCTCTGCACGACCCCGGATTCCTACGAACGGTGAGTGCTTCCTCTCCTTTCTATTCCTTCACATTTTTCGGTCGACTACCGGTTAAGAAAAAACAGAATCTTAATCCAATTACATCCATTGTTTCTTTCATCATCGATTCATTTATTCTTTCGAAAATCCAATATTTCAGATTTCGACTTTCGACGAGTCAAACGAAAGCTTCAATTTGATTTTGTTACCGGCATTGTTATTTCTTTCGTTGCACAATTGCATTGGGATTTCCGGTCACATATCGAATGCAATAACATAGCGTTTTCCGGAATTTCGCCAGTCAAATAAAATTGTATTTTACTAGCGAAATTCACGTGAACCAGAGAATACATAAATATTGCATAAATCGATGATATTCTAATGAGACTGACGGCGACTACGATATTGCGATGCAGTGTATCGAAAATTACTGGATACATATTCCATACACATATGTATAGCGTACAGAAAAATTAGAAGGGACAGAAGCGACGACAAGATCGCTGTACGACATCGTTCTCGCGTGGCCATGACCAAATCATTAATTTCAGTAATTTACGATGGAAATCTACTGGTCGGCCGGTGGGTGCACGCATGCAGAATAATTTTCATATCGTAAGGCAAGCCTCCCTCGTGATCTATGGGAGTCTACCTTTTGCCTACAATATCTACCCAGTTATATGGGACATTCTATAACGGGTGGGTTGCTCGAATGCGAATATCAGTCGGAATAGTTGGAACGATAACGGTATCGCTATTCAAAGTTCTTCTACGAAACTCGAGTAGATTTTACTTCGACTTGCCACGAGTAATATTTTTCTTCTGTGACAGTGGAAGAACGCACTGAGATAAGAATTTATGGGGCATCGTTCGCGAGACGCCCTCTTCCTGTGTCGTTCGTTTTCATTAGGTGTACGTATCTTTGCTCCGTTGAGGGTCACCCGATATATGAAATACGCGATTAAGGATACATCCGACGCGCTATGTACACCGTAAGATATCCTATGTACACCGCGTGGGGTTAAGCCTTAAGATTTAACATCCCGAGACGCATTATATTCACCGCGAGAAGATGAACGACATTTTCTTGAAAGGCCGCTTAATTTCAATGGGAAATCAGAGGGGTCGCCGTTCCTCCTTCTCGCTCTTTATCTCAAGCGCCCAAGGCGCCAAGAATCTCAAGATTCTGCGTTTAAAGAGAACAGCAAGCCGAAGTTGTTAGAATCTACAGTCTCAAATTCTCCTAATTTTTACAAAACGAATTCTTCAATATTCTTGAAAGTTTGCTATTTTTCGATATTGGGGCAATTTGTTTTCTTTCGAAATGTAACTGATATATGGGCAGATCTTCCGGCTGCAAGTTGCTGAAGTAGGAACGGCTGATTCATAGTGTTATAAAACCTTATAACGAGGCCGCGAGAGGTTTATTGTGCGACGATACTTTGCTCGAGAAAGGAGGAACGCCAGGCAGCTGGCAACCCGGAGCAATTACGCATAATATTATGACGCTAATCTGAAGCATGTGTCTTGAATTGGGTCATTTGTTTGCCGCGCGATGCTAATTCCGGGGGTATCTAATACCGCGTATACAATCCATTGTCGGATCCAGACGCTCGCCAGAATTGCACTCCTCCCAATTGACAATAATCATGATAGTTTTTCTCGAGCCTTCCCCACGAAATTAACGTCAGGAAATTAGCTGGAAATCTTGGTGTATCTTGGACTCTCGACTACGAGTAATTCTCAAGGCAGTGACTCTTCCGATCTTCGAGACAACGTTCAAAGAACCAGTTGATTTACGATGCGAACAAGAGAGAACCGACGGTCTCCCGTCATTAATCATAAACCGAGCGAAAACTCATTTAAAGTAGATCACATTTTGCGAGTACAACTTCATACCAGTGATGAAGCACAGTGGGTCCTTTATTTGCGAGATCCACGAGGAACATTGCAGTGTAGTTTCATGGCCTCTCCTCGGTGCGTTTCATTAGTGCAGGAAACACTTGCTAGCCCTTGTAGAAGTTGGCTAGCAGCAATCCACGCGACTTTTCTGTTTACTCTTAATTCTAAGCTGGAAAAAGGGCTACTCGAGTATGCTATTCATGAGGAACTTTTATAATCTATCAAGATAGCCATCTGCTGCTTTGGCTCTCTTGCTTTTCTCTCTGTCTCGTGAGTTTCCTCCAGAGTTTGGGCACTTCCCCAAATTGTGAACGGCTAGCAATAAATCCATGGACCGGCGAGGTACCTCCGTGCTCCTTAACCGAGCCCAAGACGATAATCGATACGGAAAAGAAGTCTTCTTGGATTAGGTTCTCCGCGAAAATCACGGCAGACGTTTGACGTTTAGCTTCGCCCTGCGATAAACTTGTCGAGAAGTTAATTAAATATTGACGTGAAATACATTGTTTCCTAATAAATTACCTAAAACTTATTCAATCTGAATTTTTACAAAATCTTCTTTCAGTCTCTGTTAACGATTACTTTGTTTTTGCCAATAGTGAAATTGAGACTAAAGAAACCTTATACTTTATGGTCAGCTCTATAGTCTATTTCCTGGATATTCAAATTGTTACGAGATTCTATTATTCCAGTTCTAACAACACGCTGACGTTTTCCAACTGCTTTGACAGTCGAAATCCCGTAGACGAAACATTTGGTTCTCGATGACAAAGCTCGTTTGATATCATTTTAATTAAATGTCAGTGACTGAGTCGACCCCATCGAAAACGGTTCTCGCCCCCGTTATTTTCCGCTAACCAAGTAACGTAATGGAAAGTAGGCAAAGGCCGACGAGCAAAGAGACAAAGGTGTACGCGAAACAAGAGAGCAGGAGTGTGGTGTAATAAAAATTGCACGCACACGCTGGCGAGCGAGACGGCGCCACTGCTAGTTTATCGTGAAGCCATTCGAGGAAGAAGGAAAAGCAAAGCGAAGCGAATACCATGGCAAAGAGGACGCGAGGAGGTGTGAGGACATTTCCGAGCTGCGTACTGACAGACCGAACGAAGGAAAGGGAAAACTAGCAAGCCGAGTTTGATATCCGACGCGACGAGAAAAAATGGAAATTTCGTTTCACAGTCCTGCTATATTTGCGAGTAAAATGCCATCCATATTCCGTCCTTCCATATCAACGGAATGTTTCAGAGCGACTGGTAATGAGAGGGGCATTGTGTCTTCGCGAAACGGCATTTTTTTCTAGCCGTTATTTTTCGTGTCTGTAATTCAATCCATGACGAGCGGAGTCCCGTTTCACTTATTAATCGCTAACCCTTGTTGGTACAATTAAAGACGGTTCTCATATTTTACTTTAAAATTAAATTTTCTTGTATCTTCTTCTTCGCTTCTCTAAAACTTCTTCTTCGCTATCTTTTCGGGTGATATGAGTGCTCAGCATTAATTGGAATGATTCGTAGCTATTTAGGAATTCTTTCACTGGGAAATTCCATCAGCTGTAATTGTCAGATTTAGCCGGGTGCTCTGTGCCACAGAAATCGAAAGCTCGCTGATCAGAGCGACCTAGGTGTGAGCTGAAATATTCGAGTACAGATTCCAATCGGTAATTTAGCTGGTCTCTCGCAATGGTAGATTTTCGAGAGAGAGGGAGAGAGAGAGCGAAAGAGAGTTCCACGCCACTGTCAGTTTCAGCCCCCAACGAGGGGCTGCAAGCTGGAATTGAAATGAAATTCCGTCCCTAGGCCACAACCCCGCGCCTGAATTATTATCGGTCTGTAATCTTGCTAAAAAGTTGGCCCTCCGCTCGACTGCTCTAAAAAATCGCCATTCTTCTCGTGCCTGCGCCCACTTTCCTGTTTTCACTTTCGCTCGCGAGCCCTATCTCTTCCGGCAACGGTAATCCTCATTACCGATATAATTGACGGTGGTTCACATGAAAATTTTTCCCAGGCGATTCTTATTGTTAGTCGTAAGATTCACCCTCGCAAACTTATGCTTCCTCGAGTTTTTTGCCACTTCATTTTTATGATAAAATATTTAGTTATAATTACAACAGTAATTATAACTTATATAAATATAACTTTTTAGGGTTTTTGCTTAATCAATCGTCGGTTACAATAAAGTTAAAGATACATCGCGTAATAACTCCATTATTTGCTCAGGAAGGCAAAGATTGATGAAGTTACTAATTTCAGTGGGATTACGTAATCAATCTAGTGAGTGAATATTTACTAGGAAGTTAAAGTTCTGCTTGACGACTGAGAATCATAGGTTACGAACATGGTTCGCGGAGTTTGACAAATGCCATTTGGTATCCTTCTAGCATCGTCCGACTATCTCCCGCCGCCTAATGCGAATCTAATGCCCGACAGGATCTCACCCGCTCGATCCCATAAGAGGAAAGAGATATATTTTTCTCGCACAGCCAGCAATACTCACGATCGCCCGGCACGTTGGCCGCACGTATTAAAACCAGATTTACTGCGTTCGTGAAATCCTCGCTATGAGCAGAGTGCCGCTTAATGGATAAAAAGCTCTTGAAATATTCGTGCTCTATGTTCATCCGCGGGAAATATCCCCGTTAAAAATACACGTGGGTCGAGAGCTTGTCTCACAGAGAGATTGTGCAATTCGACTACAGGACAACCAACCGTAAAAGCATACTTTCATTATTCACTTCTTCCGAAAATAATCCACCGATGGCAGAATTTGCTAATCGATACTTTCGCGTTCCCATCGCAAAGCAACATCAAAAGGAACTCTCGAACAAAGAGGCTTATGCACTCTCATTCCGGTTCAGTTCTATTTCTCGTTCAAACACAGCAAGATAGTCACAGTTATCAGTGATAATTGTTGCAGTATTATCGTAAAAAAAAATCTCGATTATCGGATATCATTGATACCGCGAGGAGTGGCTTTCATCGTTGGTATGATTTATATTGCTTCGAGCGACCAGTTTCGAAATTACCGACGGCAACTTTGTAGACCAGCAATTTGTCGATCCCTGCCAATTTGCAGATCGTAGTTCGCACGAACACTGATTATTACCAACGGAGGCAATGGCCAGCCGATGAATCTCAAATTCACCCTGATTTATCAGTGGTACTGAAAAACCAGCACCCTTCTTCGTTCGCGTCAGTGAGACGCACCGGGTTACCTCGTTAATTCAGAGTCTGAAAGACTGGTGTCCGTGAGTGAGTGTTGGCAGGGGGGGGGGGGGGGGGTATATATATATATATGTGTGTGTGCGTACTTGTCTACATAATCATTAAGATAATCATCCGTGTCGGCCACCACGGTCGAGGGCACCGTAATCGATGTAGACCATAAATTGGATGCGCGCGGTTCCCCCAGGCTGCCACGGCACGCTCCTGTCTCCACATTCTCGTTCCTCCTCTTCGCGTCTTTCGATCTCACTCCCGATCGATAACGATCCCGCTCGCTTTTGATAATTGGTCCTAATCTCATTAATCATCGCGCATAGCTTGCGCATAGTTCGAGCGCCCCGCACTCCGTTTCTCTGGTATGCGGATACACTCGGTTGCTGCTCCTTTGGAACTCTGCCGTGGATTTTGGAATGGGAGCTTGCAATTTCGGGGAATCGGAAGCATCGCTAATTCGGGTGATTAATTGGAATGTCTTTGATAGTGAAACTTGGGTGGGTAGTTAGTGGTCGTACTAAGGTAGAAAGTATTTCATCATTTTAATACTTGTACATTCTGTAGTGTGGAAAATTTATCACCCCGATTTACCATATATTCCAATAATTTCATTTTGTTTTCTTTGTCTATTCTCGAAAGGAAATTAATATACAATTTAATTATGATCCGAGTTTCTTTATCGGATTCAACTCCAGCCAGAAGGAAATATTAAAGTTTTATTGATTTATTCGATCCCGGAATGGAAAGAATGGAATTCCGCGCAAGAATTGGAGCTCTTAGGGGTTCGAAAGGGATGACAGGGGTGAAGGTGGCTGTGCGCATTCCGGATCGAAGCGTAGCTGGTCGCAGTAGTCGGAATAGCGGAGGCGATCGAATTATCGGAGAAACACGATATAGGAGAGAAACGCACCGTGGGGATTCCCAAGGGTTGGTTTCTCCGGCTGGCACCGGATATCCCCCTGATTTCTGACGACTAACGCGAGTCTGATGTTTGCGAGGGGACGCAGTGCGCGACATGAGTGCGCGAACCGAGCGCACCCCTTACCCAGCCACCCCATATCGTTACCCATAGACAAAGGGTGCGCCACCGAAATACGTGCCCCTAGGCGCCGCTAATTCTGCCGATAATAGATTTCACCGTGTTCTCTTCCGGCTTCTACCAGATTTCTTCTCGATTCCGCTCGAGGCCCTTATCCTAAATTCACTATCTCGAGCAACTCCTGACTATGCTGACAAAGCACCGACGTTAATGCGAATATCTTCTTGTCGTCGATTTGAAATTTCCAAATTGAAAAAATCATTTATGATGGAGATCGATATGGGGTTCTTTATTGAATGAACTAGACATAATTCTATGTGTGATCGGTGGGTTGTTTTAAAGGGATGTTGAAGTGAGCGTATTAAAGAAGGGCGGCAACAGTGTTGATGATATGACAGTGACAAACGAGACTGCCACTCTCCCTGGAGATGCCATTAAAAATTGTCCCGTGGTCAAACGGCAATTTGTATTTTCGAGCAGGCTTAACGGTCTCGAGTGTGACTCGTCTCGACATCTCGCTTTCTCTATTCTCTTTTTCTTTGTTTCTCCCACTGCACGCGTTTATAGGAAATTGAGCCCTCAGACAGATCTGTCGGGCGTAGATACGTCCTGTGATTCACAGCCGGATCACGTAACACTCGAAATAAGCTCTGTGTGTTTTTTCAGGATTAACAAGGGACATTGCGCTTGCCATGCGATATTTATATATCTCTTCGGATGTCGAGCAACTGCACCGCATGACCTCTTAAATTCACTAGCGGGCCCTCGATTCCGTGTACCGAGGGGTGGAACGTAGGGTGAAACGAACGTGGCGCGCGTCACCAGAAATCTGGTAATTAATTAATTTCCGGAAACGTCAACTGCAGGTGGTGTACCGCTCGACGACGCGTGCACCACGCAAAAGGTGACGCTGGTACTTTGGCTGTCAGTAGTAGGGTGAGCGCGGGTGAACACCCATTCAATTACACTTGAATTCCGCGATCCTATTACTGTTACTATGCACACCGCCCTACAGATCCTCGCGTTCGCGGAAGCATTGCCTCCTACGCTTCGCACACCAATCCCCGCACCCTTCGAATGCTACTCGCAAAGCAAACCTCGTGAAAGTCAGCTTTCACTAACCCGTAGCGACACCTACTCTCATTATCGACGTACACGAACCCATAAAGTTACATTTAATACCACAAAATATTACCATTTTATCCATATTTCCTTTTCCATTAATCCAGTGATTTATCATAAACCAAAATTGTTTTGATTCTGTGCTTGATCGTGAGTCGTGAGTCAATGAGCGAAGAGAAACGGTACTCGAAGGGAGCTGGTAATTTTACAAAAGCTATTGAAAGACGGTAAATCGCAAGTGTCATAGAGTTGGTATAGACAGAGGCGAGGGTGTCTGCTTGGCGCTGTCTGAGGTCTTCTTTAGCGAGCCGCTAAAACTGTCAGCGGCAGACCCCCGCGGTCTCCCATAAATTCAGCTCGAACGATGCCTGGCTCGAAGATTTCGCAAGACGAATACTCCTAGGCGTGGTTATGTGCGCAAATAGATATAGCCAGGGTACATAGGACCATCCTGGTTCTACTCGCCAACCCTCTTGTCTTCCGTCTACTTGCTCCGCGCGTCCTTCACGCTCTCTTCAGACTGATGTTACACAGACATTAAGAGAGTAAATTTCAACGAAGAGAGTGCGCGAGAGGCAAAGAGAGGTCCTCCGTTCGTCAGAAATTCCTAACGCGCTGGTATTAGAGGGAATTAACTCTGAGCATAATTTGCTCGTATTTATTAAGCTGCCTGTTGTTTTCGGCAACGCGAGTATGATGAAGCTACTTTGCGGATAGAGCTTAAAGGCAAATGCGAAGGTGGATCCTGATTAATAGAGCAGTGTACTGCACGAAACTGTGGAGATGTGTGCTTGTTGAATAACGGATTATAACGTTGGATGAAATTATTTTCGTTTCCATGGTTCGTAGTTATATCGCCGAAAGCATTAATAACTGCGTTAATTCATATTCCAACTTTTTAAATATTTTATACGATGTATTAATTTCACATTTAAATGAGACTACTCATTTATGTTCTCCGGTTCGAAGATAAATGGCATAAAATATTCTTTCCTCTGGTCGAACGATCAGGAGCAATTAAAAGGGACATCAATTAACTGCTGAGAATCGCTGTCAATGCCGAGCTTAAAATCAATAAGCCATTAAAATTTAAGGGTCGCACGGAATTCTTTCGCACTTGATGAGCTAATAGACTGCAAAGATTAATGACGTGTCGGCCGCAGATAAATAATAAAAGAGTGTTACATCGGATTTTATCGAGAATTACGAGTAGTGCAGATACAAATTATCGTCGCCCGATATCGTTGTAATTCTAGTCAGGTTTACTTTCGAGAGTCGGTCTGCATTAATGGTCATGAGCAAACTCGACTTGCTCGATAAATTTCTTCTTTTCTTCTCGTTTCCAAGCGACTTGCTTCCACCCCCGCGTGAATTTAACTCTGCTTGCAGGAATTGTCGAGTTAGTTTCTCTAGTAGACTATGTCAGAGACTCGTCAAAGAGAAAACTGCGCTGTAGTTTAATTCGCTTCTTCTTTTACCTCTTCACTTAATTTTTAATATACTCAACTTTTGCGATTTCGCTGTCGCGTTTCTTTGCGAATAGACGCGCGCATGAATTAATTTAACGAAATTAGGTTGAGTAATTAGATATGTGCGCAAGGGGCTTTTCAACGTCAATACGCGTTCCTTTGTCCGAGTTACGTGCTAATTGAGCGCAGGATGTTCGTGGGCTAGATGCATGAACATATGCCAGTGGACAATGGGAAGCTCGCGTCTCTCGATTAAACTTTCCATTAAAATAAAAGCTTCTCGGCTGTGCAAGCTCGCGCGGGATGCTCTTGGTAGAAAAAGTTTCGAGCCAACTAGGGGATGGATGCTCTTTGTTCGAGGCTGGGTCCTCCACCCCAAAGCACCCTGCCTTCCGAAATGCCTGATTGTCCCTGTTTCCGTCGGGTGTTAACGAGACTAGCTTCATGAGGAGAAGAGCACGCTTAGGTTTATGCTGTGCATTGCTAACGTTTACCATGCAAAGATTCGCGACCCGTATTAGCGACTGATGTTGACCTCAGAACGTCGCCATGCAAAATGAAACTAATTCCCAGTGTTGCACGAGTATGAGAAAATATAATGTTAGAGAGAGAAAAAATGTCTCTTAGTTGCAAAAATGAAACAGAAAAAGTTAGTCAGCAGAATGAGTTCAATTCGGACGACGATTATAAAGAGGAGGAGCCATTGGATAGTTCGATAAGTCGTATCTCAGGATTCCAGTGAAAGGAGTAATTGGAACGATCGGTGAACAAACGCAGGTGCTTGCTGGAAAAGCTTCTGGCCGATTAGTGGAATGCCCATGGAACTAATCCAATGGGCCGAACTCATCTTCACTGGCCTTACTTCCTCACCTTTCGGTCGACATTCTTCTCTTTTTCTTCCCAACCAGCAATTTCCCACCAACAGTCCAGTTCCAATTTCGCTGCTTCTTTTATGGCGCTACTGCACGCATCGAGAGCGTGCAAGGAAAAGTGCTCGCGTGCGCAAAAAGTCCGCAGCTTTCTTCTTCGCCAACGACATGGAACGGGGAAAAAATGAACCTGGGGGACGCGACCACGACTGAGGTCACGATCGCGGCACTAAAGGATGAGTTATCGGTGTTATCGTTACGCTCGGATTCACGCGACACCCTCACCATTGTTGAATCTTCGACCGAGGGCTGCCGTGATTAACTCGACCTGTTCTTCTCTCTTTCTCTTTAGACTTTAGACAATCTCTTGGCCATTAACGCTCACAAGCTAAGTATCAATTTGATCCACTAAATGTTTCCCTCTGAATTATGGATCATTATACCTGAGGGTTCCTAATACTGAGAATTCGTAGTTCTCTATGTAAAGTGCATTCAAAGGACTAAAGAATCTTTTATGAGCTTCTGAAATAATGTCGAAAAAATCGGAGATCGGTATGCTCAATTTCATCCTTTATCGGCTCGTATATCAAGGGTGACGAGAATCGTTCGAGCGTTCGCCATTTTCATGTCGATTTTTATTGCCAAACTTGAAGAAGGTAATGTCAAGATTCTTTTACGGTATCCGTACCATCGCACGGTATACTTTTATAGTAACTTTGGCATTTGATGGCTGTTAGAACGGTTTCGAAAAGTGTCTCACCACGGATAAGGTCACCGTGTTATTTCGGCATTCCCATAAATGCATGAAACGGTAGTAAATCGAGCTGCCACGGAAGTAGCTTCCAACCGTCTCGCGTATATACATTATTTATAAGCCGAGTCGTACAGGGTAAAAAGTGCCTCTGGTTTCCACCACAATCTTCTCGCAATTGTAAATTGCTTTCTTGCGATTGTAAATGCGAAAGAAACGAAGGAAGGAGAAGTCATGTCTTAAGTATTTCAGTAGAACCTTTTTTTCTTTACTGATTTCATCGCGACTGATTTTTCTCCCCGCGACGAAGTCGGGATTTCCTCGTGTTCCTCTCTTTCCGAGCGAATACAAAGTTGAAGAGAAGCCGCGTTTCGCGGAGAGAGCAGAGCAACTCAATCGATACTAGCCCACCCTTGAATTATGCAGGCCGGCTTGGCCGGCAGGAAACGAACCATTTTCCTTTAAGGTCCCTCCACACGAGGTCTACCCTCGTAAACTCGTTCCGTTAAAGTTTCAGGAGAGCACGACAGCCCCGACTGCTCCGCGGCGCGACCGAGCGCAAATTAATAAAATACCGTGGGATCTGGGAATATTTAATCGCGCGAAATCGGCCCTGGGAAGCCGAGTGCTTCAATGAGCAACCATTCAGAAGAACAAAGCCACCCCTCGAAACCAACTCCACTCGAAAGTACACGGTGAATGGGCAATACTCGCCGCGAAAAAGTATCCGCCTGTTAGTCAGCCTCCCCAACCAGTTTTGTAACCAGATTCACTGTCGATACGAACAGCAGTAATTCGCGACGCGAATGGGAATACACCGGCTAAATAACAATTAGAACAATGCACGAATATTTTTCTTATTGATACTCTTACTTGGAAATCATTTTTTTATTTATCTCATCTCCCTGTCTCTATTACATTGTAACTCGAAAAAGATATTTCAGCATAAAAAATATTTGTAGGAATCGTATTCATATTTGAATAGTCAACAAAGTTACCACTATTGCGCTGAGAAATAATAAAAGCACAGAGTGCTCGCGAGACGTCAGAAACACCGGAGTTTCGAAATCACCTAGTATCGCGAATACATATTGTTTATTTGCCTTCGTCTATTCGCCGTTGCATCTATCTGGCAACAGGTGCGCGGCTGCAGACGACACTGACAATCGAATTGCTCGCGTAATCGTGCACATGCGTGAGTGGATGGCACATTTGCATTCGGCGTTTGCGGAATGTCAGAGCCCTTGGCGAATTTGCCCGCCAGAATTATCGGTGAGCCTTTCGTTCTCTCGATCCGTACACCAGGATCGTTTTGGACGTTTGCAGACAGCTCTGCATGGAATACTAATTCTGGCTTCAGCTACGAGGAACATAGGATCGTCAGTCGTTTTAATTACAGCGTCGACGTTGCTTTCCAATTTT
Organism: Trypoxylon attenuatum; assembly: GCA_963989405.1. Lineage (NCBI taxonomy): Eukaryota > Metazoa > Arthropoda > Insecta > Hymenoptera > Crabronidae > Trypoxylon > Trypoxylon attenuatum. Next base: position 4,467,419 of record OZ022488.1, on the reverse strand, counting down.
TATTCCGGCTTTTGACTTTTACGGGAAAATGCCGGGCTTGCGCGAAATCGATGAACAAATTGATTAGAATGCAAATTGCGATCACTGTCGAAGATTCTTTTATGTTAAATGTTGATATTAAACTTTTGAGACTTTCTCTGTTACTTTATTGACACAGGACTCTGAAAATTCAATCGAATGATATATTCCTGTGAATTGGAGAAGAGTTTTGCTAAGATCGAGAGCATGCGAAGGATGATCTTGGCGATGGAGCAGAAATTGCCTATTTAGTATAAAGTAACGGGGAGTGATACAGCCGCGAGAGAGGTTCTAGCAGCCGAGAAATTAAATTCAACGAAAGTAAATCGAGTTTACTCGCACCCCGGGACCAAAGGGTCTAACGAACCAAAAAATCACGTTGCTACTCGTCCGACAAGAAGAAGAAGGGCTCATCGACTAGCTAAGGAGGCTCCTTCATGGGTTGGTACACGAACATTTAAATGGAAATCCTGATTTGAATCTCTAACGGAAGGAAAGCCCTGATTTCACTGCCATGAGACGGCTCACAGCCATCCTTATCACTGTACTATGATCCTGAATTCTTAAATTTTCCCAGTCTTTACCGATAATTTACGAATAATAATAGAGCCAACTCAATTCAAAATAAGACATTGATTTTCCTATAGGAAATTGAAATTATAGGGTCTATTACCCAAAGTTTCCTTGTTGCCAATTCTGACGGTATTGGGGATAAGTTTTCTGACAAATTTGCCAATTTATTTCTGGCCCCGAAATCGTGAAATTTCGATCCCAACTGATGCCGCGTGCAGAGAAGGGCCAGGAGCTCGTTGTCACTGTAAAAGGGAGCGATTTTTTCTTCCGCGTTCGGTCTCCCCTTATCGTTCGCCCTAAACTCGCACTCTACTAGGGGGCTGAAAATTTTGGGGACGGCACCAGGTGTTTTCGTTGGTGCCGAGGCGATTTCGGTGCAAATTACCGAATTAGAAATTAGGTACCATGGGAAGTAACGAAGTCCTTCGGCTTGATGGATTTTGGACCCCCTCGAAGACCTACATGGGTCCTTTGACCCAGGAAAACAAAGTACAACTGCCTCATCGGTACTTCATACCAAACACTCTAAACCAGCTTGACGCATAGTTAATCCTTTTAGGACCGCGAGAAGAGTTTCTCACCAACTCATCCCGACCAAAATAACAAATCGCACGGGCTACCGTTCTACCGTGTCTCGCGTTCATATTCCACATGGCATCATTGCACGCGTCAAATTAACGTTGCGGGTTATTTTGTAAATTAAACCAGAAAATTAACGAACTGGTGGAAGAGTGAAAAGGGTTACGAGAATGTGCGGAGCCCGTGGAATCGATAATAAAAGCGTTGAATCGGGCGCGTCCGGTGGACTGTCGTTTCCATCTGCACGCGACTGGTCCGCTCGACTCTTTCAGAGAACCTATTTGCCTTCCCCCCGGAAACACCGTGGAAACAGCACGAAACACCTCGGTTCCTGACGAATTTCTTTCCAGTCGAATACTAATTGCGAGCTGCAGTCCATTGCATTCGCCTGCAGCTGACAGATCCGGCGCGACGTTCTATTAAACTTTCCATTACAGCGAGAGCACCCTCGCTCACTAAAGACTCTCTGTTATTTTTCCCAACGAGAATGGCTTACTCTTGGCGGATTGCGATCGGCCTATGCCGAGATTTATGCCTGTTTTTGGGAGGCTGATTTTCGCAATTTTTATCGCTCCAGTTTGCCGATAGTTTTATTTTCACTCGAATTTTCTACCCTAATGAAATTAGTGTAGCGCAATTTTCACGAGAACTAATGAGCAAGCAGGACGAAAACTGTCCAGAGTGTCGCACTCGCGAGGAGAAACTCCATAAGTAAACATATTCATCCGAGGCAGTTATGGGGCGTTGATTCTAGGCAATTAGAGAGAGCCATTAACGTGCGAGAACGTTAAATCCGCGTTAGCGCTCATTATCACGATCCCGCGGTCGAGGAATGGGGCGAAAAGTAAGAAACTTCTCTGTTAACGAGCACCTTGCTGCAGGTGCCTCCACGGATAGCAAACAGTGAAGAACACCAAGGCATGATTCTCCGGCGTATTCTTCGTAGAATTCGACTCATCGATAGTTGCTCAGTATTCGCGCTCGACACGCGGTTCGAGACAGAGAGAGAGAGAGCAAGAGAACGACAGAGAACAGCGGAGCTGGCAATGCGTAGGGTACGGAAAGGGGCGCAGAAAGGACCCAATGAAGCGCATTCGGCCGCACTCGCGAAAAGTTGGAAACAATGGCTAGGCTCTCCGCGACTGAAGGGTCGAACTTCTACCGGTGTTTCGAGCTGAATTGTGCGAACTTTTGGTTTGTTTCGCAGAGGACCCAGGGAATTTTGGATGGAAGCATCGCTCGAACGGCAGCCATTCAGTCGAAGCGACTGAGCGACACCAACGATGACGGGATTTGTATGCCGGTGTGGCTCTTCTCTTACTCAGCTCGCTGCATGCGCCCCAGACTGGGCAAACGAATACTAATTTGCGTGCTAAATGCACTAAACGATGTCTCGCTTTTACCGTGACGCTCTCGTTGAGAAAGCGTTTGACGACGATTATCATGGTATGTGGACTCCAAAAGTGACTTTTTGTCGTGCCACTTTCTAATAGAACAAAAATGACGACCTGATATGTGCAGACAATTGGATCAAGGACACACGACAGTTTATTTACCACAAGATTCCTGCTGTACTAATTATTGAGTAATATTGAAACGATACGGTATATGCAAGTGTACTATTAGTTCTGGAAATACACCATAGTCTACTACACGCGCCGATCACCTATGACCTCTCTGGTAGCCAGCCTCTTAATGCAGCTGAACATGTGTACATACATTCGAGTTGTAAATACACGTTAGTACACGGTATTCAAGCTTTAGCGAGTGGCACGGTCAATAATACTCACTTGAGTACACCCTCCAGGAGGAACATGAATCCACCGGATACACCGAAGAATTAAAGAAACGTTCTTGGCAAGAAGGAGCCAGGTTCATTCTGAAAGCCGCGAACAATGAGCTCCCGTGATGCAAAAGAACGAAAGCGTCAGATAAGAAGTTGAACTGCAAATCAACGCAGAGATATCGGGGTAAATGGAGAATTCAGTGGTCTGCACTAGTGAACGCATTAGGGGCTGCGAAAAGGGTGGGTCTGCGGGGGAGTGTTCGGGCGAGTAGGGTCGCTCTGAAAGCCGAATATCAGTCTGTGGATTGGAAGGAATTCGCGAGCATTTCGTTTTTTGCCCTCAGCATTCTCGACGCTGCCAGTTTTAAGCCGACCGAAAAAATCGGACGGTGTCGACGACCCTGCTAATTGCCTCGAGGAAAGGATTAATCGTGGTTCGCGGCTCGACTCAGCGCGCTACGCGGCCAGATGCAATTTGAGCCGCACTAAAACAAAGAGTTCTTCACCGCTCAACGTTCCGCAAACGTTTTATTAGAGCCTTTCTCTCCCTCTCGAAATGACAGGATACATCGCACCGGACAACGAATTCAACCACCAACAGAGTTTTACCTACCGATTAAAAAATAATTGTATCATTGCGGTGTCGCTAATTGTATCACTTTCGCACTAATTTTCCACGGCTGGTTATGATTCGTGCTCGGGAGAACCGAAGTGTGTTCGGGGTTAATAGGTCTCTGCGGAGTTCCAATCTTTTTCAGGTGAATAATTGACCGGGTCGAGGCGCGATAAATCCCGTTAGCATCGTAGCTCCGCGAAAGTTTGCCAGTGATTCCTGGCAGGAGTTTGAACGGAATAGTTCGCCCCAGCAGATTTTATCAAGCCGATAACATCGAGCATCAAACTTCTCCGCGAATTTAATTTCCCCAGCGTAACTGCGACCTGTTCCATAATAGCACGTTCTGATGAAATGCCTCACGCTGCTCGTGAACCCCACTGCCTCTCTTAATCACATTTACTCTTATTAATCGTAAAATTACGACGAGGGCACTGTATTTCAAGCGCGAGTGGTATTTAAAGTTCCAGGACAAAGTATTAATTCATTAGGTAGTCGCGGCGAGTTTTGCCAAGTAATTCTACACAGGTAAATGTCTGAGAGATAAGAGAGATCCCTGTCCAGATTAGGAGCGGAAAGAGCGCCGACAGTGGCAGCGTTCCTCTTGAGCGCAAACAGCGTGGAGCTGTCTCTCGTCTCCTGGTCTTCTGTATCTACGCGACAGCCTCCTTTTGGCTCTCATCCAAAAGACCTCGTCGGTTCTTCTCCAACTCGAGTCTGCCACCGTCTTCTCCGTCTTCGTTCCGCGCCTCGTCTAGCCCTACTCTGCGATTTGCAAATTATACTCTATTTCTGTTTTTGTCTAATGTTAGACGTCGAGTCGCGCGTACACCCTGACTTCAGAGTGCACTGTACCCGCGGCATTGTCCAATAACATATCGACGTGCGCGAGTTCTCCCTTTTACTCATCTTACCATCATTTCTTTAATACGTTTTCGGGAAAAAGTTCTCCTTTCTCCAGGATCGAGGTCGTGAGTTTCTCGATTGTTATTTTTCGATTTGCAACAACGGTACTATCGGTCGTACGATCTTTCCGCGAGTTCCAGGTATTCTTGCTTATAATACTTCGGCTGAAAGGTTTATAGTTCGCGATAACAATTCCGTAGGCATGTCGAGTGTTAATTACGTTCTTCCGGGAAGTTTATTCTTCGCTTCCTGCTGAAGTTCGCGAAGTGCCACCAACGAAAGTATCTTCGTCCCCACTTCATCATGCTCGAGGCAGCAGAATAAATTGTAAGGAGTCCAAGGAATTTCGAGGATACGATGCTGGTCTTGTTCGATGTGATTATTGGCCTCGCGGATTCGCGACGGAAAAGGTAAATATCGTTTTCCTTTCTTTCCCTCAAACGAGCTTCCGTTTCATCGCTTCCCCCTGTAGTATTATTTGGTGCTGCTGGAAGGTGAGAGCGATCGTAAAACTCATACGACTCGTGGAATCGCGCGGTAAAGTTACTCGAAGGGTATGATTACTCGAGAGGAACGCATATGCGGCCCGGAAGAGTGGCAGCGCGGTTTTATTAGGCAAAATGGGAGGCTTCCCGGTGGTTTGTTCGACAGGAAATGGAAAATAATACACTGGATCACGAGGAGGTATCTCGTTACGATATTATTTTAGAAGAGCTGTCTACCATTTATTGAAACGTGCAACCCGCAAAGTGCACGATTCTTGAAATCGAGCGATTGTGAAACTGTGAGTCTTAAATTCGACTAGTAAATCGATCTGGAACGTACTCCAATACATCTTAAGAAGTTTCTTAGCAAAGTTGGTCTACGTTATACCATACAAACGAAAAAGAGTTAACCTGTTCGCACGTAAGTCCCAACAAAGATACGGCGCGATGTAAACGCGAAATAAGTATGCTCATTAAAATCACTCGGAGAGTGCCGTTACATTGCAGCATACCCGCAATCTACGGGCATATGTGCCCGCTTAACGGTTCATAAAATCTCTTCAAATGCATAATTTATAATTATTGCCGTTCACCTGGGTGTCCTGAAGTCTCGCGCAATCTTATCGTCATTAAGAAGCGCGTTCTTCAAGCTTGCCGTAAAAATCTGACTTATAAAGCAGCCCCCAACGATAAGTCCCTCGTGAACAGACCACTTAACTAAGATTCATCGAGCATCTCGCAAAGGTGTTCGCAATATGGCTTGTCGAAATTCATAATTCGATTACCAAAAAAAGGTTGCGCAGAACGTTGGATATTGTGGAATGACGAAATCGTATTATTTGCATGTTGAGAGGTACTGGCGACAAGCTGGCATCGATAGGTACGTGTGAAAGTGCATACCAATTACGCGCGGGCGTGTGAGCGATCTGGCCAATAACGTCGCTTGGTCATGATCGCGTTACGTGCGTGGATATTATGTGTACACGAGTTACAGTGGCTTTGGTCGTCTAGCTTTCTCTCATCCTGTCTTTCTTACTCCTGCTTTCTCTCCCTGTCGCGAAGGCGGGCCTCTTCACTTCGAGGGTGCTGTCTCTTCGAAACCTGAAGGAGCCAGCACACATTGAGGATAGCTCGAGCCAAGACGCTCCTTGATTGAATTGCAACATATGAGGGAGTTCGAAGAAGCGAAGCAGCGAAGAGCATGCAGCCTTCAGTCACGCAACACGCGTGAGACTGGCACAAGACTTTCCTCCGAATGAAGATCAGAGTAAATGGGAAGTGCCAATAGTTAACGTTTAGCGTTTTTCATTCACGAAGGGAACAAGAAGTAGGAAATAGTACGAGTCTTCGAGAAGTCTTGAATATTGAATAGCAACATGGGCAAAGTGTCTTGAAGGAGAAGTTCGAAATCCTTTTGAAGTCTGGAGGTAAGATTGTGACATCCGGTGCGCGCAGCTTTAATCGACTCGAGCAAACTTTGCCCGGGGTTGTCCGAGGCAAGCACACCAGTCGATGGCGATTCTTCTCTTCATCTTCCACGCTCAATTTCCACCATTTATAAAAGCGCTCACTTTAGCGGCTTTTGGCGCCCGCTGGCCCCGCTAAAAATCGATTTCCCATGCCCATGCGACAATGAGAGAGGGTTGTGCCGCCACTGGCGCTCGCCAGAAGGGTTCTTCCTTCCTCCTTCTAGCTGGCGGGGCTTTTTTAACGTTGCTCCTTTTTCCCTTCGGTTATACACGAATGTGTACCGTTGTCGCGTTGTTCTCTCAGCGCTGCAGCAGCCAGCGTTGTAGCTAGCGTTGATTCACTCGAGCCCATCATCAAGTGCGTGTCTTTGTCACCGGTCACAATAGCAGCGCCAGCCACCCTTGGACCACCCTGACAATGCCGCGGGTACTGGCGGCTTCGACGCGCAGATGCACAATTCGCGATATCGCCGGAGCGACCAACCGATTCCGACCGGTACACTGCTGATAAACCGATACCAGCTTCGCAATCATGCGAACCTGATAAAACTGGCTGGTGCACCCGACTATGGCGTTGTTGTACCTGGTAATTAAACCACGTATGGTGGAGTAGTATTACTCTGCCAGAGGACTGTCTTGCAAAGATCGCTACAATGGAGAATGGAACATGCGATGATAATAGTTGATAGGAGTGATAGATGACGTAGGATAGGTAGCTTCGAATAGAATCCAATGCCGTATAAGACATCGATTTATTTATGACGATTCTTCCGAGGATTCATTTAGCATCGTGTGTTTGGCCTGTCGGATGCTCACTCGGACTTTCTCAGAACCGGAGGATACTCTTCCGCGACGGCTCCCGATATGATAATTATATCCAGTAATTCGCAGTTCTCGGTTAAATATATCTGTAGCAACGCGCTACCAGAGCGGAGATCATTATGCGAGGCGCGGAAGTCGTAGCGCGCGATGCGACAGTGAAAGAGGAGAGAGAGAGAGAAGGGTTATAGCGCGACAGGAATGATTCTCGCGCACTCATTTCGCAGGAGAGGGATTTTAATCAGAGACTCGTCCCGAACGGTACCGGTGTGTCGTTACAACGCGGCGGGAGTCGTGATTCTTTTTGTTATGAAACGAGGAAACGAGAAAGAAAAAGGGGGATGAAGAAGAAGAAGAAGAAGAAAGAGAGATAACATTACGAGGCTAGATTTCACTGGCGAGAAAATGCTTAGAGCGACTGGCATCATTGTCCTGACGTTATGAAGTGAAAAATGGAAGATAACGATTTTCGCGGTGGCCTACCTCGCAGTTTTCGGTCCGTTCCTCCCGCCACATTCCCTTCATACTTTCGACCTTAATCCCTGCCGACACTGGCCCCGTCTCGAAGGAGCTCGACTACTACCCGCGGAAGGGTGCCACCCCGCCATAAATTCGAGGGGCGACATTTTTTCTATATTAAGGCAGCCCTGCTTTCCGCGAGGAAAGATCGTCACTCGAGTTTGGGGGAGAGCACTTCTCGAAAACTGTTTTAGTGCTTGAGCGCACTCGCTTCGCGAATGAATCTCACGACTTCTTATAACGCTTTGCCCTTGCTGCAATCTACTGCTTGGCTGTGGTGAGTGCAGCACTACGTACTCACATAAAACTATCCGTTCTGCGAACACTGCGATATTGTGTAATGCTTCGCAATTCACTTTGCATGGAAAGCGCTTCGTTATCCTAACTTATTAAGGCCGTCTTTAATGGACAGAGAGTTAAGGGGTGAAAGGAAGGATCGTTGTGTTTCAGTCATTTTCAACCACAGTATTCCTATTTATGATTAATTAGCGTATACCACGAGACGAAGAAGGGAAAAAATCGTGAGAGGTACATACATTTGATGCGTGACTGGTAAAGCTAAGGCAGACGAACGAAACTGTGAGACATTGCCCCGACACGTAAAGTTTCATGAATCTTGGAGGTAGTTGCATGCGAGAGAAAGAGACTAGGAAAAAAGGTGGCGCTTGCACGAGCCGATTTATGGAGATTGTATATCATGGACCGCGGTGGATAATCCGTGATGCTTCTCGGAGATGAGGGCGCACGCAGACTTTCCCAGGAGGATTCTCGCCCCAGAAAGACGCGCGGTAGATACCTTCGCGATGCTGTAACACTATTGTTCGCGCGCGCGCGCCCACGTTACGAATAATTCACTCTTCCACCCTGACATTTTGCGCGTGACGGCCGACCCTGCTCGCGAAGAAATGAGACTCGACAGTTAAGAGACATCAGGATTCTCCAAGAAATTTAAAACCACGTTAATCGGCCTAGCCTTCATCCTTTTATTTACAATGAGCCTGAATCGCTCGCAAATCGGACCAAGTCCTTTATTTCCTATCGAGAAGTCGAACATCAATTTTCCATCGACATCTACATCGACGAGAATCACTTTGGTATTTATAGTTTCGTTTCTTGCGATTGGATTTAATTAATATCCCGCCCTAAGGAAGTGTCAAAATGAGTCAATATTTAATTACAGAACTGATTGTGTATTTAAGCCAACACCAACTTGGCGAATATACCGCGAAAAATGAATCTCACGGCTAATTGGAGGACAGATTTGCAAAAGGATTCCAAGCGGATCGTGTTTACGGCTCTCTAGCCGACCGGAAATCCGCGCTTAACCCACCGGGAACGTTATCAATGAGGCGATCCGGGTAATTCTATTAGGCGGTGCTGATGGGTGAAACCACCGACGTGAACGCATCGCTTTTATACCGACGATAAAAGACGTAAATATTACTGGTCAATGACGTCCCTTCGTGGTTAGCACGCTCTCTCTTGACGGTTTCCATTTGTGCCGCTCGTAAAATTAATTGTCCGTTCGCTCTGATCGCGATCCCCTTCCACCCTCGTGGCAGGAGGTTTCATTAGCTAATCGTTTAAAGCACCGGAGGTGCCTCGTGCCACTGTTCGTTCTACCGATGAAACCCACTGCGAAACTCCCAAGCAATTACACAGCTCTTCCCAGCTACTCTTCTTCCTTTTACGGCATCCTCGAACTCACCGGCGACCTGAGCCAACCTCAACTGCTACCCCTCGAACGCCACTGGAAAATCTACCTAACAAAAGTGATACTGTTCTACTGTAAAAGTAGACGAGTCATGCTAAAACATTTTGAGTGTAGGATAAGTGCAGGAAATGAGATATAATGTAACAGTTTGTCCGATCAGACTGGTTCACCTTTCTCTAATGACTATTCTAACGTCTGTGAGAGCAAACTAAATTAACTATCCTGATAGTCATTAATAATCAACCGTAGAATAATTCGCTGTCTCCAACAAAGTATTCGACCATACGATTGTTTGCTTTAGCCTAATTATTTATCCGACATTCTTGGGGTTGCATACGCAATAAGCATTGAACGAACGTCGTGAAAAATGACAGAAAACAGGAAGAGACTCATTCGCATAATTCATCCGCCATGCCTTCAAATAACACCGTATCAAGTAACACCGAATGACTATCAGTTTTAGTTGCAGCTTACGTAACCGCGCGTAACAATACAAATAATAATCTGCAATACGTCAGATTAATTGGGGGCTATTCGAGTTGGTAATTAGTTGGCATGCATGTGAGTATAGAAGAGGCATTTACATAAATCGCATAGCGGGTTTCCTCTTCTCAGACCCTTAGTCTCACTTTCCTTTTCTCGAAAGACAATGGACAACCATTAATTTTAATCCAGGATCATATCGAGCCACTGAAGGTAACGATTAATCGAGATAAAGAGCCAATTAATCGCGAACTGTCGCAGCGTAACCCGGTAATTAGTGGATATTCAAGTGGCATATAAAATAATAATAATTTTCAACGATACAGTTCACTCGCGATACGCGTCCAATTAATTATAGGTTCCAGCGAAATTGCTGGCTATTAATAAACGCGGTGGACTACTCTAGAATAGCATGCAGCCGAGCTATTTACATAATCCACAGACTCAGTCCATTCTTTGTGGGCACGCTACCCTCGGCTTTAATTGTTCAAATCATCCTTATTGTATATGTATACGAAATTTCCCTTCTAATTGAGCTAGGTGCGATGCACCTTGAGCAATGAGAGATCGCACGATTAATCTCGCTTCTTTCGCCCATCCGAGACCCACTGATTACAGCTCCGAGAGCATTATAACGCTCAATCTACCCTCCATAAATTCGACGGGACCGTCTGCGCGACTCTGCAACGTACCATTATGAGCAAGAAACCTTTTTTTCCCTGGGCCTCTCAGGGTCTCCTGCCGTCGCGCGAACCATGCGGCGTACGAGACGAAGAAAGCATTAGGCGATTCGAGTCGAACGCGGGGAAGGAAGCGCGAGGAAAATCGTTTATTGCGCCAAGGGAGCGCGACAGCTCCTCGTGAGCCATTAAGCTACGTCACATGGGATTCTCGTATAAACAAGTACGGAATATTTAAGGAATACCCTTCCTCGAAATCTTTAATATGAGGGAATATTGCCTGCCGCTCCTGAGTAGTCTGAGTGCTCGAGGGAATTGGAGTGCTCCTGGTATGGAGCACTCCTGATTCCATCGCGACCAAGACGAAAATGTTCGACTGAAGAATCGTCGCATTAGTCAGCAGTCGGAGAGGGCGTACTTGGTGAAATGATGCTCGATAGAAATGTGCAGTCACAATGGCGAAAGTAATTACACTCCGAACGATCAGACTTCGTGGTGGAAGTTAATGGAAAAACGAGACTAATTCGAACTGGACGAGATCGGCGAGAAAAATAAGGAGCCAAGAGCAAAAGGATCCATGGTGGTATCGCATAGGCGTGGAACCTCTAATTGCTTTCTCGGGACGATTAGCGAACAAAGAAGGTACAGTAGGACGGCTATTTGTGGAAGGCGACCAACTGGCCGAGAGGTTACGCTCGACCTTCACTCTCTCGCTGGCGGAGAACTCGGAGAACGGCTCCCGGTTTCTTGCGAAGGTTGCACCTTCCGTCTCCTTGCCTCCCCGAAAGGCTTCCTCGCCAGCCTTTACCAGCCATACGTCGCTCCACTCGTCCTCTCGATTTTTACCCTGGATCCTGTTCCTCGTCCTGCTCAGCGTCGAACGATACTTTCTACCTCCACGCTCGAATCAGCAAAATCCCTCGTGGATTTCCAGCGAAAACGCGTTGGAACCTATCGCGAGGATTATCCGATGCACATGCATCCAACGCATGCTTCGAGGCGACTGTTGAGTGGCTGATCACGATCGAAAGCTCGTGTGTTTAATGATTAATATTAATTAGTACGGAGACCACGCGCTGTCTGATAGATAGTTAGCATACCTCTCACCGCGCGAACTCCTGTCGATCGGTGAATTACATCACGTATTCCAATTGGGACCAAGCAGGAATTGCCTGTCTAGCAGAACTCACGCGATTTCAATACCGATATGCAATTACGATCTTGCGATTTTCATTGTTCTCGAGCGAAAGTCTGATGACTGTATTACAGTAATCAAGTGGTGTGACATTTCACTGTTGGCGATCATACCCGCTGTAATTTCATATTACTTCCAAGTTGAGTCAATGATTTTACTAAGAACACGAGCATCCGGACGTGGATTTCTCTTGTACGAAGGTTGAATCTTGAGGGTAACTTGAAAAATCACAGGACCCTTTCGAACTTTCTGTAACTTTGTACGTCGAAGAAAAGAGCTTTTGCAGCTCGATACTGCTTTTGACCGAGCTTCTGGATCTTCCATCGACAGCCGGGGTACCCTTCGCCGTTGGGCAAATCCAATTAGGAGAAGAACCTTCGCCTTGAATAAACCCCAGTGCCTCCTTTACAGACGTCTCGAATAATAGTCATAACTTCGTCGAACTCTGCGATGAACGCACCGAGAGAGCGCCACAATACCAGAAGAGGATGAGTCTCGAGTAGAAAGTAACATGTACTGTCCCTTTCTCTCTCTTTCTCTCTCTCTCTCTCTCGGTTATTCGTATCTCGCAGCAATCGCGCGATCATGTGTCGCAGTACATTCATACGCAGGACTGATGGACAAACGAGAAAGCACGGCAAATAGACGTCAAGTGGACAAACGCACAGTAATTACATAATAGGCGCAAATTATGTAGGCATGCAGAGCGACACGTTAGGAGGGGCATACGAGCGTTTCCGCCAGGTTAGAGAGCCTCTACGGAAATAAGAATGCGGCGGACACAAGCATTCCTAATTTCGAGGCTGTGTTGCAGGCTTGTAAGCAGTAACGAGCAAACAAAGCCAAGCGTCAGGGCCCGAAGATATATTACCTGGCCACGAAATTATCCTTTTAAATAAGGGCACTCGAGCTCTGCTCCACGAGTGGCGACTCCTTCGCTTACTCGAGCCCCTTTCCTTCTTAATTCATTTAATGACCCCTTAACGTTCAGCTTCCTGTCTTAAAGTAAATGAAACCGACTCAGCAGCGGCCTCTAGGTCGCTCGGTCGGTACTTCCTGCCAGTCAATAGACCGAAATACGTCCCTTTGGAAAAATCGAGTTGAGTGGTACCTGAATCTCAGGATTCTCTATCCAGGAGCAGGTACTTTTATGGTGGTTGGTTTCGGGCGAGTTGTCGACGCTGCGTTTGGCGAGGCCCCCACTGGTCCCTTAGCGAGATTATTCGGGGATTCGCGGAGGCAGGAATTCTCTCTCGCGGAGGCGTACCGGAATGTGATGTAAAAACGGCGACAGATAGGGTACCGAGACCGGGCGAGAGTAGTCGTTTTACATAAACGTATTAATCTTCGGGTTATTTTCGAGCGTGATACCTCTCGTTCGCCGTGTGGGCAATCGCGAACGTATGTACCTACGCAGATACATACCTGCCTCCCCCCCCCCCCTCGCGCGCGCGCGCACTTGTTGGGAAATTGTCCCGATTCGCCGCTCGACTCGCTGCTCGACTCGCTTTCTGCGGTACTACGAGTGCACATGTAGATGCTGGGATAATGCAGCTACCCTCCGTATACAGACCGACCGATGCATCACATAAACTGTACAGTGATGTTAATAGCGGTCATAAAGTGTGTATGCGTGTCCAAACGTATCCTAATGCCAAAGGTCAATCACTGTATCCTTTCTCAAATCTAGGCGGTTCGTGCACGATAGAAATAATCATTATCGCGTCTCTCGAACCGTGCCTTCCACGCTAAATTATTCATAGATACTCTCGAACTTAGTGTAAATAACCTCTTGCAGTAATCACCAAGCTGTATTTAACTACACAATTACTAAATGAGTAGATATAACTCAGGGTGAGAACATTTTTTTCCGAACGACGTAATCTAAATCAAATCAAACGTTTTATCTTTGATTCGTGTGTATTTCGAGACAGAGAATTTTAATCATTGCTTCGGAATGATTGAAGCGAAGCCTAGATAGTTGGAGTATTACATCGTGATTCAGGTATTGATTCGGACAGTAGAATCTAGGTTCCGTTGAAGCAGCCGGAATTGCTCCCGTTAACAAATCAGGATGCGCACCGAATACCGGTACTCGGTAGTACCGGCACATTTTCCGGGATTAGCGAGTTGATGCGCACGGCATTATGCATCGCGGGAGCGAGGGCTGCCGTTTGCGAGCAGGCAGCTCACGATAGCAGCGAGATTGCTATTGCTGCTGCTGATACTATTGCTACTGGTAAATACATACTTCCCCGTGACTATGAAAACGTCGGCGTGCCCCGCACGCGAGTCATTCGGCTGGAAATTCGCGGGTGCAATAATCTCGCACCTCGTGCCTCCGTGCCTGGTGCATGCCCTCGTTGCCAACGGCAACTAATGCGCGCTTTCCATCGTAATACCTTGCACCGTCCCCACCTCAAACTCTGGTTACTTTAATTGCGGTGATGGGTATTTCGCACACGCGTCGGATTATCCGTAATTCTGCTAACCATTTGCAATACCGTGCAATTGCTTTTATCTACCCATAGTGTGATTCCACCTGCTTCGCGATAAACCGATCGCGCTTTGTTCATAACGAGGGAGATTATTATCTGTTGAGGAATAACGGTGGCTGGGATTCAAAGATTTTACTGGAAGTGAGTGATCTATATTTGACCTGGTACTTTAGGGGATACATCGATCTTCGCGAAGAGGTGAGCGAGTCGCCCTCTTCGCTATTTCGAGATACACGAGCCTAGTTGTATTGTTCTGTCGAGTGAATACCAGACTCGAGGGATTTAGTCCGTTTTGCTCGGTTTGGCGGAAGTGTCCATTGGGATACTCGAGGATAGCATCTCACCGGCCAGACATTGTCGGTGCTTCGCTAAGACAGAAGCTTAATTGCATGTCCCCGGGCGTTTACGATTATTGAAAATATAGAGTGGTGTGGGTTTCGTCTGGTGTGTGGTCACTTATTCATTTCGGAGGCAAATTGAAGTTAAAGTGTTGATTGATTCATCAGTGGTCTGTGCACTGTTCGTTTCAATTATTTATAGATTCATAGTCATACCTTAGTTATTCTTCATCCGCCGCCTCTCCTCCTCCGATACCGAGCACTCAACTCTGATTGTATTTGCGATCGATCGATCGCGTCGGCTGCTCGCCTCGCCGGATATTTATCGCTCGATACTTTTTTTTTCTCTGTCGCATCGAAAAACGCGTCGGCGTATATATTGTCTGCGAGGCGTTGCTCGGCCGTGAAATTAAAAGGATTAAAATACCTGGCATTAATCATAGAGTTTTTCCTTGAACGAGCGCGCGGTATGTAGACTTTAAAGCCACGCGGCTCGACGTGACGTACCTGGAAAGCTTGCGATAAATTACGTTCTGCTATAGTGCCGTTGTGCGCTATGCGACCCTAGAATTTCCATCCGCTTACCATCCCAGATTTTTCGCGCGATTGGCAAAAGGTAATCTCCCACGTGTCTTGCCCGCGAATATTAACACTGAAAGAAAAATATTTTGCTACGACAGTTTCAGTAGAACTAACAAGTCGAGCGTCGCTCTAGGAATTGTCAATTCGGTGGCATAAAAACGTGTTGTCATTTTAATCCGCTCCGATAGTCGTGACGTTGCTAAGTGAGAGTGAATTTAGGAATTAGGTATCGGTACGATTAGTCAATGCAACCGCGGCCTTTGTAGTACGTGGCTGTCTTGAACCCGTAGAGCCGTGAAATCGAATTAAGCAAGGTGTAACAAGTGTAAATTTGCAGCAGTTTTACGGAACAGCGAGTTAGCGCGGTAGTAGTACCTTCGGTGCGGAAGTCTTACAAAAGCAGCAAACGGTTCCGCGATGGTTATGGGATTATTACTGCACCACACGACAGACATGGAAGAGGAGTTTAAAGAAGACACCCCGGCAAATACCGTGTCGCTTTAGAATTCCTCGAGCCACGTACTCAGGCCTTCCTCGTCGGCGGATTCTGAAGACGTGAATCAAAAGGAACAAATGTGGAAACTTCTCAAGGATGGCTCTAATAGACGCAGAACCAGCGAAGCGTTCAATACGGTGACCAGATGTAAAGATGGCCCACGGTCGAAAGTCGTAAAGTCCATTGTTCCGATGTTCTTGGACGTGCCACTCACCTACGACGTAGCTTGAAAAATATGACCCTCAGGATATAGATACCAGATGTGACAACTGGAATATCCCGGAACTCCCAAGTTTCGAACTGTTTGCGAACATAATAGAGCATGGAGCAATCTTCTAAAAACGTTCCAACTCGACGCATAAAGCATGATTTTAACAAGTCGTATTCAACGAGTGAAGAGGGCACAAGTTGAGTCACCGTGTAAGCTCCACTTCGCATTTATATATGCAGATTTTCGATCCTGAATAAATCATCGCGACGCAACACGCCAATCAGAGATACACGATCGAGCAGAGCCATGATTGGGCTTGCACCTTGGATAATTCATCGAACGCGATCGAGGAGCGAAGAAGAGTGGGAAGGAAAGAGGAAAGGAAAGAGGAAAGAGGAAAGGAATGAGGAAAGAAAAGAGGAATGAGAGTGTTCGAAGCCCGAATCCGCGGCATTGTCACCCCCACCTGGCCGCGACGCAGCTAAGTAGGCGTCCACAGCTCGACTTTGGCGTGCGCACTGGCGAGTGCAGTCGGCGAGAAGCGAGGGGCCAGGGGCACCGGGGCCCATGCACCGAAAGGAGTCAGGAACCGAGGAGCAGAACGCCAAGGCTCGCACGTATCGGGGAGGCGAGTGAGACGGGGGATTGGAACCTCTCCGGCTCCAAACTCACGATATTCCGGCTGGACTATAGGCGGCGCGTAAGCCGGCCCCGCAGCTAAAGTCCAGGGTGCAGCGGCGGCTATGCTGTTTAACTAACCTGGAGCCAGTCCATTCGCGGCCGCCAGCCAGGCAAGACATTCGAATCTCTTTGTCTGGCAGCCTCTGCATCTATAAATATTCTTCCCGGCGATTGGCGCCCGGAGACCCTTGCACTCGGGTGCATCGCTCGCTCCTCGAGTCAATTTCATCCCTCAATCCTCCCTGATAGACTACCCTCTTTGGTCCGCTCACAGTGCTACCGACTCTTGACCCGGGTCAAGGTCACCGGACGTTTCGTATTCGTCGAGATCAGTGCGCGCCGGTAGTGAAGATTCTCGGTTCAGTCGAGTGGGAAAATTAACAGGTGACTATCTGGTTCGGTGGGTGGATCGAGTGCTTCCGGTCGTGAACGGCACTGGGTGCCATCGAAAGAATGTTAATGCCGTGGAATCCAGAGTGCGAGAGCCCTTTCTCGCGATGGTGAAGGATCGTGAAGTGTACTTCGTCGGTCCTTGAAGCTACCTTGGCGAGTCCTCGGGGCGAGCGAGTTCTTCCATCGCGTGTGAAATGCAGATGATTCGTGCTCGAGATAAAGGGGTGCGGTGGTCAGGGAAAAGGAAACTCGAGATTGTGCGCGATAAGGTGGCAGGCGTTGGCGAAACTTTCCTGGAATAGAAAGACACAGCGAGAGCAAGCAAGGGACGTACGCTCGATTTACTCCTGATCGTGACTTCAGCGCTGATGACGTTTATCCTGGAAAATTGTGCCGCGGTTTCTCGAGGTGATTTCAAGATTCTCGTGGAATGCTACGAGCGACGAAGGTTTCTGCACATTCTTCCGGGGGTCGAAGGTGTTCGAGGAGGCATGAAAGTTGGCGCGGATGACCCAGACTCGTGAGCGATCGAGCATGAAATCAATTCGATGCGGAACGCCGTAAAGGAAAGCCGATTGGGCGCTGATCCGCCTTTAAACAATAAGCCATCCACCGCTTCCTCTTCTCTTCGACGAGCGATCAACGGAGCGCGAAGAGAAGATCATCGCCCGATTCGCTGGAAAAATACGAATTTGAGAATCTCCAGACGATTTTTGGCAAGCGATCACATTTATCGCCGCCTCCGATTTTCTTCAGTCTCTGCGCGTCGTGATCCACGGGCATTTCGGATCGATAATACTTATTGCGAGTCGTGATTCACCGAGTGAGTCGTGCTGGATCCTCGAGAGCAATCCTTTCGAGAAGATAGCCGTGGGTGATGCGCAGGGTCATCTCGAGGTCGGGTTCTCCTCGAAAATCATTATAAATATATTACCCAGCCCAAGGCCCGAGTCTTTAAGGCAGGCCACTCGAATCGCACCGAGCATCTGTCTGCCAAGAAGTGCACCGCTAGCTTTGGAAATTGAACCATTCTGGCACGGCGAACACTCTTCTCAGGCGCAGCGTCATCGACGCTACTTGTTGGACCAGACTTCATTGACGCCAATTAAACTCGGAACGAAGCTGACTAGCGGACGCGAGAAAAGCACGCCGCTCGCAACCGCACTCTTCACGCTCTTCATCGAGCAATCGACTCCACTTAACGCGCTTAGTAGTCGTTATACCACCTGCCAATGTCACTGACACGAAGATAGGCCTGGTGGTGAGCGGCTCGGCTATTTAAATCGTGAGACACTCTTCGGGAGCGCCGCTTTCAAAACAATCCTCGAGGCTCCTCGAGGACGGATACAAATAAACCTTGAGGCGATACTTATTCGACGCGTCTCGGTCGAGTCCCAATTGCGCGAATAGTGGCTCGGATGAAGGACCGCGGTAACAGTAGCCAAAGGCGATCGTTAAAACGGTGAATGTGCCATTCACAATGATTTTGGCGGTTCTTGGCTGGTGGCTCGCTGTCTCGAAGTAGAGGGATTGCCTCGAGCGTCGCGTCGTCGGGGCTTTTTCCCGGAGGGCAACCACTCGAGCGAAGCCAGAAGGTAAATATAAACGATCACGGACGGAAATAGATTGGTTCCGTGAATGCGATCAATCGTGGCAGATGAGCGGTAAAACGGAGGATCAAGTGGTTCATTTGGAAGACGGTAAATCAATGGGTTTCCCTGACCATCGACAAAGGGGAGGATGACTACAACCTATTGTTACTAACGTCACTCGCAGGAATCTTGAAGCGGTTGCATCGGATCACGCGACGAGGAACCCTCGGAGTAATGGCACGATCGATGGCGCCAAAGTGATCGTTCTCAAGAACCTAAACGTGACTGCACGACCTAGGAATACTTGGCGCGTTGTTAATAATCTTTCCACCTGACACCATTCATCACTCGAGTGAAAATCCTGAGCAGATGCGCCGCTGTGAAATTGCGAGCCGCGAGCAAGCGATTGCACTTAACCGCGGCTGTGGCGGCAGATTCGCGGCAAGGTGATTCCGACGAACAAGAACACGAGACATCGCGAAGAGAATGGATTGCACCATCCTGGGATAAACGGCGAATAAAAGATTCCTTGACACGGAAAGACGGGGGAGGGGAAACGAAAGAACGAGATGCGTGGAACCATAAAAAGTCGAGGGCTCCCAAAATAACTCGTTCTTTGCCCGGTGCAGAAGAGTTCCAGAAAGAGAAAGCCATTTCACTGAGATACCCTGACCACCGTCAAGAGAGGCCGCATCTCGGAACAAGGATGACGTCAAGTTTCACGGAGCGAACAAGCAGCAGAGTGTTCCTCGACGGTGTCAACGTTTGATCAACCAGTGCTCTCCTGGCCGTCGCCACCAAGAGCAGCAGGACCAAAAAAGAGGAACCAAAAGAGAGACCAAAAGAGAGAGGGCTTTGGACGACTGGGAAATATGGGCCCTAAATATAGCCAAAGGAATTTTCGCGGCATCCACGTGATGCAGTTCGTGGGCTTCGGCCGCTTCTCTTGCGATTTTGCTCGCTTTTCGTAGCAGCGTCTACCGATTTATGCGAAACGAGTGTAAGCCACCAACGTCTCGTTATTCCAAGGGGCGCCAAACGTCCTCACGCCATTCCCCATTTGAGCTTCACGCCAGTTTCGCGTAACGCGCCGCTGAATCACCCTTCTCGTCCGCTCGGTCTCCTCGTGGCCGCGTCTCGTCTATCGTCTAGTGTTAATCGATGTCCGGACCGTTCTCCTCTCGATAAGGCGATTCGCACGACGGCAACATGCTCATCACCAAGTACACGACGATCCTGCTACAAAGCACCAATCAACATCTGATCAGGTGAGTGCACGTAGACTCGAAATCCGACGGTGCAATGTCAACGCAATTGCTCCGTTTGTTTGTGAAACGATGCGCGCAAGCCCCGATGCGTCAGCGATTTCACGGGGCATTTATCATGGGACGAGGTATGCGCGATAAGGCTCTGGAAGCCGAAGAGATCGTGTATAACCCACGGACTTAATACACTCGCGACATTGTCGTACGACGTTGACATGGTATGTTCTATCTCTCGCGCAGAGTCTTCAGCTTGTTGTCGCGAACTCGAATTTATCTTGTCCGCTTCTACGAGCAGTGCGCCATACGGCTGGAATACAGTTGTCATTCGACAACTGTGAGGCGGCATCGGCTGACAATTACCGTTGATAATTAATAAGGAGGTTTAATGATAGCAGTGCGCCCTAATTGGGAGGTGGATTTAATTTCGACGATTAATTTCGGGGGATAATTGTGTTTTGGCGTGAGCAAAAGAGGAGAAGTAAAAGGAAAGTATCCGGAGAGAAGGGTGCCCGGAAGAATGATTCTTCTCGCGCAGCCAGCAGTTTCTTTGAATTCGCCCTGGGGACTTAGTATTCAGAAATCGTTCGATGCATATTTAAGCTCCGAATTGAAGTCGCACCGCGCTGTGCCGGTGGCTCCTTCCCATTTGGGGGATTATTAAATTCGCCGGAGGAAAATCTCCATGGAGTCGTGGCCCGATTCAAGGATCCCGTTGCGGTGAACCTGAAAGGATCGAAATTCCTTGTCGGAGACATGGAAGTAGGCTTGACTGCCGTCCGAAGTGTCTTTCGTGACCGCGAATTAATTCGATTTCTTTTCATCGGTACCACCACTCGTTTTCTACAAAAATGCTCACGCATAAAACGTGGCACATCTCGCCCTTAATCTTCTACCAACGATAATGGATCTAAGCCTCGTGATTTACGAAAGTACTTTTTTTTTATTAACCGCCACTTTTGCTCAAGAGGCTTTAACTTATTTCGGGATTGGTTCTCTGTTGGCCCTGAATTTCTTGAGTTTCCTTGTTCTGTCGCCCGCGGAGTAATCCTCGAAGAAGAACGGCTGGCAGGCCACCATTGTTGTCGGACCTTATTAGAGCGCGCTCCCGGATCTTCCTATCCGCTAAGCGTCAATATGACGCCCTTACCTACTTCCGTACTCTTATTATAACTTTCTTCCAAGAATACCGTGGCCTCCATGATCATCCTCATTCTCGAATAAACATGAGAATAAGTGCTGCCAGTTTTTTGTGCTGTACCTTCAACGGCCACTACCGTCTAAAGATTCGTCGATACCCACTGTGATCGGTAAATCTCTCTTTCCGGTGGACAGCGGCCACTCCGCGAGGGTTTCGCGAGGGTATATAGGCCGTCGGAGGCCACTAATGAAAGCGAAAAGGAATTTATCGACGATATAAATTGTCCTCAGCGTCGGACATCCGGCGACGCTTACGATCGATTCCTTCTTTCGGTTCTCTCGGTATTCTGTGACCGGTACGTGCGTCGCACCGACCGGAAGAAGAACGTATAAAAGGGAAGAAAAGGGAAGGAACGATAGGAAGAGAAGCTGGAAGGGACCGAGGAAAAAATGAATCGTGCCCTTTATTGGTTTTCCTCCCCTGACCGTGCTATCGAGACCGCGACTCTTCTCTCTCCCTTTCTACTCTTACGTCCGGTAGTCTTCTTTTTCCTTCTTCCCCCTTTCTCTCGATTCCGCGCTTTTGCTCCTGGCGAGGCACTCTCTTACCCTCGTTCGTGGGCGGGGAACCCGATACTCTGGTTTAATTAGGCGCGGGCTATCCTCGATCACAAGTGGCCGTGGCCAGCGGGCTAAGGGGAAACGGACGGCGCTGTACAGACGGACATTCTCGCGGTAGTAAACATAGGACGCCCTTAAAGGGAATCGATCCGCAAGATTGATCGAAATTATCCAGCAAGAGCTAACAAATAAACTAGCTCCGATTTATCAGTAATTAATTAGTTTGACTTACCTAATGCCCTAAACTAATTCTGACTAATTCACGAATTCCGCAATAAAATTATTTCGTCGTCGCTTTGCATGGTGCATATTGTTTCTGGCCCACCATTGCAGAGGTTTTCTAAAATCAGGCACCTTGTTGCGATGATTAGCTTGGAAGAGCGTTATCTAGCTGTTTTAGAGTTTCTAATAAAGTGCTTCGTTAGAAACTAGTAGCATATTAGCGCCTTTAAAGCGCTTCATCATGAGAAGCTCGACGATCGGAGGGATCTCGTGAAAAACCTCGATAGACTAGGGTGGCGAACCATCGACACGCACGCTTACGTACGGCGAATGTGCGTGCGTGTATCTTCTCTCGGGCCATAACGAGCCCTCGTTAGACTCGCCAGACGAGAGGAGCAAGGCCAAAGAGCCGCAGATCGGATATTCTATTTGGTGGCTGTTGGCTGACAAACGAGCAACTCGTGGATGTTCTTGGTCGTTGCACCAACGTCGCGCGGTTTCGTGAATACGATTACCGGACGGTCCACGTATCCTCCCTCTTATCGCGTCGTTTTCGCGTTCTAAGCCTCCGCGATGAAATACGGACCAGAGCTCATTTTCTATGGTAATTGCTTGGATACACCTCGCTGTCAGCCCCCGCGTTACATTGTTGCCGATGGAAATGATGAAGTTTAAACGCTCCTTCTGTTTGTTGTTCTCCAGATGATCATGTATGCTCATCAATCCCGCACTGTTTCCAAACAGGAAACTCGAACTTGGAATACAACCCCAGCGCAACCTATGTAATATCTCCACCGGAGGTGAATCGCTGTCGGCGTTGTAATCGATTCGTGTAATGAGCCACTTGAAATACCCCCGGATAGTTTCCTTATGCTAATTGGCGAATCGGTGGAGAAGAGGCGACGGCTATAAATTACTTTAAATCGTTTAGTACCGACAAGAATGTTATCGGTAACCCTTCGAGACAGCAAGTAACTCGGTAGCCAAGAGCTGTGATCGTACTTCAAGAGGCTCTTCGGTAGTTTGGTAGCCACTTAACACCTAACTGGCATCTAGAAGGTTTTACCAGGCATTAACACCCACTGGAACCACAAAGACGTTTTGTCACGGTCAGTATAGCCGCTCGAGGAAACAGGTTTAGATCTTCCCGCGACAAACCCCCATGCCGTAGTTATAGTGGTACTAGCTCGATCGGTGTTTAGAAGCCTGATGCGGCTATGGAAACCGATGCTAACGATCGTATACTTCCCAGCGGTACCGATACCTCTCGAGACGCGGTATATTCCCTTGGAAAGCAAGGTGTATCTGCATCAATAAGAAACTGGTCCATCCAGGATGCCTGGTCATTCTCGAAACGTCACGTACCGGAGTAGGGTCAAGTTCGAGTGAATGCACGTGTGCACGCGAATCTCACGGCTCTTATTACCGTCACTCTCAGCAGCAAGTACAATTACCTTGAACGAATAATCAGGCTCATAGATTCAGTTTCAATAATCTGCTGCATACAAATCTGACTGTAATAGCAGTTCCAATGGGGCATATCCAGTTGCGGTCTATTTTGACGCGTTTATTCCAAGGTCTACGCTCTACCTGGAGGCGCAGAGAGCGGCTTCCCCACACAGGAACGAACCCGCACGCGGCTGAACAGGATTCCCCAGAGAATTAATTTCCGCGCACGTAGTATCGATCGGTGCCGAGATTAGGCCGCTCCTCTTCGTCTCTCGCTCGCGCACACGTGTACCGTGGATGGCCGCGCGCATACGAAGATTAGCATTCGCGAAGAGAGTGCGGGAAAGAGAGAGAGAGAGAGAGAGAGAGAGAGAGTAGGCGAGTGGTCCGGTTAAAATAAGATCGTGGGAAGGGTAGTCGAGCGTGAAAAAAACTCCTCCACCCACGGGACAACGAGCGAGGAGGCCGAAAATGAAGAATATGCTAATAGAAACCGCCTCGTAAAAGGAGTGCGCCAGGATCTTATTCCGCGCTGGGCAGCCCGAGGAAAGTATCTCTCCGGGCAGTGGCACTTTTTCTTCCAGCTGGAAACAGGTTGCTGCCGCGTGCTCTGCGCTGCTCCCTACTGGAACCCAACGCTGAAGGCTGCTTTTAAAAAGAATCGCCTCCTCGATCGGCTACTCTCCTTCTTTACTCGCCGCGTCCCTTTCTCCGGCCTCCGCCACGCTTTCGAGCAGCCAGCATGGATTGTTGGAGCTCCTCGGCTCCAAAGCGATCCCTTCCGTTGATTTAACTCCGCGAGGGTTATGTCATTCAGGAGAGCATGGCCTGGGCCCCGCCTGCATCGTTGTCCCCGGGAACAATCGAACACTGCCCGCTTTGTCCCCCACGAGCGCCCTGAGCTCGAAACTCTACCGAGTACCGAGGAGTACGGGCGCCCATCGTGCCAACTGATTACTCCTAAAGGCCTGGGAGATCCCTGATAAACCGTCTACCAGGCCTCTGGCCGATACCTGTATCTTGACGCGCTCACTGCTCCTGATTATTCCTTCCTTTTTTCACTCTACCTTGCGACGAGTTTTTCTTACCGTCCAGATATTGTCGGACGAGTGATACGCGCAAGAAGGTTGCTGCCTCCTTCTGGCATCGCTCTTAAATTCACTACCGCTTTTGGACCGTGCATCCTTATCGCGATGGACGTCCGAGAGCGTAATTTTTTTACTCCGAGACTCAGATTCCCGTAATCGCATTACGGAAGTCGCTGATAAATTTGAGACTGTGCTCGGGATGGCAATAATTCTTTATTCCGCTTTAATCCCGAAGGGAGAGAGATTCGTAAAAAGGAGAGTATAATTTTATTTTGCGGTAGTACGAAATGAAATTGTTATCCGAATTACGGAAGCGGAGCTTTCTGGGTGGCAGGCTCCATTCAATAGCAGGATATATCGACTTCCATAAGTTAATTAGAAAGCAGCCCTGCAAAGGGAAGCCAAGTTAGCCGGTATTCTTAGAGCTGCACGAAAATTATAAGGAGAAAGTGGGTGGATAGATCCGACGATATAAATTTCAAGCCACGAATCTCCTTTTGAATTCTCTTGTAATGTCACCGACTTGAGTCGGTAGGCCAGGTTTCTATGGTCGCCAAGTCGGAGTCGGATTCAGAGTCCGCGGTGGAGGCTAGAGGAGGGTCGGGTGGCAGAGCCCGACCCCACATCGTTGCCAGCGATTCCAGGACGGCCGAGAGGAACTTTTATATTGCCGCAAATTGCTTGAGGCCGCAGCGCGTTTCTGCCCGACGTCGATGGTTACTTTTTAATTAAAAGTTTCGCCTTTAAAGTGCCTTACCCAGACGACCCTACATGATTTCGGGGTTGTTGCTTGGAAAAGAGACAAATCGCGCAGTTGGCCAGTTATACCTATGCATCGTTAACCCTCTGGAATTCTTTGCCAAATCGTAAGCCCCGTTATTGCGAAAATAAATTATTATCTCTAATCTCGTGCAAATAAAATCGTAATTGACACATTCAATTCCAATATTAACAAAATAGTTTGAGTGTACCGTTGATAGACCCGTCATAGATAGGATAGGAGAACAAAGGCGTTACGAGCTCGCGTACTAAGTGGAGTAATACTTAATTAATTCATTAAAGGGTACTGCCAGTGGTTTGGGGTCGTAGATGCGGCCCATTTTCATGATCTTCACAGGGATTCCCAGTCGTGTATTTTCAGCGTTGCTCTCGTTGGTTCTCGCTGGCAGATTCCCTGCGAGAGAGATACGTCCCCAGGGTGAGCAAGTCAGACACGGGCAAAAGCTCGCTATTAAGCCCACGGGATAAGGCCTGGCACTTCACTCGGTACCGCTCGCTAATTAAATTATTCCGAAAACGCGAGCTACGCAGACGCTCACGCACCCACTCCATTCCGCTTCCTTCCGCTCGACCGAGCAATACGCACGGCTCCTGGCCGTGTGTTTCTACCGATGGGACGAAAATCGTACTTCTCGCGGAAAGAGGAAAATCGTGTCCGCCAGCTGCCGAAAGACTTGTCCCGGAAAATCTGGCGTGTTTCGCGAACCAATACCGCTGCAAATGTTCTTTTTCAATTTCGAGAGAGAACGTGTTCCGGCTGTTAAGGTTGCTGCTGCTTCGTTCGAACCACGATTACCGTGTAATGGTTCTTCTTTGTAGAAGATTTCGTGGTTTCGTGTGAGTCTGTCTCACATCGTGTCGGTGTTTCTATATGTATATGTGTGTCATTTATTTCGCCCAACTTTGCTGCCTCGGTTAAATTAGGGAGAAAATTGGGGAGAAACTTTGGCTTTGACATGTATCCAGTGTGCATTATTAGAGATCATAAGTCGCGAGGTCAGATTGGCTTCTAACAAAGATTGATGCCACTTTTCGCAATCAGTTCGGATTTTATCCCAGACCCTGCTAAAAGAATTCGACTCTTTCGATATTTCAAAACGAATCTTTCCGCTCAATACTTGACGTCATGCTGGGACTTTCGGGATACTTCATCGGCGGAGCTTGTATAAAAGAGAGGCAATTACAGAATCCCTGAATCGTCGACTTCCGCGCGGAATGAAGGCGCATTAATGAAGAGACAGAGCAAAAAAGAGGAGGAGAAGAGAAGAAGAAAAGGAAATAAAACTCACGATTCGTCAGAGAAGTGAGGCTTACCCTCGTTTTTCAATACACCAGCATATTTTCTGATTCGAAAAGCAATCGGGAAAGACCAAAGGAGGAGCGTCCTCGCCACGGTCTACGTGACGTGACTTCCGGAAGCAGACTTTTTCTTGGAGTTTACCAAGGCTTCCTGTGAAACTTGACAAAGACGAAGCTCAAGATATGATGGATAACGCGAGCTTGAGGGATGGAATATGACCCCGATCTGGCGAAGAACAAATTGTTCGGCGGATACTACGAGCTCATGATGATTTGGCAGACGAAAGTACCAAAGGTACAGACCTTACCATCGCCGACAATTGGCACGATCGACGGAAATATACGCGGCGAAGGAACGAGCAGCTATTTGTCAGAGACCTGCGGGAGATTGCCTGCGGATAACGTGCTCGTAACGAATAGCCATCGATCCGCGAATTAACGAATGGCCACCGCTCGCTCCGTTGGATTCTTTTATTGCCGCGTTATTAATCGCAGATGTCGACATTTATATGGACCATTAAGTACGAATACCGAAATTCTCCGGCCGGACATTGAGACTGCATCATTCACTGCATTAGTGTATGTGCAGTAGACCAGTGTGGTTTACTAAACTACTGCATGATCCTAGTCAATATCTCTTGCTTATAAAATCCAGCAGTTTTTTACTTCATTCGCTGGAGCGGAGGTAAAATTACTGTACTTATTTATCGTGACTGTCAACATTAGTTCCACTTCCACTTAATTTCTTTACCCTTCGTGCCTAACAATTTCCGGAATTTAACATTGAATAGATTCAGTTATGTGAGGATGCAGGTGTTCAATGAAATACATTTGGCTCGATTCGTGACGCGTCACGTCAGCGTGAAGCTGCCGTTAGTGGCAGTGGAAAGAGATGTTACTAGTTGCGGTTAACCTGGTATAAAAGGTGACGTAAAACAGGAGGTAGTTCTTGTTTTCCTCGCGTGCTCGAAAGTCTGAGGACTTCTGCGAGAAAGTGAAGCGACGCATCGTCAATGACGCGTCGCGCCGGAGAAAATCGCTAATAGTCAGTTGGACGTGCACGCGATTACTCCTTGATACTATCTTCCACCGTGATAGAAACTAGAAACCGCGCGACGCCGATGGTCATAAATCTCCGTGAGCCATTTTCTCCATGATATTAATAACTACTCTAATTGGAGATGGCGAGGCTGTTACGAAGTACTGATTATATTCCCACTTTCGTTGCAGCCTTAACGAGCCGCTGCACGACGCGCCAACAACAATTAAGGTCGCGGAAAATGTGTATCGCATATTTTTTAAAAGAAAGCCTCTCTCGCGTATATTTCCGCGTTTCGCAAAACAGGTCGCGTAAATTCGGTGGAGAGAACATACATCCGATATACATACAGAGGATAGTGAGTTGCTCTCGCTTCCGGCGGCTTCGCATAATCATGCGGGACTGATTACTTAAGAGAAGCTCGCTCGTTCGCTCACTTCTCGCCGAGCCGCGCCGAGCGTTGTAATTCTCCGAGGGAGAACCCTTTTATATTCCAACCCGCCCGTTGAGGGGCTATCACGCGCCACCGAGCGAGAAAAACCCAGTGGAAACTCGCGAGTGGAAAAAGCCACCCGTGGAAAACCGAGCGTCCGGTTTTTCCGCGATCCGTTTACGGCCGATGGTCACAGTTGCGGAGGAGAGCACTCGGGCGAATTTTCGCGACACCGTTGCCTCGCCGATGTTGATCTGGAGGACCAAAAAGGATATACGAGCTGGAAGTTGTAATCCCACCGAATATACTATACTTGCCGTACCACCCGCCACGATGAACACTACGGATTCGCCGTATTTTTTTTCTCCTCTCGCGCGCTCCCAAGGAAGCTGAAATTCTTTCGAAAGTTTCCCAATAAACTTTCTTGGGAAAATGTTGCTCGGCGCACCTGAGCTACGTAGTGCCGCTCGTAATTTTGCTCGGTAGGACCGCTCGGTAAGTCTTGGATCGAGACGGTCTAGGTTCATGGCCCTCGGAAGCGGTTCTTACTCTGGGTTATGCGATACCAAATATCCCGGGGACACGCGTGACGGCGGTGGCGCGTGATTCATGTCGCGAGGGTTGCATTCTTTCGTTTGAGTAATGTTACGTTCCGTTGTTCGGGAGAAAAGTGATCGCGTCATTAGAATCCTGCTCGTAAAAGGGTGGTGGAATTACCGTAGCGTGTGCTTTCTAATTTTTTATCGATTCTTTTTATCAGATTCTTCTCTCGCTTTAGAATCTCTCTTGTCAGCCTTGAATAGGCTCAATTGCAGCGGAATGAAGATGTGCTTTTATCTGCCATTAATCGATCGGCAGATCGTGAAACGTGGGACGGTGATTCGTCCAATTTGAAAACGATGGAGTTCTAGTGACCATAAAACGGAGTTGCTGCAAATCCTCAGGGAGAGCAAAGCCAGGGGCATTGATTCGCAGTCGAATGAAAGGGAGCCAAGAGCCCTAGTCGCATATACGTAGATATATGTATTCGGGAGTTGCGAAAGGGCGCGCACTGGATTACGAAGAGAGAGCACCAAAGGGCCAATGCGTCGCGACTCGAGTAAGCGCGAGCAAGCATGGTCAAGGGCTTGCCCAAGAAAAGCTGAAGAAAGGTAGCGGAAGAGATTTGTGGCAGTGGCGCGTGGATTTTACTGCCACAAACTCGTTCATCTTTTTGCCCCTCTACTATCGCGAAAACCCTTCTTTCGAAAAAAAGCAATGCTTCGATACGACGCCACATCCGCTGCAGCTGCAAGAACGATGCTCCGTCACGCAAGAGAAACTCGGATCATTTTCGGCGAAACACGGTCTTCGCGGTAAATGAAGCACCGACGATTGGATCCGACATAAATTTCCATCTCGAGCTGTTGATACCAATCAGAAAGTATCCATTTCACCAAGAGATTATATTGAAGCATGTTGCGCCCTGTGAATCCTTTTTGCACCGCGTAGATACATAAATCAGTTGTCAGCCTCTATGGGAACACCACTACTGAACTTTGCATGAATCGCTCGCGTAGCAGCCAGAAGTATTATCCGTTTCCCATAACGATAGTTGCCCGTTCTCTCGCGTTCGATGCGGCAGCGAACTAGCAAACGACCTGGTGTTCGCTTTTTGCCAGTGTTCTCGCTACGTGACGCGATCTTATTTTACAGTTTCCCATTCCATCTGATCACTCCTCGCCCGCTTGCCCGTGACTCTCGCCCCGGAATTGGCTCCTTTCCTCGTCGTTATGACTCGCGTTTCCTTAGGTGCCATTAAATAGAAAATACGTCGGCGCCTCGAGATAATCAATGTCCATTGGCATTGCCACCGGATAAATAATGTATCGATGTGTTCTCCTCTACGGAATTTAAAGCTTCCGCGTCGTGAGGAAAATTGCTCTGAGAGAAACCTCTTGCCTCCTTCCAGTGGCTGTCTTATGCGCTCTCTTGCACAATGCAACCGGCGATAATCATAGATCCTCGTCGCAACTTTAACGCTCGCGGATTACACGTTCGAGAGCTCGAGACGACCTGTTTTTCTTTCATGCTTTCATTAGATCCTCACACCTAACTGGCCGCGTACTCCACCGTGCTATATTTAACTTTCCGTTCAGAAGTTTGGATTCTAGACCACGTTTCCCGTAAATTCTAGCTCAGGGTGAACAAATAAAAGACGAACAGTTTGCATGAGATATTAGATAAATTCACGCTTGTGCTATGGAAATTAACTCTACTGGATGGCACGTGGCCACCGAAAAAAAAAATCAAAACCACAAGTGTTTAACGCTTGAACGAAAGTGAAAGCTATTGCGTGCGTTTGCTCAGAGTTTGCATTTCGCTCACAGTATGGAACAGTGTTTTGCGGAACCGAGATAATTTCAGATGGAAAAAATTGTCGAAGGGATTTCGTAATCGCGACGGGTCTGCGAGCATTTCTCTGTGAGCACGTTGCTCTCGGTTCTCTCATTCCTGGGTGGAGAGAGCGACGATTCAAGTGATTGCGGTCGTCGATGCTATGGCTGGCAATTGTCTGGGTGCCATTTTTTGCAGGCGCGTCGAGACCCAACTACGCTGTTGCTGCTGTTCTGATTCCGAGAGAGTGATCGTAATTTACTCCCGTAACTGATGCTTCCATTCCCTGGGAAAATTCTTGGTTTATCGTGCCTCACCATAAACACGTCCAGAATTTAGGACAAAATTGAGATCGAGCAGAGTTGGGCACCGTGACAGACGGTTGACCTTTAGGAATCTCTCGCGATACTCGGCCAAGTGTCTCGTAAAGGAAATAGTGCGTGAGCCTCTCTTATGGGATCGTACGGGTTTCACGAGAATAAATTTCACGCAGAGAGTAATGATTAAAATTTATTGAGAAATGTTCAGGAAATACATAGAAATGTTTAAAATTTCTATGATATATTACTTTAGATGTAATTAGAATGAGAAGAGCATGAGTGGATGAACAAGAATGTGAAAGGGGATGAATTGGTAGCAGTGCGTACATCGAAGACTGAAAACCACCCATTGAGTATTTACGTTTTTCTATTTCCCCTGAATTCCTCAATGATGCAAAATAATGCGACGAGATTCGCATTGAAAAAAAGTACCGAGCTATCTCGGCTTTGCTTGTGCCTTGGAAGCGTGGTTAATTAAGAGACTGATGCAAACTGAAAGCTGCAGTGAACGGTAACGAGATTTGACGTAGAATCCCCGTAGCCTTCGTTCGCTGGACCAATTTGCGATCCAGATGACGAGCGGATTCAAAGCCCTGCCGCGCAATGCTGCCAGCCGACAGAGTTTCACCTGGCATGGTGTTCCCCTCCGCGTGACTAATTTGCATCCATAGTGACGAATAGAGAGCCAAAGCCTTTCCCTGGATATGTATCCTTCCGATATTCGATATACAGAGCCATGTATCTCACCTGTCGACACTTGTAGCATTGAGCCGACTCTCAATTAACTCGGCGTCTGATTAAAAAAGTATCTCGTCGATATTCCGCGGATTTATGCCTGTCTAGCTGCTCTCAGTTTGCCAGAAGCCTGGATTAAAATAAATATTTGGCAGCTCGGCAGATGGAAGGACAGCATGATTACATCAGAATTCTCGTGGCTCCTCGTCGAAGCGAGAAGCCCACAGTCTGTTGGATGACATAGTCGACAGTATACGTTCCGATACCCGGGGAGAATTTCGAATGAGTCACTCGGTGTTTGACTTGTCTTCGTATTTTTATCTTTCCAAACGGTAGGTGCACTCCGAAGCCCCTACTGTTGACGTGGATATTGAATGAGCGGTCAATGTCGACGCACTTGAAACTAATACCCAATGGACGAGAAAGATCGATGATGCGGGGATCCCTGTCACTTCTGAATTCCCTCATAATCGCTTTCTCATAAAAATATCAAATACATATACAAATGTATAAACGTTTAAAGGTGTTTACAAGAAACATCTAGAATTCGGAATTAGCTATGGATTAATTCAGCGCGACAAACCGAAGTAAAAATTTCCCATCTACTCAATTCAGAAGCTTCTGGAGAAAGAGTAGAAAACAGTTTAAAATCTCAATTACCACCTTCCGCAATACACTATTATTTCCAAGAATAAAATTCCCATCGATATTTCTTCGAAAGCAATGAAAAAGCTTGGTATTTAAGCGTCGAAGATCGAGGATTTAATCAGGGCTTATCCGAAAACTAGTCCCACTTTGCAAAATCGCCGGTTGTCAATAGAAGCCGAATGGGAGTTGGGGGTTGAAGGGTTGGGATGTAGGGTGCCTCCTAATTCAATGGTCGTAGGATGGTGGGCGCGTAGTAGAATAAGTCGCGTGCGCCTGCGCGCAATCCCCACCACCCTCGAGGGATAGGATAGCAGCCGGTGCGGTGTGCCTTGTCGGTGCCGGGTCTGTCTGGCTCCAGTCAGTCGAGTTTCAACGTGCCCGCGGGCGGTCGCGCGCGCGCAACCTCGCCCGCGATAGACACCCTCGTGTGCGTTTCTAGTCCGCGTTTCCTCTATAACCTACGGTCTACACCCTCGTCGCGAGTGTCAATCGACTGCGAAGCGTCGCTGGCTCGCTGATCCTCTTCCTTTGGATCGGATATAGTGGACAACTTACCACGTGATCAGAGGTATACGCCGCGAGAACGAGAGTGACGCTTCGGTCCATGGGGTCTGATACGTTTCCCATAGGGTTGGGGTTCGGTTGGAGTAATCATTGGGAGGGTTGGCAAAAAGGGGGCATTGCCATTGCCGTGAGCAGCTCCACTCGCACGAGTGCTGTCTTTCGTTGAGTGCGCTCACTGGATTTGTCCTCTCGGTGAGCCTTTGTTTCGCTTTGTTTCAAATCTGATTCTTGTTATTGTTTTGACGTTCGTCGTCGTCGACAGCGTGCTAGTCGTACAACGGGTGTTAGGATGATACACGCTTGTCGAGTAGCTCGCGATTACGGGATAGAGATCAGTAATTAACTCTTTGAGAAAAGTGGCTGATAGTGGGGTTCGATAACGATATCGCGAGCCATCGCATTATCGAGACGCCCGATGCGACATTAGCGTGATAATTCGCGTTGCATGCAACGCGGTTTCGTGTATCTTTTGCGCCGGCCGGGAAGAGCGAACGCGAGGAAAACAGGTCTGGAGTATCGGGTACCTGGTGAGCTCAAAGGCACGATATAATCTCTCCGAGCTATCTCGCGCAGCTGCCGGAGATAAAAGTAGTCGAAAACGCAGCGGGGAGACTCGAATTTTCCGGAATGCTGGCATCGCGTGCCACCCTGCGAACACCGACGATATTGGCATAGATGGAATTTCTTTGATACCAGGCCTGCGAATTGATCCGTCTCGATCGGATGTAACGTATTGCCTTTGTCGGTGGTACACGGGAAATTCACTTGCGATTCATGCGAAATTGGCCCACCGTGAACCCAGAGAAAGGGAAATCCTACTCTGGACCAAACGGCTTTCGGTACAGCTCTCAACGTATTCGCTCTTCTCATTGTATATTTAACGAAGCGTGCACTCGGTTACGAACGATTCTATGGCCCCATTGCGCTTCATTGTTCCGCGCGATTAATTATTTATCCACGCAGTCCGTGCACGTAGTGTGTTTCGCGCGGTCAAGCCGCGGTTAAGTACAACCCCATTGGCGTTAATAATTCGTCAAACCCCAGGAAAAATGTAGATTTGTTGCCGTCAACTAACTGACACGAGCACAAAGATCCTCGTTATTTATTTTCCCCGGAATCCACGTCGTGATTAATGCAGCTGTCCGTTTCATCCGGAGTTTCGTCCTTCGCCAGTGCGATATTCTGCATTCGTTCATTGACTTCGACCGACAAATGTTTAAGAAAAATGTTCTGGAGCGCAGATAGGGGTCAAGACAGGAGAAGCTGCATTCTCAAACTTCCCTTCGGGTATCGC
Organism: Trypoxylon attenuatum; assembly: GCA_963989405.1. NCBI lineage: Eukaryota > Metazoa > Arthropoda > Insecta > Hymenoptera > Crabronidae > Trypoxylon > Trypoxylon attenuatum. The sequence goes on along the minus strand of OZ022488.1, from coordinate 4,433,519 downwards.
GGATCGTGCACGGGTTCAATGATTCGATCGGTGACGTAGACCGGTGCGATGAAGTACGTCGGAAAACTCGCGATATCGGCCAGCTCGATAACGATAACTCGATCGCCACGGGCGTCGTGGGTGGCTTGAGGGAAACTTTCCCAGCTGTTGAGAGAGCACGTTGGGAGATTACCAGTAAGTGTGAATTATACGCGTGCTTTTTGCTCGGCCCGTGACTAATGGACCTTCGATTCGCCTTGCGAGTGCGTATCGCTACTCGCGGCAAATAACACGATTGCGATTCTCAGGATTATTCTCTTCTCCGGAAAGCCGTGACTGGTTTAACAAAAATCTGTGACGTCGATGATCATTGTGTTAAGAGTAACTTGTCGCCAGGGACTCAATGTTAGCTTGTCCACTGATTCGTAGTAATTAGGTCACGTCGGCAATTTTGCCTCCATTTCACAATCCATCGGTCTATTTTAACCTTAGACATTGGCTCAATGGGATAACACAGAGTAGCGATTCAGTGAGCATTCGGTCGACGACCACAAACCTCTTGTCGGAGCAATCAGTCGCGGAGACCGGTAGAGTCAATAAACTTGACCTTGCCACAGACATAAATAGTGGCGCTTGTTAAATTTTCGTTCCTACTCCAACTATCACTCTCGAAGGCCCGAGAGTCCCGGCGCTTCGAGACGAATCTTGCGAGGATCAAATTTAAGTGCGAAGCACTAAAAACCAAGCGCCGAGCATCCGGCAATCAAATTCATCCTGGGGTGGGGAAGATGAAAGGAGAGACAGCACTCGAGGGTTCGCGGGGTGTAAATATGTAGAGTTGCAAGTAACGATGCAACTGTACGTATTAACCTCGAGAATCCACCGCGTTTCTCGGCCAGCGTCGACGATATCGTGCTGCCGTGACTAGCACGTGCCACGATCGAGATAAATCACGAAGTTGATTCGCGCGAGAACTGTCCGTGAGGTGAAACGGTTCTCGGGATAGGTATCGGATAGGTATCGGGTCGAAAGGAGTCTTCGAGAACGCGGAAGGAGGCTTCGCCCACGACGAAGATGCTTCGGATCATCGCGAACGATTAGGCGATCGGCAGATAAGATCGATTTTTATTGCATCGATCGCTCGAGAACTAGGTCGCGTTTTTTTTTGCCGTGGAAATTTATTCAAGGACGCGAGAAAGAGGGACCCTCCAAGTTTCTGACCGATATCGCAGACCCCTCTTGTCACGTCTTCCTCGTCCGATCACATTTTTTTCCTCGAGAATGATATATATTCCTCGTGCCATTGTAACAACTTCGCAATCAAGAACAGACCAAGCGGGCGTGACTGTTCCTTAGCGATTACCGTGTCCCACAGACCCCCAAGAGACGAGGTCCTAAATATAACCGGAACGCCAAGGTGATGGTCGGTTCCATTTTTATGAATTTTAGCAAACACTCCGCTGACGTGCTAGCTACCCACAGAAATAGAGTTCTATTGTGCAACATTGGTCGCCCTTGCTCTCTTTTGTGAAGTGAGAAATAGTAGCCGGTGTCGCGGAACGCAGTTCATATACGCGTGCATTATACGTGCATAGAGTAGAATCCGGTCTGGCCGGCGACTGTCATCCCCGAGATTCGTTACGGCTAATAGAATTATCGGAATGGCTAGTCAAATCATCCGGCAGGAAATTGCGGTCTCTAAAGGTCGATAGTCGTAAGTGCACGCGGGTTACCGCAAAGTGGTATCCTCCACTACCAGAAGCACGCTTGATGCTCCTGAATCGAGCTATACCTTCGCAAAAATCGCTATTCGCCTAGAACACTCTCGCCGATTGGATAGTTTCGATTGAAATTCTGAAGTAACTTCGACGTTGGTACCACGAAAAGAATTTTATTCCAATGCTTCGAATCTTTTCATAGTCAATAGAAGATTGAATTTTCTCTTCGATTCGCGAAAACGATTTTACCGCTGAAACTATTACCAAACCCATATTAAAATTCCTCGCCATCGCGAGTTTACGTAATCCATCGCAACACGCCGCGCTGGCGTCACTATGAAACTTCGCGACAGCGGAAGAAACTGGAATGCCCGAGTGCATTGCTCGATTTCACACCTGGCTTGTTTTACGAGGTCTTACCGCTTATCCCGAACGATTTATGGATATCAGAGTTCCTAGCGCGCTCCCTCGACCGCGGAAATAATCATCGTTTTTCCTTGTAACGTGGGTTCTCGCTTTAATTCCGCGATTAGAGTGACCGAAGAAGCCTCCAAAGCCGGTACGTCTCGTGATGCTCAATAAATCTCTCACCAAGAGAATCATCTTTTCCAGGATAACACGAGTGTAAATAGACTTCCACGAAACTCTTCGAAACTCGCTTTTTCACGAGGTTTTATTGCTAGTTATTCTGCGACTCACGTAGAAACTATTAGCGTCAAAAGCTAAAGGGTCAAGAGTTCGTGTAACTTCTAAGTTCGAGTAATTAGCAGATTGCGCAACTAAATACGAGCTGAATGGGCGAGTGCACGGCTTCGCGTGATCCACGCGAGGTAATTGAATTGCACGATACCGAAATCGTTTTCTAAATTAAAAACTGGAACGATATCAAAAGCTCGCGTGCTGTTGGCAAACCCAGAACACTCGTGTAGTTTGCTGCTTCGAGTATCGGTATAATTCGCGATCATTACGAAATAGCGAGAGGCTGGATATTAAGTTGACGACGAGTTCGTCCCGCTGAATCCACGATTTTGCCATCTGGATGAATTTCTGGATCACGTCGCAAAAGTTGCAGAAATTGAGATCGCGGTAATGATCGCGCGTCGGGGTGACTCGGCACCACTTGAATCCTAATTCCGTCCGATGATTTCTCGAGTACCGTGGTCGTCTCTCATCCCCCTTGTCTCCCCGCCCCCCCCCCCCCTCCCACCCCTTTCCCCCTACCTTTCGTACTCTCGTTTCGATCAGTCTGCTGCCGTGAGGTTCTTGACCGCAATGTTTTTGCGGTCACACCACGAACGGACGTGTTATAAGGCGAAACCGCATTACGCGAGTGATAGTGAACTGACAAGGTCGCCATTTCTCGTGTCCAATGAACCTCGTTCATCCGATTGTCAAATGTTTTCGCAAGAAATCATCGATTACATACGGATATTCCATAGTACTTCGAACGACGTGACATGAAACACCAAATCCCACGGAAGATGACTTTATTTTGTAATTTATCGAGTGTAAATTGCAAAATACTCAACACAGAAGTAACGTTACACTGTAGTTATGTTACCGAATCGGAACAGGAGCTCATTGCAACGTACTCCAAATGGATTCCATCGAATTTGAAGTAACCCTTCCTGTCGCAACCGAATTGATGCATTGTCACGGGACGAGATAACCCGTGTCACGTATAATATTAATAGTGGCCTGAGAGGAATACGCGTGTACGCTCGAATTAATTCACTCATCGATCGTAATTAAGCCGTCGACGGTGACACGCCGTTTCGTGGGCAACACTCCGTGAAACCACAGCTATTAAAAGGTCAGAATGGTCCCTCGCGACGCTTATTCACCGTGCGATTGCTCCTTACAGTCTTTTAGCCTTCTATCGCTCCGCTCCTTTTCGTCTCCAGAAGAAATTCCTTTTTGAGACGAGTCACTTTCACTAGTTCCAAAAAAAAATTAATATCGCAGTAAAATCGTCGGAAACGCAAAATCGTATTGAGAAACAAGTCAAATAAAGATTGAGTCTCGTAGAGTAGCGAGACAGAGAGCGACATAATACAGAGATACAGATATGGTTTAAGTAAGCATTGGGGTAGGAGATACAACGAGGGTTTATCCTGATTTTCGCTTGCGGCTATTTTTCGACCAAGCAATATCCTGATCGTTCGGCAAATCGCGCCCTCTTTTTTTCAGCAGCGATATCGGTAATAACACGAGTTTCGTGGACGTTCGTCCCTTCCACATCCTGTTTTTTTTTATGTCTGTGCCCGTTCCCAGGACCTCGATCATAGAGCAGCGCGCTCTGCTCCCGCTATATTTGGTGATGATACAACCTTGAGAGGATTTTTTGCCGGGTATCTTTCGTGAAAAAGTGGACACTAATGGACCCGCGGGTCCTCTTAAATTTGAGACTGCCGGTTGGATGGACCTGATTAAATTTCCCTGGTTGTTGCCTCGAATAATGTTGATATGTGGCACTCTGGAGATGTTCCCCCTCTCTCTCTCTCTCTAAACAGCCCGAATCTTTTCCATTTAAAAAATTCTACCTGAAATGGACTCGAAATGGATCCGAAGCGTCATCTCGCGAGTGAAGCGTTTTTTCGCGTTTCGGGTGCAGTTTTACCCCTACGGTGGCTCTCTATATCCGTAGATCTTATATTCGCCAGCAATCAAGAGACTCTAGCTGAAAGCCGGAGGGAGGAGATTCGTAATTGTGAATCATTGGTCTGTGAAATGTGTTGCTGTGCATCACCTCTTGACTGATCGGTTCCGAGCAGCCTCTGGATTCGCAATAATGCTTCCTCCGATCATAAACAACATCAACAGCGACATTCTCACCTTGTACACGAATCCTGGGAATGGCAGGAGCGTGGCGACACGGCCCGCCCGAGGCCGCTACGCCGAAATTGGCGTCAAAAGGTAATCTCTTTCACCAATCATGCGAATATTACAGCTTAACCGCGAGAGCGCGCGGATAATGCACCAGGGAAAATAAGTTCCTCGTGAGAGCTTGGGAAGGAATTCTATTAGGATGTTCGCGCAGTGCGGAGGGTCAGGATAGTCGTAAAGTCCTCGGAGTGCACCGTAAAGCGAGGGTCGCGTTTTACGTTGGAATCACGACAGTATATAAAGATAAGAAAGGTTTTTATTGGCTCGAAAGAGAGGAAGAAAAGGGGTGAGGAATTGGCGGTCAGATGCCGTGGAGAGTCTGTTAATTATTAATCGATGAGGGCGTAAGCGTACGCGCGTCTGGTGCATTTGTTGCACTTGGCCATTCTCGACAGCCTGCGCTTATTGATCCTGCTGGCGGACGGCGAGGGCCCGATATGCTATACTACACTCTCCGAAACGAAAATTTTCCGGCGCCTACCGTTGACTGCTGGCTGGCTCGCTAGCTGTCGCCTGCCTGCCTGCCTTCTACCGTACCACGCGCAATTTTATTTTCACCCGGCCTCACCACCGGCTTTTTTCTCGATATTTTTTCCCTCTTCGCCCTGTCTATCCCTTATTCTCGCCTCCTGCCCGGCTTCGCTATCGATACTTGACGGGCGCGACTCCCAATTCGGCTGCCAATTCCTCTCGTTATTCTGTGGCATCCTGTGTTAACTTCTCCGATACGAATCAAGAGGAGATTCTGGAAAAAAGAATTTTTCATTTTACAGAGCAGTTTGGATCGATGTGTTACTGTGCTTTTAATTCTAATAGATGTGTACTTTTAGTGGTAGTATCACCGTTGAACAATTGGATCCTGTTTCTCGGAGGTTCTCACAGTAAAAGCATCTACCCATCCAGACTCTGCGAACGTGGGTGGAAAAGTATAAGGTTTCCCCAGTTCGAAAAGATCGACGGCTGGTGTTTCGCACCGCGGCGTTAAGCGGCGGAGCAAACGCATATTGGAAATAGACTACTCGCGTGTCGCCAGTAAGAAAATCGATTTTAATCAGCGGTTAATATGAAATATGATAGCAAAGTGGCCGAGTGAGCGAAGCCCTTCGCTACATTCTTACGTAAGCCTCTTACCGATAATCCGCTTAGGGATTTATCCCTGCGAATAGACCGCGGATGAGATTCGTTATTTCTTTTCTGACGGCCTCTGCCTACTTCCACGCGAATCTTCCTTTATCCTAGATTCACTGTAACTTACGCACCCTACGAGTCAGGAATCCCTAATTATCGTGTGATGTTTCAAGCAAGATTGAGGACTTGCTGTGTAGTTCCTCAATGACCGAGCCTCATTCGCTAATCATGTCTGACAACTCTGTCGAACGAAATTCCAAGAATGTTGACTTAATGAAAAAGTTAATGAAAATTCTTGAATACGATGTCACATGGACGTTTTCTAACGGTGTGCGGACATCAACAGAAAGCAAGAGGCGGGAGAGATAAGAGGGTGAGATGAAGCCGTGCGAAAGTAACAAATTTCCAAGGCGGATTTTTTGAAGCGAAGAGAGGAGCATCCTTAGAACGAAGAAAAGGCCATGCTGGCAAGAGGAACCGCGTACGCGACGAGCTCAAGAGGCTCAATTAATTAATTTGGCTCCGAAACGAGACCTCTGGCTCCTTCTTATTCTCCTCAAAAACCTGCTACTGCCACTGTTGATGGTAGTGGTGATGGTGGTGTGGTGATGTGGTGTTGAGCTGTTGCTGGTGCTGTTGGCGCTCTCCACGCACGGCCCTCTTTCACGAAAGAAAGGGCACGTAATACGCGAAAAGCCGCTTACGCACCGACCGCGTCTCATTGCTCAAAGAAAGTGCGACGCTTCGACCTCGGAAAGCGGCACGCTCAAATGCCACTTACTTAGCTCTCCTGCGTTTTGCGCGTAGTGTTCTCGTACCTTTGTGCTTGCCTCGCTCCAAGCACCGAAAAATTGCTGTTAACGTTCTTGGCGTGGTCTTGTACCGGGAACAGCACTCGAGGGTGGAGTATTCGCACGGATGGGTAAATGGGTGCCAATATCACTCATCACGATACGTTTCATTCCTTCTCTCAATAGGTTCCACAGTTTTCTTTATAAATATTGACTTTTCTTGACTTAATATCTTGTATGTATAGTTCTATGACTCAATGAAAAAATTACAGCGATAAAAGTAATAGAAAATATTTTCCGAATTAACATAGATTTCTTTCGCTTGAAAATGAGACAGAATTAGTTTGGCAGTTCTGACGCTACGAGAGCTGATATTTAATTTCGCATTCACGGTAAAGAGCAGGATGCAGGAACAATCTATCGGAGAGTCAGTAACCCAGAAGCTTTTTCATGCGTGCATCGGTGATTCGAGCTCGCACATTAAACCGATGTGATCGCACAGGTGGACGTCTGTTTTATGATTGTGTCCGTGCTTAGCAGTGTCAGTAGAACACAGTGAACCTGTAAACGCTTCGTTATCAGTCGCGCAATGCGATATGGCTCGAATCCACGCGGGTGTTCCGTGATTCACTCGTAACTCGGTTCGCAAAACGAGCCGATAACAGTGGGTTCCGAAAAAAGGGTGACACATGCCTGTTGGTAGCAGCTTGTTTCACGGTAGACACAAAAAATGAAACTGAAATGAACTCGAAGGAACGAGCGAGACTATCCTGTACGGAGTGTATTGTGGGCGCTGCTGGTTCTGCGTGGTCAAGCTAAGCGATGGTGCATGATTCATCCGCCAACGATGGGGCTCTCTTGTCAGAGAACTGCTCCTCTAACGCACTTCCTGCTAAGAGCAATACTCGGAAGCCCCATCGGCGATGTTTCGAGCACTGCGCCCGACACGACTGCTCGAATCGAGAGATTTCCTTCGGAAGGAAGCCTTTTCCGTGTAAACCAGTTGACCCTTTAACTCGATACCTTATCGCCAGTATACCGTGTCGAGCATTTGTTGCTCCTCTCAGTTCGAGACTCAATTACATACTGCGTGCAGATTCCTACCGATCGTACACATGTATTTATATTTATGCACATTGGTTAATTACTCCGTAACTCGTAGATAAGAATGCCAGGAAATGCTTGCAGTATTACTGTCAACGTCGGCATATAAAAATCTAATCGTTAGCCTCCCGCCAGGCAAATCGTTCACATACCAAACTTGAACGGTACCCTGAACATTGTAAAACATTCGTAAGGTGGATTGCGCAAAAATCACCCACTTGAAAAATGAATCACTTTGAATCGCAAGGTTTCCAAGAGGCATGACATAAGCGAGCCCACTCACAATGGCATTTCGCGCGCAATATTGTGTCCGCCGAGTGGTGCGGTGCTCTCGCCAAGGATCCCTGACATTTCGCGGCACGCGTGTGTGTAGTGCCGTGTAACAGCGCTTGTTCCATGGGGATTACACGGAACAAGTGTGTAGGGCTTTTTCGCGTTTGTAGTTCGAGCGAGCATTGCGTTCGCAAGAAATAATGCAGAGTTCCGAAAAGGGCGACGCTAATGCCACTCACGAGGCCATCCAGTTGACAGTGAGCGCTTGAGACGCACACACGCGTTCACCCTAGGCAGACCAGGGGACGAGAGTACGCGTGCCAGGTCGTGACCGCCGACACGCGTGCGTAAATGTGCAGGAGAAGTGGAAAAGGTTGGAAAATCGGACGAGCGCCAGTCGCCGACAGAAAGAAGCGTGGAAAGATGAAAGCCTGATATCCTTCCTCGCTTTCAACCTTCCTTTCAACGTCGCTTTCAACCTCTACGCACCGTTGCGGCGAGGCGCGGCGCGGTGGCGACTAGCTGCTGAATGAAACCGAGAAAGCGCTCCCACCAGAATTCTCCTTCCTTTTTTCACACGAGTGCTTACGTCGCGACTTTCGGAGCGGGGAAGCCAACCAGCGAAACGGCTTCTTCCTTTTGGTCTATTCTTCCAACTTTTCCTAGGGTTACACCGCGATGGTATTAGACCCTCGCCGTTTTCAGCTCTGTCTGAAATTACGCCAGAAAAGATTACGTGTGCTCGTTCCGGAAAATGAGGCTGAGCAGAGGCTACCGTGAGAAAAGGCTGACAAGTAGTATTAGGACGTCCGTGAGTGAAAACGATAGAGTATTTCGAGTATGTACATCTCCCTTTGGTAAGAATCAGAGTTCATCCGGTTCAATGCTTTTTAGATGCAATTTTTCCACAGGCCACAGCCAGCAATTCGAATTTGCGTACCTCGGCAATAGGCGAGTACCGAGACGTGTGTAATTGCGGTAATTCACACGTGAGCGTGATTGCACATGCACGCTTCCGGCTGCATCGACCGACCGGCAGCGTTTCGCGGTCGATTGTACCATCGCGTGAACGAGCCTTTTGAAAAGGTACCACGAAACAATCGAAAAACACCCGGTGAAAGCATCGCTAGGGAGGTGGAGGGAACAAAGAGTCCCTTTTTATCGCTGATTTCACTGATTGCGCCCATATCGAACGACAACCCCTATAAATCTGTACCCCATGCTGTACCAATCCACACTCTTTTCTTCCCTTTAAATTAATGTACTTCACTTCGAGCACACGAGGACGCGACAGTTCGCTTCCTTCAAAACCATCTCCAGCAACGTGTCCAAACACGTTCTTCCGGCAGGCGAAAAATATTGCATGCACATCTAATTTTGTCAGAAATATTTTTCATAACTTCCACATTCGATGAAGCGACAAGGGTGGTATCATTTTTCTTGTAACCTTTATTATGATTTATGATCGGCCTCGGAGGGTCTAGCTGAGTTGGTAGCATGGTTTGCTGCTCTCAAACTTTTTGGGACAATTTCGATCGGGCTGCTGAAGGGAAAGGGTGCAAGAGAGAGAGGAAGAGACGTCTATTTGCGCTTCCGAGCGAAGCGTGTCGGGCAGAGCGCGGACGGTGATCGCGACACGGCTAAATCGCTAGGAAATCGGGGAAACCATGCGAAACACGATACGCCACTTTCGGTCTAATGTTACGAGACACGGAGACCACAGCAAGCGTTTAATCCTGCGGCGGGCATCGACTGTGCCACCATCACTTTCCTTCATTTCTTCTTTCCGTAGATACGCATATACGTATGTACGTCTGTATATTATACCCCGATGACGACTCTTAACCGGAAATTGCAGAATATCGCCGATGTCTATTGATGCTATACAGAGATTTGCTCCATGAAGAGTTTTAGTTCCCTTTTTCTCCGGCGGAAACGTTAAATACGAGCGCGAAGCAGTAACTATGGTTCATCATCGAATTAGACGATACGAAATGGAGTGTCAGGCTAATCCGAAATGGTGAGAGTGGCTTGGAAAAAGTGAAACTTCACCACTGGTCGGCTATAAATCATGGGCATACGTCGAAAAATTTGCTCGCCAGACCGAGATAAAGGACGCGGTAGCGCGAAATCAATGGCAGGATTTATATGTCGCTAAATCACATTGGCAGATTATTTCGTCGCTGCAAACGGACGAGCCACCCGAAATACTGCCATTGCGCCATATGGAGAGAGAGAGAGAGAGAGAGAATTTCGACGGAGGCCAGAGAGCCAGGCAGAGTGCAATTAAAAAAATTTATCCGCATCGTCGCCAGTGCCCGTTGCTATACGCGAAGCAGATTCAACGGAAGAATTTACGCAGCTTGTTCTAAAAAATACGAGCCCTATACCTTTCCGATTGTCTGGCTATTTTTCATCGGACAACACGAACGTTTCGTCATGCAGTACTGCGTTGCCCAACTTTCTCCTTTCATCCGGATTGAAATTATGAAAGACCTCAGATACAAAGCATGTCTCCCGTAAATCGTAGAATTTATCAAATTTATCGCGCACTCGTGACCATGTCCCAAGTATATTTTGTATGGACTTGTGCAGCAGCTTGCGCAAATCACGAGCTCCAACTAGAGGTTCCAATGAATAAGACCAGGAAAACATTGCCCTTGAAGACAATGCTACGGTGGCTTTTGTGCGAAAAGAGTCGCGGTTTAAAAAGGCTGACGCTTGGGATAGTGAGGGTAATAATATCAATGCAGGCTCCAGTCGAAGGGATATATCCTCTCTGGAGGCTGGCTGGATTTCCATCGGGTCGAAGTGGAAACCTATTTCCACCGTGGAAATCGAGTCTGAGCCGGAGAAGGTCCGTCACTGGTGTAATCCTCCAAGGGAGGATCCTTTTCCATGGATATCGAGACCACCAGCCTGTCTCAAGTCCTTTGAAGCCGCCTTGAATTCTGTAAATCGACGGAGGAGCCAGTGACCCAGCGGTATGGACCATCCTTGTCCTTTCCCTTTGACCACAGGTCAAGTACAAAGCGACAATCCTCGCCGATCGTACTTAGTCCATTAATTGGAACATTATTCCGATTACTCGCATCGCGTCTCCTAACCGGGCCCTTGGGCAGTGGAAGTTTGTCACCAGACAGAGGATGGATTAAAGACAACGCTCCGCAGGGACAAGTATAATAGATGTTTTCTTCGCTGGCATTATGAGTAATCGGAGCAAGTTCTAACTGCTGGCCAGTAGTTGGATGTACGTGGTTGACTTGTGTTCCGCTACTACAAAGCGATAAGATATACCGCAACAAAGACTGACAGGCTTTGACCTTGCAATCAAAAGCACAGTCTCGTAATTATAGACGCCAGTACCATCTCTGTGTCGCTTCCGCACAATTTATATCTCCCGCTCTCTGGATAGTTAAAGTTATACAGAAGCGTCAAAAGTTTTATCTAGAAACTTTTACTCGGAATAGAAATTCGATTTTCGATTTCAACTATGGCAGAAACAAAAGAAACGATTAGACGTAGGAAAATCGGATTTTTCAAAGCTCAAGCGGGAATCGACAGTTCGAAGAGAGGGTGGATGTAGATTGCGGAATTTATACTATTGGAAATACTTTCGCCAGGATATCGCGCGTCAAGTGCAGAAAAGTACGAATTTGTCAGGAATAGTCAGGAAATAAAGTAGAATGAGTTTCATCGACAGAAGTGACCCATACACATGGCCCAATATGTACTCGGACGTCCACTCGACAGGGAAGTCATAAAAAAATGAAAGACCGAGTTATCCAGGCTTATAGATAGCGTAAACCAAATGTAACGTCAATTTCGATGAACCCTCATACGGATTCTCTTTGGAATGTTTCATGCGGAAGCCTGGTATATGAGCTGACGTCAGCCAGACAGGAAGGGACTAACGATTTGCCTTTGATCATTGACCATTCCAGAAGCTTGCAATTATGTACCGCTTTAATTAGAATATTTGATCAGCTCGTCTCCTCCCATCCTCCAGAAAAAAGCAATTTGCGAGATGAAATTATATATGTCCTACCGTTATTGACCATCCGCAAATTCGAAGATCGCATCTGACAATCATGCATTTGCGTACGAATCGATCGGTAAAATTGCGCGTTAAATCAAGTTGCAACAGGAAGACTTTCCACCGAATTGAATCTGTGGAGCCCGTGGCAAAGTTAATTTCGGTCGCGGCTATTACGAAGGAAGTAAAAGTCATAAATTTGGGAAAGATTAAGTTTCATGGGCTTGATTCGGAGGGACCATCCCAAGGACAATATAACGGGTGGCATCTAAAGATCAGCGGTAGTCTACCAGGGTATGTGTACTAGCTTCAACAGGGCAAAGTGTCGCGTGTTACGTTGAGTAACCCAACCTAACTTCACTACCCGGCTCCCACCGTGAAACCCAAGAGTCGCTCTTTGGCTTCAGTTTCACTCGGCGAGAAACCGGATACGCTGCTGCACGATATTCACCGACGCACTTTGGGCACTCACCTTCGACGCATCGTTCGTTCCTCGCCCACTCGGCCACCCTTCTTCCGTTTTTCCTTCCGTTCTTACCTTCCTGACTCGCTCGACTACCACCACCCTCTTCCTCCATCTGCTTGACCGCCTTACGCGAATTACCGTCCATTCTTGATCCTTTCCTGCGAACCACTGCCACTTAACTGGTGTTTTATTTCGTTTACCTCGTCGAACTCCCTTCAGTCTCGCCTCATTTCCTTTTGCTCCTTACCGTACGCTGCGGTCGAGCAATTCAGCATCTTCTCATCTGCCTGGCTCTGCAGCCCGATACCCTCTTGAGAAGCTTCTTCCCTCGGTAATCGTGGTTATATATATATATATATGTATGTATGTACCTGGTTAATAAACGCGTGACGGTATAGTGGAGTTTTTCTCGCGAACAGAGGATGGTTTCTTCATTACTTTTTTAGTTGGCTGCGCGCCTCATCCCCGGAGTGTATGAGTGTGGAGATTCGGCTACCTGAGTCGTCGCACGCTTGGAGCATCGGCGAGCAAACACAATCTTTTCGAAGAATTGACGTCTCCTCTGCTACTTCTTCCTTCATTCTCATTTTTCTCATTCACTCCTTCCATTGATCGCTCTCCCTTTCCAACTGTTGACTTCATCGTCCCGGCATAATCCACTCGAGGAGCTCTCTTGGTATCCTTCTCCTGTTTCCGCTCGTGTCCTTCGTCTCTCCGTTGGTTTCCTTTGGCTCGTCCGGTCATCCGTCTTTCCTCTGACCCACCTGCCGGTTTCTTAAGGCTTCAAAGGTGTTGCGTAGAGCCGCAGACTGTCGTCGCAATTCGGGAAGAAAGCGTATTCCAACCGCGACCCACAAGTCATCATTTTCCTGCGACATCGTGGAATCCATGGGAAAAAGACGGTTAAGATAAAGACATTATTTCTGATTTCTCTATTCGTTTGTTGGCTGTAGTTAATACTCCGCGAACCTTTTATGGGTGTAAGTAGCTTAAATTGTCCGAGAGAATCGTGGGTCAAATCTGACTGAGGGTTTGACCCCCCCGTATCTCCTGGGCTCAGCATTCTCGCGTAATCTTCTTCGGTGGAGCCGACGTCGTCGCTTATCGCATAAATTCGGTGAAAGCTCCAGCCTAGACAGCAACGTCGACTTTCTTCAATTGGACAAATGGAGGCACGAGCCGCGAAAATACGAAAGGAATCTCGAGGATGCTTCCCAATGAAACAGTGGAACAAAAGTTTTCAGGAAATTGCAAGCTGCATTACCGAAGGCATTTGATGGTGCTTGCACTCAGACTAACGGTTGAAATTTGCTGCTATTTACATTTACTACTTTAACTGTGGAAGAGGGAGTAAGAGATGCTGGGAGAATGTGTGGGATGCTTTGATACCAAATAGACGAAACCGTTCCACGGTCTGCTTGCTGAGTTTACGTAAAGGTAAACCAGAATACAGTCGTGCTCGGAATTTCCAGAGAGGATGACACAGGCTCCTGGTATCGTTATTTTTCTTCGACAAAGGGACAATTCCCTGGGCGTATTCATTGAGTACTTGTAATGGAAACCACTCGCTCCTTTCTTCTATTCTACGCGAGTTCCTCGCGTTCCTTCCTCTGTTACTCTTGCTCGTTTTACCATACACGCGTGCAATCTACTCCCCGGGATGCATCTTTGTACTTTGGAACTACGAGCTGCTTCAGCCTGTTTTCTCGCATCCTACGAGCCCCCAGGATCGATAATTTCGACTCGTTATTGCTTGCAATACTAACTGCGCGAATGCTTCTTTTGCGGTATCACTTTGCACTCTAGATTTTTGACGCTTAAATTAATAGTATAAACGCAGCTACAAGGAACGTAGAAATTCGTTGAATTTTCTAACACGCTTTTTTATACCGTTAGATTAGTTTAGCCAAGCGCGGGGTTTGTTCTCGTTAGAAAGGCTAGTGACAATCATTTTAATTAATTGGGCAAGAGTCCGAGACCCGCTTACTAGGCGAGACTGTTGCCAGGCTCGGAAACAAGGTAATTTGCCGGGAGAATTTTATATGTTGGAAACGGTCGTTTCCTCCGGCGCAATGACGCTGCGGACAGCGACGTCTTCGCGCAGGAAAGTAAAATGAGTCGTAAGACGAACTCCGCAAGACCACTGAAGCTAGATGGCGAATAGCAACTTTTCTCGTTTCGTTAGTGCACCACGTGCAATATCTTGCTTTACTTCACTCCCAACAGAAATAGCTGTCCTCTCGCTTGATGTATATCGGAAAGTTTACCTTGATTTCGCGCGACCCCTAAGCTCGACTCGTCCACGAGCAACGCCATTAACGAATGATGTTGATACAAGGGATACAGAGACGTTCGCGACATGTGAAAGAATAGATCTCATTTTCCATCGCCGAAAATAGCAGAATCCCCATTGCATATTTTTGTGATAAAGCGTCTCATTCTGATGTATGTACCTCGGCTGGCTTGGGATTACGTGAAAAAGATTCATGATATCGTTACCACCCTTGAAAGAAGAAAAACACGGGATGTGGGGTGCGCATGGTACTACAGTTTGAAAGTGCCAGGATGGAAAACAGCATTCATTCCGTACGCGTCGCGTCTCCTGTTTATAGCAACCCTCGAGTTCTTAAAGAGTCACGTCCAAATGGCGAACTTTTTACAATTTTTCTGCATCAATTCCAAGTCCGAAGAGTTTTTACAATTTTACAATTAAGCTGGAACTTTATTTTATCCTGAAGCATCCTGTAGAAGCAAAGAGAGTTTGACTCACAAAGCGGTCAACTTCAACAGAGAGAAGATTCGCAAGAACAACGTGAGCGGATGAAACGTAATCCGAAGTCAGCAAGAGGAACCTTCTCGTTCTCCATTCAACCAAACGAGTTCTACTCGCGAGAATTAATCCTGAGAAAATATTATCTGAGACCGCCACTGGAGCCATAGTGCAAACGATCCGCGAGAAAAACTGCCATAATCACCGTGGAACTTTTCTCTGAGTGGGCGAAAAATAAGAGGGGAAACGAAAAGTTGCTAACTAAGTTATCGCCGACCTGGAAATCACGTGGCTTATCGTGGAGGATTAAATCAACCGGAAACCTCATCGTGCCGCCGCGGAGTCGAGCCGGATATTGGCAGACGCTCGTTTCATCGGTCACGAAGACAATTAATTTCCTCGCACTCCCTCGATCGAACATCGCGAACAAACTGCGCTGGCACGCATGTCGGATCGCTGATTGGGAACGCCTTACTTCCGAGCATTTCAAGCTTCTCAGTTATCACTGTCTCACCTCAATTTCGCAATATCGCTAAGAACCCCTTTCGAACTGATCGAGTATTATTTAATATTCGAAGAAAAGGACTCCGGTTACAGATTGACCACGGATCGATCTTTACGCGGGGGATAGAAGGATGAGCAATGGAACGCAATTAATTTGAAGAAAGAAGTTAAAAGTAGTTCAGTGAAATAATTAGCGAGCTCTTAAGTCTAGACAAAGATGAAGAAGATTTCTCGGAAGGCAAGTTTCCCGTATCGCACGTAATGCAATCTCGCGATTCGAAAAGACCGATGGAATTAGAAAACTTGCCGAATAAGATGATTGCCGTGCAAGAAGCAAGACTTCCTTCAACTCGTTTTCTGGTATTGACTATTAAGAGGTACCGTTTGCAATTTCCGCGAAAGTGTAGCGATTCGTTTAATGAAAATGCAGATCCGTAGATTGCGCTTGACCGCGAATCCAGCAGTAAATGTGTCGGCTTTAAGCTATTTAATTTGCAGCATTGTAGAGTTTACTTCTCTCTTTTAAATTTCTCTTTATCAAATCCTACTTACTCTATCGCTACCTGGAAAATCCATTATGTGCTCATCTGAATACCGCGACGTAACACATTTCGCATCCAGGTCAAATGAAAATTATCAGGGAAAAGTTTAGTATCATTGTGCTAGTTTTCCGCATCTCTGCACTTTCGTATAGTGGCCTTTCTCTTGACATAATTCTTTCGAGCACGGCTCGCAATCATTATTATAATTACGACAGCGTGCGTTGGCAGTGCGAATGCGAAAGTTTATGCATTGCCACGCGTCTTGTTTGAATAATGCGAGCATTGCATTTAGAGCCAGTTTCGAAACAAATATAAGACGCAATCTCTCGTTATTCTAAACCGTAGGATTTGCATCAATAATGATGTCATGATCTTTGGCAACAGCAATACTATTTATCTTGCAGCAACGTCACAATTTCCATATATTTTCCTGCCGAAATTTGCCGAGTATTTCTACTGGAAATTTGTTGATCGGAGAAAATATCAGCGTGACAGTCCGCGAGGAAGGGAAGATCACGATAAGAGGGACCGCCCCGTAAATTTTATGCGCGACTAAGATTGGCGGCTCGGAATTGCACTCAGACTACGCTCGCTCCTTGAATACGAAACCAGACTGTGATTCCTGTATTCGGCTAGTTAAACCCGAATCGGATACCCGAGCTTCGACTGCTATCAGTCTTGGCATCATTCGACCTTATTCGCAACATTTGTCTATCTGTCGTTGCATCGTAAAAATTGCCGCTGAGAATCTGCAATTTCGATCTCGCTCGTTTTGCGGATATCGAAAGGTCTGATGGTGGGAACGCCATTCGGAAGTGGGACGTTAATGATGTATTAGGAGTTCGTCGAGCGGTAATGCGAGGGTGAAGTTTGATGTCGCCACCCTCCATAACGTTCTAGCCTATTAATCTACGGGAAAGCGAAGCAGCGTTCGCATGGTTACCGAGAAATGGTCTCATAGTTGCATGTATTGCACAGAATATTTTTTAGTTGTTCAAGATGACAAAGATGTAAAAGCTCCTTTGTGTAACGTTTGGAAAGTCTTTGTCGAAACTCAGTTTTAGCGACTGCTAAAGGGCGGAGATATTTCTGAGGTGAATGACATTTCAATTGAAATCAGACAGTATGTTTGATATGACTTCCTGCCTTGGGTGCAATTCTCTTTATGGACAAAGTATCCCGCCTTTGGCACAGTAACTCCTTTTCCCTGTACTCTTGTTCGGAGGGACGGCTCCCTGTCTGCTCGCGCTCGCTTTGATCGTTTACTCCGTCGAGAATCAGACGGTTCCCTTTGACCCGCTGTGAATTCTCATTTTTCAAACCCGTGCACCCCTCCTGAAACTATCAGTCTTACCTCCCGAGATTATAATTCCCGCGGCAGTTCACTTTGCCAAGTCTGTCGGCCAAATCGACGGCAGTAGCATTCTCGCGACTTCTTCATAAATCTCGTGCCCTCGGTAAATCTTTGCTCGCTAAATGGAATTCAAATATTGTACGAGATACTTAACTAGTTTGGATAAATTCTTTAAATTTATTTCGCAAAGAAGTTTCTGCCGTAATCCGAATAGTTGTGCCAGCACTCGAAGTAGATTTACTTAAGAGGTTCGCTGATTTCTGTCGAGTTTACCGTGCTTCAATTTCATCCAAAACTTGGATCGTTTTCGCAAGAGAGAATGAAAGTAACGGAGATTCTTCTTCCGGCTTCGTGAAATTTGTCCGAGCTTCTCTTACCACTTGCAAGTTTCTTCTTCAACGTCGGAAGATGTCTCTCCATTTGCTAGAAATTTCATCCCCCGAGTACAGTTGGTGCGTCATCCCATTATCCCGATACACGAGTCAACCGGTACTACCAACAAATAGCCCTGCCACTCGAAAGTAGTAAAAAAGTTTTCTCCTTCCGAATAATATTTCATTTATTATACAATGACTTAATACAAGGCGTTGCTCCGATTCACTGCTACCATTCAACTCCCTTGCAACTTTGCAACTGTGGAGAGAAGGGGACAGATTATTGTCGCGCAAAGTGAAACTCCTCATTCGCACGCGCCAGTCTTCTCTCTTTCTCCCGGTCGTCGACTGAATTCCGCCAAGAACTAAACTCGTAACGCTAATTTTCCACGACTTCGAAAGTTGGCCCATTCTCGCGGTGAGACTGCCGAAAGAAGCGTTCCCGGTTCTTCTGATCCCCTCGAATTTGTTTGAGGATTTACTTTCAGGGAGCGACAACCTTGTCGCGACGAGCTTGTTCTTCTTCTTCGCAACGACGGCGGCACAGCACACCCTTGTGTTTCGACGATACTGCACCCCTTGCAAGGGGCTCTGCATTAACGCCTCAATCACGTCAACCGTTAGTCTGCCTTAAACCCATTTGCCGCATTAAACCTCGCGAGAGGAAGATTTACAACGAAAGACTTAACATGCGTTTTGTGCGGTTAACTCCTAATTTATATTTACTTGTAAGACGTTCCCCGTGTTCAGCGGGACGGCTATGCCACAAAAGCTCCTTATTTACCGGAATGAGCTTAAAAAGATAACAAGCCAGTAAAGCACCACCCTCGCAAACTAACTAACTTCCTCGAGCATCCGGATCGGCGCGAGTCTTTGCGTCTTAAGGCTGAATTTCATTCACCCCCTCCCAGTCAGCCTCTCCAGACTGCAAAGGAGTTAAAGAGCGAGACGTCGCAAAGGTCTCAATTTTTGACGAGCACCTATCAGTCTCGAGAGAGTGAAGGAAAACGAAGGACGGAAGGCGAAGGGTTTCTTGGTCTAACCGAGTGTCCCTTTGAACCGAGGGGTGTGGAAAGTACGGTGAGCCTTTGCAGGTCGTCGGAGAGAGGACATCTCCAAGGAAGCGACTCCAAGGTGAGTCTGCCCGCTCGACAGAGCGAACTCATACATGCAAGGGTGCAAGTCGCATGCACGGTCGTTCCTCGTTAATACGTAAAAATGCCTTTTGCCCTTACCGAGTCACCCTGGCCACCCGGACCACCACGTGTTGAGAACCTCCAGTCGTCATGGCAACCCCCATCTGATCTCGCAGACGACGAACACCATCCTCGTCGCCGCGGATCAGGAACGTACCTTCCGGCTGGCTGGCCCTTTGTTATTGCCTACTGCTGCCAGTGCCACTGGATTTCGCGAAGGCACCCCCGCGCGCACTTTGATTTCTTCGAGTCTCGACGCGACTCGTCTTCTTCTTCCGTGGCTTTTTTTCACCCATCGGCTCAACCTCCGCCCTTTCTTGGCCAGCTTCTTTCTACTTCGCGCGAAGATCCATTGTCCTTTTGTGCACCCCTCCGCGGTGAGCATCTTGTTTTGATTTCGAGGGTTGTTGGCCGCGGGGTTGAAGTGAAAGGCGGCTCAGAGAGCTTTGAAAATGAATACAAAAGTGTAGAGATTAATTTGGAATTGTATCCTCGAGAAATAGAAGTGCATTGTCCGAGAGTACCTAGGTATAGTACATGGAATGTATAGTTAGGATGTCGAGAGGTCATTTGCCCCGTTCTCCAGTCGATTACATGCATAATTTGACGAATGCTTCGGAAGCGTCGAGTGTCTATTTCGAGCGTCTAAAGCTGCGAGCAATCAATTAATTTGCTGTGCACAAAATATGTCATCGAGGCTCGGCCGAATATCGTTTCAGAAAATCGATACGTCGCGACGTAACAAATCGGCCATTTACGCGCACAGCAACCCGCTTTCAACGTGCATCCCGTAAAATAGGAAAAACTGTGGGATGCTTCCTATCCGCATTATCCTAAAATTTCTCAAAACCTACTTCAATGGCCATTCTCTCAGAAGACTGCACTTATCGCTCTATCTCGCGTGCGTCATTATCTCCGCATTGCTGCATCCTAGCACACAGATTCGATGCTTCTTCCTATTCGTGCGATCTTTCCCTAAAATCCGATAATTGCACGTCGTCATTTTGCAGCCGTTTCGATAAAGTTTGCGGCATTTCACTCGCGTACGACTATCTATGGAAGTAGGATGAGCGGAAGAGTACAGTAGTAAAGCAGTAGCGTGTACCCGCACTCCGAGATAGAACGTCCAACTGTCAAACGCAGTGGACAATACATTGTACGACGGTCGACGTTAACTTTACACACGTCGACGGGTCCCACCCTCTCATAGTATGTGCGTCCTGAACGCAGGACTACAATGGAGTCCACGGAAAATAATGACATTTGCGAGTTGCTTCATCTCGTTGCTGGCGAAAACCACCCAATGGTTCCCGAATTCGCCGGAGTTTGAGGACGTGCAATTAGTTCGTCGCGACACGGTACAATTGCCGTGCTTAAATCACACCTCCTCCCTCTCGCGAAATTTAGGGTCTCCTTAGAAACGATATTAGCAAACAAACTGAATAGTACAAATTCGAAATTTTCATCCTAACTATTTTCTACTGAAAAGATTGACAAGTTAGTAGAATTCTCAAAAGAGAATTTCAAGTCTCCTTTATATCACATTATCGTAATTGAACAACCACATTTAGATCGATTTTCTCAAGCTATAGAAAACCGATTATTTGCCACCGTAATAGCGACAAAGAGGCGTTTGTTTACTGGAGAAGCAATTACACGGATGCAGGTAGGGTCGTGATCTTCACTTCCAAGCTTCCCCCGTCCGTGAGTCTCATCTCCGCGGAGAAATTTGCAAAAGAGATTACATTCGGATGCGGGCCGCGAAGTTTCCATTAAAAGGTTGCGAGGGCCCGGAAAATCAATTACGGAACTTGGTATCGGTGGTCTTTATGACGCGGAACTTGAGGGAAGTCGCTCGCTCGGAGACTTGTTTAGAGAAGAGGTATTGTCCGTGGGACACGCGCTACGAATTTATCTGCGAGTTTCTGAGTGATTACCTGTACAAGGGTGCTCCTGTGCCTTTTCAACCGGGGTAACGAGAGACTGCCGTAAACTGGTGCTCTCTTATAACCGAGCTCTTTACAATGCCGAATTGGATGGTTCGGGCCTACTTTTGTTTAGGTCCTCTTCTACAGCTTCTTCTTCTTCTTCCCTTTTCTTCTCCTCTTCCACTTCTTCTTCTTTTTCCTCTTCTTCTTCTTCTTCTTCTCCCTCGACTCTATACCTGGAGATCCCCGCGTTGAAGCGCTTTTCGAATTAAATTAGATGGAAAATCCGGGATACTCAGTCGCGCATAGAACACTCGAGGAAGCACTGGCTGAAAGCGTAAAACCACCTTCGCTTAGGATGGGGATGAATCTACCCTATATGGATTTCTCGAGGAGCAGACTCGTCTCGGAGCGCATCGAGAGACACCGAGACACGCTGCAGATAGAACTCCAGTAATGGATTTTCTCGTGGAAAATAGATTTTAGCGCGGTAATAATCCCCGAGCGAAGAGTTTCGCGAACAAATCCCTCTCTACTAGATTTTCCTGTTTGCATTTTCCTCACTCGCGACATTTGGATTTGCACGACATCGACAATCGTGCGCCGAGGCTACCGCGCCTCGTTAACCGTTCCAGTGGAAATAATGGTCTTGCTGCAAATAGCAGGAAAGGCTTAATACCCTGTACCGTAAAATGTCATATTTTTCAGTGCAACTCCGTGACCCACTTGTACGAGTGCACTATTAATTTGACGCGAAACTGTTGGATACGTTTCCTCCTTGTAAACGAGCGCACACTTCTCATCCTTCGATCCGTGCCACTACGGCGGAAACGTTGGGCCGACGAATAAAAGATGTATTTCGACGTAGTTCCGCGGAACCTCGATGGGAGTTCGTTGAACGTATTTCAGTGCATTGAGGATCGAGGAGGCAAGAGTTGCGCTCGGATTGCGCCGCTATTTAAATGGACACGAAGAAAACGAGAGCGAGGAACGAGATCGATTGCAGGTCGCTGTAACAAGAACCAGTCGCAATGAGCTAGCCATTTCAATGTGTTACATTGCGTAGCTGGTGCATTGTAGGTATAATGTATACGCTGTACTCCTCTTTCGAAGCTAGGTGTCGGCGGATGTCACCTGGGAAAAGGTACGATCCATCATTCGCGCGAAACATCCGCCAGCTGAATTTTCATTGTGCTCGACCGAGCAGTAGAAAAGAGGAAGGCGATGGAATTTAATTAACGAGCAAGAGTTGTGCGGAGCAATTGATGCTGCCGGTGCAGCGGTACTTTGGTCTCGTCTTTTACTGCTCCTCTTATTGCATCGCACTCGACTCCAATTTCAGAATTAAATGCTAATCGCACCTCAAATGCCTCCTAACGGAGTATCTTGCCTCGTGTGGTATAATTGGTAGCAGTTGGACAAATTGAACCGACGATCGATTTTCCCACCGAATTTCCCTTCTTGCAAATAGCGCGATAAGCGAACTGGGGATCCAATGGATCCTAGGAATTTTCGCGTCGCACCCAGCTCAATCTGCGATCGAGAGATACAAGCTCGCATGTGAAATCGGGTTATGCCATATGCTGCAAGTCGCACTCGTTCTCGCACGGATCCCAATTGGAGCGCGAACACGTACCTCTGTAGCCCGAGCCCGAACGAGTACGTGCTAATTAACGGAATGAAAGTAAATGGAGAATGGTCGATTTTCTCGTTGCAGGAATGATGTCTTCCTGGAACCGTATCTGCAGCAGCATGGAACCGTTCAAGTCGTCAGCTCGCCGAGTACGCCGCCACCGAATCCGCTGCAGCATCATCAACTTGCGCAGCTACATCATGTACAGGTGAGTCCTCGACTGTTCCTCTTTAAGATAAATCGTGCGTTTGCAGGTGCTTCTAATTAGCGGATTCTTCTCGCCGTGCATCCTGTACGACTAAGACTGCACCTTAATTCGCAATCTTACGGTAATAGTAATTGCTCGGAAAAGAAAATAGAAGACTAATACGTCGTAATATTGATCGCGGTTAATGCATCTGACGAGTGACGATAAAATTTTTGCAATCAATATAACGACTGATTTATTTATTAGTTTAATGGGCGAAGAATCGTTAACTGTACGACACTAAAGTATCGATATTGCAATACTGATTATATGGCTGATAATATAACGCGTATAGGTGAGTAAGAATCCGTGTAAAAGTAAATGATGCACCCTCGATGCATACAAATTGAGAAGCGTAAAAGTCGATTGTTTGATTCGTCAGTGGGAGATTTTCCGGTTACACGATAGATATACCAGCGAATGCATCGATACACGGATGATTGTGGTGATTTGGCCACGACTTTTTCGATGGTTCGATAGCATCGAAAGGGAGCGTCGAGAGTCGGGGGGGGGGGGGGGTAAATTTGGA
This sequence comes from Trypoxylon attenuatum, assembly GCA_963989405.1. Taxonomy (NCBI): domain Eukaryota; kingdom Metazoa; phylum Arthropoda; class Insecta; order Hymenoptera; family Crabronidae; genus Trypoxylon; species Trypoxylon attenuatum. Next base: position 4,410,061 of record OZ022488.1, on the reverse strand, counting down.
AAAGGGCTCGTCGCGTGCGGACATTTCGAGTGTAATTTAATTTGAAATGCAGACTGACACACAACGGCATTTCGGGCTAAAGGGATTAAACGCGGACGTGCGGCGCATGGTGAGCGCCCTTGCAGCTAATTGCAAATCCCTTAATTGCTCGTCACGAAAAGTTTTCCGCGGTCGCAGCGCTGCCAATCCATTTTGATTCTCCGCGAATCCTTTGTTCCCTGAATCCTGTTTAATTCCAGACCATGTCGAACTTTCCTTCTTCCGGCTGATTCGACAACGTATCCGTTAAATTGGCCTTACGTTATAGGATTGCAAAAATTCCTTTCCCCACAAAATTCAGAGTAACTTTGTCTCTTGATGCCTCCTGGATTATCCTTAAGTTCGGAAAATGGCCAACGTATTTTCGCATTCGTTTCGTCGATAATTTGACCGAACCCGTAAGCAGAGGGATGGAGAAATCTCGAGTAAATTTATTCTCCCTGAGAGGAATTGTTTCGGAACTTGGGACGCCACTGGTAACGAAGGTAATTTTAAAAGTGTCTCGCGAGCACGCCTGATAATGAAGCCAACTTTCCGCGAACCCTTCACGCTTCATTCGGTCTTGAAGAGCCTCCATTGTCAAGGAAGTTACACCCACTAAAAGCAATCTCCTGCTGTTCGAAAAATCGAATCTTATTTTTTCTTTCAAAGCAAATATGTAACTCGTTAGTGAAACTTTTCGCAAGCGGTGGAGGTGCAGCGATACTTCTCACGAGAAAGTTCCGTCCGGTTCTCGCGAAATCTCGGTACGCGATATTAGACTCCACGAGGATAGAAACGGTACAGGAGGTATTCGGTGACGTTCTCGGCCTGTTTCTCTTTCCGTTTTTGCATTCACCGCTAGTTCAGCAAAACTACCGGTGACTGTGGTCAGACGATCCTGCTCTCTAGTATTCCGTGAAACGTGAGACCAGAGGACTCTTCCTCTTTCAACGTGGCATGGTGCGATGCAACAAAATTAAACCGCGCTCGCGGTCATTTTGTTTCCTTTTCCCAAACATCCTGCTCGTCTTGTCGAGCCGCACTCAACTCCCGCGGAGGGACCGAACGTTTGCTTTTCCATGGTTTTGCTTCGATTGACAAGCGATTGATGCTCCACTGTCAATTACACGGCACGTGGACAGCTTAAAACTTATGTTCTCGAATGGCGGATCAAGGGATGATTTTTACGCCGACAGAGTTTTCTTTACTGGCATCTTTTAAATAAAAAGACCTGTAAAATTAATTTCTTAACGAATAGGATAAATTCATTATTTAAGCCGTTTTTATCGTAAATCTTTGAGTTTCTTTGGAAGTCCATAATCAAATCAAGGAAAGTGACAACCAAGGTCCCCTCCATTTTCCTTCGCTTTCGTCAGTTGAAATAAGTCCGAAGAGTCGTGCAAAAAATCCCGAGGATTCGTCAAGGAAGGATCGCGTCGGATTCGTCCTTAGTGACGCAAATCGGCTGCCGCTGCTGACGAATCGGTATAAAAAGTCTCGTAGCAGGGGTGGTGTCGACTAAAAGAACGAATCGATCGGTCACCATCGATCAAATTGTCGCGTTAGACTGAGAACAAAGCACCGAATGAATAAAACAGACTTGATCGAGCAGATGCTTTGAATGTCTAATCTCCTCGACGACGGACTACATACGTCTTTCACTCGGATTAAAAAAAGATTTTTCCCATTATGGTTCTCCCTCTCGAATAAAACCAGAGTTACAAAAAGATAATGAACGAGAAGAAATAAAAAATCAGCCAGAACTTGGCTTTCGGGAAACTTAGGTAGCATCAGAAAGAAGATAAGATTCTGACTTAATTCAACTGAGTGGCAAATTAGAAACTTTTCTTTCGTTTAAAAGTTCTTTTTTACTTCTACTCAACTTCGGGTTGAAAACTCCCAGGGCTATCCTAGCAAATGCTAACCGAAGGAGAATAGGACCTTGTTTTATCGCATAGTAACACAGCGAGGTTAGAGTGGAATTTAAAAGGGAGAAAAGAATGGGTGAATAGAAAGAATGAAGGGATGTACTCGATGGCTGGGCCGAAGAGAAAAAGTAAAAAGAAGGATTAACCGTTGGGTAAATAAATCATGGATGGGCAGATTGGCTGCAAATTGAGATAACCGGCGGCGGTATTCGGTAGAGCCTGCAGGCCAGAGTATAATGCGGCATTAGAGTCTATTGTATAACGTCCGGGCACGGATTTACACCCTCGGAATTGCGGCTTAAGAGGGGGGAGACTCGCCCGAGATTTCCATATTCGTTAGGATAACGCACCTGGAAATTGGAACTTCGTCCACTTATTGGACGATTCGGACCTGTAACCGGGTATCTCGAGTATACCTTGTATGAGCCGGTTATTGGAGCTCAAATTCGAGTTAATTAATCCTGAATTGATGGCTCCATGCAAGATCCTCTGGAAATATGAATTCATCTCCCTTCCATTGTTTTACTATTCTTCGGTGAAATTGGCGCGATTCGAAATTTAACGCTACTTCTGATGCAGTAAGAAAGTTCAGATATGAGGAATATGGTTTTATGGGATATCGAAAATTTCATAAAAGGATATGGGATTCGCAGAAAATAGGGGAAAAATATGGAATTTGCACAGTACTTGTCTAGACGTCATTGAGTATCGCATACGACGATTTTATGGATATAAGGAAGCATCCGTTTTATTGTACATAGTGAGACTTCCGGTATCACCAGCACTCTGCTTGGTCGTAAGTAAATAAAAATTGCGATTAAAGACGAAATACGACAATTTACATGATTTTACATGAAACATTGCGAGTGACGGTGCACTATTAAAACTGCATTACGCAGCTCATTCAGAGTCCTTTTGAGCGTGACTTTGCAGCACTGAAACTCTGGATTCACTTATGCCACGTCACTGAGGTCTGCCGTTCCCTTGACGATGCAGTACATTAATATCTCTCATTTTTCAGTCTTTAATCACTCGCTTCGTCTAGCAAGCAAAGTCTCCAAGTACTCGTATAATTTTCGCATTACAAACGCCAAAGCGATTTCAGGAAGCATAGGAATCGTTGTTAATTCATTCGCTAATCGAGCATCGAGTTGATATGGATGATATAGAGGGTCCTAAATTGGATCGACAGTAATATGCAAATGTTAATTGATTTCAGAGCGAGGAATCGCTTTCGTCGGAGGGCTCGGCGGCGACCTCAGGAGGATCTTCGGGTTCGAGCGAAGACTCTGGCAGCGAGGTCGCATGCGACATCACCTTGATCGAGCGTTTGATACGCTCCCATCCGATTTGGTTCCTTCCTGGCATCCAAAGGGCTGGCGCCTTCCACTTGTTGCAAGGCAAGGAAGAAGGGGTGAGTGCACTTGATAGAATCGATTAGCCGTAAGAAAATTGCAGGCTCGATTCACCTTCGCCTCGCGGTAGCCAACTTTCGCGAGTGCCTCCAATCATCCATGAATCGCGGGACCACTTAAGCCTCTCTTCAACTTTTTTATCGGACCAGCTTCCATAAACAGGCTCGTCCTTCCGAAACATTTACTTCTACCTCTTTGCATTGTCAGCCTTCGCAGAATCCCGTCTTGTACGCGTATAGCGCTTGGCGAGAATACATAGAGTTTGTATCGTGGAACCTTTCGAGGACAAAATCGAAATCTGCTGAAACGGGTTTTTCTACACCGCGAAGAAAACTCTCGCCGGTTATTGGATTCTATTATCACAACGGAGAGCTCCAGACGGGACGCATAATCGATTTACCGGGTGGACGTTTCTTCGAGGATACCTTAATTCACTCGGCAAGAAAGCTGAAGTGCACGAATGCGACGGAGTGGCGTACCCTGAATGGATCAAAATACTTGCGACGTTTTTGTGCTGAGCGAAAGCGTTCCTTGGCGCCGAGAAAAGCGACTCGGATGTGGAAAAAGCCACCCTCGCTAGGTGCTTTTGGATGGCCGATTAAAATTCGGTGAGGGAATCGGAAAAATTCGAGGGGTAATTAAAAGCAAAAAGCTACATAATCGACGTCCTTGAGAGTTTTCTTCTCCTCCTGGAAATTGCAGGAGTCGATTGATTGGAAGTAAAGCGCGATACTCGATCGTAGCTCCCTTCTCCATCTTGAAACATTATAGAAGTGTATCGGGGTAGCTACTGCTATATACCAACTCGCATACAATCGCAGCCAGACTATTATCGTCCCGTTTACAAAGTGAACGCTTCGGCCTTTCGAAACAATTGCAACTGGGTAATAATGACTCGAGCTCTTATAAATGAAACTGCAGGGAAACCAGTAGGCTCAGCCCCGAGCGCACAAAGAACACAGGGTATTACCCCTTTTGTTGTGCACCAAGCCGAATAATTTCCCGAATATTTCTCATTTTCACGAAACCATCCGCGGAAATTATTCCGTGAGAGAAAAATGCAGAGAGCTTGTCAAGGAATAGAACTGCGAGTCAAAGCAATTGTCTTGAGAGATATAGCGATTAGTGGTTCCTCCCGATTATTGGCGGAACGTGGAATCGTTCTCGTTAGGAGATGAAATAGCTGCGAATCTCTTCAAGGACTATTTGGCAAGCTCCACGCCGAGCAAGCTTAATATGCAGTAAAGGTAAATGGCAGACAGTGGCCCGTCGAAATTCACCGGCTTAGACTGTTGGCTACCCTCCAAACCGTGGTCCCTCTCTGGAAATACGTATAACAAGTGGTATTGTTAGCATGCTGTCGCGAAGATCGCATTCACCGTAACTGAGAACCTCCGATTCAAAAGCTTGCGGTTCCCCGAGGCTTCAAATCATTTGCAACACATGACGTGCGTAACAGGTGACGCAAAGAACGTGTCACGTTTCCCTTCTGTTCCATCTGGTTTTCGACGTACATACTTAACTCGCATATATTCAACTCGTTCGATCCTGTTGAACTACGAAAGACCGATGCTCACTCCGGTTTCCCTGACAGAGATAACTCCCTCGGAAGTCGTTTGTCTTTGACTCTGTCGGTCTTGCTTTTGCATCTACATCGCTTACCGGAGAACAATGCCCATGGACGGACGTGCTCTTATCTAACACGCGAACGGTATTGCACCGTGCAGAACAGAATGCAGCCGACTCCCAGACAGAAAACCGTGTCAATGCCTGACGCGTTTGTGGTCGCTGTGAAAGCAAGCGTAGTTTCTTACCAGGAGCGGAGTTATTGCAGTATTGTTGCATATACTTGAACTAAGAATTATTATCTTATAAATCAAAATGGCAAGCTAGGATAAGAGCACGAATAATTTTCTCGAAAATATTCATGTTGATTATCAGGATTGGGACAGAGACAGAGACAGAGAAGATTTAAATGGCAGTAGCGTTGATCAGCGATTCAGGAATGTGCCATGGAGTGGGTAAGGTCGTGGTTGCATTGGATTACACAGTTCTAGTTGCATCCGGAGAGACGTCGTTATGACACGGTCCCTCGATCCTCAGGGAAATTAATGGGGTATTCGGTGTAATTGCGGCCCGTCTTCGAGGGTATTAGTAGGTAGGGCGTCCCAATAAGCGGTCGACATATCCCAATGTGTCACTACACAGGATTACCAGATCTGTAAATCATCGAAAATCATTATCACTATAATTATCTATTTAAATCGTATAGAAAATTAATCGTACACAATGATTAAAATCTATGTAGTTACGAACACGTGATTACGAAAATTCAGGAAGTTTTTAACCCTACTAGATCGTATTATAAATTTTACTCTCTTAATCTATTATACATTCCTACTGGGTGTATACCCTCGGCAGTAACTTCGCAATTTCCTGGAGATATTCTCTCGCCCTCCGATGATTTACGTCAGTCCCCGGGACACTTTAATTTCATGCATTGGAGTAAGCGCACCCTTTAACGTCAGGAGCGTCCGACACCAGTCGCACTTTATAATCCAGCGGTGCATTACCAGAGACGTTATCCGTAGCAGCGATCCAACTAATTCCAACTTGCGCAAGAGAAAAACTTAAGAAAATGGAAGATCAGGGATCCTATCCAGCCGTGGGGCAAACAGTTTTTTATTTCAAAGATAAAGGGAGCCGAAGTGGCGACGACTTTCGAAGATCCTCGATATGGCATTAACTCGGAATCAGACGCAATCCTGGCGCCCGACGACAAAAAAGAGAGACTGCTCAGAAATTGAAAATCCAATAAGACGGATCTTTTAAGCCGGTGGGCATTCTCCGGTATCTATCGCGAGTCTAACTATTGTACTTTCTACCGGGATGCCGCCTTTGTAATGCAGCGACGGAGTATTGTCACGAAGCCGCGATGCAACAAAGGGAAGAGTCAGCTAATCCCGAGAAATCGGAAGGCAACAGGAAGCGAAACAGGAAGCGAAGCAGGAAACGAAGAGGAAAGCAAAGACGAAAGCGAACCGATGGAAGGAAACATCCACCGACAAATAAAAGTATCTCGCGCCAAGGATACTTTCGAACGAGCCATGCAGCAATTTTTTGCACGAGAAATAAGTAAACCCCCGCTCGCTCCAGCAAGGGTAGACCAAGAGAAGGATACAAGAGAGAGACTGTAATCAGCGGAGGAATGACTGCGAACGAGCCGAGCCATTGTGGCGCCATTGTTTCCCCGGTGGCTCATTGTTTTCCCGCTTTGTTAATCGTCCTGCCTCGTAGCGCGCCACTAGTTTCCACCCCCCCAACCCCCCGTCGCATCAGCAGCCACCGACGAATTGCACGCCTCCGAAAAACAATGCCGCTCGCAATTACTTCGACATAGGCGCCATCCTCTTCCATCGCGAATTCGCCTGTCACTGTCGCTAATATCCTGCGGATCCCGGAAAATCCGCTGCTAACACTTTCCCCAAAACGCGAGATACACCGATGAACCCCCTTTTTGAATGCATCGCAGCACGATCGTGGAAACGAATGGAACAATCAGAAATTAAATGAAATTCGTGAGATAATGAGTGAACGAAATTGATCAAACGAAAGAATATTCTCTGGTGCATCTTGTACTGCTCTTAATCTGACCAACAGGCTCGGATTCCTTGCATCGCTGCTGCCACACAAAAAGCAGAAAGAATTAGGGGCTGAAGAAAGGGAAGAGCCTCGGTAGAATAAGGGGAAAATGGTAGCAACGGCAGCAGCGCGGTCACGAAAGTGGAAAATAAAGGAGCATTGCCTTTCTCGGCTTTTCTTTCGAGGCACCTCGTTCTCGGAGTATTCTTCGCGCTCGCGCTCCAAATGCCACGGACAAGTAGGCGAGAACGTCGTTTTCTGTAATAGGAATGCCGTAATAGGAATGTCAAGCAGAGAAATGCAGACGTAACGCGTTTCAACGACACTTGTGAATAGCACAAGTTCTTAACGAGTTCACAGTAATTATCGACTAATGTTCCTATTTGTGATATATATACCACCAATTCGCATACCACACTGGACATCATTAAGTTTTTGCAATTAACGAAGGGAAGTCTTGGCAAAACGAAAGTTGTTTATCGCGAGTCTTTTAGTATTCGGTGCTCGAGCGAGACCAAGTCAGCCGGGTATAATAATCGATAACTAAAACGTCAAGATACCTAGATGTTTCCCAAGCGATAAAATCCACTCGGTGGAAAAGTAAATTTCGCTAGGAGAAGCATCGCTTGGTGACACGCGGCCGAGATGGAATCAGCATATTTACATAGTTATACGACAGAGTGTATGGAACAGTCTTTTTTTCGTGTCTCGCCTTGGGCCAACCAGCGTGCTTCTGCTATTTTCCGTTTCCTTCAGTTCCATAGAGAAGAATGGCAACGAGCCAGCTCGCGAACATGTGTACGCACGTATAAATACATGCTTGTGCATGTGTTTGCACCGGTGCTCGTTTTCTCCTCGGAATTTTTCCATTATCCCGAGCCGTAGTTCCGAGAGCGGATTTTGCGTGGCTGCAAAGAAAAACACAGTGTAATCGCGAAAATGAACGAAAAAAATAAAACATCAATTATGGATTCGCGAATGAAAAATACAATATTCGAAGTGTATTCTGTTCTTCTCGATACTTCACGAGCACTATTAACAGATATATCATTACCCGAACACTTAATCGGAACGTTGTACGCGAGAACAAGTATATAAACAGTTGAATGAAGTACTCATAAGAACGGCGTGTCATTTTTTTCCAGAACTTCGTAGTGCGCCAGTCAAGTCAGAGCGATACGATGGCCCTTTCGGTGCGGTTACCACCTGGAAAGGGGCCTTACATCGAGCACTACCTGATCCAATCTAACAAGGGGAAGTTAAGTCTTGAGACGAGCGAGAACAGGTTCGACAACATCCCCTCGCTGATCGCCCACTACGCGCAATGCTGGTGAGTGGCCTTTCCTCGAGTTTACCTTCCACATTTAGATATCATCGTGTCTACCTGCTACGCTAGCTCCCGTCGTTCGCTCGACGCTCGCGGATTAACCCAATTAAGGCTGGCATCGTGAAAATGGAATTTGCCTTCGAATTCACCGGTACGCGAAGAGCTGACTGCCTTAATGAAGCTGGCCACTCCAGTATTACCAGTCGCCCTTGTTTTTTCTTCCTGGCTGTTTTTCTTCGTGGACAAAGATCGCGGGAGCTCGAGAGAATATCGTAAAAAAAGCGACGAGGCCGCGAGGGTAAAAAGGGTGCATGGCACTCAGCTCGTAATGACCGGCCAGAGACCGATAATAAATAGCTAGACGGTAGCATTTCCGCGAGATACAGATCGAAGGGGGAAACATCTATTCGCAAAAACTAGTCGTAGCTTTCGCGAGGAGTAGTCAATGGTGGCTCTGAAGTTCCGGAGTTTTACGCCCTGGTAATGTGTCACGAGAAAATTAGAAGTCGCATTATATCAAGTGGATTCGTGGCAGTAGTCGGCTCCTCGAGAGAGTCTCGTAAATCTGTATTTATCGATGGCAGTGCGCTGTGCCAGCGAGGAGCGACGTTAATTCGTCTTGATTTACTTGTTTTCCTTTGGCAAGCAGTGACGAATTGCCGGTTCAATTGACCCTGCCAAGGGCGATGCGCGAGGCCAAGAATAGGCAGCAGCTTTCCTCACTCGCTCTTCTGGGTCAGGAGTTCTGGAGATACCCTATGGCGAATCCAAAACCACCCGAGAGCAGCAGCAGCAATAACTCTAGTTTGAGTAGCTTCCACGGTGGTGAGTTTTGCGATTATCATCCACTTGCCACTGGAAAAATTAGTTATCGCTAGTTAGATGTGTTTTCAATAGTTTCCACCTTTAACTCACTGATCATTTTAAAAGTTTTTTAATTGGTGGATAGTAGAGCCGTAATTAACGTTGTAGAGTGGCATTGGAAATAGGGTGGTTTGTTAGATCGGAGTAGAATCGCCAGCACTGTGATTAACGCATTCCACTGAATTGCCTCGTTGCAGGTAACAATAATCACAATAACAATAATAACAACATTCACACGCCCACTATGGAGAGTATAGTGCTTAATCTTGCACCGATATCACCGCACGACACACGTAAGATATATTTATTTTGTTATTTACGCTAGATGCTATCTGTTACGAATCGATTAAGAGAATTAGCTGTTACTTATCTTAAAAGTATTTTGCACATTGAACAATACTTATCGAACTAGATATTGCTATGGGTGTTGATCATTTTCAAGCGATGTGCACTTTCACGCTTTTACTCTCTTACTTGACGCTTGCTGTCGGACCGACCAAGATGCTCTCGTTACGAAAATAATTTCCCTCATAGCATCTGTATTTTTGTTTCCAGGAAGCTCGTCGCCAACGAGCGCCGTCATGACATCGACGACATTCGCGTCGTCTCTGCCTCGGCAGCCGCGTCCAACGCCACCCAACACCCTCAACCTCACTACCTTCAACGAGCCATTCGACTCGAGGAAAGATCGCCAAGACAAGCTCTCGCCCAACGAGAAGCTCTCGCAAAAGTTAATTTCGCCAAACCTAGTGCAAAGCGTGCGTTGTCCCTCGCCTGTTGTGCACAACGTCGAAAGCAACGTCTTGAGTCCAGCCCACGACGGCAGGACTGGATTTGAGGCGATCAGGAGCAACACCGACACCACCAAGACCACTACCACTGTCGAATTCACCAGAAGCAAGCTTTTGTCGGTCAGCACGTCGACCTCCAACTTCCACCAGAACATTTCCAACTTTAATAATCTCTCATGCACCAATTCGCCCGTTTTGCCGGAGATTCGAAACGTTCTTTCGGAGAATTCGGCCAGTCAAAACGCGAAGACACCACCACCACCCCCACCAAGGTGGGCGAAGCCAGCGATTAACCAGTGTCCAAATAATTTGACAGTGACCACAACGGTGACTTTCAATGTGAATCAGTCGACTGACGTTATGAGCTCTCAGCAAAATACACCGTCTTCGGATCCTACGAATACGTCTCTGTTGAGTCCTCAGAGTGCGACTTCAAACAAGTCCCTAACGTCGAATTTCTCGATAAAGTCTCCTCTGTCGCCTACGACGCCAGTGCTGTCTCCAATGTCGAAGCTAGTCCCGAACGTCGGCAATAAGACGCCGAACGTCCTCTCGCCAACCACACCATCGAGCACGAACAAATCGAAGCGACGTCGCGATCGAGACGCTAGGAAGAATTCCCAGCACTATCAGGAATCCGACATCCTCGAATCGTACTATCGCAGCTCACCTGGCGATAAAATCTCCGATTACGAGGACATTTGGAACACGACGGATCAGTCGAATCAGTCAACCTGGTCACCGAACGATAAGCCAACAAGGAACGATGCACCTATCAATTCTCAGGAAAGGCTCAGAAGCTCGAGTGATCGCTTAATCATTCAGGAGCGAATTGTTAGTCCCGCGGAGCGAAATTATAACGACAGACTTCCAACAACCGAGCAACTGATAGTGAGAAATGACAGAATGATTTTACGGAACGATAAATCTGCTGGCAATGAAAAGTTAAGTTACAAGGAAGTAACTAGTCCGGAATTTACGAGTTTCAAACCTGTCCAGGAAATCAAGTGCATCGAACAGAGTAGCGGATCACCAGAAGAGACCGGAATGGGGAGACGACCAGATCTACTGTCTAGAGTTTGTAAGTACATACATCCGAATTCAATCTTATCTAATCGATATATTTCTGATGATGTTTATTACGAAAGTTGGTAAATAATTGATTAAAAATTGTTGAACTTTGCTATTTTATAGGCAGTGCGAACTCGCTGAACAGTCCGAGTACAATCACACCTCCCCGAAATAAATTAGGTCTGATGCTCGCAAAGTCAGAGAGCAACAGCCCTCTAACACCTGAATCGAAACAGGGTAGTCCATTCTACGCGGAACCAGCAGACGCAATTTCGCAGAACGTGGCAATAATTCCAAGGAGACGACCAAGGAACAATCCAGCCACGAATAAGTACCGACACAGCGAACCGGGTTGGCTGCAAGCGCCAAACAATGGAAATGCCAATCAACTTCATCCCATCGATTGGGAAGAGACCGAAGAAACGGAGGACAAGACACCATTGATCTCATCGTCCGTCGACAATCTAGCCAAACGGCTTGGGACCAGAGAAATAAAGAAAATACCCCGTGCTAAACCTGTGCAACCACCAAAGATCAGAACGAAAGTGTTTAATGACACTTCTTGGGCTGTGGACTCCAGTTGGGAGTTTATCGGTACGTGTACATCAATAGTAAATGTGCGTTATACGTACACGAAATGACCAGCTTATTGTATAACCGAGGCACCTTGTTACATTATGTTAATATTTTTCCTGTGTGCATTTAGGAAATGATGCAGACGACTGTGAGCCGGACTATGACTGTGATGCGGATTATGAGGGCGATAACATTGCAAGGAAGTTTCCAGGCGAGGAGTGTGACAAGGAGATTGTTGGGAATACTTTGACCGTTCAGAGTATCATTCTGCAACGGTACATATTTCTCTCAGATTATATTTCTTGTTTTGTTTTCTCTCTCAAAACTTGAGAATTTTTGAAGAATTAATTGGGTTGTTGCGATCGTATCTGTTTAGGTACCCAGAGTTGTTGAAACCGCCGGATACGTCAGACTCGCTTTACAGCGACAGGAACTCCTCGTACGACAACGTTGAAAAGCGGAACGAAAGGGAAGAAACACCTGATTCTAGGAAGGACGGAACCTACGATCCATCCGAGTGGGAGACCACGCTAGACACCGATGAGAGCGACGTCGAGAGGATTAAGAGGAACAAGAGTTTCAAGGAGCGACTGGATCCTCTTCTATGTAAGTTGGCATTCATCACTTGTTCATTTCAATTTTTACCCTTTTTCACTTACTGCTCCAATCGTTCAGCAGTTTAAAAAAAGCCTCTATTGACTATAGTTCTTAAATTGGACCAGACAGGTTCAATTCGACAAATTTGGTAGAAGCTAAGAATGCATGTTGAAAACTAAGCAATGCTAGATTGTAAGTTACACGCACACATGTCGCGAGCGAACAGGTGCACTTTGAAACTGTAGCGATTCGCAGACAGCAGTGGATATCCGACAATATATTAATTACGGTATTACACAACAGCTGTCTTGTATGTACAATAAAGTCCGGTGCTTTATAGTACCGTTGCCCTCGGCGATCAACGCAGTTGGACAAAATTGCATGTTCAATAAGTCACGCGAGCTCAAGCTGGAAGTCTTAATATCAGTCTCACGGTCGTCTTTGTTACGCTCGCATGTTGATAACACTACCGCATACTGAGGGAGAGGTCAGACTCACCTTATTTATTTCCGCTAGTTATCACGCGGTAATATTTACATTCCCTAATTGTCGGATGCTGTTGATTTAACGAGGACCATCCTCTTTCGTGTAATTCGGCGCGGCTCATTCACAATTATCATCGAGACCAAAGTCCACGAAATTACCGTGCAATTTGGAAATATCTGGAAGATAAAGACTCGTAAAAAAATGCATCAGAATTCATAAGTTTTTACCTCGTAAAAATCGCTGTTTCGTTGCGGAAGTAAAATTCTTTCGGTTTAAAATCACTCTCGTAAGAATTTTCTTGATAAAAAAAAGACGCAAAAGTGTTGGAAAAAGTCAGAGGCAAAAGAACCACGGTAATCGATGGTGATTCTTTAATCCGTGCCGCACGAGCTCGAATGCAAAAGCCACGAAGCTAATCGGCGCTCCGGATCGCGATACTGTTTACTCAGCAGAGCAAGTGCACCAAGTGATGCAGTGCGTCGAATGATTCATAATGCCACGCATGCTGAAAAAACCGGGGACGCGGGAAGTGCTGGATATCCACGCGTGTCAATGCGGTGTCTCAGCTTCCTCGACAAAAGGTCACATCGCATCCGATCTACCGGTAGACTTCTAAGCCATGAAATCCGTCACGCTCCAATCGGTCAATCGAATTTCACGTTGCTCTCCTAAGTCATCCTTATTGAATAATAGGAACGGAACAGCGATAGCTGGAAGGAATATTGAATTAATTTAAAAAGAAGAGCAGACTCGATTTCTAGCATGCATTGAGGATAATAAGATACGAAGATAGGGCGTCCCACCCAGTTGAGAACAGCGAACCCCAAGTGATTAGAGCCAAGAGACGAGCGTGTCAGGCAAGAAGCATTACAAAGCGAAGAACAAAAACTTGAAGCACCGGGGATGACGGTACTCGACCTGATTCGCGGAGAAAGAGGCAGCCAAGGGCGATAACGAGACAGAGTGGCCGCTGATAATTACGATCACGGCTACTGCGCTCTGGTTTTGCGATTCAGAGATTAGAACATTCTCCCAGGGCGTCCCCTTTTTGTTCGACCTCGCATAATAGGCAATACAGCCTGCTTCGTGAAAATATATACTAATAATCGGATTATTGCTGCACCAGTGGAATTACGCGATCATCGCATTTGTTGCGTCATTGAAAACATACCGCTAAAGTACGACCGTGGCCAGCGATAGGATCGCGTCTTTGTTGTACGCGTGGATCAGTGAATCCCGCACAAAATTGTCGGTTCTATCTCCTGATCGATCGAATCTTACAGTTACGAAGAATTTCGCGAAACTTCGACACATCTAGAAGTGCTCGGAACCTATCGTAAAATTTACTGATTCTCGGGATAAGAGGAATACGTATCATTTTCCGATTTAGACAGTTTTGTCTTTGAAAGATTTGACGAATTTACTGTTCACTGCTACCGCTTGCGTTGAGTAAAATTGTATCAATGGTCCGCAATATTTCATGGTACCGAGGGCTGGGCAGGTCAGTAAAAGTAATACCCAGTAATAAATTGCAAGGGAAGAATTTTGACCTGTCCGCGGAAAGTCCGGAACCATTCCTATGGCAGGTATGCTTGTCTTCGAACTTGCCAGCCCCTCTGGACCCTACCGTGGGTCTTTCCGACCTTCCCGGTCAGTTTTACGGTTCGCCTTGTCAGTAAGACATTCCTGTCAGACCTTTCAGAATTCATAAAAGAAGTTTCGTAACATCCGATATACAATATCTCCGACTCAGCAATTCGAACTCACTTTTAATTGCGATCAATTTGCAAAAGTAATCAATTGTATCTTTGATTTCCGAAAAAGATATTCAAGCTGACGATTACTCGATTACTTATTACGATTGTTGATGCTCTCCGTCGCAATAGAAATTCTGAAGAAAATACCCCGTGACGATTTCGAAGGCAATTACGTTAAAGAGAGAATACGTATTTTCTCTGATTCGCGTCACGTAGAACGCAGATCACGGAAGTAACGTTTATCTCTGTCGAAAGTGTATATCACTGCGGTTATCGCATCCTTAAAATAATTTCAACAATGACAAATCGCTCTCGATATTCTGACCCTATTCTTGTTCCTGTTCACGTGGAATTATATTTCGGACGGGAATGAATTGGTTTCCGCTTGCCACTTATTTTCACGGCAAAGTTACGACCGAATCAATCAACCGACGTTTCTTGCCAAATCGAGCGTTGTTTACTTGAGGGATTTTATCGAAAACGCGGAACGAAGCTGAATAACACCTCGACGCCGTATGTAGTTACGTCTCTGGATGCAAAACAATAATATGTCGCAGATTCTTTGCAATGGTGCAAGCATTGAAATTCTTTGATTATCTCGCGTGCACTATTATTAAAGCACAGGGGTGTTGCAGAAACGCAAAATGTTTACTATTTTGCACGTCATAATCTCGCGAATTGCGGCATCACCCTGTGGACATATTTTCCTGATGAATGATAGAAGCACATAGACTGCTACGTGCAGAGTACTAAAATCGACTCATTCGATAAAACCAACTGAACCTTGAAGTATCAGAGGAGTCTGCTACGGGTATCATTCAGATTTAGTATCCACTTTCGGCTGGAGTTTATAGTCTGATAGCCATACGCAAAATCACCAATTTCGAGACCGCGGAATGTGGGTTCCTCCGTGATCACCGTTCTTCACTCCACATTCTATCCCTCTGTAAAGTACGCAATGAGCTATTCGCCCTGTTGTCGAATAGTTTCCATTTGCTGAATCGAGGGAAGCCGTAAATATACGTCCATGACGTGATTTTCTCGAGTTCTGTGCGCCGTTACCTTTTGCCACATAGAATTGGTTCCCTGTACGATTGCTTGAGAGAACGCTCCCTCTTTCCAACCTGATCCTAGTCTTTCCCCTCAAATTTCTTCGAACGTCGAACCCAGATAATGAGAGTTATATACGATAAACAATATTTCTGATAAAGTTGCATAGATAATTAAGAATTATCGCCCATTGGCAGTGAGAAAATTCGCAAAATGTCGGTTTAAAGCGCTACCCATGGAATTATGACCGATTGGGGATCGTTGGAGAACTTGAGCCGGGGTAAAAAAATCCGGTACCCTCTCGTTAAGACTATAATCTTACGGACGGTGTTAATCTCGGTTGGAGCGTCGCTATTCACGATTCACAGGCTGTTCACGTGCACAGGCAGCTGATACCGCTGCCTCCAGATACCCAAGCGCATTTTACAGTAATGTCGACCGGATTAGTTCCGTGCATATCTGAAAACGATACCCGACCAGTTAGCGCATCAAACAATCGGCCGGCTTGCCGGGCATTTTATCTTGCTTCTCTTATCGCGGATGATCCCCATTGACGAATTCCTCTTGTTCGTACAATCGCTTCTCCTCTAGCATCGTTGCTAAAATTGGCTGCTGATAGCCACTAGCAAATTGCGCGATCGAATTCGCCACGCGCGCGACTCTTTATCTAAACATGGACTCGTGATTTTCATCGGTGATCTTGATTTCGTTAAAATTCGTTTTACCATTGATTCTCTGAGTATAGATCGCGATAAAGGAAGTTCTTTTCCTTGGAATTTTGGGGTTCGAGAGGGTCTATGATAAGATCGCGAGTAGGTTCACTGTTTAAAATAAACCGCACGTGCCACAGCTCGAGCTACATGTAGCTTTAACCGAAGTGCATAGCACACGGATAGAATACCGAGGTAGGTTTGAGTCAATGTTAGGAGGAAAACGGAGAAACTTACCCTAAACACGGTGCCTTCCGGGACTTAGTAAGCCAGCCGCGAACCGTCTGCGAATACGTAATTCCAGAAGGAACGTCTGTCAAGTCTTCAAGATCTCCCAGTGCAACATCAGACCAGACACAATAGTCTGTTACTTGGGTCGGTTACTTCCCGTGCCACAAGTTGCCACGAATGTCTTTGAAAGAAAGAGAGATGAGCAACCACCACCCTCTCAAATCGATTTTTCACCCGCTTGCATCGCGGTCACTGACCGCAGGCTAGCGATGCGCAGTCTGACCTTTGGATGCATTTTGACGAGGGAAATCCAAATAAACGCTCCGCAGCTTATCAGTTTTCTCCGATCCATCAAACAGCTAAATCTAGTTGTTCGATCTTCAGTTTTCGGTACACGGCGAGCCGGGTTTATCTCTGGCGAATCTTGAGTGCAGGGTGATTTGCGAATTTTGAAGGCCAGTGATATTTGCCAGCGACTTAGGGTACACACGATTGTATCACTAGAGTGGATAGAAAGGGGGACGTCGGGACGGAGCCGCATTGTCTCGGTTGCGGCAGCGGCAGCGGCGGGACCGTTTTGCGGAGGTAGCAGGTCGGTGGAGAGGATACACAGGCCGATCGGCTTGGCCTCGGACGCTTGGCCTCACTCTAGTGCTAGAGAGCTTACCACCGCGAGAAGTCTCTTGTTCGTTAGTGTCAAGCCGTCTGTCGTTGGTGTTGCCTCGCAGCCCCTGCTTCTCTTCGCGGGGGTCAAGTCGAGTGCACGTCGTCTTGACTAGAACAACTCTAATCGTAGTTGACTCAAAAAAAGTTTTATCCACCACGTCTGACCACTTGTCATGGTGGCGCGAACGGAAAGTTGTGTCTTTCGAAATGGTGATTGAAATAGTGTGTTTTATCGATGTTTCTCTCCCGACGGATGACCGTTTTCTTTAATCGAGAAGGACTCTGCTATTATATGTGCTATACTCTTATTCGCATCCGGAAATAACACTAGGATATGTGATAGAGGATAGTGAAGATTCCGATGATTTTTCTCATTTTGGCAATTGACGATACTTAAAAGGCATCGCTACTTAATTTGTACTTAAACGGTCGATCATTGGAACTATTATTGACTGCGAAGACTATTATCATCACTTTAAAAGTCTTCGGAATGTGTTTACGTTTCAACGTGTCAGAGGAGTGTATCCAGTAGCAATAGGGAGATTGCAAAATCCATAAGTGGCAGCTTCCCACGAGAAGAGAAGATATTCGCCCGTAAGATTCCATGCCACACGTGATAACGAGTCGTTAAACCTTGAAGACCATCAGCGATTCCTTCAGGAGAAACGTCTCGTACCACATCGTAGCCTGCTGATCGAATCCGCGAAAATCTTTGAAACTACAATTAGTCAGACAAAATCAACTACCACTTTCGACCCTGATCTCGAGACACTGTTTGATCCTACTACACTGCAGTCAAGTATAAACACTGGAATCTGCACTCGAGATTCCCCACTCAGTGCGACCGCACTTGCATGCTATAAGGAGAACAATCTAATTTTACATATTTAACGAGGAAAACAATCGGGTGGATTTTGTACTAAGGCATTGCGCACTACAACCACCACTATCTCAGTATTAAATACTAGTGTAAGAAGACGCTCTACTATAATTTACGTGTTTCGTCAATCTGCAATTCACCTCCAAGATGATCAATTGCTCGGTCGAAGTCACGCAGGAGAACAAGAAGTTCTCGCTGAAGACACATGGTATCTTCCGCAAGATAGGAAGATGGTTTAGGTGTCTGTACAGGAGATTACAGCATAGCGTGGAAATTTTAAAGAGTAAGCTGCGAATCCATCAGTCAAATCATCCATGCAAATTCCTTAAATCGAATTTTTAACGATGTAATATTTGTATTTTGGAATTGTTCAATAAAAGCTGGCTTTGTTATGTTTACAGCACCACCACGATTACAAGCCCTCAGAAATCGCGATAATACTGGGACAGGCTCGACGATAAGGTCTTACGCCCTCCAGTTAGCAGCTGACAAGACGACAACTTTCTCGCAAAACATTGACAATTTTATCCAATGCACCAAGGAGGGCAAGGAAGCTAGTCCCCACGTAGTCATGAGGAACATGCGACAATTTATGTCGGGAATGAAGAACTATCTTGTGAAACATGGCGAGAGAGAATTCGAGAAGGAAGTCGAGAAGGAGAGACTCAAGCTCAAACCAAACGAGTTCCTCAATCTCGACGCAATTTTGGAGGGCGTAATGATGGGTTTGGTAGTAAGACCACTTCGGGAGCACGTTTATAGACTGTTCATAGAGCATTATGCTGCCACCGGTTCTCTTCAAACCCTTGCTGATAGTATTCAGCATGCCCAGGGGAAACACATTCAAGATCTCGGCGTTCGAGTGAGTTTTTTTTAAATAATTAATTAAAAGTTTGAAAAAAAATCAGTCTTTGTATAACATATTAATTTTTTTCCAGCCAAAGATAGTACCACCTTCAGAATCGAGCTTGGATCGTATCCTGAAGTACATCGATCGATTGCAAAAAGCCGACTCGCCCCTGGACAAGCTAGAAAATTTATTGGCTGCAATTTCTGCAATTTTCAATTCTGTAAGTCGACCGATCCGCCCAGAATTTACCGACGCCAATCTCTGTCCGACGAGGCGCTTCTAAGTATCGTCCTTTTAGGTAAAGCACGCCAATTCAGGGAGGCACATAACGCTAGGGGCGGACGATCTTCTACCTCTATTGGTTTGGGTCTTGGTTCGCGGTAAGGTTGTAGACGCTGAGGTCGAGGCAGAGTATATGTGGGGTCTTCTTCATCCTTCGTTGCTGACCGGCGAAGGGGGATACTACCTGACTACTCTATCCAGTGCCGTTCACGTCCTGAAAACCTTTAAGTCGAGCCAAGGAACCATGTCTACGTTAAATGTAAGCCGTCTTATCTTGTATATTACATGCTTCACCAATCTTTCGGTACAAAATCCTTTTATCCGATTCGACTCATTACTGATTGAACACGTATCGATGGGAAAAATTGAGAAATAATCCTCTTGTAATCGCATAGGGCTGTGGAACACCGGACTGCTCGTCCGTACTGCGAATTTTAGTTCCGGACGAAGTGCACGGATCCTTAAACACCCGTACGCTCCCCGTGCGACCTAATATGAACACTAGGGAAATCTGCCGAATTCTTGCACACAAAATCAGATGCACCAATCCTCAGGATTACGGCCTTTTCAAATTGGTGCACGGAGAAGGTAAATATAGTGATAGTAAAGCTGATTGCTTTGGATTGTTTTTTAAGGGAAATTTCTTTACGAATCATTTCTTACAGAAACCTTACTTGGCGATCACGAATGCCCCCAGGAGCTCTCTCACTGCCTTTTTGCCTTCAAGCGTATCGAGGCCAAGATCGCTTGGCCAAAGACCAGTTCTTAATAGGTATCGAAGTCATCCGACGATGAGCTATGGTGACACTTCAGGACTACGCGAAGCTATCGTGTCTAAGAGCATCATCGAAGATTGGTCTTTGTATTCTCGCAACTATCTTCTTACCCAGTTTCCTTCAATCCTTCCCATCGAATATGCATGCGCATATACTCGTATGTGTAAAAGTGGATCGTATCGTGCAATATAAGGAAAAAAAACGTGTTTCGTAAATAATTCTCTATGCAATCTCAGAACCGACTAGTGATTAATTCGTGATGTTCGTGCACTTCGAAAAGTTTCTTTTAACACTGCCAACAGCACCGATAGTAAGATGGGTGCAATGGATAAGTGGGTTTGATTGGAACGAATCCACGTACTTAAAAAAAGCGACCAAGGTTTAATACAACTAAACATTAGGCGTAGCTATCTTTATCTTCGTTGCTAATCATGACACGTGAAACGATTGCAGAATATCGCGCGAAATCAAAAAAACTTAGATTGATGTATTTACATATCTCGAATGTATTGTGAGGCCGGAGACCCGTAACGCGAGATTCGATCACAATTTGTTCCGCGCATTATCAGTGAGCGAATAATATACGTGCAGATGTCGGAGGTCGACACACAATCGTAAGTTGAGTTATCAGACTCGACAGTAAGACGCGTGCACGTTATTAATATACTCGAATGAGTCTTAATTGTCGAGAGTCAGGTGCTAGAGCAATCAAACTGCCGGCTGGGATATGCGTTATTTGGAACAGGCAAAGTCCGCGAGCGGTGACTCCATTAATTTTTCGCCAGCAATGTACGCGATGCATCGGTCACAAAAATCGTATATTACTCAGTATTCAATCTTTCGTAAAACCTTTAGGATAACACGAAGCTACTAGATAAGTTCCGTTGAACGAAGACAGTGGGATTCGAGTTCAGCGAAAAGCCTTTGATAAGGAGAAACGCAACGTTCGGTAAGAATGATCAACGTTTCCCCTCGTAATCGTGTCTCGTAGATGGTTTCTTTAGGTAGACGACCGTAGATGATGAACATACTCAATGATTAGCATTGCCATTCGCCGAGCTCGAAACCGACTCAAGACGAGAATCCACTATATGTTTTCTATAACCGTGTAAAGTCGTAGGAGGTTTCTTGATACAAATATTAGACTAGAGCACGAAAGACTAGGGTAGACTATATTTTAAGTACTTTTTACGAAGACGCGACGAGTTATTAGATAAGCAATCTGTACTTTAGGCAAATTTCGTATATTTATTGGGAGTTGTATACATATTTTAATATCTATCAGACGTTTCTTTTGCGCGTGTTATTTTCTTTCGGATCTGCCAGGCTGATTTGGGTTACGAATTAAAGGCTGTGGATTAATCTCAGTATGATCCGAAGCGGACGAGTCTGAGGAACGCAATATTTAGAATCAAGCAGACAAAGATAGTAGGAGATATTCGTAGATGAATGATACTCGATCTTTCGAAGAAGATTGCATTTAAATGGAAAAACGGAGAATGAGAAAAGATGGAAAGAAATATTTTACTACTGACGCTCCTACAAATCAGCCTTGCATTATTGTCTTAATGACTGTAGTACTCGGTACGTGTAATGTTAGAGTAACTTGAAAATGTACATTTCTTATCGTACCTAATTTATTAAAACCGTTTTTACTACCTGTATATCGTAATCATCCATTGCATAAACGTGCTTTCTCAACTTTTCTCATAATTAATATGATTCAATGTAATGTTAATGCTTCTAATATGCTAGTCAAGCCGATACAAATCAGAAGTTTGTAAAAGTACCGTTAAGTGTAATTTCGCGATAATTTTATCTGTTCAAAGGTATATCATTGAGTATCATTATTCGCAAGCAGCATCATTATCACTATTGTAACGTGTAACTCTATGCTCAATAAAAACTTTTCTATTATTCGAACAATTGTATCGCGAACACGGCTCGCTAAAAAAGGGAGGCAGTTAAACTTTTGTATCGCAACCATTGAATCAGCATTTTCACAAATATCTGATCAGCTCTTTCAAACCCACAATATCCGATATGATATGTTACGCAAAGGATTGATCTGAAAATTCACCCTCTGGAAGATCGATATTATAAATCACCATTGCAAAAGCACAATGGAACAAAATGCAACGCACACAAGCTGAACCTGATTTAAAAGCTGTATCTACAAATACTACCTAATAATTGCAATTTAATTAGTCTGGCGAAAGCGCGCATTTGTGCCATCTGGCTAGCAGATAATTAGATGTATATTCTCTATGGACAGACAGACCTTGCGTATTTATAGTTACATTTTTTAATACTATAAATACAAGACTCTCAGTGACAGCTTTAGAACTTACTCGCAGCAATTGAACATTTCCTATGCATCGAATGCAAAGAGAATAGCTTAACGGATTAAATCCCCCTTCTTACACCATAGTCAAAGTAGGATCGAAAATGAGGTGAGATTTTCATCGCCGTAGCAGTAAAATTATCGATACATACCGGAAGTACGATCAAATAATAATCAAGAGTTACAAGTGGAAATATTTATTATAAATCAAAACTTACATATTATTAAATAACAGTATTTGCACCTGAGAGCTACAGTATCTCCAAATCTCCACCACTACCGAAGTAATGGCTATTCTCACAATTCAGTGATGGACAGACATTAATCTTAACTTAACACTACTTTATCACATCTTCTATCCTCCAGATGTAAAATAGTTGAATTATCGCTGGTTAAGAGTATATCTGGCGCACTAAACTAATCTTTTTTAAAACTTATCCCTTGCCCTAGACACAAAATATCACTCTACAATTTGTGCCTTAAACGAAGAGCTAAATTATAACGGGGGATCGTAGCGTTATAGAAAATGGAGAGTTATCAATTCTTTGCATTCGTTAAACTGAGAGTTCACGTATCGCCGCAGTATTTCACAACAATTCTAGGCCTTCAAGCTCTCAGGCGCAGAATATTCATTTCGCGGAAATGCATGGTTCCGGGATACATTGCGAGCACACATGAGAGTGGACTAAAATAAGAAAAAAAAGTGGGAAAACGCAGAAGATAAATAAAGGAGAAACATAGAAAAACTGGATATACATTGGGCAAAATGCAAAAGTCATTGTTCCATGGAAACCATGTTCACCGTGGCCGATAGACAATGATTTATTGTTACATCAGGACTCAAGACACAATGCCAAATCTTCTGAACTAGGCCAGTCCAAAGTAATTGTGTTCACCATTAACCAGATATCGTATTTGATTTCTCATGTACCGTAAAAATGAATATAAGGTTACAAGGAAATTATACATTATATTGCCGGAGTGTAGAAAGTGTTCGATGACCGAGCGTTGGGATGTTACGGATTTATGAGATGATTACAAACGATATGAACGATCGATGATTTTTGACTTTTGAAAATCTTAATTCTATGCACATGCAGACTCGACTAAATCAAACGATCCTTTCTTTTTACGATAGCTGCCTAACCTCGGGCATGGTAACTGTTTTGCACTCACAGCCAGTTGTAACATTATGTTGTTTTGACGGTATACGATACACAACCCGATTCGAGGGTAATTCGACGTAAAAATAAATCGGCGAAATAACGCATATATAACGCATAATAATATCACTGCGTGGAAATAATTTCATTTTAGTTGATTAAAAACGAACCTACCGGGAATCGTTTGACCAATCGTTATTATAATACATATCCGGGGACCCTTTCACTAGTACGTCTTTTACAAGGACAAATAAATAAAATACCGTACGTATACATAAGTACTTTGAAAACAAAAATCGAGGGACATACACCACGTGGGATGGGTAAACGATAGTCACGAAGAAAAATCGTTCTCCACTATTACATGCCGAATCTTGCGCGTAGTTAACTTGAGAGTATGCTTTTGGCAAAAGCAGAATCAAAAGACGCCGTTGTTCCTCCTAGTGCATACATACACACCTTGATAAAATCTTATCTATCATGATGGTACTCTTGCATTATTCTAATGTGGACAATGTGTGAGAATACATTAATGCTAAGCGACGTACAAAGCGACATAGATAGTTCATGGAATGATTACACAGTTGTCGCGTGTATTATATACGATCAACGAAAGGGTATACGCAGGTATGACTATACGAGATGCTATGCCAGTGTGACACTGTCTGAAAGTGTTAATCACTCCGCGCGATGCGAAGCTTGAATACATCACGGTTTCTTTAGGTCAACGTTATACCACGGCGTTCCGTTCGCGTATCGTCTTTTATTTATTTTTTTTTCTTTCTTCCCTTCCCTTCAATGAAATTTTGATATTCGAATGAAGAAATTTTCTTGGACAAGCAGTGAACCGATTCGCTTTTTGAACTTCTATTTTGGTTTTTAGTCGCTAGTACAAAGCCGTTACGCCCGAACGAAATGAGCAACGTGAAGTCTTCCATATGTAGTGCGTTTTAGTAAAAGCAGCTGGAATGTGCCGTATACGTGAACGATCCAGACACTAGTGGACGTCTCGCTTATCCCGCAAAAACTGATCTTCTCGCGTATTCTTTCGATATTTCGCAGATAGTCTCTCTTCTTTATTGCGCGCGAACGCAAAACTTCCCGTCCTGCAACAGAATAAAATATTGTTCTAGAGAATATCTTTCTGGATAAGCAACAACGTATCCCGTGTCTTCAATAATATTCTTCTTCGAATCTCAATAAATTTGAGTCTCGACAGATCTAAACAGCTCGTAAATGAAAAGTATGCTGAAGCTACGCTATAAATGCAAAAACGATGAATACTCGAAGAAAGTTAGTGCTATGATTAACAAAGTAGAATATTCTGCTGATTGAAGACACGGAATTCGTCGAATCTCCAAGAAGTATTACTGCTGAAAAAAGCATATGGTATTAATTTTCTTTATGTACTCGTACGATAGCAAGCAAACTCTATGAATACGTGGAGAAATATTGAACGATCAATTATCACCCGGACGGACGATCTTCGGTAGAACTGAACATACTCTCCACATTCCGTAATAATTGCAACAGAAAAACAGCAGTAATGGATTGCTACTGTGCACTAACGATCAATGAAAATGTATACGTTCCAAACATTCCACATTGACGGATTGGAAAACAAGATCTATGGTCCTGCATCTAAGAGACATCTAACAATAAGAAAAAGGAAGTGGTGTCAGTGAGATAATAGCAGGTTGCAGTTATTGCGGATTTGTCCGTGCACAAAGACAAACAGGAAAAAAAAAAATTATAATTGATATAGGTATCTACAAATACGCACCTGCAACTGGAATCTGACAAGAGTCCATTTGTTGTCCAGGCGACATGCGCTCCGATGTGATCCATACCTAAGTCGCGCGGCCCGTCCGTCGAAACGGTACTCAAAGCGAGACGCAACGACAACGCAGACATCCAACAACAACTTGACACAGGGTGTATGGTCAAAGACAAGTGCGTGCGAGGATAATCAATTTGTACAGGGGATTCACCTATGTGTGTGTATGGCCGATAAAAAACCACAAAAACATTCAAATCGAACTTATACAACAAAAGCGATGATTGAAAAGTCGAATCAATCACGCCAAGGTTCCTGGAATATTGTATAGAAAGCTGATGGGAATACTGCGTCGTCGAGTATCGTGGGTAGTTAGTCGAATTGTAGACTATTTACAAATTCGAGTAATGACTACGAAGTGTACTGGTTAGAAAATAATTTATTCGCTCGTTTATTATTGAAGTCTCAAGGCACTACTTATATTAGTTCTCAGCGCGCAATTATTGATTTCAAGTCAAACATTATCGTATAGTTGATAACATAACAATTTATTTGTTCTAAACAGGAGTCAAAGATACCATCGATTATGGGTATGAATTATGCGGGTATTTCGATTAGAATCGGGATATAAGATGCCTCGAATATAATAATAAAAATTAGATAAAATTACTCTTTCCTAGGTATTGCTCTTGAGATCCGCCGCAGAACACAATCTATCCACGACGTTTCCGTGTCATTTGTCAAACAAATGATAATCGTAAGAAATAAATAAATTGATGATTGCACGTGCACACATTCGACTCCTAAAAAAATGTGCTAATAGTTAAAAGAATGAGATTACATGGATAAAATTCATTTCGAGACACCTCATATCCTAAGTTAGGAAACAATTAATGTAACCCTAAGCCAGATAAAATTGTGATTTACGGATTTTAAATTAGGCATATTGTTACACAGAGACGGCGAAACTAATTAATACAGACCATCACTAACAACCTGAAACGTGGAAATCGTCACAAGACAGAGTGGACTGATCGCGTATTTAAATGAAGCTCCGAACTTGATTTGTATGAAAATGTCACAACATATGTTACGAGGGGGGCGGGGCGGGGGGGGGGGGGGGGGGGGCAAATACTATCTTTTCTTCACTCGTTGTCAACCTGTTAATCGTCAACAGAATCTATTAATACTCTTTACGAATCATGATCATCATTTTGGAACATCACTTTGCAGATCTATACCGAACTATATAGTTGAGCAAAGCTGACACTACGAACTTCACTACGAATCGTGTGTGTGTGTGTGTGCGCGCACAGTTTCACAGTGTTTTGGCGTAAGAAAATAGCGTGAACAAAATATTACATTGCACGAGAACTCTCATATGTATATATGTATAGTATATACTCTTCTAACGCCAATCGTCGGGATTTTCTAACAGCCAAAACAAGCCGAGAAACGATCGACAATAATTTTATTACGAAAATAATTACTCTCTGGAAGCTTTTGTTATCCTAATCGCATTTTATAAGACTGTAAATTGTAGAAGCGTAAAAAGTTCCAACAAAAATATTCCTCATCGATGAATCGTTGAAAGTGAAGAAAAAAAAAAAATTGCTCGGACACTAAGCACCTCTGACGAATGATCGTCGATTATTTTACCTCCTAAAAACATCGTGAAATACAAAACATCCGATCACTTTATTAAAAAGATTAACCAAAGGGCATTATTATCACAGCTTACAAATGGAAGTGTTTTCATAAGGCTGTACTTTTCTATGCAGTACTGTCAGTACTTTCTTTCTATGCAGTCTGCAATAGCAGTGGAAGTTGCAGCATAGCTTAATATGGGTGTAGTGTGACAGAGAATGTGCAAACACAGTATACTATGTAATGTGCCATCAGCAGTCCAATGAAAATCTTAGCACATTAGCAATATCGGAAATATCGAAACCACCGGATAAGCGAATTGTTCTTTTCGAGATAACCGACTGTAAAAAGTTTCACAAAATGCCCAAAAATTGCAAGGCCCACTCTTATATCGAACACTATGATCCTAGAAAAAATACTCGCACTTCGAAAAGGATGATTTTTCCACTAAAAAAAAAAAAGAAAACGTTCCGCTCAGTAGTATTTCTCAGCACTTGGGTTACACCATCATCATGAGATGAGATTAAGACAGATACCTAGAGAATATAACACGTTTTTCTAACATCATATTTCAAGTATCCTCGCATCCTACGATTAAAGTGGACTTTCAGTGACGCAACCGAAAGTCTCTGCATCACCGAACACGATTAACCGAGAGGCCAACACACTACAGGCGAGAATCGCCCTACGTGGAAGAGTGAATTCCGAAAGCTTGAAATATCTTGTTTTTAAAACCGGGCTTGTTAGGACTAGCGTCGTGCTGGCCGGACTGTCCCTCATGTAGCGCCCTGTGTACCACCGGCAGCGAGCCCTGTGATTGTGTGTCGTATCGCCGATTCATCAGAACGGGCCGGATAACGAAAAAAGAACAAAAAGAAAGAAGAAAAAGATAGTAGACGACTAATTCGTGGTGCTACGACATGCAGTGCGACTAATTCGTATCCTATATCATCACTAACACAACTCACCTCTTCGTGTTGCTCGTGTTCGCTGTTTGCCAAACTCGATCGTGATCCGCGTCTTGTCGGTCCCTTTTCCTCACCTAATATCTGTGCAACTTTCCCCTGTTTCACGAAGTCCAATGTCTGCTAAAAAAACCAAGTATCGAGCACGGTTAAGGAGATGCATAAACAAAATGTTGAAAAAGCGTCGAATGCGGGAGAGGCAGGTGGCGAGAGACGACGGACGATTAGCAAGCTTACCTCTCTTCGTGTCCTAAGAGCACAATCCTCTAAGGTTTCGGCAGCTTCGAACTTTCCTTGTCTTCGATAGAGTGCACCAAGATTTTTTAACGTAGTTGTAACTGTTGGGGAATCTACTTTAGCCGCTTTATGCCAACCACCATATTCTCCATAAGGAGTCTCTTCTTTATTCCTATGCTTGTTCTCTTCTCTTTCTTCGGCTACCTGTAACAGCGAAATTCAATGCTGTTCACCTATATTC
Organism: Trypoxylon attenuatum; assembly: GCA_963989405.1. Lineage (NCBI taxonomy): Eukaryota > Metazoa > Arthropoda > Insecta > Hymenoptera > Crabronidae > Trypoxylon > Trypoxylon attenuatum. The sequence goes on along the minus strand of OZ022488.1, from coordinate 4,381,767 downwards.
GTTGAACGTACGAAATTTCAATCTTGTCAATCCCAGAAACTAGGTACAATATGTTATACCTGCCAAATTGGCTTATTTTCACCGGCAATAGCACCAAATTCCTTCTCGTGTGCTCGGGTTAGGACTTGCTTATACAACACTTCCGCATCCTTATATTTTCCCTGTTTGAGGAAGCAGGACGCAAGATTATTTTTCGTCTTGGCGACATTGGGATCGTCAGGTCCTAGTTTAGCTTCGTAGATTTCGAGAGCCCGTTGATAATAGCGCTCGACCTCCTCGTATTTGCCTTGATTCTGACAGAGTAGTGCAAGATTGTTTAGTTGCTTGGCTACATCCGGATGAACTTGACCAAGAACCTTTTCCCGAATGCCTAGGGCACGCTTGCACAACGGTTCAGCCTCCTTGTATTTGCCACGTTTTCCGTACAAAACGGCAAGATTATTTAATGTCGCTGCAACGGCAGGATGATTTTCACCTAGGGTCTTCTCGCGAATAGCCAACGCATCGTTCAAAAGGTTTGCTGCCTCCTTATACTTGTTCTGATCTCGATAAACCAACGCGAGAATGTTCAACATTGTCGCAACATCGGGATGATCATGGCCCGAGGTTTTTTCCAAGTCTTCCAAAGCTTGTTTGCAAAGAGGCACTGCTACCTCATAGCGACCCTGGCTGGCGTACTGAATAACGAGGTTGTGCAAAGTACGCAGACGTGCGGGTATTTCATACCCTGCATTTACTTGTTGCACAAACTGCGATTGTGGCGTCGGGGACATTACTAGAATTGTACAGTTGCTCGTTACGAGAGATAATAAAGATCGCATCGATTCGACCCGTGAAGCGGAGCAACATCTTCATTACATCGCGGTTGCGAAAAAAAAAAAAGACAAACGAGAACTTACGCTTGTTGTTTCGGTCGTCCGCATCATCGTCAGGGAAGAGATCAACTACGGGATCAGGTTTCGGTCTGTCTTTAGCATTTTCATCGTCTACCGGAGGATCAGGATCATATTGTTTCATATCATCCATAAATTCCAAGTGCCTTTTAGCTACTTCTAATTGAGCCACCTGAGAAAGAGTCAATGCTGTTAGTTCTAATCTGACAAATAAAATTTCTGACTGCACGAAATTACATCGTCATACTTACAGCTTGCTCACTAGCTTGTAGTTTCTGTTGTGCTCCAGCTAATTCATCCCTTAGCCAGCCATTCTCTTGATACAACCTTCTAACCTGTGTCCTAAGTTTGTGTTTCTCAGCCTCGACTATTTGTAAATGATTTGCGAGAGCTATCATGACTTCAGCCTCGTCGAGACCCAGCTCTATCATTTCGATATTTTTCGTCAATAAGCTCACTTTGTCCCTTGCGGCTGGTGCATCCTGCGACTGCAACCCTTGGAGAAGGCCACCGTGTTCCACACGGAGGGCCTCCAACCCCTGGGCGACAGTGCGCGCGCCAGCCATGATTTCTTCTTGCGTCATGGCAGTCATTCTACCAATGTTTTCTATTTTTTTGCTGCAAACACATACGTAATACGTGCCATCAGTTACATTACTCCTAAGGAATGCAATCGTAAAGTGAACCGAAAACGTTAATACATCTCTGTACTCTTATAACAGACTACCAACACACACGGAAACTTAACTAACAATGCCGTGTATCGATCCAGTGTATTTGTATGGCACTTTGCCGTGTGTCACTTTGCTGTTAATTAACGAGCGAACTGCAAATGGCCACACCGACGATTTGAATGGCGATCAAGGAAAATTAGCGAAAAAGGTAATTGATGAAGGTGAACGGCATTTAAAAACTGGTATCTCGTGTGCCAATAATTAACCACAATCAAAAATAGGCACTGCGAGGTATTTCAGTCCGAGCGAGCAGAACGTATCCGGCAACCGCACACAGACCGACGGCATTTCACCTCGAAATACGCCTTGAACGAGGAAGATTCACGACAATTTACTGGCCCCTCGTATTCATCGACTTGATCAATGCCGTATCGCGAACGCACAACGTTACTATCAACCACTAAAACCAATTATAGCAAAATTAATCTGGATAGGAACTTACCCCATGTCAGAGCTGCCGCGTAAAGCCCGGAGAAATCAATGGCTCAATACTTCCGCGCAAGCGCAACTACTAGGAAGCTCCTCTCTTATGCGACAGAGTCTATATAGCTACATGGGGAGAACGTGAAATTTCGAGAGAGAAAAATGGTAGAACGAAGAGTCGTCGCGCGTAATCGATAATAAGACTGTCCGGAAAACGTTTGCACGCTCGTGAAAGAATTATGGCAAAACGTGGATCGAGGCCTCAAGGCCTCAGGATCTCCAGCACCTGTAAACCTTGACCTCGTCCAATCCTGCTGTCTAGCAGAAGCCTTGACCTCGCGATTTAGGTTCGCGGTTCTGCGACTCCACTTAATCGGCTAACGCATCATTTCCGGTGAGATTTAACTTCCCCCTTGACAATATATCTTTGTCGAAAAAACGGGTCAACGTTCTTAACGAGAACGCGGACGCCGCGATCCTTCGCAAACTAAACTTTCTAAGTGGCCGATGAGAAGAGTCTCTTCAGACAATAGACTTTAGCGGCTCTCTTTACGCTGCATCGATTTTTCGCAAGAGCCGCGTCATCAAATGGTTCTTCGGGGTGAAAGTGCTAACAGCTGACAGAATGCACTACTCCACGAAGTGCAGCGCAAAATGATCTTGCCGCTCGGAATACATCGTACACTGCTAATGACGCTATGCAACCTGACTCGGGATTTGCGAGGAAAATCACTGACGCATACAACGGTCCCTTTCGAGCGTGCAGGGTCCCGATAATGATCTGCAAAGGTGATCTGCGGCTATTCATTGTGGAATATGTAACAAAAGGAGGCTCGCGTGATCACGAGCACCGGAGAACGCGGCATTTTACGTAAGAGCGGAAGAAGGACGCTGCCGAACGCGCAGAGGCCCTTGCCGCATGTCACTCAAGCAGGGGGGGAGGAACGATAATGGGTGAAAAACGCAAATGTTCATAATCTTACTCACATTATGTAAGTGTTCAGCGTTTTGGACATATCTGTTCTACCCATCGGTAATGTTGGACTCTGTCGAACCTACCTACTCCGTAAAAAAGCTTAAACGTTCTACTACATATCTGTGTGCCATTCTTCCATGGACAGTCTCGGCACTATTGTCGCTCGAAGTCAGTCGATTTAGCCGTAAAAAAATCATCTATCCCCTCGTTCGGTACAAAAATAAAACTATCTCTATGTACACTAAGAGTCTCGCGGCAATACGGTATCTACGTTGGGTACTTCGCGGAGTCACGTTTAATTCTTTACTGAGGGAGTTACGTTTGGCTTCGCACCCCTTGCTGCACTAAGGGGATGAACCGACGGCAGTACGCCTGCGCACTGAATATTCCTCGACTGTCTTCCTTCAATCCCCACGAAATATCACCGCATGGACTCGATGTCCACCTACCACCAAATGAATGGTGTACTTTGCATAAAAAAGCATCGCGAGCGATAAAAAGCTGGTTTACCCTGGCTAAAGAGAAATGGACGTTACTCGGTCACTAGGAGTATGTAACCCGAGGGGCATATAAGGGTGCGTTGAATGAGTCTCACGAGAGGCCAACCCCTTGCGTGTATGACACTCAAGATTGGTTTATATCATCCAGGTATACAGAATACCGTGCACGATGCGCTTCGTTAACTTTGACGAAATTGATCGGTTCCGTCAATTTTACTAGTAGTGTACTTGGATACTTCATTGATCGCTTCAAACTCATCATGATTTCTATGCGTATTCGCGAAAACTGTAGCAAAACGTTGCTACGCCAGAGAAATCGACTGCCTTCACTTTAGAGTTTTAGACGGATGAAAGGTGTTGGCTACTGTTGCGAGATGCATTGGCCGTATGCTCGTAGTAGCGCTCGAGTTTTCGCGCAACGAGAAGCTGCCGCAGTGTAAAAAGGCAACCATGGTAAAGCAAGACATTCTCGCAGACCGTTTTCGCTATGAGGACCGTGGTGGTGACTGGCATTCGGTGACTCACAGCGTGACTACACCGCTCGAGAGTAATATGCCATGTGCCTCCGCACCCGCCCAAGGAATACCCACCCACTGTTTAAGCACATGCAACATGGATCTCGAACCTAATCCGTAAGATTCTAGTAGTCTCAAGCTAATCGCTGTAACGCGAAAATCTACCTGCAATTCGACGGAATTCTTTCAAAGGCTTTCCGGCTCTCTCTAAATGGCTAAATCCTACTTTCTACAGTTCTACATTGCTGCACTTCTTTTATTTGGAGCTGCACTTGCTAGCATAGAGAGTATCCATTTCCGCAGACTGTAACTTTTTTCGTCGATTTTTTTTGCAACCAACGAAGCTAATCGAGGCTTAATCCATACGAATAAAATTGCTACCATGTTCTAACTTGCATTATTATGCACAGAATGAATGTGTTTGACTGACAGTTGAGTTCAACTGCATGCGGGCTATTTATGTAACGAATTGATCCCGTTTTATCACGCCACTGCTCGCACGTGGACTATTCATTGCAATTGCAAACACTCTGCACTTAAGTACACAATATATAAACTGTTGGGTTCATATCGAACCTTCGCCAGCACGCACTCTCTTTCTCTCCCTCTTTCTCTTATGAACAGGTAAATCGATCAAAATTTTGATTAACCATACTCCATAGGAATAAAATTTGCGCAAATGTTTACGCCGGGATTAATTACCCTGGAATAATATGTACAAATTTGCAGCGAGTGAATTTCACCAGAACATCCACATAAAAGAGATTGTATATTCAATTTGAATAACTCTCCGGCCGTGATTTTGCATCGTTCGTTATCATAAGTTTGTGCATCTTTACAGTGCTCCCAAACGCTTTTGCATTACAGAGAAACATCTAATGGGAGCTTCTCCAATTAACGAACCACGCAAGTGTCTTACCAAAAGAATACTTATGAAGTCCAACAGAACGTTGAATTGAATTAGTTGGTTCGTTACATTTCACGTTCCTATAAAACCGTGTGTAATTGCATTTGGGATTTAATACTGCGTAGTATCTTTCAGAACAGTCGAAATCGTGTTGCAGTTTCGCGATAATGTTACTATCTGTCGCGACTCTCCCTATCTCGAGTATAGAAAACAATGACAGAGTAAAGCAGGACAAAAACTACACTCGAGACAACCCAAAAAATGCATCGAGTCAAGGGTAGCTCGTTTAACACAGAAGCACTATTGTATTTTAGTACATAAACGGGTCAACGACTATCAGAACAGGTGAGACTGAATATTTCGCCAGAAATGGCGTGGGTGCAAGCGATCTTCGTGCCGCGTTTGGCAAAGTACCGTCTAAAAAACTTATCAAGATTCATAACGTGTGGCATGACTATATACGTATCTGATTTCATTTTTGCATGATCGAACGATGCCACGGAAGTTGCACCACGAGATTCAAATGGTGAATGCAATTAGAAAGTTTAAAGGGGAATAAGAATTTCGGAAATGTCACCACAACAATCTGGATTAAATGTTTCGGCCGAAAATATCTTCGTTGAGTGCCAGATAGGAAGAAGACAGGCATCGTATGTTAGTTTTCCACGGTGGCAATTCCTTATCTAATGGTATAGGATTCACCTTTGCTTATCTATTTACATTCACATAACCCCGAAGTAAAAAGGTGTAGCTTATAATGATGCAACGGAATAACGAAGCTAACAGAAGAATTATGTAGGTGTATGAATTCTGTTATAATTCACCGGTTCCAGGTGAAGAGCGTCCCTTTCTAAATTGAGTTCAAGACGATCGTCATTATCGTCAAGAATCGTCATGGTCAGTGATTTTCTCTGATGGTGCCATGGTAACTCGCGGAAACGAATTAAGCCGATTTACTTCCGGCTACACCTGTTTTGCGAGAGGCGTGGCGGGTTAAAATCCGAAAGGTCTTATCCTCGTATGACTCGTGACAATGTAGAAAAAACACTTGCGGTGTGTAAAAAAAATATCTGACTTACTCCTGGAAATGCTCCATGCAGGGATCCCTCTTTCTTCAGTGTATCATCACAGCTCACCGACACGGACCACGACTTATTTATTCTTTCACTGGTAATTCTTGAAGCGAATCTACCGAAAATAGCAAATTCTCGGCCGAATTCAAGATATTCGACGTTTTGTCATTTGCTCTCTGGCCAATGCCGAGGTGCGAGTGACCGTGGTAGTGACACGTTCGAAAAAAACGAACCTCTTCGAGCGAGCACAGTAGCCGATACCGGACGAAACAAGAACCGTGGGGGGAAAAATCGATCACCGAAGCCTCATACGAAAGTTCTTTCGGGAGTTTTTTAAACACGAGACAACAGAGGCCTGGAAAATTCGTCTCGATACGGTTCGTAGAACGATGACAGACTAAGATGGCGAGAACCGTGGAAGGTACTAGAGGTACAACAATCACATATTTCACGTTGTTGCCGCGCGCCGAAAAAACGCTCGCGTGTAGTCGAACGCGAGCGGAATTGGAAATTTCTCTTTTCGAATGCACAAGATAAAAGTATCGCCGCCGTCGCGAAGAATTCCCGCAACAAATTCGCAGCCGTAAAATAACGACAACCGATCCTAAAAACGCGACTGGAGCGACTCAGCCCGATGGCAGCGCCGATCAACGGAATTCACAAATCTTTCAACCTTGTTTCCATCGGACGACAGCTCGGTGCATTGTTTTCATTCAACAATGTTATTGGAGCAAATTCGTCAGTATATAGCTGCATTTATATGCTGACCGACGACTTACTTATGTATTTATTATTAATCTTACTTGCTTATTAAGCAGAAAATGAGTTTTGGGTTTTTTGTCCAACAATATCTAAATTCAAAGTAGTTGTCTTATAGTACCGCTAATAAACATCACTTTTCACTTACCAAGTGAAAACTAGATAAATGCGTGTATAAGTCATGTGAAACCAAAAACATTTCAATTACGATAAATAATAGTATTGGCACATTGTATCAACCAATGCAACTAGAGAAAAAAGTAATGTATTTACTGCGCAAGTCCTCGTGTGTCGCGTCGTCAATAATTCAGTATAGCAATATCAGTGTCGAGATAAAAGTAGAAAATGAACAGGTAACACAAGTTGAAATAAAACATCATAATCTCATTGCAATAAACCATATTTATTTGAATAATTGTTATTTGAATAGTAAATAGATACAATAGAGAACGCTTTTAGCAGGCCAACTCCCAGTAACGGTCGAAACCTATGAATGTTTCCTTCTCACGAAAAAAAAAAAACAGATGCCTTTTTTCGGGGGTTGGGAGCATCCAATCGATTCTTTTAAAAGTCTCTCGATAACAATTAGGAATAATTATATAGGTAATCCATAATCGCCTTATTAAAAACAATTAAAAGTATTACTGTACAGATAAATGGTTTGCTTAACTTGGAAACAGTTCGAATTTTCGTACGTATAGTGGAATTGTAATCGCTTCTTGGCCTAAAATAACAAAATGCTATAATGGATAATCTTAAATAGCATCGCGACTCTTTGTATCTTGTGTGGGAATTATCGTTAATAGTTATCTCCCAAAGAGGTCTTTCATTCATTTTTTTTTAAACATCATGTCCAACTACTGAGCATATTTCTTTTTTTAAATGGCATCGATATCAAAATCATCTTCATCATCGGTCTCTTCGTTTGCTACAGGCTTCTGCACAGGCGGTGGCTGCTTTTGTGGCTTAAGCGATTGCTTGGCTCTATCGTCATATTCGATCTGTAAAAGTTATGAATATTTTAGAAACACATTTCGCAGCAATCGTAGTCATTTGTAACGTGATATTTATATTTACCTCCAAATCGTCGTCTTCGTCTTCAGACTCGGATTCTTCTTCTTCTGCTTCCTTCAACCAGGTCAAGAAAGGCGCGGCTTTGTCGTGGATTTCTTGAGATAAATCTTTTGAAACATACTTTTTACTAACTTTGTTGGACCACTCGAACAAAGCTTTTTCCTCGAGAATATCAGCATCGTAGAACAACTACAATTGCAGAAGAATCATTGATATCGTGATTTAAAAGTTTTTCAATGATTTAGGAATCTGTGAAAAAGTAGATTATCTCACCTTCAAGATACCGGGTACCTTGGGCATCAGAGCTTCTTTATGCAAAGCTACCACTTGCTCGATTCCTCTAATTAAATACTTTTGGGCTTTAATGTCATCATGAGTAAAACGAAGCAAAAGTACCCGATATTTCTTAGCTTGAGCAGCAATGGCTTGATCGAAAAGTAATTCGGCCAAAATCAATGGTGCTTTAGTCTTGATCTCGAGACGTTCAGCTTCCGCTAATAATTCCTTGTGGTTGTCTAATTGCCCAGCATCGCGACGACATTTGACTAACTTATAAAACATGTCCATTCTCTCCTTTTCAGTCTTATCGAGATCATCGCTGATAGTCATTCCTTTAGCTCCCTCCGTCAAGTCTTGTAGACGGGCTCTAACAGCTTCCTCCGATACGTCTACTGCCCAATTGTCATAGACATCCTCGTCAGTGGCTACCTTTTGAGGAGCTTCCACCACGATGTCAGTGGTACTAGTCTCATTTTCAGGAGAACCAGATCGATCACCATTCGTAGTTGGAGTGGCATTGGTGGTGCTGGTATTGCTTGCATCGCCATTCGCACGTTTCGAGCGTTTAGCACGCTTTCCCTCCGTCAGAGAGCTGCCTTGTACCGCAGGATTTAAACTCGGTGGATTCTTTAGAATGTAAGTATTTAATTTGTGATTGCTCTCCAATAAACCATGATGACCACAGGCTTTGCATCCCTGCGAGATCGTACCCTTCTTCGCACTGACAATCAGTTCAGTTTCCGGGTTGTCACAAGCAGGACACAAAACGTACTTTCGAATGAATCCGTCAAGAAGATCTTGCAATTTAGCAGCATCGTGCGATCCATTGACAATGAATCTTTCATTCTTAAAATCGAATTGAGTTTGTGCGCCGAGTTCGCAACCAAAGTACTTAGTCGGATAAGTTGCCGGTCTGCCAATAGCTTTGGCAACATCGACCATGTTGACAATAACGGTTTTTATACCATTTCCCTTACCCTCGACTTTGGCTTGAATCCGAGGCATTTTGTAGCGATAGAACGCATCGCTGACGTTCCGGTTAACGTTAACACTCCCCATGGTGATAGATTTTTTCGCCTCTTGCTCCTTATAGTCTTAATATCTTTTTTCAGCGATCGTGATTTCTGACGAGACGTCGTGAAAGCGTTTTGGTGTATCGTGGTGTAAGAATAACGTTTAAATAGCGCTTTTTTAAATCGTCCAGGTCGATTCTATTTGCGCCAGTTTGCCTAGTTCAAGTAGGTAACGTCTTCGTCCTTGTTCTCCTAGATCTACTTTTCACGCTTCCCAGCGGCAGTTTGATTACTGCGCAACGACCAGGCCAGACAATGGCTACCCGACGGTAGCACGTAACGTGTCGAGTCAGGGTGAATTTCGTTGTCGGCGGTAAGGTGTGCCGCACTACCCGTTGACGCCAGTCACGTTTCTCTGAACGGCTGTAGCTTCCGATGCCTATTACTGTAAACCAAACACAATTCGTTCAACTCTTGCGATCTCAAATTCAAAAACCGAGTATGTATTTGCCACTCGAGACCAGCGGCAACAAAAAAAAAAAAACCAGAAAAGAGACGAACCTGGAAAATTTTGAGGTCCTGTGTTTAGGCAGGACCAAGTGATTTAGGAATCGTTGGGTGGTATCTTGATGCAGATTTTGCCTCGGTTTGGTGGGCAGAGGGGGATAATCTTCAATGATCATACACGCTGCCTGTCCGTTGCTTGTGGTCCTAATAAATCCTGGGTACCAGGTTGCTCTGGGTAATTCAAAAGGTGCTCGTAGTAAACGGTTGTTCCGAGCGAAGGAGATGATGTTGCCGGTTATAGATCGCTTGGACAATGTCCTACTACCGCCGCCTTTGCTGTACACCGATCCTTTCCCTCTGGATGATATCCTGGATGTTTCTGTAATGTAACATCAACACTGTCCGTTATACTCTGTATAATCCATTTAGGTTTAGAGAGAAAAAAAAAAAATTGGATTTGGTGGAATTTCGTGAGAGAGACAGTACAGACCTGTATTCGGCAACCCAAATCATATCAGCTCCGAATAGTACCGTTCTTCGAACCGAAGGTTATGAGAAAGAGACAATTCAATAGTATTCGGAAAAGGGGCTACACCTTTGGAAGGAGGCCCACTAAAAGCGTTCACTTAATCAATAACACATGAATTTTACCGTTAGTCTGGCACATTATCACTTTGTGCGTCTACTTGTGTAATGTTTGCTGCCTTTATAGATACTAAAACTGCGTGAATTTTGGAACCCCGAGATTACGGATGTCTGGTCTGCATCTCATATAAGGAAGATGTTAACGATCATCTAAACGTATTCCCGCTAGAATTGGCCCGATCAGAAACATCTTAAGGCAAATCACACGCGAACGTGCTTGCTCGAAAAATACTTTGGATTATCCGACGAAACCGTGGAAGCGAATTGGCAACTCTCATTGAACGGCATTATCCCAATATCGAACAAATGAATTGCTGACAATCGACGGTGTACGATTCTAAAACTGTTCACGTGGATTATAGATGTGACTGTATCGATACAGAAATGATTAAAGCAAGTATTCACCTTTTAAAGGACATTCTAATATTCACTCGAGTCGACCATTGGGTTTCTAGCCATAGCACAAGCGCGAAGAAAGCACTGATTGTGAGCTACTATTGGTATGCATGGATATTGTCTACCGCGATGTGGAGTACACTGAGTAACACGCTAATTCGGAACGTAAAACCACACGGGCTTCGCGACGCCGTAAACTCACTTCCTGTTACGTATGCTGGTTGCAAAGTCAAACGGGGAACTGATATCTGACGCTCTGCTCTCCTGTGCAATCGTTGCTTGCTTACACGCTGTTCTCCCGTAGATAATATGTGATCAACAACCGTCTATCTTTTGATTTCTCATCATCATCATCATCATCATCGGACACCTACCATTCACGCCTGTTATCTCTAATTGAGGGGTACTTCAAAGAAAGCTATTCCTGTATCCTTCCATCCGTCTATCAAAGGATGTATCACAATCAAGTGTAGTATTCTCGTCCCGCCCTTTCACTTTACCGCAAAGAGCACGAGACGGGAGCAAATTGCGTTGATATACGTAACACCCACTATGTACGTATTGGAGGGCAATAAAAAAATTCCTTCCATACTAACTGTGGAAATTGTTGTGCGGGTATGAATTGGTTCTATATCGGATGATACGGCAATAGACGGTGAATTACTTAATTGAGGGAAAGCACGATTACGCAGCTGCGCTCTGCAGGTAGGAATGTCTATTTAAGTGGTGTTTTTCACTGGGTGCTGGTCATTAAGTGATCGGTGCGATTATTCCTCGTGGGGTCGCGAAACTCGTGCAAATATTAAAATACAACTTACACGTGTAGACCTGGGCGCGGTTTTATTGGTTTCGACAGGTCGATGAAATCCTATTATGCAAAAACGAGACATAATCGGCTTTTCAGCGATACGACTGCAAAGCGATGTTTCAGCTGACTTATTGAAAGTGACGCTGATGTACAAATAATGCGAACAAGCAGGAATCTTGGCCACGTATCAATTGCATTCGACACTTGGAGATAATCTTTTGAACTTTAATTTTAAGGAATGTTTCATATCGCGAAAAACTCTGCTTCAACTCAATCCCATTGTCGTTTATCGATGCAGCGTGCCGCGTTAAGGTCAGTCTCAATATCGATCCATTCATGCTAATGACTCGACGAAGCAATATTTTCGCTATAAACTAGTCGAATTACGTGGTCTTGCTTTAAAAGGTAAACCATGTTTAATGGACAGTAACTGGTGCAGGACGCGCTACATGCTTTATTAAAGCCAGACATCAAAAGCGTGAAACAAATACCAGAAATCAACGTTTACGCTTAAGCGGGGATTTTGGTTTAATCGCAAATTTACGATGCACCTCATGAAATACTGACATAAGCCTGAAAGAAGCAATGCACATGTAGAATCTCTTCAGCTTCCGACTAATGGAAATAATTTAGAATAATTATATTAAGGTGAATAATTGACACCGGTGAAGTCTTTGCCTTATAAAACAATGTTTGCCTTGTACGTAATTGGCTTTGCAATGAGACTCCTTATGACCACCTACATCCTTCGTCGCGAGTAAGTACTGTTCTATTTGGAGGAACAAAAGGAAGAACTATCGAAGAGAGACGAGCACTCGAAAATCAAAAAACGGGTCTTTCGCACTATGAAAATATCCCAACGAAACACCATCTTCGTTTTCCCTCTCGACCTACAACCCCTTTAGCAATTATTCATTTCTGGAGTATGTGGAACACGAAGCTGAGAATTTGCAGGCAGGTTAAGTGTGTACTTAAAAGTACATAAACGCACTCCTCGATTGTCGCGCATTTCCACTTCTACGATCAACCACACTAAAAGAAGCATTTGCGAAGAAGTATCGAAGAAAAATATAAATCACTGACATGATAGAACGAACAGAACACTTGAGAACGAGGAGAATGAGCATAAAATTGAAAATTGTTTTATGCTACTGCTATACGAAGTAATTATACATATTTCCGTGGGCGATGGGTCGCGACGAGTGAGAACCAAGAGGAAATTAACGGAATGCGACAGAGTTCACGAGAACATACGGTTTCACGAATAGTTGGCTCGACCGTCACCGCATGCGGGCCACGGAGCTTGCCAGACGATCTTCGCCAACGCAGAGGAAAGTCCCCTTTCCCAATTTTCCACTCGAACAAGCAGAAGCAGCGACCCAGACGATCGACTGGCCACGAGGTCCGTAACAGACATTGGATTACCGCACCCCATACGCCCCGTGTGTGTCACGATGTGCTCGAAATCATCGGGCCAGTCCTTACGATTGCAAAGGATCAAGAAGAAGCAATGGTCCTAGGTCAACGCAAACGAACTGGGTAACCACCACTCCACCCACCGCGCTGGTACCTTCCGGAAGGAAACATATGCGAAGCTGTGCGTGCACTGTCCGAGGATCGTTTACCTGCTCGGTACAGACGCATAAGTCGTGATTTGCGACTGTGGCTGCTGCTGCCGTTCTTCTCGTCGTGACGTGGATGGTTCGACCAGGTCCGATACCCGCACGTCCTCCAGGGCAGTCTCGGGAAACGGAGAGAGGGAGCGTAGGGAGTGAGACACGGGAATCCTGCGGTGGCCGTGGCTACTCTCGGAACAGTCGCAGAGTGCCGCGATCGGGGAGAGACAACGCGACGCGCTTGCGGATCACTATAAGGATCCTAAGCAGGAGATAGCTGCTCTCTCGCTCGCTGCCGGCTACCGTAAGCGTAACTCGACTACCGTTCTCGTCGTGCTCGTCGATGGCTCTCTCGGCTGACTTCTACGTCCACGCTCGCTCTCTCGGCTCTCCGGGATCGTGTGGCTCAGTTCTGCTCTGCGCTGGTAAGCCGCGCGCACGCGTCCTACACGCGGGGACACCGCGTATATTGATCGGAACGGCCCCCGATCCGAAGTCCGCGAGTACACCGACTCCACGCGCCGCGTCACGCCGCGCCACGCCGCACCGTACCACGCTCCTACACCATCGGATTTGCCTTACTTACTCTCTCTCTGCGTCTCTACGATGCCATCCCTTATCTTGCTCTTCTGTCTTACGCTCCCATAACTTCGTCTAGTCTTTCTCCCTCTCGACCCTGCTTTACTGCGGTACAGTACGAACCCCTACGTGCGAAAACTCTTTTTTGAGACCTATTGTGTCGTCGAGACCCCCAACCGTCCTCGAATGTAGGCGAATGATGTCTTCCTGTGATAGGATCTCAGGGGTAAGTTCGCAATTTAGGCTCCCATATCAAGGAATTCCTCTTTTACGCAACTAACGCTTGACTCCTGCTGCGAAATCTAACTGATGCATTTCTGCGCGTGTCCAAGAGTGAAATTGTGTGGGATGCATGGGGACCGGTAGAATTACGGTGCTTGACAAGGTCACGCTTTTGTAAGAATCGTTCGTACTATAGGAAGGAAGTCAGGGCGGGCTGCGCACCCTCTGCGAGTTCCCAGTTCGGTGCGCTTCCTGCACGGGAGCGATTACGCATCGACCGACCTGTTAGCGTACGTTCTTTTCCCCCTCCCGACCGCCCCTCCCTCTCTCGAGCACCGTACGACTATCGACTCGCCTCATTCACACGATCCTCCTGCAGGAGCGTCGATCGATGCATCGTGTATCTCTTGACGCGGGCGCCCACGAGTCACTCGCGCGACGTGTCACCCGCACACTCCCAACAACCCTTTGTGCGATTCTATCGTTAGCGAGATTTCCATGCTAACGGTACGCTTCGCCACGTCCGACCACTGATTTTCGTACAGTTAGAATGTACATACTGCTATATATTTGCTTGGACGTCTGCGTCGGAAGCCACCGTCAACAGTGTTTCGACCATCCACAGCAATGTGGTCGGAGTGAGCATTCGACACTTTACATTAGAACGATGTTCGTATCCATTGAATTAGGGTTCTAATTGATTGGGCGATTCTTGCGACACGTGGGCAAGGTCAGAGCTATTATAATTTTCCATAAAATCACCAAAGGCTCGCGGCACTTAAAATGTATCTGATATGGCATTTAAATGCTTTGTATGCGCAGCATGCAAATGCACTTGTCGTGCTTCCATCTCTTTACCTTTGGGCGAGTGTGGAAATGCTGGGAGATAAGGGAATGCCCCTGCAATCGTAATATTTAACATGCCGTAATTCGCTAAGTTAAACGACCGCTATTATGGGAGAAATGGGTAATTCGATACACGATACGATTGTATTGTCGGAGAGATAGTAAATTTCTTTCGTCTCTAACAATAAGATATATACCAAGTTTATACGTAGTCACACAGAGTACAAATACTTGTCGAATCAATTGGACAAGGTTCCTGGATAGTACAGGACGTATAAGATCGTCATAACATACAACGTATGTTACGCTGTATTTTCTTGTATCTACATCGCATTGCAATTAGCGTCAACTTGCGAAATGCCACGCTAATATAATTCCATAAATGTATAATGCATGTCTTGGCTGCTATCAATCTTTTTTGACATACGGACATAGCTCAGGCGAGATTGGTGGTTTACAGGTGCGCCGCGATACACGGAACAAATGTATTGCTGTGTATTTATTACCAAAGCAGATCCGACGTGATAGGTTGCCATACAATGCGATTGAAAAATGCAAATTTGATAGTATTGGCAGTATTTGCTGATCATAAAGAATTAAACTGAAATTGAAAAATCGGGTTGTTACTCCCACTAAAAAATTTCCGTGGAGAAGAAGGCCGGGGAACGAATTCGATAAATAAATTTGCATTGCAAACGTGAGTTCCTGTATAATAAACCACGATCTGCACTTCTACCGTAATTCTCACTTTGCACGAAACTTCCGCAGAGCCATATGGAAATTGAACTATTTTCACGAGATGTGCTGCCCGAGGACAAGGTCGGACTTTCGATTTTTTGCTAATATGCTCTGCGAAATTCGCTGCACGAAAAGGTCACTCTTGTCCACCGCAATACCACACTCCAATTATACGCTTTCAGATTCGTTTTATTGAACTCCATTGCATCGTTACGTAGGAATCGACTCGCGGAACAGTTTGATTGTAATGTACATATTTCTTGCTGCAGTAAAGTGTGGTACCGTTTTAAGTGGCGGTCTGTGGAACTGGTGCGAAACTGCACGCACAGTTATTAACGATAAAGACATTATTGCTTAACCTGGATGTAATTTCTTTTTCTCTGAAATTCCCTTTTCAGTTGAATCTATGACCCTGTTATGCGCGAAGTCACGGTCAAGTACTTGGAAAAACAGACCCAAGGCAAGTGTATGTTTTATGTTTGCACTAGCGGGCTCTTACGACTGCACCCTTCGCATATTTCTTGGAAACGCTACTCATCGTAACAGCAAACAGCATAAATAAATAGTCAAGGAAGCTTTCGACAGCGATGGAATAGGAAGAAGAGCGATAATCTACTTGTGAATACATTAATAAACAGTAGATAAGATATTAGACTAACGCTTGCACGTTCTTCGGATCAGCTGTGACGGTTTCCCACCGGTATCCTATATGCACATCACAGGAAGAGTTTAACGATCGTAAGCACGAGAGCTATGATGAAAATCGTGAGACCACAAACCTAGACCGATAAGACAACTACTAAAGATACTATAGCTGAATTCCACAGCTCGACAACCATCGAAAACTAAGCAAGACACAAAACAATCGGATTTCACGAGTCATATCGCGAGTAGCGCAATGTGATCATGATAAAACCGACTTTAAATCCTACCTTGCAATGCATAATCATATTACAGGGGTATCAATTGAATCCGATAAAATCGAGAATCGTGAGGACGATGCACATAAATATGTATTGACTCATCAGGCTCGAATTTAATAAATTCCATCAGGCCACCATTTCGTTTGCCGATGCATAATGCTATTTTTACGCGGATCCCAGAGGGTATCGTGCGATGCACTTTTATAAATAGCTATTTATTTTCCCGGTTGGAACTCTCCGTTGAATAAACAATAAAGTCATCGTGCAGGCTTATTGGCCATTCGATTAAAAATACCTCGAAGAGGCAAAGGAAGCGAAGGGGCAAATCGTGAGAGTGGTAATTGGCAATGGAACGCTTCGTCCGCAGGATACCCGATCGATTACCCCGACGAACGCGAATCGAGAGGGAGCATACAATGCGATTTTGGTGCGCAAGAAAGCTGCAGTAGCCCATCGAGAGCGATTAATAATGCTCGGGGATCCGGGGATCGCTGCGGTATACCGGAACCTTGCGGGATGGCGAACCTGCCTCGCGGCACAGTGTGCGCTGCAGAACCAGCCAGCGATCATCGGAATAATCGCGCATTGAGCCGCACGCTTTCATGTAGGGGAACGCTCGAGTGCACTTAACTCCGAGTTATCGATCGACGAGCGAGCAATCAATGCTTCTTGGAAGCACGATTTGTGAAGACTTCTTGGGATCGAAGAAGAGTAGGCGCGATCCTCGAGTTGCGCTGCACGCTAAGAAATTTGAGCTTTGGAGTGAAAGAAAGTGGGAAGAAGCGAGATAAAAGTTTTGTCGAAATATTGATCATAATGCAGTACTTTCGAAAATCTGATCCCGTCGTGGCTCGCCAGGAAAAAGCAGAAGGGTATTAAATCATCGAAATCAAGTGCGAAATGATTAAGAGAAGGAGACGATTGACGTAAAGAAGAAACCTGCCCATAGCCCACTGCCGAGAAGCAAATACGACAACTCATCGAAATGTGCATCCTTTGATCGCACTTCTACCGAGACCCGTGCATCACTCGATGTGCACTCCGTAATCTCCAGCTGACGTCAGAAATTTGCAACTCCGTCTGCAAATTAGCAGAATGAATCGCAACGTATGCGATACGCATGAACTCATTCCGGATTCACAACCGTTACGTACTTAACAGCCATTTAGCTGAGAGACTCGCCGGAGGATCGTCTGTAGCGGTGGCAAGGAAAACAAAATGTCGGGTCAATAAGCTGATCGATGGACACCAGAGAAATTTTAATGAGGCACAGGTATTCAGAGATACTTGCTTTCAAGTGTTAATACGATTAAACAGCCATCATTGGATTGCTGGTAGACCTCTCAATACACAACGGACAGATTATCCTGAACATTTAACGATACCTACGTCTATTACATCATTATCTCTACCGCGATCCACACACTCCTTTCACGCCTTTAACAATGGATTGCCACGGTTCGGGAAATCCGTCCGCAGAATGCGCACACCGAACCTCGGAAACCTGTTATCCGTGCGCAACCGTTGCAATACCAGCCAATGTAAACTGGTCGAACCTTGGGGTACACGTATTCAGCCATTTAATGTGTCCTAATTATGTGACTGGCAATCTCCGATAAACACTTTCCTCGCAGTGGAACTCGTTTGTAACAACACTCGTGAGGCTGACACACTTGTTGGCAAAGGGGTTCGCAACGAATTCGGAGAAAGTGAGTGCCGGCAGCCGGTCGGTATAATACTTCTCGAATCAAATCGAAGAAACCTGTTTTGGCTGGGATAACATTGGAAGTACATACGAACCCGAAGAATGCGTTGCTTCTTCTAAACTTCCTTTTCGATTTATGAATGAACGAGAGCGTGCTAAAATAGATGGAAAAAATTGTTTACGAGTGAATACTTTATTCATGTGATACCATTCCAGTCTTGACAGGCAGTTTTTAAAGTCGTTCCTGGCAGTCGGAAGTGACCGAGGTCTTGGGAGCTCGATTGAGAGTCGCTGTCGATTGATTAATCGGTATTATTTTGCATCGACTTCGAACGGCTGTGCATGCTTAAGGGTCAGAGCAGGCCATCTTAAGCTGCAGATAAATGGAAAAAATAATAGCACTCCGCACGAAGGGAGTGAAAGGTCGAATTACTTCAGGCTGGGTAGGAGCCAACGTTTCGAAACCAAATGTGTCGGTGATTCTTTTCGTTGAGTTTTGTAAAACAAAGCACACCAATGTTAAGTGTGTGTTGTGTCTCTTTTACTTTGGACAAAAGATTCTTCTTATTGCTTTGCTGACCTGTTTCTAGACGGTTCGATAATTGCATAATGATTTCCGATACTTTGAGTCTCGTCATCACTAAGAAACAACAGCGGCAAAGATACATGCGGTAATGACGTTATAAAGAAAATGCAAAGCATCGTGAATTTCATTGATATTGGAAAAGAAACCGGCACGAAGGCCCGTGTCGAATTGTTTTCTCCTCGATAAGGTTGATTCAATATTAATTCCGATATGTATCGACGACCCAGAAATACTTTAGGATTATTCGATACCATGCTGATCAAAAAGTACCTCTCACAGTTTATTCGAATGTGGTTTTCATAGTATGCTGAGCTTCTTGTGAGGAAACATGAAAGTTGTAGATCTCAATAAGTTGTACCGCAAGTGTCTACGACTGACGCAAAAATAGGAGCCACGCAGAATCTCAGAGCGCTCAAAGCAGAGAGATTAGATAAGATTGTCTTTTCGACGTAAAAACAGTACACTATGCGTTAGAAGAAGACAAACATCCGATAGAAATACAAGTTCTTGGCGCAATGTATTCTTCCCATTGCGGTTCAAGAACCCAATAAAACGGAACACG
Source organism: Trypoxylon attenuatum (assembly GCA_963989405.1). Lineage (NCBI taxonomy): Eukaryota > Metazoa > Arthropoda > Insecta > Hymenoptera > Crabronidae > Trypoxylon > Trypoxylon attenuatum. The sequence continues at coordinate 4,362,488 of OZ022488.1, read as the reverse complement.
TGCTGCGCCGTGTCGTGAATTTGCTACGAAAACACTAGCAATACTGCTAAATGGTGCTATGCAATGAGAAACATTAACTACGGTAATCCATACCAAAATAATGAGTGCGATTATCGCTACCTACGCGATGCAAATACCAAATGACTTATCGGCACAAGGCTAAAATAAAAGTAGCCTACGCGAAGTCAAGTTTCACGGAGGAACGCAACGAATGTTCTCAGCGCTATCAGACCCAATTATACCAACTGAACACTAGTTGATAAAGTGCCAAGAATTGACATGTGTGAGTGAATCGGTGTGTGGCCAGTAAATGAGTTTCACAGTTCAACTTAAACTTACGGCTCGCATATCTCCACGAATATAAGTATTTATCAATATGCGATTCCGTAATTCTATAATAAACCGGAAATCAATTTTAAAAGCAATAGTGTGCCAGCATTTTTGCGTGGGCAACGAACGTTGATTCGAATGTTGGTTTGTCAGCAAAGTCCGATAAGACTATCACCACAATCGGTTAGTCTTGCACGAGTGTTCTGACACGAACGCCCCACGAGCATTCGATTTTCTTCCTCGAGCTCGCGTAACGAAAGCGTTGCGATCACACATACGAGTACAAACTATGTGTATTTACTACACGCGTATTGACGACCTCGTGATACCCACGAGTGGATAGTGACCAGCCATTTTGCGGTTGAGTAAGTAAGCAAAATTTCGCCGAGCCACCGTTACATCGCGGAAATAGAATTGACGAGGCGTGTGTGCGTAGGAACACGTCGGAGAAACGATCGGTAGATGGAGAGGCACATGCGGAGGTAGATGAGGAAGCAATGCTTACGAATGGACAAAAAAAAGAGGGTCAGAGGGAAGAACGATACGGTAAAGAAAATGCGTCGCGACAAAAGAAAGAGGGAAATAAAAAGGAAAGGAAACGAAAGAAAAGAGATGATTTTCAATGGGTTTAGAAGAAGAGAGAGGTTGGTTTCCGTAGAGAAAAAAGAATCTCTCATGGATCACACACGTTCTCGTCCGTCCAAAATGGCTGGTCGCTAAAATTAGCGACGAAAAAGCGGCGAGGAAATACGGGTATAGGACGTATGGTGTGATCAGGGCATATCACTGGGACTCACCTTGACGTCGAAGAAAAGTCATATAAAATGGTATCGCCCTGCTGGACGGCCGCCTCTTAGCGTGAAAATCGAACGGGCGTTCGTGAATGCCGCGAGACAGATGGATCGCCCAGTCGGCTGGTAGCCTGGCTGTTGCTGCTGCTGATGATATTGATGCCTCGAACAGGGCCTTCGTTTTGCGCTCTTTGGCTACTGCCTCGGTTTCGTTGCCTGGGAAAGTCTGTCGTCGAAACGGTCGGGCGAGTCGACGTGACTATGCCGACGCTTATGCTGACTTCCTGGGGCGCTTCCACTCGCTGCAACGCAAGATTCTGCGCGATTGCGAAACTACCTTCGCTTCTCTTCACTTCTCTCAAATACTTCCTGATACTTGTTTCCTCTGGCTAATATGCTTGCTTGGCTAATGCGTCGATATGCCTGGCTTTTCGTTTGCGCGACGTGCACACGAAACGTTCCGGCTTACGAGACGGCTACTGCCTGAACACAACTGCGAGTGCAAACCAGTGCGGGCTGGCACAGGGCCGTAAGAACGACTCCCGACTCCCTGCGATATCGTCATCCCCACCTTTTTACACTTTTATCCTATCGCGACTCCATCCACGAAGATTTAGCATGCTTTTTTTACACTCACTCGAATGTTCCTATCGCTGCTAATATGCTCTTGCACTCCTCGCGAACACGATTACCGATAAAGGGTTCTAACGAGTTTGGCGATTGGATTTCAGATTTTTTAAGCGTTTTTCTTCCGTGATTAGATATTAAAAGATACAAGCGGCAATCTTTATAAGGATTTGATAGGTATTACGTTTTTACGACAGGATTTTTGAAGTGTAATTGCTTTACTCGTTCATTTCGAAACACACACCGATTTTATGGGAATCGAATAATACGAGAGAACTTTGTTTGATCCCAATCAAGATTCTTGTGTATTTTTAGCACAAATTATAGTTTGTTTTGAATATTCTCTCTTGTTATAGGATTCTTAGCTGAATTATTTACACGGGTCTCAGGTAATTGATTTGGGATAAGGAAGATTTAAAGAATTACATGTTGCATTAAATAACATAAATTTATTTAATATGAAACATCATTGAGGGCTGATACAATTTGTAGCCAAATTGCGCAAAGCTGCATGAGTCGGTAAAAGCGATAAGATTCGGATGGGTTACACATTACCAACGAAGTAACCTAACCTCTAGTTAGGCTGAAAACTGGTATAAAAACGGTCAAAATTTACTGCGCACGTGATATTCATTGTACTGTATTTTATGTACGTAAGAAATTCATGCAACTATGCATTGCTTTGCCATATGTATTTCTGCAATATTGGATACATTTCCATACGTTTTATTGCCAGTTTGCGAAATAAACGATACGAAGTAAATCCTTCTGACTATCTTCTGTTTTTTAGGTGGAGAAACAAGATTTTCTCTTCTAAAAGAATAAATACTCTGCGAACAAGATGACTTCACCATTCACGTGCATAACGTGTCGTGTGGCATTTCGCGACTTGGAGAACCAGAAACAACATTACAAGTCAGACTGGCATAGATATAACTTAAAGAGGAAAGTGGCAGAACTACCGCCTGTTACCGCGGATAACTTTCAGAAAAGGGTACTCGCGGAACGAGGCAAAACCGATGAAGCCGAGGCAAATCAAAGCGTTAGCTGCAAAATATGTAAAAAAATATTTAACACAAAAAATCAATATGAAAATCATACGCTGTCGAAGAAACACAAAGAAAATGTTGCTAGACACAATGAAACTGATGAAGATAATTCTGCAGAGTCGAATGACACTGGTCTTGTGTCCACAGTTACTAATACTAGTAATCAAAAGGAACATAACAAAGCTGCTACCAATAGTTTAAATACAGGGTCTGAAAAAGATATGGACGTGGAGTCCGATGTTGAATCCGTGGATTCCGATCAGTGGATAGAAGACACTGAAAATCCAGTGAAAAATAATGATTGCTTATTCTGTACTCATCATAGTCGATCAATGACACGTAACTTAAAGCATATGACGGTCGCACATTCGTTCTTTATACCGGACCCAGAATACTGTACAGATATACAAGGACTCTTAGTGTATTTAGGAGAAAAAATTTTTGGTGGATATATGTGCATTTGGTGCAATAATTCTGGTAAGTAGAATCCTAGGGTACGTTGTATTACATATAGCTTGAACCTTGCGTTTGACTTTTGTCTTATTACAGGCAAAGCATTTCAAAGTGCAGATGCGGCGAGAGCACATATGATCGATAAAGGTCACTGTAAAATGTTACACGAGGGAGAAGCTCTTGTGGAATATGCAGAATTTTACGATTACTCATCCAGTTACCCAGACGCAGGGATAGAGGACCCAGATACAGAAGTTGAAATACCAGAATTGGATGACAGCGATTATCAATTAGTATTACCGTCAGGAAATGTCATTGGACACCGATCTTTAATGAAATATTATAAGCAAAGTCTGAATCCAAATCGGGCAGTGGCGATTCCAAAGAGCGAGAAACTAAGAAAAGTTCTATCGCAGTACCGAGCTCTTGGATGGTCAGGAACACAGACAGAAGCAGTGGCAAAGAAGGCTAGGGATATTAAGTATATGCAGAGAATACAGGCGAAATATTCTACTCAATTGCAATTCAAAGCAAACAAAATGCAACACCACTTTAGGCTTCAAGTAATGTTCTAGATGGTAGAATTGAATTACAATTAGCTTGGAAGACTGCATTCCTACGAATGATGTAATTTTTCTGCAGAACACATTATCAAATATTCCCTTTTATTATATTTATATATTATGTGAATAAAACTATAGCTATTTGTTCCTACATAAAAAAAAAGTGTTATATGGTAATAATCATGAGACATAAATCATTATAAATTGTAATGTTTATTTGGCGGGTATGTTTTACAAAATAACTTGTGATATACTTTGCAACCTTTGACACCAACAAAAATATCATTTCTCGTAACTTTTACATTTATATTCGTATATGGACCCGTTATCCAGTGATACCTTGCGACCATGAGTTACATCGCTGTTTCGGATGAATCGTATATATAGACTAGAAAATAATTTGTCCTGCGTTCTCCTGATGGCCAACATAGTTTGACCTCGATAAATGCAACAAGTTACCTTGGCGTTAATGTTCGTATACGTATATGGATTAGTTCAACGTTATACCATCAGCAAACTGCAGGGTAGTAGCAGAAGATTAACAAATGTCAAACTATAACATTTGACGCATACTTTCTTTTCATTCACCAGAAACTATTATCACTGGCGCGGAGTAAAATATCGCCACGTTGAACGGAACAGTCGGCATCAGAAGCGGATTCTGTAATTATGGGATCGTAGAACAAAGTTCAAGTAGTCACCACTGTGGACTCAACTCTTTTTTTTTTTTTCTTGTCCTCGCACAGTTTCAGTTTAAAAATTCCTTGCTCAATATTTCGTCTATGTGTACTTGTCTTTTTAACAACGTGACTTCGTTCAGAACACAGAAAGGGGCAGTAACCAGTATAATTCAACCTAGTAATACGTTTTAGAGAACCGCGTGGACCGCCCTTACCCACAACTAATCTACAGACATGTTACGACAAACATGCATCAACGAACTTGTTATTGTCACACAACGATACACATAGTTTGCTACTGCTCTTTCGAAATTGCTGTTTTTGTTTAGTATTGGTAATTTTTGGTAAACATCGAATTATCATTTCCTGCTTTAATCGAGTAGTTTCACCATTAGCTTGAGAGCTTCGTGAGGAGCGGCCGGCCGGATTGACTCGTCGAGATCAGTATATGGAATTTCAGCTTCCACCTGAAATCCATGCTTCAAGCATACTTTTTGCGAGTACATGCCGGTCGCGTCAGCTTTGACCACCTGAAATTGTATATTAGGATACTGAAGATTCTTTAGTTTATCTTCGACAATGCAATAGGTAACATACATACATTCCTGACACGACGAATATTCGTGCAGGGAGGATCTTCCGACAAAGTAACGAGTGCATTGCAATTATTAAGTACATCTCGACAAAACGAAAATCATCTCATGCATATTAACTGAACGGCATGCCGAAATAAAAATTAAACGTGTCCAGTGAACAAGACAATGCAGTTACGATGTCGTGCTGCAAGTCCAGAAACAGGTGCCATTTCATATTCCGAGCTGTTGATTTACGAAATGGTATATTCCTTTAAAACGTAAGTCTCTTGTTAGAAATGATACAGCTTTACATTTACCATTAGCAATGTTTTAGTATTTTACGAGAAATTCATATTTCACATCGGGGAAATTAAAAATATTTTGTGTTTGACTTCTTAGCCGCATGCTTAAGTATACATACAGACAGACACATACACGCAGATGTGTATATATATATATAATGAGGTCAAGTGCAAAACTGTTGCTCGTATAATTGAGAAAGTGATACGAATATCATATACAACAACAACGCTTTTCACCTGCGTTCATCTTTACCTTAAAACCGGCATTTCGCGCGGTTTCAATGCAATCCTTCATTAACATATTCGCTAATCCCATTCCACGAAATTTCTCATCTACACTTAGAATTCGGCATTCGAACAATTCCTCCACGTTATACTTGGCAAACAGATCAACTTTTTCATTAACTTTGTAAAGAAGGCCAAAAATGATTTTAAATTCCTCGTCGTCGAGTTCTGCCAGGCGTTGCTGTGCTCCTGCGAGCTCTCCTTTTTTCAAGATACCATTTAAAGTGATACCGACGATCTGGTGTAAGAATTTTCATAATGTATAATATATTTTTGTACATAGACTGGTTTAAGTTTATTGAAAAAACTTTTATTCAACGGTAATAGAAGGCTCACAGTAGAAAATGATATATTTATACAAAGAAGAATTATTACTAATTTCTCTTTATATCGAGCATCCAAAATAATTGTTTGCCTCTAGCTTACCGTCCCATTTTCGTTGACGAGCATCTTTGAGTATCCCTGCTTCATAGTGAGAAGACAATGCCGCTCGAGTTCGTAGCGAGATTCTCCTTTTTTGCAAAGTCCAACCGCGTTGTTGAGTGGTTCGTCCGCAAAAAAATTCCATTTCAAGTGATCAATCGCTTCGTCAAAGCGATTTTCCGGCACTTGGACAATTGTAAAATGATCAGACGACATCTTTGGGGTAGACACGGCACGAATTTTCCGCGCACTGAAAGGATTTTCCAGACGCGCAACCACCACCTTCAGTAGGGCGAGTCGGCCTCATATGGGTAACGGTCCATATATTGATTGACCCAGTTCAAGAAACTTGCCAGATACAAAGATAATACATCCTTAACAATGGTGCGTAACGCGCAAGATCTGTCCGATAACGCGAAAGCTTTCAATTTTTGATTTTCTAATCACTGATCGATCTACTTTTTGTCATCGATTCCATTGCGATTATGTCATTTGGAATTGTCAAGGTACAGAACTCGTGAGGATTGAGATCACAACAGATATTACAGATATATACATATTTATTACACATAACATTTCCCTATAGTAATTCACCAAGTAATCTTGCGCAACAGCATTGATATATGTATATCATTTGCGTTGAAGAATGTACAGAGCCCTTAATATTACAAGACTAAGTATACTCTCGGAATATTCTTAATCAATACTGGGAAAAGGAGAATGAATGTCCCGAGGCAGTAAAACGGTACTGTTAACATTTAAGAAGTTCTATTGGTCTGTAACGAAATGGTACTGTACAAAGACAAATGAAAATTGCTAATAGTGCCGCGGATAGAAAACCAATCACTTAGCAAAGATCAAAGTTCTAAGGTATATAATTCAGAAGATTTCAAAATGAATCATGGTTTTTTAGATAGTTACAATTCTTACGTTCATCGCTCGCTTTTCGCAATAATTCTCTTGAAACACGTTTCTTAAGTTTCGTTCCATTCCGAACGATACTCTTTTAATACTTTAGCATATGGAGATAAACTATTTACAGTGCATTAAAACAGGAGATCATCGTCTCCCTCATCTAGCATATTTGCTGCTTCGTAATCTCTGCCTGAAGCTATCATCTGCTGCCGAGCCGCTTCCACCTGAAATAGAATTTAACGCATGACGTTGAATTTTTCACAAAATAGGAAGATCGGAATAAATTTATTTATACGTGAGCAAGGTATAATTACCCTGGCCTTTGCCTGCTTCTTCTTATCCTGAATCTTCTTTAACCGGTAAAATTCTTCACGCTCCAATTCATCCAATTCAGAAATAATGTAAGCAAGGGTTCTTTCGATTCTAGGAATGATAACGTGCTCAATGGCATTCACACGGCGATTAGTGATTTTAATAACTTCGTCCAATGTGACAAAACTCGTCTGTAGAGATGCCAATTCGACGAGCAATTTGACAGCTCTCTGATAGTTCTTCTTCAGTTTAGCCAATTGTTGACCACCTCTAGCCAACCCAGCTAACTCATACGTGTCAGAACCATCTTGATACGATTCGAACACTGGAAGATTAACACCAGCAACATTGTCTTTCTTAGAACGAATCTTGATTTGTGCCTTTGTTACGTTTTGCAGGACAACTTGGTTGAAATCTCCAGTAGCAAATTTGGCTTCGGCTAGTGAAAAAGCTGCCTCTTTCATCACTTCTCCCATAAGAGTTTTAGTCTAAAAAAATTATGTCGATACGTGAACCAGAATTATCATAAGATTAGACATAACGTTGAAATAAGAAAATTAAATGACTACCTCAATGATTTTTCCTAAAATCAACCTGAAACGCATTTGCAATGCGTCTGCCTTCTTTTTCAACAAGCCATGACCTTTTTGTGCACCTTGTAGACGAGATTTCATCAACATTTGGGCTCTGTAAAATAGCACAAAGAGAATAGATTTAATTTTAAATATCATTCTCTGAGGCGACAGACAAAAAATCAAGCTTCTATGCAGCAGAGTACTGTCACTGTGCTTTCCCTCTCAATTTGAGGGACAAATTTAACGTTAACACACATTGACACTGTATGATAATAATAATAGAACATCTTAACTATGCATTGCGCATCAAAGTTATTCACATAGCCGTGAGAAACATTTAAAAAAAGAACACGAACGTCTGAAACAAGTAGAGGTAGGGTTACACCCATCTTATGATCAACCCGATGAATTTTCCAAATAAAAAGCTGAGATGAGACAAATGAATATAAGAAATAATTGCGTATGAAAGAGGAAGATATTTTTATGGCTAAAATGGAAATACTCACCCCCGAGAGGGGAAAATTGCAAGTTTATCTTTCCCAGACATTGTTGTAAGGACTATCAAGTAGACAGGAACGAGATTGATCAGCTGACACGCGGGACCGGAAATTTAAAGGTTCGCAGCTCACTCTACTATAAATGGCGCTTTACTTCAAAATATGACACAGTGACACACATGGTGCACGTTGTATTTCACCAAGAGTATTCGAGGAGTATTCTTGTTACTGTAGCTACATGCTAATACTTCCAAAGTAACTTTTGGAGAATTTTGGTATTAGCTTTGGATAATAGATGGATCTCTGATAAAAATTTCAATTCTTTTTTGACAATTGATCATCGTTTTTGAGCGAACAGAAGTCACACCACTGACTTGCCAACGAAGTTATTTACATTGACATTTTGAGGTGGGTGAGGTGTTTATAGCTTAAACGCCCATAAAACGCCAATGTATAATTGAAGCGGTATATATCACTCGATTCTCAGACTTCCAAGTAACGATTAGGTTGGTTGTTTTACTATTGATATATTTTTACATATTTTGTTTTAATATGTTTGACAAACATTTCAAAGTCATTAGAAATATTTTCTTTTCAGTGGATTGCTGACTGCTAAGCACAATGACTGACTTGATTAATGAATCAGATCATTTGATATTAAACCAGGCAATCCAAGAAGCCACGAGGTTGTTTGTTAAACCTTATTCGATAGTATCGTCCGAAATGTCGTCAGAAAATGACTATTCAAGAATTTCGGTACTTGGAAGCGATATATACAATAATTATTTTCAACACTTCAATATACCCATCTCAAAGAACTTTTTAATAAGAATGGCAGGAATAGCGTGGGACTTTCTGAATATTTCTAATATATTTCATAGTGGTATTGTAAAAGTGCCTCAGACGGTGTATCAGTATTTTTATAAGCCCTTAGAACACTATAAGAACTAGTTATAGGAACTAACCAGTAAGAATCTTTGGATAGTACGCGAAAAAAGATTATGGTGGAACGTTCCGTCTCTAAAAATATTTTATAAATATATTTTGTACAACATTTTAATACAAAAACATCTGTCCATGTTTTAAAACTTGTCTTACATTCATATTTATTCTTGCTTCAGAAATGTACCGCTTAGCTTTTTCCCAGTCTGTGTGATCTCCGAAACTGCGATGCTCATGGTCATTTTTCCCATTGTCCCAAGACATGGTTTGAGCTGGTAAAATCTTTGGCACACCGTGATACCTCAAACGAGAATTGCCAGACATAACTACTATATCTCCGCTTCTTAAAAACAGTGCGTGCGCAGGATCCTCTTGCACGAGGCCTCCAATTAAAAATACTGCTGTTTGTCCAAAACTTATAGAGAACAATGGAGCATCCAGATTAACTTCCGAATGATCGCTATGACCTGCTAGTGTCGAATTCATTCTATAATAATTAACAATCGCAGCTTCTGCTTTGTACTCTTTGAATCCTAATACTTCTGCTAGGAACAGAGTCAATAGGGACAAATCGGTTGGCATATCTGTCTTAGATTCTTCGGAATATACTTTCGTGTCCCAATTGTGATGATATCCTAGCGTTGCCCATCTTAGTTTTGGTATAAGATTCCTTCCATCGTTTGTACCACTGTAATTTTACAAATGGTGTTTGAGTAATTCAGTTATTTAAGCTTATATTAAAAAAAGTGTTCCTTACCCAAAACAGACGTCCCACCAAACTTCATTGTCGCCTAATAAATTATGAGGATCCAGATTCAGCTTATTAGGTTTCTTAGGGTAATCTTTGAGACATCTGATAATCCAGTATTTCTGTCCGTCAGTGGTAAATGGATTTTTAATGAAAATCAGTCCTAGAAGGTAACAACCATGTGAATAGGTAACAGGTGCATAATTGGTATTAAATTATACCTGGGATATCGAGCAATTCATAAATTTTCCATTGTCTGACTGGCATCAATCCTAGATCACTCTCACATTGTTGGTTTACCGAGATCCCTTTAATTTCTCTAACCTAAAAATTGTTGAGGTGCCCATTGATACTGACATTCTATAAGCACGGCTTGAGTTAGTTTACGCACTTTGCTGTAATCCGGTTTATCTAAGTCAATTACATCTCGGAAATCCGGTGGTGGACACTGACTTTTGTAATATTTAAAGCTATCTCGAAACATTGTTTCGTACCATGGGCATCGCCATTACTCAATTAAATGGTAGGGCGTCGATAGACGTCGTTCGGGTCGTTATCACAAGCGCAAGTGTTCACAATTCGAAAGTTGCTTTTGATGTAGATTTCTATCGGAGATACGATAAAAAATGCTTGAAAATCCTTTAGGTAGAAAAGTTGCGAACCGCGGCGACATTTCCTTGGAAAGATCGAACGTGCCAGTTCACGCGTGGCTAACTGTTCAAGCGTGTCCTCCACCTTCAATCACCGCAAACGTGATTTAACAGTGACAACTCGACTAATTGCAGTAGGTGAGCGTCGAAGCACAAATCTACGTTGCAAGCAGTGACTAAGAATGTAGAAATCCGTTGTATGACTGAACGCGTAAACTCAGCCCGCCCATTACTATGATTCGATTCACTTTGCATATCTTCATCATCTGAGTGACCAGCGTCGAGATACGCATCGAAAAAGCACAAGTTTCATGCGACTCTTTTATTCCATTCGAACTGTTGTGCACATAGTAATCGACTGTGACTAATTTTAGATGGTAATTTTCACATAATGGTGTTGCCGGGAAATCGTATGATTTCATAGAACCGAAGAGAGGCACGCCGCCGCCCGACTTCAAGGCTTTTCGAAAGCTCCGCGTAAATTAATAGCGCTCTGTGCCGCCGCGCGCGTTAATAATCGTTCATTACCATCGCTTCTATTCTCCATAAATCTCGCCCACCCACCTGACTTGCGATCGACTGTTCACCTGCGCCGGCAGACTCCACGAGACGAGCCCTGATCCACTTAAATTCGAATTAATCTCACCCGCGAGCGGCGTATACTCCGTTCCCGAATCTTCGTGACTCGTTCCATAGCAATTCTCGCTAGGCACGCACGCGCTCCGCACGGGAGCTTCGAATTAGCATAATAAAATTTGAGAGAGGCGGTGAGCGGAGTAGGTGCAGCTGAGAATTTCTGGTGGTCCGTGGAATGGACCACAAGAGTGGACTCTTAGACTCTTACCCGCGAGATAAGACGCGAGAACTTCCTAAGTCTCGTTGAAGGAATCTCGAACGAAAGCACCAATCCTTTATGGAGGTAAGAATTCTAGCGTAGTCAGTAGGAAAAGGGTCGCGGAGCGGAGCATGTGTGGATCGAATACCGGCACATTAAGGGAACGCGTATTCTCTGACAGTTTCATGTCAACAAATGTCGTGCCCGCGAGTCGCACCCAGCCGTGAGCCAGACCCGCACGAGAGCACTCTGAGAGCGTATTCGCGAGATCGTCCAATCGCGTGTTGTGTACACGCCACTGGCGACCAATTGAAAACGGCGCCAGTGACGGCAGAGGCTAAATATAGCCCGCATATATCTAGGCCGGTCGCGACCGCGAATTATCCACAGTCGTGCGCCGGCAGCCGACGGAGAAGGACGTTGTGGGGCGGAGCGGGACGCTTTGTTGTCGTTCGCACTTGAAAGGTAGGATTCCCACATATACTAAAATGTCATTTTTTTTCGCGCGCGCCGCTTTATGCATGAGAGTATGCACCGCGCACGTGTCCTCCTCCCGTCTTCTCTGCACGTGATAAAGTTGTTTGTAGGTCGCGCCAGTTGGGTAAGGCTATTCTTGTAATATAGTTCGAGGGTACAATAAGGTGTATCGAGGCTACCCAAAAGGATATAATATTTAACAGAGTCAACGAATCGAACAATTTGGAGTTTGTCGCGATCGAGACATCGCGTTATCGGGTCTATTATTCACTGACAAAACTGGTTTTCGACCGAGACTTCGAAAACTTGCACTTTGAACTTTATAATATTGATACTCGTTTAATGCTCATTCCGTTTGGTGGTTTGCAATGCGAACGCCGCGTACATTCCGAGATCATACACGCGACACGAAAACGGGATGGAATTGGCGCGAGCACTCGAGCATATTTAATTTATCTTTATTGGGACAGCCAAGTCTAAATCTCGCCGCGAAAAAACTGGTACCGGCTTTTTCAGTAATAACGCCCGCACGCAAATGAAAGAACTAGTTCGCAAATGTTCAAGGTCGCGCAACTACCAAGTGAAGCTTTATTACAAATCCCTCTGCTGCCCGATTCCTCGACTAGTCAAGAGAAGAATATGTAAAACGTGACGTTTCTCCGTAACGTGAATTAGCATTTGCCATGGGAACAATTGCATTTCATTTTCTATATTTTCCCATCTACATTAACATACAAATGGGTCGGGCAGCCAACCTACTTGCCTCGGATAGCTTCTCCGAACCGCGACTATACTACTTCTCGTTCATCTCGGCCATCTCATGCCACTTCAACAACGATACGGCTCATAGCCGAAATATTAGTGAAATGTGGAGTGGTCTGACAAGTACGAAGTGTGAAGCCATATCTACTAGCCTTTGAAGTCGTCTATCCATTATCGCTCGGATGCGATACGCGCTGACAGAGGTGCACTCGAATCGGAGCGACGAAACGCGTCAAGCCAAATTCTAAAGCGACTAATAGTTTCGCATTATTTTCGATATCGTTGACAGAGTGCTCCAAGATTTAGGGACTATTTGGCTCGTCTCGCACAGAGACTCGACGTGCTTTGCGAAAAACTCAAGTTGCATCGATTATTATTATGACACCTGAGGATGCGTTGCTTACGGAACATTCGTGCATGATTAGAACCACGGAGGAAGCTCGACTGTAGTGGGGAATCCTAAATATAGCAAAACAGAACATTGGCAACATTGTCACGAAAGCCATAAGAACTGTATAGTATTCTCGCGCGACGCGAAGGATACCGGTTGCACAATAGTTTGCTTACACGAAACATTTAAACATTTGTTCCAGTCTCTTATCGTCGTGTCGTTTTAAAAGCCTCGCCTGCAGCGAATAATACATACGTATGGACTTATCGATACTCACTTGCTCGATGCGAATCGCTCTATTCGGTAAGAGCAACCCTTTCGCGCGAACCATATAATTTTGTATGTAAAGTCCATCTCATTAGAGCGGCGCGTGGTTAATCGCAAATGATGCATTAGTTTATTGCTCGTAATTGGTCGAACAATCATGATCGCGAATGGGAAACAGTACGGTGATACTCGAAAGTCCTGAAGATGCCGGCTATGTATTTTTGCATCACAGTGAAATGGCTCGAGGAGTTAACCGAGAGCATCGGAACCGGTTAAGTTGCGAAGATTATACACAGTTGTACGTGGATTTCTAGAGGATATTTTTTGCGGCGAATATCATTACCGCGTTGTCATAAAAGTGGCGCGCGTGGGTGTAAAAATTAATTACGGACGCGTATGCGCGCAAACACCGAGCCAAACTGACACGAGACGCCTACCACAGCTTTGTTGTTTCGCCTCTGGCGTGTAGCGCATCTCGCAGAAAGTGTAGCGTCGAGGTGTTGTCGGCTGTCGGGAAGCAAACGGCCAAGAGAGGATGCATCGACGCACCGCGTTGGAAGCATTGTTCCGGGAATGGTTCATCTGTCAAAAGAGCTTGCACGCGCGAAACTATGAACCTCGTGTGTTTACTCTCCTTTCTAAACTTCCTCGACTGCTGATAAGCATTATACAACAATAATCTTATCTTTGCATTCGCTATGCAAACGACTTCGCCTACCAAGGTACAATCTCTTCGAAGCGATAATTCCGTGCAGAAGGTTACACTGCGTACATTGACAATACGCGCGACTTTTTTGCAGCGGGCTTTATTACACGTGTGTCGAAAGAACTGACCACACAGTGCGAGAGGTACACCGTGTGTATAGAGAGGAGATGTTCTTGCTAGTAACTATGTCTACCTCGGGAGCAAAGTGCATAAGCCGATGATCCGTATTTATTGGAATAGTTACGAGACCTCAGGGCCGATTTCTTTCTTAATATTGCAGTCGCGTACGTTACAAATTATCCAGATGCTTTTCAGTAATTACTGCTCTATGTTACTCTCGCGAAGAGAAGATTCCTCGGTGGCATACGACCGTGACCTTACTGACATTTAATTCTTAGATTGCCGATGGCATCGAAACTCGAACGTATAGGATTTGCACGAGTGTCGGATCGAGTGCATATTTCCATAGCTGCGAAGGCCACCGAACACTTCGATAGCCTAAGACATTTATTTTTCGGACACTACTCGCACACTCGATTTACTACTGGAACATCTGCCAAGATTGTCTTTCGTGCACTTCGCGCCACTCGCTACGCGAATCTCAGACGTTTGCGAATACGATTATAATACTTGCACTCCTCCGATTTTAACCTGGCTGCCATCGATTCGGGAGGATTGAAAAAAAATCGGATTTGATTAAATTCCCCGCGATCGGGGCGCAAAAAGTATGGATAAAGGTGACAGTTGATTTATTAGCAAAGAGCGCGCAAGTCACCTTCTTAAAGCTGGTTACAAAGTCGAGAGATGATATAACTGGATTTACAAGTAGTCTCCAGGGGTAAGAGTGAGAGGCTGAAAAACTCGGTGAGAAAAAGCAAGAAAGAAACGAGTGAGAGTCTCCGTAAGAAAAAGAAAGAAAGAGAGTGTCCATTATTGTTCAAGGGCGTCAATGTACCGATTGAATTTAAAATGCTAATGTGCATCGCAGAGAAATGGCAACGTGTTTAGGAGAGATAAAAAGAGATTTATCTTGCAGTTATCGTACGGACAAAGCACTTTATTAATACGTAATACGCGAATGTCGATAGGAATTAAAATAACGTACGCTTTACGGCAATTATCGGTATCGCATTGCAATTACGATGTTATCACCGATGAACAAGCGAATTCATGGTCTCATGAAATTTCGACTGTAATGACCGACTCACTTAGAATTTTCTACGCGTATCTCTCGCTCAATTTTTATTCACGATTCTAATCGGTGCGTGCGGACACGCGCTCGCCGAACGCTATAAGGCACGCGCATCTATTAATGGTTCATATTAGAGTGCGAGATACTTCGACTCTTTCTTTCTCTCTTTCTATCTTTTTCTGTGCGTAACTCTTGCACACGCTTCGTTCCTCGCGAAATACAATACTTTCTTCAGATTAATTGACACTTATCGGGGTCTGTAATCTTGATCGCCTGCGTAAATACGGGACTCGAAAACGGTAAACAATATTAAAGATGCAGCTACTAGCGCGCTCGTTTATTTTACATACACCAGATGAGTTCAACAAGTGTCTTTAAGTGTTTATCCGCCGGACTTCAAAGTTTTCCCTGCTTCATTGTGCGCCGTGAGTGTGCCTCACGAGAATTGCGATTATCTGCGTCGGTGTATATGCAGGTCGCCTCGGCCGGTGTCAAATTTCACAAGAAGCACATTCTTTCCAAGAATCGCGGAAAGCACCTTCTCTCTGCACCACCAATCGTAGCTGCTTGCAGTTGTCGATTTGAGGTGGGCACGCGTTACGCAAAGCTTTTGTGTATACGCTTGCAAAATTTTGTGCGAGTTACCATAACAGATAGGCGTTCGCGATAATAGAGGGAGTATTAACTTAATGTTCTATCAAGAGCTCTTATCGCCGATGCATTCTAATTACGGGCGTATCTCGCGCAAACACTGTATGAATGGAATAAAAGCCTCTGGAGGTGCTGTCGCTAATCGCCAGTGAATGCGGGTAGCTATGTGTGTACACTCCGGCGCTTCGCGACCACGGCTACTGTTTCCGCGACGAGAGCGATAAATGTTTTTTCGACTCTTTGTTTTCATTCGAACAACTTTGTTCCGCTGATAAGGAGCCTGAAACCGGAGTGCTAAGCAATCATGCTAATTCCTTTTTTCGGGGCGACTTTTTTCTGTTGAGATATCGTTGCGGCCAATATCCCGCGCGCGCGTGCGTTCGTGAGGAATTTAGAAGTGGAATCCTGTTTTGAAATAGGGTTGCACTCCCTATGAATTTTCCCGTAGAAAACAGGCTAACGATGTAGCACGTTTTACACTTGCAATTTATAGTGGACAAGTGGCAAAGAGTTCGTGTCACTTTGAAGATCAAAGTGAAAGAGAACGCGGGGTGGGGCTTCGTGTTGAGGAATCTGCTGGGAGGAAATAAATTGACAAAATGTATTTCCGCGCATTGCTCGAGCAACAGAATGCAATAGTGTAAACTTGCACTTTTTGTTTTGGATGTGCTTGTCCTGCCAGAATATATGTACTGTCTACTTACTTACTTCTATCGTCGTCCATAGCAGCGCATACCTGCTTGTTAGCATTGCAAACTATAGCCGCTAATGACATTGAATACACGCGCAGGCTTATATACCTTTCTAAATGAATTCAGCGTGCACTTTGAGGACAATTATCTTGCAAATGAGCAACCGAGTTGGATGTACCATAGCCAATAATGCTATCGTTCGTCCGCGAAGTAGTACGAGTCCCTCATTGCGCGGCCGAAATGCATCGCGATCTAGTATACCACGGCATAAGGCTCATTTCGATGTCAGTCTTGTCCGGCAATTCGTCTTTCGTCCAAGACATCGGCCGTCTATCGAAAATGCAGGAGAGCCGCGTCGGGTTTCTGCCAACTGTGCATCTGTGTATGCATGTGCTGGCTGGCTCGCTGCGCTCGTAAGCGCTCGTACGCGCTTGTACTTACTTACGCGCCGCAATATTATGTAATCGCGCTTCACTCGCGCACAAAGAGGGACGCGTGTGCGCAGGATTTCAAAGCGGCGATCGCACGTGCTCCGTGATCCTAAAGTTTCGACGGGTATATGTACTTCGCGTGATTCACTTCGACTGGCATTAATATTGTCCGGTCGAACTTGTCGCGATAAAATCGCATCTGCACGCACTCGCGCCCGCGTACACGCGAAATGGAACAGAAGAATGAAAGTCAAGGTATCGGGGGTGATTTATGGGATTGGCTGCGATCGATGGATTGACAAGAGCTCGATTCAATCCCAGCGGAATTCACTTGACACGTCACGGAGATTATATTCATATTTTTTGTTCTTAATGTCAAGTTGCTGATTTTCGTTCGACTCTTCAAATACTGTCTAACAATAAGATTTGTTGTATGCGGTGTGCATTCATTATACAGAATCAGAAAAATTCAGCGGCTTTCAAGCGTAGCGGAATAATTGCAACTGAGATACACGATACTAGACTCGATAACTCAGTGTACGTATTGGTACAACTTGTTGCTTTCTCCGATTCTGTCATGCTGCTCGATAGGTCTTAATGTTCATTTGGTGCAAGAAGCTTTAATTCCTCGAATACGATCGTTATTAATCTTTGTTTCGTGGGATTCCGTTTGTCAGTGTGTTAACGCTGCTTTGATCTATCACAGTCGGCAGCATTCATCACCGGTAGCTTCCCTAGTATGTATTTAGGTTTATCGTAAAGTCGATCACCGCTGCGGTTCTGCGCGCACTCGCCAAGGAAACTTCTGCAGTGCAGAAGATAATTGAACTGCGACCCGAAACGATCAGATGGACTGCCCGGTAAAACATTTTGCATCAGAGTCAGAAATCCCAACTTTGCTTGGAAACGACTGCGTTTCAAAATGAGAATTTGCCGCGGAAAAATGAATTTTACACTGCACAATTCGATACAGTAGAATCCGATTGAAAGCGACAGAAAGGACTGTGTGAGGCTATTATGTATTACCAAGTTGGAATTACAGTCAATGACACATAGGAAAGTCTCGCCAGGTGTGCTACAGCTTGCGGGGCAGAGTCACATAACGCGGATGCTCCAAAAGAATTTCTCTTCTGTCTACGTGCATCTTCTGGCATCCAGAGACTTTTCTCGTATTGTCTCAAATGGCACCTCGTAACTTCTTCTCATCTACAGCCAGTGCTACGATTCCGTTGACGCCTTGCCTCAGTTATTAGCGCGGCAATAACGCGCAATGCGCTTGCAAATATCTCACCACTCTATTAATAGGACTCGCTCGAATGTCCCTACTATTCTGGACGTCGATTCCACGCTTTTTTTACGATTCTATGGAAAACCATTAGCGCCTCGTTACGGTTGGAGGCTGAAGATCAAAAAGCATGAATTTGCGCCCGTATCTGTTGGAACGAAGCGGAATGGCAGGGCAATGCGGGTGCCGAGGGGCATCAATCTCCATTAATTGTTCCGACTCCACTTCTAACCGCTTCCTCGAAGCGAGGCTGCATCGCCTCGACTCGAAAACTTCGGAGAATGTGACTGAAAGCTCTTGAACTTCGTTACGAAACTGGCATACGCGCATTCGCGTGCTTTTAGTGATCTTCTAGGATCCTTTCACTCGCTTACAGACACGTCGCGTTGGTCCAGGGCAATAGCTTCGTGAACGTGTCAGGAAAACGCGCGCATATATGTAGAATACAATGGGACATGTGAATTATACATTTAATGGTGTTTTAACGAACTATCGGATTACCTTATCCCGAGACCTACTTTTCTCATCCGTGCACATTGTTTTTCGATGCTGCTGCAATTCTTACTTTTATTCGACTGGGGGATGGGAGCAGCCTCTAGGTACCCGGGTGAATCATTAGGACGATACGGGTACATATACTTGATCGTCCATCTATCGATCTCGCAGTCCAGCTCACGAATGTCATAGGTGACGCATTTTCTCTCTATGTACCTCGAATCAAAGCCGCTTTGCACAGTTCTATTTGCATAGAGTGATTTTATCCTGTTTCTTGAAATACACTGCCGGAGGATACAATAGGAATAAGCTATTAATCTCTGATACACTCGCATCAACTTTTTGTCCGATATGTCAGCGTAAAATACTGGTACACACGAAAAATAATACTTGGCTTGATCGATGCCTTGATTAACATCTCCGGCAGCTACAGCTCGGTGCCTCTCCTTTTTTCTCTTTCTCATTCTCTCGCTCTTCCTTTCTCTCTCTCTCCACCTTACACGAGCGCGCGCGCGCGCGCGGGTGTATTTATGAGCGTGCGTGCACGCACAATGCGACTCTCGAGCGTAAACCAACATAAACTCGTTTCGGCGATTTCCTCTTTCCCTCTCCGGCTCCGTTCGCCTCCCGCGTTCCACTCTGACCGCGACAAAAGTCATAGACAAAACGCACACGAACGTCCGACTATGTAAATACTCACCACACGCGTGTACTCTCGCATTGCGAGCGGACAGGAAGCATA
Source organism: Trypoxylon attenuatum (assembly GCA_963989405.1). Taxonomy (NCBI): domain Eukaryota; kingdom Metazoa; phylum Arthropoda; class Insecta; order Hymenoptera; family Crabronidae; genus Trypoxylon; species Trypoxylon attenuatum. Next base: position 4,342,845 of record OZ022488.1, on the reverse strand, counting down.
AATTTCGTCGTGAACGCCAAACATAGTGCGAGAGGACCCTGTGCGCGCGTGTGTACGAACCAAAGCCAAGAGACCTCCGTTGTGTCTCGGTTGATTAATTCAAAATCTTTTGCGGAATCCTTCCACGCTATTTATCAAGGATTTCCTTCGACGACAAAGTCTCTTCGAAAAGAGTTAAATTTCTAATCAAAATTTTGAAATATTTGATGCTGAGCAGGGAGATTCTAACATTGTAAGTATCGATTCAGGAGAGTCGATGTATCATTAATTTCTCAGCCGTTTGCCGGATGGTGTCTAATGGTTCGTAAGAGTAAAGCGCGGTTGGAATTGAAGAACATTGTGCCGTCATGCTCCGGAGCACCGTTAAAGTAATTTGCCGTAATTAAAGTCGTATAATTGGGACAGATAGCGCCGCGACGTCAATGCTGGCGGTACTCCGCCCAAACGGCTTTCTTTCTCGACGACCCTTGCCGCGAAGATCGCCACACGGAGTCGAATCGCCTTTTAGGAGTGACTCGTTTTCATCGCGATTATTTGTCCCTCTTTGGCCTGATCACTAGGTTAACGACGCGTGTAATTGCTCGACGGTAAAGGTGAGCCATTAACGCCTTGTATTTTTTCAGTGCTAATTGGAACCTCTGTTATGTTCCCTGAACAATCCTATGCGACGTTATTCGATAAAACCGACTATTTGGCTCACGACCGTTTATCGAAGACCGATTGCTTCGTCTTCCTTATTAACATAATATTTGACATATCAAGGAGTCGTGAGATACGAGCAGGTAGATTTCTCGCGTAACATTGATTTCGTCGCTGTCACGACGCCCACTCGGATGAGAAGACGGGTTTTACGAAAGTAATTACACGGCAACTAAACACTTCTCGAGAAGGTAACACGATTGCGAGCCATTGGTCTTTCGAACTCTTTTCTCTCGTAACGACCTCTCACCTCGGTTCTCATATGCTAGTTGGCAACACTCTCTTTCACTGGTGCACATTGTTCTCCAGCAGGTCCGTGCTTTATCGCCTTTTCCTCCCGCATATTTTTTTACGATGGCCTTGCCTGTCGTTTCCCTCTCTTTCTTTTTCCTCTTCTTCCTCTTCTTCTTCTTCTTCTTCTTCTCACTCCCACCTTCGTCTCCTTCGCGACTGCACGCTCCTACGGATTTCTAGCATTGCCGCCCCGCTGCACGGCTAAAAATGTCTTCCCATGTTTACAGAAGAAAGCCGTGCCCACTTGTCAAACTGCTGCTGAACGACTATCGTTCCAGCTGATTGCGGCATCGCGGCATTCGTAACTTCGTCGAACCTACACTGTACCTCCTCAATGAAACAAGTGTCCGGTGTGACCGCACTCTTCGAATTTACTGTTCCGCGAGGAGAATATTCTCCCAGTGTTCCTTGGGTACATAAGCATCTTATGCACCTGAGACAACGTAACGTCTTGGCGAATAATTTTCTCATATTATCGTCGAAGCCGGTGCTCTATCGAGAGAACCGATCGCTAACCAAAATCACAAACGGTCGCGTGTACGGTACCTGCATCTTGGTTTGGTCAGCACTCCTACGCCAGAGCGCGGTGGCACGTCGGCTCTCTTCGTTCCCCAAGGCGATTTTATCTCTCTCGTAAATCGTCGCTCGTAAAACCCGGCCGCTCGCAGATTTTACTGGTTTTTCATGGGATTTCGATACGACACTGGGTGGGGTGGCCCCTCTCGTAGCTTCTACCTCTGGAAGATTCTTCCTCCTCTTCCTTTTATTTGCTTCTTTCAGTTCTTCATCCGCTGCTCCTGCGATTTGCCTTTCGTCCGAGCGTGTATATTACGTAGAGACGACAGCCGTAGGAATTAGGCCGCCCACGCTTATGTCGACGACCGTACCGAAAAAGCACGATAAAAGCTTTCTGGCCAGATGGGCACCGGTTGCGCAAGCAGTTTTACTCTCTTGGGTACCACGCCGTCTTCTCTCTCTCTTGTTCTTCCTTTGACTCTACTCTCTACTCTCTACTTCAAGCATCTTGCTCCGGTTCAGGATGAGAATCGCGCGGGGCACATGCTCCGAACGAAAGTACAATCCAGTGGGGAATCGGAGGAAGATTAATCGCTTGGTACCAGCTACGCGGTGCTGAGATTTTTCGGACGGTTTTGCCTCGGCGCGAGCGAGCGAGCGAGCTTTTGCGAAAAGAGGCCACCTTCGATAGCGGCTTTGTTATTTATGAGTCGCTTCCAAGCGCGCGATGTAGAAGGCGCGCTGATATATCTACGTGCTCTGATGTATCCGTACGATGCAATTAGTAATATGAATAGGGACTAACTAGAACATCCGATAATATTTGTTTTTCTCGAAACTTCGGAGAATAACATAATACGAAATCTTATTCGAGATCGTTTGATGGAAAAGTCTGTGAGTGAGGAGGGGAAGAGTATACGGTAACTATCGTGAGCGAAAAAGGGCTTGCATCTTGAACTCAGGTCCAAGATAGAATATGTAAATTCCGACCAATATTGTGCTCTTTCGGAAATACAATATTCCCAAGTGAAAATTGCAGGTATAGGCGTGGAGAATCGGGATGCGTGGTTGTTGGTGGTTCCCGAAAAATACGAAACACTATGTATGGATTGTGTCATACAAATTTGGCGAATTTTATTAGCGGCGTGTGGTCGTACAACACGATCGTACGGAGTACCGTAGTGTCCGTGTTCCTTGAAATAGCCGTGGAAAGAATAGTGTTGGGATGCGGCTCAATTTAAAATTATAATACGATGGTCAAGATGGCACGAGAGAAACAAATCACGTTCGAAGACAATTCGCTTGGATTATCAACGATTTATGTTAATAGCTAGTGCGAGTTTCACTGGCTCTCCAAAATACTACTGCCAACAACCAACCAATAATTCTAAACGGTCATTCGTCTTGTAATTCGTCTGTATACGCCCCACTAGATCCACTCGCGTGGCACTGGAACTGATGCTCCGAACGAATCGCTCTAACTTTTCGCCAGTCGAGCAGAAGTTACTTTTCGCATCAGTGCTCTTTGAAAACACGGAATATCCTGTCCGTCGCAACGATTGACGAGACGCTGACTCTGACGTCAGTAGTTGCTCGTGTCGATTGACGAGCTGTAGTTTCAGGTGGAAACTCCTCCGAAAGACGTTGACACGACGATCTATTAGTTCCACGTTTCATTGATATTGGCAGCCGACTCGTTAGACGAAAAAAAATGGCTGATTCTCGTCGATCTTAAAATCTTTGATAATATCGTAGATTCATTTTTATATTGACTCGCTGCCACGTTTTTCGAATTAGAAACGTTGGCTGGGATACAACTGGATCGACTAAACAAATAGTGTAGAAAGCTTTTTACACATATTATGTCTGCTGATAAGATATCATTTGAAACCCAATCTGCTATAACAGTATCTTAAATGAACTCTAGTTACGTTTCCTTTGGTTTAAATTGCTCACTTCTGATTCTCAATTAGAATTCACATTAGAATTGTGTTGTTGTCACGTGTGGATCCCGAGAGGTTGCCACGATTATTTCTCCAATGGGGAAACGTAATAACATCGCGAGTACTCTACTCGAGTGCGAGTGATCGGAAGTCACCTTTCGCGTGAATGGTCCTCTGAACGGCAACAAAGGTTCCTCTGTATCCGGAGCACGAAACCACGAATCGGAGAGGCGGAGAGTCGGACTGGTTCTATCGGGCGATAAAGTTGATAAAGTCAAGCGTAGTACAAGTCGGAGAAAGAAATCGCGAGACACGGCACAACAATATAATCGTTAGAACGAAAAGTCCACGGATCGGAAGTGTGTGCTTATATTCTTGGGCGGTCGCTCTCCGAATAGCCTCGATGCACCTTGATGCTAAATAAACCGTGGGGCGTTTATAATTTCTAAACCGGTAGACCCGCACATTGTATCTACATCTTTATATGGCACAGATCCGGCATCACCGCGCCAGAATGCAACCTTATCCCTCTCGTTTATTTTTATTTTCTAGCGTGGAGCTCGCAATGGAGAATTTCTGGCGCGGCCCTTATTCGCGCGGCCAAAGAAAATTTTCCAAGATTAGTCCGGTGCTTCCAGTTTCCGTAGGCTGTCCAAAAATGCGGTATTTAGGTCCACTAAATTTAGCGGGCTGAAAAATGATCGAAATTTTTGGCGGCACCAAAAGCACAGTCGAGGTGGATTTCGCGCGAAGATGACCCAGGTGAAGCGTGTTGTGTGCCTTTGGTTGAACGATATTTCTATCGAGGGTCTGGGGATTTTGCTCGAAAACTAATCAGCGGTAATCGAGACTGCTAACAAGTTCTAACGTTTATCTGCACGATCTGCGACCGCGTATCCTTCCTGGAACTCTTAACTCTCACTCATTGTCAGTGTAATAATTTGTTACATGAGTTAGTACAGGCACGCACTTCGGTCCAGCGATAATTCGGTGATAATACTGATTCCACGCAACGAAAGCATGCGGTTGATAAGAATCATCGTACCGCCACTTCCTTGCTCCAAATTTCCAGCGTATCGGCTTTATTCCGAAGAAATTTACAATACACATGTATTTCTCGTATTCCTTCACATCGAAGTTTCGTCAAATTTAGGGTGCAAGCGAGAAGTTGAGCCGAAAATTCTCTGACCGAGCGATCACCCGAATACCGAAACGTCCGAGGCATACATCAAAATCAAACGATTTCTATTTATAAGTTTAACGGCGTACAGCGGCGACGGCTCGGTTCGGACACCTGTTCTCGTTCAAACAAACCCGATTCTCCGATTATTGTTTCAATCTGTTGCACTATGCTCGGATCTACATAAGTGATACGTTATCCCTGCATTTACTTGCTCGTAGCGCGAGGAACTTCGATCGAGTAAAATTGCTTTCATGATACACGAGGGAGGGAAAACAAAAAAAAAGGAGAAACTGAATAAAGTTTTGCCTCGGGCTTCGAACTCGTACACTTTATTTCGCGGTTTCTCTCTCGTATCTATTTCCGTGGCTTAACTTCAAACTCTGGCCGTTTCGTGCTTCTTCCTCCTTCCGCTTCGTGGCCTCAATTTGCTAAATTCCACGCCATTGCGCCTATCTCCTCGTTCAGTTCATAGAAGCAAAATATGCCGCGGGTAGGACTGCAAAAAGTCAAGTCTTCTATTGGAAGAGAAGAGTGAAAGAAAGATGCTTTATCGCTGTAGAACTGTAGATAAAAGATTGTACCCTCAACCGAAGAAATCGCCACTCGCCTCTTCCACGAAGCGAAAGCACACATGTCGAACACACATCAATGTAATTCGAATGAAATTCCATTTCGACTGGAACGACCGTCATAAGCATACCTTGTCGAGGAAGTGTAGGTGGCATATAGGTCAGTAGGTATCCCTTTAGTTGGAGACCCTTGGTCGCCCTCGCACAGTCGTCCACCTCAGAACCGCATGTGGCCATTCGGGCCCCGGCCCCAGCGACTGGGCCCGGCCCGAGGAAGTCGATTTTTTGTTGCTCGGGAGTGTAAGCAGCCAAGGCAAAAAAGAAAAAAGAGAAGAAGAGGATCAGAAGTAGGAGGCGGCGAAGGAGGAGCGCGCGAGGAATCATGGAAGCTCGGCGAAGAGCAGGAGGAGGAGTTGCAAGGGCATTAGGCTCCGAATACGGAACGATAAAATTCTTACGAAACGCGGCTCTCACGTACGAGCTTGTACGCGCATACACACTCGTCTCAGTTTAACTCGCACACTCACAGAAAAAGAGAGAAGGAGTCGCTCGAGAGGTCCTGAAAAGGTTGGCCAACTCCTCGACTACCGAGCCGGAGGACACCGCCAAAAATTCGAATTCCTTACAACAAAACGCTGCAAAACTTCGTTTCTCGTCTCTTGAGAATGACTCGAAAAACTCGTAGTTTCCCTTCGGCGGATGTCGTTCGTCAAAATTATTTTTGACAGGAATTGACAACCTTTTAGTTTGCTCTACGCCCACCCGCCCTCGTCTTCGGTGAATTCTTGCTTGCGCTATTGCCTGGATCATTGCTGTACGGTCATGGCTTTGTTATTTTTGTGATCTTCATTCATTGATCCGCGTTACGTAAGGTTCGACGATTCCGATCCTACCGGGGGGATTGGATCCTCTCTTGCCTTTAGATCGGTTTAATATATACCTCTGGAATGGAAGGGCCGACTTGGGATGGGCCTCTACCAGGAACTAGAAGTCAGGTTAACGATCGAGTCTAGATTCTGGAATGCACGAATCTTCTTTCTTGCTATAATTCCCTCAGATATCGCGAAACGTTCAGAACTCTGGCAATTCTCGATATGATCGCAGTTTACTGTGTATCGTTTCATCGCAACGCCCATCCTTGCTGGGAGGAAGTAATAGCCGTGAATTTCTGCAATTTTTTATATCTTACGCCCATCGTTCAGACTTTACAGATTCGGATATTAGGTTTATTGGATTGACGCGGTATATAAGTACAATTTCATCGTTGTTTTGAAAACGATGCCGATCCGATAGCGATGCTGAAGGTCGGACTAATAAACTTCTCGTTCTTCGGATAAAGATGCACATCTCTTCATCGAGACGACGAGAGGTGATTTTATATATGTATGTGTAGCGCGAAAACAGGTTTGCATTTGTGACTGAGGCAACTCTGTAAGGGTAAACCCTGGATCCGATATGGATCCATATAAGTGCCACGAGATGTGCCACATCAAGAGACGTTTTTTAAAGCCGCCTCACTCACCGCATTTAATGCAACTCCGTACAAGTAACATTTACATAACCAGCTAGCCCGAATTACATAACGGAATTTCGTCCAGTGTTTCTTTCTTTTTTTTTCGCGCACGTGGAAGGAAATGGGGTGGTAATTAGTCCGTTCGTCTTCCTTAATCTTTTTAACGATCCCACGAGAACCACAAAGAAGGATGTCGTATTGTTACGTTGCGTTGTCGTACCGCACCGGGATTCCCCTGGAGCAGCGACTTTCAGCCAGAGTGGCAGAAGAGTTTTTAAAACTTAGAGAACTCATTTAGCTCCTGATTTTAATTATAAATTTCTCAGAATTATCTTCGTCTCATGGCAGATGAAACAACTATTTCTTAGGTGTGCCAAGAGTTTTAGTAATTTGTGTATGTGTGCCGAGCGATTGAAGGCTATACTGTTGCGGAGAATGGATAGTGTATATTATTCAAGATGAATTAATGGAGAAAATTATTTTTGGTTGTAGGTTAAATGGTTAATAGACGGCCATGTACAACCTAAACGTGAATGTGAACCCTAGCCCGGCGGCTGCCGCGGGTCTTCTCGGTGTCGCGGCGGCCGAGGTCACTCCAAGGACACCAGAAATCGTAAACTCCCTCATCGCCATGACCAATCCCTTCGAGGCCTACATCAACGATAAGAGCAGGGATCGAACGGAATCCAGCAGCAACGGCGAGCTGAGTCCCCCGAGCGTTCAACACACCTGTAGTCAGCTCATTAAAGAAGGTACCTCCTCCCACATCGACCTTCTATCTACAATCCTCGATTATTCGGTCGCAAGCCGTAGGGCCACAATATCCCGCAATATAAGCAACATCAACATCAAAACATCAATTGCGGTTTCGATAAACCTCTATGCGTTATATGTGAGTATGCGTGAAGTTAAATATTAAATTTTTAAGGATCTTTGAAGAGCAGCAAATAAGAGAGAGAGAGAGAGAGAGACGTAGGAGTCACCCAGCTTGAGACCATATCAAGAACTGCAGGCAGGTTTTTCGTGTGATATACTTTTTGCTGTCTCGATCTTAGGCCTCTCGAAACCATGCGTTCTTTAGGTATAATCTTTCAGAAAGTAACGAACGTGGGAGTAGATCCCAATTCCGTCGGGACTTGCGCGACGGCCGGCCCCCTTCTTTATTTTACGGCGAGCATTTAATTTCCAAGCACACGCATCATTTTTCGCGATCGACAGAATAAACAATTATAAATCGATCGGTGCCGGAAGATCGTGGATTATATTTTTATGAAAATAGTCGGAGGTATTTTACATTACGTGTATACGTATTGTACATGTTCTCTCGGTTGTGATTCTCAGTTGTAATTGAGTTATCCAGGAAGATACTTCCTCTTTAATGTCCTTGACATCCGTCAAGTTACGGTTGTCCTTCGTTTCCCAACTGTACCCAAAGCCACATTAACTTGCAAATCGCTGTATACCTACGTACTTTATACGGGAAACGGAAGTGCACTTTTAAATGCTTATTCGTACAGGTTCTTCCGTTCGGATACTCTTCGCGTACCATACTAACTATTTTACAATGTGGCCCCAACGAACATTTCTAAAATTACGTAATTCAGGATTATGTAAGATTGCGTAATCGGAAGGAGTCGAATTCGATTTTTAAGATGTTAAATTGTGATTGATGGGTTCATCGTACAATGGAGTTCGTCCGAATCCAATTCGACAGTATTTAATTGATGAGTGGTGCGATTAGTTTTCGAGCTGCCGTCGATTCGCCGCAGTATGCTAAGTAACTGCAATTACCGTTTCTCCAAGGTTCCTTTCCCAAATTCGTACAGCCGTCACAATAGGCCGCGGGAGCGTGAGTTTCTCACGCAATAAGTACGCTCCTCTAGTTCTTTACGTACAATCTCTATAATCCATGCTTATTGTTTCCGGTGTGTCCAGGGTTAAAGTTGACACTTCAGACGAAGAGGCGAACGCACGGGTCTGGAGACGAGGGCAGGAAGAGAACGAGAAAAGACGATGGTAGTGCGGAGGACGAAGACGACGAGTCAAACAACAACAAAAACCCTAATGGAGTAAGACACTTTCACTGTACTCTTCTGGTTTGAGCGATACAACAGTCACAGTGTCCAGTGACTGTACTCGAGGGTTTCGGAGACGATTCAAGTAGTCGGTAAATTAGCAAGTGACCCTTGTATCCCTATAGTTCGCTTAGATCTTACAATTAGATATTTGCTGCTACAATCGAAGATTCGCAGCAATAATGTTGATGGTGATCACGCGCGCGATCGATGCTCATGCATTTCGCATTGCAATTTGAAGAACGCAAATAAAGCGCTGCTAATGGTAATTAGGCTCGCTAATAATTCGAGTAGCTGTTCCAAGGCCAGCCCTCCGAGGCAATTCTTTCATACGGCCATATATGTATAATGGGCTCTCGGCGATGCTACGTACTTTCGATTGCAGCGAAACTATATCAATGCCAATGGTTCTCTACGATAATCACTTTGAAGCGGTATCTTGGATGGCATTCGATGAAGTTACGAAAGTCACTCTAGTACAGACGCGAGGAAGTACATACAAGAGACCCTGACGCACTTTCTAAAATCTTTCCAGCTGACACCGGAAGACGAGGAGAGGCGACGGAGGCGGCGAGAGCGCAACAAAATCGCCGCAACCAAGTGTCGGCTGAAGAAGCGCGAGAAGACGGTGATTCTTGTGCAAGAGTCGGAGATGCTCGAGACGCAGAATCACGATCTTAAGTCGCAGATCCAAGAATTGCAGACGCAAAAGAGAAGGCTGGTCGACATGCTGAATCTCCATGTGCCCACCTGTTTAAAGCACGGTGGTGCTGACACCTCCTACCAACAGTACGCAGAGCCCCTGCATCTGCCCAGTTACCAGGAGAACTTTGTCCAACCACCCCCGGCGCTTAATCAGCCGCAGAATTGCGTGACGGAGTACCCTGAGTGTCCCGGTGTTAAAGTTGAGGACTATGAGGCTGAATTCTATAGGCAGGAAAGCCCTTACGTTCCCACGACAGACGCTAGGTGCACTGTTTAGTGTAGTTTTATCGGTTACACTCATCCTGCCGCCGAGCCGCGCCATTCGGAGGACTGCGATTTTCGGAAGCTCAGCTTATCCCAGCGCCAAACAGTCTGTGGGCTCCGGGGAAGACCGAACGTGTTAGGTCGCAGCGTGAGCGAATCGCGGGTGAACGTCTATATGCATTCCAGATAAGATGTCGGTGAATAGGAATGTCCTCGGATCGATTTTAAGCTATACTCGTCATCGATTACTTAAGAAACTCGTGATACATAGGCTTCCCTGGACTCTCTAAGCGCTCCTCTCACGATAGACCGAGCTTCCTAGAACTCTCCTCTACCAGTCTGTAGATCGTAAGTCGACTATTCTCTCGCGTGAACAATTACTACCTTTCACCTTCCTTTCGATCGTACGTCATTTTATTAGCTCCTCCGTCATTCTCTCTGTCTTCTCTCCCCTTCATGCTCCCTTTTATTTTTTTTTTCTAACAAGCCCGTTATACTCGAATCGTTCGAAGTAGAACACTCTTCAAGACATTCCTTCGTAATAACCGTACTGTGACATTCTTAAGGCCTTATTAGTGTAATCGATAAATGTAAGATAGGAGCGGGCAACCTTTACGATGCTCGATCTTCTTTCATTTCGTGTCAAGGCATTGTTAGTTTAATTTCGGAAAAATTGAAATCAGCGTGTCGCGTTAATTGAACGTCTGGTAATCCTTTGGAAATTGGAGAAACGCGAAGACAGAACTGGAGTGAGGAGGATCGAGCATCGCAGTGGTACTTCGTCACTATAAAAGCAGAAATCGAGAGAACACTATTCAAGTGCATCGCGACAGTGCCGCGTTAATTTTTATATGATTCTTTCTCAATTCGATAGTGAGAAAGAAATTCGTGACCCAGTGTATGAGTCTTTACTGATATTGATTATGACTATCAAGTATCATTGATACGCGTTCAAAGGATACTTATAATTATACGAATAACGAATGATATTTAATATACATACGCATGCATATTTTATACACGTCATATACATACTATCTTCGCGCGCAAATACACGGATATAGTAGATAGGCCGATATAGTTAACGAAAACTTAATGACATAACGATTAGATGTTTCGTTTAAATGAATGAGACATGTACGTGCCTAACGATATACCTCAACTCGTGGGTAGTTACCCTCCCTGAGTGCGTTTGCGATTGAATCCGTAATACGACCAGGTATTTCGACGTAATTTCATCGTCTATCTCGTGGAATAGCGGATCGCTTCGTATCAATACGACAAAACCCTAATTCCACGATCACACGCATTTTGTTTGCAGTGTACACGCGAGGCGTGCACACATCGTAGATCGACAAACAGGTGTACGGAAATGCCAAAGAACCGATGTACAGAACAGCCGGATGATTTGTAAAGAATAAAGAATTATATTTTTTTATACTTGTGTTGCGACCAAGTTGTAGACAAGGATAGAGCCTGGCAAACGCACTTTGGGACACGCTTACGCGTTCTCGCGGCTACGTAAAGTTATTTAATCTGGGATGCAGTCTGCTATGATTACGCAATGAAACGCTTCATATCCGCGAACTATAAATCTTCCTCGTTTTCGGATTGTTCACGACAATTGATTCAAACGATGCAAAACAAAATAAAGGGGAACGATTTTCCTTACACTTCGTCGATTAGAAGTGAGATAAAGTCTTCCTCGCGTTAGCCGACAGTATGCGGGTTTCTTCGAGATTAAGCATCCACGAAAAAATTAATCCTTACGTTAGGAATCTATTTATGTAATAAGCTGAACAAACGTCATGTAATAGTCACATATGTGTGGTGCTACAGATATATTTGCTTTTTTATATAAATTTTATTAAGTTGCCTGAAAAGAGTATTTAATAGTTTAATACATATATTGCATATATATATATATATATATATATTATATTTTTGACACCAAGTAATGTGGTATTCGAGTCCATTAGCAAGACAAAAAATATGAAAGACTTTCTCATGTATCTATGCGAATTTTCATCCTATTGGGGATTTTATGTTGAAGCAAACAGAATTCAATATATATACAAATACATCAAATTCACATTAATGGATGGTCATAAGTTTCCGCGAGGAAATAATGGTGCTCGGACGAAGGTGTTCATAAGTGCTACCTATTGTTCAACGTTGCTTAAATGCTTTAGCATTTCGGACGCATGTAACGATTGGTCGTCGAAAATAATAATTCTGAGCGTAAATCTTTTGTAGATAAGCTTAAGCATAGAAAGCTATTATTCTGTGTCAATCAAAATACTATATCGCTATTTAAGAAATACTGCCATTGTAAAGACCTTCAATTGCTGTGGCTTGTAGTTTATAGAGTTCACCATTTCATTAACAAAGTATTGCAAAAATTTCTTAGCGAGTAAGCACAAAAAAGGATTGTCAAACGTAAAACGTAATAATACATAAAATTTCAGTTCAACAAAGAGCGGTGGTTTACCATATTGTGGTTTCCACCGCTAAGTACCTGGCCATAGAGTTCAATGTGGTAGCTATTTTCTTCTTATTGAAATTATTATTAATATATTAATGGTTAATGAGAAATAAGAGAAATGGCTGACAAAATTCTATCCCTGTAACATAAGGAAAATGCTCTATTCTTCAAATAAAAATCTTTTTAATACTAATCTTTCCAGTTTGTATTTGCCTTGTTACAAAGTTTGGCGTATAGGTTCGTCGTACGACTATGGGATGCAAATTTAACAAAAGCGAAGATCTTTCGTACTACAATTTATATAAAAGTCATTATTAACATTATACACACACTTTCCTCACATATCTCAATCACAATCAAGACACAATATATATACAGTATACATATGATGCGTATATATATTTATATATATACCTTTATACTATAAATAAAGAGAAGATTGCAGAAGTAGACTTAAGAAACCTTAACAGTAATTGCAAAATGCAATTTTATGAACCCCTGTGAAATAGAAAAAGCAAATATAAGCGTTGAGTTATTCGATCGCGATAAATCAGATATTCTGATATAAAAAATTATACTTACACAATGATGTTGTTAATTGGAATATGGATTAATTTAACGAAAAATCCTATAAAACCCATTATGCAAAAGCCAATAGCAGTTGCAATGGCAATTTTTTGGAATTCTAAAACATAACACGCTCCAATTAGAAACTGAACCAATTGAGTAATCAATCCGTGAGTCTTTGAAATAAAATGCATTACCTTTTCTATCGGGTTTTGTACACCTCTTCACCAAACGGATGCTGTCCTTGGCAAACTTGCGGCCAGGCTCAGTCAGCTTCTTGACTTGATCCATTTTTCCCCAAGTGTTTCTGTACACAGATTGCAACTGTTGACTGGTACCTATATCAGGTAATTACTCCAAAATGTTATGTCTCCATCTCTTTATTAATAGAAGATAGAAACGCGTGAATAACTACGCAACAAAGATATAGAACACACTTTTCCACTATTTGTCCATTCGGTCAGTTAAAATTTCTAGAAACTTATGAATCGCTTCGCATAACGTTACGCATGGTTTTGTTTCAGATAGATATTTAGAGATCGCAATGTAGACGAAAGAAAACACCGAGTTGACAGAAAGGTTACTGTTAGTGCGTTATTGTTAACATCAAAATTGTTACTCTTTTTTACGAAAATATTAGTTGTATCTGGAGCAACGATAATACTTACGTTCTGCGTGATTCGAGTTCACTGCACGTAGTGTGTTTGACGTATGAAAAGCTCCACTCGCAAGAGTTTCGTGCGCTACGTGGACACTGTGCTGTAAGAACGTCACTTCCTGAACATTGACGTTGGAATTTACTGCCAAGGAGGGGATTATGACGAGTTCAATTTCAGACGATTCGACGCTCGAGATCCTACTTCTTGACTAATGGAAATACGCCTTAAGTTAAACCGCAATCAAGTTCCTTTACGAGGTTACAGATGGCGTATAGAATCAATCCCGAGATGCATTGCACTTGACGCGCTATTATTTGAATTTTAAGATTTTATCATGTTACCTGTAGGATTTAGAATGCATTGTCGAAAATTTGTTCAGCAAAAACAATTCTATTGCTTCATTGGTATTTAATAGTGTATTGTGCAGAAATCTTGTACAAATGTTGATGCAATAAACTTTACATGATTCTTTGTAAATAGAGCATCTAACGCCAGGTTTACATTGAACTTTACAAGATTTTTGAAACGAATTTAATACTAGCTTAATGAATTGAACTATAATTAAATAAGAAATTATATTGCATTGAGTTCGCAGATTACACAGTACCTTTAAGGGGGTACGCTAAGTCCTAGTGACTTTTGATGCGGCACGTCGATAAAGTCGTCACGGTTTTGATCGCTGAATGAACGCGAGGTGGAGCCACTAGAAATGTCCGATTTGATTCTGCACGATGATGATGTCTCATTGACGCGAGTTTGAATCCCGCTTGAAGCGGATACTTTTCGTACTTTGTGTACGGAGCGGGGGCCGGTGCCAGGGCCGGGGCCGGGGCCGGGGCCGGGGCCGATGCCGGGAGTCCCGGGGTCGTGGGGCCGATGCCGAGAGTCCCGGGGTCGTGGGGCCGATGCCGAGAGTCCCGGGGTCGTGGGGCCGATGCCGGGGCCGGTGCCGGTGCCGGGGCCGGAGCCGGTGCTAGGGCCGGGGCCGGGGTCGTGGGGCCGATGCCGGGAGTCCCGGGGCCGTGGGGCCGATGCCGGGAGTCCCGGGGCCGTGGGGCCGATGCCGGGAGTCCCGGGGTCGTGGGGCCGATGCCGGGAGTCCCGGGGCCGTGGGGCCGATGCCGGGAGTCCCGGGGTCGTGGGGCCGATGCCGGGAGTCCCGGGGCCGTGGGGCCGATGCCGGGAGTCCCGGGGTCGTGGGGCCGATGCCGGGGCCAGGGCCGGTGCCAGGGGCGGTGCCCTACGAATGCCCTAGGTGCCCTACGAATAAAACAAATTGGTTTTAAATTTGGCGCCAAGGATACGAGCGGGGATTTCATGCCAAAGAGTGACGACTACTACAACATCATGTCCAGATTTCTGCACAGAATTGGATCGAGTCTATGCCAACAGGGGGCAGATGTCGTGCGGATTCTATGCCGACATCGAGCCTCTGTGTTATCAGGGGTAAGCATTCTCTCGAAGCACCATCTGCTACGCGCCAAGGCAACTAAATTTGCTCTACATTATCCATAGTACGCCAAAAATCCTTGTTCAGATACTCCTGACAGAACTGAACAGGATTTTTTCTCTCATAAAGCGTATTTCGGACTGGGGCACGGCTCATTTGAAAGAGGAAGGTTCAATAAAGGAAGCTCTACTCGCGATTTAGTTTACGATACACATACAATGGCGTAAAAAGGCTTAGTGTCAAGCAGTTTCAAGGTTACATTTTGTCGATTTTTGCCCTACTTTGTCACATTATTTTCATATGATGTAAATCGAATTTGTTGAAACCGCGAGTAGAGCTTCCTTCATTGAACCTTCCTCTTTCAAATGAGCCCTGCCCCAGTCCGAAATACGCTTTATGAAAGAAAAAATCCTGTTCAATTCTGAAACCTATTTTCGCATGATTGCGTCGGTAAATCTAGGGATTTTGTTGATAATAGTAGGACCTAGCGTACCCCCTTAAATACTACCGCGTTTCTCTCTCTTTTTCCAGAGTAGGTGCATCCTTTTCTGTTGCGTAGTCGATAGAAGGAGATGTCGATATATATTTTGAAACGAAGCCAAAAATTGTGGCAAGAACACGAAGGACAGGAACATCAAAAGTACTACTGGTTCAGCTGCTTCTACAGGAGTGGTAGTGTCAGGTATAGTGTGTCGTTACACCTCTACACGAATATTCTCTACCTTGTGTGCCACCACTCTTTGACAGTTGCTTAACCTATCAGCTGTCACACATAAGCATTGTGTCCAATTGTACTTTGCCCCGAAAGAGTAAATATGAACTAGAAACTGTGCAATTACAGTGAAGTGCAGCAGCCACAGTCAGCGGACGCTCGGGATTCGTAATCAAAGAAGACATGGGAAACAGATCGAGTTTACTCTTACGGGAGGAGGAAATCGCGCAGATCCAAGAGGCGACAGGATGTGAGTCTTAAATATCAATTGAAATATTAATATTCATCTCGTTGTTGTCATTGTTCATTTAGGAGAACAATGCACTTGGTATTTGGACTCGAGTGATATCGATGTCACACCTGTATGTGCTTTTTAATGATAACAATGTAACTGATTGTCAACATGTTGCAGATTCATCGCTCGATATGAGCTAGTGATATGTTCAACTATCCTCACAGATTATTTTATTGCCTTTTAACACGTCATTTGTTTTTTCCAACAATCGGGTATGACGTGAATTCTTGTGTGTTGTTGTTGTTGTTGCAGTTACTCCGAATCAAATCGAACGCTTGTACAGTCGATTTACGAGTCTTGATCGTGGGGATTGCGGTACTCTGAGTAGGGAAGATTTCTTAAGGATTCCGGAACTGGCAATAAATCCTTTGGGCGATAGAATTGTGAATGCTTTCTTCGAAGAAAGTGGCAATGACAGAGTTAATTTCCTCCAGTTCATGCAAGTGCTCGCACACTTTAGACCCATTAAGAAGAATAGTCCTAATAGGTTGAACAATAGGCAAGAAAAACTTAAGTGTACGTACTAGTTTTGTATCACGATACTCGTATTATTCCAAGAGTAGAGTTTTATTTTAATTTATTCTGTACAATTTCAGTTGCCTTCAAAATGTACGATATAGACAATGACGATCTAATCTCTAAGGAAGAGTTGCTCGCAATTCTGCATATGATGGTTGGTGCTAATATTAGGTAAAGAACAAAGATTTTTTGTTACCAGCTCTTTTGGAATTCTCGCAAGGTAACGCATTGTGGAATCTACTTAATGTATTTGTATGGATGCTTTTCAGCGAAGAACAATTAACTAGTATCGCAGAAAGGACAATTGTCGAAGCAGACGAGAATGGAGATGGCATGATATCTTTCGAAGAGTTTTGCAAGGTGCTCGAAAGAACAGATGTCGAACAGAAAATGTCCATAAGATTCCTTAGTTAAATTTACAGTTTCTTATGGTTCTGCACAATTTGCTACTGTTTTGAGAAAATGTGAATTAAAGATATTTGTTATATGTATTCAATATCGTACGACAATAAGTGTCGTTCGTTAGAACATTACTGCACCTGTCACGACAAATAAATAGTGTCGATCGTAACATTATAAGTACAAAGTAATGGCTTAATTGGCAAAGTATTCATTTATGTATGTATCAAAGCCGCTGATATCGCCACTCATCTCTGTTGGTATCTTAATCAACAAAATGATTCTTGTGCATCCTGCTCTCGTAACATTGTTACATATATTTTCTGATGATTATTACAAGTCTGGCAACGTAGCATTTATGGTAACAAATACACAATTTATTGCCGGTTGCTAGAGAAACCTTGAAACAGTAGTAAATACAATAATAATTACGTACAAATATAGTTAAAAAATAAATTACACCATAATAGACCAAACGACGTGCCGAAAATAATAAGAGAGTTAAAAGTCGTTTGTGGCGTGAATACAAATACTAAACACTTCATTTATACATAAGACGTACATTCATACGTGAAAAAAAAGCATTTTCTGAGGACTTGCATTTTATCCATAATATCCTTCTACTGTATTTATGCGCATCTTATATTTATAAATCTATTCCTGGACACTTATCCGTCACTAATTCGTTTCGAGTATGGATGTCGCCTCTAAAGTGATCCATTGCGGAGGAACAACAACAACAACCAGTTGTCAAATGGCCCCACGCAGTAAGTGTACATAGAATATAGACAATTGCATTGTAATTTTGTTGCTATTGATTAAGCCGTCGATGAGACTGCTAATTTCTTCAGATGTTCCATGAATACTTGTAGACTGACATCGTCAGTTAGAACAGGTGCTCCGCTTTCCTAAATAAAGATAAAATTCTCGGTTAGACATTTGTTATTCAATAAGCACGTTTAAAGAGAAAGCAGCTTAAGAACATTTAGCCCCAAACCTGACTTGTACATATAGACAAAGTAAGTAATATACACATTAGTTTTGCTTGAGAAACAGCTAAGTGTACCAATCACCATTTAAATGGAACGACAATTATGTTAAACACTGTCTAACTATTCTTGTTTGCAAAGTTCTCAACTTATGTTAGACCTAACCGGAAACAATTAGAATGCCTATATGCTACAGTAGAATTGTCGTAAAACAATTGATATCCTATTATCTAATATTAGTATTAATTTGACTGTAGATTGATTATTTAATGGTATATCATCCGATTATCAAATAAGATAATGGCCCACTGTTAAGTGTACGATGGTATGTTATTTCATGAATTCACTGCATCTGCTACCGAAAGGTAAGAATTACGTAATCGTGTATTTCGATGGAGTACTGTTTAGTGTGCGTTCGGAAATGAGTACAATGTCAAGCGATGCAAGGACAGATATCAACTGTTTGCATGAACAACACACGTATTGTCTATTAACCGTATCAGCTCTGAAATTGGTGTTGTAACTCCACGTGAATATTTCCTAATGAAATGGTGTATCCGTGACACCTTTGAATATACATATAAAGCCATGGTCGAATCAAGTACTTGCTTAATCGCGTAATGAGAAGCATTTTGAATATTCATACGAATATATAAACATAGTCGAGACACGAAATACATATAATTGAATTAGCGATGCAGTGCAAAAACCCCTTTCCACGAAAATCCATTTGCCAAGCAATCAAAGCAATTGTGTTGGAAAAAAGATATATAAAACAAAATACAGGAATCAAATGAATAAAGAACACACCCCGCTGGGTATCGGCATCCCCTGGAGTTGCAGGAACACGATGACATAAAAAAATATTAGTTACACATGATCAATGTGTCAATTAAACCTGTCTTCGTGAATTTAAAATCTTTGATTTTTTAAGTTACTCAATATATTGTGAGTCTCTGGATCATATCGATTGAACTGAAATACTGAGAGTCAAACAATTGATACTTACCGCACCATATGCGTACATGTTGTTGTGAGTCTGACTTGGATTGACTTTGCTCAGTAAGAACCTTGCTTGGGAACCGCCTTGTTCCGTATCAATATACCTAGGCGCTGGAAATCTTCCCGCAAGAATTTCAGCAGCATCATCAACAGGAGCGGCAAGCAACTGCTTGAAATTCTCATACTCTGGTAGATCTTGATATTTTAATTGTCGCCATTGTGCTATTGTCTAGAGAAATATAAATAATGTTAATGAAATTCGAAGAAGAATTTTCAATGTATTAGTCGCCGACAGAATACGTACCTCTCCATGGAAAATAAGTATTTGGAAGAAAGTGTCCATTAACAATATTCTATCTGGTTGAATTGAGGAAGTATCTAGTAAAACAGGCTCTGGCGGCCCGCTAAATCCATAGCTATACAATATTGGTTGCACCATGATCAATGAATTTGTTAAATCTTCTCGCATTAACATATGCCTACGCAAAGAAGAACATAGAATTGTTAGAAGTCTCAATAATTACTAATTATACAGGATCTTCAATATTTTACATTACCTGTAAAAACTGGTTTCGTCAGGGGAATTGTTGAATACTTGCAAAAATTGTGACCTACGTAAGTGGTACATAAATTGGGGATATAACGAGAAATTTTCAGCGAGTCTAAAACTGTTTGGATCATCTTTCGCGTATTCCCCGAACTTTTGGCACTGAAATTTATAATATCCCATTGATTAATTTAAGTTTCTATACGTTGATACAAGATTTTTAATAGTTGCGACTACTAACCAATCTAATAAGCATTCGATCGACCCATCGCAAAACATCCGGACCATCGTCACTTTCTGCTCGGAACACAGCTAATCTAGATGTTAGAACGGCAGCTGCTTCCTGATCAAATCCCGCACTTATGTGGTGTAACGATGCCGATGCATCGGTCCAACTGAAAATAAGAAACGCAGTGAGGATAATCTATTCTTCCTTGAATGATAAAAATATGTATAACGTAATTACATACTTTCTTGCTATAGTAGTAACCCTGATTCTCCTTTGGCCACTGCTATGTTGATACTGAGTAATGAATTGAATACATCCTCGTCCACCCTGTGGAATTGGTGCGGTATGCTGATTGACGACCTCGAAGAATAAGGCCGTCGTAGTGGACGGTGTTAACGAACAAAATTTCCACTGGCACGTACCGCCTAGTCCTATTTCTTGCTCGCCAACACTTGGACCTTTCATTCCCAATGAAACGCACGGTCCAATTGCACCAGATACTTTGATTTCTCGTGAAGTTTTCACTTCCAATGTAGCGTTAAATGCCATCTTCAACTCGCCCTTATTATCCTTAGCGAATACGCGTTGGAACGTTTGTTTGAACAATGATGAATTGAACGAATCTCCCATAACCATATGACCACCAGTAGAATTACAGCATTGTCTCATTTCTAGTAAACCGGTTTGATCCAATGCACAGGAATAAATGTCTATTATATGGCCGTTCGTTGCGGCGCGCGATGCAAGAGCATCGTAATGTTTCGTTGCTTTTTTCATATGCTTAGCATTGTCTTTATGAATGTCGTGATGTGATCTGATCGGTTGACGAAGATCGTCAGTAACGACCATACCTGGCCCTTGGGAACATGGACCACCGACAAACAACATTATTCTGTAAATACAAATATATATATTTATAAATGGAGAAATATTTGTTTATAATGGAATTTATTCGAATATTTCAATTATTTACCTAGCACCAGTGTTAGCATAGCTAGCTTCTAAAAGACCAGTCGCAACGGCCAATGCTACACCAGTCGATCTTAGCGAACGTTTGCCAGGGCCAACTGGCCAAGGATCGCGTTGTAATTCTCCTATTAGATCGGTTAAACTCATGTCACATTTATGTACAGGCTGTAAAAAACGATTAGCCGGTGGTAGAGATTGACCACCGGGACCTCTTTGTTGATTGGGATTCTGTCCGGGTACTGGTCGTCCAATGCCTGCAAATTATTCATTATTACAACGTAACGGAATCTGTCGTTCGATAGGTCTTGGTAAAAAAATTTATTTTACCTAACATGTCTTGGATTTGTTTTGGTTGAAGGTCCTTAGTACCGCGAAACACGTAACTTTTACTACATCCGTCACACCCCAATTCGTGTACTTGAACCATTCTCCCAAATGTAATTAGACCGATTAAGGCATTTGGCGGAAGCAATGACAATGACATCTGAAGGGAATCTTTAAGAGCTCCTAATTCTTCCTCGTCCATGCAAGTATCCACGACAAGCAAAAAGATAGGTGGTAGACATTGTGCTCTCTGTGGAAACATAAAAGACAATTCTAAATAAACGATTCTGCAGAATAAAATTTGTCCGCATTTAAAATTTCATTTACCATAATAGTATATTCAATTGTCGAAAACATTGGAATGAGTTCTGCTGGTTGATGTTGTTCAGAAATCGCAGCATACTGTGGAGGGAACTGAAAATATACAACACAATAAACGAAATGAATAAAAACACGTATCAATTAGGCTTCATCCGTCGTGTTTCGTTAATACTTACTGGATTCCTCTGGAAGCAAAGATTGCATACCCAGAGCTTGGCACGATAATCAACTTGACACAATGGATTAAGAATTGCTCTACAGGTAGTTCTCGTACACCAAACCGGATCATATTGAATCGGTGGGAGATCAGGCCTTTCTTTAATAGGCTGATAAAGCGTACCCAATGGTACGACCAGTCTGGTAGCATCTACCCTAGACGATGGCCAAACATTCCAAGTAAAACGTACACCATCACGATCCTCATTTTGTTGAATGAAATCCTCGTAAGTGGTCATCCTGCTGCAATTAGAAGGTCAATTATTCTAATGTACTTTCATAGGACTTAACTGAATCGATAATATATCGCATGTATCATTCTACAGTTGGTTAGTGCGAGGCCGAATCTACGTACGTGAATAATCAAGGATTGAGCATCAACATTAAATTACACGTTCGACAAGTTAACAATTAAACTTTTCTATCAAGTTCTCATACTTGCAATGTGAATTTTATGAGAACATTCACGGCGACACGATTTCACATCGGCGTACCACTCGTGCCGTCATTGAGGGCCACGTCACTTGCGATCTTGATGGAAGTACATAAGCGCATGCGTCAATTCCGTTCCTAACATCAGAAAGTATAGTTTTAAGCTCAAATTATTTTTATCAAATTTCGACAAATTGGTAATTTTTGTACGAAACTTGCATGTTTTTCTACCAAAGAGTATCACGCGAGCTTTTTGCAAAACTTACCGAATAACGGAGGCATCTGTAACAGGAGGAAATGAGGTTTTTATAAGAGACACACAGAAGCGGCGAAATCAACTTAAGAATCGTGATCTAAGGTACGAAGAATAAACCTCCTTGAATTTCGAACTATTTTCAAATACAATTAGAGTATACATAAATTCGATTTATTAATAAGTATACTGCCATAATCAATTGAATTGTTCAATGCATAAGACAGCCAGTATATTCACATTCCACGGAATACGTTATGTCCAACTATAAAGGGAAAGTGTGTAGCGACCACGATTTTCAAATCTTCTTATTTGAAATACTGAGAGTATCCCACATTGTCGTTTATTTGATGACTCCAGTATTTCAGGTATACTGTTAGCGAGGGCAATAATAATGTGCGAAACATTCGAGTGCAAAGATTCCAAGGAGAGTGTTTTTAACGATTCCGTGTGTTCCTGAGGCTGAACCGAGTGGAATATGAATAGGATGTGAACAACAACCGTGACTGAAGAAACCTTAGTAGTGTATGTAGCTGTCTAGTTTCATTCACACTCCTTAGAAACCATTATGCATCTCGCGTGCATTCGGATCGTGTAGAAAATTCCTCGAGGACAGTAGAAGCAAGTAGAAGTTGCAGTGCAACGTTTGCACGTAGACACCTATATACCTGAGGATTCGTGTATTTACCATTTCGGAAATGGTAGGGACTCATTCAACCAATCAGCCGCTAAATGATAACGAGCGATGCTGAATAGGAGTTTGTATAGCGGGTTTGCGCGTAGTCCGACTGTCCGCTCGCGTCTACTATACATTATACTTGAGAGGTCACGTAGTAGTGCGAGTTAATGCGCGAAGAAGTTACCTTAACCGAAAGTGACCGAAAGCCAGGAGAATTCCAGCACGCACACAGTAGTTCGCAACGATTTTGAATCTCCTTCAATGTCACCCAGGTCACGAGAACTTCTCTGCAAGTAACCTGCGCCGCGACAGGCTTTGTCAGAAAAAAAATGGATAAAAGGCAAGTACGGAATGTCGCTGTGCTACCATTGTTTCGCGACGTTAGACATTACCAAACAAAACAAACTTTTAGGTTGGATGCATCGAGGTCAGGTTACCATAAGTTAGAAGCTCAGAGTCACACGAAGAAGAGCAAGAAAAAGTCTAATAAGAAGAGCAATGTTTCCGGATCATGGATTAATAATATACCTAATGATCACAACAATGACATGATGCCTGGAATGGAGTATCAACACGTAATGTGGCCTCCGGGTATGCAACAGAATTTCGCGAATAACGGTCGTCGTCTTTTCACTGCTGCCTCTGATCCAAGTGTGTGCGGTTATACGCCGATGCCAGTGACATACGCTATGGAGCCTGTTTCGTTGCCACCAATGTATAGGCTGTATCCGTCGGTACCACTCTCTGGGATGAAGCCAGTTCATCCTGGCATCAGGCGACAGTGTCATCAGAATGCTACCGCAAATATGGGATTCAATGTCAGTTCGATGGCAAACGGTTACACGAGTCTTCAGGAAAATGGATCGGATTCTCCGATGCATGGGCATTACCAAAATGGAGACTATACGAGTTTACCACCGACCGCTAATAAGAATCATGGTATTAATGGCGATGAACTTAGTTCCGAGCACAGAAGATACTCCGATCCTGGATTAGGGTCGGCAGAAGCACCCGATCATACTCAGAGCGATGACTCTGACACCGAGGACAGTGGAAGTTCTACCACGACCGTTGGACGTAACAATAAATTAGTTTTGTCCCTCATTGAACAGGTCAGTATTTCTTTCTTCCGTTCATAGCAATAAACTGTTACGTAGAAAACAACGGATTAAAAAAAAGAAATAGAAACCAAAGGGGTAATATCTTTTGTGTTACAGATGACGGAACTTAAAAAGAGCAATAGTCAGTTATTCAAAGATTTAAGCGAAACAAAGTCTGAGTTAGAAAATGTAAAAGCCAAACTCGTTCAATGTAAACATAGTGCCTCTTCTGATTATCAGCCAGGAATGTTATCAGGTAAATATCTTAAACGATATCTTTATTGTCACAAGAATTTATAGGTTTCTTTGTTACAACAATCGTAAGATGTTGGGATATACATTTTTCACTTGTGATTATCACAGACCTGATCCATGAAATAAGAGAAGCAAACAAATCCTGTGAGGAAAGTCTGATTACAAAGGTGAGAGCTATAGTGGAGGAGAAAGTCAATCAGAAGTCATCGGAAGTAGAAAAATTAAATGTGAGTAACAATGTAATTTTTTCTGTATTAATTAGGCCATTGTTTATTCGCGAGATACCCTCGTTTTCTCTGTCGAGTTTTGTATATTTACTTTTGAGTTATTACTGCTTTGTCTAAGGATTTGTGGGAATGAATCACTCAGAATTGTGACAAAACAGTGACTCATGCTAGACCAAAATATTTTTCCAACTACCTATTTCACAGTCATTGGTATACTCATAAAAAAAAAAAATTGGAAAGTCGAAACGAGACTTTGGTTCGACAGTTCGAAAGCGTGTGGGAATGGAAAACAAAATAGAGTGTCTTTTGGTTGAATATTATATCTTAGAGTGGAGATACGATACCGTGCCGGCTTCAGTCTCTCCAGCATTCGGTCTTCCATGACATGCTTATGGGTATATTGTTTGTCTAACGTTCGTACATCTTGTTTGATTAGGACGGCCAGGTGATTTTCCTGTCCCGCCCTTCGACCGTATATTATAGTTTTGCCTCTGAACTTCGATTATCGTCTCCACGCGAATTCCCGTCAAGCGATCACGTCTTTTTACAATTTTCAAAACTTTGCCGATTATCCCAGATATTATTATTCTCTATTATTTATTTGGCTAGTCTCCAGAGGACCATCGTATATGGAAGAATTACATTGTTAGCATGAAGCAGCTGATAGGAAACATACGAGACATCTGTAGATTTTAAATTAAGATAATTATCTTATTGAGTGGTATAAGTGGTATTAGAGGCTTCTCGGAGACAAGTGACTCGTGATTGGCACCCTCAAACCCTTGACCCAAGTAGCACGTAGCGGTCGCCATCGCGGCGGTTGATAAAATCGGCTGATATCGGAGAACGTAATGTAGATGTAATACGAAATATCCATGACACGGTAAAAATGATTAGGTTTCACATGAGGGTGGTACCTATGGGATAGAATGTTCGAGGAGTAGGACCAGAGAGCATTGGTAGGTAGAGGAGGGTCACCGAGGAGAAAAGGGGTGGAAGGATAGGGAAACAGGAGGTAGTTAGAGGGACGAAGAAGGGTGAAGGATGGAGCACTTAGCGGCTGTCAGAGCCTCTCCCTTGGCCTCTTTCTTTTCCCTCTTTCTCCTATCTTCTCGGGTTTCAACCATCCATTAGCCTCATCAGCCGAAGCGATGGCCGACCGCGCCATGCTGCCTGCATATTGCCAATCTCGTAATTGAACCTCCGGGACCCACCACTTTCGTGCATGTAAATTTCACTGCTCGTAAAAGACTGCTACGTGAAATATTTTCTATCGCACGGATACGCGTGCCGATCCCATGCTATCCCTTTTTTCTTTATCGTTATCCTTACATATTACTTTCTATTGTTTAAGAAGTCAGCGAGTAAACGAATATCGTCATGTACCATTATTTTTGTGTTTGCCTGCAGAGCCAGTTAATGAAATTGACGAAAGAAAAAGAGGAGAGTGATCGGCGCGTTGCGAAGCTGGAGGAAGAGGTGGCTACCTTGAAAATGAATGCAAAGTGAGTGATTCAAATTTAAATCCTTCCCAAGATTCACTTGTACATAAATGTAGGATATTTTTCTGAGCACCAGAGAGTGTGATACGCACCCACACAATTTTTTCCATGCACTTCTGAATTTACCAATCGCTCTTACTTTTCACCGATGGACGGTGTGTTACTTTGAAGTCGTATTTCGAAATTAGTAGAGGATACCAACGTTAGGTAGACTACTCTACACATAACGCAGGAGGATCCATTTGGCAAAAGTGTAGATTTTTCGTTAATTAACCGAAATATTTCTCTCAATGTTGTTTTCACCTGAGTAGAAAACCTTGATCGCGATTCTTCGATATCTGATTGTATAAAAAAGACTTGTATTGGTAATAGCAACGAAGGTCGCGAGATCGCTGCCTTCGAGGAAGAGACCCTGGCGCTGCGGCGGGAGCTCCAGGAGGCGAGGGCGTCAAGGACATTGGCCGAGAATCACGCGGCAAAGTGCGTAAACGCAGTAGCCAGATCTGTCACGCCTGTATCTTTCGAACCACCCTCTATAACCAGCACCCCCGTGCGTACCGCTATTTCCGACACCTGTAGCCTGATCCCACTGGCCTCATCATCCTCGCTCCCGCAAACCATCACCGCGAACGGTCGCTCCCGCGCCAAGCAGGAGGTGGTCCAACACTTTGCACCCGAAAGGGCTTTGCCGAGTCTTTACCGAACTACTACTGATTGTAGTACGATGCCCGTCACCGCCGTCACCGGCAATCTCTCGACCTATGACGACAAGAGCACGTCGCGGACCACAGCGGTTTCCCCGCTTCCACCTATGCTACCACTTTCGAGTCTTCCGCCGCTCCCGCTGAGCCCAACCGATTGCGAAGACCGTCGGTTCCCCGAATGCGTCGCGACCGATCAGCAGAATCCCTCTTCCTCTGCCAGCCAAGAGTGCCACTCGAGTGAAGAGGACAAGTCTAAGAGTCTAGTAGATTCCAGCAGCGAACAGGAGAAGAACGAAGCCACGAATATTTACGAAAATGTTCAAGAAATGAATGGAACGATCGACAAGTTAGCTATGGAAGCGTTGGAAGTATGCGCATCCAATAGTAACGCAACGAGAGACGCACGAGAGAACAAAGTCGAACAGGAGAAAGGGGTTGATTGTTCAGGTACGGTGTCATCGAGTGTCCCGGAGCCAGAACCAAACACACTCGAGGGTGGGTTTAGACTTTCGACGAGCAATGCGATCGAGAAGAAGACCGTGGAGACGAAGGAACTGGCACCGAAAGGAGTCGTGAAAAAGCCACGCCGGAAACGGAATAGTGGCACAGCGAAGAGATCGTACAGCGATGCGGACCGACCAACGAGGAAAACCGAGTGGCCGGAGGATGGAACGCAAGCGAGCGTATCCGCGAACGATAGCTCATTCGCGTTGAAAGACAACTTCCGGAGAACGGTGAGCGAGGACGAGGATTGCCTCGATGACGATCAAGCGAGTCGAGCCATCACCGAGATCCCGGAAGTGGCTGTGGTCGGTGGTGGCTCCTTCGTGCCGAAAGATCTCTGCTCGGCGGGAATCCTGACATCCAGAGTCCTGACAGCACCTTCACGTGCCACCTACACTACCGCCTATATTTAGGTTACGTACGCGCGGGGCCCCGAACAAAACATGCAAACCACTTCGTCGCCATATCGCAAATGGGGGCTTCAAGGGCTTGCTAGAGGCTACTACTATGTACATGTCCAATAGCACGTAGGTTTATCATTCACTCCAAGAGCATGCTTTATGTAATCCCTGGCACTTCTTTCCTCGCACCCATTACAGTACGAGAAGAGTCCCTCCCATGTTTGGAGTCGTATTCTCTAGTTTTAATGTTCATAATTAGTGGTTACGTAGAGGATATATTTTTTTACTCTTCTCTTACTTGATCATCGATTAAGTCTTTTTGACGTGAGGTCTGACGTATGAATGAATGTTGAATGAATAGCATGATCGTGTATTGCGAGTGTCGTTCGTGATGTTACTCTCATTTTGCATGGCTTCGCTGCTTACGTAGGTTGTCTGTTTTTCTTTCCTTATTGCTCTCTTTTTCTCTCTCTCTCTCTCTCTCTCTCTCTCTCTTTACTTGTGATATTCATTTTTAGAACATGGGCGAAACAAGCCACTGATCTTTTTTCGAACTTTTGTGTATCGATGTTTAGAACGTGCCAACTAATCGTGTGTTTTACATGTTGACAATGAATTGTTAATCGTTTTCGATGTTTATGTGTTTTATTTTACACAAAATGCCTTTTCTCTAATCCTACCTATGAATCACTTTCAATTAAGAACTGACCGGTCGAGACTTTCCAAGAACCTGTTGATCTCATCTCGAAGGATATTTGCAAAGAGAATCGTGAATTTTGATTCGGTTTCCATAACTTTGAATTCGGATCATCCTTCCAGAAGGAGTATCAAGTTCATGGGCCTTCATAGCAACTAGAATTCCTAAGGATCAATTCTCAAATGATACATTCTGATTTTTCTTGGATTCGACGTCGAAAGTCTGAAAGATAAACTTATTGAAATACTATTGGGAAAATAGATGACAGAAATCGAATGGTTTTTCTTTTGTGTTTGATTATATTTTCCTTTGACTCATTTTTCGGTTTTATCCCACCTGGTATAATATCCAGGTATGCAACCAGCGTTCTTAATCCGGCGCTGAAGAACCTCTCGATCCTAAATTCTCACAGAGCAAAATTTTTACATTATTATTATAACATAAATTTCGAGAGAATTCTTTTATCCATCAATGTTTCGTATATAACTCTTCTACTGTAGGATTCACGTTACAGTAATATATTAAAAAATAGTGTCGAGCCTTTTAATCATGAGACCGATGTACAAAGAAAAGGAAC
This sequence comes from Trypoxylon attenuatum, assembly GCA_963989405.1. Taxonomy (NCBI): domain Eukaryota; kingdom Metazoa; phylum Arthropoda; class Insecta; order Hymenoptera; family Crabronidae; genus Trypoxylon; species Trypoxylon attenuatum. Next base: position 4,314,070 of record OZ022488.1, on the reverse strand, counting down.
TATCCATAGAACTGCTTTCTATCCTCTGCTGGCATGCGAAGCTTTAGCGAAAATCCGCGTGTATCAGTTGAGAGCTGTCCTTTTGCAAGAGAGGCAGCTGTCGAAACGCCTCTTCTTCTTTCTCTTTTCTAGTTGGCACCATGGCTTTGAGCTGAAACACTTGCTTTGCCCGCTTCTAAAGAGAGTATTACAGAGTTTACTTTGGGCCGATTAGTGGTGGGAAGAATCGGCCAGTGCAAACGAGCGCGAATGTAACGTGAAACGAACCGTGATTTGTCAGACTGGAGAAGCTGGTGGAGATACTTCGTGAAAAGATGAACGGTACCACGGAGGATGAGACCGCGTCGAAATCACGCTCCTCGAGCAGCGTTCTCGTGGAATCAGCGGCCATCCAGGAGACCTCATCGTCGTCTTCGGCTGAGGACGACGAAGACGAAGACGACGACGACGACGAGTACGACGAAGACGAGCGGAAGAACCGACCGTCCAGCATCGAAAAGATGATCACTGGTTCGAATGACTTCAAGGCTTCGCTCGTCATGGAAAGCCCCATCAACCTCTCCGGTCCCGTTACGGACCTCTAGGATATTCCAATTCCTCCAGTTTCGAGGGCAGCTGTTAAGCTAGATTCTTAGAGTACATCACGTCGGACTAGCAATACCGCAAACATGCCTGTGATCATCCAATCGTCCAGATTCACAAGAATGCGGCTTCCCGAAAGCTGCTTTCCTCCCTTGGATCGCTCTCCATTGTCGCATGCTCCTGCCGAAGATTAGCGGGCTCGTTATTTAAGTTTGCCCATCCGCAGCGTTGGCGGAGGTTGCTTGCTAGGTGGCATAGTTAATTAATTAATCAATTAATCAATTAATACAACGTCATTCGCGCCGCGGCGTAATGCTGTTTTATTGTTTAAGGGACTCGTCGTTGAGGCGACGTGTAAATTATATTTTGTGGTCATTATCGTTCGTTATTCACTCAAGCGGGAGGAATTAGATTGATGGCTGGTGCCTTCGCGTGTGACCTAATATCGTGTTTTCGTTGATGTAATTCACAGTTACTCTGTTAATATTACTTATGCCGTGTATGTTTAGCTTTTGCTTATGTGCGCGAGAGGTGTGTATGGGATTTCATTGTTTCAGCCGCTCGTTGACGTTCTCGCGAGCACGATGCTCGGCTTAGGGTAAGTTTCATCGTAAGTGTTTGCATCTCACGGAAATTCCTTGCGTCACGGTCATGGTCACGACATATCAGTTTTGGTGGCCCGCTTTGCACGTATGCCTTGTTTCTTATGTGATGCCTATCCTAATCGCGATTACACCTAGCCTAGCGCAGCTAAGTTTCCTTAATTTCTATCACTTCATCGTTAACTCTATTTTAATTTATTCTTCGTCATGCACTTTGGTGTTATTTTTGCACCGACATTCGTGTGTTTCTCGCGGAAAACAGGCTACTGTCCTTTGGAAATCTCGCCCTGGAGAAGAAAACATTTATCGTAATATCGATCCACGAAGAAGCACTTTTGTGCATTGTATATTGATGCAAATCCTGATCTTCCTGAATATTCGCTTTCCTGGCAGGCAAATTATTCCGCTGGTGTTTGAGCATCGGATATATCGTGCACATTCAAACATAGTATGGTACTTTATTTAAATTTGTTACATGAAAGAATAGCTGTTATTTCATCATACTCGAAACACATGTACTTACGGGAATTAATCAAGAAATTGGTCGGGCAGCGCGAATTAACGAAACACACTGTTCCATGTAAGTTGGGTTGATAATAATCGACGAGCTATTAAATCAAATTCATTTTAACGATTTTGCCAAACGTAGACTAGCACGGGTGTGGAATTAGAATTAGTATTTAGAATCGCAATAAGTTAGGTAAAGTAATATTTTGTCCGTGATATTTATTTCGTAATTTCCATGACATCGAGAATTGAAAACTTCATTCGCATAACTTCGTTAATAGGAAGTTCCTTTGCTCGGATCTCGAGCCTTATCGTAATTCACTTTGGTACTAACAGGGTTCAGAAAAAGTTCTATTTCGATAGATATTTTTTATAATCGTAGCATCTTGCAGAATTTCTAATCCGTCTAATCGAAGGATGAACGCGAGGGGATCTGATCCCATTGTCGTTATCCTTCATTACCAGTTTTTCTACGAGCCCATAGTACGCCGTGGATCGTTACGATCCATCGATACTAGAAAGATATATTTTTTTACTTGTTAATGAAAACAGATCACAGATTTTCTCGTAAGTGAGAGACCCCTCGGTTTCTACAGTGTACAGTCCGACACTTTTAAAGAAAGACAGTAATCATTTTCCTCACAATATCGCAGTGACAAATGCAAACCTTTGATTTACATAGAAGCACACAGAAGCTGTAATTATGTTTCTCCGTACACCTATCCCTGTAAACAGTAGTTTATCACAATGTATTCTACCTTTTGCCAACTGTTCGCACTTTTCGCAATAGAAGTAGACGCACCGTGTACAGAGGCAAATTCAATTGCCCGCTTTCGCAGCAGTTCGAGGGGAGTAATCGAGCAATTATCGGAGTATAGATCGAAGTATAGGGTGCATATTCAATATTCCGCACTGTTAATTAATGCCGTAATCAGTAGCGATCGATCGCACCAAGGAAAGTGAAAAAAATTATTCCTTACGTATTATAACTGCTCGATACATCAGTATTTTCGCGTAAGATTTTCTCCCGCAGTCTATCGTTCAAGTTCAAACCGGGAAATCGCTCCTCAATAATCGAAAGTACGCAGGAATTTTGAGCGATCGGAATCTGCCAAAAATAATGCTAATTGCAACGGTTGTCTGTGATACGACACAATTAAACGTGTATCTGGAATTTGAATGTTCTTTAATCGAATGTAATCTTGAATATTGTTATAATGAAATATCGACCGGTTTGATTTCTTTTTAGCAGCTGACAATTGCTTCACGCCTATTAACGCGCAGGTGTCCGCGGTATTAATTAACTTGGACAGTATGCCATAGTAGCATATTATATCAATCGTGATACTTTTGCTTGATTCTATATTTTCTTAACGCGAATATAAACCAACGTCTTGTTGAATATTTTCTATAATTTTTCTAGGGACCGATCCCGTTAGCTAGTGCCGAGGACTCATCGTATAGTTCTAGGTGAACCTGTAAAAAAAAAAAACAAACAAAAACATTGCGAGTCTCCCACGTAGCAGAAGTTACGTTTTTAATCTACTGTTTTGTTAGGCAACAATTTTTGTAATTAGACTTCTTCGTAGCTATTAAGTTAATATTTCGGCTGGAATGTAGCTGATACCACTCTCGTTAGTAAATATTTTATCGTAAACACAAGGCTCGAGCCATTAAGTCTGTATTAGACAGTCGAAGCTCAGCTCTTGCTTCTCCAGCAATAAACGCATGCTATTCCCCAATTCCACGCGTTATCAAATCGCAGTAGAATAGCTGAAATTTGTATTATAATCGACATAACGCATTGTTTATATACGCGAACAATCAATTAGATATCTCTATTGTTATTGTCACTTGGCGAGAGCGTGCGCGAACGGTACGTTTGACGTATGACACTGAGTCGCGGCAAGATCGCAACGGAGTATATCAACATTGTTTTAATTAAAGGACTAATATTATTCTATTTTTACTAGACGTTCAGTTATCTCTTCTTAGACTGCGAATTTTCACCGAGATTTTTTACTCCTAAATGTCGAAACGTTTAGCACAACGGGAGAAAATAAAAAAATGCCAAAAAACGATTGCGGTTGCAAATGATGATCTTGCCACCGAGCAAATTTGACAGGAGCGAGAGGAAGGATTCGAAGCACGTGGGATAACGATGACACGTTATATTCAAGTATACTTACACACAGTACTTACTACTTACGTAATTATCGATCGAAAGCAGAATTTACACAATGCAATAATCACCCTGATTATACACTTAGAGATAATCGTTACGTTCAACGCACCGTGTATACTCTTCTAGCTAATCTCGAAGTGCCATTAAAATTGTATGTAATACTCAGGTTGTCCTTATATTTTTTATTACACTACACGGAGGAGGAAGGGGGGGGGGAGGGCGAGGAAAGTACAGTGTAGGGATAATAAATTATTCCAAGTGTCCTTTTGTACGTCGAACGTTTTACTGTGTATATCCTACAGCGTATCACACGTGTAACTTTTAGAATTTAAGCAGGGTTCATTTTGCGCCACAGTATCTAGATATAAACGTCCACCAATAAGGTTTTCCACTTCGGATTCTGTAGTCGGCGGAATATACATGTAAAGCCAATCTTGGAGTATTCACCCATTACTTGGGCACAGAATGGTATACTTGAAACACCCCAGCCTTTTAAAGTTAAATTCACTGTATATACATACACACATATGTAAACCTATATTCTTGAGACTTTAATAAAATCAGACAACGAACTATGTAATTTTTCGTTCTCTTTCCCAATTGGTTTTCCCCAAGATTTTCCTTAATTTCTACGTAATTGCGAGAGAAAAATTAGGGGAAGTTCCGAGGAGCCAGTTAGCACGATATGTACCAAAGTCATACGGATCTCGACTCTCCACTTAATTAGCTCTGGCGCCTTCTGCCATTCCTCTAGTGGCTGGCACGAGCTGAGAAATGTTTTTCTATTCGCGCTACTCGCCCAAGTGTTGTGATTAGCGAACCGCGAAAGATGTTATTCTTGTGTATGGATGTTTACCTTCGCTGCGCTGCCTCCCACGAAGATCGCCTGAAACAGTAAAAGGTTTGATAGACGGATACCAACGCCTTGGCAGCGGGATGATACCAAAACATTCCTCCGATCATTGATAAACTAGCACCAGCGAACCGACACATCGTGCAGTGACATTTTCTTGCACCAAGCTCAATAACAAGCGAATTCCCACGGCACAAAAACAAAAAAGTGTATTTCACAGAAAGAACTTATCAAAAGGACAAAAGTATGAATTCGAACTACACGTAAGTATGGATAGATTATTTATTGTTTTTAATGAATCCTGTTTGGATAAAAGAATACCGAGACACATTCGGTTTGTTAAAGAGTTCCGAGGATCGTGTGAGGCTGAGATAATCGTCAGTTTTAAGTGGGCATCTTCTAGATTGCAGGTTTCAACAGTGGTCGTAAAAGGAGGAAGCTCCGCTTCCTCCTTTATTGTGTCCAGCATTGCGTCACGCCAGAGCATCACTCCATTGTCGGATCCAAGTGAGCTCGGAAAGGTCGGCACAGTTGCGCTTTCCTTTCCCGGGAGATCCCAGCCTCTCCGAGAGTAAAGAATAAAGCGCCGCTATCGTAAATCGATTATCGTTTTATGACCGGATTCTAGGTTTCCGTTCGCACGTTGCCCTCGCTCCTCGCGGTTTTTCGTATCTCGAGCCTCGAGTATTAGCCCTTATACCTGATTCAGGTACTTGTGCCCTTTTATTGTGGTTTTATGTTTCGAGCCTCTTCCTCCTTCTTTTCCACTGACGCATTCACCCTCTCGATTCGGATAATTCTACTATAATCTCCGCTTACGAACCAAGACGCGCGTGTTCTCCTGTTAAATATACAAATCGGTACCCTTCGTTGAGGCTTATCGGAATTTTAACCCGCTGATCGTTCGTTTTTAACGCTTTTCAGCCGTTCCTACTACATCCTCCGCGTATCGAATTCAATTCATATTCTTGCCGATAATAAAGAAGAATTAAACACCACTCGATTAAATTTCGATTAGAGAGAATAGATTACAATACTTTGATTCTACATCGAATTACACCCACTGACGAGAGTCAACCGCAACACTGAAAGAAGATGAACACGGAAATTGGCGAATACAATACGATCGCGTAAACTTGTCCGCGAGGCTAGCTCGCTCAGTGGTTTTTAGTGCAGCACGCGTGCTGCGAAATGACCACGATCGATATTCCGCGGCACGGCGCGGCGTCAAACGGTTCGTTTTCGTGGGAGCGCACGGATATTCCACGGATATAATTGAGAGCGGCAGGAAAAATGATGCGAGTCATCGTTCGCGGTGAACTTGACGATAGGGTTCGCAGCCGAGCGTAGCGACGGTGACTGCTATTAAAATGACGCGAACGAGGGTGACTGTTCGCTTCGTCCGAAGAAATCGCTGCCAATTCGTGGCATTTGATCGGCAGGCTCATCTACCACCTGCCATCTTTCAACGTTTCCATCGATCGCTCTACCATCGCGACTACCCCGCTTTCACAGGAAACTCTATCCAGAAGAATAAAATCAGCCGATCCAGTTATCGAAATGTAACTGCTCGAGTTGGAGCAGAGAAGCACTCGATACTTATCGTCTCAATCTATGCTCGATACTTCAAGTTCAAATTTTACATCTCTTATAATTTTTTTATATTTATTCCATTAACAGATGTTATTACTTTACTGTAGAATTAAGTTCGATTGTATTGGGAGTAATCGAATGCTAATGAAGAAAAAGAAAATTGAAGAAACGAATTTTACTTTAACACCTAAAAGGTGGACGAAAAAAAGGGAGGACGTTTTTTCGGTTGGCCCGATGGCCTGCTTACAACTTTTACCTTTCGCAGGGTTTGCCTCGGAAACGACGAAACGGAAATTTAACGAAAGATCGGCAGGCAACGGCCGGGGGTGCAGCGCTCTTGTTTGTACAATCGATTCACCGCGTACGGCTTTTATGTGAGTACGTACAGGGAGAGAGAGCCAGTTCTTTCTCACCAGGGAATATCGCGCAACTTTACCACCGGCCTCTGCAACGCGACGTTCAACCCGATTGATTCTTTATTTCGCCAAATTTCATTGGCCCGATCAAATAAAGCCTCTAATTAATGAGACAAGAATCGAACGCTTCAAAGCGACTATACACAGAAACCCTTAGAGCGATAAGAAGAAACTTTTCATCGAGTGAGTAACGCTCGAACCGTTCCTTACACTTTGACACCAAACAAGATAATTGTAGCTCTTGTTATTCTGACTATTTCGTAGCAGAAGCTTCATAGTTCTGGTTGCCAGTGACTAATCAGCCCCTATCGATGTAAACAAGATGGTACAATGTAAAGGAAATGGTCGAATCTCAGCAGGTCACGCGCTGCTTACGAACCTTTGCTCCTTGAGTCATGATTTACCTACGATTTACGACGTCCCTCGGCCATGGTCCAATAGTTCAAAAACTTTGTGACAGGCTATATTTCATGTCACACCCACTTCCGCGTTTGTTTTCTCCCGTTATCGACTGATTGCCGGTCTGTGAATCACGGAAAATACGGTGCTCGTCTTTAACACCGATTGCACACGGGACTGCTTGAACGATGGTGCTCTTCGTAAATATTTTCCACCCATTAGAATCGAGAGCAAAACAGGTAACCCGCTGTGCGAATTACTCACTGCACAATATTTGCATCTGTTGTTTGGCTGGCGAAAGACTCGTACTCGAGGGATCGGTTGAACCACGAGACCAGAGACTCGAAACTTGCGAGACGTCGTCGTGAGAGCAATTGTACTTTATTGATCCAATAACCGAAGCTTTTATTACTAGTAAATATTTACCGATTTCCTTGCGATCGTAAATAAACGATGCACGCTGATTGGAGATAGCGCTTAGGGAGTCTTTGTTCATGATTCTCGTGTTTATTTCGGGAGCACTCTTTTAGAGTTGCAAGAGCTTCTTAATCGACAGATATTCTTTACGCGGGTGAATTAGCTCTCAAAATGCCTGTAGAGAAACAATAACGATCTAGAGTAATCTCAATGCGTTGGATACGAGTGGCAACGTGCGAGAAACGAAATCACGCGTAGTTCTGAAAGCAGATTCGTTTTGGAAGCTCTGAGAATCCCTTGCACGCTCATGGATCCGAGAGTGGAACGTGCGGCAAGTCTATTATTTTTGCTTTGGTCCGGCAGGGTTTGATCGGGGGCAGGGTTCTCGAGGGTGGTTGGCGGCGGTGTGGCGAAGATAGGGTGCGTTGCGCGCGGCAATTCGGGGCTCGCAAATCTGGGAAAACCCTGGCGAAGCACGCACCGCACGTGACGCTCCCGAAACCGTCGTCTGTACGAGGAAAGATACGATAAAGCACACGCGAAATATCGTTTTTTAAGTGACTCAATTTCGGTGCTAGCTCCGTCTGCTTTCGACCCACAATCCCTGATCATCCGACTTGACTAGCCTTGCATACTTCAACATCCCTCACAGACTTCCAATTTCTTTCTTTCTAATTCATCCATCAAGATTTTCGTTTCTAATTCTTGAATACGTTTTATTTCTAAAGTGCATCCCGTGATTTACCGAATTCAACCTATTTTGGCACGAGGTCAAAATCGCGTTAGTTAGGAGAATTTCTAATATCGCACCAATTATTCGCAATTGTTTTTCCCAGTTAGAGTTGTTTGCTGAATTTGGGAGTTTCCTAAAAGCGGTGAGAAAATTGGGTTTGCCCGGAGTATGCCAGTGGCTAATGCGTTCTCTGCGCACCGCGTACTCTTCGCCCGCGCAAATGTTGTGACAGCGACTTACGAAGTCAAAGGGTTACGACTTACACGGATTTAACACCGGCCGTTTGTGTCAGCCTGGTTTCTAGCGTGGTCTGACTAGGTGGGTTAGGTTTGCGAAGCTTTTGAAAATTTCAAGCGACGGTCCATCCTCGGATTGCCCTGTCCAACAAGAGGATTCCGAAAATTAGGGCTCCGTAGAGCTCGTCGCATTAGTCGCTTCCCAACTGATTCTTCTCGCTGGAAATACCGATCAGAAATCTAGGTATTTAGGATCGACGTGTGATCATCACTTTCTATCCTAGCTCCGCGCTTTCTATTAGCCCGGGTAGACTTTCCACTGTGAGATTATTCTTCGCGAGCGTTTCTTCTCATAAATTTGTATCGGTCAGTCTACAGGGATGCACTCTTCTCGTTGGGATTCGCAATACGCGAATATTCGCACCTTTTCACCGCGGTCTCCTCTAGAATCGTAAACGAAAAAGTAGCACGGCATCGTTACGAGCGAGCGATGCAGCCGAGTTTCTTTATTTGTCTCTTGACTACGTTCTCCAAAAATTCAGTCAAAGAGTGTGCCGGCAACGAAGAAAGAAAGAGAGGGGTATAATTTATGCGGTAGCACGATGAGTGGCAGGGTCGGCATAGCACTGAACTTATGCGAGCCCTGTACTCGGTACGACGAATTTTTTCAAGAGAATCGCCTTCGGTGCATATCTCTGTTTTCGGACGTGACTATGGGCCGTGTGCACCTGATTTTCTAGGGCGAAGAGCGCGCTGCGAAACATTGACTTCTCGAGGAGGCGCGGTTTGTTGTTCGTAAAGTCTTGAAACAACAAACCCTTCATAGCACCGGCTGCCTTTTACCTTTCGCGGAGCCTCTGTAATCGCGTGACAGGTATTTAGCTTTCTCCTCGCTCGACCGACGGATATTTTTCTAGGGCACTCCGATACCTAGCACCGATTTGCGAGGGCACCGAAGCTAGCTTCCAAGACACGTGCGATTCGATTGGGCAAACCGACTTCTCTAGAGAAATAAATAAAGCTACCGTGAAAAATTGCAAAATTACAATTCTTGAGAGTAAAAAAGAAAACGATCGGTAGAAAAATTTCTATTGGAGAACTCGAAGATTGTGAGACTCGTTTTAGGAACATTGGAGGTTTCGACGAAGGTTTGGGGAAAAGGTCCGGAAAACGGACGGAAAAGCAGGACTCGCTAAACGTTGCGGTAAAACATTTTCCCGCAGGATCGTCGGTTTATTGTGTGAGCTCGTGCGAAGTGCGGCGGCGAAAAAAGTGAGAGAAGAAGGGGGTTGACGAGGGGGTGTGGGAAACGGAGTGAGAAAGGGTGGCGCAGCAGCCCTTGTGTGCCGACAAGTTATCAACAGCGTTAATAATAGGAAAAACAGGAGAGGACCACCCACGTTGAGCAGGTAGAATCCTTTAGGAACCGAGTGCTTCGTAGTCTCTTCATCTTCTTCCTCTTCCCCCGCTTCTCTTTCGGCCGTGTCCTCGTGTCACCTCTTACGGGCTTTATAAAAATGACAAAACACTTTTATCGAGTCCTGGTGCGCCCTCGCACCTTTCGGTGCTTCAAAGAAAATCAAATAAGCTGCGCAGTCCGTGGCTCGGAGGCTGATAAAAAAATACACGCACCTCCGACGGCAACCGCGAGTCTTTTTCAAAAGATTTTCCTACACCATATATATATATATATATATATATGCTTATGGAACAAGCTCACCGTTGACGTCAGTTGATCGTTGATCAAACAAATCGTACGCGCAATTAGGCAGCTGCGTACCGCATATATATTTTTGCGTCTTTCGATTGGATTCGTAGCGTGCGCGAAGGTTCAAAGAGACAAAGAGAAAGACAGGTGCGAAGAGGATGGTATCGAGGTACGTCGGATACACCGAAGAAATCGATCGCGAGGGCGATAGGCGTAATCGAGGTCAAATAGCAAATCGTTATTTAATCGTAGATTAAGGATCGGGAGTAACCGAAACAAACAGCTCTCGATTGCGCACTTGTATTCCAAGGGTATCGGCGTGGCGGCGGCACGGAGGGAGTGATTTGTTGTAACGAAGAACGGTACGCTTGGCACAATGTAGCCACTTGTTTACAGGGACAATATTTTCATTCCGCAAACAATTGGTGCCTCGATAAAGACCCGCTCGGTACAGGTGGGTGCTCGGATCTAACGTTGTAACGTGCCGCTCGTTCGTGAATACCTCTATACATATATGTGTTTACGAATCTCTCGAGTAAAGTATTAGCCGACTCTAAACGCTTGAATCATCGAGTTGTATGCCTTCGATTCGTCGACCCGTCACGAGTGGCCCGCGATGTTTCATTTTTTCCGCTTCCACCGCGATTCACTAACGAACTCTACCGGTTACGTGCCGCGCTACCGAGTCGAATTTATCGACCTTTTCTACTTTCCATATCCCTGCGAATCTCCCTATCGGGGTCCTATCCTATTCAGACCTCCTCTAAGCGTTAGCCCTCTCCGAGACTCTCGCTATCGTCTCCTCTCCTTCAAAACCTTCGAATCGAGCACATCGCGCTCGCAGTCTTCCGACGAATTGGCGACACTGCCAATTGGCAGGGTGCTGGAGGCAGTATGGGACACATGTTGCGCTAAGCTTCTGCGAGCAGTCACGGTGTAGCAGTGGCACAATGGGGTGTTAAGCCTGTCGGCGACGCTTTACGACGAGGATTAATTTCGGACATTTCTCTTTTTACCCGTAATCTTCTTTTCGCGACGGATGATCGAGGGTAACCCGGGAGAGTAACGATGGTTTGCCGACGGCACCTTATTACCATACACCTTATTATACTTTGCAACCATATGCGCCAGTCGAATCTGCCACCCGGTTACCGTTCCAATATTCAAGCTCTACTTTGTACCTGACTAAAGGTAAGCATGATATGTAGCTCCAAAGCGCAAAAGTTGCATGCGAAATACACTCACTTTCCCATCGAGCTACTCGATCCTCAACTATGTGTGTACTCAAACTATCCACTTTTAAAACCACTATGCAAAGTAGCTGCCGTACATAGCAAGATTAGTCCATTCGACAATTTTCTTACAACTTATTCGAACGATATTCTCGATGCCTTCCTCGCATTGTCATTCGATGAACTGGGCTAACGATGAGCTAAGGACGACAAGATCAAGCAGTAGGATAAACACGGGTGCAAAGAGACGTGGGTGTCCGCGAGAAGTGTTAAGAGACAATAGGTCGAGAATGCGTGGTAAATGGGTGAAGAATAGCTCCGCAGGACGGGGGTGCAATAAAATGGCAGAGGAAAGGTTGCTCGGAACATTCGTCCTTGGGTACTTAAGAACAGCCTGGCAATGAGGAAAGAAACAATGGGAACGAACACTGTGTCCCACCGAGATAATCCTGCGGTGTTTACGATCGAGCAACCACAAGAACGAAAACAAACGATCCTCCATCTTTCTCTCTCTCTCTCTCTCTCTCTCTCTCTCTCTCCAGTTTTTTTGTGCCCCTCTTCCTTCTTCTTCTTCTTCTCCATTCCTACCGGACACTATACACTACTCTCACTCGCACTGCTCGAGGATAATAAGCGGTGCTAAACTGACTGTAAATGAAGATTTGCTGGTTCGGTAAGAGTCCTACGACTGCGACGGATTTTCGACATTTTTATGCTAATACATTTACGAGCCCCCCCGCTACTTAGCTCCCATTGGTCTCCTATTATCCCTTGCGCAATTCCACGGTAGACACTGCTCTATCCGAGCGAACAAACTATCTCGCGTGCTTTCCATGTGGAGCTGGTTGCTTTGGCCACTCGATAATTACTCACTCTCCATGGGGATTAAGATGCAGTTTTACCTATGTGGAGAGAGAGATTTTAGAGGGGTTTCATCAGGGGGCACACCGATTAGCGGTATGCTTGGATGAAGATTTACCCTGAGCCATCCTAACTCGTTTCGCACTTTACTCTGTATTCCTATCGAGAGGTATGCTGTTTTCCCGGCGCATCTCGTTTCCCTGGAATTTCCGGAAGACTATCGCGAGGAGGAGAAGAAGAACTATTAGCCGTCGGTCATTGGACGAGACAGAAGGGAGGCTCGACTGGCGATCGATAAAATGGCGGTTTATGATTCTCCGAGCTATCGTTACCCCACTCTGTCGAGAAATACTGCAGAACGTAACAGTATTGTACACAATAATCTACTGTCGCGTTATTATTAATTGTTTCGCAATTAGAGCTTATTCGCGATCGACTAGAACCCTATTTTTCCTGGGACGATAATTAAATGAGAAACCAAACGCAATGATAGTTGGAGATTTACGCTGGCAGAGTGGGCTTACTTCGAGGCCGAGGGGTGGTTTGCCCTCGTGCGAACCACCTACGAATCGCTCACCAATTTTCATGGGTGGTAAAGCTTGGAGATTAGCGACTCTTAATCCAGAGGTAGACGGTTCTAGGTCCGAGAAGACGCGCACATTTGCGAGTGTGTTTGTCCAGAGTATTAATCTCGAGTATGAGCGCTCGTCCTCTCTACGGAGTAACATCAAAAATTGCACTTTTTTTGTTCTTGGGTAGCTATGAGGTATTCGTTTAATGCGTGCGCATAAAAATTGAAAGAGAGAAATAACGCTGTCACGATACTCTTTCGCCTGTCAGTGGGGTGTAAAGAGATTAACGCGCGAAGTTTGCGCTCGAGCGAAATTTATGGAGCGACTATTGGGGGCTGTTTTCGGAGATAGAGACTATTTGGAGCGTAAGCACGTCGCCGCGTGTACGCCGGCTGCGTAACGATACGCGAGAGAAAACGCAAATACGCGAAATTGCATTACCTAAGCACGACTGAGGGCGATAAGAGTTAAGAGATAAGAGTCGAAGCTGGCTGTCTCACCTCTTTATCTTTTGCACTAGGATTCATTGCCTCACCAGGATCTTATTTCGTGTCTTTGCGACGTAAATTAAAAGTCTGCGGATGTTGATCAAGTAATTGCTAACGTATACTTTGGCAGTTGCAGTCACTCATGGTTCTATTATAATAGAACTCTTAAAGCTACCGGAGGATATGCATTCTACCGTTAAAGTATGAAGAATCGGTGCAGAATGATTTTTGGGAAAAAAGTCGACCTAAGAAGCAGAGGAGGAGAGAGCTGCAAGGAACTCGAAGCGACGGAAGCGGGCCGATCGAACTCAATAATTCAATCGTCCGCCGAAATTCAATCCCTTTTTATTGGGATCGCGCACCCACGGCCGTGCGCGCGCGCGCGCGCTCGCACGCGTTTAATATTCATGGACTTTTAACAGTTAATTATTCGATCCAATAAATGAGTAATCGTTGTTGATCAGTCCGAGCGTAGTAGACCGGACACGGAATCCAAACATCGAGGAGACCCGCTGGTGCACCGGCATCGTTCGCTTTAAATGAAACGAAAAGTGTAAATAATTAGAAAATTCCAATTTAAACCGTGCGCACGAGGAAATTGGAACCGGCCGCTTATTCGAGGCAAATACGTGGCGACTCGCGACGAGCTAAGCTATGAAAATCGTTGAATTTATTAAGTGGCACAACAGCGTATTATGAATAGCCAATGTTTTTTCAATAGCTGCTAGTCGAATTAACGGGAGAGGAAGCATATTTTGTTAATCGCGACGAAAGGATCTTCGCTAATAGTTGACCCAAAGACAATTGCATTGACGAACTACGTGCAACGAGAAGAAAAGCGCAGCAAGCAACATTGATTTCGTGCAACACAAGGTACTTATTCTCGATCGTGTGTCTCCACCGATGACCTGAGATCGGATGCGTTCCTCGAGGATCCTCGTTGTGTCCCCAGCGTCCGCCCGTCGGCATCGGCTCGCAACCCGCGTACTTTCTACCAAACACGCTCGACCACCTCACCAAACCGTAGAACCAGTGAAATTCGCGACGGTACGTGATTGACAGTTACGAGATTAAGGAACGAAAGAAACCGATCGAATACGAAATCTAGACAGGAGAAAATTAATCGGCGAGCGAGATTGTATGATGGATCTTGCGGTAAACTTACGCAGGTACGCAGGTACGCAGGCACGGGTCGCGATCGAGCGGTCCTCGCGCGGTCAGTGGTGCGCCGCCGGCGCGGCGCCGACACGCCGCGAGCGCAAGGGGCGACCGAGAAAAAAAGCGCGCGCGAGAAAAAAGGTGGGAGTGAGTGTTGGGGGTGAGGGGGTTGAGAGAAGCAGAATTGAGAAAGAAGTTTCGCGCTGGACGCGGCCCGCGCGCGATAGGTGTCAAATGCGTGGCAGACAGTTGACATGACATGGGAGCGAGCCGATCGTGAAGCGAGCTGCGACGTGCCGAGAGGAGAGTAGTAGAGGATAGAAAGAAAGAGAAAGAAATAGAATGGGTGAGGTGGGAGGTCGGGTAGAGGACGCGGCGAGCGAGCGGTGCGAGCGAGCGGCGCTCGCTGCTTACCGGGTGTCCAAGGAATTGCGCAAGCGGATCGTGGCGCTCGGCTAGCTACTTCGCGACGGGCCTCATGTCGGAGACTCGTGCAGGCCGCAGCTGCGCCCTCGATTCGTCGGTTTCCAAGGTGGAAGGGGCACTCGGCCGCTCGGCGTAACCGGCGTAATCGCTCGGTGGGCACGGAACGAGCGAGGGGGCAGCCGGAGACGAGGAAGAACGAGCGCGATTGGGGTAGGCTAGGATATGGAGGGGGATATTAGGGCGAGATTGGTCGGCGCGAGGGATACGGGCGCGGCAGACAGAGCGTAGAGTGGGATGTGTTTGAACAAGACCGGGAGACTCAAGAGTAGCGGAGTACACTCGCTAACCGGCCTCCATCCACACGGCACACAGAGAGAGAGACTGCTGAATGTGGGAGAGTGGAGGTGAGGCGGCTCAAACAGGCCCCGCTCAAATAACCGACCGCCGCTGTGTGTCGCCGTATGAGAGCGACGAGCTCTCGCGCGTCGCGCCGTGCCTAGTTACGATCCTTGTGTTATTGGGACAACAATTACCCCCTGTCTCGCGACAGTCGCGCTCGCGCTCGCGTCTGCTTTCGCGAGTACCACTGCTCATCGAGTGTGTTTCAGTTCTCGTGAAAAAGTCTACACGGAATCGCACGTTGACAGCGTCCCGTTTGCGAGCTCCCGTCGGATCGGTGTGTCGCTCGCCTTGGTGATTTACTCGGCTCGAGAGATCGGACTGCGACGAGTTCGGAGCTCGCGAGATATCGAGAAGACAGTGAAGCAAGGTGCGCGTCTCCTCGAGAGGGCCACGACGGTGTGGCCCCAGTTTGGTGATAGCCCAAGTTATCAACAGTGCTCGAAGAAGTGTCTCAGGAGGAGTGCGATCCCCCGATCCCGGGGGACAGGATTAAGCAAGAGCTGATTTATCCACAGGAGTACCAGGAGCAGTCGTGGTACCGTGGCTTACATGACTCGCGTTTGACGACTCGACAGCAGCCTTCCGCGGCACCGGTCAGCTCTATGACCATGCAGAAGCTGTACGGGGACGCGGGTGGCCTCGGCGGTGCCATGACCAGCAGTGCGATGTCGACCATGAGCAGCATGGCGCCGACGTACAACTCCATGGGATGCGTCTCGATGGGAATGTCGATGGGCGTAGGGGGCTGCAGCCCCCAGGGTGCCGACGGCTTCAGCATGAGCGCTATGGGCCCGGCTGTGGGGATGGCGTCGATGGGCGGCGGCGGAATGGCTGGATACGGGAGCGCCGCGATGAGCGGGAGCAGCGCCTGCATGGGTGCCGTCGGTTACGGCCCGCTGACACCGGCCGCGGGCACCCCGGTCAGCAGGGATCCGCTCGCCTTGGCGGAACCCGACTCGCCGAATTCGGCTCTCCAACGGGCTCGGAGCGACAAGTCCTATCGTCGGGGCTATCCACACGCGAAGCCACCCTATTCCTACATAAGTCTCATCACCATGGCCATTCAGAATTCTCCTACGAGGATGCTCACCCTCAGCGAGATCTATCAATTCATCATGGATCTCTTCCCGTACTATCGACAGAACCAGCAGCGATGGCAAAACTCCATAAGGCACTCGCTCAGCTTTAACGACTGCTTCGTCAAAGTCCCGCGCACGCCGGACAAGCCGGGCAAAGGTTCCTTTTGGACCCTACACCCGGAGAGCGGGAACATGTTCGAGAACGGATGCTTTCTGCGCCGTCAGAAGAGGTTCAAAGACGAGAAGAAGGAGCTGACGAGGCAGACCAACAAGCATCACCAGCATCAGCAGCATCACCCGAGCACCGTGGCCGCGGCAGCGGCAGCGACGGCAGCGGGATTGGTAACACCGAGAGCAGCCGGTCGCAGTACTCCGGTCGTACACGAGCTGAGTCACGGTAAGAAGTCTCCGTCGTCCCTTCACCCTGGTCCTCAGCAGCAGGACGACAAGGACCTGCACTCGCTGGTATCCCCGCACCATCACCATCACTCCGCGACCGGACTGCATCAACATCACTCGACCTTGAAAAGCGACACAACGGATATCGGAGGGCTGCTGGGACCGGATCTCGGTGCAGCGCACGACGAGCTTACCGCGATGGTTAGCCGAGGGCTGCACCCTCATCTTTTGACGGACTCGGCGGCTCTGCACCACGGCATGACCGGAAGTCTCAAGCAAGAGCCACCGTATACCGCTGCTAGCCATCCGTTCAGCATCACGAGGTTACTGCCAGGCGCAACCGCGGGTACGTCACCCGGTGGACAAGACACCAAGCCGCCCGAAATGAAAATGTACGAACAGTTCCATCAGAGTTACGCCAACTTTGGCTCTCCGCACCACCCGCATGCCCATTCCGCGCCTCCGAGCCATCATCATCACAACGGCATGCATGCAGGCAGCGCTGGCTCGAACGGTAGCGGGCCCATGCACAATATGACCAACCACCATCATCAAGAGTATTACCAGCGTCCGCTCTATCATCACGCGACTAGCGTGTCCAGCAGCAGCAGCAGTGCACCCCCGCCGCCCGCCGTCGCCACCGCCGCGGCCGGCTTGTGACACCACGCAACACACCCCTATGCCTTGGCTTGAGTCGACGCTGTTACAGCGTATGCCGCCGTCGTCGCCGCTGTCACCGCAGTACCACCGACCAACACCTCACCCACCCTTGCCAACAATCCCAATCTTTCTATAGCACCCTCCTCCGCAGTCTCTTCTTCCGCTCATCATCATCATCATCATCATCAACAACAACATCACGCCTCTCTTTCCTCTGGCCTGCATTCCTCTCATCAGCCACACGCGGTTCACGCTGTTGCCTCGGCTCAGCCCGCGTCCACCTCGTCCCCGTCCTCGTTGCAATCCCGTTCCGACGGTGATTCCTCGGATCCCTCGTCGCTACCGGCCATCTCCGGTTCCTCGAGTTCCTCCTGTCGGGAAAGTGCTGCTCATCAGTCACAGCGGCGTCGTCGGCGGTCCGACGTGGACCAGGCGGGGGGTGGTTGGCCGGTTGGCCAAGAAGATGACTACGAAGATGACGAGGACGACGAGGACGAAGAGGAAGACATCGTGTGAAGTAAGCTTGGCTTTGGTTCACATTGGCCTGCCGACTCCCAAGGTACGAAACGAACGAGAGGGAAGAGAGATCGCGAGAAAGAGTTTGTTGCTCGGGTGATGCGCGAGGGACTCGCGGGGATGGATTATGGGACTCTTGAGCATGTCGACGCGAAGATTCGCCGTGGCGCCGCCGTTAATTCGACGCACCCTAGGATCCTCAGTCGCAAGCGATACCACGAGGTAACCCCGCTCGAAAGAGATAACTATTGCTATTGACTGCTCTTCGTTACGGCAATCGTTTTATGGCGCTACTTTGCGCGCGTGCTCGATGATAAGATACCACACCACCAGGACCGTCGGTGGTTTGGCGCCTTGCGTTCTTACCAGCTCTGCCTCGCTTCGTTTATGGTTGGCTCTCGGCGCTCGTGAAAATCGAGCTTCGCAATTGTCAATTCGCATTTGTCACTCGCCGATCGACGATCGGGGTCGATCGTCGTTGGTAGAATCTTTGGTAAAAATCTTTGTTCCTCTTTCGAGTCGGAGCATTCGACCTGAACGTCGGTCACGTTTCATCAGTTGCAAAACTTATCACGTGCTAATCTCTGATTTTCACGCTCGCGCCACTCGTCACGAGAGCGCGAGACGCCAGTCAATCGATTTCGCAGCAGTGCATGACGCACAGTCGCGCGATACGCGATTCCCTGCCGTGGAAAAATGTTTCGCGCCGAGTTTGCAGCATGCTTTTCACGTGGCTACGACGGAGCTACTGAGTAACCTCGAGGTGCCGTTTACCAACCGGAATTCTTCCCTGCCGTCCTCTCGAGTTCCGACTTGACATCGGGCGCGAGCATTTCGACGAAGCGCGCAAGTTTTCTGTGATACGAGACAACGACGATGGGAGCGGCATGCCAGTCTCCCTCTTGCGCTGCGTACCTTGCGAGTCTGCTTCTCGACGATCGTAGAGAAAGAAAAGAAAAAAAAGAGACAGAACTCGGAGAGCCTCGTCACGATAGCTTCCACTTCATCTCCACTGCAATATACGAGTGCAATTTCCTTTCCTCCCAGAAGGATCTTGGGCAAGGAGGGAGAGAGCGACGAGGCGAGCAAGAGTTGGATGAAGAGATGGGAGTTTGGTAACCGCGAACCTCGAAGCACCAGCTAACTCGGATTCCGCTTTATCGTTCCTAGAAATAACTGACGATGCTGTCGACCAATTCCACTGGATTGACTCGATTTTGCTTAATTTCCAAAATTTATGGATTCTCGAGTCTCCGAATATTTTTCCAAGAAAATATCGAAGAATTTCTAACATCTCAACGAGTCGATTAATAACTGCTTCGAATCTCTTCAAGATCTCCTCGCGCTATCGCAAACGAGAATCGGCGGCGATCGGCTTCTCCAAGACCCATGGTGTTGGTCCTCGGTCCGAAGATCAGTAGAGGGGTACGCGCGTGGGATCGCTATCGAGTGGTAGATTTCCAAATTGATATTAAAACGCGATAGCGAAGATTCACCGAGAATTATCAGCTACCCTGGTGACGCATGCTTCATTACTGGTCATTGATCTCGACTCTTCTGTTTTGCAATGACGTTCGTCGTCCCACCACATTATGCTCATATTTATTGGCGTGTCGCTCGCATCAAAACGTTTGTTAATTTCGTAATTAGAATTATCACGATGCGAGATCAAAACCGTGAATTCATGCGATAGCGAATAACTCAAAAAGTTGACTCAACGATTATCGCTTATTTTTTCTTCCCACCCTCTCACATCTTGTTTCGCGAGTTTATCGCGGAGGATCGAATAATAATAATTTTCCAGAGCGTTCGCGCGGTGCTTCGAGGTTCGTCGCGAAAAGGCGATTCGAACCTGTAAAAGCCTGGGAGCTGTACTAACCGCAGAGCCAGCGGTATCGACAGCGAGCGAAAAATGTGATAATCCGTGAAAATAAGTATAAATTAATGAACGTAGGCTTGCAAAGACGCGCTGTGTACTCCAGCGTAGAGGTGGACGCGCCACCCTGATTAAACGACTCGCGAAACACAACACAGATATACGCATACACACACACACCCAAACACACACATACACACACACATACGAAATGAGAGCTCGCGAAGAACTCGCGAAAATTTTGTTGAAAGCGTCGCGCAGGACACGTCCAGTGTTTTTGTATGATACATGTAGATAGCCGCACAACGTAACGCGCACGATGTACAATACTATATGTTAAAGAGAGGTATATATGTAATTATATATATATATATCTACATATATATATATATATATAAATAAATGGAGTCTTTAACGATACATTACGTTAGGTATATACATATTATATATAAATAGAGAGGGAGATATCGAGTGAAAGGTGTGCGAGAGAAGTCGAGTGACAGACGTCGAAACTCTGTATTCGCGAGCGCTTCGAGAGTGAGAAAAATTCGAGGCCGATTCCCTGTCGAGGTCCCCGCGCGGAACCTCGTCTTTAAAAGTGTCTATCAGGTTCCACACTACGTTCGGCGCATTTTCCTCGGTTCCCCGATCGATCGGCCGCATCGCAGCTCGCGATGGTCCGCTCTTGAAGCGCGCGCGCCCACACGAATCAATGTACATAAAGAGAGGAAGAGAGAATGAATGAGTTGAGCGAATGTGCGTGTGTGTGCGTGTGTGTGTGTGAGAGAGAACGATCAGTGCACCGTGGAGGATCGCAGATCACTGTAATTGCCATTGTTACTACTGCCACGCGCGGCTGGCATGATTTTTCGTCGTGGTTCGATTGGATTCTCTTTCTCACGCTCCGTGCTTCTATTCTGCCAGGACACATGGTTTCGCGCCCAAGCGACAAAGACAAGATCCCTCGATTTTGGAAAAAATCTCGAAAATTGCGAAATCTCATGTTTACGCTTTGACTGTTCCTGCCGCAAGTTCTCCAGTTCTCCGCGTGTTGGCGACCGACGATCACGACGACGAAGACAGTGACGAAGACGGTGAATCGTAAGGGGGCCCGGTCGTCGATCGTCTGGTACGATCGCCCCGCGGAACGCCGGGGAAAACGATGGATTCTGTGTGCCGTCGATTGAGCAGAAGCGACGAATAACGAGGATGTAAATGTTTCAATAAATCCACGTATTTCTACCAACTTGTCGTTCTCTTTTGTCATTCTCTATACATACTCCATTATATATACATGTCCTCGGTTTATTCCCATTCACTTTAATCACAATCTTTTTGCTTTAGTTTCTTTGAGCAATTTAATTATTGACGCACGCGGTAATCGACGCATCGATCGTGTATCAATAACAATTGGAAAGCCACGTTTCGACGGCACGAGCGGTGCCTCAACGTTAAGTTTCAAGGTTTAACTAATCCGATGACAGAGCTGGCCTTCGGTCGAAATTCTAATCGCACAATCTGAGATATAGTGTTTGGTAAGATATGTAGGAAGCGATGTTCGGGTAAGTTGGTTGACCAGATCAAAAATTAGATCGTCTGGCTTTTTAGTGTTCGTAGTACGTATTGTATAGTGCGAGCAAAGAGGATGAGGTATAGTGGCAGCATGTGTTCCAGCTGTGGAATGCGTTGTCGAGATCGATATCGGGGGCGAAATCGGTACATTTTATTAGGCGAGCGTGGCAAGTGTCTATATAATAATATTTAACTTCGATTCAGGTACATTTGTACGGGCACTCGAGGCGGCGCTCGTTGACTTTAAGCTTTTTATTGGACAAGCGCGATCGAGTGTCTTGTGTAAATTTCCTAATCTGTGTATGCAATCGATACGCGCTGATTAATGCGGATTTACTTTGTAACTTTCGCGAGATGATCCGCGGGAAAAAATTCAATCGACCTCTCGGAATCGGCAGCAATTAAAGGCGCTCCTTCGTGTAACAATGCCGATACCGATCTCCCTCGAGTAGCTCTATTTTGTTTGCCCGCTTGATTAGCTTCCGCTATTTTTGTCCCGACGATAATTACCAATCGTAATTCTCGATTCGACCAAGACTTTAGTGTTCCATTTGCGGATGAGATGGAACTCGCGTCACCGTAACACCGTCCAATCTCTTTTCCAGGGTATTGATTTTTCCTTAACACATATGTATGTATATTACCGGCCGAATTTACGCCTGCCTTTACTATCTTATCGCTCCCTTTTACGTCGAGCATTGAAACTTTCAATTATACCTATCTTACTTTTACCGCGCGTTTCCAATATTCTCTTGCCCAAGCGGACAATTCTCTCGCCGCGGAAAACGCGGAAAAGTGAAACAAGCGGAAACAGGGGTAATTTGTCTCGGACGATTTTCGCTGGAACCACCTGTGAAAGTCGTGTCGAGAAGAGGAATGGCATAAATCCCAGTAGAGGGTGAACGGTCGAGAAAAAGCTCTGGCTCGCGAGCAACCAAACAGAGTCGTTTGACCGTGAATGAAAAGGTGGAGACTGGTTCACGGTTACCGTAACGAATCTTAGTTAACGGATGGACGATCGAGGCGCAATCTCCCGCGGATTATTCGGCATGATACACAGGCAGATATACATCGAGAGCTACTACAAACCTGTGTATCCCGCCAATATTTGACTAAATCATGAACAATGTTTGATTGTACACAGGCGAGAGCTAGCGCTCGCGTGCGCCTGCTCTCGCATACTCGGCCCCTCGCGTGTACGCACACGCGAGTACTCTATGTAGAACGTGTAGCTATACTCTCTCTCTACCCATGGGTTTATTACTCTGACCATACTCGAGTACCCGGCTGTAATGCAACCATAAGCAATGTAACAATGTCTTGCGCGTTACGTCATAATTATGTTATGCAGCGCACGATCTTCAGACGTGGCGCGTTGCACCGTGACAAACAGTGGGATCGCTCGAGAGGGTGCGATCGCAAACAGAGAGCGGTTGTGCGCTCGCGTGTTTCTGTTTCCACGTATTTACAGTAACCTGCGATTTTTCCATGCAACTCGAGGCTACTCAGGGGAAAAACAATGAGCGAAGATTAGGTTGTTCTTGCTGGACGCGAGATTCGGAAGAATAAAAATTTCGAGGATCTATCATTTTCTAGTAGAGATTTCTTGCTCGGTGCAGCGTAACCTAGACGAATCTCGAGTCCATCTCCCTCGGTGAGCGCTTCAACTTGGAGACTGAAGAAAGCGCGACGAGTGCTACACACTACGCATCTGCAAGGGCGAACCTCGCGTTCGCTGCCGTGGTAGGAAGCGAGCTTGCGGTGGATGGAAACCGGGGGTTGCATGCTTCAGCGGGCCTCGAGAGAGGAAGAGAGAGGAACATAGCTTGTCAGTGGGTCCACTGGAAGAGAGGGAATAAGTCAGAGAGAGACTCGGAGAGCGCGATATCCAGAGGAGGCGGCAGTAAAGTGGGGTGAGAACAGACTTGAAATCGCGGGCTGGAGGCACAAGGAGGGTGGTAAACTGGGGAGCGAGACAGTGGGACATCTCGAAAAGCGAGAGACAGAGAGAAAATTTGAAAAGAGTCAGCGACGCGCGTGTGTGAGAGAGGAGAGGGAAGAGCGGTGGAGAAGAAAGGGGCGAAAGAGGCGTGGAGTGGGCCGAGTCGCGAGTACAGGGGTGAAGTCGGAAGAGGGGAGGGGAGGCTTACAGGAGGGAGAGGGAGAGAGAGGAGTATCGACGGAGAGGAAACGTAGCTCGTACACGGTGTGCGTGACGTGCGTGACATGCGTGATGTTAGTGGATGTACGCCGCTCCCCCTAGGGTCTCTCGTAATCTCCGTTGCTGGCAGCGAGGATGCCAGCCGTCCGAGATACCGGCTCGAATTCCCTGGCGAGCAAAGATCTCGTCCTCCGGTAGTCCGCTCACCTCGACCGCTCACGGACATAAGTCACTGGGGATGAGCGTGATTTTTTTTTTTCTTTTGCCGCCGGCTTCGGAGTCAGGATCCTCACTTTTTGCCGCGTAGTTCGCTGATGGCATTCCGAGTTGGCTGTGCTACTTGCCATTTCCAGATCAACTTTTGATGTAACTCTTCTTCTCTCTTTCTCTCTTTTGAGAGAGAGAGGCCGATGTTACGGCTTGCAAAGAAGCGCGCGGTAGCAAGTTATAATTTCTTTGGAGATCCTTGTCGACGGGAGCTTTTGTCGGGCTCAGGATTCCCTCCCAGACGACGACGACGACGACGACGACGACGACGACGGTGGAGAATGTTCCGCTCCACTCGGGAAGAAGGTTCGATTATTAAAAACGTTTCAAGAGGAAGAGTAAGAGATGCTGATTCAAAGGTTCCTTGAATGTGGCAGGTTCCCGTATCGGCGATCGATACGAGGCTTTCGAGTGAAAGACTTTATAAGTAGAATACGAACGTCGTCTGGACCGTCTTCTGCTTTTTGTCTGTCGGACGAGCCGTTGAAAACTATAATGAGGACTCTTCAATGTCGTTCTACTATTCGCGATTCGTCGAGCCCTTCTTCTCGGTGATAACACAATCTTCTTCGTATTCTTTTCATTCTTAAAGATTCACCGTAACTTTTCTCCCTCTTTTTTCTCGTTCCTTTTCCACATTTCTCTTCCCGAGCACTCGTTCGAGCAGTGCGAGACACAAAAATAGTGTAAGGTAATCGATATGCCATTTCACGGGTCACGTCAATGCGTGGCTGGCTGCACTGCGTCCTTCGTATGCAGATATTCGCGCGCGGCTCTCTGCCTATGGTATATGTATATGTATATGTATATATCCATCCATGTATACCTATACATATGCGCGATGTTGGTTGGGCTAATTTGCAGCTTCGTTAATCTATGGTTGCGCAAGCGTGAATTTTGCTCGCGTTGCTGGCGCGCTCTTTGCCGCGGTAACCGACGAGAGAGGAGTCAAGGTTCGCGCGTAGCTGTGTCGCGCGGAATCGATGAGAAGACGACGAAGGCGAATGGATCGCGGACAGTACCGAAGATGCATACAAGTACGCGCAAAATTGAGTAACCACTGGCAAGTCTTGCCTCGTCTTCGTGCAAAAATTTTCCATATTTCAAATTGCGCTATGAGACGCGTGCAAACATTCTTGTCGTCAATTAGATAATTAACGCGGTTCATCCAATCGTGCCAATCGAAGACGAGTAGGAAGATTCTGGAGAAATGAGTAAAAGAGGTTGGAAACTGAGATACGGGCTATTTCTACTTGTAAATGACGAGTCTCTTGTTAATCTCCAATGGAAAGTGGAATGTACTATCCGATAAGAGTCGCTCACTCAATAGGGGCTCTTAACGCGAAGCTTTCAATCTCGCTTCTTTTCAAAGGACCTGATTTTCGCGTTGCCGTGCTGCGCAATGCTCCTTATCTCTTCTGCATAATTCTGTTATCGACGTAATTCCCGTGACGCAAGGAGCTGATTCTCGTCGACGCTTGTAAACAATGCGTCGTACGCGCTTTTACCAATTGCATTCCGCTTTCGGCTTTCGAGAGTAACGTTTCGAAGGTGGTGCCACCACCACCCCTCAATTTTCGAGCTTCACCGATGATGATAATTGCCTCGAGCAATCGCGTCGATTAAAATGAATTTACATTTTTCACGAAAAATCTATTATTCGTACCGGAGGAAATTACGAGTGGCGTGGTCCGGGTGGGAGAAGCGAGGGTGAGAGGAGGAGCGGTGCGACGCGTGCGAGCGACCATTCTCGGAAATTCGATTTTAATGAACTTTAATTGCCTTATGGAAATACGGCATAGCGCGGCGCCCGGTAAACACGATAAAAACTGCAAACAAATTTGATTCATTTTATTCATTGCGTCATCTGCATACATAATTTCGAATTTAATTTTATAACTAGACCGTAAATGTGCACAATTGCAGTAGCGATGTTGATCGCCCCAGCGAGGTTTTCCGTATTTGTTTATCTTTATCGCTGTATCCACGGCCCTCCTCTACATCCGATAGCTGCGCGATTTCACCGATCAAAGTGTGCTTCCGGAGATCAGCAGCTTCCAGAGATCTGCCAGCGGATAAAACAATAATAATTGACAAACAAAAATAATATTCCCTGCGGAAGGATTGATAACGTGAGAATAAATTAACTCTACTACGATCGGCAAAGGTTAACAAAGAGTTTTTGTGCGAGAAAGAAAAAAGGGGGTCTGAGGGCAACGAAGGTAACGGTCGAGACAGAAGAGGGGGAGAAAGAGCGAAAGGAAGAGAGATGAAAAAAGGCGACGTATTTTAGTATCGCTGAATCAAGGGATTATCGTCCCCGGCGGTAGAGTAATTGCTGACAGGCCGCAATTAAGCGAAGCGTGCGCACGGCACAAAGTGACGAGAAAGAGTGTAGAGTCGACGTTGCTCGATGTACGCGACGTCGCTTCTGCTCGACGCCAGGCTCTCGGAATACGCGCTATTTTTGTCTGATGTCCAACGACAAAATAATCAAGTGATCACTTATCCTTGGCAGAGTGCCTTCGTTGGCTTACGCTTCATTGAAATTCAGCTGGAGTTACAACGCGACAAATTCACTTTGCTCATGCTAATCTTTCTAAAACAATTGTCTTGGTCTTTCTTTTTTTTTTCTTCTTTTATTTTTCCTTTTCAACTAACATTTGCAATTTTTTCCCAGAAGAGAGAAACTGCGCTTGGATATTAAGCGCATGAGACGGACCATGGCTAGACTATTGTTTCGCGAAGAGAAGACTGTAGATATAAGACAATAGAGCAGCGTCGTAATTTCACGTGGATGATTCCGACCCGAGTCTTCCGATAATACCGTCGGAAATCTGAGCTTCTCGGGAGTGGCGACCAAGGCTAATTCGTTCTTCTAGAAGGGTTAATCCGTCGGTGTAATTTCGATCTGGCCCGGTGCCGATGTATCCGCCATCCGCCGAAAGACAAAGTCTGTTCGCGGTTTGCAGGCTCCAGGTGAGACACTGGCACCTCGTAGCGGGCAAAAGAGATCGAGGGAGAAGAAGGGGGGCTTCGGAGGACCCAGTTTACTTAGGTGCGGCCGAGAAATTGAAATTTTCGTAAACGGATTAGGGATCGGTCGCACGACAAACTCCTTGTTAATTAGAATGTAATCCTGGTCTTAATGGGACATTCGCCAATAAAATCAGGAGGTGGAAACTGAGATGAAAGAGGAGGAGACGAACGGTATACTCGCACTGACGATGAGTCCACGTACGTTCCACCAACAGGCAAGTCCTTTCAATTTTCTTCTTATCGATCAAAGACTGATCCTCCTGAAATTCATACTTGAAAATCAAGACTCTGTAACTTGAATCAGGATCAAATGCGTAGAATACACTTGGCTGATTGTTACAATTTAAAGGGATAGGATCCTTGGAGAAATCGCACTGTTGGAATGCCATAGATTGAGTATGATAGATTCAGCGAGTGAAGTGGAGAACTCGAGGTAGTCTATGAATATCGAAGGTAGGTGTCAGGGGTATTCGGAGAATGGCGGATTGATCGGGTTGGCACCAAAGCGGGCTAATCCCGCGCGGGTACAAATTCGCGCTTGGCCTAAGGGAGAAGGTCAGAGGCCGAGGCTTTTACCTGGAATTCATTTCGAGCAGAGTCGAAGCGAACGCGTTGCACGGCCGCCCTCGTCTCATGGGCCACATTAATATTTCGTGAACTGGTACCTACCTCTCGGCATTCCGACGAAAGGACTTTGGCCAGTCTTCGCGAGCGAGCGCGCTATCGAGGCTTCCTCGCGAATGAATGCTGCCTGAATGAGAGAAGAGAGTCCGAGAACAGCGGCACAATGCTTTCGTTTTTCTGCTCGAAATTCTCTCACGAGCATGGGATTCATTCACAAATTTCATCCCGTCGTGTCGTATCTGTTTCAAGTATATTCTGATTGATTCGTCTTTAGCACACGCGTGCTCATAAGTGTCGTCGTTACTCGAAGATTCTTATACAATTGGCCTAACGAAAATAGAAGATGCTTTCGGTTTCCCTTTCTCCAGTAGGTCCATAATTTCTGTATCTGGTACATCGCGGTACTTGCTCGAAGAAACCATATTTGCAATATCTTCTCGGTCTCTTTTTTTTCTCGGTTGCTCATTTCAGTCTCATTGCCCTGCAGCTCATCCTCTCTCCGGTATCTTGAGCCTTCTTTCCTCTCCTCTGTGCCAGTTGGTTCTTCTCCTCTTGGTATCGGAACCTATGCAGCCGGTTGTCCAGCGCGGCGGTGCGGCGGTCGCAGCGGTGGCTCGTAGTGCGCGCGGCCCGAGGAGGAAGCGGAGAGAAGCGGAGAGAAGCGTTGCCATCGCTACCCAGAGCCATCGAGGGGTGGGGACCGGGTTGGCTCTGGGTTGGCGGAGGTGGTGAGTTCGCGGGGTGCGAAGGACGCGCGCACCCCCAGCGTCGAGGTATTGACGAGCGTTGCTGTTTCCAACCCCTTCTCCTCCGCCGCAGAGGGAAACTGGCTTCGGTTGGGGCTCCAGGGGGATGGAGACTCGGGAAACACGACGGAGATGGAAAACGAAGGAAAGATGCTTGGTTCTCTTTGGTTGAAGAGAAAGGACCGTGACGACCAAGCGAGAGTACCGATAGCATTGGATGGAGAGGAGTAGTAGTAGTAGTAGTAGTACGAGTACCGAGGGAGGGATAGAGAAAGTGAGAGGGCAGAGGGAACGAGGCAGTTATGGCGAAGGAGCAGGAGTCACGAGTGCGCGAGACGCAGAGGGAGAGAGAGAGAGCTTACGATAGACTGAGCAAGAACCATTACCGCAGGGTTCATCCGATAAAGAGAGATGCAGCTAGAGTGGGGTAAGGAGGTACGGGAGGTAACCAGAACGCAGGCTCGTTCAACATGGCCGACAGTCCGTACTCACACGCTGATAAACCCGCTCACATTCACTGATAGCCGCTCCCACGCACCTCGTAATCGCTGCTCTCCCACTTTCCTCCGCATTACACTCGCGAGCCCGTCCTTACTCCACACTCCGGATACCCCTTCTTCTCTTTTATCCGCTGCTCCCTCTTTACCTCCCTCCCTGCCTCCCACTGGCAACTTCTTTCGGCGTTCCCAGCCGGCCCTTTCGCTCCTTCGAAGCGGTTCGCGCCCTCCATCCGGGCCAAAAGGGCTGTTTCCAAGACTCCCCGAGTCCAGGAATCCGCGAACTCGGGGATGAATGTAGGTAGATACTGCTGCTTTTCGAGCAACACACTGCCACACTACCAACGCTCGGACCAATCGGTGAGGGGACCGTTGCCGTCCAGAAAAATTCTGGAGGAATTTATGACTCGAGATTAGAAGATTGTTACCGGAGGAAGGCGACACACGCGAGGCCGACAAATAGAACCGAGATCGATGTCCTTTCGTGCGTTTACCTCTTTATCGCGAGATGCACTCGCAAGTTGGCTCGAAGCGGAGATTAAACGAAGACACCGCACGTTAACCGATGCTCGCGCGAATCTTTCCTCGCTATGCTTAATTTTGACTTTACAGAGTGTGTCGCACTCTTTTGACGATAAGCCGTTCCCTCCACTCGCTTTGACTTTCGCGAAATCCACGGATGAGGGCAACCACGTCAATAGAGCATATACCTTCTGTTTTCCACGGCCTTATTCCACGAAGGAGAATTTTCGCGTGTTGCACCAAGTTTCGCGTAAAATACTGTTTGGTACTGCGAGCAGCGGCTTACTCTTGGTTAACGCACTTAACGCATCAGCGGATCTTTTCGCGCCAGTCCTCGCGATAATAGCATCATCCTTCTGGAAATCGCGCGGTGCAAATTTGTCGTGGCACGCCTCGCGAAAATATTTACCGTCCGTGTCGCGCAGCGATGAAACTGTCGAAGAGCGTACAGGGTATATAAATCCGAGTCCGAAATCGGCGTGCGAAAGAACTGGCGAATCCGGTGTGGTAGAGCGTCGAGGTAGGCGATAATGAGGCAAGTTGCAAAGGGGTCAGTTTTCTAAATAGAGCTCAATCCTTTGGACGCATAATGCGGGCTGGTTGCGGATAGTGGTGGTGGTCCAGGGGCCGTCATTAATGCCATTTTAACGGCGGCTGGTTCGCAATTTCACGCGGCACTGGACCCGTCCGCCTGCTACTCTCTCGCCCCGCTCCACATCTTCCTGTCGCGATTGTTATTCGTTCGCCGCTTTGTTTCATTGAACCGCGCCTCCATCACCCACTGCCAAATGAAAAACAGATTTCCCTACCGCTCGACGCACACCCCACACGCTGATCAACCCGCTGCACATTCCCACTCCGAACTGCGATTAGACCCTTTCATTGCGTCCTGTAAATAGTCAACAGCCAAATCTGGTTAATACGCGGGTGTCTGATCGTCGATGCTGTCAGCGTAAATTAATACTTATGATTAGTAGCTATCGTCGTTAACGCTCCCGAAACTACTCGAAAATAAAGAATCTTTAAACGTGCTTTATTGTCCCACCTACATATACAACCTCCTCGTTGATCCATGATTATTCGGTTTATTACCAAATTATCGGGGGCTTTTTTACGACATTGGTGGGACCAGTCGAACCGCGCATCTCATTATTTATAACTCGCACGAGACCGCACCCGACACAGCCGGCACTTTATGATAATGCTGTTTGCAGGGAGATTTGTTGCGGGGTCTGCACTAGTGGCCAATACTACTTTGAATTGAGTCGATTCTCCGACAGTGTCTGGCGTGTCCCGTTTCACTATACCAATCCGGCCGATTCTCCGCGCGGATTACTTTTAATCCAGTTTCTTGGTGGGTGAGAAAAATTGGTCGAGGGGTGAAGTCAGGTGTAACGGATAAAAGGCGCTCGCGCACATGTTCGATTCTCGCGGCGAGTGCACAGCTCTGACCCCTACAACCATCAGGCTCAATTATGGCTTATTATGCCTGGTAGGATTAAGCTGCGTCGAATCGTCGATCCGATCATGGTCGATTGTTTTAAACGGTCCTTTGTCCAGCGATCTGTCATCGCTCGGCGGTTTCGGAGCCTCTGGCTAATTGGTAGAACGATTACAGAGTCACGCGGCGGTTTTACGCCGTTGCTCAAATTCTACGTAACGAAGCGTCGAGGCTAATGATCGACTAATTTATCCGGGCCCGGTTAGTAGATCCAAACGGCGTTAGTCGTAAGTTACCAATCGGTGCGGCCGTTTGCGATTTTGCGTGGAGGTTTGCGCAAACATTTTGCGAAGCACCGTTTGCGCTCGGCGGAGCCTGCCGCTTTATCATAGAGAATCGAGTTTGCCCCATCAGCATTTGTAATCGGATTACTTGGAAAATTCGATTCCGGTTCATTTAGCGTAGAATTTGTAACGGGCCGGCGCGTTTGCGCGAAATAGAACGCGCGAATCAACAATTTCCTTGCTGCTTGTTTATTGGGAATATTGTAATTCGTAGGCAGTCGGGAGAGTGCAGGTTGTTTAAATGACAAACGATAGAATTAGGTTCTAAGCGTCGACTGTTCGTTACCGAATCTCTTTCTTTCTCCTTCTGTCTCCTTCTGTCTCCCTCGTTTTCCCTTCGTTTCACTTTTTTTTTTTTTACCTCGATCGCAAAGTCTATAGACCATTGCCGCCAGTTTTTCTTGCTGAAGCGATTGTTGGTGCAGCAATCGAGTTCCTTGATCGATGTGCCAATTCATTATTGCTCGGCTTAGTGCTCTCGTCCACTGCAATAACTACCCTTGTAATGGTCGCTGACCATGGTCATCCCTTGCTTATATCCCGGTAAATCTGTCCGTTATACTGCGTGGCACGTCATGCTCGAAACTATGATCTGTGGATAAATGCCACGTGTGACCACTGGACATCCTGATCCACTAGCCCTCGTCCAATTAAGATTCACCATGACGATTCGTAACCAAAATGTATAAATCGCCGATTTTCTGCCTAGATTTTCCACCTTGGAACACTCGAGATTTTTTCTCCGACTGTTGAGAAAGAACGACGAAAGAACGACGAAAGAAGAATTTACAGAGGGATTTTTTTAAAAGTCCGAGAACTGTAAAGTTTTCGGTTAATTATCCAATTTTCCCTCGCGCTCTTGGATTAGGGGAATCTTCTGTTTGCCGGTTTCCTTATGCGTGCGAAGGACAATCGATCGCAATTTGCCAGTTAACCTGATTGGCCCGAGTAACCATTTCCGTAATTGTAGTGGACCACGGTCATCTCTTGATCATTGTTCCGTAAATCCACGGGCTGTTCTGTCTGGCACGTTGCGCGTACGCCGATCAAATTCCAGTGAACCGTTGGTTGAATCGTCCGTCTGGCACCCAAATTTCCACGTCCTCTTCCATTCTCCCGGGATTCTCTCTTCGTCACCCTATACAGGTTTCTTTTTTTAAGAGAATTCCCATTGTCCAGGATCGTATAGTTCCTTTGGTCGAGATCGATGTTACCGCATAGGATATTAGAGAAATTGTGTAAGACGCGATGCGGATGGAGTATATCGTTGTATATTAGCCACTTTGGAAAATTAATACTACGTGGCGAAGGAGGAGTTTTGGGGGTGTAGACGAGCGTCGGGAAGCGTCGTCTTGGATGACTCTCTATTTACCTACCGGGAGAGCAGAGGAACGCTTGGTTCCTAGGGGGATGGACACGGTATAATTAATCACCTCTCATCCATCAGCCGCTTTTGACGTGTGCGGTCACTTCTCGGATAATAGATTCGCTGCTGTCCTACGACGAGACTCTTCTCGAGTGGACGTGTTCGCGAGCAGATATCGTTTCCCGTCTCCACTCCTTCTCCAGAAGACGGTGTTCTCGCATCGAACGGTACTCTGTCTCGTGTCCTGTCGTTAGCGTTGGAAGCCCTCGATAAAAATTTGCATTGGGGAAAAATTGTAATATTCGCAAATAATCGCGATATATTCGCGAGAATACGACGGAATCTCTGGCAAAGTGCATCAACGCCGGAGTGACTGGATCGAGAGCAAACGAGTAGAACTCGTGCGCAATGTTTACGAGGTAGCGTTTGTAATTGATGATCGACGAAAGTCGCGCATAATCGGTAATTACTGCGCTTGGAATATTTGCTCGCGCTCAGCGGAGTGCATTAAAAGGCCCCGGGAATAAAATCGGCTCGATTTTACTTCTTTCAGTAATTTATGTACATCGCAAATACTCCCTATATTTTGGTCGATTAAAATAATCCGAGCGCGAGAGACTTCCCGTGATTATTTAGACCGCGCCGATCAGAACCAACGCGAAAATCACCGGAACAATCGTTAAAAACATTCCTGTTTACATTTAATAATAATTAATCGGTGAATATTCCTCGCGTTTAATCTCGCTCGTTATCGGTAATTACTCCTAATCAATAGCGGCCACGCGCGCGCAGCCCAGGTACGAGCAGTTGCTCGGCCCTCTCCCCAAAACCCACCCTCAAGCGCCCCTACTATTTTATAATCAATCAGTCGGAACTTTTCGGATGCGCGTGTATGACAAATAAAAACGGTAACGTCGGCGCATTCGATGCTTGGCTCTTGTTTACCAACTTTAACGACCTAATTATTAGCAGGATCGGTCGGAGAATCTCTCGTGCGAGTTGTTCGAAAATTTTCGGAATAGCAGACGGTCGCAAGGGTTATTTACGAGAAATTTCCCCGTGTTGTGACGTGTCGGATAAAGGGAAGCCTCTGGCATGACCAGCCATTCGATCCTAGAGTTCATGAAAAGCCGAGGTGAATGTTGCACCCTTTATCCTCCCCTTCACACCGGGAGACAAATAACGAGATCATTGCTCGCGCGGAAAAATGCGGCTGGAATATAGCTGTGTGTGCCCCCGCGTTCAACAAACAGAGGCCAGTCGCTTTGGTTGGATACTCTGCGTACCACGGTGTACTAAACGCTGCTCTATGCTCCTGCTAATTCCCCGGACAATTCCTCGCAGATCCCCCCCTTTGCCGAGTCTGAGTCTCGGCCACCCTCTGTACTCGGCCTACGGTCACCGTATGCGCCCCTGTGCTCCTGCACCGCTGCATCTTGTTCCCTGCTATTCTCTTAATCGCTCGATTTCACCAGCGACCCCGCTGCAAAGATCTTGCTGCTTCCCATATGCTGGCAATTCGCTTATTAAGCAGATCAACCGGTCGCAGCGTCTCTTCTTAACCATGTATAAAATATAGTAAAAAAATTTGCAAGGGATAATTTGCAATTTGCAATAATTTGAGTCTTTCGATAGTTGGGTAAATTATCGCCAGTAGTTTTCTTTTGGTCGTCGATGAAACGTGGATGATTCCTCGGTGATCGATGCGATTAGTGCGCATATCGATTAGCTGGCGGGAAGAGGAGAGCGAGATTGACGCGAGGGTTGACGCGAGGGTCGAAGAGAGGGAAACTAGGGGGTCCGTTGGAGATTGTTGGGTAGAGGCGATAGGGTGCAGCCGCAACGCGTATAGTTAGCATTTCATGGGATGTTTTATTGACGGGTGTCGTGGCATCAGCCCTCGGTGTTAAACGGTGCGATCTTAAGCCGAATCCCTATTGAACACCCTCGCCATGACTACCCCGAATCTCGGCTAGATCCGCGCAGACCTGTCTCGCTTTTACGAGACAAACACTTCTATTATTGTGTCTCTTTCTTAATTCTCCCCCTTTGACGCCACGCTACTTTACCCTTTCGCAGCCTACTCTTCCCATTCCCTCTCTTTCTCTCTTTGGCGCGATCTTTCCTCGTGTTCTACTGATTTATACCAACTTCGATAATAATATTGACTCTATCACCGAGTAATTTATCCACTTATTTTGAGTTTCGGTGTTCAGTATGCTTTGAAGCAATTTCTCGGTTCGATTTCGGAGAAATTGATAAAGAGTCGGCGGAAGTTTTATTTGCAGTCGGCGAAATAAAGGAGCAAAGCCGAGAGGAAATTGGTGTGAAGCCGGCCGGATGAACTCATCTCTGAATTTCTAGTTAAATAAACGGTCTGCGCGCCGTGCAACGATACGAGGCCGAGTTCGCGTGACGATAGCGCATATTTGCACAGCGATAAATTGACTTGTACCTGGCGCCCGTCTCCTTAGCCATCCCGTCGTCTTGCTCTACCTTCGCTGCCAGAAATAATGCGCTCATTGTTTTCCATTAGCCACCAAGGACGACCGCAGACTCTCTCGGGGTTGAAGTCACCATTGCCAGACCACCGAGTACTCGCTTACGCACGAATGCTGAAAGAGAAAGAGTGTACTTTGTTAATAAAACTTTTCACCCTGGGTACTTGGGGTGGAAACAATTCATTTAACCCGTTAGATTTTCAGAAAAACTTCAATTCCGATAAAGAGGAATAATATAAATGACGGCTGAATATCTGGAAGAAAAAATATTAACGAAGCTAATTTTTAAGCGGAAGATTTTGAGGAATAATCACTTTTCCAAGAAACTGTGCAAGTACTAGAATCACTTGCGACAGCCCGAGCGACGATATCCCACTCGTCTGGCTAGGCGAGGTTTCGGCCAGAGAAAGAGGCTGGAGGATATTTGCGGAGGGAGAGGACTGCAGCGAAGCGTGGAATATTGCATAACGATGATATTTTAACGGCGAGTGAGAGAGGCCATAAAAGGCTCGTCGTCGCGCAATTTCCCCGCGTTCTTTGTGAAAGCCGCGCGAGTTTTTCAGGTAAGCGGTAAAGGATGCGACGGCGGCGGTGTCTGGACGTGCCGGCATACCTTGCCGGATTGCCCCAGGTACTCGAAGTACCTGGGGAACGTCCGAACGATCCGATGTTTGAGCCTCATTGCTGGACAAACAGCGGCACGCTCAGGATTTCGTCGAAAGGGCCCGACACGAGCGTTCGGTCTCTCTCGAGTGGGGCCCTACTTATGTCGACTTTCTCGTCTGCCTGTCTCTCTATTCGCTTCCCCGAAGCGACGCAGTCTACCAATCCACCCACCATCGCCGTCACTTTCGTGTTTTGGAGCCGTGGCCTCGAGTCGAATCCTGGAAATACGAGTAAGGCGGGACGATCCTCGCGGTTTCAGGGGAACTTTAAATATTGCATCGAGCTGGACAGGCTTGGACAAAGTTCCTGGTATACATAGAATATAGTAGTTATTGCACAGAGTGAAACTCGTGATCGATAGAATGAAGTTTCGCGGGAACAGTTTGTCGAGTGACCGGGGGGAGGGGTGGTCGTTGTGGAATTCTGTCTATCTGCTATGGGGACGAAAGAGTTGGTGAGTTTGATACTCCTGGTTACGGAGAAGCTTTTCTTTGCTCGTAGCAAGCGTTGCGGGAGGAGGGAGATCGATTGGCCGATTTGTCGAGAGACACGGAGTTCCGGCACGCTTCCTTTGTTTTACGTAATTTCCGCGCTAATATTGGCACGCTGCGTTCCGCTGGCGCGCGGCACGCCGTGTCGTGTCCCGCTCATCCCGCCCTCGACTTCACTTCGTGTATTGGCTTGTGTGTTCTTCGCAAACAAACCAATCAATAGCAATGCCTTAACTCCTGCCAGCGTGGGATGTTCCATTTTAAAACGACCGCGAGCGATTGCGAGCGACCCAGCCAAAAATCTGTCGACACTTTGTCGACTTCGTCATCGACTTTTTTTTTTTCATCACGCATCGTTAAGAGGTCTTCGTGGAAGAACTCTGTCGAGACGTACTTCCCCAAGTCGAAGTGAACATTGCGCACTGAGATTTCAATTTTTCCTCCTGGTATCTAGTATCTTTTTTTTATAGTACTCTTTTTTTTACTATTCTCAGAATCAATCTAGCCACTTAATCAATTCAGGAGTTCTCTCGACCCTTTTACCCGTCCCTTCCGTTCGCGGGTCTTAAAATTGCGACGGATGCAACCGGCGCGTCCCCAGCCCAACTGATTACAGGAAAGTTAGAGGCGAAAAGGGTGAAAGAGAGGGTTGGCAGACGGCGGGAACGACGCGACGCTGGTAACGATGTCCACGAGGAGAACGTGAACGAGAACGAGAATGAGAAGGGGAAAGGGTGGTAGTCGCGGGGTGCTGCTAACTCGACGAGAAGCCGGAGGACTCGAGTGGACAGGGTAGCGCGTAGAAGTCGAGCCAAAGAGCGAGAGGAGAACAGAAGAGAAGAGCCGAAGGGGTGAGAGGGAACCACCCACGGAGCCGACAAAGTCCGACAAAGGCTTCGCCACTTGTCCGATCTCTTGGATCTACGCAAATAGACACCCACGCAGCCGGCTTTTAACGTTCTCCATCTCGGTCCTCGTCTCCGTCCCTTTTCTCTCCCTTTCCTCAATACTCTCCGAATCTCTTCCAACCCCGATACACACCTGTCCGCTTCACCAGGAGCACGCGAAACGTGAGACTTCGACTCACCGAGTTGACAGGGATCCAGCACGCTGATGGATTTCAAGGGCTATTGCTCTTGGCTTTCTATTTTGTCTCGAAATTCGTCGGGGCCCTCCTTACTTACGATTTCCTTATATGCTAATGGAAGGTTATTTCTCCAGGGACAAGATAAAAAACGATCGAGGACAAAGTGGGTTCATCCGAGCTGTTTGACGATCTTCATTCGAGATCATTTTCTAGTCTGATCGAACGATTAAGCTCCG
The DNA here is from genome assembly GCA_963989405.1 of Trypoxylon attenuatum. Classification (NCBI taxonomy): domain Eukaryota; kingdom Metazoa; phylum Arthropoda; class Insecta; order Hymenoptera; family Crabronidae; genus Trypoxylon; species Trypoxylon attenuatum. The sequence continues at coordinate 4,276,610 of OZ022488.1, read as the reverse complement.
GGGAAGACGAGTGGAAGCAGCGCTGGGTAAACGGGTGCAAACGATGCTCTGTTTATCCATGATCCCACGGTAGATTCGACAAGTCGAAAGTGTGGAAGGTTTACGGAAGGGTTTAAGTAATGCGGAAGAAGGATCGAAAGTGGCGCAGCCGGTGCAATTCGGATTCGTACGTGGCACGTAAAGGCGGAAAGGAAACGGGGAGGTGATATTTGCCCGCAAACATTTACGTACGTAACCAGAAAGCACCGTCGGTACGACTATTGTCTGTAGTACTTAGTTCTCATCGCAAATCGATGAGAGCTCGGTCGAGACTTTTCCTGCCTATTGACGCTGACAGTGGATTCCACGAGTGAGGGTGGTAGCCTGATTCGCGACGCGATCTCTCCCGTGTTGGCGTTCCTGATGCCAGAGTATATTTAGAGAGGCCTCACTTTTATTTGTTGGCATTAAAAACATCCCTTACGGGGAGAAGCCACATTATTTCCGCAACGCTCATCGGTCTCCCACGCTTCACGTTATGTATACTTCTATTCTCTTTCACTCTACTTTCATTCCGGATAAACGTTATTGGGACCACCGAGAGGCTTAATGACAGAGTAGGCTTGATCTTCCTTTGGAAAACAATCCTCACATATCGAATGGCGCATCTAATTAGAATAATCAGTTACCCACTTAATTTATATTGAGTTTATTCAGCTTATTCAGCTTATTCAGCTTATTCAGCTTACTTATACCGTTTAATGCGACTTAATTTTCAGTATTTCGCGAAACCCCTCCGGAAGTGCTTTTTCCGCATTCCTCCCGGTGCTGCTTATAAACAGGCGTTATGCACTGTTTGTCAAGGTGCAAAAAATTCGACGAGGTACCAATAAAATTGCAAAGGTACGAGGACGTGCCGAGGAGAATTCACCAGAGTGTTTCTCGCAGTGAGAAGAGACGCGAGGTGCCAACGGCGTGCTTCCCTCGATTCTCCATACGCGCAAGTTACTCGCGGCCGAAATCACGTTTCCGGATCGAAGGGAACCGAAGCGACGATGGAGGGAACGGCGTTCTCAACGATTTCCGAATGTTTCCCCGGAAATTCTCGCCTCGCATTCTGGCACCAGCACACTTCCGTTGGTTTGTGTGTTTAGTCCTTGGTCATTCGATCAAAATCATCTCGTGCTTCCCAACTCCTACGACTCTGTACGATTCCAGGAGCGAGGATTCTTGCGAGGTAAACTCTGCGCCGATTTATTCAGCCTTAGATTTGGAAAGGCAAATTATTTGTTGGTGGTAGATTTTCCGGCAGTTTCTCAACATGGGGTTGGGTAGCGAGAGACCACGGGAAATGATGGATGATCGTGGTGGATCGAGGGTGGAATTGAAGCGAACCGCGAAGGAGATAAATTTGCGGACAAGAGAGAGCACAAATCGCTCGCGGTTGCAGCCACGTAAGACTGCTATTATCGCAAAGTAATGTAGGTCGGGCGCAAACAAAGCGGTTTTTTATCGATTAATTATCGGTGGAAACTATTCGCAGTATCACGATGATTACCCCCGTGGTGGTCGCTTGACTGGTCGTTCGACGCTAAGGTGGCATGCTCTTTTTTATCTGATGGGGGTCGAGGACCCGTTATCATCCGTCGTAGAACTAGCTGTAAATACAGAAGCGTATCGCGATGTTTTTCACTCGCGAATTGATTTCTTTCTACCTGAGAACGATGGAGCACAAAGTTATGAGGATCTTTGTCTAATAATTCACGAGGTCTTTCTCGAGGTTCCGTAACTCGAACCAATTTAAAGAAGTCATCGACCAGTATATGTTAGTACTACCGTCGTCAAACGCGCGCGTCGTTTCGAACGCTACTCCGAAAAGTATGTTCATGCTAACGATGAGCAAACAAACGTGCGTGCTCGATTCTTGCCACGTACAGTTGGGCAATAGGCGTCTCGCTTACTCGCGCATCGTCTTTTTTATTGTAGAACGTTCGTAAGAGGGTCTCTCTACCATTTGTTTCCAAACGAGTACATTGCCCTCCGGTCGACAAACTTCTTTCACAAGGGCGAACTAATCATAGTCATTTTGTCAAAAGAAACGATAAGTCTAAATTGGTACAGGCTTAAATTAGAGCTGACGATCAGGGAACGACGAAAAAATAATTTAACCAATTCTTCAGTGGTTTATAAATATGCGAGTCGACTGTACTTCAGACGGGGTGTTTAACACCGCGAGTTGGTTCGGTACACAAAACCGGCGGCAAATGGTGTGTCTGATAGCGGCGGAGAAGGCGACGCGTTTTTAGGGTTAATAATCGGGACGATAGAGGCAAAGTAGACGAGGAGAGCGGTTGGAAGAGTAAGGGAGGTAAGTGAAAGAGGTGGAGAGGAGGGCGAGCTCTCGTCAGCATAGACGGGACGTCACTAATTAGTCGTGCAGCAGGTCGCGTAAAATTTGCAAGAGAAATCTGAATGAACGTGCCTCGAATCGTGCTACGCGGTTAATACAAATGTGTATTACCGAGCAAATAAATAAATATTTGGTCATGAGCGGAGCAACTCAAATATGTTCAAGCAATGTCAGCAGCATCTCTGCCGTTTCTCTCTTTTCGTCTGCCTCCTCTGTCCCTCTTCTCACTGGTTTCTCTGTCTCACTCCAGGTTTCGCAGATACGCATACACCGGGAAACACACCCTTCTTCCAGCTGCTCGGTGTGTGCGCAGGAATAGCATACACTCTCACACCGACACCCTCTCCTCGGTTTCTTCTTTCTTTCTTTTTTTCGTTGACTTTTTGTCAGTCGGCTTTCGCCCTCTCTCTCGACTGCCGCGCTGGCGTGGACGCATCTAGAGGCCTGCGAGGGGGGCAAAGCTATGTATCGGTTGGCAAAGGTGCGAGGATATGCCAGACGGGATGATTGGTACACGCACGCACGCGTGCGCGAGCGAGGAGTGTCAGGGTGGTAGGACGGTAGACGATCGCAGTATTCGGGTACAATATGTACTCAGTCTACCCCACGGTTGACTCTTGGTATTTGATTCTTGAATCATTTTGTGTACGAGAGGAGTGGTTAATCGTAGGTTAAATATTTTGGCCAATCGAAGCGCGCTCGGTTCTCGACACTCCGCGACTACGTCGCTTTCGCACGGCGCCGGTCTTCCTCTGTTACCGTAACCAGCAATCACTCGTTTAGCGACAAGTAGCAAACCTATCGGAGAATTTTTCGCATTCATGATCCTTTGGCAGATTTTCTTATAACGAACAGTCATGGTGAGTGATTAAGTTTATCTTGTGCGTTGAATCCCTGATTTTCGGCATGCTTGCGGAATTAAAGGATTTCGTATCTTCGAGCCAAGAGTGTCTTATCTGCAATCTGCAAATGTTTTTTCGAACGCACCACGCCGGAGTACAGGCACAACAGACAGGCTCGTTACATCATATCCTCGCAAGCAAACGTGTTTCTTCGTTCTGGTGGAAGATATCCTTATTCTTCTAGAATTCTTTCTCAAGACAGCGCGAACTCCCAAAGGAACTTATAAGCGTGAGATAATAGCACGGATCGAGAGCAATTTTTCTCGAGGATCTCTCGAGTCTTGTCCTCGAATCCTGACGGCCGCTTACCGCTCGCAAAACAATTGCGACTGCTCGAATGACGAAATAAAATTTATTGAGCCACGTTCGAAGGCAAGGACCAATTAATGGGACAGCGTGCACTTGTGCAAACGCTTGGAACGACTGTTCCATGGGCGATGCTCCGGCGTCGCGTCGATGTCGCATGCTTCGACTCGATTTCGATGCCAGCCACGCCGATTGTTTAAATAGTCTCGACTTTAAATAGCATCGCTCTCGTGCCACTTTTTTCGAGTACACGTAACACGCGCCAGCGGAAGTGCCGCACAGAAAAAGGTGTCTCTCGTGGTAGCTAGACTCGTGGCCCGTTCGATCGTTTCCTACGATCTGATTAGCCATACAGATGGAAATGTTGTGGCGATGGAAAGTTTACTAGAATCGAAGCCGACTGCTCGAAAGAATACTCATCTCGACAAGATGAATTTCAGCGACTGCTACTTTGTTATACGGGTTATAAATCCGTAAATTGAACCCGACTACCATAAAATACTTGTCGCCAATAAATTAAAGGGAATTTGTGCTAGGTGATGGTGGGGATAGAACTGTCGCATGGGGGTTAGATTCTTGGCGCGAAGAGGGTAATAAATTCGACGATATTATGCCAGAAGCAGAAGGCAAGCTCGAAGAGTGCGTTCTGCTTGGAACAATTGTTGTAATAAAACGATGACTGTCCCTGAGCGATATACTCTCGCTTATACATACGAGGGCAACGCGCACCGGCGCGTCGCGGTGTTACTAAATGTAGCAGCGTTACCGGTGATATCTATCCAATCTCCAGGTTCATATCCCACCCCATAAATACATGCCTGATAACGTGGACTGCGTCCCGCCGCCGATAAGATATTCGAGGAGAAACATTCGTGAGACTGCGAGCTCGAAGCGAGCCTACAACTCCGACCACGAATATTGCGCGTAACTTTTCGCGGCCATGAATTTTCTAGGCTTCAGTGGAAAAATTGGATTTTAATCGGACAACCGACTGCTGAACGTTTCTCTCCACTACCTACAACTCAAACTCCTCTATCTGAGTTCATTTCACTGAGGAATTTCAATCCGACGATTTTTTAGTCCGCGAATTTTTTTAATATGAACTAGCAGTTTCCATGAATTTCTAATTCTACTGGGATACGGAACGAAGCAAAGTTGGATTTGGAATATCGTAGTGACTGGAAATTGGTCGAAGCTTTGATAATTTTTGGATCTCGAAGGCTTCTTTGAGGCTAACGCAAAAGGTCTCGAGTACCCAGTGACGCACAAACGCGTGACTGTAATTAAGTTCCTCGTGATTAATCGCGAGGCACCAGCCTCATTCTTCGCCCGTCGCCCGGCTGCATTAATTTACAACTCTGTCTAAGGCCTAGCCGCGAGGAATTCTCGTCCGCCATAATTTTATGTTGAGAAATGTTGTGTTTACATACCTGATAAAGTGTACGCTTGCCGGATATCGGTATTCCGTTGCGTACCCCTCTCTCGGCGTTGGAATCCTACTAGCGATTTCTGCGATTTATCTTATTCGCGATTTATTGCGGCAACACCTTCGTCAAAAAGTGTCACCGGCCCGCTGCGCCCGCTCGTTTCTACGCTAGCCTTCTGCAACGAAAGGCAACCGAGGAAGATTTTACTCGAGTGTATGCGTGAGTGGGGCGGTTCTACACGTTCGAAGGGTAAAAATCGCGAATTAGGTAGCAGCAATTCGATTCTCATCAAATAATCGAGAATCAAGGGAAATGTTCAGACAAACGGAAGAAAGTTGGCAGAAAAAAGACATTCTAATAAGGGAAGAGATCCGTAGAGAGGTACGATGAGGATGAGAGGACGAGAGGAAAGAAGGACGGCGGGCCAGGAGGGAAGCAACCCGGGCTACCGTCTTCGTTAATTTAAGAATTTGCCTCGTTAGCCAAATCACGTTCGCCTCGTTGCCTCGGCAGCAGTTGATACAATTAATTAAGCAGTCCGTAGGTGTTGCCGGGCGAGCTTCGCAAAATTGGATTAGTCGCGAAGGGATGGCACTTTCTTTCGAAAGCAGAGGAGAACTAGGGGATGGGGCGACATCGTTGTTTCCGGATATCGATATCGATTAATTAACACTCCATGAGTATCCTTTGCTAATTGCTCTGGCTTCTTCCAATTAGGAGTAATCCTTGGAAAATGCTTGCGCCTTATGAATTTCCTAAGGGAAATAAAAGCGAAACCGAACGCAGACGCAGGAATGGAAAGAGAGTGCAGCTGCTCTTCGTAATACGGCAAGTAGTTTTATCGTAAAGAAGATAAAGAGATTCGTGTTGCGATATGTGCGTTGGGGATGAAGCCGGTGTTTGTAAGGATTTGAACGCTACGATTAATATTATGCCACCTCAAACAAAATACCTTTTGAGCGGGCTTTCCTCGAGTAGCACTTTGCCAGTGATTCAGCCATATTTAGCTTTACACGAATAATATTTGAGCGTGACATTATTCGGGGAGCAAGGTAGGTAAGTACGGAGAAGTACATACGATGCCTCTACCTGTCAGTGAATCATACGGATGAGACGTTACGCGGCGGAGTCTCTTGGCGCTCGCGAATCGCAGTTAATTGCACTCCTTCGCGTTAGACGAGTACGAAGGCGCGCTAGCTTTTCTCGAGAAAAATACTTATCTTCCGGGCAGGTACTCGCGTTATCTTACCGTGCGAGCGGAATCAGTCAATATATAAAGTCCTCGAGTTCCTCTCCATCGTGGAGAAAAAATATATCTTTCCGAGGAAGCGAATGCCCTGGATACCTTGGATCTCGCACGCTCGTCGAGATGCATCGCGATTCGTGAATCTCGGATTTATCAAACGAAACGAAGCAAAAATTTTAATAGAACCTTTGAGTGGCAAGAACCTCATGATTCGGATCGTACGATCGTTTAATGGCGCTTTACGCGTGATATCTGAACACTTGTACCAAAGTACCGCTCAGTATTCGGGCTCCGCGACAAATCGTTAATTTTGCAGGCTGTTCCGCGATTTGCGCGAGGCGAGACCGCCAGTCGTGAGAAGAATCGGCGAGATGCGCCTGTCGAATTAGCACGAGGAAACTTAACGAAGTAGAACATTGGAATTTATCCTTAATTCTGGAGTTAGTTCCCCCCTCCCAGACCTTCGTCCTTGAGTCGACTATGCAATTTCATTTCGAGATACCTACGGGAATTATTACTTGAATACTCGGACTGTTAACTATCGTAAAAGTAGCGTCGTTTGTCCGCCGAGACAGAGGGAAAGGCTTCTCTACTTCCAGTAACTCTTATTTGCTCGTTGCTTTCGTAGAAAGTTCAGCCGGAACTACTGGCAAAGACGAGACCGAGTGGAGGTAAGTACGCGAGATGTAAAGGGCAGGTAATTACACGGGTTCACGATCGATTCCTCGGGTAGATAATGAATTTTTTACGACGTGCCGCCGAGAAAGATCCGCTCGTTTGTTCGCGGACGAATAACTCCGTAGCTGATCGAGATGAGCATCGACTCGATCCGAAATAGCATCGGTACCTTTCTTCCATCCTTGGCATTCCCAAAAAACTAGTTCTTTCAAATATATCAGTCGATAATTACCAAAGTCTCGACCCAACTTCAATCCCATTATTTTCCCTTGGTTTACCAAAAAAATTGAATTTTTCGCTTGGAATCACGTAGGATACGTGGCAGCCAGAAGTAGGTGTTCGATAATTACGTATATCGTGTTCAGCTAGAACCCTCCTATCGCGACACACTCGGCAGGCATCAAAGGAACATGCCATCTTTCAATTGCTCTCGTCGTGACCCAGTAACGGGCGTGAAGATGAAAGGGGAGTCTCGACGCGCCGCTCGAGGTACAACACCTTTTAGTGCTGCTCTTACATTAGCTTCACCGAGCACAGTAACACTTAGCCCATGCCACTACACCGAATTCCCTTGTCGGTTCAGTGCTTCCTAAATCCAAGTCGTTGGACCTTGGAATTCCACAGTGATTTTACCAGGTAAAATCTTCAATTGTCCTTATAGAAGAAAAACAGGGAATCACATCGTAAACTGTTGATAACTGGTGCACCAGTCGATTCGCCCTGGCTATAGTGGAACGGTGAAAAAGACATCCATTACGTTGGTTTACTCTTCTTCTTCCGGGTGTTTCCGAGGTTGTTCGTTTCTTGGAGCCGCTCGTCGCCAGGACGGCGGACGCATATTAGAGCGGTCCGATAGCTCGATAAAGTCCAATCGATAATCGTCGCTCGGTTGGCTGGCAGGTTGACTGGTTGGCTGGTCGGCCGACTGGCTGGTCGAGCATATACATATTATATACATACATATATACATAAGATATCCTAGGGGCAAGCTGCCTCCTGCCGCAGCGCCCCCCGCTCTGTCTGTTTCTCTTTCATCCCGCGTGTGGCACCGAGAGGGCGAGAGAGAGAGAGAGAAAGAGAGAGAGAGTGGGAGTCGAGCAGCAAACCAGCGAGGGGTTGTATCTAGGAGGTAGTACCTAGCTAGCTAGTATAGATTGGGCAAACAGGCCGTTTATAGCGGGCGCGGAGAAGGGACTCATCTGAATTTCCTCGACACGAAGCGATCCTCGCATCGGCACTCGAGTGCCGAGCCGCCCGATTATCGGATACATTGGCCTGCCCGATCGATTTCCGCTGCTGTCGAGCATCGGTTTCGCGCGCTGGCGAACCTCGATAAAAAATTCGACTCGATGCTAACTCGCGGGATTGCGCGTTCAGCTCTCACTACCACACCACTCACGGATTAGTCGAGATGCGCCCAATTTTTCGAGCTCGCCCCTGCCTCTTGCTTCTCTTCCTCTTCCTCCTCCTCCTCCTCCTCCTCTTTGGTCTCTTTCGAGTCGAGAGGCCCACGCGTTGCAGTGTGGAGTGCGAGCTGCAGGGTTTCAGTTTTCCTAAGTGGCTCGAGCGCGAATATCGGCCCGCGAACCGATGATTCCGCTCAGAGAGCGCGGCGAGACAGGGCTTTCGGAATTATCGGAGGGAGAACCAAACGGTGGAAGAGACTCGAATTAACGAATAGACCGTATATTTGGTTCGCGTAGAAAGTAAACACGCTAATTACGCTTTACTGTCACGAATACACGCGTGTTTTCATTATCGCGCCGCTTCGGTCGACGGATAATCCGTATTTACCACTTGTCGTGGTGCCTGTTCGCCTTTAATAGGTGGTAAGTCTATTACCAGAGATCCGGAGGTAGGGTGAAGGAGCATATGTCGAGCGACATGTGTTTGCAATCACGATATTCGCATCGGAGATACTCGAGCTGCAAATTCGTAAATCACTTTTCGCAATTCTTGTCAGCATTCCTCGCTGATATCTGGCGCAATTAACATTTCTCAGGGCCACGTTCACTCCCCGACAAACACTCGCAGTCATGAAACCCTTAAATAATTAATTGATCGGCAGGGAACAGGGCAGGACACGCAGTAGGTCGAGTCATCGGTTTCGCGCGGGTCAATCGGTGTTCCGACGTTGAAAGGTGCTTTCTTGGCAGTTTGAAGCACGCAGCTGATGTCAGAAGGGCTCGTGGCTAGTCCGAGATTGGCAGCTCGCGAGCTGCTCGATTCTCGAGTTGGCGCATATGGCCAGCTCACTTTTTACGAGCTGCCACCAGCCGCACGAAACCTCGTCACGTAGTTGGCCCGCGAGTCACGCTGGATTATTTAACCCTAAGGAGAGAGCGCATATGTTGCCGACCCTCTCACCCAACAACCGGTTATCGCAATTAACCCACCCAAAATCGACGATACCGATCGGACGACTCTAAAGTTGCCGACTCGTCGTGATTACGATGACTTAACACGCGACAACCCGGATCCGAATTCACATTCTTCGCTAATACGCAGATTTCGCTGGACGATATTCGTTGATGTATCGAGTACGTAGAAGCGAACTTGACGCTGTGCTAAGCGTCGTAATTCTCTGTTAGACCAAGGAGATTGTGTTTGCTAGTTGATTCACGATACTTTAGCCGAATCAATATTTGTCGCGCGGTTGGTTATTGCACAGGGATGGATTATTAGTGTGACGCTCATTAATCCTTTTATTGTCGATCTCGGAAATCCCGGTTGTCCCGGCAATCCCGAATGCGGCATGGGACGTCATGTCGCGTCGTGACCACTATCGGCATACTAAAAAAAAAAAAAGAAACCGGAAATACTGCGTCAAATTTGCAAGCGGGCGCCGCTATTTGCTCGGCTGCATTTAATCATACATACCGCTGGTAATTACCTGCGTATTAAGTAATTAATTGATCAACTTATTAGTAATACTCTGTGTAATTGGCAGGGTATTATCAAAGTAGCACTGTGACGTAGAATTGACAACCACAAACACCGCGCCAAACATGACGATACCTAATTGCTAAACGTCCCCCCCGTCCATCCGTCCGTATTATGTATCTGCAATTCTAATTGCATACTGGCAACATTTGTAATTTATAAACCCTGCTCACTGTTGGCCGCAACATTGTTCTAGCTGAAAAGTGTGATTCGCGAGGATGACAACTTTTGCATTAAAAGTGTCAAGCGTAGGTACGCGAGCGCGCAGTGTACCCGGCTCTTTCTGAATCGCAATTTTCCACCGAGTGAGAGAGGAAGTGCGAGTCAAAAGCACAGGGCGGGTCGCTTGCGCAAAGTTGACTTTTTCAGTCACAGTGTCAACCCTCCCGGTCGTCTTACTGCTGTAACATACCTAATTCGTTGTACACATTGTTGGTTAAGCGAGCTCGCTTTGTTGCCTCTCTCGTTCAACGAATCCTCTCGCGTCATTTAATCACCTCGTCATTCGACGTCATTCCACCTTGGCAAAATGCATTGCGCCATAAAATCTCAGACGCTCGATCGCTATTTTTACCAGTCGTATCTGTCCCATCGGTATCTTTCGCACAATGTTGCGATCCTCATGTGAATTTCATAGTTGGAGAATAAAGAAGAAACAGAAATGAGAAAATGGACCTACGGTTACCAGCGGAAATTCGAAGGTAGTTTCATTGAAACGCAAAACAATCTAACGGGCGCGCAAATCTGTTTAGCATCGATCCTCGATACTATAATCTTCGGGTAGGTTGTACCAGAGGTGTAAGTCGATTCTAGCCGATAAGGGGCCCATGGATCGAGGCTAAACGTGCCGCTTTAGCAAACGGTCGCTCGGTTCCCTCGTGCGGAAACCCAGAAAATCCCGTGGCCCAGCAGCGCTGCACGCAAGTTTCACTGCCTTCGAGCAGTTATGGAGGGCGCATGCCTGCATATTTCATGAGCAAACAGACTTCAACCCCCCGTGGCATGCGCTGCAACCGTCCCCTTTCTCCTCTTCGTAGGTTTCTGCGCTGGCAAGACCAGCCGAGGCTTCGACGAGTCTCCCCCCCCCCCCCCGGCCCGGCCTGACGGGAAAAGATTTCGCTTCCAGGAAAGCGAGGAAAGCGGCCACCGAATTAATAACCACCCGCGAAATACTTGCCAGTCTCGCGATTTATGCTGCCCCTAGAATATTCAAGCTACACGGTGTACTAGGTTCAATTGTAAAACGCATTTTACGCGATGATCATGTCGAGAGATTATTATATCTCTGAGAAAATTCTGAAATGGGACGGTGAATTATTTTTTCCAGTCTCTTTTGCCATGGCATTCAAGTCTAAAAGTCTCTTGAAATTTCAATTTTACTCGCGGGGTCTACCTGCTTGATAATTAATTCGGCTTCGTCTGACTTCGTAAAGAGAGAAACGAGAAACTCTCTATTATCGGGCAGTGAACGCGACTAAACTGGGAATTCAGATGGAAAAGAAGTTTCGGGGCTTCAATCTCTAGACTGGTTCGCTTCAAATTTATGAAGCACCGTGCCGGTTCGTGGTAGATTTTTCCGTGAAAAGTACTCTTTTACCAAGAAACTTTCACGTTAGCTACTTTTAGCAAGGATATTTAATTTATCCCTAAACAGAGAATCGTCAACAGTGAAATCTCGGTTCTTTTCTCGTTTTTTTTTCAAGCCCAGATACCAGATCCAGCGTGGAAAGATTCGTATCATATTTTTATTGAAAGGGAGCAAAACAACGAGATTAAAGTACAGTATTGTACAACTCGGCAAACGTTTCACAGTATTATCGGACATTTGCTGATTCAGTCGCGACGATAATGGACTAAACGTGGCCGATGGAAACATGGTACTGCAAATAATTGTCCGCTACGGCTACTACATCCTACATCGGAAAATTTCCGCTAGCAACTCGTACACATAGTTGGCCAAGTGTTCCGTGTTTCTAGCTAGTGCTCATTTTCCCCGAGTACGCTAACAATCAAACACAATTTTTCCAGCAGTATTTACACGATTGATTCAATTACCTCACCTTTACGATTAATTAAATTCCCCTGGGGATGGTGCGCGCATCGAAGCCTACGCATTAATGATCATTGGCATATCGGCTAAAAATTGACGGGGACTTGAGCCGAGCGTTAGACAGAAGAGAAAAAACTGGCAGAGGGGGACCGGTGGGAAGGAATTAATTTCAATTAGATTATCGTATGCGGCCGAACGGGAAATCACGGTCTTACCGTGGTCTCTCGCCCCGACAACAATACACGTACACCGTATCACTGCTCTCTCACTTTCTCGGCTCGAGAGCCGCAACAATGCGAACAATGCTTCAGCGAGGAGGATAGACGTGGTCACGTGGCGGGCTGCCGCTTAATATCGGTGCGATAAAGGAGCCGGCGATGTTTTACAAACAGCTACGCGCCACGTGTATCCACCCCCTGTCAAAACATTCCAAACTCCTGCCCAATAGTCTATGTACCCTATGGGCAGCAAGCCTCGCACGTTATGGGCGCCTCTAACCTGCCTGATTCTCTTGCTCCCTTACTCCTCTATTCGCCCTCGTTCCTTGCTTCCCAGACTGGATACCAGTGTCCCAGCTCTTTTAGACCACCCTATTTATCCCGTACGCGATCGCCTCACCGATCAATCTCTCATTTGCTCGTCCAACTCGAAGAACACCGTGGAACACGTTGATCGTAGTTACGCAAGAATTAGCTGACCGCGAAGAGGTTTTTGAGACCCTGGACTTAATTATTTTATGTATAACGAGGGTGAAAGGTGTTTTAGTAACCACGAGAGAGAGAGATCGTGTTATAGCGCGATCCTTTTCATCTTGGTCTGCGGTCCGAGTGGAAGTATGGGAGGATGAAGCAAGTGCGGTTGAAGAGAGGATACGGTGGGGGCATGGGAAATTATGGGAAGAGAATGCATGTACGCGTAGGGGTTGTGCGGCGACTGCCTCAGGGAATTGGTTCGACATCGATAGACTTAGAAGTATCATTGAACGCTAGTTTACATCGGCTACTACCGCCTCGCGATTAACTTCTCCGGTACTCAAAGGCGATTGCTTTTTAAATAGACGGCCGATCGTAACCGTGGGAAACCTGATCCCTGTGAGTCTCAAGAACAGACTTACTATCTCTCTTTTAATCGCTTGTCAATTCCTCGAAATCCACACATTGCTAAATTTTCATAATAATTCTCTTGAAACGTGAGCCGGAGCAATTTGCCTTACGGAGAAGATGGACCATATCGGTGGCGACTGTTATCATTATCGCCGTTTAGGGAGTCTGGCGTGTCAATGAACTCCCGTTCACCAGATTGCCAAAATAATCACACCGAGGTGACAAGAGGACCTGTGAACAGCTACGTAATTACCTGCTAGATACAAATCGAGTTGACACCTATCGTGGAAAGTTTCAGGAAAATCTCGACGTTCCGAGTATGTATACTAAAATATATTCGCGAAAGATTTATCAGGATCGCAGGAAAATAATTCCGCAAACTATCGTCACTTCCAGACGAAGAAGAATCAAACGGTTTGCGATTAGAATTGTACTATGACCGAGTGCCGAATTTATTTTGCTTCGACTTGATTATAATGGGTGGCGCGCGCGGGTGATCGCAGTTTGTCGAACAAACAGGTGACGTTCGGCCGATCGTAAGACTAGTAAACATATATGCTGCCCGGCCGCAGCGCGTTACCAAGCAAACATGCAACGTCAAAATGCATTAGCCGATTCTGATAATTCCGATTTACGATGCGCTTATGGCCGCTAATTGTCTGATTTATCGGCGATGTTGCGATAATGCGATTAACATGCGTTACCGGGATTCGTTATCGCAATAGCTTCACTTCAAATTTGCAAATCGGCTGCGCAATCATCGTCAAATCGAACCGATTCGTTGCGACGGATTTCGACGCGACGCGTTACGTGCGACAGGCCAGATCCTGCGGCTAGAACTGAGTCTTCCGTTTTTGAGTAGAATTGTGGCGAAACGTCGCGATCGCGATAAGCGGTTTCTAAATAACACGCATTTCGGTGCAATATCAATATTTGAAGTTGGTCATCGCGAGCGGTAGACGTAGGCGCTAGAAAAGGAGAACTATCTCGAGAAGTGATTTTTCAGTGGTAAGGATGTGGTAACGGTGTATGAGCTTAGGATTTAATCAGCGAAAGTAGCTGGGAATGTGGAAGTGGAACTGGCTCGACTCGTTTGCTCGTGTTTCGTCCTTTGTGCATTGCGCTATGATGTTTTGTGTGACCACAGCCACGACAGATTCATAAATATACCTACTTTTATCATTGTATACATTGTATATATTTGCTTGGGCTTCCAGTACGATTTCGCGTATGTGTATCCCTGTTGACTCAAAATATCGTTACCATTTATTTAGCAATCTTCACTTAACGATCCGAATAATAAAGATTGCGCTGCATTACTCCTAGTGATTTACCGGCATTTACCCGGTAAATATTCTTTTAATATTTAAAGACCCTCCCGTGTAACCGTTTCGTGTAAATACTCGGTCGAAAGTAAATATGTACAAAATATACATCGGCAGAATGTATAAATATCGAGCCATTATGCTCTCAGAAACAAATGTCTATATATATGTACCACGGGAATTGTGTCACGCGGATTTTTGTTTCATTTACCTCCGTGCGACCCACCTTCTTCAAAATGATCTTTAACAAGTGGGTCTGATTCAAGAACCGATCGCATCTCATGCATCCTCAAATGCAGAATCGTTTATCCTACAAACATTAAAAATCCAAAAGGTTTTGCTTAAAACTCGCGCAATGTTTGTTCGCAATTTTGTAAACAGGATAGATTATTAATTGGATCGCGGTCAAGCCTGCATAGAATTACATTACGGCGGTAAAATGATACACATAGCTTAATTAATAATTTAATAATAATTTGAGAATTCATTTGATGACAATTATAGATAGTAATTGAGTTTCAATGATTTTAAACACTCCGGATAAAGTTCCGAAACCGCAGGGTTCGAGAGTGTTGTCTTAAACCGCGAATTAAGGGTTAAAGCGCATGAGAGAGAGAGAGAGAGAGAGAGAAGGAGAGCCAGCGAGAGAGGGAGTGTGTCGGGGGATAGCATCGGTGCGTAGAGACGCATTTCTCCATGGATGTTCCAGGGGTTCAGGGGTCTCGTTGGACCCAGGGGGTCGCGTGTCTTGTGTCGAGTGGACGCACGCGTGCAATAAGGACGCCACCGGCAATCGAGAGGGTTGACACGGCACCCAGCTGTGTCTCGGTGCCCTCGATCACCCTCAACCGCCCTCCACCCGTCCTTCGCCGTTCTCTATTTCGCCGGGGGTGCCTCCAACGCCGACCTCACCGTAACTTACCCCATGCTGCGCGCTTACCACCTGTTCCGTCGCCGCCCTACAAGCTCACGCACACTTTCACGCTCGATAAAGAGATCGCCGATCTCTTTCTATAGCTAATTGAATGGGTCGACCGATGAAACCACCGATTAATCGAATATTCCTGCTATACAGGCTATTATTTCTACCTTATTTTATGCTACTTACTACTCGCCCTAATCTCGATTCTTTTTCAAACATTTTTCTTGCAGCGATTTTACACGACTCCAGGTATTTCTTATTTTTGGAGGCTTTATCGTTTTTAAGGATTATCAAATTGGCAACACGTGTTCTATTTGGATCTCGGCAAGAAAACAAGCCCGCTGATTATTACCAGAGCTTGTCGTAAACGGAATCCGAGAGGATTGGGTGCGGAGAATTTTCGCGTGAGTTTTATTACCCGCTATCGAGATACCAGCCATGGTTTTCGGCTAGCGTTTACTAGAAGAGAGATTAAAAGTAGCGGAGATTCTCTACCATGCGACTTTTCTTTTCTTCCTTTGCCTCTCTTTTTTTACCGCTCCTCTAAACAAGCCGCTACCGCCGCCGTCGCTAATTTGAAAGTTAATTTATTACAATGTGGAAAAGAGCCGGCGTACGTGTAACCGCGGCAACGGTAATTTAATAGGGGTAGCGCAAATATTTGAGCTCCTGTTAAAAATGAAAAATAACAATTAGTTTAAAAGGTATTCCGCGTAGGCGTAGCCTACGCCTCGCTTATAACCTGGCCCGTAATTAAATTGCCAGTTCGTTCTTCTTCGCGAAGGCCTTGCGCTCGCGCGTGCCCACGCTTACAATAGGCCAGGACTCGAATGCGAAATCAGTGGATTCGCGGGAGCACGTTTATTATAGTCGTAACACGGCGCGCTCCGTTTTCTCAGTGATCGATGTCAGACATAACGTGGACGATGGATCACGATGAAATTAAATTCGTCCATAGTACATGCAAGTCGATCGGACTTGACCTTACCTCGCCGAGCACGTATCGAGTTACGCGAGCCATCGCGGAATATTACTCGACGACCAATTATCTGTTTATCGATATTCCCAGTTTTTCCGACCGACTATTGATTTTTCTGCTCCACCTTTGTGTGAAGTACTCGACATCGACTTAACAGTCCACTCGACAAATTGACCTCTAATTAATTCTTCTCGATACCGTGCATTAAAATCGTAGGTCCTTCCATGTTGAAACCACTTCTTTTTACTTTTGATTATTTCTGAGAGTAGCGTGGAAGTAGCGATGTTTTTTAATGGAAAAGTTTCATATTTTTCTGTTGTAGCAATAGTATTCCTTCGATACGTTGTTTTATTAATTCTGAAGGATGTCGGACTCATTTTTCACGCGAGCATATTCTACTAGTAGGATAATAGTTTCAACAGGTAGATCAGTCAGATTCTTCTTACCAAGGAGCGCCAACGGGCGAGTTCGAGAAATATTCTTCCAGCGCGTGTATTGACTGGTCTCTACCGTAAGACCAATCGCATCCACGCCGTCGAAGGGCGAGTTGCCTCGTTCGTAGCAGAGGATCGACAGGCTCCACGCCATCTTCCGCGACGTCGCGGACATTGTATTCCCGTTCGGTGGAATTTTTCGTCACGGCAACACCTCGATCAATATTTGCGCAGCCGGGAGTGGAGACCACGTCACTCGACCTTCCGCGGCCATATGCGAAAGCCGTACCGTCCCACCGATCGTCCCACTCGCACCTTTGCGAATGCGTCTCTTCTCTCCTCGCCTTGCCGTACCTTCGCGGGTCAACTTTGCCGTAAAAATCGTACTTTTCGGGAGAAGCGCATTCTCGAAACAGGACGCAGCGAGGGAAGATTCGGTGGAGGAGAGTAGCATTGATCGTAGGCTTGGTAGCAACCTTAAAGCATATCTGATTGGGTAGCTTTTTGGTTCTACGATGCTAACAGCGATGGTCACTCGAGAGGACGCGAGTATCGAGGTAACGTCATCGGAGCGCATGGTGAAAGTATGTGACGACCGAATTGTACATAGGTGCTAATACAGACTCTCCCATTTCACTTTCCAAGACATCGGCGAAGGATTCCATTTCATCGGCTATCGTCAAGTCGGACAAGAGCGGTTCTGGAACATTTTCTCTCGCTCAGGGAATTCGCTGTGCGAAGAGACACGGGAAAAGGAGCATCGCGAGTGCCGAGAAGTAGTCTTCCAGGAACACTCCGGGTCCAGGAGCAAATCCCAGAAGTCGGTTCTCGGGTTCGCGGGGGAAACTCAAAATAAAGGAAGGAAGAAATAGATCGGCAAAGTTAAGGAGGCGTGACGGGGAAGGTTGGGGCCAGGGGTGCAGCGTATTTGCGGTACGAGTTACTTCCAGGTTAGCGGTCGCCAATGGGGAAACGAGCAGCGGCCGCGAGGTTCGCTCCTCGTCCCCGCTAAACGCTCGTAATGAGTGATTATCTTGGTTAGCCTGGTTAACACGTGGTACCAAGGTAGCGGCAAGTGTGCACCATCTATTTGTTCGCAGCGACACGTGCCCAACGCGAACACCTCGCCTCGCCTCGCCTCATCGCGCCTCGCTTACGCAATTACTCCGAAAGCGCCACCTCCTAACGGTCCGGTGATCGAGATCATTGCCATTGAAATCACGAGCGAGACCCTCCGCAGAACTCCCCACCTTCGCAATAGTCCTTCCAATCCCGACCGATATACACTTCGTATAAATAACCCGAGCTGCAATTCGTCTGTACTCTAAATAATCGAAAACATAGATGACTCACGGTAATGACAAAACTCACGCTTGTTTATCACGCTTCTCAGCTAGTATTATTATTATTATCGAAGATCGTTCAACTGAACAATTTCTAGAAACTTATCGTTATCCGGGAAACTCGTGGGAATTTAGACCGGTGGAAAGCTCGCGAGAATAGCTGCTAGGAAAAAGATAAAGTTAATAAGATTTTCCTGGATGATTGGACTGATTTCGCTCGTCGCGATATCCTTTTCGAGAGATAACGCGGTCTTATCGATAGCCGAATGGTATTGCACGCGTCGAAATTGTTCACGGGAATTCGTCGCGATCGTTGGTTCGAGGCCATTAAGTGGTGGTATAAGCGCAGCTTATGGGAGCGCAGCCGACAAATTGCAACTAATGCGCCGAAATGCTGGAGTCTCGTCGATGGAGCAGCTGTGCTGCCATTCGTTGCACCAGCAAACACCACTGTTGTTCCTGTCAGCGTTATTGCGACTGTGCACGCCTCTTCGCATCAAAGCTCCACCGTTCGAACGGTGTCCTGAATTGTCGTTAAGACGTCGCTACGACAAATACTCTTGCCGCCGAGTAATTGCTTTGGCTCTGTGTCGAAATCTCCCGATGCATTCGGAGCACGTGTCGCGCTTTTAGCTAAATATTAGAGGCTGTTGATTATTCGCGTTGGAGATCAAGTCGATCGGAGATTCACTCGAGATTATTCCTTTTTAGTGCATGTTCTTTAGATCGCTTACAAGATTCTTAATATGTAAAAAGAAGCTTGAATTTCTAATATGTAAAAAGAAGTATGATTGAAAGAATTCGGAAAATGGAGTGCAATTCGTATCTTTCGAGCGAAATACCGACGGGTTTAAGAACAAGTTGAGGTAGGTCGCCACGAGAAAAGAAAGAAAGCGGGTGACAACGGCTTAATTCGACGGTGTTGTTGTCGTTTGATGAAGAGATTTGTCGAAATCGTGCGAAACACGACTCGGCACGGCTCGGATGTAACGTGTAACGTGGGGGACTTCCAGGACCCAGGCGCTGTTTGAACGACAAATATTTTGTCATCAAACTTCTGTCGCGCGGAATGAACGTGTCTATATGTGCAGGGCTAATACAAAGCGTTTCGCGGGCATTTGCTAAAATCAGATTATGCGACCGACCCCCGGAAACGCGATCTTGATCTTCCGTACGAATTTTGACCCAGTCCCACTCGTCCCGAGGATTATAAAATCATCGGCTTCTCGCTGTCGACAATTCCGCTCGAAAACCTCTTCCTTCTCTCTTTCTCTTCACTCAATTCGTCTTTTTATATCCTGCTCTCGAAATAACTCTTGCCCCGCCGCGATAATGATTAATCCAAACAAGTCGAGAGAGCGAACTACGTATGTATTTGGGAAACATCAAAGTTGGTTGGCATGCGTCGCGTAAACCTGTTTAGACAGATATCGCTGGCTAATCGAGAATCATTTATCTACCGCTCATAACATTGTCGTACAATAATTTTCCCACTAATTCCACAAACTAAACTCCACCAGTTTCGCGCAGATAAGCTTCCACGAAAAACTGCAAAAACGTAGCACTGAGCAGTAGAAGATTGCATGCTACTACTATTAAACGAATAGACTAGCGTTCTGTTGGTATTTTCCGGTGAGGAGAAAAAAAATTTCCACCGATGCATTCAGTCACCTTACGTAAGCGGCCGGTTGTCACGGAGAGAGATACGTGTGCAAGATTTTGTCCGTGAGTCGAGAATGTTGAGTAATCGAGCGAGGTAAGACTACTATTGGCGTCTCGCGTCTCTCAAAAATTCAACGCAGCTGGAATTCTCAATTTCGGAGTCTTTCGCTCGAACGATTCGCTTATCGCTCGTAGAACGAGTCGAAAACGGTGCAAAAGAGTGCAAAAGGTATCGAACGAGCTAGCCGAACATATTGTACTCACTGTCGCGCGCATTCGAAGGTTTTTCCTCAACGGCGCAAAGGGCGAGCGGTGCTCGTCGTTAAAATTGTAACGGGTTTGCGCGGGCAGGCAAATAATTCTGCGCTGATTATGCGACGATTACACTCGCAGGAGGAGGCGTACTGGTCGCTTGCTCGCGCGTGTCTCCCTCAAAACTGTGTGCTCTGTCAGCAAAAGACGCGAGTGTCTATAGAAGCTGAATTTTCAAGTGTCCGCGCTGTTAACACGTCCCGTTTTATGTACATAATGTTATCGCCAGTGGCCGGGCGAAAAATACTGGAATCAAGCGCCCTTTCCAGTTCGTCGCCACTAGATGTAGTACTCGCGATAGGATACGACAAGGATGCGCCGCACGATTTAACGCGAGTCAAAAATTTCACTGGGAAAATTGCACCGATGGAATAAAGTCTGATTTATCGTTGAGCCGAACGAATCCGGAACAATGGTGCGAAAGCACGATCGCGCAATTTGCATTATTCGTCGGATGGAGGATAGTGAGAAATTCATAAGCAATGCACTCTTATTTCGAATAACTGTTTCCAAATTCTCCAAACGATCGGGCAAGTAATGAAACGGTAATACTCTTATTGGCAGGCTAATTTTCTTTTCGACAAATTGCATTATATCTGTGAATTTATTGGAATCTCTCTGTACACGGGCTATTTGACCTGGTACCCGCGCGTTTTATTTCCGCCCCGAGCGACCCGATGCGGAAATATGTTTATCGGGCAAATATTTGTTCTTCTAATAATTGTTATAATGACATTTGCCATAATGGCGAATTAAACCACCGAGATGTGGAAATAATGATCGCACGATCTGGCTATTTCTGTTAATTTTCATTTTAGTTGATATTTAAATTCTCTTAATAACGCTCGCTCTCCCTCTTTCTCGCATTCGCTTTCGCAAAAACCGAGTGCAAACGCTCGCATCTGTCAATGTTTGTAAATCGCGATAGAAGATTGGCGCGTCCTGACTTGAATCTTTGCAAATCGAGTGAGCCAATTAAAGTTTCCCAAAGCGAGATGATGAATAAATTTTCACGAATTCGTTTCTCGTTCGATGTGCGATTTTCTTGTGAAATTCTTCGAAATCATTTTGCTCTTATTGGAAGCCGCGTTATGTCAGGATTTTTGAATGTTGAAGGAGACGAGGACACGTCGACCGTCACTCCAGCGGCCATTGGGTCATCGTGTTTTTGCGTGCGAGCGCGTCTGCACTTACGAAAGGAGAGACGCCGGCATTAATATTTCATTAATATTCCTCGAGGATTCGTGGTAAAGTGCGGATGGAGGTGCGCCGTATTAATGCTCGCACGGAGTCACGGTACTATGCTCACTGTTTTCGTGGCGACGAGAGTCGAGTCGACGAAGGTGGAAGCGAGAGAAGTTTGTCGCCGATGGATCAAAGAAAGAAGGAATTTCTCGTCTCATCTCCGCGGGACTGGTTCGGCCGGTGGTAGTTAATTAAGTGCTAACAAGTAGAGAACCACCTAGCGCACTTCGTCTCTTCTCCGTCGTTCTCGTCGTTGAGTAAAATCGTGCGCTGGATAGCGAAAAACTTCGTGCAGACCTGTGCGACAAGAATCTTCCTCGACTACGAGCCACTCTGACTACACTACGTTTCTTTAATGCTCCTCCGTCTAGCATTCGCCATTCGTTCACTCGACGGATAATTCACGAAACAACGCGGCGATAATGAACTCACAAGAAATCACGCTTTTCATTTTTCGTGAGCGCCTCTGATGTGTCGTTGAGTGGAGCATGGTGAAAATTGTCGCACCGATGAATCATCAGGCGTTCCCAATATTGAGGAAAAGGCGAGCACCGCCAAGGGAAAACCCTAAGTAGGGTTCGATATCCTCCAAATACTTGAGTTTACCACGCGGAAACGTGTCAAATACCAGTTCCGAACAGATATTCTTGTTTCCACGCATCTAGTAAGTGGCAACTAGGGATTTCCTTACTCGTCTCTCCTCGTCTCCACCCTTTAAAGCTGCTCGCACCTTCGTTTCGCGAATATTTCTCTCGGAAAGTCTGGTTTGAGCTCCACCTTGCGCTCTTTCATCGGACGGTTCTTTCTCTCGTTAACGGGACCAGCAGAGTGAAAGGTGCACGGTCCAGAGAGAGATGGAACGTGAGCCAGAGAGCGAGCAAGCGGGCGGGCGAAAAGCGGCAAATTAAAATTCATGAACGCTTCGAGCAGCGTCGAATTAAAATTCATGGCGGAATTATCGCTGGCTCCTCGAAAACAAAGGAACGGGGCGAGATGGAAACCTACTCACGAAGTCGCGCCTAAGAAATCATCTTCGACGAGAAGCTCCGCGAGGACAGTACCACTTCCGTTTGACTTTCTGGAACTTCCACTCGTTACCACGATATCTTCGTTTACCATAAACATGGAAAATCCACGCATTAAGAACGGATTGTAGATCACTGCGAGATATGGGTTCCCTAATCTTCGAGCTGCTTAAAATCAAAGCTCGTATACCTGCTGTCGCGCAGCGAACCCTGGACAATTTTCCCATTGACGGTGGCCTTATCCAACAGAAGTTGCATCCCCAATGTGGTTAGTACTCGCGGGCGCCCCCCATGGGCAGCACCGTGCCACCGGCGGCGCCGTCGAAAAAAACCCATGAAAGCGTATCGCGAAAACAATCCGTTTGATTGTTTCCGGGGCAGCTCAATGGGGCAGCGGTGGTATTGGCGGGGCGCTTAAGGGGTGGCTGGTGGTAGTGGTGATAGAGAAGCGATGGTGGTGGTGCGTGCGCTTGATCTTTGCGAATCGTGCGGCGCGGCGTACGTCCGCGCAAGTGGCCCCAGGGGGTGAGTCCAGTCGGAAATACTACATAGAGCGGCGCAAAGAGCTTGTGCGAGAGGGAGATAGGGGTTGGGAGATGGACGATCGGTTTTACTGGGTCCCAAACGCAGAACCGAGAGACTCGACCGGCTATATCTCTATACGCTCTCTTCTATATAGAGGCACAGAGGTTCGAGGAGCAAATCAGAGTCGGTAATCCTGAGCGACAGGGAGGCTTAGCACCCCTCCTGGAAATGGTAGCGCGAGGGTGGCCGTTCTAGGAGAGAGGGTACTCCCTGTTAAATGCACACCACTCTCTCCCTCGCCTTGCTTCGCTTCGATTTCGCATTGTGCTCTCGCTCCTACGGACGATTATGCCTTCGTACTCTCCGTGGCCCACCACCCCCACTGTTCGTACTGCTGATCCTTGGCATCCGTAACCCCGTTGCGATCAAGGGTCACGAATAATGCCGGTTAAACGCTACATATTGCTCGGTTTGTCGGGAATTTACTCGGGGATTTGAATAACGATTTGTCGCCCGGCTGTTTTCTGTCCCGGATCAACCCTCCGAATCAGGATTCACGATTGCGGCATGCCTTCTTATCGGTCGTCCTGCTTCTATTTCAATGCCTTTGTTACCTATCTGGGATCGAATACTCTTCTCGATTTAATCTGCAATATAGAAAATTCGACGAGTTCCTATTATAATGAACTGGGTAAAAATTCTTGGGTAATCAATAGTGCTGCGGTAATGTGCGTAACTTATGCATTGCTATGTATTGCGGTGCATCGTTAAGTGTGTTCGGGTTCGTTTCACCTGTTTACAGCTTGTTTTTAGCTACTGAGCGACTCACGGAACAAACAGCTGGTTAAAATTAGTAATTAACAGGAATGGTTCTTCATGAGTGATTCCACGAAATTGTTACACGACCTTCTATTCTTCGACAAGTAGAGTCCACGGCTCATGCATAAACTCGAAGAGGAACCGTTGCGTTTTTGCACGTACTTTAGTTAAAGCCACGAGCCAGTGTGCTCGTTCTCTTCAAAAATTCTTCGCACTCGCTCGCGAAAACCGCAAGTATCCTGTTACTTGGAATGAGCTCCACCCAAGGGCTCGTCATAATGCTAGCGCCAAACTTTCGGAATCCGCACTTTTATCGCCTCGTTCGCGAGTCAAAGCAAACATCCAATTTTGAGAAACTTGTCTCACGAGTACTGATCGATGACAGCATCGCGACCGCGAGATAATCCCGGAGTTTCCTGAATTTCAAATGTCCACTTTTTGACGTATTTTTTGTTCCCTTTCACGAAAAATATGACACGTTGCGAAGTGTCTTCCTCGATGCAGCGTCACGGTAATCCCCACGTATGGTTCAAAGCGACAGAGAAGTGTATCAATGGGCCACTTGAGTTCTGATGTAAAACCGCAGCTTGGTGTGACATCGAATTACTGGCAGGGCACTCGAGAAGTACGGTTTGACAGTCTGTGCAAGCGGGTGTTGTGCGTGGCAGAGAGCGAAAGGAACCGAGATCCCCACGTGGCCGGTCGAGAGCTCTCGATGTCATCGGTACAGAGATGTTACTCTAGCAGCGTGTCTCTCGATTGCTGCTAACATGTCGCAAAATCGGGTTTTCTAGCTCCCGAGATACAATTTCGACATGGATTCCCGATTTTCAAAGTTTAGTTTGCCTTCCTTGCGGAACAGGACCGTGGCTCATTGAAGGGTAGGTAAATACGAAGATGTCAAGTCGCGAAATATAAACGCAACTTCGAAAAACTCTCGTAATACCTAATCCATTTCGGAAAATATTGTTTAGACAAAAATTGATTGCACCAACGCACAATCTATTTACTTAATTGTGTTACTTTGAAAATTATCAACACGGAACATGTTGAGTGTAAAATATCCTGTAAAATATCGAAGCTCTTGAATTATTGGAAAACTGTAGGTGACAATTGAAATAAACAGGACAGAGATAGATATAAAGATGAAAGGAAAGCAACATAAGCGGCAGCGAGGGAAATAAGAGTAGGAAGTGGCCAGGGGTAGTTGGTAGCGAACGCGGGGACAAGACTTTAGAAGTTTGAGGCAAGCTCAAGCCTGAAAACTTTTCCAGAGACTCCCGAGGGTAGAGTTTCAGTCGCATTAGACTGGTAAATTCTGAATCTACCCTGCTACCCCTCTTTTACCCATATTTCACCCCTGTTTCTTCGTTCCATTCTAAACCTCTCTTTCTCTCGAACGCACGCCCTTTTGCCTTTCATCGGTTTTCCAAACCTTTTTATTCCAGTTCTCCTTTCCTCTTCTACTTCTTCGTTTTTTACCCTTCTCGAAATTCAAATTCGCATTCGATCTACATTGCGAAATCCTACGATGGACACGAAACTAGACTTTGCGTTAACGATTAGGTAGATTGTATTAATTTTCCAAGTGGAACTCGAGGCTTCGAGCTGATAAAGGAACAGTCGATTGCGCGATAAACTTTGTACTGGAATCCTCGATTATATCCAGTCAGTAGTAAAGGTTTCGCCCTTATTTAGTGCGAAGCAGGCTTCGTCCGACTCTTTGCCTTCATTTCCTGTACCCTTCGGAGCTGCTCGCTACCTCGGAGGTTCTTCGAGACTTCGAGGAGCAATATAACAAGAGGGTGCGACTGCGAGCGAGCGAAAGCAGCATACGCGGGGAAGAGAGCGAGAAAGAGAGGAAGACGAAGCGCGCAAGGGAAAGGGATGGAGTTTTATTAATTTCGAAAGTTCCCAAACTGATAATTAGATCCCCGCGGACTTGGGCGTGTACGCGCGAAGCGCTCGCCCACCAAAGGCGAGGAACTTCATTTCTGGGTCGGCTGCAGGAGCGGCGAAACGGCTCTGCGCGTTTAATTTTCTTTAATGTCGCTTACCTCTCTACTTAGGCTGATTTCGTTGCCGAGGCGAGGCATCCACCCACCCAGCAGGGAGATATTACTCCCTGCTTCTTCAAATTTGTAGTGCGCCTTGGACTGTCGTCTCAAATGCAAAATTTCTCAGTGTAGTTGAAAGAAGAACAAAAACAGTATTCTATAACGTTTCTCGAATTTCAGTACTGCGACGAGATTAAAAAATTAATTCTGATAAACGAGGGTGAATTCTGACAAAACTGACCTCGGTATTTAATGTTTGTCGCGATACCAAGTAAATTTCGGAATATGCTTTGCGGAAATAATGAGTCAATGATCGGAAGGGGGCGATACAAATCCCTCGGCACAATATTTCAGTACCCTGTCCATTCCCAAATTCGACCACCCTCCGAACCTCCTCTGGTAGCTTTCCTGCATTGCTAGACAAATATACTCCGAGTCAACACTCGCAATACCGGCTACACCTACGTTCTTGCTGATTGTGTTCTCTCCTATCTCGAGAGGCCATCCGCGGATGCAACGCGGTGGCCAGGGGAGAAAGAGAGGCGAACGAGAGAGGGTGAAAATGTCGATTGGCTATGTGTAGATACTCGTACATGCAACGGTATTCTTGACCGCGTAACTCGCGATTCGTTCTTCGACTCGGATCGCATAATACTCGAGAGTCGATCCATACAATTATCCGGCGCTCTAATAGCCGTGCAAATAACTCAGGACGATAATGTAAGAGTTTTTCTTGGCAGGCCAGCTGTGAAAGTTATCCTTCATTCGAGGATATTAATCGAGGATAAATTCTGATAAGTGGTAGGATATAAATTTTTCGTGACACGGTATCGAATGACGATTTCATTCGAAATTGACTTGATGCCATCAATAGTTTGTCAGAGCGGAACGAGAGAGATAGGGAGTAGAGAAGGGAGAAGGATAGAGGAAGAACGAATGATCTGAGTACACTAATTCATAAAGCCCGATATCTGCGCTGTGTGCTCAATCGCTTAATGCCAGTGTCTCAAACAGGCCAACACAAGGGTTGAAAAATCTGTTTGATCGCTTTATCTGGAACGTAAATAGTGTCGATACACTTTAGCAGCAGTTTTCAACCGCTTCTGTTGATCCTTACATGTTCGTTATAGGGAGTACCAATCCACAGCCAGGAGATGGTAGGAGATATGATTTCGTAAATCAATAAATCCTGTTTGACTCGGCTTGCCAAACTGTACGTCATCGGGTGCACTCACTTCAAATACCAAACAAGTACATTCGTATCATTTATCCCGGTAATTATATGACCACTGATTACCAGCTCGTTTTCTAGTAAATATTTACCCATCCATCCCCCTTTGGATTCGTTATCTTTTCCGTCGACTCCCTGATCCGCGAAACTTTATTAATGCGCGTGCCCCGCACGACACTCGACTACTCACCCCATCAAATCCAATATATCATTATACATACGCGAAAAGAAGCTCGCAATCTCGAATCATATACAAGAAGAATCTCTTGCAATTAGCAATAGCCAATACCAATTATTTACCAAGTAAAGAAAAGATTTTCTCGCATAATGTGACGATAGTAACGATTAACAGGGCTGATTTCAGTGGTAACCGAGGCAAACCGCGAGAACTCGGAGGACACGAGGAGGGTGACGCGATCCGTGCAGCACATTCGCCAGTGGTTCGAATTAATCCCCACGGACATACAGTAGCGACTTGTTTCGATTCTCGGCCACGTAATCCGCGCGTTAGGAACTTAGGAGACGCGCGAGCCCAGGATTACGTACCACTAGGCAAACCTATAAGAGCACGCTAGCGTTGCTAGTGTATGTATGGATAATAGATGTGTGAAGGTATTCGGAACTGTCCTGTTGCAGGATAGCGTGCGATTCAGCGTATATACGTGTCTACTTAAACAGCAGGATGTAACGCGGTAGTCCTGGGCAAGGATGAAAGGCGGAGCCAGCCGTAGCCAACCAGCAGCTAGGATTTCCATTTCGGCT
This sequence comes from Trypoxylon attenuatum, assembly GCA_963989405.1. NCBI lineage: Eukaryota > Metazoa > Arthropoda > Insecta > Hymenoptera > Crabronidae > Trypoxylon > Trypoxylon attenuatum. The sequence goes on along the minus strand of OZ022488.1, from coordinate 4,248,925 downwards.
TCTCTCGCAGGACTAACGGCTTGCTGCTTCGCGTAAAAGTCCTGCGGCTCTTCTGTAAATCCATCATACACTCTCGTTTCTACTATACTTTTTCCTCCCTCGTTCTCCATCGCTACGAGAAATCAAACCACAAACGACACTTCGTCAAAAAATATCCCCAACCCTTTCGCTTGGTCTGATCTTTTTCATGCTCGCGATCGGGTTTTCCGATGAAATTTGCTTGGCTTTATTGTGCCATGCGAACGTTTGCGCTTTCGCGAACTATTGAAAGCTTGCAGGAAGTGGATGGACTTTCCAGCGAATGTTGCGCGCAATTACAAGAAGGGATGATCGGGCAGAGAGAGAGAGAGAGAGAGAGGGAGAATTCAAAATGGTTCGGATCTGTACATTTGCGAATCGATCTGTGGCCTGCAGCCAGCAATAGCGGTCTTGGTAGCGGTAAACATTCGTAAAATTGGTTGCATGTCGTACACAGTAATATACAGAATTTTTCGTTTTCAATGAAATGAAATTCCCCCCTCGAAGAGACGAGTGTACCTCTAGCGGCTATTCGCCGCTGAAACCCGTTTACAAATATTTCAGGTATGCTCGTATGAATTGACACGATAATGCAACTTGCAATGTATTATTAAACCGATGCCTAATCCTCAAGTTTAACTTCCTACACTTTTTTTTCTTAAATAATTATGTATCCTACTTTTGTATTCTCAGATGATTTAAAAAAAAGGGGTAATTTAAAAGAACGATTAAGAAGAACGAAATTATTTTCCCACCCCAATAATTCTGTTTTAGCCAATTAATAATTGAAGTCAACAAGATCATCGCGAATTCACGCTAGGACGCATATTTCTCTGGACGATTCCTCGTTTCCTCTCTGTCCAGAAGTGGTTGCTTTCCTGGCCCAGGGGATTTCCTTATTCTCCCACGCGAGCCCCAAAGAAGGATGCTCGGTGCTCCCGTTCGCAGTGGATTTGTTTGAACTCGTTCCTCCATTATCTGAGGAGCATGATTATTTATGACTCGTTCAAACACGCCACGCGGCAAACTACTCGCGTGTTAACTCAACCATGCGCGAGGGGTGTGCTTCTCTCCTCGCATCCTTCCTCAAGCGGTTGGGATACCGCGACGATGGGTGTCTCGCACTTACTCGAGTGACGCCAACAAATATTTTGCAAAATTGTCCCAGCAATTTTCTCTCAATAAAATTGCTACGCAACAATTGTAAACGCTGTAATCGACACTGTAATGAATTTAACTACCCGAATACCGTCTGGTACGAGAATCGAATGCATTAACAATACCGAAGCAAACAATGTTGTCCCGATTACGAAACTGTAGTCGTTTCGAATATTTCCGACGTTCTGGCAGTAGTATCAGGGAAGAATTTTTAAAGAGTTCGAATTACGTTGAATTACGTGAAGAAATATTAAAGTGTACCTTGAAATCTGAGAGAGTTGGGAGAATTTTCGAGTAGCAGTACCGTTAGAGAAAAGAGAGAGAGAGAGATAGCCAGCGGTCTTCCGCGAGATCACTGCGATCAATCGAGTGGGCAACGTACCTTTCGTTAAATCGGAGAGAGCGACGGCAGCGCGTTTGCCGCCGTGCCAGTATATGTTGCCCAATGAATAGGCCGTGTTTGCATAGGTCCCGAGGTGCATCGAACGCTCGATGCACGAGCGAGAGGCCACGCAAACGAAAGAACGAGGGACCGAGAGAGACGAGACCCCAGAGGGAGAATCGGAGGATGGCTCTGATGGGGTAGAATACGAAACGGGCGAAACAGAGGAAGAAAGCTCGCGCAGGCTCCTATGTACACTCAGCTGTCGGCCTGTTTTTAGCCTCGATTCCCAACCCTCCTGTCTCCTGCCTCGTTCTGACGTCGTGCTCCTCTCTCCCTTGATTCCTCCCCGATTTGCACCTCGGCGCGTTACCACCAAAGTCATCTAATCATCTGGCTACCAATTCTTAAAGCTTTCCTCCCATTTGCCAGCTGTGTCTCGAACACACGCTAACCTCGGCATCCACGCGAATGATCCTCGACTGTCGGTAATACACCGTATTGTTTCTGGAACTCGTTAATATGTAGGCTTCAATTTTGGGTGGCATCGTTGCCCGCCAGTTACGAGGCTACTATTGTGCTATCCGCTTGACGCAAGCTATCGCCATCGACATGTCGAGAGTGCGTATACATAATTTAATGGAAGGTTGGTCACTCGATTGATCGTCACCGGCCACACCGAATCGCCGCGCGATTCCGGAACCAGTCAGTCGAAACCGACGTGTCGCGGTTTCCAATTCATTTTTAACCTTACAACCCCGTCGATATCTTCCCCCAGACGAGTTTTCGCATCGAGGACAAATTCAGGGGAAATCGAAGAGAACGTGGGCCACGCAGTGTACAAATAAATAAATGGAATATTTAGGGGAAAGGATGAATTCTTCCGAATTCTCGCGAATCGAATAGAGATATTTTTGATGGCTTGTCGAAGGGCTGGAGAACGATAAAGGTTTTTTGACATGGAAGAGGAGAGCTAGTTGGGAGGAGTAGGGCGCACGCAAGCGTAGTGGTGAGTTTCGAAGAGCGAGGGGTACAGCTATAGCTTGTAAGTGAATTTTATTGCGCGATTATATTGAATCCCTCGGAGCCACCAGCCACTGTCAAGCCCCACCCTCGCAGGAGTGCCTCCATGCGGTGCTCAAACATCTACCACGTTAATTCCGAATTCGTTCGCGTCCCCTTTCCCTTGCTCCATGAATTCGCTCCTTAGTCTCTGCATCGCGAATCCACTCGTCCCCCTTAGCGAGAACTTCCCCCGCAATCCACGCGAAAATCCAATTCAAATAAAGACGACGATCTTTGATTCTTATCGACTAGAATTGCGGAGAAAGGAAGGCGCAACGCTGACGTCCTGTGAAATGCGATTTTTGCAAAAGATGACTCTCGCGACAAATGGCATAGATAACGGAGAGGAGAGTTGTCGCGGGTCATCCTAGGAAAGGATGGTTCGGTGAAACTTCGGTGACACGGTGAGCACCACTTTTGAATCTGGAGGGTTGCACGGTAGTTACCGCCGGCGGATACCAAATCGAAGCTTTTGCCCACAGGGATGTTTGCACGTTGGATCACGACCTCCATGGCAAAATTCACCATGGCTAAACCTTGCGATTCCCAGCGGCACCAGCGCGGCGTCCCGGCCCACCCGCTAGCGTCCTTTTCTGCGAACTCCAATTTCCCCCGTCCCTCTTCCTTTTCGCCTTCCTGCCCGTGCCTTGTTTTCCTATCGTTCCGCATCCACTCGTTCAAACTTTCCCCGTTTACGTTTCGCGCGAGGTTGTTTAGAAGGCGATAAGCGAACCCGCCGATATACGTATAATTACTTTACGAACGGTGACCCCTGGAATTTCGTGGATCGTCAACGCAAATTGCACGATAAATTTGTCTCGCTTAATTAGTCAATTTCACAGCCGAATTATGAAAAAGAGGCGACGATGAATATCCGCGCGTTATTGTTATGCAAATGTATCGATGTTTCGGGCAGAATGTGACGAATGACGTATATTAAAATTCGAAAATCTATCGGTGATACTGTAGTCAATTGTGCGCGCTATCGAATAAAATATCATGAAACGTAAAACTCGTGATGGTCGAGGTGAATTTATGACGCTAGCTGAATCTACCTGTTAAACGACTGGAGTGAGACAAAGCAAAGGCATAACGAAGGACAGTCTCAGAATTAATTCGTTCCAGACTCTCGAGGGAACAACTGCCGCTTTGTAAGAAGGCCAATAAGATGGTCCAACGAATCTCCTTATGTCCTTCGGGATACGGCCGGCTCTTTGCGCGACTAAACTATGTCTTTTCGCGAATCTCCAATCCTACCGATTAGTTTCCAACAATGAAACTCATCCGAGTGACTTTTCCTTTCCTCGATTCTACCTCGGAATCCAATATCACCACGCGAATACATTTGTGCGCTGGATACGTAACTTGACCGATGAAAAATACAAAACAAAAGACAGAATCAGCATTGTTATGATGATCAATAGGGTTCGAGTGAGTCTTCTGGAGAATCTCAGCTGAACGAGGATGGTCCTTGGTCCGGAATAGGGATAAAGGGGTGGTAGGTGGTAGCAGAATGCAATAGATGGAAGAGTTTTGCTGCGGTGGGTATGATTTCGTATGATTTTTAATAAACACCGATCAGACAGCCAGATGTACCGGTTGGTACTTGACTCGGCGCTCGAGGAGAGCACTCCTATGTCGGCTTACAGCGTGGTCCACTCGATGCAGAAAACTGACGGACGCGCACGGATAGACGGACAGACGGGCGAATAGAGCGGATAGACGGACAGCCATACACCGCGCACTGCCTGCATCCAACATATTACGTCCGGAGTGCGCGGAACAAAGCTACGCCATTGTTTCGTGCCGTCAATAATCCACTTGCCCTGACTTCGAGGACCTCGACCGGGAGCGCTCTACTACTACTACTGCTAGTGGTGGTGGTGGTGGTGCTGCTGCTGCTACTGGGGCCGGCACAATTGGAAAAAGAGCCGAGGAAACTCGGAAACCAATGCCCTGCGGCTTCTGAGCCCGCACCCTACCGTTCGCCGTACTATCTGGCCCCCTAAGCACTCTCTAAGACGCCCGGATTTTGGCCTGAACCGCTCGCGACGATATTAAATCTGTCGGTACCACGTCAAATTGCCTCGGCAACCCCAAAAGCCAATAACATACATATAAGTATTAATGGCACCTCGACATATTAAAATTCATTTGCTCCAAGATACAAACTTCTCATGTATAAACAGTCCACGACCGATGGGAAATGCGAGTGAATTCGAGGTATAACGGAAGACGTTTTATGACAGTTAGAATCGATCTAAGGTCACTCCGGAATGAAATTTGCCTAGTATGGGAGTAAAGGCGTCGCGAAAAACTATGGCAACTGACAAATTAATTTACTGCGAGCAGGACTCGCTGGAATGTCCGTCTCGTCGCAAATGGAAAGTAAATATGGCCGGTGGTGTGCGTGCGGTTGGGTGGACGGTTCGGCCCGAGGAAGCCAACGAGGATGGAAGGAAGGCAAGGAAGGCAAGACCGTAAGCTTTGGCAATCGAATGATTAAAGGCGGCTTCGCCTGGTTGCTTCGGATAGGGCGAAATTCCCGACGGAAATCAGAGTCGTCGTCAGAGTCGTCAGAGTCGACCATCCAGTCGGATTCCCTCTTTCTAAGCATCGACCATTCCCATCCGATGCAGCAACCCTCGTGCTTCTCTACACCCTGTTTCTCTGGTTCTAAAGACACCTATACTCCTCCTCATCCTCTTCGCCTCTCTTCCGACTCTCGCTCGCTCTCTTCGAGGTCTCAAAGCCGCACAACCACCCGCTTCCCTGTCTCTCGTGACTCCTTCCGAACCCACGATCGGCATCTGCATCCCCCTTGGCAAACAACACCGTTCACTCCCACTGCTAGCACGTCGGAACACAGGATCGTGAGGATGTGCCTCGAATGAGCCGCTGTCCATGGTATCGATACTTATGTGAAATTCCACCCATCGGTCGGTTGACTCCAGCTGGGCTATACCTGTACCAGTGGTTAGTTGATCCTACTTTCAGCCGGATTTCAGGGTGGCTTCACTCGATGAAACTTGCTTTTATAATTCGCGAATCGATAAATCTGAACATATCTCTCGCGAGCAACTTCTCATACAACTGTCTTTTTATTGCGCTGTGTTTTCGACAACGCTGAATCTTTCGAATTATCCTCTTTGGTTTTCTGGGTTAATTGGTGTCTCTCAAGCGTAAATTTTAAATTGAATTGAACCGGTGAACGATAGATTGGGAAACATGGCGCGACGGTCACTTTTGGTGTATGAATTACTGAGAACCGGGCAACCGGAAGAGGGATTCACCGAGAAGGAAATTGTCGAGCAAATTAGCACCAAGCATGACATTATGATGAGTAAGGCTCTGCGGAAGCAAGTCGCACTGGCCCTTCGTCGAGGGCTCGACTTTTCTATTCTCACCAAAAAGAGGAATAAATTCAAGTACCAAAGCTTTTTCCCGCAGATTGACAATGGCTTTAGCAAAATACATACATGGAAGTTACTCATTCGTCGCTTATTATTATCTAGGTTTGATCCTGATTGCGCTGCTACCACCTCACGAAAAACGAAAAAGAGTCCGCAAGGGAAGCGAACGCGAAGGGCACCATCGAGAAAGAAGCGAGAGAAAACACCGGCCAGACTTCGAAATTCCCGGAAACCAACACCGCAACCAAATTTTCCGATGCCACCCGGTTGGACTTCCAAGAGAAGGAAACTAACCGAGGAACCAGTTTCCAGAGTGAAAAAAGTTTAAGAAGCTAATACCAACTTAATTGGAACACATCTAAATCAGAAATTTATAATTATTTTATATTTCGTATATGACTTTGGAACGTATCGATAATGTGCTCTTTGTACATTGTACCAAATAGACATTGTGTTTTGGAATAAGTTTGCGAGATCTACGAATTGCTGAAAAATTTCCCAAAGATTATCGAACCAGTCCACCTGCGATTCCCATAGTCAAAAGAATTGTCGGAAAAGGAACCAACCGCGGATTTATCCACGCAATTCCGCGTAATCGGTTCCCATGAAATCCGCCTTCCGCTTGCAGGATGTGGATCCTGTTAGCCGAAACTGCTTCAAACGATGCGCCAAGATCCACCTACTATCCTCGTAATCTGGTTTGGGATCATCCTAATCGGGGCATCCGCGTAGCTTGGGAAGTTTTCGAGATCTTTACTGACCGCTGGCCGATTAGACACGGATACCACGTCAGGCTTCTTCTTCAATGGCGAGGGTTAGCTCTGAATTTTCGGTAGGTTCACTAGGTAGGATACAGGAACACCTTGTTCGCGTTTCGCGTAATACTGGACCGGATACAGCATGAAAATCGACTGGAGTCGGCATGACTAATATCGGTTCACTACATCCGGCACCTGTTCTCACTGACAATTACAATCCACCTTGCTTTTATTTCTCCACATTTCTTCACCCTCAAATATTTCTTAACTCAATAGAATAAAAATACTTGAAATTTTTACCAACCACTCTAAAACTCTTAATCTTTTAAACTCAGCCAATCTTTCGACTATCCACATTATTCTTAGATAAGACAGTAAAAGTCTGCATGAAATATTCAGAGGGTTTATCGTGACTTTTCATCGGGCTACACTTATGAACCTATACCGTCGGTTGTGTTCAATTTGTCGAGCGTCGACATCAACGCCCACGCACCCTGGCTTGTTCGTTAATATTTCATGACGACATTGCGTCGTTAAGTAGCATGGTATTGTTGGCAACGTTCGACAATGAGTGGCTGCACTGCAGTCGCTGCCAGAGAGCCCTTTGTCCCGAAATCGTGCGTTGGCCAATACAATAGCGGAGCAGCCACTACTCGATCTTTCCCCGGGTAGGGTCGACGCCAGCGAGATACACGCCGGTAAAATTGTGGATGACCACCATATGCCCTGGCCCTCGAGCCACCGGTCAATTAGTGACACGCTAATCATACGGTACCTAGTCAATCAGAGGTATTGACAGGACTCGCACGGTGCTACTTGCTTTATCGAAAATGACGTACCTCCCCTGTTTCAGCTTTCTCTCCGCGAACTGAGACCCCTTTCCGCGGAAACAATACTTTTACCCGGCACCTTCCTGCGATTTACCCACAACCAATTATCCTCGGTTTTTCATTTCCAATTCGTCATTCTATAGAACGAAGAAAAAAAAATGTATATAATTCTTTTGGAAAATTCACAATAGTTTTACATTTTTCATTTTTATCCTATCTATTCCTCTATCGAATGCTTTTTCGACAAAGAAAGTGGTCGAAAGGGGTGTATTCAGCGGAGGGAAAAGTCTGATACCGTTCGAAGCAGCCATTGTCGTGGAAACGGCCGAATTAGCAAGTGTATCATGAATATCCAGAGACAAGCGGCCGCTAAGGGGCACCGTGAACCGTCGCTTTTTTTATCCGAGAAGATCGTACCATGGGTTTATTGTCCGGCAATCAAGTGGCATTTAGAGAAACCTCCCGCACGGGAATGTTTGTTCCCTTGCTCCCTTGGTTCCCCCTCAATGTTTTTTAAAAGACGACTCTTGAGAGACGCGTGCCGCAGGTGTTCCTTGCTCGTTCGCGACACACTGACGATTCTTCATCGCGACACGTGTCTGCTCGCGACACGGCGATCATCCGCTTCCGGTCTCGCGATCGCTCGTTCCGTTCTCATGAGGAAGAACACCCCTTTTCCTTATCTGACTCTATTACGTACTCGTCATTTACCAGTCCCTTCCTTAGTCATTATCCTTTCCCTTTAGATTTATCGATTCCACTCGGCGACTCACGCGGGACCCCATCAAATTTACCGATACACGCAAAAACCCTTAAACTTAAAATTATTCTCCTGATTACCCAAAGTATTTCCCATTAAATAATTACCGTGTTTCGTCTTAATTTGAATTCCTTTTTAAGTAAATATTAATTTAGACTTTATCAATATAACTCAGGATAATTATGTGATATTGTAGAGGATTTGGAAAAAGGACCAGTGATAATCGTCGATCGTAAAGTGCGATAATCGTGCTAGTAAAATTGTCCGGCGGGTGTCAATGCGATGGGTCAGAGCCTAAGGCCTAAGTCGACTAGTTAAGGGTTGCCGAACAAAGAGTCGACCAACGTCGTCTCGTGTCGAACCAATTAGGCGCTTTATTGTTATGGAGGCGGCTCGTTCTATTCGCGTCAAGCGTGATATATTGCCTAGCAGACGCTCTCGTTTCCCAAGTTACGAGTCCTCGTGTTCCGTTTTCACTTTTAATCGGCTCTCGTTTGCGTGAATAACCGTCGAGCATCGTGCAGTCACGAGGCTATGGATTATCCACGTATGACTCGAAATTAGACTTGCCATTGCCCTAGTCGCACACTAATAAGCGATTATCCACTCACTGATCTCTTCGATTTTACAAGGACATCGAGGGTTTTTCCCTTTTAATTAATACTTACGACAAACATCCCCTGTATATAATTATGCTAGAGAGGTGTGTTAATGTCGATACGTGATTTCACGGATCCAATGCTGTGAATAGCGAAAGATACAGAGTCAACGATTTGCCTGTATGGCTGTGGTGATAATACAGAGGGGGCCTGGTACATAATCCGAAAAGTATGACGATCTCACGAGTGAGGGGATGGAAATTCGTCACGCGGATCGAGCCTCGCAACACCCACATTGTTAACTCGTTATCTCGCAAGAGCAATGAAATAGAAAAAGAATTAGAAAAAATAATATAGTAATTTATTGGTATAGTCGCTTAAAGATGTTATGCGCAAAAGGGTGAGGTACTTTCTGTACCGGGTATATAAAACGTTCCCCGAATAGGCGGGGCAGAGGTAGATACTCGTGTGGTATGGAACACGCCTATGTTCGAAAACAGCGCTTTATCGAGTTTCCGATCGGCCAATATCCCAAAAGGGGCTCGAATTTCGGAAATGGCTCGCTACTATCGCCCTTCATACTAAAACCGCTATGTCTGCTGTTGCTCGACAATGGAATCTCGCTTGTTCGTGCATTCTGTCCATTTGGATCGAAATCAAAAAAACGATCGGCAAATGATCAGTTATTTAAAGCAGTTATCAAAGAATAATTCTAATTACTTATTTCTATTAGAATCTTCTAGTAGATCCGTGTTTCCTTATTTAATGAAATACAATTTCTGGATAACAACCTGTGAACCTTAACTGTTCGATTATTATCTTAGGTAACAGTAGGTACAATTCTGTTTCAGTAGTCGAGAGCCTATCTCTTACTAGCCAGAGAGTGTAAGGCGAGGTAAAAAAAAATTTTTAAGAGAACAGGACGAAAAAGGTGGGCCCTTGAGATTACGGTATCTAGCGACAGGTAAAAACCGGGTAGAGACTTGGCGTGTTGAGAGAACCGCTAAAAGTCTCTCGCTTCGCGGTGTGAAGCGGATATAACGGGGACTCGGTAACAACGCGTTTCTTGTGGTATGCACCGCCTGACATCTGGGCCGGCGTTATCTTTGCGTTATCATTTTTGAGATTAGTCTTAGTAGTCACCGCGTTTGCTTTGCACCGCGATGCTTTCTCTGTGTACCCTGCCTGTATCACCGTCTCGCCACGCCAAACTTCGTCCCCTTTACACCTTCTTAAGCCACGTTCACATAGCTCCAGCTTCTCCGATCAGAATATTTTTATTCAACAAAGAGAATCTAACTTTTGCCAACACAACGATTACAGTTTCTAGTGGAAAATTTTAAGAAATATTTCCCTCGTGGAAGTAGGTATTCAGTTACAATTTGAGTAGTTTGAGGATTGTTCGAATTTTTGTTGGCAAGGATTTAAAGCGTATCGGGTGAAATGTGGAAGGAGCTTAAGAAAAAGGAAGACGTGCTAGCGCGCATGGGTATAACCGAGACCTGTAGAAGACTATCTGGTAAATTTTCCTGTACCGAGAATGCGATAGCGTGTGCCTGAGCAAACAGCAACGCCTATGAAGGCTTCGGTTGGGCTCGACCAATTGGACAGGAAGGTAGATTGCCGTGAGAACTTCCTTGGAACCATCGGAGTTGTATATTATTCCTACGTAACTATCAATTGCACTTCCTGGCGCCAATTCGTCGAAACGTACAATCATTTATCAAGTTGCAATTGTCACTTTGGAATTGCATAATATTTAATACCATGGTCTTAAATTACAGGGCAACTAACGGCAGAATCGCGATCGATTCACTGAATGATTTAAAAGAGGGCAAAGTTTCCTCGCGAGCGAACTGAGCAGCAAGCATGGGAATCACGGAATCGTATAATCGCATAAATAAATGTTTGCTCGATGATAGGTGGCAGCCGCAATTCGCAGCAGGGCCATTGGTGGCATCCTCGCTGGAACCGAGCATTGGCCATTCCCGGACAGGTTTTTAACTCATAATGTTACCGTTTGTCATTTTTACGTTTCATGAAGTAAACATTAGAACGCATTCGTCGTTGGCGAGGCCAGCAAGCGGCCCCGGGTTTGCGGCCGTCCCCCCACCCTCCGCTATAGAAATCTCGATTTCTATTTAAAACTAAAAAAACATTGGGACTACCGCGTAATTTCAAGTCACGCGAATATTACGGATTCAATAACGTCGAAACTTTTCAGCCCGAATTTTTTTTTAACGTTTGGTTATGTGACACCAGTCGAACACATTTCCAATGGGGAAAAATTGCGACACAATAACGAAGGGACGAGCAGCAGCTGGTGGTATCAACAATTAAGAGAAGTGTAGACCAAAAAGCATCGTCTCGATTGTCGTGCAATCGATCGTGAAAACATCGTGCTGCTCGCTCGATTGAGGAGCCACGCTTTCGAGCAGTTGCACTTATTATTCCGTGAGTGCTCTCGATGCGCTATGTCTGCTCGAGAATGGCCAACCTGTTCTACCAACCCTTTCTCCTCGAATTACGACGGAACTCAAATGGCACGAAATTCGTTCAACTGGAATAGGAATTGTAAATACAACTCGCAACTGCAGATGGGCATTTTTAACTGCATCACACGTGGAAAACTATCTGTTTTAAATGAGTCGATTGGACGCGATAGACAACAACTCATCAATGGAGAGCGTCGGCCGAACAACTTTCACCACTCGCTAATGAGCGAAAAGAACGAAACTTTTCGACGAGTTAGGGATAGATGTTCGATAAGTTTCTATCGTTTCTTCCGGTCAATCAGAGTTGCGTGTATAATGTGCGATGATCGTGGACTTAGCCCGGAGGTTGGTATAATTATGTTAACCCTTTAAGATACACGATTCCACCTCTGGTTGTTGACTCGAGCAAAGTAAGTGTTCGCAGTGTGGGCCCGCCCCTGGCAGATCACTCGATGGTGGTGTCGGCCGGACATCGGCTGATCTTGGCATTATCGGCGCGCGGGGATCGGGAGCGGGGGCGAGAGTACGACGGTGTCCAGAGTGGCGTGTGAAGGCAGAGATAGGAGAATGCGAGAAAGAGAGCTCTCGTGATAGGGAGAAAGAGACCGGGCAAAGTGAGAGAATGCGAAGCTCGGCGGGGGCGGCCGAGAGATGACAAGGAAGTGCAGAGAAAGAGAAAGAGAGACACGGATCAAGGATAGTCTTTGCCAAATACCAATATTTGCGACCGCCCTGTTGGTACCTCTGCTCGACTCGACCTGACCCGACTTAACTCAACCGATCCAGCCGCAACTCGACTCGACTCCCTCCATCACCGGCTCTACTACCACCCCCTCGGTCCACCCCCAAGCAACCCTTACACCCAGCTTCGCCAGTCTCACCGAGCCATCGCATTTCCCAGCCCACTGTGGCAGGACAAAAAATTGTTCCATTTCCCTCGTTACCGCGCGCGCTCCTCGAGGAATCCCTCCGCTCGACCGGAGCGCGCAAACAGATCTGCGTTTATTGATGCCTCGATCCTCAGTCGCGGAGGGGCGAGGACCCTCTGGTCGACTGGGCCGCCACGCTTGCGGATCGAGGATACGGGGTAATGAGATCGAGTGCACGCGAAACATTTCGCTGCGACGTCGGAATCCCTGCACTGGACCATTAATCCACCGAGTCTTTTCTACCTCGATACTCTATTTGCGCTTGGAGAACGGTTGTTCCGCTGACGAGGGCCGAGACTAAAAAACTGGACCACGAATTAGCCGTGAGGCATAGCACTTTTCAGGGTCACGGGACGAATTTTCTTAGTGAATTCTTCGTTGAGTTTTGCTTCTCGTTTTAATGTCGAATGTCGCTCGAGAACGACCGTGGAAGCCACTGCGACAAGGGGGATTGATTTCGGGCGTATGCGGATCGTAACGTAGCCCGATTGGCTTTTTGCCCGAGGGCCCGCGGGAGGGTGGGCAGGGTCGCGCGTAGTGTCCGTAATATTACGCGGCGAACAGGGGTAAGCTGCCGAGAGCTGCTGGCGTCCGATGCAATAAATAATAATTAGGCGCTAATTAGCGGCGGCCATGTTGCCCGTCGGCAGTTGTCAGGGGTGGTAGGCCCCTGCCAGCCCCGGCAGGCACTGCCAGGGTTCGGCAAGAGAGATGCCACGAGTCGAGGCCGCCGAAGCGAGAAGGCGAAATCAAGAGCGAGGAAGAACCTGGCCAATGAAGAGAGACGCGAGTGCAGAGAGGTAGACACAGTGAGACAGAGAGAAGTAGGAGGGTAGGTGGCCGAGGAGGGCGGTTTAATCACGTCACACACCGATGTAGTACATCGGCGAACGATGCTGCTCCCAGTATGTGCGTCTCAGCCTCGTACATAGCCAGCTAGTCGCACATACCAAGCGCGGTCTCTCTGCGCGGCTGCAACCCTCTCTCCCTATCTCCCGTCCTACCTCTCGCCACACCTAACCACCGTTCCCTTGGCATGATCCACAGCGGTCCATTCCGCAGCACACACCCCTCTTTCGCCCTCTCTACCATCTTCCCTCATGCACATACACGTACACGCACTCTCCCGTTTCCTCCCTAGCCCTCCATCAGTATTTCTCTCCGATTCGCACTGTGTCTCTGTCTCTGCTTGTCCCGGACATGTTGACGATGTAGGGGCTAGCCGGTGCGGTCGTACGATAATACAACGGGCATCGGCGGGGTGAATGGCGGAGAGCGGATGGTGAGCGAACGGAATCCTGCATCCTGGATGTGGACTGGACTGGACTGGACCTAGTGCATGGTGGATGGATGGTGGATGGATGGTGGAGGCGCCCTCCGCAACCCTCCGTAACCCTCCACTGTCCCTCGGATATCCCTCGGATAGCTCTCGGATAGCCCTCGGATCGCCCGCGGGCAGCGCGATGGGTGCACGAGCCGCGCACGAGGTGGTCGATTTCACGCGGTCGATCGCTGCACCCGCAGCTCCACCCCCGCCAGCCTTCATCGCGCGCGTGCATTGCGCGCGTACATTGCGCCCTGTTGGCTCACAACCACGACTGGCCACTGCACGTCAACCCAAATGCGTACGGTCGAATCTTGGAACGAACTTGAGTGAGTTGAGTGGCGAGGACGGAGAGATTTTCAAGAGGAGAATAATTCCTATGAGTAACGGACCTTTGGTTTATGGGATGCGCTAAGGCGAAAAGAATCATCGCTTAAAGTGTGACTGACGAATCAGCCAAGAGCGTCAACACAGTCTTGAGAGGAAGCTCGTGAAAATGCGTCGCGCAATTACCCACCGTTGTCTGTGCTTAGAGAAGATAAGCTCTCTGAAGGGAAAGCGAGCCCCGGTGGAAAGGGTCTTATCTAAAATCGCAATCGCTATTTTGGTGTTATCCCGACAGTTTGCCGCCCCGTGGACAAAGTCCGGGACACAGGCAACCTTAAAGGACTCGTTAAATCAGCACGGACATTTTCGCCTTTTACCTGCAAATTTTGCGGAACTCTCGGTCGCCGAGTTTCCTCAAATATTGAAATTGGCTGCGGTGCCCGATGCGGCTCGCATTCTTTCAAGGGAAGCTTCGGGCGACTCGTGCGGAAAGACGAGGAGGCGGCATTCGTTCGACCTCGTTTGCTCGTGGTTTCTCGTTGCACCCGTAAAATAGCTTTACAACAACCGAATAACGGGCGACTCGTTCTCTAGTCTAGCATCGATCGATAAACTTTAGCTTCTGATCTTCGTCTTCGACCGATCACTTTCAGTGGAACGAACCAATAATTCTCGAGTCGTCGCGTCGTGTCGAATCACGCTACGACATCGACTACCAGTTTGTTCGGCATACAGAGACTCGCGCGATATAGATATAGACAGAAAGCCACCCACACGTTCACTCGAGCATTGTGACCCGGCGACATATCGCGTATCAATACTCGCTGCAAATGGCCGGACAAAGTATTCCCGGGAAAATCTGTCCATCAAACGTAGTTCATGGGAATATCGAGTAGTTTGCGCTCGCGAGAGCACGCGGCCAACCTTTCTCGTCACGAGGCGTGCGCGCGGCTTGCGCCACCGGCAGCAAAACTTTCTGATTACTTTGAGCGTAATCAGCCTACTTTCCCAGTTGTTTTAGCCCGCGCATATAAATATGTACACGTTACACAGAACCCTATGAATACCTAGAGCGAGCAAGCACGCGGCGGCTTCTCGCGAGTGCGAGCAGCGACTGAAAGTGGACGAAAAGCCAAGCTCCGCCGGAAGTTCATTAGGTACGTGTTAATAACGGGACAATAACGAGCTCTGTAAAACGAGGGTTGCACAGAGAGGGGAATGGAAATGGAAAAAGAAGATTGAGAAGAAACAGGTAGTGAATTCGCGTATCGCAATTTCGTCGCATTGTCATTTAGATTAGTTGGGTCTACCGACAAACAGGCGAGCCACGATCACAAAACACAAATACAGGGATGTGTACGAGGATGTGTTCGCTCGCTCGCTCGCTCGCTCGTGAGGCGCCGCTTGACATTTTAATTTCATCGCGATAATTACTTTCAAACGAATGGCTTTTTAAGTAGATTAAAATATTCGTGCGCCGCGAGCACGTCCGCATTCGTATAATTAATGCATCGCTCGGACGCAGCGTAATGGGAACGAGAGGGAAAGAGAACGAGGAGGGAGAAAGAGAGCGAAGCGGAGCAGAGGGTGGTAGTGGTACTGGTAGTGGTTGAGTGGGAGGGTGGCGGTGGTGGATCGAGCTCGACGCTTCAGTTTTGATGGTCTACCGGTTGGTGCGAGCGGCGCTAATTTTAACTCGATTTCTGCCTGGAGCCATGTATTACCGGACGGCCGCTCGCTACTGCGGAAAATGCCTGATTATCGCTGCGTTACCGAAACAACCGCGGAGCCGTGTTTTTGCGCTCTGACCCGCTCCGACCCCTGTCCCGCTTTTGCATTTCCGCGTTCGAGGCACCGGAGAATACCGCGCCGTTAATACACTCGCATTCGCTGCACCAGCTGCATTGATTGATACGCCGAACAAAAAAGCTCCACTGACGCAGTGGTCGAACCATACGTAACACACATTAGAAGATTATCAGTAAATACTTCACATAATTAAATCCCTCCCGATTAATCTCGATAATTAACGTTCCACTCGGAATTGTACATTCGAGACAAACAAGTGCATTCGATGGAAAATATGCCGATCTATTAATTGAATAATCTGACTACGATCGTCAGGATTGACAAAATAAGGCGGAGACGAAAAAAAATTCCTAGTAAAAATTGTTAGCGTAAGTCACTCCTTCGAACATCCGTTTTACTTCGACTTTCATCTAAGCGATTTATAATCCGAGTTTTTTTCCAGATTCCCAATTAAATGGGGCGTATTCAGCGAGAAATGAAGTATCGGGGGAAAAATAACGGGTTATAGCGAAAAGTTAATTGTAGCGCATTCTGTGAATTCGCAGCGGCCTTTCAGAGCAAAGTCTCCCTTTCCGCGACAGCAAATCAATCTCGCGACAAACACCATTGTGGAGCATGAAACAACGCGACACATGTGGCCTGTACGGGTACCACAGCCGTGAAATCGGCTGGGCGCGCATCGCATTCGCGATTCTTTTGCCACCACCGACGGGAAACAATCGCGACTGCGCTTAATTGAACCTGGTAATCGCAGTGCAAAAGCCTGCTCGGATTCCTTTCGCTTGATTGACCGCAATCGGAACAATGCGAACCGTGGTAAAAAGGGCCACCAAGGAAACGGGTTTGCTGACCACCTACAGACTACGGTCAAGTGGGCGTGCAGCAATGCTCCGGGTTTAGTAAACATACCTGTTTACTGGCAAATCTACCACTTGACTTATATTTCCTGTTGGCGATTCTTCGGAGACTGCGGCGAGAAACTGCAGACAGGTAAAATCTACCAGCCATTGTTCTTCTTTCCACTCCTAACTCGACCATCTTCCAGACTCCTGCAAACAAAGTTCTCCCGATTAGACTCGAGTACTGTTGCTTCAAATTTACTCGTGCAACATTAGCGAGATAACAAAGCACTTTGCCTAATTGTAGGTCGATACAAATAGTAAGTAAACATCGCCAATTTCCCATATGCATCTTGAACCGAAATCATTAAAATTTCAGTGAGCATTAGTTCGAAATTCAGGGTGGTCAGGCGCACGTATCGAAAGGATCCCTGCCCGAAGGAGAAGTTAAAGAAAGGCTCGTTGGGAAGGCGAGCGCAATTGGAGTACAACGAATTGATGCCGTCGTCCGAGGGTAGATCCACGAGTCGCGGAGAACGATGCCAGAGACGACGGTTTAAAGCCAGTTTCTCTCCCCTTGGGAAGAGGGTAGGAGGGAAGAGGTTTCGCGACAGACGGGCTGCAGCTCGTGCAAACAATGGCTCGAGTTCCTTCAGGAAGACTGGGCGTAGGTGGACGCGGATCGTCTGCAGGGACAACAGGGAAACTAGGGGGAGCATGGGAGAGAGAGAGAGAAATGGACGCGTATGCGTGAGGTGCTTATTGGTTCCGCTAGGGGCTGCTGCGCACCGGAGAAACAACCCTCTGGCCAAACACAGCAACATCAATCAGCACCAGTCACTCGAGTGTCCACCATTGGCGCCAACATTGCGATATTGCCTGCATTTACATCCGATCGGGAAAAAGCTTTCCAAGTGGAGACTCGAGGTGTCTCGTTATTGGACCGTCCTTGCAACAACCTCCCCTTACGAATATCTCGTAGAATCACATAGAACTAACTTACGGATGGAAATAACACTGGTTAACTACCAGCGATAACAATATAGTTCTTGTTCAACACTTAACCCAGTTAAGTTGCTTTTCTCTCGAATAACACAATTTTCACCGAAGCTAGCATAGAAACTAGTGGTTTTATTACTCGTAAGATCTTTAATTCTTAAACAGCCCTTCGCAAGCAACCCTCCGTTCCTCGGCTACTGGTCGATTCCTCTATTATTTGAAACAACACCGGGTGGAGGCTCGAAGGCGATAAAAAGACACGCAGCACGAAGGGTTTACCTTTGTTTCATTACCATTCGCGGAAGCGCGCAACGTAAAAAATTAAAATGCATCCCGGCAGAAGTAAAACAGTGTGGAGTGTTTGCATCAATCGCAAGATAAACGTATGCGAATCCCTCGGCTCTTGCGCGGCATTAGTGCCTATATTATTGTAAGCCGACCTTACGTAATTCGCACCCTACGTGCGCCCTTGCCATTTTGAGCACCCTCCCCACTAGGATCACGCCGATTTAATTTAATACCTAGCGCGTTCCCTTGTGTCAATGCGCCGGTCGACTGCTAATGATACAATCTACCATCTCGGGAAGAAAACGTGACCTTCTCACCCAATTCTCCCTTGCAACGATAGTTTTATGAAGAAAGCACAACTGCATTTTCACCCCTCATAAACTTAACTGTGAACCCTTATGATATAATGTGAATGATAAAAAAAGTCTGTAATATGTAGTTATTTATTGTTAAGCACAGAAGACAGTAATCCATTAAGAAGAAAGTTTGGATCAGAATCGTGGAGAATCAATCGGATTGACAACGGGTGAGTATGAGTGTAATGTTCGATAGCAGGGCCCGAAACGTGTTAATAAACAGGCGGTGCTCGTATCCCACGGGCGAAACGTAGCAATCAGCTGAGCTTTCGACCTCCTTCACTATGATGACGTAGATGAGGATGGTAGTGGTGATCCAGTGTTGTCGCAGTGACTCAGTATTTGGACAGGAACCCCGTGCTCCAGCCAATAAACGATTCAACTTTCCAGAGCGCTCTCTTGCTGGCATTATTGACGCTCCAGCCTCGACTCTTTTCTTCTCTGTCTTGTGCTACCCCTCATCCCTAGGTTTCTCTTCGTTTTAATATGTTATTTAGGAGAAATTTCCTTGGCAAACACTTTCTCAACAACTTTTGAGAATGCTAGTTATCTATCGTTTGGCCAGCAAAGGATCCCTTGGCCCATAAGAAGGGGTGGAAGTAAGAGAAGATACCAGTGATGACCTAACAGAGTGGACGACGGTACGTATTACCGTGATTCATTACAACGTAAGTAACTTTCTTGTTTGCGCACGACGAGCTAATCTATTTTCCAATAACTATTTCAGATTCTCTATCGATTAAAGTCGCCGCTCGGCGAGAGAGTTATTTGTCGAGCGTAGAATTGGAAACAGAATGACAGGACTATTTGTCTACCTCGTCTTCCGCTCTCTTTTTCTTCGCGAAGAAAGGTATACAAAGTCCGGAGGAAACGGGGAAGTTTGTCGTGTAGTTTGCCAAACATATCGAAGCGTATTGGAAGAAGACGAGATTGCTCGAAAATATGATATGGATAATTATAGGAGTAGCAGAGAGCCGGAGTGTTGCCAGTGGCATAAGTAAACGACAAAGAAAGTTTGTACAGAGGAAAAGAAAGAAAGTGAGAGAGAGAGAGAGAGAAAGGAAGAGAGCAGGGAATCAATTTGTCCGGGAAGTTATATTTCCGCGGAAAGCGCGTCGAGCGAAACAGCAAGTCCGAGTTAAAACTCCTAATCAGATAGTGAGTCGGATGGTTTTAGCATCGCGGCGTGCAAACAGCAATTCGAAGTAAAACATCAGCCGAAGAAAAAGTAGTCGATCGGCAGGCAACGCTGCGCAAATTTACCTTTCAAACTTTGCTCTCCGCTTTGCTGTTTTATACGTTTACGCGTTTTATTCCGGTGCCCTTCTATTTCCGGGCGGCGCTTCATCCTTACCCGACAAGAAGGGAAAATAATGAGGCGTTGAATCGTGTCAAATGACCAGTGAGTTAAACGATATCGAATTTCCATTACGATCGAACCTTGCAGTGTCCATCCTCACCTTATGCGAATCGAACCGATTCACTAGATTCTCGATTGTCACCGACCCTTGTCTCTACTACAAGCCGACCACTGTACCGAGCGTTTTTTACCATAGCGCCACCGATACCTCAATCCCTCAGTGCACTTGCAGTGTTGACTGTGTCGGAGTAATAGTTATAAAACGTCCGACAAAACTTTGTTCCCGTGAAAGCATATTCGATACGGCCGCTGCTCGTTTCTCTCCATATCTATACATACATACATACATACATACATGTATATGCCTATATCAAACACCATTTGCGAAACCCGTTTAGAATTCAATGGTGACCGGAATGGTTCGCGTTTGCCGAACGGTAAAGCTCACCGAACAAGGTGAAAATCGAAACCAAAGTCAAAATTAAGCAGAAGAGAAAGGAATGAGGATGAGAGAGGGATGATACCACGCGGTGGTCCAGGGAGATTTCCAAGAGGGTAACTCCTCCGGTGCCATCTTACACGTTGTCACGTTGGCAGGTATGGGTATCCATCCCATTTGCAACTAGTCGCATTATTGTTAGCCCTAGGTATGTACCATACCGCGCGGGTACACACGCGGCTTGTGTACACACGTATCTCTGGCCGAGGTAGGTACTACGTACGAAGCTACCTCATCCTCCGGGATACATGGAGCCGCACACACCTACGCGCGCGTACCCTCTCCCCCGGAAAGCCAGCGCACCCCCTGCCATCCCTGGCCACCACTCTCTCGGGCGGCGGATGCACCAGGACGGAATATAGGCTGCGCGAGGGGTGAGGTGTGGGCGACGTGTGCACGTGGCTGTGTGCGCGAGAGAGAATCGGGAGAGTGGGTGTACCAAGGGGGTGGTGTAATATAGAGAGCGGCTAAAGGCGGACGTAATTTCCTGCCCGCCTAACAACGCTGCAGACATGTTTGCGAACTCAACACACACAACCTACTTAGAGCCTACATGTGTCCCTACGACAATGCGCCAACACACGCTTAATCTATTCCCCGCAGGTATATATCTATATATATGTATGTGGAGAGAATCTACCGGTGAGAGAGGAAAAGGGAGAGGAGTCGAGGGAGAGGGAGAGAGAGAGAGAGAGAGAGAGAGAGAGAGAGAAGTAAGGGTAAGGAGCGAGAAGGAGAGTGAGCGCATTCCCGATGCGGCCTGCAAACGTCTACTCCACGGCCCGAGGCGCTTTGATCGGAATACAGAGAGGATGACCCAATCGCTGAACACCAAGGATATCCCGATATAAGCGGATGCGATAGACTCCCTGCGATCCTTTCTCGAAATTGCTACTTTTCCTATGCCGACTGAGATACCAGAGAGTATACCGATAGGCTTGCAGAATTTTCCGATTAATTAAATTTCACGAGAAACAAAGTAGAAGTTTGAACGTGTAGAGAGTGTAATTCAATACATGGTAATCTAATTTTGATTGCGAATCGCATTGTCTTTGCCGTATCGACAGGATATCCGTATCCTGTCCGAGATGAGTAAATCAAAATTCTGACGATTGACACCTAGTGTCGAGGGTTTAGATAGCGCGGTCCTAGGTCGAAATCCAGATCTCATCGTCTGTCGAGCGGCTAGGGTAAACATCCTTCCATACAGAGCCCGCTGTCTTTTTATTGAGTGCGGGTTTCTCGATAGCCAGTGAATGGTAGTGAATCAGCGAGTATATCTCGCTCGCTTGCTCGCTCGCGCACGCTCGCGCACGCTTTCGCCCGTCCAAACATTTCGGACAGCCTAAGGAAACACATTTGCCTGCGGGCAAACACACCGCGGCGAGCCGAGCGAGCCGAGCCGAGGCAGCCTGGCTGAACCAAGTCGCCGCGAGTTACGGGCTAGTAGAAGCGAGTTACGAGGAGCGAGTGAGGAGAGAAGTCCAGGGACGCGACGAGAGGCGGACGTGACAGAGAGAGAGCGAGAGGAAGCGTCTTGGAGCAGCCTCGAGGCAAAGTGGAACGCAGAATGTGTCTGGGACTGTTTGCACTGCAGGACAATATTCCGAGTCTTTTGAAGGACGAGCCGAGAAGAGCCGTGTTATTTCGTCTCTCTTGCCTATGCCGCACGCCGCTCTTCTCTTCCTCGCCACCTTTATGGCCTCTTTCCGACACGCTCGCTTTCCCTCTTTTATCTCCCTCTATTTTCGTTTCTACGAGGCTTCCTCCGACTATTTCAACTCTTCGTCTTCTATACCATTCCATACGATCTCTTATGTTTTATCGATTCGACGTTCGCTTCCATCTCTCCGCCCATCGGGGCAGCACTATCCTCCCTTTGCAAATTGGATAATTTTCGAAAGCAATGCTAGAATCCCGAAAGTACCACGGTTCGTTCGATTGGTAAGATAAGGTATTCGTATTCCCCCAAAAAAGCAACAAGACCGAGAACCCTATTTGTTGACGCCATGAGCAGTAGTTCTAGCCCTTGCCAGAGGATGCTTGGCTATAGTAGTGATGAGATACTGACCCAGAGAGCTAGAGTACACAATCGGTGATATCCGCGTGTTTTTTCTGACGCCCCCCAAAAAATCAAAACGGACGTTGTTTGAGATTGGTTTCTTCGCAAGCACCGTATGACTCGCTGACACTGGCCTCGAAGGAGGAGGTCGATAAATCGTAGTTGTGGCTCCGATGAATATTTGCGGGTATGAATAATATATTTTACAAGCTACACGAACCTCTGCCGGGTAAAGAGACAGTCGAGGGCGCGGTGATGGCAATGAGAAACGCGCATTATTGTAGTTACGTGTATGCATGTAAGTACGTATATACACATGTGGCGGTATTATAAGGCTCCGTTAAAGGCGTGATCCGGAAGACAAACAAATGGTCCTGCAGCTAGCTAACCCCCCTGCCTCCGTTCCCGCCGCTCGCGGCCCTATTTCTATTGAAAATTCAGCACGCACGAAAGCTCCGCGGCGTGCTTCGACCCTTTCATCTGGCTGGTGTCGTCGCCCTATAGGCCGCTCTCGATCAACCATCGAATCTTCCTCGGCTCTTTTCTTCCCGCGGGCCCCTTTCCATCATCCCTCGCATCCCTCGTTGATGGAAGGCCCACTTGCCTCGGGTTATGAGATTTTATGAGAGCGAAAGCGGTTTACGCGCGTAGGACTTCTTTCGACCGTCCTTCAAACCGAGGAGGATTCCCTTCGCGAATCAATTCTCTTCTATCGAAACTGTTTTGACCGTTGCCAATAAAACAGCTGTCTAAAAAATAGTCGAATCGTTCCTTTCACTAGAAAATTGCACGTGTAATGCGAGACTCTGTAGAATTGAATTTTTCGAGGTGGTATGCGAGTGCAATCAAATTTGTGTGCCAAGGCCAAATTGCGCACAATGAGGAGGCTTTGAGCTGAGGCAAGCGGCAATTCCAGTGGTTACAAGATAGTTCTCAAACAAATAGGAAGAAGGATTCAAAGGCAAAGTAGCTCGAACACTCAAATGCTTCTGATAAAATACCGAATCTTTCTCTCGGGCGTTCTTTGACTTTAATTTTTCGGATGCCCTTTCTCGCGGACTCCTCTCCGGGATTACATCATATGTTAGGTGTGTAAACTCCTTTCTGGATCTTAAGCGCCGGACTGTTTGCCGAAAAGGAGTCGATTTCCCGGTTTCAGGGGTGGAATTCTCAATTTTTCAGAGAATCAAGTCCAAACATTAGCACGGTACACAATACCAGATCTCAAATTATCATAAGGAAAGAATTGGGAAAATAGAAGGAAACGATCCGCCTTGAGCACTCTGGAACCTTCAGAAAAACCTACCGTGAACGGTGAGACTACCAACCGATCACAAACAGTGCGATTGACTCTAGATCACCACTGAGGATCATCGTTTGAATCATCGGAACTGGATTCGGATCGCGTTTGTCCCGCTATGGTCGCCACATGCAAACAAGACCGCGCGAGTACCCCGAGTGGCAGTGCAGACGTCAAATACGACGAGACACCAGAGACAGAGAGACTACTGGTGGAAAGTTAAGATCGCGAAACAGGCGTGGAAGGTGGAATAGAATAAGTCAAGGAATTCTTTTTTCTCGTTAAATCCGAGTCAGTGCTCTTTCGTTACCACGAGACGTCCGCCAGGTCGTAGATGGCTCCTCCTCATCCTCTCGTGGATGTTATGTGGGTCGTTCCATCTCATCTCGCTCTCCCTTAGCCTCTCTTCGCTCCCTTCGCCACGGCTTTCCCTTCTCTCGCCTCTACCGCGCCGCGCCGCGCTGGGTCTGTGTTCGAGTCTCTGTTCCGTTCAGCTTGGTTCTGCTCCGCTCGGTTCCGTTTCGTTGCAGGCTGGCTTGCGAGCCCAACTTGCGTCAATATTTGACTCAAACACGTTAAAACAATACCCAGGCCCCGGAGAGTAGAGAGTCGTTTCAACGTGCTTCCCAGAATTTTATCTCGCGTCAGAAAACGCCTAACGACTTCCCGCCGCCGCGGAGAAATTCGGCCTTCTGCCGGAGGAGCGTTTGCGAAGACCCGGAGCTACGACCATGCCAATGAGGAGATCGTACAAACTCACCCCTCTCTTCTCTTTCGTTCTTTTACTTTGCTTTTTCCTTCTCCCTGGCGCCGTCCTCCTTCGCCTTAACCTTATCCTGCTACGTACACCCTTCCAGCTACTCTTCGCTCTCTCATCTTCTCCTGCCCCCCGATTTCACCCTCCATCCCCTCGCTCACTCTCTCTCTCTCTCTTTTGCCCCTCCTTTCATTTCGTATTTATCTTTTCGTTTTATTGCCCTCGACAAAATGGCACGCGCGCCTCATTGTCGAAGGCTCCCGGCGTCGGGGCTTTACGGTATGTTTTAAGTGCCCTTTAAGGTGTAAATAAAAGCTGTGCCTCAATGACTGCCGGTGTCCTTGCCGTAGGCTCCGCTCTCCTGCAGATTGATTTTGTTTGCAACCTGCCGAATCTTGCGCTTCTAACAAGGCGAATCTTGTATTAATTCCAAGAGGGAAGAGTGTCCATTTTCCATCGATGACGATACACGCGAAGGATACAGGGAGAGCGAGTGTTTGAAAGTTTCGAAATTCTATAATCGATGAGATGCTTTTGGATGGTACTCGAACAAGAGGCTGGCTCTGGCTGGTCGTAAGAAAACGACAGCGAGGGTCACAATCGACAGTGGACTATTGTCACGGATCCAGCAAAAGATCGACCGGCAATGAACGGCACCGGTCACTGGTCATTCTCCAGGGGTATTTCTTGGCTATTGCATGGCATTTAGGCAGAGTTTACCGGAGCGTTTCACCGGCTGAATGGCCGTGTAACGCATTGCAAACATTTTACCGTTGGCGGCACGTAGCAAACAGGGATAGAGGGGGACAATTCTGACTGGTAGGACATTGTGCCTAATGTTTGGACATGTGTTCCGCTTCGGTCACGCCTTTTGTTATCATATTCTATGCATGTTTGTCCGCTTAAAATGTTGTTTTAGTGCTCGCGCCACGGTGCGCGCAGTCATCCGTCGCCCTTTACGGCGAACTCTGACACGCGTACTCTCAATTCATGTCCATTCCATTCCTTCGCGATCTTACTCTCGCCTATTATGCATCCGACTCGCTCCTTACCGACCTTTACCACTGCGAGTAGTATTTTGTGAATGGACTTTCTTGCATTCTGCATGGATGTCTACTACCGTCCACTGGCAACAGAGTCGACTAGATTTGTCAACCCCCGATCGAAGAGATCTTTACGATGCAATTAACGTATCGACTTTCGCCAGTGATCGATATTCAAAGTATCCAAAAGTATTCGAAGCAGTTATCGAGCTCTTACTCGGTCCTGCAAATATTTGAAAGCCAGTTTCGTGACAGCTTGAGTTATGCGACATTTCAACACGCGTGTCTATATCTATACGTGTATATGTATATATGCAATTTGGCAAAGCCCTTCGCTGGAAACATGTACGGGTGCACTTAATCAGCCATTAAACTCCATTTCGATGCAGTAATAGGAATGAGATTTTCGCGAATGTCCCTCTATTTTCCATTAGCACTATTGGCCTGGGTCAACGAAGATGATGTAGACCATTTGTCAGCAGAGCGATCCCCGCAAGTTCCACGCCCCGGCAATATAGGAAGGACATTGTACCGGCAATCGGAGGCAGGCAACGACGACCTGCATTGAGCACAGTTTCCTGGGGGCGGAAGGGGCGTTGCGCCAGTATTCATGCGCCGCCAGAGAAATAGACAACCCGGGCAAATTGGCCGGGAAGGGCTCTACAGGTCTATTTATTCCCATATAATCGTACATTTCTCACGTTCCAATGCATCGATCACACGGTCATCCACGAGTATTTTCGAAGCAAGATTAGCGAAGAATTCGAGGAACGAAGCAAAGTAGAAAATATCCAACGAACTGATCTATAGAGAGAGAATCTACGGTAGCTGAAACTCAAACTTACTTGTTACTTATGAACCTAAGACGATCTAACGAGGAGAGTTAATAGACTACTAGTCGAGCGAGAGAAACTCGTGGCTCGCATAATTGGCTTTCAATGAACGCCTAATAGGAGAGAATTTTCCGAATCGCGTTGCAAGAAAGCGCCGGTCGTCGACAGAGCTGACTAGGGCAGATTGTCGAAACTCGTCGTCGAGATTCAATGGGAAAGGGGGCAGTGGTGTCCAGAGCAGCGAATGTCCGGCCGAATTGAAGAGGCAACGATGGGCCAGGAACGGAAACCGTAATGGTTAAAGAGCGGACAAAAGTCAAAATGTTCGGATCCACGGTAGGTATTGTCATTCGTCGAATCGCCGTGAAATTCGTGTTGTGCCTTTTTCGTGAATTTCTTTTGACGCTCGCTTTCAATGGGTCGCTTGCACTGTGCGCGGCTTCCTTGCTCAGGTCATGCCACGGCTCAGAACCAAAGTGCCCTTTGATCGGAGGGCGGAGTGTGTTGCGTCGTTTTTCTGCCTGAATCAATGATCGATTGTGAGAAACCGCGCGGACACGAACCTGTCGAGAATCGAAAATCGAAAGTCTCCGTGGACCGCTTCTACATTGGGATAAGAATCAGTCCGATTCTACGCTTATTCTTCTCGCTCGACTATTTCCGGTTGTGACTACAGGTTCTGCGGAGTCAGCGGTGTTGACACTCGCAGAATTAGCTCTTAATGGGCTCCGAAATTTCCGGATACACGCGGATGACGATGTCGAATTCCTTTTACCGTCATCTGCCAGGATCGTGTTAACGAAACCAATGTCAAGACACAAGGATTGGTGTCAAGCCGGCTAACTCTCGTATCTACAGGGTAAGAAAACGAGTCTGGAAGCATCGAAGAGACGATGTCGATTTGATAGATGGGGCCGATCGTAAGTGCCGCTGGAGAAACCAGAAACCTCGACCTCTAATCCTATCGTGAAAGGTATCTCGGCCTTAAGTTCGTTTGTACGTTTACGTGTATCGGCTCATTGGTACGTTTCACCCTAAAGTTTTCGGGCGAGCCGAAAGGGAAGCCGAGGGCAGGAAAGGGGCTCCTCTGGCTGCTGGCTCGAGGCATGGATTGGATTGGATCGGCTTAGTGCTGATTTAAGCCAATCAGCAAACAGCCAGCCACCAGTCCCGGACCTCAACATTGATCTCGTTAGCTCTTTACAAGTTCAATGTTGCGTTCCGCGCATCGACGGAGCCCCGACATTCAATTCGCGCACTTTACCGGTTCCTTGGCCCTTCCATCGCTTACCGTTCCCTTCGAGCATGTGTGTTTCAAAAATTGAAAATGCTAAGGATCTCAATGATCGTCGCATTTGAAGCTAATTGTAAGCTTTCAATTTTGCAGGTAAGTTGCGATAAAAGAGCAGCGAGCTTCTACTGAGTAGGTCGAATAAAGACGAGGATCTTTGGTTACAAGAAAGAAAGGTACCTCGCGGATAGAGCTTGAGTAAAAACCGAGTGTTTCGCGATCGAAGCGTAGCGCGCGGGCGCGCGACACAGATAGTCAAGTAGCCGCGAGCAATCGTGCGATTCGAGGGAATCCCAGGGCGCGACATAACGATATGACTAAACACACTTGCACACATCGTACGCCTAGTTGAGAGAGGCCCGCAGAGCGAGCTGGATGTTAGTATTTTAAGCCTATTTAAGTGTGTTTGTCGTATAATATTGACATCGCGCACACAGGTAAAGATAGCACGCGCACACCCTTATACGCGTGTACACATACACACGCATGACCTCTGCACCGTCTCCCTCGTGCACACCGTCACCACTATCCGACTCTCCTTCTTCTCCGGGGATCTCTTTTCACCTCGCATTCTCTCGTCGCCGCCACCACCACCCTGTCCCGCTTTATTTCACCCTTAATCTCGCGCGCAACGCGCGGACCTTCTTTCTCTCCGGAGCCCGAGCGCCACACCGAGTAGCATGGCTATGCGAAAGAAGAGACACGCATAAATGAGAGAGGAGCGAGTGAATCAAATCGTGGTGTGTGCTTGGCAAACGACACCCTTCGGCCCGACTATCCAACCTGATTTTATGACACAACTTTTGCGAAGGACTTCCTTAAATACTTCCTCGAACGAGAAGACAACCACACCAGGGAAGATCAACAATTCCAAGGTATACACTCAATAACAGAGTAAACAAATATGAAGAAATATCATGTCACGGATCTTCCGGTTGATTGTCGATTGTAATATTTCTGAAAAGTCTAGAATAACGAATCCAGTGGCTTAGTTTTAGGAAGAATCCTGTAACCAGTGACCATCTTTCGAACGGTGGTTCGATCAATTGCAAACGTAAATCGCGTAACCTGTGCATTTTAATCTGTAGCGGGCGACGAGAGAGAGAGAGAGAGAGAGAACGAGGGATGAAAAGCAGGATGGGATGCAGGATGGGATGCAGGACGGGGGTAGGAACAGCAGCCGCGCGCTTGCAAACGGTAGCCAAAAGGCTGTCAGCGACACCAGTAATCTCCTGGTAATCGTGACAAATTACGGGTAAAGTTATGGGCCAGGCAGTGTGTGCCCTTAGCGGGCGCGCGACGCGCAGCGCTCCGGGTCCCCAGGATGAATGGGAAACACCAAGTGCCAGGTGGGGCGTGCCCGCCCCATACTGCGAGCCAAACAATTATCTAACACCATGGAACACACCATGGGACAGACCGCCGGCGCACCAGGGTTTCCGGGGTCTTCCCATCTCACCACCTATCATCCTATCCTATTCTGGCATCTCTATGGCTTCTAGAGTCGACCGTCGATTAACGCGAATTATCCTCGCACGATCAACTGATTTCCCATCTTCTTACACCGCATTCCCTTGATTATTCTCCACATGAACTGGAAACCGAGCCTGCAAACCCTGAAGGTTTGCTCAGTATCTGTTTGCCGTGGCGGTCTCTGCCGGGACCCTCTTGATGACATAAATATTGGGTGCTCGTGATTGCCACCGCCGTCCATGCAAATCCTCTTCTCGCTCATTTAAATGACTTTCTCGATGGCTCGGAAGAAACCACTTGCGAAAGGTGCGAAAGTTGGATAAGTAGGTAAATGGAAAAATTTCAAAGAGACTATGTATCGTGGAGACGGAATTGTGCATTAGTAGGGTGCAGTGCAAAATAGTATTTGGGAAGCATTCTGACCCGGTTTCTCATTCGAGGAGGCAGTTATGCACGAGGATGAGAGTGATGGTTAGGAACTACTGTGTCACTGCGATGTTTAGGTAAGATATTTGGCCTCGCAAATATTTGGAGATTGTCTACAGCCTCTAACCACTCCACGCCACACCATCAACTCTTACATTTAATTAATGACGTATATATAGACTGCGTCTGGATCGTCGATTCACCCTAACGGAATCATTTGCATTCTTCGATTCTCCGCGGATCAGCTTTCGTCCGATGCGCGGAACTCGAGAGCAAGCTGAATTACGGGCAATTGGCGACGCGAATTCACTCGAGACTTCTCGAAGCGACTGTTTATGTTGTATCCGGCCATTATTTTTTCTGAAATCCAAACCCCGACGCTCGACTGTCCCATTAATTACGCTCGCGGTAAACATTTGTTCCAGGCAAGTCATCGCGGAAGGAGAATAACGACGGTGGAGGTAAACAAATAGATAGAATAAATAAAAAATCCCAGGTTACAGCGGTAAGTTGCCGGTGTATAAATTCTCGGGGAGTAACGACAGAAAAAATAACAAGTTTCTCTATAAATTCGCATTCGCGCAGTGCCGTCGCGCAAAACCCCCTGTGTAACGTCGGGGGTTGTTTTAAAGGCTGAATGGATCGCCAGTACATTGTAGCAGCCGGTTTGCCATAAGTGCCAGAAATAAATGGTGGGGAAATATACAATGGGTCTACGTTGCGGAGTGACCGATGAACCTAAGTGCCGTGAAAGCGTTTTGCGTTATTTCGTGTGAACCACCAGGAGAACCACGTGTGGTCGTAAACCACAAACCACTCGCCCTTATGATCCACAGGACATTCGTGGTCCTCGCAAGAAACCGCAACTCCTTTTCTATCGTGTATACCCAACGATTATTCGACTCCGTTCACCGCAATGTATCCCGCATGTCACGTTCGTTGCAAAATAATCGCCGGCCAGGCGATTCTCATAAAATTCAGCTCAATTAAATTCCAATTAAGCGTACTACCATAACACACTCGGAAAATTACCACGGGAAAATTACCCGAAAAAGGTTGGCAGATCCGGAAAAACGGTGGTTCGACACGGCCGTTGTAATATTTCGCGCACGAAACAGCAAATTGACTCGAATTCAAAAATGGTAATACAGCCACGGGGGCAAATATATGTATCGTGGTAGGCAAGCATAGTACATATTCGGAAATGAACTTCCGCGTTGCTGAAATAATTACATCGGCCGAGCCAAAAAACGATTCGACCAAGTGGAAATCAAAAGAGGACGCGTGTACACAGTTTGCTCGAAAACAGCAGCATCAGGAGAGTGGTTGCTTGCTAGGTAGCTACCTAACTTGCTTGCTTGCTTGCTTGCTTGCTTGCTTCGGTATAAATTGAATGAATTTTACTAGTTACTCATGGCCCGCTATTCTCGTTTGATTAGCAGTTCTACCAAAACATCCAAACTTGAGTGCAACACTCGAGCCCCAAAAACCAGCCCTTCCAATAGTTGTCCATTCCATCTTCCCCCACTGCTCGGTAACGGATCCAAGGCAAAAGTTCCATTATCCACCGCAAACCAGTTGCGGGTTCTGCAATACCACCGGCAGAGTATTTCTTAATTAGAAAAACAAGGGTGGTGGCCGCGAGAGTCGGAGCAGCGTCGGAGGGCGGGAAGAGCGAAGGAGAAAAAAGGATAGAAGAAGGAAAGAGCGAGACGGAAAGCGAGAGGGTTGACGAGAGATCGAGGGAAAGCGACGGGTCGCAGGGAATCGCAAACAGGATAGCAAGCGAAGGTAAATGCGACACTTTGATCAGGGTTCAAAGCGGAAGTGGCGCGGGCACAAGTGCAGGAGGCTCGTCGTCGGAAGGCCATGTGCAGGGGTCACGCGTACCCGCGGATACGCGTGGCTCACCCGCTATCTGCCCGCTTATAATGTATGGCCTAGTCAGGTTCGGCATGGTCCACTAGGGGCTTTGGTTGACAAATCATTAACTATGCATCGAGCCGGCCTGCAAATACTCGTTACTAGTGCTTCTCCGTACTGGCCCACCCTCGGCCTCCAACCTCACCCGCTTTAGTCCACCCCCGCGGTACCTCGCATACCGCCACCCTCCAACCTCCTCTTTCTCCTCCACTCTTCCTCTTCCTCCTCCTGTTTCAACCGCTTGCCTCACCCCGCCGCCGCATCTCGTGACCTATCTTTTTACCGTTGCTTCTTTTTTCTGCTCTGATTCCCGCTCATTTCGGGATGATTGCACGAATTAATGTCCGAGCGCAATGCCGAGGGATGAACGAGGCGAGTAGGCGCTCTCTATCGTAGCGAAGTTCAAACGAACGATTCGAGCGGAATCCTGTATTTCAACCGATTTCACGCTTTATAATGCATTGTATATCTGCTGGAGCGACAAGCGTGTATCGGACTGAACGCCAACAAATCCAACGTGTACCGCGAACCATGCGAGTAGAAAAGCTCGAAATCGCTGACGCTGTGCTCGTGGTCGAGATTAATCGCGTCTGCAAGTTTCGCAACACGCCACAAACCAACCCTTCCGGTCGTTAATTATTGCCTGCAATTTATCGGCTCTAATACAGTCGCGAATGGAATCCTCTCGAAACCAGGTTCCAAATAGGACAGTCGGAATAAATCTTCTGGTATCTTAGTATCGAGATTGTAATTACTGTTTGGAAAAAGTGTAGTAAGGAGACAGATGTGGTGATGCGGTTCGAGGTCGCTTGTACGTACACCGGAATCCGTTGTCCGTTAGGTGGTGCGCAAGAAGATCTTTCTCAGAGGCCGAAGTGGAAAGTATTGAGTATGGTAGGATAGGGAAGCAACGAGCAGGACAGGGTGGAGAACCGAAGGGAAAAAACAGTCGAGCGAAGAAAAGCAGGCAAGTGGATTCGAGCGAGCGCGCTCGAGCGGGCGAACGGTAGGAAAAAGAGGGTAAAAAAGGAAAGATGGGCAGAGCAGGGAAGTTTATCCCGGAGAGTGGTTACGGGAAAAGCGAGAGCTGGAGGGCCAGGTAGGACGGGGAGAGAAGCGGGTAAGCGTAAGGAAGGGTAAGGAAGGGTAAGGGCAGTGAAGAGAGTAGGGGCTAAAAAGAGGAGGACGAGCAGTGCGGAGATGGAGGTTAGGCAGGCAGCAACGCTGGCGAGAGGGCTGAAGGGACGCGGCCGAAGAACCTCGGAGGGTGAGCGAATTCGCAGCATTAAACATGGTGGACTCGCGCATTGGTTGCGCAGTAGCTGGGCGTTACGGGCCGCACCATCGACCAGCGGACTGTACGCGCTACTGTATACCAACCATCCTGCGGCATGTTCCCTCCCTCTCAACTCTCCTCTCCCACTCTCTCCTTCCCCGATATCTTTCTCTCTCTCTCACTCACTCTCTCTCTCTGTACCTATCTACTACCCCTATCTCTCTTATCCTCTCTCGCGACCCAAACCCCCCCGGTCCGCAACTCCTTCGCTCTCTTATTTCTCGATTTTCGTCCGGTGTGCTCTCAGAGATTTCGCCTTTCTTACGTTCGCTGAAATCAACCCCGGCGAGCGATGTCACTACGTAGATTTTAGGATTTTCCCACCGAGACCGTTTGCACCCCGGGGGTCGGTTCGCCGTGCTTGGCGCGAAGCCACGTATATTGGGCCACGCGTATTCCGCCAAGTAATTATGGGGCATCACGCGCGAATTGCATGTGCCGCGCATACGTAATTGTATAGTAGGTAAGGGAAGTTTTCGAAGCTCCGGGGGCGGGTGTGTTTAAGCCCATAAAGGACGCTTGCGGTACCCGTATATCTTCCCTAAAGGTGCCACCGTTGCCGACCACAACTCGTAACCATACATTTTCCGACCCGACCGGTTTGCTTCACTATCTTCCCAGTTGAACTACTTATAAGTGCTTACAGCTGCTTTACCCTTCCCACCTTACGTCCCCGTGATTTACACATTCCTCGACACGAACTCATAGATATCCCTATATTCGCACGCGATTCTTTCTACTCTGGTGCACTTGGCACATCGAACGGTCTATCAGATCCTCCCGGTAACCAGTCTTTAACCTTTCCGCGGCTTTCCGAGGATCGGAATCACGCATCGTTGGCAAACTGGAAAACAAGCAGAAAGTACGCTATCACGCTTGTGATCAAAGTTCCGATCGAAAACTCCCGAGCTGGCTTTCGCACAGCGTCACAAGTTACCGAGGGAGAGAAAGAGGGAGCAGTGAGTGTGTACCGAATAAACAGATCAGGAGGGGCAGCATCAGGTGCGAGGACTAGGTCAAACGATTAATTTCTTATTCCGGTTAGAACAGAAATATATTAGGGTGCTCGATGAAATTCCGAAGAAAGTCGAAAATCCACAGTGAGATTTTCTTGAGGAGCGAGGAATACTCGAGGGACTGAAAGAAGCTGGATACCACGGGCCTGAGTAGTAGATAGGTGGGTGAATGGGCGACGGGAGGCGAAAGCTACTGTAGCGGGGGTCGGTTAGAAGGGAGGATGCGCGAGTATAATAAAGAGTAAACATACCCCCCCTCCCATCCCGCCACGAAAGGTCCTTTGCGATTTCGTGAGATTTTCAGTTAATTTTCTGGTTCCTCTTATGGACCACTCCATCAAGCATACCCCTTCCAAGCTTTCTGGGCTATCTCTCGTCCACCATTCGGATTCTCGGCCGAGCCCTTCCCTTTTCGTAAGAGTTTTCAACCCTTCCAACGAGGCAGCCTGGTATAATATTCAATTACATAGCTGCAAGTAAAGTCAAACAAACCCACGGGCCTGCAAATCTCTCCTTTACTCTCTCTCTCTCTCTCTCTCTATATATATATATATATATATATATATATATCACCCTCTCTTTCTCTTCCTCTTACTCTCTCCGCGCTCCTTTCGACTTGGAGTTCCAGCCCTCGTACCTCTTCCGGGGTTGGTCGAGACTTCGACGGGCGGTGGGTGGGTGTATACACCCGGGCAACGTGTATATACGTTGCGTTACTCCACGTTACTTTAGCGTACCGTTCGTGCAGTTTGCAGAGACGCCTAGCCATGGTAACGAAGAGAGTGCAAATTCTTGTTTGGAAAAGACGAGACTATACCCTCCGCGCTATTCACCCTTCCAAGCCGACCCAAAAGAAGTACGATGCCTCGTACATACGTTTTATGAATTTAACCCCGTGCTAACTGTTTCGAAGAGACCCCTGGAAAACGTACCCCCCAACATGAGATGGACTCTTTTACTCGACGTTACTCGAAATTAATTTCTTGACACTATTGTACTTTATGCTTTCAATGCGAAATTAGAATTTGTTGTTGGAAATATTTTCTGATATTTCACGAGTATTGTGCTAAGGTGAGTGGATAAGACGGTAGTGGGGTGTTTTCGTTGGGGATAAGAAACTTTTAAATATGTACAATTGATTTTTAGAATGTAATTTCCGTTTGAGGAATGGTTCGGATTGACGAGAGGGATAGACAAAGGGTGGTGGATCTAGATAAGGGAAAGATTCATTACGAGCCACTTCCAAATTGATCCTAGTAATAAGGAAGCTTCCCGACAGGTGTGAGTGTTACACCTTTAAGGAAGGCTTACACCTAGGAAGTTTTACATCTTGTATTGATCATGCTATTACTAGATGCCCATAAAGTGACTACACTGGCGCCATCTCTAGAGCTTTTCCAGAATGAACGCAACCCCAAAAGCTGCAGGACGAACCACCCCAAATTCGCGAGTTTTCTTTCGAGATTCTCTAATATCCTCTACCTACCGTAGTAAATAGTCTTAGGCTTACAACATTTTTTGCATGAATATTTATTCTATCACCTAGATGCTGAAGTCTGTCAGAAAGATGACCCTGATAATTAGGTGAAATCTAAGAATATTCTTTCAAAGTATAATACGATGAAGATGCATAATTATTGTTTTAGCGTTTCCAGTCTAATATAATAAAAGGCTCATTAAAACGTCACTATCGCAGGAAGGCACGTACTTTGTTCGGAGGGAGTGCTCGCGCTATAGTTTATGAGAATTATCGACGATGATGCGCGCACAATATGTACGAGGAAGTCGGCCGGAAAGCACGGCATAATGGGCCACGTTTGCCCGTGGGTAAACCCCTAGGATTGACGGTGGCAAGCGTGCCCCCCCCCTCAACGTACAACTGACGAGTCGGCCGAATTAAATATGAATAGAGCCGGTGCTTGCGAGGGCCCCCGCGCAACCGATTCTCATGCTTCGTCCACTTTGCGGAACAAATTACATTGCACTTGCACCGGCCGCAGCTAATTCAACAGCCGCCAGCCGAGAATCAGGAAATCGAGTCCCGTCAATCACGGATGAGTTACACGGATGCCCTTTTGACTTTCTCTTCCCAGGGACTGATGAAACTCCGGTAAAATTGCTCGCGCGAATTGGAACACTGACGGGTATTAATTCGCCGGGTATTATAATGAAATCGGATTTCATACGTTCAGCCTTGAAAATGGAAGACATTATTAAGTTTACACGGTGAACGTGGTTTTATCTCTCAAATCGCAGTTCAATTTTGTTCAGGCAGCGCGCCACTCGCATTGGTTCGGCGTGGTAACGATTTTCGGTTTTTCCCGGCAAGCTACCCAACGCGCACCTATACCCGTTGGTTTTTCGATTGCAGTGCGCTCGCGCGCTTGCCTACCCGTTGATGTAATATCATCGAGAGCGCGAATTATTAACAAAGAGCGAGCTCGAGGTATCATCGTGTTCATTCGCGGCACAGAGAAATTAATGCACAAAGAAGAGCCTTGCCAGTGGTGTATATCAAATAGCTATTACAGGGATACATAAATTTTTCTAATGGAATTCCCTCGCGCGATCTGCAATATTTGCAGAGCGGAAAATACTCTGGATGTTCCGCCAATAAAAATATGTTTCGCTAAGTGGGCTGGCCGAGGCCAATTTAAACGAAATCGAATTAAACCCATGGAAATGAGCGAATTACCCAACATTTTTCTCATGCCACTCGCTCGAGTAGTTAGTTATTCAATTATGGTCGAAAACCGAAAATTAGATTGGAATGGTCGATTAGCTGGCTCAAGATTAGCGCGCACGTTCGGAATAAAGGTTGCGCTTCCTCGCCGTCTATCCTTCCTTCCTTCCTTCCTTCTTTGGTACCCTTAGCAGAGAGGAGCCCCTGGTATCCTCCCTCTGTAATGGGTAACTCGAGGCAGGCCGCTCTCTCAGCGAGCCCAGCTCGCCACGCTTAATTCCAGCTAATTAATAAACTTTTACCATCTCCGTGTTTGTACCCATTCCCGGTAGCCTTCGAGCCCTCTTCCACGAAGCGTTCGAATTCATCTCCTAACCAGTTCGTCTCAAAGGGTTGCTTTACTGTTCGTTCACCGACAGCTCCTCTTTCTATCGGACCGGCCCCCTTTCGACCCCCCCTCACTCTTCTCCAAAACGCTCTACCTTAACTTTACCCTTCCGAAAGCGAGTTTAACCAGCTTCAAAGACAGCGCACAATCATCCACCTTCAAAGTCCGGATATTCCTCTCCCATCTTCCAGCCTCTTCCTCCGGCTTGGCGATTCCCTCATCCCGCCATTATCGCAGATCCAGACGATTTTTCTCTCCCGGTCAACCCCCTGATTTTTGCCCTCCTGATGCTCGACCGCCCTCGCGCGCAGCCCCGTTCGTTCCAGCAGGTGTACGTGTGTGTTACTAACGCAAACTGCGAACTATCTTTCGTGTTTGCCTGGTGATGCCGCTCGGATTCTGATGAGTTACACGCGCGTGTAATTGCGATTCAAAGTCAATCGCTCGCTCCGTCGTGTTTGTCGGAGCCACGGACCGGAAGCGGTCGACGTTATTCTCTCGTTCTAATAAGGTAATCAGTTATTTGTTGGCGCCGCTGCTAGTGGTGTTGCTACCGTAAAAACCGAATGCAGGCATTATTTATCGGCCGCTTCCGCGTTCCTCTTTATTGGGACGCGTTATTGCCTTTTTGTGTTTCGCCAACTGGTTCCACCGGAGTACGATCGCGCTCATTTAATAGCGTCAGCCTTGTCGAAAGCAGTCGCGACCGTGGCCAAAACATTTTAATTAATTATGCCTCGTGCACTGCTCGAACGAAAATCGCATTGCCACGGCAAAACCTCGACAATTACTGGTTTAATGCGCCCCCCTATTCCCGATGATATTTGAGATCAACGCGAAAACGTAATTCGAACGAGTTTCCTGGCACAATCGACATTCTCAAACTCGGAAAAGTCCAGAGGGAAAACCAATTCAAAACGAATTTACGAAACAGTATGTTTCCATAACAATTTCTTTTCATTCGCGGATAGAAAATCGAGTTGTAAGTAAGTAAAATTATAGCTTTTACGTGGAAAGAAGAGATTCAGATTGGCGAAACTCGCATTTTCCATCAATTTTTCCTTGAGACCTAAGGGTACCTGGATTCCGGGACAGTAAGCAGAGCAAATTTTCAAGCTTCATCGGCAGGTCGGTCGAGGTAGAGCAGAGCCATAAAGACGCGCACGCGGCGTAATTTGTAGCGGGTGAGTGCACTTGCCAGTGTGTAAATCACGTCTCTGAAGTCAGGTTTATTAGCGACGCGGCGACTGGCGATGTTTGCTCGGCAATAGAACGAGCCGTGGAAAGAAGGGGCGGAGACGGAGACACGCGGGGATGGCTCAACAGACGCCGCGGGAAGCACCGTACACCGTGCCGGCTCAAACTTCTTCCTTCAAAATGCTCTGCGACGCTATAGCGTTCCAAGTGAACACGAGCGTACACCGCCCTCCAATAATTCTCGCATTGTGTGTGTCGCTTCGAATTATGCCCCAATAAAACGAGTGCAGACCCGCAGGATTGTATATATCTGATGCCAGAACCTGTTTTCTCAATTACGTCGTTGGTCAACACAGGTTCCTTTTACACCTCGCCGAAAGCAAGAAATCTCGTTTAACCACGTTTACTACAATTTTCAAAGGACTCCAAAATTCTGTCGAACCATTATTTTAAGCAGATGATATACACTATTTTTTTTCATCCAACCCACTAATTTATAATCTGTCTAACTCTCATCGTTAGGAGGATTTTTAAGTAGAATAGGTATGTCTGCCAATACTTTGCTAGTTTTCGAGGGTCTCATTAATTATTCGATCATCGCAGTCGTTACCCGTCGCCCGAGGTTCTCGTTGATCCGCCGCGACGTTTCCGGTCACGTGGCGATTTCAGAAAAAAAAAGAGGGTCAAGCAGAGAGGCTCGGCCTCGTTTATGGGGCCGTGAGGTGGCCGCGTGCGACGCCCTGTAATTATGCCTCACCTTACGTTACGCGTTACTTGCACTAGGTACTACGCGCAAACACGTCCTCTCCCTGCCGGTAACATTAATTAGAGCTCACGCGGACAATTTATTTGGTTCCTCGTGTTTCCCGCAAGCGACTCGCGACGGAATCTTTCGCGTTTCCCACGAAAGGGGCGAGCGCGTCCCACCGCCGCTTGATTTACCCTGCTCAAATATTAGACTGCTTTGCGACTAATGCTGCTTCCAGTATGATAATTTCCTCGGGAAAAAGTAATGCTGAAGCGCGCGCGCGCGCGCGACCCTCACCCATAAACTGCACCTTTCACTTTGCCCTTTTCACCCTCCTAATTGATTTCCTTTCCCGAACACGAGTCGGCACGAGTTTTTCCGAAATATATCTGCCAAATTGGAGTGTAACTACGTAACGATTCAAATCGTATCCTCGTAACTCTTTACTCGCCCAGTGCATTTAATTATTCAATCCACTATTAAATACATCCCGGGGAAAGAACATAGCTGGCGTAAAAATCACGATATGAAGCTATTCTGTTAAAAGAGAACTGTATAAATTGAATATAAGGTATAACACGAATTTTATATCAGAGCCGAGTAAGAAGTACCGAGTGAACAAATTGTACGGTCTAATTGAAAGGTGGCGATAATTATTCGGAACGATTTCGCGGTTCCGAAGTGACCAGTTAAGAATGTTTAAACTGAAAACGAGGAAGTGCAAAGTGAAGAGGCACTTGGTTACTCGGCACGGTGTCGCTTTAAATCGACACACGGATAAGTTGCATATATCTAACGAACAACTAGGTATATTTGCCAGACATAAACGGAATGACGTAGAGTACCATGGGGTTGCGGCCGGATATCTATGCTGCGCGACTACCCTGTAATAATAGACACTCGCTCAAATATTTCCCAGTTAAATATTTGATCTCGTTTTTCTACCATTTATTAAAAGCCACAAGCGAAAGGCGCGCTTGCAGCCCCCATGGCCCCTCGCACACCGCGACCATCGTAGCCGCGGATCCTCCGAGATCCGGATGGTCCGTACCGCACAACCTATTAGAATTCAGATTAGTCGCTTCGCCATTTTCCACGAAATCCGCACACACACACACACACACACCCATCCACATTCTTGCCCTCGTTCCCTTCGAGATAATCGAGGGTTGGCGAAGCTCCGCGAGCAGACACCCTTATTATTTCCTTCATTTGTCCCACCGATGATTATCGAAGATCAGCAGAGTCAATACGCGCAGTTGAAAGTAAATGAAAATTTTTCAATCGACTGACGACAATTTTTATTAGTGTCTGCTTGCTTTAATTATACTCTATCGATTACATTCCCGTAATACATCCAGGAGAAAATCAAGATGAAATTACCAGGAATTTCCCAATCGAACTGTTCTGCTGATACTGTAACGCTAAAGTGGATATTTGAAAACTGGTATTCAATAAATGCGCGTTGTTTTCCTAGGAAGTACGCGAACCTGTAATTGCCTGTGCAATATCCATTCGATGATTGTCGTTCGATACTCTGTGCCAACGACGCAATATGTCTTGGATATTGCTAATTTCGCATCCTCGTTATTCTTCTATCACCTAATTGATATCGTTCTCAATATCGGGTTATTGTCAGTCTTCAGACTTCTTCTCGCTCGCTTCCTCGTTCGGCAATGCTCTATTTTTTCGCATAATAACAACTGGCTCCTCGTTAAGTGTATCGATCCAGTTCGGCTCCTGCGCGTCAACCGTGTCAATATTGGCCGATGATTATTAGGCGACCATTACCCTGGCTAGACTTGACTACTCTCGCACTGCCTACCAGTCTTTACCCGCTGCTCGCCTTGTCAATCATAAACGTTAAACACGCCTCGCAACATCGGCAACCAACACGCCAACATCCCTCTCACAATTCGAACCCACTCCCCTATCACACGGCAGAGACCATTGCTTCGACCACTAGAAATAAATATCACCGTCCGAAAATAACTCTAATTCGTATTCACCCTACCATTCCATCAGACTTATTAAACTTTTTCTTTCTACTTTGAATTATATTTGTATGTATCAATGAAACTGTAGGATTATTAATTTTTGTAAATATTGTATAATATATGAGGTTCGCATCATTTTCTATATGTAATTTAATTCTCATTAATATTCTGATGAATAATTCGTTTCATTACCCTGTAAGGAAAGAGTTAAGGAGAACTGTTCGCCAACGAGGATTCTTATCGCAAACGACCGCGTTAGAATAGGCGAGGAGAATTGCACGCGTTTCCGCGAAGCGCTATTCTCTCAGTCTAATAGGAAGCAGGTTTTACACAACGGAGAGGATACGCGAGGAAGGAGGTGGTATCAGTAAAAGAGGAAGGAAGAGAAAGAGAGTTGAGTAGAAACTGGTGCATTGCATAGAAGGCCGAAGAATGAGGGAGAGAGAGAGAGAGAGAGAAGAAGCCCACGATCGAGGGGGAGTGGCGCAAACATTTGCCTGCCGCCCGGTAAATTAAAAGCACACAGAGAGGAGAGAATAGAAACTGGAGGAGAGTGAGTAAGTGAATGAATGAACGAGTGAGGGACAGATCGTAGGTGGCCAACGTTTTCTTCTTTGGTGTGGCCTCTCTCTATTTTTCTCGGATACCCTACCACTTTTAGTTATTGGCAAATTGTTCGCTAATATCACGCGAACCCTCCTTCGTGTCTTAATAAAATTAGCATTTCCTAATAAATCAGAGATACTTTGGGAGCTGCGTGCAAATTTTACGCTCATGAGGATTTGGTGAAATGCAATGGAATGGAAATGCGAGAACGCGGCATTTCTATTAAGCAAACGAGGAAAATTAATGAACTTGTGACGTACCGAGCGAGTAAAACTGTTAAACATTGATGTTTTTGGTACGTGTAAATTTGTTATACATTTTTCCCAGTGCGCGATGAGTAATCAGAAGTGGATGAAAAATACACTTTTAATTTATTAGAGCGTTGCCGGGAGTCTAATAAACAACATACTAACTTTCAGCGAGTTTGTAAATTAATTTTCCAAATTGGTAGCTTTATGAACACATTTGCCAGATCGAAAGACCAACAGCAAAAAAATATTCACAATCATACTTCGGATAGAGCGAAGTGTTTGAAAAACATTTTGACACAACTTTTTATTCGCCCAGCAAACAGTTTCACTCCGGAAGCATTGAGAAACGCGAAAAACAGAATGACCTCTGCGATACACGCACTCGAGATTCCTACATTTTATTAGATTTGTCTCGTTTAAACAATACGACTCTTCTGCTTTGTGTGTCGCTGCAATATATGTACGACGTATTCCGAATTAAAAAACACAATTGAGAAGTCGATTGGAAAATTATCAATTAGTCAAGTTGCATTAAATCGAAATTCCTCATTTCTCAATATTAGTGAAGGAGGAAAGAGGAATTGTTCGGTAACCCATCATCATTCACGACTGTTCATTTTCGAAGGATTAGCCCGCGGCAAGTAAGTAAGCACGCAAGTAAGCAAAGAGCGCGAGAATCAAGTTCTCAGTCGTTATCGTCATTGGCCCCCTCGGTAAGCTTTGTCTCTCAATCGGGCCCTTTTATGATTCGTTTGGCTACCTCCCTTGACTCGCAGGGCCGCGTTAGGCGACTCGTCGCCACTCGTCGGCACTCGTCGGGTAGCGAGCCATCAAACGTCCGCTTGGATATGCATGTCGTTCACGGCGAAGGGATGGAAAGGGATGCTAGTACAGACTTTGCCCTCTCTCTCTCTCTCTCACTCTCCCATTCTCTCCATCTCTCTTCCACTGTTGACTGGTAAATATTTGTCGCGGCATACACCACCACCGTGAACCACCGTCAACCGCCTTTACCACCTTCCACTGTGACGACCTTCACCGTCGTCGTCGTCGTCGTCTGCACTCTCTACTACCCACTCTCCCTTGGCGTCCCTTTCATCTACTCTTCTATCTATCTATCT
Source organism: Trypoxylon attenuatum (assembly GCA_963989405.1). Lineage (NCBI taxonomy): Eukaryota > Metazoa > Arthropoda > Insecta > Hymenoptera > Crabronidae > Trypoxylon > Trypoxylon attenuatum. Next base: position 4,206,266 of record OZ022488.1, on the reverse strand, counting down.
ATCTATCTATCTATCTGTCTGTCTATCTATCTTCCTCTCTTCCTCCGACCCCCTCGAACCCCCAACGATTTCCTTCGACCACACTCTGGCAACAGCGTTTGCTTCTCTTCCTTGTTTTCACGCCGCGGAAATAGACCTGTGTTCGCTTTGCACCGGATCCTCGTGCTAGCGCACCACTCGTGGAACTTGTAATGAGATTGTTAGACAAGCATAATTCGGCGATTGGCTCGAAACTGAGTGAGCGCGATTCGTGTTTGAGGTGATGTTGAGGGATAGTAGTGTTCCGATGCGTTGGATAAACTTGTGCCACGGTGGATTAGCAATTTCGTATTATCGATGATAAATAACACGGTGCCCGCGAAACCTACGTTACTCAATCGAGTTACATAGTTAGCTAGGAATGCTAGTTTAAACTTGCGAATAGAATGGAGAGCTCTGCTAAATCCATTAATGGCAATCCAGACGAGGTATTCATTGCGATAAACTTCCTCGGTTCTTGTCGTTGTGGCAAACCGCCGAATAAGAGGGCAACTAGTGATCTAGCAAGAATCGAGTGACCAGCCACTGATTTGGCGTCGTATTAAAGTGAACGTTTACGATAACGAGGTACAATAGGCTCGAAATTATCACTCGTAGCCAACTGATCCCGTGTGATCGGTGCTTAGAAACAACAGTAGTCATACTTTCCGATTGTAGCGAGAAGCGCGAACAAGCCCGGAACCGGGAGAAAGGAATCAGAGCGAGTGGAACGGAATGCAATTGAGTCTTTGTTGCGCTTTTACCTGGAAGCCGACTAGGCCCGCTAGTGTCTGCCTGTGTTTGTCCCGCGCAAACTTTGTTTTTACAAATAGAACCACGCGTTCCTCCGTTCACCCTCTAACCCGCCACCCATTCTCTCCTACGCCCCCACCTTTTCGCATCCTCCGCAGAGAGCGGTGCGCGACCGCCTGCTCTCTTTCTCTCCCTCTTTCGTACCGACACCCTCTACTTCTAAATCCACATTCACCCCGTCCTCTCCCTCTCTCTCTCTCCCTGCGCATACACGCGACAGGTGGTAAACTATAACAAAAAGGCAAGCTCATTCAAACGGTTTGCGTTGGATCCACTTTGCACCTCCAAATTCCTTTGCAAAGATATACACTCTGCTCTATCCCTACCCTCGAACGCGCATTTTTATCACACGAACCTCTTTCCACCCCGCTGTTTGCACTCGCCCGATAACGAGGAATTGAAAAGGGTTTCGCGTCGTGCCTGTTTTCTCTGCGTTTGCCACCTGAGACTCCGCACAATTGCGGTCCGCGAGTTTCCTCCGAGGATGGGGCTTTTTGAATTGGTGATGCGTCGCGAGAACCACTCGCACGCATCGATGTGAGAGTGATACGATTCTCGCGTAATCCGAGAGAGTATATCTTTCGACCGCGAATGTATCTGTTTCAAAGGAGTACTATTTGTTAATTAAAACTGACGAGAAGCGCGTGGGAGCGATGGAGAACCTATGCGTATTAGTCGTCAGTCTGCATGCCGATTGTCGTCGAAGTTCAGTTAAACCGCTGAATATTCATGCGAAGGCATTCGCGAATCCATCTGCATCGGCTAAGAAGGCTCGGGTTGCTAATGCAGAAAATGAGTCGCCGATCCTGCGCACGGTGTGTATTCCCTCATCGATTACGTTATCCGTTGTAAATAGCGAGAAACGATTTTTTGCCGCGAATTTCTCGGACAGTCGATCTTGGTTAGCGCCGAAGAGAATAAAGACACAGAGTGTTCTCTGTCGAAAATAAACGGGATCGTGGATTCGAGCGTAGTCTCGAGAGGCGCTGGAGATCGTGATTCAGGAGAAGGTAGGAAACGTATACTAATTGAAGGGCCGGTTGGAAGCCACACGGTAGCAAGTCTCCTGATTAGCACCTTTTCTCGGACCACACGCAGTTTCGGTGTCGAGACTCTCCGATTCTATTTTTATATGCTAAAGCCACCGAGTCTCTCGCGTCACTGAACATCAAGCTACTACACCTATTACTTTTTTACCAGCCAACCACTGGCATTTTCTCGTCATTTTTCTTGTGCTTTTAATAGTGCAATATCGCGTGTGTCGTATAACGCTCGGTCCGAGGAGAACTCGTTCGATTGTTGGTGCATCGTGGATATAGTGCAGAAGCGCTTTGCGAAAACATCAACAAGAGAAGAAGGATACGAAAAAAGCGACTACTTTCGGAAGTTCATGAAAGTTCGTTTACACAACTCTTTCCCGTACTGTGATGCATTATGCTCTCGAGACGGACTGACCTGAAATCTTCGGTCTCTGCTGCTCTTCACGAAGGAAGAGCACAGCGACCCGTCATTCCGCTGTGCTTTCTACGGCTTTGTCCAATATACCATGTGGTCAAAAAGTAGGAAATGCTATTTTCGCGACGAATACATTTTTTCTCTTTATTGACGATCCAATGGACTAATCTCCGCAATAATTTGTTATGTCGAATAGTAATTTAAAAAGATCTGTATTTCCAATCAAATTATCCTATCACTGATCAATTTTCAACACACTTCCCATCGTTGACCTGACTACGGCTTTCTTGAAATGTCAAATATTTCATTTGACTACAATCTCTGACGAAGTTTTACCGTTAATTTTTCATTCCCACGATATCCGCCTACCAGAGGAATAACATTCGACTCCGCATTGACTGGGGAGAGTTATCCGAAAGAAAAATGTCGATTGGTAGTGCGTAAAAATGAAGTTGCCTGCGAGATATTGTCCGGTGGGATTCCGAGAAGCGAAAGAGAAGCGCGCGAATTGTTGAGCAGTCAGAAAATGCGCGTCTCATACCTGGTGTCATTTTCTACCCGGTATGCTGTCGGAGCGACTACTTCGTCCGATGGAGTACTTGGTCCGCGAGCAACTCCTGAGGGTACTCGAGGCCAAGTTGAGAGAGACTCCTCTACATGGGTGGTCCATTCTCCTTACGCATGCATTATATAAGTTCAGTAAAGTTCACACTCCAGGATACAGGACCAGTAGTCGGCTATCCGACGGAATTCGTTAATTATATCCGAAACCTCTGTCTCACGGATCACCTCGCACCAAGTATCCCACGTCTTCTTTCTATCACTCTATCCAACGTTCACACTGTTCTCTTCACCCGTACCTCGGTCATAGCAAACCAATAGAAATAATATTACATCAAGAGAATCTGTACATATGTAGTATTTTATGAAGAATACTATTCATCGAATTCCAGCGAATAAAAGGGACCGAACACCCTCCGTTCATCGTTAGCAGCAGGTTTCATTAATTCCCTATCACGAACAACAAAGTGCTAACTACTGTGCCAACTTTGCTTGAGTTCAGGTTGTACCCCGTTGGCAGCTGTTTTCGATAGGCAAGACAAAGCCGAATCGAGGACATTGAAGTATCGTGTTAGTGCAGTATTTGCATGCAAAATGCGCGGGACCCGGTTTTTCGATTATCCATAAATTTAGTGGTTCGCCTACGATGCAGGCGGATTTCGAGGGAGAAAGGACCGAGAGAGGTGATGTTGACCCTCTTGAAGGGACAGCGTGGGATAGTATGATCGATACGTCATGCTACTATGTCCTACTCTCCTCTGTATCTGAATCAGGGACGGAGGACGTAAGACAGAGAATAGGCGAGAAGGTGCAGAGATACGTCGCCTGTATCCTGCAGATAAGGATGGACCCTATATCCTGAAATGTCGACTCCACCCTTCCGCGGGATCAAATTCCTCCCTGCACCATTACCTCTCGGACCTTTGCACCGTCATCACCGAACATTGTCGTTCCTTTCGAAATTCAAATTACCTAGTACAAAATTCCACTGCAATTCAGCATAGTGAAAATCAAACAAACGAAGAGACAAAATTCAAGGAAATCTGGAGAAAAATGAACTTCGAAGAAAGCGGCAAATGGATTTTCATGTTTCGATGGGAAGAGTTCACGCGTGAGGATTAGGACTGAGAAGTACCCATCGACGCTACTTCAGGCGAAAAAGAGATAAAAATACAAGAAGCAAGATGAATAAACTGATTGTGTGAAAGGCCGGTGAAAACGTCATTCACCTGTGAGCGTACTCGAGAATATGGCTATGCAGTTATATTTAGTGTTAGGAAATCGTGAGTGGGCTTCACTCGAGAGAGTGTAAGAAATGCCGGTTTCATTTCAACTGGTGTGTGCCTCTACTCATGCCTCAAGAATTATTCGTATTATACTATTTTATTGTTGTATACTATACTGTAATATTACGTATATCGTTATTTAAGAAATAACTTTGTGATTCACACTAGTTTTAATCGGTAAATTATAAAAAACGAGTAAATCGTAAGATTTTCAAGATCGTGATAAAGACAAGTTACGAAGAAAAATGCTAAGGGACGTTATAGCTATTGCAGCTTCATACGTGCCTAAAGTAATGCGACTTATTGAACAAGCCGAACCCTCTTGCGGTGTAAACGGGAAACTGTAACCCCGCTGTCGGTAAAACTGAAATCGCTTGAATAGTGGTAACGAACTACCAACACCACCAATATGTGGTTAATTAGAACGAATAATTATGAATCATGATCAGCATCGCGATTATTCATTAATTAAGAGAATCAGCAAGTAACAATACGCATAAACGCAGTGAATCGTTGATCAGAATCTCGGAGCTCCGATTCCGGACGAGCTAGTGAAATATCCCGAAAAATCTCGTATCCCTAAGAAATAGCTATAATGGCAGTACTCTGGATCGTAATAAAAGAAAATCTGACTTACTCATCGCAGCCAGAGATCAGCATTCGCCAAAATTCCGCCAAAATCCAGTAGAATATTGCACTTCACTACACTTTGCACTACACCACTATTCGAACGCGACCCGACTGCGCGACTCACTGCGCAATCGAGATGTCGCTAATCGATAGTCGCACCGTGCGACGGATTCTCGAAGTTCGAATTCGATTGCATAAGCACAACGTTCGCACAGTACTCGCGACCGAGACGATATGTGCTAGTGCCGCGGCCGTGATTTTACGTTCGCGAAATTCTGTATTCGTATAATGTCACTTGCCTCAAAGGTCACATTCGGATTGTGTTGCGTCGGTACAATCTCTGTGATAGGCTACGTGCATTACAAGCAGCAATTAGATCGGTAAGTAGAAATTAGTATTGTATTCTAGCAAGTAGGTTATCGGTGCGGGGAGATCCGAGGGCACAGTGTTCGCCTGAATCGAATAAATTCCCGCGCTTAGTTAGTCACGTACGACGTAAACATTACTTTAGCTGTTTCGAGACGCGAAAATAAACCTCGATAGACTTCGAAGGTCGCGTGTCTATGATATTTCAAAATCGCGTCAGGATTCTACTAACTCATTACGTTCTGTTCCGAAGCTATTCCAAACATGTACCGCGTTGTTTTTATGACCAATACATTAGGTAGTTATACTCATTACGTGTACGCATATTAACTAGATTTACTACTTTGAAGTATTCGATGAATTAGGATCATTCATGTGGCTTGAATTAAGTTAGAATGTAGGATATGATTTGCGGCGAGCGAGAGGTTAGTCGTAAAAAACTATATCTGTATTGTGCTTTTCAGGGAGCAACTTCACTTGGGTGTGATACGAGACATCGAGCGACAAGAACGCCGAAAAGCCGAGAATTTGTACATTCTTGAACAGCAGAGCGCTTTGACTCGGCACTTAAGGCAGGAAAAGATTCATGAGCAATCAAAACAGACAATCGAGGCAGCGTAGTGTGTAATAAATACTGCTCGGGTTCTGCGAGTCGTTCGTTAGACTGCACGGACCCGATATTCTGCAAACCGTGAGTGTAAGTTTATTTACATATATGTTAATTATTGTTTTCATACGCTACTTTGGGTTTTGCTTCGCGAATCGCATGTATTAGACTGTATCGTGGAATTCTACTAAAAAATAGGTTTTTAGAACAGTTACCGTGAATATAATGGCTACTGACGAACCGGTTGATCAGTCAGGTAAGTGGAGCTATCGTTAAAAAAAACTGGTTAAAAGCCACAGATAATCATGAGAATTGTGGTAATTTGATCTGACTGATAAATGCGATTTACATTATGACGAAACATCAATAGATCTTACTTGCGTGGAAGAAAGCCTTATGAGTCTAGAGAAATTGGATCGCGCATCGCCAGACTTATGGCCCGAACAAAGTGAGTCTCATTTCTCTCTTATTTATGGTTTTTTAAATAAGTAGAAAGTTCTGTATACTAGCGACTTGTGAAGTTCCAGGTGTGAATGAGTTTGTCGCTCAGAACTCTCCGCAAACAGAACCTTTTTCCTGGGCAGCAAATCTTACGCAGGACGATATTAATCAATTACACCGTAAGTATGAGCGTAAAGTCTTATAAAAGGAACGATCGATGGGCAATGTGCAATTTTTTATCACAGAATTAGGAAACCTATCGGTGACTGGGCTCATATCGGAAGTAAAAAAGCTGCACGACATGGCTTACCAGCTAGGATTGGAAGAAGCGAAGGAAATGACAAGAGGAAAATACCTGAACATATTTAAACACAAATAACATCGACAAAAGTAATAAATCGTACACGTATACCTGTAGAATTTGATCTATAAAGAATTTCTTTAACTTATTCAGCAACGGATGAATATTAAATTTATTAGCAATTTTCTAGGATCCAACTGGTGTATTTTTGCACATCTACGAAGACAGATGGAAGATTCATTCTGGAATCGCAACTCGACCCATAGGATAGCAGACCCAGCTAAAAATGTATTAAAAGCATTAGTGTACTTTTGTACATTTTCTGTAAATAACTGATGTAAAAATATATTAACTAATATACCAAATAGTACGTATCTCCGTATCTCGCGAGTAAGGGACTTCCATTGTATCCCGAGCATGGAATGTCATTTCCTATAGCACATAATTCCACAGAAAATCCTTCGTTGTAATAGCTAGCACATTCTTCTGGCGACAATACTCTCATACCTAAAAACTGTTGCTTGTCTGTTTTCTCTGGAACGAAAAATACTTTAGGTATTTTTTCACTGTCGATCAAAGTGAGTTGAGAATACGATACCTCTTTGACTGAATAATGATCCCCATCCAACAAGTGTTGCCATGCTATCGACATTCACGTATTTACCTCTAGGAAGCAAACACACTGGTTGTGCGGTAGCTAAATTCAAAACATATGAATTTCGTTATTTTGAATCTCTCGCTCGAAGATCAAAATTACTTACCAGTAAATTGAATGGGTTTTTCTAATCGCAAGATAGCAATATTATTTGCGAAAGTAGCCGCCCGATAAGACGGATGTTTTATTACATAGGAGATATTGTAACATTGCGCATCACGGCCACAAAACAAAGAATTGCAATCGGGATTCGTATCTGTGTTGAATTCGCCAATAAGAACGGAATGCCTATTTTGGAAAGTTAATAGTTCTGATGAAATCTTTGACTTAACTAAACGTATAGTGTTAAATATAGAAAATGAAACTAACAGTTTATACGTGTTGGATCTTGCTAATGCACAAGCAGCAGTTGTCAGTATCATTGTGTTACTTATTATAACTCCATTACAAGAGTATTTAATATTTCCCATAGAATCTATAAATTAATTTCGTCATCTCGTTAAATATAATTGTAAAATTTCAAGAGAAATGTAGTATCTTCGGAAAAAAGTTCATACTGCTGAATCCAATTCTTGCAACGAAAGGATAAGTTCCTACAGTGTCTCCGTTGCTTCGAACGAAATTTTTCCCGCATTCGAATTGTGTATTTGATTTTCTGAGAAACGTGCCGTCAGCTTGGGTATACAATGGATTCATTAAATTCATATTTACATCACAGCATACTTTTAGTCTCGTACTCTCGTATCCACAAATAGCTTGTCGGAGCCTGCGTTCGAGCAAAAGTGAGAAAAGTAAGAGAGAGAGAGAGATATTTTTAGTGCGCAAATTTCAACTTTAGTACCTGTGTATAGGCAATTGTTGATGGTCCATTAAGCTCGAAATAGCTGGACAGTATTCGATAAACGTGCATTGTTTCTCGCTGGAGCACAGTATGTCACTGGAGCCGCCGATAAAATCTCGATATTGCTGATTCAACCCCAAATGGATCATTAGAGAAAATAACACTAATTCAATAAACATTGTATTCGCTATATTTTTAACACAAGAGTGAAATAACGACACGATGAATAATTGTTTTAAACTTGAATGTCAGCTAGTAAGGATGCACTATGCTCACGAGCGATACTCTTTGGAATACATTGCGAACTGACGACTGAGGTAGGATTCTGCAGTGGATTCCGTAATGCACACAATCTACATCAGATTATTTTGTTTCTCCGAGTTACCTTGGCCACCGGTATTATTCATTCTTCCGGCGGAACTCTCATTGTCGCACACAAAGTAAATGCCATTAGCTCACGAACAGCGGCGCACAAAGGTCCAAGTAATTTTCGTTGATCGATGCTGAACTGTAGCAAATTACAGCCATTGATCTAGATTCATATGCGCGGTGTGATGATCTGGGTCATGAATAAAGTGCATCTAACGATTCGTCTTTCGCAGGGTGCACTTTATTACAAAGAAATACAAAAGTAGAGGTGAAGCTTTACAGAAATGTATCATTTTCAATCAAGAGACCAGCGAACATACACTGCGAGATAACGTTGCTTAATAATGAGACTTTAGAAACCACCTAGGATTCGCGGGATATTCACACATTCAACGATCCCGGACGGAATGCATTTGGTGATAGTGTCGTTAATGGAACAATTAGGATTCCTTTACTTGGCAGTACAAAAATCTTTTATCGTTAGCTTCAATGGCAGTCTCTACGATGCCAGTACCTCGCAGAAAATCAACAGCAACTATGTTCGCACTGTCCTGCCACATGTCACGATACCAATTCGTTATGTTAATGTTAATGCTATCAGCCATCATACGCAGGCCACCCAAATTGTTCAAGATCACGTCGAAGGTAGTCGGTGTGAGTTCTGCCATCGCGGATCGTGGTGTCAATCGATTCACTCTGAAACATCGTTCAGTAAGATCGTGATAGATCAAGCAAGAGAAGAAATATTTTCTGATAAAAAAAAGTCATTTCATTACCCGCGGTACAATTTCTCAATTCTGTTCAAATAATCGAACAAATCTCTGATATTCCGCACATTGCCCCATTGGTGGGTGACACACGGCCACAGATACTCAGACTCAGAAACCACTCGTGAATTATCGTATCCGATTATTAGCCTTTTCCCCGACGACCAGATCAAGTTCAATGCGGTCGTCCAGCCGTAATTCTTTGGTAGAAGGTAGCCTTTAAACTCTTTCTCCAAGTGCTTCACAAAATTCCGATGGGTCGTTAAATTTTTCCCGAAACCTAATCACAAGCCGAGTTAACATTACGATTTTAAAATTCGTTTTCAACCTGGAGAATAGAATTTCAAGGAATTACCAACGGGGAATTCTTGAATATCAAAAATAACAATTTCCTCAGTATTGTCGAGGAATGTCTTGACGTCGTCTATGACTTTCTGCAGCGGCACCGATCGATAAATCCCATGGTTCGTCCACCAGACCTCTTTGGTAATGGGATAATATCCAACTCGAATATCCAAGTATCGAACACCGTGTATCAATTGAGAGAGTACATCAATATCCTGAAAGTATGAATACTGTTATATTTACAGGCATCCTACGAGTGAGGACTAACATAAGATAGTGTGAAAAGTGAGGCTTACTTGAGTGATGGCATACATCTGGATGAAGCTTTCGATACCGGGCTTCTGATGTAGAGCATAAGCTGCGGAATTGTGAGTACCAGGCAGAAACACTTTGCTCATCATTAACGATCCTAACATATCTCTTCGCTCTTGCATCCAGTTCGGCTGGGTCATCAGACAGTTCGTTTTCTGAATTGTACCATTTCTCAGCCATGCTACGTGATACTCTGAAAAGAGGGTAGTGATGCGTTAATCGCGTGAGAATCATATCGGTAGATTCTCTCGTGATATATATGAGTTGTACTTACTGAGACATTCCGGGGTGAATGTTAAATTAGTAGTAGGCACGAAATCTGCCTGTATCCCAGTCTTCTCGATGCCGTTGGAATTTTTCAGCTGCACCGTGTAAATAGGATCCAAATCACTTCTTGGCTTCTCCGCGTAGAGTGCGATTCTATCGCCAGTACGATGATTCAAATTGTTCCAATAAATCTCGATTTCGTGAATAATTTTCTCGGAGATTATCGGGGAAACCAGTACTCCGATATGAGGTTGCACTGTAGGTCGGAGTAGATTCGGATTGGTCGTTTCCAACAGTTTTCATGGGGTTTTCGGTAGGGATTTTCACTCACCGTCTTTTATCGACGAGTTGCAGCTCGTCGTAGCAAGGACACGGGTAGTTTTCGCTGCGAATGAAAGAAGCACGAAGAGCAATGCCCGCATCTCCATTGTTTCGCGGAACAGAATTAAAAACAGGAGAAAAACAAGTAACAATTGCACCTGCGCGGTATCATTCTTTCACTTTGCTACGGTACTAGGAGTGCTCCTGAAAAAATATCGAGATTCGGCGAATAATTCGTTTTTATTCGATATCCGATATGGAGCGATATTCGCTAGAATCGTTGAGGCACGAAATTAAATGATATCATGGTAGATGTGCGATAGACTATAATTATAATATACCGCAGAACGCATACCTGCACGATAGTACTTGGCTATTGTTAACTCAACAATCACCGCGGCGATATAATTGAACTGACTCGACCGCAGACAACAAGCGTACTAGAATTATCCGGCAACAAACTTCGACTGACAACAAGTGCACACAATATGACTCAAAATCTCGGTGGCGCAATTTGCAAACTTGCAAATAAAAACAGCGGTTTGCCAAGCATAAATCCACTTGTTTAAACAGCGAATACACACATAGGTGTATTCGCCAGCTGGAAATCCAGGAACAGCTCTATTACTCGATACGCGATACGCGATCTAAATGCAAACCAATCTCCGCGGCTTTAATAAACACCGGGTTTTATGATCCGCAATCGAGGAGTCGTGCTCATTTCATCCTGTTTATACGTTAGTACGCGAGAAAACGTGTGTAACCATATGGAACTGAAAATCCCATTCGCAGTGTCGGAATTAATTGTCACCAGATACGTATGTGATATCGGACGGATAGAATGCAATGCTTATAAATTGACCTAGGCGTTATCTTACCAGGATATTTTCGGATTCCGGTACTCCATCAAAGTTTCGATCGTACTGTAAATCCGGTAACCGGCTGCTAGTGTTATAAAGGGCGATTAAAAAAGATGAATAAGCGAATTAATGTGGTTGAAGCGCAAGAGAGAAAAACAGCGACCTGAGAGATGAATGAGGATAGACTGAAATGCGTAGTTGGCCGTTTTGACCCTGCCACGCGATGCGTGAAACTATGCAATGCTATGTATTTGACGGTAGTCGCCGTGAAACACGTGTGCCATGTACACGAGACCCACTTGTCCGCGATGCTAGAGGAGACCCCGAGGTCAGTCGCGGCAAAGTCCCGTTTTTATTTTCGCCGATTTCTCGCTCCTGAATAAATATGTAACGCGCAACTATCTGACCATTGCATAATTCCTGTACTCACTGGTAATCGAAATAGCCAACATCGCTATTTGTCAAGGACACGACTGGTCGCAGGAAAATTTCAGGCGACTATTACGCGAAATGATTTTACATATCGAGAGTGTTTAAACAAAGTTACTTTAATTTAGTGCCGTTAGTTGCACTTTGAACGAAGCAGTAAAAATGAAAGTGCATTAGTCACGTAATACCAAAGAAAACTCAAGTTCCGCATTATGCTACTATCGAAAGTATTCTTATTGTTAGCAAAACATCGAATAAGAATAAAATCAGTGATAAAGCTTATTATAATCCCAACTCTACTGACCTGCGTTAAAAACATGTTTTATCTCCCGCCACTATAAAACTACTGACAGACGAACGAATACTCACGCCCCGGAATATCGTAGGCAGACCGTACGCTAGTGTCAATTTCTTGAACATTATATCAACTACCGATTATTTAAACCGATTAATGTCCAATTGCGACGTGTTACTTATGACCCCAGGGGCCCCCGTGTGCATACGAGCCCAACGATCTAAATGGACCTACCACTTATTTTTCAACCGCTCCAACCGTTCGGTCTACCACACCGCAGTGCTTCAGAAAGATATTTTAAGATAGTGGCTCTGTATTTGACCTGTGCCAATTAATTGTTAATTAATTATTAGTGATACGTACACGTTATTCGGTTATGAGATACACCTGAGCCAAAGCGCTTCGACCAATTGGCTGCATAACGCGCTCAAGATGACTATCGAACTGTCGCGAGTTTCCTTAGGCGATAGTCGTACTTTTCGAAGACCCGTGTTTCCTGGGAGGTGTTTGCGTAAGGCGCGAATGTGAATACGACAACCTTACGTGCGGCTCGACCAGCGGACACCGCAGCCGAGGAGTGGAAACAAATCAGCGTAATGTGTATCAATTATAACCGGACGTAATGGGTGTCAAGGATATTTCATCCGAAACGAAAATCTAGCAGGAGTCTTCAGGGAAAGAGTGTAATAGAGAATTAATTGAGAAATTTACTGGATACTTGGTTAAAAAATTTCGTTATACCGGATAGATAAAATCTGATAAAATTGAAGCCGGGCAATCGTAGTTAAAACAGTGCACATTTTATTGTTAAATATAACTATAAATCAGCACGAATATTGATCGCGCGGAACTCGTCGATTAATCTAACAGGAACTTGACGTGAGTTTAACATGCAGTGACAGTCCCACGTCAGTTTAAAGAGTGTTGCGGGCGTTCAGCCCATTACACTTAGGACAACGGATACATATCCCATTGATGTTCGTACGATCCGAATAGAAATCAATTGATACGCGAAATATTGTCGAAATTTATTCTTTCATTCGATGTGATTATGATAGCTTACCGTGGCAAACAATTCCAAAGAACAGACCGCAAAATCTCCAACTTTTATTTCCAGTGGCACCAACGATCGGCATATCACTAATGTAAGGGGCCTTGCTTGATGCGGCGCCAAGTTATACCACTTACAGTCATAAATCCCTTGTCTAAGATTCGTACTCTGAAAAGATTCCGTATAATGAAATTTCAATTTTAAAAGTCACCAGACCTAAAGTATCATTGTTACATACGCAGCATAATATTCGATGAAAAGATTGGTCACTGTTACGAAGACGTAAACGAACAAGCTAGCTAGTTTTATGATTATAGTTTCGGCGAACTGTAGCCCGAATACCTGTAAATACAATGTTAGTCCAGATACAAACTTTAACAATAATCGTAATAAGTACGTAATTGGTAATACTTACGAAAAAAACTTGTAAGGACAAAAAGCACAGTTGCATTATTGTGCAAAAAATTTGGAGCTGAAGTACTTTACTGTAGATGCCGTTCAGCATTTCGATTATCCTGGATAGAAATGACGATTAGGAAAGGATAGCACCTCTCCGATAGAGGTGCTTTTTCCATTTATTTATTTCGGTTTTTTTTACAATTATCATCGAGATAGGCACCTTTGTTAGTCTCCATGATAGATGGTAGTTTGGTCTGCGAATAGAACTAAACGACTCAGCCAAATCCGCGCGATGCTATCAACCCCTTGAAACTCAGACGATGGTTGTTGTTGACAGAATTTCTTCGCGAAGACCCTCGATTAAAAAATCATTAACCCTTGACTCAGCGCTCTTTAAGATTCTACTTCATAGTTCCGTACACGCGATATCGATTCGCGCGAAACGCCGGAGTTTGGGAAGAGAGTTCGGAAAATTCGTTTGTTTCTGAGGGGTCTACCATCTGCTAGATTCAGTATCGAATAGACATTCTAAAGTTTCCTACGATGGTTGAACTTTTTGCAAACCCTATCCGGGCGCTGCTAAAAACGACAGGGACGTAGACACGTATAATTATGAAAAACGCTCGTCGGCGAAATCTGTGAGAAACTGTCAAGGCGTTCGTAAAAATCTAATAGACGCATGGCTAAAGTTTGAGGATGCGCGTAGCTGAAGGCTCACCAGAGCGTTCGACCCAAATAACAAACTTCCACCAACTTATTCCAACTGTTGAACGTGGATGGTCCAACTTGGATAGTCGAGGGAATTATTTATTGGATCAAATACAATCGCAGACAGCGAAAAGAATTTGCATCCAATTCAAGGATTTTAATCATCATTCTTCATTACAAAACTGCGAAAATGGAATATTTCGTGAGAGTAACAAATTTTGGCTTACGTGACCAGTTGCGATACTCAGTGGTATTTAGTGGGATGTAAAATAATTATCAAATTATCGATACTTTCCTTATAAAGTAGCCGCACCTTTTCAACAATCGTGATTCCGGGGTGGTATTTACTTGAGGCGTGAATGCAGAGAGGGTACGATCCATTCGTACCGCAGCCAAGCAGTTGGAACAAAGCAGCTTGATGTTTATCAAAATGTTTATCACAAAACTTGAGCAGATATCCACGTGAAAGTAGTGGAATGAAGAATTAGTTGAAAAACTCATCAAATACCTGTTGCAAGTATTTCGTTATACCGGATAGATAAAATTTGGTGAAATTGAAACCGAGCGACTGCAGTTCAGACAGTGCAAGTTTATTAATAAATATAATTATAAATCAAGACAAATATTGATCTAGCGGAGCTTGTCGATTAATGTAACAGGAACTTGACGTGAGTTTAATATCCAGTGACAGTCCCACGTCAGTTTAAAGAGTATTGCGAGTGTTCAGGTCATTACACTTAGGAACACCGACACGTATCCCATTGATGATCGTACAATCTGAATAGCAATCATCAATTATTGCGTGAAACATTTCCAAAAAATTAGCAGATGCGATTATGATTACTTACCGTGCCAAAGAGATCCAAAGAGTAAACCGCGAAATCTCCAACTGTTATTTGAAGTGGTACCAGGCATCGGCACATCACTAAGATGAGGGGCCTTGCTTGACACGGCGCCAAATTATACCATTTACACGCATAAACGCCATGTCTTAGATTCGTACTCTGAAAAGAAGCGTGTACAAATAATTATATCTCGATTTTAAGAGAGCTGCGATATAATGTCATTGCTACTTATCCTATATCGTCGGTACCTCGTCACAGAGTCTTTGAGCGGCATAGCAACCGATGAACAGATTGGTTGTTGTTGTGAAAACGAAAACCAACAAGCGCATCAGTTTTAGAACTGTCGTTTTCTCGAGAGTTTCTCCGAATACCTGTAAATACAATGTAAGTCGCGATATAAACTTGAACAGTAATCCAAAGGGAACACATGAAATAAGTAAATTTTAATTCTTACGAAAAAAATTTGCAAGGCCAAAAAGCACAGTTGCGCTACTGTGCCGAAGATTTGCAGCAAAAGTACTTTACTGTAGCATTTGTTCAGCATTTTGATCATCCTGGATAGAAATGACGATATTTATGTAGGAAAGGGGCACACCCCTCCAATATCAGTAATCTTTAAATCTAGCGTAAAGGTCATTATTATAAACACACTTCCCCTCTATTATCCGATCTAACGTAGCTTATTGTCAGATACATCGTAAAATTCACGAAAATACAAAGTGCTCCGAAAAAGATGTATTCATTGTTCGATGGTTTGTACGTTCCCAAAAATTTCTTTTACGGATACAACTTTTAGACTCATTTGTATTATCCCGGTCTTATAAATAGAACATGGGTTGTATAGGGAGAGATTGTTGAGAAACTCGACTTTGACAAGATATTGTAAGCTCGTTAAAATTGGAGAGGTGTGTCCATTTCTACATAATTACCAACTTCATCAGATCTTGATGCCTCTTGATAGCCCAAGAGAGTCGTGCGGAAAAGCCACGACCCTCTCCTTTTTCGGTCTCTGCGGCTTCTTCCGCTAGATTTTCAAAGACACGCCTCAGATTAACCAACTGGCCTGACGTATGCATTGAGACGACAGCAATTAGACTGTCGAAGGTAGTATTAGCAATACCGGTAAATACGGCCGCTAGACATTGACCGGTGATCGTCAATTCGTAGTAGGGTGTCTTTTGAGCGTCATAGGGAAATAAATTGGGATAGATAAGATGCCGAACTGGTCCTGCTCTGGTTTCATAGACGAGCACCATATTAAACATAATGTGAAATGTTAAAATTAAAATAAGCATCACAGCAGAAGCTGCTATCGAATTTCTGCCACCTTTGGCAAATTTCAACATTGCAGCTCGCTGCTCCTCGGTCTTTGGACTTCGCCAGTCAGTCACAATTAAGCCCAATATCGCGTGTATTTCTAGAAATTCGATACCTCTGATGGTTCATATTATTAGCGATACGTGAGAAGGAGGAACCGATAATACGATAAGTCGATAAATCGAAGACTGTTACCGTGAGCGTGAATCCAAGTAACAAACAACTTGGACATTGCCGTGAATCCAATGCTGAAGGTGATAATCGCTGATGGCATCAAAAATGGGTGTCCAAAATATTCGAAGATTCTACCCACTTGCGGTAAGATGAGTTGAAAAACTGTAATAGGCACGCCAAAGTATAGCCATGGATATGGCCGTCTCCCCGAGTTCAGATCTGCATCGGGATCAGGATACAATCCGACGCACCGTAGACACATACGAACCCAACTATACGCGTACTGCAGGTCTGAAGAGAATTTCTTCTCACTTATGGCTATAACAGTCAAGTGATTCAATTAATAGACAGAAATATCACTAGTCGGCCTCTAGACTAACGTCGAATTTTCAACGAAATAAATATCCAGAGTTGCCGTTCACTTTTTCCAATTATTTATTCCGAAACTTTATGATTATCATCGAACTGGTCACCTGTGTTAGTATCCATCGTAGTTCAGCCTGCGAACGACACTGAACGACTCAACCAAATTCGCGTGACGCTCTACTTAAACCCTTTGAAATTGCACCTGCCCAACTCGGACTGTGGTTGTTGTTGACAAAACTTCTCCGCGCGGCTCCTCGATTAAAAAACCATTAACCCTGCGCTGAGCGCTCTTCAAGATTTTGTTTCACAATTATGCCGAACACGCGATATCGATTCGTACGAAACCGTAGAGTTTGGCAATAAAGTTCAGCAAATGTGTTTATTTCTCGAGGATCTACCATCTGTTGGATTCGGTATCGAATACGCATTTTAAAGTTTTATAGTTTTGTATGGTGGCTTAACTTTTTCTAAACTGCAAAGCTGACGCTGCTAAAAACAATAGGGACGTAGAAACCTATAATTATGTAAAATGCTCGTCAGAGAAACCGGTGGGAAACTGTCAAGCCGTTCGTAAAAATCTAATAAACGCGTGGCTAAAGTTTGGGGATGCGCGTAGTTGAATGCTCGACAGAGCGTTCGAGCCAAATAATGAATTTCCACCAACTGGTTTCAGCTGTTAAAAGCTTGGCCAATCGAGGAAATTATTCCTTGGATTAAATAGAATCGCAGACAGCGAGAAAAATTTCCATCCCATTCAAGGATTTTGATCATCATTCTTCGTTACAAAACTGCGACAATAGAACACCTCGTGGGAGCATTAAACTCCGCAATTGTCAGTGACAATTGGTGCAACGTAAGATAACTATCAAACTATTCCTATTTTCCTTATGAAATACCGCATATCGCAGCCGAGGAGGGAAAATCGTAAATTGAAGCCAAGCAATCGTAATTAAAACAGTGTACATTTATTGTTAAATATAACCATAAATCAGTGCGAATATTGATCACGCGGAACTCGTCGATTAATATAACAGGAACTTGACGTGAGTTTAACATGTAGTGTGAGTCCCACGTTAGTTTAAACAGTGTTGAGGGTGTTTAGATCATTACACTTAGGAACACCGACACGTATCCCATTGATGATCGGACAATCTGAATATCAATCAATTACTGCGTGAAACATTGCAAAAAATTTACTAGATTCGATTATTCTTACTCACCGTGCCAAACAATTCCAACGAAAATACCGCGAATTTTCCTGCTGTTAATTGGAGTGGTACCATCGAACGGCCTACCACCAACATAAGAGACCTTGCTTGATGCGGCGTCAAATTATACCATTTGCATGCATAAACTCCGTTTTTAAGATTTTGACTCTGAAAGCATCCTCGTATAATAATCTCCGAATTTCAAGCACGCTGTGAGACATAAGATACCATTATTATGTATTAATCGTCTATCATCAGTACCTCGTCATAAAGATGTTGAGCGGCACTGCAACAGATGAAAAAATTAAACGTTACCATTGAAACGTAAACGAATAAGAACAACATCTTGATAATTGCAACGTTCGGAAGGGTTTCCGCCTGTGCCTGCAAATACACTGTTAGTCGCCATATCTAATTTCGAGTCCATCTAATGGAGATACATGCAATAAGTTACTCATAATTCTTACGAAAAAAACTTGCAGGCACAAGAAGCACAGTTGCATTGTCACCGCAAAGAGTTGCAGCAGAAGCGCCTTACTGTAGAAGCTATTCAGCATCTCGATTAACCTTGAAAGAAGTATTTATATGTAATATCGAGGTCTGATATCACGGTGAACAGGAGACGTATTACATGTGATAAGTAAGCAAACTTTATGAGATGCTGATGCCTCTGCACAGCCGAAGAGAGCCGTGCGTGAAAATTCATACGTTTCTTGTTCATTTCGTCGACCTCTTCCGCCAGATTTTCAAAGACAGCCCGTAGATTACTTAACTGACCAGAAATATGCATCAAGACGACACTGATTGTACTGTCGACAGTGGTGTTACTAATGCCGATATATACGCCTCCGAGAATTTGAGCAAAGTTCGTCAGTTCGTAGTAGGGTGTCTTTTGAACATCGTAAAGGAATAAGCTGGGAGAAACAAGATGCCGGACTCTCGATGATCTTGTTCGATAGATGAGCATCGTTTGCAGAAGAACGTGAAATGTAGCAGTGAAAACTAGTGTCACAGCTGCTGCAGCTAAGTATTTTCTGCCAGTTTTGGCATACTTCAACATTCGAGTCCGCTGCTCCTCAGTCTTTGGACTTAGCCAGTCATTGAAAAACGATGTGAATATCGTTTGCATTTCTAGAAATCTGATATATTTTTGGAGTCTCGTATTACGGGCAATATACGGAAATAAGAAATCGATTAATCAAACATTTACCGCCAGCGTAATACCAAGTGAGAAACATCTTGCTCATCGCTGCCATACCAACGTTTACGGAGATGAAGGCGGATGGCATCAATGACGGATTCCCAAAGAATCGAATTGTATTGATCATTTGCGGCAACATGAGATGTAAAGTTGAACATGAGGCGCCGATAAATAGCCATGGGTACGGTCTTGTCCCTGATTCCGGTTGCGCTTCGGGATCGGGGTACAATCCCATCAATCTCAAAAGCACACGGCTCGGACCAAAAGCGTACTGCAAGTCTAAAGAGAAATTCATCGCACTCATGGCGATAAAAATCAACAGATTGGTTTAATTCGGTCTGTCGGTAAATTTAGAATAATGAAGGAAGGAAATTTCCGGACTCGAGGTTCACTTGTTGCACTTATTTATTGCGGTACTTTACGATTATCCTCGAGATAGGCACCTTTGTTAGTATCCATCGTAGTTTAGTCTGCGAACGGAACTGAACGAATCACTCAAATTCGCACAATGCTGTTAGCCCCTTCGAATTGCACCTGTTCGGCCCCGCGCCGGTGATTCTTGTTACCAGAACTTCTTATCGAACCCCCCGTAATTAAAAAATCATGAATTCGCAACTCAGCACTTGTCCAAATTCTCCTGTAAGGTCTGGAGCACGCGATATCGATCCGCGTGAAACCACGGTGTTTAGCGGAAAAGTTTGACTAATGTGTTTTTTTTCGGGTGTCTACCACCCGCTGGGTTAAGTATGGAAACGACGTTGTAAACTTTCCTGCGACATCCTAGTTTTTTATAAACCCTAAAGCTGGCGCTACTCAAGACAACCGGGAGGCAGACATCTATAATTATGTAGAAAGCTCGTCAGCGAAATCTTTGAGAAACAGTCAAGCCGTTCGTGAAACTGTAATAGACGTGCGGCTAAAGTTTGGGGGTGCGCGTACCTGAATGCGCGGCAGAACGTTCGAGCCGAATAATGGACTTTCAGTAGTTGATAGGAACTGATGAAAGTTTGACCAGCCCCTAGAATTCTCTCTAGGATGAAACAGAGTCGCAAAGAGTGCAAAGAATGTTCTCTTGATTCAGGGGTTTTGCTCATCGTCCTTTATTGCAAGACTGTGACAAATGGACAATTTTACGAGAGTAACAAGCTTTTCGCTTATGTGACCAGTTATAACAGTCAGCATAATACTAAATTAGTGCGATGTAAGTATATATGTACACTTGCGCGTGTGTATGCGTGTGTGGTGTTTGTGTATAATTCGGCGTATTGTATAGCGGGCGAAATTTGGCACGGGAGGCATTGGCGATACCTTGCGTCAGAAGTATAGAATCAAACCAGCGTATTGTATATGTATATCAATCATAACCGGACGTAACGTGCGCCAACGCTGTTTCGTCGGAAACGAAACTCCGATTGGAGTCACCGGGGAAAAAGTGGACTGGAGAGTTAGTCGAAAAACTCACCAAATAGGTGTTTCGATGGATAGAACGGAATTGAATCCTCGCCGAGGAGTCGTAGTTAAGACAGTCAACATTTATTGTTAAATATAACTATAAATCAATATCAACATTGGTCTCGCGGAACTCGTCGATTGATGTAACGGGAACTTGACGTGAGTATAACATGCAGTGAGAGTCCCACGTTAGTTTAAAGAGTGTTGCGGGCGTTCAGACCATTACACTTAGGAATACCGACACGTATCCCATTGATGATCGTACGATCTGAATAGCAATATATTAGTGCGTGGAACATTGGAAAAAAAATCACTAGATTCGATTATAGTTGCTTACCGTGCCAAACAATTCCAATGAAAACACCGCGAATTTCCCAGCTTTTAACTCGAGTGGTACCATCGAACGTCCTATGACGAACATCAGGGACCTTGCTTGATGTGACGCCAGATTATACCATTTGCATGCATAAACTCCATGTTTAAGATTCATACTCTGAAAGCATCCTCGTATTATGATATCGGAATTTCAAGCGCTGCGAGACATAAGATACCATTGTTAGTAATTGCATATTATCGGTACCTCGTCATAAAGATTTTGAGCGGCATTGCAGCAGATGTAAAAATTAAACGTTACCATTGAAACGTAAACAAATAAATACAGCATCCTCATAATTGCAACAGTCGGAAGGGGTTCTGAGTGTACCTGAAAACACACGGTTAGTCGCCATATCAATTTTCACATCCATCCGATGGAGGCACGTGCAATAAGTAACTCGTAATTCTCACGAGATAAACTTGCAAACATAAGAAACACAGTTGCATTGTCACCAGAAAGACTTGCAGCAAAAGCACCTTACTGTAGCAGTTATTGAGCATCTCGACTAACCTTGAAAGGAGTAATGTCATGTAATACCGAGGAATAATATTACGTCGTAAAAAAGACATATTACGCGTGATAAATAAACAAACTTTATGAGATGCTGATGCCTCTGTACAGCTGAAGAGAGCCGTGTGACGAAGTCGAAACGCTTCACTTTCATCTCTGGGAGTTCCTCCGCCAGGTTTTCAAAGGTATCCCGCAGATTAAGTAATTGACCAGAAATATGCATCAAGACGACACTAATTGTACTGTCGACCGCAGTGTTACTAATACCGATATACCAGCAACCGAGAAATTGGGCGACGCACGTCAATTCATAATACGGTGTCTTTTGAACATCGTAAGGGAATAGAGTGGGAGAAATAAGATGACGAACTTTCGATGATCTCGTTCGGTACATGAGCATCGAATGAAAAACCGTGTGAAATGTAGCAGTAAAAAGTAGTGTTACAGCAGAAGCAACTGAGTAATTTCTGCCAATTTTAGCGTACTTCATCATTCGAGTCCGCTGCTCCTCAGTCTTTGGACTTAACCAGTCATTGAAAAATGAGGTCAATATCGTTTGCAATTCTGCAAATCTAATATATTTCTGAAGCCTCTATTAGGAGCGATACATGGAAAAGAGAAATGAATAAATTCAACATTCTTACCGTCAGCGTGATACCAAGTGAAGAACATCTTGCACATTGCCACAACGCCAACGATTCCAGAGATGAGTGAAGCCGGCATCAATGACGGATTCCCAAAAAATCGAATTGCATTGATCAATTGCGGCAACATGTGTTGGAAGGTTGAACATGAGGCGCCGATGAACAACCACGGGTATGGTCTTATTCCTGAGTCCGGATGCTTTTCGGGATTGGGATATACTCCCATCAATCGTAAAAGCAGACGACTCCGTCCAAAAGCGTATAGCAAGTCTACAGAGAATTCATCGCGTTCGTGGCGATAAAAGTAAGGAGATTGGATTAGTATATTTGAAATATCGTTTATCGGTCTGTCGATAAATTACGAAGATTGAACGAAGGAAATGTCCTGACTCGAGGTTCTCTTTCTGAAGTTTATGATTATCCTCGAGGTAGGCACCTTTCTCAGTATCCATCGTAGTTTAGTCTGCGAACGGAATCGAACGACTCGTTCAAATTCACACGATGCTGTTAACCCCTTGCAACTGCACCTGTTCAGCCCCGCGCCGATGATTCTTGTTAACAGAACTTCTATGCGAACTCCCTCGATTAAAAAATCATTAATCCGCAACTCAGCACTCGTCAAAATTCTTCTGTAACGCTTAGAGCACGCAATATCGACTCGCGCGAAACCATGGAGTTTAAGAGAAAAGTTCGATTAATGCGTTTTTTTTTCGACTTTCTACCCCCTGCTGGATTAAGTATGGAAACGAAGTTGCAAAGTTCCCTTCGACGTTCTACCTTTTTATAAGCCATAAAGCTGGCGCTATTCAAGACAACCGGGAGGTAGACGTCTATAATTATGTAGACAGCTTGTCAGCGAAATCTGTGAGAAACAGTCAAGCCGTTTGTAAAAATGTAATAGGCGCGAAGTTGAAGTTTGGGGATGCGCGTGGTTGAATGTGCGGCAGCGTGTTCGAGCCAAATAATGAACTTTCAGTAACTGAGACGAACTGAGGAAAGTTTGACCAGCCGGTAGAAGTGGCTCGAGGATGAAACCGAATTGCAGAGGGTGCGAAAGGGTGCTTTATTGCAAAATTGTGACAAATGGGCAACTTTGCGGTGATAAGTGACAAATTAGCGCCATGTAAGTATACATACATTACCGCGAGTATACGAGTATCGTCTTTGTGGGTAATTTAGCGTGCCGTATAGCAGACGAAATTTCGCGCAGAAAGCTTCGCAGAAGACATATACAATCAGACTGGCGTAAAGTGTATCAATTATGACCGGATGTGATGAGTGTCAAAGATGTTTCATCACGAGGGAAAAAGTTGGCTTTAGACTTGTCAGTCGAAAGATTCACCAAATAGATGTTTCAATAAATGAATCGGAGTTCAATCCGCACTGAGAAGTCGTAATTAAGACAGTCAACATTTATTGTCAAACATAACTATAAATGAATTATAAGTCAACATCAATATGAACATTTATCTGACGGTATTGGTCGATAGATATAACAGGAACCTGACGTGAGTTTAACGAACAATAATAGTCTCACGTTAGTCGAGTGTTGCGATTGTTCAGGTCATCACACTTAGGAACACGGACACATATCCCATTGATGTTCGTACGATCTAAATAACAATCGATTGATCCGTAAAACATTACTAAACGTTCATCCGATAGGATTATTGTAGTTTCTTACCCCGGCGAAGAGTTCCAAAGAGACAACTGCGATTTTTCCAGCTGTTAATTGAAGTGGTACCATCGAACGGCCTACCACCAACATAAGAGACCTTGCTTGATACGATGCCAGATTATACCATTTACATGCATAAACTCCGTGTTTAAGATTCATACTCTGAAAGCATCCTTGTATATAATACCCAAATTTCAAGTGCTCCGAGACATAAGATGTCTAATCGTATATCATCAGTACCTCGTCACAAAGATTTTGAGCCGCACTGCAACAGATGTAAAAATTAAATGTTACCATAGAGACGTAAAGAAATAAGAACACCATTTTTATAATTGCAATATTTGAAAGGGGTTCCGCCCGTGCCTGAAAATACACTGTTAGTCGCCATCAACTTTCACGTCCATCTGAAAGAGATATGTACATGCAACAACTGACTTGTAATTCTTACCAGATAAACTTGCAAGCACAAGAAGCACAGTTGGATTGTCACCGCAAAGACTTGAAGCAAAAACGCATTACTGTAGCAGTTATTCAGCACCTCAATTAACCTGGATAAAGTAACTTCATATAAGTAATATGATGAAATAATATCACATCGAAAAGTAAACATATTCCGCATTATAAATAAACAAACTGTATGAGATGCTGATGCCTCTGCACAGCCCAAGAGAGCCGTGTGGCAAAGTCGAGACGCTCGGATTTCTTCTCTGGGACTTCCTCCGCCAAGTTTTCAAAGGTGTCCCGCAGATTAAGCAACTGACCAGAAATATGCGTCAAAATGACAGTAACTGCAGTGTCGACCGCAGTGTTGCAAAGAGCGATATACCAACCGCCGAGAATCTGGGCGACGACCGTCAATTCGTAGTATGGTGTCTTTTGAACGTCGTATGGGAATTTGCTGGGAGTGATAAGATATCGGACTCTCGATGATCTCGTCCGATAGATGAGCATGGAATGGAAAACACCATAAAATGAAATAGTAATAATTAGTGTTACAGTAGCAGCAACTGCGTAATTTCTGCCAATTTTAGCGTATTTCATCATTCGATTCCGCTGCCCGTCGGTCTTTGGACTTAACCAGTCATTGAAAAATGAGGTCAGTATCGCTTGCAAATCTAGAAATCTAATGTATTTCAGAAGTCTCATATTACGGACGACATATGGAAAGAAGAAATCGATAAATGGAACAATCTTACCATCAGCGTGATACCAAGTGAGAAGCATCTTGCTCATTGCCGCAGTGCCAAAATTCACGGAGATGATTGGGCCTGGCATCAATGACGGCTGTCCAAAGAACCGAATTAAATTGATCAATTGTGGCAAAATAATTTGTAAAATTGAACAGGAGGCGCCGATAAATAGCCATGGGTACGGTCTAATCCTTGAAACCGGATGTGCTTCAGGATCCGGGTACACTCCCATCACCCGTAAAAGCCAATGATTCAGTCCAAATGCGTACAGCAAGTCTAAAGAGAATTCATCGCGTTCACAGGGGAATTGTCCGAACTTGAGGTTCGCTTTCGCCACTTATTTATTGCAGTTCTTTACGATTGTTCTCGAGATCGGCACCTTTGTTAGTATCCATCGTAGTTTAGTCTGCGAACGAAATCTAACAACTCGTTGAAATTCGCAAGATACAGTTGACTACTTCCAACTGCACCTGCTCAGCCGCGCGCCAGTGACCCTTAAAACGTTCTCTGGGTACTACCGACGACTATCGCGGTACGAATGAAAGGTTTAGCGCCAATCACGTTCGAGATTTCTATGAATGTCGCAAGAAACGTTTTGGCGGCTTACGCTGCCATATGGTGCAACCACACTTGTGGAAAACTTCTTCGTACCACGAATCTACAACCGTGGCCAACTTCTCCGTACCGAAAGGATTCGAGCACGCGATGTCGACTTGCGCAAAACCCCGGAGTTTAGTAGAAAAGTTCGACAAATGCTTTTTTGGTTTCAACGATCTACTCCCTGCTATTGTAGATTAAGTATGGAAACGAAGTTGCAAAGTTTGTTTCGATGTTCTACTTTTTTATAAGCCACAATGCTGGCGCTATACTCAAAACAACCGGGAGGTAGACGTCTGTAAATATGTAAATAGCCCATCAGCGAAATCTGTGAGAAACAGTCAAGCAGTTCGTGAAAATGTAATAGGCGCAAGGTTAAAGTTTTGGGGATGCGCGTAGTTGAATGCGCGGGAGAAGGTCTGAGCCAAATAATAGACTTCAGTAACTGATAGGAACTGATGAAAGTTTGACCAGCCGGTAGAAGTGGCTGTAGAATGAAACAGAATCGCAGGGGGTGCGAAAAATTTGCACATAATTCCGCAGTTTCGACCATCGTCTTTTATTGCAAAACTGTGACAAATGGGCAACTTTGTGGTGATAAGTAACAAATTAACGCCATGTAAGTATAGATACTATATTTGTGCGTGAAATGGGATTAGTGAATCCTACGGAGACGAATCTTGACTCGGTTAGATGATACAGTTGCGCCAAGACACTTTGATCAATCGGAGCTACAACACGCTGAAGATGACTATCGAAGGTATTAGCTAATTGTAAGATATAGAATCAAACTTACGTAAAGTGTATGAATTATGACTGGACGCGATGTGTGTCAAAAATGTTTTGCCACCAGGCAAAAAGGTGGCTGGAGACTTGTTAGTCGAAAAATTCACCAAATAGGTTTCTCATTGTCAGTAGAGAAGAAGGAATTGAATCCGCGCCGAGGAATTGCAATCAAGACAGTCAACATTTATTGTTAAACATAACTATAATCCAACTATAAGTCAACATAAATCTAAATATTTATTTCATGGAATAGGTCGATAGATATAACAGGAACTTGACGTGAGTTTAAGAAGCACTAATAGTTCCACGTTAGTCGAATATTGCGATTGTTCAGGTCATCACACTTAGGAACACGGACATATATCCCATTGATGATCGTACGATCTAAATAACAGTCGCTTAGTACGTGAAACATTGCTAAATGTTTATCCGATGCGATTATGATTTCTTACCCCGCCGAAGAGTTCCATAGAGAGAACCGCGAATTTTCCGGCTGTTAATTGAAATGGTACCATCGAACGGCGTACCACGAACGTCAGAGACCTTGCTTGATGCGGCGTCAAATTATACCATTCGCATGCATAAACTCCGTCTTTGAGATTCTGACTCTGAAAGCATTCTCGTTTAATTATATCTGAATTTCAAGCACTCTGGGACATATGATATCATCTTTATTAATCGCATATCATCAGTACCTCGTCACAAAGATATTGAGCTGCACTGCAACAGATGTAAAAATTAAACGTTACCGTGGAAACGTAAACGAATAAGAACACTATTTTTATAATTGCAAGATTCGAAAGGGGTTCCGCCCGTGCCTGAAAATACACCGTTAGACGCCATCAACTTTTACGTCCATCTGAAGAAGATACATGCAACAAGTGACTCGTAATTCTTACGAAAAAAACTTGCAAGCACAAGAAGCACAGTTGCATTGTCACTGCAAAGACTTGCAGCAAAAATGCTGCACTGTAGCAGTTATTGAGCATCTCGATTAACCTGGAAAGAAGTAACTTCGTGTAATATGGAGAGATCATATCACGTCGAAAAGTAGACATACTACGCGTGATAAACAAAGAAACCTTATGAGATGCTGATGCCTCTGCACAGCCCAAGACAACCGTGTATCAAAGTCGAGACGCTTCATTTTCTTCCCTGAAACTTCCTCCGTGAGGTTTTCAAAGGTACCCCGCAAATTACGTAACTGACCACAAATATGCGTCGAAATGACGGTAACTGTACTGTCGACCACAGTGTTAGAAAAACCGATATACCACGAACCGATAAATTGGGTGACGTATGTGAATTCATAATAGGGTGTCTTTTGAGCATCGTAAGGGAACAGGCTGGGAGAGAGAAGATATCGGACTTTCGATGATCTCGATCGGTAGATGAGTATCGAATGGAAAGCACCGTGAAACGTAAGAGCAATAATTGTTGTTACAGTAGCAACAACTGTGTAGTTTCTGGCAATTTTAGCATACTTCATCATTCGAGTCCGCTGCTCTTCAGTCTTTGGCCTTAACCAGTCGTTGAAAAATGAGGTGAATATCGCTCGCAAATCTAGAAATCTGATGTATTTGTGGATTCTCATATTGCAGACAATATATGGAAGAAGAAATTGATTAATCGAATATTTACCCTCGGCGTAATAGCAAGTGAGGAACAACTTGCACATTGACCCAATTCCAAAATTAACGGAGGTGATTGGAGCTGGCAGCAATGACAGATTTCCAAACAATCGAATTATATGGATCAATAGCGGCAAAATGACTTGTAAAGCTGAACATGAGACGCAGATAAATAGCCATGGGTATGGTCTTATCACTGAGTCCGGATGCGCTTCGGGATCCGGGTATACTCCGATCACCCGTAAAAGCCAACGGTTCAGTCCAAAAGCATACAGCAAGTCTAAAGAGCATTTATTGTGTTCGTAGAGGAAATGGTCGGATTCAAGATTCCCTTTCTCCACTTATTTTTTGCGGGATGTTACGATTAATCTCGAGATAGTCACCTTTGTTAGTATCCATCGTAGTTCAGTCTGCGAACGGAATCGAAGGACTCGTTGAAATTCGCACGATGTTGTTAACTCCTTTCAACTGCATCTGCTCAGCCCCGCGCCAATGATTCTTGTTAACAGAACTTTTAAGCGAACTCCCTCGATTAAAAAATCAATACCAATCCGCAAATCGCTACGTGTGAAAATTCTCGTGTAAGATTTAACCCTTTCGCTACTACTGCCGCCCTGTCGCGGCGACTACGAAACGTTCTCTGGGTACTACCGACGACTGTCGCGGTCCGAATGAAAAAGTTTACCGTGAATCACGCTCGAGCTATCTCCGAATGCCGCAAAAAATATTTTCCCGGCTTACGCTGCCATACAGTGCAACTACTGTTGTTTGAAAACTTTTTCGTACTACGAATATACAACCGCGGTCAACTTCTCCGTACCGAAAGGGTGCGAGCGTGCGATGTCTACTCGCGCAAAACTACGAAGTTTAGCGCAAAAGGCCGGTTAATGCTTTTTTTGGAATTTCTACCTCGGGCTGGATTAATTATGGAAACGTAGTTGCAAAGTTTGCTTCAACGTTCTACCTTTTTATAAGCTATAAAGCTGGCGCTATTCAAGGCAAGAGGGAGGTAGACGTCTATAATTACGTAGAAAGCCCGTCAATGAGATCTATGAGAAGCAGTCAAGCCGTTCGTGAAAATGTAATAGGCGCGTGGTTAATGATTGGGGATGCGCATAGTTGAATGTGCGGCAGAGCGTTCGAGCTAAAAAATAATGGACTTTCAATAACTGATACGAACTGATGAAAGTTTGGCGAGCCCATAGAATTGCCTCTACGATGAAACAGAATCACAGGGGTTGCGCAGAGTGGCCACCCAATACCGGGGTTTTTATCGTCGTCCTTTAGTGTAAAATTTCCACAAATGCACAACTTGGCGCTAATGAATGACAAATTAGCGCCACGTAAGTATACATATTATATTCGCGCGTGAAGCGCAAGCAGTGAATCCTATGAAGACAAATTTTGACTAATCGAACGTTAACGCCCTAAAGATGACTACCGAACGTATTAGCCAAGTTATAGAACCAAACTAACGTAAAGTGTATTAATCATGACCGGACGTGATGTGTGTCAAGGATATTTCGTCTGACACGGAACTGCGATTGGAATCACCAGGAAAAAAGTGAGCTGGAGACTTGTTACTTGAGAAATGTATCAAATAGGAATAGGTGTTTCAATAAATGAATTGGAGTTCAATTCGCGTCGAGGAATCGTAATTTGGACAGTCAATATTTATTGTTAAGCATATCTATAAATCGACTATAAGTCAACATAAATCTAAACATTTATCTCACGGAATTGGCCGATAGATATAACAGGAACTTGACGTGAGTTTAAGAAGCACTAATAGTTCCACGTTAATCGAATGGTGCGATTGTTCAGGCCATCACGCTTAGGAATACGGACACATATCCCATTGATGTTCGTACGATCTAAATAACAATCGATTGGTACGTGAAACATTGCTAAATGTTCACCGGATACGATTATGATTTCTTACCCCACCGAAGAGTTCCAAAGAGACAACCGCGATTTTTCCAGCTGTTATTTGAAGTGGTACCATCGAACGGTCTACCACGAGCATCAGAGCCCTTGCTTGATGCGATTCCAGATTATACCACTTACATGCATAAACTCCGTGTTTAAGATTCTGACTCTGAAAGCATCCTCGTATAATAATACCTGCATTTCAAGCGCGATAAAACAGAAGATATCATTGTTATTAATCGCATATCATCCGTACCTCGTCCCAAACACGTTGAGCGGCGCTGCAACAGATGTAAAAAGCATACGTTACCATCGAAACGTAACAGACTAAAAAGGACAGCCTTAGAATTGCAACATTCGAAAGGGTTTCCCCGTGTATCTGAAAATACACTGTTAGACGCCATATGGACTTTCACGTCCATCTGAAAGAGAAACATGCAACACGTGACTTGTAATTCTTACGAGATAAACTTGCAAGCACAAGAAGCACAGTTGAATTGTCACCGCAAAGACTTGAAGCAAAAATGCCTCACTGTAGCAGTTATTGAGCATCTCGATTAATCTAGAAGGAAGTAACTTCATGTAATATGGAGAAATGATATCACGTTGGAAAATAGATATATTGCGTGTAATAAATAAACAAACTTTATGAGATGCTGATGCCGCTGCACAGCCCAAGCGAACCGTGTGTCAAAGTCGAAACGCTCTGCTTGCTTCTCTGGAACTTCCTCCGCCAGGTTTTCGAAGGTATCCCGCAGATTGAGCAACTGACAAGAAATATGCGTCAGAACGACACTAATTGTACTGTCGGCCGCAGTGTTGCAGATCGCGTTGTACCAGGCGCCGACAAATTGGGCGACGCACGTCAATTCATAGTAGGGTGTCTTTTGAACGTCGTAAGGGTATAGACTGGGAGAGATAAGATATCGGACTCTCGATGATCTCGTCCGGTACATGAGCGACGAATGGAAAGCACCGTGAAATGAACAAGTAAGAATTGCAGTTACAGTAGCAGTAGCTGCGTAGTTTCTGGCAATTTTAGCATACTTCATCATTCGAGTCCGCTGCTCCTCGGTCTTCGGATTTAACCAGTCATTAAAAAATGAGGTCAATATCGCTCGCAAATCTAGAAATCTGATGTATTTCTAGCGTCTCATATGATAGACGATATATGGAAAGAAGAAATCGATTAATCGAATATTTACCGTCAGCGTAATACCAAGTGAGGAACATCTTGCTCATTGTCAGAATGCTAAAATTCACGGAGATAAGTGCGGGCGGCATCATTGACGGATTCCCAAAGAACCGAATTACATTGATCAATTGCGGCAAAATGATTTGCGAAATTGTACATAAGGCGCCGATAAATAGCCATGGGTATGGTCTTATCACTGAGTCCGGATGCGTTTCGGGATCAGGGTACAATCCCATGAATCGCAAAAGTGCACGGCTCCGCCCAAAAGCGTACTGCAAGTCTAAAGAGAATTCATCGCGTTCATGGAGGAAATTTCCGCACTCGGTGTTCCCTTTCTCCACTTATTTACTGTAGTACATTACGATTATCCTCGACATAGTTAGTATTCTCACCTTTGTTAGTATCCATCGTAGTTTAGTCTGCAAGTGGAATCGAATGACTCGTTCAAATTCGCACTATGCACGCGCTATTCGCACTATAAAATCATTAATCTGCAACTCGATAGGTGTGAAAATTGTCCTATAGGATTTAATCCTTCCAATACTACTGCCGTCCTGTGACGGCGACTACGAAATGTTCTCGGTGTATTACCGACGACTGTCGTGGCCTGAATGAAAAGTTCAGCGTCAGTCACGCTTGAGATTTCTATGAATGCCGCAAAAAAGGTTTTCCCGGCTTACGCTGCCATACGGTGCAACCACTGTTGTGGAAAACTTCCCCGTACCGAGAGGGTTCGAGCGTGCGATGTCTACTCGCGCAAAACCACGGAGTTTAATGGAAAAGTCCGGCTAATACTTTTTTTTCGAATTTCTACCCCGAGCTGGATTAATTATGGAAATGAAGTTATAGGTTTCCTTTAACGTTTGACCTTTTTATAAGCCATAAAGCTGACACTACTCGGAACAAGAGGGAGGTAGACGTCTATAATTACGTAGAAAGCCCGTCAATGAGATCTATGAGAAGCAGTCAAGCCGTTCGTGAAAATGTAATAGGCGCGTGGTTAATGATTGGGGATGCGCGTAGTTTAATGTGCAGCATAGCGTTCGAGCTAAAAAATAATGGACTTTCAATAACCGATACGAACTGATGAAAGTTTGACCAGCCCGTAGAATTGCCTCTAGGATGAAATAACATCGCAAGGGGTGAGAGAAATCTCTACCCAATTCAGGTATAGATATTATATTCGTGCGTGAAGTGCAATTAGTGAATCCTACGGCGACGAAATCTGACTCGGTTATTCCATACACTTGCGCCAAGACACTTTGATCAATGAGACGCATAACGCACTAAAGATGACTATCGAACGTATTACCCAAGGTATAGAACGAAACTAGCGTAAAGTGTATCAATCTTAACCGGACGAGATGCGTGTCAAGGATATTTCGTGTGACACGGAACTGCGATTGGAATCACCAGGGAAAAAGTGGGCTGGAGACTGGTTACTCGAAGAATTCACCGAATAGGTGTTCCAATAGATAAAACGGACTTGAATCCGCGTCGATAAATCGTAATTGAGACAGTCAACATTTATTGTTAAACGTAACTATAAATGAACTATATAAGTCAACATTGATATAAACATTTATCTCGCGGTATTGGTCGATAGATATAACAGGAACCTCATGTGAGTTTAACGAGTAGTTGCGATTGTTCAGGCCATCACACTTAGAAACACGGACACATATCCCATTGATGTTCGTACGATCTAAATAAAAATCGATTGGTACGTGAAATGTAGCTAAATGTTCACCCGTTGCGATTATGATTTCTTACCCCGCCGAAAAGTTCCATAGAGAAAACCGCGAATTTTCCGGCTGTTAATTGAAGTGGTATCATTGAACGGCCTATCACGAGCGTCAGAGCCCTTGCTTGATGCGATGCCAGATTATACCACTCACATGCATAAACTCCGTGTTTGAGATTCATACTCTGAAAGCACCCTCGTATAATAATATCCGAATTTTAAGCGGTGTGGGACATTAGATATATTATCGTTATTAATCGTATATCATCAGTACCTCGTCACAAAGATTTTGAGCCGCACTGCAACAGATGTAAAAATTAAATGTTACCATAGAGACGTAAAGAAATAAGAACAGCAACTTTACAATTGCAAGATTCGAAAGAGGTTCCGCTCGTGCCTGAAAATACACCGTTAGTCGCAATCTCGAGTTTCACGTCCATTTGAAGAAGATACATGCAACAAGTGACTCGTAATTCTTACGAAAAAAACTTGCAAGCACAAGAAGCACAGTTGGATTGTCACCGCAATGACTTGCAGTAAAAGCGCTCCACCATAGCTGTTATTGAGCATCTCAATTAACCTTGAAAGAAGTAACTTCGTGTAATATGGAGAAATGATATCACGTCGAAAAATAGACATATTGCGCATGAGAGATAAACACACTTTATGAGATGCTGATGCCTCTGCACAGCCCAAGAGAATCGTGTGTCAAAATCGAGACGTTTTGCTTTCTTTTCTGGAATTTGTTCCGCCAGGTTTCCAAAGGTGTCCCGTAGATTAATCAACTGACCAGAAATATGCAGTAAAACAGCAGAAATTGTACTGTCGATAGCGGTGTTAATAATAGCTATATACAAGCCCCCGAGAAATTGGGCGATGTTCGTCAATTCATAATAAGGTGTCTTTTGAACATCGTAAGGTAATAAGCTGGGAGTGATAAGATGTCGAACTCTCGATGATCTCGAGCGATAGATGAGCATGGAATGAAAAACACCGTGAAACGACACACTAGAAACTAGTCCCAAAGCAGATGTTGCCAAATAATTTCTGCCAATTTTGGCATACTTCAACATTCGAGTCCGCTGTTCCTCGGTCTTTGGGCTTAACCAGTCATTGAAAAATGAGGTGAATATCGTTTGCATTTCTAGAAATCTGATTTATTTCTGGAGTCTCATATTACGAACGATATATGAAAAAGAAAAATTAAGAAATGGACCAATCTTACCATCAGCGTGATACCAAGTGAGGAACATCTTGCTCATTGCCGCAGTGCCAATATTCACGGAGATGACTGCGGGCGGCATCAACGACGGATTCCCAAAGAACCGAATTATATTGATCAATTGCGGCAACATGAGATGCAAAGTTGAACATGAGACCCCGATAAATAGCCATGGGTATGGTCTTATCACTGAGTCCGGATGCGCTTCGGGATCGGGGTACAATCCCATCAATCGCAAAAGTGCACGGTTCCGCCCAAAAGCGTACTGCAAGTCTAAAGAAAAATTCATCGCACTCATGGCGATAAAAGTCAAGAGATTGTATTAATAGACTCGAAATATCACTTATCGGCCTGTCGATAAATTTCGAAGAACATATGAACTAAGGAAATTCCCGGATTCGAGGTTCCCTTTTTCCACTTATTTATTGTAATAGTTTACTATTATCCTCCAGATAGGCACCTTTGTTAGTATCCATCGTAGTTTAGTCTGCGAACGGAACCGATCAACTCATTCAAATTCGCACAATGCTCTTAACCCCTTCTAACTGCGCCTGTTCAACCCTGCGCCGATGATTCTTGTTAACAGAACTTCTAAGCACACCCCCTCGATTAAAAAATCATTAATCCACAACTAGGCACGCGTCAAAATTCTCTTATAAGGTTTAAAGCACGCGATATCGACTCGCGCGTCTACCACCTGCTGGGTTAAGAATGGAAACAACGTTCTAAAGTTTCCCGCGGCATCCTAGCTTTTTATAAGCTCTAGAGCTGATGCTTCTCAAGACAGCAGGGAGGTGCACGTCTATAATTACATAAAAAGCTCGTCAGCAAAATCGGTGAGAAACAGTCAAGCCGTTCGTTAAAATCTAATAGACGCGCGGTTAAAGTTTAGAGATGCGCGTAGTTGGATGCTCGGCAGAATGTTCGAGCAAAATAACGGACTGTCAGCAAGTAGTTCGAACTATTGAAAGTATATTCAGTCGATAGAGTTATCTTCAGGATGAAACAGGGTCAATGAGGGTGCGAAGAATCTCCACCAAATTTAGGGGTTTTAATCATCGTCCTTTATTACAAAACTGAGAAAAAAGGAAAACTTTGCGAGAGTAACAAACTTTTGGCTTATGTGACTAGTTATAATACTCAGCGGCAATACTAAATTAGTGCGATGTAAGTATGCATATACACTTGCGCGTGTGTGTACGTATGTCGTGTTTGATGTGTGTAATTCGGCGTGTCGCAGAGCAGTCAAAATTTCGCGCACGAGGCATCGGAAATCAATGAATCGAACGGAGAGAGTTGGAAGTGAAATAAAAATATATTTCCCAGGCAGGAGAGAAATAAATAAAAATTCGATCGGTAGTTAGCAGTCAAGTTTCGAGCACGCCGAAGGCAACGGAAAGCGACACTCGTACCTCGCGAACTTTGGATGCGCGATTGGTAAATATCTCGATTGCTTTTTACAACTGCATCCGTGGATCGTTTCGAATGATACTTTAAAATTGTAAGTAGTAATCGCTAAAACGTATCATTCGGAATATCGACGTGCGAACGCGACACGAGCGCTTTTATGTTGCCGTAGGAAGGTGAGAAACTTTTTCGGACACTACGTTTGCTCGTTACAGTTTCATTCATTCAAACTTCGTACCGTGGGGCAAACATCACACTCACCATACTCTCGCTTATTACCCAGGATTTAACCGACAACTTAACTTACGGGTTAGAGATAGTAGCGTACTTCGTTATTTACTCGGTCGCTGCTGATTACGATTGAAACAGATTTCTTCGGTACATTATCATTCTAATACACAAAAATTATACCAGGGTCAATTTGCGAACAAAGTGTATCGATTGATAAGTACCGAGAAAATAACGAAGTACAACTGCACATAAATATTAAACTAGTTTATGATAATGTTTCTCGTTTTTGTCTTGGAAGACACGGTATGGCAGGATTTTTTTGATTAGGAATAACATTTCTCGGGAGAGAATCTTAACGGTGGTTTCCCTTTCCCGCGATAATAATTCCCGTCATCTATGTGTGTGTGTGTTTCTTTTCTTTAAATTAAAAAAAGAGGAAACGATCGTCGAAATACTATCTGCCCCTGCTTAATTTAACATCGCAAAAATTTCACCTTACGCCATTATAAATAATCGTATAAAATAATTATAAAAATAATGATATAAATTATAATTAAGTGTTATAAATATGTCACGTGTTAAATAGGTTCGCTGTCGCCGTTGCTTCATCGTACATAAGCACCAGCAGATAGTACCATCTCGAGTGGGACTTGCCACCAGCGGAAAAGAGAACCACTGAAACCCATTAAACGGAGATGTG
Source organism: Trypoxylon attenuatum (assembly GCA_963989405.1). Classification (NCBI taxonomy): domain Eukaryota; kingdom Metazoa; phylum Arthropoda; class Insecta; order Hymenoptera; family Crabronidae; genus Trypoxylon; species Trypoxylon attenuatum. The sequence continues at coordinate 4,169,766 of OZ022488.1, read as the reverse complement.
ATCCGTATAACTCATTTGGGATAATCGATAAACCATAAGTGGATATCTTCATGAGCAGTCGAAGAGGAAAAAGTTTTTAGGAAAACGCTTTTCCTAAAATCCCAAATGATTATCAATGGAAGCCGACATTCTGACGGGTGGAAAAATCGTCCACGGAAAGTCGACAATCGTCGCGACAAACAAAACGAGGCGCCAAACTAATCTATGAGATTCTCTATACGCGTTTAACAGAACTATTACTTGCATTTCTCAAACGAATAACAATAATTGAAAAAAACTAGATCCGATTGAAAATCGAATTACCAGGTTTTTTGGTATGATCCAATAATGCTGTGTAAGTATTGTATCAAGGTAACGGGAGCTACTCGAATCAAAGAAACTGAAATATTTCCCTGGTAATTATTTGCCGCGAGTAATACAATTAATTCTCTCGTTCTCTCTCTCTCTCTATCTCTATCTCTCTCTTTCCTCCACTTTCTCCGCGAGTCTCAATCGTTCGATTTCGCGCAGAACACACTGTCCGGCTGTCACTCACGCGAATAAATAATATTTAATATTTAAATAATATTAAGATTTAATTAACAGTTCTGTTGTCATACCGCGAAGTTAGATCAAGTTACACGAAGCGATTTGCACGCGAGATTGGAAGTTACGCTAGCGTAAATGAAGAGAAACACCACGTTCGTATGAGCAAACATAATCAAAACTTTTAAATCAATCAAAGTTCTGAGTATGCGGCTTTTCGGAGTATGATGATACTTCTTGACCTTTTGACACGGTAACCAAAAATCCATTCCCTTCCTCGCTTAGATTTTCGCTCCGGTCGAAAATTTCAAACGAGACCTGGACAATGTGCCCTTTCGCATAAATACCGAGATACACACATACGACACATTCATACACGCAGCAAACTCTCTTTAATATTTGCACCATACGACGCACCGAAATTCTCATTGCGCACCCTGCACAGAGCATACCGCGCGCTTCTCTCGAAAGGCATTCGATCCGACGATCAAATAACTCTTTCTGAAAATCCCGAAATCAACGAGCAAATTGGACGAGAGTCGATCGAGCGGGAATCGTATGATTGTATCTAATTAATTAATTAAAAAAAAAAAAAAGAAAAAAAAACTAAGTCTTCAGTATCAGTCCGTTTGAGAGTCACACGAGTGACTCTTCGCTTTTTAGTGCCGTAAGTAGCACGATCACCGATGAACAATTTCCTTTGCACTGATCTCCTCTAATCACTATATGAAAGTTGCATTAATGACGAATACTGCTATAAAATTTCTTCCAGTGGGCGAATGAACGAATGACGTTGAAGAGGAGTTGATACGATGAGCCGAAAGAAAAGTCTCGTGGTTCGGTAGGATATACTTGTTCTCGGTGAACGCGATGCAACTATAGTCGCGAACTTAACAAAAAAAAACTAGATCCTAGCGTCGTTCACTTAGAATCTGCACGTTGAGCTTACATTTACGCAGTTCGACGATTCAGTCCCTTAGCCAACTAAACGATGTGTGTACACTTGGGAAAAGCAGCCCGTTCGGTACGCGATTCTCCGTAACTCGTCTCCGCAATAAATATCTGTCGTAGAACTTACTATTATAAGGATTCGCGGCAGGCGAGAAACTAGGGCTGAAACTTCCGCGAGGCGACGACTTCTATACAACTTAAGGATACCGCAATAATTTAAGGATCGATTGATTATTATTATCGTGCGCGCGCGCGGACTTAGCGACTAATATGTATGTACAAAGAGAAACGATAAATTAATATGTGTATATGTATTAGTGCGCCGTGTTTGGACCACTTAACTTTACGCTTAACTAAACGAAGACTGATTAGAGGTGGTTAATCGCTTGACGAGGTTTCTCGATTAAGGGTATGCGCGTCTTATTGACTTAGCCATCGAGGAAGTGCCTTCTAATCCCGCCACTGTTCACGACTCTATTTTCTCCTCTCTGTCTTTCTCATGTGAGAAACACGCGCATGCTTCGGAAAGGTAACGAATCAAATTTTCGATGCCCCCACAATTTCGATTTGGCAATTGTTGTTACTCGTTTCCGAGCCTCGACGAAATCAAATGGAAAAATGCACGCACGTAAAATCCCCTGCCTTCAGGCACTAGACGGCAACAATAAATACTAGTGGACGATTCAGGTGGAACACGATCATTTTTTTCTCTGATGGCACTTCGCCTCAGCCCAGCGTCGATCAACACACTTTTTTTTCCTAATTATCTAACATCAACGATTTATCGGGTACTCTTCTCATATTGCAAATATTCTCTTTCTCTCTTTCGCTAATCGAATATCTCACGGATACATTAATGCCCATTCATATATTGCCTTTAGGGATAAAAGATTTAAAAAATAATAACTTTCTTCGTATCTTTCTCTCAGCTCAATAGGGTCCTAATTTTCAACGCCGAAGCCTTAATCGCTAGTTGATATTCAAAGGTGAATTCCGTCATCGAATTCTATCATCGGCGGGGAAGTTCTCTGACAACGAAACGATCATGGTCAAAATACCACCGTGATTTACATTTAACATTAACTCTTCTTCTTCTTATTATTTTTTTTCTTTTTTTTTTTCATACTCTTACTCTTGTACCTATAGTCATCTGACACCGATATAATTTCGCTTTAAAACATTAATACGATAGAATATTACGTATTGCGGTCACGCACGGTCTCTCCGTGTACGATTCTCATTATCGAAAGCGATAACATTTAATTATTTCTCGCTTGACACTGGGCTGCGTCGCCGCGTGCAACTCCGATCGAGTTCCGCCTGAATTCACCTATACGTAGAGGCTTAAAGTTAAAGTTATTAGTAAGTGTTTACCGATCGTTAAACTATATTTACAATGTGCGTAAATCCTAGGACCAATTTCTCGCACGGTCACTCCTCACTCCGAGATACATACAACAAGCACATGTGCAATTACTAGAATCCTCTTGGAAATGATTGCCCTCCGAGCAGCGATTGGTGCTCGTTCATTTTGAATTACTGACTAGCTTGAATACTTGATTCACAGAAGTCTGATATTCCAATGATCTATTCGGTGAGTCCTGACTCAAAAAGTAATCTCGGATGTTACGATAGATGCTGATTAAAACGTTAATTAGGATTGGAATCATCGAAAGTCTGCTGTTTTCGAGAGAGCTTTGGTTTTTTTTCTTTTTCTTTTTCTTTTTTTTTTGTTGCGTAAATGCACATATCTGCCGCTTTACTTAAACTCTACGTACTTCGTGGCTGTCACGCCAGAAAAGAAACTACTCTTTGGAGCTATAGTCCCAACGACCTGGATTAGATATGTCGAGTATAACATAGATAACGCAGTCCCTGAAGACTATTCGAACTATTGATTTTATTTGGTACGGAACGGAAGATTTGGCAGAAACTCCTGAGCCAATCTCTTACGAATTGCTCACCAGATGTGACACACATTCCAATTATTCTTACTCTCAACTCGAATTGTGTTTCCTAACGAGAGGAAAGAGATCGTTAATGAATCCGAAGCGTTATATCACACACCATGTCAATTTGTAATTATTTTTCTCCTCTCTCTCTCTCTCTCTCTCTCTCTTGTAAAATGCATCCCCGTTATCATTCGCGTAAAGGGAGTATGCAATATGTACAATATCTCATAATCTACTGCTGCAGAAAAAGTGCAGTAAGTGGAAGTAGATTCCCAATTATCCGTAGATTGATCGACGGTTCAAGTCAGTCAACGATAATGTTTAAGAGTATCGATAGTGTGTATAATATACTTAATACGTTAAAAGACTCTTCGGAAAAAATGTTTAGACAAAAGCTGTTAGGCGTGTATAATAGTTTAGGTGAAAAGCAATCATATCAAAAAACAAGACTCTTCAATTATATACCGCTGCGTCGAAAAATATATTTCTCTTATGCTATCGCGTATATTTCGTGCGTGTGTCAGAGTCTCTTTATATGGATTTTCTTTTTTTTTTGTGTGTGTGTGTTTCACGTTCAAGGCATTGGTTTCATCTCGGTGTCATGCTTTGCATCCGGGTAATTGAGAATCTTCCTCGTCAGTGAATCTAAGATGACATATAATAGCCAAAATCAAATTTCCTCCGACGCGTGATTACCATGAAATTCGCGTATACGTAACCCGAACAACGCAAACGACTGCTAAAAATACTTGAACGAAGCATTAGCGTTTGCCTCTGATTATTATTTATCGATATACGTCTATTGCAATGGTTGGCATGCTTATTGCATAGTTGCTTATGTAACATCACCCATCGAAGGAGGGGCTGAGTCTTGACTTAATGTAACGACGCGCGATCAAGTCGAAACCCCCTCGTGATCCCTGACTGGATCGATTATACGAGATTATTGCATTCGGTTTTGTCGAGTCGTTTGAGAGTTGCATTGCGCGCTAATGGGAATTATGTACAACTGTGGGGTTGGCTTCACCCCACGCACGGAGTATGTGAATAATAAGGAACTCTGGTATATGGATTCACCCTCGACCGTACTATTTAACCCTTCTTAATGTTACCCGAAGTTAATGAAATTGTCTTTGAAAAGTAACCTGATGAACTAGTGACGACCCTGCATAAATCTACTACCGCGTAAACGAGTACATTTTTACATTGCAATCGTAAATATTACGAAAAAGAGAGCGTTTTGGAAATTGTAAGGAAACCGGGTGAGATAGCGATTCGAGGGATCTACAAGTTAAAATTAATATTCTTCATCGCTTTACAGTTAACTGGTGGTAACCAGTAAGCTCTTGGTTAATCCGTGTTAAGTTACGTGTGATCTTTAAAATCTACTGTACAGGACTTTTGTGTTTGTATCTGTGTGTCTTTACACTACTACTCGATATGGTATACAGTTCTATAATTATACAACATTATATAAATAATCAGTTCTTTGTCTGTCTCAAGACTACTGTTAAACAACGGGTATAGTTCTCGGAGCTAGTAATGTCTGAGAATAGCTACTCTACAAGGTAGTTTCGCGCGAGGACAACGAACAGAGAAGAAACTCTTTCAAGGAATGAATAGTTCAATGAACTTGCATGGCGAAGGAGCTCAAGGTTTTTGGTTGAAGTTCTCTCTTTAGGAGCTGAGGTTCGGTTCTCTTTTGGTTACGATTAGAAACATTAAGATGCAATTGTAAGTCCAATTGTTCAGTGGCTTACTTTCCCTTTGAATAAAAACTATGTATAAGAGACGAAGAAGGAATCCCGTTAGCAACTCGTCACCATCAAGATTTTCCATTCCCAGCGAACAGAGAACACATTTTTTTTGTCGTGACCTGGCGATGCTGTGTTCCGCCACGATCAAATACTACATATACATATTTACGTTTGCTATTTCTCTTTGTGCCAATCGCGACTAGTAGTGTTTCTCTGCTCGCTGGCCTACTCGCTGGTCTATTCGCTGGTCTATTCGCTGGTCTACTCGCATATTGCCCTGAGTATCGTTTGTACATTATATCTACAGGTCCTTTCCCTCTCAAGTATGCAAGCTTGACTCGGGGCAGCTTGTTCCAGTCGGGAAAACTCTACCCGTACTAATCTCATCGATCGAGAGGCACGTCCTCTAAGCTGGATACATTACCGAACGCCTGGAAACCATTTTTGAAGATGCGGGGCCTGCTGGTGCCAGCCTTGGTTTGATCAAGTAGCGTCACGTTGTCCTCAAACTCTTTCACCCATCTAGCAGTCTCGTTGCCCCAATGGAATCTTATAGGAGCCGCGTGGTGATACGGTTTCTTAACGCCAGAATTACGACCCTCGATCCCCTCGGCAGAATGGAAGAAAGATCTTTCGCAAAAGTCCTGACCCAAGAAAGGTTCCAGCTCCGCCAAGATCTCCATGAAAGTCGGTCGATCGTTCGGACGCCACTTGAAGCATTTCTCCATGATCTTATGAATGCTTTCTGGACAATTACGCGGTATGTTCAATGTACCCTTGTGCAGCACATGGCTAAGCACCTCCTCGTTTGAGAAGCCTTGATACGGTATCTCGGCGAGGGTCAATATTTCATAGAGAACCACCCCGTACGACCAGACATCCGAGTCGGACGTAAAAACTCCGTCGGAGAGATTCTCCGGTGCCATCCATCGTATGGGTAAAAGTGCCTTTTTCCCGATTTTGTAATAGTCAGTCTCGTACACGTCCCTCGCCATTCCGAAGTCGCCGATCTTGCAAACTAGATCCTTTGAGACCATGCAATTTCTAGCAGCCAAGTCGCGATGCACGTACTTCTTCGATTCCAAGTAAGCCATTCCGTCGGCGATTTCCGCTGCCATTCGTAGTATACGCGCCGCATCGGGTACCATGCTCGTATCGCGTACGCTTCTTAAGTATGTCTTGAGATCACCGTTCTCCATTAGCTCCATAACGACGAATGGCGGATTTTCTACCGACACAACTCCCAAAAGTCTAATGATGTGGAACGTCGAGAAGTTTTTCATTACCGATGCCTCATTGAGAAACTCGTTCTTCTCTCTGCGGCTAGCGGTCTTCGCGATGGTCTTTATTGCGACTGGGGTATTGTGATCAAAATATCCACGATAAACCATGCCAAAATTTCCTAAACCTAATTCCTCGAGAATTTCTACGCTTTCTCGTGCTATCTCCCAATTGTCGATTACATAGTTGGTCTCCATGTAATCGGAGGTGACACTCGCAATATGCCTCTCTTGCTTCCTCTTGCGGTGACTGCGATACAAGAGACAAAGAACGACTAGACCTACGGCAATAATGGCGAGGGCCAGCAAGGATATTATGGTGATCGGCCCATTATCCGATAAATCCGTAGAAAAATAGATCACATCCGTGTAATCGCCATCCCCTGCCAGAGACGTAGATCGCACTCTTAAACTGTACTTTCCCGGGCTCAGATTCTTAATGAAGTAATTAGTAGCTTTGTCTTTACGCCCGGTATACGGCACGCACTCGGTAATCTTCTTTGCATCCTTCACGTCCAGGTTTGTGTACTCGACGTTGTACGAAAGTGTAAGTGCATTGGGATTCTTTACCGGATCCCAAAATACTTGAACGATCGTATTATTCGTAATGTACACTTTTACATTCTGAACATTATCAGCCTCCGGCCGGCGTTTCGTTCTCGTATTCGTATACTGAATGGACGAACACATATGTGAATCGTCTACTTTCACTCCACAGGCAGCAACGGTTATGATGTATCGTGTATAATAATGCAAACCCTTCAAAGTGTACATAGTACTGTTACCACTAACATTGTACGTCGCAGTTGTATCATCGACGTAATTTTCTATAAAATTGTCTTCACCAGACTTTTGATCATCTACATTCGGTGTCTCTTGGTTGTCCCCCGCCAGAGTGGACAGATTATTGGTCAGTTCGTAAAATTTGTTGTCGATCGTGTTGTATCGGTTAAAAACACAGTAGTCCTTCCAACCCGGCGATATGTAGCTTACAGTTGTATTCTCGTGACAAAATATCTCGAATGTTTTCGAACCTGTACCAATGATATCGTCGTCTTTCGAGCAGCACGATGCAGCATTTACGAGCGGCGGTTTTACGGTCACGACTGGTGGTACGTCATCTTCCTCGAGCTCAGCATCCAAGCTGTCGCTACAATAGTCGCGCGCAGACAGTAGTCCGTCGTCTTCCGGCATGACGGTGCTCGAAATCATGTAATACCCTATAGGTCCATTCGGAAACAAAGGCGGGTCCCATTTCACCGTTATCTCATTTTCGCTCAACGGACTCGACGCAACGTTAATCGGCGGTGAAGGGATCGTACTGTTAGTCCTAAAGAAAATAATCTCCGATTGGCCGACAGGGCTCATGAAGTTCTTGTTTCTCGCGATGAACGTTTTCACGTAGGCTCCGTAGGTGGTGTACGGCTTAAGATTCGTGATGTGTTTCGAGACCGTGGAACTCCAGCTGGGAATATCGACATCGAGAACTTGCCAGGTGTTGTTGCCACAGGCGTTTGATTCAAACGAAATGTTCTTGTTCTCAGTTTCGATATAGTTCAAGAGATAACTCAACAGCTGTTGCCCTTCCGGCGGTCGGTAGCTGTCCCACACTAAGTCTGCGTAATCCGGGCCCTTGTCTTTCACTACAATATTGATGTTGACAATGTTGCACGCTACTTTCTCACCGTTCGATTCCGGCTGCACTTCCAAGTCCGTGAAGTTCACAATGTTCACCATTCTTCCAAGTTGCTCAATCTTCGACAAACACAATTTTGGATTGTAGTGGAAAAATAGTCTGCCATTTTCGATCTTGAGGTTTTGGGTCGGTGGGAATAGACTGGACAAGTTCGGATTGTCCAAAACGGCGAGACTAGCGTTATTTATATCCAACCTCTCGCCCTTGATCATTTTGAGTTTCTTGAAGAAGCTTAAAGATGTTATCGGGAACGAATGGGTGATTTTGATGTACTCCGTGACCTCCTCTATTAGGCCAAACGCATCGCTAAGCTCGTTCATGATGTTAGGATTTCCATTGCGAATTTGAAATTCCAACGCACCCTTCACTATCGTCACGCCGCGAAACCTCTGAGCATCCGATATGTGTCGTATTAGACCACCGTGACTAACTCTCCGACAACGATCTTGACAAACTCGACATGTCGTTACCTATTACATAAAATTACAAATACATATATTACCTTTGATACATATATTCAGCTATTTTAAGCGAAACTCTAATACTCTCCGATATTTAATACCTACATTATTCTCATCCAGAGCGTCCTCGTATCCTTCAGGGCACTGAGTGAGGCAAGAACCATTAAAGGGTCGCCAGCTCGGTGCTTCTTCCAATATAGAAATCCTCCTAACTCGGTTCATTTTCAGACATTCGGTTTTCGGGATGCATCGTCTTGCGAGGTAAGCATATCTGTAACACAAACAATTCAAGAAATACGATAGCAACACATACATCGTCCTATGACTTAACAACACAATACAGTAGCATTTTGTATCGTAACTTACAAGTGACTAGGACAATTCTCAACACATTTCCCTCCGTGCCGATAGTGTTTGCAGACGTAGCATTCACTCTCGCTTGGCCCATAACATTCACCGAGACACTGTTCATGGCACTTTGGCTTCTCGAGACGCTGACAATGCTGCGCCGACCAACAACCCCCACGGCAGTGAGAACATCCTGCGACGAGAACCGCGAAAAGTTCATTACTGAATCAGTTAATACTGCCGAGATGTGCGTCAAAGATAGCAAGATAATTAGAGGCAAGTGCGAAAGAGAGGGAGAGGGAGAGAGAGAGAGAGAGTAATAAAGGTGGCGCGTTTAAGCGTGAAACGAGAGGCATAAGTAAATAGGTAGATCTAGGGTACCTGGGCAGGATGCCTCCTCGCCGTTATCTTTGATAACATTCTCTCCCGCTGGTACAATAAAATTCCAGTCGAGGGTGTTGATGTAACAGAGCGTCGGGTTCTTCTCAATGCGAACACCACCTCTCGAGATTTCCGTAAGCTTCTTCAAGCCGACCTACGCAGAAACGTCGGGAGTCGATTAGACTCGCGGTATTAGCAGTCAGAGGTCGAATGACTGGTTAATTCGATTGGCTGATTAACGTCACTTGACCCGTACCGGTCAACTAACGCCCTGCAAATTGAAGTCAACCTCCGAACAAACTGTCTTGATTTGGCGTGGGAATCATCCGTGAAATGCTCCTTTCGTAATACACTCAATGGCGCGTGCTTTACTCTCAATTGTTGTTTAATTGAGTCCTTCGCGATCGAGTCGCGAACAAAAATATCCCCCCCCGCCCCCTTTTTTTTAATTGTGACTTGGAAAAGTTGTAATACTTACTTCCTGCAGGTTCTGCATTTCGTAGATCATAAATGCATAGTCCGTGAGAAGAATGTTCCCTCGGATGACTTCAAGATTCGGAAAGAGATTGCTGAGTGTTTTGAGGCCGTTGACACGATATAGCAAGAGATAGCCCGTAATTTCTCGTAATTTTGGAAATTGAATGTCTTGGAAATCTTGCTCGGAGCTGTTCTCGATGAGGACGATCTGCAGGAAGCCCTCGATCACTTGGCAATCCTTTAGAATCGCAAAGAAGTACACGTGGTTCCTAATGTCGACACTTTGACAGATACCATCACCAATCGTCACATTTTTCAGTCTTCGGCCTCGAAAGAAGTCCGACGATTTTGTACTTGGTTTTGGCAAATTCGATTGATTTTGATGATTCGAACCATTCGACTCTCTACTTCTGCAAACAAAACAATTTGTTATTAATAAAAAACGGGAGATTCTTCTTCGGAGAAATTCAATATGAAATAACAATGTGAAATATACATTATGAAGAATGATAGTAGAAATTGAAGTGGAGAAGATAGAAGATAGTGGGGCGAAAATTTCGGCCACATTTACCTGCCCATGGCCTTGCTGCCCCTGTAGGCCATCAGCCTCGCATAGAACTTAGCATCGGCTTCTTCCGATGCAGCAGCGGCAGCTCCGTCCAGCGCGTCATTCCTTAACGACGAATCGTACTTGCCCTTGGGGGTCTTTTCGAAATGGTTCAGTGCGGGTTTTGGCCAGCGTTTCTGCTGGCCTGCGGCCAGCGGTGCCAGGATGCAGGGCAACAGCAGTAACGCGACTACTGGCAGCGACCACCTCATCCTCATCTTCCTCTCTGGATCGTCACTCTAGTACTACCCGCTATTCACGGTATTGTCAAACCTTCCAAAATTACCCCACTCCTCGTAGCTTCCACCTCCGCACGCGGTACTCGATTAATCGGCCCTATCGATCGATCCTCCTTCCAGCTCTTCAGCCTTTGACCGCGACTCACTCACGGTTGCGATCCCGCCGTGGCATCCTGCGATCAATCGTGTCCCGTCCGTCAATCATTCTCTTCCTTATTCTACTTGCGAACGAATGAAAATTCGATCTAGAATAGTTCCTCGTATAATTGAATATATTGATCGTGATGATTTTCGATTCGATTGCAAGTTGAAACTATAGATTCTATAGACTCAATTGTGGTAGACTATACAAGATCCGCTCAGCCGCGGAGTAACTTTGAAAATGAGGCCTCGCAATAACCGGAATACAAGGGAAGCGTTCAAATTGAAATATCTTACCGAAGGTCGATGGAAATTCCTGATGGGAAGACCTACACCGGGTGCTCCCTTCCTCGACTGAGGGCCCCGAGAAACCCGAGCATGGACTTCTGGTACTTAGATTACCAACACCTTGCCCCTTTTATCTCGGAAAGGTGTTTCTCTCTCTACGAAGACCTGTCGAGGCTGTCTTCTATGCTCGGCTGCCGCCGCGTAATATACGAGGACCATGAACCGCGATTTGACCTCAATAAGATCTTCGCCGAACCTCTAATATCTTCGCGCTCCTTCTCCTTCTCTTTCGTCCTTCGGCAAGAATTCCCGTGAACTTTGCTCGCTGCGCACAAGGATCGAGCGTTCTCCAGTCAGGAAATTACTCGGTCTCTCTTCGCTCTATCCTTCCCTATTCGTCGTCCAAGACCGTGTCTCGGCGTGTCTCGTCAAACTTCTTCGCTCGTTAATTCCCGAGGGAATAATCTCGGCATGGCATTGCATAGGATTGACAATGCAACGAAACCGCACGGGGATCCCTTATCTTTGGTGAATTCCTCGGTAATACGCGAATTCTGTGATTCAGTCCATCAACGCTCAGCGGCTCTGCGATGTTTAAGTACTGGGATTCGGGTAGCGCATTAATCAGCGGTATAATCCAGATCCGCAAAGTCGCGGAGTGAACCAAGATTTTCCCAGCTGCTTCTACTGCGTGAAATATAGCTCGCAGGTCGAAAATGACCGCGAAGAAAAGCAGAAGCGAGTGGAATCCGGAGGACAAGTCGTTGCTGTGTCTCGGACCAAAAGTAAGGTGCGATCCGGGCAATTTTCCCTCGTCGCCCGAACTCTTTGACCCGTGGATTTCACCGCGAGATCTCTTGGAATCCTCCGCCGCTCAAGTGGTGGCCGCACTCAAAGTAGCTTCTTGTTGAAGACGAAGAACTTTTTCGCCTTCATAATTCCGGCCCTCCGATCCGCTCATCTGAAACATCCAAACATCCGGCGTCGCGTGACGAAATCAGTTTTATCGACCGAATGAGATCCAGCGTGATCTACCGCAAGAATCACTTCCGCTCGCAGCGGAAATCTAAGCGCTTCTTTAATTATGCGACACGGCAAAAAAGCATGCTGCAGCGTCAACTTCCGCGAACTCGTTGTTTTTGGAAGGATTCTTATGATTTATACGAAAATTCGCGGAGCGAGCCGTGAACGCAAGTGTCAAGGAACATGCGTACGCGCTTAATGAGGATGCCTCGTAAACTCCGTAGAAATACGTAATTTATGGAGCTTCTTGGGGAAGCCTCGAGCTAGTGGATGCCTCCGGGGGAGACTATAATTACCAGAGGCGTGGAACTAATCGCCCACTTGACCTATTACGTACGTACCACCAGCCTATTTATAGGCCGCGAAACAATTCGTCTGTCATCTCCTTCTAATAGTAGCCCAGCCGGGCTTTCTAGCTTGCTCCAAAAAATATAGGATTGGTTACCGACAACTCGGAGGGTGCTTTCGAGATTCCTCGCTGATTTAGTGCGACACAGAAACCAGCAGAAGAATAAAACACCGCGAAACTTATAATCAACCTCTTGCGTGACATGTAAATAGTAGTCGATCGCTAATAAAAATTCCAAAGTAGAGGACCGCGTCAGTGTCAGCAGTAACGGGCAAGAGTCAAAGGGTGACGACTTTTTTCTCGAGTGGGTCGTTCGTTAGGCAGTTACATAGGTCGCCCGTCGAATATCTTAATCCGCCGTATAAACATTCGGATAACGATCGAAAGGAGGCTCGAACCAAACCAGATTAAAGGTCAGAGCGACACTGTCGCCGTACGGAAACAGCGTAAAGAGTGCAAACGACAGAAAAGTCTTCGACATCGCCAGTGACTTTCCTCCGATTTCTCCATTACCAGTCGTTATATTCCATAACGAAGTAGAGGGGTGACCTTGATCCTATCGTATGACTCGAAGCATCCTCAATTTCGCGATTATTAATACTCCTTTCGCAAGTAAGATCCAACGAAGCTTAAACTAGTTCTTATATGCTTGCTAGTGCTTCGTTACTTGCCTCGTATTATCTACGGTAAAACTAGTCGTAAAATTGTGCTAATCGGACGAATAAAAGTCGAATATTGCCATAAGGCTTGAAATCGGTGCGTACCGTATATCGCTTGAATTGTTTGTTACGCCGATTTCCGTGTTCAGTGGAGCTGTTTACATTGTGGAAATACATATTGGCGCACGCGGTAGGAAGCGCAAAAATACCCGGAGGCCACAAATATCGCGGCAGTTTTGTAATTCATGAGGCATGTTGCTCGTATTCTTTTCATCAGGAGAATAATAGAATCGATAAGAGAAGGCTCTCGCGACCGTGGTGTCCGGGACTGTCGATGCACTTCCTCGCTTCACGGCGCAATAAAGACTCATTGATCCTCCTCGCAACAACGGAACCAATCGTTCGCCGCAAATAGAACGAGCAAATGAAATTTTTCCGGACTCGTAGAGAAACTCGAATCGATATACATGCAACATATACGCATGTGAAGCTCGTACTATTTCACTAATCGAAACAGACGTTCCTTCGAAGCATCAGCGAATTATCACTTGAGATTAATCGAACGAGTAACGATTTCTAAAAGCGACTGCATTTCAGTTAATTTTTTAACCGGGATACATTTCTAGGAGAAGTTTTATACATATATACAGCACGGGTCAATAATTCGATGCAAAGTAGATAAACTATTTAATTATCCATGCTCCGGTTATTTTCGCGAGTATATCCTCAACATATTTTCCACCTGTGCAGCTCGCGGTTAGTCAATTAGCGCGAGGCGCAGCGAGAATGTATCCTCGATTGGCGAGTCGACTCCGTTTCGCAAGTAAGGCAAGACAATCGTCGACTAACAGAGAGAAACCGAGTCGAATCGCGGGGCAAGAACCGCCAGCAGTGCAGAGGCTGCGTCGCGTTTCCAACTATCTTTTAATTATCTCTCGTGGTCGGAGTAGCGCTAATTGCGTTAATCCTCGTCCTCTGGAAAGTTTAATCAGCAGCGGCAACGTGCGTCAAAGCGGGACGCGCGGAATAACCGAGCGATGATTCACCGGAGACTTTTCCAGAAGTGACGCTTGGATAATTGTATATTTAGCGAGAAGGCAGACTTCGTTGGGAGTTATGTAAGGGAGGAGGTGGTAAAAGAGGTGCCGGTGAGTTAGGGGAGGTAAATCCCTGTGGAGTCGCTTTGTATGTATTTTCTGCATAGTCTCATGAGAGAAAGACAGTCGTATGCCGAAAAGCACACACCATGGTAGAGACGCGACAGACTCGTCATGTCTTTCGCAACCCATCACCCGGGGCCGTTTTGTTTATGTGACAATTATAACTATGTTGTCGACGCAAATGACTCCGAGTTTCGTTTGGTCGCCATCCAGCGGAATCGTAAGCCTCTCGGTTTCGGCTTTCCTCTCTGGACGTCTTTTTTTCTTCTCTTTTTCACCGTAGGGTAGAAAATCACGCAAGACGATGCGACGCAACAGTGCCAGCTCCCTGTCTAGTGCGGATCTTCTTTGCGACTCTGATTTGCACACCGGCATATGACACTGCTTGCTCGCTCCACCAGTGGATTATCCAGCGCACGTGTTGGAATTTTCGTGGGAGTGCTGCTTCAGCGGTCTGCTGAAGCTCGAGAAAGCAAAACATCCACACTCTTGTCACTGAATACTCCGGCTCCCTCTGATTTTCATTCTGACTTAATTGTTTATATGCTCGTTGATGCGTTAATTGGACTGTCGTGTCATACGATATGAAAGGGCGTTAAAAGCTTTCGGTAGCTCTCAAAAAGCAACTGTGTATGTAATTGGCTACTCGCAACGGACTCGTTTTCTAACGGTACCATCCAAACGACCAGTGCAAAATTGATGTTGCGGTCGGGTGTAAGTGCGAAAGATAAGCCTTCGGGAGGATTATGTTACAGCGAGGCGCCAAGGATTTTTTTTCCCCGCGGTTCTTAGCTTAGGACGCCATTCCCACAAGGTTCCATTCGGAAAGCCTCTGTGTATCGCGAACGATAATGTCTGCAGTAAATTTTCCCTGGATCAATGTCGTAAATGCTAATTTGACGGGATTGCCGAGCAGGAAGCGCGCGCGACAGAGTAAAAAAGAAGGAAAAAGAATCTGACGATAGAAACAAAAAAAAAAGAGTCCAATGATGGTCGAAGTCCTGCCGCAGTGGGATTTGAACTTGCACTCGGTAGGTTTTTTGCTTGTTTTCCTTCGATTTCCGCGATCCCCTCATTTTTGTCACAATATTGAACTTTGCGTAGCCCGGTCGCCCCGGGCTATTATACTTCGCGATTCAATATTTCTCTACTAACAATTACCATTGGAGTAAGTTTCGCAGAAAAAAAAAAACATAAAAAGAACGCGCAAAAATCCGAGTAGACCGAGGAGAAACTCACGTCGATGCTCACGTGAATTTCTGCTCCATACCAGTGGCCATAACATCGGCCGTCGATCGACGATATAAAAACAATATTTGCCGCGTATAACCCCGAACAAATTGATACTGCGGTATGACACAATACGTCCGATCAGAATTTAATCATACGTGTTTACGTTGCGTGCCCTCAAACACGCGTGTTTGGCTTCTACGGGAAAGAAAGAGATAAAAGAACAGAAAAAAAAGAATACTCTCACAGCTAACAAACTCGCGGGATGCCGCCCCATTCATAACTGACCGCGATAACGATAACGAAGAGATAAATTCAGTGCGGAACAAAACCGTGGCTGCATCCATACTCGTTATCACTTACACGATACAACCAGTATCCTGAACTTCAGAGAATTCTTACTGAAGCCTTTTTACCACGTTGCACTTCTCGAAAAAAAATCGCCTGACAAAAGATTCTCCTAACGAGGAGAAAAACGGTTAACGAGCTGCATCATTGAAATTTCCAGAGAAAATTCGTGAATATCGATGCAATTAGCGGGTCGCGGAAAGTGAAGCACGAAATTGCAAAGCGAGGGTCATTTGCAGGTCGCATGCGTTATATCTGGAACGTATGAATAATTGGTAATTCGATTGTTAATTGGTTGGATTCGGCGAACTCGAATTACGTCAAATGAGAGTGTAGGTCGATACGAAGGAGTCGGGTGAGAATAATATTCGGAACACCGACA
Organism: Trypoxylon attenuatum; assembly: GCA_963989405.1. Classification (NCBI taxonomy): domain Eukaryota; kingdom Metazoa; phylum Arthropoda; class Insecta; order Hymenoptera; family Crabronidae; genus Trypoxylon; species Trypoxylon attenuatum. The sequence goes on along the minus strand of OZ022488.1, from coordinate 4,153,512 downwards.
CAATTATCGAGGCACGGTTTGTCGTTTCAAGCATCATACTTAATTTGTTATTGGTTCTGTGTGCGTTCATTGCACATGGAAACTTAGTAAACTGTCTCTTGGGACTATTCTGTATTTTTCTCGGTTATCACGAGAGAAAAGCAGGAGAAATCTGGACCTTAAGTCGGGGACCAGTTGATACCAGCTAATTCGATTGGAAAATCGCACTTCCTGGCTGCCTAAATGCTAGTTGATTACACGCCGGAATATCTACCTACTATACATGTTAGTAACCTGCTTCACTGCTTCCAAGATGCTAATTGAATTCGATTCCAAATTTCGATTGAATCGAACATTTCGTAATGAGAAATACCGAAGGAATTAAAAGTGGATTATAATCCTGGCGTGCAATACGAAGACGCATGATTCGAGACACGTGACACAGACTCTGCCTCGCTCCGTTACACACGCATCGTTTTCTCACGTAACACATTTCCGGTCTCGTATTGACACAACGATAAAGAATATTTACGAGCGCGTGTAGCTTTCGTGACGCGCCGATGTGGCACCGATTTGCCACCAGATAGACTCTTCGTTGTCGTACTTTATTCTCTCGAAAGCTCGTCGTTGGCAGGATTCCGCCAAATCGAAAATACTACTCCAAAAATAAATTCCAGAAAATTTTGACGGGAAAAGGAACTAGTATTATTCACTGGATTAACGCAATTGTATGAAAGAAAGAAAAAACAGTGTGTTATTGCTTTTCACGTAGTCAAATAATAGTTTTGTTCCGGGGATCAGTGCTCCATAATAGAAGTCTTACGCGTAGGTACTACAATGCCAGCGAAATGGTCAGCGCGAGTCTTCCGCGCGTAGCGAACAGTTCGGAGGCGCGTCAACAGCTGACTCACCAGCGAAGCTTATGTTAAGCGAGCTGTAATTAGATGGATATGACGTCGTAGCCTCGAGCATGGACCCGAAACTTTCCAATGGTCAAACCCTTTCAATCTTCCTTTACCGTTCTCACGAGTCTCTCACAATTTTTCTCCAACTCTCAATTCACCTCATTACTCTCATGAAACATTACTACATCGCTATACACCGATCGATTAAGGAAAATCGCTTCGATGTCTATTTTCAAATTCCCCATTCTTGTTCTTCGCGCTCACTTCGCTGTGAAGCTTCGCTCTTCGTAGTTTCCTCGATTAGGATTTACCGTGACACAGTTATCGGGTACTATTATTACACGGTGATTTAAGGCGATGCAACTCAACGTACATATACTATCCGCGAGAACTTCCACGAAGCGACTTACGACTCCCTAGAATTTCGTTCCTCACTCGGGTCAGTTTGACCATGGCGCAAAAATAGTACATCGCGCAATTTCCACCGTGTGAGTCTGTCTCGAGACTCTTCTAGAGTTCCTTTCACCAGAGTGTAAATAATTCGCCTCCACCTGCTCGTCCTCCTGGTTCATCAAGGAAGCCGACTTTAGGAATCGCAGAAACTCTTCAACGTTTTCGCGAGTCCAGCATTCACGGTAGATCAGAAACAAAAATCCTCCCTAGGGCAAGGTTTGCCTGCTGCTTAGTTGATGCCTCGAAATTAATTAGCAGCGCGTTAGACGAGTCGTTCTACTCTTATATGGTATGCGCACCTAGCCGTAGCGACTCTGCTCGATGCTTGGAAAATACGCCAAGTGGTCGCGTAAGAAAAAATCCCCTGAGGAATGTCGGGGTAACTGAACAGGTTTTACGGTTTTACCGCGCGCATTACGCTCGTTGAATATGATTACGCTCGGTCAAGCCTCAGGCGAAACGCGAACAATTCGGAATAAACGTTATCGGAACAGACGTTAGTCGAGACGAGCGTGGTAATGCGCACGTGGCACGCTAGGATATTACGTAGAACGTAAGATCATTCAACCCTGTGTATATTGGCTGAGTCCATAAGGATAGACATAGATATACATGTATGTATGTATGTGTATAGAAGTAACTAGTTGCGTCGTAATTACAGCATAAGATCCAGTAACACGCGGTCACCTATTCAGAGTCACCTTATCAGAGCAGCCTTTGCTCGCGTCACAGCGTACGCCTCCGAAGAATGCTACTCCAGATCGATCGATCGATCGGTCGGCCGATCGACTTCATCGATCGCTTCCTTTCAGGCACGTCGTCCCCGGTACGAATCGACGTGGACACATTATCTCGAATCAGTAGCTCCGAGAATCCCACTTATAGAGTATTGCTCCAAGTACATCACAACAAATCTCTCACGTTCGTGCTCAATTGAATTCTCGATCGAGCGGAAGCTACATTATAGTATTAATCGTGGCAAGGATTAATCGGTCGAGGTAGAATATTCAAAGATGACGGAAATGACCATGATGGAACTGGCACGGGCAGCGTGAGACCCTTTAGAATATTAGTTTCTCGCGGAGAGGTAAAGGCAAAGCTGTCAAAAGCTTAACGCGAAGATTCCTCCGGTGCTGCGAGGGACCTTTACCTCGAGTTTCGCAGCAAGGCTGTCGACTTGGTTTCCAGTTTACAATAGCCTGGCTTTAATCTAGTTAATCCCGTTGGCGCTTAACTCGGCCGTCATATCGGTCCGAGCGGACAATTAACGGACCGTTTGTCGCGGACTTCGTACTCCCGACAAACTCGTTGTTTTTCTCCTGCGCACACGTATGCCCGTGCAAATGTGTTACCCTCGAGCTAGCCTATTATATAAGCAAATGCAAATTGGCCTCTTTCGAATGAGACATTTGACGACCAGTAAGAATCAAGTCATTTCGAGTCGCGTGCCGATCACTCGGTGACCGTTTGATGGCATGTACCCTTTCACATGCAATGTTACGCGAACCAGACTCCGAGACACGTTCGATAATCACGTGTCTCTGGGTGGCTATTCGGAAACAACCTTGTTATGAAATACTCGGCTCACCGGATAAATGTATTATTAAGCCTGGTTCGGAATTTGGTTACTCATCCCTTTCAACACGAAAACTGCGATACTCGATACATCGTAAGCACTTTGCTTCTGATAGGAGATATCAAAATAATCTGATTCGAATTCTGACTTAAACTGCTTCCAGCTAATACCGTAAGCACTAAATCAAAGTTGGGGAAATGTCTGATTTAGAACGAATTAAAGGTTCTTGTTTTTTCTGATTGCGTTCTACATTTCACGCGTGAGCATACATAAATACGTCGCATCTAGGAAAGATGGGAAGGTCTCGACCTCGAGAACACTAGTGTCGCGGTAACAGAATGGCGATTCGAATGGTCATTCCGCGGGCAGTATATAGTAGGCTGTTCGAGATCGTGGCAGCATGAGGTTAACGACTTTGGAAAACTACGCGATCGCGGACACTAACCGGCAAGATTCTGGCCATCGAACATGAACATCCTCGTTCGATGAATGTAAGTAAACAAAGTGCATTGTGAAGTGCAGGCGCGTCTAAGTTCGCGAGATTTATGAACCGCGGGGAAAAATGACTATCGATCGATGCTACGTCTCGGCTACCTCTATTCAATCATTCTTGACCTTCAGGAAATATGGAAAAGCGAAAAGACCACGATTCCGCGAACCTAACGTCACACGCTTCAATCCTAGGTCAACCTCCGAAGTAAAACGGGTGTAGCACTCGAACGACGATAACGGTGAATCTCCCAAATAAGCAAGATCCAAAAATAGCCGCGTAAATATTAAGTTCCATTCATACTGAATGCAGCGAGCGTCATTGGAGGCTCGCCGTACCAAGCCAGATGTATTTCACTAACAAGGACAGATATATCTATTCTAATTCCTCCCTCTAAAATTCAATTTTCATCTCTCGCACCGAAGTATTATATTGAAATTGATCCAATTTCCCTTTTGTCTGCCTGCGTTTCATTCACGCGACAAGCTGATATAAATAGTACGATACAATATGATTATTCTTGATGAAGGAATTCGTAAAAGAAATAATCCAGGAACAATATAAACTATTTAAAATCCTGTGACGTTTGGACGAGACGAGACAATTTGAGATAATGGATTTAAAGTCGTTAGAATAAGTTTGACAGATATTGTCGTATCTAGTGTAAAAGCAAATCAATAATCAGCGAGGGGAGATGGCACTAGCGGATCGTAATTCTTCGCGCGCACCTTGCCACGTCTATTTTGAGTACACGCAAAACGCAAGTGAGACGCGGCATCGCGTAACTATCAGTCCCGCTTAAATCATCCGGTGCGCGTAGAGTGCTAACCGAGTGGGATTTAAACGCGAGGCTCGCAGAAATTGTATGTAACTACTGCAACAATTGTTGCAGCGTTAGCATCTATCAAGTTTCGCGTGGTCTCGCTCTCTCGGTAGCTGACCAACTCGCTTGTTCGCAGGTTTGCGCTAGCGTGTGTCGTCCGAGAGCATTGCTCCAGTTCGCGTCTACGCTCGAGTTATTTACGTTCATTGGTGCACTCGGCGCACGAGGCCGAAAACAAACAGGACGATAATAGTTTTCCGTAAACAAGGGACCGCTACCGTCACGACGTGCTAGGCTCGCGAACACCGCGGCGACTTGTGTCATGAGAATTGGAGCGCTTCGAATTAGATTGGCGAGCCTCCGTCTCTTCGTCTCTCTCTTTCTTCTTCTCCTTCTTTGTCTTCTTGACGGGTTGCCCAGCTCGAGTGCCTTTAAAGCGACGCGACTGATTCGATGCCGCTTCGAGAACCACGAGAAAACGCATAGACATTCTTTCCACTTTGTATTATTTTCCTGGAATTTGCACAATTTTATACGCTGCTCTTTTCTCCGGGGTGAACAATTATGCGCGTAGCGCATAATCGGATCTCACGAGATAAGTTCTCGCAAAGGATCAGAGACGAGCTACGCTCGTTGGGCGAGTGCAACAGGTTAATCTCGATGAAATTGCGCCCACGTAATTATCGCGCAAGTAATGAATGGACGGTGGTTTTAATTCCGATCGACCAAGGTGAAATACGCACGTGCCCAGTGGCAGAGGAAGGAACGAGGCTAGCGTAAAAGCGGTGCACGAAGGGACATTAGAAAAATGACCTAGTTCCGATCCCATTGTCTACGCTTCTACATCGTCGTACACTATCGGGCGTCAAGTCGCGCTATCGGTACACGCTCGCTTCACGCTCGTTTTACGCACGACCATTCGTACAACTGATAATACGTACTAAATTGAGGAATGCCATATGCTTCGTGGTACAATTGAATTCGTACTGCTTTTATCTATGTTTCGGTAGATTCGGTACACAGCTCGAAGCCATGAGAGCTTTCGACTTAACTACTCCATGACAACGACTCGCTCTCCGCCGGAAAAGCCATAGCGAATAGCATCAATTTGGTATCAGTAGCCAGCGCCGAAAGTGGCCGCGAAATTTAATTAAAAGTTTCGGTTCAGTCTCGCAGTTAATTACATCCGGCGGCGTCCCTTTGATGAGAGCGCGAACGATGCGTTCGATATAGAGCCAGTGCGGCAAGGAAACGAAAGAAAATTGTTTTCCTCTAATAGGAAATCCGAAAGAGTTTCGAAAGGAATAAAATGGTGAAGGAAAAAGAAAAAAGAAGTAAGGTGGATGAGGGTGAAGTAGAAAAAGTGGTGCGCCGGAGAATTCGCATTTCTCAGATAAAGCGCGATTACGTGCGTGAGATCGCGATAAGGTGGCCCCAAGCGATCGACTGTCCTCGCGAAAAGCCGATAACGGAACGTTTTTCTGTTGACACGCGGAATGCTCGGGAGCGAATCTTTTCCTAAGCGCGACACGGCGTTTGCCAAACACCCGAGAAGACCGAGAGAAACCCCTCCGTCACTTTTATCTCGATTGCGTAACAACGCAGAGGCAAGAGAGCGGCACTTTTTCCTTCCTGCAACTTTTTCGCGGGCGCCGTTTTCGATTTTCCGCATGGCAGCGTGACCAATGTATTCGCCCGCCTCCGGATATGCCGAGAAGCCCTGTCTCCTATCTGATCGGGCCACCCTGTGCGATTCTCTCCTCTTTTCGCTCTTCCTGGCCGGTCACCACGATGGCACATATGGTTCGATCAACCCTCTCGTTCCAATTATTATTATTGTTCTTCCAATTTTCCCGACTATTGCCACGCCAAGGACCAAATTTCGGGACGAGAAAAATTAAAACCTTATCTTGGATAAGGTTTCAAAGTAGCGCTTCGAAGCACGATGCTTAAAGAGATATCCAAGACCGAAACTGTTTTTGTACTACAATGTGTTAATCTGTAAACGAGTAAGTATACGGATTGTTGTTGTTGACGATTCAGGTAAATCTCGAGTTTCGCGGAAGAGTACGAGATATTTAATAAATTCGCGAATGAGTGTATCCTAACAAATACGCGATTAATTTAACAGCGTTTGCCGAGTTCATTTCTACGTACACAGATTCATTATGATATTCCGTAATCAGTCGGATCAAAAATCCCCGGTAAATAGGAATGACTCTGCCATCGTCACCGTTACAATCTTGCATTTCAATAACGCGTAGAGTAGAATTCTCGCGTAAATAACAAAGAGTCTCATCGTGACGAAACGATTTTGACGAAAACATGAGGGAAAAATCCAACGATGAAAACAGTGTATTTCTCGAGCCAAAATAGTAAGACTATCTGCTGTAAGCTAATGTTGGCCGGTACTGTCGATTAATTAATCATTGTTACGATCCCCCGTCCATTTCGGCGCCAATCCTCCCGGTGCATACATCGCGCAACGATCAATTTTTCGTCGGCAATACACTGTTGCAGTTGCTCTTTTAAAAGCGTGTATGCTTTATTACTGGTGCAGTTTCGATTGGCGCGACTAGTCAGTCGTGGAATTATTTTGCTCTGTCGCCCGCGCAATTCCGCGACCGCACTTTATCAGAGGCGCACACGGCTTCACAGCGAAACGCTTCGCTTAAAACTCCTATCACTCCGAACACTATACGAAATTTTATTTCAGACCTACGAATTTTTTTCAAATCGTTTCAGAGTTCACTCGACTCAGTTTCATCGGACGGATGTCGATACCTCAACGAGCATCCCGATCGAACTGCCAAAAGGATGTTCAATTTGAATTTGTTTAAATTCAAATGGAATTAAATGATTTGAGAAATGAAATTATACGGCAAATATGAGTGCGAATGCATGTGAAATTTGAATATTATTAAAATCGAGGTTTTCCAGATATGCAAGCAGTTCATAGGAGTGTAGGATCCGTTAACGCGTGTCATTCTCTCTCCATAGAACGGTGCCGATAGGCGGCAACCTTCGCAACACGCAACGTCATTTTTCGCGGTACACTTATCGTCCTTCGGTAGTTTCCACTGATAAAATTACTGATCGCGGTAACTATCTTTCCACGCAATGAAACGTAACGCAGTCGCGAACAGCACTGCAGCCCGCAATATTTCATTAAGTGTTGCAACTCGGTATATGCGGTAATTTTCGCCATTTTTTCAACTGACCACTACAGCAACGGGTGTTTGGTACCCGGAAGAGATTGTATACTCCTCGATTTCACTAATGGCCCACGTATTGCGGAGTGGATGCAAGGTGAGAGAGACTCTTGCCAAAGAAAACATGATCGAAACATCATCATTATCCTCGACAATGCGCCGGAACGCGTTCCGTAATCGTCAGTATTCAATCGAGCTATCGTGGTGCTGTTCGGAAAACTCGTAAAACCCGTATACTACGGAAATTTTCAACAGCGTCGGAGTCAGTCGCGTGTGATCAATAGCGCGATATACCGGTGCCTCATGATGGCCACGTGAAGCTGTGGGTGTTTCACATGGCCATATTGCGCTGTCTCCGCAACCGAGTAAACAAACAAACGAGGACATTGGATAGAGACATTAAATCCGAAATTGCTCAGAAAGTTCTAAAAACTTGCGTCTACATTTGAGAGCTTTCGGAAAAGAGAACGTAGAACTGAGGGAGAACCGAGGGAGAACTGAGGGACTCGCGGATGAGTCACCCTTATCATGTTGACAGTAGAGCAAGCATGCAAAAATAGTGTGAGGGCCGATGCTGGCAGACTGCCGCAAGTTTCACTGGCATATAACTACATATGTATCAATGTACGTATGTATGAATGTGTGTACTTACGTGTTTCGGAGGTAGGTGTCCGCGGGAAGTGGGTGCGGGTGGCGGCGTGGACACGTCGATAAGACAATCACCAGTCGAGCAGCGGCACAGCGGTGTCCCACATCACTCGACATGCCGATAGTCCGAAATCACTGCGTAAACGGAAGGGAGAAAGCGCAGACGGATTAGAGGACGTTTATCGAAATCCTGTAAGCTACACTATCTACATATACACGACTAATTGACCCGATCGTACCGCCCAGACTCTGTCTACCGTCTTTCTACCGCGGTAGCGGCGCGCACACTGTCACCCGGTCTACACCAAGCCACGGTGCGAGCGAACGAATGAGCGCGCGCTACCATACAGTACACCACGATTTCTGCGCAATAACGTCCTCCTCGATTTAGCGGTTCAAGTAAAATCGGCATTCACACGCGGTAGCAATGCGATTACTCACGGCGAAGGTAGTGCGCGTGCTTGCAACATTGCACTTACACGACCCTGGAATTGACCGTATAAACACGACCGACCTATGTGGTTGCCCGGATTTCCAACGGATACGGAGGAAACTCGAATGGCCAGATTTGGGTCAAGCCATACTGTTCACTCAAATTCCTGAAATTACGTCAGTAACCTCCCGGGAATGCGATACCCGTAAATCCCACATGAACACCTACGCAACCAAACTAGTGAGAGATTCTTGACTAGAATTCGACGTTTCGGTGTCTTATGAATGATTCTGAGAGTCGTGCGCGCACTGCAGGTCTACGGTTCGAGCAGAGTGTAAACGGCGCGCTGCTGAACGACAACATTGTTTTCGATTATCCACACGTGGTGTTGAACCGTAACAAACAGCAGGTTGGATCGCGCTAGCTTGCTCAATCTGTTCGCACTGTCCACGGCATTTTGCGGGGTGTAATTTCGCGGGCGCACCCGCGACTCTTGACATCGGCAAGTATCGGATTCGTGAGACGTAAATGGGCACTCGTGAGAAGAGGCCCGCGAGAGTAATAACTACCACATACACCGATGGCACTAACGCGAAGGCGAAAACAAGTGAAAGTAGTCTATTAAAAAATTTCGTTTGCCGCGGGACGGTGCGCGGGAAGGAGAGCCTCCTACCAAAAGAGACACTAGGCGTATGTGTTTTGACAAAAGAACCACCAATAGCAAAGACCAACCATAACACACACAGACACAGCCACACACGTGCATCGTTCATACGTACCGCGTGTCACAGAATGTCGCGTAATTTCAAATGTCATGGTTAAAGTCACACGATCCGTCGAAAGGTCCAATTACGACTGAAGCTAAATCGGGGTCACGCGACTCGCGAGGAGGCAGCGAGAAACAATCTTTGGCACTGGGCAAACAAAACCGCGAGGAGCATGTCTCGCCATTAAGAGGTGAGCAGCCGAAGAAAGCGCGTGTCGCGCGTCAAGTACTGACAACGCAGTAGAATCGTTGTTGGTGAAAGATGCGCGGCTACGTCAGGCGAGGCAGTGAACGAAACCAGTGAAATTCGGCTAGTAATCCGAAAACCGAGGAGCCCACGAGGCTGTTGAGCGCACCGTGACAGAATGGAGGGCCTGCCGAGAGAATGAGACGTAGTACGAGGGGAAGGATAGTCGTAGCGATTGGAGAGGGGATCGAGGGGGTTGGAGGAGGGGGTAGAGATGGCAAGAGGAAGATATCTATATCCCGGCACGCGTGCGTCCAAGAAGGAGAGTGGGAGCGCCATATAAACAGTGCGAGGGGGCAAGCGAGAAAGTGGAGTAGGGCCGCCAAGGGTAAGACAAAGATGGAGGGACAACCACGTCCCGTATTGCGTAGTAAGCGCTTGAATGGATTACATCACGCGCCAGAGGCAGAAAGAGGGTAAAAGCGCGCCGACAAAACACGCTCTCGCGCCAGGCCAGGCTATGCCATGCCGTGCCGTGCCGCACCGTGCCGCGCTAGGCCACGCCGTGCTTCTTGTCTCTGGCTCCCTCTCCGGCTCCCTCTTCGGCTCCCTTTCCGACACTCTACCCGCGCGCGCGCGCGCGCCTTCCTCGTGTTTATTGCATCGCGAACTCTTTTGCATCGAGGACTTCGGCCCCGGCCTCGATCGACTGTCGCGGGTGCGGGCGCGGGCACGGGCGCGCGCGCGACCGCAACCGCGCGTCTCTCTCTCTCTCTCACACACACACATAGACACACATAAATAACAGGGCCAACACAAAACAGTCAAGAGAGGAAGACAAGCCCTGACCACGCGCTCGCAACGCCCCTTTGCCCTGCTCGCGCTATCACAACATGAACACCATGCACGCACACACTCGCATACGATGCGCACTCTTTCACCTACTGGAGACACAATTATCCGATGATTCACTGCTCTTTAGCAGAATCCACGTGAGATGCACGTTATACGGGATGAAGAACGATGGGAAAGAAGACTCGATACTCGCGTCCTTATGAACGCACTGTAAACAGTTCCACGTGACTCCGCGGTACGAGGGTAGCGTCACGGTTCTGACACGGGGTACACGTGATTCGAAACGAAGCAGGCTCTCGATGAAACAGGCACGACGAGAGCTGATGCAATGACGTCGCGCGAACAGTCGACGTGCGTAGCGTCCTTGGAGTTTACCCTTGGTGGACTAGTGGAAGGGCTCGGTAAATGATTCGGCGGTCAATCACACGACGAGGGCATATCCCCTCCGCCCTACGTGCTACGCGCTACGTTACTGCGGCCGTAGCCCTACTAGATCGAAGGCGGGACGAGGAGAGGCGCGAGAGAAAAAGCGGCTGGGAGCGACGGAGAGAAAGAGAGTTCAAGGCGAAATGAGGACAACGAGAGAGCCGTAGTGCCAGACAGAGGGGCACACACGCAGCAAGGGAGCAGTGCGACGTGCGACGTGCGACGCTCGGCGGCAGCGGCATGTGAAACTAAACACGGTTTCTGCGTTGTTCGCATCTACCCATCTACCCAAGACATGGGACATGACGCGTCGCGAATCGTCCTGCGACAACAATCCTGCACTACGGGGCACAGGAGCATAGAATGAGCGCGCCCTTTTCCCTCATCCTCCTCCCATGAAGCCTCCCACGAGGCCACCCTCGCGCTCTCGCAGCTTCCCGTCGCAGCAGCCGCGATCGATCGGTGAGACGCACAAGAGCGGGCCGAACCGCCCTCGAGGAGGGTGAGAAAGACGCCGGGGTCTACACCCTCCTCTACACTCTTCTCTACACCCGCGCCTGCATTAAGCCGCACGCGCGCGCGAGAGCGCAAGAAAACACCGCAGCCCGAACCCGCACATTCTTCCTTCTTTCCTTCCGTCCGTCTGTCCATCCTTCCTTTCCTACTCGTCCTTCCCCACGTGTTCTCGCGGCCAAACACAGCCGGACGAGCGCCGAGCGCCTCGTCTGACCCTCTTGCCGTGACTCCTTCCCGCCGTCGCTCTCTTTCCATCCAAGTCGCCTTTCTCGCTCTCCTTCCATCGTGCCTTCCTTTCCGATACTACTGTCTCTTGCCTTACGCCTTCTTTCGACTTCTACTTTTTTATTATCTCGCTCCCCCTCTCTCTCTATCTCTCTTTTTCCCCTTGTGTTCCCTCGTGTTCCCTCGATCTACGCGTCCGTTTGACGCATTTTCGAGATGCACACATGCAGGTAGACCGTAATGTGTACACACGTATGCATACCACAAGAAGACACACTAAAGGGTTCTTGCCCTCTTTATCGCTCTCGCGGCGCGCTCTCTCCCTTGTGTTATGCCCTGACACATGCGAGCTCTCCCTCGGAAACACCGGTTAGGACGATTCACTGGTTCCTTACGTGAGCTCGAACTCCTCGGCCCAAGGAGGGTCATGGGCCCCGCTCTCCACGTGGGTAAGCGTGTCCTTTGAAAAGAGCGCGAGACCGCATTCCAGTGCGCATAGCGTGTGTGTCCGTCTTTCACTCGCAGCAACGGGCGCGCGAACCAACGTTACACACGTACCGGACACTTCTCGCGAATGCTCGCGGCATCAAATCGCGAGCTATCCAGCCGGATTCGCGTATACCGACAACCCGACGAACGAGTCAGCTGGTACTGATGCTACTGATCGGATTGCGATCAAGCGCCGTGTCTTCGGCACGGGCCACAGACGTAGGAACGCTGAGGAAACGCGCGAGGCCTCGTGGCTTGCACGGGAATCCGACGTACGCGCCGCCGTTCGTGCGGAGCCCTTAACTAACACCAGTGCCGTACTCTGCTGTGTTTTGGTGCCCGAGGTGCATCGGTGGTTTTGAGACCATTTCGTCGTGGGACTCGTTCCACCCCCCTTTTTTCATTCTCCACATATTCTCTGCAGTTTAAAGAGGAAGTCTCAACTGCATTTAATGTGACTGCGACAGCGATACTCGCAGAATATTTAATGCGATTGTGCAAACGATGAAAATACAAATATTTCTATCGAACTTTAAGTAGAATTTAGTAGGATCATCCATTAAATTGGAGTGTTGTTATTGACATTTTTGCCCATCTGCCGCAATTATATTAACTGTAATATCGATAGCGAGCTATGCACTTTGTTTTCCTAATTGATTTTGAAGGATCGAACGCTTTTGCGAGAGAGATTAATTGAATCGAGAGTTAAATTGAATTTAAACTCAAATTGAATTAGAGCGAATTTTGGTGAAGTGGAAGCTGCGGAATAGTACACACCTGCGTCGGAATACATACGAGGAACTTCTCCCTCTCGAATAAGTAGAAACAGGGGCGCAGGTCGGTTCAACCCTATTTCAAAAGTTGTGTTCTCGACGGACCGGGTATTTAAAACTACTGCTGCCGGTCAACCGAACGTGTAGCCTCATTAAAATGCACTCTTCTGTTTGTTGTCGTGACTCCGTTGCCTAGCTGCCCAAACTCGCAACTTTCTTGATCATCGATTCAAGCAGGACTCTACTCTTCTTGCCACTATTGAACGAGGGTGCATTATGAAATTTTCTTCTCTGCATTTTGCACAATTTTTTAATCTCTCTTCTGACGAATTTCTGATGCAACCTCAAGTCGCAAAATCACCTTATTAAGCAATAATTAACGTTGTTCCAGTATAATTAAGTATTGCGGTACGAGATTCGCTGATCATAAAACGGAAGAAGATCATAACAATAAGTAATCTCTTTACGACCTGCAAATAGGATGACAATACGACAGTTTGCGACTGATCCCTTTACCACAATTAGGAAATGATACTTTTAAGAGTCTTTTGAAACTGATCGGTCATTGAAAGTTAATATCCTGAAAATAGAAAGCAGTTTTCCTCGATTTTCCCGAGAATGGGTAGTTAACGTCGCAGCAGGTGGACTTTGTCCGGTGGATTACGCCTTTGGAATTTACGGTCGTCGGTGGCATTGTCTTCAGGTAAGTCCCATTCCGCTACCAAAAGGGTATTGGATAAATCAGAAAATACTGGAGCTCAGTGAACAATTAGAGTCTCATCCTTAAACTGCGGATACGAACGACTATCGTCTCTCCCAATAATTCGGACCGTATTTACAGTTCGCTCGCAATGTTGAAATATAAATTTACCATCGCAGAGGCGGGATATATTTAACCAATAATAATTAAATACCGATAATTCCGGTCGCGTGGAATTCCACGTATGCCAGGCAGTGGCTGGATACAGCGAATCGTTAATTTGTTTAGTTAATCTGCATTCTACTTTATCGGTGAATGCTTGTGGATTATCGAACGCGGGTACTCCCGACCATTCCAGCGAGCGGCAATACGGGGTGACGGTTCCGAAATGCCCGTGGGCTGATATTTGAAGTGCTTATCAATCGTTCATTAATTTACGTACTGATTGCGCGAAACGTAATTTAGTAATTAAGGCACTTTGGTGTCATTGCTGCGACCTCAAATCAGTGAAATTTACCAATTTCACACTTGACGCAAAGATGAGGAAAATTACGGGAAATTCTCTCCGTACATAGTTCTATGTATATCCGTATCCACGTACACTAAAGTATTAAAAATCTGGCAATAATAAATACAGAGTAGTACGATAAGAAAAATTCGGAGGGCAAGGATAGTCGATCTTGATCAGTCTATTTTCTTCTTTTTAAAAACGACATCCCTCGATATTGCTCGCCAACATAGTCTCTTCAGGCCGTATACCAGTGCGCCAAATGCCACGACATAGAAGGCGATCACGTCAATAGAATAATACTGGATGACGCTCATGTACCTGAAAATGAATGCATTAGACTGATTACCTGGGCTAACAGCCAGTAAATGGTAGTACTTAGTTAACGTGTCCCACCTTGCAGAACTCTTCAAGTGGTCAGCCCCTTTGTATTTCGCCACATGCTCCACCCACCAGGTGGCCAATTTTCTTGGGCTTATTGGGAGATCCCGTATTAGGGCGCTTCTTCGCAAAGCGGCTTCCCGATACGTATTATTCTGTGTATTCGAGATCTTGAGGATACCCTCGCGCAGACCACCCACCGATATACTAGCCAAATCCATCACTAGAGCGTAGCCCAATTTTTCTGAAATCGACGCGACAATTTGCAATCGATTGCAGCAAATTGAAGAGGAGACCATAAATTCTACTCACCAGCTTGGGCTGCATTTCCATCATGATCACAGAAAACAGGTAAGACCAGAGTGGGTACTCCGTGATACGCTGCTTCGTGGAGTGACAGAAGACCACCGTGCGATACGAAGGCCCGCAACTTCGGATGGCCCAAAAGATCCTGTTGTGGCCACCATGCAGCTGTTCGCACATTTGACGGTAGATCTTTAATTTTACCACCTTCCCATTTCCACGCAACGTTATACGGAAGGGTAGCAAAAGCTGCGACAAAAATTTGCCTCAGTGCTTCAGGCATCCCTGATGCACGCACCGACGATCCCATCGAGACAAAAATGAATCCTGAAAATAAATGTATATTTGCCTCATGGAACTTGAGAACCTGAAATCCGAGTCCTCGGTAGAATTCCTGTTCCGAGATAATGATACCCACCACGGCGCAAGAAGCTCTCCAAATCGGAGCTGAGATGAGTCGCGGGTTTGCAGTGAAGACACGCAACATCTATGACGTTCGCCAAATGAGGCACGGAATCGGACACTGAGTAATGGTTGTTCTGCAAGGTCAGCGGTATTTCGGATGTCAGGCTTCTTACATCCGGCACTTGCTCGCCTGAAATATATCGCCAGTTGAACTTTGAGTGATGTAAAAGCATCATTATTATACTATATATATATATTGTAGAGCATGTAGAATAATTCTACCTAGATATCGTCGTAGAACTGGTTGTATGTAGCCCGATACCATGATCCAATAGAGGAATCTCAGAGTAACTAGGCACGCAGCGTTTAACACCCTTTCGAGGAAATTCATATCTTGCGTGAACGGTTTCCCAAAGTAGGGCGAGACTGACCAGAGGGACGGATTCCCTTGTCTCGATATGGAACCCGTGTACAATGCAACCTAAATCATAATATTCGCTTAAAAAATCTTCAGAGCATCCAGTTTAATAAAACAATCTCAAGAGATATTTTTCTTAACTCGTTTCGCATATCGAGTTGCTCTATAATAATTAAAAATTAACAGAAACGTTATATCTAAGTATCTTACATCGCAACTAATTAAACGAAGGAAACGTTATCTTTACGCTGATTGGAGTTCTTTTGGTGGCTGCTCAAGAAAAATGATGATCTGCGTAGGATAGGTTTACTTCTCATTTAGTATTTCTTATGAAACTTCATCCGGATTAGATTCAATTGAAAAACTTTGACCTACGCATATTGTACATATACATGTAGAGATACGCTATATGTATATGTTCGCAAATTGATCTTCCCAGCGAGCGACATGACAGCCGAAATCTATCAAGGATATTAGTAGGCAACCCTCGGCTGATGATGCGTAAATGTTTCAATTGAATATTATAGCGGCAAGTCGACAATTACCGTATTCAGCATCATCGTGGGTACATTTTCGCCGTGGAGCACTCCCAGCAGGCATTCCGGATACGCTCCGTCGAAAACTGCAATGTCCCATTGCAATCGTTGGTTGCCATCCGGTTTTCTTAATCTGTTGATTGAAACATCGTCCTGAAGCAAAGCCTCGCAGGCTTCCCAGGCGTATCGCATCGCATCGAAAGGATGAACAGGCATTTCTCCGCGGAATCTCGCACCCACCAAATCCCATTCCGCTGTGTAATTTTCGACATAAGCCTGTTCGATAAGAAAACCACTTGGTCACTTAATTTTCTTTCAAAGTCGCGTCTTATAGTTAGCGCGACTGCCTATAAAGAGGATGTTTATGCGACTCGATTGCTTCGTGGTGGGCAAGAGCGTCCTCCAAAGAAGCGCGATCGCGATGTTTGTATGCTGCTGCTGACGCGAAGGCGCGCCAAAACTGTGAAAGACTCATTGAATTTTAGTTTCACTTATCGGTTTAGCAACGGCACTCGGGTCGGAAATAGAAGGATCTATTGGGCCACGAGTCGCGCAGTTAAGAGAAAGAGGGTCAAGACTAGTAGAAGTTTAGCGAGTGTTAGGCTAAAATAAAATTAAATTTGAAAACTCCATTCTTCAGTTCCTTTCTGATACATCTTACATTTGTCAGGAGAATAAGATCAATGAAGATTTCACGCTTAGCCTTCCGCGAATCGTTACAAATTGCAATTCTTTACGATCCGTTGAATTGAATGAAATACTTCGCAGAGGGTGGTACGGTAGGATGGGTTATATCGTGAAAGTTTGAAAATGTGAATTTACCTCGAGAATAGGAGGTACAAGCTCGCCGAGACCGTTGTTCGCAGCTGGTCCGGAAAATGCGCTGAGAAGGGTCACGTTGTGACCTCGTGACATAAGGCTAGTGCCCAGTGCGACGAAGGGTATCGTATGGGATTTTGTGCCACCCATAGTAGCCAACAAAATATTATAAGCCACTGTAGCGTTCGTTAACAAGGAAATTACGAGGAAAACCCCCAATCGAGTAGTTGCGTGTGCCATCTTCGCTATTCCGATTAAATTATTCGATAATTTCATTCAACGTCACCCTTGGTCTTATTTCAGCTGCATATGACAAGCGTAATCACTGTACCGATAAATTCGATTTAATACCCAGATTGGTATCATCCTGTGGTGAAATAGGTTTTTCAACTATCCCTAAATCAACTTTACTATTATAGACTCGTCTATGATCGCACTTGCGTCGCACACATACTCCCCAAAAGTTTAGATCACTGATCAAGGTTCGCCACAACACTTCGGATCGGAGATTGGTCCGTGAAAGGATTACGTTCGTCTCCGAGGAATTTTCATTTCACTAAAATCACTGTCATTTCACTAAAACCCGATAAGAATCCCAGCACAATGTGTGTGAAATTGCGGAAATTCGGGAGAGAAGTTACCAATTCGCTTGACCCTCCTACAGGGCTTCGTCTTTTGATCCAGGGTTCACTGAAAGTTGAAGCGGTTCCAATATCGTTCGGGCCGATATCTCGAAAATTCCGGGGGCGATCTTTCGCTCGGCACAAGAGTGATTCCCGGTCTAGTCCTCGCACGACACGTCTTCGGTATATAAGCTACAGTAGTCTTTCAACCGACGATGCCACAGGAAAAAAGAGGTCGATTCATTGTCATTGTAATGACCGCCCGAGACGACTTCGTCCCGACACCTGAATGACTGTGGTGAATCGTACCGTTTCGTCGGACCCGACGGAATTTTGGTCCACTGAAAGATACTGTCAACGGTTGGTATTCGGACAATTATATATTCCAGGAGCGATGCTTCGCAACTTATACAAAAGTGGCTCTGCTTAATTTCCACTCCTTTAGTCTCGACTCCCACTCCCAAAGTCCTCGGTTCAAGTGCGCAATCGTTTGTTTACCGAACCTCCCTTTTGACGCTTGGCGCTTAGATGATGTCTATCCTTCACACTCAATTCTATTCCGCCAAACGATGCTTTCGCGAACACTGCACTTTTTGCTACATCTTAATTGACTCTCACCGAGTGTACTCCCAACTCGAGTTTCTAAATGGCTGCAGAATCCGAAACAAAAGTCCTGGGCCTTTCTTCGCACTTTGGAAAGTTGCAGAAAGACTCGTGACGACAAGGTTCGAGCAATGATCAAGACACACTTCTTCCTTTCCTAGTATACAGTTAAAGAAGACAGTCTAGACGAAAACTCGGCCATTTGCACAACTTCGTTGAGCGAGATTCGCGTGTCGAAACCGGTCAATGCCCCAGGAAGAAGTGGCAAAAACAAGATGATGAGATCCGAGTAGTATGAGACGAGGAAGAGTCTGTCAAGTTGTGTCTCTTTGTGCGATGGCACACATTCGACTGAAATCAACCCTCACGATGATGTTTCCGTCTCACGGGATACTTTCACTGATAACGCGAGATCGAGTTTCCTAGGTCGTTCACGGTGACAATGTGATCCCGCGAGATCACTAGCACGATCTTGTTTCTTTCCTCCTTTCCGCTCGGCATGTCACGCGGTTCTTCCTCCTTCGTAAAAGGAATCTCGACCATTCGATTTCACGGCACCTCACCGCCTTTTTTTCCCCTTGCTCGCGCTCCGCTTCAAAAGTCGCTTCCCCACTCGATCTTAACGGTAGAGAAATTTGGCCCCGTGGTTAACACTCATCGATTTCTTCGAAATATATCGTTCTAACACCCGTAATGTTTGTTTACGCGTTTCTCCGGATTTGCGCGGCTTTGACCCAACTGAGAAGGTAAATTGCAAACTGGTAGCTATTTGACAACCATGAAAACGTCTTCGCAATGTAATCCTTGAGCGTATAAAAAGCGAAAGCAAATTCGCTTGTAATTCTCAAACACACTTCTTTGATACTTCCTTATCATTAGCGTCATGCAAATGATTAGCAAATCCTCTCCAAGGATTTCAACCGGACGACCTTTGATGCAACGTTTTTATTTCTTTTTCTTCTTCTTCTTCGTTTTCTTCCACCACCTTCTTAAGTATGCCCAACTTTCTTCACTAGCTTTAAGCAGAAGCAAACTCAACTTTTTTCTATTGGTACTTCTTTGTCAGCTGGTCCATTAGCATCTTGCTCAAAGAAATTTTCACCTCCTATTTCCTTGGTTATAATGATAGTCCCATAGAACTGGCCGTGTCGCTTTGGTCCGTTCAGCACGGGGTTATTCCACTTGCTACGCGCGTGGTTCGCTTGACTGTGAGAAATGCAGGGGCGATGTGCATATCGTAAATGTTTGATTGCTCTGCTTCTACGCACTCCTATTATCCACTACTGTCGGAAGGTTCGCGTGCTCATGACCATGGTGCAATCTCACTCGGGGGAAGATTTCACTCGCTTTATCAATTCAATTATCGCGTTCAGCCTTGTACTGTTACTTCCGCGATAGCCGAAAATTCCCTGTCAATCCTCAAATTGAATCTGCCCACTTCGAACCGGGAAAAGTTTGAAACGTGATAGAGGAGGGTGAGCGACGTGACAGAATGGTTAAAGCTCGACTTTTTGATTTTGGTTTTTGCGAATCTTCGCGTACCTTAGGGTTTTGGTATCGAGTACGAGGAGCGCACGAAGCTCGGCTATCACCGAGCGTGAAAGTTTGACTGGCCAGCGGCAGTTTTAATGATCAGCTGTGCTCAAGAGAGAGAGTTTTGCCTCCCACCAATCGCTCTACACTCTTCGGCAGTCTCCTTCGAGAAGTCAAGGATCCTTTGTGTTCCCAAGTGACGGCCAAAGGAACTTCTCTTCCTTCAGGCATCTGACTCTTGACGACTATTTCCGCGGGAATTTTTCTTGGTACTGGCATTTTTCGAAGCGACCTGTCGTTTATTTTCGACCAACATTAAACGTTAGCGTGACTTATTGTTCGGCTAATAATGAGGCTGCTTCGATCGCAATTACTTTAACGCCACGGTCTTAAGAAAGTCAGTAATTGAAGTCCTTTAAACTTCACAGGTGGCTGTGACGGTCACAGGACACTTTTTGCTATCCGTATTTCTTATGTGGTATTTAGGCTGTGAATTGATAACTTATTCGGTAATTGTGTCAGCCACTGTGTTTGCCAGATTTGCGCGAGTGACGAGAATTCTATAGCGTGTTTTGATGTCGCGGAGAAATAATAGATAAGGTTGGGTGCGGGTCACCTTGGTCATTAATGTGAGATGCATTTTAAAATTGGTAGTGAAAATCAGGACGACTTCTGTTAAGATGAATTTAGATATCTTCCACGAGTCAATTAAAGCTGAATTCCGAATAATCGTTAAATATATTACTTAATGTCACAGTTATTTTTTTATCGAGTGATTCGATTGAAAAATTGTGAATTTAGTCGGTGATTCCGCGTCGGTCGATCGATTTGACTCGGATGTCTATTTGAAGGCTTCATTTGCGAGTTGCCGAGAAATACGGCCCCTTTCATGGACCGTTAAGTCGTTAGATTGCACTTGCAACATAGTCCTCGGTTATTCCGTGAATCGGGAAAAATGACGGCATACCTCGAAAAATTCAAACTCCACCAGGATTTCCATGCAAACTTTCCGTAAAATAGCTCACATTGTGCATTGTTCCACGTATCATACACGCGTATCCGATTTTGATTTTAATAAAACGAGCGTTTAATTACTGACCTGTAGACAAATTCTCGCATTGTTTCACAGCACGAAGCCTGGTAGTCTGGTTAAAGACTAACAGCTGGCACATATTAAAGCGATAAAAGAATCGAAAGAGAAAAAAATTTGAAATTAAGAAATTTTATTGAACTGGACCAAGCAAACAAATCACTACGTCACACAAGTTTTCAATAGCGAATACGTAGAAAGAATATAGTGAAGATTACACACAGAAATTGCGGACAAAGATAAATATGAAAAATGAAATTTCTCGCAGTTGCAATCAGCGATGGTTTCAATAACCACGAACTTTCTATCGGATAGACTTTTTTTACAGGAGTTTTAGTTCCAATCCGCTTTTGCGTGGGCCGCTTTGGGAGCGCCTAGCTGTTCGTTCCGCGATCAGCGTGTTTTTGCATTACTCGCGAAGATTATTCTGGGTAACAATCTCGCTCGGATCTACGAGACTGGATAGTATAGCAAGCTAAAGCCGACATTGACCGTTGTTCGGATCTAGATCACCGAACATTCGTAAAGAAAAAAATCTTGCCACAAACCTGCATCAACTTTTACGTTCGCATAAAACCTGAAACCGTTTCGAAAATTCTACCGGGAATTTCTTTCTCGTTCGCACACTGTTGCACGCGATACAATTCTGTTTCATTAAAATCATTGAAAGTAATGACTCTACCAGTTGGCTCCAACTTCCATCGCGAGCTGGTGTGTATCAACGCGAGTCAACAACCGAAACGAGCACATCGCCCGTGCGGGCATCCTTCTCTCTCTTATTCTCGATTTCTTCAGACGAATTCGTCCGGCGCAACTGCATCCAGTGAAAGCAGAGATTTCCTCGGTATTGCAATGATGATTTTGCGGTGGATTTGACTACCGCGTCTTGTTACGCTTTACCGGGGATCGGTGTGCAACGTGCATTTCGTTAGCTCGTCACCGTTGAGCAAGTGACTACCGCCTCCTTATAAGTAATTATTCACTGTCGAACGAAGTCATACGCAAAGCGATCAAAGTTGTGCAACCAGTGAGAAACTGAGAACACTTTCCTCTCGTTTTGGCGCCACTGTGCGCTGCTGAATTTCGTGTTCAAAAGAAATTTCTCTTGCATCTCAAACCGGTTACCAGTGCAGGCGCCTTTAAATTTGCAGTGAATTTCGCGTATGTAGGAAAGGCCCTCTCGATGGATCCTTTCAATTTTAAGACCCAAGTGCTCCGTTAGCTTTTCGGTTATTCATGATATGATCATCCGACGCACCGGTTTATTTTTATTTCCTTTTTTTCCTTTTTTCTCTTAATCCAGGGTTAAGTCTAGAACGAACTATCCTTGAAGTGGGATTTCAAGAGGGTTGATTACTCCTGAGCAGTCTGCGAGATAAGTGGCATTCTTCACTGTTGTCAAACAATATTCCCTATTTTGCGGAGGAAAATGGCAACCTGTTCAATTTGACTTTTTACCTTTTCATAAAAAGTTTCCGCGGAAAGTCCTTCCGTTTCTTTTCTACTGTGGCGGGAACCAGATTTGTACTGAGCTCTCGCAGTGGAATTCTATTAGTGACACTGGTAGAACCATTATTATCGAGCTCCGGTTGCTGTTTTTGTCGTCGTGACGCAAGTACGCTAACAATCAGTCGTACGAGTCGAAGATCCCTTTCTTGTCTGTCGGTTCGGTTCTTGATTGGCATCCAGATGAAACTTTTCCCGTTAAGCTACATTTTCGTAGAGTAGAAAGTACTCTTTCTTGTCGGACGTCCGTCAGCTTCCAGTGATGATAATTTGGCCCTACGAGCATTTAATTACTAGTTGGGAAAGGGCGTCTTATTTTCTTCGACGGAAGATCGATGGACCGTTTTGAAATCGATAATTCATCGGTTGGTACCGTTGACCCTGCATTTCATTAGATTCATGTTAAACCTCATCTTTCATTTCTTTCTGTTTCTGAAATAATTGTTAAACTTAAGTTTAGCCGCCAAGTTCAATATCTTTCTTTTTTTTCAATGAAGCCGAAGCACATTAATAACGAATTATGTAGACGGGTCACGTAAAATCGCAGAGATCTTCTCCCGGCGAAAAGGAAGGCAGTGTCCAGCTGCGTGGGTTCATCTGTATTCGTGAGGAGATGACGTTACGTTGGCGCTATGCAATCGGAGTTGCATTCGTTTTTGCAATGGAGCTAGCTAGTACGCAGCCTGCACGTAAATATTGCACGAGTTTCGTAAAGTGTCTTCCAATTCTTCTTCAATATCACTGGTACGCTCGTCGAAAGGATTTTTAATTCAGAGCCACTTCACGGTTCCTATACGTGGAAGACCATTTCTGTCCTCCTCTTCAATCTCTCTACGTGATCTGCCTCCCATTTAAACTCAAAATTGATAAATAATAAGTCAGCTGATGCCTTACACAAAATAAGTATACATAAACATACATTATCATTGCAACACGATATTTAGTATCGATCAATGCCGCGGCGCCTATCAATTTCAATTATAAGACCCACTCAAGGAAAGCGCAGTTTTATTATGTTTTAATATACACGAATATAGGCGAGTAATGTGAGAGTGATTTGTAGCGTACGGTTTTGCTGCGTTGCATGGATTAATGCAGGATTAATGGTTCACGGTTGAACGAGGAGCATGCCGTGGCGCCGGTTGACACGTGGGTTCACCTACCGAGTGTATACCTTCTCCAGCTTGCCCTCGATAACGAATTACAGTCACGCGGCACTGTAGCAACCGAATCTTCGCTGACCCCTTTTCGTATCCTAAGAACCGTTACCACCCAATCACTTCACCAAGGCATTCTCAACGGAGAAGAACATAGCCCGCTCCCCCATAATTGCAATCGCTTTTCGCCCAAGCGCATGCTATTGGCAAGTAGCTTATAACAGATCACCCTCAGTTTCCGATTTTTCCTCGCTTCGCAGCTAGCGGTTTTTGGCCGCTGGTCAAATTAATCCTCGGTGAATCACGGTGAAAGGGACAACGCGAAATTGGGGTAGCGAACGAAGGTGCCTCGGGCACACACACTTCTATAATATAAGTCGTTGATATAGAGAAAGATGTTACTCGGCGACTGTAGCAACCAACGTTGGTGCATTCCCCGTTACGCGCTACTTGTAAACAAATACGTACGATCGTTCTACTGATGATAA
The DNA here is from genome assembly GCA_963989405.1 of Trypoxylon attenuatum. Classification (NCBI taxonomy): domain Eukaryota; kingdom Metazoa; phylum Arthropoda; class Insecta; order Hymenoptera; family Crabronidae; genus Trypoxylon; species Trypoxylon attenuatum. Next base: position 4,129,686 of record OZ022488.1, on the reverse strand, counting down.
ACCGTTAATCGCAGCGAACGAATCGCGAGCCGACTTTTGCAACAGGCGAGTCTAGCCTCTTTCTTAGTACGTGCATCCAACTTTACTGTCGTGAAAACGCACCTACGTAGCCAAGAGCTTCTCACTGCTTTAAACTACTGGCTTTCGTCTTGGACATTGATGTATTCGAACGTTTAATCGCGCGAATGGTTTTCTTCACGAAACCTCTTGGAAGAGCCTCTCGAATATAAACCGGCAAATTTTGTCCAAAGACATGACCGCAACTTTGCCGATCGCATACGTGTCACTGGCAACCGATTTTCTTTGCGATTTCACTTTCCCCGCTGGCATAATCGAGCGTGTCGCGAATCGCAATACGACTAGTCGACAAAGAGCCACTCGCGCTAATGACGCGACAGCGACGTAACATCAGGGAAATTCGCGGAAATGTCAACCTGCGGATATAACGTATAGCAGCACGAAATAGAACAGTCTGGAAATCCCGGGGATCTTTTAATAAGTTGATGAAGGCAAGTTTGTTATCTGGTATACATAGCATGAAAAATAAATTAAAATTACCGATACTTGAATTGACGTCATTTATGTATGGCTGTTATTAACGATTACGGGTAACTGCATCGTGCACCGGTTGTGGATCGATAATTGTAAGCTTTTCGCTCGAAATTACTGGCACGCGCAAAGGATAATTTACGTGAGTTTACGGTTGACAAGTAATGCAGACCAGTTTCCTGTGCGGTGCGGCGAGATGTAATTTGCTGCTTGGCGATAATTATTTCGATTAACGAACACTTATGGAATGGCTTATTGACTATGTGCCAAAGGAACATGCTTCGGAGTACCTTTAGGTCACTTAGCTTCCCGGGGAGTTCCGAAACTCGTTTGGTCGCCGGGTGAATTCTCCCGAAAAGATTCGGGAAGTCGGGATTTAAATACCGACTTGTCGTTGTCAGGTGGTACAACTAACGGAATTTTCTAGTTCCGCGAGAGTACTTGTTAGCTCTACAGGAAACATTCTTCAGGATAAAAGTTAGTTGGCATGACAAGGAAGAACGCAGTACTGTTCCCGAAGTGCCACTATTTCTGAAAATACGTTTTGCAGTAACGGCACAATACAATTTCCTTGCACTGCTCATTTAGCCAAATTACAACGTCCAGTTCATTATCGTTTATTGGAGGTTCCATCAATTTTCTGTGTCCAATACAAATTGTGTTCTGTGGTTATCTCAGGAAGATGAACCCGCACGTGGAATCTTGTTCGGGAAGAAATGTCGATCTCGCCGCAGATATGAGCTAAAGGAATTCGTGGAATTGCAGCAGTAGGTACTCGCATTCCTTACTGTCAGGCCTGCGACTGACACGAACCGTTACTTTGACGGCAACGGGCTCGAAAGGGCATTTAATCCGTACCTTTTCTCACTGACTTTCTGTGATCTCGAAAATGCACCGCGCATTGCGGGTAGAAAACTTTCACTCTTTATATAATACTGCGATGTACGATCTTCGATCACGTTTCTCGAGAATCTAGCGTAAACTCGGCGGAAAAAATCCGTGATTCCCCTTTTCCTGGTTATCGAAGAAATCTAGTTATATTTATTGTGTGTATACCATGTAGCGATCATCGACGAATCAGGTCCTGTCCTATTTCCCAATTACAGTATGCACATATGACGCAAACGGTCGATGAATCTAACGAAGTCTGTGCTTTATCCGTGAATTTCGCAGATGTAATTAATCCGAGTTTTAAGGTGAATCATGAAAACAGCAATTAGACTGAATAAATGACTACAGTAAATTACTATACCCCAAAGTACGGATGAAACGAATTTACCCTCAGAGTGTTAATGTTGTCGTTGTTTGCTTAATAAATTAATAATTCAGATACGAATTGGGTGAATTGATCCTTAATTAGTGATTTGAGTTTCGGGTCTATTGAGGGCGGTTAGCGCTGTTTGCTGAGTTTCTTGTGGCCCGGTATTTGGGCTGCGAATGCCCAGTAGCTTCTTAAGCGAGCGTGGAAATTGGGCATTTAGGCCCGCGTAGATTACTGGATTGTAGCAAATCGAAGATTTTGCTAGTAGAGCCGGTAAAATTGCTATCGATGCCGGTGGCTTCACCTGGAACCGATCCATTAGAATTTCTTCCATAATTTATCAACTGCATAAAATTTTTCTCTTCCTCTAATTTTTCAGATTGCACTCTCCAACAAAATTAAAATTAAAAAAAAGAAAAATCGGATACTTACATAAAAGTATTGCGCGGCAAGTGCTAGAGCTGCATACGGTGACCACGCAATAAGAAAAGCTGCTACCATTAACGCGACCATCTTCGTCACCTTGACTTCGCGCCGTCCTCTCGCACCTGAATTATTAAGCAGATAATAATTAACAAGCTCGTCGTTAGCGCCATTGTCCGTTGGGCGAAACTTCGATAAGATAAGAATGGTTCTTCAATCGCGTTCAACTTGCCGCGTTTAAATTACAGTCCGTTTCACGAGGTACCAATTACCTCAGAGATTTGCGCTTTCCATTTTCATTGACAATGAATTTTCGCCTACACTACTCGTCGCACTCATATGAAATGCAAGGCACGCGACTACTGCAGCGAAATTCATCCGAAAGGGAGGCCGCGTGGGCTTCGAGTAATGAGGTGGATTTACCTATCCTTTTTTTAACAGTCCGCAGAGTGCGGATGATAGAGAGGTAACTGGTGACGATGATCAGCACAGGAATAACAAGGCCAATGATGAAAAGGAAACCAATGTAGCTGTCGCTCATGGTCTCCGGATCATGCACCTCCCAGGATACGCTGCAGGATATGTTGCCCGCTTCCGTTCCGTAACTCCCCCATCCGAGAAATGGCGGGACGGAGAGAGTCAGGGCATAGATCCATACACAAAACGCTAGTATTATCGCGTGCCTATAAAAAGTATAGATCTCACAGGACAATAACTATTTGAAAAAAGAGAGACAGAGAGGAAGAAAGTTTCGAGATAATTACAGAGCAAAGTTTAGACTAAAGTAAATAGTAAACTGGCATTGAGGATCATTCCATCGGACTTAATCTTTCGTTCGCAGTTGGTGGCAGCTTTGAGACAAGTAATTTACCGGTATTCACCGATTATGTCGTCCTTTATATCTCTAATTGGAAATTCGTGTCAAAATGGATTTGTCGGGATGGCCAAAGAGGATTCGCGTCTTAAGAGATTTCCCATTTAGAGACTGAAAGACATTCTTCCTTTGGATGTCTCTTTCTTCGCGAACAGAAGGAAACTCCGCTTAATCCACTTGACAAACCACGCGCAAAGGGCTTAACATTATTAATCCTGAGTTAATTACAGCCTCGTAAAAATTAATACATTCTTTTTACGTTGTTTACATCAGACTATTCTGTTTATTCGAATATCTTCGCGAATGATGTTTACTTAGTTCTCCGGGTACGAGTCATCGTATTAATCATATAATTACTAGCGAATGTTTCAGTTAATCTGCACTTTGTTAACTAACTATAATTAAAATTTCTATTCGTGTCTGAACTGATTTCGCAGCGCGATTACCGCCATGCAAGGACAATTCACAGACGATTTGATAGTCGCTCGTGTTTAAAGAGTCACACGTGTATTGCCAAGTGTCACGGTCCATTTCGGCCATAATTTCATCGGATGCCGAGACCTACATTCGCGTAAATCCTCTTATAAAAGTCCAGTAGCCAAACCATTGTTTGCAATCAGAAGAACAATGGATGTATATCTTGATATCACTCGCCCCAGCACCTTTCTGATATCATATACAGATATATACACGTGTATCAGTCGTTAGACACCAACCATTTCCTCCAAACGACTTACTCACGTTTAATTGAGCGCGAAGTTAACTTCCGGCTTATATTCACTTAATCATATATAATAATATCACGAAGAAAAGCGTGGCGGTTTGTCAGTTGTTGATGATAGCTATATAGAGATGGTTTTTATTATCCTAATCTCGATTGGAAATTGTAGACTTTCGTTCGTATGTCGACTATATCATTACAACATTGTTCACCGATTTTTATCCGAACCGTGGTGAAGTGTCGTGCTTTAAAAATTGCATGCAAATTTTCAAACAACAATTTAATATTCTTTGCATATAATGGCTGTAGTCTGGGAATCGATAATGGACATACAAGTATATTCAAGACAACACGATATTGAGCGCGTAGAGTATTACCGGCTTGATATCAAGATTCTGTTTACCTTATGGATAACGTTTTCATTGGTCGTGTAACCAATAGCCACCGCTCCACTGCCATTATCGTTAAATTCCCGATGCTGGCGAATCCTAGGGTTGACATGAACCAAGCATACCTACCGAATTATCTTCTATTAATTGCGCGGTCGAGCGAAAAGCAAGAAACTTATCTGTTGGATTCTTTGGCAAAGCGATATTAAAACGAAACAAAAGTTAAAGCAGTTTGGTGCCATTCGGATTATTGTTTCGTCATGATAGACTTATCGCAATGTAGAGAGATACTCATCGTGTGCTCTTTATTAAACTGTTCTCATAATCAGAAGAATCCGAAGTTCCTCTTTACTTTTATTGCGAGGCGTTATCGTGTCATTCGCAACGACTCGCAATCTCTCGGGAGAAGCATCAGCGAGGATTCGCGTCTTTTTTCCTGCCTCTCGAGGCGAACTGCCGCCAGTTTCATGCGATAAAACCGCGAGAGCCAGAGGGGTTGAAAGCTTTCTCTCGAGGGTTTAGAAACTCCTGCTGAGTGACATCGACTCGCTTTGACGATCCAAGTTGAATCGGAAATTGTTGAAGGATGGCAATCGTCATTGGTATCCCGGAAATGGGATTGTTTCACGGTTACCGAAAAACTCGTTAGGTTTACTGTTAGTTGTTACTACCGGATGTATTTCACCCCTTCGAGACACAACAAGCCAGGAAAACTGAAGAACAGCCTTTGTCAGTCCGCCTGTCAGCTTGGAATTCCCAGGCTCATTTTGGAACGACTCCTAATTATTCTAGTTGAGTGTTCCGGTCGGAGTTTGATTGGCTGTTCCGCAGTTCCTTTGAGGAGAGAGTTAAACGACGCCACCAAAGTGAATTCTCATTCTACGAGATAATCTTCTTTACTCCGCGTATTATGTGGCTAAAGGGCCAGAAGTAACGAATACCAATTTACCACAAAGCTTCCGTCCGTACGCCAGTAAACGTATACGTATCTTTCGCACACCGTCGGTTTTGGGTTTGGAATTCGTAACGAGATGTCATGCCTGAATTTCTAATAGGATTTACTTCATGCATGAATTTGGGCTTACGTTTCGTTGATTCCGAAATTTTCACTTGAGTTGACCGATGTTTTGTCCCGAGCGACCGGTACTCGGACCCCAACGCGGTTTTATTAAACTTTTCGTGTGACCCTGACCACAACTGGACCTTATCAGAACCCGCGACCCTTACGCGCGTCAGCTGAGCCAACTGGCACGGTGATTGAATTTTCTAGCATCTCCGCGGAGATGCGTGGACCAAGAGAAACTGACGAAGTCGGCGGCAAGAACTCAAAATTCTCCCGGGAAATCACGACCACGTTGCTTCTTGGTAACTTACTGAAAATTAATTGGAAATTAAGGAACAATCTCTTCGGAATGGGTTTCGGTGGGATTTTAGTTGTAACAGCGGTTTACAAAATTCTGTCTTCAGCGAATGATGTATGTATCTGCTACCAATCCAACTTGACTCGAAATTATAGTTTTGCTTTGACGCATGACAGCACCTTTCACGGATGTACTCCTGTAATCAGAACACTGCTTTCTACTTGTCAAAACGCAATTTCGCTGAGACTTGCGCAATACTGTCTTTAGTCACAGCAGTGCGATGATCTTCTCTGACGGAGTAGGGTAATTTTCCAAGAAAACGAATGTACGTTTCCATCCTCGACGTGAGTAGTCAGTATTTTTATTCAAGGGAAAGTAGTGAAATCAATGCTGAAAGTAATATTCGCTTTTATTTTGATTGCAGTTAAACGGTTGACTAACGGTCTTTAATCGAAAACGCAATTGAACAATATTTTCCATTTCCTCTCAATAAACGGGCACAATCAAATAAAACTTATAATTTCGAATTGCATAATTTCTTCATCCTTCGGGCTACTTTTTATTCGCTGTTGGCGTTACATCAGAGATTATAGATTATACTTTCCTCGAAACTAATTTTATGTCATTGAGCTATAAAGAGTCTTGCATCGATATCAAAAGAGATCAATCATTTCGGTCAGAATCAGTGCGACTGACAGTGATGATGGTGATTGTGCATTTAATTATCTGCTTAGAGTATGTTCCCGTTTTGGTGATCACACTTAATAGACTTGAATCATTAACGAGTGAAATGATCGTTATCTACCGGTAATGGCAGTGACGCATAGAGTACTATTAATTGAACGTCAGTATTTCTACCGTAAAATGACACCAAACTGCAATAAAAAAAATGTAAAAGTCCGTGATAGACTGACGAAATAATTAAAAGAAGAATTGCAATAAAATCAAGAAAGCAACGATAATTCCGAAAATAAATTCCTCGATGAAAAAATTGCACAAGAGATTCATCGAATTAATAATAATTTATACCAGAGACACACTTTGTAGCCCCAGTACCATCCACCGGCGATCGCCGATCCTATCGCCACAGGATTTCCGAGTGCGGCCACGAGAAAGTCGCCCAACTGCAAAATGTGGTCGAAACAATAAATATTACAACTAAGTGTCTCTATCGATGCCCTATAAACTATGGCAGTTAACGAACTAAATAACCTTCATTAATCATCAGACCTGTATGCTCTGGGAAGCGATTAAGTTTGTTCGTTACACGTTCCAATTAAGAGAAGAATATTAGTGACGCTACAAGGGACAAGATTTTCTGGTAAACGAAGTTTGTGAAGAGAGAAGATTCTTTGTTAACTCGTTGAGAAAGATGCTCATTGCGCACAAAGCTCGAAGTTATTAGACCAGATGGTGGAAACTGATAGCAAACTTATACTGTTTTCGCGGGAACAGACGGTCTTGTGTTCTTATAGCTTTCCTAAATTTCATATTGCATTTGCTGCATTTACAGAATACCCGTCGCATTATCCGGCTTTCAGAAAATCCGTCTAATTATGAATACAAGAATATAATGGTTTAAAAGCGAGTCTCGAAAGTGCATTCAATGATGTTGGCGTTCCCTTAGAAACTATTGAATGTAGCACTTGGATGTGCGTCCAACAGCGAAAAATAAAATAGGGAGAAAATCAAAGCCTGCGTGGTTATTCTCGCGAGGTTCCAGCGATTCAGAGCGCTTCGAAGATCATATGTAGTGTATAGTTGGAAATGCGAACAAGTTCGGATGAAAGCGCGGGTGAATGCGATTGACGCGGGAAGAGGAGAGTGCTCTAGAATGTTGCGTGTCCAAGGACTAGAATCCACAGAATTTAAATACACATGTTTTTCTCAGCTCCGTTTCTCCGTCTAAAACTCGGACATTTGCCAGTCGATGCTTGTCACGCACAGATTACGCGTCCAGAAGCGTACAAGCGAAAATAGCACGTACAGTATTCTCGCTTTAGGCTAAAATGAAACATGCATGTTCGACGTTTGTAAATAGTACAACTTGTAAATTGTTTCTTGCTCATACGTGAAATTACCCTGTTATGAATGGAAGTCTGTCAGATGTAAGAGGTGGGATAAAAATAATAGTGAATATGTACTTACAACGAGATTGAGAAGGACAACGTTGACCGGAGTCCAAAGGTTTTGTGAGTCCTTGATGATGATGATCGCAACAAGCAGATTCATCGTGATGCCGAATAAGCTGATGATGCCGAGAGTGATTGCGGCGGTGACATAAACCGCCGGACTGATCTCTTGATCGAAGATCTCGTCGGACGCGACGGAAGTACGATTAAGAGACATTTCTTTTTTTTTACCGAACACCCGTGTTCACTCAAGATCGGTAAATCAGGAAAGGACCACGTGTTTCCTGAGATTCGAACCGGTGCACTTGAATACGCGGCACCACTTTCTCACTGATTACACTCTTGTTACGATTATTATTAGCAAACGCCTTCGAATCCGCGCCTTTCTGTGATCGCCCGAGATCTATGAAATTGGGTCTACACGTGCATCAATCAAAACTACGACGGTTTTTCAATGTCTACGTACCCTTATATAAAGCCCGGGTGAATCTACCCTCTCCCCCATGACTCGGAGTACTTTCCGCCACTGGCTGCCACTGGGTACAACCGACCCCCTCGATGTGAAAAAGCGGCATGCGCGAAATCAGCCGCGTCCCACCGCTCTGGATCCGTTGATCCTGCCGTCGCTCTCCTCTCCGCTCCTCTTCGGCAGCATTTTCACCCCGCGCAGGAAATTCTTACTTTTTCTACCGCGGACGCATCTACGAACTCGGTTTAACAACGCGCGGAGGTGGTTGCGGTCAACTAAGTTGTAGTTGCTTCACTTCAAAGATTCGATATAGCGATAATGTTCGAAACTTCGATTACAAACCAAATTATTTTTTCGCTTCGCGTACTTCTTTCTTCTCCATTGTTTACTGTACCATTTTAGGTCTCGACCATTCTCGGTTTCCTACGTTAAAGTAATTGTCTCCGCTGATAAACGATAAGTAATTTACCGGAAATTTTTCGCGAAATTCTCCGAAACGAATTAAATTCTTCTGTGTAGAATTCGAGAAAAAGTATCAAAATAAAAAAAAAAACGATTCTCTGCCGTTAAAGCCGATTAGTCGTGGTTGACTTATAAAAAACGAAAGCCTTACCAATCCTATTAACAGGAGAGTAGGATCGTTAACATTGGATTATCGTAAAGGATGGATCTAAATGTTTGTGCAATTTGGTAGCATAGTAATGGGCGTACGGTGCAGGGACGAAAGAATGATTGCGATTATACGGAAATCAAAGGGATAAAAGTGCGGCTTTTATTCATAGAGCAAGAGTTACGCCACGGATGTAATTATATAAACGTAGCTTGCAGAAATTGCCATGCGTGTCACAGAACAAGTGGCACTTTCTGTATGCTTGGTATCGAAAAAAGTTAATTAACGATAAGAGTGAAAAATAGATGTTTTAAAAAACAAGTGAACAAGAGGCAGTTTTTTATTCGATTCATACCTCCTCGCTGACGAGAACATCTGCATCGACCTGATTTTCCACCTTTAAATTATAACTTAAGAGTATAAAGTGTTTATGGAACTATAGATCCCGGTTACATATCTTCTGTTTCACTGTCCGAATCCTCCACCATCGCTTGCTTCGCTTTTGCTTCGGCATCTGCTTTAATATCTGCCGGTACTCGTTCGTGCATTCCATTAGTGTGGGCACCCACCCAACTCATTTCCAGCTCGAACTGCTTGTCCTTTAGTTCATCGTGCACCAGATAAATGATTCGCGCTGCTTCTTTCACTAGTTCCATACAGGTCATGTCCGACAGTTTTAGTTTCTCGATTTCGGTTTTTGCCGACTGTTTTGCTTTTCCTGTAACCATCGCGCATAATGGATTACACTAAGCGATCAGGAAAATATAAACGATAGAAACGAGAGAAATTATTTAGATTTTCTTACCAACTGCACATCCATAGTAGCCATACGATACACCGGACGAGTCTATCATGTACATGAGTGGACCGTCAGCCTCATAAGCACCAAGGATTACCGAACATCCGTATGGCCTCACCGCAGAGTATAACGTATATGCATGCATGTACATGGATACTCTTTCGTTCAGGTATTTTAAGGGTATTCCAATTCCATACTGAGCTCGATAACTGGATGCTTCTGCTCTAGCAGTCTCAGCGATTTGTCTCGCATCCGATATTAAACCAGATACCGCCATGCCAATGTGGCGATCGATATTGAATATCCGCCTGTTCGCGCATGGCTCATAGAGCTTAGACGTAATTAGCTTTTCAATTGCAAATACAATACCATCTTTTCCCCGTAAGCCTATTACCGTCCTGTAAAACAGATAGAAGAGAGGTTTTACTTACCGTTAAAGTTATTATAATGCAATAGACAAAGAAACAATTGGACCATGAATTTTCAAATGAAACATCAAATATTTCACTCTAGAAACATACCCTCGATTTTCAACTGCCTTTTGCGCGTATTCCACTTGAAAGACTCGTCCGTCAGGCGAGAATTGGGACGCTGATAAGTCATACTGAAACAAATCAGTAGGTTAGGTTTCCTTTTGTAAAACCATTCTTATTGAGTGTTAATCCATCGTTAGGGAAATTTAATATCAGATACATACCCCAGTGCCTATGGAACTCATGGTACACAGAGTTCTATGACGAATATTCCAATACTTTCACCGGGAAACGATTGTTTATACGTGAACGCGGCGTGAATAGGCGAAAATCCAAACCAATCAAAACTTATTCGTCAGCACCGCTGTTCGTCTACTGTGAATTCGCTGGGTAAGGTTGCATTCGCAGTTCTGCGCGACCTCTGGCGTAACCCGCAAGAATTATTCCCCGTGCATTTAAACGTATCAAAATTTTAATACCGATAAGTCGTTATAATATGTTATAGAAGTATAGATATTAATAAAATTATGGAATCACGTTTTGAGATTATACAGGATTTCGTGTCTCACGTAAAATACAACCGATCTCTATTTACTCACTCTACCACCGTACAGGTCTTTCCATTAGATCCCCGTCCGCCAATCGGAACACTGGATTTCGAACCACCGCAACCTGAAGCGCCCGTCGCCATATTGTGTGGCGCAAAGTTTCGTGCCGTAACTGCTCCGCGTTAGTGCGTCGAAAAATTCGGAATAAAAGTTTCAAATTATATTGTTTTAGATCGAAAGTGGCTTTATAAGTGTCGTGAACATACTTTCCTCCGTTTTTCAATTTGTAATAATCGTTTCGTTTGCTTGTTCCAGCTATCACCGCGTCATACCCTCGAGTGCGTGCATTTTTGTACACGAAATCGCGATCGAGATACACTACAAATCAAATCAGTGTTGTTTCGTCGAAAGAAAAGTCGAAACCCGTGAGGGATTGTTGCGGTCGAGTAAATTATGTCGCAATTGTGATGCATTAGAGTCAGTGATTGCTCGTGACGCCGATTTTTAACCCCGAAGTGGTACGTCACACCACTAATAGAATCAGTGTCCACTAAGGAGATGAGAGGGAGCAATCATCGGGCATCTTATCGTGGGACAAAGTGTAAGTATTTTACAACTATTTCCCAGAATTCTTCAATTTCTGTCTCATTTACAGAGATATTAATTGCTCTTCTCTCTCTCGCTCTTTCTGTTCCAGGTGCATCTCCGATGAGATATTAGAGTCAGTGGGAGATCAAACTGAAGATCTTGGAAGAGCGTCTCATATTCAAAGATCGGCAAACACCGGATCGGTGAGTCGCATGCTTTAGACTTCCTCAACTTCAATCATACTGACCACGAAGAAAAAACTAACCCATAATTGCATTTGAATTTTTTCAACTAATAAACTGCGATTTTCCTTTTCTAAAATTATCCGTCTAACCATACTACATTCATGAAGTAATAATTGTTAAATGTTAAAATGTGATTTATTACGTCAAACTGTTTAACATTAAGAGATCAATTAATAATAGAATATCATAAAGAATTACTCTCTTTCACCCTTTAGAAATTTCTTAATATTCTCCTTCTTGCAACTATACTCCGGTGGACAGCCGCCGACTAAACCATACTCGATCGCTTTCCGAAATTCGCCTAGAGTCTTCTCGTATCTGCTTTCGATCGGTGGCGTTCTGTAAGAAAGCACGAGATATTAATAAGAATATTTTTTCCTTCGATTTTTTAATAACAAAGAAATCGGAATATACTTGGGCAATAGTTTTATAGTCTGCATTAGCATTTCCGCTGCTGCAAGGTATTCTTTCGCGATATATGGCTCTTCGCATGCTGCTCGATAAAGACACGTGTTGCCGATTAAATAACCCAGCGCCAATGCGATTTCGCCCTCGGTTACGACGGTATCTACAATTTATATCGTTGGTAATAAAAATAATTATCCATTATGATTCACATATTTGAAATTTATTCAAATACCCTCTTCTAATTCGCGTCCCCTGTACGAATGTTGTCCCAAGTAACCAGCACTAAACACAACTGCCTTTAGCACTAACAAAAGCAGTAGATTCGACAAGTTCAAATTGAGTACCTATTAAAAATCTGCTTATTAATATTCAGTTAGAAATCTTCACAGAGAATATTACTTGTTCAAACTTACCTGCGTACTGTTAGTCGATCTTTGCACTAATTCCTTCGCGATTTCTGCCAACATTGATCCAGCAGACTTTTTACTTGCCGCTTTAAACAAATCACGATTATCGGCATTGCGCGCGAGAACACCACATCCTAGCAGTAGGATCACTACCAGTAACTTTGCGTTAAAGTGCATTTCTTCTTGATGTAACTTATTGTAAACGTTGGAAAATTTAATTCACGATCATCTTTAATTATAGACAAATGGAACCGTGTATTAAATTGCGTAATATGTTTGAAGTACGAGCAAAGACTGAATTTGCGTTACAGAATGGTTAGTCGAAGGTAGACAAAGAAATAACACTAGGTTCCTTAGTACCGGTCATTTTTATAGGTCCGCCTTCGGCTTTCCCAGGAAAGCACGAAGCCACTCGTTTTATCCGTGTGCATCTAACCGAAGGTGACCGGCGTCCTCTGATTTTCTCCATTGTGATGAGATAGCATGCGATTGTTAATGACACTTATTAGTGGCACTCGAACACCGCTGCTCTGCTGGGACTTTCCTTCTTGGACATTGACGGAAATAAGCGGTGAAAGCACACGGCGCTTATGAACTTTTACTCGTTTTGCGATTTCTCAAACCTTTTGGCTTGTAGCGCGCTTATTATGCACGCTTGTCGCTTTATTATCTCGACCGGTTTAGTCTCGTGCAAGTGAGACATATCAAATAGACAAGTTCGTAATCTCAATATATTATGAACGTATTCCTTTTCGTACGGATATCTTACACTTCAACACAAATATGATTGATGACTCGATCCTCTCGTAGTCTCGTCCTGCAAAATTCTTCTTATTTTCTCACACGAATTTGGGTCGTCTCTTGATCACCGAGAAGAACAAATCGTGTTCGCAATAAGAATAAAAGTAGAAATTTGAAAAAAGTGTCACTGGTCTTCTTCGTCGCAATAAAACCATTTGATGCATCAGGTGATGAAATAACGCATTTGCAAAGAGCTTCCAACGCGTAGGGTGATTCGTTAAATATTCAATAACCAAACTGATAAAATATGCTGGATCGTGGGTATTCTAACCATAAGCGATCGCTTGAGAACAAGGTTTTGGTTACTCAAATATGCACCCAAGGCTAGCAGCGAGAAATATGCATGGCGCAAGTGATCCTGCGTCAAGGCAACCACGGAAAATGTAGTGTTTGCATTGCATACGCGATGTATGAACCTCATTAATACTTCCTACTTTTACTTGCTCATGCTTACGCGAACTTCTTCTCCAACTGTCTCCTCCCCTTGGCTTCGATCATATAATTTGATCCCTCAATCGTCTATCGCTACCGTAATTTCCGTTCCACATATGTTTTCACGCAATTCCATACATGCGTTTTCCCAAACACGCGATTGCTTCTTTGAACAATTCTACATTCATTCTAAATTCATTTTTATAATTCAAGAATTTTTGCCAAAAGGTGTATTAAAGAAAATTGTAAAATATGTAATTTTTAATATACGAGTCTTGTAACTAGTGTATCGATTAAAAACATAATGTATCGATTCTCAAGAAATTTTTTCTAAATGTGAGAACGTTGATAAAACTGTGTTATGAATCATTTTAATCAATCCCTCACGGCATAAAGGACCGACATATAGCCCAGTGACCTTCTCAAAATCTGAAATAGGAACGACTCTCATTTTTCCCAAAAGTTATATAAACTAAATATCTCAATAATTGATGAAACAAATGATCAAAAAATTACTAAACAGAAATATTGTTCGTAAATGATTTTAGAGTGACGAGAAATTTGCAGGGGCATCTAATAGAATAATTATAAAATTTGGACTACTCACCTCGCTGAACAGTTTTATATTGAATGAGCAGAATCTCCCGGCGGTGAGACGGAAAGGTGATTTCGCTCGGCACATGATAATCATCAACAGTTTCGCCTCTTGGACACTCAAATTGTACCATTCAGAATCGTACGCTGCATATGCAATTTCCGTGCTCTGCAGCCCGAAGCAAAAGTCATTTTAAGATTTATTCATTTACTCCCGCGAGTCGACTCAACTTCAAAGGAAATGTCAAAATTACCTGGACGAGCAATTTTTCACCAACGTAGCAGTATAAGTAGAGATGGAGAATTACGTACGACAGATATATAGATAGAAAGACAAGCTGAGCAATTATAATTTCGCTTCTTTCTTCGCTGAACGACTAAAATTTAAATGAGTTTGAGAGTCCAGGAAATATTTCGGATACATATGATTTACCGTTCTCGCATCGTTTGCCCACCATTAACACCTGGAACGACTGGAAACACAATTGACAAGTGCAACCAAGCATCTGCACTAATAACATTACGCTGAAGCAATTCTCTGTAGCGTTAGCGAATCTTTAATCAACAAACACGTTTCACAAATTCGAGAATAATTCGGTTTGAGACAGTTTGTTAGATTCGTACAGACCTGCCAAGGTATTCGTGCTTCTTCGCGATCCGTCTAACTTTCAACCGAAGTTCTTCTCTAGATTGCGCTTTCAAGTCGATCAGCTCTCTTCGCAAATTCGACAACTGGCCGCACACGTGAAATACCAGCATTGCTACAAACGTATCCACAGCAGTATAGAGACTAGCCGAGCAAGTTCCACCCAGTAATTGGCCCAAAACGACCATTTCGTAAATCGGAGAGGTTCCAGTGTCGAATGGGTAATAGGCTCGAAACAGCAAAGAACGCGGACAGTGTCGTATATGAAAGTATCGCATAATGACGTAAACAACGACCAAGACTACACACATCAATGTACTCCTGGTGGAAATGAGTCTTGTCAATCTACCAACTTCGTCCATTGTCTCTTGATCCTTTTTGCTGTTTGAACTATGCCAGTCTTCAACCATGTGTCGCAGAAGAGACTTCAATGCTGCAACGTATTTCCGTCGGTTTTCTCATGAGTTTAAGAAAATAGAGTTCCATCTTACGAAAGGAATTCGACATCTAGATATTCACTCTTTCCGTGGTACCAAAAAGCGATGACTTTCAGGAGAGCAATCGTGATCGACATATTTGCCATCGACAGATTTTCAACGACTTGGTCAAAGTTGTCCCAGATGAAGAAGAGATTCGTCGATTGTGGGATACAAACGAAGCATATTATTGTGATAGGAATCAAGACTTTGTAACTGGATTTCTCGTTCCACATCCTTTCGCGAGGCCAGATGCCCATGTATTCCATGGTGTACCGATTCCAGCCATACACGTATCGCAAGCCTGATAATGTCGAGTACTCAATTAATACTTAACAATATTCCACACTGCACTAACAATATTCTAGCAATATTCTAGCAATATTCTACACTAACTGTGATCAATATTCATCGTCGATTCACCTGAGTGGCAAGTCAAGAACTGAGCAATTCTTTCCTCGATTTGAATCGTAGCCCAACATTTTTTCTAGCGCATGCTCCCAGCGTGTGTGAAAATGCATATTACATTTGAGTATCAAATTTCTAGGGTAAATTAATTATGAAGCACCAGTTTAACTGTGATCACTGCAATAGTTAATTACACGCTTTGCACAAGCATTAAACAATTTTCTCTCAGTTTAATAATATTTGATGGCTATATGGCGTATAATTATATAATCTTAATATTTCAATATAGTTGCATGTGCTGAATAGCAATGCAAGTAATAAAATCAAGATTGCGAATTTATTCGCAATACTCGTATCGACTAACGGTCTAGAATTCGTAAGATTAATTCACCTGACGTGCCACCTGTGCACAATAGCATAGACGCGATCTGCTATAGTTGTCTTATGATAACGTCTTTGTTCAAGTTACCGACGTATCCTCTAAATCGACAATAATATCAAATCGTAGATTTTTTTTCACTTATGCACTACATGTGTCATAGAATTTATTTAAATACTCGATAAAAATGAATATAAAAATTAGTGTGCCTAGTCGTTATTGCAGTCTTTAATCAGTAAGCAGTAAGGGTAACAACATTGCGAGATTATTCCTCGTCGACCAATCGATCCTTCATCGCCAATAATACCGATAGGTATCCAGTCGATGTTCTCAGAACCTGAAGAGATAAATCCAATTTTTATTATAATTTCTATGTATCGGCTACTAGAAATACACGTTCACATACGGTATTGAATAGTGCCAAAGAAAATGGGCTAAATTTTCCAGCTGTAATTTGAAAGGAAATTCTTCCTCTGGCAATTATCAACATCAAACCAAGCGCTTTCTTCGGTGGTAGATTGTACCAGTTGCAAGCGTACGCAGATTCCGCGATTCCTGAACTCTAACAATTATGATAATTTCATTTTTTTTTTAATCTTTAATTAAAATCGAATTACTTAGATAACGTTCAATTCGAAGACTTACTTCGCTCAGAAGAATTTCGCCGACGTAGCAATAAATAAAGAGGTGTACCATTGTGTAGAATACATGAATCACGTAAAAAGTCAAGCCTACGACGGGTATATCTTTCTCAATTTCATCCAGTAACTGATATGGAAATTCGAGAATCAAATGGCATTGCTAAGCGACTGCGAATCATTGTAAATACTTGATCGACATACCGTGATCATTCGGTATCCAGTCATGCAAAACATCGCGGTACAGACGAGCATGTTTACAAGGAGAGTAAGATTGAAGCAATTTTCCACAGTGACAGCAAACCTTGAGATTATAATTAATGGTGAAATAATAAAGGTAATTAAATCATTGTATAACGATACGAAGATAGAGTACCGATATAATTGATTATGCTTCGAGACAATAAATCCCAAATGTCGCTGGAAAATGGAAAAATTATTGTGTTTAGTAGTCTCTGCCAAATTCTCCAAAGTCGTTCTTAAGACGCTTAGCTGGCCGCATATGTGTAGCATGAGCACTGCGACAAACGTATCGAAACAGGAATAAATAATTGCTGTCGCTATGGTGCCTATGAATTGTCCAATCCAAGTGATCTCAAAATTCGGACTCTTCTTTACGTCGTATGGAAAAATGGCGGGGTGTAGCAAACCTCCGAGATCGTTTTGCGATGAATTTTGCATATTGGACCAGACTTGTAGAGCAATGAAAGTGAAGACCATAACATAGGTCACTGTAGAGCAGGCTATAGAAATCATACGGCTGAGTTTTGCATGTTTCAGCATAGTTTCTCGATTCCGTTCCGGAATCGAGCCCGACCAGTCATCGAGTACCTCGGTGAGCAGCACCACCATAGCTTCAAAAATGAATTCTCCTATATATATATTTTGATAGTGAAAAGAGAAGTGGGATCTTTCAAGCTGATTGACGGTAGATGAATGATCGAGAAGCAAAGATCACAGTCTCATAGATCGTTCATTTTTTTTCTAGACCGCGATCAAAAATCCATTAACCACGCGTTTCTGTTATATTTTGGGTACACGCTATTTCACGGTTCATTAGTCGCACTGTCAGAGTAATCGATGAGCAAACAAATATTTCCTACCTTTCTCATGGTACCGCAAGACAATTTGTTTGGCCAAGGCGAGAGCGATCGGCGTGTTGATCGACAAGTTTTCGATCACTTCATCGAGACTAGCCGATTCGAGAAATAGATTTGCCGTCTGTGGGACAACGATGAATGCGAATGAAATCGTGGCCGTTGTCCAGAATGTCAAGCTTGCGATCCATTTTGAAGTAATCGACATTGGTCTCGGTTCCGGCCAGACACCCAAAAGTGACAAATTGAAACGATTCCAGCCCATAGCGAAATCCATTCTCTTTAACGCACGGCGTTATATATATATATATTTATTATAATCAAAAATCCACTTCGAATATGAATCGAACGTAAGTTATTCTACGTGATATGAAAAAGTGCGCAAGATTTGGGAGAGATGATATCATCACGATGTTACCCTCCGAACTAACTGGTCGTACTATGTGCAACTCTTTCCTCAAATTGCTTCTCATTAAGTATTCGTAGCTAGGAACAGAAAATGATTGGCGGGAAAGTTTTAATCGCGAGGTTTCGTTGTTTCCGTGGGTCAAAAGAATACGGCAATTTGCTACTTTTCAACTTTTTTCTTCTATCTTCCTATCACCGAATCTAACAGTTCGAAGACCAAACTCTTTGCAATTCAGTGTTTCTATTGCCAAACTTTGCAGAAGAGGGTTAGGTACCTGTGGGTTAGTGCAGACCGCGTGTTTTATTATTAATTAGTAATTGCAAGACAATTTTCTGGAGGATGAAAAAAGCCTGGGGAACTTGCCCGGCGATTGCCAGTGTCTTTTTAGTTTTCAGTTGAGTTCGGCACGCGAAGGAGTCAAGGAAGAGAAAGGACACGTTGCGCGAGTGGTTCAACACAGAAGCTATATTACTCAATACTATCATACATTGAAGTTTTTCCACGTCTCGACGCTGATTTTCAAAATTACACTTACTTACGAGCATGAAAGGTTAATTCGAAGAAATAACATTTATAGTAAGCTAATCGTGACTCGAAACTGTGAATAATACCGAAAGATAACCCATAGCTGTTCTCAATATCTAAAAGGGAACAGAAGAAACAAGCTACATATTTGATTCGACTATTTTGAGAGCAATGAAGCAATGGAATGCAGATAAAAAATACTCACGGTGCTAAACATCTCCATTGAAAATGCGCCAAACTTGCCTGCGGTTAATCGCAATGGAATTGCTGATCTACACATGACGAACGTAAGTGGTCGTGCCTCAGTAGCCCGAGTGTTATACCACTTCGAATTATATGCCGACTCGGCCATTTTCGTGCTCTAAAATGAAGGAAAAAAATCCCCGCTGATTCATTCGCTTCTTGAGTGTCTCAAAAGGCACTGCCTTGAGAATTCTCACCTGAACAATAAGAATTTCTCCCACGTAACAGTAGAGATAAACGTGGCCAACGATAAAGCTGACGAAAAAAATGAAGAAAAGAATTCTAATGACTAATTCCCCCTTATCGTCGACGGCAATGAACTACAATTTCACAATTATTTTTACTCATTAACTTATCTCATTATCACATCCTCCGACTTGTAACAAATTAGAGTCTCACCGTGAAAAATTGAAATCCTTGGAAACATAGTTGAATAGTACAAAGAATCATTTGTAGCAGCAGTAACCAATTGAACGATTTTTCGATAGTTGTTACGAACCTTTAGGAGACTTTATCGTTGAATCAATAGGAACATTTCGTAAGTAGAAGAATTGAAATTAGATAAATTACGGACCGGTTTAAATAGTCATGTTTCTCCACGATCCATTCCATTTCGTTTCGAAATTCCTTTGCAGACCTATTGCGATTGTCTTCGTCGAAGAGTCTCTCCAATCGCATCGAGACGATCGAGAATTGGGCACAGGCGTGCAATATCAACATCGAAATAAAACTGTCGACACTAGTGTACGCTGAAGTGGCACTGTAAGCCCCAAACACTTGCGCCACCGCAAGGATTGCAATTGCCTTTGTCGAGCGCATGTCAAAAGGAACGTATCCTGGATATAAAAGTAAATGATCTTGATCGATCTCCTCGATATTTACTCGGCTCACCGCGATTATTCGCGATAACAGGTAAAGAGTGACCATCGTCTGTGTTACTACGGTACACCAGACACAGATGTTTTTCGCGAATTTCGCATTCTTCAACATCACTGCTCTTTCTTCCGAAGTGAATCTCACGTTCCAATCTTCGGTGAAGGATTTTAATAGCAATCGAAGTGCTTGAGGTAAACGTCGATTTTTAAGAACGTGTAATTAGATATTTGCAGAAGAATGTTTTCAAGTAAACAAGATCGAGTACCTTTTCGATGATAACGTGCGAATAAGAGTTTCGCGATAGAATTAACACCGGGAATGCTAGCCGTGGAAAAATTCTCGCACATCAGATCTAGATCTCCCCAGATGAAGACAAGGTTCACCAGCTGTGGGATGATCGCAGGAGCAAGCATTAAAACCGCAGGTATCAAGAAACGATATTTTTCGAACGTTGTCAATTCTTCCGGGCTGAATGGATCTGGCCAGATGCCAAGGATTCCGAGAGTGATTCGATTCCAGCCAATTGCAATATTAAAATCTAACGCGAAGATTTATCGATGATACGGAAATAACGAAATAATAAATAGTGAATAACTCTCGCGTTACTTGATATGTACCTTGATCGTTC
The DNA here is from genome assembly GCA_963989405.1 of Trypoxylon attenuatum. Lineage (NCBI taxonomy): Eukaryota > Metazoa > Arthropoda > Insecta > Hymenoptera > Crabronidae > Trypoxylon > Trypoxylon attenuatum. Next base: position 4,109,277 of record OZ022488.1, on the reverse strand, counting down.
TCCATTGTACCTTAATGCACAGAGAATTTGATTATTATCCAACTGTCACGGATATCGTGCGATATGTCTGATCTAAGAAAGACGCATGCTCTATAGAAGTTGAGTGAATATTGTCTTGAAAAAATTTGTCAAGACAGGTGGCATGCTAGGTACTTGTTACGTTCCATAAAAACTCTCCTCGTAGGTGGCGATAGACTCTGGCTTATTTTACAAACTGAGCCCTATAATCATGAGTCTCTTGAGGCATTTCCATAAAAACTCCGAGTGGCGTTACGTTCAGCGTCACTTGCTGACCGTCTTTATTATTTATCCTTCTAACGAAAGTCGCAGGGTTCATTGGAATACATTATGCATCCGAGCATATGCTTTCGGAGACATTTACTTTTTTTTTGGAGTTACTGCTACTTTGCAAAGAAAAAAGTTAGCGCATGTTAAGTTGCATCGTATCGTTTGGTACGATACGTGTATTACGCATCTAATTGTGATAGGGACATAGACATAAACGTTGGTGATTCTCGTAGAAATATTATTTATTCGTTCGCTTATAACTAGTAGTTATTGTTTCGTTCGTCAACTGTATTCCTACAGAACATTCTCTGTACACTGGCTAAGAGTATAGTAAACACGGAAAAATAAATATTATTCGGAGAAATAGGAGAGTGTAATTCGGGTAAGTCCATAGTTTTCCGACCTAATGTTAATTAGTCATTACCAATCTTAAGTCTTTTAGTCTTCTTCAATATCCTTGGATTCCTTTCCGAAGCTCCAGTAATTAATTCACTAAATTCACATGGAGCCTCGTAAAGGAAGAAACGTGGCAACGATGACCATGGCAAGGAGAATTCGTCAATTTGAATTTCGTGCTGCATGAAAGTCTCTGCGTGTAAGAAAGACAATTTTCGATTTCTAGTAAATATTATTCCTAGATTCTTAAATTACGATGGGCAGGGTAAATTAAATAGAAAAGCCTGCTGGCAGCTATGTACAATTTTGGCTGGTCACACATCCTTAATAGACGCGGTCCATTCTATGGAAAATTTTCTCGATCCCTCTTACGATTCGATTTTGATAATGATCAATGTTAATGATATATCATATTCATTGAGTTATTTCTTAACAAGGATCTCTTCTTGGTGTTAATTATAAATCAAAAATCACGATCGAAATAAGCGTAAAAGGATCAAGGGAAAAGAATCGAATGAATTAGAAAAAGACGTTTCCCGGTCTTGCTTGTGAACACGTGAACCTCGAGCAGTCGTGTCTCCTCACGGCATCCATCACCTCGTTGAAATGACTGGAAACTTGAATCGCGGCTGATGACTGAATCCTGGAAATAGTCGAACACAATATTTAATAGCTGTCTCTCCTAAAATTAACATGACAGTTACACCAGTTTAATGATCCCTCTTCGAGCCACAAATTTTCATAATTTTAACACGAAGATGATAAGCTAGCAAATCGCACCATGTGTACAACTAATTTATTAAGTAATCAAAAAGCTTAATTGATTTTTACGAGTAGTCAGAGTTAAAGAAACACAAGCATTTAACCGGTAACGGAGAAACGATGTTGAATCGAAGAGTTACTAGGTGATAAAGATTCATTAGAAAGCTCAAGGTAATAGCTTTGCTAAGATAAATCGTTCGAATCTCGTGTCGACGATAATTACTAATGCCAATAGTACCGTTTAATTGATCGATCAAGCGTAACCTCCTTAGTGAATACTTAATTATAATAGAATCGATTTTGAATGACGAACGTTTCTAGGTGTCGGGATTAGAATCGAAAAGTGAACGTTGATATAATCTAATTTCGATTGTCTATTGAGTTGAGTGGTAGCTAATGGGGATTCTGGATCGTACAAGGAACTTGACCGGACGAACGAGAAAATCGAAGATACGACCGGCCCGGACGGAACCATAGTGAGAAACGGATAACTTTCTTCCAGCTTTCGCCGGCGACGTCCTACTGACTGATTCGACTTTTACCTCTTAGCACAGTTTCACTCGACGCGCAGAGTGTTCCCTTGCTTTTGCCGCTCTGTCCACGTGCCCCTGCCTTAACCGGGTATCCTCGGGTCCCACCATTAATAAATTCCTCGCTGCACGACTGACAGTTCACCACGAACCGACTTCCATTCGTATCACGGTTAATTGCATCTTGTACTCGCACTGACTTTAAACCAAACTCGAGAAACGTATTTAGGAATAATTGCACCGACTATCGTGAACACTTGAAATTAGCGATAGATATATGTTGTATGTTGTATATATACAGTGTATGAAGCAATGGTAGTTCGATTGAGTGGAAAGATTCCTCACTCGGTACTAGCAATTGTTCTCCCTACTCTAGTTTTCTCCTCCTCTCGCGTTCTCACGATGACGAATGACGCTGTTAACCCCGTTTTATCTATTCACATCTGCCATTCAGCAATCTCCTAATGCGACCGCAAAAGACTGGTTTGACATGTTAGAAAAGATGTATCAGTGTACCGGTACTTTCATCCGTAACGTTATAAGTAATGACCTGCAGCAATTTCAAAGGAAACACCGGGACTTTCGTAAGTCGTGTAATTCGTCATAGAAACATAGAAATTTTCTTTTGACAACCGCGACACCTGAAATTTCTATCCGCGTGTGTCGATGGATCGATCGATCGATCGATCGAGCCATCGAAGCTTGACTGGTTTGATTTGATCGTTTTATGTCACAAGTGTAATTGCTGCGGTTCGGCTTCGACCGATTTGGTCCTTGGCGCAAACTTCCCGGTTGCAGCAATGGATTATGCTACTCTGCAACGCCTTATATAGTTAACTTCAAAACGTTGTTTTAACGGTAGTGACATTATGTCATTGTCCCATCGACAATCTTCCGCCTGTGTTGTAACGCACCGCTCGCGATGGACACGTCAGGTTTCTACACGCAAGAAAGTAGAAGAACTGGGAATAGTTACCGGTGAAAATCAATTGAGTTTCACATTACATTCCTTCTACGCGACCGTTATTTGTATTGGCGCGGTTCAGACCGGCGAATTCGATATGGCCAATTTATTCGCAAATCCATGCGAATGAGGCGACAAAATTAAGGAGTCAATGGTCGTTAGTAATTATGAATTTGAATGATTTTTAAATGTTTAAGCTTTTAAATCACAAGTTTTTAAATTTTTGAATCTTTGAAATTCAAACATTTATATTTTTGAATTTTTAAATTTTTGATTTCAAATGTCATAATTTTTAAACTCTTAAAAGTTTCAAAATTACTTACAATCCTAAGAGTGCCGACATCTTCTTCTCCATGAAGATTGCAGCATCGGGTCCTCTCTGTACCATCGCATCGCAGAATATCCTCTTAGCACAGGGTGTGTTGGTCCAATCACCGTCGATGTGAGCCACTTCCGCAATTTCGGCATTCTCAAGATTCTGAAGAACGTCATCGAGCTCTTGATCATCCTGGACACTTCTCTTTCGCCTCTCGCTTCTTCCATCCACGGTATTCATCGCAGAAGTCTCCGTCGATTTTTCCATTGCATCTTTGACCATTTTCGTTATATCGTTCAATGAATCTTGATTCGTCACTTGGCCTTCTAGATTCATTTCCATTGAATCCGAAGGCATCAATTCTCCATCCTCAATAATGAAAATAGCATCATTTTTACTTGAATCTTGTACATTCTTTTCTTCACTGGATTTCATCTTTGGAATAAGGAGTTCGGTGACTTGAATATTGCCATCGCGAGTAGGTAAATCAATTTCAACTATTTCACTGATAGGATCAGCTCCTTTCCTTTGAAAACGTTTGCTTCTTGCAAGATTCTTCATCTGTTCATCGGCCTTCAAGATATCCAAATAATTTAAACTTCTTCTCTTTCTTAGCTTTCCCTCCGTACTACTTTCTTGAGTAGTCACAGGTTCACTTTCGTTGGTATTCATTCTTTCGGCACTTTTATCATTTTCTTCGAGAACTAATACGACACTATCTTGATTACCTTCGGACGATCGATAACTATTTCCTGAATTTTGTTCTTGCGGTATGTCTTCCAGAATGTACACTGCTCCAGGCTGTTCAAACAGATTCCCTTCCGCATCTGTTTGCCGCGAAGCTTCCACTTTTCGTAAAAATGGCTCCGATGCTTCCAAGGCTCTTTGACGGTTCAATTCGATATTGGAACCGTCGTTGGATCGTTTTAGAACGTCGACATCGAGATACCTGCCAACGGCAACTGCACCTATTCCCAGTGCAGCACCCGATGCAACGAGTCCAAGAGCTGGAATCAGCATACTGGCACCGGAAGTAACTGTCCCAACTTTATCCTGTGCTTCTTTGCCTCTCGATAGACCCAAATTCTGCGAGATTTTGTGCGTGGCCTCCACGAGAGGATCGATCACGGGTCTAGTAAATTCCGATACTCTCTCAACGCCGGTAGAGAAATGATTTTTTAGATTCTCCGATATCTTCACCCAAAACGGTGTGTCGCTTGGCCTCTTCAATCCGTAGAAATATTGATTAGGATAATAGTTCTTCGTTGTGTAGGTATCGATAATGTTCTTGTCGTTTAAGACGTACTTCTTCTTCTGTCTCTGTTCAGTGAACGAGTGTTGACTCTCCGGGAAATTGTCGGGACGTCTCTTCTCATTCTTCACAATTTTCGCTGGTTGAACACCTAGTTCTGGATGGGCATATTGGAGAACCGGTGCTCTGGCACCGGGCTTCAAAGGCACCGGTGCTATTTTCTGACTTTCAGGAGTATACAGCTGAGACGATGGATAGGATGTGATACCGTTTGGATGCAGCATTCTCTTGTGCAAGTTCGATCGATAGCTATCGCTTCTTGACTCATAGATCTCTGCCTTGAGAGCTTCGCTCTTGTAGTTATTTGGATCCCACTCGAAATATACGTTTCTTCCATCCTCGTCAAAGTTTCTGCCATACCTGTGCGACAAAAAATTTAGGGGTTTTTTCTCCGTTAAATATCCTAACGACGAACACGATGTTAATCTGACCGATGAGAATTATGTTTCTAAGTTTACCTTCTATTTACGTTCTTAAAGAACTTGTCGAATCTTTGCCTCTCCGCGGGAATATCCGCGGGATAAAAAGTTGAAGATGGCTCCAAATTAACAGTAGCTGCTCCATCTTGAACCAGCTTGTTATTGATCACTCTCGCGTTGCGCCAGGTTTGGATCTTATCGATGGGTTCATCGGGTACTCTTTTGCCACTGATCACTGGAGTACCATCGCGATCGAGCGACAGGCCAGCTCTTTTTGGTGCCGACTTTACATTTATTTCTGACCTCACGATCACCTCGGGCGGCACGTTCTTCGCATCTCTGTTTTTCGAGAAGTTCGCGCCGACGTTTGTCCGGCTTGAACGGACTTGATGAGGCAAGAACGCGAAGCGAGTATTCCTGTCTACAGCTTGTTCATTCAGTTCCACGTTCCTCTGAGAACGGTCCTGGAAGTTACGAGCAAATAAAAGGCTACCGCTGGGCAAAGTTGGCTCACTGAACCTTACGTAATCGGTTCTTTCTTCGGTACCAGTTCTGAGGTCGCGCGGCAAGGGCTTCCAGCTCTGGTAGTCTTCGGTTGACTCCTCAAGATTAAGCGCTCGGCCGTCTCCACTCAACGGGATCCACCTCCCATAATCGATTATTCTTCCTTGACTCGCTGGATCCTTGTCGGAAGTAGAACCCTCGATACTTTTCCTCTCACTGACCTTAACTGTATCTTCGTCGTTCTTCGACCTTTCCGACTCGGAAGCAAGCTTCGATCTTAACTGTTCGATCTGTGCATCTTCGAGCTTCCTGATCTCTTCTTTGCTCTTGATCTCACTCGCACTGGTGCTGCTATCGGATGTTTCCGTCACATTTTCGGAACCAGGTAAATCGACCGAACGCTGAGTTACATCGGTGGAATTTTGCTCCAACTTTCCATTGTCGGAGGAGACAGATTTGTCGCGTCTCTTGACAATCAGAGTGGCCAGGTTACCTTCGCTCGTTCGCACTTTCAATTCTTCGGTCTCACCGGGCAGACTTCGCGAGACTTTTAGCATTGTTCTGGCGTAGCTTGGTTTCGGCAGCTCCGCGGTGCTTCCTTCGAGCACCAGGCCCACCAGAGCCAGAAGTAGCATCACCTGCGGCAAAGTGATCCTTAAGATCTCACGTGTTGAGTCTCGCTTTCATCGGCATATTTGTGCCGCGAGCTTCATATTCGCGATGCGTAAGAAAGTCGCACTCGCGGATCGGTATACCCGCATAAACCAATCTACAGAGTTGAAATAAATTAGCCATTCAGGGACGCGAGAGTTTCTAGGCGTTGGATGCGTTGCTGCAAAGGTGCTCTTACGTGTGTAAGTACGTGAGTGCTATATACCACTTACGTAGGCGCGCATGCCGCGGCATCACGTTCGTCATTGCGCTTCGTACGGTCGAACGACGATCGCGAGGCGTCTAGCATGTGAAATTAGTCTGAAAAGGTTTTCGAAAGTCGGCCTTACAGTCTCGCTTTGCTGACGGTGCTCTGCACATTTCTATGCAGCCGCCATGAAGTTTCTTGCTTACCCCCCGTTGACCAGACCGCTTCGCGTTTGTGTAATTACATCAATGACTATTTTATTATTTCTTCTACTTAACGGCACGGAACTCGAAACAGTTCTAATTAGAGGCTGCGAGTGTTTTTAACATAGCCATTACTCCTAATGCAATAGAAGATATATGAAAGTAATTTCTACACTCTTCCACGCGCCACGGTTTCCCGCTTAGGCACCTGCGCTTTTGCTATCCTCCATGTATCGAAATCCTATAAAACGGCACCCTTCTGGGTGTCCCACTTTTTCGCGAGATCTATGCGGGTAGCACTCACAAATGAGATAAGTATTATCTAACCGCGGTAATCGGTACTTCTTCTGAAAATCCCAGAGAATATTCTTGCGAAGGGAATTCACTTGTCGCGAGAGACTAACAAGGAATGCTGGCGAATCGTGCGAAACAGAGTTAGACGAGAAGAAAAAGGTAGCGCAGCTCTCAAGTGACTCGTCGCACCGATCCAGCATCGTCAGAGAAATTTAATGACTCGTAGAAATTGCCGACATTCTTCCCAAGATTAGAAAATAATGATGTAGTAACCGACCACCCAAGTATTCTCTGTCATCCGACTAGAAAATCGGAGCTGATGACTACATCAGCATTCTGACGCTGTGAACTCAATGAAAGACAGGTCCTTTTCGTGGGTTAAACACTTTGGATTCGTCGAGAAACGCGAATCTGTTAACGAGCATCTTCGAGGACCGGGAAGTGCCAATTATCTTGGAAATCTAGGAGAAGTGAAAATTATGCTTAAACATTGTAACAGGGAATTTCAAAGGATCGGTAACACGCCAAAGTACGAAACAGTATAATTTGTAACCATCATTAGCGTGCATCGCGGTACTAAACGCGTGTGAAGTAACAGTATATCACGCCAAATGTGAAAACAATTCTGGGGCTCATCTAGCGACTCGTAGCAGTTTGCTATTTGGACCAGGAATCAGAGCAAAGAAATAATCTTAAAATTGCGCCAGGATTAAAAGTTTGGCTAAACCGCGTGGCACTAATTTCTTTTGACGAAAATTGCCCGTTCTACCAGCGGTATCCGATTAACACAGAGCTTATATACACTAGTACATCCTCACAGGTAGCATGACACGCCGAAACGTCTCATTACATTTGATACGAAGAAAAAACTGAAGAAAGGATGCCGGTTGTCTGTAGCAATCCACCGCGGAGAAAAACTACTTTCTACGTAGGCATCAACCACCTGTTAAAAGGGGCTAAAAGAAGCAGCTTCCGGCACAGTGGCATATCTCACTCAGAAACCTTCCCTGGTAAATGAACTTCTCGTGTAAATACGCCATTAAACAGCAGCATTATAAGCAATTAGCTGTACGCGATAATAAAAAAGCGTGCACGAAATGAAAAGCCGTCGCGGACGAGTCTCTGACAAGGACGTACAAATGTTCCTGGAGGTAACTTGGGAGATTCCTAGTAATAGTTTCTCGGGAGAGACATCGATTGAAAGTTGCAGGACGAGAAGAATAAGACAAAACGATAGAAGGGGGTTGTGCTCGATTGGTAAGCACGCTCGATCAGCAAGTGAAATGGAACGGCATGCTTTCCCCGAGCACGTTTTGCACGCGAACCTTGGACAGCGAAGAACACCAAGAACTACCTTGCCTACACGTACGCACACTGAGGGCGACGAGTACTCGGCCAATGAGACGATCCACTTTTTCCATTCTAGTGACTTTCGATCAACGATCACCGGCTAGTGATGCACGACGAGAAATTCTGTGCTTACATGCCGCCGTCCATTGACCCTTGCGTCCGAAGCACGACAAAAACGAGAGGACACGGATCTCCTCGATCGAACGATCCAATGATCAAAGACGGAAGCGATAATAATTATGGATGTGGTACAATATATTAGTCTCGTTTTATAGACGGATTTGGAAGTTTCGCGGAATTAATGCGATGAGAAATGCACGATGTAGAATGATTTGCTTTTGTGGCACGTGAGGAGCATCGCGAAGTGACCTATATCTACCATATGCATATGACACTGCGAATACGAGATTCATAAATCTGTCAACCTTCGAAATTTATTTCTGAATTATAACGCGATATGTTAATATCGAAACGAAGCAAATTGGAGTGCACTACAAAATTGGACTTGAGTTCGCAGAGATATTGAGATACTGTAAGTACAGTAGAAATAATTAAAGCTTATGGAAGTATGAGAATGTTGCCAATGGAATTATTGCTAAGTGATGCAGAATGATCGTGTGTTAATCACAGGAAGCACACGATACAGACGAACTACGATGGCCCCGATCCATGTCACCCAAGGGTTCCGCTCCAGAAAATCCGCAAACTGACGTTAATTATCTGGCAATTTAGTCCGACTATTTATTCTTATCTCCTCGAACAATAACTTCATGCTAATCGTTCATCCAAAACAAGTCGATTGTACGATTATTCACAAAGTCATTGTTTCTTCTCCGAATTCATTTCTTTCTAAAGAGCACTCTATACATACTTTCATTATAAAACACACCCAAGAGGCAGACCTTTTCCAAGGCATTTTTTTCAACCACAAGGAATTCAGTAAATAGGCAGAAGTGATATTTCAATATCTCCCTGACATTTTCCATGCAATCTTCCATTCACGAAGACGCATAGATGTCATCCGAAAGAATTCGCGACAATGAAGGGGATCAGGATAATGTCAAGCGATACAAGACAATCATAGAATAGTGTGCGAGGCCTCCAAAGTTCAAAGGCTGCTGGGAAATACCTGCAACTTATCCATAATGCACCAGGGCTTCTTGTAGTATCTTCCAATTTTCCTTAGGGATCCAGGAAAATTCTTAACCAACAGATCAGTTCGCTGGCAGCAGAATCAAGTCAGAATCACACATGTCCCAGGTTGGCAGAGGGTTAAAAAAAGGAACAGCGGATGTGTGTGTATGTCGAGAAGAAGAGAGCTCGGGACTCTACTACGCACCTGTTGACTCCCGGGGTATCTTGGCGAGACTGAGCTCGTGTCTCCGCGTCCGAGGACCGAGACTTCTCTCCGACCTACTTCGGAGCCAGCGCGTCGCCTTCGCCTTCGCCTTCGTATTCGCGTTCGCCTTCCGTCGTCGCGACGCCCGCCCCGCGGGATCTAACTGCCGAAATCGATGCACCCCACCCAACTCAACCCCACTGCGACACCTGTTACCGCAAGAATTTTCGACAAAGCCACCTGATCACCCAGGAATTCCTCCTCGCGGATCACTTTCGAGATCTCTTACGACTCGACGAAGAAGCTCCAAATCAAACTTTTTAAGATCGAGGATCTAACGTGACTTGCTACGATTTTTATAATTGATCGTGATTGATCGAAAACTGAGTTTCGATATTTCACATGACTTTAATAATAATAATGACAAATCAGAAGAATCTCTTGTCGAGGGTGAGTTAGTTATAGAGTAGTGCGTCGAGAAATACCTGATATTATTTTAAATTTCATTTTTTGGATTTCCAATTAAAATACATCTCAATGATTGATAGCAATGGGATAATAGTAATCGATCGAACATCTGTCAGGTAAATTTTCGATAATTCCCAAGACCGTTAACTGCACTTTCTACTACTCCTTTTTTCAGAATTGATTTACTCGGGTCGCCGGTTAATTTAGCAATCGAGCTACTAATTATAACTGACCCGAAGCATCTCCCTAACATTTATCATTGTCGCATTACCTCCGCGGTTATCCATTGTTGAAACTCTCACGATTATTATAACTGATTTTTGTTTCGCGAAGTGCGCGCTGGTTAATGAACGTGAGAAATTTTAATTAAAAGTCCTTCAGGAAAAAGGCGACCGTGCTCCGAATGCATCGCGACCAGATAACACGTTGGCCCAGATGATTGATATAATCCTTAATTAGAAATTATCACCGATAAATATGAACTACCTATTTAAAAATGCGTATAGTCACGCACGGCTCATTGTCTCGTTACTAGCAGTTTTCTCACGTTGATGCAGACTGCGTTTCGTGAGACTCGCGGCATGAGAAGCCAACGAATCGAAGGAAATATTGCAAGAGTAAAATAAGGAACCAGGAAAGCTCACCTCGTTGATGACTTTGATGATTTTGACTTACCAGTAATTAAAAAGTGTCAAACTAATTATTTCCTCGTGACATATCACGGCGCTTATCGATGGATAGTCAACAGATAGACATCTTCTCGAAGAGTCATCATTCCAATACACCATCGCATACTCTAATGACAGATAAAAAAAAGTGAGATTTATTCATAATTAATCAGTTTGATTTATTCGATCGATACCAGCGCGAATGCGCGCGCAAAATAATGAGCGTAGCGTGTCGAAGGAGCTGCGAAACTACGGGACAGTGGCCGGTCCGGTTTTCAAGTTCAGGTGCGAAGGCGGCGGGGAGGCGATGGCAACAGCACCAAACCGGAAGAAGCGTTCCTCGCGAGAGAGTTCACAGACCCAGGCCAGTGAAAGTCCATCGGCACGAAGACATCAACGACGCCGTCGTCGTCTTCGTTCGTCGATGCACACCTTGCGTTACCACACATTACTCTCTCGACAACCGAATCTCATCGGTGACTTTGACTACCGTTTTAACATAATTCCTGTATTTTTTCTTACCCCTCTCTTCCTACGGGGTAGCAAACGTTTTCCCTCCAAAGATACACTCTATTCAGGACTCTTCATGTAAATCTCGACGGGTTCACATCCCGAAAGTCCCAAGTGAAAGCATTGCGATTAACCGCGTTTCTCGACATTGCAATTCCCGCGGCGACGTTTGTGATTCCGAGGAATTCGCCAGTGGATTCGAGAAAAAACGCGAACCAATGTGGATCGCGGAGCGTGTCTATCCTGAGGGTAAATTATATGGTGCGGGTACTTGCCTTACTTCTAAAGTGGCGTGTAACGCGAATTTGATCCTGATTATACTCCCGCTGGTCTTTTTCGTCGATCGAAGAGAACGGTGTGCTTTTTTCGGGTGGATTTAAGTGTCTTGAGACAAAAGAAAGTGCCAGTGGGTTAAATGATGGACTGGAGTACGGAGGTCGAAGATTTCGTGACCATTTGCGCCAATGGTGCTGCTGCAGCAATCAGCTAACTAATCTCGAGATATTTTCACGGAAATGAATGCCGCCTTCATGGAAATCCTTCGGCGGAAAAATATACATACACTTTCGCTCGTCAAGGGTGTTATGGCACACGGGAAGGCGGAAGTGCAATTGTTTATGCAATGTTACGTTCACCGGCGATTTGAGTTCTAATAAAAAATAAAGAAAATCAGGAGAGAGACTTCTGGAATAAAATCTCAACGAGATAACTCTGAAAGTTAACTGGTATCTCTGGCTACCAAAATATTTGCCAATTCACCGGATGCATGCCACTAAGCAGACATACATGTATAGCGGATGTCACAACAGCCGCATTCCAGTTTCGTCGATCGTAGTGCTCGCGAGTTTATTGGAGAAAGAGAAACAGGTGTGGAAAAGAGTAGGCGAAATTTATTATGCTCCAAGAAAGCCAGGATAGTTTGAGAGTACATAAAAGCCTGTGTACACGAGCGCGAAGAGAATTATTAGCGTTGCTCAAGGCAAACACAAGGTGTCAATTAGACGAAGTAAAGGAGACAGCTGCTTCTTTCACTTCCGAGGGTCATAATTATTAAAATACTTCCCACGAAAGGAAACGATCATTGCGGGTATCCTTTAACTTTGATAAATGTTTAGAAATTATTAGGGAATTTTGGCTTAGCAGTATTTTGGCTAGTAGTCAAATTTTCGATATAATTAATCTTCTGTCTCTTGGAGATGTTCGGCATTAAGGTCTTAGTTAGTATTTTGGAGTCGGCAAGTTAATTACATTGTGGGATGCCAATTGGTAAAATAGGTCGCGCGCTTCGTGTTCCGCGGCCCTTTATAATTTCAGATAGTGATCTATTCACTTTCTCCTTCCGTAGGCAATCACTGGGCTTCTCTACAGAACCACGTGTCTCGCGCTACCGCGTATATTCCTGTCGGAAGACCTACTAGCGAAAGAAATACGCATCTACACGAATTGACTAATTCCTTACAACTGTTTCTTTTGGTCTACCGAAATAATTTCTACTCGGAAAAGATGCGATACATAATCTGTAATTGTTTATCATACGATCTGAACATCGAGCGAATCGATCTTTCTTTAATACACGCAAACTATCTTCTTCGTACCACTCGCGAATTGATACTGCTTTCATCCTAGATACTTCACTTGAAGGCACATGCTAATTCGACAAATTTGTAATTTAATGTGTTTTCACCGTTGCCAATCGAAACCGACCACGTATGGTGCGTTTCGCACGCGAATGATCGTAAAATGGGTAAGAGAAAACTACGAAGTCTATAAGTCAGTTGAAATTAGTTATATCCGAACAGTAGATCAATTGAATTCTTTATTGCAATTGAATTCGCGAAAGCTTCTTTCGACTGCGATTATTCAGTTTCTTTCACTCGCACGATGATTATGCACACGTCGGTAGAGTATGCAATAAAACACGCAGCTAACGGTGTTGAAATAATTAATAGGTAATTTGGAATGTTAGTGTGTGATACAGGAGCTATAAAGGGTAGTAGTATCTTGGAAAGAAGACTCTTACGGTACATATGAGAAATAGTCGCCTCTCTGGCTGGCGAAATGGATGAATCATATAACTGCCAGAGAAGGTGTGACTTCAAAGCTGAATACCAATTCTTTCTTTCTCTCTTGTTAACCTCTCGGCACACGTATACGTTTAATACGTACTGCGAACGAAAACCAGAAATCTTCATCTTACATTTCATACTACGTACATGCTTAACGTGACACAATTACGTAACTGGTGATTAAATTTGTAATTAGTGCGAATTTTATGCACACGCGAAGATAATTCTGAGAAAAATAATCACGTGGCCGTATTTATAAAAATTCACAGGTATCAATTAGTATAAGAATATTTTGTAAAGTGGGCAATTATATAATTAGAATTATTCGGTAATTAGAATTAAATTGCTAGGTCTTCCATAAGACTAGATGAGCGCGCTTACAACTGGATAAAAATGTGGCTTGAAGATAGAGAGATGAATTTTACCATAGCAAGAATGAATTTAAATTGAGAATCAATGGTGTAGCATCGAGAGACTGTGAAAATGTAAAACGATTAGCGTCACAGGATTAGCCATTGGTCAACGACACTTATGGCTACACTCGAAGAATTTATTCCCGATATATCCTCCTCGTGCTACCGGTATGTAAATCGTACTTTGAAGCTCGAACGATGTGCGATGCTAGTCTCGATACTTTTTTTCTATTAAAACTAAAAGTAGCTGCTGGGTCATTTAAATTATAAAGGGGCGAAAAATTCCCGAAGAGCCTCGTATAATATAGCGATAAATACGCTGGACACATTAGAATATACTACTACGTAGAAGTTTAGCATGAAACATTCGACAAATTTTCTAATGTCTATCTTTTGTAAGGTATATAATCACGTAATCTCCTGAAACTTCCAAGTGGCATTTGACACTGGGCTTTTGAGGGTCCCAAAGTACACTCACCTCTTGATTTCAAACCTATTTCCGATCCGGTCGCAAGATCGTACGGGGCCATTGATCCGAGGATTGAGTTTCGCGGTCCATGGGCTATTTATGAACCACGCGACGAATTTCTCCTTCTTAACTCAAAAAGACCACACACAAATCCTACCGAAAGTTAACCGCGCAGTAAGTGTATGTATTTGGAAATCCGTTTATCCTACATAGAGAGTGTGATACGTGCTTCAAGACTTTTCCAATAATGTTCTGCTCGACTATTATGGCGCACCTGATTTCCTTGACACGCCACAATGACAAGCCCACGCGTCACTTACGACGTCGCTTTTCTCACTCGCGAAAAGCATTACTTCATCGCTCGCCTCTTACTCGTTCCTTCTCGACCCGCTATTCAATGGGATTTTTGCACTGAAAGATGTACGGTGTCGCGGTAGATTGTCAAGAACAAGAGTGTGAAAGTTTGCGACAAAACGTTTTGCCGGCGAGAAGATGTAATCCTGTATCTTCTACGTTTTCGACTTTTAATTCACTTGTACGATTTCTCTGGTCGCGGACGTTTCACAGCCGTGTGCTGGATGCCGAGATTACCGGAATTATCGGGAGTGATATGCGTGAAAGACGGTAATCGTAAGACGGACAATATACGTTCTCAAAAGCAAGGATCACCTAGCGAAAGGAGAGGGAAAAGCCGGCGTCAACCGCGTGAAAGTCCAGCATATCCGTTTATAGAGGATAAAACTCGGTCTTACAAGCAATTACCGCTTAATGGAAGATCCGAAAGCGCTCGTTACGCCTGACAATTTTTCGCCTATTGCAAAAGTATCGTTTAGAACTTGGCACACTCTTAGCCTGATTTGAAATCCCTATTAAAACAACAAACTAAAACCCACAATACTTATTGAAAAATCTTTGCCTCTAGGAAAGTATCCGGTTTGCAAAAATTCAATTGGTTTATGAATCCGTGAAATTTCAACCTTTCTATAACTTTCCGTAACGAGGTCATTTTAATTCGTGGAATATGCATTAATTGCATCGGTTTATTATCGCGAGTACGACATTCCGCGTGGATCAAAGAAGCCGACGACGGTAGACTTTGGGGTCGAAAAGGAGTCGTCTTCCGCTTTACGAGCGATCTCATTGCTCAGCTGTGCTTGAAACGGGGGCCCGGGGCTGCTGAAAAGTAGAACCACCAGCAAAAAGTGGCTCACTTTCGTTGCCATTGAGTCTCGTGCTTCGGTGAGTCCCGCGTCCCTCGAACCCCTCTGCTCCGGTAATCGTTGGAATGCGCTGGCGATCCGAAACTCACACACCAGGCATTAATATTTTAATTGTCGCGATTGAAATTGTCTTTGGACTCATTACGGGTTACGTGGCCGAATTGCAGGGCGAAGAACCGTTCGAAAGTATATATATATAGTGGGCCCCGTGGGTGCCTCCTTCATCGAGCTCCTCTTGCTGCCCGATGAACCGTGTCGCGTCCACGCGTGTCGTGATAGGCTCTTTTCACTTTCTTCTCGTTCGAATATTTTGACCGGCCTCTCTTCGGAGAATTCCACTTTCCTTTAACGAGCGTCGTTTCGTTAAGCCGCGCTCTATGATTAATTAGGCGTGGCGGATATGCTTGACGACTGGATTTTTAGGGTGCGCGAGCTGTCCACGTGCGTGCACCATAGGCGCGTCTCAAATGAATTCCTCTGTCAGTCTATCGATTATAATTACATTCATCTTCGTCACCTTGGTTCGCGAAAAATTGCTAAAAAACGAGTGAAACACATCGAAGATATGTGTGTCGAAGGTGATTAGGAATTCGGAGAAACCATATTTCACATTAAATAGCAAGTTGTTCTTTCCTTTTTTTTTTGACACACTTAAACGAGATTGAAGCGACTATTGTTTTGAGAAATATAAATATTAATTTCTAAATGAAGGAGGAGCTAAGGTTCATCATACTTTCCATGGAAGTAGCCCACTCGTTTGGTAATAATGCACACCCTAAAGACCCTGGACCCACTTTTTCTTTCTCACAGTCCACCCAAAAAAAAGCAGGAAGACTGTGGATGCACTTGGAAGACTACGGAACTCGTGGATGACATTGATTGATGTAACTCAGAATTTCGTCTGCATCCCAGTATTCCCCCATGGCAGATGCGAGCAAAATGCTTCGTCGGAATCGCTTTTTTCACTGTGCGAAACACTAGCCAATCAACCGCGTCTCGTCGCGGTGAATTCGGGTTAATCGTGAATTCAGCTGCACTCGAACAATTTAATAAGCCGCCATTAATCGAATTCAAGGCGTTGTTAGTTTTTGGTGGAGACAGGATCTCAAGCTTTCTTGCATTCCTCCGGTGAAAATCAGAGAAGAGCACCTTCGCGATCCGAAAGACGATTCCCATCGAACATTTTTTCTGACTAATCAGCCCCTCTTAAAATCCAATATTTCACTTCTGACATTGGATCGTCTTTTTTTCTCCATGATCCATGGATCACCGACGCACTATTAAATCGTTCAAATGCCAAGACGCGGTGTTTACAGTACTCGTAAAACCGATGCGCTCAACAGAGCATTAAACACTGATGTAACGAGCAAATGACTGCCCCTGCTGTGATTTATTGCAGGAGATATATAGCGCAGAGGATAGTTAACAGAAAAATAAACGATGCATTTGTTAAATCTTCGTTGGACAATTCGTCAACTATTTAGCTGAAATGAGATGTATAGAAAGAAGTAATTAATTTCTACAAGTGAATTTATCAATTGTATTAGAGTTGGATAGGATATTGAAAACGTGGCTTAAGATTGCACTACTAAGCTCTTCGAAACTTTCACAACAAACAAGACAAACTACTACTTATAGATTTTTTCTTAATCGCTTTCTCGATAAATCATTCCGCAACGCGTTTTATGAGATCCACTAGGCAGCGGTTTGGATGGTAATAGCAACATAGATACCTACCCAATCCGGAGATGAAGTGCGAACAAGAAAATCTCGCGAAATCCACTGCTCTAGGTGTACCGTTAAGACTGGCAGGATAATCGCTTAATTTAATGCAACGTGTATTCATACCAGTGATTATCCGAATACTTTTATTTCCATCGTCGGATCAGGTGCTTCTCCAAACTAGGACACCGATTCACATTGCTGCACAAGTAACATACGCCGACCGAGCTACATAATTGTAACTGGTGGAATAGTACGCAAATGAATCGTTGCAACTTTGGCGCTGCACGATGGAAAGATGTATGTATAATTTAGAAAGAAGAGAAAATATCGGTGTGAATTCTGTGTCGAGAATTAACTTGACAACAGTTGGATTTTAGCGACATTGACCATCAAAATTGTGCAAAGTTCGCTACTTTCCAAGTTACATTGGAAGTAGCCGCAAACGAGCAACTGGATTTCCCTGGAAGATGCCACCGGAGAAGATCTCGACTGCGGAGTGCCGCAATCACATGCAACGGGTGCTCGAAAGATATCCGCGTGAAAGCACGTTGCAGTGACGCGATAAGAGCTATCTCTTCGCGGTGACAGAATTCCCAGTGTGGTGTATAAGAGAGCATGGTTGACCCACTTATACCCGGTGACTACTTTCACTTGCTGCCGAATTCCCCCGGAGCACGAACCCCCTCAGGCATACCTTCCTTACCCTTTTTCACTTTTTTACTCGATGCGTCATTTTCGCAGCCACTTTCTCGTGTCCCGGTCTCTCCCTTTTCCGCCCTGCTTATTCAAAATCACACTTTGCAAGCAATTCACCTTTCTTGTACCTCTGATTTTATCAGTTCTACGACGTTGACAATGCCGCTCATGGCAGCTTTGTTCCATTTAACGCGTCCTTTCGGCGGAAATAATTTTTTTAATAGCTCGACCACCGTAGTAATAACTGACGTCGACTTCCTCCGGTAGTTGGTCTTTTGAATGAAGTCGAGGATCGCGTAGTTAATCGCCTACAGGAAGAAGATTAGCTTCGAAAGAGGATTTACTTCGCGTCCGACAATGATCCTGGATGTCTTACTTCCTTGGTAATTGATATCTAGACGAGAGTGAAAAGTCTCTGCTCGTTAACTGCTTATTGATAGTGGCCCTTCGTCGTTCATTCTTTTACTTAATCATTGCCGTGAGAACTTTCTCGCCTCGAAAGTCACTCCCGTAGAAAGCGTTGCTATACTCCATGGGCTTTGAAGTCGAGCGGCTACCTTCTGCCGCTTTGTGGGCGCTCGATTATCACATGCTACACGGTAACTTTCGAAATAACAATCAACTACGTTTGACCGACGTACTCAGGTTAATCGAATAAATAAATACTGCATAAATAAATCTTTAACACCTAGTTAACAAACGATCGTCGAGCAGTCTTTTTTCTTCGCTGCTTCGAATACCTCTTCAAGTCCATTGTCTCGTGCTGTCTTCTCCGAAGTCCTAAAACGGCCCAATTGAAATTCATTTAACAAGAGAATTCTTCAAATTTAATTATAAATATTAATTCGTAAAAGTTTTTTGTGTATGTATTATCAGTGAATTTATTCACCTGATTGCGATACTCCATAAAGCTTGTTGCAGTAGATTCGACCCTTCCTGTCCACCGGCGACGATTGTCTTGCACATAGCCCTGTCCTCGCAGTCTTTCGCACTGTCGTCGAGAATACGTCCATGCTTGTGTTCCATCGGCAGGTCAGCGACCCTCAGTTTCGACAGAACGATGTTTGGTTGCCTGCGAGAATCCGACCTTCATTAATTATACGAGAATCACATCTGACCCGTTACAACCGGAAAGAAGAAGCTACAACTCACGTGGTATTGTCAATTTTCACGACACTAGGAGTTAGCGCCACTAGCAAGAGACCAAGTGGTAGAAACGCACCAATCAAATGAAGAATCTTCTTCCAGGGAGAAATTCTATAAATGAATAAATAATCGATCAAAATTATTTATTCGCATTTATTCGCAAGTATAACTAAACTCTTACCTCCGCTTCTTCATATACGGTTCCATATGATGATTTTCGACGAAAGCAAAATCATGGTAGCCGATTGGTGCTTGATAAAACGGATAAGGAAATTTACTGGTTTGTGTGAAGGATGATTCTTGTTGGTGCACGTAGACGACACTGTTGTCTGGTTTCCTCATTGTTTGGTATTCTGGAAGTGGCAGCTGGTAGTGATTCTGATCGTACAACCCTTGATGATACGGAGAAGTCGAGCCACCAAAACCAGTCGGATAGAGGAGATCATGATTCTGTTGCAGCGCTTGGAACTTGGCCGGATTTCCAAGAATTAACTCATAGTTGTGCGGAGGATTGTGGATGTTTTGGTGAATTTCCTGATTCTCCATTACCTCGTAGTGAGGCCCTGCATTCTCAATGATAGGCTTAACACGTGCCGGTTGATATTTCGGTGCATCCTCATACCGAATACCCGAGTCTTCCACAATAAAGCCAGTCCCATCGTCGAATTTTACTCGGGTACTTTGTTGTGTCAACTCTTTCTCTTTCCCTCCTAGATCAGGATTTCCAAAATTGTGAATAATACGCTGACCTTCCTGGATGTACGGTCCAGTTTTCTCCGGTGGCAACTTGAGGACATAAGTCTGTTCCGCGTGAGATCCAGGGTCGATATTATTCTCGAACTTTACGTGATGTAGTCTGTTAAAGGGACCTACTTTGAACCTTGGTCGAGTGATTTCACCTAGATGCACACTGGGTTTGAATGGATCGGTGTCATTAATCAAATGTTTCGTTGCAAGGGTGTTCTGCGTGGAAGAATCAAATAGTTCAACGATCCTGAACGACGACTTTGTGGTTACATCCTCCAAAGGAAACTCAGTTTTACTTGGTAAACCTTCGTAAGCCACTTCGATTACGTTGTCTTTCTTTTGCACTTGGTCGACCTTATCACTGGCGCCATTTCCAGGTTCTTGCGGCTCTTCGGCTTTCTTGGTCGGTGTCGTGTTCCCGATCGTCAATAGATAGAACAATATTAACTTCTCGGCAGAAGTGCGAAGCCACATTGTCTCTATCCTCGGTTCTCTTCAAGAAGAAACAAGCCGGGTAGGAAGCAAAGGAGTCAGAGTTCTTTCCATTGCAACCTGGCCGCAACTAAACCGTTTCTTTTGGCGATCGGTGCCTTTAACTCGGAGGATGCACCAAGTGGTACGAGCCTTTTCTAAAAAGCGTGAACGTGGAAGACGATTTTGTCTGCTAATCGCTGGGCACACTCCAATTGTTGTCGACAAACCCGCTCCATTGTTAGTTCTGGTAACTCAACCCTCCCACACAATGGATCTCCTTACTCTCGACTAAATTTCTAGTGAAACATCCGAATATTTTGTGAAAGCTACACTTGTTATTCTTTTCTTATCTCTTGACCCATCGCGGTAGATTCGACGACTGAAGCTTACGCGAATGACCGTATAATTGCATTTTCATAAAAACAAAGGTACGACCTGCGTTCTAACGATCTCCCATGGATTCGAGGAACGTGCTTATGGCACTACTCACCATTCTATGGCTTCTCTTCCTGAGCAAATTGACCTCCGTTTGAAATAAGGTCAGACTCTCGCCGCTTAAGAGATAAAATTCGCCTTAGAAAGTCTTTTTACCCCTTCCGCTCGTTGTGCATATTCCGTGAAGCTATAATACATAATACTCGTCTTTTCTGATCGGTATCCCATTCCTGCCGGAGTAATACCAGTATCCACTACGGTCTTGACTACACTTAAGTGATTTCAAGTAATCTTCCACTTCGTGCTATTCTTTCTACTGTTTGCGACCTATTCTCCGAACTGATCAGAATCAATTAGAACAGTTCCTTGAATGAATTTCTAGCCCGATTCGGTTACTTTTCCTAGCGAGTCACCGTGTTAGCCACGACAGTCAAAGTAAGAACGATTAATTATGTCGGACGGTACTTTCCTTGGAAATTGCCAGTCGGTGCATGAAGATCATCCGAGATCCGAGCTTCGCCAATTTTCCCCTCTTTCCCCGACACTTTTCTCCGGATCTCAACTACACTTGATGTCTGTCTCCTACCACAATGGGGGATAATTTTCATGCGCATCGTTTAAGCTTTCTACATATGAATGTCAATGCTATGCTCGTGACGTCGTAAAGCACGAATGCTCCGATGACACGGTGAAGAGGGTCATTGCAATCGTAACGTGGCATGACGCGTCGTGCTATTTTGATGCGTATCTCTAGATCGATGAATTTTCTCCTTCTCTTCCTTCGTTTCGTCGTGCACTTTTAACTTTCGACACGATGACCGATAAAATGCTGCCATTTGTGCTGGCACAGTTTCGTTGGTCGAGAAACTAGGTTTATTTGCTCTTGAAACCATGAGGTGTATTAGCTTCTAAACCGAGCGATTTGCTCTCGTCGGTGTGGGAGGGATCGCGTGAGGCTCGCGGTCAGTTTCCCAGTCGACAATGAAAGTAGACGGGTTGGATGCGCGCCGCGAGAAAGGACTAGCTCTTGCTCGTTTTGGCAGGGCCGTCGTGATCGTTTTCGCGGTTCGCTAGGCTTCACCTTATCACGACCCAATTCCGGTTTCAAGGTAGGCCAACTGACCACACTGCGAGAACGATCGCTCTGGGGAAAAATTCTCACTTCTCATCGTCTCTCCATGTGCACGTATATTGTCAGGATCATTCCTGTTACCACCCTAAGTCGATTTCAGGATAATTCTCAATTATTTTCAAGAGACTTAGAAACTGTCGATTTTTGATTTCGTCTATAAGTCACAGTTGAGGCAGACGACTGGAAAAGTTGATCGATCGACTGAAAGTCATTGGCTATTGGCTTCAAGTTTCAGCTTCCTTCCAGATCGATCGTTATCTCGAGCAGGGAATTATTAAGCAGGAAATACGATTTACGGTATTAAGCCCTTCTCCCGAACTAAACGGCATCCGCGAAAGTAAATTTATGACTGGCGATATCGCCACTCCTCCGTTTACATCGCGAAACAATCTGCTCCAAAAACCAGGCCAATCCTGCTCCAATCGTACAAATGCAGCTAACAGGAAAACACGGGTCATTTAATCCGTGCTAGGTTCATTGACACCGATCGGAGTGCTGAGAGTCATTTAGCGGCAGGCATCAGCCTAGCCTCTCGAAAATAATTCAGGCCGCGAGTACAACTTCTCGGCAGTTTGCTCGCGATAGAAGCAGATACGTATGTTTGGGCTGGGCGCGATCACAGGGGCGCGTTCCCACGGAATCCAGCTGGAGGAGGCCGACAAAGAGAAGCGTTTGTGGGCCGAGGTTGCGAAAATTGTGGACCTGGTGAAAATGAGGCACGAGCTATCGGAAGTTGCTCGTAAAACGGAAACGTTACGCGCGTTTCACTCACGAGCGCGCATCGCCGCTGAGAATTCCACGGTGCTCCAGGTGGGACGTAAGCAAAAAAGAGGGAGGTTTCTGGGCCGCGAAAGCGCAAAAATTGCAAGAGTCACTGGACGGACTTCCCATTAGGCGACCGATCCCGTGGCACCGTGGCGCCTAAGCCGAAGAGGGTCAAATCGGTGATTTGTTGACCATGAAAATCGACCTTCTTTGTCTTCCACATCGCGAATCTTCCTGGCTTGTCCTTAATCGACCGATGGATTCAGTCTCCCGAGAGACCCAAATTTCTATCGATCGTCACTCGCAAAACTGCTCTCGATCTTCCAAAAAAACCATCACCACTTCTTCTCTAACCAATCGGAACGTGGGATTTTACGCGAGCCTTCACCTTTTTATGAAAATTTCTAATCTTCTTCTCGCGGTGACGGGTTCCATTGTTGGGAAAGAGCTGCAACGCGCAGATCTACGAGTATCGGATTCTGGGAAGTATTCAATTGTATTTTCTCCTGGATCAGATAATTTACGTATCCGATGAATATGTCGGCTGATTCGATTCTTTCGCGTGTACACACCCACCTGAAACCAGGGCATAAACTGCGAAAAAAAAACCGAGCCGACATAGATGAGTAGCCCTTAAATCATAACCAGAAAAACCAGCGTGTAAACGAGGTGTTGATTGTCTACAGCACTCTAACCAGTGCGTGACGAAAGTCTCACACTTGTTCCATCACTTTTTAGGATAATTCGTTTCGTGTTCCTGCGGGATCTCATTCCATCGCAACACTTTCGACTGTAATATATAATTGAAACCGAACCTCCTCATTTAGGATCATGGTAGAATTTTTTTAGCAAACCATCTTTGTTTCCGTGGATCCTTATCGCGTTTGATCGAAACGAAGCATTGAATTATTGCTTTATTTCATTGTTGTGTGTTAATTTGTGAACGATCCGCGAAGAAGAAAGGGGTAGGAAAGGGATCAGGAAGAGAACGCGCGAAGAGGAAACGTAGAAGGCAACGAGGATGGAATCGCATCAGGCATCCGTTCTCCAGGCTCGCGGGTGGAAGTAACATAAGCGCAATGCCGCGCAAGTAATGAAAGGAGACGCAAAATGGACCAAGTACACA
Organism: Trypoxylon attenuatum; assembly: GCA_963989405.1. Taxonomy (NCBI): domain Eukaryota; kingdom Metazoa; phylum Arthropoda; class Insecta; order Hymenoptera; family Crabronidae; genus Trypoxylon; species Trypoxylon attenuatum. The sequence continues at coordinate 4,085,681 of OZ022488.1, read as the reverse complement.
CGAAGTGGGGACCTGGATTAAAAGCAAACGAGGGCAACGTCTCGGCGACAGAGCCATCTCGGACCTTGAACAGTCGAGGTCGGCTGGTTGCCACTGTTTCTTCGCAGTTCGCGATTTTCTAACGGATTCTCGGTGTTCGGCAGACAAAATCTTCGCGTCCGGTCCTCCTTGTTCATGTAATTAAAAGTTGACGCCAGTCAAATTACACGGTCAGTGCTGCATTGTGGACCTATTTCGCTCTTCTTGCTTCAAACGCTACTCCAGGCTACCCTCGAGACCTCCTTCGAAGCTCACGAGGAAACGCTTGGTCCCACCAGCAATAACGGTTCGCCACTCACTTTGTTCGCGTGCTAGAAAGGGAAATTGAGCTGCAACTCGAACCTGTTGTTTCACGTTGAGAATTAATCATGAAATATCGTGATTTCTTGCATTGAAGCTAGAAGGGACGAGAAATGGTTCCGCGCTGAATCTCGAATTTAGTGTTAAAGTCTCATTGAATATTTTTAATTCCAGATGGATATGAAAGGAGCAACGTATCTGGTCCTACTAATATTTCTTCTAGGTGAAACCCAAGGAACCACGAGATACTTTGTCAAGATGAAAACAAACACCTCGGAACTTTTCAAGGCAAAGGCCGACAATTTGGGAGTACCAGAACCTTTGATCGCCATTACTCGAAATCCTTTGAACGATCGGGCAGAGACTGCGTTTGAGGAAAGCGATGACGACAGGTTGATCAAAGAACTCGCCTCTGAGGAGCGAGATAAACGAAACTCTTACGAGGCCTCAACGTTCAATCCCGAGGTACTAAACAAGTTCCTCGAGGAGTATGCGAACAAGATCAAGAGTACGACAGAGAAGAATCCCAGATATCCTTTCCGCATCATTAAACCAACTACTGAGTCTCTTCTACTGGAAATCGAGAACGAGAAGACGCCGACGCCACCAGTCGAGGAACAGGAGAGTACGAAGTACGGAGAACTAAATTCCACTTCAACGGTGAATCAAGAAGAAGGGGTACGCAAAAAATGAAGTCTACTCGAATCGCGAAATAGAAAAGTTCTGATCGAATGTAATTGCAGGTAGTAGACACGCTGAACGACACTTTTAAAAGGAACAAATACTATGGAACAAACACGCACGACGATCGCAATGGATGGGTCACTCTCGAAGCGATTCCTTGGTCGAAGAGTAAAATCTCAAAGTGGCAAGCAAATCCTAGTACTCAACGACCCTGGCCAGAATTAAAACCGTGGGACAAACCAAGCATAGCGAAACCATGGACCGCCGACTATTCAGTAAGGCCCATTTACGACAGCAACAAACAGTGGTGAGCACATCTGACTCTTCCTTCAACCTGATGCAACGAAACTTTCTCTAATAAGAAGGTCTCATTGTCAGGTACGACAAGCCCAAGCCACATTGGCCAGAGAATGACAAGCCGTGGCCAAAGCCGACCACTCGTCCATCTTACTATCCAGACAAGCATGAAGACGTCGCGAACCAAGCACAGAAGTGGCCACCAGAAAGACCGTCCTGGAACAAGTATCAGGATGCTCATCGTCCTAACACCGATATAATCACCGATGACCGTCCATCAAACTTTCCTAACACCTGGTCCAAGCCACCGTCCACGAAGCCAACTTATCAGTTCATCGATCGGTACTTCGAGAAAAACCCTGGCGAGGAGAGCAATGACTGGCATGATTTTCCATCGAGATACGATCAGATGAATGACCGACTACGAGTAACCACTGAGAGGCCCAACTTCTCGCAATATCAGTATGTCAATAATCATCCCCCAACTTATCCTGCCAATGGTGACGGTCAGTGGGTACTACTCTCGACCAACAGGGGATATTCCAAATCGAGGCAGCGATCAATGAAGATCGATACTCCGGAGCCAAACGTCAATGGGACCAAAGCCGTAGGTGGGAAACGCGAGGAACACGATCCAGCGATTGCCGTAATGACTTCGAAACGACAGGTTAGGCTAAATAATCAAAGAAGTTAATGATTTATATTACTTTTCTATATTTCTGTCATTTAAATATTTTACCACTTACTCGATGTTTTTTATTGCGAAAGCTTCTGATAAGAATTGAAGATAGGCCAATCTGAGAAAGTGGTGTTCGTAATAGCTTCTTTCACGCGTACACCGTTATATAATTCTGTTACACGCGAAAAAATAATTGGATATCCGCAAGTTATGTAATACGACCGAGAATGTTTGAGAGATTATTAAAATTCCTGTTAAACGATCGCGCAGATTTGGGGAAATTCGGATATTGGCACTAGTGAAACCGGTTTCCGGTAATCCTCTTTTAGTGAGAAGAAAATAACGAGCATGGATTTAGATAACATCGTATAACACGAGCTTTTAAGCAGTATTCAACGAGTCTCAAAAACCAATTACCAATACACACTCACACTTTTGTCGAGTAGTCACTCTACCAGCTTGTAATCGAATTCTCGAATTATTATCGGCTATAATCTTCACTTTCAACCATTAGCATTAACTTCAGCATGTATAATGTGGGAACATAGTTTCGTCGAAAGTTTCTTGTGAGTGACACCCTCGTAAGGACGTAAGTTCCGGGACGCATAAAGCCAGTTCAATGCCAGTAGCTTTATTAAAAATCGTTTACCTAGGTCAGATTGACGGTGTTACCGTCGATCAACGGTACAAATACGACGACATCTCACGGAGGATTATTGGAAGTGGAGAAAACGTTCAAGAGCGTCGATCAGAGCCGCAAAGAGTACGAGTTGGAACATCAGATTTTAAATCAGACGGTTCTAAAGAAGAGACCCATCCGAAACAGTTTAGCAGTAGGCGCTCCTTCTAACTCAGCGGTGTTAGCAGCCATTGGTGCAGGTCAGATATATTTCTCCATACATTCTTCCACATTTATTTACCTTTTAACCACTTGGATATTGACTTTAAGAAATTTATATTCCAGGAATGTTACCTGCAACTATGGCCATGATGATACCAATGATCCTGGGACGCCGGAAAAGAGATCTGGCATCGACGACCATGCATCTATTTCCTACTGAATCGCACCATCGTATCACGAATTTCCATGATCTTAGGAACAATCGTGGCAGAACTAAAAATCGACAAGCCTAATTGCGTACGATAATTTTGCATTTAGGGAATTGTTGTAGAGTTTCTGTGCGCGTCATTCTTTCTGTCGCACTAAAAGAGTCCGGTTCTCGAAACAGGAATAGCTGGAATTATATGGTGCATTCGGGAATAACTGCTGGCGCGTCTACAGTACGCGGGTCAAAGTAGATCACAGATATTATTCTGGAAATCTGAAAAGAAGAGAGTGTTAGTGGGCTGAGGCCTGTAACACTGATCTCTCTCGAGGCCAACGACAGGCTGAGTAGAGGTCAAAATCGTAAAACGAGTACTCAATCTGAGGTATGGAATTATTTAGTATTCAAATGTACATGTGCTGAATTTTAATAATGCTGATGTCAGGGTGAAAGGCAACAATTGCACTGATTGTCTTTACTCGATACATCATTTCTTCAGAAAATTTGGAAAATTTGGAAAATTCTTTCTACTTAATTAAGGATTTTTTTTTATCTCTACCAAATAGCCTGCTAGGACGTGTTACACATCCGGTTAATATCGATTCCTATAGAATTTAGAATTTAGATAATATCGTTAGTAGAATAGCCACACTGGAAGTATTATTTTTAAGCGAATAGAAAGAGCCAATGGCCAATAGTGTAGTGTATTCAATAGGGATTATATCGGTAAGTTCGTTGTCGAAACGGATGATACTGTTGAATCGATAACTGCCTATTTATTTATTTAAATATTTATTTATTTATAACACTTTACAATAATTGACTCGAATATCTAGCATGATTGTATACATAATATATTTATGTAAGTAACAGAACAACCATCTTAGAGTACAAGAAACTCAGACCGCAATAAAGTAGAAATTTTCGCCGAAAATCTTTCAAAACCTGGCCCTTATTGATATGTCCAATAAATTGGTTTTGAAAAAGTGCTCGTGGAATGCATTTTGGCACGTGCCACGTGTCGAAGTGCATTCCATGCGAAAAATCCTCTCCGGTGTACTAATGTTAAAGCTTAAAATACAACATTATTTTTTTTTCTCCATCCCACTAATCCGCTGTGCGAATTTTTTTCAAGTCCACCGAAGTTCGTTATAATTGTAATTACGAAAGAAGGCAAAATTTTTGCAATTAACCAATATTCCCTACGAAACGCTTGTTGAAAATGATCAATGAAAATTAAATGAAAAATGAATTATCGTAAAGCCGAATGAATTAAACTTTGATCGACACAATCTCAACGGTAATCTATATAAAAACCTAGCCACTCGTACTGAGTATTAATGACCTAAAAGCCAAAACAATGAGAAAACTGGAATGGTCACGAGAGTCTAATACTTTTTCGCAACTGTCGAAAATGGAAATTTCACTCATCTCCATTCAGTCTTTTTTGTACGTGACCTAGATATCTGGCGAATCCTTCGCTAGCGTGCTTTAAAAGAGTCAAGCCTAATCTGAATTTGATTTCAGCTACCTTTTTCACAAAACTGAATAAATTAAAGTGATTTTCTTCAGGTTTCTTCGTAGTAAATTCGATCCATTCGACTGTGCTTTCATCAGTGGCTTTTGTCGAGCTACTACTACTATCAACATCAACAGACTTTTCCGAAGTAGAAACCGTAAAGCTTGCAGAATCAACGTTATTAACACTAGCATCATTCGCCATGGAAGTAGACTCTTCGGTAGAAGCATCTATCTTCACACTTTCTGTTGTATCAACAGTCGAACTCCGCAAAGTGGATTCTTTCAATCGTTTCCGCTCTTCATCTTCTTTCTTCTTCTGATGCACATCAGGATTCTCGATTTCGTTTTCCTCATGTTGCTTTTTCGATTTCTCATGTTCTCCACCGGGCAAGGCCAAGTCAATTATATCCAAAATTTCGTTACTCAAATTTTCCTCCTTCTCCTCCTCTTCGAGTTCGCGTTTCGAGGGTATAATTTGAATGACGGAATCTCTTTTCACTCTGGAGAGAATATTCGAAAGTGACCTTTTCTTCCTGAGGGATCTTGGACCATGCTCCACGGCAACAGCAGTCGGCGTAATTTCAAATTCGTCGTAACCTTCCTCGTTTCTCAGAGTCTGAGTCTCCTGACCGTAATCTTGCACGGTTCCAGGATTCACTGGGAAATTATAATTTGGAGCCACGTTCTGATCGAATTGCACTTGGCTATTTTCTATGGAATCGTAATTGCTACTCGGTGATACTTTCCCTGTCGTCGGAAGTGCTGCTGTTTTGTCATCGTACGCAGAATAATCTTTGGGAATATTACCCACTACGAACTGACGATTCGCTGGACCCGTATGTTCTTGGCCCGTAACAAACTCTGGCCGCTTTGATCTGTCATAGTAATGGGGTGTGGTAGCTGGAGCATGATATCTGTAATCAGTGTTGCGGTACTTAAACGATGGAGCTGCATTATCCGGTCGATAAATTGGCGAAGAAGAAACAGGGTAATGTTCTGGTCTTCGAGTTGTTTGTGGATCGTATGCACCATCGTACTGTTGGTAGCGATAGTAATTATTGTCGAAATCTTTTTTCGAGTACTTCTCTTCGGTAGTCATCCCTTGAAGAACTTTCGATAAAACCTCTTCTTCACTCTGACCGTAGCTACCACCGTATTCATCCAAATTGTACTTGTACTTAGGCTCCACTTCGTAGTTTCTTCTCGCGATCGTTCCACCGAATGGATAAAGGAAATAGGATGCCAAACCCAGACCCAATCCCAATAAAGACACCATTCCAAAACTAGGCATTACCTCGCGACTCAAGTAATTGTAGATTTGAGTACTAATAGGTTTTGCTACTTGCTTCTTCTTGTTTTTCGTCGTATTCGTCGTGAGCTTAGTTTCCGGAGCTACTTTAGACTCCTGGATCCCAGCGTCCATTAGACCCGTTTCTGTCGTTATTTCGTTTTCTAGTAAATCAAGAGCTGCGGTCGTCGAAACTGTTGTGGAAGAAGTTGAAGCAGTTGTTGGCTTTCGTCTACGAACTTTATTCTTCTTTCTTTTCGAACTGTGTCTCGGCCTTTTCGTCGTAGTGGATACCGTTGTGCTTCTTGTGCTACTACTATCTTCCACCGAAGTATCCACACTGACTTTCGTCAATTCCGGATTGAAATCAAACTTCAAATCTATCTTAGAATTATTCAATAAATCAGTTTCCTTATCCGAGGTCTCTTTATTCAATTTCTCATTATCATTCCCAACTTTCTCAATTCTTAACACTGGAGCATTGACCTTAATCGGTTCTATCTCGATTTTGGTAGTCTCGTCGATCGGCTTTTTCAACTGTACCTTAAGAACATTATTTACTTTGGTACCGACAGGCTTCGACCTGACCGGCACTTCTATCAAATCCGTACTAGCTAAACTAGGTCTGACTGTTGTACTACGCGACGTAATAATCGTACTAGCAGTCGTAGACGAAACTAACGTAGTACTCGTTTTCTGTGTGTCCATCAGTACAGATGCTTTAATCTTCGTTACAAACATCGGTTTCTCCGTAGTCTCCCCTTTATTCTTTGGAGTCGTAATCACTTGTACCGGCTTAAACGTAACCTTCTCGATCTTCGCAGTCGAAACATTTTCGTGTTTGATTATTTCCGGTTTTACAGTGGTCCTTCTGGTGATAGGCTTGCTGGGTCTGTTCGCCGAATTCGGCCTGGATGTTTTGGTCGTGGTGGGTTTCGCTACCACGGTGGTTTTTGATACAGTCACCTTTGGTTTCGGAGTGGTTCTCGTAACTTGAGGTTTCCTCGTAGTCGAACTGATCGCTTCTGTACTTTCCACACTTTTCGCTGTAGTTGTAGTCAAAGGTACTTTTAACGGAGTACTCGATGCGACTATCACTTTCTCAGTGGTGGGTACCTTCTCAGTTTTTTGACTGACTGTTGTTCTTCGCGTGGTAATGACACTCGGCTTTTTCGTGCTCGTGGTTACTTTTTCCGCGAGTGTGCTCGAGGAAATTGGAACGGTAGACTTCTCAATTTCCTTTACCGTAGTCTCGATCCTTTCCATAGTTGTCGTGGGATTGGTGGTCGTTCGGACTTCCGCTTCAGTTGTTTGCTTAATTTTCTTCGTCGCATCTTTCTCCTCGGCAGTTTTTACCGTGGTCGATGGTGGGTTCAAAAGAATCCAGGTGGAGATCCCACCGGTTGTTGTCGGATGATTCTTCTGTGTCGTAATCAGTCTGGTCGAGCTCAGTTCTTTTTCGAGCTCCTCTTCGGTTATAGCCATTGCCTGACCAGGATGACTGCTCTCGAAGTAGCCGAACTTTGAATTTATCGGACGACCGAAGCTAACGCCGGTTGACTCTAAATGACTGATTTCGGCGTTGACTTCTTTCATCAACGAAACGTCGTTCTTTTCCGGTCGGTTTTGAAGCAGAATTGGTTTATTGACGTTGGGACTCTTGTTGTCGTCAGGATTGGACACGTTCAATAGTTGGGTCGCAACTGTCCTCAGAGATTGGTCGATATATTGCAGATCTTTCAGGTGACGTTGATTGTCAGTCGCCGGAACACTGAAAAAATATTCCCCACATCAGTCTCTGATATACATGAAAAATGTTAATTTTCTAATCGACGTGTGTTCAGAACGAAAATTTATCAGTTATTTTACTTGATCGCACACAAACTTTCTTACCTTTATACGGACGTCACGATCACGTTTTGAAACGAGTACCATTCCAGAGAATGTTACATGGGTGAGGGAAATATGTAGTAGCTAAATGCTAGTGTCATAAAATAAGTTACGAATAAAAATGACAATAAGCTTTCAGTTTTCAGAGATTTATTTTTTATTACAATGCACTGGCACAGATGTTGTTTATGCCCTGGAACGACGACGAATTCCATTAAACCAACAGTTTTGACCTAATAATACTTTGTGTGTTAGAGTAGTTCCTAAACTACGTTTGGCGAGGTCACGTATTACACATATATGTATTTATCGTTAGTTAGCAGTTAGTTAACAGCCTAAAATAAATACGGAACAGTTAAAGATATGGGATTCTTTTTACCAGAATTAAAGTAGATCTAAATCTAAGAGTTAGAATTATTAATAGTGCAACGAGACTTAAAGGGAATCTCACATAAATTAAGCTTATCGACAAGAAATCTTTGTCATTGGTCATACAAGGGTCTCGTAATATGCTAATCAGCAATGACCCTATTCCTCACCCTCTCCTCGACATACTTCTCAGGACTAATTCTCTGGACGTCATGTCTCATCGACTACTACTTCTTCATCTCTTCCGCTTCCTTTTCTTGCTCTTCCACTCGTCTAGTCTACCGTACTTGTACATCGAGCGCCTGACCACCTCCTCGAGGTTGGGAGTGAACCGAATGGTAACTTTATCGGCACTGCGAGCAAAATCGAAGACCGATGGAAAAGCCCAAGGGAAAAGAAAAGCCGCGAATCCAAGTGCACTGGCAGCTACAGCAGCGAAAGGAGCCACGGCCATGGTCAAAAGACCGTAATTCAAAGGATTCAGAAAAGTGAAATACGTGAAGATCGACGCGGCTGATTCCATTAAACCATCGGTTGACAAACCAAACATGTCATCATCGTCGTCTTCTGTGTCACCGACTGGAGAACCTACCGCGGACTCTTGAGGAGACGACGTGGCAGAAGACAAGTCTGGCAAACTTGGTCTACTTGGACGAGATCCACCCGTAGATGAGGAGGCTGGGTTGTTGCTCGATTGACCCATAACGCTTTCGGAACTCGGAGGGAATTGACCTACACCAGCTGCTTCGTCTGATTCATCGTTTCCGGCCGCGAACGAGTCGCTCGAACTTGGTGCACTACCATTCTCACTGATCGAGTCACTCGACTGCTCGTTTGAAACCTGATCTTCTGGACTAATAGCCGACTCTGGACTAACAGGATTGCTGAGTAGCTCAGATTGCGAGCCTAAACCTGAGACACTAATCTGCGTGCCTTGAAAAACGTCTACGCTCGAAACTTCCAAGGGAGAATCACTGACTTGCGAAAATGTCTCTACTGGCGAATTTAATGATTGGTATGGATTCGTCTGAGGCGATGCTAAAGAACTCACGGTACCAGCAGTATAGCTCTCCGTAGGAATTGATTGATAACTCGGAGTTAAATATGTCGGTTGAGAAGCTTGGTAATTGTTTACATATTGTTCTCCTTCGTTAATATTTCCATACTTAGTCTGACTTTGAAACCCTTCATTATCGATCGCTGATGAACTCGGTTGTGTCAACAAGCTCGTACTTTGAATATGAGAATTGATTATAATATTCAAGTCAGTGCAGCCTTCTTTACTCTGGAGAGTATTGTTCACTTTTGTGTAAGAGTTGATTAAGATTGTTGGACACTTCTCGTCGTACGTCACTAAAGGAACCTTAATCATATATTTATCAGAATCTTCGGTTTTGTCGGCTGGAAGGAAAGTCGAAGGTGACGGATAATTAACAGCATTCGAATTTGTTTCGGAAGCGATCGGTTTGCTAAGGATCTTAAGAGGCTTAGGTGCAATTTCGGTAATATTCTCCTTCTTATTAGCAGTCAAGATTTGAACGACAGTATTTTGAGTTACTTGCGTCGTTGGCGTAATCGTTTTGTTCCTCGGACCTATATTGTCAATTATGCTGTTCCACGTTTGATTCGGGTAATCTGATTCCAAAGGATATTGATTGTCTTGGGAATATATAGCGGGAGAATTTGCCGTGTACGAATTAATATGGTCAGTCTGTAAGATGTTACTTGGGGTTAAAGATACGAGATTGGATCCAGGCCGATTAGGTTGCAATTCTGGATAAATCGGATCGAAAGTAACGCTAATTGGACCGTTGATATTTTCTTCGTCCACGAAATGACTGTGATTTGTCGCGAAAGCTGGAATCTTCAGCCAGTGAACCATTTCTTGAAGACTCGAATCCATGGAGGGCTCACGATAATTTAGAGTAATATTTTTCTTCGCCACCTGCTTATTATCATCATCGTTAAAAGAAGTATATTTCTCGTAATTGTACAGATCTTCGACATTCGCGAGTGCTTCGTTTGGCCAATTCTTAAAATTCGCATTTGCCACAGTGTAATTCTTCACAACTGGCTGTTTTTGCTCCAATTTCGTTTTAACTTGCGTCGAAGGCTTCTCACGATTCGAGTTACGGATTTTCGTTTTGTTCCGATATTTTGACCTTAATCGAGGATTAAACTGTTCGCGATGTTCTTGCATGGACGAATTCGATTTCAAACTCAAATTACCGTTTCCTTTAATTTTTATTAAAGTCTGTGCGGAATTATGATTTTTTCCATTCAGCAATGTCTTTGTGATATTTTTAATTGCTTCGATCTGATTGAAACTTCCCTGAGATCCGAATTTCACCGGTCTTCTAACTGTTACATTTTTCGTAGAACCGACCATAGATTCGGGTCGCGAAACCTTCTTTGAGAATTCTACCGTCGAATTCCGGTTCGAGGTCGATGCTGTCAACTTTCCTGAATTATTCACTTTACTTATGCCTGTCCTTCGGTTCGCTTTATCGCGAACGCCGCCTGAATTTCTTAAAGGACTGCCTTGAAGGAGATCACCTCTCCTTGATGCGTTCCTATGTCCTACGAATTTCGTGTGAAAGACACGATTCGGTCTTAAATGTGAATTTCGATTGCGTTTCAGAGAACTCGAAGAGTTTCGGAAGTTAGACTTTGAAGAAAACCGACCATTATTTACCAATCGCACTTGCAAGCCTCTCGATAACTTTTCTCGATTACAATTATTATTACCGTTACATCTCAAATTTTCTGCTGTAGATGTTGTAACTTTTGACCGAAAGAAACTTGTGCCATTCGCAAGTTGCGATTGATTCGTTCGCTTGCGATGCCACAAAGTGTCGAATTTAGGATAGCGAAAGTTAAGATTTGTCAAGTTATTGCTAGGGTAGAAGTTAATATCGCTAGAAGTACGATTAACATAGGGTATTGTTATACTTCCGGAATTCCACGTATACCTGCTATCGACTCGAACATCAGGCACATCCTTGGCCTTTTCCGGCGACTCTGGTCGTGCAACCTCATCTGTAAGAGAAATAAAAAGTGGAATAATGAATCGTTCAATCCGAAGTTTTCACTTGAGATTCGCGAGAATGACTCGTTCCTAGCGATGCAAGTTACATTATCGAAAGGCTGCTACCAGCTTTCGAGTTAAGTAATTGAATTTTGTAACAATAAATTTGTGGGTGACTGCTTCCTAATGAAAGCCGTGCATTCAGGAGGAACAGTACATGTCCACTACCATATAATCTGGTTGACTCAATCACCAACGTGACTTTTACTTCTATCGCAGGAAATTGCAAGCTTCGAATTTATCAATTTTTCTATTCGTTTTTATTAATATTTTCTAGTTAACGAAACTATTAGAAAATCAGCATAAAGGAATTGATTAAAGTTTCAGTTCGATGACTAATTTGTGATACCACATAAGAAGCACGTATCTCTTGTCCCCAGACAGATTTCTCGGAACAAATATATAGGAAGCTTGTATTGTATAGGTGCCATTATGCAAATATTGTCATCCATAATCGTCTTCGTACTGCTAGACCATCATCAATATTCATTTAGAGTGAACATGATATCATATCCCACAACAATTTATAATTAAACTTTACATTTGACTTTGATTTGTTAAAGTGTTACATTTACGGAATACGACGGAAATGAACTGCATGTTCTCCACCAAAACGAATCACGACTGGAACTTTCGCGGAAGAAGACCGGCGAACTGTCGATTTTCAGTCGGATAAGTACAGTCCAGACGCTTCAATACTACAATTCTACATATCCCCATTTCCGCAAAGACTTCCTTATCAACCACGCACTCTCCCCCACGTAATACCTAGTTCGAACTTCTTTTTCCACAACTATAGGGGAACGTCTACGAATTCTCTCTTTAGAATCTTACCGGTTTTCTGCGGTCTGGCCTCTCCGGATCCTGCCACCAGCAGGACCGCGACAACCTTCAGCAGTAATATCCGCATTTTCGCACTGTAACAGAAAAAAAATTGCCCGATTAAATCGGCTGTTCTACGAAATACCTATCTAGCTGAAACAAGTGTCGAATAAACAAAGACTGTAGTACGTAGAACGAGCATTCAAGTGTAGAGATAAAAATCATGACTCATAGATCCTAGATGGTGTCCTCGACCTAGTACTTCCAACCTGATCTTGAACGGGAAAGTAGATCGTTGATCTGGTTGCGCGGGAGGATCCAGTAGGATCGAGAAAAGGAACTTGTTCCTCGGAGTATAAGAACACGCCCCTCGTTCACTGCCAGGAATAAGGCTCCGAGACGAAAAAACAAGAGAAAAAGAAGTCTGACATCCAAGTGTTGTCGATTGACCTGAATGTCAACGCGATACTACTAATCAACGGATGCAACATGATTCGCATCCTTTATCATCGATTTGACTACCAAGGTCCCGTTCGATTGCTCGCTCGTATTCGATTCTCACGCGGACGATCGCGTCTAACGAATCGCTGCCTGAATGCGAATGGCGATATTTACTGTCTTTTATTCGACCACCTGAAACTACGTCAAATCATTCTCACCTGTCCCCAAGAATGTCCACAATGAAATTTTCCACCATGGACATTTCAGTTGAATTCAGAATGAGGAATAATTTAACATCGTTTGATATTATAGTATAACACGTTAAAAAAGCCAACAAGGAAGTAGTTTCGGATCCATATGATTCAGAGCATCGTAGGGTTGCGAGACTAACGACTGCCTCGTTTTTATCCCGAGACAGAAACAGACCGTAGGATGCGCGCAAAACGCTCCAGGTGGGTTTTACCGCGGCAAAAGAGGAGAAGGAGGAAGAGGAGGAGGAAGAGAAGGAGAAGAGCTCAAGGAATCTGAGATCGAGCGTACGATGTGCAACACGAGCAATCGTGCAGCACCGGGTGGACCGTCATTCGGTCGGCTCGTAAAACCCTGGCAGGAGGCTTTTTTACCGTAGCATTTTTTCCTGGATATTTGTGTCCAGTAACGGTACTGGTCATCGGTCATCTTAGGAATCCTTTTGCATATATGCTACATGCTTGCATCTCTCACTCGCTTGACACCCATCCAGCTGGACAACACTGGACATTGTATGATTCAATCGCCTAAGTGTATTTCCTATTGGCTTCACCGTACCGTTAACTATTTGAATGTTACCTGCTCCTCCGCTTATAGCTGCGTTCTACATTGGCTTTCATTCCTGATTCGATCGCCGCTTCCACCTGCTTTATCCTACTCTATACTATTCTAACAAACCATTCTGGATTCCAATCTCACCCTCGAAATAATTTTTAACATTCGAATTCCTCAATTAAATTTTTATACTTTCGAGGGTGAAAAATTGGTTGGAATAGTAGACAGGAAGAGATGTATCATGTAGGAAACAATCGTGTGTTTTGTCTTTCGAATCACATCCTGATCGTTGGTATACGTTTGATTGGCAAGGACAGCGACCAAATAGGATTTATCGATATATTTACATGTTTCGATTAACGCAAATATCCCACTCGGTATTCTCTGTATGCCACTTGCGATACCACCCTGTTCAATAATTAAATAAACATCCGTATCAAATTACACTTAGGAAGTCGGGAAATATCTGGAAATTCGACGATTGAGCCCGTATTAAATTATAATTATAGGAATGAAAACATTAAGCTGCTTTTGCGAAATTTCTTATTACCGAGGATTTTCGAACTAAAGCTCAACTGTACCGGATATAGCTTACCTCAGTTGAAAGGGTCACTAGTACGCATCCATCCACCACAGAACCACGAAACACCGCGAACGACCGAACGCCCGACCGCGCAGCTAGATACAAACACAAACGTTGAAGGAAGATCCCACGAAAAGCCGAACAAAAAATCTAATTACACGAAGGGGAAACGATCCCCAAAGGAACGATAGTTCCAGCAAGTCACTGGGAATATTAAGACCGACAAAAAAGGGAAACTGACGAGCTGTCGAATTGGTAGTTTAAACTAGAGCGCGATAGAATCGTAATAGGCAACGTCAAAAAGACGAAGAAGAGACTCGGCAGTGTCGCCTTCGCGGAGGATCTTTCGACAAAGGTATACGGCTGACTGACTCGTCGAGGAGACGACGGAACAGAAGGTTGGAGACGGTTGGAGAAGGCCTGGTGGGCAGCCGCGTGCACGCACCTCGAGGCACGAGGTAATCGAGGAAGGTGGAGAGGTGGCCCGCGGCCGCGGCGCGTCCACCAGTCTTCGGGAACCCGTTACTCCGTTGCCTACGAGATCTGCTTGGGTTGAATAACCTTGGCTAGCTGACGCCAGGCTACGAGTCGTATGCTAAGTATCCGCCCGGTCCACGCTCCTCCTTTCGTTCCTTTCTTCTGCACCCAGAACTTACTGACCAACGAACTTACTTACCCTCCCCTAACTTACATTCACACTTGTTCCCTTAACCCTCACATTCTAACAGCGCGTTTCATCTCGATTCCATTTACATACACTCATATTTATTCCACCGCATTAAACATCATTTTTCTTTACTGCAAAACGCGCCGATCTTTGCGGTAATGGAATGCGAGAGAGGTTGTAAACACCCGTTCGTATTCTATATTGGGAATACGTAGAATGTTCGCGGGCGCAAAAGAAAAACTTTGGAAATAGGCTGATGCTTAAGAAATTTCTAGATTCTGTTTAACGCCCGAGACGAATGTAATATATGCTGATAAATATCGAATACGGTGGAATAAACGTGCTCATCGAAGCGATCCTATGACAAATTGCATTGGCACAGAGTATTACGGCGATACTGCGGTTAAATGACTTGCAAATCGGCCCGGTTTCTAAATCGATGAGGAAGTGCGTTCGCTCAGGAAGGGAAGCGGACATTACAACTTTCTCGAATATATTCATACCCAGTATGATCTTGTAGAGCGAGTTACCCGACATAACTATTGAATCGGGAATAAAATCGTTAAGTACTTTGAGCAATGGGAATATGATTATTCTACACGAAATTAAATAATTTCATCTGATTATTCATCTGCAGGCAATTTCTCTTTCGCTTCTTTAATTAAGTTTTCATTTATGGGATATAGTTAACTATGAGAAATATTGGGGAAGTTCCAATGTCAACTCGCGGAATGACACACGGTACACGATGTACCGCGCTTCGTATAAGTGGTACTGTAAAACCGGTTGTCGCCTTTCTTTTGATCGTGGTCTTGATCCTGAAAAACGCGGGATATACCCTGACTTACATCTCGGGGCGCATGCTAATGATCTTCTATTGGAATTTTAATCGCGAGACATCTCTCACGACGACAAAAGAAGAATCTCTGCCGGCAGAAGCAAAAACAATACCGCATTCTCGTGCCAGATTAATATATTAAGTTATTATTACACGTTTCAAGATTAATTACCCTTTTCTTACTGCAATGAATTTTTTGCATATCCGAAAAATTACAGGGATTTGTTAATGTACCGAATTACACCGTCACGATTCAATATTCAGGTTGAAAAAGAAAAACCTAAAACAAATTCATTCGAGAATGCAGCTATTGTAGTAGAAGTCCACGATTAAATAAATGAAACAGGCAATTAATTGCTTCAAGAGAATTGAACTACGTCGAGATATCCGCAAGCCTCTATGTTCCAATTTCCTCCCGAGGAATGGTTATTCCATTGTATATCTCTCGCGGAGCAGCTGCACAGAAGCTCTTTCTACTCGAGATTTGTTTGATCATTGACAATTTTCTCAGGGCGAAAAAAATGATGAAATTGCGATGCCCTAGTGTGTAATAGAGGTACGTGCTTACCGTCCCAGAATCGCCGCGATACGTGGTTCAATGTGGGACATAGCGGCACTTCTTGTGGCCTTAGATACCTTTGCCGTCAGTTGCCGAAGCGATCTTCATCGGACTCACTGTCACCAGACCATACCGCTGCAGTTTTGCGCCTGTCAACAGAACAGTGTGTGACTGCATAATGCGTCTATACCATATTAGAATCTTTGGAATTTCGTACTGCCGTACTTTCAAGATATCTATACTTCCCTCTATGAGATAAAACAGAATATTCAAGACACCCTGATTCAATGTAGTGTACACTTAAATTGTACTTGCTGCTCGTATACCGCAACCTGCACTTAAATGCACGGCAATCGATTCGGGAGTAGAGTCAGTGTGTGCGAATTGCACGCTTCGTTAACTATACTTGATCCGTAAATCTAACGCTGCATTATACTTCCTAATTAATTCGAAGTTTACGTAAAGTACTTTTTCGATAGTTCTGACAAGTCTCCTTCCTTTTAACGAATTTCCTACTGGGCTTTTGATCGATGGCGATACGAGTTTCCGATACTATACGAAAACACGATGTCTTATCGGAATAATTGGCCGCGTTTAACACGTAAGGCCATGGTCAGAGAATACGCGCGACTGGTTTTCTGCTTCGAATACGCTGTACTTGCTCCTGTAACATGGTTTCTGTCTTGTCTGGCTATGGCAATCTGTTACTCCTTTGGACGGACAATGGACTGAATTTTCTCTCTCTCTCTCTCTCTCTCTTTCTCTCGCTCGCTTTGGAACCGGTGTAAACGCATAATTCCTTCTGTAACGTGGTATTGTTTATGGGAAAATTATTGTGTCTTTCGAAACCATAGTGAATTGAAGCTCAAATCTAAGATTCACACGACTGGTGCACAATTGCCACCTACCCGAAACTCATTGTTACGTTTAGTCGCATTTTTCCTCAGCATTCTGTACAAGCATTTTCCAGCAGGCTCTTAACTGCCTAATTGTATATAATTTCGCGAATAGAAGCGTTCCTTTATCCCAAGACACTAATGAAGATGACTGATATTACGGTAACATTCCGGTGACTCGCCAAAGTAGGCTGTTTTGTCCCGAGGATGGAACTTGTTTCACGAGGAGCGCGGTGGATCTTGATTTTTCGCCAAGCGCGCGCAATGTATAACCGGTAAATGATCAATTTCGTAACTCAGAGAGGCCGGCGAGCATCGTCGAGCATAAATAATTAAAACTAGTCGATGAGACTCGCCTCTCGGTCAACGGTAGTGCTTCCTGGCGCGCGGACACCGTTATCGACCAAAACACAAATCATAATCGAGATCAGTGGTGGTGGTGATGGTTTTAACATCAAGATGACAGTGGCACGCTCTGTTCAATACCACAAATCGATTAGCCACATAACAAACCCTGTTGTTAATTACTCGAAATTGAGTTCTTTTGCAAAAGAGTCACGGACGATTTCTGCATTCGTCTCGGGTGGTTTGACGCCTCGTTAACCGATATTTCCGATTAATTTGCAATACTGACAAGCGTAACGAGTGGCGCTATTACCAACGGTGCGACGTCAAGATTAAAGAAACAGACAGCAATTACGAGAGGATGGATTAATAGTCGCGAAATGGCCAGTGACCGCACGTGTTTCACAAAGCAATGGAATTCACACGGATAAGTCGTAACCGAGCTCTAAAGCGAGTGCCCCGCGACCTGATCCATTTTCTGCATAAAGATTTCCTCGACCCACTTACTGTGGCTCCGGGTAAAGACTATCGGGGGGGATCATGCTTCTAATTACAAACATTCATGTCCGGATGGAACATCTGCGATCGGTAAGCATCGCTTTCGTACCCCATCGTAATAACGATACGATGCGAAACGATCCATCGACTTGGCGTTATTATGGGAACAAGACGATTAAAATGTATATATATATGACTAGAAATAGAACCGAATGGTTATAGAAAATATGTACAACTGTCTCATCAATCGGTATGGATGATCCTTGTAAAGCTTTCACTGCTCACTTAAGTCCGGCCGCATTCGCATTTTTTGCTTCGACATAGAAGTGAGAATAAAGAGAAATAATTTCCTTGTTTTATATGCATTCGACCCACTTTGATCAGTCGATCTACCGTTAACCACTGACTATCCACGGAGACAAGTTCAATCCTGAGGATTTTTTTCTCGAATCGAGGCTACTCGAGAAGCACGTGATTGATCCGCATGAGAACGAAAGTCTTTCGAGAGTAGCGATACTAGAGACAAGCGGTAGCTAAAAGTGACATCGACTACCGAGAAAGGTACTAATTGCTTCGATCACGATAATCCACTACTGTCGTGCGTGCAAAAGTTCTTAGCTCCTCTCGAGATCTACACATAGTCTGGTAGCTAGTGTGACTGTGATACTCGCCACTAGATTATATCAAACATAGAATACGCTACAAATTCGTTCTCTTGAAAAACGCCACTGAAGAATAGAACATTCCGTGTTTAACAGATCGCGATAAACACGCGTGGCGTTTGCAACGCACCCACCTGAGAAGCTCAGATCACACATTGGATTGTAGATGTAATATACGAGCAACAGTGATACTCGCTTAGAGTTTAGAAAACAGACCGATTGTGCATTTCTAGATATGTACTCGAAAGTATAATTATATTCTTCGAATATAACATCATAATGTTATAGTTAATTAAAATTAAAATTAAACTGAGTAAATAAAATAAATCAGTGGCCTTTATTAAGTATTGTAATAACGCTTGGGATAATCATAAGGATAATTTAGAGCGTCGTTAAATATGTATAGTACAACTTCTATCGTGAATGCACGTGGAAAAATGTTTGTAAACACAACCGTAACGTAAGATCATTCAACAATAATTTCCGCTATGAAATTCCAATTATTCTCGCATTTACTCGCTATAACGGGTCCTTGAATCTCTCGTATACTTTTTAGATCTCCAATATCACTGAGATATTAGTCAATCGCTGTTTAATGGAAAACAATTAAACAGTGTCTTAAAGTGTCTACTTATTCCTAATCGATTAACGTTTAAAATTAGCCAAGCATTGTTAATTGTATACGCAGATTGCATTAAGTTAAGATCAGAGTAAATTATAAGTTAAGAATGCATAGAATGGTTTTTATATTATGCAACTGTAAAAACTAACTGTTCCCGTGGCTTTCACACTTCTCACGCGCGTACTTGCGTATAATTTCCCATCTCGGGAATAATTAGCAATTCCAAATGGCGTTCGGCTGGTGGATCGTTCAAAGTGATTCGCGTCAAGTGAGATTAACACTTGCGAACGATCTCAATTATCGGTACATAGTATGTACCTTGATGATTTTGTCCCATTAACTATGCTTAATGCACCGACGTAATTTTTCTTATATGCAACCGTGCATAATTTCGTGGCTGGCCCGACGCGAGTCAGCATCGCATAACGCGATAAGTGATTAAATGTTTGATGTTCTGTAAGCTAATCCATTAATTATGGAGTACCTTAATTAATTTGCACAATTATAACGCCACCTGTAAAGCCCCGTTCAAGGACCGCGAAAACACTAATGAGCCCGTCAACTTTTGCGAATCTTGCGAATCACAGTGAATAGAATTTCAGAATTCCTATGCAAACTACATGAATAAGTAGACCTTTATTTTCATAAGAAGTTTCCACGAGTGCACAAGTGTACCAAAATTCCAAGAGTTCCGATAAAATCGAGATTAATGCAGACAGTTGATAGTGACTAGAAAGCATAGTGAAGATTCAATGAATCGGAACACATCGCTGGAATAAGAACGGAATTGAAATATGTGTACTTAATTGTGCACTGCAGCAGTACAACTAGACATTCTTGTAAATGTAAACTTACCCTCCGATGTATTTCGAAAGAACCAATTCGAGGTTTCCGGATATGATCCTTATGGTAGATCTGGAATCGACCTTCTTTACTTCGACGTATCTCACTGCGCCTTTCCCCGATCTAAATAAGTGGATTCGATAAAATCCAACATCCAACGGGCCGGAGGTACTCCGATAATAAGTGAAATAGCTCTCGATCCCCGGGCGATTGTTCGACCTCGAGATATGTACACTTGTGATCCATCCGTGAGAATCGAACCCTGAACAAAGAATTCTCTGATTATCAACTTGGTTCCTTTATTAGCATAAACTAATTTTCATAGAATTTCGGAACAAGAGGTAAAACACTTTTGGTGAAATTAGTCGAGCGATTAAGTTTCAAGGTACAATGTTCTCAGTCGCAACAGGTTCTAACAAAATTCCCTTTCTTTCAACGTTGACATGCAGACTGTAGAGGGAAAGTTATTACTCAATTAGCGTCAAATTGATACGTTAGCGTATCGGGCACCGCGTGTGCTAGGTCAAGTTCATTCTCTCCCACTGTCTTCGACACACACTGCGTCAAACTAGCCCTCGTAAAGTCATCGCTCATCGCTTACCTACTTCGAACTTTTTCTTTGTTAACCGCGAAAACACACGTTGGCCGAGGCCAAAGTTGGACAACTAACCGAACACGAAGAAAAGTCGAAATTAAGTACTAATAACGATCAGGATAGGTTTCTTCACATGGGTATTGTAAGCCATGAGAATTAGAAACCGCGCGTAATCACGGGAATCGGTGACAAATGTGGTCAGTGTAACCCGGACACTTAAATTTGCCGCAAAATATTTTCGTGGCTCGTAATAGCGAGCATTATGTAGGATATATCTATGTCTAGTAAATTAGCATAGAAAGGATCCGTTTGGTTTTTTGTTTTCCATAGAAGACAATAAAAATCTCGCGTTGCTTATTGTTAGTCAATATTCTATTTGGAATAGGATTCGAAGATTTCTCGTTGGCTAGGAGCATTAATTCGAAGCTCGCTTTCACGTTACAGTCATGCGTGATTTATTGCCCCCATTGTGGAATAATGGTAACCACTCACCTACTGAGGAGAATCGATAAACGACGGGAGGCTGCGAGCTGCTTCTTCTTTTTTCTTCCTCTTGTACTTATCGTCTTCCTCTTCTTCTACGCAAGAACTTATGCTGAATATCTTCCGACGCGATCTTCCTGCGCACCACGATATTCATGTTTTCCAGGATCTTCCTGTGCAGTAGCTATTCTCGACACGGTAGCCTTGCAACCTTGGGATACTTCATCGATCTCTTTCAATCGTTCGTCAATTTCTCTCGATCCGTCCTCGCCGTGTTAATCGTTTACACTTTTTGCGAAACGATAATTACGAGTTGTACAGGCTTTGCATGTGAAACTCCGAGTTCAATTGAAAATCCTAATGATAGAGAATCAATAAGTTTGACGTGTACGGTGAAACGTGTATATTATAATTTCTCTGTAATTTGATGCATCTGATAATCCATTCAATTCTTCTTCTTCTTCTTTTTTTTCTTCTTCGTTTAGTGCTCATTCACTAATCTCTTGAAGTAGTGATTGAAAAGGTAACGATTGCGAGATAAATGCTTGGATCTATCGATAAAACTACACTTTATAGAAATGCGAGATGTTAGGACCGTACGCTTGTCCTTAATCGAGCCGAGTTTCTTATTCAAGGCGTCAGTATCGCCATAAGAGATATGAAATAAGAAGAATTCACCTTCCGGTTAGCATCGTAATGCTTTGCACATTTTATCATATTCCTCCAGGACCCAGTATTTCAGTTAGACTCGTCTCACGGTTCAACTCGCATTCGACAAACACAAAGTCTAATTCTGCTCCACTTACGATTCCAAGTTTATATTCTTCATGCTTAGTCATCCGAAGTGTCCTAATGTCAATCGAGTGTCATTTGGCAGCATGAATCTTGCGAGTCACAAAATAGTCTGGTTTATTGACTTTCGCTATCTCGAACCTCCTACCATCTCTTCTTAACACTTTTCACCCCCGTCATACATTCGGCGAGTCGGTCAATTGTAAACAACGATTATTTGACACTTTCGACGAGTGAGCACAGTTAGCGAAAATTTAGTAGATTCTCGTGACACAGTCAAAGATCGGCACGAAGAACCCTAACGTGGGTGGTGATGAGTGTAAATTTATTTAAACTTAACTTGGCGGATGTTGAAATTGCACTGAGAGAAGATAGCTCTGGTCCGCCCCCGATGTAGGCACTCACAGGTTCCTCGACGTCGAGCCATTTAATAGTGGGGACTCGAATATCCCTTCTTTCGCTAGCTTCGAGCTGGGCGCACTCCTCGTGTCATGTCCTTGCTCTCAGTCCGCCACTTCACCAGCCACCACAAAACTCATCCCTACTTAGAACGCGCGCCTTCTTCTTTCACCTTCTTCCCGGCTTTCTTCCTGTTCCCACGATTCTCTTGTTTAGCCAACGCGCCAACACCGTTCTCGTGGCCGATTCCGCAACACGAAATTGGAGATTCGTGTCGCGACGAAAATCCTCTTTTTGGCTCATCCGCCACTGACACGGCTTGTCAGCTAGATAAGACGTGTCCTGCGAACCTCGGACTCCTTTGACTGTCACTACCCTACTATCATACATTTCTACGCTACCACATCATACCCTCGTATTAACCAGTAACTATGATTCAAGTATTTCATCGAACTAGAGACATTTCTAGTATAAAACACATAGTTAATATGCAACTGTTCATGTAAAGAAGTAAATAAGGGTTAATTAAAAACTGTAAGAAACGTTTCAAACTTAGAGAAAGTGTCATTCGTGGCGAATAAGTATCCGCGGTGCTAACAGGAAAAAGGTGTAGTATGCTAATTTGTAAACGGAGACGCCTAATTCTTGAGAAGTGCGCACTTCGAGTGCTAACACAGTACATATCATTGTCTGCTCCAAGTCCACGCGTTCTCCAATTTAAATCACTCGTTTCCTGAGTATCACCTTCCTGTCCTGCAATTACTAGGTCGTCAAATCTTCGCGCAATTTTTTCAACATTTCTTCCGTGAATAGTTACAAATTGTTTCGTAGATATATTTTTTAGATAGATATTATAGATTTTTTTGTTACAAGAGTAATACTATAATTATCTCGAGAGGGACTCTCGAGTAAGAAATTTACAAAACATCAGCAGCCTCTTTTACGAGGCTTGCGTGACGCGGTAAACCCCTTACGCAGTTCTTGACGCGTAATTTAACAAGAAATTTTAATGAGCACTCTGTGATGCTACGTACGAGCTCTCATCGAACGGAACGTACAGGATCGCCAAAGTCGAACACTTTTTTCCAGAGGCACGTGGAGATCGTTAGGAAATCAATAAAAATGCAGTTTCAATTTCAAAATAAAAAAAGTGAAGCCCTGCTGTGATTAAATATAAACTCAGATATCTTAATCCGATTAGCGTTTTTACGTGGTCAATCTTTTAAGTAGAATTCCAAAGGGTGAGCACTTAATTACTGAATTATAATCTAGTCACCAAGAGTAAACTGGAATCAAAGTTGAGCTATTTAGAAAGATCGAATTGAGATAAGAAGAAATCACGACGGGTTCTTAAAACGAGATGAAGCGTGTCACCGGTAAAAAGCACGTGCTAAGAGTCAGCATGAGGAAGATAGTAATGCGAGCTACGATCATCGGAGCGCGATTATTTTCATGCTGTCGAACGATTTATTCATCAAGCGTCTGCTTTAAAAGTACGATGAGCCGACGTATGCGCATACACGCGCTGCGTAATTAGGGAAACAATTATTATTACGGTACAGTTACACGTGGGTATCCCGATTCTTCTGGTACCCGAGCTTCTCGGCTTCGCTTTACGAGTTGCTGCGAGCGTGACCACTCATCAAAGTTACGAGAGCCAAACGGACGAAACTGGGGGATTAAAATACGCGTATGTATATCGAAAGACTCGATACATGTATGTTCGGGACAACTGCTTAATCATCGGATTAGAAATTATCTATCAGAAATTATTATCAGAAACGGGAAAAGATATTGATCTAGGTAAAAAATGTATTATATCGCTATAAAAGATATAACTGCTTGTTGTCCCGTAATGTCGGATCATCATAAGCAAGTACACTTCACTCTCCTGCGTTGTGAAGCAAATAACAGTACGGCAATGTAGGGCGAGAAATTAAGCAGAAGGTACCGTGGTAAAAAAAGTCAAGTGTTTTACTTAACGATCGCAAGTGATAGTGATCGTTCGCCGCCGAATTTAAATTTCGATATAATAAAAACATAAGATGAGATATCTCTGATATGGCTACGTGAACATTTCCGCGCGAGCATCCCGAAAAGGAAGGTTGTTAGGCAAATTAAGGAGAGAATCCAAGAAAAAATAGATTACATTCCTGGCGCAATGACCATGTATGTAACGAGATACATACGGCATACGAGTCATGCAGGAGTAGCGCGATCCCGTTTCCCCTATTTTTAATCAAGTAACGGTGTCAAAAACCTTGAATTAGCAGTAAGAACTTTAACGGAAGTCTTTCATCTCTATGGGGAGTGTCATTGTGAATCAGCAAAGTGACTGTTTTGTCGGTCTACTTTCCGAGGATTCGGGAAGCGCGCATCCGACAAACTACTTTCGTCTTCTCGTTGATTCAATTCGGCAAAAACAAAGCCTAATGGAAATGCCATGCTTCTAAAAGACACAAGATTTATTGTATATATAATTCTTTGGTACCGAATCTGCATATATATATATATTATACTTACTATATATTAAAAGAGAGGGTGAAATTGGTTTTAACTTTCCATGCCTTAACTTTATTTATTTACACGCGAATATATTATATACATTATATATCACTGTTATACTGCTATAACGCTTGAGATTTACACGTAAAAGTTACACTTCCGCAATCGCGGCTATTAGGTAAATAAATGTCGGTCAAGTCGATTGTTATTCTTTACCAACGCAAAACACATAACAATGCCATCATGAAATAAATACCTTAACGGTCGAAGCGTGCAAATGACGCGTCTGTCTGTAGAGTTCAAATGGAAATTACGACACAAACCGCAAACGACACATTGGGTTTTAATTCAAGTTTCAATATTGAAAATGGAAATGTTTCGCATTTACTATACGAAGCCATTATACATGTATGTTACTGTTGCTACACTGCTCTCTCAGATAATATCACAAGAAGGTTTATAAAGTGTATATGTGTCATCTCGACTAAATCTTCAAATGCAAAATATACAATTAGTCTTGGAAATATAGTTATAGTAATAGAAATAGTGAATGTTCACAATCATTGTAGGCTGTAAACATTGAAACTAATATTTGGTGATACATACGATTCTTTTAACGCTTTAACCATTATCATTCATACAACAATTGAGAATTCTTCAGTATCGTGATCGAAATACAAAATTGACAATGAAGGATTTCAATGCGACCTAGTGCTCATTTTCGCAAGACACAGTGCAGTATGACAGAAAGTGTATTTTAACATCGAAATATCGTAAAAAAGAAAGCCTCAATTGGAGTAATAAGAGATCCTCCAATTTTCGAAGAGAATATGTCATTGGTAAAATCAGAGTTCAGCCGGGAATATTTATATAAAGTAAAAAAAAAAAAAGAAATTGCCTCATCATACATATAATACAAATCCATAATAATATGAAATATGGCGATCGTAAAGAGCTTAAAATTCTGCGATTCATACAAAATATTTACTATATACACATTGCTTTCTCCATCTGATTCGGGATGGCATGCCGGTTCGTAATTCTCACGGCAATAAAAATTTGTCGCCCAAATGTGTTTCTCACGCGAATACACACAATTATGATAATTGATACAGCATTCTTGTATGTTTATCGATTTCACATGTTCTTCGTAATGTACATGCATAGTAACTAGAATTCTGTGTAACGTACCGTACCAAATCGATTATGGAAAGCTTTTGTGTAAGTGCCCTGAGCAGCCCTTGTATAGATTCATACTTATAATAATTAGCGAAGTATGTCAGTCTTGGGCCACTTTCACAAAAAGCTCATTCACTTCTTTTATCATAACATTTTTTTCTATAGTCAAAATTATTATGCTAATAATGTCTTCTTGGCACATGTTTCCTAACACATATTATTTCTTATTTATATTATGTCTTGCGTTTTGCCCATTCGTCGAATAAATTAATCTTCGACATTCACGAATATGCTCACTCTCACTTTAGTAAAATGAACTTTATGCGATTACCAAGGGCTCGTCATCCGAGAAACCACGAATCACAGGACTGTCTTCTTCCTCTGCAAACGAAAGAGACGTATATAATTATTCGAAGAAAATTTCGTGGATAATTATTTTTCGAACAATCCTTACCTAAACCATCCGTAGTGCCTGGGAAAGTGGCTTGTCCGCGTCTCGTGTCATAATGGCTGTTTGCAAATTGCGTAAAACTGTTGGATAGCCTCCTGTGTCTTACAATGAAATATGCCAAAGCTGCCCCCAATGCTATGATCACCAAACAAATTGGCACTGCTAGTGAGACTATATTAGGTGTGTACATTGTAGCTGCTGTTGTAGACTCTGCAAAATTAAATCAAAAACATTCCAAAAATTTTCCAAACGGATCTCGAAAACATTCAATACAAATATGTGAAGCGGCAAAATAAAAAATACCTTCTGAAATTCTAGTAGCATAATATTCGCTGAGCTCGCTCTGATATCCTTCTTCGGTGACCAATCGAACAGCAAAATTGTAAATGACATTTGGCTTTGGATCTTTGAACGTGAACAATGGCTGATCCACCTTATAAACTTTCGCGGTGGATTCGTTCACGGGAGGTTTGTTCTCTGCGACCAGAACCTCATAATGGTATTTCCATGTTCTTAAAGCGTCAGGCAAATCGTCTTCTTGCCAAAAGACGACGTAATCTTGATTGTCACGTACAACGTGTACTTGACGAGGTGGTACGATTGGTGGTGCTTTGTATATCACAGGTTGACTTGGTATTGCATTCTCGACATCTGTCTCAACAGTAATAGTGTAGATTCCACCAAATCTGACGGAATTGAACGTATGTTCCATTTTCGTTTCGTTCGTAGGTGGCAGCGTTACAGCGAAATGTTTGTTCATTGCTGATTCCCGGATGCTGATCTATAGGAAATTCGGAAGAATTTACAATTTAAAAACAAGTTATTAAATACATCGTAATTGTATATTACAAATTGATAGTATATCTGACCGTATATCCAATTGGAGCTTCGACGGTTGGGCAGCTGGCACTCCAGCTAACATTTATCGAATCCTGTGCACTCGAAGGTTTCACCCTCACGTCTTTTGGTGGAGCTTGCTGATTGAAATATGTGCGAACGACCACCGGTGGATATAATGGACCGGCACCGTAATCTCCAGTGACATCAACAGAAAACATGTATTTCTCACAAGCTTCCAAATCCTTTACGATAACTGTCAAGTTTGACGTTACCAATTTACTTGCTGAAATTTAATCCAAAATATTAGACAATTATCATAGATTTTGAAATATCGAAAAATAATGATATTTCTCTTATCAAATCCAAATATGAAAAATTACCTTTAAAGATATCCGCTAGAGAGGTAGCATAATACACTGCGTATTGCCATTTAACCTTCTTCGCACCGTCGGAAGTCCTAGGTGGATCCCAAGAAAGTTTGACAGCAGTTCCATACGATTTAACTAATTGAGCATTAAAATTTCGAACGGTCTTTAGAGGAGTTCCTTCGGTAGCCTTAACAATTCGGTTCGGCTTTCCAACGTAGTTCTTTGAGACAGCCTCTATTTCAAAGGTATAATTCACGCCTGGTGAAAGACCAGTCACTTCGATGTAACTATTCATAGTTGAAACCGTTGGTAAATCAGGATATGGACGGTCAGTTTTTGGTCTAATTCGATATTCATCAGCATCCTTAAGTGGCTTCCATGATAAACTAACGGAATGATGCGTCACAGCTGTTACTTGAAGATCCTCTATATTGTCAATATTAGCGGAGCCATCGAACGTGAGAACAGCTACTTGAGAAACGGCGGAAGAGTACTCGCGATTTCTGGCTACCACCCAGAAATGATAAGTTTTTCCTGCTTCGAAAGCGGTATCGATAAGAGCCGAAGTTTTCTGTCTGGTAAATTTCATAGGTGGCATAGGAGGAGCTACGTATCCGTCGTATCCTATGATAAGTCCATTTGGATATAAAGGCGCCTTCCACGTTATTTCTACCGTGGTTCCATTCTTCTGACTCGCAGTTACGTTCCATGGTTCTGACGGTACACCTTCGCCAGTCATAACAACCAAATATTTCGCTGGAGGGAATCCTGTTTGCTGACCCTTTAGTCGAACATGAACGGTCAAGTTGTACCGAGTGTAGGGCTGGAGATTGTTGAATTGGTATTCCATATCTTCTATCCAATCGCTAGCGTTGGTCCACTTTGCACCTGGTACCGCAAATGCAATGGACGGAAGGAATTCGAAAGTGACGTTTGTAGGAATTGGTATCCACCAGAATAAAAATAGACTTGTCGCATTTATGGAACGCTCATCGACACCCATCACGAGTACTTGATAGAAAGGTGTACTGTGCTGATCGCAATCGGCTTCGTCGAATCCATCGTAGCAATCCTGATTTCCGTCACAGTACAAAGCAAGAGGTAAACAACGAATCTGATCACAAGGGAAGAGTGCAGCAAAACACGAAGGAGTTGCAGCAGGACTGGGATGTTGATCGGTTGAACAACCTTCCTCGTCAGTTTCATCGGGACAATCCGGTATGCCGTTGCACACGTTCGATAAAGGAATACAGTTACCAACCATTCGACAACGGAATTGGCCTTCGTGGCAACTCACTCTTGGCCCTTTGCAATCCAACTCGTCCTCTCCGGAAGGACAATCCTTGGTGCCGTCGCACACCCAAGCATCCTCGATGCACTCTCCATTGAAACACGGGAACTGATATGGCCGACAGACGTGTTCGCGTTCGGTAGTCGAGACTGGAAGAGTTGTCTTCGTTGTTTCAGCGTTCCCGCACCCGGTCTCATCGGAATCATCACCGCAATCATCAACGCTATCGCATTTCCACCAGAATGGTACGCATTTCTTATTGTTACACATAAACATCCAATCTTGGCACTTGTTCGTGGGCAATGACGGAGCTACGGGTGGTGCAACAGTGGTAACCGTGCAATTCACTTCATCCGAGCCATCCAAACAATCTTTCTCACCGTCGCACACCCATGATTTATAGATACACTTCTGTTTATGCACAGTTTTACAAGTAAACTGCCAAGAATCGCATTCCATGTGAGCACAATCCGCTTCGTCTATCCCGTCTTCGCAATCTGGCTCGCCGTCGCATTTCCAACTCGTAGGTATACAACTGTTGTCAGCTGCACACAATATTTCGTCGGATGTGCAAGTACTAGAGGCAACGTCAGTAGTACAATTTCTTTCATCGGAGCCATCCCTACAATCGGCATCGCCGTCGCAACGCCATCGACGCGAAATACACTTGCCATTGTCACATTTGAATTGGGAGTCCGTACAATTACTATAAGTGCAATTCATCTCATCTTTTCCATCCTTGCAATCTTGATCAAAATCGCAGAACCAATACTTGGGAATGCACTTGTCGTCGCACTGGAACTCATTCGGCGTACACGTAAGATTATTGCAATTGATCTCATCCGAATTGTCACCACAATCGTTATCACCGTCGCACTTCCAAAATATGGGAATACATATGTCGTTATTGCAATAAAACTGCTTGGATGCGCATGTTTTCGAACCTGATGGACAGGTGGAATTCGCATAAGGCGTAACACCGTCAGGACACATACATTTCCCATCGATCATGTCCATACCGTCCGGACATAAGCAAACGTGACCATTGTTCGGAGCTCCTACGCAAATATGCGAACATAACGAAGTATTGGCACATGCATTAGTTCCAACTTGTATACTGTGAGCGAATATCTTCAAATCCATCAATCCAGGCAATTGGCCCGCTACCGTTGTTATACCACGAACGTGATCTTTATCCGCGACGAATATAACGGACTGCTTCCAATCGTCCCAATACATATTGTCTTTGAAAACTGCTACGGAAAATGGATGCGCTACCTGTTCCGCATACGCAATGATTTTCCGGAA
Source organism: Trypoxylon attenuatum (assembly GCA_963989405.1). Classification (NCBI taxonomy): domain Eukaryota; kingdom Metazoa; phylum Arthropoda; class Insecta; order Hymenoptera; family Crabronidae; genus Trypoxylon; species Trypoxylon attenuatum. The sequence continues at coordinate 4,055,689 of OZ022488.1, read as the reverse complement.
ATTCTTTCCATTAAAGTCACTTGCTGCTATATAATCCAATCTAGCATCGACCCAATAGATTTGTTCGGCGATATGATCTATCGTTATTCCATTAGGCCATTCTACCTTCGGATAGACGAACAACCGTTTAATTTCCGTACCATCGAGATTAGCACGGGAAACTGAAGCATTTCCCGGTGCCCAATCGGTCCAAAACATGTAACCATTCATAGGATGTACAGTGATGCCTCTTGGTTTTTGTAAATTATCGTGTTTTAAAATTGTCCTTCGCATTCTTCCCATATTGGATATATCTGTTCTAATCACTTGTATTCTCATTTTAACTCCATCGACAAAGTACAATAGATTCGAGACCCAATCCAATGCCATTCCCTCGATCGAACTCAGATCAGTTTCCACTAAAATTTCGGGATAGCTAGTGCCGTCTTTAAAGCACTGTCTCCCAATAACGTCGTTAACGATATCTGCCCAGTACAAGCAGTTATTTCTCATATCAAATTCAATTGCGATTACATTCTTCAAGCCATGCACTGGAAGAGTTTCCCTTTTTTCCTTTACCAGATCAATTCGAGATATCAGTTCGCGATGCGCGACTAGCAAGAATGCAGACTTCTCTTCGATTGGACATGGGATCTCGTCAGGCTCGAAATTCCGAGCGTAGCCTCCGGAACACTCGTCGTCGGGTATCTTCACGTAACCCTTAGTCCGATTATAAAATTCACCGGGTTTACACGTACTCGGAACAGCATACGGGTCAGCTTCCGATTTAATTCGAGTACAATGATACGGATTATTGACTCTCGTAAAACCAACATCACAATAATAATCGTTCGCATCGCATAGACAAGTCTCTAATTTCACTGGACGATCGTAATCTACACCGGTGTAACAGTTGGCCTTCGCAGCTCTTCTTTGATAGACTTCTTTTTTCCCGAGAACACAAGCCATCACTGGTTGCTCTGTACTGGATGGCGACCAGAATTTAAAGTCATCTTCGGTACACATTCTTTCGAATGCATTCCATAGATCAATTTTAAGGATCAGCCATTGATGTTGACCACTGCCGGAACCAAACATCGTAAACACTGTGGTATTTTCTCCAGGCTCGGTCATCAAACCATACACACGTAACACGTTCTCACTGAACTCATATGTTTGCCAGGTGTCTCCTTGATCGGTTGAATACAAAAGATGTCGGGTTTCGCCACGTGATTTGAAATATCTTACAGCTACCAAGAGACCACCGTGGTCACCGATATTGAAGAAATAATAATCCTTCAAAACCTGCTTCCACGTGAGACCAGCGTCTCGAGATACGTAAAGAGCAGGATGACCTTTCAAACTGGATCCGATGACGCCCGTGGCCATTATTATACCGGGTGCAGATTTAGAACTCATAATCGAAACGGATCTTGTTACCGGATACAGTTGGCTGAATCTCTGACTCAAATGTAGAGAACAATTCATATCACAATAATTGTAGAAACCTTCGTGATTAGCCTTGGGTGGTTTGATGGGGTTCCATGTTGTTCCGTGATCAAAACTAATTACGGATACTAAATGCTCTAGGCCAATCGAACCAGATTTCGTTGTTCCTACAACCTGAGATGCAATGTAGATACCTCGAACACCTTCGACTTTGTACAAGTCGGTGAATGCTTCGTCAGCAACGTCACTGTTTCAAAAAAGATATATTTAGAGATATTTAGCAAAATATTAATTCCAACGGTGATACGAATATTTGAGATGTGTATTTATGAGATACCTACTTTAACCAACTGTCCTTCCAAGTACTATTAGGGAAGAACGTCAAGATACCCTTCAGAGATAGTACGAATACAGCTTTTTCAGTATTTACTATCTCGGATATATAAAGACTAACGTCTGTCTCCGAATGGGCAACCGAAACAAAAATTCTGTTGTGTGATACATCGACGATATGATAATTCTTACGCAGTAAATCAGTGCGGAATACAGCTTCGACAAATTTTTGGCTTTTATAAGACACGTGAAGTTGTAGATCGGCACCATCGCGTACCTAATAAGAATAATATTTTCATTTAACAATTATACTCCAAACTACTGATGTAAAAAACATTGTAAGAAATCTCAAGAAATCTTTACCGTCGCAAACATATAGTCGCCGCGTATCTGAAAATCTTCGACGTTTCTCTTCAGCAAATTAAAGGATTTACGAAGATCGCCATCGAGTCCTAACGACTGGCGTAATTTGCGTGCATCCTCATCTGGATGCTCTAGATGACTTGTATCATCAGATAAGAATAGGCTGTCGAAATCCATGCGTAAGTACAGCACAGCGTAAGTTGTATGGTTGCCAGATACAGGCGGCGAGTGTTCAAGACGTTGGATCAGTAACTTATTGGACGGATACCAAAAGAATGCTTTGACTCCCATGTGTAATAGGCGCCATGTTTTAGCCATATCGGTTGATAGCCACAGCTAAAATACAAATCAAATCGTAAATAAATTATCCTACATCTAATAGAATATTTTCAACTTCGTACCGTCCGTTGTGGGTCCACTTTATCCAAAGCAACGAGAATTCTCGGATCAAGTTCATTAAACGAGATTTCGGTCGGCTGAAATTGAACCTTAACTCTTTCAATAGTTTTTCCATTGTTGCTCGTAATAAAGATTAATTTATTATTACTGTCTACAAAAACACACTGGAAAAGAAAATGCGAATGTGAAGATCATTTAGTTGGCGATATCGAGTTACATGGATTATATACATATATGTATATATATATGAGTCACTTATAGAAGAAGAACTTACATATCTATAATACCTTGGATGATTAGTAAATTTATCTAATGTCGCATACAAAGCATTTGGATCCGAGGAAACCCTGAACTCTTCAGTCTTATTCTCAAAGGTATCGCCATAATTATAACTTATGTATACTGCACTTGGATTGGTCGGCGGAGGAAATCTGGCTCCTTGTGATCTAACAACAGGTGTGCTGTCTCTTGCTAAGCATATTATTACGTTAGATCCCTCCCCGACCCAATGTACCATCAGCTGTTGATGGGAATCGTTTAATGCATTGACCTGAAATTAAAAGCACACTTAACCCAATCTGTACCAATCTTTTGATCCATTTTCAATAAACCAAGCTCAAAAAAATAAATAATATTGAAATATAAACTTAATTACTAGAATTTATAACAAACTGGATTAATATGAAAAATAGGAGATTCCATATCTATTTCCAAGTACGTCTATTTATGAATCATATAGTAAAGGAGTTTTCTGAAACTTTGTCACATTGTCTCCGATATGTTCAACCAGTCAGTGTAACATGACCCAACATACACAGTTTATGCATAAATATAATTATAGAGTTGCTAATGTATTTTGCAAATACGCTATAAAGCGTTCATCCAAATACTACTATATTTCAGCAGTGCTATATACAGTTTACAAGGTCTACACTTTTTTTGCATGTAGATAAAAAAAAAAGGCCAGAAATTGTGTAATGATTACATCATGCTGCAAAAGAGAAGTGAAAGCAAATCGACGATTATGAATTATTTATTGTTCTTGACGTTATGCAATTTTATTCTGTAGTATTTAAAGTATCTTCATCCGCTAAAGGGTGTGTGAATTGGATAAATAAAATGACTCCAAACGACAGTAATGTCAGCAGTAAAAAGTGATTAATGCTCCAATCACTATCTACGGCTTCTTTTATCATTTGGACTGGTGACACATCGAACTTCCTTTGTTGCCAATACAAGTAATTCAACGAACGTAACGTTAGTTCTACGCGATCTATATGTATGTACATATATGCATGCACGTACGTGACAATTGCATACGGAAAAGTGCGGGTGAGTCAATATACTTGTTTTCTTTTCTGTGCGATTGTCATTTCAAAAAAGTAGATTCAGAAATAGGATTATTCCAAGAGTATGAAAATCGTCGTAGTAAGTTTACTGCGCCAAAGTAAAAAATAAACAGAAGACGTAGCATCCACCGCGGAAATAGCCACGCGTTTAACGCGTAAAGATAAACATAAGGGGAATCGTAGAGAGAGTCGGTCGCGAGCGCTAATGGAGCAGACAAACAACAAGAGGAATTATGATGGATGACGGATTTGTCGGGTGAGGAAAAAATAGAGTTGCGCATTTTGTGAGATATCCAGTACAGAATAAAGAGATCTATACCGAGAGAAGACAGTGGAGCAGTGTGTCGAGATACAGACTACCGCTTGAATCTCACGTAATAAAAGCGACTACGGGGATATCTGTAGAAAGATGCGTACTGAACAGTTGCTTTATTTAGGAAAATCTCGATCGATCGCCGGAGAAAACAAACCACAGAACGGAAGAAAAAGAGGAAAGCAAATGATACACATCCCGGTTACTGACCCCTGCGTGTCAATAACTGTGTAAGAGCATGTACAAGAGTGAGGCTGCTTCGTTTCGTCAGGATTGATTAAATTTAGTCCGGAAGGGACATAATACGGCAATTACGAATGGCCCCGCCACTATCAGGACCCCTCCGCAAAGCTCCGAAGAGCCCCGCAGGCAATTTCACGCCAACTACGGAAAATTTTCTAAACGGCACTGCCTATCGGCGTACCAGCAAATCGCGCGAGATAAGCTAACAAAAATAATGCGATGAGTGGGCACAAAACGAAAAACTACGTCGCGGGATCTGTACCTTGCGAAATGGGCTCAATTTTTCTCGATGGCATTAACAAACTTTTATTGACAAAAGATAACGCTTACTCTCGTTACGATGAATGGGTCATTGGTTGAAGGTGCTGGTGGTGGACGATCTGCCCCCCTGCGTACACGATCCGATGACGTTTCGGCAGCATCTTCTTCAAAGACCGGGGAACGATTTATGATCATAGGTTGTCGATATCCCCGAAAATCATCGCCACCACTGACATGAAGCGTCTCTGCCCGATCACCAAATCTCTGACCATAGTTACATTCCGTCAAGAGCACCACAAGAAACACAACCGCAAAACAATAGAAGGCCGAAGTCACCCGGCCGGCCATCTTGCTCAGACTGCCTTTCTTTCATCCTCTGTATTCGACGTATATACGTTGCCCCTATCTCTTTGCAGCCAGTGGCATCCAGACGCTTCTCAAGCATTTCTGCGCATGCGCCAGTCGCCCATTGCAAACCCGTCGAAAAATACGAATTCAAATGGTGGTTCGCTTAAAATGTTTACAAAAATATATATATGAACAGTGAAAATTTCTTTGGCAAGCTTCAGAGTGCACCAGTTCTCTCTTTTTTACTCGAATGCTACTGAATCACGATCCTTTCAATCGAAATATACAGATCTAAGGAAACAACATTGAAGATTCGCACTTGCAATACAATTCGTTGTATACGAAACATTTTTGTTATCATCGATATACATGCATGCATTGATAGACAGACTAGAGATAAAAATGTATTGTAGATAATGTTTAAGAATACTTACCATAAACGATATTATCGTATTTGTTTTGCTACTGACGAATATTTGCATTTTGCAAATCAACGCATTTCGTTGCAGGGACCTCGGTTGTTTTTTTGTAGCACATAACGCAGTAGTGCGACATGGAGCCTAAATTCAGTGTATGGAAGCGCACCAACGCGCTTTAGTGATTCCTTAAGCAGCTCAAATGAAACTTACTTAGTGTCAACATAATTTAATTACCGACACAACTCGTCTTCGTAAGCCTTATTTTATAACTGAACTACGTATGCCTTGAGGAAGACGGGAAAATTTGCACGTTAGGTTTCGCAACGTTGTCTGGTCACGTTGCATCAGTGACGAAGCGATTCCATGAATCTTGAGTACTCGTAGGAAATGAGGAAAGCGGAGTATGTAATAATAATTCGGCGGTTGACCTTCTATCGTAATTACCGGCATTCAGTTGATACACAAAAGAATCGTCATGGATAGAACTGAAGATCGCCGGCAGACCAGTAAGTACTTTTAATGGGCGGTTCTCAGATGTAATAATAAAAGTACATTAGATAATGGGTTTTATTTCCTGGCGGGGGAATGTGCCTCTTCCATAACTGCGCCGACACTCCTCGACTAGCGCCCGCAGCATTTACGTTCCCCATCATACCAAAGTCTCGCTATTGAAAACTTCCTCAAACTTTTATCGGATTAACTGCGAAAGAATCCTGAAAAATACTTATCACGCGGCATCCTATAATAGTGGAAAACGACACTTTGTTACAGAGAAATTAGATTCGTATTGAAACTTAATAATAATTCGGACAATAATTTATACTTTATATTCTTCTAATCCCAGTAGATTTTCCACGGTCAAATGTTGCTCGAGCAAAAATAAAGAACGTATACGTACAATATCTACCGTGCCATTTGTGTTCGTACTGATAAAGAGTTTCAGTATTTATTGACATTCGCGCGTGTCACATGAGACAGACCTTTTGATTACCAGTCAGGGATATATTTACCGTCCTCAAAGATAATTCCTGTCGAGTTATTCTTTTGCTGTATTATTTTAAAACTCACCTTGCACTGTTTGTGCTCACATGATCTTGGAATAATGCGAAAAGACTAACCATTTCGCGTGGTAGATAGTTTGACACAAAATAAAATGCGCATTCAGTGTATAAATGGATAAATGCTACTACCAATTTTATCCTGATTCCCAGAAACTCAACGGGAAAATAGTGATAAGAATTCAAGATACACATTAGTATTAATATGAAATATCTAGACCTAGGAATCGTAAGGTACATAAATCCATTTCAGACGAAAAGAACTGGCCGATAGTTTTACAATTATTATATATTATCTATTATAATAATTCTCATTTCTTATAATATACCGTTTCTCGTGGTTTTCAAATATTTATATATTTATATATATATATATATTTATATATAAAACACATAGCTATGACATATCAAGTTCTGTGTAGTTAGCAATGCGACTCTCAGAGATATTATAAAAAACCGTCACTAAATGCACATGCACATGAAATTATAAAAGCGAGAATGTACCACCGTTTGATTAAGCTGGTATCGTCCTTGTTGCGCGATATCCATACTGCAGGTATATATACATATACACTGTATATACACATACAAATCTCTGAAGCAGACGACAGGTATAGTATGTAGAAACATGGCTCTAAATATGTAACATGCACCGGAACATGATCGGAAATGTATCGCACATCGAAATATCGAAGATATCAATTGAAGATCTCCGACGAGAGGGCGAAACAAATCAGTCGGACTGAATCGAGTCGCATTGGCATATGTGGGATTAAGGAAAGGGATTAAGTTACACACAATATGTGTGCGTGTATGTGTGTATGTGTGTGTTGGATCTCGCGCGTCTTGCGATAAAATTCATTCTTACTAATCTGGATTTCTTTTGCATATAGAACGGTTCTCGCTTACGATTCGAATTCGACGTCGAGGACCTTCGCTTATGTTCTACGAAAATATGGTGGTTCATCGTGGTAAGCTTAAAAAAAAGGGAAAAAATCGGAGAGGAAGTGAGATAGCGAGAAAAAAGGGAAAAGGAAGATTATAAAGGCGTCCAGTTTCGACCGAGGCGGCAGTACCTCTCGTATTGTAGAGTAAATCGCTAGGGGTAAAGGTTCTTCAATGAATCAGTCGAATGATCAATTCATCATGGAATCAAACGAGTCAAATCGTATGTACATCCGCTCGGGGAAAACTGCGACGCCAGCGCGAATACGCGCAACGATACTTGTTCGAAACGATTAAATATTCTTAAAGATTTTTCAATGGAATTTGTGACGTGTACGGGATTGTATAAGAGGGAATTCTTTAGTCATTACAATTTTTTCATTATTTTCTTTTTTTTTCTTTCTTATAATTCTTCAATGCGTTTTTCCCTTTGGGCGCAGCATATTTAACAATTTGTTAAAAGCTAATTTATATAATATCATGTCCCAAGTTAGTGTGCATCTTAAAGTATATGGCAGTCATTCAGGCGCAAACAGTACACTGTATGCGGCGAAACGCGAAAGTAAACGCGGCCGTGCCGAGGAAGAAAGGCGGAAACGTGTAAACGTGGACGAAGAAATTATCGAGCTGTACTCTCTCGACTGGGACATTGTGTTTAATACATTCCCAATAGGTTGTTTCTTTCCATAAATTTATAGCATCATATGCGATACGTATATTCCATGTATGTCTGTGTATGTGTATGTGAATGTGTGTGTGTGTACTTTTTGTACGTCGTGCTTGTGTGCCTTTTCGAGTAATGCATCTTGCAATCGTGTGTGTATATATATATATATATATATGTATATATATATATATGTATTTGTGTATTTATATATATAATATAAAGAGTGAATGTAAATAACAGATTGTAATAACGAGTCATACTCTTACGAATTAAAACAGCGTGTCTGAGTGTCTACGAAACGTGCAATTAAAGTACCAACGTAAAAGATCTCGTCTCGTACATGCCGACACAGTGAGAGATTAAAAACGGAAGCGTTCTTTTTTTTCACGATAGATTACATTGTCAAGTATTAAAATATAGAAAACATGTTTCTCTTATCGTACGATGAATCAATGTATTCCTCTGATTGGCTAGGATGCCGAATCGCGCAATACCGTTCTCTTCCTGACGTCTATACACCGTCAATGATACACTTTTCTCTTGGTCTTATACACTGCCGGTACAATTGACCGAACAGCCCACTTAATCAGAGGAAAATAATGTTACTCCAGATAGGTATTTCGCGTCAATTCCACTGGAGGAACATTACGCGTCGAAGAAGATTACGCCAGGAGCGGATGCTCACGCGCGTACGCTTCTAGGATATGCACGAAATTTGCCTTGAATTTCGGGATAAAGTAAAGCGTAGTGAAAGCGTACCAAGTCTAGAATCAATATGAATATCGAGGCGAGCGAACTTCGGTCACGCTAACGTGGGACATTCGAATGTCACTTTCTCAACTAGCAATATTTACCAGTGTCCAAAAATTCCTTGAAGAACTCTAATCCGATTGGATTTTAGAGAAATAGCCTACATGCGTTACACACACTTGGAACACGCTACGCATTTTACGATTTTTTTTTTTTGTTTTCACCGTGACTGGTACACATTTCTGGGATGTAGGCATTTTACAGATTCGCTCAAAAGTTGTCCTTCAATTCATTTCGTGACACCATGGCGCCGTGTCTTCTAATTTATTTTTTTTTTGTATTTTTTTCTTTCTTTTAAATTAGCGTTGCTTTAACCACGTAGAGCGACGAAACATTTCTTTAAACGTGTGTCTGTGTTGTGCTGGCGCATAGGAGCGGCGTATACCGAGCTTCACTGCTCCAGTTTAGCTGAAAATTGGCAAACAAATCGAACGTTAAACGAAAATATTGACGGATCTCGCGAGTGGACAATTGACTGCAACGGTTGTCGGATGATCGCGCAGTGTCTTCATCCGATAGGGGATGGCTCACTGTGTGTCTTTAGTTACAAGGCGTGAGGCTGTGCCACTCTAAACCACGATGAATACGTCTCTTTCTCAAGTATTTACTCGTACAAAAGAAATATTTGATTACTAGATTATACGGTAATTCACAGTCAAAGCTTTCTATTAAAGAGACGTTCGAATATTAAACGACAGATTCGATCGTTTGACTAATACATTAAACATCACATTCATAAACTTTGTAATTATTTTTTTTTTTCTATACTTCTATGTACACTTAATGAAAGCCTCTGCCCTTCTTATTCTCTAAACGCGTCCCGAGAGGAAGTCGCGCTATGTTTCTAGTAAAATGACTAAACACTTTATAAGGCAAGTTAGTCACGACGATAATACGCCTTAGATAACCTTTACTGCTCAAAATTGCTACGCAAATGTACCGTGCTATCGTTAACGATCGACCAATAATGCGGATACTACTACACAAAATTTTGGTGATTACAATATCGGGAGAAATCATCGAACGAATGCATGACTCAAAGAGCTCCGTTCAGTTTGGAACTGTCGACATGAGGTAGCAATTTATAATTTACCTCCTATACGAACGCAAAAACAATTAATTACAACTACAAATGAAGGTCTTTGGTTCTGAGAGGCAAAGAAGCATGGAAGAAAAAATGATGATGTAATGAGAAGAAGCAATGAGAAATAATAGGCACAGTAAAAATTCAACAGTGATACACAATATCTCGGGTTGCTACATGATACACACTATAATAACAGGCGAACCAAGGGAAGATCTCATATATGAAAGCAATTAAAAAGGCGAATTAAAAAAAGCACCTATGATTTGTGCTCGTGATAATGGTGACGCCAAAATGATTGTGTTTCATATGTTAATGAGGTCGAGAGTTTCGAGATGAAATTGTCAAGTTTCGCAAGGGCGCAAACCTTGAAATGTTTTGTCGCTAGAGCAGAGTAGTTTAAAAAAAGACATTTTTGTCACACTTCGCTATCCATTTCTGTCAAGTCTTGTTCGCGAAGCTATATTAAATTTCAAGAGAATGATTCATAAATGTTTCTCTTTATCTATGGATTTAATAATAATGCGAGTTACAGCAGAATGCAGACCGACAGTCGACTTAAATTTCGTTTGGTATAGACCATCTCGACAGTCTGCTGATTCAAATCGACTGGAAACCAGAAAATGAACTCTGTCTCTCGAATGAATCATGAGCCATTCTGACATAATGAAGATAATCCGCATTCTTTTGTTGTTCGTTCGAAACAGATAATGAAGTATGACTGTTGTTTATAATTTCTCGATGACTGCGGCGACGGTGAAAGTTTATATTCTGACATATGAAACACACAACGGAAGCACATCGAAGTCTCCTTCTTTCGGAGAACTTTTGTAATCATTCCGCATTCACAATTGGAAGAACATTCCTCTTGTACTTTTTGAGAAGCTAACCATAATAATAATATAAAAATAAATGAACATAAAGGAAAAAAGAAGTTGTAACGATGATCAGAGTGTTAATCGTGCAATAATACGACGGTTACGATCTATAATTGTTGTGCGACTCACCGCATCTCTAAATGTTGTTCCAATTGTGTACTGTTTCTTATGTTCATTGGTTTCACTTTCTACTTTTTGGCTTTTCTAAAATATGATAAATGCAATGTGGTCGAATGAATGGAATTCAGCTGGCGCTATTGCATGATGGGAATGACTGGGAAGACCTCGAATCTTTCAACACTTCATTCATCCGAGGTACTCGCCTGCCACTCGTCTAACAATGATCAATGATCGTACATACACACAACCAAGCGAGATGTATAATGAATCATTTTATACCTACGCTTTTTCAACTTCAACAAACTTCATTAATGCTCTTTCGATTGCGAGTAACGGACCAGTACGGACAACTGACAATTAGAATCTCATACTACGCACAAGAAGGAGCCGTTAATTACATAGGTCAGTGATCGCAACAACGAGATAAAAAAGATTAAAAAGTTTAAAAAAATTTACCGACCGTCATTTCACATGTTACTCGTTAATTTTGTTAACGAATACCTATACAGATAAAGAAACGAAACAGTTAAAAAAGAGGCATGAGAAAAAACCATTGGAAGCAAGATGAAGAAATGTAAGAAATGAATGGCGATAACGCGTTGATCGAAGATGAATGAATATTCGAGTGAACATTGATAAGTGAAAAATGAAATGATAGTAAGAGAAACGATGCGATAGTGAACTATGAAATGTACCGTTCACCTTTGACTCCCACGAATCCATATGAATGATATGAAGAACATGATATGGAGGTATGTATAATCGCGAAAAAGGTTACCTTCGAAACTCTCAGGGATTTTTAGAACTTTCTAACGAGACTCACTTTTTCTTGAGAGTGAAGAAACTACGCCGCTTCGATTCGGCTTGCGTAGGCGCTGGTAAAGTATGCGCCCTCGATGTACCTGCACCCGATGTACCCTGTGCAGCTTGATTCAATGCGGTCACCCATTCGTTCATCTCAGCATCATCTTTGGCCTGGAACAGGAAGTCGGATCCACTCTGCGACCTGAAATCAATTTCACAATTATTTCACAAACTCTTCCTCGTCTAACATTCCCTAAGCAAATAAACAAACTCGTGGAAACTAACTTTACTCGGAAGACGTGTTTCCTCTTAGTGTAGTCGTTTGCCACTGTGATGGTCGCGCCTCTTAGGTCAAGAGGAGACTCTCCTTTGTATGACTGATCAGGAGCAGCCTTGTACGCTTTTTGGTCCGTATATACAGCCAAGCTTTGTCCGCGAACAACCATATAGACCTTGTGCCAAGATCGATTGGATGCTTTCTTTGTTGTGCTTTCCCATTCGTGTTTTCGTTGCAACACGCCCTCGAACTCGTCGTCGCCTGGGCTACGTTGTTCTGTAAGATCATTTATCGATTAGCGCGAGACTTCACCCTAGTATTAACATTATAACGAGAAAAAGGGGTAGATTAATAAACAACTCCAAATAGTTCCGTTTTTCCCCCACCTGGATGATTTGCTGTAAACAAGCAAAATGACAATTCTTATTAGTGTTACTACCCCAGGTAAGTAGCTATGCATATTCATGATGCTTCATTTTCGCAAGATGCGCATTCATGAAAGTTAAAATACCACAAGAAGACGGAATATTTCGTTATTAGTACGATGCAGCTTCATTCTTATTATCACCGGGATTGTTAATAAAATGTGTAACCCGTTAGTACCAAAGTTGCATATCAGAACTGATGTCGTGCTAAATTTAAAAAAAGGAATTGTGTTATTGTTAGTCTTCGGCTGCGAGAATATTCTTGAATCCCAATTTGCAGCACGGTACCTAAGTATGGTTTGCATTAATAAAGTATCATAGTACAGCAGCAGTTTATACATTTTTCGCAGTAATCTTCCTATGTATCGTCATTAGTACGACGGCGAATCAAAACTTGCAGGAAACAATGAGGAAGTGATAAAACGTGGTGTTACGAAAAAAACGTGATCTGAAATAATTGATGAGATGGTGTGTGTGTGTGTGTCTTTAAAATGATTAATGAATGAAGATGGTATGCTCGCTTACCGGAAATGCTATGCTCATCGTCACTCACTCCACTGCGATCTAAACTCGGTGACTTGGCACTCTTTTTCCAACGGAAGCTTCTGAATGGCGACTTGCTGCGACTTCGCTCCTTACGTCTTAAAGTACCCGACTCGGAGCCACTTCCACCTTTTGGAGCTTTTCAATGGTACACGCAAGACACACAATATCATTAGCATTAATTCAATCTACTTACTCTGCAACTCGAGAACATAGCCTATGGATTCGCGACAATTGTCGCCCTGTAGTGCCTCTGCATTTCAGAAATTTACGAGAATACGCATGGGAACAGTTTAGTAATCTACCTACTCATGCAACATGCTCATGCGCTAATTCATTTTCTATCTTTCGTAAGAAGGATAATTACATACAATAACGGAGTTAGGTTTTACCCATAACTTTCCTAATTCTCGGGAAACTCTAATGATTCAAAATCGTAGTTTTGCTACTTGTGAAGGAAATTGAGAGAGTTGATGTCAAACACAATGTTAAAAAAATCGGTATTTGGAAAAAGAACTTTTAATTGATCTGCTCGAAGAATACTAGTATCTTAAGAAAATGTTTGAAAAAAAATTGTATGAAACTTACTTGATGAGATATATGGGCCATACAGTTGGGATTTCACAGATGTGGGGGTGGTAGGTGGTGTTGCCCCTCCAGATACGGATAGACTTGAAGGTTTCTGAGCATGCACTACGCCACACCAATTAAATATCATGCTAGGTTTTACGGTAGTACAGAAATAAATCGCGTAACGATATGTGTTTCATTAAATACGGCAATCAAGATATAACAAAATTTTCAATATCTTTCAACCAAGGTTTCTACATGTTCAGATTGGATGATGACATAAATTTAAATAAATGGGAAAGCAAGTGCAGCGATGTACTGTAAAAAAAGCTTGAAAACATAATGCATCGAAAAATTTCAATTTTAATTTTTTTCTGATTAGCTCAATTATTTCCATATCGACATATTTTTTAGTATTGCCTATTGAATGTGCAATAGAGCTGAAATCAGTAAGCATAGTTTCAGAATAGTTAAAAAGCAATGAGCAGTGTTAAAAAAAGCAGAGTATTATTAGCGTTGATATTCATGAGTTGTATATTAATTCACAAGCGCGTGCTGTTAGACTCACAATCAAATACGCAAATCAATGTGTCTCGTTTACATGTACTAAAACACATCAATTTATATGGAAAACAAAAAAAAATAATTTATGAACATTGGAGCAAGCAAGTGTCATAAAATTAGGACATATCAATGCCAAACAAATGTATTAAGAATTTGGAAAAATTATTTATACTTTACGATAGTCGCAAAACACATCTTTTACAGTATCTTATTTTTTGCTTACCTTTATACAATAGATATGTGCGTGCAAGATGATTGACGAATAGAAAAAAATTGAAGGAATCAAACTCCTCGTTCGATTAGTCCCTAGGCGAATTAATAATTAAGTAGTAGTAATACGGTAATATGCTTGCATTGAGCGTGCAGTACATATCGATAAATGTGACGTGGTGATTGTCAATGAGTTACGTGTAAAATGTTAATGATATTAGCAAGCTGACGGTGAATGGCCAGAGATGATCCAAATAGCCGATCAAATCCGCCACCTGTTAAAAAAAAATCAGTGAAAAAAAAGAAGCGATACAACGGTGAATTGTGAAAGTAGCGTGAAGATCGTGTGGCCACAAAATTGCTGGAAAACACATTTACTTTAAACACTGCTGCTTAACTGTCACCATCTCTAATTCTTGTCAAAAATGCTGCGTGTCGATAAAGATTTATTGCATAACTGCAATGAAGCGAGGGCAACAAAAGCTGGTCAATTAGGTCCTATCTTCCATCACCAACCTAAATGAATGACAATAAATTCCCACCTGTTTGAATCACGTAATACGAGTCTCCTGTTTATAGAACACAGTGTTTAACGTCATAAAGTACATTACGATTATACGAGTAGTATAAGTAAATGCTCAAACAATTCGAACATCACTGTCACACATTCTATAAACAAGTTTACTAGTACTCAGTGAATTAGAATTATCTTTAAAAAAAAAAAAAAGAGAGAGGGGGAAGGAACGAAAATTGTAATTATCGCCGAAGAAACATATGCTATCCTGCAATACATAAATCTCCATGGTGATTTGCTTCCATGAAGAAAATAATGAAGAAAAGTAGTTTCTTTGTCGATTTTACAAAACTTGACGACCGATGTGTGTGTATGTGTGTGTGCCAAGTATCGTTCAATATTGAATATAACTGAATGAGAATTTTTATTAGATAATCAATAACGATGAATTCCAGAAAGCTAAAAACTTTTTCAAGGTGAAACTCACCTTCCTTGGGCTTGTCTTGAGGTTGTGGGGTACGCGTAGAAGCCTTGCGATGTGTCACTGTGGTTTGTGCATTCCGTGCCGCATTAGGGTGCATTACGGAAAATTGAAGGAATCGGACACACGGATAAAACAAAGGATAGGAATAAATTCGTATGGTAAAATGGAGGTAGGAGGCAAAAATAAACGTGCTGTTAGCAATTTCATGCTTCGTTCAAACAAACCATAATCGTAAGATTCTCTGTCTATGAGTTATGTATGTAGGAAATAGAAGATATAACTGCTTAGTATACTTTGTTAGTAGTACACCAAAGAAACGACATTCTGTTTGCAATACTCCCATTAATTATTATCACTGAATTAATTAATTGTTAAAATTACCGTATTGCCACTGTTACTATTCAAGAAACGAATTACTATTCTTCCGTTCAAGTGATTCAATTTTCGAAATTCGAGTCACTATTGTTAGTTGTATTTTTCAACGGAAAAATCCCATCGAAAGTTTGAAATGCAAGAAACACTATTTCAATTGCACCCCGTTCGATAATGAACAAGTAATATATATTCTGCAAGCAATTATCTTACCATGTGATTCATCTTCCGTTGGACGTTCGCCACCAGTTACTCCGTCGGCTTCGGCTCTGTTAAATCAGAATAATATCATATTTCATGAAAAAGAGCTATTCAATATCTTATAACACTAGAATTAAGATTAATTTTCACCTTTCACTGGGTGGTTCATCTGGACTCGTAACAGGCGTTGCTTTAGCTAATCGCGCAGCTTCAGCCGCTGCAGCTTCTTCTTTTTTACGTCTCTCTTCTTCCTCCTTTTCTTGTTCTCTCCTCTTTAGCTCCTTCACCTCGAACTGTGGAAATGAGAATAGAAATGTATTCGGAGACACATATTAATTTTCGAGATTCTGAGATTAAGTTACTCACCGTAGTAAGCCGATGCAAAGCAGTAAACCTTTCCTCTTGGGCAGCGGCTGATTTTTCGAAGGCTTCGTGTTTCTTTATCAAGTTCTCGACTTCGTCTATAGTGTGCTGTGTTAACGGTGAAAAAATAATAAAAACAGAATTAACATATATCTACGTTAAATTGTACATTCACGCCAATAATCTTGTAGTAAAGTTAACTTACTCCAAGTTCCTGACTCATGAGATACGGTTCTTGAGCAATTAACCATGCTTCAGCAACTGCCGCATCCCTAGCGAACTGATACACTTCCAAAACTGCAGAGATTTAAGAAAAGAGCGATCAAAACCCATGTCAGTATTATATATATATATATATATTTTTTTTTATATTAATGTTTTAATAAGAAATTTCGAAGAAAGACTTACTGAGCTGCAAATTTTCCCAACGCTCTTCCCATCTGTGCAGTAAGGCATTTCTATGATCGGAGAGCGCTGCAAGTTTTTCTTTGATCTGCGTACTGGCATAGTGATTCCTAGCTAACAAATCTTTTCCAAGATTAAGACAAGCCAACAAATTGTCCTCTCGAGTATCGATTTCAGCCTTTAAGCTTTGATGATTGTTCATGAGAAGTTCAACGCCGGCTACATCGCGAGGCTTCTCAGATGTGTTCATTTGACGTACAACATCGTCCATCCAGATCATTAGATTTCTCACCATGTTGAAGAATCTGAACAGATCACCAGTGTCTTCGAGTTTGACTTTTCTTCCTTCGCAGAGGGATTGAAGATTGTTCCAAGCAGCGACTACTTCGCCTTCGCGATTCGTAATTTCCCTAGCTTTATCGCCGGCGTAAGCAGTTTGCAAATTCGACGATTCTTCTTTGATCTGTGTTACTTGAGTTTGCAAAGTCGATAAATCTTGCATGAAATTTGCATGTTTACGCTGAAGAGCGGAAACGGAACCGGCATCGCGTCCAAGTTCGTCGGACATTGCATTTTGTTTCTCCAAAATTCTTCCTAACACATCTTTGCAATCGTGGAAGAATTTGTGCAATTCTCGGCTAGCTGTCAACATTTCTGTACGGGTCTCAATGAGTTCGAGCAAATCTTGCCATGCTTCGTTCAAGCCATCCTTCCATTCGGCAATAGTGGCAGCATCCGAATGACCCGCTGCGATCAATGAATCCGCGATACCATTTACTGCGGCCACTCTTTCCGATCCTATTGCTTCGGTATCGCGAGCGAATTCCTTGAATCTTTCCCAAAGTAATGTCACATGATCGTAATCCTGACCAAGTTCGTGACTTCCGGCGACAACTTCTCTCTCTGCGATCCATTGCTCCAAATCGTCAACTTCGCGATGCAACATAAACAACTGGAGAGCCTCATCGAGTTTAGCGCGGCGTTCACCTGCCAAATCCTTAAGTCCAGCGTACAATTTATCCACTTGAGATTGTTTCACGGCAATTTGATCAGCCAGTGGGTGTTGATCGTTTATAAGCTGCCGTGCAGTTTCTCCAAGCTGGCGAATCGTATCGGCGTAATCTTCCACGGCATGTTCGAGTGTCTCTTGTTTCTTCATTAGATTTTGTGCTGAAATCTCATCCTTGCCTCGATCTTCTACCATCATGTATAATTCTTGCTCACTCATCCAAGATACCGCCTCTGTCGCGTCGAAGAAGTATTGCTGTGCAGTCTCGTTTTGAAGCAAATGCTTGTTTCTGTCCTCGACCGCATCTTTCAGTTCCTTCCACTTCTCTGTTAACTCGGATATAAGCCTCGTGAATTCTTCCTTAGCTTCATGGCCCTCATCGATCAATTTCTGACCATTATTGCACACTAGATTTATTCTCGGCTCGTGATTATCTATCTCCGTGCGCAGAGACTGATTCTTTTTCTTCAACATATGAACATTGAATAGAGAAGTTCCGTATTCGGTGCTCGTTGCCTGTGGCATTTTCTCTACAATCCATAGCTTCTCATCCTCCACGTCCCGTCTGAACTGGAAGGCTTCTTTCTTCTTTTCGAGTTGACGTTGCCGCTCGACAAGAGGTGCTTTGAGTTGTGCGAACCTCTGGGCAACCTTTTCTTTCTTGCATTGAATCTCTTCCATTTTTTCTTGGGGAGCAGTGCGCTGAAGGTGCTCGGCTTGTTTATCCAGTTCCGTCACTTGACGTGCTTTCACGGCCATTTGAGTCTCGATCATTTGTTGTTTCTGCATCAAGATATTGACCGACGCCAAATCGGAACCTGTATCGGTACTCTCAATTTGCTTCTCTAATTCGTTCATCCAAGAATCAATGTCATCGCAGGTCTGATGAATAAGAACTTCGCGATTTGCATCGAACAATCGTTCGCCCTTGTCATGAGTGGTTGTTTCAAGATCTTCGAATTGATCAGCCAATTCTGCCACTTTCGGCTTTATGATCTCTGCCAAATCTGGCTTCTGTTCGATAAGGTCGTCTGCAGCTTGTTGTAATTGTTGCAAACGATCCTTATTGCTAGCGATTTCAGCTTCAAACGCTTGATGCCGAGTCCATTTGCTGTGTACGGTCTTCGCACTTCTGTAAGTTTCATCCTGAGCGGTGATATGTTTTTCCTGTACCCATTCACCAAGTTCTTCGCAATCTTGCAGGAACATCTGTAACTGCAGCTGATCTTTCAGCTTCTCCATCAGTTGATTCGCCTTTTCGCGATTGACTCGCCTGCGCTCGTTGATGTTTTCGGCCTTCTTCTTGACTTTGTCAGCGGCGAAGTGTCCTTCGTCGACAAGTCTTCCAGCGAATTGCACAACGGAATTGATCTTCTCGTCATTGGCATCCATGGTCGTCATGAAGGCCTCGTGTCGCTTTATCAAGTGCTCCGCCTGTTCGAAGTTGGTCGGGGTCTCATCTTTGGCAAGAATGTGCTCTTGCTGCGACAAAAGTACTTCTGCCTGACGAGCGTCGCGATCAAATACTTGCAAGTTCAACGAGTTCGATAGCAGGTTCTGTCTGTTCGCCCACATTTGGTGTAATTCCTCCCAACCCATCTTTAGTGCATTCAATCTCTCCCTCAAGAACATGTACTGAGTGTCACCGTCTCCAGCTTCGCTCGTCAATCTCTCTCCGTACTCCATCATCTTCTGATAGTCGTCCGTGTAGTTGTCAATTTCTTCCTTGATATTCTGATGTTGCGTCAGAAGCTTCTCAGCATCGGCCAAACTGGTAGGTGTATCTTCACTAGCAACGTCTGTTTGCGTCTTGGTAAGCCAGGTTTGGAAGTGGTCAAGATCTCTCAAGAATCTGTGCAAATCGCCAGCTTCTTCCAATTTGGCATCGCGTTCCTTCAACATGTGAGTAAGTTGTTCCCAAATACTATGAATCTGTGAGATTCTGTCACGAATGACTTCCGCTTCTTCGGGATGCTCTTCTTGGATAACTTGAGCTTCCTTCTCCAGGGCATCCAGTTTTGCCTGTATAGCTGCTAAATCGCGTTCCATACCGCTGAGTCGTCTCTGTAGCGTCATCACACCAGTCAAGTCCATCTCCAAACTATCAGTTTGCTGGAGAATTCGTTTCTTATCCTCGATCCAGGAAACAGTCTCGCGACACTCGATATGGAACGTTTGCACGCCATGAGCCGAGTTGAGTTCTTCGCGTTTGTTCTCGGCGTTTTCTCGAAGTTCTGCCCATTTTTGATTGAGCTCATTCTGGCGAGTCACAATTTGCTCGGAGTTCGGATGCTCGACATGCAACAATTGACGAGCCAATTGATTCACAACAGCTACTCTCGAAGCATTCGCATTCATTTCTTTGTCGAAGCCATTATACCGATGTTTCATAATTTCGACGTCCTCAATATCCTTCACAGGTACCATTGTCTGTAACATCTTGTTCTTCTCTCCTATCCATTGCTCGACGCCGTCAGATTCGCTAAACAGCTTATACAGCGACAAAGCATCCAATAGCCTCTGTTTCCGAAGTTTCGCCAAATCATTCAGTTCTTTGTATCTCGAATCTATTGATGCGAGTCTCTCCAATACTTCAGGCGACTTGGCATCTTGCTCTCCGAGGGTCGATGCTTGCTGATGAAGCTGATCGATTGTTGCAGCATAATTCTTAAGTTCATCCGAAACATCTTTATGTTTTTTCAATAATGATTGAACATTAGCTTCATCCCTACCAACGTCTTCGGAAGAGACTAATCGTAAAGTATCCAGCATCCAAATGTCAATATCACCCGCATCGGCAAACAATTGATGATAATCGACAGCTTCTTCCAAACGTTTCCTTCTGAAAGCAGCCAAGTCCAGCAGATGATTCCACATTCCGAGTATTTCTTGTAGTCTCTCTTGGATACGATCAGAACCAAAGTGTTTCTGTCGCACCAATTCGTCTCCCACGGCAACTACAGACATCAGCTGCGGTTCGTGCGATTGTATCTCGTTCTCCAGAGCTTTATGCTTCGAAAGCAGGAGATTAATAGTTGTTAAATCGTGACCAATATCTCCAGTCGATACAATCTGTTCCTTTTCCTTTATCCAATTCTCCTCGTCTGCCATATCCCAATAAAATTGCCACAATTTGCGAGACTCTTCGAGTCTGGCTCGGCGTTCGACAGCGAGTCGTACCAACTCTGCGTACGCATCTTCGAGTTGTTGTACGCGTTCAACGATGATAGTTGGGTCACACGGCCTGTAACCTTCCTCATGGTCCAAGAATCTTTGACTTTGCTGAACCACAGCTTTTACCCTTTCGCCTAATACATTGATATCCGCCTCTACAAGCGAGTGTTTCTGAAGCAGATCTTCCACACCCATCAAATGCTTTCCATAGTCATCGGTCAATAGACGCAATTTTATTTCTTCCATACTATCCAAAATATACAACATTTCTTGGAAGTTCTGCTGCAGCTGCAATGAGAGTTCAAGCCTCATTCTTCTGGCGCTGAGTAATTCCAAAAGGAAGTTCCAGAGTCGCAAAACATTCTTCTTTCGTGCATTGATTCGCTCAAAGTCATGATAATTTTCTGCTTCGAGTTCCTGCGAAACAGCCATCACCGCTCGTACTCGTTCATCGTACGCAAGGATGTCGGTCTCTATAGCTTCGTGCTTCTTAGCCGCAGCTTCTACCGCAGCCAAATCGAAACCGAAATTATCCTGAGAGACCAAGCGTTGATTCTCGGACAACCAAGTCTCGCGCATGCTGGCTTTTCGGTTAAATCGAGCAGCTAGTTGTTCCAATTTTTCCTGGCGAATCAGTTCTTCGCGTAGAGCAAGCTCCCGTTCGTGCTCGGCTTTCTCTAGTCTCTCCCAAGCCTTATTTATATCGGATATAATCTTGCCCTCCTTAGGCGTATAAGGCTTCTGGTTATTGGCGCGCATTTTCGATTGCAACGTGAATAGAAGTACCTCGAGGTTACCCTTTTCCACGAATTTCGGTGGCTTCTCGACTGTGCGATAATTCGAAAATTGCGACAATTGAGATTGTACGCCAACCAACGAATTGGCGAATCTTCGATCACCGAGAGCCTCGATGGTCGATTCGATCCATCGCAGTAAATCACTCGTCAGACTTTCGTACTCGTGTATCATACGATCGTTCTCCATTGCAATGCCCACTACTTTACCAATTCTCTTGCCATGTACAGTCTCCTGTTTCATCTTTGAGAAATAATGGTAATACGTGACAACATATGTAATGATTGATTTTTCATCGGGATGGTCAACAAATATATCCTCTGCGTCCAAGAGCTTCGTCAGTCCCAGCTTATCCTCAGCCACATTGAATGCATTATTCAAATTGTGAATCGCGTTTACTTTCGACAGCTTGTCAAACTGTATCAAGTCCGGTCTGTGCTTGTGAATGATCGCGTTAAAAGCTAAGCCGTCGCGCCAGGATGTTGTAAAGTTTCTTACGTTCACGTTGTGGTAACCGGCAGTCTTCATCTGGCACCAAAGCAACAGTGCATCCTTAGCAGATTTCGTTTCCTGATTGTCGGTTTCTTCGATCGTAATATCTTGAATTTGGAATCGCAGAATAATGGTCCAAATCAGACCAAGACTGAGGCGCGGATTACCATCGACTATATCGTGAGAGCCCATATTCTCAAGATGCACCCTCTGTTCGCGCAAAAATTGCAGGGCTTTGTCCACATTCTCCAAGCAATGAATTCGCATTTTTCCTTTTGTCGGTCGTGGCAAGCGTTCGCCAGATAAAATTTCCAGCAGCTTCAGAAGCATCTTGCCGTCTCGTAGATCGACGTACAGATCGCCGATTCGGCAGGAACACCGAACTAAGTGGGAGTTGACCCATTTTTG
This sequence comes from Trypoxylon attenuatum, assembly GCA_963989405.1. Classification (NCBI taxonomy): domain Eukaryota; kingdom Metazoa; phylum Arthropoda; class Insecta; order Hymenoptera; family Crabronidae; genus Trypoxylon; species Trypoxylon attenuatum. Next base: position 4,033,061 of record OZ022488.1, on the reverse strand, counting down.
AAACGTCTTCTTTTGTACCAATTCGCGCTCACCTGTTCGTGAAACAAAACAAGAAAAATATGTATTAACGCTTGTTACAACTTTTCAAGAAACATTGTTATCGTAACGAGACAATTATCAACGACTACCGTGTAAAAATTATTTACCCCTCAGTCCAAAAACCACTTTATCATAATCCATTTTTACATGAAGCACGTCACATTTCATGATTTATTCCAAAACGTCACTGCTAGTCGAGCGTGTTTCGCGTGAGTTTACCGGCGAATACTAACCGTATCTCTCCAGAACCCCTGGCTTTCAAGTGCAAAGTTATCAAACCCGTAATGTTTTTATCAAAGGAAGTGGTATTGGTAAGCCAACCGTCCGATCTCTAAATTTAAATGGTCAACGAATTGTATTTACTGAGAAACCACATTGTAAGAGTGGCATCGACTGACAGCAGGGAAATAGAAAAAGAGCGCGAATTATTCTTTGCAACATCGACACATAGTAGATACCGATAAATAATAATACAAACTATGATGTACTTTGCAAGTACATAGTGTTCATTTTATAAATCTAAAGTATTTACGTACCGGCCAATGCCTTGATTCGTGAGCGTTCGAAAAGTCTCGAGCTCGAGTTTCCTCCGTCGTATTCGTACTCATCGACAATCTCTTGTTGAAGCGTGGGGTCCCAACCCCCACGCACCACCGAGATGTCGGTCGTCATTTTCTGACTCGGACCAACAACTCACTTCTAGCTCACCCTTCGAAAGGGCACTCCTGAAACAAACAAAAAAACACAGGGATGAGAATCCTTTCAGTACCAATTGCGAAACTCCCCCCTTTGATCCATCATTCTAAATTAATTCTGACTTCCAATTTTCCTTTGACGCGCAGTCAAAAGGTAAAAAGCTCACGCGGTACACTTTCACGCTTCCTCGTAAGTCTAGAACTCTATAAGCCGAAGAGTGTGGCTTTCTCAAACATCTTGGCTCTCGTTTCACGTCTCTTTTCCGCTTCGCCAAGAGACAGATAAGAATTGCAAGGTAATCTTATCTCGGCCCTCCCGTATGCCCAGCCGATCTAACGCGGGGTACGTACGAGGTGAGATAACGGTTTTAATCGGAGCAGTACTCCAGCACTCTGCTAACGAGATTAGCGAATCCAGCGAAAATGCAACTCCTTCGAGATGAGACAGAACATAGGCACTTCGCGTATGTATTCTTGTTTCCACAGCAATAAGCGCATGGGTTATTCCAAGCGCCACGGATAAAGATAGTCTTGATCTTCGGCCGCTTCGTGGCAAGAAGTTCAGTTTTTTTCGCGCAAAATTCTCCTGAGTAAAATACTCATTATCCAACGAACCATTGGCAAATGCAGCTTCAGTAAAGGTGCACGCGCACGTTGACACACTCAAAATGCGATAATATTCTTCCTTGAACTATAATCAGTATGTAATTAACGATAACTTATTTCTCTAGGTTCTCGACATATCTTTGAGATTGAATTACGAGTACCGAACTACCTATCGATGAAATCCACTTAACGCTAATACTTTGAGTAGTAAAACTATCGAGTCGATAATTAACGAAACTTAACATTCAATTACGCGAATATTAATAATCTAAAATTAATATTATTGTGCGATGTAAGGATAAAACATCGTGTATATTATTTATACTGGTCGCACAGTTCGCAGAAAAGTAAATGAAAAGATTGCATTCCATTGAAAGTTGTCAAATACATATGCACGTGATTCATGCGCATTTGAGTCTGCAGACGACAAGAAAAGAATTATGTTCTCAGTCTAATGTAAGAAAATAATCTCAGGATAATAAGAGTAAGTAGAATCCTGAAAACCTATCGGAGTATGAGGGCAACACCGCTCGGCTGCAGACTGGCTCACCACCTCGAGTCAAGGGTCAAATTACACGATGATTTTTAACTGTCAAACTAGGCCGTGAAGGTTTAATGTACACTAGATCCGACTAAGGTGTTTATAATAGTCTCGTTCAAACAGCAACCCCATCAAATAGATTCTAATCTGTATATTTACTATATTTGAATTTCTATAAATTCCAACGAAAATACAATTGACGATCATATTAATCTAAGCAGCTCACTGAATATCCTCAACATATCGTATCTCCATTGTATTTTCCAACTTCTAGTTAGCGATCATTAAAAAAACGCGTTGTCCCAGCGTCAAAGAGGTAGTTATATCATAGAAGGTATTGTAGACTGTAATATTCCGAAACGACCTTAACGCCTAACATTACACACTATAATCGTGTGGGAGCTCCTCGGATGTGCCGGTTCGCGCTTACATCATGCGAGTGATGTCACACGTGCGAAATATGCACCAATGGCGTAGGGGATCGGGCATCAAACCAATGAACTTTACTCTTGTCGCAAAGATGAATTTAAACATTTTCGAAATATCAAAGTAAAATCATTTTTATTCGAAACCTATAAGCGAAGAGAGGAATCGTGTACAAGTATCGTGATATTTACCAAAGCGAGAACTAAGAATCAGCTAGCAGTCGACGTAAAAATACTAGCGGTCTAAAAATACCGAAGGTCCAAGAAGTTCAATGATACAGATCTATAGTAGGCAGAGTGAAAAAATCGCATACATATACAATCGGTGGTTTGATTCAACGATCGCGGGAGAATAAGTCTGTTAGAAGAAGAGACAGAGGAAGTGACGATATAGAAAACTGGTACATAATAATTTTGCGGTAGTCGAAGAGTTAACGGAGATGCTCATCGTCCCAGACGAGTGCACAGGTAACACGGCATGTCTCTGTGCGAGCGAGCGCGCGAGCGTACAGCCGTGCAAAAACTCAAGGAAAACCACAGTAAGTGGATATGGGTGTCGGTCTTTGACGGTGACATTTTGCTACGCACGAGGACGAAAGCGAGTAACCCGGTGAAGTTTAACCGAGCACCGATGCCGTAAGACGACATCGATACTCTCCTCGCAATAATTCTTTCGGTCCTTACGAACATGACACTCCTCCTTAGTACGAAAGAATCGAACAATACAATCTTTAATACTTTCCAAAAGTTATAGCAACAAACTTTCCTTTTTCTTCTTTTATCAATTTTCTCAGAATGTCTTCGCAAGACTCACACGCATGTTAAAATTGTTTCAGGTGGCACTGAAGCTGATCGAAGTTATTGAAATCGATGACACAGGAACCAGGAGGATAAATGAGAAGAAAACAAGAGCGATAGAGGAATGAATGGCATTCTTAAGTGTCTGGCAGACACTTAGAGTAAATTAAGAGCAATTACGCAAGTACCGTCATATTTAATGGGGCCCGCTCTCAAGCTGGAACATAAAGATTAGTAGCTTCGCAAAGAGTGGGCGGAGTGAAATGAATCACAAAGTGAATGACACGGTAATCGTGGAAGGTTAAGTTTACTCGCCGGTAGTCTTCAAACTAGTTCCTAGTTGACACTAGGCTAGAAGATGCTCTAGAAAGTCATGCACTTTTTCTTTACTCTTGATGCATTTTTACGCGGCCCACTAGAGGACTTACGTAATCCATGAGATAGCTGTGCTCGCGACAATCTCCGACTATGGCACACACACACACACACACGCGCGCGATCACCGTTGGGATGAAATCAGCAAACGTAATTGCGATAACTGTGATTAATATAACTGTGCCATCCATATTTCCAAACGCCATGAAATACTTGCGAACATATTTTTTCTCTAATATGCTTGTACAAACCAATCCCTCGTAAAATATTAGATCCTTCGATTAATGACACGATAACGCGACGTTATCGCCATATCAGTACAAACTGATTTCTCCTGAAGTATTAAAATCTTATAATAGGTATCACGCCCTATTCATCCCCGTAATTATCTTGATCAGTCAGGTAACGAGTAAAACGAAACTAGACATTTTAATACACAGTATTCAATGACGAAATGGAGGAAGTTTAAAATAAGAAACATTCGATTAGGGTTTAAATAAGAAGTGAGAAAAGGTAGAAAATATTATAAATTCGGCTGTATAAAATTCATTACAAAATTCCGCTGCCCCGTTATTTTCGGATTATTCAACTCTCCACGGTGATAACCAATACCGTTTATCTGACTGTAACTGTTGCCAATATGAGAATGACGTATAGATACATATTGCGGTAATTCGTAAAACGGAACACTCCCGTATATTCGACGAGGAACATGCACTGTGGATTCTTGCACTGGAGTGTATTCGAGAGGGGCGGTACCAAAGACAAAAAGCTCCTTGTCCTTCGTTTGCGAGAACAGCTCGTTTCACTTTGCGCCGCGGGGATAGTCTCTGCTCCCATACACACACCCTTCACGGTCTGCTTTTCACGCAGATTAATTCGCGTGTGCGACGTCTTATAGAATGCTTCTGTGGCTCGTGTGTCGCTCTTTCTCTCGAACTCCGAATTACAAACAATAGTAGAACACGGAATCCCTACCAGATTTTCTCTATTAAACACTGACTACTGTCAACCTTAATAATACCAAAGTACACCAGAGAAACCTTATTCAACACTCCCGATCAAAATCATGTGTCTATAGTGCTAAGTATGTATTTGTATGTAACCAAGACTTATAAATTTGACAGCAAAAATAAGTAACGAGAACAAACAGATAAAAGTATAGATCATTTTATTTTTGCTTTTTACTTTTTTCTCGCGACCTTACCCCTGTAATCTATTTAGATAAAATCAGTCGCAAACAGACATGCACGTTTATAGATCTGCACATGAGCTACTCTTTCTTCTATTTTAATTTAGCATCATTTCTATTACTTTAGTAAAACAGATATAAATACTTTTTCTTCCTATTTTGACGACTTCAAACAGTAGGCATTGCCCAATGTTTGTTTTCGGTCGCGTAGCATCAGAGTATACTGAATTATGCATAAGAAAGCAGAGACAAGGCGCAGTGCTCCAAAAATAATTCAATCGTGAAAGGACTAAAGATAAGAGAGGGGGAAATGTAGAAGCACACAAGTCGCTTCCGCCAGGCGATAGTCAAACAGTCACGAGGAGTTTTAACCTGACGGTCACTGGCAAAGGAAAGTGCCGCCACGGATCACAAGACAGCTGGCAGTTTTCGAGGGTAATTCGAGGTCTAATAGGTACCCGGAGAAATGAAGACACGCTTGAAACGACTCTCCCGTGTACATGTACATATTCACGTACACTGCACTTATGTGCTTGCTCGATGGAAAAGATCTGACCAGGCAGAGAGCGCGCGAGACCGCAACGAAGGTAAGATGAACCTAGCAAACGTACACAGCGACACGCTATTGATTTTCCAGCAGAGTCACCGTGGCGCCAATGTCCACGATATACACTCTATGCGCGCAACTCTCTGTACCTGCAGAAAATCCGACCTGCTACCATCCCAGTGCCGACTATATTCTTCCGCCTTCCGCCTTGCTTCAATCGGAACCCTACTCAACGCGAGACCACTTCAAACAGCCACCACCCTACACCCTCTTCTTCAACTTCTACTTCTTCTACTTCCTTTTCTTCTTCTTGCTTCCAGTGCCTACGTTAGTCACCTGGCTAACTTCTAGACCCCTTCTACGGGACAATGCTCGCCGATGGGGTATTCTTTCCCAAAGTGCATCGCGATAACAGCATGCAAGCGGCAATGACATTCGTGCTACGAGTAGCTCAGATACGGTTCGATAAAGCAAGTGGAGAATAAATGTTGGACTCGTTCCACATTGAGTGAACATTGATTCTTAGGAAAGTGGAATTGTAATTGAGCAATGCCATCAGAATCTTTTGTCATTAGGAATGGAACACTGCTAATCCGATTTTCAGTGGCGACAGTAACGAGTGGTACACATACATACAATACATACAACGCGACGAGGACATGTCGCTAGTGTTAAGATTACACAATTCGTAGTCTTTTTGTCATGGAATTCGCAGAGGAAGCGTCACTCGAAAACGATTGGCGTGCTATTTTCGTACCTCATTTTAGCGTAATGGGTTTCCTTGAAAGGGTACACCCTGCATATTGTGCCGTTACGCCAGATTAAGTACACCTATATTGCGCTCAGCAGGAGGCTTCACCTGATAAGGGCGACCAGCGTACGCCTCTTCAAATAAAAACAACTGCAAAACCCTGATTATTATTAGCTTCAACGAGCACAGAAGCACTTTTATTTCCCGAAGGGATTAAATGTCACGATGCCACTTAATTTAACACATTCATGATATATTCAAATTCTATTGAATTTATTTCTTTTTTCCTAGTTACCGCAATTTTTTTTACAGAGTTATCGTATATGAAAAAAGTTTCATTCATAGTTTGCGAACACGTTGCAGCATTAGTCAGAGATAATCGATTTATATCGATAAAACTATGAATATTTGAATACCATTGTGACTTTTCTCCCTGGACGACTTGCTGAATCGAGTTTAACTCTCGTAACTTGAAGGGCTTCGAGAAATCTGTTCAAATCTCTAACATACCTCAACGTAACTTTTTATTCTACCATCTTGTTCAACTATCATCTAACTACCCACTTTTCAATCAATCTATATTAATCATATATTACTTTTTAAACAAGCCTATATTTTCACACATCACCTCGCTTTTGTACATCTCATCCCAACAGTATGTACATATATGTACTTGTTACTCCCCTCTTAAAAAAATGCAGTAGCGAATACGTGACCCAAACACCTGTCCGTACGCCAGTCTCTCGACATCATTTCAACAAGAGTCCCAGAATCCAGTTAATTTTCGTACAACTCGTAACTCGAAAAGTTGAACATCCGGTCGACATAACGACGAAAGTAGCAAGATATACGTAAGAGTTTCATGACCTTAATCGACAGGAGCATTTCGTGCGCAGAGAAGATGTAGAGGAAAGGATAATGGAAGAAACGATTGAGCTATCGAAAAGAAAGATATTCGCGGAGAGAAGGCAGTGGGCCAGAAAGAGATTGGATGAGGAAGGGAGTAACAACGTAGGCAGGGGAATAAATGGGACAGTACACAAAGAAGAGGTAACCTTCGACTGAGAGGGAAAAGGAGGGAGAGAGAGAGAGAGAGAGAGAAAAAAAAAAGTACCGCTTGGTAGCATGGAAGTGCTATTTTGTACGCGGAGTACACGATGGCTAGTTGCCGGTCTACGCGAAACTACGTCACGTCCGCATTTGCGCTAATCTGCCGCCGGCCGACTTGGTTACCTCCGTCATTTACTTGCCCATCGTGTGTTCGTTTAACCCTTAAATCTTTCAGTGCCAACCACGCATACATCCCGACTCTGCCACCTGCACATTGCAAACGGTTATCCGCCCCGAATATAGTACCATCCGGTTTCGGACGCGTTTGCCAGTGCCCTCGAGGATTACTTTACATCGTACCGGTCATTGTAATACATTCTATCTACTACCTCTTTATTCTCGCGATTTCGATTCATCGATTCATTGATTGATTGATTGGTTGACGGGGAATTTTGTCTGGTTAAATGACGTTCGAATCGAACTTTTATTATCCGAAGAGACAATTGGTTGATACATATATCTGATTCTATTGTGGCAGAGTTTGACACCTCAGCGGCTCGGATTTCAGAACTCGGAGACCACTTATATGTATCAAGTATCCACAGTACATTTTTAGGTCTCTTTCGCTTGGCAATGTGTATGTACTCGCATTTTTTATTAGCCCAGCAGAGTAGATCTTGTTAAAAGAGCGGAGCTTTATGTCGACGTTGCTCAGAAGGCAGAAACTGCGTGTGCGGAAACTATTCATGTAACGCATGGGAGTACAGTACCTATGTACTAGTAGAGCACTAAATATAGGAGACATTCTGGTAGGCTTATAACTAGGTTCAAATACAGTCATCTTCAAAATGTACAATTGTATATCCATTGTTCTCAAAGTCAAATTTTCTAAGTTAATTCTGCGCTCTTAAGGAATCAATCAGTACTGATCGTATTCAATATAACCCGTCTTAATTTAGACTACGCTATTAGGATCCAAATAAAAAATATAGAACCGTAAAATCATACAAAGCTCGTCGAAGCTCTTCATTTGCCAATCGTTGTTCGATTAAATTAAAATTGGCAAAATAAATTCGTTACAGAATTCCGTGCTAATTGTAACAAATATTTCGTACCAGTGCAATGTTTTACGAATTTGTAATACGTGTAAATCACAAAAAAAAAAAACTGTCCTTGGGAATGGAATAGTTGATCAACGAAGTTACAAAGTGGTTTATGGAACGACAACTTAAACTTGTTTCGCAGTCAAGGTACGTGCAACTAAAAGAAGATAACTGCAAGTACAATATGGGTCAATGTAAATAACCACTGTTCTTAAAATAACTGGCAATGTAATGTTCATAAATTACATTCTATCCGGTGCTTTTGTAATATCCAACTAGTTAGAATACAGAGGAATGAAAAGTGAAGCTAGGAGGAAACTACGGACGTGTACGTGGTTACTCAAGAAGTATGTTCATCAAAACGTCTGATTCATTCGAAACTGTTTAGAAAATGCAACGTACAAGCAACACACTATAATTATCCGTAAAACTGTAAGTAAATTCATACACACGGTTTTCGACTGTACGAAATCTCCAGTATAATTTCGAAGATTCCAATATAATTTTTAATCGAACATGATTATAGGAATATATGACGAAACTATGTGGCTAGTGCAAGAATGTGATTTCTTAGGTAAGAAAAACAACGAAGCATACTTCCGAGTGACCAGCGGAAATAATTGCAAGTTGTAGCTTCTATATTTATGCTCTATTTGGCTCATTGGATCATTCATGGTTATTTTAGAATGCAGGAGATGCTCTCCAGCGAAACGTGCAGAATTCCTCTTCTGCTTAACAGTGTCGTGCAACAAACTTATCTTCCGGCTTGGCGCGCTTGCAGTCCCTACGAATAACAGAATTCTCGGTAGCAGAGGACATCGAATGCCTTACGTCGCGACGTAGTAAAGCTTACGTCTTCGATAAAATTAGAGCAACATCTTCCGAGTAACGTTTGACACAGGACATCCACGCATATACATACACACACATGCATATACATACATACATATACATGTATCATAGATACTTCTTACCGACCAAATACTTTAAGATCTCACTTGGCAGAATCGAAGAGAGAATCTCTTGCGATAAGAATTATCTTACGTATCGTGTTACCGAGTGAATGTTGCATCAACGAGTAATACTTACTCGGTATAAAATCTGTCGAATACGTGTCATAATACTATGCAATGGCATAAATGTCCACCGAGTGTAATAACTTCAATTTACGTGTGCGGTAATGCAGGAAAGGCTTGCAAGTGGGACACCGCACACAGTTGAAAGGTATTTAAAGAGGCGGTTGATCCTATTAGTAATTCTAATTATCTCCATCAATGCGAAATCTTTCCGGCAAGCAATTTCCTTACACTCTCCCGAGAAACTGACGATTACACACACGATGCGCGCCACCCATTTTTTCGTACCAATTAGAAATTCGAATGTCGACGGTAATTTATTGATATATGCTGGAAGCGTGCAAGCCTGAGGCTCGCAACGCTGACGTAACTGTAAACACTACGCCATGAGGAATCGATTAAACCGTTTGATCGAACAAAATCTTCGCGACAGCTTCCTACCGTCATTCTGCGCGCAACTATCGCAAAACCATTGCAAAATAGAACCACAGTCGAGAGAATATGTATAACGAGAGAATTCACATACAGGATATTCAAAGAAGCGTAAATAAAAAAAGAGTGAGTAAATAATAGGTATTTACAAATCTTCTTCATTCAGAGACTCATATGTTGTCCCACGTTCACATGTGGAAATATAAATGAATAGGAAATATTTATAGAGCTTAGCATGCATGTTTTGAATCACGCACGATTAAAACAGGGCACCATGTACGAAATAAGAATAGACCTTATTGCGTTGAGCGAGGAAAATATGTATTCTATTCATGCATTGAACGCATCAAGATAAACCCTTTTCCGTAGCATTCATTGAAAGCCGGTGACCTCAAACGAAAAGTATGTATCTCGCGATAGAGAGTGCTCTTTAGTGCGAGACTGACATCAGTCTATCGATTATGTTACTATCCCGATTCACGCCCGAAAACCACGGAAATGAAAGACATAGTGAAGCGTGCCCAGCTAGCATTTATTTTCGCTTCCGCAACGCTAACGCCCATTTCACGTTTCGACCGTGGTCACGGTGGCCCTAGTGTGATGACACAGTGGCAATGGTAATCAAGGAAATGCTGGCACCGTCCCTGATGGCCCGATGACGGAATAGACTCCCAAGAAAATCACTTGGAAGACGAGGTAAACGAACGGAAAGATAATGTATCTCTACTTCTATCTATACTAGAAGAAAAGATTCTTTGTATTCGATTTTAAATCAGCAGAATCATAATCTTAAATAATAATTTCTATACATAAACGATCCTAGAAATGTCATTTTGACCCTTTCGATAGTTTTCGTATTAACGCCGCATGATTCGTTGGCTCCGGATGACTCAGCACCGTTTTCGGCGCCGTGACGAAATCATTTGCAAGGTGTACCCGGCCGAAGCAGCGAATCTATAACGACACTGAACCGATTAAAGAGCCGAACGACGATTAGCCCGTTAGTATTATTGGACTGCGCCAAACTGTATACATTCCAATTGTCGATATGTACGTAGAAGATTGTTGCATCTCGTCTGACTCAATTTCCTACAAATATTCTCCATATCTATTTGATAGAATCACTCGAGGATAGAGTTATTCTTAGAAAAACTCAATGTTCTTCCAGTACATACACCCGTGGACTGTAGAGCGTGATTAAGCTCGGCGGTAGAGAGTGAGGGTACACCCACATAGGGTGAAGTATTGTTAATGAATTATATAATATCTCGTGCAGGAGCCACGGTGCTCGGCACGCTGAGCATCCAAGCCCATCAAGATACGAAGCGACTGTCTTATAACATTGTATAACGCCCAACGTTATCTTGGCAAATGTCACTCCTATCAGCTAGATACACACTCACCTTTCCGCTGTATGCTAGCGATAATACCGATTGACGGATTCGAAAATATTGGATGTGTAAATCTTTCGGAAGACACCGAGATAGCTCGAGGTACAGAAGGATCCAAGTGGACTACTCTTGAGACTGTGTTGAATAGAGCAGAACTACTCTGCAATCGATTCCGTGTCTCTAGCAAAGAGTGGAAGACGGAACCGAGCAACAACAGAATACGAAATGCCAGATCAAGAGTCAAGTGTCAGCCGTCTTAAATTAAAGGAACCCTGGAGTCAGATATAATGCAGCAGGAACGTTAGGTCATCGAGAGCTCGCTTGGGTGTCGCCGATTCGAGCGATATCGCGTTAGGCTCACTGGTGTATTTAAAAAGCGATAAAAATCGTCGAGACGCTCGCGGTAAGGTAAACTCAAGGCAGACGTTCGAGGGAAGCAAAGAGGCACGTAGTGTAACGAAGCGAACAATTAAATACAATGCTTGACAGATCTTCGATGGGAGTAAGAATTAGGTCAGCCGAGAAACAGGACATCTTGACAGGTGAACAAAACCACCGCGGGGGACGAAGATATAGCGGAAATTAAAGGCGCACCAGCGTTCAGAGCCCCTTCGACATAGTCGATCCAACGATTGGTCCGATAACATTGGTCTCGTCGAGGAAAACCGTCCCCGACGAGTAATCTTTGATCGAGCGAATTATTCGCTAGTCGTACATAGTATTCAAATTTGCACGAAGTACGTCGAGTGCAAATGTATTAACAGGGTAAAGCAGAAAAATTAAGGCCGTGGCTGTATTTTGCGTACCGTGTCCTAATACATTTGCCGAATCGATGCCGCATTAGGAAAATCGGTCTTGAAGTCCCAACATATTTGGGTCGTTCTCACGTTGGTAAAGAGTATCGTTCGAGGTAAATCAAGAGTACAAGTAAAATCGAAGAAGCGTAGATATGCGAAGAGTAGTTCCGAGTACAAGAAACCGAGGAAGGTAAGGCGGCACACGCCATTTTTATCTGTGAAAGTCTTACCCGTCACAGAACGGCCGATCGTAAATCCCAATGGGTTTCATAATTTTGAAATGAAACTATAAGTAATGGTGAACTTACCTTGTCGAAAGGATACCCCGTGACACCGACTTATCCCAGAATTCGCATAAAATCCAGCCGAAGTGCACCAAAAACCACCGATAACGGTCCACACAAATCCGTCCACACACTCCACCGGCGCGCAACTGACTGAGCGCAGACGGCGTCGACCTACGCCAATCAAGCTAGTCCCTCAGCCCTGCTTTCGTATCGCACCATTCTCACCCTAAATATTGCAGACCCACACGGCTTCTTATTCTCATGTTTCCTTACCAAATATACTTCCTACATTCTTCTCACTATTTCCGACAGTCTAGTTTCTTAATAACATTAAATATACGTAGACATTGAACCATGTAAATCAACATTGGAATGCGAGTGAAATACTTGCACAGGAATAGTAGTGACCAATAGATTTTACTATATTATTCTTATTGATGCAAGTGTTAATATTGGATTACTAGTAACTTGACTTTAAATAATTAGAATTAAAAGAAAAAGTTTCTCTCATGGTATCATATTTAGGATTCTTATAATTGTATGGTTGAAGTCAATTGTTAGAGGCAGTACTGTTTGCCAGACTTCGTTAGGCAAATAATTTTTTCAATATATACAATTGTATTGTATGTAATTATTCAGAATAGAAGAATATATTGTGGAAATTGAAAACGAAGAGTTTGCATCAATTCGTAGTATTCGCGGGTACCCGCTCATCTCCGTAACACCTATCTTAAGTACTCGGCGTAGTAATACAAGACAGCTTATGACATCACCAGTCCCGTTTACCCATATTCTGGACCGGGCACGCCCCATCCTCTTTTACACTATTCAATGTCAGCTAAAATTGTTATTTTAAACAATCGCAATTGCTGAGAATCATGCGATTTTTAATTTCTTAGATATATAGGCGCGTTTTTTAACTTTAGCCGAAAAGAAAATATAGAAACAATAATATAGAAATGTATCTCAAAATCTAAGGTGCAGCTTAGATTTTTCAAATTCTCTATCACAAAATAATTATTCTTGGACATGTTAATACAGAAATATTATAATATTGCAATTATATCTATCGATAGTTAAAGAAAGTAGATCAATTATTCTTATACTTGATACCTTAAAACTGCAGTATTTAAGGGATTGCACAAAATGGGATAATCGTATTGCGGACGATATATGATAAATACTGAACGAAGTTTGGGGGTGAAATGCTATAAAAGAATTAAATATAAATAAAGGTGAATAGTGTATCGAATTGAAAGATGCGTATAAAATATGTTACCAGACATTAAAGACTCAAAAAAACTTTCTATATAAAATGCGTATATTTATTCGTAGATATATACATTAATTGAATCATATAACAGTATATTTTCAATATTTATTTCTGATGTATTTACTTTCGGTGCACTTATTGTTTTCGATCTTGGCATGAAAAATGTACTATGTCTCCATTTGGGTATCTCGCAAATGCACTGAAATAAAGCAATCGATCAATTTTCACTCAATGTATATTGAACATATAAGTTACATACCTTTGGTTACCAAATCTCTTTTTACAAACTGAACATATATTAAATTCAGTGATTAAAACATTCTGCGATTCATAGTGCATCCGTTGTTCTTGCACTTGCAAATGCTCGGCACATAACAATCCTTTTAGGATTTGAGTCTTTCGTTTCGTGTTCAATTTTTCCTGTAAACTAACTTCCAAAAAGCGTTTTATTCTACCGATGGGAACTGTATCTGGCAAAACCTCCAATGCTTTTAATGGATTGATTTTCGCAGCATGTTTTTCGAGCAATTCCAGTGCCATTTCCAAATCTGGTTGCGCTGGCCGTTGAAGTTCTGCATTGCAACTTGCGTTAGTTAATATCCGACACAAAAACAAAAAGAAAAACATTGTAAGATTCTTTATAGCATTGTAATCGAATAGTACAATTACCAGCTGTTAGATTTCCATCAATATCGGGTTTCAATAACTGTTGAATAAGCATTACGTAAACTTCCTCCGCGCCATTATGTTTAAGTTTTTCTGCATTATCTAAACCTTAAATATAGTGGAATTAGATATATTCATTGATGGATAATCATCGATGGCAAGCTAATACTTACTTTGATACCTCGTATAAACATTATGACAGTATTCCGCAGCTCGTTGTACGTCATTTAATAAATTAATATAAATCGATACTGCTTGTTGATGGAATCCCAGCCTTCCTAATATAATGGCACGCTCTTCAAACAAATTATCCGATGAAAAATGCACCAGTATTGTTTCCGGTGTATAATGCGTAGATTTCTCTAAAAACTGCTGAAGTTTTTGTCTAACGTGATAGGCAATCTCTATTTCAGCGGGTGTTGCATTAGGATTATTAGCTGCTAAAACTTTCTCTCTGTACTGATGAATCAAAACATTGTGATAAAGTGGATTGGTATCCTCCCAAACATGTACCACATGTTCCAAATATGTTATAACTAAATCTTTGTGGCAACGAAGAAGATAATCCAAAACTTTTGGTCGCGGCAATTGTTCAACTTCCTATAATTGATGGTAGGATTAATAAGAATACGATAATCAATTGATTGTGGATGTATATAATCAAGATATTTACTTGTGTATCTTCCATAAAAATGCGTAAACCTTGTTCAGGGTCTTCGGTCAAGACCCATCCAGCGAACTTTAGAATCAAATCCATGTGATCTTTACCCAAAAGTTGCAGATACTGAATTATTCTTTCGGTCCCTTTCAAACTGGAGTCATTTTCTTTCGCATGCTTTTCAAGCAGCTCCAATGCTTTTCTATGCTGCCCTTTAGTCTGATACAATATTATTAATTCTGAATACTTCTGATGCATTAGCAACGTTTTTTCAGCTTCTGCTAAATGACAATGATTCAATCTGAGCAATGGTGCGACCAGTGCATCATTGATCTGAAATTACAATACATTTAGCGAAAATTTACTTATATCCACAAGTTCAGTTTAGAATTCTTCACCTGCAAGTAACATTTTAACAATGTAGTATCTATAATTTTTAATAATTGTTCTGTTGCAACTGCTGTTATATTTTTCTCTCCTTCCGAAACTTCCTTCTGTTTATTATTATCTGGATCCTTTGTCTTCGAATCACCTATTAGTTTATATCTAACTTCTGTGAGAAATACTATGAGCGCACGCAAGCCTTTTTCTAAATCAACATCTTCTAGCTTTGGTAAACTAGGCGCTGGATCATTCCCTTCGGACGAAGCGTTAGGAGCTGGCGTAACCAAATCAGGAAATAGCCTGATTACTTCGTATGGATCAGTGCCCAATTTTAAAAATAGATCCATAGCTTCTTGGAATTTCTTGTTATAAAACAGATAATGAGCATACAAAGTCTGGATCTTGTATGTTTGTTTACTCTTCTCATCTTCGCTTATGTCAGACAAGCTCTGAAAAATATGTTGTTTATCAGTTTAGATTAATTTACTCCAAAGAGAATTGGAAGCGATGGATTAAATAAACTTACAGTTAACTTCAAAGCTAATTGAAACTGATTTTGTTCGAGTAATGTTCTAATTTGATGCGTAACATCGATTGCACGTATGCACCAAATATGAGTCATAGATGCTACATAAACCTTCCCTTGTTTACATCTGTAAATAAGTCGTGCTTTGTTCAAATCTTTTATAGTCTGGATATGCAAACATCCTTCCAAAGTATACACTTCTAATCTGTCTTGTATAATTCCAAGTAAATAAGGATCATCCCAAGCTGCGAAGAATGACTTACATGGAAAAGAATTATGGCATAAATTATTTAATCAATACGCATTAAATCACAAACCTACTGCACTCGGAGTATCGGACCATTTAACAGGACTGTGTTGAATTAATTCTCCCTTAGTATCCATAACGAACGATTGAGAATCTTTCCCCAACACGAAAGAATTATCCGTTAACTTTGTCACACTTGGATCAGGTGACTTTCCAGTGGGAAATAATTCTTTGATCTTCCCATTTAACTCCAAAATTGTATACGAGAGGCCACGGAAACCCAAAATCAATGTTTCATTGCACCTTGTTTACCAAATATCATAGAACGATAATCAATATTGTAGCGATATCACAGAAATGGTAAGGGATTATCGATACTGCATAAGTACGGACCACGCCAATTCTCTAGGAATATCAGGAACCGTTAATTCAAAGTTATTCCACTCTTCAAACTTTTTTCCTTTCCAACTATACAATTGTAACTTTCGTTTCACCGCAACACATAGATTCACAACTGTAGTTATTTCGCCATTCAAAATTTCTGCTGGCTTTACTTCCAACGTAAACAGCGTTGCTCCCTTAGTTTTTGGGAGTTGACAGATTTGTTGAAAATTTGGAGAGTTTAAATCGTGCACGCATACGATATTATCTTCAACATCGAATGTATAGATTAACAAAAATACTGATCGCTTAAAAATATCGACATCATTACCAATGAGCCAATAGAATAAAGGAACATATAAGAGCAAACCTGAGAGAAGAATTAACAAATTATGCTCTGGTACAACATCTATTTGTATAATCCGCTTTTTATTAAAATTTTTACTGTGCCTCCATAATTCTACTGTATGAGTATCATCGGGATTAAGCGGTACATGGTACAAAAGAAGATGGCCTTCTCTAGTTCCAATTAATAGATTGTCCTCTAAAATAATAATAATAAATAACAGTAATTATAATAATGATTAATCTATCTGTCATACTGAATTTGAAAAGGTTACCAGAATCTTACCATAAGCAGCCATAGACTCTATTTGGACAGAGATACTCAATATTAACGTTTCTTCGTAAGCGTCGTGCATGATGATGTGTAATTAAGTCATACAATTGATTTCTATATTAGAAAATACCAAATATAACAATTGTCACTACAGTGTTTGACAACTGAGCACAACTCAGATCAGAAAACATACGTAAGCATTGATACCATGGGTAGGTATATCAGTATATATACTACAAGTTTGCAGTCGCCTGCATAGATGGCCAGGCGCGTTATCAAAAATTATTCACTGCAATTATTCACTTTCCAGATTCATTCCAGCTTCATGTCCAGATTTCTGCTCAGAATTGGATCGAGTCCATGCCAACAGGGGGCAGATGTCGGTGCGGATTCTATGCCGACATCGTGCCTGATCGTGCCTCTGTGGTATCAGGGTAGTGATAAAAAATCGAAAGAAAACTAATACGTATTCCAAGTGTTATGTTTATGTGAAATGACAGCAACAAATGTATAACACAAAATTGTAACTGTCAAATGAATCTAGTTTGCTCTTCTCAATTGTATTATTGAATCTTGGAAAGATAAATATGAAGGAAGGAGCTCATACATTAGCGAACACAGTTCAAGAAGATTTTCATGGCAATGGGGAGGTAAATATACATATATATACCAAGTTTTGCATATGAATTAAAACAATTTGTTATTTGTTTGATAAACTTAACCAAAAATATTTTTCCAATGTTGTAGACGGGGGGTACAGAAGAAACACCTGCGAAGCAAAAATTAAGGGGATGGTTGAACAGACACTTGAGAATCAAAATGACCGATGGTCGTGTTTTAATAGGAGCATTTTTGTGCACCGATCGTGATGCAAATGTAATTTTGGGGTCATGCGCAGAATATCTTTCGGAAGAACATACGGAACAAAGAACTCTTGGTTTAGTAGTGATACCTGGACGGCATATTGTCTCGATTCATCTCGCAGCTTGAATAGCCATGTCCTTTTAAATTATTCTTTGTAAATATTTCATCCCATTTGAATTAGAATAAACACTGGATGTTTCTTTAAAATATTACTATTAATTCAGCAGTTTTCTTATTTATTATAGATCATACAACAGTCGTATAAACTATAGATGAATATAACGGTAAATGTATATAGTATAAAATAATTATTTTTGTTGATTATCAGAATCTTCTACTTTAGCTGAAAATGAAAGTTTACGATTTAATACGATATACTGCCATATAAGTCATAATTAATTGCACTTACTATTTCTAATGCATTTCTCTTGTATTTCGCAGTATTCCTGTTCTAACAAAGCTAAAGAATTAAACTCTTCTTTTATGTTTCTCAGTGCGTCGTCTATCCTTTGAGATAATGTGTAAGATAAATTGTCCATTCCAGACAAGTAGCTAATTTCAGTTGCAGCTGTTGCCATTTTATGTACATAATCCACGTATCCTGACAATTTCTATGTCACGTAAAGTATATTACTTAAGATTCTGTACGAATAGAAATCTTATGCTAAAATTATATTAAATTTTCTTACATTAAGGGTATCTTTCTTAGCTTGTACTTCTGTGCGTAATTCTACAATCATATCCCAATGTTTCTCAGTCACATGAAATTGCAATGTATCCTTCGAAAGTGATATCAACTCAATTAGCAATGTCCTAAAGAATATTCTTATACAGTAAACCATCATTATATAGCAACCTATCGTTAATCTTGTCTCTCAAGAAAATATGTGTATATGTACTTACTTATACTCATTACTAGCCGTTAGTATTGCCATATAAGTAACGGTTAAAGTTTGTGTCGCACAATTCACTGCATCAACGGTAGACTGTTTTAACATATATTCAGGTGTAAATTTTGTCACATCCACTGGTTCA
Source organism: Trypoxylon attenuatum (assembly GCA_963989405.1). Taxonomy (NCBI): domain Eukaryota; kingdom Metazoa; phylum Arthropoda; class Insecta; order Hymenoptera; family Crabronidae; genus Trypoxylon; species Trypoxylon attenuatum. The sequence continues at coordinate 4,014,303 of OZ022488.1, read as the reverse complement.
AATATTAGCTTCTCATCCACCGTAGGCTTTTTATCGTTGGAATCATTTGAATACAGGAAACTTGGACCACTCTGTCATGAAAAAAAAAAATATTAGATTATGAAAAAAAAATGTCGAAATTATTCACATTGCATAATGAGAACTTTACCATAATGGTACCAGTAGTTCTCAGAACTGTTCGAAAAAGTTTTCGTAGTGACATATTTTTAAAAAAATACTACAAAAGAATAAAATACGGTAAATTTAATTAGTTATTCTTCTTAGTAGACTACAAATTTTGGCGATTAATAATTTTTTACGTGAGTACGACATGGAAATTTTGATTTGAACGTATATAACCTTAATCAAACAAAGAATAACAATATTGAGACAAATAAGAAATTGTCATGTATTACAAATATGACAGAAAACAACTTGATTCTACTCTATAGATTTTTATTAAATAGGGATAATTTTAAATTTGAGTTTAATCAAAATTGATTCGATCTCGTATTATAACGTCCTCTGATGGTCGCGCGGTTTTATCTAGAATCAAGATGATACAATAAATTCTCCGTAAACCACTAATAAATATTTCTTCTTTTGCGTGTCGATTCATATGACGAATCTAACAAATTTTTTTACTTTGTACAATTAAATCACGTTACGGCTATAATTTTATAATCGCTAACTTTATAAAAATATTCCACTCCTTAGAACTTGTTCAATGTATTATTTAATCAATTATTTATTTACAATCTTTTTCGCATCGGTGTCGTTCACTACAATACCGCGAGGAATAGAAAGCAGAAGAGCAATAAAATACGAAATTTCAATAAGTATAATCGCACATAATATACAACAATTGTAGAAATATGTTGGAACCTTTCGCTAAGGTTTCAAGTTTTATTTAAAAAGTATTAAAAGTAAAGACGATTTGATTTACAGTATGATACAGATTAATGTATATGTAGATGTGTACATTGTTTTACATAATATCTCTTAAAATATGATTGAGAAGTCTTATATAAAAACACATCGGAGAATGTTCTTGATCACAATTCAGTTTGTATGTATTTATATGTATACATGTAAATTTTTAAAAATTACTGTTTTTAATATTGACAAATTTTACATATATATAGAGATATATATGTATATGTATATGTATACATATGTATATCTTAATTTTTAGCTTATGTAATAATAAAATTTCATAGTTTTAGCCATTTCTATGATATCGGTGTTCCAATATTACGTAGTTCCTAACAGAAAAATATGTCTCGAGAATTGTACAATCTCTGTGATATATTTAACAATGAAACATAGGTATAGAAAAACTTTTTTAAGAGGTCTACCAAGGCAGTTCCTTCGTTTAAAGAAGTAGTCTTGAAGCACGTGACGAATATAGTCAGGAACTTTCCATCCGTTATTAAAATAGCAGTGCTCGTTTAGAAGATAAATAATAAATGGATAATTTAATACTCTACGACTTTTGGACGGGTCTTCATATACACGTACACTGCAATCATAATAAATATTGCAATCATAGTTGGTAATACAAGCGTGAAGACACGTTGTTTGTTCTCTAAGAATTCCTTTTTCCTTTCCTTCTTCTGCTTATTAGTTTCTTTTGTCTTTCCTTTCAATTTACGCATGTTTGTTGCTGTAAAATAACAATTGATTCATAGAATTAATTTGAAATACTACATTATTTGTTAATCTTTTCTATAATATGCAAATGGCAAGGAATTTAATAAATGAAACATATTATTCTAATTTAAAATTGCAATCATACTTTTTCATTGAAAAGCAGATTACAAGGGGAAATTAATGTGATTTTGTTATTGATTCTCTTCTGTATAAAGAACAATGCATTCAATGATATTAAATAAACATTATGGTTATCACATGTGCAATGTGAAAATTGTCGGTAAGAAACGTAAACAAATAACAATGAGAAATTACAAGTTTATGGTAGACTTTACAGAAGAATCATGCAAATAATGTGTGAATTTATAAATTAAATTTTGATGGAAATTAGATGTAAGTCTTAGTCTCACAATGAAGCTTTCAAAAAGATTTACTATCTAAGAAATTCGAGAGTAATACAATATAAAAGTATACGTACATATGCTTACGGTTTATTTGAAGTTCCACAAAATATATACTTTCGTCACTGATTTAATTAAATAAACGAAAATATAAAAGCCGTGCGTATCAAATATACTAATGAACCGGGTATTTCGCCCGGCTACCTGTTAGAATTAATAGAAGTAAAGGTCGGAAAAATCTGGGAGGCGGTGTCAGACATTTAAAGAGATCAGGTAAGCCTGATTTGCGTGGATGACACGTAGTAAAATAACTCTACCAAATGAAATCTCTGCCACTTCCGCATCCACACTCAACGAAAACTACGTTAGTCAACATATTTCAAAAAATACTAGATTCAACGAGTACAACCCTAGTCAAACGAAATTCCGCTCTTTATTTTCTAGTTCAGGAAAACTTTATTATTCATTCATTTTCACTATTTAATTTTTTTATATTCACTCTTAATTCGAAATAAGAAATATTTTGGTAAAATAAATTAATTTCATTGACACAACGACTACTAATTCTTCTTTTATCACATTCTCCATATCAGACACTTGCTGTACAGCAAAACAGATGGTTGGCAAATTAGGCGGCAAAAATCAAATTATGTATATATAACTTAAAGAGAAATATCGTAAATTAAAAAGATTTGAAGAATTACACCATAAGTTAATGATTATGTAAAATATCATTTATTAGAACAAAATGTACAAAACATATACAATTATGTAGAGTCTCCAACAATATCTTGTTTCCATACATACTCTGAAGAATACCCTTTCTGAGGTATACAAGATTTTGCACAAGTGAATATTAAAAGAACTCCCCAATCTATAGATTTCAACGTATCCTCAAGGTTCAAATAATTCAGCAATTGCGGCATAATCTGTAAAAAGTTTCATGAATATTTATCAAATATATTTATGATTTTTGCAATAAATATATTTGTATACTTGGAATTCAAATTGTCGTATTCCATTGCATTCTTGGCATTTAGGAACTTCCTCTGTTTTATTTTCTGCTGAAATATATAGGATATCTCCACCCCTGTTGTACCTGCATTGGAACAAATACAAGAACAATTACACATGGGACAATTGTGTGTTGTAGTATTATTAACTTATTAAATCTTTCTAATTTCATACCTCAAAACTTGATCAGGATACTCCCCAACTTTAGCGTGAAATTTAGAAAATGTTTCGTCTTCTTTAACACACATATTTGTTAATTCGTTCTGTACATCTTCATTTTGAAAAACACCAGCATCACCTTTTTCAACCATATTTTTATATTTCTCAAGCTCGGTATCCGAAGAATTTCCAATTTCCTCGTCAGAATCATTTTTACAATCGTTCGTGTTATTTTCTGTCTCTATTACTAGTTCGTATTCGGGAAATAAAAATTTTAGGTCCTTTTTCTCACTCGTGCCACACGTTTCCCTATGCCCATGTTTCCAGTCATACAACTGATGCACACGGCAACAGTAATTGGTCGTTTTACATTTAGAACAATGGTTTGGAGCTGAAAGGCCACACACGTGACACGTTTTCGTCCAGGTATCAGACTCTGAAAATGTCAGAAGAATGATATTCTCGCTATCACATTTGTCTTGAGCACTAGTAAATCCTATTGTGTAAATCTATACAATACTTTATGCTATGATCAGATTCCCAATTACACATACTAATGTCTGGCCTCCAATTAGCTTCCTCAATTGGTGGATCAGGCGGATAATATTCATTGATTTTAGATAATTGTGAACGAAAGACTTTCAGATTTCCATTTTTATTCAATTTACAACAATCTACTTTCTTGCAGATAAAGACATATATGGTTCTGTGGAACGCTGTATCGTTATCTTCGTAAGGTGCGTATACTTGGCACAAAAAAGTGCAGGGTTCACCGCAGTATTCGCATGCTAAATCTGCATCTCGTGGTATGTTTTTCAAATCGAGCCATGCTGGTTTTCCGCCAACTTTACTTGGGAAGAATCTGCTTTCGAGTTGCCAAGACTCGCACTTTTCAGCAAAACCCAGATCTACTACCATTGTGTTTTACTTGAAGAAAACCTTTGTTTTAACTGGTGTTAATCACTTGCTCCGTTTTCTTTATAGTCTATGTAGCTGTAGTAACACTCTAATAAGCTGAACCATGTGCTCTCTCTTGTCAGCTATTGATATCAGTGAGTGTAATGTCTTTTTATTCAAGTTTTAGTTAACTTTTAATCAATTACGCTGTGAACTACATTAGCAGCTAATCCACTGATTTCTGATATTAATATTAACAAAAGTAAGTTTTATGGAAACAGTGTTTAGATATTTCATTTCCTGTACACTTGCTTCATCAATATTTCGAATGTGCTTTTAATTTTGCAGATCAGCGCCATCTTTAGGCTTCTGGAGAAATCGTCAAGGGCCACCAAACTCCAGAGGGCTTCTGAGCTCTGACAGTCATAAAACAGAATGTAATATGTGCAACATTTATGATTGATATGCGTTATATGCATCAGATTACTTGTCGGATCGAGGAAAATTAACTGTTGTTCAATTTTGAAAAAATCTCCAAAATGTCTTGCTTCGAAGGAATGGAAGTTCCAACGTGCATCTGGATCGAGAGAAATGGAAAACGAAATGCGTTTATGTCTATGCTCGCAGGAACTTTGGTAAACAATGTCTTATCGTAATAATAGCTTTGTATAATACTAATTGCACTATATTCAATTGATTTTACTCTTTACCCATTTACATTTACAACTTATTATTGGCAAAAGTCATAGGATTTTTCCACGGCACTTGCTATCTAACCTTAACATCTATACTTCATTAAAAAATAACCATCAAACTGTTTGACAGTTCTGACGGATGGTTTATTTGCATTTCAGTTTTTCGTAGGATGGTGGATTATTATCGATGCCCATGCGAAATATCCGAGTGAAATAGCAAATGCTTATCACGTTTGTGGTGTGTTTGGAACGATATCACTTTTGATGTAAGTGTCACAAGCGTCTTCTTCAATCAGTAAGTATTACTGCTTAAAATTAAGCCAATAAATAATTTTGCTGTAACAGGGTCAACTCAGTATCGAACGCTCAAATAAGGGACGAAAGCAATGGGGGTCGCTTGGGTATGAAAGGTGCAAGAAGATGGTTATTTTTGGGATTTGCAATGGGATTTGCAGCTGTGATCGCTGCTTGTTGGATATTGTTTGTAAATTATGTAGCAGTGGGTATGTAGACAATTCACACTTATTAAAAATACACTATGTGTTAATAATTGGCTTTATGTGTTTATCATATAACATTTTTCAGGTGCGCAACATCAGTGGCCTGGCGTGGGACTTTTTCTACAAAATATTCTTATATTCTTAGGATCTTTGACATACAAATTTGGACGTGTCGAAGATCCATGGGGTTAATTGTGATGTTTTTTTTTTAACGATTGTTTCTACTTTTTACACTGATGTGTTCTGGATTCTATGATAGTAGGTATAATAAAGTGAAATAAACAGTTAATACCACCATACTATCGGTGTTAAGTATGAGGTTGTATTAACAAACTGTAACTGTTCCAATTTGTACGTTCTATGTATTAATAATTTCCACTGGAATTTTATTTATCATTTTAATAATCTTCTACTTGGATTGTGACACACTTTATTCATGTACACCATCACGCCGAATGCATGTATTGTACCATCAAATAGAAATATATTTGCTAGTAATAAAACGCTATTCTACTTGTACATAAGTATGTGTCAATGGTTACTCGACACGCATTATAGGACAGATAACAAGAAATATGAATACACAAAGAGGTTCTGAAACAATGTACATCTATTACAAGAATATTTTGTGCAATTTTAATAAGTATTTTTATAAAATAATCCGATAATACACATATTTTCAATCGTGGCTAGATCACTGATACATTTTAAATGCTGAACACCTACTTAAAGCGATATAATAAAAAAAAAAGATTTATGTTCCGAAATTTCCTCGCTACAACCAGCTACAACTCAAGATAAAAGCGAAATGGGAAAGTTAGTCGGTTCAAAACTCGCTCCGATTCGCCAACGGGAACCAATATGATCATTCTGTTCGACGTCATTTTACCAATCGCATTGTGCCACACAACACATGGCTGCATGGCACGTTCAGTTTGACGAAAACGTTGGCAGACGATCTGAATTTTTTGTTACGTTCAGGAGAATGAAAGTATAATACGTGAATTGGAAATGTTTTAAATACGATAGTTGTTGGGTCTTCTAATAAATTACATAAAGAAGCAGCTAAATGTAAGTATTAAATCAATGTATCAGCTATTACTATACTAATTTCCTTTATAGATACGTTATACTAGCATAACCAAATTTGACAGACCAAGTTAAATACTTCTGTGCAACTTGAATACGTGGGTATATACATTAATAATATGGTCCAAAGTTTTTAGAATTCCTCGATAACGGTCTTTCCTAAAAGTTCTCTGTCACATTGATACACGTCATCAGTAGCTGCACGTTAAATTCGCAATCTGTTTCGTGTACTTGAGATTATACTTTCTTTAGAGTTTTTCTGAATGTTTTGCAAAACGTATATTCAAATATAATGAAAACAAAGAATTGTATTATTATATTGTAATATTCAGTGACGCCGGTATATTTAACTAACGTTCTAACTACAATAATCTCATTTCGTAAGTAAACGCTATTTGTCATTTATTGTTTAAATCAACGCAAATATGTTACATTTAATCTACGAAACGTATTTCGTTCTCTTTCTATTTTATCTTTTAAGCCATTTGACTAAGGTAGCGTGCAATGCACCTCGTAAAACAAAATTAATTATTAATCATTTAAACATATACTTCTTTTTATTTAGTTTCATGTATTGTGTTCATGTTTGTGTGTAACCACATATTGATTTGAAAACTGTCACATGTCTATTGTTATGTGTTCCAATATGTTAAGAAGAACACAAATACTTTTTATGTTTAGATGGAATTCACTAAGTTAAGGATGCATATTCTATGGCTTCTATTAGTTGCATTCGCAACATTAATCCAAAAGAGTGAGGAGATTGCTGTTATGAGTATCGATATTGGCAGCGAATGGATGAAAGTTGCCATTGTATCGGTAAGATTACAGATTTCGTTATATCTAAATTAAAATATTGTTTATAAGCTAACAATTGGTTTCCTAAATTCATTCATATAGCCTGGTGTTCCTATGGAAGTAGTATTGAACAAGGAGTCAAAGCGGAAAACGCCCGTAACAATTGCATTCCGTAATGGGGAAAGAACTTTCGGCGAAGACGCTCAAGTTGTAGGGCTTAGATTTCCGCAGAACAGTTTTTCATATTTACTGGATCTTTTGGGAAAATCGATAGATAATCCCATAGTTCAACTTTACAAGAAAAGATTTCCGTATTACGATATTATTTCTGATGATGATCGTAAAACTATAGCGTTTAGACTGAACGAAAACACAACTTTTACACCAGAAGAGTTACTTGCACAAATTTTACACAAGGGGAAAGAATTTGCAGATTTAACGGTCGGACAGGAAGTTAATGAAGCAGTGATAACTGTCCCAGGATTCTTTAATCAGATCGAAAGGAGAGCCTTGATTCAAGCTGCCGAACTCGCAGGCCTAAAAGTTCTTCAGCTCATCAATGATTACACGGCTGTTGCTTTGAACTATGGAATATTTCGTAGTAAAGAAATAAATGATACGGCGCAGTATGTGATGTTTTACGATATGGGATCCAGTAGCACAACGGCGACTGTTGTGAGTTATCAAAATGTGAAGACAAAGGAGCGAGGATTCGTCGAAACGAATCCTCACGTAACTGTCTTAGGAGTAGGATACGATCGTACACTTGGTGGAATAGAACCTCAAATTCGATTACAACAATATTTAGCCAAAGAATTTGATGCTCTGAATAAAACGACGAAATCCGTATTCAATAATCAACGAGCTATGGCAAAATTATTTAAAGAGGCTGGTCGCGTTAAAAATGTCCTCAGTGCCAATTCCGAACATTTTGCCCAAATCGAAGGATTATTAGATGAACAGGATTTCAAGCTGCAAGTAACTAGAGAGAAACTAGAAAGTCTATGCTCTGATCTGTTTGAGCGTGTTGCGAACCCAGTTGAAATTGCTCTGAAAACATCTGGTATAAATATATATAATTAATTGGCGTATTCTAAAAGTTTTGATCTTCGCTAACAGGAATTTCTTTGTTTTAGGATTATCCATGGATGTTATATCCCAAGTAGTACTGGTTGGTGCTGGTACACGTATGCCAAAGATACAAGAGTCCTTATCACAATATCTAACTACTGAGTTATCGAGAAACATCAATACGGACGAAGCTGCCGTTTTAGGAGCCGTATACAAAGCAGCTGACCTTAGCCAAGGTTTCAAAGTGAAAAAATTCATTACTAAAGATGCTGTATTGTTTCCAATACAAATTGTTTTTGATCGAACTGTTGATAACAGAGTGAAACAGGTACGAAAATATTATTTCTACTTAATTTATTATTAACATATATTGTATACAATATTTCATGATATTTTTTTCAATGTTGTTTTAGATTAAGAAGACACTCTTCAATAGGATGAATCCTTATCCTCAAAAAAAGATTATTATATTCAATAAACACACTGAAGATTTTCAATTTAGCATTAATTATGCCGAGCTCGATTATCTTCCACCGCACGAAATAGCGTAAGTTCTTGTCTTCACTCGAGAGTAAATAATTCTAATATTACTTTTTCATCGCGTACACATAATATATGAATTTATTTTGTAGTGCTATCGGTAATTTGAATCTGTCCGTAATATCACTGACTGGGGTAGCAGAAGCTTTAGAAAAGCATTCTAAAGAAGGTGCTGAGAGCAAAGGAATCAAGGCTCATTTTAATATGGATGATAGTGGAATACTTAATTTAATTAATGTCGAACTGGTGTCAGAAAAAACAAGTGCGGCAGCTGGAGAAGAAGAGGGTACTTTCTCAATACTTGGTTCAACGATTAGTAAGCTCTTTGCAGGTGTGTGTTGAATGCTTTGCAAGAAACGACAATGTCCTAATTCCAATCATCGGAATTTTCTTTATTACTTAATTCCCGATTTTTTATTTATTTTCTATGATATTATCATTGAAATTTTCATTTGTGTATTTTGTATCTTGATTTTTTTTTTTAAATTCATCGTGTCATTTTTTGCAAGCATTAATTGATTAATTGCAGCACGTTTAAATGGTATAATGTTGTGTAGTTTAATGAAACAGAAAAGTTTTGCGCGATAAAAGATTTAACAGTTTAAACGACAAATTTAATTGAAAGTATAAGAGTAATATGTATTGAGATAGAAAGTATCGGATTGCAGGATCCGAAGAGCAGAAGGACACTCAAGAAAAAGTTGATGAACCACCAAAGGAGGATATAAAACCAGTTCACGAGGAACCCGAATATCCTGGATCGACTAAAGAATCTGAAGATAAAACAAAGAAAAAGAACGATACTGTGCCAAATGAGGAAAAAGTAGCAAATAAAACTGAAAAAGTAGAAAAGGACAAAAAGTCGACAACCGTTACGATTAAAGAACCTATCGCTTCTGAAGAAATTAAATTAGGACCACAAATACTTATGAGTCATAAATTAACCGAATCTCGCGAAAAGTTAGTACTCGCAAAAAAAAAACATACAGCTATAATATCGAAAAATTCAACTCTGAGCTTATACATATATTATCTTCTTTCAGATTGCATCGTCTGGATTTACATGATTTTGAGAAAACTAAAAGGGAAACTGCCTTGAACAATTTGGAAACTTTCGTTATAGATGCTCAGCAGAAATTAGAATCAGAGGAATATTCTTCCGCAGCTACGTCGGATGAAGCAGAAAAAATACTGAAAGCATGTGCGGAAGTTTCTGAGTGGCTTTACGAAGATGGTTTCACTGCTACGGCGGAAGTATACGAAGAAAAGTTACTTGAGCTTCAAAAATTGACTAATGATGTATATAAACGAGTATATGAACATAGAGAACGTCCGGAAGTATTAAAGGGAATGGTGTCACTATTGAACGGAAGCACAATATTCTTAAATAATATGCGTAATCTAAGTTCGACAAACGAAATCTTCACTCAAGTCGAGATTGATACTTTAGAAAAAATGATCAATGAAACACGGGTGAGATTATGGCAAATTTTTAATAAAATTTATATCCAAGAAATCATTTATTAATAACATTCTTAATTCATATAGGATTATTATGACACAATTGTCAAGTGGACTGAGGAAATGTCTTTACACGAGCCCGTGAAATACAAGGTTCGCGATATAGCGAACAAGATGGCTTTGTTGGACCGTGAAGTAAAGTATCTCGTAAATAAGGCAAAAATCTGGCGACCGAAACAAGAATCTTCAACGAATCAAACTGAGAGTCGCAATGAAAATCAAGGAGTTCCTGAAAAAGAAGCTGAAGAGGAAACAACTCGAAAAACGGATTCTAGTGAAAAAGAATCAAACGATGATAGTACGTCATCGAAAAATGAGGAAACAGAAAAAGATAAAATAGAAACAGTAATCAATACGGGAGAAGAAGAGGGGGCTACAGAATCAGAGAGTGGTGCAAGTTCCAAGGAGGATAACTCAGAGGAGGAAATTCATCAAGAACTATAAGAATGAAATTTATTTAAAAGTGTCTCACTTTTGAACTATTGACCGTACGTGTGGGTCAGTAAACTAGACAATTTATTGCATTGTAGGACAATTTTATCGAGGCATTTAACAAGTTGAATTAACTTCAAGGATTTATATGTTGCTGTCGTTGGAATAATTAAGTTACGAATATGATTTATAAAGTGTTATTTCTATTTAATTCATTGCAAAAGTTTTATGTCAGACTGTATAGAGCGCTAATTTCTGATGCACTTCATGGTAAAATAATCTTTCAAGGAAATAACAGTAACAGGTATACAGATTTCAACTTTCTTTCTCGAGTGCCAACATTCAATTAATCACTAACAACAGTATACATAACATTCAATATACTTCTGATTTCAAGTTTGTCGATTATTTGACATAATTCAATGTCACATACGACATCAATTTCCCCCGAACACATAGTAGATCAGTGATCCCATTTTCGAATGCTATACTTCATCTTTGCTCTACTACTTATTAGTACATAATATTTAATTGTGATAAACTTCAATAGACAATTGCAAACAGCAATTTAGAATATGGGTTTTATTCAAATACACGCGTTAGTTAGAGTTCTAGCTTCGGAGTATATCACTCCATTTTTTGACTGATATATTCAAACAGCTCAACTTTCCTTGATTATCAAATACGAGACATTCGAATAGTTGGCATTATATTTCGCAAGACAATCGAAAAAGTAAAGCAACCAGCAGTTTATTCGTCTAAACGAAAAAAACAAAAAAAAAAACAAAGAAAACACATGAGCCTTGACACCTACAACCAAGAGGTAAGATTAAAGATTCATTGTTCTTTCATTTAGAATCGAATAACTTACTTGTCTAGACGTTACTCCGATTTATTTCATATCATTCAGTTGAGCTCAGATTGATGATTCATTGTAAGCGAGTACTAAGACACTCCTCGTGTCGATCACTATACGTATATTATATTATATACACATATACATATGAAACAATCTTTTATAATACTGCTGAACGAAAAAGAAAGAGACTTTGACTCCTTGCGTATCTAATTGTTAATTATTATTTACACATTTAAAGAACACACAATCCACAGAATCGATACCGTTGCAGAATTCGATCGATGTTTGAGAAGCGCTAGCAACAATTCTGATCTAACATTATATATATGTGTGTCTGTGTGTGTGTGTGTAAAAGTGAAATTTGTATTTTATCATTTGCGTGCAAAAGAATGCATAATTGATCGGATATAATTGCGCAATGTACTTCGTCCAGCAAGATAGTTTTTACAGGATATGTAATTTTCTAAATGAAAATTACGTATTCGCCTATACCACCTGTATTTAGTCTGCATTCAACGTGAATCAGTTAAAATCATTCCAGCAAGCGCAATTGTAATTTAAATTTATGAAATATGTTATTTATTACCTTGAGTGAATAAAAAAAGTGTGCAAGACGTTGTGAACGAAATAATCGCGAAAGATCAATGGAATTATTTATTTGGCAGGTAATTTAGCTCGTGCAAATTAAATGCATAGTATATTCATGCACGAATTATACCTTTATTCCTTCTTCTTTTTCGTTTTTTTTAACATCCGCATAACGTGTCGCTTGTATCGAAAGAAAAAGTCATAGTTATTTTCTATTTTGCTCTATTACACACACCTGTGTAAGCATATGGTATACAATTAATAAGTAGTAAAAAAAACAGGTATTTCTTGAAACAAGTATTAAAAACTTCTACATTACACAGTATTTAGTCGAGGCAGTATAGATCTTCTTCGAAATTTTTCCTATATTTATACGATCGAAAGCGAAATTCTACAATTCTACACTATTGTTCTTATTTAATAAAAATTTCTAATCTTCTGTATAAATCTTTGTATAGATATATTAATTTTATCATTAAGAAGGTTGGATAATAATAAGCGGAATATAATTTTGAACAATAAAGATCCACTTATAACACTGGTATCCTGCAAGTTACGATTATAATTATAAAATTGTGATGCTTGCTCATACCTGTATATTGTTTCGTTAAACATTTACAAAAGTTTCGAGCTTGTTGTTAAATGAAGTATTTAAATTGTCATTTGGGGGCAATATTCATCATTTTTAGAATTAACTCTCTTCTTTTTTTTTTAATTACATTATAACATTTCCACGTGACCGCGTGAATATGCGGCGAATTTATATGTTGGTAGAACGTGGTCCGCAAGACATTTCAAAATTCACGCCTAACGTCATTGTGAATCGTTGTAACTGACACAACGCGTAACTTACAAAATTTCCACCTTATTTCTGATATGTCGTTATTGTTTTGGATCACAAAATTAGCCATATTTATCTATCAAAAAAATTTAAATTTGCATACGTAAAGTATACGTTAAACTTACTTTAGGAAGTCGCTTAAAAAAAAGGTTGTGGTAGCAGTGTTCAATATTCCAAAGTATGGTTATGTCAAATTGCTTTTTCCTACCGTGACGTAAATCCACTATTTAACAGTAAGACGATTCAAGTGTTAGATATTCTTGTAAATTTAATCGGATACAATTACATTGTTGTAATATTCGATAAACTACGTAGAAGTGTACCCAAGACCCGGTAACGATATTATTCAAAACTGATATTGTAAAATTGGCAGGACTGATTTCAAGGAAACTGTTAGTTTGAGTTCGCGTTGTGAAGGAAGTTCGTGCCGTTCGAGCAGCGTTCGAGCTTGTGCCTTCTGCCATGAGTGAGAGTTTCCGATTTTCATTTTATTCGAGTATTGATCGTTAATCTGTGGGAGGCACTTGCTGAAGAACATTTCATAAAAGGATAGTAAAATGTTTCGAACTAAGAAGGAGGTAGATCGACACGTACAGGATGTTTTCCGCAAATTGAAAAATGAGAACGAGGTAAGGTTACCGTTTAAGTAAAAAGTCGTTGCCCAACATTGGCCAATGCCGCGCTTTTGCGAATCGCGACATTATTCTTTCTTCACAGATACCACTTTTTGAACCATTGAAAAATAGCTATGAATGATGTTATAACAACTATTTCAATTCAAATTAATTTTGGCCATTACTTTATTAATCGAGACCTTGGACTGTTTTTCATAAGCGACATACGTAGTCTCGATAATACTATAGTGAACCATCGAATTTGGCGGTTACATTGTAGTTCAATATAATTATAAATTTTCACTTTTAGAATTGTTAATTTTTTTACACCATAATGCCTTGTCGATATTCAAAATCCAAAACATTTGACACTTTTCAATTAATTAACAGCGAAATCTTCGTTCATACAATATTGCAAAATTGTACTATCAAATTGGGGAATATGAGACCGCCAGGAGGTACATTGCCGATTATTTGGAGTTAAGAGACGAATGTAGTGGAGCTCACAAATTATTGGCGCAAATACTTGAGGCTTTGGGAAAAAAAGAAGAGGCTCTTAATGAGTATATTACTTCATTAGAATTGGAAAAACAGCAAGATAATCTTTTGCTGAAAGGTAGAAAAATTTGTCTATTATATAAATTGGAATGAATCCATATAGGTTGATGCCATTGCTGCGATCCAAGTGGTTATCGACCGGTAATAACCGAAAAAACCAAAACGTTTTGGCCCCTGGTTAGGAGTCCTCTTCAGTCATGTTTTTCTTCACATTTAAATGTGCTGTCACCACTTTTGTATATAGTTAAATACATGGCTGAAGAGGGCTCCTAAGACGAAGTTATTGTTTTGGTTTTTTCGGTTACTACCACTCGTGAACCACTTGGATTACAGTAATGGCATCAACATACATTGATTTAAACTCTACCAATTACATCAACGTTCTTTCAAATAAATTGGAATAATCGTTGAGCTTTTTGTTAGAAAGAATATAATAATTTTGTTCTTTTTAGTTTGTGAATTAGTAAATGATACGGAGATAGGCTTAAACCTGATCAGAGTTAGATATTGGTTGGAGAGGGCCGATCGGCAATTTCCACATCACCCACTAGTTTTCGAAGTAAAAGAGAAGATCTTAATGGCGGATCAACCAGTCAACCATAACAAAGACTTGGAAGCACTCATTGCTTGTACGTATTTATATTATTAAATTCGTCTCGAAAACAACACAGCAGATTTATGTATGAACTGGTATTATATAATATAATAATTCCATTAATTTAATTTTGCAGCGGAAATATCAGCAAGACCGACCAACGTGTATTTGAGAGTCAAACTACTAAAACATTATATAGAGAAGAAGCGGTTCGAAGATGCCTATAATCATGCTCTTAATTCTGAAGCAGTATATAGTCATAGAAATAGCGTCATGTGGTATGGAGCACTCTGGGAATTCCTTAAGCTATTGAAAAAAGACAAGGGACACAATTGGTCATTTTGTGTTTTCTACGTTTCTACCTTTGAAAGATACGCAGCCTTGTCGCTTAAAGAGGACAGCGACAATATGCGCAACACTGTTTCTGAAGCTATGCAAGCAGTATTTGAGTATGTATATTACTTTGATTGTATCCTGGTTCTGTATACTGGTTCTATTAGAACTTTGTAACATTTATTTTCTATTTCAGTTTCGATCAAGCGCTATTAGAGTTCAAATCAGCAGAGTTTAGCGAATACTCATCTTTCAACGAACCAATGCTTTTGCACATGTGGGGTCAATTGCATTTTCATTTAGCTTGTTTATTACTAAGAATAATCAAACGTGAACAAGGTACCTGGAGTGACGCAAGAAGAATTTGTGGCCCTCTTCTCCTATGCGCAGTTCATACTAGTCCATTAGATCCAAGCGCCGCATGGGCCATTCGCCAGAAAGATCAGCTGAAGAGGCTAATAAATTTGTGGTACAAAGAGGGGTCGTATAGATGCAGTCAAGCTGGGCACATTCTTCAAGATTTTTGTAAAAGTAATCCGAAAAAAGTCTTAGAAAAAATTGAGAAGTTCTATACTGGAAATTGGCGTGAACGTATTTATCAAAGACTCTTCGCGAGTCCGATATTTCATCAAGGTATACGAGGTTCTTACTTCACGAACAACACAGCTCAAAATCCACAATTACGTATTTTGTCGCAAAGCGAGTTAGAGAAATATGATGAAGTTTCGGAAGAAGTATGGCCGGAATCATTACACCATCAAATCTGGCTTGGTCTCAAAAGCCGACCGCATTACTCTCAGAATAAGGAGCTCGGTCCTCATCCGAATCAAACTTCACATATTTTCCGTGACTTACACTTCTCGGTTTATAATCCAAATCAAGCAGCGCCTGATACTTTGTGTCGCTTGGATATTGATGCGTTTTTGAATGCTGCAATTGTGTGCACTGCCGCTGTACTGGAAGGACAAGAAATCGGCGATTTGTTAAATTCCGACAGGTTGCCCACTCTTCCTGCGGATATTACAAAACCGCTATGCACATCGGCACAACAGAAATGGTGGACAGCTGCATACAGGGTATATTCCAAGCAAGAAATACTTGATGGTGATATTGGAGAAATTCGACAAGAATTGCAACGTGGATTGGAAGTGGTCCGTTGTCTGGGCAACCATGGTTTGCATCCTGCCATTATGGTCCATCTAGCACGGATATTCCAACATCGAGGAAAGATGCTAAGAGACAAGGATAAGGAACATAGTGACATTCCAGCTTTGGATGCGCGTTGTGAACTTTATTGGTCGAACGTGATTCCCCTTCTCGAGAGAATGCAGAAGAATCAAACGATTCGGATGACAAATGGTACGCTTTTCAACTATGTTGGAAAGGATATGACCGATACCGAAATAACCAATGCTCTCGAAGAAGGAAAGTTACTTTTGACTCAGCGATTTTTGCGCGAAAAGCAATATGAACAAGCGATAGATGCTTTACAGGCACTCAGATGTCCGGAAGCTTCGTTTCGACAGGGTCAAATATATAAAAGTTTAGCCGACGAAATTCTCAGTCCTATGTCTAGAGAAAGTTTAACATCCGAAATGCGATCTCAGCATATCATTATGTTATCCAAAGCCAAGAATTGTTTTTATCTAACGTTGGATCGCTTGCGTAGCCCAGGAACCAATCCTAATCATCCATTAAACTCCGAATTGGATACACATATTGCCGAAGTTGAGAATGAATTGAAAAGGATCGATCCAGATTCAGCGCGAAGTGATTTCAGTCGGAATGACTGTGATGGTATATCTGAGGAGAGTTACTCATCCGCTCAAAGTGTTGTTGAGCAAGCTGTTGCAAATTCAGCTTTAACAACGATTCCCGGTTTAAGTCCGCCTGTTAATATGCTCAGTACACCTCAAAGGACACCTCATCGTACTCCAAAACAAACAAGTACTCCGTGGAAATTGCAGCATCAAGATGTTTTGGATTTATCGAGAAATCGTAACGAGGCACGCCCAAGTCCAGAACGCTTGGACGCTCAAATTCGACAATTGATTTATACACGGGACAACATGATGCAAACTATAGTTGAACAGAATAAAGCTGTGTTAGAATCCAATAAGGCAATCATGGAAAAAATCGAAGAATTGATGAAGGATGTAGCGGAATTGCGAAAAGAATCGCAAAAACAGCGCACTCAGTCAGTTAATGCAAATCAGACTAATTTGGAAGAAGATTTATATGTTTTGGGTGAAGAGGATTATAATGATTTAAGTTATAATGCCGCTCAGCAAGGTACTGCACCACCGTTATCAGCAAATATGTTTACACCTTCACACCGGCATCCATATTCGCCATTGGTATATCCACCTGCTCCTGCTTTTCAAGGCTACTACCAAGGCGGAATACCATTCAATGATCCTAATGCTCAAGCAATTTCTTCTCTTTACGCATCGAACGTTTATCCGATGCCGATGCTTTATCAAAATCGAGCCAAAGTTGACAATATTCTTCAACAAAGTTTATTCCCATCAAGATTACCTACGCAGCTACCGGATCTCATGGCACCTCCTAATCAACCATTTCAAATACCAATTCAAAAAATTGAACCACCTATCGTACCCGGAAATATTGTACCAACTGCAACAATGGCACCTGGTATGCCTTCAACAATGATTCCTCCACCATCAATGGCTACTGCGACGATTCCTGTATCGACAACTCCGACGAATCTCGGTCCAAGTAGCATTGCTCCTGCGACAATGATGCCTTCGGTACCGATGACAACAGGAATAACAACCACAACAATGACATCAACACCGTCTACAACTGTGATCAAAGACGCACCAGTCAATAAAACTCCTCCAGTCAACGTTGTTATTACGACCTCAGATATTCTACCAACAACAGCACCATCGGTACAACCAGTTCTTAGTGTCACTATACCGGCTCAACATAGATTAGGAACACCTTCGGCTCCTGGCAGTATCACAGCTACAGTCGCAACGACAAATGCACCACATTGTTATCAATTATCTATGCCACCTCAACCAACTATACCAACAACCGTGAATCTTCCGTCATTAACGACGACTTTGACAACTTCGTCGGTCAGCATTCCCACATTGGCAACGGAGACTTCCAAGACTGGTAAAAATACTCCGGATGTTCGAACAGTTGCATCCCCGAATACTTCGGCCGAAATCACTGAAGTCGAACATGATCCGTATCCCGATTTTGCACCTGTAATACCATTGCCAGCCGAAGTGAAAGTTACTACGGGTGAAGAAGACGAAGAAACTCTGTACTGTGCAAGAGCAAAACTTTATCGTTTCGTAGATCAGGAATGGAAGGACCGTGGCGTTGGTAATGTGAAGTTTTTAAAGAATGCAGAAGGAAAAGTTCGCTTATTGATGCGTAGAGATCAAGTTTTGAAAATATGTGCTAATCATATTCTCACAGCCGACATGGAGCTAAAACCAGTAGCCAGTAGTGAGAAAGCTTGGGTTTGGGTAGCAAATGATTTTGCTGATGAAGAAGTTAAATTGGAGAGATTAGCTATAAAATTCAAGACTGCAGAGGAAGCTACAGCGTTCAAAGTAAACTTTGATAAAGCCAAAGCATCATTATCACCATCGAAAGATGTATCGAGTAACGTTGGTGAAAAACTGCCTTGTAAAGTTAAATCAACTGTTAAAACAGTATCATTCTCAGAAAAGGCATCTGAACAGAAAACAATAGCTTCGAAATCCGATCTTTCGAAACAGGATAACGCGACTAGTACCTCGGCACCGGTAATCACTTCATTGGATTCTCTGCAAAATTCTGCCACTACCGTAGGTGGATTCTCCTTCAGCACGAAACCTAAACTCCAACCGGTTACATCTACCGATTCACAAAAACCAAGTATCAAGCCAAGTGAAGCACCTAAAGTTAGTCCATTTGCTGATTTCACATTTAGTAAGACTGCACTACCAGCCGGCACAGCTGGAAAATTGTCAACTACTACACCACCACAACAGCCGAGTTTCACGTTTGGCAAACAATCTACCCCAGTTACCGCTTCGACATTTTCTGCTCTTTCTACAGTGACAACTACTGCCAATGCTACATTGAAAAATGAAACAACAGTTACTTCTACTACGGCGCCCACGACGGCTACATCAAACAGTGAAGTACGGCTTTCGGAATTGTTCAAGCCACCTGCTGATTCTTGGAGTTGTGACACATGTTGCGTTCGTAATAATGGTTCACAAAATTATTGCGTTGCTTGCGACAGTCCGAAAGATCCTACTGCACCACCGAAACCGAAGACTAGTAGTTTTCAATTGGACACATCGGGTTCGATTGGAAGTATGCCTACGTTCACGTTTGGTATTCCTCAAAATGCGAATAAGGATACTGGCGGTGGATTCACGCTTTGTCTGCCCTCAGCTAACGGTAAGGCATCAAGCGACATACCGAAATCTGATGCATCATCGTTCAAAGTCGATAGTGGCAACTCAACGAAATTTGTATTTGGCACTCAGCATAATACAAATACTAACGCTAATAAAGATGCTCAATTCGTCTTTGGATCTCCAGGAAAATCTTTCAATTTCGTTGCTAAGTCGCCTGTTAAGCCTTCGGGAGCAGATGAGCAGAGCGAAGAGGAGGTAGCCGAAAGTGAAGACATTGACTTTTCACCGGTCATTCCACTACCAGATAAGATTGACGTAGTAACTGGCGAAGAGAATGAAGAAGTTCTTTATAGTCATCGTGCGAAGTTGTTCCGGTTTGATAAGTCAGTGAAGGAGTGGAAAGAACGTGGATTAGGAGATATTAAATTGTTAAAACACAAAGAAACGGGAAAATTGAGAATGATCATGAGACGCGATCAAGTCCTAAAGCTATGTTTGAATCATTTTGTATTACCCGATTTAGAGTTTACGTTAAAGGATGAGAAAACTTGGTTGTGGAATGCTGCCGATTTTAGTAACGAAGAAATTGAGTATAATCAATTTGCGTGCCGATTTAAAACTAGCGAAATCGCTCAGGAATTTAAGAAGTCTGTCGATGATGCTCAGAATAATGCAAAATCCCCCGGTGGAGAGGGAAAAACAACAAAAGTGAAATCAGAGACTAGTTCTACAAAAGTAGATGATACTGCTGCAAATAATGATATTGAAATAGTATATGAGGAAGAACCAACTGAGCATGAAATTAATGCATCCAAAGAACTAAAGCTTCCACGGAATTTCTTTGCCTATAAGCGAAAACCAGATTGCCCTGGATGTAGAGGTTGCAGGGAACCCGAAATACCATTGTATGAAAATACCACCCTACCGAAGTCCTTGCAAAAATCTAAGAAATCAGTTGCTATCGTTGAAAAATCTAATGCTGTCCCTGTTGTCGATGCCTCACCGAAGACAATAGTTTCCGGAAAAAGTGAGAACAAGCTTGCTGATGACAATAAAACAATTAATTTCGCATCGATATTACAAAATACGAGCAAACAAAGTCCAGACTCCAAAGAACAAAATTTCTCGCCGGAGAACTTGAAGATCTGCAGTCCTTCTATAACACAAACACAGCAAATTACATCCACTACGAGCATCCCCATAGGGCAAAGTATCTTTGGTATGCCAACATCAGCTGCAGCATCTGGTTCGATACAAGGTGTTTCTATATTTGGAGGCCGCGCAACCACGGTTGCAGAAAATCCTTTTACCTCACGTGCGACAGATGAAAATGCAAGTTCAGCTTCTCCGATGAAACCTCTGTTTAAACCTAGTTCATCAAATATGCCATTGCAACCGACTGGATCATCTATTTCGAGCAATCTCGAACAAGGCAAACCACCTACTGATTCATCAACGGCGACAATACCGCCTCCTGCCACACCACCTACAACGGGCTTCAGTTTTTCAAATATTTCGACATTCGGCACCGGAAATTCACAGTTGAACAGCGGTGCTGCTAATGCACGTTCACCTCCACTTGGTTCAAACTCTGCTACTAGTGTTTTTGGAGCGTCCAGCTGCTCTGTACCTACAGCATTTTCTACAAAATTCAATTTTGGTATTGGTGCTAGTATTAATGCCCCATCTGGCAATACAAATACCCCTGAGGAGAATGTAGCTGAGACGAAAGTTTCGGAAAATGGTTCTGAAAATGTTGGTTTTCTGTCAGCACCGAACACTACGTTTTCAATGTTAGCTGCAAAGGGTCCCGCCAAGGAAGCGTTTAAATCAGGTATAAATGCGATTTGTAAATTACACTAATAGCATATATCTATTTTCGATAATATGGTAATCTTACGATTCATTGATAAAATTACAGAGCCAGGATTCTCGTTTGCTGGTGCTGGATCGACAGTATTTGGCGCAAACCATATTTCTAATGTAGTACAACAAAAACAAGAAACAAGTAAAAAGGGTGAAGATAATAATGACGAATGTGAAGGAGATAACGATGAGGGAGAACATGATCCTCAGTTTGCACCTATTATACCGCTACCAGATGCTATTGAAGTTCGCACTGGGGAAGAAGACGAAGAAAAAGGTCACTATTGTCTTTGACACTGATTCTCCTTTTTTTTCCTTTACAGTTTCTTCGATTCACAAATTTTTTTAATATAATTATATTGTAGTGTTTGGCGAGAGGGCAAGGCTTTATCGATATAATGGGGAAACAAAGGAATGGAAAGAGAGAGGAATTGGAGAAATGAAAATCTTACATCACGTAGAGCGTGGAACGTACAGGCTACTTTTACGCCGAGAGAAAATTCATAAAGTTGTTTGTAATTTCCTCCTATCGCCATACGTAAGATTTACCAAATTATCCTCTTCCGAATGTACTTACGTCTGGACAGGCATGAATCATATCGATGGAAAATCAGATCCTGAGCAGTTAGCAGTCAAATTCAAGAATGTTGATTTGGCTACGAAATTCAAGCGAACTGTTGATAGCGTCCAGGAGACTCTTCAAGAAATGCGTAAGAATTCATAATACTATTAAACGTTTGCTTCGATATAATTGTCCAAACTAGGAAAATAATTACTTATATAAAGTTGTTTTTTTCGAATACGAAAAACAGGTAGTAAAGGTAGAAATTCGATGAATCCAACTGTAGAAGAACCCGATGATGACCACGAGGATGAGGATGACGATGACGAGGATGATGATGATGATGATGATGAGGGCGAAGAAGAAGAGGGAGACGGATACGACGAGGAAGCCGAAGACGGGGAAGAGTACGCTAACGAAGATTATGAAGACAATGATGACGAAGAAGACCAAGGAGAGAAAGACTACAAAGAGTTAATAGTTTTTGAAAAGAAGGCTACGTTAGTGATTAAATCAGATGAGGAAGAGAAAGGAAAACCATTAACGGGAACTGTTACGATATATTACGTTCCTGAATGGGCTGGCTGCAAAATAGTTTTAAAAACTGATAAAGTCATTAGTGAAACGATCATCCAGAAGGATATGCAGATGCAGGTATATATTAAATTGACACTTATTCATTTCTGTCTTAATTTAATATTCAATAATAATATTGTAATATTATTTTTAATAGGTTAGTAAAAAGAAGTGTATATGGACGGCTGACGATTATGTGTGTCAACCACCGGTAAGACGAACGTTGAAAGCAATTTTCTCGTCCACTCATGATGCGGAACATATGATGAAGTGTAGTCTAAAAGTAAGCGAAACACTATATGCATTTGAATTATTAATACAAGATTATTATTGATTATGATGAGAAATTCATTTTTTTAATCCTTTTTACAGGGTTTCGAAAGCTCAAAACACGAATGAGAGGAGGCTACGCTCATCGCGACAAAATTTGTAAAGGGAAGCATTGCTTACAGTCTCTTGTAGAAATAAATATTCTTGTGTTTTTTTCTTTTTGTACTGTCATAGAATTTTTAACTTAGTTCAACGGTAGTTGGATCTCTTTCGTTATTACATACACACCTTGCAAGTTAATTATTATAATATATTTTTACTGAATTTTAACATTTGAAGAAACTTGTACCATATCGTTTCGTTATTCAGAGCACAATTATTACGCATCTAAGATCCGTACAAAATTAGAGTTAAAGATTCTATTAACCCTTTGACTGCGAAAAGCTCTCGCTTTCCGTTAACCGTGTAACTTATGTAATTCAATTTAGCACCGGTGGCATAGAAATTTGATATTGTACGTGTGAATACGATATGTGGAATTTAGCTGGTCATCGCGGTGGTCCTGCAAATATCAAGTGATCAATATAATATAATACGGGTGATTTTTGATTGTGTCGCAGTCAAAAGGTTAACGACCGATATACATGTGCCAAAGGGTGCGATTTCTTTATGTCTCGAAATGCAAAAGACTGCTTACACTGTGTCGACTATCAGTAGATTTCATTTGTGTATGTATTTTCTATAATTTCTCAAAGTCGAACTGTAAGCCATTAATATTTTTTGCAGATTTTGAGTTTTAGCTTCTTGCGTATAATTATATTTTGTAAAACATATTCTGGCTTCTGTAAGGATACCTTGTTAAAGTTTTTCCATTTATCACGCGAATTTTCTGAAAGTAACAAGAATAGCAACCGGTTTGGATTTCAGTTAAAACAAATACATATATATATAGATATATAAATATATAAGTGCCTTGATTTGATATCAGGGTCGTACATGCGAAAAAAAGCGTGTGTTTGACAATGTCCAGTATTTTTTTCCACCCAAGTTTTTGACATTGGTAGAATTAATTGAAGGCACTCGATTTCGGCTAAACCGGAATTTTAACTTGCAAGAATGTACAACACTTTAATTACCTCTGTATCGGTTGCAAACTAACGGGGATACGAAGTGGAATGAGATACTACTCGATTTACAACTCCTCGATACACGAAAAATACTATGTAGTCCCCAAAGGAGGACATCTTTATTAATTTAGTCAGTTATCAATTTTTATTTAGAATAATTAATCACGACGATTTAATAATTATATTTTGTACTTCTCGTAGTGATGTCTATAGTTTTATGGTTTATTATCTGTTTGTTTTACCATGAGACTTAGAGAAAGAAAGAATCGCCTCTGGCTTGCAATAGGGAGATTCGTTTATTAAAATAATACTAAAAAATAAAGATTTATTTTGAAAAGCTTCAACATCATGCATTGGCCTGTTGCCCTAATCTCGTTACTATAATGCAAACTAATTACATACACATTGTATATGTATATATATGATATCATATGATATGTTAAAGTTTTTATATCATATGATGTCATATATATATGTATAGTGTTCAAGTGCGACTACATCAATGGGTTATAAACGTAACACGTGTACTATGAACTACATGTAAAATGATCAAAGTCCATAAATGACGTATCATTATCCATAAATATTTCGTCAGTCACTTTGATGATTTTTAAATAAAATTAATCTTTTGTGTAAATAAATATTTGCTAATTACTACTTAACTTTAATCATTTCTATTCGGAATTGTTTACGAATTCAATTTGAAAGCTAGACGACAAATAAAGCAACCATTATTGTCATTTTTTTTTTTACAATCGCCGCAGTGTTGAGCGGAATCCCTACCATCCACCGTTAAGAGAAAAGTGATAAGGTTTGTTGTAAGATTTATTGCAACAACCATACCGAGTGCATAAATAAATAAACATTAACAACGATTTAGCAGTCTTGCTTTACACATTGGTAGTTACCAACAGTACTTAATAGCCAGTCAGCACCGAACAAACATCGAGGAATTATCTGCAGTAAGAGAACACCTTGCCATCGTGATACTCGATTCTAAATTTTTCTTACAGAGCAAGTAGTAAGCAGACAGAATGTCGGTCGCAACTAACGGTATGTTTTTGTTATCAAAATTTACTATCACATATGATATTATTCAAACTCATTAAAAATTCTAAGGTGATTACAATATCACACTATACTTACTTTGTTAAACCAAAGATAAAAACCATCGTCTAATTACTATAATTGAACTATTTTTGACAGGGAATGTATTTTTGTTGAACAATGCAAAATTTGTCAGTATTTAAAATTTCGTTGAACTTTACTCATTGTTAATATTGCGCAAGTGCACTTTGATCACATTGATCGATGATTTACTTTTATCTTCGGTTCCGTTTCACACCGAGTGGTGTTTTTTTAAATATCATTTAATATTCCATCGAAAATGTGTAATGTATCATAATTATTTGTTGTCTTTTTCAAATTTCTATTATCAAACAAAATTATATGCAACATATTTTAATATAAGAATATACTCACAGATTTATAAGATCCATTTGAAATATTGATAATTGTACAGGAATTTTCATTGTGGCTGCCAAGCGCACGCCGTTTGGCACTATGGGTGGTTTATTTACAAATGTAAATGCCACACAGTTAGGAACTGCTGCAGCTACGGCTGCGATGCAGTCTATTAATTTGAAGCCACAGAAGATAAATAGTGTAGTTTTTGGACATGTCTTAACGGTAAGATTATTTAATTTAAATCGGACAGTCATTTTGTTAATCCCACAATCGCTATGAGAAAATTACCAATTTCAGGTTTCTTCGGCCGATGGTGCATTTTTACCTAGGCACGTTGCCTTAAAAAGTGGAATTCCCCTGGAAGTACCAGCTTTTGGTGTTAATAGATTATGTGGTTCTGGTTTTCAATCCATAGTTAACGGAGCACAGGTATCCATTATTAGAATTAAATTAAATCAAATCGTCTATTAACTCTACCAATAATATCAACATTTTTCTACTTTCAGAGCATTTTAGCTGGAGAGTCAAAAATCGTATTAACCGGAGGAGTAGAAAATATGAGTCAGTGTCCTTTTGTTGTGAGAAACATGCGCTTTGGCACTGTGCTCGGCCAGAAGCACGATTTTGAAGATTCACTTTGGGTAGGTTTAACCGACTCTTACTGTAAACTGCCAATGGGTTTGACTGCCGAAAAATTAGGAGAACAGTACAAAGTAACACGAGAAGAGGTCGACCAATTTGCTTTAAGGAGTCAGCAATTATGGAAGGCTGGTACGATGTCATTTGTATTCCTATATCGTTGAATACAATATACATTTGAAACTTAGAATTATAATCACTAATTATGTTTCAGCCAACGATGCTGGCCGATTTCAGCAAGAACTTGCGCCGGTCGCAGTTAAAGTTAAAAAGCAAAATGTAGAAGTAACTGTGGATGAACATCCACGTCCACAAACAACCATGGAGACTCTTGCCAAATTGAAGCCTGTATTCAAGGAAAATGGTTTAGTTACTGCAGGCGGTGCATCCGTACGTGCCTATATATTAATTAGACGAATATAATAAGTATTTCTCCTAATCCATATAATATTTAATAGGGTGTTTGCGATGGAGCAGGCGCAGTTATTTTAGCAAGCGAAGAGGCTGTGAAAGCCGAAGGTTTGACTCCTTTAGCACGATTAGTGGGATACAGCGTTGTAGGTGTAGAACCCAGCATAATGGGAATTGGTCCTGCACCAGCAATTAGAAATCTACTTAAAGTTACGAACAAGAAGCTGGATGACATTGAACTCGTTGAAGTATAGTATCTTAGAAGATTAAAATATTCAATATTATGATAATTCGAAATTTTCAGTATGTAGATATATCTTTTTCCTATTATTTTGCCTGACAGATTAATGAAGCATTCGCGGCTCAGACCATATCCTGCATGAAGGATCTGGATTTAGATATTTCTAAGTTAAACGTAGATGGAGGTGCAATTGCCCTCGGTCATCCACTCGCTGCATCTGGTAGCAGAATCACGGCTCATTTGGTACATGAACTCAGGTAAAACGCAGTTTTAACAATTATCGAAACGATATTAACATTTTAATAATAACACGAAATTTTCGATTTTCATAGACGCAGGAAAGCAGGCAAATTAGGTATTGGCTCTGCTTGCATAGGCGGAGGTCAAGGAATCGCAGTAATGGTTGAATCTCTTTAATTAATTAAATACCATACACGATTCAAAAATTTCTAAACTGTAATCGGGCATGGATATCCGAAGTTGGAATGAAAGTATTCGATAATACTGTGCAATATATAAAACTATAAATTTTATGCAACATTTTATATTTTTAATATGTTAATTAATTGATAATTATATCGTTAACAAGAGTATTTTTGTATTCCTGTATTTTACTGTGTATTATATAATATATCATGAAAACGACACATTACATGTCACTGTATTTGTTTTTAGAATACATACCTTACACTCTGATTTTTTGTCGTCCGAAAAGTTTAGTCAGCTCTACTTTGTAGTACCGTGAATATAGAATAAGACATTCGTAAAACCTGAAG
This sequence comes from Trypoxylon attenuatum, assembly GCA_963989405.1. Taxonomy (NCBI): domain Eukaryota; kingdom Metazoa; phylum Arthropoda; class Insecta; order Hymenoptera; family Crabronidae; genus Trypoxylon; species Trypoxylon attenuatum. Next base: position 3,986,834 of record OZ022488.1, on the reverse strand, counting down.
AATAAATGGATCATTACTTTATAATACTCGTTTGGGAATTAAGAACATATTTACATGCGACGCTTACTCGAACAAACGTGTTTAAGGATAATAACATAATATTTCCAACTTTTAAAGATAAAGGCCGTTGCGATCTGATTACTATAATTTGTACCGCCTGTTTGAATCCTTTCTTAGCATTCCACCAGTCGCTGGAATATGCACCCAACGCAACGTCCAAACTCTGAAAGAATCAGTAGATGAACCGCAAGAATTCTTTTACTCGAGTTTAAGTAGACACAAAGATAATTAACACACGTGAAGATGCAATTCGTTCCCATGCCAACAGTAGACAAAAATTTGATATGTCATACAACACATATACATTAGCATACCAATTACTACCGACGGAATGTAAACCTGCATCTGAAAGTGAATGATAGATTTATGATTTTGAAAGTATTGCATAATAATTCTTACAATATGCATTTAGCTACCTGTGATATATTAAATGCAATTAAACAAACAATTATACAATTAACTAGTAGTTGAAAAAATATCACGGTGCCAAATATGTCCTCGATATTTTTGGCGAAGCTGAAATTACCCACTGATATTGTTATGTCGTTAACATTTGCAATAAATTAAACTTAATCAATACGTCGTAACAATTGTTCATTGTTCTTACTCACTCAAATATCATATTACTGTGTGTAACACAAATTTTCAACGCATTTTCTGATTCTTCTTTATTTTTTCTCTCAAAATTCTGAAGCTTCCAAATATCATCATTTTTAATAACATCTTCATTATTTATTTCTGAGATATTTATTGCAGCAGCATTCTCTTTTAAAAGTGTTAATTGACAACATGCTACTGTAATGAAGCCTGTGACCAAAGTATCCATTGCAACATTGTGAAAACAACCCATAATGACCGCTATAGCTTGATGTGCAGCAGTAATTTCGAAAGCTGGAGTTTTCGTTGTATTATATGGATACCAGCCTTCCATTGGCAATTGTCTCGATCGGCCAGCAATCATATCAGCTATTGGTGTAAATCCCCAACAGAAAACAGCTGCTGCTCCAAAACTTTGATATGCTATGTGATGAAAAATTCCTTTTAAAGTATAGAGACGCTGCACTTTCTTTGAATTTGGATTTTTTCCATTAAATAATTCACAATGAACTGTGTCTAAAAGTGCTTGTATACGTTTCTGTTGTATCAAGAAAATAATCACCTGCAACATTTCTATATTCTACTAATGTTACGCGAACCATTATCCTGTACATACTAAATTACCCGTCTTCATTAACTGTATACAAATAAGCATGTATTAACATATCTTAATAAATTATCGAGCGCACCTTGCTTGCATGCGTAGAATTAGTCATCAACAATGTTGCTCCTGCGATTATTTTGTTCATATCACCCCAATTTAAAATAAGATGTGCAATTTCTGTTAGTAGACATATGCCTAACATGAATATAAAAATGCATGATGTATACACGATATATAGGCTGCGATAATTTTTTTCAGGGGGCCATGTACCCATGTAATAAATAATAGACAGACTTATTTTTAAGTGCAAATTTGGTTCAATATTCTTTAAACTAGATTGCTTCAAGTCAAACATCGTTTACAAAGAAAACACTTTTTATGTATTTGGGAAAGTTCAGTAGAACAGAAAACGCGTGAACTCAAAATACTACAATGTTGGATTAACTTCACATATCGTTTCGAATGAACTATATTATTCGACTGCGAGTTTTGCAGTGATGGCTTTACTATTACTTGGGAATTGGAAACTGTTGGAAATACGTAACTATTAATCATGCACTTTTCCATTAAAAATCCATTAGATTACAAAGCTGCACATAGTCTGTTATCAACGGAACTACTAAAATCGTCTCACATTCTGTTATCTCTGGTTTCATTTACGTTACGTGCACTTCGACTTGTCATCATACAACTGGAGATTACTGTTTAGTAAAATTACAGACCCTCTTATAAGGGGCTCTGCGAATTAAAAGACCAAGATCGATATTCCATTAATGCGAAATGATACACGGAAGGGACATTTACTTTATGATGGTATATTTTGCCACAGAAGATTGAAACAAGTTGTTTTCGGTAGATGTGAAAATATCCGTTTACGAAGAGAATAGATAAATAAATAAAAATTGTTAATTTTTCCCAGTAAAGTTAATTAAAGATACACCGATTAAGTTTAATCTTCGACTGATATAGCAATTTCATTGAATTTACGTTTACATTAACATTTGTACAACAGGCCTTCAGAACCGGTTTCATAATAGTATTGCCCATTCGATTAGCTTAAATTTTCTTCTTCAATAACATCGATATGTTTTCCGCATGCAAAATGCAAATCACAGAACTATTTTTGCATTTTACTTCGGTATAAATAATTATATTTGTTTTAACTTCCTCAATTACTAGTTGAGTGGTAAATAAGCGAAGTATGTGTGAAAAGCTCAAGATATTGAATTAATTAATCCACAATATTAATTATTTTTGAAATGGAAATTACAATATGAGTTAGCTACAGCTCTTTGTGTCTAAGAATTCGAATGATAGATAGTACCGATTGAAGTACAGATACTCCAGCTCCAGATATATGTTTCAAAGGAGGGGAAACTCAGTACATTCCATACCAATACTCACATTACACACAGCTGACCGTCCAATGTATCACGCCACTTAACTCACGAAACACGCAACGAACAGATATTGAGATGTATCGGGATATTCTTCGAATCTAAACAGTTTTTTCGATTATTTTCCTTTTTTCGGTAGCTCGGAGTTAGTTACTTCAGTTACTCGCAAAAAATTAGTGTGAATTTTAAAATTGTATTAGTGATCCTCGAAAGTTTTCCCTTCAATATCAACGTCTTGGAAATTTTTAAGTATTGGTAGAATATAGATCATGGCAACGAGTGTTATCCTCAGTAAAGACGTACCAGATATCGAGGTAAATGATTTTTCCTACGTTCTTCACAATTTTCTCTTTGATATTAAAATAACATAACACAATTTCGATCGTGATTCATTCCAGAATTTACTACGACTTAATCCGAAGATCAAATCACACGCACAGGTCACGCCGTCAGTAAATACGAAACAAAACAAGCAGAAGTGGAAAAGGAACATTAATGAAAAGTGCAATGTAAGAGAATTTTTGTTTTACCTTCGCTTTCTAGAGTTTCATTGACCTATTGGAAACTATAAAATGAATAAAGCCAGTTTGATACATCTATCAGTTTTACATAACATGCTTTTCAATTGATAAGATGCAGATTGGGATGATGCGTTATCCGACCTCATATTAAGACGCATCTTCAGATTACACGCCCAATGTTACATAATTTCATCGAAGCTTAAATCGAGAATTGAAATATCTCTATTAAATAATTATCTCTATCATATTTGAATGATTCCACAGAGTTGCGCGCCTTTAACAAAGAATTTCGACGATATCAAGCATACAACATTGAGCGAACGTGCCGCGCTGAAAGAAGCTGGTCGCTGTTTAAAATGCGCTGACGCACCTTGTCAAAAGTCCTGTCCAACTCAACTGGATATTAAGTCTTTTATCACTTCCATATCGAACAAGAATTACTATGGTGCAGCAAAGGCAATTTTGTCAGACAATCCTCTGGGTCTCACCTGTGGAATGGTCTGTCCTACCAGCGATTTGTGCGTGGGCGGATGTAATTTGCAGGCATCGGAAGAAGGACCTATTAACATCGGTGGCCTTCAGCAATTTGCTACAGATGTATAGAATTTTCAAATTTAACTTTTGCTGATATTTCTTCAGAGGATTTAATCAATTAGCAATACTAAAAAAATATTATCTGCAGATTTTCAAGCAGATGAATATCCCACAAACTAGAGCACCAGGTCAAAATGTTCCGCATTCCAATACGAAAATTGCATTGATCGGTTGCGGACCAGCTTCCTTATCCTGCGCGACATTTCTTGGCAGACTTGGTTACGAAGACATCACCATTTTCGAGAAGCAAAGTTACATTGGAGGACTGAGTTCATCCGAGATTCCTCAGTATCGTCTTCCATACGATGTTGTTAATTTCGAAGTGGACCTCGTTAAAGATTTGGGCGTGAAGATTGAATTGAATCGAGCTTTGTCTGCGAAGGATATAACGATCAAGGTTTTAATTGAAAATTCTTTGGAAACCTTCGTTTCTTCATCAGTGGGATTTCATGATGTATGTGTTTTAGGGTTTGCAAAATGTTGGGTACAAAGCCATATTTCTGGGAATCGGACTGCCCGAACCGAAAACTATACCAATTTTTGTAAATCTTACGGAAGAAATGGGATTTTACACGTCGAAAAGTTTTCTTCCGAAAGTGACTAAAGCTAGTAAACCTGGTATGTGCGCTTGTAAAGGAAATGAATTGCCGACGCTTCGGGGAAACGTAATTGTATTGGGTTCTGGTGACACTGCCTTCGACTGTGCTACTTCAGCACTGAGATGTGGTGCGAAGAAAGTTTTTGTCGTCTTCAGGAAAGGATTCACCAATATGCGAGCTGTCCCAGAAGAAGTACAATTCAATTGTTATCATCCTCTTGCTTAATTTATCTTTGAAAAAAAAACTTAATTTCTTCATCTTCGCAGGTCGACTTAGCCCGTGAAGAGAAATGCGAATTTATTCCATTCCAGTCGCCAAAAGAAGTGATCGTACGGAATGGAAGAATCGTCGCTGTTGAATTTTACAGGACGGAGGAGAACGAAGATGGCCAATGGATAGAGGATGAAGATCAAATTTGTAGGCTGAAAGCTGATTTCGTCATTTCAGCTTTTGGATCTGGCCTGTACGATTCGGATGGTAAGCAGAATTTGTAATTTAACAATTTGCAGGTGGGATTTATAAAAAATTTAATTTACAGTAAAAGAAGCAGTGATACCATTGAAGTTAAATAAATGGGGACTACCTGAAGTGGATCCGTATACTATGGCAACCTCAGTGCCAGGAGTATTTTGTGGTGGTGACCTCGCGGGGGTGGCCCAGACCACTGTCGAATCTGTGAATGATGGAAAAACGGCAGCTTGGCATATTCACAAATACATTCAGTCGTTGTACAATCGAAATGTTTCGGATATACCCGAGTTACCAAAATTTCACACGCCAATCGATGATGTTGACCTCAGCGTTGAGTTTTGTGGCTTGAAGTTTGAGAATCCCTTCGGTCTGGCTTCAGCACCACCCGCTACTACTAGCGCGATGATCAGACGAGCTTTCGAAGCTGGCTGGGCATTCGCAGTTACCAAAACCTTTGCTCTCGACAAAGTATGCAATTTTTACTATTCACATATTTTCATCCATCGATACATTTTCCACAACTTTCTCTATTTCCATCGCATCGTAGGATCTCGTCACAAATGTTTCACCCCGAATTGTGAAAGGTACAACTTCCCGCTATCATTACGGCCCGGAGCAAAGTAGTTTCCTCAATATCGAATTGATATCGGAAAAATCGCAAGCATACTGGTGCAGAAGTGTCACAGAGTTGAAGAAAGATTTTCCAAATAAGGTTGAGAATAATTATAATAAACTTGATATTTTAATTAGAAAAATAAAGAAAGAATTTAAAATAAGATTTAATATTGATATTGGTAGATCGTCATTGCCAGCATCATGTGCACGTATAATCAAGCAGATTGGACGGAACTCGCTCAGAAAGCTGAAAAAGCTGGAGCTGATGCATTGGAATTGAATTTGTCCTGTCCTCATGGAATGGGAGAGTCTGGGATGGGTTTGGCTTGTGGACAGGTAGATAAAGAAAAACGATCAATAAATATCATTATACATATATAATGTAACTGCACGATGTCGGTAATTTTAGGATCCGGAATTAGTAAGAAACATTTCAAGATGGGTTCGACAAGCAGTGAAAATACCAATCTTCGTTAAGTTAACACCCAATATCACCGATATCGCTTCTATAGCGAAAGCTGCTTACGAAGGTATTATTATACATATATTATATAAATACCAATAATCGAATAATTTGTTACTTGTTTTTGATTTAGGTAACGCTGATGGTGTTTCGGCGATAAATACGGTACAAGGACTGATGGGTTTGTATTCGGACGCAACACCATGGCCTGCGGTAGGACAGGCAAAAGCGACGACCTATGGAGGCATGTCTGGTAACGCAACCAGACCACAAGCCTTGCGTGCTGTGTCAACAATCTCGAAAAAGCTTCCAGGATTTCCTATTTTGGGCATAGGAGGAATTGATTCAGCTGATGTAGCTTTACAATTCTTACACTGCGGTGCTTCGGTTCTCCAAGTACGACAATATAGACTCATCAGTAATCGTTTTGATTGTTTGCACAGAAGAGTTCACGCTATTAAGTTCCATTGATCGTACGCAGGTTGGAAGTGCCATTCAGAATCAAGACTTTACGCTCATAGATGATTACACAACTGGATTAAAAACGTTATTGTATCTGAAGAGCTTGGAGCAGACTAAACACTGGGATGGTCAAAGTCCACCGACGATTAAACATCAGAAGGGTAAACCTGTTTCGCTGCAACATGCCCTTGGCAAGGTGAGTAGGAAGCAATTTATTGTATATTTTCTAATAAAATAATTAAAATAATTAATTTCCTGTTAGGGTATTCCATATTTTGGAACATATCAAAAATTGCGGGAAGAAAAAATAGCAGAGATCAAAGCAAACTCAAATCCACTCGATTTGACATTAGAGGTGACCAGGCCAGCTCCGAACCCTGTTAACTCAGTGCCAACAGTTAAAGACGTAATCGGAAAGGCATTGACACATATTGGAGCGTATAAAGAATTGGATAATAAGAAACAAGTGGTCGCTCTTATAGATGACGTAAGTTTTCGGCGATTAAAGTACGAGATACTTAAACCTGTCTCTATATCATATAATTACAGTGAATTAAACTTAAGCTAATCTACTTTGATAGGATATGTGCATAAACTGCGGCAAATGTTACATGGCTTGCGCCGATTCTGGATATCAAGCAATTGAGTTCGATTCGGAGACCCATATTCCAAAAGTCAATGACGATTGCACTGGTTGTACCCTTTGTCTATCAGTGTGTCCTATAATCGACTGTATATCGTAAGTTCTTGAAAAAATAGTCTCCTTCGACTGTTTATCTTTTAGAATCCATTGCAATGTACTGTTTTTTTTTAGAATGGTGCCTAAAACAATACCACATGTGATCAAACGGGGGGTGCCGCCAAAAGGACTTACGGATATGTCGGACTTAACTGAGGCATTATTGTGAAAATAATATTTGCATAAAAACAATATTTCTAAATATTATAAAATATAAAGAATAACATAAAAAAATATATAGTACAATTCAATTTATTCCTCCTACCCTACAGTCTAATAACGTGTGAGATTGATGTTAGATACATTTAGGTGTTTGGGAGTTTTCTGCTATTGACATATGTGTTTACAAAATATCGACGAAGTCCGGAGTATCGAACCACTGCTCCTTTTGGGTTCCGTTGCGGTCGAAGTTGTATTCTAAGCACTTATCGGTCACGAAGTGATCTCTGAAATAAGAAACAGTTTGAGAGTTAATGCATCGCTTAAAATAATTGCGGTCGAAAGTTTGATATTAATCGTGAGATATAATTACCCGGCATATTTCTTGCAGTTTATCACAGGATATTCCTTGCGGAAGCACTGCGGCCGCAAAACATTGAAGTACGTCGTTCCAATTTGTGTGGCGATCAAACTATGCGCTTCTTTCAAGCAGCGGTAGAATTCTTCGTCGCAGTCACAATGCGATCTACACAAAATAAAAACGTTGCATCAATCATGTACGTATTTTCTATTCCTCATTTCTTTTTTTTAACAGGTAGGATAGCAATTAGAACTTTGAAAGACAGATGTCAAATTGTACTGGAAGAGTACCTGCGAGTTTTAACGAAGTTTGATTCGCTATCACCCAGATAACACAAACGTGAAGAACGTAAAATTAAGTCAGCATCAACCTTGGATTTTGAATTATTCTCTCGAGGCTAATAATTACACATTTATCTTCGCACGGTCTATTTCCACTACATTGATCTTCGGATCGGCTGACTAATGAAAATCAACTGATATTTGGATAATTGATACCTGGTGAAGATTCCACTGTTCAGAAGACCGAATTTTTGTTTTCCTGCGGTAATTCCACTTGGGCAAGAATCGTGAGCTCTGCAGCAAGCATCCGTTTCTTTGAACCAACCAAGATCCTCCTTGTTCTTGGCGATGTCACCATCACCGCACCAGCGTGTACCTGAAACAATGATTTTCGCAACGTGTCGGTTTTCCAATCTCATTAAGCGAAAATGACTAGTTAATTCTTTCTATAAATGAACACCGATAGAAAAAGAGATTGAAACTGACGAAGTTAAGATCGTGGGAATTCAAGTACACGCAAGCCATGATACATTTACATTTTTTTCATCATAGCTATTAGAGGCAAGAACCATGAAAATTATTCCAAGATTCATCGTAAACAGGTATTATTACTTTATGGCATGAGTTATGCATTTTGCCTGTCATTGAGTTCTTTTAACTCCTTTAAGGAGAATTCATAATCGAAGTAAAACAACAAATGGAATGTCAGCACCCGATTCTTAATTCCACGCAATCGGAATTTCTCAATTACAAAACGGGTTTTCCTGTCCATACTAACGAGATGTAACATCTTGTGGTTGTAATTTTTTTGCGTGATACGTATTTTTCTTACAGCGTTGCTTCATTTCTATATAAAAAGTTCGTATGAATTTTATTTTTACTTCTCTAAGATTGTTAATTAGAATTAACAGTGATTGTGTTGACTGCATTTGTTGCATCTACCGAGCCGGCTTTCGGATTACAGCTATAAAAATCAATTGACGACAGGGAAAATTTGGTTGCACGTAAATCGCCGAAGTTAAGCTAACGGAAGAAATTGATAAAAACCAGACGTGTGATAAATTATTCGATCCGCAAACAAAAGTCGGTAATTATTTACTCGCACGTGCGAATTCAATGTACCGCACATTTTCATAGTGATACATATCGATCTTTAACTTTGACGGGTCAATACAAACTTGTTACAAATGACAGTGTTTCACGCGTCATATTTCTTTGCATATTGAAACACCTGCAAAATTGATACATTGCTTCTACGTCATATTAATTAGCTTGTAAATTTTTGAGAAAGATTACTAAAATGGCAAGGGCTCTTTTGCAAGGACCTCGATTAACCGATTCGAAAGTTGTTATTGCGAAATTATTGAAACCTGTCAGTAAAACATTGTAAAATTATAAATATAGAGTTAAGTTTCACCTTGCATATCGCAAGGTCATCCGGAGTCCCCCGTGTTTCCTGCCGCTATATCATTCGCGCAATCTTTATTTCGAAAGGTTCGTAAAATGTGATTTTACTGCTCGCGAGCATGTTCGACAGCGATTTAAAATGTACAGTAACGATTATTTAAATATTTCACCTGGATAGATTGCTTTTATTTGCTTGGTAATCGGATTGAGAAGATCGGCGATCGATAGGGTTTTAGAATCCTTTGATTTGTCGTCCTCGTGTCCGGTGATCTTATCAAATAAGCCCTTAATTCCGTCGCCAATCTTGTTCACTGTGTCGTCGAATATTTTGAAGGGAGCCAGAAGGGTTTTTGCCATTTGTTCGAAGGCAGAGACGAAGGTTGGGACTGGTTTCTTTGACTCCTTGCCGTGGGTTACCGCCGTTGTAGCCACCAGGATTATGGCCACCGCCAAAAGACATTGCATTTGCCGTCTCATTTTTGGGATTGCTGTAGATTAAACACGTATGGTGGTACGTGATTTTAGAAATAAATTTTCTGGTGCTACGTACGTATGCTATCTCTTCCTTTAACACTTATTTCACTTAGAACACTTTATGTCGATTATAAGAGAAATGAAAAAATTAAATCAAGAAGACCTTGATAAATTGTATCAATTTCTCTTATCATTAATATCACATTAATGCAAAGTACCAAACTGATTCTAATAGACAAAATAGCTTAATTCAGTGCTGAACTATTTAATCATCACTACTTATTTTATAATCTTGAAAAATAGCAAACTACTATTAAGTCATTTGATAGATTCTAAACAATTACTAATAGTATTTTAAGTTAGTAGAAATTAAGAAATTAAGAAATTTAGAAATTAAGTTTTAGTAGAAATTTTAATAAATAAAACTGATTGTCTTGCGGAAAAATTTGAATTAAATTAAAATGGTATTTTTAGGGGTGCAATGTATTCTAGTTGTAATAGTCGTGAGACGATTATTCGAAACGTGACTATTTTTTACTGGTAATGAAATGAAGAATTATTACTTGATACTTACCAATCAAGGAGACGACGGAACGACGAGAGAGTCAACTATAAACTGCGAAGCCCAGCGAGTCTCGGCTTCATTTTATTTTGCAGATAGGCTACAACGCGTGCTAAGCCACGCGCTTCCATTACAATTGAACACCTGTATAAATTTTTCACATAATTTAATGAACGTAATTCATAACGGATTAGCGTTATGCTCGTTGAGGCATAAATATTAAAGTCACCTAGAAGCATTCATCGAAGTAAGAGGAAGATGGCATTGATTAAAAATTCATATGTCATTTGAAAGGTTTCAATGTCGCACTATTATAGTAGAAAGGATCTCAGTAATATTATAAGACAAGTTTATTTAAAGTATGTTACAAAAGAATCAAGTCTTGCGTATTATATACAATTTGGCAGATGATAACGAAGGTACGTTGCTCTGAAGAAGAGAATAAATTAATTTACAGAATGCATTTTGTTATCGATTTTAGATCGACGCTTGCGATACTTCAGAATTAATTTCTTTCCGAACTTCGTTCGGAACCGATTGTTCTACGTCTGTATTTGGTTGATCTTGAAGAGCTCGTCGCTTTTCAAGCCGCGAGCAACGGGGACAGGAATGATTACATTTTGACCAGCAAACACGATGATGAACCGCAGAGCATTGTGGACAAGTTACTGCACTAGCGTCCCATGGATATATAATCTCATCGTTTCCACATATTTCGCAGAGATGACCTCTTCAAACGTATTAACGTAAGTTGATACACCAAATTAATAATTAGATCTATTCATCACTGACATAGATTTACCTTGCTTTGCAAAGTGGACACAGTTGCGTGATGTGAGCATGCATCGTATCATACGCCGAATGGATTTCTTCGAGAAGCGTACCAGTTTTAAGATCGATTAAATCGCGAACTGAATAATTTCCTGAATTTTCTATCATGTGTGTACGAAGACCAACCTTCCATGGCAAACCTTGATTATTTGCTTCTGGGCATAGAACTAAATATCTTTTCATCATGCGCATTTCTTCTCTCATCCTCTGAAATGAAAAAATCAAATGTTAAAATATAAGATCGAAATAAATAAGAGCCACTCGTTTACCTTAACTAACGAAAGATCAGGAACTAATGTGAACAGTTTTGGATTTAGCTCTTCAAGAGGTAAAACGGCGCGATCTTCCAACAGTGCTAAGAGTTGTGCAGCTACACGCGAAACCAATCGTGGTTCCATATCCCAATTTCTAATTATTCTTGCTGGTATAACCATTGGTGTGTTCCAATGGCATCTTTGGCAATAATAGTGTCCGCTATAGTCGCATAGTCGTGGTTCGATCAAAGCTGACTCTGTATTGATTTTGAATCAATTTTACTTCTCCAAATACTTACGACAATTGTACAGTTACACGCTTTTACTAAAATTCTTCAACTATTGCTATCTTCGCTCGCATAATTTGTTACCTGAATTCTTGAAAGGGCTGCCGAAACAAGATAACGATAATCCTTTTGAGAAAGCTTGTAATAGAAATATTGTTCAGAGGTACCATTTAAAATATACCTTTGTCAGAGTTTAGTAAATTGATGCAAAGATTAAATACATTACGCGATATCTCATTGTATAATTGAATCACTTACTGAACGTAATTCGTACTTTGCATTCGCTACACTTGTATCCTTGGTAAGAAAGTCCTTGTTCCGGGCAAATATCCTTTGTATGAGTGTATCCTCCTGCTTCGCTCGCAATTACGTGAACACACACCCTGCATATATTGGTGAGACATTTCCAATGACAACAAAATTTGCAGTCTATAAAGTAAAATGTTGATCCGTTATAATATTTATATATATATATATTGGAATAGAAGTACTCAGCGTATTAGCTTACCACTGCACATGTACCAAGATTGAAGCATAGTCCAAATAGCTCCGCTGCAATGGTCGCAGTATGCAGGTCCCGTCGTTATCATATGATACTTCTGTGGTACCAAATGATGACCTAAGATTACTTGAGTCTCCAATAAAGCTGGTTCCGATGCTTCGCGCAGTTCTTGAACCCTTAGACGTAGTTCAATTAAGCGCCTGACAAGCCATTTCCTTTCGTCTGAACATTCCGCGCTTTCCAGTACCATTTGTTTACACTTTTCAATCATCTTTTGCAGATCATCCTCAGTGGTAGCCTGATGTATACAAAATGCTTTCGATGAGAAATATGACTATGATCAATAGAAGGAAATCCTTCGAATCAGAATATTGTTAGTACCTTGGACAGTGACAGTAAAGTTTCTACAGACTTGAGACTGAAAGGAATAGTTCCTTTACTATCGGTGCTATCCTCAGCCTCACCAGTCATATAATCCGACGATGATGATGGTGTAGATCCTCCAGTGCCAGAACTATCCGCACGAATTCTTGGTTCATCATTAAAATCTCGCGTTTCGTTGTCATTGCTCTTTATATCAACCATTTCTACAATGGTTTCACGTTAATAAAATCAGTATCTTTTTCTTGTGAACATTGAGGCAGAAATGATAATTGAAGACTTTTAACTTCAAACGCGTCAATCAACAAGTTTCTAAGTTTAGCTGTCAAATTCGATGACTATAGCCGTCTGTAGAATAGACGGATTATTAGTTGTGCCACTCATGGTATAAATTTTGTTACAGGTTCACTGCGCCACCTAGACGTGTAGGAGTAGACACTACAAAAGGAATGCGGATTTGACGTATCGCGCCCTCTGTATGGAAAATATAGTACTACTATATTACCCGTTGAATGAACCCTCTACTTTTTTTAATTATCGGATTTCGATTTTACGCGATGCGGTATTTCAAGTATGTCAAAGGCCAATTTATTCAAGAATCTGTTATATTTGCAGTTATTCGCTTGCTAGAACAAGTCCAGTCTCCAAATGAAATTGATCTGAAAAAGCAATCGCTTTTAAATTTCCCTCCTTCCATATTGGTACTGTATTTTCGTGTAGGGGGCGTCATCACCGCAACGTCATATCCGCATTCCTCTTGTAGTGTCACTCCTTGCACGCCTAGTAGGCAGTGCAACGAACCTGATCAGAATCTATATATCTCTACCCATCTATACCAAAATATATATATTTGCACGGAGTGTCACAGCCCTACCTCTGAGTCTGGCTGAGTCTATCATCCTTAACTTGTCTGACTCTGTCTAATCCTGATCGCGTATTGCTCACGTTTGACATAAAAGAATACTTTTGGTGTGAAGAAAATTACAGTGGAAATGATTGATCTTTTCAAGCAGGGTGACAGAGTTTTTGTGTTGGTTGACAATGTGTCAAGTAGTGACATAGCGGATTTCACCGATGGAATACAAGAACGTATTGGAAATGCTGCTGAACTATCACTGATAACACTTGATGAATTCACTAAACGTAAGTATAAATTATATTTATTCGTGCACAATTTATTATTTATTGCTCATTAATACCCTATATGGTTTTCTTCTTTTATACAGTGTGTGCACTATGTTTCAGACAGATATTTGTATTTCAGGCAATGTTACAGATTCTAGTTTTGATATAATTCTTTTCATTTTGAAGCAGAAGTCTTTCAAATATAATGAACTGTTGTCAAAATCACTCAAGGTTTTAAAACCAGGTGGCAAGATTGTTATTTACGAACCGGATAGACACGATAAAGAATTAGGAGAATCGTATAAAGAAGTATCGTCAAAATTAAGATTGGCAGGTTTCGTGCCGCACAATACTGGTGATAACACTTTGAGTGGTTTTCAAACGGTGAAACGATTGTTGTCAAAAGTTTATCATAATGGAGAAGATGTGTGCCAGACGGTGGCAGAAAAACCAGCTTTCGAGGTAATTTTATAGAGGTCAATAGTCTGGAATAATTATAGAATCCCATTCTATATAAATTTAAAACATTGTATTCCTTTAGATTGGCTCAAGCGTTACTCTTAATCTTGGTAAAGCAAAATCTAATGTGTGGAAATTAGACGACGCTGTTGAAGATGATTTAATTGATGAAAACGATTTATTGGACGAAACGGATATCATGAAACCCGAAGCATCGAGCCTAAGAGGTATTTTCACATATTCTATATTTTTGGATTTAGTTCAAATTCACATATTTCAATATAACCAACTGTAAATTATTTCTGAACATAATTTTTCAGTATGTAGTACAACTGGAAAAAGGAAAGCCTGTAAAGACTGTAGTTGTGGATTAGCAGAGGAATTAAGCGGTAAAACAGTGCCAGAGGGTACTGCAAAGTCCTCTTGTGGTAATGTACGTATTTTTTACATATCCTTCTGAATACATTCTAAAATGAACGATATTAACGATATCTGTCTGTTATAGTGTTACCTTGGAGATGCTTTTAGATGTGCTTCGTGCCCTTATCTTGGTATGCCTGCTTTTAAGCCAGGAGAAAAGATTACGTTGCCCGAAAACCAATTATCCGCTGACTCTTAATTCGTAGTACTTGTACGTCTAATAATTCCCGTTGAAATAAACTTTACCATCCATACCCCGTATATTGATTCTAATCGTATTGTTCGTAAAGTGAAAAAAAAATAGAACCATATGGGTATTACTTAAACCTACTTAAAAAACAACACATATGTATATTTTCAATTTTATTCGATTTGTATCGGTATACAATAGTAATCAACATTTTAATTGTTTTAGAAGATGCATATTCTGCAAAGTGTTTGACATGTTACAGCGAGACCACTCGGACTGTGACGTTCTTAAGGCAGCGGTCAGTCTAATATTTTTATTATAGTCGAATACTAAACTAGTAAACTCATCGTTAAAACCAAAACTAAATAAACGATATAAGATGATTTTAAATTAAAGCAAATTTCATCGTATCCCGCAATGGATACCTCATGAATTGGAGATGATAGAATAACGCAGAAAACAGATTGCACAGTATGCATCGTCTCTTTCGTATGAAGGAACATAAACCTTTCGCCATAAATCCACTATCCCTTCTCTGGGGATGAGTGCCTGGGAGAGGGCTATCTTCCGCATAGACGAAATTAATATGCATCACCCTATTCAGACATATTTCTAAACATACGTATATACCGTATATTATATATATTAAGTTGATGAGCGATGCGAATTTTTTGTAAAAGGAAAAAAATTATATATACTCGCTATGAGAAGCAATAATGTGTTAAGTAGCTTCTATTCTATGATATACAGGAACAGAAAACATCGTCATATAATTTTTTTTAACTCCTACACCATTGGCATGACGACAGGAACATTATTCCGCAGTATAATGAACGGGGTAAATATTAAAAACAAAAATTACTACGAATGTTGTGTCGACCATTGGTTTAGCATTTCAGCATGTGATCGATTAGTCAAAGCTGCTATAAGAAGTCACGATAAATATTATATTTCGTACATAAAATCTATTTAGAATAGTAGGTCGCAAAACCAATGATCGTGCTACGACTAATGTTACTAGCGTTACATGTAGCTTTGGTTTACGTATACGATTGTGTTGGAAACTTATAAACTGTTTATGACCTTCGAATCAATTCCAATAGAAGCATACAGTATAAAAAAGAAAGACGCCGATGATTTTCTAATTTGTCGTTAAACTTTCAACGACTTTCGTCCAACATAATGATCGTAGATAATTGCTTAACGAGATATGCGTGTTCTTCCCTCCACAATAGAGAGCTACAAATCTGTTTCACGAGAATTCTCTCATGAGGATTGTTTATGTGATAGAAATGAAGCGCCTTTTCAAACATAAGTAATTGTTCCTTTTGCCGATTTTAGATTTCGAAATTTCTTTGATAAGTAGATATCTTGAACTATGATACTTAATCTTATCAAATCTATCGGTGGTTATTCGTAATTATCTACGTCAGGCATCTTACAATGTGTAAGATTGCCAACGATCGTCTCCCTTGGAAATTATTTAGTACATCTTCTCTATTACCACTTTCTTGTTTTTTTTTTTTTCTTTTTCTTTCATATCAATCCATAATTAATGCTAACTATGCCCGTATTATCCATCGGGGCTGCTTTACGTCGACTCCATCAGTATTATATTCAAACATACGTATACACCACAATGCGGTTAAAACTTGACAAAAAAAAAAGAAAAACATATTGAAAGAGAACACTTTTGTAGTGGCAGTTTAGCAATATTATTTACTACGGCTTGTACATATCTCGTAAAGTCTGAAACTTCAATTGTAATATATACCACCACAATTCTGTTATTACAGTTGAGAAACGGAATCGTCGGCATTAATTACAGCTTTTTCAACGAGGCGCTAGATATTTTGTACTTTCTCTAAAACATATTATGATGCGAGAGTAAGTACACAATATTGAGGTGTAAAGATGTACATTATTGATGAACTCAGCAGAATTTTTATGAATATGCTCTTAATAGTAATAACGGGATGAAAAACTGCCTTGAGAATTATTTCTCGAGTGGCCTCAATATAATGCAGCATGTTTCTTGTTTTAAATGACGCAGACAATTAATAAAATTCGATCGTCGAGATTCGGAAGAATGAGGGAGAGTGAAATAGTCGACATTGTTGTAGGAATGCCAATTGTGCACCAGTAGATTAGATCCGTACAAATTGAAAACGATCGTCAATTTGAAACTATAAGTAAGTAATGCCAAAAGAGATTTGAGTGAATAATTGAACGAATAATTAGAATCAATTCTTGATGTATTAAGTACGACAATGAAAATATTTTGCACATTCAGCAAACGCGTATCAAATGGATCGAAAAGAGAACGTATGTATGTATTTAGTTCCGTGGCGATGCATGATATTAGAGTGTAATACAGAGCTAAACATAATGCTTCCTTTAAATTTGATGATTCATTAAGCTCACTTTTAAAATGAAATCCGGAAGAAATTCTGGTTTGCACTTATGATTTCGTTGGAAATAAGTCATGCTTATTTTAGGAATCTCGTAATTTATGACTCTTAGGAATGTACTCAATAAGTACGGCTGAGCAAGAGCAAGAATTTCTGCATAACGTAACTTGTTTCCACATCTTCCGATTACGATTGCAACGATTTTTCTTAGCACATTCTTTGCACGACAACAGGATATACGTTGGTCCTATCGCTTCATCATATTTGCCACGTAACAGGCAACAAAAAAAAGAAAAAAAAAAAAATACGAAAGATAACGAATTAGGAAGTACAATCGAAATGTACCATTAATTCTTAAATAAATTTGATACACTTCATGGTATACTTCTTTCATAACGTTATTTCCTCAATCCACTGTAAAAATGCCATGGAACTTAATTTTTTCTTCGGCCAGTTCTCTTAAAAAATATATATACATATTGATATAAAAGTTGAATGATATCGTTAACAACTATCTGAAATAATGTTTATATAAACACAGCCCTACATAATGTATTCGATTTGACGTAAGAATAAGAAATAGGACTTTTCAAAAAGACCTTTGGCTTTCTTTCCTAAGAACATGTGAAATTATCGTCTTTACGGTGTTCGTACAATTCTTACTTGTACGATTACCAAACTTAACAACAATACTACAGCTTTTTGTGTTATGTACAGACGTGTAACTTTGCGAAGTGAAACTTTCCTCTGGTCTTAGGTAGAGTCCAAGTAATCTTCGCCAGTTCATACGACGAAATATTAGTTTATGCTAGCATGAATTCCCTTCCATACAATCCAACAAGAAATTCTTCTCCTCTTTTTTGGTATTATTACTTCTTGGCCCGGGAGTACGTAATTTTGGTTCAAAACACGGCTGTAAAAGAATTAAATTTTCGAATCAGTCATTTTCTCCCGATTTGACTATCCCGGTATCTAGGAGTGTTTAATGATTCGTGAAAAATTATGCAATAGTAATTCAGGCATGATTAGGTGATGATTTATTTGTAGGTCGTTTAGTCGTTTTCTCTCTGTGTTATGGGATTCTGTAAATTATATATTGAACACGTGTTTGGAATTATCTCCCTATCGTAAAGATTCTGGTCAAATCAAATATGTTTGATTTCTTCTTTTATTTCAAACAATAAGTTTGGAATTTAGTACACTGTACTTATTGCATTTATACATGTAAAAAAAAATATTTGTTTCGTAATACTGGAAAATTAGTCGGACGAGTCGCGTCAGATAAAAAAAAAATGAAAGATTACTCAATTTTTCGATTTCGAGAAATTATTCTCACGTCGATTATCTTAAAAAAAGTAAATATACTACTGTTTACTATATAATAATAATAATGGCTTTAAACAAACATTAACTTTCGATGACAATAGCTGCCATTTCCATATTTTTGAACAACAGAACCATACATATCAATATTTCTAAATATAGCACGAAATGATTCGTGATTTGTGATCATGAACAATTAAAATAAAAAGAAATGCAAAAAAATAAGCAAAGCAATAAAAGGATGACGATGAACTAAAAGTTGAAATCATTGCGTGCAAAAAGTATGGAATGACTTGAATGCATTTCAAACGCGTCTGCAATACGCTATGAACTAATTGTATCACATATATACAATAAAGTTATTAAATTTCGCAATTGCAGATACGTTGGACGAGTGAATTTCATTCGCATGAAGAAATTGTTTTGTTATTTCGATGATGTTATTTCACTCACAGTTTCGCAGATATTCATGTTGCAGCAATTCTCTATGGTGATTTCGCATTGATTATCTGGCACCTGAGGCCTCGAAGTCAATGGTGTTACCCCTTTGCCGACAATGATGCGCTTCTTAATTCGCGGTCGTCTTTGTAATTTATTCACATAATAGCTCAGTATGACTATTAATATAATAAGTACGGCTATCACCACACTAAATATCGGTAGCAGCGTACTATACTCGACACTTTCACTAAATGTTACTATTTCTTCCGCCGTTTGATTTGTTTCGGAACATCTGTTTGAAGAAACGTAAATACAATGTTGTTAGACAAATTTATATCGCAATTGTTATGAACAAATTCAAGAGGATTAAAAATATACCTGCAAGGATTTGCATCGAAACTGGACGGATCCTTGTGACTTCTTGCACAAAGCATTGCGCAAATGGCGGCTATATCATCCAATTCCTCACAGCGATCTCCTTTAGAATATTTGCACTTGCACTTGGGTTTCCCGCTTTCGACGGAACATTCTCCTTCGTGGAAACAGTAACCATCACACACATCTTTCTCGCACCGCGTCCCACCGAACGGGTCTTCACACGTACACTGAGGCATTCCGCGGCTATTTATTGTACAACTACCGCTGAGACAATAATTGTGACACAGAGAGATTTCGCACCTTGCACCGGAGAAACTAAAATTCGTACAATTGTATTTTTATTTCTGTTCCTTTGATTTGAAATCCCAGAGGTACAGTATGAAGAAGAAGAAAAGGTAAGAAGAAGAAGATAGATAATGGAGTAGAAAGAAGCGTAAGAATTTAAAACGTACCCTGGTTTACAATGACACTCTCCATTCTTATTATCCATTTCACCGTCATTTAAACAGTATCTGGTACTTTCGGTAACCGCATCAGCATCCTCTGTGCTAGTGGTTAAATTGTTATAGTTGTCCAAGAGTAGTGCGAAATTTGGAAACTTGGTATTTTTTTGTGATCTCGCGATTGCCGCGCAATCGATCTTTCCTACATTGTCTCTCGTAACGATTCCCGCCGGATCAGCGTCTCGGTGCGATTGGAAGTAATTCTTAAAAGGCTTTGGCCGTTCGCCACTGGTTGCATTTTTTGGCATAGTCCAAATAGCACGGGATACTCGATCGGACCAATAAATAGCATCGCGATCAATTGCTAAATAAACTGGTTCTTGATGTCTGTAGTGAAGGATTAGCTCTCGATCACTACCGTCGAGATTACTTCGTCTAATTGTGAAGTGGATACCTTCACTGTCATCGATCCAGTAGAGCTTCTGTTCAAGATGATCTATAGCCACAGCTAGTGGTTCATACATATTCTCTTGAACTATTGTTTCCCGCTCGCTTCCATCGAATTTCGAGCGTTCAACGCTCGGATTTGTGCGGTTACTGTTTACCCAGTATATATATCTAAAAACAAGACAGAGTTATCAGATGATAATTTGTATGACGCATTTACCTTTTAGCTTGTTTCTTTCTAACCGTTTTACAATCTCGTTAGCTATTAGTTTTTTTTTTTTTTCACGAAATAAGAATAGCAATATACGTATCGCGTTATACTCTTGAATAATGGTTCTTTTATACGTTAAATGTGCTTTTAAATTTGAGTATTGAGAAGGTTTGTGCAGCATTGCCTTACGAGACATAAATGGCACACCTGTTACACACGTCGAGCGCGATGCCACGTGGGATTCTGTTCTTCAAGTTCTGCAAGACCACTGGCTTTTCTGCTGGCGACCCTTCTATGGTTACATGCACCATCATAATAGCTTCCTTGCTACCATCGATCCAAAAGAGATTTCGTGTTGTCGTATCGAACACCATACTGATCACTCTTGAGCCTTCTTCTTCTGTAAACAAGTAAGTAGTGCGTCGTTTGCAATTGCTACCGGGTAAATTTAAAATATCCGTTAACTTAAGAATTTCTAATTTTCTTAACGGTGTGTTTTGTTTATTCAATGCGTTCGCCTAATATTTTAAACATTATTCTCTTTCGATGTACGTAGACCAATTGCGATTGTTACGTAAGCTTGAAAATGCTTCGGAAAAATTTTCTAGACTTTATCTAATATTGTTGATATTACTTGGGGAAATTGCACAACGTATCAACGCGTAGAATATTCTACGAGAGGTAATATTCAGACGCACTAAGTCTTTTAGAGCCGGTTAATATTTCTACTAATCCATTTATCAGAAAAATAAATGATAAATTAAATTCATAAGTCTGATAGTTGTTCAGATTGTCAAATGATATGCAACGGATTATTAATTTTCGATCGCGAATCGTGAACAAGATAACATTATCGATGAGAGTGAGGAATATGTACTTACTGTTAAGTAGCGGTTTCGACGTTACATTCTTCTCAGTAAGATTATAACTGATTATGGAAGAGTTACTATTAGTATCACTTAAGAACATCGTGCGTGTGATATCGTCGTAGGTGATTGCTTTCAGATCTACTGCATCCCTGATCTGTGTCTGCCCCGCGAGGGTACCGTTTTGTGAATAAAAGTCGATTTCTTGTCCAATCGCCACAGCTAAATCTGTAAAAAAAAATAATAATGCGTACAATTACTATAAAGCTTATCGATTAATTAACGTAATTGAATTGGATCAGCCGATGAAATATCAAATTCGCAATACTTCTCTTGTTTGATAACCACAGATTCGAATCTGACTACGACGCCGTTTGGCATTAGCAAGAAAAAAACTTTATGTACGTAGTTTTAAACCGACCACCGAATTCATAGAAGAAAGATTTATATTAAGTTGATTAACATGCTACATTGAATATTGTTATTTATTCGCGTGAGTTAATGCGTCATCGTTTATGCGTTTCGTTTTTGAAAATTGAGAATAATGCGTAAATGAATGCATAAGTGATTTGTATGAAATTTAACTGATAAAGTAGCAATTGATGCAGAAGAGCATGAGCATTCACTTTTCCTCAATTATCGTGAAAAAAAAGTTTTCTTGCGGAAATTCCAATAACGCGAATTATTTGAATCATCGCTCCACTTAAGATTTCCGAGTGATTCGAGAGTGTTCCCCGATTATCAATTCCAATCCATATATTTCCGCCGAAACCGTAAGCAAGTATAAATACATATAGAATCGATTCAACAAAAGAGCACGCATCGAAATTTAACTGAACTCAGGAGTATTCAATACCCATTGAATTATTTATATAATCGGTCGTTATCGCATGGGTACCTTGTTTACTCTTAAGCAAATTAGTGGTCTGTTTATCTCTCAGACGTAGTATTCGACGATTGCTACACAGTACATACACATGGGATTTTTCATCTTACGTGCAGGTCTTATGCAATGCAGTTATGCGATGATCAGTCTATATCGATTTTAGATCTTTGATTTACGATGTTAACGCAGCTTTTTTTTCGTATTTCAAATCGCTTTGCGATTATCATCGATGTTAATTACAACGGAAAACGGAATTAATGTTCGCGTTGACATAGAATCGGTTAAAGGAGTTTTGAGTCAATGATATAATTATGAAGCATTGGTATCCTCTACGCGGCATCACGAAGATCATGAGTGACTCTACTAGAACTATGATTGACGCAAAGAAAGAAGAAATGTACCGTTGTCGGTTTACGTAGCTGTCTCGACCTCTTGCCGACAAAAATTTACCATACTTTCCCGCATGCATTAAGAATCGTTAGCTGATTGTACACACTCCTCGATGTTGACGCATTAAACGATTGCATACAGTTTTTGTATGCGTTTACATTGAACGATATCAATCGTAGAATACCTTGATACGTCAGTATATTTCAGTCACGGTATAAAATCAGTAGAATCTAGCAAAAAAAAGATATAGTGTTTGCACTAGAATCGCGGGAGTCGCGGGACCTTAAATACGATTATCTGAAAGTGGCCTCGAAATCGTGGTTTCACCGTCCTTCAATAAGAGCAAGCTAAATTTGTACGTGCGTCTAAATTCCAAGATTCGATCAATGTCAAAGAGAATAAAACAATGATGATTTTTCAATAATATTTTAATCCACGAACGCATCGACGATTATCACCCTCTTGTCCGATTGACATTCGTTACGTAAGGACGAGGCCGAGTTTTTTGTCAAATCAAAATTAGAAGATCAAAGAGGAGAATCGACGATACTAAAGATCTTATTACAATGATCAGTTTCATTCAGCTTTTCGCGGTTTTTCTATTATGGTGAGTCGAAAAAGTAGTCGGCAAAAGTGGCGTACGTGCCGACAAGCGCTGCTTGAATGGAGTCAGCGTACCAACACGTAGAAGGTGCGCTTGCACCGATAGGAGACCGTTCCACTCACACATTCAACCACGGAAGGCGCTCTTCCTCGCCGGCATGAGCTCATTACATTTTCTCGCACTTACCCCAGGATCTGCCGTTAACGTTGACGGCCAATAGACTAAACAGCAGAAAGATCAGAGCATGACATCGGTTTTCACGGGGCGACATGATTCGCGTACATTTGGTTATACACTTGGCTACGAACACGAGCACGCGTAGCAGACAGTACCACACGACCTTTCGCTGCGGCGCCTCTGCGCGAACTAAGGCCTCGAGCGCTTTTCAATATAGCCCACGCGATAGGATTCCCACTGGTGTAAAGTAGTCTTCTAGACCACCTGCGTACGTCTCACAACCTTTCGCCCTCGTCACTCTGGATATTTTTTTCATCTGAAATTCAAATCCAAATCCAATCTTTTACAATTATTAGTCACTATCGAACTCTATGGAATTTCTCAAAATAATGTAATAAATAGAAACTTTTAATTTGTCAAACTCGAAATACATAAACTTCTTTATTGTATCTAAATATAGGAATAAATATTTTGCTAATTTTTGAAATTTTCTGATGAAATCAATAACACATTGTGTATTTTACTTATGATTAAATAGACATGTATGGCGATGTTCTTGCTGCGGTCACGCTATTGCTTGCCTGATGTGGAGGACGGAGTCTACGCCACTGGTGACACAGCACGCGCCAATTTTCATAGCTACCTCGTTCGAAGCTGTCGCTTCTTTAACTCGGCCCTTCTTAATGGGACTGAGTACTTATTTCGATTATCTTGTCATTGGTTTGCTGGTCTTGATTCAATTGAGCAGAAGACGCTCTTTCGAATGCGATTAATTTTTAAAGCGGTTTCTTAGGATTTAAATTGCATGGTAATAAGCACGTTCGTATTCTTTATTCGAATTTTTAATTTTCTTTTTAATGCAACTTGATTGCTATTTCTCATCATCTGCATGCGAGAATTGGATTTTAATATAGATATGTAGATAAATCGAAATAGATATTAAAATTGTACTGTAATGAATGTTTAAATAGTTTTCAATCATTTTCAAAAATTTGTCGTGCCATCGCGCGTAAGCGTTAGAAGTTTTGAACAATACAGGAGAAACGTCTATAGTTAGAAGCGTTCGCGCCTTTGGTGGTAGAGGGTAAGTTACCCTTAAAGGTTGATATTGCTCGAATGGAAATTGACCGCCGCCTAGCGGACCAAAGGTATAACTATAAACAACCCCTGAATTAAGGGTGGCTCTCTACATACAGCGTTTACTTCACGATTCATCCCCTTAGATCGAGTTCTATCGAAATATTAGTTTCAAGTAGTATCGAGTTTGCAACGTGTCGAATTTTCTGAATTTCAATATTTTATTGAGCTATGTGCGAAATAAAATTTGTCGAAAATTGCAAGAAAAAATGGCTTCGGGAGAAATTCTATTATTGGCGCATCTTGGCATAAGCGAATGTATATATTCTCTGTTACATAATTAAAGCGAAATGCCATTAATCGCGTAATTCGGAGAAGAATCAAATAGAATTTTATTCAACATCTTAATTAGCCGTTGAAAGTTAAATTACAAATGAAATGAGATCGATATTTTTCTAGAAAACTAAATAAATTTTAACTTGCAGTACTACGATACGGATAACAAGATCTACTAATTTCAGATTTCACTTGGTTTTAATAAAAACACACTAAATTCACTGAAAAGTCCGGTAGATCGAAGATCACGATTATCCTTCTGAAACGTGGCGAGTATGTCTTCACGCATTGCGCATAGCGGCGAGACCTTACGATTGTTTGGGCCAACCCTTATCGAATTAAAAAAGACAAGAAGTTTAGGCTACGTGATTGAGCGATTTTGGATCGCAGGTTGAAGACAAAGTGCGTTAATTGAAGTAGGAAAATTGATGAGGGAAAATCGCGCGTAGCGGGAAGGCTTTGGTGGCCCCGAAGCGTCGACGCTACGTACTAGGCGGTGTATTATTGATCAATAAGAGAGGCTAGAGGCTCATGGGTGACCCGTGCCGGCAGAGCCAGCCATCACTTCTTCCGCATTTTTACGCCAGTCGCGTGTACCGCGAAGAATCGTGCCTGATCCGGCATCCCCGCGATCCTGGAGCTCCGCGATTGCTCCTGGTTTCGTCGTGGTTCCATTGCCGGGTCACCAACGGTGGACGTACGAGGTAAAACGTGCTCACGGTTCACAGCTACGGCAGCTACGTTGCCTCCTGAAAATACAGGAATCTACGGAGTCAGAGGGAGCACCACCGAGGGAGCAACGGAGCAGAACGTCCGTTCTCCCCGTGAAAGGAAGCGAGACAGAGCTATTCGGAGAACGGAATAAACTGTCATTGGAGAAACAGAGACGGAAAGGAGAGAAGAGGGGGAGCGAGAAGGTGGACGTGCGACAGAAACAGAGGGAGAGAGAGGTGCGAGCGACATGTGTCCGTGGTGAAAATTGTGTTCGCGATCGTGTGGCGATCGAGGGTGCGCCGAAAACCGGAAGATCACCCGATCCTTGGTTTGCCTGTGTCTGAAACCCTTGCGTCATCTTCAAGGAACCACCGATGCAGACCTTACGCAAGAAAAACAGTCCATGCAAGTGTGAGTAAGCGAGTTCGAGTAGAATTGTCTATAGGACTGTCGCGATACTCGCGCTTCAACTGTGGGAAAACAACCCCTTCTGTTCGAGGCATTTGGGTTTGTTGGTCGGTGTTACGGTAGACGTTCGTACGGTGCAAACGGTTCTACGTCGTTTGAGGCATTGCTACCTTCTGGGGAATGACATTTTGGTACCACCCTGCACAGCCGTCAAGGGAAGCATCGAAATATGGCTTCCCACCCTTATTAACAGAGTGAACGAACGTGGTTCCTCAATCTACAGACAGCAATGCTTTCGAACAGTTAAGTTTCTTCTTCCAATGTGTACTTTGTACGCACACGAATCACGTTAATGCTGATCGTGACAATTAGTCTTTCCTCTGCTAGTCTTTTCTTCACCAAAGGGGGTGTCAGTTTCTGCTTTTCGCGCGACCCTTTTTGCCCGCTTTGATCTTACCGACACGAGCAAGCGCCGGTGCGTGTTCTAGCATTTAGGTGGCGTGAGTAGCCGGATTTTTGGCCGACGTGCATCTACAAATGCAATCGAGCAGCCTCGATCGAGCTTCAGAATGATTTGCATAAGCCGAAGCGTGAGATAGCAGTTGACGCATTGGAGAAAGTGGGATTGAAAAATCTTTTTCCAATTCTCATTCGTCTGCGTCATAAATACGAATGACGTACTCATTACGTAGTATAAGTTAACATACGACTGGTCTCTACTTCGAATAGAATCGAATTTTCCTTATTCGCTCCATCCGATGGTTTTTAGAAGAAATCCATTCTGTTTATAATATCGATGTCACTAAACTCTAAGTATGGTACACGTGACAATTAATTTCACAGGTATTACCATTTTTCTGTTTAGTATATCTGACGTTTTTAACGAGTAATCGATCTTGAAGTATAATAGTTATAGTCTCGTTTCGTATGCGATTTGAATTGCACGCATTATTAAGGGAGAACGCGGGAGGCACTTTGACCTGCAATTCCGAACGCGCCATCTTCGATTGGCCTATTGTTGTGCGTTGCATCGCTTCGCGTAATAATAACTGTTGTGAGACGACGACAGCAAGTGTCAGGCGCATCTGGCGCGAATTGTGGCAAGGAAGAGCCGGGCGAAGGAGTTCCCGTGAAGAATACTCGAACGAGAGAGTTTTTGAGAATGGAATAAAAAGAGAAAGAGAGAGAAAATGTATGTATACAAGAGAAACGAGGGATGAGGGTGAACTGGTTACCAGAACGGACTGTGAAGTGTCGACAGTTGGCGTTCTCCACTCGAGACGCACATGAGTACGTTCAAACAAATGTGCCGGTAGTCACGGTCATTAGACCTACGGGGAACGATGAAAAGCAATCTTATGGAAGATTCCGATTGATGCCACCCCATTGTAAATCTATTTGTTTAGGATTGTTTTGTCCAAATTTCGACATTCCGTATCGTGCGGCTTTTGGAATCAATTATTTCACTCGAGCTGATGCTCACAATGCGAATTTGGGTATTTCTTTCCAAATTAGAAAAGAGAAAGGATGCACCGAGTGGAGTTGAGAGTGAATTATCGTGCTACACAAATGCAAGACGTTCTCTGAGTCATTGTCATTGATCTCAAGATTGAAATTGCAATTCTCATGGTGGAAAAAGAGGCAAGAAATTGACCATAAGGATTCTCAATAGAATTCCCATTTCATTGTCGCGTAGGTTAAATTGGTCTCACCACCGATCAATATCGGTTTAATGCATTTTCAACTATCCCCGTCGGATCACTCAAGACCCCTGCAGTCTAAAATTCGATAATTCGATATCCTTGCATCGGACAACTCCACTTCACACAAGGCTGGACAGGGCCCACATGCGGGGATATTACAATAAGCACCCACTGTGGCCGATCTTGCGTTTCTCCATTACTCTCAACTCGATCCATTCACTCTCGGAGTACGAGAGTACTTTCCGAAGAGCGATTTTGCTGAGGTCATGCTGATTGCTCTCGAAAGCCATGTTCCATTCAATGGACAGTATCACCTATTCATTTTTAACGAATCTTGGTAAAAATATCTTGAGAAATTTGACGGATTGTTGGATTGAAATTCATTTTTGGATAAAATCCATTTCGGTCTGTTTTAGCCAAAAACGAACCAACCCGGTTTTTGGGGGAGGGTTTGTCGTTCAAGGCGAAGCTGATCGGGATACTAGAAGTACCGGAAGCGCGAGGTGACCGGATGTGCCAAGCGGCTTTAGCAGATCTGAAGATGGCGATTCGTGCTGCTGGCGAACACAAGCAGCGAATCGCCATTCAGGTCAGCATCGACGGGCTTCGCTTACGAGACGAAAAGACTGGGGTAAATGTTTACGTAGAATCACATTCAATTTCAATCTCTTACGGCTACCTGTGGAATAACCGTATGTGACGTAAATTTAAATTATAGACTTATCTCGTTTAAACGTAGAAAACGATTTGCGATCGGGCAAACCGATTTACGGGTGGTATGCGACCTTGTTTCAGGAATGTCTATATCATCATCCTGTATATAAGATATCGTTCATCTCGCACGATATGAGCGATACCAGAGCTTTTGGTTACATCTTCGGGTCACCCGACACCGGCCATCGGTTTTTCGGTATCAAGACCGACAAGGCAGCGAGTCAGGTAATACTTTTCCTTTTTTCGTCGGCATGTTTCTTTTGAACGTAGCCAAGAACATATTCGACGTAACTTTTGGAAAATACGATCGTTCGCAATTTTATTGCGCAGTAGAAGCTTCCGAAAGAATGATGCGTAGACGGAAGCCAAATAAGAATATGTAAAGCTAAATTGGTATTGTCCTTGAAGAGTGACTCTTGGAGAGTTAGTGAACGGCAAGCAAATTGTCGTTCGGATTCACTCAAGCGCAAGGACGGATTTTAAACGTGGTTAAAGTGTGTCAGTTATCGGGAAGGACGCCTAGTCGGGAGGCGAGGGAATTTAAACTGATATTTGCCCAATAGGAGAAGCAATATCGACCTCGGTGCCAATAATACCGGGCGCGTATGTAAGTAATTGCATTATACGATTCGGTACGCCGCGCTGCCACCCCGTCGATACGCTGCACCGCGGGAGATTGTTGTCGGATTATCCATGGTTCGCTTGCTGCTGCTGCTGCTGCTTCAAAGGAGATCACGAGCCAACTTCTTGAAATTCAAATTTACCGCTCTTCTTCTGTCTTTTAACTCCGCGTTGTTTGCACTCGACCGATTCTACCGATCTACCCTCCCAGCCAGGCAGGTTCGAACGGTAAGAAATTGCTAGCTGAACTCTTTTAAGAGTCAGGCAATTCTCGTTGGCTCTTTCAATTATCGTGTATGCATATACACTCGGTAGAAGATGCAGAAATATGCGTGGAAATGCATAAATCTCATTCTACCAATTTTCATTTCCTGAGAACAGCACGGTTTCATTGTTTCAAGGGAGAGAGACGATAGAAATATGAAGAGAGACTTGACTACGTGCAGATGTATGTATGTATTTTGCAACAAGCAAGAAAAAGAACAATATGGGCTTCTTCACGCACTGGTTCGGTTTTCAATCGGTGCTGGAGTAATTGCCGCACTTGAGTTCTCGCCTCGATAACGGTGATAGCCATGCCGAAATGAAATCAACGGCGAACCCCGGGCGACAGGTGGCGGATTAATTCAACAATGCGTGCCCTTATTCGATTTCCAAGTTTAATTTCTACGTTCGCCTCTCGTAAACGGACACCGGTAATCCTCCTGTTCGTATACATAAATATACAATTGGCGTGACTGATCCATCGGAAATTTCAGCGAACGACGAAATCGCTGCAAATAAAGGGGAGCAGCCAACCGACGATGGGGGAGGGGTAGTCGAGTCGAGTCAAGTCAGAGAACAGTCTATCGGGGGTAACACGTTAAAGACGAAATGAGCGTGGATCCCAATGCGGAAGTTTGACGAATTACGTAAATTCTTTTGAAATTCAATATGTTCATATTTTTCATAGGTGGTGGTAGCAATTCGGGAGTTGTTTCAAATAGTCTTTGATCTGAAGAAGAAAGAGGTTGAACTTGCGAAGAAACAAATCGAGCAAACCGTCATCAATGCGGTTAAACTTCGCACTAGCGGGATATGTGTTGAACCTGCACCTGATACAAAAGTAAGTTAGTAGCATAATTAAGGCGTGCTCTCTAATTGAGATTTGTTGTTCTAATTTGACGTGCTTCTGTTTTCCTGTGCTTTCATTACTGCCCTCATTAGCCCTGGTTTGACATTTCGTTATATTTCTTCTTTCTTATTGAGTACGCATGTGGTAGAAAATTGCAATCATGAGAATCGTCTACACGAAATTCTTTCGTGGTAGGGTGCAGCAGGAACCGAATCATCGCTTCATCGAATGAGAACAACCAATTCGGAGGTAGAAAAACCAGCTGAGAGGAAAGACGAATCTCAGAGTGGTGTGATAGCGGACTTATTGGACTTACAATTTGAATTGAATTCCTTACAGCAAGGCATTCACGAGATGGACAAAATAACTCCGGGGAAACCTTTACCGTCGAACGAGGATCCGTTTGAGAGTGACCCCTTCGGTGATTCATTCGCAAATATGAAGGTCGGCAAAATAAATTTGTAACACTCGTATTTGGTGCTTATCGCGATTACAGCTAAGACGCTGCTAATAATTCGTTTGATTGATGATCGTAGTTGAAAGATACTGTTCAACCAATATTACCACCACCACCGGCATCGTCGTCAAAAAGGAGTCATCTGGAGCGACAGCAAACTATACCAGGACCACAATCCTCGGGTACGTCGAGTCCAGCAACGATTCCAAGCAAAACACCACCACCACACCCTAGTTCAATGCATTGGTTCGACAAGGAGACGGAAAATCTGTTTACCGACAACGAAATCTCCAATTTACCAAAATTGACACCATCGAAGAAAGATACAGACGAGGTAATATTTTGAAAGAGTATCTTTGCGTCAGAGTGAGCTAGGTGTCAAATTGATAGAACTGTACATAAATCCACATTCGTAATTAGGAATATTCGTTTCAGACACCACAAGCACGAAGTCCGCAGATTGATGTCTTTACGGAACTGGATCCATTGGGAACTGGTCTTATTAAGCCATACGTGGACAAAAAGGACTTCTTCCAGCACCTTAAGAACCCTCCGAAAAAAGTACTTAATGATTTAGTATCCAATGACACATCAGATAATTCATTTCCCACTACTTTTCACGTGGCTGATGATTCAGTGGAATCGATAAAGCCGCAAAGTAGTTTAATTACGCGAGACAACGATCGCTTAGAGGATACTAATTTTGCCAATTTCGATCGGTTTGAGGAAAAAGATGCGATTCCGACGTTGCTCGCACAGACGGAGTCACCGCAAAAGAAAGATACTACGCCAAGACCGAGCCACCATCAACCGCTTTCGGTATCCCTGCCACCGGAGGAATCGACAATTCCGAAAACTTCGTCGGCTGCGACAATATCAAATACACCAACTAACGTTACCAATCTCAATCGAATGGAGAAGGACTCGACCGAATCCATACACGCTCTAGTCAAACTACCTAGTCCAAAGAAGTACCTTCAATCCGTGCGAAAAAAGGATTTTGACTTTGATATGGCAACGAGCAGAGGCCAATCGATAGACAAATCGTTTACCGTAGATTTTTCCGGTACTAGCGATTCGCCTGCTTCACCGTTAAGATCATGCTCCTCCGATGCGAATTCTCGACTCTCGAGTTCGAGTGCGGAGTTAGATCTCGTACCGGAACCTCCTCCTAGAGGTGTCAGTAGTATTTTGATCAATCCACCGCCTTTGCCACCAAAGAAGCAAAATGTTCGAGGCGTGATCAAGCCACCACCCCGACCACCGCATACAGACACTCACTTCCATTACGATTTTCCGGAAAGGGCGCGGGCGCCAGCATCCCCTACGGCAAGAGAAAAGTACAAGAGTCCTCTGGAAGAAACGAAGGCACAGTTCGACGATAACTTTAGTCCACCCGTTCAAGCTTCTACCAAGTCAGAGTTACTTAGCTCAATGACGTCTTCGGTCTTTGAGGATTCGTTTAGCTCGATGATACCAACGACCAATTTGTCCTCCTTTTTCACCAATTCAACTACTGGTACAAGTACACCGCTTAGCTCGAAAAAAGCGAAACCCGCGTTGGATATCACACTTAGCCAGTTGACTTCGTCGAATTTGGATGAATTAGCTAATAGCCTTGGCATGGCCGTCCAGGAATTAACCAGTTTGACGTTGCAACAACTTACCGAGTGCCTAGCCAATCTATCCACGAGAGATTCTGCTCCAAGCTCTACCGAAGAAGGAAGTTCGTCCAAACGTCAGTCAGTATCCAGTGTAAAAACGGAAGTACAATCATCACTGCCACTGTCGCAAGCGCAATCATACTCGAGTAGCTTGCAGCAGAGCAATTTCACCAGTTCGGATCCGCCCTTCAAGACAAATTTTGACCGAGAATCAAAACCGGATCCCACATATGACAAGTACGCTGTGTTTCGAGAGCTACTTGAGCTGGAACAGATGGAACAGGAACAGCGACACGAGGATGCGAGACACGAACAAATGGAGGAGGCTGGGCCTCCAGAGACAAAGAACGAGCACGAGCCAATCGAAGAGGAGAAGGAATCGGAGAAATTCGAGACACAACCGGAAGTTCATAATATTTGTGTGTCTGCTTCACTTGCTGCTTTAGCAAGCGTTACCGTCAGATTACCACCTCCCGAAGATTATTTTGCGAGAGAAGAAGCTGCAGGAAAAATTGAAGAATCGCACGATCCGTTTACGGAGTTAACGATGAACAAGAGTTCCTCGAAAGAGAGCGATGATAATGAAAGACTACCGGAAAAGGAGTTAATGGTCGAGACGTTGGATATGCCAGAAATATCTACTACACAGCCAAAAGAAGACAACGTAGAAATGGAACCCGAAAGAGAAGAGCTTCCGATGGAAATGGTGGACGACAAACGAGAACCTTCTATAAGAGACAGCGAGGCTAATAGTTCCTCCGAGAGAGAAACTATAGATAATATTGCCGCTGAGTCAAGTGCCTCACCAGCGCCAGAAAAAATGGAGGTAAAGCTATCTACTTCGACGTCTAACGATAGATATGCTGCTTTACGAGAAATTATAGGTGAACCCGAACCAGTAATGTCGAAGGAGGACGAAGGATCTAGTCCTGCCCGTATGTCACCGGTAGTACAGCCACCAACTCAGTCCAAAAATTTGGCCGACGTCGAACTGTTGAATTTATTTTCTGATCCTCTACCGCCACCATCGAGCCCGAAAAAGTCACAAAAGAAAGAAGAGGATTTGAAAGCCGTGGCTATGGATATTTTCGAGGAGATAAAAATGCTCAATACCGGGAATCATCGTACGAGGGAATCGAAACCACCGAGTACTGGATTCGAAGATGTGTTCTGTCCCTTTACCGAAGCAAGGTCGGACAAGGAAGAATCAAAGGACGACGGAAACTGGGCAAAGTTTGATGCTGGCGTTTTTGGCTCGGACAGATCGTCTGGCGAAGGCCCACGCTCGGTGGGCGGAACTTCACCGTGGTCACCGGATGGGAAAGAGTTTCATCGTGAGTCGTCGTTCAAAGGAAGCATAAATCGGCATTCGGGTGACAGTGACAACGAGTGGAAGGACGAAGAGGAAAGCGAGGAAAGCAATGGTCGGTTGCGCGGAGATGCTCGGTTTTGGTGCACTGGATATCCACGATTCGAAGGTCCAGGATTCGACGAGCGAGGATTTTACGAGGAACCTCCAGGCAAACGTGACCGAAGTTTTCGCGAAGGAATGGGCAGAAAGACTCGTGGTGCTCCTTGGGGTAAGGCCCCCGCACACAGACAACCCCGGGATCCGTCACTTTGGCACGACGAGGGTCAGTGGGAAGAAGAGCCAAGACATCATTCTCACCGCAAAATGACCTACAAGGACGACGACGACCAATACGAAGGACATTGGAAGTGCAGACCAAAGCCACAGCGTTGGAAACGGGGACCGGATCATGCGGTTTATTACGACGACGAACGTAAACGAAGGCTTATGTTATGGAACGAAAAAGACAGGTTCGGGAGTCAAGAGAGCATGTGCTACGACGAGGATGAAAGTTGGTCTAGACGGAAATACGAGAGAAGACGATGGGAGGAGGATCCGAGGTTCGCTACCAGAAGAGTGGGTCCTCCTCCTCCGATGGACGGCGATTATCCGATGCGAGAAACTTACTACTATTACAGAGAAAGTAGAGAAAGACCACATGGCTATCCTCCTGCTTGGGACGAGGAATATGGACCAGACCGACCTGGTGACGACTCGCCAAGATACAATCCAAGTGGTAGGAAACGTCACTGGCCTAAAAGGCCGACTAGTGCGAACGAAGGTCGCAGTGGTGAGATGGGCTATAGCGAACCACGAGGAAAATTTGGTTCGAGGTCAGAATGCGGCGATAATGATTCTGATCTCTACTTACGACCGTCCCAACGATCGAGAAGTCGGGAGTGTTATTGGGGCAGTGATCAGGAGTATGACAGTTGGGCCGAGAGGCCCTACTGGTCGGAATGCCCAGACACAAAGAGTGAGAGTCTGCACCGTAAGAGGATACCTAGGCACAAGGCTGGTCGTCAACCGCCCGCCAAGACTCAGAGTCCTTTCGAAGATGACTTTGCGCAAACAACGGAGCACGTGGAATCTCCAGCGACAGAAACTCTCGCTCCAACCGAGCCACGAATACGATCGGACAGTGGTGAACCTAAACGAGAGTCTGCCCCATCCGCTACGAGTCCAACAGCCAGCGCAAAGTGCCCTCCGAAAGATCATTTTGTCGTCTTTGAGTATGATCTGGCATCTGCGACAAGTGCTGCCAGTGATAGTTCCGATCGTCAACGAGCTTCGGTCGAACTAAAAACAACACCGGAGGAATTGCATTGTGATACCAAGGAGCAGCATCAGACGATCGATGGATTCGCGTCGGAGGATGCCGGTCGAGATTCCTTTTTCAACGGGGATTTGAGATACGAGGATGATGCTTTTGCGTTCAAGCAAGATACTCTTGAGGCAATCCTTCTGAAACGCGAGCTCGAAGACAACGTGCCGGATCATCGTGCGACTACGCTTCCTCTGAAAAACTCAAGGCAGGTGAAATATAACGCTGGTAGTAATAATAATAATAATAAGTCTGGGGTTCTTGATTACATCAGGAAATCCGAATCGGTGAATATATTCCTTAGAGAGAACGATCCGTTCGACGATGATGACTTCTTCAACTGATTCGTCGCCACACGCTCATCGAAGAGGAAGTCCTACGATTGCGGGCCGATCGACTCTCGCACATTGGCATTGCGGGATCAGTGAACAGGAGTGTCAAGATTTATAACTATTTTCTCCAAACGTCACAGTGAAGTTCTTCTGTCCAAAATAAGAAGTCGGGTGTATCCCGATTTACTCGCCGTCGGGGGTATCTGCGATCAGTCTTATCGAATGACGTTTCCTGCCCCCGCCAGGAAAGAGGACGAGCACGAGTACGAGAAATAGATATGTCGCATGTTAATTTTCTATTTAATTTAAGTTTCGCTTAGAAATAGCACCGTGTCGTGAAGAAAACGAGCAACGAAATAAGGAGACACGTTAACACGGTGCAATCGCATAGTTCGCCGTCGATATACAGTCATTCGAGTGTCTATCGAATCACGACTAAAACTATCCGTATAGCTTTTGCGGTACGGCGAACTTTGCGCGATCCACTTGATCAATGTGATTTTAGCGCATGGATCGTTCACTTTATATAAATGGAAGGATTTAACGCAATAACCTAATGGAATTTGCACCATGCGTAATAACAAAACGAAATGACGTCGGTTAATTCGTTCACGCAGTACAGCTATCGTAGGTAAAAAGCTAGTCATTGTTTTAATAAATTTGTACATAATGTTATTGGTGTTAGCGTGAAATTAATTCGGAGAGAGAGAGAGAGAGAGAGAGAGACACACACAGAGATCTTTATCGGCAAATAATAATTTTAGTCCGATTATTTATTGTCAACTCGAGCCGCGCGACACTTTAGTTCGTTATCGTTGTAATTGCGAAATAGTATTCACTAACTTATATTTGCTTCGATTCCTTCGCTTGCACGTGAAAAAACCATTCTAGTCAGTCAAAAAAGGAATCACACATACTACATACAGGTACATAGACGCGTCTACGTGAGCGCGCGTTGTGTGCAATGAGTTTTGTGAGATGACAAATAAGATATTACCATCCAAAGTATAATGTGGAATCAAAATATGATTTTTATACACTTTCTAACTTACGATTAGTAAGATCTCCTTTAATTTATGCGGAATTACACCATGAGCAGAATTGATTCGACTGCAGATTTCCTACTCCGCTCTGGTTAATCGTCCGATCGCAATAGTGATCGGTTATTTCAGGTAGACGGTGAAGGCTGGGCACAAAAGCAAAGTTATTTTTATGGAGAGGTACGCGAGCATGTTGCGTCCGGAATCTTTGTATCGGTCTCAAATGAAATCAGGTCACGGTATACATTTTCAAGTTGACTTCAGTACACTTGGTACACACACAATTCGATTCACTCCTCGTTCTCTTTTCCTTTGTTCGCGGCGAATGTATATTGTGTCTGCTATTAGTTTACCCTGTCCCGATGTATGCAGTTCACCGCAGTTGACCGTTTTGCGACGCGAATCTACTATTTACCATTGTATTAGTAAATTATTGTTTAACGTTCTTCGAAGATCGATGGTATGCTGTGTCGCGAAACGGATCAAATTGTATTGACAATAATTGTAAGCTTACTGCCAATACAATTTGTATATATATATATATATATGTGTACGGGTGCTTATAGCATGTCCCATTTCTCATCGATCGAAGAATAAAAAGTCATCAGCCTTAATTTGTGTCGGGACCAGGTGACAGATTCTTCTTCCACCTTCGTTAATTTGATACGTTGATTCTATCGGTTGGAAGCAATTAAGTTAATATAGTAAGTTTTACGGAAACTCGCGTTTAAATGGCCATATATCGTAATAAGAAATGGGATTTTTACATCAGTTGCATTGTAAGCATGGACAATGCGATCATACACATAGTTGACGCACGAATGCACTTATTCGAAGCCGAAGGAATATCTGTACGAGGAATGTGTCGATCACAGTGCGAAACATATAGACAGAACGAAAATGTGCCTGGTACCGTGTGCTTGATGCAGTCTTTGTACGTATCTAGGTAAGAAAGTTAAACGAATGATTTTTGTCTAAAGTATCGGAGATATTAAGGTTCTACCTTATGATTTTAGTGAGACGGTACCCTCAAGAAACGAGTTTGATAATAAATGAAAAACAGTTCATTGAACTGTAGATGGTATACACATACAATATTGGTATTGACTAGCACTTTTACGATGAATTAACGAAAGCAGAATTTTCTTTGATTTATGATAATTCTTTAATAGCATAATTGGAAAGTTTGAGTAAAACAGACCACAGAGAATGTGTCTCCAATACTTGACACGTGATCCAGTCACGCTGAAGATGATACTATCGTCAATAACTGGTAACAATAATAATTGTAAAAGTTCCATATTCACAAAATGTCAGTCAAATGGATGTTTCTGCATTATAGCCTCGTGGGCATTGTCTAGTACAATTAAAGATTCATCGAGTACAATTGAAAATTCGCGCACGATGACACTCAAAAGGGATACTGAGGGAATCCTTCCGACAAAACATACCTAAAACATGCTTCTGTAAGTAAGGTACTTCAAGATACGAAGCGAATTGTCCTGGACTCAAAAGTATCATCTAGCTATACATACACAATCGTATGACGTGGACGGCCAATCATACTTATTGTATTTTACAATAATGCCAGACTGGAAAATATAGTTGAAGAAATTGAGCAACCTATACTTGGCTTTTCTGAAGTGAGGACACAAACGCCAAGATTTGCTACGACGAAACTACTATTTCCTTGGCTACGTTTTTATCTTGATACGAGAGAGTAACAGGTGTTGTATTTGTGCGATTACAATGACAGCTATGGAAATACGAAAATTTCTTGGCTCGGAATTTGGACGATGGCACGACATAGTGAAAATTATAAGATTTGCAGCGCTTTTAACATTCTGCACGAATAATCGTGAATCTTGCTGTTTATTACGATTTTAAGTAACGCCTTGAAAACTGTAAAAATTGTAATTTTTACTATGACGATTGGGTCCCTCTCATTTTTACCCCGTGTACATTTTCAAGGAAAGATTCGAATAAAAATCAATTGCAGTACAGTGGACAAAATCTTTTGAGTGGGTGCTGCTGCGTATATTTTCGACGAGGTTCGAGTGGTGATCGTACCGTGACTTTTTATGACAGGGGAACTTTTTTGTATTGGTAGGGAAGCGAACGTACTAACCGGATCACTCGATGGTAGACAAAGGTTTCTCTGGTATCGCGTGTGTACAACTGGATTATTGATGACTCGATCGTCGATGACTCCGGGGGTGGTTTACGGCGTATCACCGTAATCTCCGGTACCGATCGACCGTAATGGTAACGTTCTTTTCATGCTTCATTTTATTTCGACGGCAGACGATGACACAATAAATCCTTACAGTACGCGAACTACCACTTTCAATTTGACAACCCGTTTCACGCAACCGAGTCAAGTATACTTCAGTCAGAAGTGCTTTTCCCATTGAAAATGTGCCAATCGGATGGCAAATATCTGTCAAGCCGTAAACGAAACAGAATGAAATTTTCCAGGAATTTATTGCATGAATTTCGATTTCGAATAATGGATTAGTTTCGATGAAAAAAAAAAAAAAAAAAATAAATAAATAAAATACTCCGGTGAAAATCGATCCCCGTATCCTTCTGAGAAGATTACTTCGCGCCTGCAATTTGGAAGGTTGCTTTACGAAGTTGGGATATCCGGAGAGCAAGATAATTTGATCGAGTCCAATTTTTCCTCGCGTAATCGGTGGTTCTCTCTCAGCTTTTTAGTATTCCAATGAGCCGTGGATAAATTTGGCAAATAGTAGTAGAAGAAAATGGATTGCGAAGGCGGATGTACGAGGAGGAGGGGGGGAAGGGGGCTCGTGTCGCGATCAGCGTCGTCGACAGGGTTGGTGGTGGAGTCGGCTGAGCTTGGCGCATTGAAGCGGGTAGATCCCTCGGCTGGTGCGCTCCCCGTTCCTTGATTTGGCCGAGCACAATGCACAATAAAAGAGCATTAGATCGCCGGCTTTGTCGAGCGGTTGCACGACTTCTCGTAACAATGGCGTGGCCCCCACTCAGGCGCACCACTCGAAACACCTGGCAAACAAGGAAACAATGCGCACGAGCCGCACTTCGACGGGATTTCGCGCATTTGGGGTGCGCGCATGCTAACAAATTATCACCCCCTGTCGCTTTTCTCTCGTTTTCTCCTTCTGCCTACCTTCTTGCCTACCTCGCTTTTCCGACGTCCTCTCCATGGCCCCGACAATCCTGCTCCTCCTACCACCTACCCCCTTGCCGCTCTTACCGCCACTCTCTCTGACAACCTCACTGACAACCTCACTGGCAACCTCACCACTTCGTGGCCTCGCTTAGCCTCGCTTAGCCTCCCTTGCCCTCACCGTCGCCACCACCACCACCACCACCACTATCACCATCTCCTCCGGTTCGCGTCACACCAC
This sequence comes from Trypoxylon attenuatum, assembly GCA_963989405.1. NCBI lineage: Eukaryota > Metazoa > Arthropoda > Insecta > Hymenoptera > Crabronidae > Trypoxylon > Trypoxylon attenuatum. The sequence goes on along the minus strand of OZ022488.1, from coordinate 3,947,192 downwards.
TGCTACCAGCTACCTAAATGCTTCTCTGACTCCCGCGATTACGCAGCCAGTATCGTGTTAGCCAAGATTAACCAGCGGTTCCCTGGTTCTGTGGTTGCACGACTATACTCCAACTTTGACGCTACATCTTTCGGTCAATGATTCGTTATCCTTAGTGATATTCTTTTAGCCCGGTCCTACGATTCGTATTATATCTATATCCTCTTCCTTGGGTTAGAATTGAGCGAGCAGAGGAAATGAAAGTAGTTGATTGTATGGTACCAGTGTCGATGATAGAGATCTTACGCACACCAATCCGACAATGAGTGAATTGTAGAACGCAGGTTGGACCGATGGAAGGGGTCATTCATAAGCCACTTTATAGGTGGCGAGTCGAAGCGTCAAAGAAGCATCGGACAGATTTCGGCGAGGAGGTTTACAAGAGGAAAACGCAAAGTGATTCATCAAAGCAAGCGCAGTGCCACCCCATCGTGGCAGTATGGCCCGTTGACCCTGCGCTCTGCGGTACTGCTTGGAAGGTGACGTAACGAGAGCGAGAAAAAAAGGGGGAAAGAAGAAAATCAACCCGCATGTGCTCGTACGCACTCGAAAACGAAAAGTACTTTTGGGCCAAGAGCAGTGTGGAGGCGGTACACGTCGGAGTACGAGGAGAGTGTACGGAGGGTGCGGGAACGTTCTCCCTCTTCCGGTGAATGCAACTCTGAAAGGCCACGAGAAATGTTTGTAATTGGGATCGTTGGCCCGCTCTGCTCTCTTTTCTCCCCGTATACATATATATATACAGTTGCGATTTTATGTGAAAATACATGCATTCGCATATATTCTAATTCCTGTCGTCTACACACGTATCTCCTCTTCCCTCCCGCTCTGCATGGTCTAACCGACACAAACCTGACACGAGGCGCGTACGTATTTCCGTTGGTATCGTGTGGGTTTTAGGAAGGTTTTGTTTTCAAAGAATGTACTTTTTGGATCGGGGCCACAGAAGCTAGGACTCCTTTGAAGCTTTCAACTTGAGGTGGGAGAAGAAGAAATTGAGAGAGCAGGAATCGCTTGTGATTCTCTTTCGCGAAAAGGGAAGCGAAAGATAGGGAACCTTTAATAACGTCACGATGGAATATTATTTTGCAAGATCGAAATTTGGAAAAATAACAAAATTCACAATCGAACATCGTGAATTTTATACAAAATCCATTTATCTGCAAATTCAAACTATCGCTATCAAATCGCAGTGAGTGGAAAAAGTTGTCGAAAATTGTCAAAAGCTTTCTGTTCTCAAACCAAATCATTTTTTTTTTTTTTTTTTTTTAAAAGCTATTTTGCGTAACGCGCTTCACGAGATTTTTCTGCCTCAGGGATGACATCGTTAGGGCGATAAACCTCTACAGTGATCGTACAGTATACGTGCGCCAATGCACTGCGTCTATCAATATTTCATAAGCCTGGTAAAAAGCGAAAAGTGTTTACCGCACGCTAAGCAACGAATCCTCGATCTTGTTCGCCGGTTAGCCGTAAGTGTGTTCCCCGGCGGGGAATTTGCATCGAATTGAATTTCAAATTTGTCGGTCCTCTCGTGGCCCGGGGTCTCGAGTACCCCGACTCTCTTCCTTTCAATCTGCGCGAAATGAAATTATTAATACAGTCTCGCGATCATGGAATATTTCAACCCGCGGTATATTTCCCTCGAAATTTCACTGTCGGAACACGGTGAGGTTTCTTCAGCTTGACTGACTGAGTCACTCTCAAGTTTTCCGATAAACACAGCGGAAAAATCGCTTGCCATTTAGCTGCCTTCAGGATACGTCAAGATGGGAAGAGGATACTACAAAGAGGATAAAACGAGTCACCGGCGCCGTTCGTCGAATAACTCTGCAATTCGCTCACTCCCATCCACACAGTTAATGTCCACAGTTAGTCGAATTCCTCCTTGTTTATCGTGTCCAAGCCAAAGGAAAACCGATGACCCTAACGGGTGATGTACCAATAGTATGTACCAGTAATACAACTTCGCATTCTTGGTTTTCCTGTAGAAAGATCAGTTTTGGAATTTTTTCCACTTTTTTCACTTTTTTCACTTTCTCCATTACTTCGCCACACACATAAATGGCTGTTCTCTTTGAACGCACACGCGGGGCCAGGGAAAGAGAAGAACGAAGGAGGCTCGTCGAGGAAAGACGAGGGTAGTAGGAGAAGCGCGAGGGTGGGAGTAAAAAAGGTAGAGTAGCTAGCGGGAAAACGGCGTCTTGGAAAAGGTGCAAAGCCGACAGTATTCTTTGTAGCGGGGATATTCGCCTTGTGCCGGAGACCTCTTCGCACTTCTTTACCTTCTTGCCACCCCTTCTCCAGGCCTCTTTCTCTGCCATTTTCCCCTTGCAGTTCTTCTCGTTGGATCTTTCTCGGATAATGCGTCCCTCTCGCGCCTCTTGCGCCTCTTGCGCCGCTCCCTTTCGTATCCTGTCCTCTCTTTCTCGCTGTAAAAGGAGGCTTCCATGCTCCTTCTCCCGTCTACTCTCTTCTTCTCTCCATCTTACTGGATGATTCCGACTTGCTCGCTCGTCGGCTTCTTCACCTTCAGAAGGCACCGACGCCAGCGGCTGGCAACTGCGGCTGGCGAGAGCAGCCGCCAGTAGTAGTGCCAGCTTACTTCTCCGCCCATGCTGGATCCCTTACTCGACAGGCTCTTTCGGGACGAGATATTTACCAACATCCAAGATGGCGGCATAATCTTCCCGGCTTTTCGTCGAAAGTCGACGAGTCATCCACGCAGCCAGTCCCTTTTTCCTCGTAAACACTTTCATCGTTCTCTTCTTAGCCCAACCCTCCACCCTTCGTTTCTCGCTCCTTGTTCGCTTGGTTTCCTCTTCTCCTCTCTATATCCCTCCTTCCCGCTTTCGCAAGTCTTGCGCTCGGTCCTTTGAGTCTTTGAGCTCCTCCACTTGGGTCACCGCAAAGCGTCGTGCACGCCACATTTTTTTCAGGCCGCTTATGCGCTATTTCCAGCCCGCCACGGTACCTCTTGGAATTTATCACTGTTCCCCATATCCCTCGGCTCGAACAATCTTCAATTCTATTATTTCTTATATTTCCTTGAAAATCAAATTTTTCTTGTTTTTAAAAACGTTTCTTCGTTCGTCGATTTTAATAAGGATTATCGTCGATCCCTTTGCGGTTGGCTATCTCTCTGGAGAATTTGTTGGTTTGCTTCGATTCAATTTTAGCGTTCTTCGTTTTATCTTTATCGATGCGTTCACGAGTACGTAGATACGGGAGTTTTGTTAGAAAATCGCGGCTCAGCAAAATCTGTTGCCGAGCTTGCCGTTGTCAAAAGTCAATACCTTTGGGGAATAATGTGGAACAGAAGGTTAACATCTAATAACTGCGAGTCCATCCCCGAAGATTCTTGGGATTCAGTGCAAGGGGATCGGAAAAGGAAGAAATCTGGAGGTAAATACGTGTCGTGAGAGTCCAGGATAAGGAGCAATCGAATCGAATGGTGGAACTCATGGAATCCGCAATCCGCCGCGAACTGAATGGTGAACGTCTAAGGGTTCTATAGTAGAGTATACCATCCTCTACTCCTTCTCTTTCTCTCCCTTCAGCGATCTAACCTAACCAGAACTTGAGATTAAGGTGGTAATCGCTGAATCGGCGGAAGACCAAGTGGGCGCTAGTACGAGGGAGAGACGCTTTTCCAACTTTTCCAACTTTTCTTCCATACCCTTTCTTACTTCGCCAATATCCACAAAAGAAAGAGTCGATGGAATCCACCAAGATCCGAAAATATTTATATGAAATGACTGCTTCGATAGAAGAGCGTCTTTTCCACGGACGAAAGTAATCGCTTGGGATAATAAGTGTTACATTATGCGAAACGGCACGTTTATCGTAATCCGTCGTCGGTGTTCGCGTGGTTAAATCCACGTGACGCTTGTGAATGCAGGAAAGGCTTTGAATTCCTACGAGCGATAGTTAGTACTTCCATCTTCATCTTCCTTGCGCGTCGTTTCACGTGGAATTCAAGGGGGTTCTGGCTACGAAGTAAACCACCCGATCATTTTTCCCGTTCGGCAAATTTCCCGCGTACTCCGTATACCCGTCGTACCGTAAAAGGAAAAGCAGTAATAATACGGTATTCAAATATAATGAGTATCGCGTAAATATAACGCGGAGATCCAGTGACGGAAGTGGGGCCGGGGGCGTGGGAGGAGAGACGATGGAACGCGGAGGAGTCGGGCGGGTAGGCACGGCAGAGCCTCACTGGTACGCGGAGTAAGTGCAATAATACCAGATTATTTGCATCGCAAAGCCGTGCGTATGGGTAAACACAATATTCGCTCTCTGCTCGGTTCTGTGAACCGATAGTGCGCCCAGGTAGATTCGTATCCGTCTATATCACGCTTCTCTCTTCTTCACTCTCCCTTCTGTCACTCTGTCTCTCGATCTCTCTATCTCTCTTCTCCCACCCTAAACTCCCACACCGCGCGTTCTCGCTGATCCTTTCTCTCTTCGTTTCCACCCTCTAGCGTTCTCCTATCCTCTCTCGTTTTGTTTTCTTTCCTCGCGTTGGTATCGCGTTGCTCGCGCTCTTTTTCTCTTTCAACCCAGATATCTTTCCGTCTCTTTCTCTCATCGAGGCATTTCTCTCTCTCTCTCTCTCTCTCTCTCTTATCCCTCCGTTTCGCGTCGCACTCTACTTCTATCTCTCGTCGTGTTCCACCTCTGTTCCTCTGTTCGCTTCTATTCCCTCTTTGTCGCTCGCGCAATCTGTATGTACTGCCGCGGCGTAATACAGATTCTATTTGAGCTGCCTCAGGGAAGTTAACTTGTGATGCGTGCAGCTTGCTCGTTCTGCCGGCTTGATCCTACGGGATCGAAACGCGTTCTCCATTTCGCCGATGAAAATCCGAGGACCGAGAACCGAGAACCGAAGACAGGAGGATGAGCTTGCGCACCCACGCAAGTTGAACTCCAATTTGGATAGGATGCAATTATTCCCAGCCAAGCCACAATTTGCTCTGCCCGTCAGAGCCTCTCAGAGTCCGCAAGTGATCGAAACAGGAATTTGAATTATATGGATCAAGATATTGTTGGATGCATTCCGAATTTCAACTCGTTCAATGCTACTAGTAAGAACGAGTATGTAGCTTGAATTATTTGGATAGCTGTTCCAGAAACCGCAGAGACACAAGAGTCGATAATAGGGTTTTCGAGTTTAAAGGTTGGTTATCTTTGGTTCGTATCAATTTAGAGATCTCACAAAGACTAGGCGATTTAGGGGTGGTGCTCTCGTGTCATTATTACGTGTCTTTGAAGTGGAACACCTCTTCGGAGTAATTTTTACGCTTTACCTGACACGAGAGTATCGTAGTGTACTCTTTACGTCGGTGGTGTATCAGTGACACCTTTGTATACCAGTCAGACGTGTCAGTCAAAGAACAATAAACCTCCATTACTGTTCAGCAGCATAATGCGATTTTCTATCGTACCAGGAGAACGTTAGCTTTCTACCCCATCTCGTTTAGCGCACTCGGACATGGGAGTAAGTGCAACTTGCAGTACCGCAAGAGGTACATACAGCCTTTTCCATTGGATTACAAGGTCCTTTCGCCTTTCGCCTTTAGCCTTTGTCCTTTCTCCGTTCTCCTTTCCGCGAGATTACAAACACGATATATGTATATCGTGAAAGTAGCAGGATGCACGGTGCGATGCGGCATGGTAATAGTGTCGAGATCCGGTTCGAAGGTCCGATATCGATAGGAGAATCGGTATCGGCTGGTAGAGGTTTCTATCAGTACGCAACGCCTTGTCCCTTTATAATCGTGCCGCTCAAAGCAAAGCAACCCCCGGAGTGTTACAATTTCGCCCTCTCTAGCGGGGTTGCCGCTTCCAAAGTCCCTTTATCTATCCCGTTATTTTCCTAACTCCGCGGGCTGCGTCCCCTCCGGGCTTCCTCCTCTGGTTCGCGTTGGTGGAGCAGGGGATGCCTCTCTGGGCAGAACGCTCGACGCTCGACGCTCGACGCCCGACGCTCGAGGGAAACAGGGATAGCGGCGAATATACCACTGGCACACAGCTGTACCATCGGTGGTGGGGCTAGCCACCCCTTCGTCACCCCTTAGCTAGGGGTTGAAATGCCCGCCCATCGGTCCGCCCACGCAGGACCAAAGCAGTCACTTCGAATCAATTCGAGCTGCGATTTCGCCTCGTAGACGGTACTCCGTGGTAGCGAGAGCGGCCGCCGACTGCTACTGGCACAAACTCACAAACTCGAAAACTCGCAATCGCGCCTCTCATAAGCTTCGCGCGCCGCGAGTCTCGTACCCCGTGCTTTATTGTGCCTAACCTCGAATAACGCGCTTTTTCCTGCCGCTTTTTTTCACCGGCAACCTTCTACGAACACTTTGCATCTACGATTCTATTTTCATTTCTTACATTTCTACATGGTGATGTTGCGGAAAGTGACAGCAAGTGATTCGTCAGCACGAAATTCCTGTGGATCATTCCGATCACGAGAGCTTTCGACCCGTCAAGCTTTTGTCCCAGCTTCTGGACCGGGATACGATCGGACCTGGAGATTTGAACACGCATGTTATTCAAACTCGACGCTCCTGTAAGCGATTCGTCGAAGTAAATTGCAGGAACGAGTGTCTCGTTTATGATCAAGAACGCATCGAGGATCCGAAGGAAATATATGGAAATTAGCTGTGAAGACTTTTCGACCATAAGCAGAGATTGAGAGTGACAGTATTGTTAGTCATGAGTGTAATCGTTGATGATACGTCAATCTGAGGCAAACTTGCAGCGCTCTCGTTGCAAACTGAGTACACCGCAAAGATCAGGAAAAGAATAAAAGTCTCGTTATCATTGTGGAAACAAACTATTAGCGTAAGATAGCATTCGTCGGAGATAGAGCCCCGCGGGTGACAGTTGCTACAGTGAAATATGTCGGAAGAGGAAGGTCCGTGGAATCTTGACTCGATTTAGTGGACTGTACGATCGGATGTAAGCCACGTTCGTTTCTCTCTCTCTCTCTCTCTTTCTCACTGACGGAGCGGACAATTAGGAAACTACTCAGGAATAAAGTGTATTTAACCTGACGAAAGAAGAACTCGCGCGTACCGCTATGTGTGACAATAGTGACCTTGACAGGGTCTTCGGATTGTTCGAGGACTAAGACAACAAGGACCGAGCAAAGTGCTCATGAAGCGATCACGATGGAACCGCGTGCGATGATGATGTCGAATCTCTCGTGCGACGGCTGTGCGGATAGCGATCGCGACTCCGACAGCAGCAGCATGATCGTGGACCCGGTGAGTCTCGATAAGAATGACCTATCACCGTCACAGTCATCGTCCAGTCCTATAATACCTAGTTCTCCGATACCGCCGGCCACGAGCACCCCCAGAAATCGTGGTGGTGGCGGTGGAGGTGGTGGTGGTGGCGGCAGTCGGAGCAAGAAAAATTACTCGATGAGTTCGGTAAATAGTCAACAAAAGAACGGTTCGAGCCCAGCTGCCACCTATAGCGGCGAGAAGATGTCTTCGTCGTTGATCAAACCACCTTATTCCTACATCGCCTTGATCACGATGGCGATTCTTCAGTCGCCACAGAAGAAACTCACTCTAAGTGGAATCTGCGAATTTATCATGTCACGGTTTCCCTACTACCACGACAAGTTCCCAGCCTGGCAAAATTCCATCAGGCACAACCTTTCGTTGAACGATTGCTTCATCAAGATTCCACGTGAGCCAGGAAACCCTGGTAAGGGTAACTACTGGACGTTGGACCCTTTGGCGGAGGATATGTTCGACAACGGTAGCTTTCTACGGCGTAGGAAGAGATACAAGAGGCCTCCACCGCATTACGTCTTACGGGACCGTGCTATTATGGCAACTTTTGCCATTTGCGGGGACCGAGGACCTTGTCCAGGTGGTGGTGGCGGTCATCCTGGTGCTCTTCCCTATCCAGGTGCCGCTTATCTTTCGCCACCACCGGGTCTACCTCTTCTAGACTTCTCACCCTCGACTCTGGAGGCTTTGAAGCTCGGTGGCTTCTTGGAACCACCACCGCCACTGTACAAACCAGTACCAATTACTGCACCCCCCCTCAGACAAATGGACCCGACGCCCACGCGGACGACCACGGTTCCAACCAGCCAGACTGCTGTCGAGAAGAAACGAAACTTCAGCATCGACGCCCTCATTGGGAAACAGGCGGCGAGCGATCAAACCTGCAGTGGTCTTCTCGATCTCAGTCCGTCGGAACATCGTGAGATCAGGAGTCAAGCTTCCGCCTTTTCACCCCTTGTTTAGACACTCTCTCCTGGAATCTTGGGATCTTCGTCTCGTCTTCTTTTTGCGTGATCGCCTAGGTGAGCAGTCAGCTAGAACGTCAATATCGAAGGACTTCTCCGTTGGATTTGCGTTCCATCGGATAGCGACGGCCCGCGACATTAGAGGAACAAATTGACGGAATGCAGATTTCAAACTATCTATATCGAGTTTGAACTATGTGAAACTACAGCCCGAGCTCGACTTTCCCGGAACAGTAATTAGTGTTTGTATCGAGTGATTAAAAGGGCAATCGATTCGAGGAAACACTGTTAACGTCCTGATTTGGTAATAAAGTTACGGAAAATGTTTTTCCGTGGGAATGAAGAATAATATTTTCGTCAAGTACGTCTTTTGAAATTTTCTTTATTAACCGATCGAAAGTCAACCTCTGGACACCCTAGAGGGTTGGATCGTGTCGCCCACAAGCAACAATGGAAGACTATTTACTCGAGAGTTTTAGCTAGAGAAGAACAAGCGAAAAATTACCGGAGGCTATAAAGAAGTTTTGAGGTCCTAAATAAAGACGCGCGCGGTAAATTGAATAGCGTATATATAGTACTTGCATAAGACGAACGAAATAATTGTAAAAAGGCGTAGTGCAATAGCGCAGTGCTTTGTTTAATGTATCGAAATCGTCCCAGTAGTATTAATCGTTTTTCAATCGAAGCAAGCCCATCGTCGAAGATCGTGGGGTCCGTCGTGGAAAGCAACATTCGCCCGCTTTTCTCTTTGTTTTCGCGTTTCGACTCGCGATCGTCGAAATAGCTTCGACGTAGCACGGCGGCGGCAGCGGGTCGGCCCGTTTGTGCACGCTCGATTAATATCGGCATTGTAAATACGTACTCCAAACAAATATGTGCCCAGCACTCTATTATTCACGGGGGCAGACTTCTTCGTCGGATTTAATGTAAAGCTCCCAACCGATTGGCCGTGATCGGTCAAGTAGACGTTTAGTGTACATAAAGTCGAGTAGCGCGAGGTATAGAAGCCATCCATATCTTGTAATGCCTAGATCATTCTGTTATTAATCTTTCTTTTATCGAAATTTGTCGAGCTCTCGATTCCACCTAATATTGCGTCCATTCTTTACGACCATTTATCCGATTCTTCGTTACGAGAGCAATCGATTAACGAATCTATCTTCGTGGGGAAAATATTTCAAATTACCGCATCTTCTAATTGATCCAATTGGAATTTTGATTTCTCAACGACGTTGAGAAATAAATTTGATTCGGTGTACGGTCGTGTGAAATATCACTCAAGAGAGAAAATCACGAGCAGTCAGAGCGTCATTGGTCACGATAAATGGAAGCGATTCGTGAAATCTATATTAGTGTGTCGGTACGAGAAGAAGTCCTTTGGCTCGGTGCGGTGCTTGGCACAGTGAGGGGCGCACAGCACAGTGCGACGCGGCGCATTGTTCTCCCACATTGTTCTGTTCATCGGGCACTGGAGCTTAACGCGGAAATAAAGAGGTCTCTGGTCATGAAAGTTTTAAGGTTTTAATGTAATCGCGTGTAAAGAAGTCGAGTGATAGAGAGCCAAGGCTCGGCGACAATTTTTATTGTAGATAGTACGAAAGCACTCCTCGCTTCGAATCTTCTCCGTGGTCGAGCAGTTCTTCAATTTGAAGTTGTGCGCGTGTGCGTATACAATCCTGTACTGGAATTGAATTGCTCGTGCAAAGGCTCGGTGTATTTCACGTTGAATCAACTCGCCCGGAGATACGGTGCACGGTCCATAATAACGAAGTGTGTGTATTAATGTGCGCGCGCCCACCACCCGGCCGCTCAATTTTCCTCGAGAAACCAGCCTCGATATAGGATTACAATTACGAGATAAGGCTCGATGTGAGTAGAGTGTTTCGCCAATAAAACGACTCGGCCGGATTTACGTTTTTCAGCCGCAGAGACAAAAGCCGTTTATTTTAGTACATCCGATATAGGTGTACTGGTGTTTCAGTAAAGCCGACTGAAACGCTGAGCACCATTGTGCTTGGGGAATAATACATTATTGCATTTCGGCCACGCTTCAATTTCGCTTTGAATTCGGAACAAAGCACTTTCGCGAATGCGACACAGATACACAATATCTTAATAGCCAGAGGACACGGATCAGAAAGGCAAATGCGCCGTACGCCTAACGCCAAAAGGATGTGTTTTTTTTCTTTTCTTTATCTTGCGTAGATGCATGTATTCAGGAATTTTTTTTTCTCGAAACTGCTGAAATTTGCTGAATCTCACATATCAAGTGTAACGAGTGTGTGCGAGCAAATGGCGTGATTACCTTGGGAATTTCCTTTGGGATTAGCGTAAGCGCGAGCGCGACGGAAACCGTTTTCGATAGATAAAGTTTGCATCAGAGGCTGTATATTTTACAAGTGCACATACATAGATACTACATACTACCCAAGCCAAACGATAGTTGGGGAATAGGTGGGAATAGTCGAGTCACCTTGCCGAGAAGTTTCGCTGCAACTGATCACGGAATTAGCAGTCTTTTATACGCGCAATTAGATCACGGCAATTAGCGCACATACCCAACGTTCAGACGACGATTCAACGGATTCGAGCAGCAGACACACGAACGAACACACTGGTACACACGAGTCTTTCTGTAAAAAGGAAAAAAAAAAAAAACGGTGGAATGTCGAATGCCGCAGTACCGGCGGTTGCGTCATTAATACATATTAATCCTGTATATTTCATACGTTTCACAGACCTCAACCATCGCACGAAGCACACAGCGACGATAATTAATAATAATTGAACGGTACACCTCTTTGTTCCTTCGCTAAATAAATACCGAGATCATAAATATATGTTTAGTTATAGGCTACGGAAATTATACGCATCCTATCGTTAAACTTGTCTCTGTAGATTTTAGTAATTATTCTATGTGTCAAGATGATAGATTTATAATAATATGTAATAATGATAACAATAAAGTATCGTTAAGTATACTCCCGATTTTGCTTCGTTCATTTTCACCATTCTTACGCTTCCTTTGAGGTCAGCTTTTAGAAAGCATATACTATATGTATACACGTGTGTAGACGCATCATACGCGCGTTAACCAGACTCGCAAATGAAACCATAATCATCCTTACAAACTCCAGCTTGCGCGTATGAAGCTTTTGAACGACAATTCACAGAGCTTTGGTTCAATTTGATCAAAGGACGCGAGAGCGCGCACAGCGCGATAATAGAAACGAAGAAGAAGAAGATGGGAATGAAAACTAATCGGGGAGAAAGGGGACCAGGCGCACAAAGCAATAACTTGTTTACTTGTTTCGAAGCAGACGACCCGAGGCAAAGTGGAGTGCACAGTACCAGAGAGAGGTTGTACATAGGGAGAACAGAGAAATGAAAGAGCAAAGGACCACCAGTAGACTCGTGATATCTATTCGCCTTAGAGAAACCACTATTTTTAATTTTTTAATTCCAATCAATTACGATTAGCTTTTCCGAAGAAAAAAAGATTATTTCTCGTAGTTACCGAACGGTGCTTTTGCGGCACTACGATCAAATCGCGATTACTGACAAAAATTCACCTTGGCCCAAGACTCTGAAAAAGTGGTTAAAGCGAGAAGCGCGCTACGGCACAAAGCAATAACTTGTTTACCCGCTTCGATGCAGCTGGAGCCAGTCAGATCCAGCCGGATCCAACGGTGCAAAGAGAAGCATCGGAGAGTATCGCGCAAGAGTGGAAGGGAAGAGGGAATGAGTGGATTTTCATTGCAGTTTAATCCCAACCCGCATCCCCCTCACGGTATTCTAAACGGCGATACGAAGGCAACTCTTGTCGCTTGGGGTGACGATATTACATTCCTCGATCGTGACGAAGACAACAGTCCACGTAACACCGCGTCGGTGGCTTCACCATCCCGTCACTGCTTTTGCCTCCCTCTTTATTTCGTCACTCGCTAATCTTCCTTCTCTTTTACTTTCGTTCCCCAAGCCTTTTTTCTTTACCAGCATTTTTCCTCTTTTCGCTCTTCACGATTCTTCATTCTCGTTCTCAATTTTCTCCCATCTTCTCTCGCCTATCGTTATCTTTTCTTCCAGTGTCTAGTATCTGGAAACGCTACGTGCAAATTTATGGAGGCTCTCGCACGTTGCAACGTCGAGACACTTGCTCGCAAGAGTAACTATTATTGCACTATCTCAAATACGTCGAGTAATAAAACAACCGCTGACACAGAAGCTAGAGCTGCGAAGAGAATGATTTCAGGGTCGAGGTAAGGGCACGTCTCGAAATAGGTGCCACGTGTGTACTTGTTTTCAGTACCGCAGAGACAATATATTCGTTATCCAGATAGTTGTATTTTGACAAGAGGAAAATAAAAATAATTCATCGTGGTATATTTGTCAACTTGTAGTTCGATTTCTCGCTTGGACCACGTCGAGAGGGTGCGCCTGGCAATGAAATTAAGACGCGGCGAAGCGAAAGAACGCGAACAGAAACATCCCGGTGGAATCGGAATCGCTAGTTGCTGCTCCCTGTTGTTGCAGAGTGGGGATTGGCAGGCGGTCGGTCGGTCGGTCCCTGGGACCCGAAGCGATTCGTTATTAGAACGAGAGATAATGAACCTTTTTCCCATCGTTCTAATTGTCAAGCAACGGTACGCTATTTACCCCGGCGAGTAAGGAATTATGAGCGGAAAGTCTGATCCTGAGGCCGTCCTTTCTCTCTCTCTCTCTCGCTCTCTCCAAAAAGTAGAGAGCTTTAGGACCCGCTCGACTATCCGTGGTGACAATGCAAACCGAAACAAACACTTGGTGGCACGTGAGCGCCACGTGTCGGACAGGATATATTACATTCCGAATGCACACACACTTGACGGACGATTAAAAGGGTGATGTGTGCACGCCCGAGGAACCACGATCGTGACAACGATATGTACGAGCGAGTGGTTACAGCCGGTGTAGAACAGACACGACGCGACGCGAACCGTGCGAAAGATACAGTACGGCCGAGACGTCTCTATCTACTTTTGTCAGCCACTTTCTCGCGGCCGCCCGCTCGTCAGCGTAACGTTCGCCCGCAGATTCAATCTTTTCTGCTGAACAATGTTCAAACCGTGTCCCCAGTTAAACATTCGCTGATGGATAAACGTGGAATACAGCACAGATCGTAATTATTTTCTAATTGTCGAGAGTGGATACTTTGCGCGTTACGTTCTTCCGATCAACAAAGAGTTCCGTCTATTGACACTGGGTAAATTCAAGAAATAAAGATATCGCCTTTGCAGGATTTCAATGCACCTTTCGCAGTTGTATCGGATTGTCGTTCCCAAGAGTATAGAGAGGGATGACCCCGGAGGCGAAATGCTAAGCTGCGCAAAGAAATCGAACAAGTCGAGAGTAAATAAAATACGGCGCGTCATTGACGTTTTCACGAATGCCAGAAGAACCAAGCCCGCGGAATAGCTGGTGACAAAAGCTCTACCGTCGTGTTACGTAAGATTTCTTTATTCAAGGAGATACTTATATGTCTTGCAGTATCGTCAACGTTACCCCCCCCCCCCCCCCCTCCCCCTTCTAAAAACTCGCGCATTTGTTGTCTGACGCAATGATACAACGGGAATAAAATTAATTGGGCGAAAAAACGAAAGCTCGCGAAGAAAGCCAACTGCTAGCATAATTCATGATAAGGAGATTAAAACGTTTGCGAGCGCGAAGTATCAACAGCGCTCATCGCGAAAAAGCAAGCTCGTATTTCACACTGGATTTAATTAGCTACACTATTATGCAAAATGAGTACTAGCAGTGAAATACATTCTCATTAAAAAGTCTCAATTGGAGTAATTAGTAAAAAATAACCAGCGTCGAAATGAATCGTTTACGAGTTGTCTTCTTTTAACTTGAGTAGTTATGGCCATGAAGGTTTAAGCGATCTCGAAAAAGTACTGTTCGAACGTAACGCTCTAACAATAATGTTCGTATTCAAGTATATTTCAAGTTTCTTATCACGAAGGTGAACAAAGAAGTGTAATCGCATTAAAACGTAATTTCACGGAGACTGGTACCTAACGTTTCTTTCAATGAGGAAAAAAACTAAGAGTGTTGGTCAATCGTGTAACCACGAGAGTGATTTGTTGGCAAAGTGTGACGCTATTTCTCCCATTATCCCAATTCCATAATCGCCGTGGGCACTCGTCGATAATACCGGAGAGAGGAGGAACTCGCATGCATGGAGAGAAGGCAAGGCCATTCAAGGATCCGCGAGACGTCATTTCGAAAGCAGAAGAGTGAGTGGGAGAATGTCGGTTGTGCGAGGCACGGTGGGAAAGATTCCGGTAAGCAGCTACTCGAGCTCATCCGGGGAACCGGCAATGACCAATATTATGATAATTCGAGCGGCTCGCGTTTCATCTTTCCAAGACGAGCACGGCGCCCTCTCTCTCTCTCTCTCTTTCTCTCCCCTTCTCTCTTTCTCACCCCGGTTCTAGCCGGCTGGCACGCGAGGGTAACGCGAGGGTAACGCGAGGGTAACGCGAGGGTAACGTGAGGGTAGCGCGAAAGTAGCGCGAGAGAAGCGCACGGCTGTCGGCCATGTTGGAGGGCGCGGGCGTGGCCTTCCGGTTGCCCAGGGCAACCGGCATTCGCGTTATCCGGATATCGACCTGGGAGCAACGAGAAGGGTGGCTAGGCTTCTGTCCGGGAGGGAAAATGTTATCACTGCTTTGTGGTGGCTAAGATAGCAACCCACCCTCCCCTTGAATCCTCCTTCCACCCTGCGCGAATTCTCCTTCCTCCCTCTTGCTCCACCTCCTCCGCCTCTTCCGCCTTCTACGGTTACTCCTTCTCCTGTCTTCGTCTTGCAACTACCCTATCCTTCTTCTTTCTCCTCCTTTCTCTTCCTCTCGTCCTTGCCGAGTAATAGTTCCTACTACTGGCGGTTCCCGTCTTCTCTCTTTTCCTCCCTTTTACGTTGACAGTCACCTTTCGCTTTGTCGGCCTCCGTATCGTTGAGCTTCACTACTTACTCCTGTAGACGTATGTCGTAGTGGCGTGGCGAACCTTGTCGGCGACGACTCTCGCAACGGCATCTTCTTCTCCTCCTCCTCTTGGCGTCCAGCGTGGCCATGGCCCGATGTAGATGTGGATGTGGATTTGACTGTGGATGTATGCGCGCGTGCCACGAACAGCATATTAGATTCTTGCGCAAAGTTTTCGCAGAGCTATGCCGGCCGAGTTTTCAGACACGGAGGATCCTCTCTGCAGGCCGACAATCGTTTCTTTGTTCACTGGCTTTACCGCTTCTTCTGCGAGAGTTTGAGATTTCGGGATTTGAGGGTACACGGGTTACTGGGTGCAGCCACTGGAGAAGCGAGAGGCTTTGCCTTCATCCTGAAACCCTTTGAAACGAGAGGGAGAGAAGGAGAGGAGTACACGTAGATGCGCGTAAAGTGATCAACACGGGTGGGGCTGGCTCAGCTTGAATCAGTAATGTAGCTGATTGTAGCGCGCACTTATTGTCGATTCTCTATTCTGTTCTTCGCAGGAATCATATCATTTTGATACACATATTTCTCGCATAATTGCCAAAGCAAATTCCGACACTTTTGTTCTTGAATTTTATAAGCTGAAAGTTAAGGAAACGTTATCGCGAATTAAAAATCATTAAATACCAAGATCCTCGAGATATGTTATGTAGAGACGGGGTGGAGTTAAGAAGGCCGTCCCTCTGTCTTAGAGGACAGAGGAATGTTGAGAATGTGTGCGAACCAAGGATGATATTAGATTCTTGGACAAAGTTTTCGCATGGTCGAGGTCCCGAGAGCTTGGTCGGTCGGAAACTGCTCATCCATGAGGAAGGACGCGTGTTAAGGTTCGACATTGATTTCTCCTCAGCTCTTTTGTCTTCATTCGCGACAATAAAGTGCCGTCCGCGCGTTAAATTAAAGTTCCGCTTGTCGCGGATATTAAATATTTATTGTTCTCTAGCATTGGAGTCCAATCACCGGGCGTTTTTACCCTCAATACTTTCATTCGTGCACCTCTCTATGCAAATACGCTTCGTCGAAATCAAGGCTTTGTCACGGTTAAATCATTTTCACGTCCCTTAAAAATAAAAAGTCATACTATACTCTCGGCTCGACACGCAGAGAGATTGAATCCTTGTACCACCGCGCAAAGCAGCAGCTCTCGACTAACGATGTCATTAACTTCCAAATACTCGAGTGTACGCAAAAATGTTACTGTCGCGCATTGTTCTGCTTCGCAAATAAATTTACCGTGAAACACCGTTCCTTTTTTTTTTTTGAGGCGGAATGCGACAGAGGCAGCCAAGAATCGAGGTCGAAATACTTTCTTCTTCAAACAAGGTACCGATCTACCGTGACAATGAGATATACATGTATAGCACAAGGATCTATATATTTTTTTTTCGCGCGATAAAAGGTGGGAATCGGATACTGCGAAAGAGAGTACGACATTTATAATGTATAGGTTTCTTGGGAAGGTTCAGGCATGTGTCTCAAAACTTTTGCCCGCTTTTGCGTCGGCACCAAAGTGGTTTCGAAGAAAGAAATAAGTGTATACGGATATGTATCCAAAGTACCGATATATATTGTTAAAACGTAGAGCGACACCAACCGTAACTCTACACTTCTACACACGTACCCACTGTTCGGCTAGAGTTGGCTACACGCGAGTATAGGGACTTCGTTCTTCCGATGAGTATCTACTAAGCAGAAAACAACCTTCGAGGGACATTGAATCATTGTTTTCAAGTATAATATTCACCACCGTTGCCAAGAGAAGAGCGCATACTTGTAAATGGATATTAATGAAGCAGTCGGATTTCAAAGTTCCACAGTCTAAAAGGGTCCATCCTGAATCGAAAACTTTGTTACATTCATTCATTAAACATCATAACCGTAGTTTCTCGGCGCAAGAAATATTGGAAATTCGTAAATGCAGTCTTGCGCGACGATTTCTCCAATGCCACTCACAGCTACGATATAATTCAATTGAACGATCATTCTCTAGCGAGTGGAAAAAAATTTACTCATAATAATATATCTCTAAGCTCTATCGTGATACGAGTTCCACAGAGTATATTATATTACCTTCATCTCACGAATAAAATTCATCGCACAACGCATCGGAAGATCCGTGCACATTTCGCATTTCGCTCGGCAAATAGAGTCCGCCGGGCGCAAAAGCGCGTCGCGGTAATTGCAACAATTTACTTCTCGACGATGAAAGAAAGGAGGCAAGCGACGGCGACTTTAGCGGCTTCCGCCGACGTTAATGTACCTATTAAAATTCCGAAGCGAAGCTCAAAACTAAGTAAGACGCTGCACTTCTGAAGAAAAAGGAAGGAGAGTGGTGTGGTAGTAACGGGGGGATAAAAAAGAGGACTGTAGAAAATTCAGAGAGAAAAGAGAGTAGTTGGTACGGGGCCGACTACCGAGGCTGTGGCCGCAGGCTGTGTAACTTGGTCGAATTATTAGGAGGGGGCAAAGTTTAAATCGTTCTAGAGGGATAAATTCGAGGGGGAGGGGGGGGGGGGGCGAAAGGTGGGGTCTGGCCCTGCGGCCCGTGCCCATGGACCGACAAATTTAAATCTCGCTAAGCTCTACCATTAGTACCAAGTGCAAACAGCAAACAGTGCATTAAACTGCAAGCGGTGTTATATTGATGCACGCGTTCACGGTATTCGCTAGCCTTCCGTGAATGCCCATGGGGTGTCCTGGTTCTCTTCTCCTTAAATGCGAAGCCAAGTGTCTATTCCCACGAGGATTCTCTTATTTATTCGAATCGTACGCAACTCTGTTTACCGGTGTGCCGCCCTCGGTAATTTAGCTCTGTACCTTCTTCCCACTGACCGGATATCTCTTTGTTGGGTTAACTCGAAAAAAACGAATGAGCAATCTGCGCGGGTCACTCCTACGCGACAATAGCTTCAACGCTTCGGGACAAAACAAGAATACATACTACTCTAAAGGAATCTACGTAGGCTGACAGAGTCTTGGTTTTCAGGTTTTATTGTCTGTGCCATTGGATGAGACGAGACTCTTTTGTATCGCTAAAGAGACGCTCCCAAGAGAAAGCCCCCTTTCCGTAATACTAAATCGTCGCAGTTACAGTAATATAAATAGCAGGCTGAGTAAGGAGCAACTACTTACTCTCAGCTTACATTATTTGCAATACCATTTTCCTGGGACATTACGTGGCCCGGTATTGCAACAGATCCGATGAAATGGAATAAAATTAAACGCTGTAATTACTCGGCATTTACAATTTTGTAATGTAGAAATAAAATATATAAAAAAAAAAAATCGCTTCTCTAGAGATGTATTTTTTATGCGTGCATACATCTCGCGCCTCTATTTACGCTGGCGTATGTGTCCCATGTGCCGGTCCGTCGCGCGTTGCATAGCGCCAGGCCGAATTTTATTTCCGTCTCGGCTGTTTTCAATTTTCAAGCGAGTCGGTGTATTTAGCGAGACAAGTGCACCGAAGTATGGTGACATTATCGCACCGAATGACGAAGCTCATGCATTAACTCGGCCACGCGTTAATTGATTGTGAGTTTCTCTCAATATTTTCAGTATACTTCGTTCTGCCTGTGATCGGTATACCGATGATTTCCTAAACTCAGGATACTCGAAAAGTGACATAACTGTCAGCAAAGTAGAGAGCTGCTCGATTCATTGTAGAAGCTTTTATTGCGCGGAAAATCCCTCACGTTAATTTTATCCGAATGAATTTGAGCTAGTGCCGCGGAAAGTGTATTCGATTTTCGGCTACGTCGAACTGTACGTTTAATCCACTGACCACAATGTAATACCATGGTGTAAAACATTATAATCATTATTATACGAATGACAGAGTATATATACCGACATGTTGCCCACCGATTGCATTTACGCTTTTCGCGTAGCTTTGCCATTCGCCACAGTCTACCTCTATATACACATACTTGTCAAAATCATAACTCAATACCGCGTCAAATATTTATCGGTATTAATCATTCCCGAAACTCCTCCCTCTACTAATCATCATTCGCCTATTAGCACGAACGCGCCCAACGTAGGTCCAGAGAAATTCCCGATCCATTGAACTCTGTTCTTATCGTCATAATAACACTTAAAATTGTACCCTTACTGCTTGGGGTTGTTCATTTAAATTTCCTCTACTATTAACAATAAGTAGACTATTAATAATACACACCACTAAATCTGATTATCCCACGTGTAAAACGCTCCGCCACATATTAGTACACTCTCGTGTGCTCCTCTCGAGGAGCCTCGGATCTGCAATCTGCAAGCTCGCAGAAAATTCTCCGCAAACAGCTCTATCGTTTATCAGCATGTAGCCGGCGGAGTAAGTGCTCCCGATCCGCCTCCGTCACGCCTGAAAAATTGACAAAAAAGGGAGGAAAGAAGCGGATGAGTGACCTCTCTCTCTCTTCCCCTTTTACGCACGATCTATCGGTTGGTCGCGTGAGTAGCATCGAAAAGAGAGAATGAGAGAGAGAGAGAGAGAGAGAGAGGAGAACAGCAGGGGCTGTACGGAGCAATAGAATAATCATGCGAGACGTTAACCTGTTAGGGCATTAGCGGCGCATGATAGGCGCTGCGGGTGGCGTCAGGATGAAACGAGAGTGGCTGCGGGGATACGGGGATGAAATAGATTGAGAGGACGCCGGGGCTACGGGAGTAAAACAATTAGGGCTGCGTCGACGTACACTCGACCGAGCACCCCTCGTCTCGTGCTCCTCGCCACATCCCTCCCCCCTCGTATCCCCGTATCTCCACAACCTCCCCTCACAACCCCCTCACAACCCCCTCAAACCCCCTTTGGCACAATGCGATGCCAACGATCCAGGGGTGTTCTTCGGCCTTTACCAAAGCCCTCGCCCGCCCGCTTACCCACTCATCCGCTCGAATCTCTGACACTGACTCTGCCACTGATACTACTGCTGATAACTGTTCGCGCTACTGGCTCGCGCGCAAATTCTACTGCTCCTCCTCACCCTCGAACGTTTTCATTGGCTCCCTTCGAAACGAGAGATTATTCCCATGGAAATTTGCTTTGCTCCGAATTTCACACCACATCTTCAGTTTATAGTTTTCGGCTAGAAACCGATGACATCTCGTCGTGAATAGTCTATTAGTTCGCTTTGATGTATTTCTCTGTGTTAATGAAGTTAAGAATGGAACTCTGACAATCCATTGTAACGAGTATCGCTGTATTTTATTAGTTTCTTATTAAGAAGAGGAAGTTGGTATTGTACATACAAAGGAGCGAAAAGGAACCACCCTACGTGCAGCTTGGTTAAGGACTCTTGATCCGGTGGATGTAAGCTCAAATACCGTGGCTTGTCCAACGAATTTAGGGAACTGACCGACTCGGACCGTCGGAACAGCACACTCGCAATCGTGCAGACTAAAATTCCTTTTGAAGCTAAATCATTCGGACGATACGGAAATTCTTAAGACAATTTTAGAGCTTTCCATCTTCCACAAATTTTATTAGCAAGTTTTTTTTTAATCCAGTCGAATAATTTTATTGGAACTCATCGAGAAAAATCTAATTGGATTGAAATCAAATTTCGCACGTATGACAAGTTGCGATTTACGGTCGCAATTTTTTGGGGAATTTCGAGCGCGTTTTACGCGTGTAAAAGTAATAGTAGATTTGCGTAAGTGCGCGTAGTAATTCGTGCTGGTCCCAGAATCGGAGCGCAGATAATTAAGCATGAAATTACGGGAGATTTCGTCGGGGAATGAAAAGAATTTCGCGTAATACAGAGAATAGCCGTAGCTGCCAATATTTTTATTGATCTTTTTGGCTTCTTTTCAGTTGGTGCTTGTCACATTTAATTCAGTAGAAAATACTTGGTGTGCTTGGGGCACTCTTTTCAGTTTAAAACTGCATCGCGTTTAATTCGAACAACAGCGAGAAATGGCGCGGCAGCATGCAGCCTCTCGGAAAATCGAAGTGGAAAACTTCGCAATTAGCCTCCTGCTCCTCCTGCTTCTCCTCCTTTGCCTCCTCCACCTCTTCCCTCGCCTCCCGGTCTCTTCCTCCCACGTACCGTTGTCCCCCCTGTCTTTGTCAGCAATGGGATGGGATAATTAAATGTCGACTAATTAAACTCCTCATAACATTTTTATAAAGTTCCGTTCACCTGAGCTGCCTCCGGTTAAAGGCCTCTTTTCTTTTCCGTGAATTCTCCCAAAAATCCAACTTTCTCCCGTCGAAATCGTCGGAAGAGAGAAGCGAGGCTTCGCCGTCGCAGAAACCACTACTTCGACATTAACTGAACGAGTGTAATTAGAAGGACGAATGAAATTCGAAGAGAAACCAGGAGGTACAGAAGCATTGAATCACCGTCACATAGTTCGTTATTCCTCAAATGGTATTGGAACGTTCAATTGCAATTTGTTCATTAGCACCGGGTAATTCCCCGTGGCTTACAATGCCAACGTGTGTGAGCGCTCACTGGGAAAGAGAGAACAAAGGGAGTAATGTATGTCCCAGTTTTTTTCCTTTCCTAATTACACGCGAACCCTCAAGATAGAGAATGGTTAATAAGCATGGAAAATTTCGCACAGAGTACAGCGGTATTTTCTCCGGTACGTACGATTTTCTAGTTCGTGAAAATTGTGAAAGAATTTGAAAGGAACACGAAGCTCGGAGGACCAGAAGCCCTCGCTTAATTGTGCCGATTGTTCCGAGGGATTTCGAATCCGTCTAGAGACCTACGACCGAACTACACTGTCGAGTTGGTGAGAGCAGCTACCAAGCTGCCGCTACGTTTAAACTTCATAACAGAAGGAAAGTTTATCGGTGGCCGCGAAAATCCGATTACAAGGACAGATTTATTTTGACCGAAACACGTGACCCCCCCCTAAACGAAAACGGCTGCATGCTCTAATCCACTTGCAGGCGAATCGAAATGCAGCACCTGCTCGCGATGACAGATGCGGAGCTCGCAGCAGATTATGATTCCCGCGTCAAAAAAGGCTCTCGGCACGGGACCTGTCATATCGTATAATGTGAAGTCACTTTATTACTTTTCATAATGTATTCGGCCACACGAATCTCATTGGCCAGGTCAAACTGCACGTGTGAGCAGAATATCCGGCTATTCATATATCGCGCTCCTCAAGAGACTTCATTCCCTCGTCACGCACGTTTAGAATACGATGAAAAACTCTTAACTATTCTACACTAATCTATTTACTTTTTAATTGAACAATTTTCTCCTGCTTCTACTTCAATCTCTCATCAGATTTTTAAATTTTATGTAGAAATGTGGAAGCTGAACAAAGTTGAAATTTATGCAACTTGGTAGAAAACAAGTATAAAAATAAATGATTATCGTCTGAATTATTCACATCGTGGTAGAAGATGAGTAAATTGATAATAAGCTGCCGCAGACACTCCCGTCATTTCAGTATACTATATGTATACAGAGGCAAGCAACGAGCTATGTTTAATATTTTGAAAGAGGAATTCAGTCAATATTGAATGATGATTGTGGAAAGGAACAATTATGATTGGAATCGAACGCGGTTCTACTGAATCACCGTGAATATTAGGGGAGGGAATCTCGCACAATATAGAAGCCCCAAATAAATCGATGCTCGCGCCCCATCGTTTACGATCTGATGCTGCCTATAATTTATAGCGATAACCCTGTCCCTATATATTTAGCATGCTCGCTGGTCGTTACGTCTGTCATTTGCCGGATTCGAGGAAAAATCATCTATTCGTTTGTGATCTTACCCCTCAGGGTGTCCGGGTCAAACGATAAGCCACCACAACCGACAGTCATATATACTTTGTCGACTGGCGAATAATACGTCTATTCAAGAACATAATATGTCTGCCCACGTGGCATACCATTCTCGGTGTTTACCAAATATTTCAAGCTGACTGTGCATCCTATCCATAATCCTACGTTCCTAGCCGTGATAATGGTTCGGTCTGAGATCACGAGGTTCTTCACTCTCGCAAACAGCTTTTATATCTTTCTTCCCGGGACGGTGCGGCGTCGCGTTAATATCGGAGGACGTATTGATGTTTTTTTCATTACGTTCCCAAGAATAAAGGATTTTCGTCGCGAGCTTTAAAACAATTGGCACGACTACTGAAAAGGAAGGAGAGAAAGATAGAAAAAGTGAATAAGAAAAAAGAAAAGAAAAGAGACTAATGGTCAGTAAGGCGTACAGGCGCATCCAAAGAGTCGGATGAGAAATATTGATTCGATTCAGGAGATACTAAATTTCTTTGGAGACGCTGCTCCTCGTGGGAACTCGTTTCTGCAAAAAAGTAGCGACAATGGCGGAACACTCAGTTTTCTTGGACTTTCCCTGCTTGGTTACTCCTAAGGGTAGTGGATAAATGGCTACCTCGTTTCTCGTACACCCTTCAAGTTGATTGTATCAGGGGGAAGGACGAAACGAACTGTTGAAAGAGCAGACAAAGAAGACCGCCTAAAGAACGCGCGGAAAACACGGGATGAAAGCGACGGCATTGCTTTCCTTCCAGTGACGACACAAGTAACACTCTTCGTAACTTTCTCGATTTTCTTCCTAGTCCGCAGTTCGTGTTCCTTTCCACGGAATTATGTCGTATTTGCAAGACTCTAAATTGTTCAAGGTTCGCAAAGTACGTCAAAGTTTTTCTATGTTATTGATATTTCACGTTTGCATTTGTCTTTGGCAATGTTAGAGAGGCTCGACTCATGTTTTCTCCGTTACGAAGAAAATCGGTGCGCTGGCATAATTTTGGTAAATAACGTTAGTATTGTTTGGTTCATTGCAGTGGTGAGATGATTTCGATGGATGAAAAGCGAATATCGTTCAACACTTCACAATGGCATTGTCCGTGTCTACCATCGATGTGTATGTAGCTTAACGCCCACGATATATCAAGTTTCTGAGCGGCCTGGCGCTCTAGGAGGAAAATTTAATTTCAGCTGACAACATCCTGTTCTGCTACACACTGCGCTCAGCATTCTACAAAATCGCATGCGAGACGATAGCGACCCGTTCAGAGCATACCAGCTTTCATCCGATGACGACTCGGGTTGTCTCAAACTCTGTCTGCCTATAAAATTCGCTGCGTGGCAAGAGATTGCATTTCGTTCGCGTTATATCACTTGCCATAATGTATTTCCTCGTTTCTCGTGATCGAATGAACTCTGAAGTAAGAATTTCCAGAGAACAGAGTCTCATCGTTGAATTCGATAAAGAGATTGCGGGGAACTTGCCGACGTTTCTAATTTAAACTTTTTAATCATGAATCGGTTTGTCGTTTACTCATTTAAAAGTAAATAGTTACGTTACCAAATATGTAGTTATATCTGGTAACGGAATGAAGAGAGTGTGGAATCATTTTCCAAAGAACATCCGTTAGTGCAATCGAGCGAGCTAGGAAAAGCAATAAGCGTAAACTAGCCTCTTGCGAAAATCTGCTGGTCTGAGTTTCAGCGTAATAGAGTTACGCGACTCAGCAAAACGGGTAGACATTCCTATGGCGGCAGTTGAACGGGCGCGGGCGGTCCGGTTACAGTGAGTGCATGCACATATAAACGTATCGTATATCCATATCGAGTCGTTGATTGGTCGGACAACTCGGGTCATGATCCGTTCGCACGATGGATTGCACGATGTGTGCCGGAAGTGTGCAGGATCCGGCGCGGTGTGGTGCGGTGCGCCGTGACGTGGCGTGGCGTTTCGCAGAGGCAGAGAGCCGCATTCCGCCGTTCAGCGAAACCCAGGACACGGCCTGTGCATACAAACGTCCATCGTCCACTTCGAGCCAAGCGAAGCGGGCCCGAATGCGTACAACTCACACGAGTGGAAAATACCTCAGAAGCTGAGGCTGACTACAACCATTATTTGTTCTAGTCTCCCGACCATTGCACAGCCATCCAATTCCTCCCTAACCCTCTCGTGCTCTCTCCCTCACTCCAATGTACACGATGTGCCACCCCGTGGCCGAAACTCGGCTCACCTCTCTGTCTTTCCGTCTAACCCTCGAGCAACCCTCTCTTCGCGGCCCTGCCTCCTTTCCTCATCTCGCTCTCCTGCTCCTTCCGTACATCCCTTCGAATCTTCTCTTCTCTACTCTCGGTTCGCGCACGCCGATTCCATCCCTTGTCCCGCTCGCTCACCGCCAGTATCTACGTCCCTATGTAGTTACCCTTCCACCTTCCAGCTACCCTTCTTCGGTGGCCTCCTCTCTCCTCCCCCTCCCCCTTCTCCCTCGTGTTTCCCTCCAGCCCTCTACCGCACTGACGCTCTACCGTTCTGCCGCTCTGCCGCTCTGCCAGCAATGCCTACCCTACTAGTTTCGTGCGTCTATTTATCCACCTAGCGGTATGATATTACACCCCGGGGCACACTTCGCCATCCTCCCACCCCGTGGCACCCCTCGAGCCACGCCCAATCCTAGCCCGCCGAACACCTCGGCTATATACCAGCCAGTCCATTGGCCCGCGCTGACTTTGCGTCATCACCACCCCGGCACCTGCACCGCGTGTTTCACCGATGAGGCTACGCTACGTGCGCTGCTGCCCGTCGAGGCGCCGAGACTCTGTCGGATCATCCTGAGGGCATTCTCACCCCCGACCGGAAAGAGAGACCGACAGTGTCGGAACCGAGAGCCGGAGCCAAAGGGCGAGAAAGAGGAAGCCAGAGAAATCGAGAGAGACGGGGAACTTTGGTAGCAGGCTCGGAAGACAGAAAGAGAGTATACAAGGAGTCGGAGTTGACGAGAGGATTGGGGGAAGGTGGAGAACAGGGAGGGGAGAGTGCAGCGGTAAAGAGGGTGTTGAAATTTAGGAGGCTTCATTTGGACCATTCTTCTACCGCCACACCGCGGCAAACCGTCGTAGTTATCGTGCTTACACTCAGCTTTCTTTCTCCCTTTGGTTCTTATTCTTCTCTTTCTTGAGGCGGACGCGCCTCTTTTCCGAATCTCGTATGCTTTTGCGATTAGGGAACTCCCGGGTTTTGTATCGCTCTTTTTGCCGCCGACGTGCTAAGCGAGGAATGTATATCCTGAGAGAGTGCTCAGGGTCTCCTTGCTTTCCGGGAATCTGGGTTAAGAGGGTGACGTCGTTGGCTCGATGGCTTTTGTCGGTTGTAGGAAAGATTTAGCCTGGTGTTCGCGTCGCTTTACCACATACATCGTTTAACATTCGTTATGCTGCCAGTGACATATTAATAGCCACCGCGATATGGAACTTTATCCACGATAAGCGGGACTGAAGATCGAATTTCCCGACGTACATTTGCACACGTGCGCTCGTACGGTCGGTTTAATATCACGAAACAAAAAGAAGTCTTTTATTTCGATATTTAAGTGTGATAATTCAAACACGATGTTCCTCTTTTTCGCAATTAAACGCCGGAAAGGAATTCAATCGACTCTCATTCCTACGACGGAAAGAACCTCAATTTCGAACGAAACTCTGACGATTCTGAAGGTAAGGATGTTAACGAGCCACTCAGAGAACCATCTTCTTATCGCTAAAACACCGCGAGATTCCTCACAGTGGACAATGTAGGAGTATGCACTTACTTTACTAGGTAGACGGGTATGTACTAGGTAGGTATGTAGGCAGGCGTGCGTGCGCGAGAGTGAGCACTAACGGCGTCGTTGAGTGGACGAATAAAAAGCGAATACCTTCTACTTTACTTAGGAAGACTGCTTTGATCAGTAAGGTAATACATCGGGTGAATAAAAAAGCTCTGAAATTGCGGCTCGTTGCCGCGGAGTGGAGGTTTAGGGTGAACGGTTTTGAGTCTTGAAAGGCCTAATCGCTCGGCAGCCTCTTTGAACGCAAAGTTAATAACGTGTATTTATGTATTTGCCACGTTTAATTGCCTGTGCGGCTATTACCTTCCCTCTCCTTCTTGCATTCGGTCTGTCTCTCTCTGAAATGCGCGCTCCCGCCTTGAATACGCGAGGGAGGGTAGTATTAAGTACTTTGTCGAGTACTCCGAGAGTCTGGCAATGACACGAGATCTTGACGTTATATAGTATGTATGTATGTATGTATGTATGTAACCGGTGCTCTTACACCACTTCGCTAGATATAAACGTTAGAACGCTTTGCAATCGTAATTGCTCTTTTGTCAACTGTATTCACATGCTGTTCAACGACGGCCGCTAGGGCTTAACTACGATTCTATAAAACGATCCCTTGTGTCACTGTGTGATTTGATTGACTTACCCATCGATGACGCTGATAATCGGCCTGCGAATGATTCGTCTCGTTGCTCGCCTGGATGTTTTAGTCCCTTGGTGAAAAATTCGTGCTTGAATGCAACGCTGACGGTGATACAGTTCTTTCACGGTTCTTGGTTGACTATAATGTCAATTTTTGCGTACGATGCTGAACCGAACAAACCTTCTCTTCGTTGTGTACGTAACCCGGTTTGGTGCTCTCATCGTAACCTAAGATCAAAAGATCGATATTGCGATAGTAAATCGAGTATGAATATTTGTGTATAATATAAGCAGCCGGCAAAAACAAATGTAACAGGTTTGGTGCCGATTAAATGAATATATGTAGCTAGATTTCCCTTTGATACATATATGCGTATATTTGTTTAGATAATATGATGAATACACGAGTGACTAAATGCATGGGTTTTGTTGAAATTCTAAAAGTAAATATTTAATCGGAATTACAGACTTACCGTTCTCTTTTCCCAGTCACTCGGATTATTCGCATATTTTGGTGCAGTGCCCCGTCACGTAAGCTGCTCATACTCACTTACTTTTTCACAAAGCGTGAGACGCAGACGTTCTTCGAGAAATTTAAAATTTAACGGACAAAATCTGAATCTTGGTACACTCGGCGCTATCTAGTGGTAAGATATTGAAATTGTGTACTTTTGAACTTTGTATTCCATTGAACATGGCGCTACTCGTAGCACAATGTTATTAGTTAATGTAGTTAACCTTGTCCAATTTTCTTTTAAATTCGGTTTAACAGTGTCGTGTATATAATTCAATAAAACAAAAATGGATTGTGGATTACAATAATGCGTGTCACTTGAAATTTACAATGTAAAACTAAGTTGAATTTAGATAACTTGTATCGGAGTGAATTTGTACTACTGTTATTCAACAACGGAAAGATCGATTTATAAACATGTCATTGTTACGTGCTGCGCTATTCAAATGCCATTCAACGTGTTTGGCAATATCAAGGTAAAACTGATTGGTCTATTAGTTTTTAAGCTCTTAGGTTATTACATTGACATTTAAACTGCCGATATAGACACGTGCCAATGACAGCGCATTTATTTATAGTCAAAGGCCATTTCTCCTGTCATATTATGAATATTTATATCTACAGGTATACAAAATTATATAAATATTATTTCAGTTATTCTTTGTTACAGAGACCCTCTTTTAAGACTAGGCTCAAAGGGAAAATTGCAAGTTTTTAATACAATAAAAAGAAACTTTGTAGATACTTTACAAAAGCCAGATACAGTTTTCCCAGCAAAATTAACGCCGCTTCAATGCATCCTACGAGTTGGTTGCTGTGGTTTAGGGGTAGCAAGTGTTTGCGTGATAAAAACAAAATGTTCTACAACACTATGCAAGGAATTGAAGATAAAAGATATAAACCGCAATGAAGAAGAGTTGTCTTTCAACTGGAAAAAATTTTTACTGTATTTGTATCCTCATATTTGGTACCTTTTAGTAGCCCTATCGGTAAGTACAAAAGACCGAAATCTACCTTATTGAATTTCAAGTTAAAATCTTTATTCTATAAACAATTTTAATTATACGCAGAGTGCATTCGTCGTGGCGTTATTAAACATTTGGATACCACAGTCCGTCGGTGGCGTTATAAATGTACTGACTGAAGTTTATCAAGGCAAAGGAGGCGATACAGCCAAGCAAATACTTTCGCAGCTCGCAGAACCTGCTTTCGCTTTAGGACGTATGTACTTAGCTCAAGTAAGTATTAATCGATAATTGAAATCTGCATTACATAACTCAAACACTTTTTAATTTTCAATTTAATTATTTTTAGGCCTTCTTCACTTTTGTATATATTTATACACTTTCACACGTGGGTGAGAGGGTTGCAGCCCATTTAAGACAAGATTTATTTAAAGCAATAATAATGCAAGACATTGCATTTTTTGATAAAAATCGTCCGGGTGAAATCGTGAGTAGATTGACTAGTGACGTGCAAGATTTTAAAAGTACTTTTAAAATATGTATCTCACAAGGCCTTCGTAGTTTGACCCAAATTCTCGGTTGTGTGGTATCCGTTATAATGATATCGCCACAATTGACCACTGCAATGGTCATCTCCGTACCAACCGTAATCGTTGTTGGAAGCTTAATCGGAGGAAGTCTGAGAAAATTGTCAGCTATGGCTCAGAACCAATCAGCAAAATCTATTGCCGTTTGTGAGGAAGCTATTCAGAATATTAAAACGGTACGTGAATAAGGAAAACTCTAATTGAAAAATATAGTATCGTAATTGTAATACTGTCTTTATGCAGGTAAGAGCTTTTGCCGCAGAAGATAAGGAAATAGAGCTGTTTTCAAAAGAAGTGGAATGGGGATCTATATTGTACGAACGTTTAGGATTTGGAATTGGTATATTTCAAGGAGGAACAAATTTACTTCTTAACGGTATCCTACTTTCTACGTTATACTTTGGTGGCCATTTGTTATCTACTGGACAATTAACTGCGGGTGATCTTATGGCATTCTTAATGGCAACGCAAACTATCCAAAGATCTCTTTCCCAATTGTCTATACTTTTTGGAACGTACGTTAGAGGTATCAGCGCTGGTGCTAGAATCTTTGAGGTATTATTATTTACTATTAAATGTAGCGTACATCAATTTATTTTGAAATTCTAATGTTCTTTCTTTTATTACAGTATCTAGATATGCCAGCATCACCTATGATGGTCGGTGGAGAAATAATTAAAGATCAATCTTTAGCAGGAAATATAGTTTTTGAAAACGTTAAATTTAGTTATCCAACACGGCCTGATCATACTATTCTAAAAGATTTTAGTTTACGTATTCCTGCAGGCAAGACAGTGGCTATTGTGGGTAGTAGCGGTAATGGGAAATCAACTGTTGCAGCTTTATTAGAACGGTAAACTATCTTTTTTATTTTCGTTATAAACAGAAACATTTCAATACGACTTTTTAGTAACGAGTTATGAAAAATTACAGATTTTATGACGTGGATAATGGTTCAATTTCGATCGATGGAAAAGATATCAGATCGCTAAACTCAAGTTATTTAAGAGGAAACGTCTTAGGATATATCGATCAAGAACCTATTTTGTTCGCAACGTCTATAATGGATAATATTAGATATGGAAAACAGGATGCTACGGATGAAGAAGTAAGCAAAAGTTTTCTCTCGTTCAAAGAATTTACTTTAAACTTCTCTGTATCTGTCGTATATTTTTATCTTCATGGCTAACAAACGATAATAGGTAATTCAAGTTGCCAAAGAAGCAAACGCCCATGACTTTATCACAAAGTTTCCAAATGGTTACAAGACGCAAGTTGGCGAGCGAGGGACGCAGCTCTCTGGTGGACAGAAACAACGTATTGCTATTGCTAGAGCCTTACTTAAACGTCCATCTATCCTAATTTTAGACGAAGCTACAAGGTACAATTCGATTTCAAGTAAATCTTTAGATAATATTTAACGATATTGCTTCATTCCATTATTTTTATTCTTAGTGCTTTGGACTACGAAAGTGAAAGAATCGTTCAAAAAGCATTAGAAAATGTTACTCAGGGCAGAACAGTATTGGTCATTGCTCATAGATTAAGTACAATTAAAGGAGCCGATATGATTGTTGTGCTACAACGAGGTGTAATCGCAGAGGTGAATAGAATTTATTTTAAAAATATAATACACTAATAAATACAACTGTATTACAAAGTGTATTTTTTAGATGGGAACTCACTCTGAACTAATAAAGAAGAAAGGTGTATATTACACTCTAGTAAACGAACAGGAAAAAGAAGAGAAATAACATAGAAGAAATTTTAGGTAGCTAATTATTGCGTAATAAATGACTGAGCTGGTCTCATGACAAAATTGAAAAAGCTACTCATTCCAAAAATAATTGTGTATGACCATGCGTTCATTGTATAAACGTCGAAACTATTAATAATAATAATAATTACATTGAGTCTACCTCAACAATAAAAATAAATACAAGAATTATATCCTTTTCAATAAGAAACAGTTTTTATTAATATCTCCTTCATTCAGGAGAAAAAAAGATTCTTAAGAATTAATTGAATAATATCTCTTAAACGACGTGTCAATTTTTCAGAGATCTCCGTTAGTACTAATGCTATAGGTAATTCGGTTTCTGGGGATGTCGCTTGTGAAAGTATCCCTTTCCCCGCTGGTACAATGTCATCTTGCGCATCAGTGTTATGCTGTTCCATTTTGTTCTCTGGTTGCAATTCGGTTACTATACTGGATGAATTTTGCTCTGTTTTATATGTTTCTTCCAGAGATACTGCTGAAGCCGTTTTTGTTTGCTTTCGAATATAAGCCAATGGTGTAAAAGCAGAAATCGATGATGGTAATGATTCGGTTGTACTTTGAGCAATGGATGATTCAGTACTTAATTCTGGTTCAGAACTCATTTCGGATTGAGTTGTCGCTGGTTCGGTATAAATATCCTGTTCTTTATCGTTTGTTGTAGATTCTGACGTAAATAATTCGGTAGTTGGATTATTATTATCTGCAATACTACCATCGCTTATTGTAGTTGAATAGAATTGCGTTTGATCTGTTTCAGTAACACTGTTTTCTTCGGTAGTGGTTTCTTGCAAATCTTCACTTCTCGATTGTATATCGCTCTCTGTGTAATTATAATTTATCGCGCTTTCTTTCTTTATTTCTGCTGAGCTATTGAACGTTTCTTGCGTTTCCACCGTATCAGATTCCGCTTGCGGTGCAATCGTTTCAATTTCTTCGTCTCTTGGAGTTGTCGATACAATATCGTCAGAAACATCACTCGTTGAGTCCGTTGGATATGTTGTTGCTTCTGTAATTAATACATGTTCTTGCTTGTCAAAGCTATTGTTTGTCTCCGTTTTTGATATATCTGTTTGACTAGTTATATTTTCAGTTGTTAAATTCCTTGAGGAAAATTTTGTTGTATCAACTTGAGTTGCATTTGTAAGATGATCTTCTGTAGCAAGTTCTGTAAATTCTTGATGTTCTAATGTAGAAGATTGGATTACAGTTTTATTGTATTCTAGATGTTCCGTAGTTCTTTTCGAAATATTTGCTTCCATTCCTTCTAGGTCGTCAGTTTTTTCGTCATGATTTACTGGATTTTCGAATTCTGTTGAATTTTTAACTATACTAGGAATACAACTTAAAGTTGCATTCAATGAACATTGACCGGTTGTGTCGGAAATGCAAGTTTCTTTTTCCGCATCGTATTTCTCATTTTTTTGGCATCTATAGACACTCGGATACAAACGGTGTCCATTAGTTTTGCAAATATAGAAGAGATCGCAATGGCTTGGTATAGGAAACCGTCCGAGTTTAACACAAGGCATTGGAGAAATATTTTCCAAATGTTCTACACTTGGCTGAACAGTAGAACTGTTGATGTTTTTCGAACCTGAAGTTGTACATTTTTGGAAACGGTTGTCGAATTCCTGTCTTTTTGCACATTCAGCCAAAATTGTCTTATCTTTCTTGCAAATGTAATAGTACTTTGAGTTTGAACAATGAGGTTTTAGAATATACGATCCACACGATTCTGCGTAATTGATATAAACGGCTTTCCCGCCACCAGCTACGCCCACGCAACGTCCTTCTTGTTGGTCAAAATACTGATTATTTCTGCAGGCAGGTATATGAATATCAGAAGCTTTCGGTGATTTAATTCTAGTTCCATTGGCGCTTGAGTTATCATTGTAGATAATCTAAACATAAAATAATTCGTGGAAAAATATTTCAATGAACTATGTAGTTTAAACATTATTTCACTTGATAAATCAGAGAATCGAACTTACGATTGTCTTTTCTGATAGAACGATGTTCAGAAGTAGCAGGAAAATTGATGCACACTTGAAAAATTTTCTTTCGGTAGTCATCACTTGCGAGCTACGCTATAAAATTTCGATTAGGTACCTAACTTTAATGAAGCGATCTTTAATACGCTCTTTTATCCTTTCAAAACTCAAATCTTCCCCTACTTTCATGCGAAATACGAGGCTTTAGTTACGCATATCGAAAACGTGCTTCTTAATATACACAGTGGGACACCATAGAATGATATCGGGATATATACGTCATTTCATTTCGTTTTTCGCATCGCAACGTGAGCACATCTTGTGATTTTCAACAAATTCTTTTGCCACGATCGATGACTAATAAGTCAATAATTTATGTTTACTGTAGTTGATTCAGATTATCTATTCATTTGTCACATAACTTCTTATGAAAAACGTCGCAAAACACAGTGTATCATCGGGAGGGTCAAAAAATATAAACATTGAGAAAATATAGAGAAAACAATCGTTTATTAACAATATCAATGGTAAGTGCCTATTAAATCTTTCTATGTACATAGATTTACTGAAATATATATCTACAAGAGAATATTTACTCTCTCTCTCTCTCTCTTACAAATTGTATATAGATTAATTTGTATTTATTTACATTGAAATCGAACTTGATCCTAGGATTGTGTACATCGTAGCTTCCAATCAATATAGAGGCTGACGCACAACTTCCGAACAAAGTTTGCGCATATTTTATCTCTCTCCTATCTCAGTTTCAACAATCGTACTGTGGCACTCTGTACGTAAAATTATTACTCGTTATAATATTTATCCCAGCACCATAATATGGCATAACGTAATGAGAACCGTCTGCCGGTCCTACTGTTTGCGTCGCTATAAGAATGACATCGGCAAACTGCCAGATAAAAAGGAATCCAGCGGTACCCATTTTGAGTAATCCGAGTGCTGGGTACCCGAGGTAAAAGCGATCTGCTCCGAACATTCCAAGAAATATAGACAATAACAATGAGGTTTCGAAGGAATATCCATTTCTGTAACATTAAAGAAAACTAAATTCTAGTATACTATAATAGAATTTTCAATGTTCAAATTCATTCGATATCTACGATATTACAATACTTACGTCCACTTGCAAGGAATGTCCTTCCTAAATGTATTATTCTTCGTTTCTGTACAAATGAGGCCATCCGAGGCCAGGCACAATACTATTGGGCATTGAATATTTGTATCAGGAGAACATTGATCATTATTATTATGGGTAATAAGTACTAATTATTTAACCGGGACACGTTCAGGTTTTAATATTGACAGAAAGGTATGAATATAATTTAATGAATCAAACGAAGCAAGAAAGTTTGTTGAATTATCAATATCTATGGTGGGGAGAGATTTAAAGAAATTCGGTTATATGCTTCAATTCAATTCAATTATACCTTTGGCCTTATTTTCTTTAGTACATCCTCTAGGTTGTTGCGTCTCCGGATCTATGAAATCATAATCGGGATGCGGACAGATGTACTGTCCCATTCGTAGGTTATTACAGTCGATCTCATACGTGTAATCGGCACCATCGCTTAATTCAGTTGCAAGTAGAAAAAAGAGAAGTCCACTAAGAACTTTTGCGAGATGGAACATGCCGTTTGATTTTCCAATCGAGATTACAATTGCTATAGCATACTATAGCGAGAGCTGTCAGATTTGCCTCCGAGTAGCATGGAGTAGCACATGCACATTGGCTCACAGCTGCACGCGCATTACCGTAGCTATAAGCAACAATGCATAGATCGAAATCGAAATGAGAAATTTCACTCAACATATCACCAAAATCAAGCAATGGTCTTTCAAATTTATCAACATATTTGATATCTTTCTATGTTGAAAGGAATTACTGATTTTCATGCGGGTAGAATTTAATTTTTTATTAGGGTGACTAAAGAAAGTAGTTTTATGGCGCCAACTTGATGCTTGATGCTTTACTGGCGGCTCAAACAGTGCGCATGTCCGACTCGGCGGCAAATCTGACAGCTGTAGCCTATAGCATCACTGTGAGTCAGTGATTCATCACAATTTTGACAATTTTCGCATTTTTTTATTTTGTAACTTACCTACGCCAGTGGAATTTCTGTTTGAGACACATTGCACCATCTGTTAAGAGGAATTGCAACTGATAGCTTACTGAAATTCACCTCAACTGTAGATAATGTTACTTCATTTTTATTCCATCTCACTCATTATCGCATATAGGCGCCACAGTCTTCCGTGAGTGCCGTTGAATCCGCGCGTTTTCATTTATAGCACCTCAGATTTTTAACGAAAGTTTCGAAATGCGTGTGATCTCATTAAGTTTTCGGTATTGTCTGTTAATAGCGTTATAAGTTTTAGGTAATGGTGAATATTCATTAAGTTTGTCAGACGTTGGACTTTTAGTGTATTCGGTCTATGGAGATGTCAGATCGGCTTGCTGGGTTATATCGTCCAATAGGTATGTATATTTTCCTTTTTTACTAGATCATTTTAATGTTTACTTGCAATTATTGTATATTGTGCGATTAGAGAATATATCGCGTTAAAGCTGCTAAATTACTAGCTAGCTCAACAGTGTTTTATCTTATGTTTATTGTGTTTGCATAAGCTTCTCCACTATTATACACAGTA
Organism: Trypoxylon attenuatum; assembly: GCA_963989405.1. NCBI lineage: Eukaryota > Metazoa > Arthropoda > Insecta > Hymenoptera > Crabronidae > Trypoxylon > Trypoxylon attenuatum. Next base: position 3,911,141 of record OZ022488.1, on the reverse strand, counting down.
TTTCACGGATTTAACTCTACCTTCTATTCATTAATTTATTTCGGTAGTCATTTGTATTCTACCGTTGTATTATTTTCGATTGAAGCATTTCAGTGTAGATATAGATATTAAGTGGAAATAAAATAAGAAAACAAAGTATACATAGTTAAAAAGTTTCCGAGGTAATAGCAACGCGTCACGTCAACAGGCGTCAACGATAGTATTTTATTTCCTTATGAAAAAATGGCCGCACCGCCGACGAAAGGGACGCGTAAGACCTACAGTTTCGAGGAGCGAGAAATTTTGATAAATCTTATAAGCAAACACGCGGAAGTGAAAGAGAAGGGCTCGGATCCGGTTTCGATGTGCAAAAGAAAATCGGCTTGGTCGCAGCTGGCTGATGAGTATAATTCGATGGTCGGACCACATGGTTCGCGGTCAGCTGTCCAATTAAGACGCTGTTGGGAAAACATGAAAGCTTGCAAGAGAAATCGCGAGCAGAAAAAAATACGGTAAATCAATCTTTAACGTGTGACAGCTTACAAGTAGAGAATTTCCTTCTGGATTCTTATCCAATCTGTCAGATGTCTTAACTTCAGAAATATATCGTACTCGTTCAATTATTTCTGAAATAGTAGTACAAAAAGCCTGCCGCGACTCACGAAGGATTACTTGCGTATAAAGAAGTTCGAGAGTAGAAACCAGAGTCAGAAAGCTGAAAAGGCTCAAGTGTCGACTGGCCTTCCACCAAACGTGGTGTTTGAACCCAAGGATTCTGAACCCTTCACTTTTCAAAGTGTCTCCACTCCTCAACCCTCCAATCTCGATTTGAATAAGGAAACTTGTAATACCGATCCAGGTACTAAATTACTTTCTTAATTGTTTCCTTAATTTTCCTCTAATCGGACTCGCCAGAATTCCCCGATAATTAATTCAATCAGTATAAAAACATTTTTAATATCTTACCAGACTTCAGTGAAAATAAAATGAATCCAAATTCACTCCCGATCGCGAGAAAGGAAGATTGTTTAGACGACAGACTGGAGGAAGATTTGGATTCAATCGTGACCGATCAATTTGACGATGAAATCTCAGAAAACGAACGCTTGTTCTCGAGATCAAATATCTTGCATCCGGCGAGCTCTGTCTCGGTAATAAGAGATTATAGCCATAGAAACGAAAGGTCGATTGGTAAAGAGGAAGAGTTACATGTACTAGCGGTATCCGAAGCACAAATGAAAGTCGATTTGGCTGCTATGTTAAAGGAAGAAGCCAGAATTAAATTGGAGGAAGCACACTATCGAAAAGAGGAAGCAAGAGTAAGGATGCTGTTTTTTACACATAAACTTGAGAAAATAAAGGAACATGATTCGGGACTATAATAGATATTAGATATCGTCCAAAAATGCACATTGTAGCAATAAGATTGTCAGCATTATCTATTTACAGTATAAACTACATTTTCATCTTTATAACGTGCTAATGAATACGCAACTACAGTAAAAGTGGGAGTAAAGTGATTTTCGTAAAGTTTTTCGTGTCTCTTTATTCTTGATAAATGCACTTGAAATTGTGGCAGTAATAAATACAAATGTTCCGTCTCGCATCTCGGGATAAACGTGGTTACTATTTAGCTACGAAAATTAATAGGAAAATTAATTAGCGGTTGAGGGTTTGTAAAGCTGAAAGTATTGCAAACATTCGCTGCCTCAGAATTTTCTTTCGAAAATTATGAGTTCGGTGTTGTTTGTTAAGTCTAATAAACTAAATCTATAATATACGTATAAAAGTAAGACTTGAAATCCGCATTCGGCAGTTTCAAATGTCTAATACAGGAAATTCGTATCGTTTTGTATAATATCTTCATAAAAAAGAGTTCATTATACCAGTCCTTAGACCGTTAATGTTTCAAAGAGGAACTAAATATTCACAAAGAGCAAGTTGATAATTACAACTTTTCGAAAGTTTTGCGAAATTTCAAATTCCATGGTTCCATGGCAGTGAACCGAAATCTTGACTAGGAGCAACAAAGAAATTCTATGATTTGATCAAAAAGCAGAGTTCGATAATGTTAAATAGTAAAATCGAGATCCTTAATCTCTATCAGTGTTGCAGACTCCTTTATCATGTTTACGCGACTTAAATCTAGAAATATTGCAGCATGAACACAGTGATATTGCCACATGAACTTTTACCAGTACTTAGAACGATTTTCCAGTAATTTTTGCAAACGAACAAGGTTGATATTGTTACTCATATTAGACGACGTAACGCATGCAATGTCATTTTTACATTAAATGAAAATTGTCATTAAGTGCCGGTTTCGGTGGATTTGAGGAACAGCGAGCGACTTCGAACAACGATGGATCAGTGTAGATCGGTTCACTTGGGTCAAAATCGGGTCGTCTGCTGCTCGATAAACCCACTGCACCCTCCAGTGCAGTGGAAGATGCACTCACGCGTTGATTGATCATGTTACTCACTGACCGAGAGATTGATCTATAAATAGATAGTAAATCAGTTAATAGCATATTGAAAAAGTTAAGTGACGCAGCAACGGCTTAATACCCTGCTAGTAGTGCAGATCGAAATTTACTCCGACGAGCAAGTAGAACTACGCGTTATATAGTCAGACATCCGATAGATACAAATAATTAGAGAGAGAGAGAGGGATAGAGATTGGAGTAATATTACTGTGTTATTTAAATTATGAATTTCAGAATGCGATAATGTACATACGTGGATTGGAAAGGTTTTTGAATTCCCGTTCGTAAGAATGAGAAATTATTTGCTCGGCTGCTGTAAGCCTCATCCGAGTGATTGCTGCGACTACATGCCTTATCTACTCTACGATTCTTCATGATCACTGTATAAGCATATTTTCTGCAAGAATCAAGAACACTTTATATTTTTTATTATCTTATGAAGATAGTAATTTTCAACGATGTTGTGTTTCCATTACTTGCCTGTATATCAGCATAGATAGCAGAACAACCGATGACAGTAGCACTACGAGTATTGCTACAGCGGTGACAAGTCCATAGTATTCGTTTGGTGTTATGCAAATCTCTTCCAAAATTGTTGTTCGTCTTTCGACTACCGTTGGTTCTTCCTCGATATCCATTCTGGAATCCAATACCTATTCCAAATTGAAAACAAACACGATGGAGTAAGACTTGAGATCGTTTTCGGTACACAATAGACAAATATTATCTTTATACAGATTCGAAAATTCTCACTTTGCAAGAATTAATTTTGAAATATTATTTTCATAATTATTTCAATATTTTACCCATTTTATAAATAACAACTTGAAGATCTTAGTCACAGAATACTTTGAAATATAATCATGGTAGAGTTTGTAAAATACCTCAATCATCTCTCTGACGTGTTCTTCTTCAACTTCATCTTCCTCAGTGTTCGTATCTTCATCCGTGTTAGTCACATTGACCATCGAACTGGTATCATTCGTGTCACCTTCGATCATCGTCACAGTGGTAATCCCACTTTCCTCTGCTACGGTATCGTTTGCTACATCCCTCCGTTTTCTACCAAAGGAAGGTTCGCTTCTGCCCGTACCACCGGAGCAGTAAGCAGGTTGACATCCATCTCGACACGTCCGCACGGTAGCTTCGAATACGAGGAAGTTCGATTCTGGGATTTTAAAAGCGTTGAATCGAGCTTCGAGACTATCACCATCTCGCAGCCTATCTAATCCTGGGAAAACGTAATTGTCCACTGGACAACTGAAATAAAACAAAATATCCATATTAAATAACAAACATGAATTAAATGTTATAATCGATAACGTGAAAATTTTTATTAAAACTTTCTTACCCGTATCTATCTATAAGTTGCACGCTTCTTCCAGAGTAAGGATCTCTCGCAATTACATTTGTAGCAAAGATATCAGTGACGTAGTTGTATCTGTAAATTAATGAAGCTTTTATCATTTCGATATCGAAGCTTTGCTAGCAAAGAGATGTGGTACAATAGGAAATCTAGCTGTTAAGTATAAATGAGAGAAACACGGTACCCATCCTGTGCTTCCAGTCTAAATGTAAGCGGATCGCCGACGGCGATAGTGGTTGTGGGTCGACCTTGGTAGAGAATCAGCAAACGTACTCGAGAACTCAGAGTGTTTTCCGCCGGGAGGTATTCAATGGGGATCGGGGATCCTGATCTGCTGAGCATAAGTACGGATTCCATTAGCGAAATTGAAGGTGCGAGGCGAATTCGTCGCGTACCATAGAAGCAAGAAAAGGGACAGGTGAACCTTGGCGAGTGTATTATTGAACCTTTTCATAAAACGTTACGTTAAGCTTGAGATCACGTTTTCATTCATATTTAAATTTATCGGTATTCCATGTATGATTTTCTTTCAAAAGTATTCCAAAGTAAAATTCGATCCGGATTCTTTACTCTCATACTCAAATAACTCTCATCACGATATTATTGAGCGTTCTACTTGAAATTAAGTGGATAATTGTAGAAAAAAATATATCGGGCGTTTTTGCACCGGCATTTATCATCGCGAATGGGTTATAGATCAAATTAATCTTCCTTGCGTGTAGTACGAGTAACGTGTCCGGTGCAAAACACCGCTGTTCAATCGATATGACCTGGCATACCCGGCACCGATGTAGCCGGATGTGACGACAGCTTCGCCAGGGCCTCGAAACAGACACGTTAAGTTGAAGCGCTTGTCCCTTCCCGTCTGTACATAGTCGGAGAACTGAACTACTACGATGTTCGTCATCGTGTCACCGTACTGCAACAATTATCAATCAATTAATTCGTTGAATATATGAAGAATATCGTGGAACGTATTGATGTTACATTCACACTTATACAATGCTTACTCGTTGCGTTCCACATTCAGGATAACCCTGGGGTCCACTGATTCGCAATACGTTGACGGTGCCGCCGTTTCCGCGAAAGAAGCAGCGATCGTAATATCCGTAAGTGTAAATTCGACCGATGAATCCTTCCGGTGTCCTTAACGTAAATTCCATCCCGTCCTCGCTACAGACTTGACTCACTAGAAAGTAAAAACACAAGTGTCTAAGATAATCTCTGCAGTTCTTTGAATTCGGAAAACTATCACGGTGATACGCGATACGTGTATATTTAAAGAATTAAATTTCCGCAGGTTCGATGCAATAAAGATATTTCGGTTTAGCAATCGAAGCTTTCAACTTTATACGTATATCACTATCCGAAACCAACGGCTCTACCCTCTTAACAATAGAATCCAATCGTAAGGAAACCGACCCAATATCTCTACCGAATCGCGCTGTCCGAATGAAGCTTGGCGTAACAAAAAAGAAAAAAAAAAGTGTCGTAAGAAACAGACGGTTTATTTGTTCAAGCGAGATTTAGCTGACAATGTTGATTGTTAACATCTACAATAATAATGAGAAGTGTCACACGTGGCCCCTAGAGGGGTCAGTAGGGTCTGCGCATCCAGAGGGGTGGCCTCCACGGTCGATTACGACGCTTACCGTCGAGACACTCGCTGTCTGCACCCTGCCGACCGTTGTTCCTCTCATAGAAATCATAGTCCGAGCCAGAGTCATAGTAGATTGGATTGCCCATGTCCATGTCTCTCGAATCCCGATCGCTCAACTCGCAATTATCTCGTTCGGCTCCATAAGGTGCAGCGTATGGCCGGTAGTTAAAGGATCTGCATACGAAGTCTCTCGCATCCGCACATTCTCTTTCGCACTGAGCGAGAGAAGATGCCGTGGTGTATCGTCTGACAAATGGTTTTCGTACTCTGGTATGAGGACCAACTTGCCGGAAATTGTCCTGTTCCTCGCATCGCGAGACCAAAGGTGGTCGACCGATTATGGGCCCACCGCTGTTACCAAATGGTCTTGTATTGTAAACACCTCCTTCGCCTACGTATCCACCACCAACTACGCCACCATCGTTCGCATATCCACCGTAACCTGGTCGTGACGGTGGATATGGTCCGTTGCCATTGTAATGTGGTCGATCGCCTGCGTGAGGTTGGGGCCCTCGGACGTCGTCGATGAATCCATGAGTGTAAACTCCATGAGCGGGTGGTGGAAATCTAGGAGTCATACAAACGAATCTCGTACATCAATGCAATTACCGTAAATTTCACTTGAAATTAGATTTTCGAGCTCACCTGCTTGGATACGGATCCTTATCTGGATACCTCTCGCTAATAGGGTAACGGTCAATAGGGAGCCTGGAACTGCCTATGCCTGAAGGAAATCGGTCCAAAGGGTCTTCCGGGACAGGATATCGATCAATACTGTTAGGGTAACGGTCGATGTCATTAGGATAGCGAGTGTTGGATACAGGATAACGGTTGCTATGTCCAGTAGGGAATCTGTTACCACTGATTGGATAACGGTCAACAGGACTAGGTTCGGAAACAGGGTATCTTTCTGGAGGTCTATCTCCACCTCTTATAGGATATCTGTCCGATGTCGGGTACCTATCTGGGCTTGGATATCTATCAGCTGTTGGATATCTATCGGTCATTGGATACCGATCCGTAGGATAACGGTCGTTGATTGGATATCTATCACCCATGGGATATCGATCGAAAGAGGCTGGATAGTCAGCTGGATAATGTCCAGAGGCTGGGTATCTATTGTCTGGATATCTGTCCGGTAGGACTGGATACCGATCTGGATAACGATCGTGGTAACGGTCTGGATATCGATCGGGATATCGATCTTGATGCTTATCAGGATAACGATCGGGATATCGGTCTGGATATTTATCAGGATATCGGTCTGGATATTTGTCAGGATATCGATCTGGGTATTTGTCAGGATATCGGTCTGGGTATTTATCAGGAAAACGGTCAGGATAACGTTCGGGATAACGATCAGGATACCGGTCTGGATGACGATCTGGAAATCGATCTGGCTTCATGTTTCCAGGATAGTTTTTGTCGTAATCGTCTGGATACCCTATGGATTAAGTAATAGTTTTTCTTTTCGAATGTTATTAAATTAGGCTTTGAGAATAGAAATGAAATAGAAAATATATCTTTCTCTAACCGGGTCTTCCGAGGGATGGTCGTCCGAAATTCGTGTCCTGCCCCAAGGGATCGGGTCTGTATCCCGGACCATCACGGTCACCGTCCAGATATTGATCTGTTAACAAATAATTCACCTTTACGCTTTACGTCATCCAAATTGGACTTGAAATTTGATCAAACGTGATCATCGTTTTGGTCTAAAGATTTAATTACTGTTCATATATGACACACGGTATATGTATACTGGTTTAATACTGAAACTCACGCATGAGATTCTCGTAGTAATCGTAGTCTGCATCATAAATGATTCTGTGGCCATCACGCTGATTAAAGCGGCTCAATCGACAGGTGTGATAGTGCTCTGAGTAAACAGCGCTTCGGCATTGGAAGCTGGTTTGCCGTAAGCATTCATCCAAACATTCGCTGAGACTGCGTCCAGTTATTTCTGAGTGGAATTCTCCGCTAAGTCGCGAATTTCGATAGCGTTGGAAGGCAGTGTCCGGTCGACGTCCATCGGAGAATAGATGAGACGTCGAACTGCTGTCCGGATATTCCGAGCCACGTGCTACGGACGGATCTACGCTTCGTAAGTGGGCATTGATATCGCCTTGTAACTTGCCAACCAATCCTCATATAATATATTACTTTCATGCATGTGTTCAATGCGAAATTGTTAACACATCACGTAAAATGAAAATTAATTGTTAATTGAACGTTATTAGAAATTCATTGGAAAAGTATTTTACAGAGGTGGAATTATATTGATAAAGGTCAAATATACTTACGATTATCCAAGCAAACTAGGTCATAAAAATGATGAGTGGGACTACTGCTAATTCCAATATCATCCTTTTGCGAAACTGAATCCTCTTCGGATATGATACACTGACGCGTTTGCTCGTCGAATTCCACACTTCGACAAAAATACTTCTCCGCTCGTAGACAGAGTGCTTGACACTCGTCCAAAGTGAGATTAGTGTAAATATCGACTTCGAATGGACCTCGTAACCGCTTGTTTTCCTCCTTGATGAATACAGCTAGTCCGTCGCATCGACGCTCGGCTAATGAGAAAACCCCTCGATCGTAACATGATTCTACATTCTTTTCTCTGATCTAACACATACCATTGAGACAAGTATTCTCGAGATAGTCGGAGTTTGGATCATCTTCCAATAGTTCAGGATGAGTTCTTCTGGTGAAACGACTTAAAGAACAGCTTCTCAAAGCTGTGTCATAAGTGGCGGATCGACAGATAAAGCTGAACTCATTTAAACACCTGAAGAAACGTATCTCGAGTAATAGAATATCGGTAATAAAGAATTAAAGTAATCCTGGTCTATTCTTCTCATCGAACAATATCGAAACTCGTACCTGTCCTCGCAGTCAGTTCTGTTCGCTGCGCTAACTTCTTTGATATCTGTCAAGGGCAATTTCAGTTTTTTTCTCGGATGTCTCTCGAAAACGTATCGACGATTGGGACATTCTCTTTCGATTCTGTCAGCTGTGTGAGAAAATGACAAACTATAAGCTTCTTGAATCGAGAACTCAGGAAGTGAAGTAAAGGTAGGAGTTTGTGGCCATTGGCCTGAGCCATTAGGAAGATGTGCTCACATCCAAGGCAGACTTCGGTGAAGTGAACACTGTTTGGTACTAGCATAAGATTTCCAATGCCCTCCGGCTGAGCTTGTTCCCTCGTTAAGTAGCAAGTGCTCTCTTCGTACTCGGCCGCTCCGCTGAATGATGCTATTCTGCTACCAGGTTGAAAATCGAAGCTTGTACATGCGCGAACCAAGTTATTCGTTGCGGTCCTGTCGCGTAGACAGAGCTCCTGGCACTTTTCGAGTACTCTGAATGGTGGTGCCGAGTCTCTCACCTAATGAAAAATAAGCCTGTACTTTTTTTCTGTATTTTCTCTACATTTTTTCTGTACTCCCAATGCTTTCTGTCTCCGAGTAGCGTGTTCCGAAGCAATACGAAGCTTGTAAAGGTAAAATGATCGATTTTAATGGAACAGTATCGAACTTTGGTTTAGCATGCAATTACACGCGATGGATGTATATAGTGCGGATGTGAGTTAGATTATTCTCAAGGGGTGAATCGAGTGTCGAGTCAAGTGACCTCAACTTCCCGCCCTTTCACTTTACTCTAGTCAAACACTATCGGGCTTTGAAATTTAACGACGGTTCCTGGTAGGGAAAATTCCTTATAGAGAATGAACGAGAGCGTAAATATTTCAGGAAACGTTTTGTACCACGTCATCGTCGAAACCCTGAAGCTGTTGATCCGGAAGTCTCTCGTAAACGACACGGCCGAGTCCACCGTTGCAGGTTGTTTGTCCTGAAAAAAATACAACGATCTTCTTCGTTATCCATGTGCAAACTCTGGTTTATTATTGTTTTTCCCGCCTCTACTTCCATCCCCTTCATTTCGCGCTGATGCGAGAAAATCAGGCTATTTCCTTCGACGCGACCGGCACGAACCCAATTCGATTTTATCGGCGTAATATTTTCGCACCATAAGTGGTCCGGACGGCAGTACAATAGGACATATGGAGCCAACGATTTCGCAAGCGCGCACGTGACATCGTTTCTGCCGCGTGACCCGTTGTCCTGCACTTGGCGAAGTAACCGATCGGAAAATTCCGTCGATGCTAATTTTTCGACCCACCAACATAATGCATCTAATAATTTCGAAAAACCGGTGACCGTATATATAGAAAATGGGTTATACGGTTTATTGACTGTATTTTATCATTTGAATCGACATAACGCCGAATGAAACACCGACCACTTACCATTTACCACCACTTTCAACGTAGTCAGAAGCGAGATCGCTTGCAATATATTCGACACATTGTGAGGTTTTTTCATTTTGGCCAAGGGACGTTGAACGGTGCTTACACCGTCACAACATCAGCAATGATTTCCTGCAAAAAGAAACATATAGATCTTACAAGTAAATTGGAAAAAAATCACGAAATCATTTCTTCAAACGTAAATGTACATTTGAGGTCTTCAATTTCTATTGTGAGTGACGAACGTGTGTACATATTGGGATACATCAATCTTGTCTCGTTCAAGAGGATTACTCTCGACCACCCAGTGCGTCTGATCAACGCTATCCTGGTACATACGCGCATACAAACGTCGCGTCGCGATATCCAAGAGATAATGGACGGTCTAATAACGTAATGCCTGAAAGTTGGAACCACGCTCCGTTGGGTTTACGGGCGTGTGCTAGTCTGGACACACGCGTGAATCTATGGAAAAAGCATGTTGCAGGAACGTGCGCTCAGAAGGGTGCGAGTGTGTGCACTCGGTTCAGGGTGAGCGCTTCCGAGGAATCTCGTAAAACTCTGCACCACAAGTACGCGCGCTGATGCCCACCAACCCAGAACGAGCATCTCTTCTGCTCAATGCTTTCGAGATAGGGCCAAGATACATCGATATTCTTCGATAGGGCTTTTCCACGCGAAATATACAGGGTTTCGGTCTCGCATAAAAGATATTGTGGACGCGATTTCAAAGTTCATGCGGATAAAGCGGTTCCAAAGTTAGAAGTTTGGTATTTCAGTAGTGGTAATAAAAAGAGAAATGAGAAATATAAAAAAGAAAAAGAAAAATGTTAAAAGAGTCTATTCAACGTGGTCTATTCTATTCGATTGCAGTTGGTTGTTAATAACTTTGTGGTCTATCGCCTCGATAATTGTCACTGGCGAAAGGAACGAAATAAAAGCTCATTCGGATGTTAATGCCACCGGTGGTGACGGGAGAAAATTATAGATTCGCCTCCCGTTATGTCCCCGAATGTGACGCAACATACGAAATTACCGTGATGTGGCTTTATTATTCGCAAATTACTTGGTTCGCCGGTGTTTCCATCGGTTCGCTTAACTGAAAGATTAATCAGAGAGATTTAACAAATACGAGAGGGGGAGGGGAGAGAGAAGGAAGTAGAAGGAGGAGGAGGAGTTAATAAAGTAGAAATAGCGGCTTAGGGGTTACGCTATGTCTGGTAAAATATACACTCCTCTTGAAAAGACCTGTAGACCGGGCTAAGTAATTAAACGCGAAAAATAGGCTGACTGAGCTCCCAAGCTTACTCTTCCAAGCCTGTTCCTTTTCGGGCCGGGTTGCAAATGTTTAAAGGAAGCGTTACATCTTCCTGACCAAATGCGGTCATCGCGACGACTTGGAAAAAAATAGAAAAATAAAAAAAAAAAAAACTAGAAAGGGAATGCAATTTGTCAGGGTTACTATCAGGGTATTTTAACAAGTTTCGACGATAGAGTCGCGTACGAACTTTTATCAGGTCGGATGCTCGATACCAATGCTTTTGCATCGTCCTTTCAAAGGGTTCGCTGCTTCAGGAGCTTAGTTTTTTTGTGCGAGCTTCATTGTGAATTTCAAACCGGAGCTATTGTTGCGGTGCTCTGAACTCGGCTCGTTCGTTCCCCGAGTGGTATTGTTGCGTGTTTACTCGCGTCGAACCGTTGGTGAATTCGATCATTGTTGCGCGCTGTCCATGTTAATGGGACATTCGCACGCAATGCTACGGATTATTATTATGCGCGCGTGTATAATTCCTGCGCCAAATTCGCTTTGCCGTCGTCGCGACGGATCGTCAGGAAGTAATTACTTTTGTAACTTTCCCATCTACGTGTCTATTATTCGATCTGCGTTGACTTTCGGCTTCTGCTACCCTCGATAACACCCCTGACCGTTCGACCAATTCCCATTGATTACATTGAAAATTTCAGGAATACCAGTGTTGTATCATTGGCTTTCCTATTGGACTTAAATTGGGATCATAACGAATATGGAATTTTGAGTGTCATCTAATAGTCTACAATCGTGTACAAGAGAATCCACAACTATGACCTTTTGATTTCTATCCATTGCTACGTACAGGGTGAATGCCACCTAATGATTCCGAGCAATCCATTCGAATTAGCAATTTCGTCGATGAATATTCATGATTTTGGGATTTAGTTGCGCGCACAATCGACACCGCAGCTCAACCATAAATCGTTGGGGCCTTACAGGATCTAACAGGACACTAACGACAGGAGAATGATTAAAGACAGACTTAACTTCGAACCGCAGGGTGCAAAGTAGGTAAGAGACTCGTACCGCAGGGTATAAATATAAAGTTACGCTATTAACAGAGTGACTTCATCTTCCGCATATCGCTCATCGCGAAACATAGTTTACCTTATGCAATCGTACCATTGCGCAGCGATATAATTGGTTGAAATTTTCCCAGAGTTAATAAGAAAGCCACGATCTCATCAGCGCGTGTTTTATCTCAAGGCTAATTATAAGAGCAAGCTTCCGATTTTTTTCTATCCCCGAGTTGGGTCTTTCCAGTCAGTGATGCATAATGCATACCGATTTAGCGGAATGAGTTAGCAGGATGTGCAATTTGAGCTTGGTTATATTATATCCGCTTAGATTAATTTACATATATCTTGCTCAGATACGATGAAATGTGTATCACGGTAATTCTTAATATTCTGGGTATCTACCACCACCTGTACCTTTGTATACCAATGTTTACAATAGTAGTGGTCGAAAGAAAAGGAAAAAGATAAAAGTCTGACGATAGTTAAGGTATCGGCTTACTCCGTTGATCCAAGGGTTGTAGAAGCACGATACGAAGGCTCTGGTTGGTGTCACTGTCCCACTCGTAAAGGCCGAGGAACGATCTTCACCGTGGCTCTTTTATTGGGAGACTATTCGTCGAGGGAATCGAATTTATAGGAATGTAACACGCGTCCACCGCGAATGGCACCTGTAATCAGACTGACGGTCTGAAAATCGGCGCGAACCACGGAAATAATGCCTGACAAGTGACGGGGGGGGAATTGCAGACCCAATGAATGAGACACCGAGAACGAGCCGTTGGGGGCAGAAAATAGAAGATAACGCTGTATCGCCGCTAGTCAGGTGCAGTGTGGGGTCCCCACGTCCGAGTTCTGGCCTTGTGCTCACCGGAAACAGCTCCATTGTGTCCGGTTTCCGTGGGGCCATCCGGGAAAACGCGTTCGTCGCGCTGGGCCCAACACTACCACCACCGTCCAGAAATATCGGGACTGATCGCTACGCTCGACACCCGCTCCCCAGCGGCTGGCGGAATCATGGATTAGAGATTTCTACCCGAGGTCAACCAGGACAAGCGTAATGCTCTCGGTCTAGATTTCTAAGGCCCGCGTCGCTTTTATGTCCCCGTTCTAGACGGATTTTAATTGGGACATGTATAAAAATGGGAGGGGTCAGTAACACAGAATTATATTATTATTTCTAAAAATACAATTGGTAGGGTCAAGAATTTATAGACACACTTTTATTCGAATTCGAATCTGAGATTTTAACACGAGGTATATACACTTCTTTTATCCTTTATTGTGAATTTTTATTTTCAACGAGTTCACCCCGACTTGATACGTGCATACCCTGACCTGACCTTCGATCGCATCTCCTTTCAAAGTATTCTATACAATAATTCCTGGTATTGTGTGTACCTTTATTGAGATTCAGGTCGCATTGTTGTACAGGATTGTTTCGACATACATATCTCGAAGTATTCAATGGAACCGGTCAATTGGTTCAGTGCGTATGATCATTAGTCAAGTTAACTCTGGTTTTTGATTCGCTTGTTCTCGAGTACATACCACTCACTTGAATTTGATCTCCCGACTGGTGCGGACTTGAATAATCGCTTACCATAAGGTATGTGCGTACATTTCGTATATCACTCATCCGTCGTGTTTCAATCATAGCATACCGTGACGTCACTCTTGCTCACCGACTCAAGGGTGCTCATTTGAATTTCCAAACTGAATTTCCGAGTCGCTGAACAGAGACGATCAGGATAGCATATGCTTTGTCATGGATCGTCCTTTATCATTTCAACATCATAACGGCCATGCAGCGTGGCGAAGCACGAGATTAAATTTTCACTTAATTTTAGTTTATTGGATTTTCCTAGTTTTCCTGCAAATAACAGGAGCAAAAATAGCGAGGGAAAAATGTACGACAGTTTTTCCGTGAGTGTTAATAAATTTTGTAAGATGTATGGAATTTTTTCAGCAGAGCTTCATTAATGCATCCTTAAAATAATAGTAGAAGGAATTCTAAATAAAATGTAGAGAAATGTAGATTCATGGCATATCGCATCAAGTTAGATATAAACTTTTGATAAAACGTTGATCTTTATTGTAAGGTGCGACGGTCCATTGGCGGAGAATCGAAGAAGCCCTTATTCAAAGTCCGCCGATGTAGCTCCCAGTCTGCAAAGAGTGATCAATGACCGCAGGGTCCATTACAACCTGTCCACGACCGACCAAAATCTTCAAGTGGGGTCGCAGACTTCGAGACCTTGGTCCACTTTGTTGGGCTTTGAATAACTTAGAGTGAAACTTGCGGACTCGGCGTATTTTAACTCGTTGAATGTCCACTATGAGATAACTCGTAGTCTGCGTTCGTGCCTAAGACGCAAACTATGAGTTATCTCTAAGTTTCTTTTTTTGCCATATTTGTGCATGGTTTATTAGACCAGAATCCAGAAAACTTGAAGGCACGTTAAAACTAAAAATGTAGCAGGTGAATGAGTTTTGAAAAGAATTACACATCAGCTTTGTTAAAGTCATTGAGTTCTATTTAAAAAAGAATCGGTCGCCTATCATCCCCCATTTTGAGAAATTGAAGATTTTGAGAAGAATATTTAAGAGTGATAGATACATTTTGGACGACAGCTTGAAGTTCAAATTCGAACCACTATTATTTGTAAAAAGAATGCAATGTGTTTAAAGTTTCCCGCATCTGTAAGGATTGGTGCGCTTGTCTGGAAATCCTGCGCGCGCTGCTTCCATACACAGTGTTACGTAGCCGTGCTATAGTGCTACGGAGTGGAAGGTTGGTTGTGTTCGTAGGAAGACCTGTCAAGTACTCGATACGCTGGTGGCTTGGGTACAGTCAGCTGATGTCAAAATGCAATCAGATACCTCCCGTGATCTTTAACGGGATCAATTCCAATTTTTGCGTAAAACCACCGAATTCTTCGGAAGAGTCCACCAATACTGATATTTCTCTGCATCGTGTGCTTGTGTAAACGGTTTGGTAAGACAGTTTTCCTCGATTAGTGTTACTGACGATTAAATCTTAACTTCGCGGGGCCATGTATTGATTTGCGATACGACTCGGATAAAGATAAAATTAACAAGGATACACTTGATCTAAAAAATAGCCTTTAAATTCTTGTTCATCAGTTCTTTTCCAAAATTCTATTAGTAGGGGATCAATTTTTCGAACCTCTCTTAATTTTTGAGGTTAAGAGTAACTTATTTTATAATAAATCTCTGTCGACAATTCATAATTGTCACGTAAGAATAAATGAGTTTTCAATGGGATTTCTTTTTGCTTGATTTAGCAATTACAGTCTTTCCGATAGACTGTTGTACTAAGGAAAGTACGGAGCCAAAATGCCTCTCAGTACAGGTAAATATATATCAGATTTAATTTTTAATTATACATTACCTTGTTTGAAAAATTAGTGTTTGCTCTCGCTTCTTCTATAACTTAAAGAGCTTATCTTCCATTGTAAAATTTTAGACATATCTACGGCGCTCCACTTGCTGGAGCATGTTCAAGAGCGCTTGGAAGACTGCGACGATCCCAAGCTACAAATGCATACGTCGCACGATCTGAAATCGCTGATCTCCCTATTGGAAGATCCTGTTTTTCGGAGTATCGTCACTATACAAGATTCCTTGATCGAATTAAATTCTCAGCTGGGACAGCATCCGTCTATTCTGCCAGGGGATTTTGACATTAACATTAGCGGGCAACTAGAGCTGTCCGTACCTACCACTCCGGTTCAACCGTTGGGGCAAAATATGTATCAGGATCTTTATCAAGATAGTAGCGAACTCGAGGATCAAAGAGTACCGGTGGCTCCTTTAGTACACAGTAGCAGCGAAGATACTAGTGCTCAGGTATGATTTTGATTAATGCACTCAATTACGCTGGATATTATCGAACTAGAATTTAAAAATTGAAATCTTTGTTGTACAGGTCACCAGTCCGAGCCTTACGTCAGAGGTAATTGGACTGCCACCTATAACTACACCCACATACGCAAAGGAATTCAAGAAAGTGATTGAAGCTGCTGCTCGAGGACGTCAAATATTTACTGTGCAGGTAAATATTCGAATACAATTTTTATACCACAGTTTTAATTTGATATTTGCAGTAGAGTGATGTCTTGTGCATTCGTTTGTTACAGTTATACAAACCAGAAGGTACAAGTTTGGGCTTCAGTGTAGTCGGTCTTCGAAGTAAGGATAAGGGTGAACTCGGGATCTTCCTGCAGGAAATTCAACCGAATGGAATAGCTGGCTGGTGAGTAAAATACTATTTATACCCTTGGTGCTTAATCTATTTGCATGGTTTCTATGGAAATGATTTTTTGAGACTTGTAACTATAAAACCCTATGGAAAGTTCACACGAAAATACGAATATCAATTGTTATATTAAATTATAAACTATTTTACAAATTGTAAATCAAATACTTATTCTAAATCGACTATGCAATTTTCAATGAGATTTATCTGAGAATCAACAGCTATCGAGAGCTGTTTTACGGCGCTCGGAAAAAGATTGCGGTAGTAGGAAATGAAAAGTCTCAATATTGCGGGGTGATATACCGTGTGACCTAACATTCACATATTCGCACCCTGTTTTTCTCTATTTGTTTCCTTCTCTCGTTGTCTCTCTTTCAATAATTCGAAATATTAATCCGTTGAAGCTCACTTTATTGACAATTTGACATTCATCGTTCGATACTAAATTTAACATAGAACACGAGTTCCATTCATCGGAACTAAAGCATGCTCGGAATTTGTGAATTATCTCTCTACCAACGCGGCGTTACATTGCGTGGAGAGAGGAATGCTCGACAAAAGATCGATGTTTCAAAGTACAGATCGTAAAGTGACAATTGTTGGTGGTATGAATCGCGTGTTTCTTCGTACACCCTGTGCACGATGTACTCATCGGGTAGTCCGTGACACGCATGCCCGTTACCTTCGTCCGGAAGCTTCGCCACCGCCGAGAAAACGGTGCTTTCGAAAAAGAGCCTCCCACCCTCTGACCGAGCAGTCTTCGACGGACCTTCGCCGAGGAAGGTCGCTGAGAATTGTGTCCGTGAGCTCACAAACACGTTCGTTTGTATTTTATATATCACACAAGTGATTTGCTATTTCAATCGCTTTTTTCTATCGATCAATTTTTCTTTTACATAAATCTCTTGACGTTGTTTCTTGATCTTATGATACCGGCATCGGATGTTAAATCGAGCAACGAGAAAAATTAATTCGTATGCGAAGGTACGCGGCACTCGGGTTTCTCCCGGCGTCAGCGTCGCTTTGCAATATGCCCGGTCTGCGAACTATGTTTAGTGGGCCGGGATTACTTTTTTCTTCACGGCTTTGGTGTACATAGTTTCGTTCTGTGAAGGCGGTAATTCTTTCGGCATCCCGGTGGATAGGGTGGTCTTCATGGTGGCAGCAAGATTATTGCTCTGTAAACGAGGTGAGTGGAACTAGAATGAAACCCGGTGTCGCAATAAAGTTCGATCGTCACGGTTATCGTTAAACCAAATCTTCAGGTGGTATGGACAACTTCTTGCCCTCGTAAAACGTCAAGTTTCGTTATTATAGTATCGATTGTATTCATTGAAAGGCTGCTGTTAACTCGAATCTTTCGAATGGAATACAAATGTGCAATATCCGTGAAACCACGAAAATAGACTTAAAGGGGTTGTAAATTCGACTTGGACGGGTCATGACTCTGCGTTCTGTATCCGAAAGATGGGAAATAGTGACCGGTGTCAAACGAATTTAAGTTTCTTACGGTAATAAGTGAAATTATAGTAACAAATTTTATTATTTTATTTTACTCATCAAGTTTCATATTTCAAGTACATAACTACTTACATTTACATATAAATAATCCTTTTGAACTAAATATCGCAGGATATAAATACGTACGAGAGTTAACATCAATTTTCACCGCTTTCGGTTCAGTTGAAAAATATTTCTGATTACGTGACCCAATTTACAAATCACATAGCAGAACTAAAAATAACAAGTAAAAAATAGCGGACATGTGAAGCTCTGATCGCAATCATCTGTTTTTGCACAGTGATATCCAGGATGAAAAATCTCGTAGGACGTATCATTTATTTTCTTCGATATTTCGCGAACCCCGCTGTTTTCACCGGTCCGCCTTGTAATTGATGCTGAACAAACAAATATTCCCGGTATCTTTCGTAATCCCACCAAAAGCTATTAACGCAGATGACGAAGTATAGAAAAGATAAATTAGTAATTTTCTTTCGTAAAGGTAACAAATCATATTTTCCTATCCGACAATTCTATTATTTTTTCTCTTTCGAATAGAAAACAGTCTTGCATTAGTTTTTTACACGATTATATTCGTGGAAAGGGAATGATGTAAGAATAGAGGAATGTAATTGCGAGTAGTAGTAAAGGTGATAGAGCAAGTTAAAAAAAAAAAAACAACAAAGGTTGTAGCTATACGTGTCTGAGACAGCGCGGGCGTGGAGCGTCGAACTATAGGCTCGATAAAATTGCATTTTTATTGACTCGCTAGGAGTATATAGGGAACAAAACCGCGGCGAACGCCCCGAAGGTGGAACTGGGTTAGATCGTCGGCAGCGGTAGACGTCATCGATCCTAGATTCGAATTCAACGCGAAATTATTCCGTCCCTTGGATTATTCATGCACGGGGATTCCGTGATGTGGCCACTCAGACTATTCGAACAATGTCAGTCGATTGACGCCCGTAAATTAAGCAGTGGGGTTGCTATTGTTTCCTTCCACCCTGCATTATACCTATCATCGCATTAGTCTTGCGATACCAAGGATGTTCTGACCACTCTAGGAAATTGTCATATGCAATGTCATATCCTGTTATTTTAAACCTGTTAATCTCGATTGACAAGACTATACATACATACCAATGCTAATCAACGTTTCTACTCATAGATTTCTTCATAGATTCACAATTTATTGGATATCGTGTTTATTATGAAAATTCAAGTTAATAATACCGAATTTCCCATCGATTGACGGAAAAACTATCAACGATCCAACGATCTTTGTTGGGTCGTCGTTTTCGTTTAGGTCAACGTTGGATTACGAAATGAATGGTATCGCGTCTAGTACAGGGGTCTAGTGGTCTGGTGGAGGCAGAGCCTGTCCAGCTGGATGATCCAGTGGATGGTAGTATCGGCTCTCGCGCAGGAACGTCGCCAGCAAATGATCAGGCTATTTGTTCGCTCGCTTCACGGTTCGCTTGTTAAAGGACGGGCAAGTGTTTGGCGAAAGGGCCAACGTCCTTGACAGAATAGATGTCACCCGAGCAAAATAGACGCAGTCGCGATTGACCGTAGCGAAAGAGGTTTGCCTAGTTGAGGTCGATTCCCCTCGCTCGAAAGTTTCGCATCTCGTTTGAAGCTACTCGCCGAGACAAATTCGTGTGATATTGGTTATTTACCTGGATCTTATTTACCTCGAACGAATGAGTTACAGTCAGGTAAACTTTAGGTCAAGTTACAACCAAATTGCAACCTGGTACCTTTACCATCAACCATTACCTTCCTCCGTCTTGATTTTACCTAGTTATAGTGTACGTAAACACTTGCAAGTCTTACAAATAATTAAGTTAGTATATTTGATAAAGAATAAAAGTTACATTCGATTACGATGTGATTGACGATGGCGTTTGGTTATTAGAATTTAGCTGAAAAAATATCCGATAATATTCACGTATAATATTAATTATTCGAAGGATCCGAGTGTTCGCACATTATATTCTGAGGCGGCACATATCAGAGGACATATTAGGAATGCTTATACGGTTCTCCTTGAAACGGAGAATCCTTTAACAGGGATCGATAATCTCGTTGGATAGTACACGGGAGTGAGATACTTAGAATTCCATTCCGTCTTGGCATTTACGTCTCATTCGGCTCAAGCGTCGTCATCAATCGGGATCAATAACGCTGGTGAATCCTGTAAATTACTAACTTTATCTGTCAGTCAAAATTCGATGCAAACGTATTGAGCTTTACTGTTCTATATCGCAATTTCTCTTTGTCGCATTCACTCTTCTTTACAAAGACTAGAGCAAAACAACTGTCGTGCTGGTTTTCTTCTCATTAAAGTTTTCAAAGTAAACGAAAGTAAGGCGTACAGTGTTTAAACAAGTCTATCTCTATCTTTGTATTCCTGAAGTATTTTACTGACTTCAGCGAGGAGCCATTTTCGAGAAATTGAGATATACAAACGTTAGAATGAAAATTAAGTGATAAATGTTGAGTAGTAGTAGTAGTAGTAGTGGCTCAAAAGTTAATAAGCGAACTTAATTAATTTTATATTATAAGCTAGGTAGTCTTAAGTTCGTACTCGTGGTTGCTCATTAGTCAAGAGGCATATAATTTTCTTAACGGCAATCCACCTAATATGTTTCATTCGGAGGTAAGTACGGCTGCATCTTAGACGCTTAGTGGAGCAGAATACGTGTACCCTGAGACGAGTTACTGCTTCGGCTTGGCTCAGCTTGCCTCAGTCTGCTTCTAATGTCGCGTTTCCGGCGTTGCTGACACACCGCGTTACTGTGGCCGCGTGTATCTCTCGAATTGATTAACCCTTGACTCACTACACGAAATTGATGCTGTGCACGGCTATCTATGCTTGGCATAGGTTCGAGGTGCAGATCAATAGAATATCTTTCATACCCTCGACAGAAAAGGTTTCAGGTTTCTTTTCACTCTTGGTCGTTCAGTTCTTTCTTTCGTCGACTCTCGCGTATTAACTGGAAAACTCTATTGTCGTTAATCCACCTTTGCTTTTGTTCGCTTCTTCTCGCGAATCTGATGCTTCTTTATCCTGTCTATGTAGTACTCCGAACCGAGCAGTTCCGAATGTAGAAAATTTGCAAAATTGAAATTCTCGTTGAACGGAACTACCAGCTTTACTATCTTTCAAAATATAACAGTATTCGTGTTGGACTTTTGTCGATGAATGGATATTTCTCTTGAACGTATTTTTACGGAAGGTTTTATCGATGCTGTTAACGTGACGTTTTAGGTAGCGGGAAAGACGAGAGTCATTAATTTTCACGGATGAATAGTGGTTTGCTTTTAGAATGACTTTGCTGTCCTTTGACCTTAGGTTAGGACGTTTGTCTTCTTGGGTTAAGGGTTAATCTAGTGGAATGTGCTACGTAGAGGAGCATCGCTCAGACAAGATGACAAGTATGGTTTCTTACTCTTCTTCTCCCTTTATTCTGGTCACTTGTTGCTTGATCGATCTTACCATTAGATTAATCGGCAAGACGTGCAACTATGACAATTTTCCCACGGATACTCTCCTACTCTCTCAAATTTATTTAATATTGTCTTTCAACCCCGTCAGCGTATTTAAAACGATATTAGAAATCGTTGACGTGTGTAATATTTTACATCGCTATAAAAATCCAAATTATTGCAATAAAAAATTACTGTTATTTTTCTGAATAATTTAGTGTGTGCAAATGATCATTTCTAGCACGACGCACGCGAACGAGCGGTAAAGCGAATTCTACTGGTCGAGAACCAATTGATAATTCCACTCGAGACTTTCTCCATTTTCAAAGTTACTCCGTCAAAGTTATCTCGATTCTTTGACTTTTGTGTGCCCGGGTGCGTTACTCGCGCGCAATATCCGTGCAATTCCCTCAACTATCTCTCTCTCTCTCTCTTTCTCTAAGCGTAAATCGGTCGGAGCGGATGCTCGCACTCGAAGCCGTGGATCCGCGGCTGGAATCCGGATTATCCCGGAAAGAGGAGGCAGCGTAGCGCGTATTTTTACCCGGCGAGTTTTTTTCGCGAAGCCGCGAAAATCGCGTCTTTCGCGGATGGAGTGCGCGAGGTCGGATTATCCGAAGGGGGGGAGGTGGATGGATTGAACGTACTGCTACGGAGAATTGATTTATCGAACACGAGTCGTAAGTGGGCCTGAATGGCTGGCCGCCTTTTTCGCGTTACTTGTTGTGGCTAGACTTGCTACCGCTTTGACTCTGACTCTCACCAATGGAGAACGAGCCTTGACAACACTTAACGAACCCTTTTTTCCACGAGATTTCCGATATCTCCTCCCTTGTACCTTCCCGCTCGCGTATCGCGTACATGTACGTGCCCCTGTAACCAATCTGTTCGATGGTTATTCATGTGTTTACTCCGTACCATGCATTGATTCGGATTCGTATTTGGGACCTCGGTTTAGGAGAGAGAAAGTACGGTCAGCCCAGAAATCCAATGTTGTTGGATTTACCAAAGTTACCCAAAATTGGGATTTAAATTGGTTGTTTCGCGGTTGTTAAATTTTGCACTATCGTGCACTACTGAATAGCAATTTTCACCGAATGACTCAAGGGACCATCGTCATTAATCATATTTGTCAGAGCCTGGGGATTTCGTCAGCATTTTGCCAGAATTTTGCTATGCTTAGAAAGATAACAGCGATAAATTTAGGTTTCGCAAAACACGCTAAAGGGTATATTTCCGTACACGGCGTTGCGTGATACGGGCGTGAGTTAATGTGCCGGTTAGTAGGGCGCGATATGAAAATTAGTCGGAAAGGCATGCTTACTCGAGATAACAGTACTCGCTAATAATTCGTGAAAAAAAGTTTTCCAATTCCTGTCTGCATAGTTGAATCATATTCATAGGAATACGAAAGTACATCTAGCCACTTTACTTCCAACGTAGTACACAAAGTAATACTACAGAGTGGAGCTTTCCCGAAGAGATGCGTTGCGCTTACGGAAGGTATAATAATAGCGATCAGTTTGGCAAAGACTGCATCTGCGGAAAGATGCTATCAGCTTGGCATAAACTGCTGTTGGGCTAAGTTTTCTCTCTCTCTCTCTCTCTCTTCTTCTTCTCTCGTTCTCAACGCTCCCTTTGAGGGTGGTTGTTTCAAGCGAACTGCGTTGTGTCACGGTATTTTCTTAATGAGCCAGAGGGAGATCTCTTCCCTCTTTCCATCAAGCTAAACGAGCCCGTATAACTCATTCTAGCAGAGACACTGTTTCCCTATCTTACCTTCCTCCATGAAATAGAGTCTACGCGAGATTTAGGCATTAACGCGCAAATTACGGCTTTGTTGACGCTCGTACAAAAAGCCGCTTGGGCCAAACTTCCGTTAATTAGAGTCTTCACCAGCTCCCGTGGGAGCAAGTTCGGCCAGGATGAAACTTGCGAAATTCCTTTGTATGCACACTACGAAGGGAAACAATGTAAAAGTAGTTTTATGTCTGGCATGCTCTATCCATTGAGGAGTGGGAAAACTAGTTGATTTAGTAGCACGATCAATTTTGTAATCGTAATACGTGCCCCTGTGGATTCAGACCTTGCTTGATCAGCTTCTTCGGCGATACATGTATACTTCAAGGGGAGAGAATTTCGGCTCGAGTACCCCAAGGCATACCCTCCCGTTGGCACAGCGTAATTCGGCAAGGATCGGCTATTAATATGCAACGAGAGGAACTTCCAAGGCGAAAGTCATCTTGTGGAAAGCATGTTACAATTCACAGCTTTCTCTCAACTATTCCCCGAGGTTTCTTCTATTTTTCACTCTTCCCAGAGGAATTGAGGCTCAATATCTTTTTCTTACGTTTGTCTAATACAACTTTAACGAAGCTCAAATTCGGTCACGTCCCCTTCTCTACTTTGATCCTTGATGGCCTATACTCCTATACGGTGTTATGTGCACTAGTCTCTTTGTGCAAGGACGTCACCCGACCGGTCGATATTATCTGTCGTGCTGCTTGCGTGTCGATCGATCGACTAAACTTTTCTAGTACAAAACTGCGTTTGTCATTTTTCTTATGGTACTGTCTGTTTTAATACAGCATTATTAAAAGGTATTGTGCACGAAAGATGGCATTTCCCTATGAAAGATTCTCACAGTTTGTTCAACGCGTACTTAGACTTACGAACTCTGGAAACTTCTTAATCCGACTTCCTCACGGTACATAATATAACTACATACATATATAATGAAAAGATGATTATAATTTTGTTTTCACTCGGAGCGACTGAGGATTAATCGAATGGTATTTTGGCCGTAAGTAAAGTTAAAGGAAAGTTTAGTGATTGTTAGTTGAATGGTAGTTGAGAAAAAAATGTATAGATAGTTTATCGCGTAGCTTGAGTAGGTCCGATTAAAACGAAATGAAATCTGCCTCCGGGGTATTGGCCTCCGGTGAGTGAATTCGTGGCGGCCAGCGAACTTTTACAATTTGAACGGTAGCGCTATTTAACTTTTTCATTGGAGGCTGAGGATCTTGAGAGGTAGAAGATAGGAGAATTAAGTAGCGAACCGCTAGGGCCACTAAACGGCATTGGATTCAATTGAAAAAGTTGTCTCAAGAGGAATCGCTTTAGTCGTGAGATTCGATACTCCTACTTTTCGAGCCTTCTTTGTGTCGAATTCCACTGGAGAATTTGCGGTATTATAGCTATCTCTCTCCAACGAATATCGATACCTTTTTTCGCCACGATACGTCCATCAATCTTTCTTCGCGTGAGAAAAAGAGGGAGGGTAACGGGATTGGTCAGTGCACTCTGGTGAATCTAGAAACGGATGCGTGCGCCGCGAATGGTTCCAATTGACCCTCAGGATGTGGGATATCGAAAAGGGCAGCGGAAGTGCTCGACTATCGTTCAACTGGTAATGGACAGTGAGAGGACCCTTGATCATTCGGAAAACTGCATGGAAACTGCATTCGACTGAATTGAATTGTGGAAAATGTAAAGCAAGCAGACTTCGCTATTCCCTCGGACACCATCAACGCACACATAGTATTTTTATACTCTGAATTGGTGAAATGGGAGATCGTCTGTAAAAAAAATCAAAAACCAAAATCAAATAAAAAAATCAAATATACATATGAAATACCTTGTGTTTGTGAAATAGTTACTGGAATAAATCTCATCATTGATCGGTATGAATTGACACTTCGAAGATATCCCTTTAACGCAGGAGACCAAAAATCTCGGAGCAAAAGCGACCAAAGTGATATTCACCTCGGTGAATTTTCCTCCTGCACAAGTCCTTGCGAGAGGTCTCGTATCAGAAAATGGCTCTTCGTTAAAAGGTTTTTCAAAGAGATTTCTGCATGCCTTCTTATTACTTATCCAACGATATATTACCGAAATTCTAGAGAACTGGAACTCATAGTTAGAATTTAAATGGGCGAAGTCTTTCGTTCTGTCTCGCTCTCCATTGAATATATCAGCCCCTATTGAAACCACGGAAGGTGGAATTATAATTAGAGACATTCTCTGTGCACGGCGAATTCGTTGGTTGATTAATTAAAAAACTTAGAAAGCTCGAGGTGGAAGCGGGAGCGGTTATGATTAAAAGGTCAGGATGCGCATGGGGAAATTGGGCGTTGCGGGGTTGTGCTGGAGCGGCCTCGACGTGGTCAGAGAACGTAACTAGGCCAGTTGCGAGAGCATACCTCGTCGAGAGTCAAGAGTCGAGGGTCTTTTATTGCGTAATTATCGATAACCCGTGAGGACTCTCGAGAAGGATGACACGGCCGCAATGATTTCATAAACCGAGCACTTATGCTGTCCGCGTTGCAATGCGTTGCATAATTGGGCTTTGCTCCCGTTCCTCGATGTACAAGTACGATTTCCGCATAGCATCTCTCCGATTCGTGAAACCATTATAATTCGCCTGTTTTACTGTGAATTTTTTGTCAATGCGATAAACTACACGGAACAACAATCCGAAACCTCCCATGTTATTTCATCTGTGTAAATTAGCGTCTTAAACAGATTGACAAAGTTTATGGAGTTGGGCTCTATCTTAATTTAATCATTTCGCGGCTTCGCATTCAACCATCGAGTGCTTAACTGTGTCTACGAGCACTGACAGGAACAGAGCCGTTTAAATCACCGCAATTCGGGTGCATTAATTTAGTAACGCCTGCTCGAGCGCAGCGGCATGTAATGCAGCCACGTTGGTAGAGACATAACGTTAAAGACACCGTTTCATAATCAATCTTATAGTTAAGAAACTGGCGTCAGCTCATATAGATTAAATTACTGTTATTCAACTTTAAATCTACTCTTGTTACCGTCCCATCTTCGAATATCTATTGAAACGGATAGTGTGAGGGTGTAAGTGATTGTTTTTCAGCAGTTTCGATATCTGGTGTAAAGAAACGGAATTGTCTTAATTCTTCCTATTACTCCAAACTTTCTACACTCTTATAACAATCATTCTCGACGATCCTTCTGTCAGCGTGTTCACCTGCACCTGAAAGTAGTGCTGTAGCGAGGGAACTTTCTCTAATCGCGTTAGCCCAAGCTTGTCACAGAAGAAGCGTTTAATGCAAGAACTGACGGCTGCTAACTAATTTGGTGGCTTAATATTTTAGTCTACGGAGAATTAGCTTCGAGCAGAGGAAATTTTCAAAGTGTTGATCCCAGGTATTTATGGGGATGGCTTTCTCTGTACGGAGTGGTAGGAGTAACTGACAGAACCCCCCTAAAAATACGAGGTGAAAAGTACGGTATAAGGTCGTGGTGTCCCAACAATTCTTCTTCGACAGGGATTTCGGTGACAGTGGAGACTTTGTATGCAAATCATGCTGTCTCTCCCAAAATCGTCTCCTTTATGGCAGTAATTCGTCGTCTTGACATTGCAAATATAATTTCCCGCCCTCTTGCGAGCCTCAGATCGATATACACACCACGCCTTGCCAAGGTAACTGGACTAGCAACTTCCACTCTGGCTAGCCGACGCTAACGCAAACCTTCATTTGTACCCTCCCGATAGTTTTCAGATTTTTTTTTCATTTTAATATCGTCGTAGGTATAAAAATAAAATTTAAATCGTCTCATCATTGTCAGGGCTTTAAAAACAGGGCTTTGGACTGCACCTGGTAGCTGTAATTTATTCACGATAGATACTTAATATGGATGTAGCGATTCTAGGGGATATTAGCTGGAACTTGTCAGGATAATGCAGCAATAAAAAGTGTAGAACAGATTTTTCATCACAGTTTTCATTACAGTTTTTATTACACTGGAAATGAATAGTAGTAGCGTTTAATTTAAGGGGCATTTAATGTATGCTACCTGTTAAAATTTCTGAATTATCCTTTAACTTGCGGGAATGGCAGTTGCGCTCGAATATGTGTAAAGGTGTAACGATGACGGTAGGACACCACGAATATTATCATTTGCCTGTAGTGAGGTGTGCGCTTTGAGGTATTCGTCTGCTACAGTTAGACGAAACCTAAGCTTATGCACGAATACGCTTCCACACCTCTTGCTAAAGGAACATTACACACGTCAGTCTGTTTTTCAGGCAAATATTATCCATCACAGTAGGGACTAGATCTTTGCTTTAATTTTCCAACGTTGGAATCTCTCGCTCTTGCAATCAGCATTCTTAATTGGGCCGTCTTATTTTGGCAGAAAACGAACTTAATTAATTTACGTAATCGCAAAGTCTTCTTGTGTAAGCTTTGCACGAGTAACGAAGCGCACTCACGGTTCGTTTAGCCCAGCAGAGCTTTTCAGGAATATTCTAGTTCGCAATAATGTAATAAGAGCAAAAGATCAGGTTTTTTTTTTCAAGGTAAATTTTTAAGGGTAATTTTTATGCTTGGCTACCTTCCTGGCTGCTTGCTTGCCTACCTACCTACCTACATGGCTGTCTGCATGCCGCACGAGATTTACTTTGTTCCGGCTCTGTATACTTAACAACTCTTACTGGCTGGTGTTTGCCGTGCAGTCCTAGTCAGTGAATACAGATAGACCAGGGTGAGCCTGAGGGTAGCAAAGCTACAAATTGCAGAGAGAACGTGGCTCATGGGGATTTGATTCTAAAACTCGTTCAAGAAACATTCTGCATGAATTGTACCATTGAATGGACCGAGCGCGCTGGTTTCAGCTTGGACGTCACTCATAGGTTCTCTCGTAACAGGAACAGAAACAAAGAAACAGCGAGAAAGCGAGTGGGAAACCGATTTAAATAATACAAAAGGCGAGAAAGAATTCCGTGAATTCCGCGTGTACAACTCAAGTATCGAATGACACGCAATGTACATACAAGCGCAGCCTTGCAAGACAGATTGAAAAACATTTTGTTAAAGAGTTTCCGACTTGACTCCTCTCTGCACGTATAAAGCCGCAGACGTGAGAAAAAAAGAAGAGTGTCGTATCGGGTGAAAAGTGTTGGCGGCACTTAAAAGGCACGTTCGGAACGAAACATTGCACGGTTATCCGAGCGAAAAATAAAAGGTAAGACAACTTCTTTACACGGAGAAGGCTTGTATCGCGTAAAACGATGTAGGGATCGGTAAGTCAAGTCTAAGGATACGAGTGTATGTATTCCAGAAGTGTGAAGTGTATTTTTCACAGAGGCATAACTTCTTCCATACTATCTTACTACACGTTGTCTTCTTGTCCAAGCTAGAGTCCGTTTCGTCTCTCGTTCTCTTGTGCCTCACGTGACGTGTTTTCGAAGTTCCCTTTAGCAATGCACAGTGTTGCGGCCTCGTCCATTCACCTTTCCGCGAGCTTCCTGCTCCACTTTCAAGGTTTTCGACTACCCCTCTATGGATCTTCTTATTCCAGTATCGTTTTTGACCTTACGTATACATGTAAATCGCTCGAGAGCACATTTTTCATGGTTTCTCGGCAAGCAAGTTCGCGATGAAAATTTCTGCGATATCATCCTGGCTGTGACAAGCCGTGATAAAAAATTCATGAACGAACGCGCTAATCGATAAAAATGCTGATCACCCGAGGCTTTTGCTTGTCTTTCTTTTCTCTTTTCTTTTTTTTTTGTTTTAAGTTCGTCAACCTACGACCAGACCCAATTACGGCTCTGTTGTCTTGTCATTAGCATCACTGAGTTATTCATCGAATAACTTAGCGAGTCTTCTTGGAAAATTTCATTTTTCTCTAGTTGCGTCGCTTGCTGTCTGTTACCAGCTTGACTTTTAGAGGCTTCGTACTCAGAATCAGAGAATGCATACTGCACTCATAGAAGTATGCTGCTTTAATTGCGAGCATGCCAGGGAAGAGTTGCACGAAATTCTTACTGTCTCATGAAGTTGGATTAAAAAATTCTTGAAAACTAGTACTTAGCTTGTGGCTTATAATTTTCTTCGGACAAGATAGATCTTTTCTCTACGAGTCTGTCGTTAACTTCTGTCTCGGATTTTCAAGCTGGCAAAGCGTTTCTTGGTACAGCCATTCGTGCAGATGGAAGCCTTCACGCGTAAGACAGATTGCGTGGACTTGTGGCTCGTTAAATGCCACTGTAACATTTCCCGTAAAACCATAAACTTTTCGTGAATGTACCGCTCATAAAACGAGCCACGCGTCATTCTCTTTTTTTAATCCAACGAAAGAAAATATCTGAGAATCACCGTGAAATTCTTATTGCGGTGGCGAATTAACGTTACTTGAAACTAAAGAACGATTCGTTCTATTAACTCGGTAATATTATTACTCGATATAGATATACTCAAATCCAATGGTTCCTCGAGTTGCATTCACGGCTTACGTCGCATGAAAAGTTTATCGGTACAATATCGTTGGCAGTTATATTCAGTTTATTCTAACTAAACGTAGTTTCTACGACTTGGCGTGTGCCACGCAAATGCACCTAGACCAATTGCACCATGCGGAAAAGTTTACAAAACAGCCGTGAAGCCAGTAAGAACCACTATCGAGTTGCGCGACTTAATAAAAATGAAGTTTCATCGCGCCATTCAACTCATTCCGAATGCTTTAGAAAATACCCGTCTCGTTACTGGGTGAAACAGATTAAAATAGGGGGAGCCGGAGCAGCTGAAACCTCGCGGTAGAGCAATAGTCAAGTCGAATGTTTCGCGGAGGATTTTTCTGCTAGGGTACAACCCGGTGGAACCCAGTGGCGAAGAAGTCAAGTGGAACTTGAAGCGCGACAAGACGCGGACCCCTCAAACGCGCCGCGAGTCTAATACAAATTTATGCTGCCTTCTTGACCTGGAACTCGGGCATAAAATTCACTGTACCTAACACGATTTAGTAGGTCGTCCGCTTGCCGTCTCTTCATCTTTTCGACCTTGTTTTCCATGCTGAAGTCAGTTAAATTAAACCGCGAGTCTATACAAAGCTCTTTCTCTCTCTCTCGTATTTGCAAATAAAAAAAAAAGAACTTGAATTTAGTAGGAAAGTTCGAGTTGGCAATTAGTCGCTGCCGGATTTATTGCCCAGAGTGCATGGACTTTTGCTCGTTAGTATTATACACTTCGCGAAGGAAGACCGCGCGGAGAACGATAAGCTCGCGAACGCGATGCTTCTCGTAATCTGATATAGGTCTAGAATACGTGGGAGTGTAATTCTGCCAGCAGATCGGTTTAATCGGCTTTCAGACTCGGCGAGTCGCGTTGCGACGCTCTCGCCCCTGAGCACCGATAAATTTCTACTTCGAGGAATACCACCACCACTACCAACCGTATCCCGCCTGTCTCCTTCGTCCTGTCTTTGTGCTGATTCGGTTCTTCGAATCAGCGCGAACGATTAAGGTACTCTCGGGAAGCTCGACATGGATCTCGACTCTGGCAACGACTTATTTACCTTTGAAACATTATTTACTATCGTCTCCTAATGGTACATTAGTAACCAAAGTATTTTACTTCGTCCCCTTGCTACTTTTTTCCTCTTTGATTTTTTTGAAACACTCTTTCTTTTAATTAGTTTCTATCTCGAATTATGTACATTCGACGCACGTACAACTTTTCCATCGCGACTCGTGATACTTTATTCGACCTTGCATTTCCATCCTTTTAAGGAGTTTTGTATCTTGACAATGTTTTAGCAACGACTTTCCACAGATGCACAAGATTAATTTTGCTAATTATACATTTTTGCGTGTTTATTCGTATCTGTGACAGTGAGATTCGCTGGATATTATCTCTCGCTTGGTTTTGTAGGATACATTAATCAGAATTCATGGTGAAGGAGCTATTCGATTCTGTTAAAGCCGTTCTGCTTTCTATATGTCTCAAATGATATCTTTCCATTCTTTTCGCGGATTAGCATATTGCCCTCGAGACGTTTATACATTATACATACATACTTAAATGCAGTTCTTGTTTTTAGGAAAAAGGGGCTACCACTAGATAGTGTAGCTCCTAAAAAAGCATTTGCTGACCACAACCTTCCCATCTTTCTTTGCACAAAGAACAATTGTTTTTTTTCTTACAGCGTTCTTCATCCCTTTTTTCTATTCTCTCTGATCAACGATAATGCTCGTATTGATGTATAATGTACCACCTTTCGTAATATGGAAATACTTACTGAAAAAATACTGCAAACTACCTTGCACAGTATTCTGCAGTGAAGTGTGTACGTTGATACATACTTAATTGCAACCTTACGCCCCCAAGGGCCTTTTGCAAACTGTCTCATATCTTTTGAAAACACACGTTTACGTTTAGTGGCACACCAGGTTAGCCTCATAGAGAAGTTAAGGTTTCGCAGCTTCGTATTTCCACGCGCGGCACCTCTTTACCACAAATCTTTCCTTTATTAGAGTTACTTAGCGCTGGAAAACTTCACTGGCGAGATGCACTCCTTCTTGTTTATATGATACCCTTATTCGTAGGAAACTAACGCAGAACTTCTTCTCGATATTTTATTTTTACTTCCGTATCTATAAGATTTGCAAAATATTTCGGCGAGTTATTTGCTATTTTCGGGATTTTTATCTAGATATTTCAGCCTCGCGAAAGAGATGGAGAGTGATGGAATTGTATGTTGGCGGACGGAGAATATTTGAACTTTGGGAAAAACAAACTGTGCTTCGAACAGAGAGATATTTTTTTGGATTCCTTTACAGTGTGCGATTTCATCACTTCTGACGTTGATTGTAACCGACTATGGAACTTTGTGTCGAAATAATCATACGTTTTGCAATACACGAAGCACAAAAATCACTGTTTTTCTCCTCTTTCTTTCTCTCTGTTATTTTTTCTCAGTGATATATTTCACGGTGGGATCATTTATCTTAGACTACGACCTAATGGACATACGTTTAGATCTAACTCCAGGAAGATGTTACTTCCTAGCGTAGGTGAGAATTACCGGTCAGTTTTTCAATCTCACCGAGAATCTGGCTCGGTGCAATTAAGGATTTTCCGCGAAAAGTTCCCTACGTCGTTGTTACATCAGGTTAATGTATTTTATGATTGCGCGAGACCACGCAACAAAGGCTACGTTTGCATTAAGTCATAACAGCGACTTGAAGTGGTATAACCAGCTGGGATTTATTTTCTGGAACGAACGTACTGCCGCGCTTGCAATAAAATTCCAGAGGGATGTAAAAGTAAACGAGATGCGTGTGTACATTGAGCTTTTATTCGCCTCGTACGTTGGGAAAAGCTACGGTATTATCGTTTATTTACTGGTACAACCATCATTGCAAAGGAAGTTCGAGATCGCGTATTACACGTGCGCGCATCCCATCGTGTCAATTTATGCAGCTGGAGACAATTCCTGAACCGAATGACGCTAATCGGACCTGGTACACTATTTGAAATTCGTGCATTATGTTCAGGAGATTCGTAAATGGTGATTACGATGGCTGATGTGTGTTTCGCAATTGGAATAAGAGCACCAGGAACAATTTGCAATCACCAAGCGTGCAAAATAGGGCTTTTTCTAGAGACCCACTTTTCCCAGTGGTTTTGACGCAACCTCGCCAATTGCATATTAAGGATTATTGACCAAAGAGTACTATTGTTCGGGTGCAAAAAATTTCACCTCGAAATTAAAAATGAAAAGCTTGCACAGAAGCTAGGCGCTTTTTATCTTGCAATTTACGGGTTTCCGCGTGCGTTGCTTCCACGCCGATAAATGTGCCCATTAAATTCGTATTCGTTTTCTCTCACCGCGTACTGGGCTCATTCTCGTCGCGAGTTCTGGTCAAAAGAGCATCTGGGAAATTTGTAAAGCTCTGTTCGTTGCATAACTCTAACTTTTTTTGTTTAACTCTAGTACGTTAAACTTGCAGATTTCTTTCTTGGAGATCGGTGCTTTTCTCGTCGATTAAAACGTACTTTAAGACACTGTTTCAGAGAACGAAAAAGGAGAAATTGGATTTTCGGGCAGAGTTTAATACCCTTTAATCGTGTCTATCTATTCTCTTCTCGTCTTGACGCATCACGTATCCGACTTATCAAGCTAGACATTTCAAATACTCAGGAACAATTTCAAGCTGTCTGTTGGGTATCACGAATGCGAATGCGAACGCGGTCACGAACGCGGCGACGAAGGGTTAATAGGCCTGGCGGGTTTCTTTGCTTGGAAAACAGAAGCAGCAGCTCCTTTTTCATGCGAATAAACACGGCCTGTTTGCCAAGAAATCGATATTAGTTCCAAGCTATGGATCGACTCCGCATGACAAGTGCCTCAGCGTCTATATCTTGAAAAGAAAAATATACCAAGCACGTAGGAGGAGAACGAAGTGTAGAGAGAAATCCTCGGGCAGAAATCTGTTTCGCTGTAGGATAGAAAAAGGGGTATCGTTCGCACGATCGAGGACAGTCGTAGCGGTGTTGCCCGATAATAGAAACTTGCTAGGATCATTTTCGGAAAAGTGCCAATTTACAAGGTTGGTAGCGATTTTGTCGATTTTGGTGATTTCCCGTCAAATCAGTCTTTCCACGAACGCCGATTTACGAGCGGAAAATGCGAGCTTCCGGCAGATGCAAATCAAAAATATCGTTTCCGCCTGTTCACCGACCTCGTCATTCGCGTTGGCAATTGTGGTCAGCCTGCTTGAATCAGCTTGATATACGCTTCCGGAGACCTTTATAGATGATCGAGTAGCATGGTGTTAGAATTGATCGTGGCTCGTCGAATTTTGAACTTTACGTGGGAAAAATTGTTGCTCTTTTTGAGTGACTCATTCTTGAGAGGAGGAGTCGACAAAGCTTCAGATCTCGTGCTGAACTCAGGGATCTTGTTAATCTTTGGCGAACCTTCGAATTGCGGCTTACAATGACCAGCAGGAGAAGACCAAGCGAAGAGAAACGAATATTCTCACTAGGCAATGGTAGGTTGGAGGGCATTAAAAAGTTAGATGAGCCGCATGGGGGAAAATAGCACCGACTGCTTCAGGATGCTGATAAATTTACAATAGCACGAGCCACTGCTCGCAACACCTAATTCTGGGCGGAGAAGAAATGAGCTTGAAGTCGGTGCGAGTTACTTGGCATGGTAGAATATAAACTACTTGGGAAAAAAACCATCTCCGGTTTAGCGGGTCTCGCAACTTATCATAGACTTGGTTGATAGAAATATTCATTTTACCCCACTTTCTACGTTTGGCGAACAGACCTTAAAGCAAATAACGCGTGTTTCTTTTAGGGCGTTTTACTCATTTTCTAAAGACTTGCCAAACGAAAGTAGGCTGACCTAGACTGTGGATTTTAAAGCTTGCCATGATTTCTATTATTGAAATCTTAATTCGTCATTCGCTTTGTTCCCTTCGGAAGTTCTTTTAAAGTTTTGCGCCAAAGTCAGTGTATGAACACGGTTTCTACGATGTAACATTATTAACACCAGTAAGATGAATATATATCCTTCTCGTGGAAATTCGATTAGTTTTTGAACGCGCGTGCTGTAAAAATGGAATTTACGCGACGGAAAATAGATATCAGTGTTGGAGATCGTGAACTGACTGTGGCAACGTGCCACTGTCCTATTTACCAGCGAGAAGCTTTTGCCGGTTGGGAAACAAGGCGACCTCTTGTTTCTTCCATTTTCCGGTGACTTACAACCAAAGAAACTCTAATGTGGGAAAGGTGCATGCCGCGAATGTCGAACGCCATTCACGTAGTTTAGTTTGTGATCGGAAATTGCTTTTTACCGAGAATCTGAACCTCGTTTAGTTTGATGTTTCTCAATATTTCTTGCTGTCGCCGGTAATGCGTTTCGCTAATGTTCCTAGTGTTTTATTGTCGATGTCTCCTAAAAGTCGAGGAAATATTCGAATGACAAATTTATAAAGGAAAAGAAGCTTTGAAATTCGATGCATCGCGTACAGTTTGAATTATACTTTTCCTGACATTCTCGACAGATCGTTTATAAAATATCGGGAAGAAATGGAGATGGTTGTGTTTCCCAGGTGGATTAAATTCAATCGTAGGAGGACAAGGGTGCTAGAGGTCGGCATAGCAATTACGAGTGTTTGTCCAAAAGGTTGAGTGGGCAGTAGAATTGAAGTAAGAACTTCATACCATATTTATGGAACGAAAGCTGATCGGATTACAAGGGCAACTCGGCATCGCGTCGACGGTCATTGAAGCCGAACCCGTAGCACTACGAACTACGGACGAAAAACATTTGTAAAAGAGAAGCCTCGTCAGTTAACAAAACTGAAAAGTATCTACTACCGACGTATACTAAAATAACCAAACCTCTCTTTTCGCGTTCGTTCAGTATTCGCTCAGCGTTCGGTTCTCCGCTCTGCGAAAAGCTATAGATTCGGTGTAGAGTGTTCAATTTGCCCAGTCGTTTCAAAGCTCAGCAATATCCTCGTGTAAACCTAGCATAGAAATGCAAGCCATCGCGAGATCAAAGCCAGTACGAATAGCACAATAGGAAGAGCCATAGAGAGAAATCAAGATACTTTGATTTGTTAATCTGTTAATAATAGTTATGTATCTGCAGTAGCAAGGATTCCTCTGCCTGTCTCTCTCTCTTTCTCTCTTGGTAGATTCTTATCCGTGTCAGGACAAAGGTGAAGTCGAACAATAACCCAACTGTCTTTGATCTTCTTGAGCTACGCGTCTCTCGGTCTCCGCTCGAGGAATTAGGGGAATGCACTCGGGCTGCAGAGAAACAACTCGTAGGAGGTTTTCCTGCTCAGTCACTGGTAAGAGCGTCGTCCCCATTTACGATCGGGTCCTTACGGGGGCAACCTTTTTTTTCTTACTTCTTCCTGCTATGGGCCAGGGGTAAGGGGAAAAAGGGAAAGAAAAGAGAAAGGGAGGAGAAGAAACAAAAAGAGAAGAGAAAGAGAAAGGTGGTTGTAGAAACAGTAAAGGGGGGGGGGGGGGGGTGGCAAGAGCATCCACGGGCACCCACCACCACCACCACCCCGTGGAAAGAGTGAGCACGAGTACTACGGGGCCGGGTCAGAACGAGAGAGAGGGATTCGTTATTGATTCGAACTCGACACAGCTTGGGGTACAGTCGTGGCAGAGCATGTCGTCAATGTGCAGAACCGACTGAAACAGGCGCACGCAAAAACACAGCCTCGCGCGCCCTCCAGCCGAGTTACGAGTTTTCGCGTCTTCTCTTGGCGCACCCCCTCTCTTCAACTTACAACTTCCTGGAGAACTCGTCGTCTCACGGTATTCGAATTGCGCCGGTACCGATATGCCGGTATTGCTTGGAATATTTCTTCTTTTGATCACGTTAGTTAAGTCTCGAGATATTTTCTTCCTTAAGGCACACACTTCCTTGAAAATACACTATTTAAGAGGACACTATAGGTTCTTAACCGTTAATCGAATGTTTCAGAGATTTTCTTGGCTCGTTGCAGGGGACGAAATCGAGCGTAGTTTTATTTGTAGTTGAGGTTCATGTAAAATTCATCGAAAGAAAACGTGAGGCGACTGGGTTCCCTATTATTTGGGAACTGCACGATTAATATTTAATACCACGGAAAATGTCGAACGTGCATCTTACGAGTTATTTCAATAATT
The DNA here is from genome assembly GCA_963989405.1 of Trypoxylon attenuatum. Taxonomy (NCBI): domain Eukaryota; kingdom Metazoa; phylum Arthropoda; class Insecta; order Hymenoptera; family Crabronidae; genus Trypoxylon; species Trypoxylon attenuatum. The sequence continues at coordinate 3,874,266 of OZ022488.1, read as the reverse complement.
AATTAGCGGAGCGTCCGATTAATTAATTCGGGTATAATTGATTAGGTCGACAGGCATCTGCCACTAGTTTAATGTCCTTGGTTGGAGTAAATCTGTGGTGTAACATCGAGGTACAAATGGATCTTACATGAAATGACTCAGCAACTCCTCTAACGTTAGTTTTCACCGGTTCTTAATAGATTCCGTATCCTTACTCGGATTTTATTTTACGTGAATTCTCTATATTACTCGTTTGGAGGATCGTATTTTTCGGACCGGCTTTTAGAAGAGCAAAGTAAATCTCTTTGGTGAATTCCTTCCTCGGTAAATGAACATTACTCGGATCGAAATCCGACCGGGCCAGCTTTATTTATACCTGTACATCGATTTCCTTTTTGGCCAATAGTCACGTGTGCCGAAACCCACTTCACTCTCGGATCAGATGGTATTCGATAACGACGTACGTACGATTACACGCTCTCAGCTGACCCTGATAGATCCATCGAGCTACATTGGGATCTTCTTCCGGATGTATTAGAGTCATTAACATTTCAATATTTTTCTGCACTAATCTTTCTCGACCGGTAGGCGAAGAACTTTTATCATTAGCGGGCAGAAATATTGCAGGATTAATCGAAAGCTTGAATATCGTAGCATCTCTGTAACTCGGCTCCACCTGTATACATATAGTGGGGCCACTCTAGCTTAGCCTTCGTCACCTTGTCGTTAGGTGAGCTTCTTTTACTACGTTTATCTCGGCTCGCTTATCTGACCCCACCTCTTCTTTCTCGGCCTGTAAATTATTAATAGAGCAGAAGCAGATAAAGTGTTAGAGGGTCACTCTGACTTTTTACTCTCATCTCTTGGAGGTATACACTAATAGAATGTAAATAAAAAAGATGACATCCCCTCAAGTTTCTCCTGTGCTTTGATAAATTAACAACTCGGTTCATCCAAGGACGTAAGGTGCAAGTGTAAATTCAGCTTTGACTCTATTGTGACGTTAGAGCAAATCTTGTTGCCACTTGACGCACAAAGGAAGAGGGAAACTCGTGCTGTGCCTTGTACATAGTGGGGCCTTTTCGTTGAGTGCGATACAGTTTCAGGCGTAAACAGCGAAGCCCTATTCCAAGGGTAAGTCCTGAGGTTAATTCAATTACGCGAATGTCACATAGATTCAATTAGATCGCGAATAAACCAATCTAAGGGAAAGATGAATTTCTTTGATTTTTGCGTTGAACGTATTTGGGAGATAAGTAATGGAATCGGAGGTTCCTTGCTTTTCGTATATAATGCATCACGTTGCATCGTATTAATATAAGTAGCGGATGCTGTACCGAGAGGAATATTGTTGCGATGTAGCTTATTTTGCTTCGAGTTGCTTTATAAGTAATTGGAATCTCTTGAAAGAAGGATCAATCCACGAATCCTGCCTCAATCTTCCCGATAACGATTGAGGATGCAAAAGTGTATTTCGACGAGTGTCGTTCAATTACGTTAATTAGTATAATTTCTATGCGCAAGCTAACAATAAATCGATCGTGAAACTTGACTGCACCGATCCATTGGGAGTTTTGCTATTTTTTCAGTTGCTAAATTTCCCACGGAAAGAGAACGACAGCAGAGCAGTTGGGATAAATAATCCGATTCGAAGATCGTTAACGGGAAATCAGGCGAAAGGCGCATCGCAAGCGACAGCCGATCGTTAATTTCGATTAACGATCTGAAAAGTTCAAGGCGAAAAATAGAGGCGAGAAGCGTGCCGCGAACGGCAGTGTGCAAATCCGCGCGGATCGCGTGACGCAAATGATTGCGGTAACTGCCGGCAAAAAGGTTCGATCTCGTTGCCTCGGGCAAATTGATGCTCACGGCAAATCTGAATAATATTTACTGGTGATCAGCAGGGATTTTCACTTCTCGATAATTTTCTCGATTTAATTGATCTACAACATCGAAAGCTTCGATTGATGCGAGAACCGACTTCCATAACGATTCCAGGTCGACCAATTGAAATGTTCACTTTTGCATTTGTGCAGAAAAATGTAGCGCATCCTCTTTGCGATAATACATAGCCGGGAGAACGAAAGCCGCACACACGTTCTGTTTTCCGGTCGTTGATTAATTGGTGGTAGCCGCGAGGAGAAATCCTGGTGCTTTCGCTGTGGCTGGTTGGCCAATTTGCGAACTGTGCGATTTCGCGTAATTGTGCCTGACGCCGAATGTTTCCCTATAAATCAGTCCAACGATCCATACCAAAGACGTAACGGTTTCATCCGCACGCGTATCCACGTGTATACGCGCGTCTGGCAGCAATACGCCAGGTGGTATACATACATCAACATATACATATATAACATGTATGTATATCCCGATATAGTCTTTCGGTACTAGTTGCACTATCGAACGTCTCAGAGACAATCAATTTAACGACTCGACACGTTAGTGGTTTTCGAATTAGAAGATTTATCGAATGTATCACAAACATTGGAAAAAGAATTTTCGAAACGCTGTGCAATTGCCTTCTACAGTGAATCGCACCTCGCGACAGAAAAGTGGGATCGGAAAATGAAAGAAATGTTTATGAGTTCGCAGAGTCTGGTTACGAGTCACGGCAATTCCCCTCGAAGCGATATCTACTGAACTTGCGACATGATTTTGCGACGTGGTAGCGAGTTATCTCGGATTTGCGTTTTCTATTTACCAGGGCGTTTCCGCTCGGAGTGATCGCGCCTAGCATTGCGATCTTCCGGGCCAGAGGTGCATTTTATCGCGGACCTCTAGTCCGCGGTAGCGGGCACTGTACCGTTCGTAGAAAAAGATAGAACCATCGAGATGAACGAAAAAGGGGGGAAAAAAGAGTGAATGTGCATTCAGGATAGTTGGGATTGGGGCGAAACGCGGGATGAAAAGGATCGAGAGCGGCATAAACGGGAGGAACTCGCGCAGAGACAGATAGACGATGGAACAAAGTGGAGAAGATCGGTCGTTACGTGCTTTTCGCGTCGTCTCGAGCGCGGCAGGCTGATTTTCTGCTCTGAGTACGATATAAAGAGGCAACGAGGAGGATCACGTGGCTCGCATAGCATCGTATTAGATTGTGCGAAACGATGATGGATCGCTTGTCTAGGCTGAAGGTAGCTTGTTCCTGTTACTGCTGCTACCCTGAGACCCCATCTGTGCTTTCCTCCTGTCTGCCCTTCTCCATTTATGCCCCTTTTCCAACAATAAGCACCTATTAATCCTACCAATGGTTCCCTCATTCGCGGCTTCTTTCCTTCCTTCCTTCCAAGAGATAATGCTTCTTTTTCTTCTCCCCAGAGTCAAAGTTTTTCTTCTCGTTCTTCTTTTCTTTCTTGATAAATCCACCGGTCTGATTACTGCAAAAAAAAAAAAAAAAACATTGACTGTATCATAAATAGAAAATATAGATGCAAGAGAATTTTTTTTATCGTCGCAGCATTATTAGCGATTAGTTTATCGCTAGTTTCCCGACCGCTAATCGCCAAAATGTATCCATGTCCCTAGCGGAGGCATCGTTGAAAGTATCCGTACCTCGGAAATTTTATCGGTTGAAAATATTGGCTGTCAATATGGAGTCAGCTTAGCGTAATTCCGTGGCATCTAGTATTAAAATAGCTGATAGACACGGCAATAAAATGAGTTAGCGTGACATAGTACCTCCCCACTCTTCGATTTGCGTCAGAAAATTGTCATATATATATTGCCGTTAATAGGTATCTGCGGTGGATCGTGTCCCCGAGCGTCCGTGAATTCCAGTTGGAAAATAAATTCGAAATTATGATGAACGTCGCAACATATGCTAGCTTATTACACTTTTAGTAGCTCTACTGTTGCGCAAGTTTTTAGTAGCGTCTCGGTAGAATTCTCTGGAACTCTAAATCATACGCTAAATATTCGCTAGTCTTCATTAATTAAGACGCGAATCGTCGAGAATACATACATACAACTTTTCTCCTATCTGATCCTGATCAATTTTATATTTACATCAGCTTTCTATTGCGAAAAAGACCTTGGTTAAGTAAAACATTTTTACGATAGTTTTGTTTTTCTTTTCATCGGAAAGAATCGTTAGCCATGAAGAGTATTATTAGGAGCGACGACGTATCGATTGATCCCCTACTGTTAAAAACTCGTCTGCAACTCTTCGACATGTGAACCTGTTAATACTCACGTCCATTCTCCAATGGTAACGCGATATTAAACTATCAAGCGCGACGTTTGCTGAAAATATTTATCGGCTGTTCTCGACGCACACCCGCCATCCCTCGGGTCAGTGGATCCATTACCTATCGCTGCGTATAGGAAATGTTGGCGTGAATCAAATGGCAGAAAAAAAGTTTGGGACGAAACGCGTAACGTAACACTTTATCATAGGGACTAGGTGGTGTATTTTTTCTCCGCACTTCCCATTTTTCCCGTTGATGAAGGGGAATAAATGTGCAGCAACTTCTCAATTTTCCATGGCAGTAATCTCGAGTGAACGAGGTACAAGTAGATACAGAAGAAGAAGCACGATGTCGAGCAAGGTAGATATTCATTTCGGTTGGGATCAAGGGAAGCGACGTACCGTTAGCTTCCTCGCGATAAAAGCAGCAGAACATTATGTTGCCAGATTAAATCGTGGACGATGATGGATCGTGTGGTTGGAATATCGAGCGACCATGGGACGACCCCGTAGGGCGCATAATTCACAACGACTTTCCACTTTTTGCACGATTTGAGTTCGAGCCCTCTTCTCTCCTATTTTTTCCCCCTCCCAATTAGCAGAAACAGGGAATTCGTGGTGACGAGGAAAAATTGTGCGTGAAATTCGTGGAATATGAATTGTTTGCTATTTTTCATCCCTTGGTACGTATTTATCACTGATCACGCTAATAGTTGAAATTTACGGCGCGCCAGTACCAATAAGGAGGGCTTCCTTCTTCACCCTCTGTATTTCTTCTAACTTCAATTTCGCTGGGCGTTCCATTTCGAGGGGAAATTATTCTTAATAGAAACCTCGTTGCCGACAGATTGAACGGAACGTCGCGTCGATTATAAATTAATTTAGCTATTTTCCATTTGTTCGTTATCGGTGAAAAAGCAATTTCTACTCTGTTTATATAACAATCTGACATTCGATAGTGTCGATACCAGAATCGCACTGGTATAATGCACTATTGATATCGGGGTATATTCCGCAGTCGGTGCACGGCCATCATTTTATGCAGGAAAATTCTATTTTGTAGTGGATTGTTCTCGACCTCCGAGGCTATTCGATATTTTATTCCCGTTTATATTAAGTGAACGTTTTCAAAATGACCACGGTCAACTCGGACTATCTCTACTCCAGTTTAAAAAGCTGATGCGGTCGAGTGTTCATTCCAGAATGAAACGTGTTCTTTTATTTCCCACTGTCAAAATTAAAACGAATGATTCCAACAGAGTCACGTACCTAACTTTAATTGAAACTAATGCCTGGAAAATGTGCATCAAGCTTCGAAACTAGCTTAATAAAGCCCATCACAGTCGAAAATGTTGCTGGAGGGTGTATGGACTACATAACGTTGCTTTTAATCCACTCTTCTCCCCAAAATTGACAAAGTCATTAATCTTCCAGTATTACGCATCACTCCCTCTTTTTCTACCTCTGAAAATTCTATCGTTGCTTGTAAATCAAGTGTCGAAATTTCGTAAAAGCCGACCGATTAAACGAATATGTACACCGAATTAATAGCCATCTCTTGCACTCGGATTAGCCTCGAGCTCGAGGATAGTTAACTATCGGTTGCTGTCTTATCCGCCTTGAGCGAATAAGTAGTTGCGACGTGCGGTTAGATTAGCCCTTGGGTTATCCCGAGTTCGCTGACGAGGTTTTCGCATTGTAACATGTCACTTTCGACAGTAATGCGAACTTGGCAGGAATATTGAATTAACGTTGTTCTGCTTCAGTCACTATCCCCCTCGGGTGAAACGCTGTTTGCTTATGCGCCAGTCATCTTTATTAATTCACATTAACTTGCTCACGGTCGCTAAATACATATTTATGAAACCTACTGAGCCCTTTGGTCCCTGAAGTTGGTTATCACTCATGAAACATCCAACTAGCTCATTAATTGTATTAGAGTTAAGTTTGTTCGATCAGTAGTTACGATCCGCGCTTGGTCAGACCGGCCGTTTGGCGCGTTCTATACTACTCGCGCAACCGAAAGCAACTATCGCTGTTGAGTTTCGTTACTCGCAAAATTCTATCACATTTTTTTTGCACAACCTTTAAATTCGTGAAGCGACGAATTAATGCTATTGCCAGTTACTTCAATATTTGGCCTCATTGTTGGGCTCTTTGTAATCTTAGAAATTGCTGGAAACTCAACGCAATGACATCTCCATGAAATTATCATAATTGTGAATTGGCGAATGCAGACGCAGAGTGGATGCTGAAGGACATTTAGGAGAGAAGCGTTCTGGCTATTTAAATTCAGATCTAGTTATCCGCATTGGTGCGCATCGATCGATATGCGCAATCCAGAATGAAGTTCGCGTGGCTTTGTCTGGCAGCGTCTTTCCTGAATCGGGCGAAACTTTAATTTCCCTCGTACTTAGGCTACGCTGGCTTATGCTCGTTAATCATTGCATCGAGATACCGAACGCTTCCGGAAGTCTTGAACTTTGAGGGCTCTTGGTCGATTGGAACTTTCTCTTGAAAAGGGTTTAACTGCGATAATACGAAGAGGTAGACTTTCTTGTGCGAGCTTCACACTTTCAGATTAGTTCGAGTCAATCTCAAGGTGGCTGTTCTTCTTGGAATAGCTCATGCGTGTGATGAGCTATTAAACAGAGATTTTTTTCTTTCGACGACCTTTTAGAGAAACTTTAATTATCAATTGCGCCTGGCACGTTGGGATCAATTTTCCAGCTGACCGGAAGTTTTATGAATCTCTCTTGACCCAACAATATAAAAAGTACGAAATTAACTTTGTAAGAAGTTTGCCTTTGTAGAAGGAAGAGAAAAATGAAATGGCGAAAGGTGGTAGATTGTTATATCGCGAATAAGACAATGGTGGTAAGTTATCAAAAGGGTTCACTGATCTTTCGGGAAATCCACTAGACTTTCTCTCCCTGATATTCGTTTTCTTTTATTTAATGGAAAACTTTCGGATCTTGGACTCGACTGAAAGTGGAAATAAGAAGAGATACGTGGGGGATATAGGTTAAGCCACATCCTTCACGCGGAAAATCCATTTCGCCCAGACGGTTTGCCGGTAGCGCTCTTTTTCTGAAATACCTGTAATTGAAAAGTCCTGTTTCTCGGTCTCCCAAGAGCCCTGAAAAACCTGTCACCTCTGCCACTTTTCCCACCAACTACGATAAAGCTACTCGGTAAACATCAAATCCATAAATTTTACTTCCGCTTCTTACTTACTTAGTCAAAATGGAAAATGTGAAATGAGGCGAGAGTCGAAACAGGCTACATTATTCCTATTGACGAATATTCGCTCGTCCCTGTATCGAGCATTAGTCATTCGGCCAGTGGTCACTTGAATGGGCTTGTTGAAGCGCATTTCAGGACCTCTCTAGCTCCACAACTCTGGTGCTTGGCCAGCTCAGCAAACAGATATTGGAAAAGATAAAAGGGTGGCAGGTAGCCGCGGAAATTTATACCGTGATTAGTTCTCGTCCAAACAAATGGAAAATGGATGCACTCACACATATGTATCGTAGAAGAGGTGCGGATGCGCCAACTGCATTGAATTCATGACGAGAAGGATTTTTTTCGTTACTGCCACGAAGCTTGAACGAACGAACGAACGAGCAAATCAGAGAGATCGTGACAAGCACAGGGTCAGAGTCCGAGGGGTGAGAAGAGAGGTTGGCGAGTAAAAGCTGGCACAAATAACACGACTCGAGCGCTCTATTTGCTCGGGTTACTTATTAGATCGGTTCGTCCGTAGTGACGAGACGAGAATGGCTGTGCTTTCGTGTGCTTCGATGTTTTGACGTTCGCCACGAAAGCTTGTCAGAGTTCGAGAATTTTCGTTCTTGCCGCTATACTCGAAAGTCACTAACGAACAGCGCCAAAGGAAAAACTCGAAATTCACTGAACTCGATAACGGTCTGATTTCTCTCTCTTTTTTTTTTTTATTTTATCCCAATATCCAAGCCGCAAAAATTCTGAGGGCCCGAAGTGATTGAACGATTGGAGCAATCTATCACCGGATAGAATTTTATGTATCTTATCCGTGTATTGCAGTCGGAAATACACTCGACAAAATTGCATCGGTACGTGCAATTGATTTTCTAGGAAATCAATTTAAGAGGTTCCTTAGTACTCTTCGGTTCTCTTTCTATTTTTCTTTTTCTACCGTTTCTCTAGTTTCTTTCTCTTCTTCCTTTTCTTCCTGTTTTACCGTCGAGAAAATACGACGATTCCATTTCGCGGACAGTTGTCCCCGCAGGCAGAGAATCTCCGGCTCCTTCACCCTGTGTCTCGTGAAAATTTCAGTAAGACGTCCGGAGAAAATGGGGGATGGGTTTGAGATGGTGTTGCGATGCTTTTAGGCACCTTACCACTCGAAACAATAGAAGCAGAAGCTTTCTGTGTTTCGTTTCCATGAAAGGTATGCTTTAAGGATGAGGTTACCTGATACTCGATGAAAATATCCTCTGCGGCTTGTGTACCGGAAAAAGAGTGCAGCCACCATTTCCAAGAATAGCGCGTAGAAGCAATTTCACGGGCGCCAGAATAAAAATTGCATCGAGTTGTCTCTGCCACCTTGCTCATTTATTCGAGACGAGCGATAACTAAGCGTCTTTTTTTCTAGTAAGATATCTGAGGATTTTCGAAAAACAATCGTCAATAGCTAGGATGAAAATGACGAAGAGATTTTTTCCACAGCCACCGATGAGTTAAAAAAGGAAAATGTCTCGCGATAAGCGAACCAAACACCGTATAGCGCGCTATATCGTTGCAAAGTTTACGAGAGTGGCGACATTCGCCGTTGAATCGTGAAGGGTTAAGGGCGAGTGTGTATAGTAGTGTACAGGAGTGCGTTGTCGTCGTGTATTGCCAGGTTGCTGGCAAACATCGTCCGCCCACTGGCTTTTCCAAAGCTGGCTGCCTTTCAAGCTGCGTTCTCGTCTCGTCAAGGTGAAGCGTGCAGGCAATCTGAAAGTGGCCTCTAAGGCCGCGACAGCTTGCAATATTCGCCTCCGTTCATAATTTAGTAGTACTGCCTGGATCAAGGCGTGGATGCGCATCGCGCTTTCCTCTCTTTCTCTCTCTCTCTCTCTCTCTCTCTCTCTCTCTCTCTCTCTCTCTCTCTCTATCTCGAGAGAGAGATATTCTTAGCCTGCTTTTAAGCCACTTCGTGCTTGCTTTTTACAGCGATAAATCGCTTCTTCCAAACGAGTTGTGAATTTGTATCGTGGTTTCGTTAGTCTTAGAATCACTTGTTAGACTTCTACCGTTTATCTTCAATTTGTCGTTTTTTCGATCCAGTCAAGTTTCTGCTATTGTTATATTTCGTAGAGAATGTTCAACAGCTGGAATAATGTTGACAATTACCGAATTCATTATTACTCTTAGATTTTCCTGTTTACAACATTCCAATTGTCTATGTTAATCAATAATCTTATGCTAATTAATTTGAAACGTTTGTAAAATAGCACAGTGTTGTTTCAGTGACGACGGCAATGGCTCGAATAATGGGCAGGTTAATGAATCAGTGGTCAGAGTCGAGCATAGTCCGACCGGACTGGCTAGATATGCGGCGTCGAAGATTAATCGTTGTCAGACAGGCAATTTATACCGCATGTTCCGAATCGAAAAATGCAAATGGTCTTTTCTTTCCGGTTGACTCGCGAGAAATTACCAATTCCACGGGAAACAACGTTAACTTGTACGATAATTGAAACTTCATTCGCGATCGATATAGTTATCGATTTTAATAAGAAGTCTCTGGAAAGTCAAAAATTATAATCCCAAATAAAGCGGACTTTGTATTTCGTCGTGCGCTTCGTTAAAAAGTTTTTCATTAAAATTTCATTCTACACTTCCTGTCAAATCCAATTTTGAATACGCGGGAGGAAAAATCAACTCTTAGTTTAACTCCGGTGTCTACTTTGTTCCAATGAAGCCAGATGTATGCGCATAATAATTTTGGCTTCATTCGAGATCAGCCGAAATATTTTGGAAACTTTCGCGGAAACTAACTGAATGAATAAAAGATAATTGAGAGAATTGGAATTTTTTCATATCTCCTTTCAAGCCAATGAAAGTTCATTCGTTCGATTCTCGTTTTCGTAGGTACAATTTTAAATCTTTCAGTGTTTTTTCGTGCAGGAGGGAATAGGTCAACCGGAAACGAATTAATCACCGAAGTGGACTCGTGATATCCGGAGCGGCAGCATATCGTCCTAATTCACTCGATAACGAGCATGCATGCAGTACACATTCCGTGGAAGCGAAGACGCGTACACTCGTGTATACGTATCAGTGAGCAATTCGAATCATTCACAGGGTCGAGTAATTTTGACTTCTGACGACAATATTGCCCTCCGAGCACGAATTCCCAGAGGATCATAGAACAGTCGTGTGCCTTTGATCCAGAGGAAAATTTAGAGCATAGATTACCGTAACTCCAGTGTAGAATAATTAGTAACAGTGGAGTCAAGGAAATTCGCTTTGTTGGAAATTGGATAACGCAACCACCACTATCGTGCTACTAAACGCTATGTCAAATATTCGATTTCCATTGAACGTAACGTATTTCCCTGGAATTAAACAGCCCACGAGAGACTAGCTTTTTTTTTTTTTTTTTAAACAATACCGACAATTTCTTCCGTTAGACGTTTCCTCGAGGGAACGATGGATTTATTCAGAAGCAGTCGGCTGAACGTAAAGTACTCCCGACTGTGCGGAAGATTAATTCTGAACCGATGCGGTGAACGATTCGATGAGAAGAGACATTAACGAATGCAGCATTGAACGCAGTGCAGATATGCTTGGCACGAGTTCAAAGCGCAATTTACTTCGCGAAGACTTACCTGGTGGACAACATCTCACCGGTGTGATCGCGTTTATATTATCCATATACGACAACTAATTCACGATCTCGTGAAACGATATTCAGTCTCGTGGAATTTTACTCGGGTGAATTTGGAGAGAAATGCTCATAAATTACTTGAGGATAGGAGTATTACATCTGCATTGAGGGTCTAGTAGAACCGAACTGGTTTAGTAGTTTCAATGACTGTTTAATTGCTTAGCCATTATCCAAAATGAACGTTGAGTGTAACTATTACAATAGCTCTTGTAAAGCTGTATGCTCGTTACTCGACCTCGTTGCTCGATATATAATTCACTTGGTAAAAAAAAAAAAGGGTTTGAGATTCATTGGACTCCCATTGGGGTAAAATCTGTCGCACTACGTACGGTCGCGAGAGTATACATCGGGGGTAGTTGGTTTGGGCTTTAATTTAGAGTTTCACTGGATTAGCTGTATTTTGCATTCCCATGAATTTCGAACTGTTCATCATATTACTGTTGGAATCGACAATCAATTCGTTCGAGTGTGGTTTCTGGCCAGTATGGAAACGACGCCAATGCTCCAATTACAATCGTCGAAATTAACGACACTTTGGTACGATCCAGCAGGTGTGCCATGATACAAACTCCCTTTCCTTTTTGTATTCGTGCATCGTGTGTAATTGCATACATACATATAGTCGTGTATATATAGATAGAGAGTGGAAGTTGAACTGATCAGGTAGATTTGCTGTCGAGATCTGATACAGACTGAAATTATCCTCGTAACGAAGCTGTGGGACTATAGAGAACGTGTGGTGCTTTGTGTCGGGGGAGGTTAATCCCCTTATGCGAGGACATTTCGAGTATCTCACGTTGTCATCGTGTTCCACCACGAATCGATAATCAGTTTACTCAATAACGATAGAGAGGGATCAGCGTGTAAATACGGGAGGGTCAATCACGGTAATCTTAATTACCGCGGTTAATGGAATGCCGTGGAGTGGCCAGCATGAGTAGATCGTTCCGATTTAGTGCTGGTCAATTTGCAGTCGGTCTTCGCCAAAGTTTCCCCAGTTCAGCTTTGTTCCCGTGATGCGCAAGCTTTCGTGATCACAGACTACGATTCAAGGTGAGATTCGTCTATCCAGTAAGCTTCTCATCATTGGATTTCTCTTCCAATTAAAAATCTTGGTAGTCGTCCGGTCTTAATGAGTTCAAGAATCCACCCTGAAGTGTACTTTCGTCCGACCCGAATTAAAAATAAAATCGACAATTTGAAAATTGTCGGTGAAAACTTATCGAGTGAAGAGTATTTGAAAGAATCTTTTTAAATGCGATCTTCCTATAGGGAAGGTTCAATAGCGAAGAAATTAGCAGTAAAGAAATCTCGTGAAACGAACCGCACCTTTAAAAACGTGCTGACTTCGTTAATACGAGATGGAAATGTCTTTCCGATTTCACAATGAGTCGGATTTAACGAATGACTTTTTTTTTTTGTTAAGTTGACCTTTTTTTACTTTGTTACAGTGATGGTCGGCTGGTAGAGGGAGATCAGATCCTGGCGATAGATGGCCAACCACTAGACTCGAACATCTCTCATGAACAGGCAATCTCGATTCTTCAGAAGGCACGTGGTCTGGTCGAGTTAGTCGTAGCAAGAAGCGCCCAAGGTAATTGCACTTTTATCCATTTCTTTAGTTTCTTTCGTTCTTTTGGTCTCTGTGTCTTTACTATATGTCTCTCTGTCTCTCTGTCTTTTTAATTCCATCCTTTTTCGTCCATCGTTCCAACCCTCCTAGAGCGTTTTCGAGCAGCCTTGCCATTCGATTTTATGCGCTGGCTCGCCAAATCCGTCGATTTATCTTGCCGCTTATCTCGCCTGCGGAATCTGCAATCACGAGCCACGAGCCGAGCGACGATGCATCCGAGAATAAATAGCAATACCGCTCGGCTACGTTGAGCCGCCCGACTGTCGTGCGCGTGGAAACAGGGTGGCTTCCAAGTTTCGAGCGTTATCACTGCGCTCCAACGGCGTTCCATGGTTTTGGTCCGCCTGTTGCGATTATATCGTCCTGCGTTGGCTCGAATCCCTTCTACATACACTCGGTGAAGTCCGCCGGAAAATACGTTTGGTTCATGCGGAGATTAGAATGTCGAAAATTACAGCGAGCGGTCTCGCTCCACTCGGAAATTGCTCCACTTCAAATTGGTACGCTCCATTTCAAGTGTAACGATCCTACCAAAATCACATTTTCATTTGTCAACGAAGTAGTTGAGCAGTGAACGTTTCTTGTTATTTCTGTGAAATTATTTTCCATTGGAGTCTTGAATTCCTTCAATTTTATTATTCCGAGTTACCGTTAGTATTGCGAAATTCATGGCTAACCACAGAACACTCCCGGTATACCGCGGCTACGGAAGATCCAGAGAGCATACATTTTCCCGTGGTACTTCGACCACCACCATTCCGAGGAACTGTCTCAGCACGAATAACCACGTCCAGTATTTGCTGTGAGTGCAATTCCTGTAGCAGGGTGCGATTTCCTGAAATTTACACGCTCCGGCACACGTGTGTCGAGCCGAATTCCAAATTCCGAAAATACTTGAATCTATTGCGAAAATCGTAAATGACAACCTTTCTGTTACCCTGCCTTTGCGAACCACTCGAAGAATGCGAACTATTTCTGCACGTAGATTATCTGGGCAGTGCACACTCCTTGCAAAGAGGAATTCGGAGTAAAGGATCTTTCTATACTTTTTACAGAGTACCAATGAATAGAGAGACGAGCGAGTCGACTTTCAAGCTTCTCCTCGACACACGACCACACGAGTACACACAACTACACTAACAAGCAATTAAAACAGTACACTACATAAGTATCGATCCACAACACCATTTACACCCACATGTCTAGACGCTCGGCAAGAAACAAAGCAATACTACTACTCAACAACCCAGCCAACAGTAATAATAATAATAATAATAATAATAATAATACAACGATTACTACACAATTATCATCCATTAGGGTCCTTTCTTTCGGCCCAATAATAATAGCAGTAAGTTCAACTGCCACTTCGTTCCGGTCGTTCGACGTTGTCGTCGATCCTTGAGCAGTGGCTCGTTAACGTAAACAACACGGCTCGACTCATGGCTCGCGATAGTCGTGGTTCGTGTACAATAAGCTTCTGTCGTCGATCTGGATTGGCCTGTCCTATCGTCGACAGTCCACAATCAACTAGACACAGAGAAAAAGAGAATCGATAGAAGAATTATGATACGCGTAATAAGTGCGGTTTTCCGGTTGGATTCGATACTGTGATTAATGCAGATCTTGGGAGCTCTTTGCCAACGGATGAGTTGTCCGGAGGTTCGAGTTCGACAGCGGCCGCGGGTGCAGGTGGCTCGATCGTGGTCGGTGCCGGCAGCGGCGGCGGCGGTGGTCTTCCGAGCCAAGGTGCGAGTCAGGGTCCGAGTCAGAACCAGGGGAGCTCCGACAAGGAGCAATCAGTCTCGTCGGCGGTTGTTACAACTCCGAGTATCAAGTCCAGTCAGCCGGCGAGTGCGGCGTCCGTCCCAACATCGACTCCGACTTCCACTGCGGCATCAGTGTCAACTGTTGCACCACTCTCTGGGGGTCTCGTCGTCGAGAGAAGCCCATCCGCCGTCAGCGACGCTTCTAAGAGTGGCTCTGACATGGTGGTGAGTATCATTGTTTTTTTATATTCTTCGTTCTTCACCTTAGTACAGTGACAAGTATCTCCTTATCGGGTTAAGTTTTTACCGATTCCTTGGTAACTACGAGAAGGTTTCTTTCTTTTTGTTGGCTGAGAAGAAAAATTTTGGCTAAATTTATCTAAAACCGCGGGACTGCGTTTTATCGTCTTCTTTTAGAACACGAGTGGAACAGATGTTTCCGCAAAGTTAACGAAGATTCCTGCAAGGTAAGCTGGAGGAAAAAGAAGTATGTAAATATAGGTAAATATCGGTGGTAAGTCTTTGCGGTCGACTTCTTCTCTGCGGAGTAGGAATTACGGAATATCTCAGAGGTTTTTTGTCAGACCCCTAGTTTCCCTCGTTTTCCTCGTTCGCGTTAAGTCCGAAGTCCTTTCGGCGGAACAAGTTTGGCAAAATAGGATTTGCGGTTGCGGTAAACGGGTTTCTCGGTGAAGCTGGATAATGCGATAAGTAATAAACTACGGGTTTGCATAGTGTACAACGTTAATACGTAGGTAAATATAGCGTTGTATTATACAACGATAAATAAAGGAGAACCCCCCTCTCTCCCCTGCGAATGCCTGATTTTCCGCTGCCGTGGACCGCAGAATTTCAAGCATACTCTCTCGGTGCACTAGCGTTTAAGCGTGCCTCGCGATTTTAATCTATTTACTAGAAGCAATTTGGTTGAAGTGGCAACTGCAGAATTTCCAGGGGTAATTAAGTCTTATCGAGCTCTCCTCTGGTGAATCGCAAACTCGAAGAGGTAATTAATCTTTTCCTTCAATTCGCACTGTCTTCGGTCTGAAGTCAGGAGGTTCGGTTAGCTATTGCTGCCACGTAACTCAATTATAGCAAAATCCACAACGGGTTCAGAAAGACGGACGTTCTCTTGATCCGTTGGTGGCAGCACTATCGTAACACAATTATAGCACACACGGAAGCTAAAGCAAAAAAAAAGAAAAAAAGAAGATCGTTGCCATTGTACGGCGGATTGCAGTGCTCGCAAGCAATTTTCTATGCGGATAGGATCTCCCGAAAAGTACCGTCCTTGTAGTAACATTTTTCCACAATCTACAAAGCCATGCAGCTAATTAACTTTAATGCAGATGTTACGGGATAGTAGTAAAAAGTTTGCTATAAAACGATGGCTACCGCAAAGCGAACATTATTAACGTTAAAGTGCCGGTGTCTGTAAACTTTTAGGGCTTGCGCACGTTAAATATAAATGAACACTTGACGACGACATTACTAGAATTTTCGCGTGGGAATGACAAAGTGGCTTAAACGAGTTCAGAATGTAGATCTGCTCGCAGTGGTCATTTCACTGGCGAATTTATTCTCTTGAAAGTATATATCGCAGTTCCCTAGTCAAAGTGGCTGATGTTTATTAAATCAAAATCAACCTTGTTCTCCTTAACGATATACGTCATACTACTCTGTCATTTCATTAGTTTTCCACTGCGTAGTTAGATGCTCGTAGGATCTATTCTACTTCGGAAAATGAAAATCTACCTCTCGTTCTTTGCTACTTTGACATTATTTTTATCTCGGAAATTGCTACGTTTCCAATCGTGTCCTATTACAATCAACTTCTCTTGTGTCTTTCTGTTGGAGTCAAAGTTGCACACTCTGTGTAATTCCTAATACGTTGAGTGCTATGTCAGTTACTAGTGACTGACAGTATGAAGCAGATCGAGCTAAATGGAGAGCAAGAGAAAATAGGTTTGGCACTTAACGACTTAATTATTAAATTAGATCTGTGCAAAGTAGAAAAAGTAGAGAATCGAAGATTCGATTATATTACATATTGGGTTGGCTCTTTGGTGAATCGTAAAATCGTATACACCTAGGAGGTATAATAAATTTCCGCTAGTATTATTACATACACGATACCAGAGAGTGTAATACAAGCTGGTCTCTCTCTCGACCTATCGAGGAGGAAGGTCGATTCATTCTCGAGGGCAACGAAGAAGCGTCAGGTTCTCCTTTGTGGCTTCTGGATATCTCCTCGAAAATCAAGGGCACTCACGCGAACGAGAAAGAAATATTTGTACGCCAAAGCGACGTTCTCGATAAAATCTTCTATCGATCCCCGATATAATTGGCCTCATTTGGCAATCCTTCCACACCACGATCGTTTTCCTCTAGCTTTCCACCTGACGTCTTTTTCACAGCTCCTTTATAGCGTCAATTTTCAAGTCGATTGGCCCGCGGCTATCGGTTTCACTGTACATAGCACTTTCGAACTGATATATCCTATCCTTAGCTTCAGTTTTTTCTTTTTTTCTTTCACTTCTCTTTACCTAGAAATTCTATTTTAGCCACGGTATTCCGAGTTACGTAAGATTACTCATTTTATTATCATAGTCGACTATTTAATTTTTAACTTGTTTTCGATTATGAGTACTCTATTTATTCTAAGTATTTACTCCGAATGACAATTTCAGTGCTATACACATTAGGAGAACAATGGTCGAAACTTGGAGACTAATCGAGTATACTTATGCGAAAGTTCAATTCTCTAGACTCTGGACAATGTTCCGAGGTTGTGTCGAGGCCTCACGAACTCGATCCCCGTTGTGGCTCATAATACATCGGGAATACCAGGAGATTCCGGTGCCTGCGGGCCCTTGTAATAAGATTATCGATAAGGACAGGCTCGTATTTCCCCGGTGTAACGATGCATCGCAAGAAGTAATTGGCTTCGCAGAGAAATTGATTGGTCGGACGAGTCTAGCTCGCTCAAGTTTGTTCGGTCTCTTTGGTAAAAATTCAATTCTTTAAAGATATCTGTCGGATTGACGCGCCCACAGGTTTCTATTAGTTGAGAAACCTTCGACAGAATTGGAAGTTGATCGCGGTACTTGGAATCGCGCTTAATATAATTGATAGGAAATTCAAGCGAGAGATCAGTGAGTGTTTTTTATTGGGGAAGCATCGATCGCCAGGTCAGGTCAGGTATTCGGAAGACCGTTGAACCACTCCTGATTCAATGATCAGTAACCATACTGAACTTCGAGTACTCAAGCTCGCGAACACGGATTGAAATTAGCAAGAGAAATACCGTCGGTATCGATCAGACATTGCTGTGCTTTCTCGCGATTTTTCCACTTGAAAAGCAGCGAATGGAAAAGTGTCACTAGATTCGGACACCAAAAAGACACTGGAAAACGATCGCTGTAGGGGAAATTTTATTGTCGTTCGAGGCTAGACAATCAGTCTTTCTCGTAGCTCTTTCGACGCTCAAACAGTGTCACTTTGAGAACAGTTCCTTTGCGAGAAAGATTCTAATGTTCCAGAATTCGAAAAATCGCTCATGAAATGCTTGCTCTTAATTTGCACCTCGTTGTCATGTTTTCTACTGATTTCATCAGTCATTAGCTAGTGATTTCAAAAGTTTGCATCGGCGACTCGTGTATCCCTGTGGAGGAGGACGCGCTGTTAATTGGGAATTTAAATTGAAACGAGTTTCGAGGTCACGCTTGTTTGCTATTCATTACGTGGAGTCCAATTGCATGAGTAATTCGAGAAACACGCGGCGAAAATAGAGAGGCAGCTTTTTGTATTGAAATATATTCGATGACTCGTTTAAAGGACCAAACCATAACGAACTGATTGTGAAAAGCGAACCGGCGTTGGGATTGGTAATTCATCGTAATGGTAAATCGTAATTCGCGGAAAGTTCGAATGATTGCATTTACAAAATTGGCACGCTATGGCCAATTTCATGACGCAAGGAGTCCGGAAATTGTCAGAGAAACAAAGCTTGTCTTCTTAGAGTCTCAATTGCATTGTGCCATAAGAAATAGAAGATGGATCCTTTGTTTCTACCTCCGTCACTCCTAATTCTCGTTAAGAACTCGATAGATCGGTAGATTCGAAGGACAAACTTCTCAAGAGAGAGCGAGAGATATAGTCGATTTTTATCGCATTACTCTACCAACCCAGATTTAGCGATGGAAAAAGCAATCGGAAAGCGTAGCACCGGAAGGATCCATTATTTATATCCTACGGAAAAGTGGCGCAAACTTTCGAGCTCGAGTGTCGCAAAAATGCAATTTGATTCATATGGTTTTCCTTGTATATTTCACCATTGCTGTCTATAGTTGGATCTTAAGAAGCCGCTTGTCCTATGATACGTCTCTTGCGAAGTACTTTTACCATTTTCATAAACCTTCGATCATAGCCTTTAAGCAGGTCGAGAAGGGACACACACGCTTTTCATTCGCCTCAAAGTACACAGCGCTTTTCAAGAAGAAAAGACCAGATAAGCAATCGAGATGATTTCGCGCCCCGCTACGTGACGAAGAATACCGTCATCCTTGCGCGTCGCGTCGGTCCATTAATCCCCGATGAACGGTCCGAGAGGATGGAAAGAGTTCCCGAGTGTTTGAGGTCTTTTAGTTTTCATAACGGGATCTGATTACTCAGAAGCGCGATTCTTATTTGCGGTGCATGAAATTTTTTTGCTAGATAAAATCGACATCTGCAATGGAAATCACGGTGTCAAACGGATTCACGGATTACAGTTCAACGTGATTTTCGATAATTGGTTACTCTCTCTCTCTCTTTTTTTTTATTTTTCTTTCTTTTCGCACAGGAAAGACTCGCTCCCCGAAGGTGAACCAATTCTTTGTCACTGCGAGCGGGTGGGGTAGCGCAATAAAGAGATTATCGTTGGTCGATTCGAACTACGAGGTAACGATAAAGTTACCCGATACTTTTTCAGTGAGAAAGACAATGGGGACAGTGTCGCAAGCGAACAACTTTCCAACTTGGAATCAGGAAATTTTCTTTCAGTATAAACCGGAGAATAAAATCTGGATTCCTCGGGTTTTCGTCTTTCAAGAATTACTCTGTATAGTAATGAGTATCTTCCGTTTAATACAAGTTTGACATAATGAAACTGGAGTCACCCGTTTACGAGGTTCAGAAAGATATATCGATTATGAGTTAGTTTAGAAACAGGAGAAATATGTACTTTGGGATAATATTCCATTAAACTGAATTTTTGGAATATTTATTAAACGTTCGAGGATCCTATTCTGAAACGATAGGTATCACTTTGCGAGCATAATTTAAGAAGATTCTTTGCCAAGAAACGGTGTCATGCATCTAGTTTCCGTTTAGGAGAGTTATGGAGCGCTCCATTTGGTAGACTTTGCTTTGGGGTAGCACAGTTCGATCGGTCCTCGTTCTCGGCGTTTTTTTCTCGTCGTTACTTCGAGCGATTGTTCATCGAGCAAATTGGAACAGAAGGGAACATACATACATACATATTACTCAACCCCATTTCAAAAGCTGATTCACGTTGAATGCTGTTTGTACAATCAAACGAAAACATTTGTCTCTGGTCGTGAATTTCGTTTGCTCTCGATTGTTTGTTAAAATTTCCAGGATCAAACTATAGCTCGTGGCTGTTTTACAGATAGTTATAGAGAGACATAACGTTAACGAGTATCGATAGAGTTTATCATAGTAGCTTTTTCTCTTCAAAGACGATCTTGTGTGTCATCGTCAGATTCTCGTCAAGTTTATCAACCTCGAGAAACAGGATGAGGTTGTCGGATTACTCTTTAACGACTAGCATCAAGATAGTTTGCGCCTGATGGAGCCATTTTCGATACTGGCCGAGCATGCTCATTAAACTCCTGCTACTTGCTCCGTTGGCTGGCTGCGATCGATTTCTCAGGAGGAACTTATTTCCGCGCGGTTTCTGATACCAAACTCTCCTCTAGTTGTCTGACGATTCTAACGGCTCATTCTCATAGTGCAGAAAGCAATCTCACGACACAGCCAAAAGACGAAGAGAGTCAAAAAAAGTAACGGATTCGACTGTCGTCGTTTGTATCATCAAGATTAATCTTACTCATTCCTGTACAATTATGCGTTTACGGTTAATTGTCACGCTTCCCTTAGAGTCTCAATTACTTTTTCACTCTTTTTGCCGTGGAAATTGTCAGCGCGCTTAGAAAATATTTCTCTCGTTATCGTTGTCACCCTCAGCAAGGGGTTAGTCAGGGTGGGAACGAAAATTTTGCAACACTTAAAAACACTCGAAACGATTCGCTTTCGGTGTTCCAGTTTCGTTTGCATTCGCGAACGTTACTGCGTTGAGAGTGATGTGTCGCGGATCCATCCCTTGGAACAAAATGAACGTGAGCATTGTTCGTAGAGACGAGTTTCGAGCGTGGAGTGCCACACTGGCATTGGATCATTTCGTGAATCCCTGCGCTGGAATTACCAACGCTAATTGGTATCGGTTTTCCTTGCGTACTGCGGACTGGTACCTACGTTCGATCGTCTTTTCAATACGATCAAACTTGTGCCCTACCGAAACAACTCGAGTTCTTTCTTCCTGACAAATGCCAGGTCGAGTTTCAGTTACTGCGAATGGAGCGATCAGTGCCAATGGTAGCTCACAGCTTTGTTACATTTGAAAAATCTTCCTGAGGATTAATTAAAAAATTACTCCCCCTTAGCGCGTTGGAGGTAACCGAAATGATGCAATGAACAATAAACTGCGGTACATACATACATATATTTTTCTTTATTTTTCCCCATCAGTATCCAGCTTGTAGATTTTTTCCGAGACTTTCTTCTCATAGCCAACTTGCGATCTTTGTTCACCTGTTTCGAGCATACCAGTCTTCCCTGTACTTTTTTCACTGACGTTCCACAGTATTCTTCCCAGTAGTTTACGCGCTTTTATCCTCGAATTTTCCACTTCCTCCGTAAAACTTGCGTTTTCGCATTTTGCCTTGTTCTACTTGGCAGCTTCATTGTAGCTTACTCCGCAAAGTACTTTTCTCCTGGCTACTAATACCCTACCGACTTTGCCTGCTTTTGCAGTTCTCTCCTGTTCACGTTTCCTATCCATTTTTCTTAACTGTACTTTCGGATGATCGATAGGTTCCACGCGTGTCAACTATTCCCTTTATTTCTCTTTCGCGTTGCAACTCTTTCTACTTGGCGCCAGCCGTCATCGGATGCAATTGAATCTCGTGTCAGGTGAATTAGTATCGGAGGAATAATTAAAAAAGTTCACTGGATAGCTAAGAAGATTTACAGAATAATCGAGGATAATTCTTCGGTAGAACAGTAGTAATGTGTTTGGTTCTCGTTTCTTCACATTGCTGCTATAGTAAGTAGGGTAGTTTTCTCTTGGCGCCAGCACGAGCGATTGACCCACATCTCCTTTTGCCTTCGTTCTTTTGCCCTTTGCGCGCCTTCCAGTCGTGTTTTCACGGTCTAGCGCGATAATTAAAAAACTTTACGGCCGCGTTGGCGCGCGGCAGGAAGCGCACTGCGGGAAAGTCACTCGACTGTTAGACGGAGAATTTTTTTTATATGTCCTTTATATGCGAGGGACGGAAAGCGGTCACGAGCGCGAGCGATACTGGACTAGTAGTAAGTCTACTACTATCATTGATCGGTTGGTAGCATCGCTATGGAATTGCCGTTATCCTTGTGAGTTTCTCCATCGCTACTTCGATATCAAGGACGCATTTGCATTTCCCTGCTAATCGGGAAAGTAAGAAACTCTGTCGCCCTGGAAATCCTAACTGTCCGTGGTAACAGTGAATTAACGAATTGCTGACCGGTGACAAGGACTGCACTCCTGAATAAAACTCTTTCTTAGCAGTGTAATTTATTCCGAAGATATTTAAATAAATTTTTAAACGTTACTTTAACACGTGGAGAACGGTGGTCGCGAAGCACGAACGTCTTACAATTTAAGGAACAAAGGGGTAGAACCTAACCGATCGATTTCACGGTTCGTGACTCTTCGTGAGAATACGAAGACAGCGATAAGACTATCAGATTGCCAACCCGATGCATTTCCAGGGGAATATTAATGGTGCTCCTCCTTTATGTCGCGCTTCTTCGTTTTACAGCGATAAGAAGGATTGCCGCGTCAAATCGCACGACCGCAGGGTTGAAAATAGTAGTCGAGACGGAGCATGAACAAAATTACTATTGTACCTCAAGTTTTTGTTAAAGCTACTTATAGAAACTTTTAATAAGATCTGCGATCTCGATTTATTTTTTTCCCAGCTAAACACGGAGTGGACACAAGTCGAAGTTATAAATCTCATCAACGATGGCAGCGGTCTTGGATTCGGAATTATCGGTGGACGTAGCACGGGTGTCGTCGTCAAGACTATTCTACCTGGAGGAGTTGCCGATCGAGTAAGCACTTTTCAATCATATTTTTATCAGTTCCGTCAACGCTCATAGAGCCGCGAAAGAGAAAAGTGACCTATGCTACCGTGGCTGAAATTCTCATTTCCCATCACTCTTCTCTCTTTCTCTCTCACAACATCATTGTTGGTCCATTAATAAAGTCCTTTATCCCTTGAGACTCATCCACGAGTAAAACGAAAGGTGATGGATTTTGAAATGAGTTTCTGAATAGAGGAAGAGAGGCAAGAGAGGAAACTGGCTTTTTTCGATACATTTTCATTATTCAGAGGCTTTGTGTACACGAGCAACTCAACCTCGACAAGATGGGGTGGTATTCCATAACGGAAGTGAGCTTTAGATCCCGTTAACTAACTTACCGAAGAGAAACAGTAATCGGTATATCCTAAGATAGGATAATGCTAGTCAGTCAAGGTGTGTTTACGTTTGAATTTGCAGGATAATCGGCTCCAAAGCGGGGATCATATCCTTCAGATCGGTGATGTCAACCTCCGAGGGATGGGCAGCGAGCAGGTGGCGGCGGTACTGCGCCAGTCCGGTACCCACGTGCGTCTCGTCGTCGCTCGACCCGTTGAACCATCCTCGCCAGAGTATCAGGTAACTATTCGTCAATAAAATTTCCCTAATCTTTACGCAAATATGAATTTTCCTTTTAATACAATATTCTATCGGGTCATTTTTCATCCAAATTCACTGTTTAATTGTCAGTCATTTATTTGTTATTCCGACATTCCTGACTCGCAAATTTATGGTTCGGTGGGTTTTCTCAGTTCGCTAGGGTACACTGTAAACGGAATAAAGTATTTTCTGACCGATAATTACCTTGGAGGAATTGTGGTTATTCGCCTTGCTGGGAAAACAAGTACGGCATGGAATATACGGTAGACTGGATACAATAAAAATGATTGAATATTTTTTGTAGCTTGAGTTAAACTTGACGTGGCTTATTCGAGCATCCGAGCTGAATCGTTCTTGCAAAGTACAGAAGTATAGATAGCAGTGTAGCCCGTTTTTCAGAGGCTCTTACTCTCCTCGTTTCTATCGGTCGTGAAAAATATGCGATCTACGCGAACAGATTATTTTTCCATTCAGCGAGATTATAGGAGAAACGAATCATTGTAGTGACAAATCCTCTTTATTTATCAGCGTATTGATACAAATGATATAATACAGCGAAATCGTTGGGAAACAAAACGAATGCATTTATCCTTTTATTTCCGATGAGGATAAATATGTAACTCATTCGGTCATTTGCATACTATCTATCTTCTAATTGCAATGGAGTTATAGGTTTATTGTCGACGACGGAACAATGCAGCTTGTATTTCTCTTTAATCCGTTCATTTGTTCTCCGTTTTAAATATTCCGCAGTAATTAACAATACACGGAGCAATCGACTTGTAAGTGAATATGTAAGTTAATAACGAGGATCCTCAACGGAGACGAAGCTTCCGGGAAAAGGTCGAACGAGATATTTTACACAATTTTATACAATAGTCCAATGTATTATAGTTCGCAACTTTCGAATACCGATAATTTACTGTAAATCGGACCTAATGGCAAAAAACTCCAAGTATTAATAATTACTCCGAAAGTAAAGACTTTTAATTACATCGATTGTTTTGCTTTCTTCTTTCGCGCGGCACTCCTCGCTCACCGGTGAGAACAGCAGCCGGTGATTCGTGTATGTATGTTTTACTTATGTTTTACGAGTTTTACTCGTATTTATTAAATGCTCAATGTACCGCCACGAATAATATAGAAAACCTGAGTATCACGGCGAGGCACAATCTACATATATATGTAGATGTATATGTATATGTATAATACATACATATATTTCTTTTCTTTATGAATGCAAGAATCTGCAAGAGTTGACTCTCTGTCGAACAGTGTTTGTCGAACAACGTAGAGAACGGCAAGCCGTGCAGAAAATGACGTTATAAGCCTTTTTCGAGTGGGCTATGAGATTTTTATTTTCAGCATAGACTGCCAGAGCGGCCTGGACAATTTAGCACTCGTGGAAAACCGCAATTTGGGAGCGAGGTTCTCTCGTTTGGATCAAAGGATTCGCAGATTTTGCCACTGTGTAAAAAAAAATAGTCACACCCGCGTATCGAGTGTTTTATTTTCCCGCATATGCACATGGAGCGACGCGTACCTCCGTGTAATTCGTTTTTGCAAAACCTGTTAACTTTGATCGACTGGTAAAAGGTTCTCTGTAAGCGACGAGTAGTTGGCTAGATTGTCGAGTCTACATTCGAAAGGAATTTTTCGGAGGAAACAATCAAGGTTTCGCTACTTTTCCGAAACCGGCTCGTCGAGAGAATCTCGAGATATACTTGGACGCAAAAGGAGAAAAAGCTGGAAGGGCGCGAGATAGGAATAAAGAAAGAGGCCAGTGGTCGTTTGGAAAGTGCAAGACGGCAAATTGAAATCCTTTTACGTCGGTGGCTTCGGGATGCAACTGCAACGCGATCAATATCGCGGCAGGACAGACCGTTTCAGAGATCCGACGACGTCTGTCGACGACGAATGATGTCTCGATATCCTTTTTCCTGTCCCGTGTCCACCCCCCTTTTAGACATCGTATTTCATCTTGGAAGATCCTATATCACAGCGAATTGATTGTAAGGGTTTATGATGACCCTGTCCATAAGAACATAATTCCAACTCACCTTCCGGGGACAAGAGATATTGAACAGAAAATTGAAAAGTTTCCTTGGTACATCACTGTATTTTCTCTCAGATTCAATAATTCCTCCAACTATTATTAGTTGGCCAATGGATCAGTCGTTGCTCGTAGGATCAGGCATTTTCGATATTCCCAGACTCTTTTCTCATCCGAAAGAAAGGAAACCATGTTTTTCCGAGCAGAGGTGGTGTGTTAAACTCAATCTCCTCGAAACAAAGTTAACGGAATACAGCTACATCAAGCTACGTGTTTCCCTTGGCGACGTAACTTTTATTCGGGGCATCGTGGTTGGCATCGTGGCCGGCGTCAGCCAACTAAAATAAACTCCTGTCGAATACCTCACGTTACTTTCCTCATTTGGCTAAACATTTTCGGATGTTTCAACGTATAGGATGAAAGTTGAACAACGGGTCGACGTAGCCGAGAGTATGAACCTACCTACTAATAATACATAGCGCGTTCCTCGTTAACAAACACGAGTGACAAGTACACGAGCCCTGATGATATCCGATCCTCCCAGCTCTCAGCTTCTACATTATGTTCTTCAATCTGGGTTAAGTTTTTTTTTCGGAGCACCTTCATTACTCATCCTTTTTATTCCCGGCATACACACACATATATATATATATATACATTGTATATATATGCATTGTATATATATATATATTGTATAATATTCCACTACCGGGTGTTGGTATAATTACAATACATTGGAGACGCGCCGATAACTCCCTGATGACGCAGTTTTACACAACACGGTGAATTCTGTTTACACCGACGATTCGGTGTACTATAGTGAAAAGGGAGATAGAAATTGTAGTAGTTAAATTACGTCAATCCGATGGAACTGGTTGCTCGTTCTGTGGAGTGGATGTTGGAAAATAAAAATATATGTATGTGTGTGTAGACAAAGTGTTGGTTGGATTACACGCAATGAATGCGGGATTGTGTTACAGGCTCCGGGCAGCCACGCACGAATCGTGCCTACAAAGATCCTCGGTGACCCCGACGAGCTTGATCGGCACCTACTGTACAGCGTGCCGGAGACGTACAACTTGCGACACGTGCAGTCCGACACTAGCTACGACAATGGTTACATGTATCCGCAAGAGGCTGACATCGAAATGCATGTGAGTGCACTATTTAGCTCCTGCAATTGCAGGAACCATTAATCACCAGTCCTTGTTCACTGAATCCTCTTGTACAACTGTATGGTCAGCTTCCTTTATTCAAACTCTCGGTAAGAGAGAGAGAGAGAGAGACCTCTATTTTGAGTTGGTAGTTGGTAGTTGATATTGCTCTTGTCTTTGTTGCTATCGCGATTCTACTGTCTCATTCATTTCACTCTACAATTTCCTGTTCTTTGTCTATTCAACTGGGGCGGAGCTTAATGTTGCAATATCACGTGCACATCAGAATTCTTTAGTTTGCGATGTCGCAGTTGTTAGGGTAGCTTGGGGTTTATGGACGAGGTACTTTATCCTCTGGCTCTAGTCAACGCTACTTGGTTGCGTGCAACGTTCTACGTGGAGCTAAGCGTGGAAATTCTTGTATTTCAGCCGAGATCCGGTCTCATCATGGACGTGGTTCGCAACCCTTTGCCAATTGGAACGTTGCCAATTATGCCACCGGTATCAGTTTCGGTACATCTCCAAGACTTACCCGTTCTCACCATGGAAGGGCCCCTCGATATCAATTCACTGCCAGAAATGGAGCGCTTCACCGTTGAGCTTAAGAAGGACATATACGGTCTTGGGATTACCATTGCTGGATATGTTTGTGAAAAAGGTAAGAAAGAGATTGCAATTTCAGCAGATCTTGAAAACGAATCTTGTGTTATGTATGGTTGCGATACTCGTAGTAAACTTGGCGATTGTACTGAATTCCTTGCACGCGTTTGTACAGAAGAGCTGTCGGGCATTTTCGTCAAGAGCATCAGCGAGGGTAGTGCGGCGGACTTGAGCAACAAGATTCAAATAAACGATAGAATAGTCGAAGTGGATGGCCACTCTCTACAGGGTTATTCGAATCATGAGGCCGTCGAAGTTCTCCGGCGAACGGGGCAGACAGTCGTGCTGTGCCTCGAGCGATATCTACGTGGACCAAAGTTCGAACAATTGCAGCAAGCGATCGCGGCCAGCGAATTAAGACTACCTCAACCCAGTTCGCCGTCCATTACGAGCCTACCTAGTTTCCCGATTAGCGGGGTAAGACAGTTCACTTTTCATCTTACTCGTTAACATATGCGTTTTTATCAAAATTTCCATAACACCTGCCACTTATGATGCTTTATGGAATAATACCACCAATCGTTATACGTTTAATCATAAATATTAATAGATATTGATTCCAGTGTAGAATAACACATTCACAGTTCTTTTATTCACCCTGTATGTGTTTTAAAAGTGGCAACCATTATGGACATGAATAATTTCTGTGTACGTATAGTAGGGTACGAATTACGGTTGATAACAATTTCGTATCGTGAATAAATAAAAGCTCATCGATTTTTCAATTATAGAGCTAAATTTTTCAACGACACGCAACGTACTGTTGCATTTAAAGTACATTGCTCGGCTGATTGGAAAATGAATTAACAGAAGCAATAAAAAAAAAAAATATTGAAATATAAGTAGAAAATAATTGTTGTGATGCAGGACGGCGAGACGACAACGGAAATAGAGCCGGAGGGCGAATCACATACAACAGTCGATAGCGCGGTCTTACAAGAGGTCGAACGAGAGAGACCGGTGGAAGAATTTGATGATGCAGCAAACGTCGAGGCACTCTTAAGCGATCCGTCGAGCGATCTTACACCGCAAATTCGTGCAGCAATTAAGTCCAAGTGGCAAAAGATCGTTGGCCCGGACACTGAGATAGTGGTATGTACTTAACGTAGATTTGCTTGCGTTTGATCGACACTTTAGTCGGAGCTTTCTGCTGATTTGAGTTCAGAGCGCGTTTCAAGACTCTAAAGACAGTCCAAGAATGGAGAATTTGCAGAATTGTGAAACTTGATAGATCCGATTCACTGTAAATCGTAATCTGTGGAGATTCGGAGAATAGAGAATTAAGAGAAGCCTTTGCTTGTTCTATGTTAGGTTGCTCAACTGAAGAAGTTTGCCGAAGGAAGCGGGCTTGGAATCAGTCTTGAAGGCACGGTCGATGTTGAAAATGGACAGGAAGTGCGGCCACATCATTACATACGTTCAATCTTACCGGAGGGTCCTGTCGGTCAAAATGGTACCTTGCGTTCGGGAGATGAATTGCTCGAGGTAGGAACATTTCCATTATGCTTTCGTCTAACTTTAGAACGTTAGAACAACCTGAGGTACCGTATTGCCTCAAAGAAAAATTATTTTCAACAATCTCCATATTAAACCCATAATCAAACGTGTTACATTGACTGAGCATCAACCATGTTCTCTTCAAGGTGAATGGTTATCGCTTGTTGGGGATCAATCACATGGAAGTGGTAACTGTACTGAAAGAATTGCCCATACACGTGCGCATGGTTTGCGGAAGAAGCATCAGCTCGCAAGATGCTCTATGTCCTATCGATACCGCTCAACATCAAGCCGCCTTTCAAACTAGAGTAAGACAATTTGATAAACGCTAAAGCGTCATATATAGTTAGTTATCAATAGTAAAACTCGATGAATGCATTATATATGAATTTTTTCGGATTTCATTCGCTTATTTTGCAAAATTTGATTATGAACTGTACTGAAAAATACATGTATACGCTTCTTTGCTTCGCAGAGCATTCTTGGAGGATCTTTGCAAAATTTGCTACCAACGATGGATCGCCTGGTGAAAGCTAAATCAGACGGCTCCCTTGCATCGACCACAACAACAGCCACTGTTACCGATGCTAGTTTGAACAAAATGAAGTCGCGCTCTCTGGAACCGCTAACAGGCCTCGCTATGTGGAGCTCCGAGCCTCAAATTATCGAGCTGGTTAAGGGGGAGAGGGGCCTTGGGTTCTCTATTTTGGATTATCAGGTGCGAATATTTCACATGGAACCCTTACGAAAGAAACTGCATGAAATATCCTCTTTATCCATCATATTAGCTTATTTTTCTCTAGGGTATCTCACATTTTATTTAGGATACTGAGATTTGTATTTTTCATTAACACAGTTAGCACTGTGTCGATCGAAGACCGCAGTATCTAACAGTAGAAACAAAATTCTGTTTGATGCACAGGATCCAATGAACCCGAACGAGACTGTGATAGTAATAAGGTCGCTGGTTCCTGGCGGTGTGGCACAAGTGGATGGTCGACTAATTCCGGGTGACCGTTTGCTCTTTGTAAATGACATCGCTCTGGAGAATGCGACCCTGGACGAGGCGGTGCAGGCGTTGAAGGGGGCACCAAAGGGGACAGTGCGCATCGGGGTTGCGAAACCGCTGCCGATCCCCGACAGCATAGTCCAGGTGAGCGATCAGGAGGAGCGGCTCGAAGCCTCGGAAGTTAGGGACGATCAGGAAGTGGCGGGTGGAGTCAGTACAGTCATAGGTACGGTAGCCTCGATGACTACAACCGCGCGCCACTCGATCATCGACAACCA
The DNA here is from genome assembly GCA_963989405.1 of Trypoxylon attenuatum. NCBI lineage: Eukaryota > Metazoa > Arthropoda > Insecta > Hymenoptera > Crabronidae > Trypoxylon > Trypoxylon attenuatum. Next base: position 3,844,063 of record OZ022488.1, on the reverse strand, counting down.
TAAGCAGAGGCGAGAATATTTCCGTGAGCGTAAGGTGAACGTAATCGAGCCACCTCATCATATGGATTTGATCGAGGGTCTCAAACATCAGCACAATCTCGTTAAATCCGAGAGCTTCTGAGCTAGCCACTCTAGCGCTTCGCGCGGACCCGCGCGTGTCTTCGAGACAATCGTCAAAACGTGTTCGGGATAGAAGTTTTTCGCGTTTATCCCTTGTGACTCTTGTTTATTCTGCCATTCGTAAATGGCTATACGACCCACGCCATTTTTTACACAATGTGCTCAATTACACTGTGAGTACTGTTGGCAGTATATCTTTTACCTCGGCAGGTGTCCATTAATTTAGTGACGCGCGACTCGCGATATTGCGCGTCTCGTAGTAGGTGCCTTACATGTTAATGCTTGGTTAATTTAAATCCACTTGGACTCGCACAAGTATTAAACCGATGCCGATCGTTACAGCGTTTTTATAACGCAGTGATATGTTCAAAGCTCAAGTACTTTTATTAGATTAGTGTGTACGCGAATTGTTTATATATACCCTGATGTGCATTTCTATTTATGATGATGTACCGTGCAGAAAGAAGGTTTTCAGTTTTATCGAATAATTGTGTTGATTATCGACTGTCTTTATGACGCTTGCATGGCACAATAGTAACTGATACAACGTAGACTCTTTTAGAGATGACTCGGTAAGAATGTTCTTAGATTTGGACAGTTTTACAATGTCCAATTTTATTCTGTTTATATCGATCGGTCGTGTTTATGCTCGGCACGAAATCTAATGACTGATTTTTTTTTCTTTTTTTTTATAAATTGCGATATACATACTTAAATATTAGTACTGATTCTTTAGATCATTTTAAAACGATGCCTACTCTTAATTCAAATACAGTCTGAGATCGTTCGTTTCGAAGATCCATTATTTAAATAATTCATGAAAAAAATCATTACGCTAATTTAGTCATTCATGGTATTTTTCAATCTCTTCATTTAGATCACTCAATTTTCAACTTAATATTGACAAAGAATAGATTAGGATTGCACAGTGATTAGTATTATTGTTCTCTTAAAATAACTTCATTAATTAAGTCACGGTCGTTGACGGTACGCGAATGTTTTAGTAATTACAATTTCAAGAGCCTAAAGGGCAGCGTTCTCGCGCGCCCTATTTTTCGACGTATTGTGCAATATGTCGCACAGAATGAATATATACAATTGTGGCATGGTGAAGAAACCATTTTTGTTTTTTTTTGGAAATCGGAGAAAAAGGCTTTTCAGTGTGTGTAATGTGTGAATAAATAGGGTGCCGTAGATGTTGTTTTGTTTTGTTTGTCCATTCTACCTTTTCCCATGTCCTTTGTTTTATGTTGTTAACTACTACCTCCCATAATTGTCCATATTATTTGTAGTATGCTTGTGTGTTCATTTTCTTACTCATTTTCGCGCGTGTTACGTACATTTACGTTGACATGAAAGTCAAAAATGTGGATAACGACCAAGAATAATTAATTGATCATATGTAATTGAATTGAACAATTTTGACGAATCGTTCGATTCGTTCAAAGATAAGTATATTAGGTAGAAGATGTTGTAGAGGAATGGAATTTACATAATGTACCATGTTCTGTGTAACGTGTTTATGAGTAGCGATAACCGAACTTACCTCCGTTAGAGATATTTTTGAAAAATAGTTTCTCGTCAGTACTTTAATAGGGTATTCCTTTAATCTTGAACTCAATTCCCTACTGTACAGTCGACAACGTGAAATAAGTAGAAATAGCGATATAGGACTAGCTGTGAAAAAAACCCTATTTTTAATTCTGAACTTTTTACAGACTGGTTTTTTAACATTATCAACAAAACGTTATGCCATTAGACGCGAGACAACTACAGGGATCTTTCAGCGAAGTGAAAATTGATAATTTTACAAGAATATTTTTCTCGCTCGAAAGGGATGTTTTCTTGATAGATAACGGATCAATGTAGTTTGCGTTTTTTTCACGACAAACCCCGCACTCGGTAAAATTTCGCGCCAAAGATTGGCGTGCCGTGAATTTTCGATATTTTTAAAGCTATCCGGTGAATCCGGAAAGCGGAGAAGAGGCCACGGAACTCAAAGTGGTCCGCGTTTCGGTGCTACGAGTGCCCGGAAGTATGCGAAATCCCACAGTTGGACGTTGAAGAAACAACGCGAGCACGCTCGAAAACCAAAAATAGCAAGGGTGCGTGTGTGTATCTGTTTGAAAGAGAATGAAAGGAAGAGTGTGTGAGAGAGAGAGAGAGAGCGAGAGAGAGTGCGAGAAAATATTACTCGAGTAAAGTGGATGAGTAAACGAGAACACGAGCCAAAGAACGAAAGAGGCAATATCGTCAGACAAAAACAAGGGAAAATATTTGGTAAATAGTGAAAAGGGTTTATAAAGCCAGTGCACCAACTAAGTAAGTACAGAACAACATTGTAATAGTGAATGAAAGTTGCCTGGTAGAGTAGCTGAACAAAACGGTATTCCGTAATCCGATCAATCATTCATATTATTCTACTTCGTCTAGATTTTCCAGTCGCTCAATGAATCGTATCTTTCTTGCCTCTCACTCACGAACAATAAATACAATTTCTTGTTTATCTCTTTCCAGTTGCGCGAGTAATTTCGTGTGAGAGACAAAAGGGCGAGCTTCGAATGATTGGGTGTTCGCGAAAGAATAGAACAAATGAGGCAAGGACGCAAAAGAAAGGCCGAACAAACGATCCTATTCGGGAGGAGGCCTGGCGTGAAAAGAGGGGGAGGGAGGGGGGAAGGGTGTAAATGTGGCAAAGAAATCGACAGGGCGACTGGAAAGAAGCGTGTGCGAGTGTATAGGTGGATGGAAGAGACAAAAGACTTAGGGGAGCGAATGGCGGATGCGAGTGAGAGTCAATGACTGATGATCAGGTTGGAAAGAAGAAAAGAACGGATGGGAAGGGCCCGGAAGTGTATAGTACCTTGCATGTGAGCGTGCAATTCGCGCTAGGGGGTCCGCGAATCGGGGGTGTTCAAGGGAGTCTTCGACTAGTGCGAAAGTGACGGTTGGAACAAAAGAAAATGAGAAAAATAGGAGAAAAGCCAAAGGCGCAAAACGATTGAAAGAACGGAAGAAAGATCGAAAGAGCAAAGTGTGTCAATACAAGAGGCAAGTAGAACTAAAAATCCAACAATATTATTTCGTTACTTTCTCTTTCTCTATCTTTCTCTATTTATCTATCTGTCTATCTGTCTGTCTGTCTCCTTCTTTTTCTTTCTCTCTCTCTCTCTCTCTCTCTCTCTCTGTTTTTCTCCCATTCTTTTTCCATTTCTCTTTTCTTTAGTTTCTTATACATACATCGCTTATCTCTTCTCTATCGGACTTTGTTACGAAATAAACAATCACTGCAGCGCTCGTGTATGTCAACGTTTTCACATTTTTGTAGAGCTCTACTACCATTCCACTACTGTCTACTACTCACTGGCATCTTTCTTCACTATTATCAAGAGGCTCCCGTGTCTGGGGATCGATACCGTATGTTTACTACTACTTAACACGTGGGACACGTTTATACCTGAACCATTCTTCACGACTAGTAACCACTACTACTACTGCTACTACTGTTACTACTATTACTGCTACTACTACTACTACTACTACTACTACTACTACTACTACTACCCCCGAATACTCGAAACAGGCGAACGGATGGTTACAATAAGCCTTCCCTCGACGGTACTCGCTGGATATCTGGCCGCAAGTTACGTAATTCAATCGATTATTCTTCAGGCTTTCTTTTTTCTTCACCGCGTAGAATATGAAGCTCTTATAGTATTATATTTACATCACATACATACATATATTATATTACCAAATATATATGTATATGCTGTATACATACATTCTCTTTGGATCAAGTCTCGAAGGCACGCGAAGTCACGGTTATTATTGTTACTGCTGTTGGTGTTGTTGATGTTGTTGTTACTGTTATACGAACATATACATGCCACCGCAATCATATCATGACTGATGACAACTCTTTTTAACATCACGTTCAACGATCACGATCAATGACTGCCCCTGGATAGAGAAAAGAGGAAACACACAAACACATATCGTAGAAATGTTAGAATTGCTAATCGTTAATTCATGTAAATTTTATCGTTAGTTGTTTGTGTCAGTTTTAGACGAAGTGAGAATACGTGGAAATGATTTGTCGTTGAGAAATAGCTGTGTTATCCAGGGCCATCATTGTCATTTATTGTTGCTGTCGTTGTGTCACCTTTTCCTTCATTCTGCTACGCACAGGCGAATAACTATGTGCCACTGTGATATACGTAGACATAAGCTGGTGCATAATGTGCCTTGTGAGCTTCATTGTGTAACGGCATATTACACATTCTGTTTATCACCAACCACAACCGACTTCACCCTCCGTAACAATTTTTCTGTATCGAAATTTTGTAAACGCCGGCGACCTTTACTCTGCCACAAAACTATAGACTATGAACAATTGTTCACGAAGAAACAAGAAGAATCTCGAAGTCGGCTTTGTTTATCGCCATCCGACCCTTGATTGGCAAAAGTTTCAAGTTTTTGAGAAATAAAAGCCACTTTCTCGCTTGGTATAGTTTCGTAGTAAATCTCAGTAGAAATATTGGTTCAATTCAATTTAATCCGTTGGAAATATCAGATTGAATCGCGAGATCGGTTCCCGGAGAAACTCAGGAATAAGAGTAAGGCGATTTCGCGGTACCTTAATGAATTTCGGTTTCAACCTCAATTGGGTTTCCCAAGCTTACGACTCGTGGCGACGATGCGCCTGAAAGATTAGATTTCGGAATTCTCGGGGAGATCTAGTTTCCAATTTATCCGAGAATCTACTTCGGAAAGTCGCAGATGGCGAAATGAGAGAACTTGAAACTTCTCGCGGTTTATGCTGGAGCTGTTGAGCGCGAGGCAGAATAACCAGAACTCTCGCGTCAGTTGCGTCGGCTTTTTGCCCTCGGAAAATTTCATGATCCGAATTCACACCTGCGTTCCAATTTTCGCTCTCATCCGCCAATGTCAACCGCGAGTGGGTCGGGGTAAGGAGGAAGGGGGCCGAGAGAGTGACGCAAAGAAAGTTTTGCCTCAACGCTAAAGCTCTTCCCCCTCCCTTTCTTCATCATTCCCGTAACACAACACAAATGTATTACATGAATCATTTATCAGGAAGAGGGAATATATAACGAACTTACCACTAAATAGTTATAATTATTTTCCAGATCACTCTCTCTCCTCTCGTTGTCGTACAATTAGAATGCTCAACCGATTGTACTCTCGATACTGAATTATAGAGACTGAGTACGAATTAAAGAGCTATTATAAAATTGACCAGGCAATTATTTTTTTTTTCATCTTCATTCCCTATTTCCAATAAACGGTTCACGTAGTACCACACGGTATACCAGCCGTTAATTCTGACACGTTAGTGCGCTTGCTAGACTCTAGATGGAATGCCGCGTGGAATGTTCTAAAAAGCTGATCATAAGAACCGTTTGATCTAATTTTCAGAAAAGTAGATTATTCGATGGTATTGAATAGGCTCTTCGCGATACTAACGAGGATTATTTCTCTTTCGTTTTTCAGGGCGAGTCATAAACGAGCGGGACCGATCCACCCACGGCGGGTTATCAGTTTACCATAATTAACGACCAAAGAACGAAGTGCAAACCTTACGAACGAAGAATAATTAATTAACGAAAGCGTTGTGCTCATCTATACCCATTTTAATAATAACAATGATATTCATATCTGAATGTAATCGCTGAAATTTATGTTGTTATACACGCGTGCTTTTGCACGTCGAATATTCATCTTGTCTATTTTGATTCCCCTTCATCCTTCTGTCTTGATTAGAAGCCGTTCCAGCCGACACTCTATCATGATTTACCTCAATTTCGTCAAAGGTAATTTCTTATCGATTGATTTTCATTCACTCAGCGATCTAATTCTTTTTTTGTAGAACATATCCATATGTACATTGCAGAATTTCTTACGGCGACACGTTGTATCTGTTGATAACGCAATGCTTTATCCAATATCGCACCAAAGTGAACAAACGTTATTCGACTCATCGCTTTAGTAGCTTTTCTAAAATATTGCTTGTAAGATATTGCATAGTTTCTTCAACTTTTGATGCATTTCCGCAGCTTTCCAGTCTACAGTTTATCTTTGTCATCACTGATATTTCTTCAGTTTATATATATATACATATGTGTGTGTACCTCTGCACCAATGTACAGATAGAACAGTACGATTCTACGTAGGTAAGTTTACGGGTTTCAATAGCACGGCCGCATCAGTGAAAAGTTGATTTGCATTCTATGTGAAGCCGGAAGTGATTGTGTAAAAAGAAGAGTATCCGAGAACCGTGTGCTTCGAGTGTGAAAGAAAGGATGAGGATATTAGATTTTTGGCGCTCCTTTTTGGTGCAGCCTGGATGAAAACAATCGATACGCTTCGCACGTATCTACCTTTTGCAAAGCGTACAAAAACTATTGTTAAAAGTGAGTGCAAGTGATCCCACGGAGAAACGTACATCATGTAATTTTGACGCTATATTTATAATATTCCACGTTGGAAGCTAGATTTAACACCCATCACAGGGTAAATTTTCTTAATCTTGGCTCCTTCGAATCTAGAATCAGCATTTATGTAAATCGCTTGAAACTGTGGATTCACGATCAACGGGGATTATTGAAGTGCAGTGTATAGTTTTCCCAGTTTTTTTTTGTTTTTTTCAGTAAAGTGTTTCACCGATATGTACAGTGTACATTTTAATCACCCCGAGCACCGTATACGCTAGATCGTCAACAGGCTTCATTCTTCTTGATTATTAGCACCGTACTATGTTGCGTACTATATTTTACACGGGAAATACTCCCGTTAGAGTGCAACAGCCGCGATTAAATTTTCCAAGAAAGACATCGCGAATTTTTTCCCTTGTCGACCGTTCGAAACTGTCTCGCTCGAATCTGCGAAAACGAGAAAGAAGAGGCTGTGGCGGATGCGGGGATTAACCCATTAGTTTCCGTAAAACTCATCCGCTTTATGAAGCCGTAGGAAAAGCTTCGCGATAAATGGAACAAAAGGCATATTTAGTCAGGAAGAAGACGAGAAATTGGATTAAACGCGATAAGTCTTCTGTGGTTATCAGAATCGAAGCAAATTTCCTTGTTGCGTATACACATAATTGTCATCAATCAAGAATTTCTTCAATATAGGTTCTTTCGCGTAGAACGAAACAATAGCGAAAAGATTTTATGGAAATGTACATATTCAGTATTTTACAAAGTGTTGTAAAATTTTTCCATGTTGTACTCATAGCAATACGAGATGTACGTGACTTTTGCCGCATTTTGTACTTCCGCTTTACGTATTATTCCCCGTGTATATTGTTCTCGGTAGAATCGCGTTGTCACCTTTGGCTAGCTGGCTAATCCAGTGCCTTTTTTCTCTCAATTCCGCTGGTACGATGGATCCAGAGGGTACCTACAGTCCGTCCGGTGCGACGCAGCAAAAGCTTCCCGAACGAGAGCGAAGCGGCGACTCGCGCGGGAGACCTGGAGGACTTCCTCTCCTCGAGATCTGGTATCATTATTTTCATCTATAATAAACAACTTCAATCTAATTCAATTGAATAGTCGAAAGCTCTTGCCCAATTTAATTCGTTCACATTCTCGGTATAAGAGCGCCGATTAAAAGCCAAATTCGTATAATACCTTGTCTAGTCTAAATGAGTTTTTGCGGCAAGTTGAAGTACCTTCCAACCATATTTTGCTTATACTGGTTTGTAAAGAGATGTTTTAAGAGAATCAAGAGAACCCCTCTGTCTTTGCGATGAAAGTAGGGTACTATTGAATTTAAGCTTTAACGAAATCCATTTACGTTTGCTGGTTGAGTGCTCCCTTTATTCATTTCCATTGGAGACGACGACAAAATGGTACCACGACTCTGAAGCAAATATTTCTAGGGCAATTTGTCCTCTTTTAATTATCGACCAAATCAGGCAAACCAGTGGCAAAAGCTTTCCCGAGTGCCAAGTACTCGCTTTCGCATGCAGAGATCGTTATTTGACGAATCAATCATTTTCGCAGGAGCTACGGAGGTGTCGACGGACAAACCGGAACTCGACGAAGACGAAAAGGAAGAACATTGGACCGATGCGTCACCCATCACTCCAGTATGCAGTCCTGCGAAACGTCCTTCGTCAGAACAAAAGAAACAATTGGAACCGACTGTAGAGGAAGAAAGCTCGGAATATTATCCCGCGAGTGGTGGGGTCTCCATAGAAGAAGACATCTTAGTCTCCGAAAAAAGCACCACGAAGAAGCAACAAAAGCGCGTACAAGACGCGGCAGTGCAATCCTCGGACATCGCGAGTACCGAAAAGAAGAAAAAATCCTCGGCAGAACAAGTGCCTGAACAGAGATCACAACCGTCGACCCTTCGAAAGCGTCCCGAAGCTGAGAGGCGGAAAATGCTGAAGCGTTACAGCAGTGTTGATTCCGAAGGTAGAAGTAGTGCGTCGAAAGAGGTTTTGGATACTTCGGAGACTTCGTCGGAGAGAGATGCTAGGAAGATTCAGAAAGATAAAGAGGGAGTTAAGAAAAAATCGAAAAAGGTCTGGGTAGATTTACCACCCCGTAAACGTGAATCTGTCGACGAAGAACAGAAGAAGAAGGATCAAGACGAAATGGGAAGGAGAAAAGAGGAGCGAAAGATTTTGAGGGAGCAGGAATCGATCGAACGGGTCAACGACTTTTTGGGAAAACATGGTATTGGTGCTCGACGTGATGTGACATCGATCGAAAAATTGGAACAACGAGGAAAACGTCCATCCACTATGGAAGAATCGTCCATCTCCCAGAAAAAGAAAGATGAAACAAAATCTCCCGGATCGTCCAAGGTATCTTTCGCGCCGGAATCGGAAAAGGTCGCGGCTAAAGTAAAGTTAAAGCGCGATCCTTTGATCGAAGCTGCGGTTAGACTGCAAGACCAAGTGCCTGAATCGACGTCAGAAGTGCAATCGTCCACAACGAGTCGTCGAACGCGATCCGATCAAGAGAAAGGTAAGACCGTGAGGTACGCTGACTTGCAGCCTGGAGCCAGAAGAACCACCACGTCCAGGGAGACCGGAGACAAATCGGACAGTTCGTCGGAAGGTGAAGTCAAGCGAAAGAGCTCGGAAGACAGCAAACGAAGATCACGAAAACCAACAGGAAGAAGCTCGAGATCGAATTTCGAGGACAAAGAAATTTTCGCTGATTTACCTTTGCGAAGACGAACCGGCTACGTGGAAGATGAAGAATACGTTAGAACCGAATACGTCGAAATTGTGAAACGATCGAAGGAAGAAAGGAAGAACTTGAAGGAGCAAGAATGCATAGAAAGGGTTACCGAGTTTCTTGGAAAACACAGTCGCTCGGCTTATTCCCGAGAGCAAGCGACCGTCAAGGATCAGTCGACGAACCGCACTACGTCGGTCGATGAATCGGCCAGTGTATCATTGGAAAGACGAGATAGCCATAGAACATTGGAAACGATTGGTTCACCTGGAAGCATTGTGAAAGAAGAGAAGATAGTGCCAAAGGTGAAATTAAAACGTGATTGGTTAATAAGCACCGAAGAAGAGAAGCTGGAAGAACAAGTGCCTGATCGCCCTGATCACGAGCGACACAGAATAGTAAGACGACGAAGTAGCCACGATTCCGATGGAAAAGGCGCTATATCCAAAACGAGCTCGGATAAGACCGACCTTTCGCCTGGAAAAGGCGCAAAAAAGAAGATCCTTAAAGATAAAGACAGCGGTAAAAAGAAGACTAGGAAACCTACTGTGGAATCCGATTACGACGAAGAGGAAGAAATATTCGTCGATTTGCCTCCGAGACGATCGGATTGGGCACAGATCGGAGAATACAAACGACGGGAGCATGAAGATACAGGAAGACGATGGCGAGAGGAGAGGAAAGTTTTAAAGGAACAAGAATGTATCGAAAGAGTAAACGAATATCTTGGAAAACATGGTCTCCGATCGTATACCGAAGACTCATCGAGTACGGATGATATAGCGGCAGACTCGTCCGTATCGCGGGAAACAGTTAAACGAGAACAACGAGCAAAACGTCCATCAATTTTAGGTGATCTTTCCACAACTACCGAAGATTCGTCCACTACTCTCACTACGCGAGTGTCGAGTTCGCAGAAAACAGGAGATGTAAAAACGCCTGATTCATTGAAAACAGTATCCACACCAGGATCCGATTTAGACGTAATAATAAGGCCAGCGGAAGCTATGTTCAAGTTCAAGTATCCAGAAAAGTCACCGGAGAAGGGATTGGAGGAACTGAAGCCTTGTAGGAAACACGTTACTCCTGAAACTCCAGAGTCAGGGGAAGCTCCAAAACGACCAAGTTCATTGCGTAAGAAAAGAGACTCGTTCTCTCGTGAATCCTCGAAAGAATCGCTTTTGGATGAGACTAAAAAGGAGGTTCGAATACAAGAAAAGGTTGAGGAGATCTTTTTCGATGATCTTAGCGAGCACTTATCCTCGGATCTACCCGAAGTCCAATTGGTCAAAGCGAGAATAATCACCGCTGAAGAAGCGGTAGCTAATCGTCTGGAAGAAGTAGAGATAAAAATCGAGGTTCAATCACCACCTGAAATAGCATTGGTTCAGTCCACTTCTAAAATAAAAACTCCAAGAGTACCATCACCGGACAGAGTTGAGGTGTCGCAGCTGCAACTACCGTTACTTGCGAAATCAACCTCGGAAAATGCACTGGTCGAAAGTGAGGGAATCTTGGACGAAGAGAATAGAGTCTCCGAAAGGAACATAAAGCCAGAAATTTTATTGGATCTGTCGAAAGTTCCTGACACTGCTGAGGAGAGTGACGCATTGGAAAGTGGAATAGATGCGAAGGAGAAGAGGCCACTTCACCGAACGGCCAGTGAAAGCTTAAGAAGGCCAGTTTCCGCTGCGAAAGCACAAAGACTTCACGAACGTCGCGGTTTTAGAATCAGCAGTCTAGCTCAACCTGGAGAGCCTGAGCTAACGATTCTTCCAGAAGTCATTGGTGTCGACCGAAAGAGCAGCCAAGACTGGAACAAGACTTCGAGTCATGACCTCATCGCGGGACTTGACCTTACGAGGTAAGTGCACTACTTTGCTTCAAATTCTTTTCCGTCATTTTCTCGTAGAAATTCTACTCAAAGGCAAAGTATTAATTTCGGAAATAGCGTACAGTATTTGATATTGCTCGAAAGCTTTGTTTATACGAATGACGGCTTTCGAAGGCGATTAACAAAGTATGTTATTTGCGTAGATCACCATGTAGATTAGGGTTGGATTATGCGCGTGACCGTAGAAACCCCGAGAAATGCGCACAATTGGTAGAAAATCTGGGTCACTTGGAATACCACGCGGTATTTGGTGTTACGCGACCCGAAAATCTTGTATCCGTATCCTCTTTTGTCGTAGTGGAGACTAATCGGTGGGCCAGGGATAATCGAAGCTCTGCTGATCAATAGGATTATTTAATTAGCGTAAATCCTCCGATATCTCATTAATTACAAAATTGCATTTTCCGCGCCATTCGATTAGCTTTCAAGTTTCGGTTGAAATTTGTAATGAAAGGGTTCGATCCTTGTTTACGGTTCAATGAATTATAATGCATTATTGCAGAAATTGATTTACGCGAACCATTTCATATTAAACTCCAATTCTGTTATGTAAATCATACGAAATTCATCTGACCCGTTATTTATTTTTCTCGTATTTCTTCGTAAAAACGACAAATGAAAATTTAGTTTAAATTTCCTATTGCGGGCGCAAACTAATTGGAGCTTGAAAGTTAGTGTGCGGCTAACGCTTCTAGTATGGCTATCCAAATGTGTATGGCTTCATGAAGTTTACTGGGACAAGCGCGCGGTGACAGAGCAACAACATCCTAAGTGTACATCTGTCGTTTCACTGTACGCCATTCAATCAATAGTTCCTGTACAGAGTTCAATTCCGAGTATTTGAGAAATATATCCGTATGCCATTCGTGCGAAAGAAAAGTGTGAAATAAGCGATTCGAGCTAAAAGCTTTATGAATCAAACGAGAGGAAGACTTAAGACGAGTCTTGAGACAAGAAAAAAATTTGAGGGCTCGCTGACAAGGGAAAAATAAATGTGCATAAAGTCGCGGCGAAGCAAGGACCTAAGAGAAGATTGAAAAAAACCAAGAAGCTTGACAGAGACAAACGGTAGACTGAATGGATAGAAACCGGAAGACTGGAGTCTGCACAGTAATATATCTGACACTACAAATGAAAATGGAAACAAAGAAAAAAGGAAGGATTGTGGTTAATTTGAAGACTATGATCAGAGGACTCGAGGGATCCAGCGATATATGAATGTCCGTATAAATGTAAATGCGAAGATGGAAAGCTGGAAAACATAAAAGAAGAAGTACGCTTACTTTGCTTTAATTCGGAACAAAAACATAGCAAATTAATACAGAGTACAAATAGTAATCGTACCCGTATCAAATCAAGAGGGATATTCGAAAAAGAGGGCGAAGAGTTTCCACTTGTTTAATCGAATGATTTGCACGACTACAGTTGCGCAACTGATACTTCACGCATGCTGGGCTATCGTGTAACAAGTGCAAGTGGCTCCATGGAAGTGCATCGCACAACAGTTCACAAAGAGACCGCGCGATGCATGTACTTGCTTCGTATTTGGTTACAAAAAGATTCCGCGTATATCTTACGCTCTTTATGATGTCTTACGAGTGTACACATCTGTGTCTCTTGCATATACATATATATATATATTGGTGAAAAAAAGTACTGGCAGAAGGGAACCATATATGAACGTTGCATATGAATAAAACACAGATGGGATTGCGTAAATACAGCTTACACGAAGACGTTAGGCTGACGCACAGTGCAAGAACGCTCATTTAAAAGAGTAGCCTTATTACGAGGAGTAATAAAAATTGCAATTACTTTCCTAATAACTATTTTTTTGTTTTTTTTTCCCCCCTTGTCTCTACGAAATTAATTAATCCTGCAATACGTGTAAAATGACGAGCAAATTATCAGACAATCATCCTCACTCTGGCTACACCAATAATGCTAAAACAACCGATGATCGACTAGGGCCTAGGCCATCTAACTTTAGGTCGCGTCTCGTACCATCAGGCATTACTCATCTGCAAACTCAATAACGTCAGACTTTATTGACATTATCTTGAACGTGTGCAAAAAACTTCGATAAAAACGTAGATCCATTAATCCTACGCATATTCATCTCTGTACCCCACTACAAGCAGTATGCGAAAAAAAGGTTGTCCTTGAGCCTGCGTTGGCTCTCCATGCACGAACGAGTGTACGTATCGCATATATCGGCGCTGGTAATTCCACGAAAGTCGAGACTACTCGTACGAGAGAAGAGGGGGATATAAATCGTATGGTAATAACCGGTGAGAAATAAAGATACCATACGTTTATATGGGCGCGTCGAGAGTCAAGATCGTGGTACGTCTTTTCCATGGAGTCGCGGTCCGATTGTGTATAGTACACACTCGGTGTACTCGGTGTACTTTAGGTTGGGATAGGTGTATGTACTGTGCGAGTCGCGCACGCGGCACTCCGCAGAGAGCAGGGCGCTCGTTGTTTATTAGATCAGAGTAAGCCAGTTTGCAGTGACGCACGGCAGCCTGCTGCCTGGTGCTTGCCGCTCCGAAGACACGCCAGTGAACACCTTGGCTTCGCGACGTAACGTGAGAGAGCCGAACGTGGCCCGGGATCTTTTACTTACATCTGGCAAAGACGTTTGCCGCTCGCGTAACGTAGTATACCTTTTTCTCGTTCTTCCGTATTTCTGTGTTTTCCGCGAAAATCCGCCGAGGCGAGGTGAACTTGAATAGTGGTGAGATTTGAATAGCGAAGTTACGAAGTTTGTCATTCGCCGGAAGCTTTGGACCGAAGACCGGATAACGGAAGTGATATCTCCCAGTGGCATTAGTAAGGATTGTTGATTGTATTTGGGAAAACATCGGAATAATACCGTCGTCAAGTTTTTTGTATTGAGCGGCAATAAGGTGATGTTGATGTTTATCGGTGTCATCGCGAGTGTAGGTGTCAACGATTTTTTAGGGCAATATTGGATCTTTGATGATTTGTGTTGCGCGAGAGAGCCAGTGCCGGCCGAAAGCCTTACAAAGCTTTTGATTTCGTAAGATACGAGGCCCATTTCCGCTCAGAGTGTCGCTTTTAAAGAGCGGCTTAAAATCGTAACAGCCTTCTATGGCTTGTCCTTTAATCCAGTCTATATGTATTTGTACTTCTGGTTGTTACGAACAATAAGCTTCCGCATTAGAGTTTCAAGTTTAATGTCGTATCTTCTATGAATAGAATATTTTTGAATTCGTTCATATTGAAACATTGAAGTTTGTACCAAATAATTTTGTTTTACTTAAGGAATCCTTATCTTTTGAGAAACACTCATTCCTTCGTTGACATAACAAAAATGTGTCACTGATTACAAATTTTTTCAACGAAAGTAAACAAATAAACTCCGAGGCGTTCTCTTTCGCATAGCCGACTGATCAAAAGAAGCACTTTGCGCGAAAAAAACCCTATTAAATTGCCTTCAAAAATGTGAACTGAAATGCTGCGAAAAGGCCTTAGCCAGGCGACAGGCACAAAGTTTCATTAACGCTAACGCTTTATTGTATTAGCTTACTTTCCGAGTGACACCATATAGAAAATGTAACGCGAGGAGGTTAAATGTTTTAACGATAATAAGAGCACGCCTTTCAGTCACGCGAGTCCCGCTCATACAATTACTACGTAGCAGTGCATTTACTGCAGCCAGTATCTTTGCACTTTGCCAAATTATGATAACGAGCCTCGTTCGCCTGTGAATTTTGAGCGAGCGGGACCAAACGTTACGGGTCTCGTGTTCAGCATGTGATATTTGAATCTACAGAAATTATACCGATAAACACGAAACTCGAGCCGCTCAACATCATTTGCAATGGTGAATTTGGAATACTACCGTAAAGTTTATATTATCGATTCTAAAGCATCGTAATGTCAAATACCAATCGCCAAACGCATATTTTTTCCATTAGCCGTCCGTTTGGCGTGACGAGCGTTTCATTGCAATTAAGAAAATCATTCCACACAATTGAACCGGGGACCGAGGCCTTAATGGGTCAACGCGGAAGACCTTTTCATTCGTCGCTTCAGCGGATTCTTTTTCATCGTTGCTGCCATTAGATTGAATGAGCACGAAGCCCGCAGAAATACCCGTCCCGGAATCGAGAGACTTCTTCGCGGTCGATCCCTCGACGCACGCACCCCACCTGGTTTTCACCCAACTCGCTTTACCACGTTCATGTTTTTTCTTCTGCCATCCAAGGGTCGAGGAGCCGAGCAAAGACACCCCGAGGGCAAAGCAGGACAAGAGAAGGGCCTCGGACGCTTCGAAAACCAGCGAACTACCCTCCACCAGCCGTGATCAGGACGAAAGATCTGAAATCGAAGCTGACGATCGCAAAAGCGACGAGGACAGTCATCCAGCCGTGCCGGCAGCGTTCCGAGACGACAGTGACAACAACAACGACGACGACGACGAGGACGAGGAAAGGGATTATGAGGATGATCTCTGGCAGCAGAAGCGAGCTCTGTCGGGGACGTCCACGCCAAAACTTGAGGACAGCTTAATCGGCAAGGAGCACTCTCTCGAGTACCAAAGCCAGACTCTTGAGACCCAGTCGGATCATCTGTCACACGACGTGGGCACAAGCTCCGTCGAGGACTTACTAAGGTCACCAACCGACAGCTGGATAAGGCAACCCTTTCAAGAGAGTTTCGAGGTCGAGCGAAGCTTCAAGGAGACTCAATACTCGCCAAAGGAGAAACACGACGTCCAGACACAGACAGCACAAGAGACCAAGAGTACCCAGTGCAGTCCGGATCCGTGTATAAGTCCGTCCGGTGTTTTTACTGGTAGTCCATTCCCCGTTGCGTTAAAATATCGCCAGAGCCCAAAAAAAGAGGTCGAGACTCAGACGCAGGACGATAATAAGTGTGTTCAGTGTTCGTTGGACGATTTGCCTGAGATTGGCTTTTCGAGGACTCCCGACTCGGTTGACTTATCCTATGAGAGTCCATCCAAGTCGGAAAAGGAGTCAAAGAGCGTTCAGTGTATTCCGGAAGATATCGCGAGTCCAACAAAATCGTTGAGTAGCGCTCCTCGAACACCGGAGAAAGTATCTCGCAGTCCAAGACGGGAAGTCGAGGTACAGACCTATCAGGAATCTAAGGGGGTCCAGTGTTGCGATGACGAGTTCTTAGAAGCCCAATCACCAGTTGGAGGAGTCGTACGGTTTCAAAGCAGACCAGAGAGCCGAAGCTCCGAGCCTGAAAAGTCCGAGAGTTCGTTCGCATCAAGCGTCAGCTCGCCCTCTAAATTTCCCGCAGTTGTCTTTGTGGACGAAACCGACATGACGGTAACACAGCGGGACCATGATGGAAACGTTGGCTGGGCAAAGCATTGGGGACCCGAGAGAGTCGTCGAGATCTACCGGGAACCTAAGACTAGCTTGGGATTGAGTATAGTCGGTGGAAAGGTAGGTTTTACAGCTTCAATCAATATTTTCTTATACAAATATTTATAGGCTCATTTGCACGATCCTTTTACAATAGAATTCAATAAGACATATTTTCAATCATTTCCGACTCTCAGTATCGTCGCTCGACTAATTACGTTGTGGACCATGGCATCGATAGCGTCCTTTGTCCGAAACGTTTCTAATGTGTCCTGACATACATATACATGTATTTAGAGCTGGTTTCGTGTGTGTTAATGTACGAAGCAGCTCTCTGGCACATTATGTTGACGGGGCGACATAACCGGATACTTTGATTTTCGCGACCCTATCTCAAGATGTGGTTAGAAGCACATAATGACATTAACTCTTCTGAAGTACACTGCTTTTGATATAATCCCAAAAGCACACTTATGAAATGGGCACCCGTACATTAGTACACCTAAGAGTACCTATAGAAACATTATATCCTCTCGAATGTTCTCGTAATAGCTATCACGAATAAACTTATTCTGGAAAAACAATGAAACTTTGTTTCAGGTCGATCTACATAATGGGGATTCTAGTAAGTCGCAGAACATATCGGGAATATTCATAAAGAACGTACTACCGAACAGTCCAGCCGGAAGAACCGGCGAACTGAAGGTAACACGATGATTTAAATTCCGACCAACTGATCTCTTTTCACGTAAGGCACAATTGGAGGATACTATATACATATATATAGAGTAGGAGAAGGAGGCTGTACCGTGAGGTCCGTTCGCAGATGGAATCAATTAAATATTGAAGCTTCCAACTGACGTTTGGCAGAGGAACTTTTAGATTTATATTTACTCGACGGAAACGAAAGCCTCCCACTGTCGTTGCTTCTCCCCACGTTTATCGATGCTCTTAAAGCCGAACTGTCGCGTGTAGCGCGTACGAATGAGCGTTCAACTATACATATAGATATAGAATCAAAGTGTATTACCAGTCAGCTAGTTCCGCACATTGGCGGTAAATAGACAATGAATTCGAAACTCCTAGGGAAATTGAAGGATTTAATGGCCGCGTTTCCGGTGGTATCTGATTTCAGGTCGGCGACAGAATAATCGAGGTTGATGGCGTGGACTTACGGCACAGTACCCACGAACGGGCGGTGCAA
Organism: Trypoxylon attenuatum; assembly: GCA_963989405.1. NCBI lineage: Eukaryota > Metazoa > Arthropoda > Insecta > Hymenoptera > Crabronidae > Trypoxylon > Trypoxylon attenuatum. The sequence goes on along the minus strand of OZ022488.1, from coordinate 3,826,261 downwards.
GTTATCCAAGCTGCCGGAAATCCTGTCTGCCTTCGTGTCCAGTCTTTGGTGCACCTGGTGAGACCTCCCAACGACCAGGATTATCGATGTACTCCTGTCACCCAATATCCTGATTTTGCTCACTCTTCCTTGTTGTGTCGTCATTATCGATTCGAACAGTTTGCAATTTGGCTTCCTTACACCAATGATCTTGTATCCGAGAATTTTGATTCTATACACCTGTCTCGTGTCACTTATCCTAGGTGTGTTAACCCGTAGCAATGAGCAATTTGCAATTCCCTTTGTGTACACATCAGTGTCAGTATTACGTTCGAGTTGCGTTATGTGCAGTTGAATCTACCCATCAGTGTATAGTTGTATATTTATGTTGATGGATTACTTTCCAGTAGACTCGTCGTTTCCTCTGTTCCTCTGTATTTCTAATATCTCGTATCCCATGAATTATTCTTGAGTATTTAACGGGACGATTCTCATTTTCTCCGTAATTTTAATATGTATGTATTTTAACGATAGTACTCTGTGCAACGTGTAAAACAATATCCAGTCCATGACCTGCGAAGGCAACTATTCTGCCTTGGATAGGTCTTTGGCTCTCTGGAGAATGAAAACCGTGACTTATTTATTCATCCTAGCTGGAATACCATCGAATACTTACTGTAGGAGTGTATTTCCAGTGAGCACTGCACGCCGACATTAATGCTCGTCAAAGAATAAATTGCTCTTGGTATTTTGTGCTTTGTTCGGCCTCGTTCGAGTACATTATCCTAAATTACTTAGGGTATGATGTCGCGTATACGCGTTAGAAAGAGACACACGTCGGAAACAGTTATCATTCGCCCATTAACGTATACGACGATTTAGATTTAGTTTTTCTTATTTTTATTCCGATTTGAAATATTAACGATATGTTTTGGAGATGAGGATTCACAAGTGATATATTCTGTATGATATCATTAATTATGGTAGGTGGAATAAGAAAAGAAACGAGATCGAAGGATTAAGGGAATTATGAAGGTCTGAGTGATAATGAGTTTAACGTTAACCTACGATTATTGTATTATAAAGGTGTTGCAGTGAGTATCATTCAAGACTTAAAGTTTCTAAGGAACTTTAAGGTTCAGATCGTGTCTCCTAATAGACATTTATGACCTTTGTATTCTATTATTCAACATCTCTCTTCCGAGGGTACAGCGAAGCTAGTACATTATGCAAAACTCAGGGTGAGTGGCGCGTGCAACGTTTTCAATGTGTTTCATGGCCATTTCAGCAAATAATGTCTGGAAGTTCATCAATAGAATCCCAGAGACCGATAACAGGTTAAAAATACAGTTTTGAAGTACCATCCAAGCGACCTACGCCTCGATCGTAAATTAAGAAAGTAGCTCGTGCTTTACAAGAGTAGTGAGATTATCGTCGTAATACATTTATATAGCCATGTTCCTTTTTGTGTTTGGACGGGAGAGAGAAAAAAAAAAAAAAGAGTACGAAAACCAGCGTCATTGTTCCATTCGTTTCTCAAGTGTCCCGGAAGAGTTATTATCCAGCTTGAAATACATCCGACTCGCAGACTCCTGCAATATTAATCTGTCGTGGTGGCCTAAATCTCAGTTGTGCTACGGACCGGATAAGAGGGCAAGTGGTCAAATAAAAACGATATCGACTCTTGCCTCCTTTAATCATTTTTGCACTCTCACACACACACACACACACATCGTTAGTAGCACCGGCCTTCGCTATTTCCATCGAACCAGCTTGACGCGAAACACTTTCGCTAGGGCGGATTTGTGAAACAAGCGAAGCGGCGACGTTTCGAAACGAACGAATCGAAAACCTGACAGGAAAGAATTTCACAAAACGCCCTGAATTTATCGTTTCGTACATTCTCTTCGCGAGGTATTCATATCGAGATATTCGCTGGTACCGCGATTCGTATGTTCTAGTTTTTGCTCCATGGAATAGCAATGTGTATACGCTCCAGTGGGATTCGTCTCTCTCTCTCTCTCTTTCTCTCTTTCTCTCTATACTATATGTATATTGTATATATATGTATCGTACAATTTCCCCAGAAAATTTATTCAGCGGTACCATGCGAGTCCAAACAAAATAAATCTTCGGTGGAAGCCAAATAGAGGAATACATATTGTGTGAAGATTCTTGGCAAATTTTCTGGTCAAAATTACGAAACTCGTGGAAGAAACTTGTGGCAGCTGCCAGTGGCTATACAGAGTACACATAATGACGGAAGCTCCCAGAATTTCTTTCCGATCGGACGTGAAGCCACATTGACTTATGCTCCATTTACTCTCTCTCTCTCTCTCTTTCTCGTAAAGTCCGGTTTATGAAGCATGCGGCGCGAACTCGAGGTCGCTCGTACGACTTCCGGAAAAGTTTCCTTCACTGGCAAATACACAGTTTATTGCTTCGTTTTAAAGATCTTTATACACTTCTTGCTTCCATAAATTTAGAAAAATCATTCGGTAAAAGAATCCAAATCGGTTGATCAATTTTAACCGATGGAATCGGGTAGTGAAACTTTTTTTAACTATAAATATCGATGAATATTCACGTGGAAATACGACCAATCGATGTCGTTCGAATCGAATCGATCGGATAGAATGCAAATGATGTAGAAGAGAGGACTGAGTTGCGTTGGACGTTGTCCAACCGGAGGAAAAAGATAAAAGAATTGTAGTTAAGAGAGTGTCGGTGAGTCTGTGTGCCTGGATAAGTGGAATGGAAAGTGTACGGGGGTAACCGAATAGACGGAACCATTACTGACGAATAGCCCTTGCACTGGTGCAATGTACCTGACTCAATTTATCCAATAAAATCTATTTGGTCAGGTAGATCGCACCCTAGAACCAACCTAACTCTGCATGAAATTTCATTATGTCATCAGCTGTATATGCATGCGAATGTAATTGGCGATATAGCTCGGATTCAAATCCTTTAGCCTATATGATCTTCCTTAACTGTTTTCTCTATCTCAGTACTGCAAACTCATCACAGAACTAATTCGATCCTGTATGGGATCGAAGACGCTATAGTTTCCCTCGTATGCATATAAATGTACTGTTTTCATGCCATAGGACTTTAACATTCTTGTTGAACGCGGAGAGAAAAAAAGCCATCACATCGTGAAATGCAAACGACTATGACATCCGCGATAATAGTATTTTCTGATCCAATTTGTCGTGGCTCGCAATAGGCTGGTCTAATGAACTGAGATAAAGGATCGTCGAGGAGAAACGAGGAAACAGGGTCGTTCCGAGCGATTGGTCCTCGTGTGACCGTGATGCATCAGGGTCGGAGATTCCAATAAACGAGAGACCGATGTTGTATTTGCCTAGGAAGGGAGGAAAGAGGAAAAGGAAGACAGAGTGGCGCGAGACTCGAACGGATCCCAGAGCGGGAAATCGCGAAATCATTTCTGCTGTCAGAACTATTCGCGTCAACGAAGACGTCGATTGACAGACACTTAACACCACTACTCGCGATTTTCCTCCGGGTTCGAGTTTCAATGAAGATTCTAGGTCACCTTTCCTGTCGATCGTGTCATTCGATGGATTTTCGAAATCCTAACGACTCTTACTGTCTTCGAACAATCGCGTAAAGGGAAATTCGTAGCATTAGCCTTAATGCATACTACATACACATTCTTTTATGAAAAGCATTAGCACGAGTTCTTTTCAAAGTGTATATTACGTTTTTTCTCTACCTTCAAAAGTTTACGCCACCATACTTTTAGAGCCTGTTTTTCACGAAACTTTTATAATTCAGCTTTCCAGCTACTGTGCGGCAGTTCTCTTACTCTTAGCAGGCTATATTTCAATTACTTTGCTTCATTAAACACATCGATTTTGCATGTTCACGAAAATATCCTTATAAATTCGTAGTTCTACGGAAAATTCTCTCCCTCGCACTGTCGAGCCGAAATTCACTCAATGTCCTATTATCCATGATTTTCTAAAATGCGAATCTTCATTCGTTTTGACGTTTGTAAATACAACATACGTACATATCGTTCTTTTTACCGATGTGTAGTGCACGAAGAATTGAGATTCCCCAAACGTGTACATAGTCTGTGGTTTAGCGAAAGTAACTTTATCTCGCGCGCCTATTACATTAATTCCAGCTAGATTTCCCTTGGAAAATTCGCGTCGATCGGGGGAAGCAAGCGTAGATGATGGGATACGCATAGAGATCCGGACTGCATGCGAGGATGAAGGGTAAGGGCGAGCGGATGATGAAGTGGAGGAGAAAATGCGAGCAGTGAAAAGTGCAAAGTGAGTCAGTGGATCGCGGGCACGCGCGCGCACATGCGTGGACCGATATTGAGTATGTACATATCTGTGGATCTGGGTAATGGATCTCGATATAGATATGGATACGAGAATATGGATATGGATATGGGCATGAGTATATAAGTAGGAGGTACGAATCGCAATTCCTCGTCGAGAGTGGATCGGGTTATTGCAACCGGGTGTGTGCTCATCATCGACACCATGAGCCACCCCTTCCACGATCGAGCGACCCCCTCTGATCAACAGCATCCGCTCTCTCTCTCCCTCCAGCGAAACTGGCGAACGCCGCAGTCTGATGCACGAGGGCCTCCGGTAGACGTTCATGCTGGCCAAGCCAGCCAGCCACGCGACGCGACCATCCGCGATGCACCGGCTATTTGGACGCAAATGCGTCACTTTCGGCGTACGTTACACTTTCCTTCTTTTGCCTTTTTGCCTTTTTGCCTTTTTGCCTTTTTACCTTGACATACATACATCCATGCTTCTTTCGTCGAATCGCTTAGATCGCTCGCGATTACATCTTTCGCTTATTTTCTTTCCTTCGTAGTCTGTTTCAACTTTAGCCTCTCTCTCACTCTCTCTCTATCTATCTCTCTATTTCTCTCTCTCTTTCTCTCTATCTCTCTAGCGTCCTTTCTTCAGCGTCTAATTGTCAGAGAGTGGTTCGACGGCGCGAGTTTTCATATTGTTAACGACAAGTGCCATAGTAATTGCTCAGTTGAACGATGAGAATTTCATTAGTTTTTTTTTCTTTTCCTACGCTTATGCATAAAGCCTGCTTGCTGTGAAAGGAAACGAATGGGTTTGGACGAAGATGAATTGTGGTAATTATTATACAATACAAAGTCAGGGAATACGAGAAATACAATTTCAATCCTCTCGAGAGATTTGATCATTTATTTTTGGTTTCTGCTACTTCCCGCGGGCGGTATATCGAGGATCCGGGATTTGAAATTGAAATGACGAGAGGAGATCTCGAAACCGCGGCAGATCCTTGAGCCTGATCAGTGAACTGTTGAGCAAGTCTCGTAGGAAGCATCGATACTGTACAGTCACGAGAGCGAGGAACCCACTGCTGGCATCAGGATTGGCGCATCGAGTTATCAAACCAAAAGGCACCACAGAGACACAGAAGCGGCACGCCTCTGGATTACAGTTATTCTGGCAACAATTCAAGCGGGCCGCGCGAATATTTCTCCCGTAGTAATTCAATCGGAAGGTTTATTCAGACGGCCGCACCGTTTACGCGATACCAAAATAATCCACGGCTTTCTTGAATCAATTTCTTTTCCGTGACTGTTCCACTATGCTGCGCTACCAATCGAGCAGAGGCTGCACCTTGCTCTCGTGACATTTACGATCCTTTTCTATCTTTTTCATCTTCTTCTTCTATTTTATCATTCTACTACTACTACTATAACTACTTTAACTTCTTCTTCTACTGTTACTATTACTACGACGACTATTAATACTTTTACTTCCACTTCTTTTCTTTCCTTTCTTCTTCTTCTTCATCCTCTTCTTCTTCTACTTCTTCTACTCCTCCTACTTCTTCTTCTCCTTCTACTTTTTCTTCTTCTACTTCTTCTTCTTCTTCTTCTTCTTCTTCTTCTTCTTCTTCTTCTTCTTCAGCGTTGTTCTTCTTCTTCTTCTTCTTCTTCTTCTTCTTCTTCTTCTTCTTCTTCTTCTTCTTCAGCGTTGTTCTTACTGTTTCTTACTTTGCGTACGCGGTTTCGCGGGTAATGTCAGTGATATCGCTGGGAGAGCTTTTACTCGCGGTCCCGCGGCGACTTTTCAAGTATCCCGGGGTAAGATGGTGCCTTGGCGATTGTTCGCAGAACAACGAGCACGGCCAGGAAGACGGCGAGTCCGACCGAGGTGGGAGACGGCAGGGCTTCAGGGGCTCACCCGGATCACCCACCGCGTCTTACCCGCACAAACCACAGTCAGTCTCGCCCGCGAGGTCCATCACGCCGGAAGTCATACAGGTTCGTCTTCCCTCATTCCTTTGTTAAACTTCGAAACTCGGCCCGTTCGCAACAAGTTGATTTCATTCTCCGAACCAGGAAGTTCGAATCAGTGCTCGTAACAAATCATCTCGAATAACAAACAATCAAGTCACCGGTTTCAGTGAAAGATTAACGTGAGTGCTTCTTCACCCGATTATTTATTCTTAACTTGCTTTACTTCGTTGTAACAGTGATCCATATCTGTGTTAACGCTTAAACTTCGAGGTTTCATGACCATATTTACCATTGTATTTTCGCGCGAAGTCGTTTCGATCCTTCGATCCTGATACTCGGATGTTCGCATTTTCCACGATATTGGCGTAATCTTTTTCCTGACTGTCAGCGTAATTTTATTATTATAGATACAATAAAAAGAGAACGGTGTAAACGAGGCAATCGCGATCTTCCGAGGGAGACTTTACGATCAGCGACCAGCTATGTTGCGGTTAACGAGCTGCCTCGAATCAGTTCCAGACACATAACTTTATTGCCAGTAGATTCGGGTTTACGTTTATGAGCAATTCGCATCGGCACATCGTTCGACAACCGGTGTACGCGATTCTTACGTGATTTCTTGGTACAGTGGATTTCTAGGTGAAAAAAAAATCTTCCACAAACAAAGTAGGCTGTAATCCGGGAATCGAGTGTACTGGAAGTGGCAATGCGATTAAAGTAAAGCGACTTACCGCAGAATATTCTTGCGAAATTTCACACGGTCCCATTTGTGTTTCTGGTGGGGAAGCAAAACTGCTCTATGAGCCGTAATTGGCTCGCTAATTGGTGTCTCGCGCGAAAAGAACGTCTTTTCCAATGAAGCAGAAACCACTAGCGTGGTACACACACTGTCGTGTCCTTCCACTTCGACTGATGCAAATGAACGCGAGAAACACAATCGATTGTTATGACTCGAAGAGAACGATAGGAGAATACGCGAAGACACTGCCGCTATGACGACGCCAGTAGGATTACAATGCGCGACTTTCAGACAAGTGTGTACGAGTAACTCGGGAGTCAGTAGTGTCTTAAGACTCGAAGTTTGCACATCTTTAATACGTTTCGTTTTGTTCAGTGACAAATCGCATCATGCAACGCGAAACCTTGCAGATTAATCGAACCCGCGTCTTCTCTTCTTTTTTAACAACAGTGACCAGAATATTGAAAATATTAAAAGTAAATACTCAAGTGCACAATTCGATAAAATTCACTCGAGAACATTGATCGTTTAGTTAGTAGAATTATCTAGGATAATTTGAGTCTCGAAAATGTATACGTTGCTCGATTTGTCCTCTTGAATAAAGTTCTAATTAGGTGAAGAGGTCGCTGTTGAAAGGTGTATTAAGTCAAGTGATGCTAAAGATCACAATTTAAAAAGTATATTGAGTGAGTGATCTTTTAATACAGGGAGGTATCCAGGACAACGATAAGCAGAGTAGTTCAAGGTCCGACTTTAGAAGACAGAGCACAAAAACCTCAGATGGCGCGGGACCCAGTGCGCGAAGGTACGATTATCGATAAATTTATTAGCGAATAATTATGAAACAGGGAGTTGTTCCCATTTCCTGTCCACTGTTCCATACTTGCCGAAGCATTACACGGTTTTGAAACAAAGTTTGACAACGTCTATATCTATTAAAGTGAATTAACAACAAACTCGTTATTAAACCAGATATAATAACAAGATTTAATTAGTTTTGTTAAATATCGATTCTATCATTGTCACTTTGATTCTTGAGAAATACAAGTTCCGTGGAATAGATTTTGAAGAATTACACGAAGGAAGTAAAGATAAGGTGGAAGGATGAATATTGCAGTAGTAACAATTCTACGATAGATCCTCCATGAAGAAGTCAATGAGGAAGAAGGCGCCGTCACCGCCTTCAGGATCAGGGTTAAAGGAAGTGACCGAGGAGAAAGAAGATCATGCTGCGGAAAAAGGGCCGCCCAAGAAGAAGTACTCCTCCGATGAGAGCTCGGAGGAGGAAGACATGCGTGAACTTGAGGGAAATGTTTACACCAAAGCTGGAATGGAGGTAATTGAATTGTTCGCGTCAGATCTTGCATCGATCACTCGTCTTTGTTAAACTCAATTCACGAAGCTGCAATAAAATTAAAATTAAAGTCAAACGATCGAGTACAGTCATAAAATCCAGTGTCTCTCTTGGAAACAAGCGAGGTTCGTGTCGTGAAAGAAAATTTATTCGACCCATAGATATCGAGAAAAAGTGCTGGAAATGTGAAACGTTCGAGAGCTGAAATTGAAGCTGATCCGGAACAAGAAGACGAATATGGATATACGAACAGTAAGTTTCAATTAAGAGATTTTACGTCAGGATTATCGTAAGACATCGTTTCTTCATAATTAATATCGTAGCATTGCTGATGAGTATTATTGTTTGCTTTCAAAGTGAAAGTTCAGAAGAAGTATCACAATTTGGGCCACAAAGTAATAATGGTAAAAGTGGAAAAGGATAGGCGTGGTCTGGGAATTTCGTTGGCAGGACACAAGGATAGAAACAGGATGGCAGTGTTCGTGTGCGGCCTTAATCCAAAAGGTTCCGCACATAAAACCGGTGGACTCCTTGTTGGTGATGAGATCTTGGAAGTACGTACTGTGTGTCACCCTTTCTTTCTTTTTTTCTTTACGATTCGCGATTTATGACTTTATCCTTTAAATTCTACTCATGCGAGACGAATCGACTGTAGGTCTCGGGTAAATGCAAAACTTGTTATCGATTTTCGATTCTCTCGTGTCATGGCACTCAAGCCTTTTCAATTCCGCCATTGGCACGTACAACGTCCACCAGTTTTAATTCCTTATCCGATTATTAAGAATATTACCGTCCGATTACTTTCATCTACGTTAGATATTTTCTTTTTATTAAGGTAAATGGAGTGGTTCTGCAAGGACGATGTCACTTAAACGCTTCAGCAATGATCAAAGGAATAGCTGGCACCTGTTTCAAAATTGTCGTCGTGCGGTGAGATACCGATTTCATTATCCTTTATTAGAATCGATATAAAAGCATATATTTCAATCGTCAAATTTCGAAACTCTTCTTCGTTACAGGCGAACAGGGAGTACCGAAAATATGGCAGTAAAGCCAGTATCAGTGTTCCCTCAAGCGCCAGAAGAAGTAAGTCGTGCGAGTAATTTCAGTTTTCCATTAATTTCCACACGAGTAATTTCTAATTAACGTACCACATTTCTCTCTAAACAGAACACATTCGCTCAATATAAAGGCGTGCGAGTGGTGCCGGTGAAGAAAGTAAGTTTTAATCCATCTAATATACATATATATATATATAATTAGAGGAAAAATCATCGAGAGCGTTGGACGAAATTTTAATTTCTGATATCTCATTATTTATTAGGGTCAATATGGATTAGGAATCATGATCATTGAAGGAAAACACGCCGAAGTTGGACAGGGTATATTCATTTCAGACATCCAGGAAGGTAGCGCAGCAGAGCAGGTACTTTTGCGTAACAAGCACTCTGCATAAACTGAATGCTTAATTCAGTCTCGCATTGAATCGCATGAATTCAATTCTCTTTGCATTTGCATACTACAGGCTGGCTTGCAAGTCGGTGACTTGATTTTGGCCGTGAACATGGACTGCCTGCTGGGCTCCACTTACGACGAGGTAATGAACACACCGTGAATCGTACGCTTATTATAGTAGCCTCGTCACTTAAGCTTATGATTCACTTTTGATTATTTATCGGACGAACTTAGGCGACTAGTCTCTTGAAGAAAGCGGAAGGAGTCGTTAATCTTACGGTATGCAATCCAAACCAAAAACAAGTTGCCAAAGAGGAAGAAGATAGAGCGAAGGGTATCATTCCTACCAAAGACGACAAGAAAGGTGTGGAATTTAGCTAAATTGTTTAGCGATAAGTTACGTTGTTTGTAGTACAATTGCATTGAACTATTTCGTCAATATAGACAAGCCAAAAGAACCAGAAAAGCCAAAGGAACCCGAAGGACCAAAGGATCCAAAGACTAACACCATCATCACTGGAAAGGATACAACGATAGAATTCCAGAAAGATAAGGACAAAGGTATCGGTCTCACAGTTTGCGGCGGTTCTGACACTCCATTGGTAAGCATACACTTTGATCAAATCGAAAAATCGATTGAGAGTAAATTCAAGTGGCCGACAATACGAAAGTAATAACGTTATTTTTTTATCATTCAATTCAGAAAGGAGTTTTCATCATCGAAGTATTTCCCGACGGTGTGGCTGGAAAAGACGGTCGTCTAAAAGGCGGGGATCAGATCGTCGAGATGTGTGGTCAACCCTTCAAAGATATGGACGAAGATAAAGCACACGAGGCTGTGCTTAAAGCTTCGGGAACGGTAAATTAGATTTTCATCGATCACTGTGATTCTTCTATATCTATCGTAAACATGATTGTGTCAAAATTTCATTTCTATCGGACGATTGGATAGAAAAGTAGACTAGGAAATTGTCCATCTACCGCAAATTTCTTATCACTGTCGTTTTCTCATTGCGTTAGATCACAATGATAGTACATCGGTACGAGAGACCCGGAGAGGAAATCGAGGTCGAACTACAGAAGAAGGCTGGAAAGGGTGCGGGATTGTGTTTGACAGGATACAAAAGCGGCAAAGGAGCTTACGTTTCAGATTTGGTAATAATGCTCTTTCAATAGGAACCAGAGGATTTGAAAAATGATTTATTCAATGGAACTTTCTTCTAAGTGTCCATTTACTATATATTTATAGTTGCCGGGTGGTAGCGCTTTGGAGAGTGGAAAGATCTGTAAAGGTGACCAGGTGATAGCCGTTGGTGGACAAGACGTCAGCGAAGCACCAGTCGAAGACATCGCTGTACACGTTAAAGTATCGAATCCGGTACAATTAAAACTGGCTAGGTACAAGTCCACTAAGTGACAGGTGAGCAAAATCGCAATCGAATCTTCGAAACTTTAATTATGATGAAGAATAATGATAAATTCGGATGAATCATAAGTTTTACCTGTTTAATTTCAAATTTCTAGGGTTCTGCAGGCGGAACTCAAAACGCGTGCCTCGGGAGAAGAACACCACCCTATAGGTATCGTGGATTCTAGTGTGATATAACTGACTATACCGTAATTATAAATATACCTTTTACTATAAGTCTCTTAATCGTATCGAGCGGGAGCAGTTCATCGCATAAGTTTACACCGCAAAACAACAATACTTACGTATCGCGACCACATTTTCAATCTTTCGCAGTGCAGAACTAAGTAATTATACGCCAAAGATCCGCCGATCGAATTAAAGCAGGCAGATTAAGGAATAAGCTCGAGAATAAGCGAAACTCAAGTAACGACCTTTTCTAGCCATGTAGTCAGGAGCCAACCGTTGCTTAAGCTAGCTGATGCCAATGCAGGTATCTACATGTACCGCGTACCGATAAGGCGCGCGGCCTTCGATTTGTAAAGATATTACGTTCACCAGAAAAAAATACTGGTGACTAGCTGATCACAGATCAGATACACACACACACACACACCCACACACATACACGTTATATACACATTATTTAGTGTACAACAGAGTATTTATGCAACCTTAGTAACAGTACCTTAATAGTTATAGGATTGAACTGCGATGGGTCTTCTACAACCAGAGTGAAAAGAAATTCAGTTACGAATACTCATGATTTAGGAGTACTTCACTTTCTTTTCTCTCACGCGTAACATCGTGGTTCAACTTGGAATAAGAGTACTCGCTTGTACGTTTCGTACTACTTACTCCTAAGTCGGGCGCACTAAAAACTATTTAACGATTCTCGATCAATGTATACCACCGATGTAGAGAGCGCGCGTGCGCACGTGTTCTCGATTGGTCAGTCTCGTATACGACGATTCCGCGAATCTTCTGATAAATAATATTAAAACCAGTAAATCCCAGATTTTTGACGCCACGCTTGAAATTCTAACCGGCTAATTGAGCTTGGAAATCTTTGTCAACGTCGAAAGAAGTCAGTATATATACATATATATATACACTTTATACATCGTGCGACCGAGGAAGGGTATTCAAGCCTTGTTACTTTCTTCGCGAAGTTTAATTTTCGCATTAGGGACGATCGCGCGCTTTGACCCGCGACGATGATATACGGGAAGTGAAAAGATACTTCTCGCTGATAAGACTTGTTGGATAGAGATCGGCTTGTTGACCGCATAGAGTTGAATTTATCTCATTATCCTAGTCCTTAGCGTAGGTTTGTAGAGAAAAGAAGAAAAAGAGAGAGATTGAGAGAGTCACTGGGAGTTCATGTGCGAGTGTACGTGTATGCGTGAAAAAAAAAAGAAAAAATGAGACGAACGAGTGAAAAAAGCGTACGAAAGAACTAAAAGAGAGAGTATATCCATATACATAGAGAAAAGATAAATGCATAATATACAGGAGGAAACGGAACATGTTTATTTAACGAAGAGATATATCGTCTTAAATCTATTAAAGCGTTTTCACTGACGTTCGCATTTTAATTGAAATTTTATCGTAGGGAATGGTTCTCTGAGTCTGGTTTTGTCATGTGTGACCAAAGCCTGAATGTTTCGTTCGAATGGCATTGCAATCGTGTGTCACTTTTGTCAGTAACTCTGATTAAGTCTTAAAGATTTACTTGCCTCATAGAATACATAAACGCGTAGCAGTAGACAAATCCTAGTTCTAAGTATCAAGCATTGTACTGTAAAACTAACTGTTTCTTGCCTACTGACTTCGATTCCGTCATCTGAGACTCTTTTGAATCCTAGAACTCGCGCGGGAAACCACACGACACTTTGCATACACATCGGATTACCATAACGAATACCTTCAATGTAACTGACTCACGTATAAATAGATATAGTATACAGTGTGTACGCATAAAACCCAGCTACAAATACTATACACAAACTGCTTTTTTTCACCGCGTTTAGAAACCGCAGTATAAGTAAGTCGATAAAAAAAAAAAAATCCTCGAGTAATCGAAATCGAAGTAATACGCAAGAACAGTTTGTTGTTGCACGTTCACACTCATTGTTCTGTTGAAACATATACGCGCGTGCATTATTGAGAGAACGATCTGCCAAATGTATCATCATTGAGAGGAACGCGTTCATTTGTAAAATGGCGCCGCACGACGAAAGTAAGAACTTGAACTTCACCGTTGGTTGGCGATAGAAAGTTTATTGGTGCGCTATGTGGATTACAACGCGGCGTGTCGCGTCGTCGTTGTTTCTCTTCCACGCGTTCAAAAAATTCAAGGAGCTATGTGATCAAGCCCCACTTTTACAAACCCAACAAAACCCATGGATCATTATAGTTATCGCCGTTATATTCTAGTTATTCTGATTATTATGATTATTATTCTGATTATCGTTATTACGATTATTGCGGTTAAACCTCATTGCCATTGTAGCGCGGCAACTGTCGAGCCCGAAGCGAGGAAAGACCGATTATTATTATAGAGCGAAGAATAAGTCGAACGAGATTAAAAAGATTGAATCCAAAAAGAAAAAAAGAAAAAATGTTTAGTGTCAATGTGCGAGACGTTCGCTATTATAGCGCACAGTGAACGAAGCGAAACGTCCCGTTATCTCTGGCTCAAACGAGTAAGTGAAATTCCATTACCATGAACCAAGAATCACTGACCCAATTATTAGTTCCTGACCCATTAATCCTTCTCGATCCGTTAATTACACTTCGAATAGTAATTCGTAGATTCGAATTCGTTAGTCACAGCCCGCGCGCGTCAAACTTCGATTCTGCTCAGGTTACTTACTGTGATTCGCGGTACAAGACTTACAGTTATGCTCCATTTATCGGAAGAGTGCACCGAGAGTGCGCGTTTGCTCAGGTGTACCTGCAAAACCACCGTGAGAATAATCCCGAGAAGAGCAGACCATCGAACAAAAGAACCGTGAGAATGGTAAGAAATAGCGAAGAAAGTGAGAATTTGGGGGAACTCGATAGATCAAACGTCACGCGACGGGTGGTCACTTGAGAATACTCTTCTTTTACGAGAGCGCCTTCTAAGTGGACCAAGGAAATCGTTTATTAGCCTTAGAAGTGGGTTACGGGCACGGTGGCTCGCGAACTGTAAGATTAATTAACCGTAAAAAAGCGCGTTAATAGCTGGTCACTTATAAGATTCGCATCGTAAACTGCAAATTCCTAACGTGCGCGTACCACCTTCAATGATATCAACCGAATTCTTGCAATGTATCATGTTAGATTACGTATTAGGAGCGGCAGGTAACAGTCACCATTATACTCTACGTTCTACATTCCAGCTTGTGCAATTATACCGAGCAATAATGCGAATATCACTGGCCGATTTACTTTCATCGGCTAATGTGGGGGTCGATATAAAAGCTTGAATGGTATACTTGCCACGAGAAGTGTTTCACTTTACAGCGACAGGTGGCCAAGCACGAAGGTCGAGTCAAAGAATCCAGCGTCGTAGAAGTCGGTTCCGGGAAGCAGTCACATCACGTTTAACTAATTTGACATGGAGCTACTGCACACTTTCCTTGTTTACAATTAGTGGAGAGCCATGGAAGCCATCATGTCTACGCTTGCTTAATTTTACAGGTGACTTGTCACAGTCGTTTTACCAAGTTGAAATGGAGCGACCCGGATCGCTTACTTTCTTCGTCAAGCGTTAAACATTTTTTCCCCTTTGAATGCAACCGTTGGAGGCTCTCGATCGAGAAGCTTTACCGACAGGAACTTGACCTTGATTGTTTGGCGACTGGGGAATCGTCTTGAAAAAAGAGAAAGGGGAGAAGGCGAAAACGGCCTTGCCCGCACGACACAGCTCCGAGCTATGTATTTTCCAAGGAGTTAGATCCTGTTTCACAAGTGTTTTTTTGTGCTCAAGGAAGAGCGAGCGATGTCTGACATCACAGAATTATTATGCTTTTTCTCTGGATACGATTATCGTGAAAGCCGTGCGTTGACAACGCTAGCATGGAGGACAGTGTAATTTGCGTGGGCAACGTGTTATTTGTGTCTCGTACAATCAACCGAAGGAATCCGCATTTCTAACAGGAAATTGAGTAGTGATCCATATTTAAAGAGTGAGTTTCGCTTATCGTAAGAAAAAAGCTTCTCAAAAGAGTAGATGCATCCTGGGTTCTTTTATTTTCCTTTTTTCTTTTTTTTTTGTCCAACGAGACAGCTGACTTTATCTCGTAATCGCGTTAAAGAGACAGGGCCGAGAGAGTTAACGCTGTTAAGTGACTTTTAATTATCTCCGCTAAAATCACCGAGGCTGTCAAGGAAAAAGTACCGGTTACGTTAGCCATTGAGCGAGCGCTTGGCCGGTGCAACGACCCGTGGAATATCGCTCAGCACATTTTAGGTTTGCCGGGGATAAACCCACAGGAAACGAAAAACCGACTCTGTCAGAAAAACCAAAGACTACGGCTAACAGAGCTTCCACCACCACTGTTACTCTTGCTGCAAAAATTCACTGCAAGAACAAACGACGCCTTTAATGACCGCTGAGATTAGTGTTGGCTTGACCTGACGAACGAATCGATTGATAATGGATTAAAGTTACCCGACTCGTTATTCGTTCACGATCGACCAACCATTTGTTACGTCTTTCTGGCCGAATCAAAGAGCCAAATCATTTATCGAATCGATCAGTAAATTGGATCAACGGATTAAGTTTTTCAATTTTAACGATATACGATACAAATTGATGATTCGATTAATATTAGAATTATGTGAACGCTTATGATTAATTAACGGGAATTAGCCACGGGAATGTACCTCAATACGACAGTGGAAATTTCGCGTAATGAATAGAGACTTGTGGGAATCGCGTCAGCGTGAGAGCAAATTTGATCGTATATAATCGATTAATCGCGGTTAATATAATAAATATAGAGAACGGCATTGCGCGTGCAGCGCTATACAGAGATATTTAATAATATAATTGAAACGCAGTCGAAACGTCAACTAGCACTTCGCGCTTTCCTTAAAGTGGATTAAACGAACGATCTGTTTCGTAGTGATAGAAGCCACGAAACACGATTAAGCAATCGATTAAGTTAATTAAGTAATCAAAACGGTAAACTTCCCATGATTGAAATACTCGGGTTAAACCGTGAACTATATATCGACGAGAGAACGCTGGTTTACTCGGTAGCAGTTAATTACTGGTCTCTCGGTGAAAAGAAACTTTAACAGATCTACGCGAGCTGCCCAATTGAAGCCTGATTCTGAAATAACTTCTCACGAGTAGCTATCATATAATGACGTTGCTTATAAAGATTAGTTAGCCTCCGGTAAACGATACTTTGAGAACTTCATCTGCAATGTTTTCCTCTCGCGCATTGAGAAATTGGATCAGAAATTGAATGAGAAATTCAATCGTTGAGTTTTCGCACGGCGAACGAACTTGTATGTATTCGAGAATACCTCGAATAGACTGACTTCAAACTCCAACAATTCCAACCTCCTAGGGATTGCGGAATTATTAATTCTACCATCGGTATTTATCGAAAATATCGATACTAAATACTGGATTTTTTTTTTTACTTCTCCTAAAACTTTAATAAAACGCATACAACGAGGTAAGCGTTTCCACTGGTAATATTGATACGTTAATAAAGAATGAATTAAAGAGGAAACCCAGCAAGTACGAGGTAATCAACGTTCGGTATTAACTATGGAAAATAAATATCAGTGGTAATTTTAGGAGGATTATTAATCGATTAATATTTACAGAGATAAAAATATTGTAATACTGAATTCAAAGAAGTAAATATATCTAAAATACTATTACCAACAAATATTACTGGTAATAAAGAAACGAAGATTCTCTTAAAATACGGGTAACTGTATCACCGCTAATTGCAATCCCTACAAGCTGTTCATGGAAAAAGAAAGGATTCTCGGTACACGTTCACGTTCACTCCAAGTACCGTTAATCGGTGGGTAATAGGTTTAAATTCCTCGTAGTTGAATGACTTTGGTATCACGCATTACGTCGTAAGTAGGTTTTTACTCTTTATTTTCTGTTGGGATAATAGAGTTCACTGGCAGTGGAGAAAAGGAATGGAAGGTCACGCAATGCAATAACGTTTTGGGAATGCCAGTCGGCTACTTAAACTTTCAATGGACATGCTACAGGTCAATTCGGTTAGAGCAGAATTCATTCGAGCGATACAGGTTTCTCTTTGAGAGGATAAAAATATTTTTGAATAACAAAGAGGATCGAAATATTTTAAATTCAAAGATCAATGTATTCGATATTTATTTTTTCATCCTCACATTTTCGAATGATCTATTGCAATGATAAATCAACTCTGCATCGATCCTAACAATAGGAAAATGTCAACGACAATAGTTGGAAAAATATGACTTTTCTGTTATGACACCGCTTGGATAAAAAAAGAATTCTTAGTCAATCGAAATGGCAAAAACTTCGTGACTGGGATAATCCGTTAGAAATGGGAGTTTTTATAAAAGAAAACGTGTTTGGTAACTCTGCGGGATTTGATCGATGATGAAAATGAAGTAATTAATACACGCGAGTGCGTTTAACTTTACACACGTAGACTGAAGTATTCAATCTCCAATGTCTGCCCTATTGCAGCTAGCGGTGAAAGGAAGAAATTTCGCGTGAAAGGGCGAGCAATTTTGTCGGCTGTATCCACCGGTACCAGCAGCAAAAGTGCACAAGTAAAAATTGCCCTCTCCAGGTCGCCTGGATACTCAAAAAAAAAGGAAAAAAAAAGAATAAAAAAAAAAGCTTCACGTGGTTCACCTCGCGCGAATGCGCCAGGACTGGAATTATAACATTTCGAGAAACCAGTACTCGCGAAAGCTGGATTATATAATTACTGGGTTCGGGATCCTTTAACGACCAAATTAGAAAGAGCCGTTTGCTAATATTGGATACCGGGTTAGAAAAATGTTAGACCAATCGAAAAATATCGCGTAGAGTTTAGTCGAGAAAATGCATAAAAGAAAGTAAGAAAATGCCGAAGGGTAGAAAAAGTTGGTCGCAAAGCGTTAAGTAGAAACGATCCGGTGAAGGAAGATGGGAACGGAAGAGAGAGAGAAGAGTATAACCAGTAGATCGTAGTGGGAGTCTTCAGTGGCTACGCGAAAGAGAGCAAAGCAGTATTCGCGGATATAATCGTGGCCTAGCTCGCGTAGAGGAGGTAAGTTTTGCGAAACGGTCTGCGGACGCTTGGACTACTTCCACTCCTCTTTGCGTCTTCGCATTCCGAACTTTCTTAAGCAATTATGTCATAACGTTGCCCCCTTTTCGCATCTCGAGCTGCGATCTCCACTCCCTTTACTCCTTCGTTGTTTCCTTCTTGTCTAGACTTCTTTTGCGAAAAGTTTTGGCGTATTTGCCTGCGGGAGGCGTTTTGCCCGTTCATTCACGCTCGTGATTCATCGCTCTACGCCACCTACGAAGAGCTTCCTGCCGCAGTAGTTTGCGGCTCCACTGGACGCGATATTAATTGTCGCTTAGTTTTCGGTCCTACCGTTCTCTACATGGGAAGTGCGATCCACGTTGCTTTACTCGAGTTTTGTTTTGTTGTCCGATTCGTTAATGAGAAATTCATTCTTGAATGCTTCTTGGATAAAGGATAATCCTGAAAGATTCCTCAGGCTTTTTCCATCTTACATTTTCGTTGAGCTATTCTCGCAATTAATGGACACGGCTCGTGTAGCGCGTCGTGTAAGGGAACGGAGTAAGAATTACGTTCAACGAAGGAATCTTTGTTCGGCTTGGTGCTATTGGACTCGTGCTAAGGCAATTCCGAGCTGTTAGGATTTTAATTTGGATTAATGGTAGCTTTTCTTTCGGATTAATGACTCTCCTGTTTGAGATACTATGGGATTTTGCTATTGCGGATCGACGTGCTTTCGCGAAAATAGGAAGACGGTTTATTACGAAAAAGTGATTTTTTGACCGAGAGAGTCATCAAGTTGCAGAGTGGTTCCAAGCAGTTCCAAGCGGTTCCAGGCAGCTCCAGAATCTACGATGTCTATATACAGAATCGTTAAAATTGCTCGACCATTATCCGTCCATAATGCGCTCTCCGAGATAATTGAAAATTAGCCGGGTCAACCGCGGTTTCCTGCTAAAATTATCTTTGCGCAATCTTCGCGAGTCTCTACAAAATGCTGCCAGTTTATTTTATTACTCAATCCCTTCATGCACGGATAACAATCGACCTACTTATTAAAACACCCAGAGGGAGCGCGGTCATTAATTGTGATCGCTTCTTAAAATCTGCGAGATCTCATCGGGCGGTTTGCGTCCACCTTGAACTCCGTACAAGCGATAATCGCTTCCGTTCGAATGAGTTTGGAATTAAAAACTACCGGTAATTTCGCATTGCTTGCGCGTGTCGGTATCGAAAGTTATCTGTATTCATTGTTTTTTTTTTTTTTTTGTTGTTGTTGTTACTCCGTTGGCGTGATGCAAACATAGATGACCCACTTTCAGTCAGGACGAAAGTTACTCGCTACTATCTATCGTAGAGACCGTTCGAGATCCGATAAACATCGGTCGTTCCTATCATTAGCAAATTTCTGAAAATGCGGCTAAACTGAATTTTCACCTGGTACACTTGGGAACATAGTGCAGAGAATCGGTTAGCTCTCGCAGATTTTCGCTGACACAATCCTGCGGAATAATCGACACGTGTAATCGATTAAGCCAAGCTCCAAGTGTAATTTCAGCAGACTTTCCATCTAACGAGCGCTTGCAGGAATCTCGTTCACGGATCCCGGATACTTTGATCTTTCCTAATTCCACGACAGTGACTCGTAAGATTCAGCACAACTACAACGTCCAGTTTGCAAATCAAGCAGCTCTGACTGTAGCATCGCAAACTGACACGCTTCCTCCCGGTAACTTCCAATCACCCGACTACTAATGCAGTTACTCCACTTGGGAAAATGGAATCTCCATCGATGCACCGGATATTCCGATCGCCACGAGTATGATGCACCGTGGACATAGCTGTTTGCGATGATAGCGCACTTGGCAAAACCAATTGAATAGCCGAGGAAAATTTTGAAAGCCGTGAATGCACGGAACCGTAAAAACTTTCTTCGGAATGTAATCCGTCCGAACGTCATTGGCGATCGACCTACTTAAACGTTAAGGATGAACTTGACCGGCTGTTGCCCTCATCCGTCACCGAAATTAAACTGCTTGGGGCTCCTGGTTAATTGGATTATATCGTACCCGTAATCGAACCCCTTGCCGTTAACGCGTTCAACGATTGCCCTTAGGATCCATTATCCATCGGTGTAGCGAGCGTGTCACAATGAAAAAAAAATAAAGCTAATCTTCGATCAGTCTTGTCCTCGAAGTACACACGTAACTTTCCACGGAGTCGTGGAAAGCCTGCGTCGATTCATGGAGAGCTCTTTTTCGTAGCGCGAGTAATAGTGAAGTCGATTCACGGAATAAGAAGGAAGGGTCAGCCGAAGCCTACTTTCTTCCTCTGAATTGTCTCGCGAAGAGGAGGGGGGGGGGGACGAGAAGAGCACGTTCTTGGTTCGCGCTGGAAACCTCGAGAGAAGCTGGCCCCCTCTTGCTAGCTGTCGACCGGCCAGTATGTGCCAGTCCCGCGGACTAGTAAACGAATCGAGAATCCGATGGGCCCGCAGTGTCGTTCGCGTATGCGAATAGTTCGATAATTGTCAATTCTGTTCCTCGCGAACTATCCGTCGCTTATAATCTGTTGCCGCGATTTATTGTGGACCTACTATACGCAGGAATAATTTCGTGATCAAGATCCTCCTCGGGTAAATAAACGTGTACTATTTGCATTGGTGAGTAACATACACTAGGTAAACAATGTGTCGAATCGAAAGTTTCATCAGGGTCAATGATTTCGTAAACTATCGATTTATCGGTGTGTCTTAAAATGTCACTCAAGTTCGCAGATATGACGTAAAAGTGGCAAACCAATAATTTTGATGAAAATAACTGTGCAATCGTAAATCATGAAATGGTCTATTGAAATCGCGGATTAACGAGGGAACTTCGTTTGAACGATACGAAGTATAAGTGCTTCGTGAACTACGTGCGAAAACCCTATAATTCTTGCTGAAGTAAATCCTATTAAAATGTGGAAAAACCAACAGGGAGATATATCCCAGCTAACTCTGACGATCACGGTGGATTTGAGTTCCCCCTCGGATTTCAGTATAATCTATACTCGAATCGAATGAATAATCAGTTTTAACGCTTGTTCTACTTTCCTGAGAGAAAAGCAAAATCTCAAACTTCATCGCGCTTAATGAAAGCCTACGTGTACTGGCAACTGTTACGCGAAAGCAGCACTAAAATAAATTCGCTCTACTAATAACACGTGTGGTCTAGTTTATAATAAACTTGTATTTCTGTACCAATAACATCGGTGTAATACGTAACGTGTCTCATTCATAATTTCTACTGTTGATCTTTGAAATTCCATATTTGTTAAGTTCTATATATTTAACATTGATCAACACGTTGGAATATTCTCAAAACAACAACGTACTAAGTAACGATTAAACGCGACAGGTATAAAAATCGCGTAAAACGTTAATTGCACGGAATACTTTGGGAGCCACTATAATTTCACCTGGAAGTAAAAACTACTCATAATAATAAAGCGAAATGCGCCACCGAGTCGCATTATGAAAATGTGAGAAGAAAAGTAAACAAAGCAAATCGTAATGCTGCAAGTGCGACGGAAGTTCGTATGCATGTGAATATGTGATATATATATATATATATATACTACTAGAAATGCTATTCTCTCGGATCCTTGGATTATTACCAAGTAGTAGTCGTATTCGTATGCTGCCTCCCCAGTATCAAATAGGTCCTACCATTAAAACGATATCACTGGCATCGTACCCAAAGAGACGAGATGCGCGTATTGCATACAGTACTCTGTGAATTGCTCGGGAAAGTCCAGCAACATCTCATGAATCGCTATTACAACTCTGGTAACGCGAGAACGTCTCTCCAGCGCAATAACCGACTTCAACCCAAGTTGCGTAGTACGTACGTCATACATCACAACCCCCGAAAACCCACAAGTCAAGTCCGTTCGCAGTAGTTTAGGAAACAATTGACGTAAGTAAGATAAATCCAACTGGTAGTAGCATCTAGTCACGAAAACACCATCTTACCATTACTGAGATTTTCAGCAAAACATGAAAAGTTTCTAGAAGATGGAACGTCGTTTCGTCCAATCTGTCCCAATATGTCCGAATCCTTTCCAACGTAATCCAAAGAGACGAAACAATGGAATCTAACTATAAACTAGAACTATATTTGTGTTTCCAAAAAGTTGGATTTTCTTTGCGTTACTGGGAACGTTAGTGAAGAATATAAACTGTCGGATAGCAGGTGCATGAATTGCCAACGATCCGTGGAATATGCGCGTGGGTGCGATAGGAATGAATACTAACGGTGATCGTAATTCAACGTGTAGATATATCCGAAGGATGATAAAAGCTTGAAGGGTGTTGTCTCTCCCAGGTGCAGTAAATCACGGGCATCCAGTTCTCGCGGGACACGCGAGAGTGGCGCAAAGAAAGCTACACTTGGTTATAGGACAAGCGGTTCGACAAGTGAATTCATAGCTCTAGGACTAGACCGAACTTCTATGACGATATTACAGTTTGTATCGTAAATAAGAGTCGCGCGAACCGGAAGCTCTACTCTCCTGCTTCGTATGGTCATCTAGGTTGCATCGAAGTGTTACACATTTCGCTACGGCTTGTCGTTTTCCGGTTAGCTATTAACGTCTGATACTCCACAAGGCGAAAACGCCGCCAATATTCCTGCAGTTTCCTACACGATATAATATCTTTCCACTATCTTCTCCAATCATCTTTGAACACACGATCCATGGAATATTCAAACGATACGATAATATCTAATTTCTAAATTACCTCGGAAATAATTATTTCAATTGTAATAATAACGATACTGCATAATTCGTCCTAGTAGCTTTGACATCATTATCTCCGTGAAAATATTAAACTAGCGCGCAATCTCTTTACACTACTCTTACAATTAGTCCGAATTGCAGCTATTCGCAGAACAGTAATTATAACAGCACAGTCTGGCAGAATGGGTCAGGCGTGGCTAGCACGTGTATTACAAATATACTTATGAAGAACATCATTCAAATGAGAGTACAATGTACCTATGTTTAGGCGCGTGTTAACGGTTTATAACGATCGTAGGTAGATTGTAGAGAAGCAGCCACTGAAAGACTGCTGAACGAGCATAGCGCTTAATTGCTTCCCCGTAACAAGTAGGTATACAAACCTACCAATATGTACTATACAGTAATGTCACTCATTGACTTCTCACTTTTTCGCGTGACCTATCTTTGTCGCTCAGCAGGGGTACTTTTAAATTGCACAGCATTATCACGGTCGTTTGGTGACGGTCTATGCTATCGCTACGCTATCTGGCCAGTCGGAACGATGGGTGCACTTTATTCTCTCGTTTATTCTCCGATTACGGCATTTCTCCGGCCGTAAAAATGCAGTCCTGGCTCCGGTTATCCGAAGGAAATTTCCTCCGGCGATTCTGACGATCGGAGCACGATCGAGAGCAAGCCGGATTATTTCGCGCTTCCCCATAAAAAGAGGTGGCTTCTGGTTAGTACTTACTCGTGATATATCGTGAAATCACATCGATTTCTACGCGATTACTTTCGCTTTTACGCGCGCGCTCAATAGAGAGTAGAGGCTTTTCTTTAAGGTAGAAATTAGTTGGTTGGTTCTACTTTTACGGTTGGAAATCGGGCCGGATTGGTGCCGCGCGGTCCACTAAATCAATCCACAGTTGCATCGCGAGTAGCGAGATTTTCGGTTCGCGTTAGCGTATCGGACGCATGCAAACCACGAATCATTATTAACGCATCGCTGGAAACCGTTCATTCGGAATATAGGGATAGGTAGAATCAATAGGCGGCAACCGGGGACGTCCATCGCCTGTGATTTATTCACCTCTCTCTCTCTCTCTCTCTCTTTCTCTCTCACACACACTTTGCTTCACCGTTTTCTCAAATCTTCTCTTTCGATCTTCTACGTCTATTTTCAATCTCTTGTTCCGTGAAAGTAAAGCATCCGTGGCAACTGCGTCACAACATTTTAATAACCGCCGGAAAAACAAAGCTTACTAGCAACGGAGAAGCACAGCATCGGCTTAACGCATAGGAGTGCTTGTTTATTAACTGTAATCCGCGAGTAACCACAAAGTTTGACGTAAAGGTGGAAGTTCCTGAGCTGGAAAATTCACTCGACGGTATCCTGAGACACATACTCTGTCGATGGAAACCATTTTTTACTTGGTTTTAGTAACACCCTTTGCTCTATACTCTCGCAAGCTTCTTTCCGTAGGTGTTGATCAATAAGAATAGGAAAAAGTCTAGCGCAAATACCACTTTATCTCTTGATCTATCCGAAGTGTCTGGTAACGAGACATCATCAAACTTCATCCACGCGTTTCGGTAGATTCATTCGTTCGGTTGACGAAATAAGCTTCGTTTACCCTGATTTCGAAAATAGAAAGAAACTTCATTTCCAATAATAAATCAAAAGTATTGGATATTTAATAAATAAACTCACTGAACGTAATAAAAATTATTTTATCGCTGAAAATATTTTAGGTATTTTATTTTCAACATACTGAACCAACGAAACGAACGAAATCTATAATGCACATGACATTTTTTATTCAAAACGTAATCCGAGAGAGTTGGTCAAAGTAGATTATCGAACTCGTCAGCGGACACTACGTACATCACGAGTCAGTTTTCAATTGTACGGTTGGTACCGAAAGCCAGAGAAAACTAGGAGAACTGAAAATTCGCACGAGTAATAAGAGCCGTCAGTCGAGAGAATTTCCAAGTGCGAGCTCGAAAACCCAATTTTCCTTTCTACGGTCAGCAGGCAGGTTTTTCATCGCACGGCTGTCCAGTGATCTGGGTCATTCAATCGACACAAAGGAGTTCGAGCCGCCGCGTACCGTTCCGCGCGGCGAAAACTCCTCGACAGGTTCACTTCAGAAACTCAGGGAGCGCGCGGCCAGGAAAAACGTTGGGGCGTGTTCGTTAGTGTCGATGTGATCGCAGAGGCCAACCGGTGATTCAGTTATCGAGGAGGAAGCGGCACACGACGTAAATTCGAACGTGCGTCGACCTACTTGTCGTGGAAGTCTAAGTGAAATTTTGGTTCTACGCATGAGTGTCCTACCAACCTAGGTGGATTTCCAAAGCATATGCCGGTATCATCGAGCTACTTGGGCCTCAAGTAGGCCTAATTAAGCTATTGAAATGATCGAAGAAGCGAGAGAAGTAGAAATAGATATCCAAGGTTCCTTATTCGATCCGTTCTTACCTTTTATCCTTTACGCTAAAAATCAGAAGCCTTTCTCAATCAGAAGAGCAACGACGAACAAAGTAAATCGCTCTCGTAAATGCCTATTGTTTACTGGGTAATTGGTGCGCATTACGCAAGATGCATTACATCCGCAGAATAAGGAGACTCATTCCGAAAACCGTCTGCACGGTATTGTCTTTCTCCTCATCGCATCGTCGTTGCGGACATTTAAGAAACCCGTTCTACTTACTCTCTTCGTTTGCTCGGATTCACGCGGAATTCGCTTCTTACCGAACGCACAATGCTCGCACGCGAAATTTCTGACACGGCGACGCAACAAGTAAGCCGTAACCGTAAACATTCATTATTCATTAAGTAATTGTGGGAGTGTTGCATAATAAAAGGACAGTGCGAGAAAAGCGGATCTCTTAAAAAGACGCACCTGTAATATCTTTCCTTTTTCCACAAACATTAGTTACCGCTCTTCTTCTTAATACATATTTCCAAGTTTCTTCTTAAAAGAAAGGCACTACATTTTATTCTATTCCAGTCCATCTTGGATAAATTGTCGAGCTCGATAAGCTACGTACGTGTCTCGCTAAACCGGTGTGGATAAATGATCGTTTATAGAAGTACCGATCCATAATTGGTTGATTGCATGCCTGTTAACGATGTCGACTCGGTTTTTCTCACCTCGTAAAAATTCAAAACTCGCGTGCTTAGAAACTGCGACTGGAGTAAAGCAAACGGCTTGATTCGCGTTGAGAAATTACTCCTGTTTTAAAGCGGAGAAAGTTCTTTTTGTATTGACCACACTTTCAGTGGCTTTTCTTCAATGAGCCACCCGACGCCCCATCGTTGTTCGTGTGTTTAGAAATTCGACTGGGGTTACTTCCGCGGAACTTCTCATTAGACGTATACATATACATATACAACATATATATATATATATATCTATTCCATAAATTACACGGGGCGCTTGCCTCGAAGTGGTTACTCTTGCGGGGAAACTTAATAGCTGCATTTAGCATTAGCAAGGGGGATGCTTATATAAAGAACGTCGGACGGTTGCACGAGTTTCTCGTGGTATTGGCTAGCTGGCTAGCCAATCGGATTTAAAGTAGCCGGAGCACGGCAGTATACTGCCTGTTGAGTCTCGCAATCGGGCGGATTTTCCCGATAGGAAAACTCGAATGAATATTCATCGATCACGAAGCACACTCTCGGCAGGAAGAATCAACGAAACGCATTAGTAGAAGCATCGCACGTTTCTTTGTAAATCGGTAGACGAGAGATCATTGCCATTGATTATGCTGGCAATGAATAAGAAAGAGTCGATTGCCAACTAATTATCCAATGGTAGCGTAACGAGGACCCTCAACGATCAATGTCTCAATAAATAATTGCTCGTTGAGAAGAACGATGAGCGTAAAAATGAATAATGATTCAAAGTATTCAATGTGCATGTACTGGGGCATTGGAGCATTTCTCGTGCATCGAGGTCGCCGAAAATGGTACGGCCCTTTCCGGAACGTCTCTCGCGAGGCACGAGCCGCATAGTCAAGCTGTAAATCGTCATAACTTTCCCCCTTGACTCGACAACACGAGCTATCGGCAGCGCGTATTATTTCTCATTCGAGGCGCGAGCTAATCGCGCGATCGCGCGCGTACAGGAACCCCGCGACTTTAAGGTATGCATATTAAGATCCGGAGCCACTGCTCGTACCTAGGCGTCAAGAGTTACGACGACCTAGATCCTTCCGTCTCCATAACGAAAGTGCGCCACGCGAACCGCTCCTCTTCGTACTACGTATTCCAAACGCACCGTTTCTACGCACGATGCAAGTGGCAAATCGACTTCGGCGAATCGATGCCTTTAATCAGGTTTAGCTTCATTTTCATTTATTTTCTCTCAATCTCCGCTATTGCTATATTGAGTTAATCGTATAACGTTATTCAAATATTCAGATTTCACAATGGAAATGAAATTCGATGAAAATGTGAATGTTTCTCGAATTGTCAAGATTCAATTAGTGTTCTATTATGAGTATAGTCGTTGAAGATTGGACCAGCGAGCTATTTAATATCCACAAAGTGGCGCGATCAAGCTCGGCTCGACATACATAGTGGTTCAAAGGGTTAAGCAAGAAAGCTAACCCTGGTAGGCAAGCCCTGAGCAGATCCGTTCGTTGGATATGTTGAGCGCTAACGAGCATTGCGAATTTATGATGCGACAATGCGGAGCTCCTAACGACTTTACCTCTTGGACCCAGACTCCACCGTCAGTAGAGAAGCGAGAGTTTTTAATTTTTCAACGCGAGTACCGAAGGGCGTGCCCTTTCTTTTCCGGATGTACCCCTCTTACTCCCTTTTTTTCCGCTGCAGTCGTTGAATTATGTTTCTGGCCCGCTTTGCAAAAATTCCATATTTTTCACATTGAGAAGAGACGCGTCATTGCCGCAGGCTACCGTCCGCTCCCACGCGATTTAACGTGAGTTGTAACTGAATTGAAGGCTGCGGTTTTGGGATGCGAAATACACTTCTTCGTCTCTTCTTCGCTAACCCCTCGAGACAAGTGGCTCGAAATCGTCGCTTTAGAAGTACGAGCACCCGATGTTTTGAAGATAAAATAATCGCGGTTTCCTTTGCAATCTACTCGGTCGTTTCTCGCAAAATTGCGAATTAGCTCTTTTCCCTTGAATTCGGCTCGATAAATGTACACATTTTCAAGATGAGACTCGAGCCAGTGGTATAGCACAAAGTTCTTTTTCTCATTCGATGCAGATTAATCTCGACGAGTGAATGCGCGCAAATCGGAATGTACAAAGACGCGGCTTGTATTTTAAATCACAGCGTAATTTTATCCAAGTGAGATCCACGGTAACCTTCACCTCATGGATGTGCGAATATGTGATTGCGATGCAATTCGGTAAAGTTCTGACTGGTTTCGTTATTGAAAATGAAAATGACACTCACCTACTCCCGATTGCATCTATAAACCGTATAAAAAGCCTGAGCGTTAATTAACGCACGTGACTGGCGTGGTGGTAGAGCCAGTTTTACAGAAATCACATATATGCGTGGTACTCTCTATACCAGTTTCATACAATGCGCCTACCAACATAGATGTCCCCCAATCCCTCCTTCTCTCTTTTTCTTCCTACGGATGTTCTAATTAAGCGGCACTTTCCGAATGGGATACGCTACACGCATTCACATTTGTTAGGTCGTCCACCGCGGTCCTATTAGTTCGAAATGAATAACGAAGCACGAACGCTTTCCGACTTTTCCGGACTTATCCCTCTAGTTTAGCTGTCTAATTAAGCGGTTGACACGGCGCGACGGGACGCGGCATGGAGCGGTGCCCAGTGGCTGCTTAGCTGCCACCGGACGCATTTAAAATAAATTAACACTCCCCCCCTCTCAAACGACCTACCTCGCGCGTGACACATTTCACAAATATTTAGTCTGCGAATTTTATCCCATCCTCCTGCAAACTTTTGCCATTAGCTCTCTAATTACGTTCAAAGGCTTATATATATATAGAGAGAGAGAAAAGTAAGGTAGAAAGTGTATATCGATGCTATTGCATTCGAGAAATTGACAGTAAGGATAATAAGCGTGTATGTCGAATCGGACTAACAATAAGATAAGGAACGTTGTAACTTCCATAATCAAGAAAGTGTAAACGATACATCACGCTACTTTTCAACATTTAGATTCTGCTTCGATTTGGTCACTACTCGATGTCTTGATTATGCACGCGTCGTTTCACCGAGTCTCACACAAGATACACACGCAAGTCCCATTGCGCTTAATTGTTTAAATAGGCTTATTAAACTTTATTATCGTATCACAACCCTCTTTCCTTAGATCCTGTTGTTTATTATTTATTGCATCGTACTCTCTCAGGAAAGTCGAACATTAACCACTCACTGTTAATCCGTTTCATTGCACCTTTGATGGTTAACGAGTATAGTAGATTGAATTTGGCGAGGTCATTTCCTCTCGTGTGCGTTAGCCTCACCTTTCACATTTGTGGGGGAAAAAGAGTTGTCCCCAGGGGCAGCTTCGAAAGTCGAAAAGCAACAGGAAAAAAAAAGGAGAAAGTTGAAAAAATCGAGCTTACGGCGGTATGTGCAGCACGTATAATAGTGGTCAGAGAACACTTGAACGATCCAAGCGGTAGAGTTGTCCATGCAACCGAGTTAAATACTCAAAGGACCTAACGTTTAAATTGATCGTTTAATCCGTGCCAACGATTCCTTTGAAAAGATACGCAATTGTTCGCAAAATTGAGGAAAGTTGCACGATGGAAGTTTACCATGCGTCAAGTTTTCAGATACGCCAGAATTCCAGTGTAGTAGAAGCGCATCTTGAAATATTTCGATCGGTATAATTTCGAGGGACGCGTGCGCGTTCTACGACGACACATTAATTTTATCGTCTCTCATTTCACTGAACGTTGAGCATGACTAATAGTTACTAATTATCCCCATTATCGCAGCTGCCGGGAACCAGGAGGCTCCGCCAAACACTTCAGGAATCCCGAGCGCTTCGTATATTTCTCCTTCTCATTATACGACCGTTTCACTTTTTCTCCAGGAGCCCATTAAAAGCGTGACCCAAAATGTCGCCCGTCAAGCGCGTACTATTTATTCTTCGAGGGTGAAACAGTCGCGGGAGACCAGGAACATTGCCGTCTACGTATTCTATATCTCGTACGCATTCTTTACCTTTAATTGTCAGTGGTCCGTCGACTTTAATTTCGCTATCTGTGAATTTTGCGACACGTTGCATCCTACAGATTTTCTCTTCTTTTCGCGAAAAACTGATTGCAACTGATAAGGGATCGTCAATGAGAGGATGATAGTGAAGATACGTGAGTACTTACGTTGGACACTGAGTGAGAGAAACGATGACACGTAGTTCTGTCGTGTAGACGTGACTTACGGAAAATTCTCTCGCTATCCGATAGCGAGTAATGAGCACAGGATACATTTAATTACCTTTATGCCCATTATCTTAATTAAGAGAGGAGCGTTAGCGTACAGCTGCGTCCATTGCGACTAGTGATCACTGTTCGACAGATACAATGCTACATTATTTACCCCGAAAAGGTCGTGTACGTGTGGAATCACTGCTTTTGAGAGCTGGAAATCTCAGGAAGCAGAGTAAGACCTTTTTTATTCCACGAAAGATACAGGGGCTTTTGCATTTACGCAATTTCCTTTTATGCAATACTAGCATCCGTACCGATTGCAATTAGGTTTTTTCTTTAGCTTACGCACAGATCCGAGTCATCGTCGAACAGATCCCCGGAACTTGGAGCGTGATTTGGGGTTTTTACATTCTCATCTGACCACGCTGATGCTTTCACTTTTCACCGGGAGTCGAGATAGTTCTCGTTTATTCCATTTAGCTACGATGTGAGGTCTGTCCCACGGTCACGCATTACGGTGAAAGTATATATGTATGTATCTAATAAGAGAAGCATAAAGTCTGGATAAAGTAGCGCTCTTCCGATCACATCGCATCGTGCTGCTACTCTCGTAGCTTTATCGTATAAAGCCTCCTTGTCATCCAGTTGTTAGCGCATTCTGCGCGTAATTCATCATTAGGCACGCGCTGTCGCCTCTTGGGAACCGCAGAAATGCGAATTCCTTTGTTTGGCCGACATGGCCCGAGCGATCCGGCTATCTCGAGTGAGACATCGAACGATCCTCGTCATTGTTACGTCGGAGATCCGCGGTTAAGCCGCGCAAAGTCTTTGGTCTTGAGAAACGCGTAGTTCTCAGCGGTAGATAGGCGCATTGCGCCATCCGATACGCTGCCGTACTAGAGCTTCCAGGTAGACGTGCATGCTGCCGCCGGCTACGCACGAGGAAGCGCGCTCGTCGAGAACGAAGAACGTTTTCGAAACGAAGTGAAATTATTAAAAGATTCACCGACCGGCTCCCAACGTTCGTCATACGATATTTGTATAATGCTTTTACTTGATTTTAATGAATAATTTAATTAATCCTGTCAATGGAATCCAGATCAACTATTTTTCAGTGCTTCGATGCTCTGCTCAGTTCCGGAGATCCAATCGATGAAGCAGAATAATTAAAGCTATTGTTATAATGGATTATTGAAGCGTATTCGCAGAGCAATATGTGCCAATGGAATGAAGCTTGTAAGATAAAGTCCTCTCGCAATTTGTCCAGCAATTTATGGAACCAATGCAGCACGGTGCAACGTTGAATAGCGACGGTGGCCGGTTCCCGATATAATCGAGACACGTAACAAGGATTACAGGTTCGCGAGCACACGTAACATTTGTGTCCAGTTTAGCAGCTGATTTTACTTGGACGCTCAGCTCGTCGATCCGCAGCGAAATAATTGACAATTAATGCGCGGAGCCCGTATCGCTAGTTCCACGCAAGTGGAAAGCGAAAGGCTGGGGAACCAGAGCATAACCCTTTTGTGAGATCGTGAACGCGATTCGCTGGAAAACGGGCTTTGAATGCCAGTATATGCGTTAGCCCGGACAGCAACTTTTCTAAACCGAGTCCCGGCTACTATTCGGATGAAACCAGATTCGACGGGGAAACAATTTTTCCCATACTTTTGCTTTGCGACTACCTAACTATCGTTTGCCGACCTTTTCGACACGCGAGAGAAACTCATGTCAGTCAGTTGGGTTGACTCGAACCCAAACCCTCCGCGGAAAAGTGGTCTCTGAATCGCTACGCGCATTGCGCCCAGTAATACTTCAAATGGCCAGATGAGATTTATTCTGCACGGTGTCGTGCACACTCGCATCCTTCTTTGTTTCGAGGGAAAATAAAATAGTCGTGCTTGGTACACGCGAGCACGAGTCTGGACCACCGGTGCAGTGTGCATGTTTTAAATCCTTAAATTCGTCGTTTGCATCTGTCGACTTTCCGCTCTTCTACGACGAGACAACCAGAACCGGTTCGTTGTAGGATTTCATGGTAGAATTTCAAAAGAAGCTAAAATTCGATTACTAGCCACGCGAGGAAGACAGTTTCGCGAGTCACGCAACTGTGGTTTTTCCTTCGGCGTGAACTAACGTTGCAAGCGGATTCCACGTTTTCCTTAAGCAACCCTTCTTCTTCAATGCCGCAACTCGTTATGCGCAATGCAATCTAATGGCTGCCCCGTTTCTTGCCAAGGTTCTCATACATTTTCATGCTGTTCTTGCAGCACGATGTTTGCTTGCCATTCTTGCTCGCTACCAATTTTTTTCTGCCTTCTAACTAATTTCCCTATAGAAGGATAGCGAGCAGAGCTTTGACCGATCTTGCGCGAGTCGAGCATGCGATTAAAGCGCGCAAAGCGTGCAAGTTGATACAATTAAAACTACCTTAACTTGCCAGGTACGGGTAAGTTATGCGATGCACGAATTCAAGGCTGTCAGAAGTCAGTGAACATAGCAAGTTGCTAAACAATTAGGAAGTGATTCTTCGCAAACTTTCTAATTTTCTTGGAGAAATATTTCGATCGACAGTACTTGCATTTTCGACTGAATTCGCGAAACATCGAATATATGTATATGCATCTGGTTAGGGATTAAAGAAAAAGTTGGATTTTCATTCCGACGCGAACGCAAAATCCCGGAACAGTGGTCCGTTCCATATCCACGAAATACCTCCGGAAACTTTCACGTGGAAACCTGACGTAATAGCGAGTCTAACGAGATCAAGAGCCAATCCTGTCCGCGGCAACTAGTGCAATTTTTGGTATACGCTGCTCGTAAAACCGGAAGCGACCAAAACTCGCTTACGAAAGAGCACTGCGAACGCGACCCTCGTAATTGACTCACCTGGAATAAGCGTGAAATTTAAATGCGTCTGCTCTATTGATTTTCCGAGCGGCCGGTGATTTTCGTCTACGCAGGTGGCAGCACCCGGAAACACTCGGTATTTCTTGAGCGTGTTCACGAAACCCCCTAGCGATTTAGCTTTTCCGCGACGATTTCTCATCGATGTCACAACATGCTTCACAAATTGCCGCACAAGAGACGATCGTTCGATTAACTCTGTCACTGTTAATTATTCCGGACGAGAGTTCAGTAGAAAGGAGCTTCTAAATATAATTGCTACTGCGGCCTTCCTCGACGAATACCAATATCACTGTCATGCCAAATTTGCGAGCGTGCATCCCGAGAATACTGAATCGCATGGGCGCAGCTCGATCGCGTTATAATTCAAGCTTAGAAAATTAATGAGAGAAAGCAGAATTCCATGGGTTTCTCGCGGTGTTCATTCTCTCGTTGTAGTACGCTCGTGTGCTTACGAGTATGAGTAAGAGCACGAACGCGCGCCCTTGACAATAATGACGCGTTACTCACGAGTCTCGGGACAGAGTTCCACGTACGGCTGAACAGAGTAATTGTAACTGACAGGGAAGCACAGATGCGGTCCGTCGCACTTGCTGGGTTTCATCGTCGGAATAGAGAGGCATCGACCGTGAGGATCCTTCGTTTCGACTCCAAACCGACTATTCTATTCGATTAGTCAGTCGACGAAAGTACTTTCTGTCCTGCGGCAACTCTTCCAGAACGCAGAGCCAATTCGATTAAATTCGCAACTTCGACCTCGAGTAGCTCGGGAACTTCTGAATATCAAACGAGCCACGAGGTATTACCGCGTCCGCCGGAACGAATATCTAGGAGGACGAGGTTCCACGCGCTGAATGCCGTTTCGAGAGATAACTCTACCAAGCATTCCGGTGACTTTTTAGTTTCATTTAGATTCAGGGTAAACTATGAGTCGGACGCAGGACGTAGAACCCTGGACACCGGGCCATTGAATATCGGCGAATTATGGTAAATGCTCGTAAAAGGAGAAAATCACTCTTCATCCGGGATCCGGGGCATTAATGCGATTTAAGAATAGGCAAATAATAAGACGGAACCACCGCGGCCAACTTTGAGAACTGGCCAGTACTTTCTATCCTCCCTCTTTTTCCTGTGGCGTACTTCGCATTCGGTGATACGAATTAAAGGATATTTACCAAGATAGCTTGCGAGTTTCTACGATCTGTATCTTTACGTTGCAGGATTTGTGCGCAAATGATCCCATGGTCTGCCACGATGTGGTCGGCACTTATATTGAATTGTAAGTATGTCCACTTAAAAGTCATTGAGGTTTTCAGGGGACTTTCTTATGAAGCATTTAATACTTTCTACGATTCGCATGCTTCAGGTGTCTTGGCAACGTGGTTCGTCGCCTCGACGGGAGCGATCACAGTGTCGATCGAACGATCCGATAATAAGCCCGTAAGTATCATATCCGATATTGCCCAATTACGTTGATCAGATATCATCGTGCATTGTGTCGTTATCCCCTGGTTTAATTAGCGGTGGATTTTACTAGAATTGCCTACCGCAACCCTTTAACCATAGATTGCATTTTCGGCCTCTAATTACGCGAGAAGCCCGACTAGCATTAATCGAGTAAACAAGAGCGTTTGTGATTGCCCGGAAATCTCGAGGAGGAAACTAGAACGGGAACTAGTAGATTATTCTACCGAGAGAGGCATGCTTTATATAACGCAATAACTAGCAAACCAAGAGTTATTAACCGTTTGAGATAGTTATGGACGATGGAATTAACTTTTGGTTGCAAGGAGTAGTGTAATCGTTTCTGTTACAGCCACCGACACGATCGTCAATGATCGCAAACGGATGGCGGCCACTGACGAAGGGATACGAGGAGACGATTGGTACGAATGTATCGCCATCGAGTAATCTCGAGAGAAACGCCGTACAGCCTCATCCGGTTCTCGGGAAACTTCAGGAGCACATGGCAGCTTCGGAGAAACTGAAACCGCAACGCAAGAGCAAACCACCTCCCTCTCACCACGATTACAATCCGCCGAGTATACTGGGTAGTTTCACGGTTTTCGGGCATGCTGCCACGAAAGCACGCGGCGAAGCTCAAAGCCACAATCACGCGAATAAACACGTAGCCTCGGAAACTCGGGAGTATGCCTTTCTGATACCGCCGCCGAAAGACGTATATCGTTTCGAATTGGATCATCAGAGAAAACCGATTCTGCGGGACAGCTCGAGCTACCTGAGGCAGCCACAATATATTCCGCAGAACATACATCAGCCTCCGGATCCCGTAAGAGCAGCCACATACTTTATCAAGGGATACACGTCAACCACGAATTCGCCTTCGTCCGCGCCAATTCCGCCAAAGAACCGACACTACACGAACAACGGATACCCGATGTCACAGATGCTGCAGCCACCACGACACCAAGCCAAGCCATTCGAATCCCTTAAGATTTCGAATAACGCAAAACCGTACTTCCAGCCACCGGGAGTGGCTCCTCCAGCCAATTTTATCAAGGATAAACGCATCAACGAACACGACCATCGATCGAACTATGATCGATTTCATTCGCACAATCAACCTCACGCTAGCCAGCTTATCAGTTCCGCGAACACCGGTAACTATTACACCCAAGTTAATCATCAACCACACCATTACAAAACCTCCTACGAAAGGGATCCATCGTTCTTGGTGCACGAGAGTCACGAGGTTAGTTATGTCACTCCTCCCTCCACCTACAATGGCTACAACTTGAGACCTTCGCTGCCCTTCGAGACTCTTCTACCCCCGGACGTTTACAAATCATCGACACTACCTCCAACAACTGCTGCGTCACGACCGCAATCGGCGAACAACTACCAACAGGCTAACGATGTCGCACGCGAGCGTGAACGTGAGCGTGAACGTGAGCGTGAACGGGAGCACGAGTACAAACTTCCGGTGCAAAGCACTACCAACAAGCAGACAGGGAACACGGCGCAAGGTGAAATTCTGCCTACTTCCGGAATAGCTAACACGTACTACGTGTCGGAACATCAGGAGCTGACCCCGCCAACGTCAAGCTGGCTAGTGCCCAAGACCAAGTACACGTCAGATATCAACGAAGTTCTACCCAGGGTCAACCCACCCTCGAAATTCCAGCAGGAGGTCGTCACGTCCAACCAGATCCCTCAGATTCCAAAGATCGTCTACGTGAGACCACAGGTGCCGCAATACCAAAGCTCGGTCGTGCCGATCGATATTCGCCCACAAACCAGCCAACCGGACTACGAAACACCCGAAAGTATATCCCTGAAACACTTCAACGAGCAACAGTTCTTGATACAGCAACAGCTGATACAACGTGACAGGCAGAGACTCGCCGAGCAAGAGAGGCAACAGCAACTCGAGATCGAACGACAACAGCAGGAGGAATTGAAGAAAAGGCAAGAGGAAATCAAACAGCTAATACAACAACAGAAAGAGGAAGAGGAGGCTAGATTGGCAATCGAGTCTGTCAAGAATCAATCGGAACAGCTCGCAAAAGTGAAAGACGAGCAGCAGTCACCTTATACGAGCCAACTAGCAGAATACGAGATTCCTAAGGTTACGACAGAAGCTGTTATCGTTACGGAGCAAATCGGTTTTGGAGAGCAGCCAAAAATTCTAGAGCCTCAGGTACGTACTGCTTCCCTATCTTCAAATTCTCTCGATATAAATTCTCAAATTATAATTGCCTCGTAAAGTAGAGGAATACAATCGGTTTCTATAGATTCGTCTAAAGTGTTCATTGAATAATGGAATTCTGAATAAAACAGTGAATAATCGTATCGTTAAGAATCGTAATTCTGTCGTTCGCAGGTGATTCAGCCTGACTACTCGTTTTCGGAGAGTCCAGTCAGTCCAGTCAGTCCAAAACAACAATTCCAGGAGCAGGTGCACAGGATCCAACCGGAGGAACAATACTCTAATTATCGAGAACCACAAACAGATTTACGTCCAAATCGTGTACAAAAACCATATCGTGAACAATATCGACGAAGAAAGCCAACTACTGCTACGTACGAACCTATACCAACGGAAACTCCTATCCAAACACCCGAAACGTCGATGCCTTTGACACTTCACGTAGAAGAAGTACCTGTACAAACCACTATCACTCCTGAACCAACAACTCAGCCGACAGTAGTGAGCAGTCAAAGGCCACGAATTCGACGTCCAGGTATACCACCCCGTCGGAGACGTCCGACAACCACTACGGAAACTCCAGCCACCTTACCCATCGTCGAGGACTTTCTAAAATACGATAAGACCGAGGAAAGCCAGCAGCAGTTGGACAATTCTCGACGAAGACGAATAAAACCCACACAGCAGAGTTACGAAGAGTCTGTCACGGAAAGGAGACCCAATATCAGGAAACGTCCCGGTCACAGAAATCGAGTGAATCCTGGAGAGCCCTTCGAGGCAGAGATCGTCACGGAAATCGTGCACACTTCGGTTACCGCACCGAAAGACACGGAGGATTCCGCTCAGAAATACAATGACAACAATCAGTACGTAACAACCTATCCGAGCAATCAGTATTTCGATTATACGTCACAGAAATTGCAACCAACCGAAGACCAGCAGCGAGAGAGTACTACGGAAGCCGTACAGACAGACTACTTCACGGAAATATCCAGGAACAAGGCAGAGGAGCTCTCCACTAACGAGGGTTATAATCACCAACACCCTACTGGGGTAGTTACGAACATACCGTTGGAAGACCTATTTGTCAAGACCGAGGGTAATTACTTTGATCGGGCTACAGTACCGCCTACGACAACTACCACGACGACAGCTGCCACTACAACCACATCCTCGCCAACGACACATGCACCTTCGGCACCCTCCTCTACCCTAAGGCCCCATAAGATGCGACCACTCAGATTCGGCAATACGACAAGGCCACGCTTCAGCATCAAGGACTACAAGAGCAGATTGGACTACAAGAGTAGACAATCGACCACCGAATCTCCAGTGACGTCAAGTTCACATACGAAGCAAAGGATGCCCACGTACAAGAGTCAACAAAGTCAAGCTCACCAGCAGCAGCATCATCATCAGCAACAACAGCAGCAACAGCAACAACAACAACAGCAACAACAGCAGCAAGGGAGCGACTCTGGAAAAGAAACAACTGGAAAATACAAGTACGTATCTAGGGTGAATTATAGAACCACGTCCACAGCACCGTCCGTCTCGAAGGATCATGGTAACGAGGATGCATCGTCTACCACCGAAAGATCGCATCGTTTCGTACCGAAAAGAAGACCCATTAACGGCAACGTCTATCGTAGTAGAATATCCGGCACAACGAGCAACCCCAACAGGTCTCAACATCGCGAGAGCGAAAGCAACGCAAAGCCGAGTACAGCTCGACCCGAGAACGTGTTCTCCTCGTCGGTCCGTCGTCGACCGCTCATGAAGAGCAGATTACCCACGCAAAAGGAAACGACCAGCACGACGCACTCCGAGAGAAAGGTAGAGGAGGCTACAGAAATGGCTGCGGAGGAGACGAGTTTTTATTCTTCCATGACGACGGCAGCGAACAGCCGGTTCACGGGGAACGAGATCACTGGAGAAAAGGGAGAGTCTGGAAGTACTGCCAACTATAATTCCGCAGAAACGGACGGAAGAAGAAACGAGGTGAAGCCCTCTTTTCGGGAAGAGTCTCAAAGTGGTCAGACCGAGGAAGTCATTGCGAGTAGTACCCTCGATAACGTTATGGAGAACCAAGTAACGAAGGTAGAAGATTCTCCAGAACAAATCTCCGAAACTCAACCGAATGAGAAGTCAGATAACACGGTGCAAAAGCAACCGGAAGTCGAGAGTACTACGAAATTCGCTGTAGCAGCGGAAGATGAGGAGTTATTTGCCAAAGCCTCTCAAAGCGTGGCTGATCTGACCAGCTCTGCGTCTGCCCTTTACGATAAGCCTGGCTTATTCAAGGCCGTTTCTCCCGAAAGTAGAATTGTCTCGTCGCACTTCAAGATCACCACCGACGAGCCGACCCTCCCCATTGAGGCCTTTTTCCAGGAGCTATCCAAGAAGAATTGAAGAGAGACAGAAAAAAAGAGACTCGCACTGTGTCTCCTGATGATCGCTTGCAGTGAAGTTTTGCGTAGCGAAGATGTACAAAATTATAATGCTTTTTTGGGTGTAACTAGTAAATATAAGTTCCCGATAGCGAGAATTGGCATCTGACACCCAACGTTACCTTTGGATTTTGTACGTCTTTGCAAGAGCGGTACTCGAAGGGTACAGATACGAAAAGTTGAAAAGTGTATTTTTTTCAACTTTTAAGTTAAGCTGAGCCGATTTATCATTTCGTTTTCTGCGTTAAATTATTTTTCTAAGCATCTTTTCATCTTATTCGAGCCCATTAACCGATTGCATTAGTAGCGCGTCAGGGTCTTGGATCTTGTAAGTATCCAGACTCAAGCATTTCCTTAACTAAACGTCATACCAAAAACTAAAACTCTTCACGAAAGAACTGTGATCTAACGATGCACTAACAAGTTGCGACGACGGTTCTCTCGGTAGTAAACTTGAAGATGGAAAGAGCAAGTACTTAACAGGAATACGTTTATATCCTTATGCGCGTTTAATATCTAAGAAGAAAAAACCCATTTCTCGTAAGATTCAATATCCCTTAGTGGGATATTAAAAGTCTCAAAAGTCTCCATACAGTCAGCGACACTCCAATAATTTCATTAGGCTTAATTACTCAAATCGTTCTATTAATTTATTGAAAAATATCCCTAATTATAAATCTAAAGCAGTATATTTTGCTGGTAGCATCCTTTATCTTGTCAAAGGTGCTATACGCGATATACTGTTTCGAAATGAAAAGCGGATGCTGCGGTAGGACGTGTACATATATAACGAATATATTATATAGAATATAATCTCTGTACGTTACTGTATCCTAGCAGCCTGTGCTCATAGCGATATATTATCTAACCACGCGATTAATTTTGCACAAAAAAGACAAAATATTGATACGTAAATTAACTCACCGAAAAATTGCAAGTATCTACACCATCCTCATCATTATGTTTGTCTTCTACCTGGATACGTACCAATACAGAGTGTAATCGGT
Source organism: Trypoxylon attenuatum (assembly GCA_963989405.1). Taxonomy (NCBI): domain Eukaryota; kingdom Metazoa; phylum Arthropoda; class Insecta; order Hymenoptera; family Crabronidae; genus Trypoxylon; species Trypoxylon attenuatum. The sequence continues at coordinate 3,785,571 of OZ022488.1, read as the reverse complement.
GTTTCGCATAAAGAGAGCAATGATTTGCAAGGGACGTGCACTCATTGTCAGCTGAAATTCAAACGAACACGCCCAGATTAATGTCCCGCGATGTGAAATACGATTACGCGTGAAATCGTAGGTAATTACGCGAAACTGAGCGCATTACGTTGCTCGTACCACGTCAGCGTGTATGTAAATAATACATGTAAACTAAATAAAATATGTTTGAACGAACCAAAAGGATCAAACTCGCGATGCGAGGCATTCATTTTATTAATTTATCTCTGAGACTAGAAATCGAATAACGTGAAACTGGAAAAGGTAAATCGAAGCAGAGGTCAAAGGTCAAAAAATCACACAAGACGATCTCCACATGATTATTCCATCCAATAATCCGTTTAATATTTCTTTGCTTTATATAGGACACTGCGAACAATTACATGTGTATAGTTGAAGGCGAGTAAAGTACTAATTTGAAGTGTTGCCATAAATAGGATACGCTGATGAAAGGAAAGGTTATAGGGACGAGTAATAATAGAATGCTTTATGTCTAAAATTTCAAAGAAACTATAGACAATAATGGGAAAGAGGATCAGGAATCATCGTGAAACAAATATGACCGTGTTTTTGATAATAACACGTGTTATGGTGTTACGTACACTCTCATACACACAGTACACGCATTCCACACATTCTACGTGCGTGTGTTTTGTATACAAGAATTTTTCGAACAACTCGAAAGTTCAACTTTCAAGGTTGTTCCAATCGATATTAAAATCAAAGTTAGTACTTTACTCGGCTAATAGATACTTATATAGATCGGCTATATAGTATACGTGTATGTAGGTACGTGTATCTAGGATCAAATGCATTTCATCTTCTCTGGAGTACACACGTGTACACATATATATACGTGTTGATATAGGCCTACCAATATTATTTTGATTGTATCTAATTTAGAATTATCCACAGGCCATACATTTCACGTTTCTATACATGTACGCATTGGTATCGTCCTTTATACATATATACGGGTTATTTACTTATCTATACGTAAGACATACGCCAAACAAAGTCTCGTGTATATTGTAAAACTCCACGTAATTGACAGTTAGTTAAAGTGTTTCAGTCACTCAAGGTACAGTTGTATATATGTATGTACATTTGCGTCAAGCCTGGAACCACAAGGTGTCACGAATAATGTGGTCTATATTTAGACTCGAGTCTCACATACGTGCTTTAACAAGTGTGCGCCATGAAGATCGTATAGTTATTTAAGAGAGCAGAAACAAATGGCGAAAGAAAGTAGGAATAAAAATGATTCTAAAGTACGGTAAGACTGTGATTAAAAATGATACTCTAACGTGTCAAGACAAAGTTTAATGATTCTATTGAGTCGGGTAACACCGCACCTTGTGGTTCTCGGATTAAGCTACAAGATAAAGTAGGCACACGCATACCAAAGCATTCACATTACCCACTACAGTTGGGTGAACAAGAAGTGGACGTGGCAGCTAACTTTGTACACGCGCGTCGATAAATCCCACCAACGAGGATAGCTTCGAGACGAAACTATCAAAGTACACCCTTAACTAAAACCGTAAAATGTTCCAATCAAGGTGTATTTCCCATTCACGCTATGGATACCCATAACGTAAAACCGATGAAATGTACTATAACCCGATAGATAGGAAAACTTGAAATGTCATTCTTTTTCGTATTTGCAATAAGGATTTTCTTGGAGGAATAAATCTCTTTTTTTTTGTTTTTTCTTTCACTGATGAGCTAAACTCGTCTTTATCGAGGCGCGATACACTTTGCTGAATAGCAATCTTAAAAAATATACCTAATCGCGAGCAAAACGGACGCGCAAGCTCATCGTGTATTTAGCAAAAGTTGGAATATACGGATCTTCAAAATTTGCCGTATCGAGCTTGCCCGTGAGCAAGCATTAAATATATACATATCATACAGCAGGACTGAATCTCAAGTTCGGAAATACTAAAACCTAGGCTTCCCGTAAAGTTTTTCTTCATTTCACGCGTGATCGAATCACTAATATAGGAATAAGAGACTTTGGACAAAAGTGGACCAATTATTTAGCGTAACGATGAAATTTTCCAAAGCAACGAATACTCAATCGATTCTCTTTGTTTCGCGTAAGAAAGCGTGTGATCTCTATTATGATGAAAATTAGTAGATAATTATAGAGGAAGAGAAGAATTGAACATATCGATGATGAATTTCTGAATAGAGCAGAAGCTCGAACGACTAGAACGAAGTGAGATATAGAGATATACATATATCAAAATAGACTAACCTTCCTTACGCATCCGTCGCCGTACGATTAATTACCGTACATTCATTCCGATCACGGAAGTGCGCACACGCAATCGTAAACCTCGTATTTACAATAAGAGTACAAAAACGTAGCGCTCCGATAATAAAAATGTTGGTTTCAAAACATACTAGAAAAGGAAGTTGCAGAGCCGTATATGTATATATAAATACGGTGCACGCACAAATGTATAGTGTTTACGTGTAGGTACTCTCATGCATCACGAAGACACCTGACTCTCACAGTAGAGCTTTTGTAGACAGTGATACGTGTAGTATATTACTATAACGCAAGCCGATACACTGGTAGTCTCACACTATGCCTACTTGTATGTTTAATCCTTCGGACCGACCGTCACTTCAACTATACATACAACAGCTATACGACAAACATTGTGTGTATACACTTGTGTATACTTCACTACGAGCCACCTTCGCATTTGTAATTTCATCAAAGATGCAACACCGAATATCATCATCTACCGTATCACGACTAACATTTATCTCTAACGATGACACTATACATTCGCTTCACTTCGAAGAGATAGAATTCCATTCTCTTCGGTGATTTCGGAACAGACGAGGATTGATATCTAGAGACAATTTATTCTCTTATTATTCCCAAGCTTTTCCGATTAGAAATCATCGGTGATATCTGAATCGCGGGGTCGGTCGGTCGAAAGATTAACTCACATCGTATTACGGTTCTAACACTTTCAAGCGGGTCTCTGCCTTTCTACTCTACTGACCCTTTTTAGAATTTTCATAGGTGGCTTTGGCGTTGGTCCACTTTGTTTAGTTATTACCACGTTATTATCACCTTTCGTGTGTATTCTTGTCAACGTATGTTTGTGTGTGTTTGTGTGTGTCTGTGTGTGTGTATCTCTGTCGAAGTGTGTAGGCGTATGTGTAAACGTTGTTGCATGCATCGATCGCACACAGCGATCGCGAAGGAAACACGAGTGGGAGGATTGAAGTCTACCGAGGATGATAAGAGGAGTCCCCCCCTCCCCCCTTTTCTACGAGGGGATCAGATGTGTATATCGAAACGCAAGCCGTATTAATCGACGATTAATTTCGCCAAAGGCGTTCGTTGTTCGCGCTTTTGTTTTCCTTAGGATAATTATCATCCTCCAATCAGTAGTATCAGAAGCATTTGAGGTCCACTAGGTTACCCTATGTCCAACGGTATAATCTGGTAGTGAAACGCTCGGTTGTATCGCTAAATAGCTTCGATCCAGTCAGAGTACATTGATGAATCATTAGGCAAATCTCTGCTTGCGCATATATACCCTTTAATTATTCAATGACATTAATTATGCGATATTACGCTACTCGGACGAAATTTACTCTACAGTAAATATCGTTCAAAGCGAAAATATAAAGAACCGATCATAAATATTGATAAGCCTTCCGATATTGATCGTCATCCCAGAGGGCTTATAATGGGGCTCTCCTCGATGGTTCGCCCTTAACTAGCTTCCTTGTCCGAAGCAAACCATGCAGCAAAAGCAGTACATTACGCAGAAAAGGCAGAAGAAAGCAAGTGGAAGAAGAAAGAACATTCTCGAATGATACGATTTAACGCAATGATATTTATCGTGTCGCGGCGTCTTTGAAAAACGAACGTGTGTACTTGTAGAAACATTGCTTTTCTTCTTGCCATTTTTCTTGTCATACTTTATCAAGGTCTAAAGCTTTGAACCGAGATAGTGACATCTTAATGTGCGGTTTTGAGCCGGGGTCAGACACATTTCTCCAGAGACGAGACTTGCGCGCGAGCGAACACGCTCCATCTCTCGTCTTCCTGGATACTGTACTAAAGGTGCCATGCTCTTTGTCTCCAATTTATCGTGGTTCCCTTAAGACTAACGCTTCTAAGCGTGGTCCGGTACTTACACAAATGGCCGCGAGTTTCTATCTACAAAGGGAACTTGTCTGAGAAGCCGCGCACCCGCTGGGATTTACGTTCGACGGTAATGTGCCGCCGCTCTATGTATGTATGCACCAACAAGATCCCCCCCCCCCCCCCCCCCCCCCGAATCGCGAGAGGTCTTAATTATTAATCGCGCTCTCTAAACCCTACAGCAACGAAGAAGCAATTAGCAGAAAGCACTGAATATACTCTTTTACTCAAGAGAAATTGAAATTCTCATGGAAACGCGTAATCGCGTAATACCGATGACTGCAAACCTTTACTGGTGGTGTAAAGAGTAGCGAAATTCAATTTACCGAATGCCAGAACATCGATGTTCAAAGAGCACGAATATCGAAATAAAGCTTATACCGGGTTTATTTCTACCCGGTAGAGGAAAGCTCGCGAAAGGTTCGCGCAGAATCCACAAAGAAATTGCAATTCACCGCAGTAGAATCAGCGGTACACCACGGTGTACTTAGAGGAAGGAGTTATATGCACGCACATAAAGGGGACGTATTTGAGAGCGACGATCACATTGAATCCGATAAACGCGAGTGTGGAATCTAATCTAGAGACAGAGATTCACGAGCAAACGACAAGTTAATCGTTGTCTCGACTTAACCGATTATACCGTGGGACGTGTCTCGAGAAGGTATCGTATCAATTTACCAAGCAAGTTGCTCGTAAAGCATTATGTATTTGCTCGTTAAGCTTGCTCAATGTTATCCCGACAACGACTTTCATTCGAAAGTGGTGTCGAGATCTGGCGACTTAAGCGAAGCGACCCTCGCAAGAAGCATTCCGCTCTTTCTCTTTGTCTCTCTTAGAGTTGCAAGTGCATTAAAACTTCCGTTGCAAGCGACAAACTACGACGAGGCCCCACCCCATGGCGAGGATTTTTCTTCAGGTTGAATTTCTCGGCAGCATCGTTTCGAGAGTGAGGAATGACGGACAATTTGCCCGATGATCACTCACCCCGAACGCAAGGTCAATCCTTGGAGACACACCGTTGCTCGAACAGCTTGGAGATCTAAATCGCTAATATTCGTATGACCCAGATATTTTGTTTTTTTTTTTTTTTAGCGATACGCTTCGTCACGGTCAGAAGTGCTTTCTCAAGGAACGCGATAGTGCATCGTTGCCCTCGCAGTCAACGGCGCAGGCAACTCACCCTCTCCATTCACGAGGACGTCTCGCTGCAGTTGGCCCGTCAGCTGGAACTGTGGAAGCCGAGCATTGTCCTCGCATATTGGGCAAATGCAGCCGTGCGTCAGGTCAGGATGCGAGCCGAGTATCTCACGAACTGATTTACGGCGCTTTCGAATACCTTCTGACACCTATGCGCGCAGCCTTCCCTTCGCTAACAATTGGCCACTCCTACGATGCGTCGTCCAGAAGCGTCTCTGCAGCTGGGAACGTAATTTATCCTCGTACCGTGGCTCGCACATTGTGCCTTAGTGAAGGAAGCGTGCATGATAATTGCCGTTAAACTTGTCATCGAAGTCTGTATGATGTGAGAGATGTGAGAGACAAATAGTTCCTCGCGAAATATTCGTTGGCTTTATAATTCGTATGAGGGTAGATTTTCCCATGGAGATCAAGAGTTACTTGGCGGACGAGAGTAGGTGATTTAGAAGCGTGCGAAATCTCGCACTGCGCTCGTTATCTTTTCTAAATCCCTCGTTAGAAGCGATTTGAATCTGCCAAGAAACTTAATTACAACTGCGGCAAAAATATTATTCGCGATTATAAATGGCTGCGTTTGGTCGCTATGCCTGAGGATATCTGCCGCAGTGAGATTTTTTTTCAAGCACGAGAAAAATGACTTTCATGGTGAATGACTTTATCCAAGTTCTGTAAATGTAGCCGGAAGAAATTTTCTCTTTAACTCGGAAGATAGGGATTCGACGGAGCAACCTCTCGCGAATAGTCGCTGCCGTTGCCTAGTTACCCTCCCTTAATTATTCAAGAGAAATTTTCAAGATTAACCTACCGCAATTATCCCCAAATGAGTTTTTCCCAATCGACATCACCGTCTACCACACAGTATCCCAATCGCTAGCAATTACCGCCAGTAAATCAGCACAATGCACTGGAATACACGCATCCTATTCCCCGTCTTCATTAATCGGTCTATAACGAGCCGCATTCGGGAGCATTTCCGGGAAATTTCCTGCAAGTGGCTCCCATGTGGAAGTGCATTACCACTCTGTAGGGATAAGGATTCATCGGATCTACGCGAATCCGTGGCCTCGAGATGTGGCAAATGAAATAAAGACGAATAAAATAAAATGAAATAAAATAAAGTAAAATAAATGGAGAACGGATGGAGTGAGTTACATCGGAGGTCGCTTCCGGCTTAATTAGACTGTCAATGCGGTGTGGCTCGATTTCACAGAGTAGGCTAGCCCGAAGGCTGTCTCTGCAGAAATACTTGCGGAAAAAAGAAAAAGCGAAAGAAATGAAAAAAGAAAAACTGAAGGATCGACACCAATTGGTTCGGTAGGACTCCACTCGGGCCGATATTGATTTGCCCCTGGAAATAACCCGTGGACGCGACTCGTCTCGCCGAGCAGAGTACCCGGGTGACCGGTAATACAAATCAGGATTGGTGTACTAGACAGGTGTAGATGATTATACGGCGGTGTCGCTGGATAATTTGCCCGGCATGGACTGTGTGTCATTCCTGAAGCTCGAGCCCGCAATGCTGTACTGGCTACTAATACAAGGTCGTGATTACTATTCGGGGGTGAAATACAGTTGAACGCCACGCTCATTTGTTTTCTTGCTATAAAGTGTAGTGTATTATGAAACTTATAAAATTGCAACTGCTTACCGCATACTTTACAACGAACGGTGACATGATTTGACAATGATTAACAATACTTACATATGACAAATGCGCGCTAACAATGTATGTGTGTAACCAGGTGTGACGTATGTGAACGGATTCTCTCGCAGCAAGACGCAGAGACCAAAGTCTAATTGTAATAAAATTATTCAATGTCTTTAAAGATACTAAAGAAGAACAGAAAACATTGCACAAAAGGAAAATCGCGTGGCTACTTTTTGATCGTATGAGAATGTGTACATGTGGGTTGTTTTCAAGCTTGTACAACATGGGAATGAGAAACATAAGTGAAAATCGAACATTCACTGATTCCCGATACTCGTAAGCTTCGATATTCGGCTTTATCCGATACTGTTAGATCCACACGGGATGTACTATCAGGCTCTCTAGCGCGGTGATTAAGACAAAAGGGGGCAGAGGGCGGAGTGGCATACCATTTTCCATAACACGACCGGCTTGCAGAGGAGGATCTCGAACGAGTGAGATTGAGTTCAACAACAGCGTCAGTACTAGGAATCATCAACAGGCTCGAATCAGCTTTATTGGCCCATTTTGAATTTTGCCAATCTACAAACTGCCGCGAAAACTCTGCCAATTGAAAAATTGAGACGCACAGGATATGATATGCATCAGTGATTCCGAAACACTGAGTGCGTGGATATGAACGTAGAATAGAGTCGTAGTTCTACTCGAGTGACCAAAAGATAGATCCGACGCGGTCAATACCGATCGAGTTAACGTTATTGTAACGAGTTAAAATGTTGATGAAATTAACGGCAAAATTACAGTGCACGCTCGTGAAAGGTGCCGACTTGCCAGTCGATCTGTCCGCAACTGGCACCGCTGCGGCTAAGCGCATTCCGCGCGGCTAGCTTTCCAATTACGCTAATTACATTCGGAGATCCTTCGGCAATTAATCGCTCGTGTATGTACCGAGGCGATGCATCGACCGCACGACGGCCTGTTACGCTGCGCCGAGCACCCCTGGCCGATTAACGATGAGGGTCTCGTGCTCTCCAGGTGCGAATCTCTCTGCATCTCGACCAAACCATACTCGAACGGTTTCGAACCGATCGGTTGGGAACGGCCAATTACAGCAATGACGATGTACGCGGAACTATACAGCGATACGAGCGCATCATATGCGCAAAAGGGTGTCATTGTCGTTAATATCGAGCAACGGTCGGTGATTGCCGCTCCTGGCGTGATTGCGTTGATCCGAGTAGCCGAGGCCCCGAAGACTCCTATAGGAGGGGTGTCGTATTAGTTGTTACCGCCTGGACGCACGGAAGTCGGCACTAGGCTATGCGAGGGTGACCACCTCTTCCGGCTCGGGTGACCAGCAGTTGTCCGAAAGCCAACAGCCAACCACCACGGTCATTCCACCGATCAGGAGCGCTAGGAAGATGTAGACTTCTGCTTGCCCTAAGGACTCTGTACCGGCAAATATCCCTTTACCATTTGCCCCTTATACATACTACTCTCCTACGTAACACATATACACAGAGAAATGGACATGCTATTCCTTCGAGCGACACGTGCAATGCATACTCCACGATGCTCTTCCAACCAAAAGGAAATAGTCTCGATAGGTGCCGCCATGCTATCGCAAATTACGATCAGGAGGAAAAATCCAGTCTGAGATAGGAACTGAAAAACGACGTGCAATGCGAGAAAAAGAAAGAGAGAGGGGAAGAAAATAGGGGGAGGGAAACGGAATCGCCAGCTTCGTTTGGATATGCAAAACTAATAGCGATAAAGCATAGATAGATATACAGTAATATGTATGTATTGTTTCGAGAAATTAAAACAACTCATTTAGAAATTTTAATACGTCACGCCGTGAACCACCGCAAAGATTTTTATTTTCTCGAAAACTAAACTACCCTAAAGACTGCTTTATGAGTTGCCCACCATGATATGAGATTTTTCGACAGCAGCTACAAAGAGTGAAGTCATAAAACTAAAGAAGTTTTCTTCGCAAGATGCTGCACCAATATTCGTGTTGACGGTTCTAGCCAGTAAACGGCAAAAGATGTGGCACGGATCCAATATAACAATTTCAGAATATTGGTTTATGGCGATACGAAGGGAGTGCGAAGTGTCATATGAACACCTGCTCTTAATTGGAAACAATTTGGCACAATGATATCTTCCAGCACATCCACGGGCAATGATTGGCTACTCGGCGAGGAAGCCACAACCACAAATTTACTTCATGATTGGAAAAAGTAATTGAAAACGACCGCAACTCAATTTTCCTATGCATCGAGGGGAATAAAATAAGAGGAGAGTTTTCAAGCAAATACATATATACACATTGCGAAATTTGAACGTGAATGGAGAAACCTCGGCCACAGATACATGCTTTACATTCAAATTTCAAGCTGTACTAATAAGACTACTTCTTATTAAAGAAAACTTGAAACGATAGCATCTTCGAAAATCCATCGATAAGCAGCATGAATTATGTGAATAGTCACGAGCAAAGCCTTAAGTACTCATGCATTCTATACATCACATACGGTGAATAGATTTGGATGCTTACTCGGTAAGAAAAAAAGCCAACGAAATGAATCTACTTGACTAAATTTGACTAGCGATGCAGGAAAAGGGAATTAATTACTCTCTACTAGATTAAACTACTAGCCAAGTCAGACGCAAGATGTAAATCTTGAAGAATTTACCTAGAGGTCCTTTCTTAGATTTCCAGAGGCCCTTGATGAGGGTGGGGTCGCCGCGGCGCCAGTCGCGCCACCCTCGGCCCCGTCGAGCCGGCCCGGTAGACCAGCCACTTCTACCGGTGGCCGCACCGCCACCACCGGTACCGCCACCGCTGGTACTCGCGCCAGTAACACCGGCCTGCTTCACTCCGGAACTGACGCTGGCCACCTCGGCCCCGGTGCCGGACGCACCGGCGCCCATTGGACCTGCGCTACCCGTTGAGCCGCTGACCGGAATACCGCCGGCACCGGGGCCTGGGGTGCTCGGCGAACCGGCCTGCGGCTGACCATGGGCCCCAGCACCGCCAACGCCACCTTGCGGCAACGGCATGCTTGCCGCTGATTCGTCATCATCGCCAAACGACACAACGAAGTCCATAAGTCCCAAGAAGCAGCATGGAAATCCAGTCAACGGAATACTAATTAAATTCCCTATCGTATTGATGATTACGCGCGCGCGGCTCAAGGAGCACCCAGGTCGCTCGATATTCACTAAAGCTTTTTCGCTCGGGTTATTTACTGAATTGAGGCGTTTTTTACGGAGCCAATACTCGCGACTGGATTAGGATCTTGGTTGAAGAGGATTGATGCGGTGGTTCTTTTTTTTCGTCGGAGCAATAGAATGTGGGGTAGACTTCGTATATATAGGAATAGGATGTCACACAGTATTGATTTATCTCGTAGAATCGCGGTAGGATTATTGATACAGGGTGCTTCGTTAATACTGAGCACTTGGGGGACCGCTTGAGCACTGTCCGATAAATACAAAGGTATGAAAATGAGATGGTATGGTGTACGAAGTACATAATATGTACATGTAAGGTGTATTAAGCTTCATGCTTTCGATGCAAACTTGGCCTTCTCATTAATGGTTCTGATCGTAGAGATTTCACTATTATCGATGGAGCTTACACTTCTAATATTCGTATTTTCATTGTAAGCTTCGTGTGATCAGAATTCAGAAAATCCTATGTGTCTTGGATTGGTCATCGTTCGATTCGTTAGTCTATTGGTGCAGATAGATTTTTTTATGCCAGGTTGTGTTTATCGGACAAATCCCATTACGGATGGTACTGTGCCTCTTTAAATAGCTGATAGTGCAGTTGATTCACCGTTGGTAAATTTATTCAATAGAGAAAAACTGATTACGAATTTTCATTTGAAATGCGAAATGGAAATGCACCATACGTTCCATTGCTTCTAACAGATTAATTCTCGAAATAAATTTACCGGACTGTGAATCGCTCAGTGCCAATTTATTCGCATGCAAAATTACTAGAAAGAGAAAGAATAGAAACTATCTGCAGTGCTATAGAAGTTAAGATGGTGTCACCCTGAGCTTTGCGCATGTGATTGATTTTTTCACAGCACCTTAATGTATACCTGTTGATGGTTACATAAAACATATTAATTGTATTATTTCTCCTCGAGTGTTCGCATTACCACAGAAAATAACTAGAAGCGGAATGTGCAAATACATATATATGCTTGCCCTGGGGTTTTAAAAAAATAATACGGGTTTTTAATCTCTTTGAAATATCACAATCTGGATGTACAAAATTGGCTGTGTAGCACCTTTGACAAATCACTCCCACTTTTCGAACAATATTTCTATATTACGTGCCTATACTCTTAATAATTGCTCCATACAGGCATCTATATTTCAATCCACCTGCGGCTAACAATTTCCACTGCAACGGATGTTATTTGTTGTTTAAATTAAAAAATCTGGGCTCGTATCATATATCAATTCTCACGTGAAAATTGAAATACGAGAGATTTTATTATCATCCCGTCTGCATAGTTATACATACATGTATGCATAGACGCAATTCGAACTCGCAAAAATACCCTGAATATTGTCGAAACTAAATACGAGCTACCAATTCATATTTTCATTCTACAATCAACATTGCTCTTCCGAATCCGTGCATCACGCAAACAGTATCTCATATTGTATATATGAAGGAAATATGTATGTATGTAGAAACAATCAAATAATTTTGTTTTAAACAAATAAATCGAATTCGTAAATAAAGTACTGAAATATATAGTAATTAAATTTATAAGGCCCTTTGTAGTTAAATCAGAACATCAGTAAAGCTAATATTAATTCTATCTTCGCTATACAGGAAATTCACAACCCAATGATTCATTATCCGCTCATTACGCATGTAACGATTAATGAAACCAAACTCCATTTCGTGCTATCAACATACATTTCTAGAAATATTCGCGAAATAAGTAGATTGAGCTGAATATATAATTGTAGGCTCGATTAAAAGCAGAAAAAAAAGAATAAATCATAGCCTTAAAACCTATGGTCTGTAAATATAATGTGATCAACTCTTACCGCATACGGAGAGCAGTAAAATACCGCCAAGATAGATCCACCCCATAGCGTGGTCAACAGGTTGCCACAACAAAAGTCATATTAATTCAGGTTATCGCCGACTTGCTGAAACCTCCTATCACGTTAACGCGCGGCTCATTACCGGTGACCCACGCTGCAACACAACATAAATCATTTTCCGATTATTATAATATTCGCCATTAGCTGAAAGCATCAATTCTATTATATGGTTATAATTGTTATTACGTAGACAAGAATCAGACATCAAACAACGAGTATACCTCGTAGTACATCGTAAATAAATAGAACGAGTAGTCGCACTGTACTAATTGGCTTACCTTTCCACATTTTTTCCAGAATTTCTCCAATTATTTTCCACGCGAATCGAACACGGTACTTACGCGACGCGGTACATAACACTACTCTCGACGACACAACCGACAAGGAAAGAGGACACGTTCAGCTGACTGGAATTGTGTGTACTTCAGTATGGTTAGTATCCCGCCAAAAGTGACCACTGAAGTCAGTAACTTTTACTTGGCACACTACTACCCTCTACTGTGAAACATTCACTGAGGTATTTAACTATTCACCGATATAATTCAACTACGTTCAAACCAGCCTCGAATACGGTGTGTTTATTTATATTGTAATTCCACAGTAAAAGCTTTTTTTATTCAAATCCGTATAAAAAGTCTGTTTCTCTGTTACTTGCAAATACTATAATATCACGGGTTTTGTCATTTTATAATACTGTCAACGAATACCGATAACTGATTGCGAGCAAAATATATATACGTACAGTGGTCTATTAATAAAAAGTTCCTGCGCATGTTGTCAGTGTGTGTGGAATTCCATTCATGGAGCAAGTGACGCACTGTCACTGACGGTACGTAGTCGCGTGACAGTGGTTAGCTAGATCAACACTATCGACAGTAGTTCGACATTATACAGTGCTTATTGTTTGAGTAGCGATGACGCTAATATTGAAAGTGTCCAAAAGTGCCAGTATTTTGTAGATTTATTTGTTAAAAATCCATAGTATTCTTTATTTAAAACTAGTTTACATTATGTGACATTCCGTAAATGTGTAAAAGCGATGGAAACGACGGTCATCACTCGTATCTCTCAAATCCTGAGAGATTTGTCCAAAAATTTAGAATGCCCGATTTGGTGAGTCGACATTTAATACATATAATAATATAAATACGAAGTCAACTGTTACTTAATTAAAGTAAATGCCGGCGACTTCTTTGTGTTTTAAACCGGCAAATAGGTTATGTCAGGTTATTAGACTATAAGTGATGCAGTTATTCTTTCAAATATAATTATTCAAATATTCGTAAATATATTTATGCTCGTGATTGGTAATTGTTATATTAAATTATTGAGATTGTGTATTTATTGATACGGTTACCTATACTTGAGAATATCATTGTATTTCTGTTATGCTGTGACATCTTGACGCATCATTAAATTTAGTATTTACTGTTTGTACAAATCAGTATTTGTGGTCTTTTATCTATACGATTTATCTATAGATCCTCCTATAAGAGTCAAGTCCAACATTCGAAAGCTTATGGACTGTGTTACGTTAGTATCAAAGCGTTGTGTCTTTGAAAACTTTTGGTAGAGTCGATTAATCATCGTCAACTAAGAGGCAGTGCCTTAATGTATTTTTGAATTACAATGGATCATCGGTGTACCATCCATCACAAGGTTAATAACACAAAGCCTTCTGATAATGAACACGCTTCTTATCGTAGGATATATTTGTTCAAGATAGATAAGTTAAATGCATTCGTAAGTGCGAAACTCATCCAATAGTTAGTTGTCACTTATATTACCTTAACGTCTCATCAAAACACACGCATTACTCTTACTTATTGAATGTCGATGTACAAGCATGGATATTGCGTATAGCTTTTAAGAAATTTGCGTAACATCAATTCTCTTTAGAAATGCTTTTTTTCATTAGCGATCCATTAATTGAGAACACTAGACGTTAGATCAAGTATTTAGCAGAATTTATTTAATTGCCATTTAGAGCTGACGCAAACTTATTGCATACAATATAGGTAGAGAATAGTACTGTAAATGTTTTGCTTACTCAGTGCAAGCAACTCATTCGAATCATTGAGTAGTAACATGCATGTTCGTATTATTAGTTTGCATACAGTATCGCACCCTCAAAGAACGCGATGCAGGCATCTATTCTGTGCCACGTGCATCGGTGAAATTTTATCCAAAAAAGGCGTAACGTGTCCATTGTGCAAAGCAAGTCTCACACGACGTAGCATTTATCCGGATCGTCAAGCTGAAATAGCACTGCGTCATTTTCAGACCTTAATCAATGCAATTAAGGAGGATACGGGTATCGATAGTAAGTACTAAAAAATACAAATGTTTATTTTTTTAGCCGAATTCAATATCTAAAGAATTTGAAAGTAGATGCTATAGATCGAACGTGGAAAGACTACGCTGCGTTCTATAAGAAAGTTTCTGTGATTCTCGTATTGTTCACGAGTACAGGAGTTCTAGAGAGAAGTACATGAGCCGTTCTAAGATCACGTTCGGTTGGGTCGGACCATACATTCTTTTCGCCCGAGTAGGTCTTTGAAAAATTTACTCCTCTAATGTTCTTGAGATCCCGAAGCAACGTATATATTTCAAATGATTTAATGTTTTATGAGGTCTTAACATATCGGCGTTTCGGGAGTTTCCATGGTACTTAAATGGTTACTACAGACGTTTAATGAACACTTCGCTCAAATAACCCTGTTTTTCTATGTTCACGGCAATTTATAGCTTAGGTATAAAAACAGTGGAATAGTATGTCAATAATAATCTTTCACTGTTATGTTACCGGATTTAAGATAAGAAGGTTCATCAATAGCTGATGTATTATATAAAACCATTTGGTGCTGACTAAAATTTTTTGTAAGATAAATCGTAAAATCTATAGCTGGATTTATAATATAAACTATAAATTCGAACTGTCACTCGTATGTAGAGACACATAAGAAAATCATAGAGAAAAAACTTCACATTTTACGATCCTTCTCTTTGGCACAAACGTGCAATTTTCGTATGCGTGTTACAGTATCGCAACATTCAAGGATACCAGGCCATACGAAAGAAAGCAACTCTCCTGAAAAACATTCGAAAAAACCTAGACGAAGATCACATTCCTCTAATCTTGATAAAAAATTAACGGAATCATCGTTGCGCGAAGCTACATCGCGATCGAGCTTAAAATTTAGCGACACGAAGGAGAACGCAAAAACGAATGAAACTACGTTAATTTCATACGAGGATCCTAACGATTACTTGGCATATCCGAGCAGTTCACACGACACCCGGTATGGCTGTCCATTAAGCACAGAACCGCAGCTAAATGAACTAAATTCAAATAAGCGTCGACCACTACGGCAAGCTAATACCACATCAAAGGAAACTGCCAAGAGCCGTGCTACTAAAGAGTATAGTGATCGTGACGAGGAGAATCTCTCCGAAATTGCCACCAATTCTGCGGACGTAGCCGAACTTCCCAAAGGGTCGTTGCAAAAGAGTGGCTCAGGTGAGACAAATAAAAGAGTAAAGCCACAAATACGTTCGATTACGGTTCTTCCTGGTCCCGAACCGTTGTCACCGCAGAAAATTTCTAATACGATACCCATAACGACAAGCGATATATCGAGGAAAACGAGTTTCTCCGAAAATACGGAAGCTCATGATAAATCAACGACTCTCGATAAAAGTCCATCCTCGGATATGATGATGTCCAGCTCAGAAAAGAATTGGTCGCAAGTTACGATATTTGGGAAGGAGATGCGTAGATCAAAGAGAAAATTGAAAGCTCTCGATGTTAGCATCGAAAGTACAAGCAAAGTCCAGGAATTGAATAAAGTCGCGAAAGAGAGTGCATTGGGCGTGGCGAAGGAGCCACAACGGAGAATTGTAAATACTAAGAAAGAAAACGATCCTAATACGACTGAGAGCAAGGAGTGTTCTTCAAGAGGGCACAACAGACCACTCGAGTCGAACGAAAGCCTGCCAAATATCGAAAGCACTTATCGAAAAGAGCAAAGTGCACATAAGAAACGTCAAGAAGAAATACACCCCATGGATTCGAGCTTCACATCAGACATAGGGAATGAATCCACAAAATCACTTTTTATAACGTCACGCGATGGTGCACGCATACCTATAAAAACACTCAATCATGATCAGATGCAGGAGATTATTGGTCGGTGTGACGATGTGAACAATTTTCAAGCAAATCAAATAAAGCGTTCGGGCAACACTAGTACTCCTTCGAAAGATCAGTGTCATGATATTGATGGTGTTTCCAGTCCAATGGTTAGTCCAGTTCGAGTATTGGACAATTGTACGGTGGAAACTAACAAAGAGAAGCGGTCGAATACATCCAGAACGCAATTACAATCTCGTTCGGAATCCGCTAACACACCGCACCAAATGAAATCATTATCGTTAACGGAAACACCTAAGCCTAGAGGATCTCTAAATCGAAATCTTGTACAGAGTACATCGACAACCAACGATACACCAAATACGCGAACTAACTCGGAATTATTTACTGACAACCGCGAGCTTGCGACAGAAGTAACGACAGATGGACAATCGGTTGAGATTTCTCGTAAAAATAACGGAAATTCATCGTTCAACATGCAACAAGAAGAAAAAGAAAATCACATGGAGACATCGTCTGATTTGAGAGGAGTAATTTTCAAAAAATTAGGCAGAGTTGTTAAACGGCGGTGCACTTTACTTCAAAATCCGTGTAAATTTCTGTATTTAGGATCCGCGAACCGAGCTGCAAGAACCACTGTCGTTCGGACAAATTCGATCCTGAACTCTTTGAAACCTCCTAATCCCATCGATACACAGATCAAAGAGAATGACTTAGGCGAACCCTCTTCACAGAAGAATTCCTCTGGAAATGCTTTTGAAACAACACTGAACGATACCGTAATTTCTAAACCACCAATTGAAGCCTCGAACTCTCGGAATAATTCGATCCGAAACACTTCCCCGAAGGATACAGTAAAGACGTCGTTAGTGAAGAAAAACTTGGAAGACTCGAAGAAGTCATCTACGCCCAAGAACATTGCGTCACAAAATAACGATGTCAAGGGATTGATCAGTTCCAATAACAGTGGGGATGTGGATGTGATTTTCGTATCACAAGTTTCGACCAGCGGCAATGGTGATCCCGTACATATGAATGACACTAATGTTCGCGAAAGTCACCAGCCAGACAAAGACTTCATCCGTGCGATACGTTTTCCTGAAGCAAGAATGAAGACAACGGCCGACGAAGTGACATCCTCGACAACTAGTCCACAGCTCGAACTCCAGCGGTTTACGGATGACGGTTCATGGCACAATACATCGGCAGAAAAACAACAGGAAAATATAAAAAATAATATTGGCAAGGATACGCGCTTGTCGGAGAGTCGTGTACGAGGTGCACATTCAAAAGCTCTAATACGTAGATCCCAAAAGGCTAATATCGAGGATTCTGAGTCTGATCTACGGTCTAACGTTAGGAAAAAGCCAAAGTACGCAGATCATAGTGATTCCAGTTCGGCTAGTAAAGTAGCGAATCAAATTTTAATCGCTAATTCGAAGGGAGAAATTCGCAGGTATAATATCGAGGACCCTAAATCTGATCTACGGTCTAACGTTAGGAAAAAGCCAAAGTACGCAGATCATAGTGATTCCAGTTCGGCTAGTAAAGTAGCGAAACAAACCTTAATTCGTTCGAAGGGATTAGTAAGACACCTGCAATCTAGCACTAGTTCTTCCGACGAAATTTGCTTCTCGAACATAAATTTAGGGAATCGTCGCAGATTTAATGTCGAGGACTCTAAATCTGATCTACGGTCTAACGTTAGTAAAAAGCGAAAGTTTCTATATGAGAGTGATTCGAGTTCGGAAAACGAAGTAGCGACACCAAGCTCAATATGTTCAATGAAAACAATAAATGACCTGGAATCTGACAATAATTCTGACAGCGAAATTCGCAGCGACACCGAACATTTGCGATGTCGTCGCAGGCATAAAAACAATATATCGTCTGAAAATGATAGCACAGATTCTGGAACTACCGTATTGATAGAAGTCGCAAAATCAAGCGAAAATGCGCCTTCCGATAACGCTTCTACTGCAATATCGTCGCCGTCGGATGTTAATCAAAAGAAGCGGAAACTTTCTCCTGATTCGGATGACGGATCAAATGGTTCCGAGATAGTGAGGAACTGGTGCAATAACAAATACTCGAAGATTGGCAAAGTTGACGTGAAACAGAAGCCTACTGTATCATCGAATTTATTATTGAAATCAAGCGAAACACCACTCACAAGAAGAACTCTACCGGAAACCGGGAACATCGTAAACAACCAAGAAAATTTGACCGCGAAAAATCTAGATAATAGTAGCGTAGAGAATCGAGATAATCACGATGGAAATGTCATTGTCGAAGAGGATGAAGAATTCAATTATATCATAGACAGGGTCCGAGAAATTCGAAGAGTTGGAACCAACAATAGCAGTGTCAGTAACTCCGGTTCAAAACCGAATACCGAACAACGGCAAAGCAGTCAAGAATCTCTGTTTGGAGATAAAGACGATGAAATTATTGCTAACATTGATACTCAAGCCTTCGTCAATGGTCAGCTTGCAATCGCAGATAAAAAACGAGAGATTCTAGCCGAAGAAGATACTAATGACACTAATACAACACGAAAACCATCGAATGATAGTCTAGTGCAGAAAGTTAATACTTCTAAACATGACTCTCATAATATTAGTGACTTTAATGAGAAGGAGAATGGCAAAGTTCAAAATATTAGTAATACAAAGACAATCGTCTGTGATGAAAGCTTTTCTACAAGGATCCCCACATCTGATACAGTTATTGAAAATAAAAGATTATCCGAAGGCGAAAAGGTTGAAATCAATCAAAAGGAATCCATAGAATCTGCTGGATCGAACAATGATAAATCTACCAGTCAGGATATTCTAATGAACTGTAGTACAGAACGGAAGGAAAGATCTTACGTACAAGATTCCCTTGGAAATGTGACTGAAGATGAAGAGCGACTCCGACAATTTGAGGAAGATTTGTTTGGTAGCAAGAAATCTGGAGCCTCACCGAAGACCGCAACAGCCACGGGATTTGCAGGGAATAAAAGCTTAGAAGACCATAAAGGCTTGCCGCAAAAGGATTACAACGAGCCGGAAGTTGTTGGTTTGCCTGCAAAGGTCAGTGACCTGTAAAATTGAGTTTCGATGTTGATTTCATTACCGTTCAATTGGTCCAATGTTACGTTCGATTTCGTTCGTAAGTAGTATAACCATTCCATTGTACCTTTTTTTTCCACCATTCCGTTCGAGAAACGAGGCCATCACTTTGAAGATTAAAATTACAGAAGTATCTACAATAAAGTTGCATGATTCCCGCCATTACTATATTCCACTACTTATCTCAAATCTTCCACTATTCATAATGACCATCTATTTTGGTTCTTGCGATATAAACAAAGCCTCTTGACCAGTTTCACGACTTATATAACTTTGAAATACACAGGACTCCGAACACTCGTCCTGGGAAGACGACATTGTCGAGAGTACTCCTGAAAGAAAGACTGGAAAGTAAGTAGCTACCGCTCTTTAACGCAAGCCCTGGCATTCTGCCTAATTGCTGTACTCATGCCGTATAATACGCAATCATGCATTCATGTCACCGTGATATTTCAACATGGCACGCGAGAAAGCCTACTTTTAAATCAGATGGGAAAAGTTACTGTAAAAAAGTGCATGTAAAAGGAATATAGAAATGATAGATTTATAGAAACCTATATCAGTGTTTTTCTAGTAGCATTTCGTTATATTGACTGTTGTAAAAATCGGTTTAACATCATTCCACTAGAAATCTGTCAGAGTAAAGTACGATCAATGCCATATTTCCAAATGTTTAGTTGCAGTTCGACACTGGGAACTTTGAAAACAAGACAAAGCGCAGTAACACCGTCAGATTTGTCACCGTTCTCAAAGCACATTGGTAACCAATCCACGATAGCAATATCGTCCAGCCGCAAAAGCACTACTGGCTTGTCAACCCCTACGTGTGAAACAGGATCTATACATCCTCTACACCATAGCACTCCAAAACCGTACCGTGTTACTACCAAAGAACCACAGAACTCTCAATCGATACAACAGAACAAGCTGACAAGAAGCAATACTGATACAAATGCATATATCATGGCATCAAGACAGTCGAATGGGAATAACGCAGCAACCAATAGGAATTTACGCGAGACAACACAAAAATTGTGTTTCGTTTGTAGCAGTCTTGGATCAAGTCAAATCGAATGCGTAAAGAAACTAGCAGTATTATTAAACGCTGAGTACACTGCACAATTTCGACCGGATGTTTCGCATTTGATCGTCAGAGCAGATCCACAAACCAATGCTGCGGACAAGACTTTGAAATACTTACAGGGTATAGCTTATGGAAAGTGGGTGATAGGATTTCGATGGGTTGAAGAGTGTTTACGGCAAGGAAAAATGATAAACGAAGAATCGTATGAAGTAGTGGATGCTGTGACTTTAGAATCCAGTTCAAGACTATCACGGTTAGCTAAAAAACCGTTATTCGATGGATTCGCGTTTCACTGTATTGGACCTTACGTAGACATCTCCGTGGAACAGTACAAGGTAGGTTTCAATCTGTTCATTTCGTTTAAATCAGAGACTACTGGCTCTCAAGAGGCCTCTACCGGTATCGTAATAACGAAAAACGAATGAAAAAGAATGGCAGAGTTAAAAGAGGAAATTAAACATTTATCTGAAATTTTTCTGGCACCTTTAGCTTCCTGAAAAGGCAGCGGTGCCAATTTCTGCTTAAAACTCGTGAAAATTCCCTTCGTTTCTAATGAAAATCAATTCACTCTACGTGCCTCGTTCTCGAGGAAAGCATCTTATTTATGTTTTCTTGTTGGTATAGCCTGATATTTCGAGTTGAATCGGTGCCAAGGATCGTGTTATAAGAAATCGTTCTTTTTTAGGACTTGTTACACGTGTGTGGAGGTGTAGTGGTCGATACACTGGAGAACCTCGCTAAACTCACAAATCTACTGAAAATTATTGTGATCCAAAGCGATACTCATGACGATAAGATCATAAGTGAGTTCTTCATATTATGCTTCAACATCAAAATTTTATTTATAAATTCTTTTTATCTACAAGCTCAATTTTCTCGTCCTTCTTGTTTATAACAAGTACCTTGTTTCCAAAAAATACATTAGAATGGCTCTGGAACTCTACGGTGATTTAAAAAACCGTGTTAATTCTAGCTGTGATTTCGAACATTATTGTGTCCTGTTTCAGTAAACTGGCATCAAAAAACACAAGCAGTTCCGATTGGCGATGATTGGGTTGTTGAATGTATTGGCCAATATAAGCTCTTATCTCTTCACCCATTCCTTCATCAGTTATCAGCGCAGGATCTTTTGGCAATCGGATTTCCAAACACTCTCGTTGAAGAGGTCCTAGATGATTATGGCAGCTGGGATAGTTTGGAAAATTAATCCGTGAATAAAGAATATCATTTATCCTGTTAATCAATACAACAAAAATCAAACATTTTATTTATTAAAAACTATTGATCACTGAGCGAATCATCGTTCATTCGCTCGCTTGCGCGTGGTGCTTGTTAAAAAAGAAGACTACGATATATTCCTACCGTCAAGATTCATATATTAAATGAGATTTTATTATGGTATATGGAAGCATTCTCTTCGCATTGGTGAGTAGAAAAAGAAATATTCAATTGGCTTGATATTTTCATCTCTATAGCATACGTGGAATGGTGGATTCCGCGGTTTCAGGTGTCAGTCTGCCACGTGACTATGGCGACAGGCTGCTGTTTCGCAGGTATCGACAGCTTTGTGCGACGCACTTGCACCCTTCAGTCACAATGAACACGCGGCAGGCATTCGAGCACGGTATGTAGGGCGAGAAGGTGCTTATGCCGTGCAATATCATCATCGTGGGGCGGGATCCGTGGGTTGCGTGTCGCGCGAACTGGTCGAGGGCACTCACATATCCAGCGAGACACGCGAGCGATATTGATTTGCCCGGGACCACCTGTAGCCAACGCTCCCGCGACGACTCTTACGCGCATCTTTCTCTCTCTCTCTCTCTCTCTCTCTGTGTCTCTCTCCTTTGTACATACTTTTTCGTAAATCGCGAGAAGAAACCGCCCTAGATACTACCTCGAATAAATCAATTTTTCTTAATTATTGACAACCGTTTTGGTTCACGTTATCCAGCGTTTTTATAACATATCTAGCCTATGTGTTTCGAAAGTATTGTATATTTCATTATTTAATACGTTTACTTCGATGATTATACGACAAACGTTTTATTCGATTGTTTCGCGATTTAATTCTTAAGATATTTTTGTACCTTGCGCAATGGCTACGCTTAGCGTAGTGAGAATTTCTTGTTACATATATGTACGTTGTCATGAAATATATAAATATTTTGATATTAAATCTTTATGCCTGGAAACTACCTTTTATAGGATATTTTCAAAGAAGATTTTTCGTCTTGATTTTATCAACACGAATCAAGTCTGTTTTGCGAATGATACGTATTGAGAGACGCTTTCTCTTCAGTTATTTCGGTTTGCAGTTCATCTGGTATGAGATTGTGAAATTGCATTGGGATTCAGTTACCGGAATCCAGAAAATTCACTCGTTGGAAAATGTATTTCGAGTTTTGCATTATGCACGCATCGAGTGATGTCGATCCGTTGACGTTAAGGTAACGTGACGTTAGGATCGGTGCCCAATTGTGCGCAATATTGAAGGGCCCTATTGTAAGTATATACATACACACACATATATATATATATATTCCTTTACGAACAGTAACCGATGTTTGCGAATCTCCCTCAATTGTGTTCGCCATCGAGGCCCTATTGTGTGCTCGCCACGCCAATACACGACAGTTTGCAAATCGCACTCGTTCGACACAGCTGCTTGTATATCTTTGACTCCAGCGTTTCTTAAATAGGACGACCTTGATTGTCTGACAGAATCCTGACGGTGAGAGTGAAGTTCATTTCCTCTCATGAATTGTCGATGATGAAGAAAAATTCCTTCATTTATTCGGTATATAGGACTCGTTAGAAATATATCAACCTTATTCAAAGAAATGATATTATCGCTGACAGGAGAACATCCAACAAAACCATTTACTCTGCTTAACACGATCAGCGAGTCAATAATACAAACGTGTCTCCGATGGTCACCGATAATTGTTCCTAATCATCGCGTATCACAATAGCGTCGATCTAGTTCGACCAATTTGCCGCGTCGACGAAAGTCGGCCGTGGGCTTCCGCCGAAATCAGTATCGTAGCGGTTACTCACGCTGCTACCTCTGCCACGTTTAATTGCGGTCAATCTCCAGTTACGCGCTGCGAACCACACCGGCCTTCATTCGGTGCAAATGAAACCCGCTTAATCAACGTGCGTCATAACGGAAACGTTGCTTATCACCCTATTCCTCTACTACTCGGATGCCTAAGTCAGCTCTTTCAAATTATTCTACCATATTGTGTCAATATAAATTCGAATATATTCGGTGAAACCTGCGAAATATACTTTATAGGTTCGTGACAAAAGATAATCAGTGGCCCGTTAATTAATTTGATCTAATTAAAGATGCTCGATGCAATCAGTCGCTACGATTACAAATCCGTGAGATCGTCGGCAGCATCGATAACCTCGTGGATGGCAGTCGGTAGCTGTGCTATGTCGCAGTGCAACGATACATTAGCCGACATAATTGTTATTCGCGCTAATCGATTTTGGTAGTGTATTACGAACCCGGGCTAGGATATTAATGCGCCAGTTCCCCGTTCCAAATAGCCTTAGGATCCCAATTACAAGCGTTCACGATCCGAATATCCAGCGAGTGGAATCGAAATATTTTAGAACCTAATTAAATAATCGACGATCTTATGCCACAAACCACAGTGTGACGATATATCCGAGCATAAAGACGCATACGTAAGTGATATATTCCATGAAGCACAGCATGCAAGCTCACAGAGAGCTAATGGAAGTTTCATTGCTCGCACGACTCGCTACGTCAGCAAAGTGCATCTCTATGGATGCTTGTATCGAAATCCATTGTCTTGATAGCTTAGAATTTTCAACCTACACTTCAATTGAAATATTCTCTTTACGAGAACGTACTATTATTTTGGCTACTTGACTCAACTAGGATGCTATTGTCCTATGAGACCATTGGATGCCCAACCGTGTTTCCAATCAAGGAGTTGCAATTACCGAGGATGGATCACGGAAGCTTTCGTTCTTCTAGTTATCATCGCGTCGTTCACACTCCTACTGATCCTGACAGCTACGCAAAACTTTCGTGTGCCGAACAATATGACTGGATTATAAGATTATACCGATTATCGAAGAGTCTGGGAACACAAAGGGGCAGCGAAGGGTTCGACCCAATTATTCAAATTACACGACTTCCCTGGAACCTGGCATTTCGCTGAGAGAGAGAGAGAGAGTGCGAAAGTGACATTGGCGGGTCCCCTTCCACAGCTTGCTTCGAGGAAAGAGAATTCGGAAAAAGAGGGAAGCCTGGGTGGTTGGTAGTGGTGGTATGTGGCGCAATTATTCGAGCTCGCTTTCTTGATTAAAGAGATTCCGGTGACGTCACTAGCGAACCGAGTTAACGAATAGGGTATTAAAAGTGAAGATTTGCGAATTGAGGTCCACTGGTGGTGACGACGCGTTCGCTAACCGTGCTAATACCGATGCCACTACCACTCGAAGCCGCCAATGAATTACGAGGTGCGCCAATTTGCTCGGTATACGCAAAATATACGTATATGCACGCTGCACCTTTATCATAATAATCACTGCTTCCTTCGGTCGAGTGTTGACTAATGCCTCAGTTACCGCGAAAATAACGAATCGTTGCGAGAGGGAGTGGGGGTTAATGAGAGTCGTTCGGCAAAAAGAATTTCATTGATTAATATCAGGTTTCGGGATGTACAATTACGCTACAGATTAAATAGTACAAGCTCCCTCTAACTTCGAACACGGCTGCGCATTATGCAAACGATTGGGTAACGAATGCAAGGAGCATCCAGTGAAAATAAAAAGCCTGTATCCAGTGGGTACTGTGCTATCGCATAGACGAGCCAATTACGCGAATGCGATAAGCCGACCAACCTCTATCTACTTATCCCAGCAGTATCTTATTCCAAGTAATTCCTATCGAGCACAAGAATGTTAGACTAACCGAACAACATGTAGAAATACAAAAACCAAAAATCTGGAGTTTGAGAGATACAAAATTTTGTCGTGTCTCGCTTGGTACAGGGATCAAATGATTTTTTAAAGCTACCGAACAGTAGCGCTGATAGGTCGCAAATAAAACATGCACTACGAGCGTACTCTGGTATAGTTAACGAAATCCATAGTAAGCACCGTGTGTCGGTCCCCGCTTGTTTTATTACTCTTGCATCGATTAAATCCTCCAGAGCGGATAGTGGTGCGAGAGTGTTACTCGGAAAAGTATTGCACGAAAATATTACCCAGTGGAAATTGGGGACAACGAAGCCTTTGACCCAGCGCGTGGTGTTGGCGATCGCGCGAGCCTTTGCAATTTTAACTCACACTCTGTGTGTGTGAGAGTACATCGAACAAAAGAGATGTTTGTATAATACTTAGACAGTGATTTTACGATAACACGAGATTCAGTGATATTCAATCGGGAAAACTACTAGTATCGAGAGAACCAGCGAAGGGAACGAATTGATTTTAGGATGAAGGAACTGTTTGATACGAGGTTTTAAGCTCGAACGATTTCGAAGGAAATCGGAGTCACTTCGTGTTGGGTGAACGCGAGTAGGACGTTTTAAGAAAACTGACGATACCTACCAAGCCAAAGGAACGGTATTTCCTTCGATCGGATTGGCCTGCATCTGACAGTATCGAATCTATTCAAGGCTGCTTCCCAGTATCGTCACGTCTTTGCCTTTAATTGCCTATAACGGGAAGCGCAAACCCCAGGGTGCAGGATGCCAGATAATAGAAACGGAAAATAAATAAACATTGAAGAGTATTGGCGTAAAAGCCTGCTGTTAAAGGACATTTTAATTTATTTTATTCTTCGAAAGATTGAGTCAGACGTCTTGTCGATGGTGAAATATTCTAACAATAGGCAGAGAAAAGATAGAAAGGGAAAAAGGTACTAATGCGAAAGAGAAGACAGAGAGTAAAGCGAACAGGCCTCTTCATTTTGACTTATGAAAATGCGAGAGGAAAATTATAATTGATATCCTTTGTAAGCTACCTCGTTGAAGCATCTGATCGACCTTATTACAGAGGACTCGGATTGCAATCCACTGAAAGATGTTTCCCTCTCAGCAGTTCATGATCCCGTGTCTCGTAGAATTCTCGGAATTTATTCCTGCTGTCGCAGTGAATTTTCATTCTAATTCCTTACCAGAGGAAGAAGATAAGACATTTGCGAAAAATTTTCATAATTACTTCATGCTGGAAACTCTAGGATACGAAACAGTTTGTGATACTTTGTATCATGAAATACAAAGTTTATAATCAAATAACAGTATTACAGAGCAATTGCGCAAATTCTATAAAAAGAAGAGTCATAGCTGCTTTGTTTGAACCTGCTTTTTATGGGAAATAACTAACTAATATTGTTTTCATTATTATCGTGCACGCACTTTGTGCATTAATGCTTTTTATCGTTGCGAATGAAAACATTAGAGGTGAAAAAACAAAGGGGTGTACGAATATTATAATTAGCGATCGCGAACGTACATGTTTGCTTGTTTCAAAAAATGAACCAACGTTGAATCGAGAATATAAAGGTAGTTCTATTATCAATGTAAAAACGAGGGCATATTTGGGATTGGGCAAAGTATTTCCGGAAGGTGAATCGATAAAATTGGAAGTGTGTACTAGTATCCAAAAATATTCGTCAAAAATTGGGTAATTTAAAACAGATATAGACGTGGTAGTAGTATAAATATCCTGTAGGAGAAAATACCAGTTGGAAAAGGAGAAGATCCAGTGGAGCGTTCAACAGAAGGATGCAGAAAGGCCGGCGAAATGAAACGGTGAAATAAATACGGATTTCGGGAATAACTGGAGAATAGAGAAAGAGAGACAGAGAGAAAAAAGGAAGACGTCACAGAGAAGTATATTCTCGGAAGTGTGTGCTCGAGCCAGAGTTGGCAAATAGAAAGCCAGCGAACGAAATTCATATTTCCTGAATTAAGGGAAATAAATACAAATCTGGTGCACGCGTAAAAAAAAAAAATAATTAATAATTAACGGAGAATTATCAAAGATGGATGAAGAATACAAACAGAATATTTTAATTTTGAAAAATCTTTTATCTTTAGAGATTTCCACGACTACTAGCATTGCACTACTAAGAATATAATCCTCTTAACGTTATTACTCCCAAATGAACTGTCCATGGCGTGGTGCGGCAGTCAGAGTTTTACAACTGACTCAACGATCTGATTATGAAAACTGGCTAAAGACACCGGATCTCTGTCCATTCGCGCGCTCTCGAGAAATTCATTTCGGATTTAACAGAAGGAAAATCTTTGCACGGTGCAATCGCGTCCGAATGTTCCAACAGAGATTGCCACTCAAAGCCGAAACTAAATGCGAATTAAATAAGAGTAAAAGAAAATTTTCCCAATACAACAAGAGTTTACCATTGTTCGGGAAGATCAAAAATTGGGTTGTTTGCATTCGCGTCACGTAATTCCGCAATAAGTCGACGATTTAGAAAATGGCCAAAAGGGACGGTTCTCCCGGTCGACTGGGATTTTCCAAGAGGACAGTAAAAGCCGATTGTAGCGAGTTGTGCCTGGACGCCAATTTCACTCGCATTGCCATCGGCCACGATATTCCATTTAATTGACAAGAATGATGCTGCACTATGAAACAACGTTACGTTCCAGACGTTAAATGTCATATCAGAGTGACAATAATTTCGTTACTTATCGCTAATTTACAAGAAAGATATATATTTTTTTATAGAGCCACTGTAATAATAAATTTGTACCGGAGGTCTAACTGGTGTTCACTTCTGTATGCGAAAGTTTCCTGAGCATGTACTTCAACTGAAAAGTTTTCCAGTCTTGTACGTGCATTGCCTGTCCGACGCGTGGGAAACTTAAGTCATTCTTCATGATTAAACGTCCGACTTTTTATCCTGATGTCCGATAGTTTAAAATTTACCCAACTCTGGTGCTTTTAATTAAAGAGTCGATCTTAGCATTATCTCTGGATCTGGAAATTATTCCAGCATCGTCGACAGATAGCACGCTTTGACACGATGCAAATGCAATCCACGTTTTTCCAAGGATTATGAATCACAGCAGCGACTTGTTGGACCCTCGAGTTGTTCCAGAAACATTTAATCCCTGAGTACTCCTGCCCACCTTAATGGCAGAAAACATATACAAAGGTTGAATTTTGAACGAGAACACTTGACACGAATAGGTTGGTGGATACACTGAAAATACGAATCTCACGACCAATGCGTATGTATATATTTGCGACAATGTGGCTTGACGAGGAAACCCACTACCTAAAACCACCACGAAACTCAAACCGCAATTCCGAAATTAAAAAACAAGGGCCTCCAGCAACGCGATACGAATTTTCCTCTTTGGTCGAAATTCTCTTGGCAGTCTCGTACTTTTCTACGTAAATACGTGCATCTTTTGAATTACCGTAATTGGTACTTCTAAACTTTTCAATGTTTACTTTTACAATGTAACCCACAAGTCTAAGGAACATTACGTGGAAGAAATGAAAAAAGATAGTTTCCAAATTAATGAACGTTAGGTAAGAAAGAGTAGAAATGAAGCTAAAGATTCGTTGAGGATTCGTTTTTAAAAGGAGGAGCAGAGACATTTATACCGTTAAAGAATTGGAAGAATTGCGTGGAGAGAGTATAGTTGGACGGAATCTAACCGAGTCGGAGGGTTTAATTGGCAGTGACAGATACTTGGAAACCGTGGTGGATAACAACGAAAGAGAGGCTAGATAGCGTAAAGGGGCTGGTTGAAATCCTGAAAGGAAAACCTCTGTGACTCAGCTTCCCGTTTTCCACGGTTTCCACCATTTTCTCTTTTTTCTACTTAATCTTTTTTTCTCCCCGTTTCCGTATATCCATCTCTTTGTGCAGATACTTCTCTCTCTCTCTTTCTGCCTCTCCTAATTCTCTATGCTCGCGAGAATGTTCTTCCGCTCTCTCAGTTTTTTTCCTTACTTCTACCGTTAGTTCTCCTTCTCTCCTTACTTTTGCTCAATTCTGTCTTTTTCCTCGCAGGATTTTTCATTTCCTCACCATCGCGCGTGTTTCTGTGTTCGCGTGCGGCAGTACGAGCAGTAATACTAAGCTGCTGCTGCTGCTGCTGCTTTTCCAGTCGGGGTCTCCTCTCTACTCCCTGCCAATTAACAATAGCAAGTGCCGAGAGGACTCCCCCCCCTCTGCTCTACTAATTTGCCCCGGATTTAACTGCAGCCCACTTTACGCGGAAAAGGCCATTTCTTTTCCTCATTTTCGGTAGCAGCAATGCTCCCTCTTTTTGACAATCAACCCCTCGCGTTCCACAGCAGCCCCTGTTCACCGTTGGTATTCTTGTCGCGCAGTAAGAGAGCAAGACACTCCTGCTTACTACTTCGCGTGGAACACGAATATACATATATGTATACGTATATGTATGTATTACTTATATCTCAAGGTATTTCGTCGAAGTTCATCGCGACTGCGACTGCGATTGCGGAAAATGAACAAGCTGGTAAATCCTCGTAAAACTGCATTTGACCAATAGTATGTACTTGGAATTCAAATGCCATGGTATTGGCCGATTGGGCGAGGATTCGACTAAAACCCCTCATCAAATCTCATTCTCGTTAAACGACGATTGTTAACGGTATCGTTCGGTCCTGATTAAAGCCAATGCTCCATTGTATCGAGTATCCGACAGTAATTTATAACAGCACGGATACTATTCGTAACTCAAACTGGTGCGACGCGTTGGACACGCTATTGTAATACTCGATGTAATCTGAAAGATACTCGACAACGGCCATTTCCAGGAACAATTCAATCTCGGTAGCGTAAGAATCATTCTTGCTTTAAACCTACAATCATCTACCATAATAGAGAGCGATTCTAACAATGCATACAAATTTACTTTATCTCACTTTGCATACCAATAACTAAGTCATCTTCTTCGTCGCGTCTGAATTCCATCGATGAGAGTTGAAAGAGTAATACGTATATATCTCACTATATAGACATCAAATGAGTATCACTGTGAATGACTCTATCTAGAGTTCCCGATCAACTATCTAATTTACACCTCGCCGACTTCTCCGTTGAATTCCTCGATTGCACCGCGACGACCCATCGTGATTCCGCTTCAAGGCGAAACCTCGATGGCTCTTAGCAGTGCATCGACTGAAAAATCGTCTATCGTCGTTCCGATACATTGCCAATAAAAATCGTACGCTTTCCTAGATGCGAGAGCACTCGGCTTGAAATACAATTCCTAGCGTTGGTTACATACATACATCAATAGTATCGTATATGTAGAAGAACGAAGGAGAGCGAATGCATTGATATTTTGATTCGCCCTTGACAGGTCATCGCGTCTCAAGAGTTTCTTTTTTCACGCCTATTAAGATAGACCTTAAAGAACTCTTGAGTAATGAGTAACGAGGGAGGGAAACTCTGGGGAATACAGTGGAGATTTTAGTCCATTTTAACTGGACTTTGGTGCGAGACAATGCTTGGTCACACAGATGTGGCATGAAGGTTGCAGCTGGAAACCAGCTTAGCGTAAGTTTCTTGAGAGGGGTAAACCTACCTATTTGAAGACCACCATAGTTACAGAAGCCACCCAACTTGTGTCCTTTCACGCGGTTTGCGTACGCGGAAATCTCTGTCTCTCGGCTTACTACTTCACTAGTAACGTTTCCAGAGGTGTCGCCAGTGTAGTTCTCACACTATACTCTACTTGTGTGAAATCTCAACGAGATTATACGCTTCACTTGTTCGTACATATATGTATAGTATGTAGACGTATGTGTAAGACGTATAAAGGTCTACATTCGAAATTCCAAGTCTGTAGAGGCAATTAGCGAAGTCTAAAGTGTTCCGAATGGTTTCAATGTAAAATTTCACCGAGTCTTTGTCAAACATCCATCGACACAGTTTCCGAGCACTTCGCGAAATAATGAAACATTCGCGAATAGGTGACGCGAATGTAAAAACCTATAATGGAGGAACGATGTAGCACTTGCCGTTTGGGATTCGTAGGAAAGCCTTTTTTCTGCTTACCCGCAGTATGTAGTTGGCGAAAAAAAATCTCCAATCTCTATCAAAAGTCTCCGTTCAGTTGAGAAAAAATCTGCAGTTGATTGGAATTTGCATGCATATCACGGATTTAATAAAATCTGTTTTTGCGCGACGGATCTGTCCCAGATTCCGGAAAAGTGATAAACTCGACTAATTGTAATGCAAACTTCGTTTAGCGGTGAGTCCAAGAGTCGCGACAGTACGTAAGGTCTCATGAGACGGTGTAACTCGTTGGTGTAGAATTGAAAGGCAGCTGATTTGAATTAGGTGCTGTCGGTTCGACAAAGAATCAGGATTTAATTAAAAATATTCAATAAAATGGAATAAAGTAAGAATTCAAGTTCTAGAGCTTTCGAAACGCAGAATCATTGAAGCGTGAGCTTATAAGCAAATTGCAATTGGAAGCCAAGAAAATTGCCAACTCGTCATTTCAAAGCAATTGAAGTCCTGTTCATAATTTGGTGGATAGAAAACAGGGACGTATTTCCACAGGGTAGAAAAGTTCCGCGAAAAGGCCTCACGAGGGAATACAATTGGTAGCACTTGGAAATGGAACCCCTGAAGGGTTACTTTGACTTTGAATTACTCTGAGCATTGACCCAGTGCTAGGTTCCTTTAAAGCTCTTTGCGGAGAGTGCCTCTTCGGCCAGTTCTATTGAAATCGTAGAAAGATATTGAATCGATGGAGAATGCGACTCACGTAAACGCTGAGACACACGCTCACAGCTATCCTTCCACCGCAAGTCACGTTGCTGAGACGCCTCTAAGTGACGGCATCGAATTTCGCTGCTGGCTCGACTTACCAAGGGGACACACTCTGTCAACAGGATTTTAACCCCTTCACACTCGACTGGCGCCGCGCAACAACTTGGCACAGGGAGAGTTCACTTAGACCACTGGGAATTTGCATACTCTCCATCGAAATCATGAAACACTATTTAGCTTACGGGATCCCATCACTTATGGAACTTCCGACGAAACCCTATACAATATGTACAGATATTCGTTGTATGTGAAAACTGTGACTTGACATACGAATATATATTTATACATCTACGAAACGTGTATTTTATTTATGATATATTTCGAAAAGATAAAGATTCAGCAGATCCATGTCTGGTCCGGATCCATTCGTTAAACATTATTCGTACTATTGTTCTATTAGAATCAGACTGTGAAATCGGTATTCGGTTGTGCAATCAATCATCCATTAAGTATTACTCAATACAAACGCTCAACGTCCAATATGCAGTGAAATGTCGTCCCGATATTTTTAAATGGCCTGTTCGGAATGGATACTTCGAAACAGTACGATTTAAGGAAGCAATCGACTATCCGGATTAAAATGTGCCGAGTGAGCTGGCTGAAAGATTAATTCGAGCAATAAACTGCACGGATAGGGAAGCCTAGTTCTCCAAAGTACTTCCTCACTTTAGTTTTAATTCCGAAACTCAAGTTAGAATAAGTTAGAATCCGACTGAATTTCCGTGGTGCACTAGACTCTAGAATCTCCATCCACACAAGGCAAGGACATCACTAGGAATGAACTACCCGAAACTGATTTCAACGCGCACCAATCAACACCTAGTTCTCTCGTAGTTGTTGCCGATACTTTGTTCCGGACTTCCAGATATCGTATATATGGTGGCTTCGAGTACTACCCCTAATCCGGAGAAAGTTTCACAGAAATGAGACCTACTTCAAGTACGTAATTTTTTTATACCTAGAAGAAATCCTGTCGGTTTCATTATAAATAGCTCCAGAATTTTATTAATTTAAAGCTACTCCGCGAAAAGAATCCAAAAAGCCACTTTGTTCAATTTAAAAAAGTTGATATTGCAAAAATCGATCAACGGTGGTTATTGTAGTGAATTTTGTACCCAATGAAAATGTAATATAGAAGCAAGAATATTCAAGAATACAGTCTATTTCTTGATTAAAATATTTCTTAAGCAACGTGCTCGACTTTACGTAGCCGACATAAATGAAATGAGGAGAAACTCGTTGACCCGTTCCGTGAGGATGTCACGCACGAGTAATGACGTCGGGTCCGCAAGTTTCTTCGTGCCACGGGAACTGACGGAGTTTGAATGGGGGTGAAATCTACGGAGGCGTATAATCGTAGAGGGATACTTTTGAATCAAGCAACAACAGTCAGGTGAAGCCATCGATATTTCAAAATCTTTTCCATTAGAATAGGAAATCACAGGTAAGCAACATTTTCCTGAGAAACCTATTCTTCTCTGTCGTAGTACGATCTAACGAGTTCGAAACCGCAGATACCAAAGTCGCTTGATTACCTACAGCTTCTAATTGAGTTACTCCGTTCCATGACCCGACGAGAAACGGTTCTCGAAACTTCCTGATATGTTCCAAGCTTGTTTTATCTATTCTACTCTCCCTCCTTTTACCTCTGATATTCAGCTCTTGGAATCCACAGTTTGAATTCTTCATTGCACTTGGAATTCCGACTCGCACCTCATTGGACTCGAGTCAGATGCATCGGATAAAGATGAATAACGAGTACGTTCTACAAACCTTGCTGTCTGATTTATTGTGACTTCTTGTAACCGATTGCTTTCTCATCAAATCAAAGGTCACATTGAGGGAGTCTTATTTTTCTGAAGAAAATTCTGGCGATATTTATGATTCAAGAAATTCAAAAGTAAATATACAATAACAATAACTTTCAATAATTTATCCTGGCCACATTTATTAAAATTTTAAACTTTTTATAACGCGATATTTTTTTGGGTGCATCACAGAATGACTGTGATTTTTTTCGTACCTGAAAATGTTGCTGCTTCATCGAGAAACTGCAAGAAAATCAATAATAATGCGACTTAATAATAATTTTTAAATGATTTCATTTTTTTTCACATAGCTCCGGCCCTCCCACATATCCTAGAAAAAGACCCGTGACGCTAGCATTATCCCGTCGGAAGATATGATTTTTTAAAACTTGAAATTTCAACCCCCTGTAATTCCGAAAGGGTTGAGATTTCAACTTTGTGTTCCCGGACTTTTAGGCTTCTATTGACGCCTAAAATACGTGGTTTCAGTTTGGTGCAAGGTCACTGACTCACCCTGTATAGTATATGTATGTGGAATTGAACTTCCGGGTATTATTGTGGAAACAGGAGAAGCATGTAGCATTTGGTACAACGTCGAGAAAGGGTGAGATACTCTGGAGTATAGTATAGGGCTAGTAGACTAGCTGAGAGAGTCACGTCTCGGTTTCGAGCGACGAGCGTGTAATTTCATCCTGCATTCAGGCTGAGAGATTTGTCAATCATGGTGCACCGACTTCTTGGCAGGTTCTATGTATTTTACAGCTATTCTCTCATCATCTCTTCTCTCACTTTCGTCTCTCATATTTTTTAACCCACGTTCGTGACTCTTCCAACTTGCACACTTTGTTGAAATTCTTTTTAGAGGATCTCAAAGAATTGTCCACAACTTCCGCACTTTAATTAAAAGTCATCCTATAAGAAGACTGAAACAGCTTGTTGAACTTTTGCCAATTTCAATTTATAATCGCTTTTGTACAATAGCTGTGGGTTGAAGCGTTGTATGTGTGCGAGTAAGAAGTAGATTAATGAGTAGAAAAATCAATAGAACCACACTTAAAGCAGCAAGTCACGGAGTGGCTTCAAAAATGTTGACGTTAATTGGTTATTCCACGATCAACCCTGTCCTCTACACTCTCTGATCATTACGGCGTAACCGTCAATATTGATTGTCGGTTCATCATATTCCTCGACAAATATTAATCATTACGAGCTATTCCCTGCAAGTGTATTTTGCCGTTACTGATTTCCGGACAAACGATGACGATACTCACAGTTTGTTTTCAATTATTCTCCTTACCGAATAACGTAATACACAAAGTCAGTTCGTCAGTTATATTTTTACAACGATGGTAAATTCGCGATTTAAAAATTGTCGAGATTCGCGTTCTGTCGCGATAACTCTGTCTCGTATTTTCAAACACGCATCACCAATAGCAGCACAAGCTTCTCTGACGCGGATACATTTTGGGCATGTGACGAATTTCCAATGCTTTTCTCCATCCATCTGAATCCAATGGAAAACTCGGAAAAATCTCCGATATACAGGACCGAGTAAAGTAAAAAACAGATACATATTGTGCGGGAGAATAAAATCCGGAAAGTGCTATTATAAATATATAAACGAAAGTAGATATATAGATCTTTCTCTCGGTACCTCGATGCTTCCACGATACTTCTTCCGGGAAGTTAAGTTTACGTAACTGTACGCGTCAGATTTCTTTAACTCACTGCAATCGCATCCTCGTTTCTGATAGGTAGTCTAAGAGATTTATCAGTTCGCTTCTGCAAATCCCATCGGTCGATCTTGCGATTCCATTCGGTAAAAATTTTTCTCGAGTATGATTTATTACTAGAGGAAAATTGATTTCGTTTCTTCGGACGCGGCGAGTAGTGCTCTTCTCGATTTTCGCTGATTTAATCTCCATCGACTCGATAGGCATCGATAGCGAGTGAAGCAGCTAATTTTTCGTGTCACTCGCCCGGGGGATTTTTCCAAGCGTTGTCTTTTGTAGCGGTAGGTTTTTCGAGTACACACGATCAAAAGAATCGCTCTCCATTCAGAGTGTAGAAGCACTCCGAACCGATAACAGTGGAACACAAAGCCCAACTGAACTCCCTTTATGTCGAACGCATTAAGAATTGAACCATTAATTCAAAATCCCTTTTTGCGAAAAGCCCTTGGAATTGATCGTTTCTTTGCGCAACAGATTTTCCACGAACAAGGAAATTTATTTGACCGCATTAAGCAAAATTGAAGGTGATAGAAGGTAGAACATTAAGGCATAATAAGTTCTGGTTCAATTTATATCGCGACCCTCACGAATATTAGCTACTGAATATAAAGTGATGTATCACCAAGATAAATTGCGGATCATTTAAACCACTCATCATAACGCTCTGTTAAAAAAATAAAAATACCTATTGCTTTCAGAAATATCCAAAGCAAATCAAATTGCATGCTAGTGACCTTTTTCGAAAATAACGTTTCTCGTTATTCTTGCAGAAGAGCACGAGGATTTAATTTCATTTTCGCTTGCTATAACGGACATTTACACTTTTATCGACATTTTATTACTTTCAGGTGAACTTCGCGCAGATCGCACTTAATTCCACCAAACTGTATATATACATGTGTGTGCGTGCGTGTGTGTCTCTCTATACTTTTACTACTACGTTTCATCACAGTGACGAGAGCATTGGTTAAAGCCCCTCCGCCCCTCAATATCCTCGTATTTTCAGGGTTGTTTTTACAGATGGTAGACTTGCGCAAAATTTGCTGAAAGAGTCGAACAATGAATTTGCAGGGAAGAATAATAGAAAAGAGAATAAATACGCATGGTGGCTCGAAATTGCATTGCGTAGCGTTCAGTGAAATTTCACCCAAATGATCGTGAGTGAAACGAGTGACATCGGTTCGAGAATACTCATCCGTGGCTGGATACATAATACGCACGAAAATTGGATCAGTTCCGGGTAGACTCTGCAGACCTAATGCTCTTTATGTTGGAGCGATTCAATTTCGACAATAATTGTTTGAGCTATTGTTCTTAACAATTTGATTCAATGGTACGTATTCTGCGGGAATTGAACACTGGCAATACAGATAAAATGCGTTGACTGGTCTCCATGTGGTCTCGTGGTATCCAGCAAAATTGGCTTTACTTCGCGAGACAAATTGATCGCGGAATTATCGAAGCGGTTTTCCATGAATAAGCACTTGACATGATTTTCGCGAACGGCTGCAGAGTAGATAGGAATCCCATTTGCGCGGGGAATGCGGAAAATGAGGGGAACACGGTCTACTCGGAATTAAATGATTATCTGCCATTCGTGGTTATAT
Source organism: Trypoxylon attenuatum (assembly GCA_963989405.1). Lineage (NCBI taxonomy): Eukaryota > Metazoa > Arthropoda > Insecta > Hymenoptera > Crabronidae > Trypoxylon > Trypoxylon attenuatum. The sequence goes on along the minus strand of OZ022488.1, from coordinate 3,748,001 downwards.
CCATCTTACTCTTTCCAAAGGTATCCAATAGGCTCGCAGTTCCATCTTCATTTTCATACTTACATCGTTACTCGTTACTATCGCGCCATCAATTTCACTGTCAGTGATTGATGCGCGAGAAACTCCCTGCAGAGCTTTTGCTAGTCGATTACAATAGTACCCACTGAACATCGGCTAAAGTATCCTGATCCTTCCAGGACGAATGCTCATCATTCGAAGAGACCAAAATTTTTTCCAAAACCCTTATACTTTTTTGCACTTTTTTCCTTCGAGCAGAAATTGTTCAACAAATGTTCCAGTAACAGAGTTTTGCCCGCAGTGCGACAATAGGGGGGAAGAAAAAACTTGCCAGTGCCGTCAGCGCGACTCTGGAATAAGTACAGTCGGTATCAAGAATTAATGCATCAGTTGAGAGAACGAATATGCATTTGTAAATTTGTAAATCGGGGAGGATTCGCGGATGAAGATGCGAGTGACACTGTGATAGTATGCAAAATGTTATTGATGATGACGATGTCGACAGAAAGAAAAAACTTTCGATCTAGAGAATCCTGTAAGTGCGAAAATTCGCGATAAACTTTCTAGGATCCCTTCTCTCCGAATATTAGACAGTGCGCACCACGACAGCCAACTGGTCTCAAAGCTGTCAACCTTTACTTATGCAGAGACCTTTAATTAATCGCGAGAGTTATCCAACTGCGACAATGTCGGCGTATTTCACAATAGCGTCACTGTAAAAAATAATATTAATCAAGTAACCGGTACTTCATTTTTAGAATTCTCGAACGATTCCCGTCTACTTCGCGATGATAAATGAGAAATTGGGGGCGCGCTTTATACAGAAAAATGCAAAAATAAAGTAGAGCTTGATATTAAATTTGATCTTGCGGTTACGATTATCTCACTGCGACCAGGCAATTTCCTTCCGAACGAACTACCAAGACAAACTCTACGATCTCTCGAATACAGCAATCAACGTCATTCCAACAAAATTACTTTTACCTTCCCAGTATTGTATTTCGCATAGTTCCTCCCGCTACCATAAAAGCAAATTTGTGAAGAATTCAAGTCGAATTGGAAGAATCTCAAGAAACTGTGAAGGAGATTCAAAGGTGGACGAGAATCAAGCAATCTGTTTTGACGAGATGGAAATCGTCGCCTTTCTGTTCGGTAGGGTCGATGAGATTCGTCCAGTGAATCTCGTTTGGAGGGACGGAAAATAGTCAGGCTCAAATGGTGCAGGGTGTCAGAAGGGATTATTGAGCTGCGAGAAAATGCCAAACGTCCTTACGTTCACTGTTTTTATCCTGAGAACGAATGACCGTATATGGTGCACGCGAGAAACCTGGTTATCACCAGGTTCTACGATGAGTTCGACAAGATCTATCGAGAGCTTTCTTTCCTATGTCTAGAAGTGTAACTAGGTCACGCATGGCAGGGTATCTCACCCTGCTAGAACTGATTGTGCAGAATTTATACGAGTCTAATGTGATCGCACATTTCGCATGATCCAGCATTAAAAAGCGTCCCTGGATTATAAATCGAAAGATGGAGGCCGAGAGATTTCAATGCTCCAGAGAATGTAAGATATTGTATGTGTACAATGGATATGTATGATGTTAAAGCAAACTAAAGCCTCCTGGTTTCGAGCGATAGAGATTCGAGTGATATACTGAGGATCGTGGAAAAAAAAAATTCATTTCTAAATCTCTTTGAATTTTCCATCGCGTAAATTTTCTGTCTTCGTCTCTATTTCCATAATGCTCATGCTTCCTGGATAGAAAGGAAACACGTTGACATTCGTCGGCGTGATTTGCAACCGTGATTCGATAAGACTGGTGGAAAATTCAACGAGAATTACATATCCTAAGTAGTTTTCGATTGAAGAGAACCTTCGTAGCTAGGTTTTTCCTTCGAGCTGGAAAAGTCAGACGCTCCTTTGCAAAGTTTCGAAGACCCTTCTTATTGATTGTTAACATTAGAACGACAAACTTTCGTCACCCGTCGCTTCTGGGATGCGGGTAATTAAAGCAAACGTTCGCGAAATTAAACAAGGAGATCTTCCAAGTTTCAATAGCACTGAAATTACGAAGGATCTACTTAAACTTCCTAAGTCTCTGTCAATAATAAACACTGGTAGTTTACAATAGCTTTGCTCGAATTAAATTGCTGCTAATAAATAAACGAGATTGAAAACTTGAGCAAAATCGTACATTATTGAATTAATTAAATTTGCAGATGATAATGAAGTTATTACTTCGGTCCGTTCATTGACGATTATAGTTATGGTGGATTATCGAAAAATATTTAAGAATGTTTAAAAAATATCAATAAACATTGTAATTAAACCTTTCCTATATAACGAGGAATTCTTAATTAACAAGAAAACATTCATTTAGTAAATCAACGTGCAGCTTGATGAACTGAAATAATTAAAATTCTACTGTATTTCCTCTTGATTACAAGGTTCGTATTTCAATCATAATTTCGTTGATTAATATTGTGTAATTAAATGAACGAGCAGAACAAAGCAGAACACCCGATACGAGTGAGTCGATGTTCGAGATACCGGAATGTGTCATTTTCGACGTGTTTCAAGTCAGGATCGCGAAGAACGGAAAATTTGAAGGATCAAGTCCGAACGATACTGTAGCTTCGCGTAGAAGTGCTCTCGAAATTAAACTGTGAGGTAGCCGAGAATTTATTCAACATATCCATACTGATACACGGTCAGCGGTGGCTGAGCGTGAAATTTACCTTTTATTTCGAGCCAGGGATATGTCAGTGGCTTCCACTACACCCAGTTGCAACACTGTGAGCGAATATTCCCGTTTTGCGAATTTTCCCGAAAATCCTGTTTATCCCTGCTATTTGTTCGCAGCATGAAATCACCAGTCACACTCGCGAAAGTATGCCAAATTAAAGTTTGCCCTTCTCGTTTTTTTCATTTATGACTTTTCCTGCAATACATATATTTATAGATAGTTGTTTATTCTCGGATTAACGTAGGACTGTAGTTTCCCGTTAGATTAGGTCATAGCCGAGATTGGAAATTAAAATTAAACAGAACTCTAATTATAAAACACAATCCGAAATTACTCGTATATTTTTCATGATTTAAATTTAAACGTCGAGCAACCAGCGACGCGTGCATTTCGGAGAAAATTAATATTCCAGTTGTAAAACGAATTCCGACATTGCATGTTTCTGACGGAAGAGCCGTCGCGTCGGATCGTGTCGAACGGACACGCTCTGGGCATTATCCTAGTTAGTGGTTGCACGATATTCCGAATTCACCGGTGGAACGTTAAATAGACAGAACAGAAGTTGCACTGGAGAGGCACGCATCTCTTAAAGTAAAGTTGAGAATTTACCCGTCAGCTGGGTAGAATAATCTATGCGGCTTTACTCGTAAACTATTTCCTACCCGTTTCGATATAATTATTTATTTTAATAATTCACTGTTGATTCTTCGTCAATCACATTTTATTTCATCCCTACTATATTTATGCAACAGCAGGATTTGCTCGTTTCAAAAAGCTCATATTGGATCAATCGATAATAAGAATTTGCAAATGAATTTGCAGTGAAAATTAAAAATCATCTTAAGGAAAATAAATGAGATTACATGGAGTTTCGTTTGAAAATCTTTCGGAAATCTTTGAAATCGTGCGATTCGTTAAATACGGTATATGTCCAAAATTGATCGATTTCGTTATCGCAGGTGGAATAATAGGAGAAACAGGTAAACGTTGCGTTTGTCGCAGGATCAGAAAAAAACGATGTTTGAGTGATACGGCGAATCGGGAGTACGCAGTTTTTGTTGGAATAATTGTTCGTATCTGGACTCTGGAGAGTATTGGCTGACTAACGGATAGCGAGGATGTAAATGACGCTGATATACAGGTTCTCCTGGCAATCGTTGCCACCGGGAACACGAGTCCGTCTGTACCAGGCGAACACCTATTTTTAACGTCGCGTCACAGGGAATGTCATCTGCATCGAATTTCCTTCTCTCTCTCTCTCTCTCTCTCTCGTTCTCTCGGCCCCCTTTTTTATGCAAATATTTTCCAAAGCGATTTACTCCCCAGAGAAATATTTGAAGCTCGCCGAGATATGTCGGCGCCTGCGAAAGCGACCGCAAAAACGGGCTACTATTTTTTTCCGAGATGATCGAGTTTAGGATTTCGCGTACTCTCGGCTGAGCTTTCAGCAAATTTAACGAGTCACGAGCCATATGGTCGAATCGTGTCGCACGATTGAAGCTGTAAAACTGTCCTTTGACAAAACTGCATGACGAGCAATAAAAAATATCTTTCAACGACTAACTTGCCAAAATTTAGCGCAAATTAGGAAACTAAGAATTTAAAAGATTGACGCGAGAAGCATACGTGGCTAATATCGATAACTATGGTGTACAAAGGTAAGTGGGTTGAAGATAAAAATGTAACGAGCTTAAAAGCACGTTTCGGCTGAAGCAACCAGTGTGAAATTCCTGGGAGGGAACTGTGGCCGGGGAAATTTGTTGACGCGCATTCCAGTTTCAACCCCTTTTCGCTCCTGTTTCCACCCTTCCACGATAGGTGGCTTTCCTGTTTCACGGCTCATATCAACCGAAATATACCAAATCCAGTAGGATGCGTGTAATGGACTACGGGTTAACCAAGCCACATTCGCAAACTTGATTTTCCATGTATTTAATCTTACAGGGCGTGATTCGTGCCCTCTCGTGTACGTTAACGACATTAAGCTTATCAATTGTGTCTCGATCAATGTTGATGGGGTTTTTTCACCACGGATCGTTAAACGCAATATTTTGCTTTTTGTCGGTGGAGCGTTGCCAGGATTTCTTGCGAATATATTTACGCGGTCATGTCACGGTTTTCTAGAAAAATGGCTAGCTCAGCCGCGCAAATGGAGTTAATTTGTACACGGTTCATGGTTCGTTAAACTGAAAGAGAGAAAGAGAGAAGGTGGTATATATAGGTAACGTAGAGCGATTTTGCTGCTGTTAGCCGAGAAATAAGTATAATTCGATTGTTTTAATCGAAATTGGTCAAAGAAATTTTCTTACAGCTTTTAGTTCTAGAATTTTTTTTTTGTCATTTCAATTACTCTTTGAAAGCATCCTACAGTTACCTGGGCTACCTGGGTTTTTCTTGGAAAATTCCGACAGTCGAACAATCGCAAAGCACTTTACAGAACCATTTTTAAATGCGACCTAAATGGTATTCCAATATATTGGAATTTTTCCTAGATTGGTTCGCGGAAAGTAGGGACGAAATACTACATATTCGGACGATACACGTATGAAACTACACTCAACATTCTGAGGATTGTGAACATTTAGTCGGTATTTAAATTTTTCAGTCATTTCCTTCTGCTTATTTCAAGAGCAAAAGAGAATTGGTAAAAACGTTTCTGTGGCAAGTGGCAAAGACTCTTGCACCATCGTTACCTCTGGAAAAACCAAGCTTCATGACAATTGCAAGCACATCTATAACGTCAGCTGCACGACGAGTGGGATCTCATTTTCGATTCCGATCCAAGGAGATTTCTCAGGGAAGTTTGCTTTATCTTGAGCTTTAAAATTCTAGCCATAAATATTCTACGAGGCGCGATTTACTTACTTTCGCTTGAGTCCGGTGCGCGAACACGACTCGAGTTGAACTTTATAAACAAGCATCGCACCGTGATGCCAAGCTGATGGTTATGCGACGACGCACTTCTCAGTCGCGTTTGCGTAAAAGGTGGAAAAAGCAATCTCAAAGTTCTTCGTCCCGAGACAACTGCACCGTCTGGCTTTTCTCTAATACGATTCTTGAGATATTACACATGTCACGTGACGTGGTCGAAAGGATAGAATAACCGAAAAGCAGTTGAGTAAATTCAGAGTGGAAATGAATTTGATCCTTTGAGCAAACAATTCTGTTGATCTTCCGTCAAGCACTTCGGCCGAGCATATCAAAATGGAATTATGCCACGTCATACGTTTCACTGCAGAGGTTTCTGCTTCACTGTATGTACTTTGCTGTCCATTGCAAGGTCAAAAGCAAATTGCTACTCAACGGAAATGAATCAATCTCAAAAGTTACGTGAAGTCAATGTTTGTGGTAGTAATATATAGCAACCCGGACATTTTCCATAATGAAAAGCTGAAAACGACATTTCCGTCCATTTCACCGTGATCGATGAAAATATTCGCTACGGAAATGCTTTTCGATACTTTATTGCCTACGATTCGCATAATAACCGTCATAATCGAGTGGTGGATGGTGGAAGGTTGGGCAAGAAGAAGCGAGATCGAGGAACATTGGCAACGTTTTATCTTAGTCTGATGTCCCCACGGAGATTTGTCAAGGAAGTTTCTGATATCGCAACATCCATACCGTTGGAATTTCACGTCGTAAATATTGTTCTCACGGCGATGTAACACAAAAGGGAGAGAGAGAGAGAGAGAAGCAGCAAGGATTCAAAACTCGATGTTTCTCCCTTTCTCTGGAATCGGCACACCCATTGTATCTAAATGCGAGAGAAATCCACGTGTAAGAGATCAGAGCTTTCGCCATCGAACTGGCTTCACGAGACTGTGTGCGTGTGTGTCTGTATATATGTCTATGTAGAACCCAGCTTGAATTTCTGATAATGCTGCGGTGAGCAGGCATTCATTATTTTGCATACTGCCCATGAAATCTCTCGGCGCAAGATAACCGAGTACGTTGCTCAAACTGGCGTAACGCGAGAAATTTGAGACAATAGGAATGGTGCTCGCTAACGATCGCGTGCGTACTGCTCGTGTCGACATCGAAAATGGTTTCGAGGGTTCTGATCTTTTTTATTCACGAATATTATATACATGTATATATGTAGCATTAGTCCAATTTAAAAGGAATTATTCGCTTCTGATACACGAGGGCTATAGAAGGGATTATTCACGCATCCACGGACGAACTGAATTGAGCTAAGAACCTTCGAATTTTCCAGTAGGTAAACCAGAGCTATTTGCGCGGCAAATATCGCAAGGGCGATGTGAAATTTTCAGAGTCAAGTGTTTCGCCGGAACGAGCTATATGTATATACAGGGAGAGTATGAGTTACCGGAAAATTCAGTTGCGTCGTTTATAACATTACGAACTGACAGAAAATGCAATCCCAGCAGTTTCGAACCTCGACGTACTTACTTCCCATGACATAAAACCGCAAGAGCGGCATGTAATTATCGTGATTTTCTGCGGAATAATAATCAGTCACGAGGGCTCAGGAAACGATGAGATAAATGTATGACGTAAGCAGTATTCTAATATCCGATGGAAAATCATAAATGAAGGTAAGAACTTTTGGATATCTTAGCTATGATACCAGTGAAATTTTCAAGCGTAAATATCATTGGAGTGACGACACGACGCTACCAGGGAGAATTTCTCCTTCGGTGAAATTCGATTTCGTTCGCGAGCCAAGTGCAGCCTCTTTCCAACCTTTCCTAAAGATAATGAAGCTGCCGGTAGTTCGCTATTCTCTTAGCCAATCCCACTGCAGTTTTCTTTCCTAGACATACCTAACAATAATACCAATGATAGGACAAATAGTACTTATTATTTTTAGTTAATTCAAATTTCAATTTTGTCTACAAATATCGAAATTAACGTCCTATATCCTTTATCGATCGAAAACGAAGTTTATTGAAAGCATATCATCGAACTCCGAACATTGGGTTCTCGTAATACGAACCCTCGCTAAGTTCGTCCGTCCGAGCTTATTATCAAGATTATTAATGTCCATTAAGACCGCACAGATGTTTCACTAGCTAGCCCGACTCGACGTAGCAGACCAAAACCAAATCGGCTTGGGTATTGTAACTTTGAGGAGGACAGGATCCCCATTAATAATTCGCCAATATCGATGCATTAGAGGAGGATGCTTATGGTACATATACCAAGGAACGATGAGACTTATCCAAAGTGCATTGGTCATCTAAAATATAGCTATGATAGATGCCTAATGGTAAATCAAATAATAAACACTATTTGTCGTCTTGAATTTTTCTCTCGACAACTTGTCACCAAGTTGGCTGTTTGCCTTGACAGAAAGAATCTTCCAGCTTGTTCCTTGACGTAAAGCTCAAGCGAAAGCTTATCTCGTCAGGATGAAAAGTTGTTGTTTGCTGTGGTTACGGAAAGGTCCATTTGTTTAGACTTTCATTCGTCCGCGCATTGTGTTACCGTCATCGGCAGATACTAGTGGTTGTAATCAGCACGACGAGACCGCCAGTGAGACAATACGCGTATGTCCCGACGCCTCGTCCTTTTTTTTTTTTTCACCGTAGAAAAACGAGAAACAAGGACGCGACCCCCGTTGGGACTGGACCTCGTTTGCACCGAGCTACCATTTAATCATCGAAATTGCCCCCTTCTCACCCTCTTCCACCACCCACAAAACGCTTACGTGCCTTCGGTATCGCTCACTTGTCGTTTCTTCTCCCGCCAATCCCCGATGCAACTCGCCTCATGGACGATACCAGTGGAAACTGGAATTATTTCCCGGAACACCGTGACGCTTGGGAAGTTCCATTCGAACTTCTCGCGAATTTGCTTCACGAGAGGATATACATAGTTGGTGGTATATCGATAGATTTTCCGTGTCGCTGTGCCGAGGAAAACCACAATTCTAGTGGCCAATCTTTTTTGGCGGAATACTTTTGAAGCTGGTAGGGTGGCCAACTCTCGGCGAACTTGACGAAATGCGATTTAATCTGGTAGAATGTCCCACTGGACCGATAGTCATTCGTGAGCGTCATCTGCCCGACTGGTCTATTGTTCCCATATAATGCGAGAGAAACAATTAGTGCTTCCAGGCAACTGTTGGGTCGCCGTTTTTTAAATGCATCACTGAAGAGGAAAATTTGGAGGATGAGGTGGTGGAATGAGAATCCATTATACGGTGATCCATCCTGAATAGGAAATACTTTTACTTCTTTTTCTTTTTACTTTATTGAAGAGGTCGCACACACGGATGAATGAACATCGAGCACTGTGAGCAAGAGAAACAATAGTGGCATACGATTTCAATTGCATTATCTAACACGTAACTCAACAAAGAAAGACTTTGTTCCGTTTATATGCTGATGGTATGTACAAAGAACGTGTCAAACCGAAGTGTAATTCCAATGTTGGAAAACACGAAAAGTGATTAAAGTCGGAACAGAAGAATAGTATTGAGAAGTATTTTATTGTTAGTGATTGCGGAAATCTCAGCGAAAAAAAATCTGGGATGCTAGAAGTTGTGGCATCCTTTTTGTACGTACGATGAAAAATTAAACCGAATTTAGCCCCTCGCGCCTGGGATAGACTTAATGGGAGCTTCAAGGAGAGCAAAGCCACAGAAGAGGCGGTTCCTCAGAAATCATTACCGAAATCCGACTTTTCGCTAACGAAGCTGCTCCACAAGGAATTGGCACTGACGAAAAACCGCGAGCTTGGCAATTAAAAACGAATCATTAAAACGCGGTGTGAAAGAAGGGACCACTTTTTTGAAACCCTCAGGAAAAATGTAAATTATGAGTATAGCTGAGTCTGGATACCGAGCATAGACGAAGGATGACATGACAATAGACACTTTTTTACCCAGCTTGTGGCACGAATATTTAAACAGGCTCAAGCTTGTTCGCAGAAAACACCCTGAAATATCCCAAAAGTCACGTTTATAAATTTTTTACAATTCTGCCTGGTATTCGATCCGGACAAAAACAATTTTCTCGGGGTATTCTAACGCAACCTGCCAAAAAATATCCACAACGGCCAGACTCTGATTGTACATCACTCAACCCGCCAGAAAAATACCATTGATTAACCAGGATTTAATATCGAGCTAGGAAAATTTCAGCGTGCAATGTTATCAATCAGAATTCACTAAAATGGAATAACTGAACTTTCAATCTATTATGCAACGCAAATCACAATGATTGCGAGAAATAATTACTGATAATACTAGAACGCGAAAAGATGCCCAGACGAATAAGGATAAAAAGTTTTTTCCAATTCTTCCTTTTATCTCCACGAGACACATTTGAGAATATCCTAGTTTTCGGGGAAAAATACGAGTAGCTAGTACATACGGTAAGCTTTAACGAACTGGGGAACTGAGAAGCAACGCGAAAAGGGTCTTGTAATCGGTGCGCAGGTCGCAATTAAGATCTCGCAAGACGCCCAACGAATTAAGCCATTAAAGACAGAACGAGACCCCTTTACTGTCCCTCAGGACGTGGATCGGTCGTTTTCTTCGATCCCTGGAAAAGCAGTTTTGACCTTGGGATCTGAGAATGTTATCAATGAACTGAAAAATTTCGTTTCATAATAATCAACGACTATTTTAAACATTTCTATTACAATAATAACGTGAATAAGAGGCGAATTACTTGTAAAATACCGAGTGAAATAAATTCGTAATGATCCTGTTGTGATCGAAATACGGATTGGATATTTTCAAGAAGGAAGCTACAGGTGCAAATTAAGTTGGACTCGCTGTTTCACTTTCGAGTCCCATGAGGACCATAATAATGGCTACGCAGTAGTCAGTGTTCTGGTAGGATTGGGCATGAAAGAAAAGAGAGAAGAATAACGTGGAATTCCTAATGCGTACCCTACTGGAATACTCTCCTCTCGAGTTTCCGAAATCTCTCCGGGAGCAGACCCGAGATATTCAACTTTCCAGAGTATTAAATATTAAAGTTCAACTCTAAAACTACTAAATATAAAAGTTTTTTTTTTTTCTGGACAAGTAAAAGGGAAAATAGTCCGTGGAAGCCTTAAAATCTGACGAAGCCTTTCCTTCGCTGCTCGAAACAAGTCAGATATCGTTTTAAATATGTCCCACGAATTCAAATGAGCAAATTAGCCGGCGAAACTTTCGCGCAGCTTTGCGCGACACGGTAATTAAGAGAAACCCAAAGAGGAAGAAGAAAAAAAAAGATAGAAGAACAGGCAAGTTTGTGACTGTGAGAGGAGAAACACGTTGAGCCGGCAATGAGGAACAAATCACGTGGAATTTTTTGGAGAAACGACTCTGAGAAAACTTGAAATCGAGGTTCGTTTTGGAAAGGCCTTAAACTTTGCGAACTATTTTTACTTTTCTCCTTGGTGTAAAGCTGAAGTACATAATAAAAGCTCTGGCAGTTTCAGCCGCAGTGGCAGGCGAGTAAAACTCGAGTTTCAATAATTTTAGTAGCTTCAAAAGTGCGGCTTGCAACCGAACCCCATTTCAAGATTCATACACCCAATTCAAGCGTTTCCTTCCTCGCATAAAGAAGTCATGTAAAAGCAACGTGTAAGTAACTCTTGGTAGTTCCGGCCGTCCAAACAAGAGGGTACATAAACAGTCTACTAACGAAACAACTCACTGGCAAACCACAGACCGATAAGACTCTCTAGCCCTCGAAAATCAACGGCCCAACGTAGAGATCATTCGCGATTCCACTAAGGATAACCCACGGAACTAATTAGTCACGCGAACCACTTAGCATCCGCGTTAAACATTCAACGTTCCTTCAAGGTAATCAAATGCATGAAATAACTTGGTAAGACACGTTGCGATTAACAAGAGCGACGAACCGCGTGCTACTGTAATTAAGATTTCGCAGCCCGTTCAGCGAATTAAATCTCTGAAGAGAGGATACGCTAGAAGAGTTTCTCTCTCTCGTGTATCTTTAGAGACTTCTTTTCTCTTTCACCTTTCCTACTCTCTTCTATCTTACTCGTTTTCTCACTTTCTTTCTCGAGTCGCGACTACTAGCTTCTCCATCGTTTCCTCTTGGCAAAGCGTGGAGCCATCGTCTTCCTTAAGACCGCTCGTTACCAGCCACTATTAACTTCGTCACCTCTCTCTCACTGTTGGAAAGGAAATTCTGAGCGGCTACTGGTTCCATGAGAAACCCACCACAAAGGAAGCACGTAATACTCACCTGGAATTCGAGAATGTCAAACTGTTCGTGGAATTTGAATCCAAGTGATCAAAGTGCTTGTCAAGTATCCTTCGATCTCTCTACTGTATCACTGACTGATCGTGACTAACTCTAGTGAAATCTATCTCAAGAGTCCATTCGATTCTTTCGAGTTACTCCAACTTCAACGATCTTCTCGACTAGCTTTTTATAGGGTCACTTTTCACGTTGATGTATCAATAGTGACAAGCAATGATTTCTGTTACGTTTGAGTAGCAGTGCAACATGCTAGGCGAATTTCCAATATAGATTCGTATTGGTAGAACTGTGAGTTTATTAAACCAGTCGTCAGTCATGCGCACCATAGGCACTTAGCCTAAAGCTATGTGTATGATATTGCGGAAGCTGACCAGTCTTGCATATACCGCTTCGTGAATTTCAGCTTGCTTTCTATCCGGAAGAATACACTCCTGGTTATTTAAAAGCCTGCTGCTGGTGAAACAAGGCGAAAGGAAACAAAAAAACAATCGAAAAGCAAAGTAATTTGTTTCTTGCCTTAGGGGGAGGGCTTGCGTTCAAATGGACACTGACTAGCTAATGCGCTGGGTCGATTGGTGGTTCTTTGATGTTGGATACGTGGTACCTTTTTTTTTCTCTCTCTCTCTCTCTCTCTAAATATAATTTCACAAAGGCATTTGCTTTCTAGTAAAACGCACTGTACAAAAATACTCTCAAAACTACTGTTTACTCGTGAAACCTCAACGGCATTACTCTTTTTTTTTGTTTTCAGTAAAAAAAAACAAAGCTGACTTTGTCGTGTTTATATTCTAGGTTTGCGTAAATAATTATTTAGCTTTTGCAAGGTAAATTCCAGTGAAGCGAATACCTTAATTGTACGTAATCCTTATTCTCCCACTGGAACCGTAGCCCGATCCTTGCAACTCTATCTTCCAGGAAACATAACTTTCAAGATGATTACACCCAGGATAACAACGTCAAATTAGCAAATCTACATTCTAGCGTTTTCCGTGTTGGATTTCTCGCGAAGCTACACTTACCAGGTTCTAATTGAAAAGGATTAACTATGTTGTTATTTGTGTTAAAATCGTTTTCTAGCCACCAGCACAAATATCCGTGCTTTTACCTAAGGAGGAAGACATAATCGAACCACTTTAGACTATCGATAAATAAGAGGAAGCTCAAGGAAGTTTTAGTTTAATATCGCTTCGAAGTTTCTGCCAGTCTTTAAACATCAATGAATAAGACTGAAGCAGCTGCAACGAGAGCCTGCTGGTAATATTCCCACTAATTACAACGTTTATTACCTTCCAGCTTCCGTTTACTATTTGACCGTATCCGCAGCTGCAATCGTGTCTCGACTACGACCAAGCTATGATTAAAAATCCAGAAAGATTCCGGACCAATAACCTGGCTTCCATCTCACCAAAGTCATTCGAGTATCTCGAAGACTGACGAAAGAACGAATCGCGACGCGTACGTGTTTTCTTCGCATATCCGAAGATCCGAGCTTGACTGCACTAATCGGGAAAGTAGCCGATACGTCCTTTGATAAGAGTCTCGATAAAAAAGCCTAATGGATGGGAATGGAAGAGGGAGAGGGGAAAAAAGAAAAAGGGCCGAGTAGTGAGAGACGATCCCTTCGGGAAGTAAAAAAGAGCGTGGAAAGGGTTGAACGCGTGGAGACGAAGAAAGTATCCTTCGGCTTCGCTTAACATAGAGCGGACTTGGCGCGGTACGAGAATACGAGCGCTCCTAACGAGAAAGCGCCTCGAGAGAAGAAGAGCCTCGGCTGCCTATTCACCGAGCTCTTCCACTGGGCTGCTATCTTGCGATATTAAAAGCTGCCGTTGGCATAGGTCATCCCCTATCGAGCGACTAGCTATCTTCCTCGAATTATCACGACCGATTTTGCCCGATTTAAGTGGCACGAGGCTGGACCCTCGTATTATAAGAAATCTTGTCAGTCGCGTTGTTACTCGGAGATGGATCGTCCTCATAAATCACTGATCGTGAGATCCACTTTCCTCTCCCCGTGCGTTGGTCGCGCGAACAAGAAAGATTATAAATAGCCTCGAGTAATGCGAGATTTCTGTAAGATTTTCGATTAACTTATTTTGCAAACTATCAAATCTAAAACATTGATCGCATATTATGCGTAATAGCGTTTTCCGCTAATGAGAAACGTCTCGATGAAGAGTATTTCGTGAGCAACGTTTCAACACGAATTGGGGATATTTAGCGGTGAGGGATCATTTCAGTCTGTGTAACGCAATAGCATACAAGGAAAACAGCTGCATTCGCTCGAATATTGTATCGAGCAGTACGCGAACTACGTTGGCATCAGTGTTTGCATCGCGAATCGTTGCGGCTTCAACGAGTTTACAAACGGCACTATTCCGGTGAAAGGGACATTCATTCCCGAAGCGCTTGACCTTTCAATGGCCCGGTAAGTATTTTTGTTTTTCCAAACGCACTGAAAGCACATTGGTCAGATAGAACGGGAGTACTTAACTCAGAATTGACCAGAGATAAACGCGGTGAAAGCACACTTATCCTAGAATAACGAACGGACAGATCGAATGGCTGCTTGACCGATCTCCGCTCACCTCGGATCACTGCAATAAAGAGAGAGAGAGAGAGAGAGTTCTACTGTCGTCCACATTCTCCGCACATCTGCTCGGTAACCGGGGAATATTTAAATCACGTCCGGTTGAAGATAAAACTGCCGAAAAAGTCGAGACATATATCTCTCGAGACCGGGTGGGGGGGGGGGGGGGGCGATCCGAGAGATGAACGGGCGAGAGTCCCCTCTAGGGAATCGTACACATTTCCGGTGCTCATCTGTGCGAAAAACAGACATACGTTTTGCAACGGTAACGCGCGTCGCATCCTACTGTCAGAGTCGCAAACGATAAGGATAAAGAAGGAAAGGAGAAATGAGAATGCTTAAAGCACTACATGCTGGTGAACGCACTGAAAAGCGAGCAGCACCAGCTAGCTTCTTTCGAGATGACGAACCCGACACGTTGGCTCGACAAAAAAAAAAAATAGAAAGGTGGATGTGAAATGTGTCTGCTCAAAGAGTGTCGCCCTATGAATTAGGCTGCTGGAGGGCAATGATGCACGCAGGATACGGTTCAAAAGATGTAGATAAATGGAAGTAACGAACGCTCGCATTGAAGAGAGCTTCCGAGGCGTCTCGAGAATTGACGATCCGACAAGGGGGGAGGCGCTGTAAAGAAAGCGCAACCGAATGAAAATATTTAAGGGGTCGCAGGGTGAAACGCGTCGAGCGTTCAGGCTTTTGTGTTAATGAGAGCATGCCGCAATATTTCTAGAACTCGCGTACGGGTCAACTTCGTGACGCAAGAAGCGAATCGCGTCGATTATACGTATACATATACTTATTGTACTGCTACATCTATGATAATGTTATGGCACATTTTTAGCCATGCCGGGGATATTTTTAACGCAACGTCGAACGCCTACTGCTTTCGTAGACGAGCGTCTACGTTGGCATTCATTAAGTAGAAAATACGCGAAATCGATAACGCGTCACTGGTATAATCGGTGAGAATCGGCCGGAAAAGCTTTCGCAGCGCGCACTACTCTTCTAATCTGCATCGAGAGAGACATCCGGGGCAACCGGTGACAAAGGGGGGAAAAAAAACAAAATCGATATATAGTACGCAAACGCTAGCTACTGGAGTAACTAAGGTAATTAGTTCACTGATGCAAATAACACTTAATCCAAGCAGAAGGAGAAAAATGCCGGTGCAATGTGCGCGCGTCACTACTCCGACCAGTTTGAATTTCTTCAGAATTACTCGGAGATATGCTCGAGAGGCTTACGAGAGTTCCTTCAGTAGACAGACTTCTTTCGAACCGGATCTTGAGGGTTCCCTTGTGCCTTTTATCAGGAGAATGCATTTTTCTCGGAATTTACAACAATATTTGTCAAGCAAGATGAATTATTTCATTTGTTATGCTACTTTAGTATAAATCGAGTATAATTTGTGTCAGTGGAAAAAAAAATGAAACTGAATTGTTATTATGAGGTATAGTGATTATGAAAATTGTGATTAATTACTGGTTTGCCACGATTAGGTAGATATCTCTAAGACGATGCACTCGGGAAATTAAAAGCGTCCTGATCATCTCAGAGGAATTGCTCGGATTATTGCAACGCCTCTATTGATTACGAAGCGAGCCTAAGCGCAGAGCTTAGTCCCATCATGGCCAAGACGGAATTTCAATTTTCCCGTTTGATTAGAGCCGCATCCATGAAGTTCCTAACACAATTTCAATATTTTACTGCTCAAACGTATCTCCCGGTGCACACGGAAACCCAGTAGTCTTATCGAGACGAAAACTAATTGAGATGCTGCAGCTCGAATTCTCCGAGGGGATTAGAAACGGTGCGGCACCTTTTCAGGATAGTTTCGCAAGTTCAACGATGCGTGGACTCTCAAGATCGAATGGAACTTTTATCTCGATTACATTTGCTATCTACAATTATACCTGACGTTTAAATCCGTTTGTGAATATTCTTGAGAACGTTGAGATCTCAAGGTTGAAAGATTCGAAGTTTTAATCCCGACGGAAGTTAGGATGAAAGCTTTCGCTTTACGAATGACCGTTACAATCGGGTTACAGCAATCGAGAATCGTGTTACCAACGGTCATTTGGTCAAGAGTCAAGCTCTATTGACGTAGGTGCATAGATTGTCACATAGCTATTGCGATTGCAGCTTTTAATCATGGTTTGCACTGGTTCTCTAGTTAAGCGACCAGGTAAAGGCCCTTTTGGTAGGCGTTTCCACGAACACGTGCACCGATCGCAAGCAGATTGAGTTCTCACACTCACCTTGACGTGTACCACGCACGAAGCGGGTAGTCCACCACCTCTGGTCCCAATTCCAACGTTGGAGATCCTGATTTATCGCGACCCTCTTTCCGTGATCCCGGACCTAGCACAAGTCTCGCGAATACCCGATTCCAACTAAATGGTCTGGTCAACTTCCTGAAAGCACATATATCCCTATTTTTTACAACTCGAAATTTTTATTTCAATACCCGTCAGCTTGTTCAATACACTTTTTTCCAAATTCACATTCGCGTTGAGATACGTTCGATGTAAAATATTTTTTGCTACGATTATAAGTGAGAAACCGAGGTAAAGGATAAAAAGACATTGTACTAGTAGTGAATTCTCCCCGGCTTTACAGTTTCGAACGAAAACAAAAAACGTGAAACAAACGCATCAGTCTCACCTGGTACTCTTCGAGTTTTCTCTGTTTCTGGCTGAATACAAGACCAGGACTCCGCAAACTGTCGCCGAACTTTCTTCAACTTCGGATCTGCTTCTGACAAGAGGAGAAAGAAGCAAGTGATAGAGTCGCGTGTTTTTTTGACCAAGTGTTTTGCCACGCTCGCCACTGTTACCTGAAGAATGCGAACACTGCTCACACGATTTTCGGTTGTCCCGCCTCGTTTTTGGCGGCGTCGCGCGTTCGACCACCCTTTGGAATTTTACGAGCAACCGAACTAAAAGGAAGGATGGTTCGATACCGCACGCACAAATTCGATCACTTTTTGCCTCGTGGCAACTTCCGTCCATGCGAAACCAAGTCACCGAGTATCGTCGAGCAGCTCGCGCTGACCTCTCACTTGTCAGTCCCGTGAGACCAGTATATGGACTCTTATGATTTAGGGTACCACGTTCGCGCACTGGGACACGATCTTTCGTAAACTTGCCGCTTGTCCACTCGGTAAAAGTGATAAAAGCGGCAAAAGACGAACGAGGAAGTTCTGACACTTGGTTGTTTAATAATTCGCTCGCTCGGATAATGTAGCTCGGCAGTGCGAGCCGAAACTCAATAGCAGGTTGGGACCTGATACCTCGAACCTGTCGAGAACTTGGTCTCGGTGTGAAGGAAGCTCCTGGAGGTGTCGGAGGGCCGGCCGGCCGGTCCCTCGTGGATCCGGAGTCGTGACTCCGCGGTTCGCGTTGTAGTGTTCCTCGTACGCGTTAGAACGAGAAAGAGTACGAATGAGTGAGTGAGCGAGCGAAAATATGAAAGTGAGAGCAAAAGAGAAAGAGCGCGAGTAAGAACAAAGGTGTATGAGGGTGGAGTGCGCCCCTCGCGCCGGGTGGCACCCAGGTCGGCGACCGTCTCTTCCGTCCTCCGAATGCTTTCTACCGGCGGCGCGCTCACGACTGGGATCCAGGATTTCGGATGAGGGCTCGCTCTCAAGAATCAGCACGCAGGCGCCGCTCACCCTCTCCGTCTGTCGCGTGTACCCTCTCTGCCACAGCTTTCGTCCTCGTATACCCTCTCCTTCCAGCAACCTGCTCGCGCTCCTTTCCCCACACACGCACCATGCACTCACGCCTGCTCACGCCTGCCTAGCAGCCTGCTCACCATGCCTGTTCTACTCTACTCTTGCCCTGCCCTACCCTGATCACCCTGACCATCCTAACCATCCCAACCACCCTGACCATCCTGACCACCCTGACTGCCCTCTCCGGTTCACCTACCTGCGTGTTACCCACTCTCCCATCCAAAACCCTTTTTCGCCTCTTTATCCACCCTCCCCCAACCTTTCTCCCACTGCCACCTGTCCCGCTTTGTCTCGCTGTTGCTCGCGTTTGTTTTCCCGGGGATACACCGCCTATCTACCTGTTTATTCGCCCTGCCCGGTGACCCACCTTTCCATCTCTCTTGATGCCGCTTCTCCTGATCGACGCTCTTTCGACCCTTACAACCGTGTGCACGTGTATATGTGTGTGTGTGTGTGTGTGCGTGCGCTATCCCCGGGATATATGAGCCACAATTCCGTTCACTTTGGTCTCGTCCGGGCTCCGCTTTCTCGTTAAAGCCACTTCCGACTTCGTTCAACACCCTTAATCCTGTTGGTTCTCTTCTCCGAGCGTCGGCATCGTTGCGGTGACCATGGCTCATCCTCCGTCGTCTGGCAGTCACGATAGTGGCTTGCTACCTACCGTGGCGTATTCGTAGGACTGGATTTGCGCTTGCTTGCATAAGTAGACTAGCATAATCACATCTCGGCTCACCTGACATTACGCGTCCACCTATGCGCTCTACCTACACTTTGACATTTCTGGCGTCGTGCCGACCTGTCCGCTAAACCATACACGCTCTTCTTTCTTTTGACGCGAGAAAAAGAAACGCGAACTCGCGGGAAGTAAGAGAAGCTCGTTATCAAGCAGACGCAAGGAATTTGCCAGACCATTGCGTGACTCACTCTCTATCCGAGTTACTGTCTTTTCTAATGGAGATCCGTTGAACGTCGCGTTCGAGATGCTTTATGGTAATGATCGAGCAAATTTTCCGCGACAGAATCCGTTATTCGAATTCTTACAAATAGAACTCGAAGATTCCATCGACTCTATCTTATAGAATTCATTGTAAAGAAATACTTTCCATAACTTTACAACTTCCTCCGTATACTTTCAGATAATTCACTCAGGTTTCTTGATTAAAAACTTTTGCCATAGCTACGGAACTTTTATGTTTGTAACTTGGGGAAGAATCACTTTAATGTTCGGCATTGAAGAATACTTGAAAAAGTCTGATCCCACGCAACAAAGGCAAAGTCCACGCCTCCTATGATAGTCTTTGTACTCGACCAACCAGCTTTCCATGGATTTACGGAGACATTGCGGATTCTCTTTATTATTAGTTGCGTCGGCGAAGGCTAAAGCGATACGAAGAATTTTTAGCGATGTTGAAACTTATCCCAGAAGAATCGACGAAGAAACGATCTTAAAGGTAAAATCGTGGCGAAGCGACATTCCAGTAATATTTTCTGCCTACCAAAGAAAATCACGCTGCAACTTCCGACGTTCCCTCTCACGCTCGAACGCGCTTATAGTTATCGATTTGTATTATGTCTTGTACACACACACACACACACAGAGCCAGAGATACCCACACGATTTAGTCCTACGTATTTTATACATTGCCGTACACGTCATCCAGATATATTACCAATATTCTCACAGTAAAAGCGTTTCCTGTGCCCACTGAAATTTCTCGATAAGAGCCATGAATTAGTACGATAGATCCCCCTATCCTCTTTCCTAAATGTTTGTATTAGTTAGGCATTCAAATTAGCGCGAGTAGAGCGGGTGTATGTAAGCTGTTATTGAAATTCCAAAACATTAGAGGCGCATCGCAGAATATGCCAGGGAAAATCTGATGTACGTCGGGGCACGCTTTCATTGTTGTCTATTGACGGTATACGTCTTTTGTAAGCGTGCACCAACCTACACTTCACCGAGAAATGCATAACGATCTTACAAAGGAACTAGACAAAGCTGAGACCCTGCCATTCAAACAGTCGTCTGCCTTTGCATGCGATCTTATAATTATCCTTAAAAGTCTTACTGACATTGACGAGGCGTGAATTTACTCGACATTTTGAAGCTAGCGAAAAAATAGTATATAAGTATAGATGATGACTACTGCATTGCAACGATATCGTGCAATTCCTGTAATGCACTGTATCGCAGGTGCAGTTGGGCCTCGATTCGTTGGGGAAAAAAAGAATCTCTTCTCGTTTCGAGGGATGGGCTGGAATCGAGCGACCGCACAATACATGTATCAAAAGAGGCAAGTTCGTTCGAGCGAGACGTGCTCCATTAGGGAAAAACAGTCTATTCGAGGGACATTACCATGGCGCACTTGACATTACGTGACCAGCTACGCTTGTGAACGACGAACTCCCGGAATACATTCGAAAACGGAATGAGAAATGTGTTCTATTCTACTCGCTTTATCCAATGAAGTCTTTTCTCACTTGCGATATTCGATACTGTGGTCAGTTGAACTCTCGAGCGATTCTCTATCGACATTTTCCATAGAAGACTTGACAAAGCTTGGCGTGAAAATTATCTACCGGTTCAGATACCAAAGATGCATGAGTTCGATGGATATTATAAGGGTGACTTGACGCAAACCCGTACTATCGCGAAATGTCAGACTAAGATAAAAAGTGGTTAAGAAAGGAAGTTCGGAAAAAGAAGGAAATCGACGAGTAGGTGGATGAGTGAGTTTAACCTACTCTACGATTATCCAAGATATTTTCTCACCGTGACGTGAGTTTACTCACCCGAGGATACTTATCACTGAAGAATATAATGCTGGGTAAGATAGAAATAATAAGGGTGCTAAATTCTCAGGTGTCCACTTTAACTCGTAAGAACCTCGAGCGTTCTCAACACTCGGACGGTTTCTACAAATGAAAACATCGCTCGTGATATAAGCGTTAATTGTTTGGTGCGAAAAATCCATTTAACCAGGATAAAGGTAGAGAAAATGAAAAAATTGTCATTCCTATCGTACCTAGGTTTTTAGTCTCTTTTTTAGCCCATTTCAATATTCATATCGAAAAAATGCAGTTTCAACGGGGAACACGTGTTCAGAATCTGCAAGTAGTCGTATTGCCGTGAAACAGTAATCTGCGATCGAGAGGGCTTCATAAAAATCTGAAAAATCCTGTACCCAAGGGAGGAACGCTTTGCTACTTTGAATTTTTGGGAAAGTCGTAGCTCACCAACTCATCGAGAATCGCGGGTGATAAAGTGCATTAAGAAGGGCCTTATCGAGTTAACGGTACTGAATTAGCTCGCGGTAAGAGATTAAAGTGAACGTCAAACCACGATTCATTCTATCAACGCCATCGTAATTAAGGCCTTAAAGAGCCGTGGATAATTATACCGAGAACTTCGATAAATTAGGACGAAATCCACATTCGGATCATTCTCGCATCAACCATAGAATTCTCAACTTCTCTGACGTCGAGAAAAAAAAAGAAAGAACAAAAAACCGTATGGATTAATCATCGAACCCAATTGCAAAGTTCTTTTCCAACGCGACTCATTTTTCCTTGAGTACGATTTAAAAATTCTTCTCTCGTCCAAGCCGAGCAGCTTAAATCAGCTCTGTCCGTGGATTAAGAAAACTTTCCACCGCAATTCCACGGGCAATATCGAGATTAATAATTCGTCTAACAAACTGACCAACTCATTCGTCTCAAAAGTTGTGGCTGTTCGCTTTAAATTGTATAGCATCGCTAATTTCGTCAAACTATACTCTGACGATTTATTCCATCACTGGATTTCGTTGGCATTATCTTTTAAGAGCCACACGGCTAAAACCGCGGATTTATTTGGAATTGGAGTAACCAGAGAATTTCGAAGCACACTCGGCTTTAGTCGGCTTCGAGCAGAAGTTGACAAAAATCTGAAAAACCCACTAAGCCGAGTAACAAGGTGATAGGAGATCGAAGATGAGATTGCGGCGGAAAGTGGCGTGAGAGGAAGGTTATCGCGCGGTTCGAATATGAGGAGAAAAGAAGACTAGGAGAGAATGAGAAGAAAAGGTAGTTGAGGGAACAATGAAGTGTATTCGGTAGAGTTAACAGAGAAGTGCGGCAGTTAAAAATTTGTAGCTATGAGTAAAGCTGTGAGCTATAATAGGTGCAAAGAATGCACAGGGATTTCGCCATTTGACATTTATAACAACCAAGTTATAGTGAGAATGCTCTAAGAGAAATATAGCCTGTGATACGACCAGCTGAAAGTAGTATCTCGGATACGTGTCTATATCGACCTTGTCAAACGACCTGGATATCAACGCTCATTGACAGCGTGTCCAAAATAACAGGCTAATCCTGATTCCGAATACATACATACATATATATATCTAACTTCGAATAAACTATTTTTGACCATCCATTGATTTTAAAGCAACCACGACGTAAACTTGGAAAATCTCTAACAACGTGACATCCAGAAGGGGGTTCGACCCGTTGACATCGGAATGCAATCTAAGCGATTGGATAATACGGTTACGGTATTGCAAATATACTCAGGAATGTAACCAACGCGAGGATAGTTGAGATTAGTCAGATTCAATTATATATTGATTTTGGAAAATATCTATAGAGCGATACATTTTGACGTCATGACGATGGGAAGGATCGACAGGATGGTGCAAATCCCACAGGAGAACATCAGTCCTAATCATATTTGTCGAACGATATTACCAGAGTTACATAATATCCAATTAGTTATGCGAGGAAAATTGCAACTACCCAGGTTGCGGGATATCGTGCACACAGTAGCACTATCGCTCAGCTTACGTCGTTGGGAATACGATTAGAGTATGACGCGTAAGCTATAACCCAAAATACATATCTCAGAGGATTACGGTGGTCTTACATGGATACATACCATTACTACTTATGAGTTCCAAGCATCAGTTAAACTTTCAACTAATAACTCGTGCTCGTATTACTTGGCAAAATGAAAGGGAAGTTACGCGATAAATCAAGCCTGGCAATATTAGCGTCGTTAGACGGCTCGAGTAGGTAGCTATGGCTAGATTTCATCCGTAGCAGAAGATACATATTAAAAGGCGGGTGTTCAATCTCGCAGGATTACATCGACGGCTGTTGCAGAATTCACGGAAGAATACTCAAATCCGTCTCTCCTTTCACGAGGTAGCGTACATTATCCTTATGGCACAACGTAACTGCAACTTCGAATTATTCTGACCTTCCTCTTCTTTTCCGAAAACTCAAATATTTCTCCACCGGTTTCCCCCCCCCCCCCCCTTTTTTCCATTATTAAATCGTGCGAATCTTGCGTTTACATAAACGATTATTCGGTGCGAAACACTGATGGAACAAAGATACGATCGTGATATTGTACAACATTCCAAACTCGCGAATGATTCGAGTCCACCTACGGTGGTCGCAAATGACAAGCGGCAGATAACGACTTTACGTACTTTTTTCATATTGGATTTTTGTTTGAGACACGATCCAATCGATATTTACGAGGATTCCGCCAACTGCAATCTGGACTGCGGCGCTTGTTTAAAAAAAACACAACGATAAATTTCGACGTCCGATGCCGTTGATTTAAACTTATCGATTTTATTCGAGCTTTATGGTGCACCTTTGGAGAGTGACAAGTCGGATTCGCGCATCAAGGATAATGCTAGTGGTAATATTGTAAGGATTCCAAGCTGAGAAATGCGTGACATTACGAAGGAAAGCTGAACCAACTCGAAACCCTTCGCATCATTCTTGTCTTGGACAAAAATGTTACGCGAAGCCAGGCCGCAATGCCAGGTACTCAATATTTAAACTCGCTATTGTTCAAAGCGTAGGGACGGTTTTGTAATATTCCCCGGATACTGGGCGTTCTGTTTTCTTTTCACGCCTTTTGTGCCCCCTAACGGTAGAGCAAACGATTTATGCGAGTGAGAGGCTCGAGGGAAAAAGTGAGGGTGAGAAAGCGAGAGAAAGTAAACTAAGCGAAGAGGGGTAAGATAAAATATTTAGTAGTCACCCTTGGTGCGTTATGTTCATGATATTATGGCAACTAGATGGATGAAGATATGAGTCAATGAGATAGTAAGAAGTGGTAAGTAAAATAGACCCAAGTTAAAGATACAAATTTTGGAATGATGCTATCAGCATTCGAGTAGCCGATTCTATAACCCACGTACATAGAATCTAATACTAAGAGCTTATACAACCTACTACGCGAGATAGTCGTTGCGAGATGAAACCAGACGAGAGATCTCTTCTCCGAATGTTCCAGGTAACTCGTTCAAGATTGTCTCTCTGTAAGATCGCAATCTTCTCTTTCATATCTGCGAAGGATTCGCTTTAGTAAAATCGATAGGAGCTCTTGAATTCGTGCTATTCTCTGCTTCGCATTCTTCGCTCAATATCCACAATATCAAAATGCAATGGTGCAATAACGAATCATGCTTAAGCAGCCGCACGAACAAGTTAAAACTGGATCACGGAAGAGCGAAGTTTACAAATGAGAAGGATTCAACGGCAACGATCCTTTGGTGCAAAAAAGTCAAGGGAGGAAACGTAGAGTGGTTCGTAGCTTAATGCGGTGAGTTACGAGAACTGGAAGCGATAAGTCGTAGAGCAATATCGCAGCCACGAAGTAATAGCCGTTCTCCAGGACTATTAAAAAGGGAGACGCGATGACTCGTGTGCCGCGCTTCCACAATCATAAGAACACTATGAACGAGAGTGTAGGAAGCGCGAAATCGCACATTTCCGAGACCCGTCTCGTTTTGGGTATTATTTCGCGACTCAACATCCCCCAGTGTATCGTTTATACGAGAGACTCACCCTCGTGGACGCGCCGAGCAGTTGACGATGCAACAGCGAGAGCATTGCAGCTGTCATTTGTGCAGATTGTCGCCGTGAGCGGTATAAGCTTCTCTTGAAATGTCGCTAACATACCATTCTATAGTCTCTGTTTTTTGTCAGACTACCATTGGAAAGTCATCCAGGAAACAACAAATTTTTCCTGTTATTTATATCGTTGCTTCAAACGAGCTATTTAAAATCGAGTACTTGAAAATTTTAAAGACTTAACACTTAAAGACTTAAAGACTTAATAAAATTTTAAATACTTAACAGGAAAAGAAGCAAAAAACTGGTCTAATCAGACGGTCACAGCCTTGTTTCTAAATTGATTCCTTTTTTATTTTAATATTCTTCAGTATTTAAGCTGAATTTCTCTTGAAACCATTCACTTTTATATAGTCCTCGAACCGCACTTTGAAACATCCTGTACAGATCAACAGAAATGGAAGAAAGCCGAAAATGGTGTTCTCTAAAGGATCTAAACTGTTTAGAATCCCTTGGAAGGAACTCTATCTGGATCTAAGTACCTATTTCCTGAAGACATGCTCTCGCATCTGCCTCAGCTGCTCGTTTACAAAAGTAGATTCGCGATGAGAATTTTCAAGCATGACTTCTGCTAGTCAGGATAAAAATACGATTCACTATTTGCAGTTGAATATTTTTTTGCTACAATGACGACGCGGAAACGACTTTCAACGCAAACGCGTTTCCTTGAATCACCTCCCCCCCCCCCCCCCCCCCCCCCCTGATGGAAGCTTCCACCAGACAAACACGTGTTTTACGAAACGTGCATACAGCATAACGAGAAACTAGTCTCGCTAGCTTAACCTGACAGTAACATTCGGTATTCGCGTTGAAGTGTATTTTCTCCGTGACTACGGCTACTTCTCGAAAAACATCGTCCACACGTATCTTGAACAAGTCCAAGAACGAAACTTTTCCGTGTGTCCATTTCTTCGTTTTTCAAATATTCTTTCCAACGACATGGGAATACCATCCCCAACTCAAAAAGCATTTGGTTTGCAAAGATAAAAGTGTTCCTTCGAGATATAACATTTTTATCCACGGAAGATATTAAATATACCTAGATAGGATACACATACAAGTGAAACTTGTACTTCAATTTTCTTGCGATCGCCGGAGATTTTCATATTAATATTCTCGTATGATCGGATTATGAGATAACCGGAGTAAGAACTTCAAATAAGGTGCGTACATAGAAAATTGAGTACCTATGAGAAATACTGTGTCATGAAATTAATATTTAATACTGACATTTGGAGTTATATCACAGTGGCTTCAAGAAGTTCTTTGGATATTAGCGCACGGGTTCTCCGCATAAAAGTACGTAATATCTGAGGTTTTATCATCGGACGTCGGCGGTCTCTGGATTAGCATAAACTTTATATGAGCAGTAATACAAATTAGAAGTTAAACACGTATATATACATATACATATAGTTAGATGTATAACGAGACAGTTAATTCTTCTCTTGTACAAACGCGACCTACATCCAAAATTATCCTCGCGAAAGCGGATTCTATTGTTAGAATACAAAAATAAAAGTTGGCATTCCGAGATCCGTATGTTTCCGTTGACATATCAATCGTGATATGCAAATTCAATAAATTCGACGCGTATACATGTATATCTAGCTGGACGTTACGCGTCTCTTTAGATTGCACAATGGTTTCTACGCATCGTGGTAACAAAAGTTTCCACGCGTACAAAACCAGAAAAGTCAAATAATATCACAGAAATTGGAACCCGAAGCAAATTGCAGAAGGAATATTTCGAACTTCAACTTGATATATACATTATTTAGAAATAAACTTGTAGAGAAGTTACTCTACATGTATGAGAAATTTGCAAGACTCGTAGCCAAAGGCATTTTGCCTTATTCAGTTCGAGTTTCGTCGATCTTTTATCAGAAAGGAAAATATCCATTGTTTTCGAAGAGGAATTTTCTCGATTCTAAACAATTTTCCACAGGTGAGATCAGTGCTAAAATGACACGTTATCATAATTGAGGACAATAAGAGATAAAGAACAGTCAGCACAGTAGTAATATACACGATGTATCAGACATTCTGATAATTTGACTGCATCTAATGATAATCATACTTCCGAATCAATTTTGATTGCTCACCAAGCCGTATTCAATATCCATACTATAATGCGAAAGGAAGTTCGTCGGAAATGGAGTTAAGTGCGCAATTTAATTGAATGCATTCAACCGACTGGCCGAGCCGTAACGAGCTCGAGTAATTACCCCCAAAATTTCATCAGCATTGAGTTAGAGTGCGCCCATAGAATCAGAGCTAATGTGTGCTAAATATTCAGATACGTACGCATTATCCTCGGGGAGAAGTTCAAGGTCACGTGTGGGATAATAGCATTAATTAGAATTTGATTCGCGACACAAAATGAAAATGACAGGTAACGTCACTCAATGTGGATAGTTATCAATGGTGAAACGTGACTCTCGAAGTCCAATCGAGCTTTCATCCATTCTTTAATCTGTTCTTACAAATAAAAAATAGAAAAAAAAAACTGTACTTAATTTATTGATGATCGTTTTACGATTGAAACATTTAAAACTAACTAGGAAATGGTAGTAGTAGCTTTCGGAACTTCCTTATAGGTCTGCAGTAATAAAAAGCTCATGCACCATTGGAACTTCCGCGACTTTGATTGCACTTTTGGAACATTTCTCGTTGTCCTGCGATATTTTGCAATAGCGCAATCAAAAGTTTATTCTTCCGGTTTTGAAAGAGGCTATGGAAAGAATTTTTTAACATTCATTCCTGACGCACTACTTTCCGAATGATAAAAGGATCATCAAAATTGCCATCCTCTATTGAAAATAAGTGGAGGATTTATAAAAAAAGAAGCTCAAAATTGCAATTATATTGCTATATAGTCATTGATCCGTTCAAGTAAGAAATAAAGTTGTCTTGTTTTAGTCCACGAAATCACTTGCTAAATTCATATCTAACTGTAATTTTACACCCTGTACACGTATCTTAACTATACATTGGCCAGGACTTGCAGAACTGTTGCAACATCGTCGAATTATCGAATTCCCTCGACTAGATTCAGCATTTTGCATTCCGTTACTGTAGAATCCTGTATCTCTGATATCAGCAGTTGTCGAAAAGTTCCAAGTGCTGCTCAGGAACACTGGAAATCTCAATTTCCGGTTGCTGAATTGCAGAATACTCAGTATCAGCATATTCCATGTTCAAATCGTAAATCTACTAATGTAGCATGAATTTTTTACTGCTAAAGATCTAATGAACACAACTTGAAACCTGTTATAACCACTGGTGTTCCGTTACATTCCGTTAGGTGCTTCCATCTACGGGATACTATCACTACGAATCACAAATCACTCGGAGGAATTACCGTGATTGAGAACAAACGTAAATGAATCACGAGTGTTCTGTGATTAGCAATTGATTAGTTATTAATAACGTAGGGTTTATTTGTACCTAACTCGTGGTATAAGCCTAACTTAAGACATTTATACGAGATCTTTTGAAGTCTCTAGTGAAACTGATTCATCAAAATATAATTGTATCCCAATAGGAATAAAATTGCTTAGAATAAACGTCACATAGAGATATTTGCATAAACGTTACAGTGTGTATTTGTTAGAGAGAGTAAATAACGTTAGAGACTGGAAACTGATCGTAATCAGAGTCGAGTTTCCACGCAGTCTCCTAGGCACTCAGGATTCACATGTCGATATTCGATGCCCTGTTACAACCACGTAATACCCATAAATTTCCAACTTCCTGTTTATACCAGGGAGAGTAGGTACCTACTAAACCCCTGCACTCTACGAACATAGAACCCG
This sequence comes from Trypoxylon attenuatum, assembly GCA_963989405.1. NCBI lineage: Eukaryota > Metazoa > Arthropoda > Insecta > Hymenoptera > Crabronidae > Trypoxylon > Trypoxylon attenuatum. The sequence continues at coordinate 3,718,968 of OZ022488.1, read as the reverse complement.
TGATATGGCTGCATCTTCTTTTCCTAGTTTCCACTCACCTACTTATACTGTATAAATAAAAAAATGTTGCACTGATCTTACGAGCGTAAGAGAAATTTAAAGCAGCTCACATTCATCGTCAAACTTTAGTTGAAATATTTTCCTAGATGATCCATGACGAAGTGTTTTCTAAAAAAATGTTGATGAAACTTGATACATACTAAAAAGAAAATACGTTTTCGAAGAAAAAGAAAATTGACTGGTTTTTACGAGCTTAGGGAAGAAGATGGATGTAACGCGTGTTACAAACACGTGCCTATCATTTCCCTGGATCAAAGAGCATCGTGTCCAGTACATGGTACGTGTCAACACAACCAAAAGGCTTCCGGTTGTTTCGAGCTCAACACGTCCGGAATATTCATTCCCGATATCCGGTAAACGATGAAATCGACGCCCGAGAAACGCTAGAAAAATTCATGCTTCGCTCACGTATGATGCTGTCTCTGTTCTTACCAGGGATCTATCCAGGCGTCTATGTGGCTTTAAGGTACAATGGCTCGTGAAATTTTTATACTGGCGACAATATTCCTTGGATGATGTTCTACGACTTTCACAATCCTCTCATCTGTGTTTACGATATCCACAAACCAATGGAGCGAGGTTTCGCATATAAAGCAACAAAATTACTGCAAGTTTCATTTTCACCACTGGTATTCCAGTCAACGTCCATCGTGTATACTTACTTAAAAAATGCTTGGGAAAAGTGGAATGCGATACTGCTACGCGAATATTCTGCAAATTGATTATCAAGCATGCCGAGGAGATAAAAAAGAGAAATATGATTAAAATTTTTAAAACCAATTTACTATACATATTTTATATTAAGAGTAATGTAGTCTCGTACTAATAGGAATTAACACCGAAGTAAAAGGGCAGAACCCGTAAATCCTCTTGCCGTAAAGAAGTAGGTTTTTCTGCTTGGAAAGAGCGGATGAACTTAAAGACGAAGTGAAATAAAGTAAAGCAAACATACTTTTCGCGACCCCCTTTTTCCAGAATGAATGGTACGTAACGTTCGCCCGCCCGGGAAATACAGCGAGTGGAAGGAAAATTAAAGAAAACAAAGTCGCATCCCACTGGGTTGATAAGAGAACTCCTCTCAAAACCTTTACGCTTTGCGGTTCAACAGGAATTCTCAATTAAAGAATCCTGGTGTCTTGAAGAACTACATTTGATCCTTACGTTTCTTTACTTCAACTTGCCAATGTACACTACTCTGTCGATGGAGTCGTGCCAATTGATTTCACTACTGATTTTTCACCAAGAGGAAATGCTCGTTAATTCCTTTATCCAAAAAACAGACCCTCGAAGCTTCCGAACTGAATTAAAGGGGTTGCCGTGACAAGAGTAGCACAATAAGTTTTTTCCCTTTTAAAATTGAGTCGTTCGAGGGTCTTTCAGCCGTGATTAGCTGCTCGAAATTGAACATCTTCGTGCAAACTGGTGGCTCACTCAAGGGAAACTTATACACATCTTTGCTTTCTACTTTCGGTAAGGTAGCAAGTTTTAACCCGTAGGATACAAGAATTTCTTCCAAGCTCTGACTGTGTAAATCTTTTCTTTTTAACGCGCAACTCCGAATTGACTCACGATTACACAGAGCTGCGAACAACGAAGACGATGAAATAAAACCATTTACTTCCAGCTGTTCTATTAAGGTAATTCACTTTGCAAGAGTATAAGGTAATTAAAAATTCACATAACACGACGCTCTCAATTAAAAGCTTTTAGTAATTTTATTTGTGATCGTATTAAGTAAGCTTTAATCAAAGTCTTTATTGTTACGTAAAGCTTTTGGGTACGAGAGGAGCAAGCATAGGAAATTTGGTTAATTTCAAGTATAATACAATTTTAATCGAATTCTAGTGTTTATAAAAATTAACCCTTAGGATGACTGTAAACCTATTATTAGAGGAGTTTCCAATGGATGACTGGCTAATGAGTGACCTCGCATCTGGGTTTTCGTTTAGAGCTAGATTGACGACAATTCGGACTATTCGTTGCTCACGTTCTCTTCCGCTTTTTCGAATGGCACGAGAATCGTAAAGATGCTACTACCTCGTAAAAATGCCGATTCAGCCATTTTTATGCGCTCACATGGAATTACGAATTCCGAGAGGCTCTGCGCGACCTTTTGAGGACCTCTCGTTTATTCTGCGTCAGGCTAGCAGATGTTTGTTCGTCATCCTACGTTTTACATCGTACCACGTCTACGATAATCCAATAATTTTCATTTTTAATATCGTCATACAGGATTTACGACAAAAGAATATAACGTGCTTTTATTTTTCTACGGTATCATTTTTACATCGGACTTCGCCTTTCTCTTGTACCGATATAGCTAACTATAATTTATACTTGTTTACAATTCCCATTAAATATCCGGCTTCTGGCGTTTTACCTTAATATCCTGTAACTCGGTAAGTATGGTCTCCAGATGTACTACGTCATCCTGTTATCCCTCATATTTTCCAGTTTATCCAAATTTTCACCTCTACGACGAAACTCCTTTCCGAGAACCCAAGTATACCGTAATCTCGAAAAGCCTCGTAACAATAAATTTTTCAGTAAACGTAGTTCACAGGAAAATAATAGTGATCGCGTTAGATGGACAGCTCAATTAGAAAGTTTCACTAGAAACGTTGAGGGAAATGGAAATACGAATTTCGATAAGGAAAATATCTAAACCAATCTCGTGTCCGTCGATCATAAAGAGTAAGAAACTTGTGGACAATGGAATCGTATTAAAAATATAGGATAAACTTGCTGAACTCGAACAGTGTACACAGGAAAGTATTAATGATGAATGACGTTGGATCGATAAATATTACCTTGTCCCATATGCATCCGTCTCATCCTTATTTAATATCACTTACCACGTCCGATACTACCAGTCGTGTACCCCGGTTAGTCCACGGATACAAGAATTACATTTTCGTTAAAAAATAATGAATAAAGTGCTTCAATTATTGTATTTCCTTTAAATTATCTGAATTCCAATATTTACAAGAGAAATTTGTTAATTGGTACAAAGCCCGCAGGTTTCGGAAATTTGATTAGATCTCGCCTGATACGAAGCAAACAGCCCCTAGGTGTTAGTAAATAATTGCTCGCACGTTTGTACAAATATTGACGCATTTGCGTTACTCTTAACTTAACTTTCTAACAAAAGGAAACTCGTTAAAGATATTTTAAGGGTCTTCAGTATCTTGTGCGTATACCGTTATATGCTACCTCTGCTCTTTGAAGGCTAAGCCCGCAAACCATTGCAAAATTGCTTCGTCAGGGTTGTTGCGTAAGTTTCTAATTTCGAGGAAGTTGGAACAATTAACGTGGAAGCTACGGAGGATGTAGACCAAGTTTCAATGTTATTTGAAGTAAGCTGTCGTAAAATTTGGTATAGACCTACTACGATTTCAACTCTGCCAATTAATCCATACCAGTGAATCACGTAGAAACGGTAATTGAAGAGTCGATATCGAATCGCGAGCTTTTAAAATGACGAGGAAAATCTTTCGGTACGATTATTCGTTTTATTGCTTAGTACACAATTTAATTAGCCGGATATTGCGATGAGAAGGTAACTCGACTTCGTCTTTCTCTCTCTTTTCCACTGGCAAACTTTCTTTCCACAGCATCTGGTCCCAGCTATTATTTGATTTCCATCATTTTACCTTTGCATTGCTTTAATAAGGTCCATTTCCTTGTTACGCTTCCTTCGACAACGTTATTTACTTCGAAATTTCATTTACAGTATTTGCTATATAATATACTCAGCTTCTTCGTCGTTAGCTTCGTTAGTTAATTACTCCATTGTGCTGACTGTCCTTCCTTCGAATCTAATTGTCTTTGGCAAGCTCATTAAGCATTGACAATAATTTATCAATCGTAAAAGCATCGGTCGAAAGCAATTTCGATAAATATTTTTTCGCAGATTGAAATTCTTAAGCAACCTTACTGATTGAAAGGGTTTTATATGGTACAGGTTAATGGATATTTTTGACTGTTAATACCGTGTCCGGACATGGAAAAAAATTCCGGGTTCAGGAGCTTGAATTTTTTCTTCGATCCAACCAGCTGCCGATAATTAGGGAAGTTGGCGCGAACCTTTTTCACGGAATGTTCCTGGCATTTACACCCCTCGCGTTGATAAATCGTACTACTTTGAGAAGGATACACGAAAAAGCAATGAGTATTTAATCCTGTACGTGTTCTCCAAATGTTAATGAAGAATTAATGAATTTCCATTCAAAGAGAATAATGTTGAATTTATACAAATTAACTCGTTCTATGCATCACGTAGCGTTATTCTTTCGATTGTAATCGCGATGAATTGATAACGCAAGATGAAACTATCGAAATGTCAGAACTGTAGAAATTGAGCTAAGTTTCTTCCTTGCTCCGGGCTCTTCTTCGAGTTTGAACTTTGTTCAAACTGCTACAAGATTTCCACGTCGCAATTAGAGCGCGATTCATCAGAGAAGTCAGCGCATACATTTTGATGGTTATGCAAAATTTCACTGATAATTAACCACCGTCGGAAGCAAACAAAAGGGAATTAATCGAATATAAAATTTAATTAATAACATCATATCTATTATTATCACAATTTTATTTCCATACAGAAAACTGGTACAATAAAAGATGACAATGAAAATATCTCTTGAGTTATAAAATTATTAAATCTTCTCTGTCGCGTTTCATTATCATTTACTTGGTAAATTGAATCGCTTCATTAGTATCACACACCACTGCTGATATTGCCGCGACCTAATGATATTTCGGCGCGCCACACAGATACCACTTAGGAATTCGTATTACGAAATTTTAATATGAGTGTATTTCGAAAGTACAAATTCCGTGAATATTCATAAGATAGTTCGAGAAATAATACACGTGCCTCAATCTAATTATAATGCATTAAGCACCCTCCGAAAGTACTTTCAATGCGTTTAACCCCCATTATCGGTAAAATGAAATTATATCGACGTCAAAGACACGTATGTGGGTCAACGACAATAGTGTACGTGTAGATCGTACGTAAATTACATTACATTCAAGTTGGCCTTGCTATTTTGAATATTACAACCACGCGGGTAAAACTTAAATCTAAAAATAAAAAAATAGAATGCATCCATTTCGATTACTTTTCCTCCCATAAACTCTAATCTGAGTAGCTCTTTTAATAAGCTTAACCTTTAATCGGCCGTGGGAAAATGAAATTACAGGCGTCAAGAGCCAAAGGTTACACTCACGACCTCGTTTCTCTCTGGTGAAGTGGAGAGACGGTCATCGAGAAAATTGCTGTCGATATTCTCCTGTGGCCACCTATACTATATCCACTAGATACCGGAAATGCACTTGCCCTATCCGATGCGAGATCTGTCTGTAAACTGGTATACCTCTTGAATAATATATTTTCTTCACTATTATTGCCATCCTCTGCCTCTATTTCTTTTACATCGTCCACTTTAGCCTTTCCAACCCCAAACGTCGAAGCTAACGGTTACGCGTGCCAGGGGTAAATTCGATCACGGAACCACTCAAAGCCTCCTGAAATTCACACAGGTTAGCAACGTGGTAACTGGCTTCCGCAAGATTAGAGGCTTCGATGACGCAGATCCTGGGGATTAATTATTTAGATAAGGCATCGCGCGAAATAGCGGCAAACCAAATCTGTGCACTGATCAGCTATGTGTCGCGGCTCAAGAAGGAGGAAACTTGTAATCGCAATCTGATGAGGAATCTTGATAGTCGATCCCATCATCCACATTGATATCCAACAAGTTTTTCCAACCTTTCAAAGGGGTTCGAATCCCGAAGGAATAGCGATAAGAATTTTACTTTTACCATCGGGAAATACTTCGATGAAAGTTCACATACTTTATTGCAAAAAACCATGTGGAAAGGAATGCGGATCAATGAGGTAAAAGTCTGTATTTCTTGTAATAAAAATGATACATATTATCGTTACAGATTTTTCTAGAAATAGTTACCGAGATAAAATTCATAAATGATGATTCATTAATTATTATGTACAATGGTTAGTGTCGCGTTAGGTTAGTCGGTTTCCGTGTTAATGCTATTAATCCTGTCGAGTGATAAACGCAAACGTGGGCACATATGCGAAAAAACGGAACTCTATCCCGGTTTTCCGGCGGAAATAGAATTACCCGCTCGGGATATCAGCGTCCATTGGGAGGTAAATACGAGGATCGAAACATATGGGTTACCAGGGAAAGCGACGGTGCGATTTTATTCATAACTCAGGATGACACGGATAAAGATGTTACTATGAAAAAAAGTCTCCTATGATCCAAGAGTATTTTTGAAAAAAATCTTATAATACTCCATGCAATCTCTTTTCCCCCTTGCAAGAATAATGTTAATCCAACATCCAAAGGTAGTAACTCAAAAGATTCTTTCGACAAAATATTTATCGAGATAGTAGTAGCCAATCGAAAAGTCCTTGATTATTAATAGAGATCGTAGATTCCGTTCAAAATGGTATTTTAACTCCAGCAATCGATAGGTGAATCCGAAGTAGAAATCCTCGAGGATTAACGCCGCTATCCAAGTGGAGCCATTGGTACGATTTAGCCCGAACAATGAGAAAAACGTACTGCCCCGAGGCTTCAAGCCGATGAGGGTATAACCAGAGATCAGAAAGCAATGTCAGGAAAGATCCCCTTGATCGTTACACACACTCTTTACTCCTTTTTCACCGTTATCCCTGCACGATAGCAACTGCATCTCATATTCTTATTCTCGAACGAGATTTATACTATTCGGTGTGCCTTTGAGCTGGTACCAATCCTCGACGAAATCTTAAATTGAATCCTGGCGAACCTATTGCTGAGCGGGCGTGATATAATACTGAATTTCGAAGAGTCGAGAACTTTTCGTCAAGCAGTTTGCCAGGAATCTTTCACGCAACTTGGGGTTATACTTTTCGAAATACGTATCCCTCTGTTCTATCGCTTAATGGTATTCTTCTGAATTTTTACACTTTCGATCGTCTTTCATTTTTTTCCTCAAGCGAAACTTGGGTGCGAAGAGATAGGGCTCATGTGCATACTCTTGAATCTTAATACATCACATTTCAAAGTCGTAAAAGAACCTCTCGAGTATCGTTGAAAATGATACGATGCTTCTAAAAGCATATTAGATTAGTTCTAGAAACAGAAAAACGCGAGTCCTGTAAATTATAACCTAGTATCAAATCGCTGGTTTCTGCTTGACAAGTTATATCTCTTAATAATTGCTTCAGCATTTTTTTTAAATAAAACAGACTTCGATGAGAGACAATCTAGAAAATAGGGGTTGCTCAAAAAAGCTTAGCTTCTTCTTCAATATCCTGGGCAAATATTTGCGAGTATTGTTCTTCAAACGAAACGCTTAGAGAATAGACAGAGAAATGGGAGAGATGAGATGACGTGAATTCCATTAACGGGGTGGCGCGCAGCAATTATGACTTGGAAAGCCGACTGCGAATCTCTCGTTCATAAGCGCAGAAGCGTAGTCCGCCCGATTCGCGATAACCTTCCACCTGGATGCATCCAAAAGCCAACCTAACTGGCGGATATTCAGCGCGAATCTGTTAGCCCTTTGACCGCAATGGATAAACGTATAGGGTATTGCCAACCGAAAATGAAGTTTTCAAGACCGATTCACTTGATCATCCTCCCCTCTACCCCCCACTGCTCTCACCAACCACGTTAGAGGAATTAAAGCCACGGGAAGAAGGCTTCAGCCGACTGGAAGAAGCGTCTGCGCACAGCATCCAAGTGCGATTAACTCACGGCAAACGACTGGAATCGTTAGCGAAAATCGAAGACCTCGGGGATTTTTGTGTCCGGTATTCAATCTGTATTGGAAAGAATTAATTGGTCAAGGAATTTACTCAAAAGAAAGAAATTGCAGGAACGCTATATCGACTGTATCTGAAACTTTAGTCGAACCGCAAAGTAAACTAAACTAATTTCAGGGAGATGAATTTTCTATGAATCTTTTGAAAAAGGTAAATAGGAATGATTTCGTTTTACTATTTCAAAATTGGGATTGTAATTGATCAATAGTCATTTTCTGCCAATTAATTGGAACACACATACGCACAGAGTAGAGAAATAATAATTCGAAGTGGAAAATCTGTTGGGATAAAAGAAGAGTGAAATTTAATGTGGTTAAAGGGAGCAGAAGCGTCCAAGCTTAATAGTGGAAAACACATTCTTTATTTATGGAATTAATCCATTCTGGCACGATACCAAAACTCTCTGCTATCGCATTGAACACCGTCTGCCAACGAAAATCTAAATGTTTCAAGTTTTTTAAATTGCGGTAGTTATCGAGCGAGAGGAATGGAAAAAATTGTACGCGTCTTGAATGTTTTAGTGCAATTCTCTCGAAAATCTGATGTTTTTAAGAAATCAGATTTATCCACTCCATGGAAATGTGACTTCACAGTTTGTTGGCGAAAGCTGTAATTCTGGTTAAGGAAATCTTTCCTTGGTTCGAATTTTAACAATATAAAAATTCGTCTAGTTTTCTGACTCATCTAAAAAGCTGTATTGATTTCTTTCATTTTCCTTCGATTCTATCAATGCGAACCATTCAACGTTTCCCCTTAACAGTTTTCACAGATTTCCAAAACGAAAGAAAATATTACTATTTAATGTTTTATGTGACCCACCCTGTAGAAGAAAATCTGAGAAAGAAATGCACTCTTTTCTTCAGCTTCTCACACAGTTTCTTTCGAAGTTCATTCTACGCTTCTCCACGGTCTTGCAGCTCGTCCCAATGCCAATAACTCGTTCGACATTTTTCTCTTTTTCCCTCCTCTTCGTTCTCCATCTTCAAGTGAGCACCGAACGACTTCTAGGAATTTTTTTCTTTATTTCAATCTTGCTTACCGCATTTTCTTCTTATCCAACTCTGATCCACTATACAATATGCGTGTCCCAGGTTCATCTCATTTTCTCAGCACTCACTATTTTTCTTCCTATATTGTTTTAGCTGTACTTTCCATAACGCTCGAAATCACATCTTCAGCTCCCATGAATCCTATATCCAGATATTACTCTTTTCCGCGAATTCGCGATATTGCTGTTTAATTTTCAACGATACTTTTCATTTCCGAACGACCTTTATGAACAGTCCACGAATATATCTGCATACGTTCCTTTTGCTCGGACGCAATATTTTCTATTTGCATTCTACATACGTATACATTTGTTTTTTCATTTCGTATGGAATATGCAACGTGTTATTTCTACGCAGTTTTTTTTACTCTTAACCCCTTCCGCTCAAATCTCCTAGCGATATTTGCAGGACTCTCACCGTTGTTTACGGGATTTTCAGTGATCTCGTTCGCAAGAAATTTTCTTCAGTGCCACGTATTTGCGTTCGTATGCGGTTCTAAATGCATGTTTCTATGAAGGCGAAATATCTTTATTTATTACGAAGAAGACGAGTTTATCTCCGTGCTCGTTGAAGTTCTATCTTCGTCAGGTTTGCTTTGACTACGCGAATCTCCGTTCTCACTCTTCCCTTTTATGCAGCTTTCCATTTGGTTTTTATTTCTTCCATTTTTTGCTTATCTCCCGCGAGCCATTCTGAAACTATCTCTCTCGCCGATTCCCGAATGTCCTTTTCTCTCGGTCGATCTTCTACGTCTGCTGTCGATTTCGTATACTACTGAATTCAGTAGTCTCCTCTCTCCCTCACTTACTCTTACTTCTTCTTACACTTGTTTAATCTCTCTCCTACCAATAAAATTTCAGAGGTCAATCCTTCTTTATTCAACCAGTTTTCTTCCTACCCCAATGTGCCCTATCTAATCCAATACCGCTATCTTTCTTGTACTGCGGTTTTCCACTTGCCTCTATGTTGTACCTCTGCCTCTCTTCATCTTCTATCCTTAACCCTGCTCATCTATCCCGTTTCCACCGTAGACCGTTTTTCTTCCACAACGACAGTCGTGTTCACTCTCGCTTTACACCTTAGCCTTCGTTCTCTCTAATACGCTGCACTACCGATTGCGTCCTCCTTGTTGGTTTCGAACCTCGTTCCTCTTGGGACTGTCGGTCCTTCTTCTTTTGGCTCACTACATTCGCACCTTGCTCTTTTCCACGGAGACAATATCGTTCTCTCGCTCTCTCTCTCTCTCTCTCTCTCTCTGCGTCTCTCCATCGTTGTTCCGACATCAAAACAGCGCCCGTACTGGCTTCGCGTTACGCGCTATCCTGCTCGTCGAGAGAAGGATAGTAGGATTTCCTTTCCTCGTTGAACTCCCTTGCGCCCTATCTTTATAGCTCTACCATCCTTTTCCATCTTCCGTTTCTCTTCCTACAATATCCCCTGTTCTCCCTGTTCCTCCGTCCAGGATAGTCCTCGTCGTCGACAAAGGCAAACATACCCTGTACGCACCTGCTCTCTTTCGTCACGCTTCCAGTACCTCTCGTTCTCTTTGTCCAACCAATCTGCGCTCGCAAGCACACGCTCCCTCGCGGTCTGACTCTCCCTCGCGCACCCACGGATTTTCTCCGCCCTCGTGCAACCTTCTCGCTCTGCGTCCCGAACGTTCGCCTCGATTTCTCTCTCTGTCCCACTCGTTCATGCGCACGGTTCCTCTCTCTCTCTTGCTCGACTCGCGCAGCCACCACCGCCACCGGCGCTATTAGACAAGCGGCAACATTCTACCGGAACGGCTGCGAGCCGGGAAGGTTCAGTCGCCAGCGCGTTCCACTCGCGATCGCCTCGCTCCGCCCGTGTTCTCGACCCTCACCCTCTTCATTCTCATCCACGATTACCAGGAACCCCGTTGCAACGCGCCACGAGAACCACGCTACACGACTTCTGACGCTCGACGACCTGCCAAGTTGTTGAGAGAGGTACTGCCGCGCACTACTCGAGTTAAACCCGCAAACCCGAGTTATTATCGCGTCCCTTCTGCCAGGACTGGACTCGCGGGCGGCTCTTGTGGCTGGAGAATGGGCGCGCGCTTTTGCCTAGCGGTCAGTCACGATTCGTGAAATATTATCAGGTATGTAGACAAAGCTCGAGGATGTTTAATTGATCTAAATTAGGAAGAATAATGTCCCTAAACTCTGTCATACGTAGATCAATTAAGGATTCAACATTTCGCTTACAATTTGATTTTTTCTTAGCCCTTAGTCTACGCGTTACCTATAGTACATCCGAAACACTTGATCAACCTTTATCGAAGGGAGGCTGTGTTGACAGGGTTCTATGTATAGTCGTTTGTTTTGCTCGATAGAGAAGTCTGGTCAATCGCAGAGTGTGTCTGCGGCCGACCACTGCACGATATAAACTACTCGGGGTATACGTCCGACCAAGCATAGGATAAATCACTTAGTCTGCGTCTTTCCCGACAAAAACGCAAGATATACTACTGCGGTGTTCGTCTTCCCTAAGTTTCTTATATTCGCATTCAACCCGAACAGTACCTTCTTTATCGCTCCAAACCATCTGTGCACAATGGAAAGTACGTCTGGAAGGTGATCCTCGATCGGAATGGGAATAATTTATGAAGAATACGTGAACGAATCCATGTCGCACCACCATACCCGATCAAAACGCGGCTCGATCTACTTTTTCAGCTGCTCACCGTTCGCCAATCAAGACGTGCCACGACCCAGTTTAATCTCATCTGACGAAAACTCGGAACGACTGGCTTAATAATCCAGGTTCTTCCCGACTCGATCACTTAGGGGCGAAAAGAATGCTGCGTCACGAGTGCCACGTTTGCTTCGTGACGCCTTGTTTTCGAGCTAGCCGTATTTTTCACAGGAGAGAAGTCAAGCTTGTAATCGAATATTCGTGAGGATACTTAAAAAAGTATATATCACTTTTTCCGATCGAATCCTAGATTTTTTTTAGCTCCCCTAAAGCAACGTGAAAATATAACGCAGAGAGAGAGAGAGAGAGAGAGAGCCAAACATAAGGTCACGGAAAGGGGGCTTCATCGAGAAATCGGCTCCCATAAAAATTTTATTTTCATCCCCTGCCTACGGCAAATTTACCCAAACCCAGCTTGTAAAGTCGTTTACGGTATAAGCACGTACCGTGTGTATACATGAAATAACTGGCCATGGCATGAAAGAGCCTTTGTACGAACTTAAGCTTAAGCATAATAATCCATTACTCCGAGCGTATGCACATTACAATACACTAAAGCCCCACGAAAAGCCAAGGATTCTAAGAGGAGAAAATTGCCACGAAATGCAGCAGGAATTTCAAACTACGTTGGGTGGAGGCAAAGCGCGAATGGATCGAGCTCACTTAACAATTAATTGCTGCTAATTCCCTTTCTATCGGATTTCCAGCCGATGATCGATCCGGAAGCTCGGAAGTTCGGAAACTTGGAAGCGAGAGGATACGGCTGTAATTCATGCGTATAATGTCACGTAGTGAGAAGACCGAGCGAGGCGCAAAGGGATTCGGTTGAGAAAGGAAGAGAACGAGAAGGTAGAGACTGCGACAGCGGAGAAAAGGAAGGAAGAGAGCGGGAGGACCGGATGAAGCCAGCCAGGAGAGGCTAGTCCAAGATCAGTCGTCGGTCTGTCTGGAGCCGCGAGACAACGCCTCGTTTCTGAATTTCCATCGATCGTCTTCCGAATCTAGCGTTTTCCTATATCTCTCACTCTCTCTCTCTCTCTCTCTCTCCCACTCTATCTCTCTAATTGCACAGAATACTCTCGTTAGAAAGAGCTCTTTCAATTGGCTTGCTGAACGCTTCATGAGCAAAGCTTCAGTCAAAAATGCTCTCGTCGGAAAACGCGTAGAAAGCAACTGAAAGGCCAAAGGGCGTGGCCAGGACGAATGGCTTGGCGGTTTTTCCCAAAAAACATTCGAAACTGTAGCTCTGGTAGCTCTGAAACCAAACCTTATTCAAGAGCCTGAGCTTGATCAGTTGTGTAGTACGCTCGTGGTAACGGCGGCTCCCTTGATCCTACATTCTGGAAATACTATTGATCCCCGGGACTCGAAAACGGGACTCGAGCGCCAAACTGGCAGATACTCTTTTTGGTCGTACCAATGGACCCCGAATTATGGCACAAGCTGCACCTAAAACACCTACTGTTCGGATGCCAAGCATTGCAAAGGCGATATTGGAAAAAGTTTTAATTGGTCTGTATACGATGCATCCGTGCGACAATACTTAGCTCGACTTGCTCGTTTGAAACGCGGCCTCGCATTAAAATGCTCGCGTTAATGGGCGCGATAAGCGAAAAAAAAGAAAAAAAAACGAAATACAGCTTTCCTCCGAGAGAAGCGCAGCAGCTTCGCCCGAAAAAAATAACAGAAAAAAAATAAAAATACGAATCCCATTTTATTCTAGCTCGACTGTGCCGAGGTGTTTGAAGGGAGGAGTGATCTTTTATCTCGGATCTCCTAAAGGGGCACACTTCGCAAAGTAATTAATTTCATGAAACGCGAGGTGCATACACATACGTATGAGTATATACCAGCTACGCGAATCACAGACGACTCTTAATGACGAGGTCTCGGAAACAAGCAAAGTAAATTCTTGAAGTGTCGCGAAACTCCGCTGCAGAAATATAATGGTACTCGTTGTATGTACTGTGTACGTACGTACCGTGCCTCAGGCTACGCATTCACCCTTAGGGATTACGGTCACCAGGAATGTACAATACTTAGGGCACACGCGTTATCCACAACCTATTCAGGATGAACCAGTATTTCCAATCGAGCGAGTTCTGTTCTTGACATAAATATCACCCATCATTGATGGAACGTCGTTTTAATAATGCTGCCAGTTTGCCCAAATCGAGACCTAATTTCGATGAAAATCCACTGCATTTTCTTCCAACTGTGTGAATTGACTTTTCAATCAGTCTACGAATGTAATCGAGCGAGAAATGTGATCGACATCGAGATTGTACCCTGAAACAACTACGTTCAAAGAATTACGCTCATACGACCGATAAGTCATTGTTGCTTCAAATCGACGCGTTCCAATTATATAACTTATTGCTTCGCACAGAATTCTTGATTCAAATACAACCGTGTATTTAAACGAAACGTCAATATACTATATCGAGATTCGAGTCTACGTCAATGACACACCTGCAAGCTCGGCAGAACAATTTGACTGATTAAAATTATACAGAAGCGGTTTCGTCGACGAATAAACATTAGTTTGCGAAGACTAATTATTGTTAAATACAAACCAATAGCATCACGCATGATTATTATTGTTATTAACAATGTTCACTGTTGATATATGGTCGCGAACGCTGCCAGAAGCTGTTTAATTTTCGGAACAAGACATTTCCCTTTCTCTGAGGCAGAGTAAATGAGAACATATGGGAGACAATCACGTTGCTAATTATAATGCAAACAAACGAGACTGAGCTTGAAGCCCGAAATAGGAATTCACTGTGGGTCTTTAACATAGGCAGAAGAGAGACTAGATTTTAAAATGCAAGAATTATTCTTTAGGATCTTCGTTATTTGCAAACACGAATATATTCTCCCAGCGATACCATTTAAGTTTCGTTCGAACACATTTTATCTACTGCTACAATCAATATTGAAATGGAGTGGTCGTTGAACCTTTTTGAGAGACTATATAATCAAATAGCGGAAATAATTGGAATTGATCTTTTTCCGCAAGTTTGTTAATTTAAATAAATGAAACAAATGGTTTTGTAGTAAAGTTACGATAGAGTATAGGAAACAAGAAACAATTTCGGTCTTACAACTTGAAATTCAATTTGGAATATGTACAGTGTAACAAAGTACTCCCGAGTCAACTGAAACAGTACAAAGACTACGATGAGAAAATATCAAACGTGAAATTGCGCTTTGGAAGTTAAATTTCAGTATCAAACATTCTACTTTGAATATTGTGGATATTTCTCTAATTTAATGCTTGCAGTAGGGCTGTATCTTAATTATGCACCACTCCATTAGTTTACACATACTCTCGTTTTAATCGTATCGTGCTGGAGTACCTACTAACTCTTGTTTTTTTAAAATTCCATTTTAAAAACGGTTGTCAATATATCAAATAATGGATTGAAATTTATGGCAATTACACAACAATTCCCATCGACCGAATTAATCTCTGCAGTGAGTTAAATTTGAATTAAAAATGAATTGAGAGCCGTGTCAGGTTTTCCTCGAATTCTCTACTTTTCTGTAGTATTACAATTATATCGTTACTTCGCGAATGATCTCTTGATTGGAAATCGAAAAAAAAAGTTTAATAAGAACGCTGAGTGGTAAAGCCATTAAATCGTTTCTCGCACCAATTGACTAACAGCCCGAGAAATAATCGTTCGAAAGGAAAGTTTCTTGCGAGATTCGTTCCCGAATACAAAACCATTAATCCACGCCTTGTTTCTTCGAATCGTCCGCAACGGAGAACTAATCCCAGTAAATTCGTGTATAGCGAACTTGACAATGCGAATCAAGAATCGCAAAAACCGACTGCGAGAAAATTGAAGTAGTCACACATACTTTTTTACTGACAGTGTAAGATATCGTTCGACTTCACAAATCACTGTCTAGAAGTTGTGCCAAACCAACCTGCGAAATTTCTACCAGTCTACTTTAGCTGTGTAGATCGTCAGCCACTGACGGCCACTTCCTCGGCCGTTTACGCTCGAATTCAGCGTTGAACTTTTAAAGAGGAAGCCTTTCGCGAATCAAACGTCAGCCAGGTAAACTTCCCAAGTGATTTATTGAGTGTGACTCTCTGTGAGCCAACATATGTAAGTTTCCAGTTTAGAAGGAACTCTCGCAATTAGTCGGATTACTATAAATGTTAATTTGATCAAGTGACTGGGATAGATTGAAGTAACACAGAAAGAATATATTCATATTCTTTAAAGTATCCCACACATCCTTTCGAGAAACCGAGTGAAAAGGAAAGGTCACATTAGAATCGCTGTCGGGGTCCACTGGTTGACCGAGGTACAGAGAACCGGAAGCAAAGGGAATAGCAAAGTGTACATTACAGAGACCTCGCCTCAAAGTGTTCCATTAACGCGTGCCATATCGATTTTCAGTGGCAATGGCAGATGTCAGAGAGTCGAATATCCTGAGAAACGCCGCAACGCGATAAGAGCAACAACGCGAGCACGTGTCCTCTCTCTCTCTCTCTCTCTCTGTTCCTTTTGGTAGAGAAACCGAGACGCAAAGCGACCTGAGAACAAAAGCTTTAATCTGCGAACAGCGTGGAATCGCGTTGTACGCGCTACAACTGAGCCAGTTCTCCACCTAATTGTCGAGAACAAAAGAATGGGTACTGCGACGCATTTGTAAACGCGTCCATCTAGTGAAGCGAGGTGAAATAGATCAGCTGAGGAAAGTTAACTTGTTGCGTTCGCTTGGTTGAAAATTCTGTATAACAAGACCAGGGTCATCTGAATCGTTTGGTACATTTAACGACAGTGTTATTGTCTCGCTACGAGAGATGTCGTTTAGTCTTGAGAAACAGAATCGAAGTCGATTAGATTCTACACTACTGGAATGCAGTACGTCATGTTGGCCACGCTACTGAAGTTCGACTGTGAGCACTCGACACACGCCTCCGGCACAAGCAGCTGCATCCCAAGGGCCATTGTCATGCGGGAAGAATGCGCCGATCTCGAGAGCAATACTAAAGTGTACGCTGCTTTCGAACTGTCAACGCCTCCGGGACAAACTTTGTCCGGTCAGCCGCGACTTTAGACTTCCAACTTTTTAAGCTCTCTCCGAATGAAAACCTTCCGGAAGATTTCCTCACTCTGACACGAGTAAGGATTTATGCGAAACGCTGGGATTTGCGATTCGAGGATTTCAGATTCTAAAGATTGCTTTCGACGAATCTATAAAAATGTTGATTGCACATTAAATATAAGAATTTCATTTGGTCGATTCTATCCTCAGTTTGGAAATAAATTCGAATATAAAATATGATGCAATATTGCTAGTTTTAAGGAAACTTGATATATTGCATGAAACATCTTGAGACATTTACGTAGGAACGCAGAGTTTTACGACACGAGACAGAATACTTTTAAACTCGATACACACCTGAAAACTCACAATCGTCGCTTCGATATATTTATAGGCTGCAAATCGAGTGGCATCAATCAAATTTATCCGACAAGCAATAGAAATAAATTTCACGTAACGGTATCGGAGCTACTTTTCCCAACAAACGGTATATATATATCTTTGTGGGTGGGTAACATGCCACATAAATCAGGAGCTCCTGATTTATTAGGTTCCTTGTTGATCGTGCATTAACCGCGAGAGTAAAGGGAACGGAGATTGCGCTGCACGACGCGATGCAGGGATTATCATCTCTGCCAAGGTTGAGGTAAATTTCATAGGCTGCGAGAAGGGAAATGTGTTCCGAGTAAAATTATTTCGTTGGAATATGAGCGGAAAGTTCGTCGAGCGCGCTTGATTATTCCACCGATTCGTGATCCGAATACTGCGGTCTCTTTTTATTCTCTCGACACCAACGGGATCGTTTTGCATTAGAGTTAGAGGATTGGAAATTGGACCGTCCAACAGTGAAATAAGTCTACCAGACACAGCCTCCCAGCGATATGATCTGACCTATTCGAATAATTTCTAAAATCAAAATGTTAACTCTTCAACGAAAAGTTTTCTTCACTTCAGCTTCTATATTTTATACGAGTACGTATATATACTGGCCACTGTGAACATGTTGCGAAACGATGCACTTGGCCGATATATGCAAGAAACTCGTTAGAATTTCAGATTATCTCGTGGCAACGAAAATTCACGGGACTTGGTGACATTGTGTTGTTACGGCTAAACATACCTTTCGACGCATATATACACCCACGCACACGCGATACGTTTCGTGCGTCAATCCGGTTGAGGAAAATTGTATTTTTGCTGCAGGCAAAGGGAACAAAACCAGCGGAAAAAATGCCGGCCGGAGGACGCGTCGCTGGGAAGATTGGGATGTATGGCTCCCATTATGATGGTAATATGAATGTGAATTTCATTCTCTTCTGTTATGCTTCGTGATATCAATCGCAAACATTACCAACGTGTAACATACATAATATGATATGTCGGTGATAGCATCCTGTTACCAGCTAATATACATTCATATGTATACAGATATTTCATTCCACGAGTCATTACCTCGTTTTCCCTCCAAGCGTATTTTAAACCTTAATTTATATTCCACTTTGCTAGCAATTTTTACGGTATGTATTTTGCATTAATCATCGGTGAATATTTTCCGCAGTATAACAGTACCGTTAATTAAGTTCTTGATGGAGAGCTTGTGACAGAATGCGCTCGAATGTTCCATTAGCAACCAAGACAAGCTGAATACACAATACATGAATGCTTGTCAACTATGTATAGTCAGGGAAACTATGTTAATTATCATGAACTCCGTCCAAAGTGCTGCTCTCTCCTCGGAAGTTCCGATGCGGCACTAAGTATCGAAAGAGTATCGAAGCGGAAGGAGCCGAAACCAACCGACCTCCCGAGTAACCTCCGAAAGATCCATCGTCAGTCTACAATACGAAGCTGTACCGAAATGAGTAATCTCGAACCTCTACACTGCTATTCGTATATTTCTCGGAATTGGAGCAAAAATAAATCGGTTACTGGTTTCCGCGCCAGCGCATTACTCACAACTTTTGCCGTTTCGAGAACTGCGAACCTCGATGATAAAGTATCCACCGCTCTTCACCTCGCTCCAACATTGGTTGCTAATGGAAAAAAATTCAAAAAAAAAAGAAAAACGCTTCCACGATTCTCGAAATGAATTAGTAAATCCTTGTTAGAGAGCTATCGCGAGAATAATAAAAAGTACGATTAGAACTTGAAAGCTACTATCCAATTAGAGGCTTACAATTACCGGGATAAGTCCTAAGAGCTTTCGGCTTAAGGGGAGAGAAAACTCTTTACCACTCACGTTGGATTCCAGGAACGAGAACGAAATTCGCGATTAGCACATACGAATACAGTATGTACTCGAGTAGAGATAGTAGCAATTGTCGATAAATTTAGCTTGTTTTCAGGAAAAGGATACAGTGGCATAAACGAGGAGATCATATGGATCACCATTGGCATGGGCATCACGATCGCAATATTGATCACCATAGCACTCTGCTACATTGCCCGCGAGAAGTGCCGCAAACGACGCGAAGGCTATTACACTTCCTGACGCACGTTTCCACCACCCTCGTGGGCGTCTTCGTGCTCCTTTACTCCCAACACTCCAGGTATCCTCTTCAGCCCAACCATCACAAGGGGCCAGCCACGAGCGTATTACATTACCGTCTGAATACATGATATCGAAAGACTTTGATTTGCCGACCAGCTTGACCATGACACTTGGATACTCCATATTTTCGTGCAATACTTTCTACACTCTTCCCAGTGCATTTAACAATTCAACTGCTGCATCAAACGCCACGTCTGTCATTCGATATGAAGATGGAACGTTAGCGTTACATGGATTACAGGAAAATGCTCTTACACATCCATGTCGGCACCCCAGGAACTCTGAGCAACCATACATCACGTTACCCAACAATATCTTCGAAAAATAATGCTAACGTAGCTACTGACGCGTAATAAATTCGACTAGAAAGGATCAGAAGCGAAGGTTCTCTTGGGTTCTATTGTTTTCGAGATGAAACATACGTTACGATTCTTGCGACTTCACTTTCGGTAAATTGCACGAACGAAGAAAATTGAGTATTTTGGTTCTGGTTATCCTGGGCTCAAGCTGTACTGCAACCAAAGTTGCGTTGCGTATAATACATGTGGATATCGTGAGCTAGTCCCTGAGATTCTCCCCCCCAACGAATCTGGTAAATACTGCCAGCCACGTATGGAGGATTTCCACGCTCAACCCGGACAAATACGGTCGAGTATCCAGTCCCACGATCCACCGGGTGGTAGCTCCAGATAATTTCATTACGGGTAATACGACGACAGAAGTTCGGCTGGATTCGATACTCTCGGAGAAACCCAACGTGGGCGGAAATTGTTCCACGGCTATTACGCACATTTCAAAGGAGCACGGTCAGCTGGAATATAGTATTCGAAGGATTACAAGTCGCAGCTGGAACACAGGCTCAACCTACTTTTCCAGCACGAAAAGTCGGTTACGGCAAAGTGAGTTCAACCCTGGAAGTGGCGAGCCTTGATTAATCGACATTCCGCACAGCTGGATCACCCGTAGAGCCTCGTGCTACTGGAGGACTACAAATTCTCGACTCGTGAGCAAATAAGTTTATCTGCAAGCAGAGGATTAAATATTTACTTAAAATAAACGTTTGAAAGAACGTGCGCAACGACTCTACGTAACATCCAATAAACGAAAGCACGTTCGATGAATCTCGAATAATTTCCTGTGATTGCGGCTGTGCGGAGTTGCGAGAAGTGGGTCTCCATACAAACAGTATTATAGAAAATGTGATTTGTAGTTATAAGCGTATCACTCTGTAAATTATCAAGAAAGCGTACGATCATGACTCTTTCCTGATCAGAAACATACTCGCTGAAATTTTTAATCGATTTTTTTGCATATATTTATATTTAACGCGACGCCAATATTATCGTTGTATGTAAATGTTTCCTTCTCCGATTTGTGTTCTTCTTCGTCTTGCGATGCTTTTATAAGTAGCTCGATTTCAAGACTAATCTCGTGTCTATGTTTGATACAGAACTTATGAGCTTATTTGAAGCTGTAACGAGCACTCTAACTTGACGCGTGTGACCGATTGACATTGAATAGCACCTTCTCTACATTTCTCCCGGTTAAGCCGCAGCTAATCCTCGTCAAGCTTCGTGATACGAAACCTATAATTAAACCGGGTCTCGGTTAAAACCCCAAGCGCCAACACCCTATTAGGAATTAGAACGGAATTATATGTAATGAATCACTTGCATAATGATGCGAAAATCAATACAGAGCTTTCCACTAAATATGGAAAACATCGCAAGTGGGATATAGAGTAATATGAGAAATTTGATCAAACAACGGGTTTGAAATTTTGTTAAAAGATATTTTAATATTGGAATATTTAATTCGGTATTGAGTCTGATTCAAGTTCTAGATCAGAGGCAGTCAGAATTTGAGTAAAACTCGACGTAGAATTTGTTTCCATAGTTACGCGTGGAAACAATGTCTCGCAGAAATATTTCCCAGAATTTTAAATAGAACCAACGAAGCCAGGGCGATCCGGGCTAAGAAGAAACCCGCACTAGACCTCTTTTTTGACAAATGTCGTCGTACAATATACCTAATGCCAAACTAGTATCTACTTCGCCGCGCACTTTTCCTACTTTTAATGGGAATCAACGCACAAAGTCGCAGCACAGAAATCAAAAAACAAAGAACTTTCGGATACAAGTATGATTCCGTTCAACTCACTCAATACTTTTTCAACGCACTCGATATTCCCGCGATAATAAAAAGTTGAAACGTCGATAGCAGATTCTAATTCCCTATCAAAAAAGGGAAACAAGCAGTAAAGTACTTTTTGCGTAAAGAAAAAAATTGTAGAAAACATGACGAATTGGCAGTGATCGATTACCGCGTTAAGCAGCTACTTTTTTCTGAGAGAATAGAGCTCTCGGAAAGTAAATTACATATTTCTGACTCGAGCTAGGGTACATTAACTCTGGTAGATCAACGTAGGTACTTGGGATTAAATCGCGAGGATAACGAGCCAGTTCCTGCGGCCATTATAACCAGTAGTAGAGAAGCATCACTTACGCGACGGAGATTCTTACAAGACTGTATCTGCTTTCGTACGACTGAAAAGGCGCTCCTACAATTTTATCCGATCGAACAACCGCTATTTTATCGAAAATATATACAATTTCCCAGAACTTCATTAACGATTAGTTTTACTCCGTAGTCGATCAAGGCGCTAAACTGATTTCAAAGCACTCCGTCCGGGAGTGATGCAGTCTGAGAAAATTTCATTCGTATCAATACAATCGGTCCACTGCTTCGATCCATTGGGTGGCTTCGAATATCTCGAGATAAGAATTCTCTTAAATCGAGAAACTCTTGTGCCAAATGTATGTAGACAACGAGTATCTAGTTCTCGACGATTTTATCGTCAGTCTATGATTCCGTATGATCGATGAATCTGCTTTCGAGTGAATCCATAAAAGACTCTCGATTAAAATTCCCAATCTTAATTCTTCCGCATCGATCTACTACGTTTCTATCACAGCGTCTATTTTTAACGTTAAACGACGTTTCTGCCGAGCGAAAGTATTACTTCTAATAGTGCAATGAGAGCTTTTCAGGAAATAGTATGTCTACGCAAACGAACCGACGTTACTCTTTTTAACTCGAATCCTCGTAATTAGGAAAGAAAGAAAAGCAAGTGAGTATTTTGAGAAAGAGATAGTGCAGTGTGCTCGTGTACAGAAATTCTCGTAGATGTGTAAATAGACTCGTGTATGTACATACTAGCGTATATGGTGTAAGTAGCATCGTGGGATGCATTATTAACAAAGACATTAGGAAACATACATGTGTGTACGTAATACTACGTAGTGTATATATATTCACTGTCGTTCTCCTGCGAGTTCGCACGGAGGTACTCAAAAGAACCCTTTCAAAGCAACGACTCTACTGTGACACATTCCAAGTCTTTCTTCTCAAAGATTTTAATATTGTCACCCGAGATGCGCTCGTAGACTTTACAGTAAAGTTTCAAGAAATGGTCCCCATTTTTCTTTCGAATCGTTCCAAATCCTCAACGAGAGAAAAATCAGTTCGTTTCGAAATATTTTCCTATCTCTCCGACGAACGAATTAATCTTTTTATATAAATCGTTGGGTTATTTCTGCAGGGCGAGGCTAAAAATAAATGTAAAAAGACAAGCGTCAATATTTATGCGAAATCAATATCTACGATTGGCCGAAGCGAACAAGCAAGAGACGGATGCAGAAGTATGTGTTGCGTGATGTCAGGTATTCGATACCCATTTTCACGGGTCAGGAAATTCTTATAAACGATGTAGCTACGTTATAAGTGAGTCGACAGTGATATCGTTGCGTGGAAATGGGCTAATGGACACCTCCAGGCGAAATATCACCTCGCTACCGACGGGCAAAATGAAAGTCTCTCATCAAAGTGTTCCGAAATCGAAATATTTCCCTGCTAAAAGGATACTAACTAAACTATAACTGCGCCAATCCACAACTAGTAGCAACATAGTTCTCGTTATAAAATACTTGAAAAACTTTACTAAATAGCTACTTCTACTTTAACTTCGACACAGTGATTCCAACCGAGATCGGTATTGATTCGAATTGACAGACTGATTGAAACTAACGTTTCAAGTGTCATGAAACTTTAACGGATAAGATGCTCGGTGATCTGTCTTTATGTAAACAAAGCTTCCTGGTTTGCCACGAACGTTTGTACTCGAACCTACGTATAGACAGCTTTAATTAAACCCTAAGTTCTTGATTCTCGTCTACTGACAGAGATCAAACCGACTTGTTAATTTTACAGTTCACGGTTGCATGGTATCGGTGAAACTCAAAGACTCATGGATAAAGAAGTATTTTACTTTACAATCGGTTAATGGACATTGCACAAGTATCAAATACAAAGGACATCATAAATTTGAGGAATTGTTGTTGTTGTTGTTTCGGAGTACTGTATAGAGACTATAGAGACTATACAAAGTGAGGTCCGAACGAACTTCTTTAATAGAGACTTCAATTATCGACTCTTACGTGTGCAAAAGATCTCAAAATGCAATTAACGTTTATAGTATAAGGACTCTGACCAAAAACTTTAGTATGTATAACTTCAGAACTGAGATTGTACGAGGGTCTCAATTCGAATCTTAAGGCCCTTAGGAAACGACTGTAGAATATAACGAATACTTGTTATTAGAGAATTTTACCTTTTTGTCACGTGGATAAAAGCTATAATGTAGATGACATTCGAACGGATGGAACAGGGAATCATAAGCTTGCTTATCTCAAAATCTAATTTCAAAATCCTTGGAAATGAGTTTATTCCAGATGACAGGAAAAGAAATATTTCTGACGAAATCGATTTAGTAAATATTCCGAAACTTAATTGTAACCTGTTCTATTCGATTTATTTCATTGCTATGATGTTTCTCTATAGTTTTCACACGGCATTTTAAACACATCGGCTGATAGGGAGGAACGAGATTTCGATGTTCCTGAGATATATGCAACCCGCTGGTGCGGCGTTTATGCGTATTTTATAAATAGTTACGATCTCATTAAATGATTTTAGAGATTTTAAACGCAGTACGGAATTGGATAAATGGTTTGGAAGAATTGGTGTATTTATTGAAAGTAAGTGTGATCATGAGAAAACTTGTCACGGAGTATGTATGTATTAGGATCTGAGAGTACTGTTCGATAAATCTAAGATCTATTACAATGACCAACCTGATATAATGCTCTGTGTATTAATATATCACTTCTTCTGGTGCATTTGTAATGAATAAATGAACACAAACTATATTATGATACTACTTAACTACGAATTCCTATGAAATTAAAAAGAAAAATGATGTAGGAAGAACGAGAATGCAAATAGTGGTAAGTGGCAATGTAATCAAATTTACTAATTCAACTGACAAAGAATTTATATATCAGTTAAATTGCAGTTTATTGTTAAAAGCCTATTAAAAGGAACTTTCAGATTGTTTCTAATCAATCAAGATATAATGCAATTATGTTTATCAAATTTCTTTTTAATATTATTATTGTCTAAATTGCAAACTTACCGAGTGATCGCATTAAGAACGATATTAAAGTTGTGATTTATCCGCGATACAGAAAGTTAGTGAGAATCTAATTACTCGTATCATTGATCTGTACATTTATTTTCATATTCCAGAATCTGTTTTTTTCTTTTTTTTGTTTCAGTGTGATGATCGATAATCCTAGTCACAAGTGCAAGAGCATTATTACGAATGATGAATTAATAATCAAGTGAAAATTAGCAGCCCTATCTAATATTTTACAGCGTTGAATAATTTAGCAAAAATTAGTAACTCATTGAAATATTGCAGGAACTATGAAACGCGAATAAGAGAGCTGCCAATTGACAACTCTATTCTTCATACCTCCTTTTCATACAATTCGAGATAATTCAACGAACAAAGGAGGAATGAAAAAAAAAGAAAATATACATAAAAGATGACATTTCATTCAAATGCGCATTAAACATAAACATTTTGCGTTTATATGCTAAGTTGTACCATGAGCGTTTCTCTCGCATATTTAATGTACACACAAGTCCCCTGTACAGCACATCATTGTAGAGTCAAACTTCACGATGGAAAACATTTCCAAACCAACAATAACAACGACAACGCTAATGAGCTTCTCTTAGATAAGCGTATGATTCATTCCAATCGAATCTTTTATGAACATTATAATTTTCATCATAATCAACGCGAAAATCGCAATAATGAACAAGAAACTAACTCCCGACGATTGTGAATCTCTGTGTGTAATACAGTCGTACGCGCGCAGGAAATCTAAAATGCATGAAAATGAAAGTAGAAAATAAAGATCGCTGGCTAATAATAACTGTGCATTGAATGAATTCGATCTACAATTTTACAATACAACGGTGATACATTTGGGAAGACGAAAATCAATAGAAACAAATTACAGTTTATAAACACCGTTTCTTTATAAGCTCACATACTTTTTACTGTCTAATTTCCATGTTTGTAAACATATTATATATACGCGTACAAGCATGCATAACAGTTAAACGCGATCACGCACACACACACACACGCACATCCATTCAATATTTCTCTCATGCATACGTAAAAATACAATTATTCTGCTGCAGGAGAAAGAAGTTATTTTTTTTTTTTCTGTGATGACCCCAAGTAAGATTTTTATACATTAAAAGTAGGCGAAAGATATATTGATAAATACTTTAGAGACGATAGAAGAAGTGGTAATCTTATTTAGGTGCCTAACAAAAGTAAATTTGTACAGAGACTTATTATAGTCTTTTGTATGAATAAACATAACGATATATATATATGATATTCATCGTCTCTAAAGAATCATCGAATAAGGTTTGACTTATTGCAAACCACACTCCCTGGTATGTACACAGCACGGCTCAACACGGGAATTAAAATTCCGTGAAATAAACTTTTATTTCTTGTTTTCTTTTTTTTCGAAATACGAACTTGACAATTACGAATAATACTTTATGTAAGTACACAGTAAGACTCGTGAACTTACGCGATCGATTCGTTATTAAAAGAATTGACGATTCATCGTTAACGTTTGCCTTCATTCTGTACATTCGCATAATCTTTAACAAATGACAAAAAAAAAACACTACCTATACAACTGGAAAAAAAAGAGAAGAGAAAAGAAAGAAATATAATGGACGAGATTCTTCGAAAAGAATAATCGTCCCGCACCATTTTATTGAATACTCGCCAACATTATATCGCACAGTGTACCATCGACACTGAATTATTATACTACAAATTACACCGTACATACGTACACCGTCTCGATTCTTCTCCGAGCACGTAACACATGCACGATTACGTACTTTTTTAACACAATTCACTGTTCACTAGGAAATTTAGTATATCGTTAATAACTCAAATTCAGAATAGTTCACTTTCTGTTATCAACCAATTACCACCCGATTGATTTCTCTTTTTTTTTAACATCGGAAGACACAATCAACGAAAGCAAAATTGCCTAAGTGATGGTAAAGAATTTTTGATCGTATTAAACTGTTGTTTTTCCTACAATCGTATCAAATATACTGTAAACACTTTCTTTCTTCGTGCGCCCACTGAATATTAACAGTAAACACCCTCCCGGATGCCAGTAAACTTTTTTATCAATCCCTTACGACGAAACGATACATAAATCCATCATAAGCTGGGAAGAAATCCAGTAATCGGCATGCGACTTCGAGCTTACGACAAAGCATACGTATCTACGGGTCGTCGAGGTATTGTTTTCTGTTGGACGAGGGAGAGAGAGAGAGAGGTGTCTTTTATAGGTTCCGTTATAACCCATTCAGACGTTACACTTTTTACAAGTTTTTGCGCGACATCACGAAGCATACATTCGATTAATTTCATGTTGATAACGCTCTTGAACTGCCTTTCGCTTAAGTTTAAATGCAGCAGTTACTAAACCCATATCTGGTGACCATTGTTCCGCACACAATTTCACCGCACCAGGAATTTCGAACCTCTGGAGCTTACCTATCGAAATAGAAGAAAAAAACCCAGGATTTAAAAACTATTGAAATGTGAATTAAGGATTTAATAATGATAATTATTTAAAGCTTACATTTCTTGGCTTGCTCAACCAATTCCTGCAAGACAACTTTCTCCATTTCAGGATTGTCGCACAATTCTTCCGTCGTTTTTCCAGTTAATCCCATATTGGTAGCAAGTTCCTCCAAGTAATGTTGATTCGGCACAACTAGTGCAACGGTATAAGTTTTATTCGCATCTCCGTAAACACAGATATTTTCCACGACTGGACAAGTCTTCAATTCCGCTTCCACTTTTCCCAGAGATACATACTCGCCAAGTTGCAGTTTCACCAAATCCTTCTTCCGGTCTAGAATATCATAATTGATTGTTTAAACCTCGTAAGAGACTCATTAAATATATACAATAATTATTAGAGATTAGGAAAGAAGGATCAGGAAATAATTACCGATAATTTTGATTGAACCATCCGGATGGAATTCACCGATATCACCAGTTCGGAACCATTGTTTACCATCTTCTTCGAAGAAGTCTTCTTTCGTCCTTGCTGGTAATTTGTAGTAACCAGCGGAAACGTTATCACCGCCAATAAGGATTTCTCCTCTGGGATGTGGATTGTCCGTAACTCGGTAACCAGCTTCTTCCCAATTCTCCAAGCGAATGTCGCATACCGTTGTAGGCGCGCCTACTCTACCCGTGCTTCTGTCATGTGCTGAAAGGGAGAAACGATTAATGTATCGTGATCAACAGTCGGTATAATATCTAACAATGATAGAAATAACGTAATTGAACGTACTATCCATAACAGTAGCACAGGAACAAGTTTCCGTTAAACCATATCCTTGCGTGACTGTGACACAGAGACAGATTTTCACTTGAGTATGCGTGTCTGGACTAAGCGGTGCACCACCAGAGAGGATGAGTCGAACTTTCCCACCAAGAACGTGTCTGGCAGCTCCAAAAATATACTTGTCGAAGAAAGGGGTATCGTAGCCTCGCTTTGCCCATTTCAATTTATATTCGTAAGCGAAATTGAAAATCGCTTGCCTCAGGGCTCCCGACTTTTTAACCTTCTCGTTGATACCTTTCGAGATTCGATCGAGTATAAGCTGAAATTATTAGAAGAGTAAATAAAAATACGCTCGCTTGATTTCATGGAAAAAGTACATTTTCTCATGGAAAAAAAGAAAAGACTTACTGGCACGGCCGTTAAACAAGTAGGATGCAATACGGATGCGTCGCCTTTTGAACCTCTCTGAATCTTGCTACTCGAATCGATCATAGTAAGAGGCGAACTATATCCAATAGGAACTCCGGTCAATAGACAAACGCTTTCGGCTAAGAGTTCGAAAACATGGGCCAGTGGTAAGAATCCAAGAAATATGTCATCGGCTCTAATTTCAACAGCGTCGCAGAAAGCTTTTAATGTGGCTATCATATTTCTATGAGACAAAAGAACGCCTTTTGGTACACCTGTCGATCCTGACGTATACATAATGATAGCCGTATCGTCTGCTTTTGGTGGGACAGCAGCTGCGGTTGATTTGTGACCCATCTTAACGACATCGGAAAACTGTATCAAACGTACACCTTCCTGAAATAGACAGAGAGAAATATGTAATTAAATGGCAAATACATAACGAAGCATCGCGCGAAATGTAACATGCGTCATAATACATTTCTATATGGACATGCATAGATTAGTATTGATGGTATGTGCGAAAGTACAATTATAGCGAGACAATGCGGAAAATCGTGATTATAATTATCATTTCTGTACGGATGTCCAATCGAATTTTAATTAATCATAACTCTGACTGACGTACCTTGTAGCCAGTTGTATCAGTTGGTTTTAACTGGTCTTGCATATAAATAACAGTTTTAACCTCCGGTACCATCCCAAGCAGCTGCTTGAACTTTGGCAGCAGCTCATGACTGGTAATGACAGTATCCACCTCCGTTTCATTGATACCATGCGCAATAGCATCATCGCCCAAAGTAGCATAAATTGTTACCAAAGTAAGATTTTGTTTAAAACAAGCTTGTGCAGCGATCATCCATTCTGCTCTTGTTTCAGCAAAAAGTACGACATTCTTACGAGCAGTCAGTCCAAGCTCCATTAAACCACGACCAAAATTGGTAGCCAGTCTTTCGACTTCCGTATAAGACTTCCACTTGTAATCGCCCATTTTATACTGAAAGAAGAAGAAATACTTGTTCCACTATGCTTCGTCGATACTGAAAATATCTACGTACTCTGTGCTCGTTTTAAATCGTTATCGAAACGAACAACACTATTTAATTGAAGAAAAATAGTAAAAACAATACCTTTTTAAATATTCTACCATTAGGCTGAACTTCATCCTCTTCGGCAAGGATTTCCCTAGTACCAAGACACTTTTTCTCTCCATGGATTTTAGCGACCCAGGAAAGCATTTTCTCAAGCGTGTCGATCTTTTCACGCACGAGACTAACGTGCATCGGCCCCGGTGAATCAACGCTACGATACGTAACCCTATGGTCATTCTTTGCAACCTGCCGTGCTTTGATTCGCCGGGAAGCTTTCCTCTTCTCCCAGGGTCGTTGTAGTATGAGGTAGACTGGAAACGTCAGCAGGTCATACACGTACGAAAGCGCCTTGATCGCGTGGATCGCGCCGCTAATCCAGAAGCCTTCCATTTCCCTGCAAAGAAGAACGAGGTTGCAAAACGACGCGCTTCCAACCTTGCACTGCGAGACCACAGTTTCTTATTGTTAGCGGCAACGTGCTTTTGTCCAATGGCCAAAACTAATCTAGGACCTAGGCTTTTGCGCCACAGGAAACGTATGACAAGCATTACTCTCGTATTTTCTTTAATAAAAACATTCGAACACCATTGGACTCGAATGCTATCGCTACAATTCCATAATGCACACAGTCATCCACAATGCGCAAATCATTAATTATTTATAAAATTCATCATGCTTCGTCGGATCACTAAGGAAATTACAATGAGAAATTTAATTTTACTTTATTCTTCGCGTTGAAAAGTGCAAGACGCAATAAGTACAGTGTGAAAACAAAAATCGAAGAAAAAGAATCTTTGGAATATTCTACTCAATCTACTTAGATACTTAGGAGAGGAAGATCCGTAAACGACAGACAGACTATTTTTGCTTGAAACTCTGATTTCCTTCGTGCAGTGCTAGGTAAGTATGTACTTAGCATTATCTTTACGGAGAGTAGGCGGCCTCGAAGCGTGAATAAGGACAGAGGCTATCGGCCTCTGTCAAAGGCATGCACCGTGCAAAAATAGTGCGTACCAGAGGGAGACGGAGACCGAGACAGAGAGAGAGAAAGAGAGAGCGAAAGAGAAGAAGATAGGTCCACGATCGCGCAATTTGGCAAGCAACGAAATCGATAGCCAAAAAACGTCGCCAGGCCTCGGAAGAGTTTTTTTAGTCCCTCGAGACCAGCTCCAAACTGCTATCTTCGCTCGCGTTCACGCTGGAAATGCCGCTGCATGCGACGGACGGATATCCAACAATTCCAACATGCCGCGTGCATGTGCAAACCAACAGAAAAAGAAAAAGTGAGAAAGACTTAAACAAACACTAATACAGTTTCTTTTGCTTACTCTACTTACTTTATACTACATATTACGTACTACCACGAATTCTCACCATACGAATGTGAACTTTATGCCGTGATATCGTGGCAGTGGGACTCCTCTGGTGTGTACAAGTGGCGTTTGGCCTACTCTTGCGATACAATGAAATGCACTTGATCCAGTCTCGCGTTACAGTCTACTAGCAGCAGGGATTAAGAGTAGCGAGCTACTACACCAGGTAAGAGGATACATCTCCTTTAACGGGATATGTGCAACGAGCATAGCAACGCTCTAAAGAATCAATCGATAATTTTCAATGCACCCGTAGCCGAGAGAGAGAGAGAGAGAGCGAAGAGTCGGACTAGATTCGCAATCCAAGTGTCTTGAAAGTCTCCGGGTCACCAAAGACCCTTTCCAAACTGGATGTACCGTTATGTTTGTACATTGCCGATTACTTTACTCGATATGTAACCACTTCGTTTATTATGTATGTACATACATATAACGAAACGGCGCGGATGACCTGTCCATTAGACTTGCCGGTTTCTATACATACTCGCAATACACGCTTTTGCCTTACGGATAGTCACTTGTACTAACGTTACTGTACATATTACACAGTCGTGGATCCGATTTCTGTATTGATCAAATCCAGACATGCGACACTACGTATGCGCAAACTTTGTATTCGCATTTAATGCGTATGATATCTCCTGACACATATACATGTATACCGTAAGGATATACAGTACACAGTAAAACTTTACAGGAACAAGAGAAGGAGTTATAAGTTTCCTGTAAGAAGCTTACGCGATGCAGCTTGCCACGGATAATCATGGACTTTGTAACTGCAAACATTGTCAGTTCTAATTGTCTGATTGGTTTCCTGTACATTGGATCCAATAGAATTATTCTCTACAATGAGGTGGATTTAATCTCTCGCGATAGGATTTATCGTAATAATTGTTTTCAAATTTTCATTTCCATTTTCACTTTCATCGAATCCAACTTTTAGAGAAATTTTGAAATCATCTGGTGGAAATAAATAAAGAATTCCTAGTGACGGATATGGAACCCGAAGCTGTGTTTCAGTGGGTAACGTGACCAAAAGCGAACCATGACCTGCGCAGCGCGACACCACTCAGGTTTACTAAGGTCTACAGTCCATTGTAATTCTAGCGATCCACAAATTAATTTAAAGATTCAAGTTGAAATTTTTATAAGGATCAAAGAACTTGAATGGTTCGCTGAACTTATTGACATTAATAAAAGAGTTCTTTGCATTCTAACAACTGGAATCATGTGACTTAACTCAACGTGGCAAATATCTAACTAGAATCTAGAGTATGTGCGATCACGACTATAGACGACATTGTCACCTATATTCTGAATATCGTAACTCAAACGGTGCGTGTAACCGATGGCTCTGTGTGAAAGAGAACACGGGAGATTCGACTATCTCTTACTAAGCGGACTTTGAACGTTGCGAATCGGTTCGCAAGAAACGTGAAACATACAGTATGTATTTCTCATGGATCTCTGCTCTTATCTCGACGTTTACGATCGAAGGGCACGCGCTTCGAATATGCAAATCGTCAGAAGAGCGTCTGACTCTTCCTAAAAAAATTCGAGACCCCTTTTCTCAGAGGGAAGTGACTTAAAACGCGATAAGCCGGCAGATTGAAATTGAATTGCTTCTAGCACGATTATTCCTTTCTTATCGCGTACAAACTACGTCAAAATCGAACAGTCTTTTCTTTCTTCACCTGTGTGATAGTCAACATGAGTTTTGTAGACATAATGTATACAAAGGCACTGCCAAAAGCATAATCATAACTAAAATTAGAAAACGTGCCGCAAAGCGATCAATATATAACTACGAACTAAAAGTATTGTTCAAAGATTTCGTAATAGTAACGAATATGTAAGTCTTATTTTGAATTCTTTCCGTAATAAGCTCCCATTCAGATATTTCGACCTGCAGTTTTACACTGTCAGGCACAACTACAATAAAGATTCAAATGTACATATTAAGTAGCAGCTAATTCGAGTCTCGCGTACCATCTGAGAACAATACATTTCCGCATGTAACATACAGAAATACCTATGGAAGAAGAGTAGCAACTATAAGGGGGAAAATTTGTGGGGCATATGAGTGCACGCGAGAGGTGCTTCGTGCATCGTAAGTTATACATGCATAGGCGATTACTAACACATACAGCAGTCGAGCAATAGTTACTTATTCAGCTATGTAAAACTAGCTTTTTTTTTCTCAACATTACTACGACTCACTGTTTGTCCTCCACGATCATGGTGGCGGCTTTATCCAACGGATTTACTTCCGGTAATCCGAAGAGAGTTGCTTGAGTTTCGAGTTAATGACACTGCAAGAAAAACCATTCCCAAAAAAAATGGACATTGGGTTAAAAATTGATGGTGCATGCGCCATTGTCACCTCTCTCGTGTCACGACGAAATCGTTCTCTACACACGTGCACGAGCAGATTTCTCTCGATTTCAGTCAGCTACGATAGTCGCGGGACCTTGAATCACTTACTGGTCACCGCTGATATCGCTTTATTAATGCTCTCAAACGTCAAATATTCAAGATAGAATGACGTTCGTTAGTCGAGCGTGAACTGTACGGAATAATACATTTTACGGAAGATGATACCGTAATGTCTGTGTGCTTACGATACACGTGTATACTGTGTTGTATTTCTTTCCAATATCATTGGTCATTGGACTACGATCTTCTCGTACTCCGTACGGATTACATTTATATATTTATACTACAACACACAACAGAATTACAAAACGCCAAAGGATAGCGTAATGTGTCATGCTGATAAGAACCAGACGAAGAGCAGAATGCGAGCCATGCGAGAGAGACCAAGGCTACGCAATGCTCTCGGAAAATAGCTTTAACAGAGTACACTCGATAACTTTGACCTTAACGTAGCCCTTAGGGTAACTTTCGATTCTATTTGCCGCGAATTATTACTCGCATGAGACGATTCAGTTAAATTAGAAAACGATCATAATTTCTTCTCCGCATAGAAATCGTCTCTAGCCAAAGCAAAGGAGGACAGAGCCTCGATGGAAGGTGGTTAATTCAGCTGCAATCTCGCGGTCCGTTAACCGTATTGCAAATGATTCGGTCAAGTGCACTTTGCCCCCAGTGGATATGCACGCCTCGAAACCGCGAAGAAATAAACGCACTGCATTGAATAAACACGAGCTTCTAATACTAGCCACACTTTTAATTCCTTCTCAATTACCCATCAAAATGCAATTCTTACGATAGTGCTAACAACGATGCTCTATGCAATTCAAAATTCCATAAAAGATAAGGAGCGATTGATTGTAACGATGCATGGATAATCCTCAGAAATTATGGTAAAACGAATTAGCATGGAAATTAAGTGATTCGCATAACGAAATACATATTGTAGTAGAAGGATAGAAGTACGTATACATAGTTATGCGTAGAAAATGCTAACTATGTACAGAATGCATAAATAGGGGGGGAAAAAAGAGAAGGAGAGTCAAAGGTTCAAAAAGGCAAACAAGTGATCGCGAAGTAATCTGTGCGACTGAACCAATGATATTGATGCAAAAGGTCGCGTAACAGCTTTTGCCAAGAATCTTCATTACGCTCGATACCTCTGTCATTGGCGAGTCCGAAGTTCGACAGCGTGTCCTATCTACTATAGTTGTAATGATCACGTGATACCATCATTGGAAAAAGTATTTTGTATGTCGTTGATATACATGTAGTTTGATCCATTATCTGACCACGTGGAGAATCTGCGTCACTATCTATAGCTAAAGCAAATCTCACTTATAAAGATGATCGGTCACGTTCATTCCCGTTCATACGGTAACTTCCAGAGCAAAATCCAACGTCCAACTCATGCCACTCTACACTTTTTACGATTTCGGAGAATGAGTCACGTGGCGCAGATACATATACCTACTCTTTGGAAGAGACCACCTGCCAATTTCTCAGTCGAGTGCGAACGATGAGTAACGACGCCAAACAGTATAGACGAGTTGCTCGAAAGAAAGAAAGAAAAAAACAAATTGCTCGTTCAAGGTAACGATGTAGCGGGACCAATGGAAGAAGGAAAAGGGAGTTATTCGAATCGAACAAAGAAAAGAAGGTAGAATTGTAGAAGAAAAAAGAGAACATCGTGAAACGACAAGATAGCGGTCTCGCAAGAAAGAGGCCGCCCCTCTCTCTCTCTCTCTCTTTCTCTCTCTGTCGTGAAGACCGTGTTTAATCAATGATTCCGTCGCAGCCAAGAACCTCGGTGCAATCATACTTATCCACGGAAATCGCAAATCTACGGTGGTTGCCACGAGAAACGCAACGACAAAAGAAGATCTGAAGGAAGGAGAATGGCAGCGGCGACGTTCTCGAATCTCTGCTGTCTTTGAAAATAGATAACGGGGTCAGTGAGCGTCGGATCAACTACGATATAGTATATATTCGTACAACCAAATGCTAGCCTTGGACAATATTGCTGCACGGTCTTTGAGCAAAGAATTCATCGCTTCTCCTTTGACTCTGATCATTAAAATACTCATTAACAATTCTGACTTGACGATAATAATTGGAAACCTCTTCGAACACTTGCAAATTATCTTTTCCAATCATGGTATTACGTAACGTTTGCTTTTCAATGGTATTTCTAATAAGTTAGAAAAATTAAAAAGAGTCGAAGGTAGATTCGATGTCGACGTATTAGATACATCGAATAAATAAGAAATACGATAATACATCGAATATCATTGAACGTATTCAACGTTAGACGAATTTGATGTGAACGTTGCTGAAGGTCAGTTTCTTCCGAGAAAATCTTGCCAGACCGTGCTGCAGTGCTATTTCGCGCCAATTTAACGTCCTACTTGATATTAAAATCTGGAACGTCGATCCGTAGCTATGTAACACACAACTAATGGAGATCGTAGTATTTCAAGCGTGTGTGACGTTCCTAAACAATGAATTATGTATTCCGATAACGACGTAGCATGCTACAACTGCTGTTTTGCGTAACTTTGATAAAACCTATCGTAAAAAGTATTGTAATAACTATAATTAGCATTCCCTGTCGATCGTATGATATTTCTTCGACACGCTTCGGTGCACTTATATAATTTTTGGCGCGTGTAAATGCGCCTAAGAAGCGATGCACGTAGAAATGATCAACGACGTGAGTCATAACAACACTGTGTCTTATAAAGGATCGTCCGATTAGATCGAAAGTGAGAAACACTGATTCCATCTAACTACTATGTACCATTAAATGACCTTGCATCCGAAAATAGATGAAGAAACTATTAATTTTAATTTGAAAAAGACAGAGCTTAATCTATAGACGAGATTCAAAGATGTGCTTGATACGTAATTCTCACATCGTATCTAATACCAATAGTAGAGGTAAAAAGTGGAAAAGAGTTTTCGAACAATAAGGTTGCGATAAAGTGGAAAAAAATTCAACCAGAATCAACCAACTCCAAAGTAAATTCACTTCTACGCTGTTATCTTATCAGCGAGGCTTAGTATTCCTACCTGAATGCCTTTTGCACCTATTCCAATGCGTTCGAAGAATCTTAACTTCGAAAATCACGCGGAATAATATTTCCTTAATACGATTAACAAGATATAGAATTGATATTGTACTTTATTGTACGTTGTATCCTATCACTTAAAACAAAGTACGACACTCCTTTGTATAACTTCATCGAAATAAGACATCGGCAATAAAGTGTGAATGAAACGAACACTCGATACCTCGCCAAGTGAGTACAGAAGTGTATCTATCAACCTAAGAGTCAATGCACTTTTAAATTAAGTGAAAAGACAACTTTGGATCGTTTCGATCAGAGCTTAAGACACTATGAAGATTTAATTATAGCTGTGTTATAGCTATATCTTTAAGATTATTTTTGACCATAAAAATCTACTTTGAACTTAGGGTCAACTATCTTTGCCATTTGTCCATCCATCGCGATAAATATTATATATCTTTTGCAAATTGAACATTTAATACTGATACTTTACTATTTTACACTATTGACTCGCACTGCTTGGCTTCTGAGCCGTTTACATCAAGGTTACCGTCTGAGTTTTAAAGTACAGGATGCCAAGTGTAATAATTATAATGATAATATGACAGGCAAAGTTCTGGACCGCTACCTGTTAATTAGCCTTGAACAATATTCGCGTCGCGTGGAGATACGTTAACGAAATAGTTATCTGAGAGAATACACATATGTACATAGATTGTGCACACGTGGAGAAACAGTATGATGGAATAGTATATTTAGCATCAAGTGTGGAATACAAAGCAAAAATTCAGAGTGAGTTACATAATGGTAATTAATCCGTGGTCGCAAATACCAGTGGTTAATTTGTTTTACTTTACTAACTTCCAGTGGCAATCTAGATCGTTATGTACCACAGAAGTCAGATGTATCCGGCCGAGCGTGTCAGCGTCGCGTTAGATAATCTAAATCAATGCGCCTGGTATAAGTATTGCGGTAGTAACATACGCAGGCCAATTTATACGTATACCGTTACCTCAATCTACGATAATTTGAATCTAGTAAAAAATAATTCTACGATCTTTTTTGTAAGAGAAAAAAGAAATATACTGCAGAGATGAAATAAGAAAAATGAAAAAAATTCTTGGTAACCGTATAAATGATCTCGAATCTGCATCCGATACGTGAAGTGATCAAAGTACATACATATCATGTGAGACTCTCTATCGCAAATATTACATAACGGTCAAAAAACGAAATTTTGAACTTTATGCGGGTTGAAAGTCGCTCCGTACAAAGATCTCTTCTTATCGAAGCCTGACATCAATAAGAACACGAAGAATCTCTGACCCAACGCAAACCACTCGTTCATCAATAATAATCATCAAGAGAAAAACACTGTCGAGTCTTGAAATAGGAAAAAGTAGAATGTATATATGTCACAAAGAACAAATGTGAATAAACTTGTGAAAAGATTAACGAGCAACTATTAAAGATCATTGATGATGATAGAAGCCGATCGAGTCGAAACGAAGAATCTTGGATCTCTTGATCTTAACGAACCAGAAAAATTTGCTTGTTTTTTAAGCGTGATCTTTGAGTCGAAAGCACTCAAAAGAGTACCGGTACAAAGTTTATCTGATGGTATCACCGTGGGTCGAGCGAACCGTAAGCTTTATCGACTGTCAGAACCATCAGAGAACTTTTCCACAAGGGCAGCGACAATAGGCTTCTACGGCATCCTCGAGCATAAAATCTGAAAAAGAACAGGAAGGCTCCGGGAACTAGCTCAGAGTTAACGAGTTTTACGGCATTGAACGTCGGACCCTGCATAACTCGCGCCACGCTGCTAAGTTACGCCAAGGTGAATACTATCGGTCTGCGCCCACGGTAGTTCAAACTGTTTATTTTCTACCATCGCGCACAATCAACCTGCTCCTCAAAGGAGGATGTGCTCCCTCGGCCAAAATGACACTTTCATTCACCATGATTGGCGCCAGTTGATCGTAATTACATTGCCACGGATGTCTATCCGCCCATCCCGATCATGCGGAACCATCGTTGGACTTTTTGGAAAAATGGATCATGAGTCAATAGCAATATATATATATATATATATATATCGATTGGATCTTGGCAAGGAGAGAAGGAAAAATTCTGTAAAGATAACCAACGAGCGGAGAGACTCACATTAAAGATCTAAAGTCAATTCTGTATTATTGGAGTTATCGATAAGGTAGATAGAACGCGATAACAGTGGATCGCTCTTGCACGGAGGAAGGCTCGAAAGTACCAAGCGGAAGAGGATGACTACCGGTTGGGAGCAGCGATCCACTGAGGGGAAAGATTTCGTGGTCTGTTCTCATTATTACATATACTCGTGCGTAAGCTATAGTGAAATAGATCTGTCCTGCTACATCGATTGTTTTCATCCAGTCAATTATTGCAATACCGCTGCGTATAAGAGAGCAGTTGTTGAATTAAAGCGAACCTCACAATACAACCAACGTGCGAAGGCTCGGAAACAACGTTTCTCAGGAAAGATAATGAGAATAAGTCGAGACTCGAGACACGATGGATTTAGAAAGGATGTTTCATTCTCTGAAAAATTGATAATTCGTGTATAAGAGAACTAGTGAACCGAAGATCCGGGTGGCCCGCAATTGCTAATGCGATCGCGAAACATCAGTCGTTTGAATAGCAGTTGATCGATACTGCTAACGGGAAGCCCAGTTTGCCTTCGAAGACTTCGAGCGTGAAACTAGGTGCCTTTCGCAAAGTTCCAAAAGTCGAGATATTTTTAACCAAAACGATATCCTAAACTCTATTCAATCAAATGTCTCGATCAAACGATATCTCTAACTCTCAAATTAATTAGAAACACTTGTAAGCTTCATTAATGCAAACAACTCGAAATCTGATATATGAGATTCCTTTAAGTACCGATTATGAAAGACGATCGCGAAACGCTTCTCTGTATACATTTCGACAAGATAAATGTTTCATACGATTAGAGTTCATCGAATCATCTATCACACCGATTAATCCGATCCAAGCTAGGGGTCCGCACGACAATATATGATTGAATGTGTATCATTGAGAGGAACACGAAAGTGGGACTGCTCCTGTAACTTCCGCTTGCATAATCCATTTCATTCATTGACAATCGCGCTAGAGCGCATTGATACGCATGCAGTTCGGCCGTGAATTCAATAAACTAGAGAAGGAGAGACATATCACTTAACCATAGAGAACGATTGAGCCACAAACCGCAATTACGATAAAGGATCCTACCGAACGAGAAACCGAATGAAGAACCTCAACACGAAGCATACACTCTTTAACATCGAACGTACATATTCTTAAAGCGTAGTCACGTACTATAGCAAGAGGTTACACGGTACTATTATCCCGGAAATTCGAACACGGAATGATTCAGACTCGTCACTGGAGGAAAAGAGAAACCCAACGAATACCGTTAATACACTTGGCGCAGGATCAATCGGTAGAGCGTCGAGAGCCGATCACGCCACACTATGCCCGGTTTGTCAAAGCGCCCTCCGGAAGAGAGTCGCGTGGGTACTACCGCCGCATCAGCGGTAATGCGCCACAACAGTCATAGTTCTGTTTACTGCAAAGAATGCAATCCAAGAACGCGACATATACCGAATCAAAAACTGCACAAGAAGATTCTTAGAACCGAGAATACCTGCAGCGCTCGGGTCAAATGAACCACTTATTTCAACGCGAAAGCACTTGTATATACGCGAACAAACTAACACAACAACCGAAGACAAAGTCCGAGCTTACCTTGTATAACACTATAAATCACGTCCAGATTTGTTCGTTCGGGTTCTTCCAGCTAGCGGGTTCGACGATTCTTGCCGACTAGCACTCGGTTTTCCCAGCGCGATCACAAGAGGAAATTATCACTATACGCGATCCAAGGGTCAAGAATGGTGTGGGTGAATTCGTGTGCGTACCGGTCGTCTCCGTATACACGTATGCATACGTGAGCGAGAAGGTGCGACTAGGAAGGAGCGAGACTGTATGCACAGTATTATGTGAGAAAAAGCAAGAGGGGGAGAGAAAGAGAGTGGGGAAGCGGAGGTGGACAAGTGAGAAAGAAAATTAGAGAAAGAGGATAAGTATGCAAAAAAGAGAGAAGGAACAACTTGGAGCAGCGTGGCATGCTCCGTGACGGTCGCCGAACGACTGAACCTCCTATCTTGTACGATACGACCAGTTATGTGACTGTGTGAGTTACAACTTTCTGTCGATCTTTGATCTTTGATTTTGGTTGGAGCTACGTTGAGTAGCAATCCCCTTCTTCCGTGGCGGGTTTCGATTGGCACAAGGTATACATGAGTTTGCGAGTTGGGAGCGTGCCGGTAAGAGGACAGCTGGTTAACAGTTATCCCCGCAGGATATCTATAGTGTAGTAACACTTTGTGAGAGCACTGACGCACAGAGGTATATGTACCTTCGTCCACGCGTGGTTCACGCTCGCTAAACTGCGTCGAGAACGAATTCGCCGTGTTGTCTCTCGCGCGATAGCTCACTTGATAGAAGACACGAAAGCCCAAAACTTTGGAGGAAACATTGTCGGCATGCACCACTCGAATACGATCCTTACTATCTTACGTTCGTTTTGATGATCGATGATCCGATCGAGCTTCCTCGTATCCCACCAAGAGGAAAAAAAAAAACTGCTGCTGCAGATAGCCTCACTGTCCGA
Source organism: Trypoxylon attenuatum (assembly GCA_963989405.1). Lineage (NCBI taxonomy): Eukaryota > Metazoa > Arthropoda > Insecta > Hymenoptera > Crabronidae > Trypoxylon > Trypoxylon attenuatum. The sequence goes on along the minus strand of OZ022488.1, from coordinate 3,677,753 downwards.
TAAGATAATTGCGCAAGGATTCGCCACCACGTGTCCCTCGTGCCGTAGAGCCACAAGGTTCTGTTCGTCGACGGTTGGGTGCCACACTCACGGTGTCAACACGTAATCGTGTCTACGAATAGCAGCTCAGCATCCGCGCGTGCGATTTCCGAGTGCCATTCGTTATTATGAACACGCGACGTGCTTTCCTACGGGAACACGTCAATTTCTGGGAACGCGATACACCGAAATGACGCACTGCTTGGAGAGGTAATACTCGCGGGAGCGCAGTACCCAAGACAGGCTATCACGTACTAACGGGAGCGCGGAACGCGGTCCTCACTGTATATACTTGATCGAGCGGCAGCCATCTTGCCATTCGTAGGCCTGAAACTAAAGGGATCGATGAAAAGACGATAGCGAAATCTGACGGAATGGGCATATGATGTGGCATGACATGTCTTCATAATACACTTGTTAATAGGAAACTTAACGATAGATCACCTAGTAATGATTTCTACAATTTCCTTCCTTTAGTTTTTTCACAATTTCAATTTGCCGTCTACCTCAAAGGCGTTTTAAACCAGTGATACTCGTTTGAAAAATCTTGAAATAAGCTTGCAATTTCTTCAAGAAAATCCTACGCGGAAATTGATTAAAGTTACTCGAATACACGCGCGACAACGAAACCGCATAGCATTCTAACAATTTATATGCGTATACGAGGTCTACAGGATTCGGTCCGCAAAGCCGCGACGGTCAAGCTTCTAGATATAGATAGCCGGCCTGCACGCGGACCAATCGCGAGCCAAGATTCAATGGGCGGGGATGTGGCGTGATCCTCGGTGACGTCACCAGACTCCGCAATCGATAACCCTTTACACGACGTTCAGACGAACCTCTTTTCTAAACTGCGCTACGCGATCGATGTCAGCTCTCTCGACGCGCCACACGCCACACACCACCTACGGAGTGATCGCGCAGTTCTAACCAATTTTCACCTGGATAACCTGTACACATTAGATTTTTCGATGTAAGTTTTCCTGTTCACTCGCATTTATACGAATTCAACGGAAAAATAAAAACCACTAAGACTGTCTGTACAATTGAAAAATGAAAATTCGAGACAACTGTACCCACAATCACTCAAATACCAAAGCTACCTTACCGGCTACGCGTCAGTCAGTGGATAACGATCGTTGAAAAAAAAGAAAACTGATTCTATTTAGGTAGATAATATTTTCGAAGACCAACTCGAATAACTAACGTGCGAAATTTCAAGCTTTTCAATTATAAATTTCAATGAGATTGATTAATAGTAAAACAAAAAATATTCTAACACAACTAAGGGGATGATAAGTCGTTAGAAGAATGGACTGACAAACGGGTCGAATAATATCCCAGCTACTATCAACATTTAAACTTTATTAAAACCAACAACAGTAACAAGAGCAACAACAGAAATCACTTTCCACAAACAGTCCATAGAAACTTGATCATTATACAGAAATTCAACTTGGCCCTGTAGCAAGTCGCTCTACGACGCAGAGTATCAGTTACTATACACTTCGTACAGTACGGTTCGCATCATGAACGATCAAGTGCCTGGAGACCTACGACATTAGTAATATGATTGAAATTTTTGCGGCCCTTAACCAGAATCAATTTCGAATCAAACCTTATAATCACATAACGCGTTAACATATTGTCGTTAATGGGCCGGTCACGATGCTGCTATGTTCGCTAAAAGCAGTGCAAGAAAACAAGCAAGCAAAAACATGGGATACGTAGTTAACATTATAGTTATGAGGTTAGTGACATAAGAGATACACATTCCAGTTGGGCGGAAGGTTTCAGTCTCATACGGTTTATCAAAAAATTCGCATTCTTGTTTCTCACCTTCGTCGTTTTCCTCAGTTTTCTCCATCTCCATTTCCATTTGTGTTGATACATCTACTTCTTTTTTTTCCTCTATCTGTTCTTTGTCTTCGTCAATTTTATTCTCTTGTATTCCACTCTCCGATGACAAACTATCGCCGCAAGATTTCGATAATTCAACTTCGGTATCTTCCTTATTGTTCTCTATATTTAATGTAGAAACCGAATTGTTAGACATATTCTTTTTGAGCTGTTTTTCCAGCTCCTCGATTTCCTTTTCGTGTTGGCATAAACTGGCTGCCGCCAGCTGCAGATCGTGGACGGCTTTACGTAAATCGAGTTCTGCGTCGGTCGTTGCACTCGCAGTAACACAGTCCTTTTTCATTTTTTCCTTGTCATTTAAAAAGGTTGAATCATCTTCAGTAGAAATGGTCTCGTGCCTTTCGACAGAATTGGATGAGCGGGATTGCTCGTTACTAGCGTCATCCTGACTGTAAGAGATGGAACTGCGAGAACTTGTATCGTGGGTTGCGCTATCGTTTTCAGTCTCCGAGCGTCGCGATGATAGCGGAATTTTCTGACTCTGCCGACTGTTATGTAGGTGGTCTGCTACACTGCTAAATGCTTCCGCGATGAGTTTAACATTCTCGTCCGCGAGACGTAGATAGAAGTCTAATGTGTTATCTTCAGCAGTCTGGGAACCCTCAGTCTCAGAGATTATTATAGACTTGGTCAATTGTTCTATATCCTCTGTATCATCAGCCTCTTCTTTTACCGGGGATATCGCATCGTCGAGTTCAGAATAATGTCTTCCCAACGATTGAATACGTAATACCGAAGGTTCATCGTCCTTCGAACTCACTTCAGGGTCATTTATTTTAGTAGACTGTTTTAAAATAGGCACACTGGTCTTCTCCTCTTTAATCGGCTTGGACTCTGCGTCATCCGGCCCTTTTATTAAATTAACCAGATCTTGGCAAAGCTGACTATACGCAGTGAAATTTGCCGAAGTATCTTTTTTATCCGAAACACCATTGTTAGATTTTGATTGTATATAACTTTGCCAAAATTCATCGTTTCGTAATTCTGAGACCAATACTGGATCAGATCCAACCGAATTTACTATCTCACTGGATACTCCATTTTCTGTATCAGAACTTTGTTCTCTAGACGACGGAGAAACGTAGACTCGAAGTTTCCTTTTGTTTATACCCGAAGCTGGATGATTACCATTTATATCCGTGCTTTTCTTGCACGAGCTATGACTACGCCAACGAGTGTCGTAATCGGACAATTCGCCATCGCTCATAACTCGTCTGCAATTTTCAAGTTTCACAGGTGATACAGGGCAGATAACGTTAGCTTCTGTAATTTCAAGAAGATTCGGCTCTCTCTGTAAATGTATACGATCATGATTGATCAAACCGTAGAGATTCGCAGAGAGTGATCGCACCGCGCGTTTCTTCTTCATGCCAAATGTGGCTTCCTGATCCCTACCAGTACTGGTTTTACTTTCAGTGACGTTCTTACAAATGTTGGCATCTTTCCTAAGAGTTCGATAGGCCAAGTCGTCAGTAACAATGTCCGGCTCGCACTGCGGTATGTACGATGACCGAGGATGATCTGGTTTCGACGGTATTGTGTGTAAATAGTCACTCTCAGTCGCAGAAGTTACAGGCCCCAATGGTATTCCAAACGGTGGTTGCGGCTCGACCACTTTCAAAGTGTTATTCGCATGGTGTATACTTCGATAAACTACGTCATCGCGTGTTATGTCAGGTTCGTCTGGCCGAATCTGACAATTCACAGTAGGAAGATAATCGTCGGCTAAATCTTTACGAGATAAAATAGGTGAAGCCATTAAATAACTAATGTTAGAAAGTGTCGATTGAGGCCCAATCTTTTTCACAGGTATCGGACGTTCTTTTGGATGCATCCTTCGATAAGCCATGTCATCCCTTGTACGATCTGGTGAATCTGGAGGAGTTGAGATTCGAAGATCTTCAGATTTTCCTTGTCTTACACTAAATTCTTCCATACTTCGTCTTTCCGCTCTGTCCAAAAGATCTTCATCGCCAAGACGCAGACTATTGTATATCGCTTCTAATTCGGATAAAGCTTCTTCCAAGTTTTTCGAGCTTCTCTTTCTTTGCTGAGATTCTTCGTCAGCACTGTCTTTCAGTGAGTCACTTCGATTATTTCTATCCGTCTTACAAGTGAAATCTTGATCACTCGTGTTTCGGGAACTTTTTTGTGACGTTCGTTCCACTGGACGGTTCACGTGTAATCTTTCCACCGGTTCATGAGAAACGCGTAAGGAACTTGTTTGCGAAGGTTGAGGAGAAGTATCGCGTATATCGAATGCAGAACTTGTTGAAAACTTTGGTTTACACGATGGAAGAGCATAATGATTAAAATCTGAATTAAGACGAATATTTTGCGAGTTTCGCATTTGGCACTTTAACGTTTCCATATTTCTGAATGAAGTATCATCTACGCGTTTACCCAAAGAATAATACCTATTATTCGGACAACTTTCCATATTGTAAAACTGTGAGGAACCTTCGTTCAGTGACATAGGTCGTCGTGGGTTCCCCCGATACGATCCACACCAATTTATCTCGTTATTGGAATCATATGATGTTGAAATCTTCGATGGGTGTGCCGATATTCCATTGATAAGCCTTGTTCCGGAATCCCCAACATCAGAGAATTTTGGTGCGCGTTGATGTCGACCATTGAAGGGGAAAGAATAACAGTTGTACGCCGTAGGACGATAACGAGGATCTCTAGGCGGTGGTTCAGGTGGACAAGTAGTTCGCGTTATAGCTTGATATCCACTAGTAGGATTATCAATATTGATATAACTATCGCGTGGCATGAATGAACGAACGTGATTCGAACGATCGGTGCAAAAATTATTTCTATCCTCATTAAGAAAATTCTCATCTTTTGCTGACACTTTTGTAGGCTTTCCATATTGATTGTTTTGATTAAAGTCTGTGATATACGTGTTTGATGGATGCTTCGTGAGATCTATCGATGATTTAGTTTGCCCATTCGGTAAATCCGTTATTGTGCGTAAATTATCGATCGAAGATCGTTGCACAGGAAATGTGTGATTGCTTGATTGAGTACTGTATCGTCGTGGACACACTGGTGGTCGAAATCGATCCTCTTTCTCATTTTCGGGAGTTCGTTGACTGTCATTCATGTAATCGAGACTATGACGTTTATTAGTTATATCGGTTAAATTCTCTAGAGTTCCATGACCTTCGTCTTTGGACAAACGTTTGATATAACGCTCAGTCCGAGCCGAACGACTTTTTTTGTTAGACGAGCATAATTTCTGATTACTTTGTGCGGTATCTTCGTTTTGAACTCGCGGTAACGAGTTCCACGATTTGTGAACTTCCTCATCGGAACTGCTATTAGCACAGATACGGTCGCGTTTCGCTTCTGCGCGGGCTTTCACTTTATTTTTACGAACCTTTTTACCAAGTCCATCCAATGATCCGTCACTACTACGCGAATATATGGAATCTCTATGGAAATTGCTTGTATTGCTCGATTGCACCGTGCTGACATCGGCTGTAGAAGCAACACTGCTTTTATTCGAATATTGATCCCAATTTTTCTTGACTGGTCGTAGTACAATGTCTCTCGTCTTCTTGAGTGGAACCGCTCTTGTGCATGGTTCCTTCTTGCAATAAACCATTTCTTCGTCGTTGGAAGAACTATCGTAATCTCGGATAGCGGATATGCGTCTTAATATACCACCGATGGACCATTTCTTTTCTTTTTTCTTTTCCGAATTGCCAGTTACAGCGTCGCAAACAGGAACTCTACGCGTCGGAGGTAAAAGGCCATCCATACGTAGAATGTCTTTGCCGGTAATGCTTCTTTTCTCCATTGGAACTTTTCAAATTTTCTCTCCGTATCACAGAACCTAAAATTACATCCACGTTAGATAATAAATCTATATTAACAGATAAAAGCACGGATTAGTTTGGTTAACACGCTTTATGAACTTGGTACGATCTATTTCTAAACTAACGCTCATCTAGTCTACTTATACCTTTTGGAATGGTGTAAACATGTTTACAGCTGGAATTATACATATTTATATATATAGAAATAGATTCTATGTGTGATTATCCTGATGGAAAGTCGAAAGCAGAGTTCCGTATTTTCCAATTTCTAATTTACGTGATATATAGAAACATCACAAAAAACTCTCTATACTCAACGGATCAGTGTGTCGAAAAAAAAAAGGAAACATAGTCTACTAACCTCCATACAGATGTTCAACTGACGAAGTTAGAATGACTTCTTGCAAGAATGGAAAATTCTTTGTAAAATTGCCAAAACTTCGCCTGATTCACGCGAGCTAGTCCGTGATGGTTTGCTTTCTGACAGGAGTGACTGAAAAACTGAAGTACACATAGTTACTGTGGTCAGTATTGCGATATCGCAATGATAATAATACTGATAAGAGTTCCACACCTTTTTCTAAGCACTGCAGAATTCTCTGTTATGGCCACTATCTTGACAGCTCGAATACAAACTCGCTCGTGGTTTTCTCCCGTCCCAGCGAGACTATCTACCGCGTTATTTTTACTTCTCGCGGGCTCACACGTTTAAAGGCAATGGTTGTAGGGTGATCCAGGTGACCTCGAAATGTCCATACTCCTCTAGTGACGTTTACTTAATACTTTAGCTGTGAGAGCTACCATTACACGAGTAGCGTGAAATACACGTCGCAAATATCGCGAGTCGTTCAAGTTGCTTTTTCTTGTAAGGAACATAAGGAATTGTACATACACCACTGTCGGACTCACTACTCTCTTGACTCGAAATTCGAGCCTCGAATCAGAGACGAGCAGAGGGGGATATGTCGAGTTGATCCCGACCCCACCCATTACCACATTCCCCCCAACCAGAATGTCTCACGCATAGGAAATCTCTGCACGCACCCACGCACTACGTTCCTATACATATATATCTAATCGTACTCTACATCTACTTGCAAGACACACTGACACTAACTGACACTACTGACACTGAGACCTCAGCGCACTTCTTTGTCGTAATCTCAGCGCCGACTTACGGAGTCGGCTGGAACTATACTATACCTAGATTTGTATGTATAGATCTGATGGATCCTATACGATCGAGCGGGAAGCGACAAGCGATAAGCTATTACGAGCCTTGAATGAGCTTTTGAGCTTATCGGAATTAAATGAGTAGGACCTTGTAGGAAAATTGGGGTAAAATCGTATTACACTGTGTCATACTCCCTTGTCATGGGATAAAGGGAAGTGTTAAAGACCGATAAAGCTAATGCGACACGATAGTAGAGGGTCGAGTGAGCGACTAAAGTTACTAAAGGATAACAACATTGTGAGTGTTAAGCTTCTTCGTTTATTGAAAATATCTCTGTAAAACGTGTGTATATTGTGGCCGGGCGAGGTAAGCCGACAGAACCGAATTCTCGACAACGAAATGAAATCGGGTAGCAAACGAAGAAATACGGTGAAGACATTGAAAACAATAGAGTCGATCGTATTTAGTATCTACATAAGTAAAGGACGAATCAACGATGCATTCGCTTAACTTTTTAATCTTAGTATATTAATTATATTATGTATAACAAAGCGGTAACAACTTGTTAATTGTAACTATTACGGTAATAATCGTTTACTTTATATAATTACAGTAATGTAATGTAAGGATCGTTAACTAATCGATAACAAACGAATCGTTTCCTCCTCCATCTTCCTTCGTCTTGACCATCATCCTCGTCACTTTTGTTTTCTCTTTTTCATCGAATAGTGATCGTTTATCTAAATCGGTTTTATTGTTTTTCGCTCGTTCCCCTTTTTTTCGTATTAATTATTTAACAACAGTTTTTATCTTTTTATTATTTGCTCTTTAATTTAATAATCGTAGTAAACATAGTAATTATTTATAATATTGTGCAAATAACCCATATTTTATTCTGTTTAATAGTAATGAATGTCATTCAACGGAGGAGCTTTTTCTACGTTCTCTCTCTCCCTCTCTTGCTCTCTTGCATCCTCTTTTCGGCAGGCAAACACCCAGCTTCATCACCTGGCACGCTCTTTCGCACTCTTTCTCTCTCTCCCTCTTTCTCATCCGATCCTTTTTAACAGTTTTAACTCATTCTCGCTCTTCCTCTCCCTCTCTTCTTCACCGAGTCAGGCACACAGAGGCACAATCATGCAGTATGTGAGATTTTTTTTCTTCTAAATCGTTCATTTTTTCGTCCGCTCGCATTCAATCTTGCATCCAGCAGGCACACACGCGCTCTCAAAATCTCAATCTTTCTTCTTTGCTCTCTTCAATCTCACGTACTCTTCTCTTTCTCTCCCTCTCGTTCTCTCGTGCGCTCTTCTGCTGCCGGTGTGTGTGTGTGTGTGTCTCTGCTTGGCGGCACGCTCCAGATGTTCGGAGAGGTGTACTCACGCGACGCGAACACCTCCGCACTCGCCGAGATGAGACACGGCAAAGTGACGGCGGAGTTACGCGTTACGCGTAACGCGTTGCACGTTACACGTTACACGTTACACGTTACGCGCTCTACGTGGCTTTACTGTGCTCGACTGTGTGTGTTTTATTTAGCGTTCGAGCGGTTCGAGCCTTCCAGCCGCCCTTATGGACGAAACAGACGCGCGTGCGCGCGCCCCCTGACAGAGTGTGTGTGTATGTGTGTGTGCGCGCGCGCACGCGACGCACGCATTTAAATGGACGATCCTTCATCGCGCGTAATGTTTCGACAGCTAGCTCGTTAAAATTGGATTTTTTTTTTTTTTCTTAGCACGTTTCTACCTAGCTTGTAGACCCATGGCAGTTGCTTGTTCATTATACTGGCCGACAGGCTCCGTAGCTTGACACTTTACAATTATTAGCCCAGCTCTAGGATTTTTGTTTTCATTTTTTATTTTTGTGTATATCATTATTATTATCTCACGATGTAGGTTATTGATTCGAGAGTTTCGAGACACTACAAAGCCGTTTTTTTTTGTTTGCTATCCGTTTAAGAAAATTTCGTGCATTTACGATTAGTTAACTTAGTTCTTTTCTTTATACAATGCGTAACGGCAGTATCGTCCATGGAGAAAGTACGTTTAAATCTCGTCTTACCTCGCTTAACGAAGGAAAGCCCTATTTTTAATATCTTACAGCCGTCGTCGCGCAATAAGCTGGTTTTTAATAATGTACGTTCTGGTAAAACAAATGAAAATCAACGAAGCACACCACGCATACCCGTCCACCCCCCTACGCCATCCTGCTTCGTAGCAGTGCAGTGTGCGCCCGGCTCGGAAAGAATGAAGAAACGTGCGGTTTTCGTCGGTTTTTCTTTCCGGTTGAAACTACGATAATCGCGATAATCGCGATACCCAAACTGGCACGCACCGTTTTAACCCCACGTTTCTTTTGGCTCGTATTTACGGCCTGATTTACCGGAAGGAACGCCGACGGCCGCACCTGTGTGTGACGCGGTGGTGGACGTGACTGAAAACCGGGGAAGTTTAACCGAGAGAGCATTCCATTCCGATAAATCAACGGGCCTAGCGCTCACGATCAAAAGTGTGCGCTCGTTCGCTCGTTATCTAACGGGATCGTATGGTTATTGAGCCGCGCGCGTTTGGCGCACCGACGCGACGAGGGCACCGACGAGGGCACCGGCGGAGGTACCGGTACGGGGTACCGGTAGGGGGTACCGGCAGGGGCATCGGCGAGGGCACCGAGGGCAACGCGAGACATTACAGTTTATGAGGAGTCTAGAGTCTAGAGCCCAGAGTGTCTAGCCTAGTGTGTCTAGCCACTCTGGACGGACAGAGGCACCCGCGGTTGGCTTGTGGGGCATGTACTCGTGTCAGGTCGGGGAAAACGATCGCCACCAGGGCCCTCGGGGGAGCAGCGAAGCTTGAAGCGATGCACAATAGTTTGATCGTCATGGAGGCCTATCGAACGACACGCTTGACCCGCAATGCGGTCAGACTTTGGTGTACCTGACCATTCGCCACCCTCTCCCCTCCAGTTGTCCCTTTTATAATCCTCGACGTCCATCTCATTTTATTGCTTCTATGAGTTTGCGGTTGCCCGTTCGACAAAGTAGTATCGAAAATATATATTATATGCGTACAAACCATTTGATTATTATCGAATTACTTGCACATATTACAGCGCGGGAGGGGCCGAAACTGAAGAAGGGGGCGGTAGGGGGGTATCGGAGTAATTAGAGAGTGAGCCGGACGGACCATCCATCGGACACGCCGTATTTCGATTCGAGGAACGATCGACGACTCGGAAAGGGATCATCGTCGATCGATCTCCTACCTCGATTCGTTCCGCGTCGTCGTCGTCCGTCGTGCTCCGCATACAATGCAACACGATTGCGCGCAACCTTCGCGAGTATTAAGAACGATATGAGCGGCGTTACATGGGCGAAGTACAATTTAAAATGACGGTTCAAGTGCTCGTCTGGAAAGTATGTATGTATTCGTATTCGTACTCGTATTCGTATTTGTATTTGTATTTGTATTTGTAGTTGTATTTGTATTTGTATTCGTATTTGTAAAAGCCTCGCGCGAAGAGCAACAGCTTTTAGGCGTAAAATCTCCCGTTCGTTTGTACAGGAATGCCGGCACCGCGCGCGGTCAAAGATCACCTAATAGCGTTCATCGCGGCGATTTTCAGACGATTCCATGACGATTTCGCGGCTCTTGAAATAACGAGGAAGGACGACCTCCTACGAACGAACGAACGAGTCGCGAAGACGCAACCACGCGGTTCATGCGTACGTCGGAAGCGTAATCACGAAAGGATCATCGTATGGCCCGCGACGAGAATCTTGAATGCAATTATAATATGTATACGTAGAAAAGGTACGAGGACATTAATATCGGACAGGCTTCTCTAAAGTACTTTGACAAAGCGGACTCGACACTGATAGTGTGTGAATAATTTGTACGAGTAATTTACAATGATTCTCACCCTCTTGAGCTTTTGTAGCTTAAAATAATGAACATGTTTGCGTTAGTCCTTGCAATGTCTTGCGTCTTCGGCAATATTAACTACTTTTCCACCCTCTCTCACCCTGCTCACTTTCGATGGTTGCTCTGGAGCTTACTTCTAATCCTATCCTACTTCGAACGTTTGTCCTCGGGTCCTTGTCCTCGTCCTTGTCTGCGTCTTTGTATTCGTCCCAGTCTTACGATCTTTTTAGCTCGGTCGGAACTCTTGCTTCTGCGGTCAAATTACGTACAGTCACTGTCCAATAAGCTGCGAATCACGAATTGCAAGCTTTACCTGCCCACGAGCACAATGCGTCCGTTTTCGACCAGCGAGAACGATTCTGAACGATTCCTAATGCAATATAACCACGCGTTTTCCTCGCTGCAGTAATTTTACACTGACACTAGACCGTATTTTCAATTCAACCTAGTACGAATGAAACAATCGATCGGCCCATCTGGTGTACGTTATTCTTTTCTAGCGCTATCTCCTCGTTCCTTTTCATCCGTTCCGTTTTTTACACGCTCTTCTTCGGATCGCGGTCCCAGACGTACAAAAATAAAGATCGCGCAATCCGCGTTAACACATACATACATACATACTGTACATATATTCCATCACCGGCAATCAAACCGACCAGCGTGATTCCAATATAATATAAAGGATTGCATCTCGCGAGATGTCGATGCGAAAGCGCTCTTCGTCCGATGATGGGATTCGTGAGAGTTTTGCATGGAGCGTGCAATCACCATCACGCGGAAGATGTTATGAAAGGATGAACTCCCGGTGTGTCTCGGTGCGTGTATGGTGGTGAGAGGCTTGTTCCACTTGCTCGTCGAGCCACGTGTAGATTAGATGCGTTGCGCGGGGGCGGTGTCATTGACAAGCAGAATCACGTGCCGCTAACAAGTGCGATCCGGATAACTGCAATTCGACATCGAAACGCAATTTTTTCATCGTAGCAGGTTGCGGACAGGACGGTACTATCTGTGTCGGCGGTCACGCGCGTTCTCTCTTTAACGTTCACCACGTAAACCCGTTTGATGTCCGTCCCAAATGGCAGAAGACGACTTCGTCGCTGCGAAGCGCTCCCTTTCTTCGTTCTTTCACCGCCGCTGCCGTTGCCGTTGCCGTTGTCGTTGCCGCCGCCACGCCTTTGCCGCCGCCGTCACCGCCGCCACCGCCACCATTACCGTCATCGTTACCGTAAAACTATTACCGGCATCATATACAGGTGTATATACCATCTCAATTATAGTCACCGCCACCGGCACCGCCGGGTTTCGAATTTGCAGAGGTGTCGCTTTTACATGACGAGCGCGAAAGCGTGGCCAAATTGCGGTCTTTGGTATCTCTGGTGTTTTTCTTGCTTCGACTGCGCGTGATGGCTGAGGAGAAGAGGGGGAGGGGGGGAGGAGGGGAAGGTCGTTTGGAATCGATGACTTTGCGCTGTCGAAGTGTCGTATAAAATTAAATGCTCCGTCCCCACAAATACGAAATTTCGGCGATCGAACAAAAATCGGCATTACGAGTGGCGAGTATCGAGTAGTAGCGCTTCGACGTTTCAACTATGTAAAAGTTAGTAAATACCAAGCGAAAACTCAGGGTTCCAGCGCGAGATTCAATTTGGCATCCACAATGAGAGTTAGCAAAACGACGGTGGTTCATACTTCGAGTGTATTAAAGCTATGCTGTTATTTTTTTCTTTAAGTTAGTCGTTTCAATGTCAGACGGTACGACGCGCGCGCTTCTGACCGCGAATTACGGTTTTACGCGCGCACAGCTGTCGATTACGATTTATTCGAATAACGTTACACTATTATGTATATTCATTTATTCCAAAGCGCATTACTACCTCGGGTAAGACTGTACGTGTGTGTGTGTGTGTGTGTGTGTATGCGTATGTTTATGCGAATGTACATGTTTCACTTTGTTTGTGTGTGCGTGTGCGGATGTAAGTATTGTAAATGTGTAAGTAATTTAGCTGGCGACGATTGCGAAATTCGTATATATGTTCCTGTTCCTATCTTCGTCCTATTTGGCGAGCCTCCACGGAAGATCGCCACTTTGGAGGAAGATAGCGTGGCATCAGGCGCTTTTCGCAAACGCATGCACGTACGCAGAGATTGATCACCCAACGCGTTCGCAATTGTACGTACTTCCTCCGTTCGCAGTGCAAAGTCCTTCCTCTCGCTCTTGCTCCGTAATCGCGGGGTACGAGGTAGCTAAAGAGATGAATGGTCAAGGGGAAGGTCGACGGATCGACAAGAGAGGGGCAAAAGTTCGACCGACAGGTAAAATAGTCCCGTAGACCGATAGACCGACCGACAGCCGTGACTGTTTGGTCTACGTATTTAAATAGATAATTAGGTAGATAGAGGGGTAGACAGTTAGGCAGACTGGTAGGTGAGAAAGAGAGAGAGAGAGAGAGAAAGAGAGGGAGAGAGAGAGAGAATAGTAGAAGAAAACGAAACGGAGGGGTGGTAGAATGACGCACGCCGCAGCGCTATGTGAACGTCCATCGCTCTATACATTATGTATAATAAGAGATATCATGAAATGTGCAAGAGCGGTATGATCGTAAAAAAGCCAGGATACGGCAAAAGGTCGAATATTAAATAGTCATAGAGCGGTGGTGTACGTTGCGTGTGTGTGGCTGGAATTGGGTTATGGATACCGGATTCAGTAGGGTAAGGGTAAAGATAAAGATAAAGGTAAGAGTAAGGTTAAGGTTAAGGGTTAGGGCAGTTTGGGGTAGGGTAAACTTTTGGGAAAAGGGTCAAGGATTGAGTAAAGCTGCGCGATCAGACGTTCGCGATTTGTATCGCGCAAGATTTTTTCAAGCCGAGCGAATGTAACAACTACGCGTACAATTTCTCGAGTAATTCCTTCACCTATGACACCCCCATTCACCAGTATTTTCATCTTTATCGTCATCGCCACCATCGACAATTACAACGTAACCATTAATTTCGTTCTCATCGTCACCCTTCGTTACGATCCCCTTTCGTCCTTTCGTGAAGGTCGTTCGAAACGTTTCCGATACAATGGTCCTCGTTTTTATCATCAACGTTATTTCCGAACGTCTTCTTCACTCAGACTATCCAACGTGCTTGCATTTTTCAGTCTTTTGCTGATTCACGATAGCACGGCATGCCGGACAACCGACGAGAGAAGAACGTATATCATTGCGTGAGTCACAACCGCGTGATTACCGGCAAAGTAGGCGAACTGCTGTAAAACCGTGTAAAAAATCCAAACGGTGGATAGAATTCGCGTATTGGGCTATACTGTATACAGGTGAAACGATCGCTGGTCGGAATGCGGCGCGACGCATAGCGGCGCAGTACGGCGGCACGTGCTAGTTCCCATCGGTTGTTCCAATGCTCCTTTGATTTTCGTTATCCTCGTCGGTTGGCCGCAGGCATCGCGATTTATGTATCACGCGCACGCGACGTTAGGCTGCGAGGCCCGTGAGTTTTTTCCATTTTCCCGATGCCTGCATACGTATATCCGCAGCCAGAGCGTATGGCAAGTCCAACGCAAAACTTGATCGCACCCACTAGACGGTAAAGAATGCTAAGGCGAAGTCCATCGAAGGCAGGAATTCGAGACGAGTCCGGACACGAAAGCCCTCGGCCTTTTGGGGAAGTCAATTGAAATTGGACCGCGAAGAACATGTCCCGGGCCGGTGACCGGTCGAGATGTATACGAAATGTATCGTATGCACTCGATCGGTACCCCTCGAATTTCCCTCTTGTCCCTCGATTCCTCTTCGTACGAAGATCCTTTCTATTCCGAATATGTACATGTATGTGTGTACCCTCTTTCTCGCTCTTGTTTTCGCTCTTGTTGCCGCTTTTTGCATCCGGCGCGCCTGTTGCGTCTCCGTGCTCTTCGTGTTCCTTCTGCTCCTCCTACTGGTGGCTCATCATCATCGTATCATACTCTTCGTCTAACTAACGACGTACCTCTCTCAACGATCATGGCGGTTTAAAGTCGATAAAAGGCAACTCGTTCGAGGAATGTATGTAAGTACATATTTATACAACTATAAGGCTGTCGATGGAGAGCGTTGGCGCGTGCCTTGGCGTCCGCTATCGGGCGGTCGCACGATTCGCACGCGTGTGCGCGTGTGCGCGAGAGAGGGAGAGTGCGCCGATCGGCCGGTTTTATTCCGTGAAAGCAGCGGGAACGGCAGCAGACGGTGTATCGTCGGCCGTGTGCTTCGGGATGCTGCTGTCGAGCGATCGTCGCGAGGACGGCGGCGGTGGCAGCGTTTGCTGCTGCAGCGGCGAAAGCGACGACGGTGGCGGTGGTGGCGACGTCGACGTCGGCGTCGGCTCTGGCGATCAGACGTCCGCGGTCCTCGAAGTGACGCTCGGCGATCGGCTGTGAATGACGACGCGGTGGCCGTTCTTAGTGACAAAGCCGTCGCTCTCGACCAGGACCGCCGTCTGCCTGACGCGCGGATCGGTATCCGGGTCGTCGCTTTCTTCGCTCGGTCCGCCGAGTCGCTGCTGTTTGTGCTTTCTCCAGGCATTTTGTATCAGACGTGCGCAGTACTCTTCGCGTTGCCTCCAGAGTGTCGAGGAGACCGGTTCGTATCCTACCTCGCCTGGACGTGTCTGAACCTCGCCGAGCTCCGCGGTTTCTTCGATCGGATTACCTTTACGAGCGAAGAAGTCCTTGGTCAGCGCATCCAGAATGTCCACGCAGAACATTAGGTCTCCTCGACAAATGGGGATATCCATTGATACGATCTTGTACTTGTTTGGTTTGTGTATCTGCAGTGGGGGCTCTAGCACGTCCAAGAACATGGACAGCTGATTGTATCTGATGTACTGTGTACCATCGGGATCGAACTGCTGCCAGATTTCGTAATACATATCGTAGTCGTCATCTGTTAAGCCCTCCTGCACGTCTTCTGTAGCCTGTGAGTAGTTCTCGAGAATTACGGCGATGTACATGTTGATGACAATCAGGAAACTGATCACGAGATAGGAGAGAAGATAGGCGATGCCAATCGTCGATGACCCGCAGTTGCCTGGGTAGCCGATCTCGTTATTCGGCTCCTGACAGTCCTCCTCATTTATTATGCCATCGAGAACACCGTCCCATCCAGCGGATGTAGACATCTACGATTCGCATAATAAACGCATATCATACTTACGTAACGGTAGTGGTGTACATCCCAATATTCAAAAGGGATTTTGGGAACACGCATTTTACTCACTTGAAACAGCAGTATCATAGACTGGCCAAACGTTTTAAAGTTGTAAACGTCGTCAAGGCCGCTCTTGTCTTTGACATGCATAAAGAACGACATGCCAAAGATCGCGAAGATGAACATGACCAAAAACAATAGTAGGCAAATGTTGAAGAGGGCCGGTAGTGACATAGCCAAGGCGAATAGCAGGGTACGAATACCCTTGGCACCTTTCACCAGTCGAAGTACACGACCGACTTTTGCCACCCTCACCACGCGAAGTAAGGTCGGTGATACGAAGTACTTTTCAATGATGTCGCTCAGCACCAGACCTAAAGGGGATCGTACAAGATACACGTTAAATGGTACAACTAGTATTAACATGCTTCGCTGAATCAAGGATAGGACAAATTGGTGCGAATAATATTATGTGCTGTGCTTTCTAGAGGAATGGACAAATCTAGAATTCGTGCAATTCTTCTCTATCGGTAGGAAATCAAAATCGTGCGCGCCTAAGTATCGAGTTCTCTTTAGTGTTTTTCATATTGCAAAAACGATCCTCGGAGAGACTGCGACACCAAGAGTGTGCAGCCGATATTTTTGCCAGTTTCCCATTTCTATGCAGTGTTCACTCACATTGATATAAGCAATGATAGAAAAATATTATTTCAAAATCTAATCTGAGACTTACGGTAGTGGAATAATTTAACTTCTATCGTTGCAAAACATCAATAAGAAAATCTTTCTTCTCAATTATTTATCTTTCAACAAGTTGAGATTTAACTCGTTATTCTTGTGAATTACCATCACCGTAAGTTTTATTCTATGTACATAATACTGTGAGGAAGGCTGAAAATTGTAAGGCGAAAAATCATGCGCGCGTTTTTTTCGATTACTGATACTAAGTTTGATGTACTAATGACTAATAATAATTGGTTGATATAGTTTTGCGATACGTGCACCCATTATCCCGTTGAAGTAGTAAACAGTCAATTGAAGCTCGAGCAAAGCTCGATGCCACATTCGTTGGTGCGCTGTGCCGTATTATGATTTTTTTCAATACCGTTCTCTATTTAATTATTTAGCAGAAAAATAAAAAACTAAGTTTCTTAGTTATAAGAATAATCGAAATCTACGTTCGAGCAGAGTAGAAAAAAATTTTTTGCTATTGTATATACAGACCCGATCTTACCCGATTTTACCCGATACTTTGACAAAGTACCAATACACATTGATCTGGTAGATAAGGGAACAAGGAATGCCTTGTACAATGTGACGCATTTGCAAATCTATCGTTAAACTGAAAATTGAAACCCGTTATCGAAAATTTTCGATGAGATATACAGCAAGCGTTTTTGCTTACTGCAGCTCATCGTTGTTAGAAACACGTGACATTGCACTTTGCTATTAAGCAACAAGTACAGGCAAAGTAAGGATGGGAGTCAGTACGGAGAGGAAGGAAACATTGAACACCAATGTAAGGCTACATAACGTAATGATATCATCCAGTCGTTGCAACACAAGTGAAATATTGAATCTGTCCGCCTTTTTTATTGAGATAGATAAAATTTGCGTGCATAGAGAATGACTATAAAGGAAGTCGTTGCATGGCATGCCAAATCTGAGGATCTGTAAATGTGCCTATTGATCTATTCTATCGATCAAGATGCAGAGAATAATGTAAAGGCGGCAGAGTTCATTTTTGAATAACATTCGATTTTTGTTTCACTTGGGTCATACGACTGAAGCAATCATTAAGTTACATTACCTAATATTGACAATATAACAACAACAAAATCAAAGAAGTTCCATGGCTCCTTGAAGTAGTGGTAGCGCAGGGCGAAGATCTTCATGAGACACTCGCTGGTGAATATCACAATGAATATCATATTAAGATAGTCCAGAACGTTACTGAAAGTGTCGGTCTGTTGATAATGGTCCAATGTCATCGTCAGCATGTTAAACCCGATGAACAACATTATTATCATATCGAACTTTTTGTCCGTCACTATTTCAAACACTATCGCTTGTGGCTTCCACTAGAATCATAGAAAAGATATTAGTTAGCAATAGTGAGAGTGACCTTGACCAACATTTCCCAAGTATGTGTATTAATAAGTTTTCTCTTTACTCTAGGGCGTGGAATAGCCTTGAGAGGTTTCTTGCTGCCCATTTTTTTCATAGCATTGTAGTATTTCTTCTGATCTTCCGTCATGAACATTTCAAGGGATCCGCCAGCTTTCTTCTTCTGCTCGTTAAAGTTATCGATGATCACACCAATGAACAGATTGAGGGTAAAAAACGATCCGAAGATGATGAAAAATACGAAATAGAAGTACATGTAGATGTTCGTTTCGCGAATCGGTTGTTTGTTGAGCTGAAAGAGAATCGTAGCCGATTCGTTAGCGCGTCGAGTCATTATCGCCAGCATGTAAAGTAGGTCGGTTCTTCTTACTTTGCATGAGATACTCACCTCTCTCGAATCGATTGCGTCGTTCATAATCTGAATCCACCCTTTGAAAGTTGCCACTTGGAACAAGCATAAGTATGCTTTTCCTACGTGATCGAAATTCATTGGCGAATTTTCCCAAGTATAGTTCTCGGCCAAACAAGCATTCCGATCCGGTATGATTTCATAACTAAGCGTCGTTTTGTTCCCATCAACACACTGAAGAAAAACAACGTTCAACGTTGTATTAATTGATTCCTCAATTAATGAGATCAATCTTCAATTGACGAATCACAAGTTGGCTTCGTACCTTGAAGTATTTGCCAGCAAAAAGCTGCACACCCATAATGGCGAAAATCAGCCAGAAGATCAGACACACCAGCAACACATTGAAGATAGATGGAATAGCTTGTACTAAGGCGTTGACCACTACCTGTGATGTGAGAAAAGTGGTTAAGAATAAATTCTAACATATTCAGCTGGGTGTATCTTATCTAATTGCATCTAGGTATGCGCCTATTTGCGCCTATATGCACCTACGCGGTGTTCTGTGTACCATTTTGTTACAAGTTGTCTAAAGTATGGACCATGAAACAAAAAGAAATGAATGCTGCCGATATGTCAGCTAAAAAAATAAAATAAAAAATTATTCCTGCGTTGTGGGTATTGAACGAATAAAATTGTCAAGTTTAAATTGGTAAAATGCTTTGTTAGAAATTTCGGTATAACTTGTACCGTTGTTTACTTTATCGTAAACTTTCATTCGTTCAATGCTCAACGAATACAACGATCAAATGAACCTTAATATCTACGTTGGAAATTTGTACGAATCCGTGCACCGTTCACAATTTTAAGCGTATTTACAATTGCGTGCTTACTCGATATTTTAAGCCAATAAAATTTGGTCACTGACGATAATAATAACGCAAGAATCAACGTTGCGATTGGATCCAGAGATTCTCACAAATTTCATGGTGCACGCCGATACGAAAACAGAAACAAAAAAGAAGAAAGAAAAAGAAAAAAAAAATGAAAAGAAGGAAATAAATGTTAGAATAAAGAGAAACGGTACGAATTGAGCTAGTTCCTAATCGATTCGGTACAGTACACTCGTTGTCGTTGTTGTTGTTGTTGTTTGCATTCTGTGACTACGCTAGCGTCTTGTTTTGCCGGTGTGCTTGGACGATATGTGTAAGCAGACTGCGATACAAATGAAGCAAGCAGAAGGCAGAAGGCAAAAGCGTGAACAATATGGGCAAATATGAGCATGCTGCAACTATAAGGATACCAAGGCGCGCGAGCTATAGGTAGCTAAGGTCAGAAGGCGAAGGAGGTTGCTCTAAAACGCAACTACTAAGGTGGGGGTGTCCTTGCGGCAATCGCATGCTGAACTGAAAGAAGAGGAAAGAAATCGAGATATTCGGAGAACTGAGCGAGGAGCGATCTTGCAACCAGCTACCGTAGGATGGAATAAAATCGTGTCAGGACGTGGGCATGACAGTAACTCTACGCCCAATGTCTCAGCGACCTTGTGTTGCAGGTATTTGGAGCAATGTCTAGTGGTATGAGACGTATTTTGTTGGCCGATCCTCTTGGAGAGAGGGCCTGTCTACTCGCACTACTGGCTATGCTGTGATGTATTCGGATTATGTTCGTGTCGATGCGGGTATCTGTACTGTATGCTGAGAGCAACAACGTCTAGAGGTAAATATATATATACATATACATATATATATATCTATATATATATATATACTGTATATATCAGTCGTGAATAAGTATCACTCATGGATTGGGCTCAAATACAAAATGAGGTACATGAAGTAAGCACGTGTCTCTCTGCAGCGTGGTCTCTCTGGGTCTATTACCTATGAGAAGTCGAACTACGCGCGGTCATTGCATTCGCATTTCTAAGCGGTGCATTCGCGTCTGCCCTATGCATGTCTACGTGCACAAGTAGAGGGCAAGTCTTCCACCCCGTAAGGCTGATGGTTCTCGGAAAAAATGTTCTCGGCCTTCGGGTCAAGACTCCCAAGTTGGACTACTCGTCGGTGCCGTCGTTTAGACTGACTCTATCGTGAGAGTTTTGACATAGCCGTACAGTCAAATTTGTATTTCCTGAGAAAAGAAAATTTGGCGGATCGAATATCGAGTATATCGAGTATATCGAGTATATCGAGTATATCGAGTATATCGAGTATATCGAGTAACGAGTGTCGAGTAAATCGAGTAAACGAGTAAAACGAGTATCGCAAAACAGGCATCGACGGCACCGTGAAAAAAAAAAAAACAGACGGGACCATCCGTCGAAATGGGAGAGTCGACGCGTCTAGTGGAGCATCGAGCAATTGACAAGGTCGGCTGAGACGGTGGGCTACATACCCGCATCCCCTGCATTCTAGACATCGCCCTGAGTGGCCTTAGGGCCCTTAGGGTCCTCATTGTTTTGAAGGCTTGGATCCCGCCAGCGCCACACAGCGACGCTACGAAGTTAATGAGTGACACCTGCGAGCGAGAAACGAGAGCGAATCACAGCAAGAGGTAGACAGTCTACTTGTACGAAGGGCTTTCAACATTTCTATTGGGGGACCTATGAAGACAAGGAAGACAAAGTGAATGAGAGAAAGGTAGATAAAGAGAGATAGAGAGAGTGAGTGAGTGAGAGAGTGAGAGAGAAAGAGAAAGAGTGAAAAGGAAGAGTTAGAATTTTGGGGTTGGTCGATTGGTTGGCCGGTCGATTGGGTGTGGGTGGCTGGACGACGATAAAGAGAGAAAGAAAGACGATCGACGATGGACGCGTTGTTTGGCCCAGCGATCTCTTCGTGGATCGAAGAATTAGGTACACCCGAGCAGAAAGACGACAGGTCTGCGAATCTATGGAGAGCTGGTTCAAAATATGCAAATATGTACATTGTAGGTACGATACAACAAATACCGCGAAAAAGGAGACAGAGGCATAGATAAAGACCAGATACAAGAACATGTAGCAATTAAGAGTAAATCCAGGAAGTATACACAACGGCTGCGCATCTTGCGTATACCTATGCTTGTACACATATCTCGCACGAACTCGTATGTATGTGTGAGGGGGTAATTTATACGCATACACGCACAAACAGTTGAAAAAACATTGATAAAGAGCAACAAATGGTTTGACAGGAATCATTATCAATACGAGCATATAGAACCACCTCCATCCTGAAACAGACGAAAACTTTTGTCATACTAGTGACCGCAATGCACGATGCACTCTCTATTAAATTTTTTTTTTCTTTTTTCTTTTTTTTTTTTAATTTCATCATTCTAATAGACCGTTGACGGTAGAATCGTTTTTTTAAAAAAAGCCAATTAGAATTTGGATGAACTTCTGTAGAGTATCGTGCATCGTGATACCGTTAACCAAGGAAAAATCCTCGTGAACATATTACATATGTATATGCGTAAGACGTACGTGGTACACACGCACACATTTACATCCAAGGAAGGTTATACATTACACAGAAAGCATACGTATATAATATGTATATAGGTATACGGTACTTTTGCACAGCGATCATGGTATTAAAAACTTTGAGAAAAGGCGTACATAGGCAGTAGCTAGTACGACAAAGACTCCAGTATTAGTGCAGACATCGAGCAGAGACGCCAGTGTGACTCTGCACATTGGATTAAAGCACACCATAACGTACGCTACAATTTTACTGTAGCACATTTTTCGCTTTCGTCACGATCTATTATTTCCCTTCGGCTTGTCTCTCTTGTTATAATAATATCGACGCTCCTCCATTGTCGCGATCATTCGATTAATTAAAGCACCGTACGTCACTCGGCAATTTTTCATCGAACAAAAACATTTATTTTATCATATTTCTCTAAGATAATTCGAATTTTTAAGTATTCGAATATTAACTTTCTACCGAGCAAGAGTACGGTACTTCAAGTATTGTATTTTATACACCGCCAAGTCAGGCTGACTTTTAAGTCCTCGTTGACCGATGACTTACTCTCATGCCCTCCCATCTCGAGACTGCTCGTAAAGGCCTCAAGGCCCTCAGTGTTCTCATTGAACGGAAAGCTGGGATGTCTGCTGCACCGGCCCAGATTGCGCCCAAGTTGATCAGTGATAGCTATTATCATCAAATATTTATCAGATGCAACATGATAATTATTAGTTGTAGTATGATACGTAGCGAACGATTTAAGAGAAACCCACTGGAACCTTCCACGCTGTCACCCCGTCGTGCAGGCTTTCGTCAATATTTTGGAAAAGGAGACAGAGGGAAAGAGAGCGAGAGAGAGAGAGAGAGAGAAAGAGAGTGAGTGAGAGAGACAGAGGGAAAGATGAGAATAAAAAGACTTCTTCGCTAAAGACTCAGGAAGACTTTTTTTTTTAACGATTTCTCTAATCGGAAACAGACACGATAATGATAATCGTGAACTGTTTTAATGTATCGCGAACCGGTTTCCCAGCTGACTTTAGATTTTTAGATTGTTTAAAATTGAAGCAAAGTAAGTTTCATCATGTTCTCAACTTGTTAGTCTTTTTGATTAATGATTGATTCCCTCATATTTTAACGGGATACGTTAAACGGGTATGAACACAGGGTTTGTTGACTATTTGATTTCGATCATTACGTTTACGTATAGAGAAATTCATGTAGAATACTATGACAGAGGATGGTAATACGATAACACACTTGGGGACACTGTTCTTATCATTCGGAACTTGACTATCGAAATAAAAGGTGACAAAAACTTACCATGACAATGATGAAATCGAGCCAACACCACGCATTTGTGAAGTATTTTTTGAATCCAAGAGCCAGCCACTTTATCAACATCTCAAGGAAGAAAATCACAGTAAATATACGATCCATGTAGTACAAGATATCCTGGAGGATGGGTCGTTGCTGAAGATGTACGTCTTCCAATGCCTAAATAAGAGAATTCGTTACGCGTTGATTTTTATATTGCAAATTTATCATTGTTATTTTATTGAAGTAGTTTAGCTAGGATACTTACAAGTGCCAAACTACTCAAAAGAATCATCGTAATGACGGCAGTCTCAAAGTACTTGTTCTCAATTAGCTGGAATGTCTTCAGTCTCAAGTTTGCCCAACCCTGCCAGAATGGCGCGTCATCGTCACCCGCCAAGAATGGAAACCTCTTGTAACAATTTTCTGGACAACAATCAGCAGGGTAGTCTGGCTCAAGACCGTCTTCGTCTCCGTGTATAATTGTTGTGGCTTTTCCTTCTTCACCCTCTTCACCCTCTTCCTGAAGACCTGAAATACACAGTTCTGTCCCATCGATGAATTAGTAGAAATCGATCAATCTCAATTGTTCAAATTGAATTTTCTCTCAAACACTTATTATTACCTTCTTCCTGCTCGAGATCTTCTTTACTCGCGTCTTTCTTCTCCTCGCCGTCCAACGAGTTCATACTGCCTTTGTGACTGTCGTCTTTGAAAACACGATTCTTGTGGCTGCCATAAGATTTATTGCTACGGGGAAAAAGAGGAAAAGTAGTTTTTTAATTGATGAGTTAATAATTTTGTTTATATCGGGTGAGAAAGATCTTTAACTAACTAACCTGATGGTATCATCTTCATTGTTGATGTAATCACTTCCCAGCCTGTAGTCACGATGGTTAATCGAATTCGCTATCACCTTGCTGTTGTTCATGCACGTTTTCCCCTTCTTCAGCTCATTCTTTAGGTCGCCTTTGGAAAAAATCAAACTCATCTAATTATTGGCAGGACGTTAAACTTATGGTAATTGTTGAGATGTAGGTGAGATTGGGTTGATGTAATCGGCCTTGATCGAGCACCACCAAAGAGCGAAGAAAACTTGTGGAGCTCGTGAATCAATAGACATAGTATATATTATATATATTGATTAGACAACAATGGACATGGAAAATGGCAATGGTTACATCTATTCGAAACTACCGAAGGATGCTGCACCCATATTTTTCTCGATACGCTTACCAGGAATGGTAAATTCCATTCCATCTCCGATCGCGACTTCATGCTGATTAAATTCCTTGGCGCTCTTCTTATCACCATCTGCAAGTTCTCGGTCTCCATCTCGATCCGTTCCATCTGCACAGTCATAGAAAATTTCTAACCTGCCCTTATCAGACTACATTTTCGTATCAAAAAGGTCCAAACAGAAAATAATAATCGAAGCGTCCGTCGAGAGAACAGTCAGGTGAAATTTCGATTTTTGTCGTTTAGCTAATTTCGCGATAATGCTAATATAAAATTAAAATCATAAGAAAATAATCTTTCTTAATCAACTAATTTAATAACTACTAACTGTTATTTAACAGCTATGCATGCAAACAACATCTAGCATATGTATATACCTAATATCAATTTCACGGTATTGGACTAGTTGTGTGTGTATTTCGTCGGTCACCAAATCCAGTCAAAACAACTGATACTTCTATACGTAGTACGTGATAGATCGCTTTGCTTTTAATACAATAGTTCTATTGTTTCACTTATAATCCAACTGGTACACGTGTGTGTGCGATTCATATGTACACATTGGCAATACAATAGCAATATACACAATAGTAATTCGTTGACACAGCCACTGACGTAGATCGAAATTGAAAATATCGAAGAAAAGTAAAGTACATATTTCGAGTAGAAAGTTAAAGCGTAACAATTCGGCTCCGATATACATATGTATATATATATATATTATAATATGTGAGAAGAGAAATGAAAAACCGTGCAATCTACACGTACAACGCAATCTTCAAATATCTATTCTACGTAAGACTGTTTTCGCGATTCGTGTTTTTTTTCTTTTGTCGCGACACGAAATTACGCGGTAGGCACGAACTCACGCGGAAGAACGCGTTACCGGAAATAATATGCAAAGCAAAGTATAATTGCCAGGCGGCTAATCAGCGAAGCAAAACTTAATAAGCGAGCCGTCTCGCAATACGCGATTCACACCCGACCGAAATGATTTGACGCAACGCTAGAACGATCAAAATAGCGAACCGATTAGAACGAAGAATTGCTCAAGAAATTTAACGTGCCAGTCAACGAACAGTATTGAAATGGAATTATACAGCTAACGAAGAAAAATGGTAGAATTAAAATTGAAGAAACATAGGAAATAGCAAATTATAATTAGAATTAAAAATTGTAATTATCGAAGAAAAAGAAAGAGGGAGACTGGAAGGAACGGAAAAAAAGATGAAAAAGAGGATAAGGAAGAATCTGCCTCTCCCTCGAAAGAGTTTGAACGTCGACTGGCACCAAGAAAATATTTGTAAAAGTGTAAAGCGTAACTGAAAACAGTGCCACGAACTACACAGCGCACACAGCAAGCGATCTGATTGGATATAAACCTTCTTTCCAACTGTTGGACGGTCCCTCACCTGGCGCCTGATCGGATATCTGGTTGGTGAATTTTGCTCGCATCAACTTAGCGAGATAAAGGACATTTCGCTTGATCCATTTAACGAAACGTGCTATGCGATCGATCGCCTCCGTGATCTTGTTAGTGTCGTTGTCCGCAGTCGGCGCCGAGAGGTTCGACGAGCCGAAGTTGCTCAGCAACAGAGCCAAGAAAAGGTTCAATACCTATTTCATATAACGACAACGACAAGCGTTTAATGTCAAGCTCGTCCTTCCGTACGTCGTAGTCAATGATTCAGCCCGAAAAGGATCTCGCGCGCTTTCAACGTTTTCTTTTTTCGATCAGTTTCACGGTCGCGAAGAAAATCGCGAGAAACTGCGCTGGGTTTAAACTCAATGGTTGTTCAGTGCGTATACTTACGACCAGGTTACCGATGACGACAGTGGCCAAGAAAAATGGTATACAAGAAACATCGCCAACAAGCATACAGTCCCACATAGACTCGATCCACTCTCCGCAAAGTACTCGAAAAACGATCATGAATGAGTGCATGAAATCGGTAAAGTTCCATCTGGGTAGATCGCCATCAGGGAATCGGTCGACATTGTCCGTGTAATTTTTTCCAAATAGCTGCATACCCATCACGGCAAAGATGAAGATAATAATGCAGAGCACGAACGTTAGATTACCTAACGCGCCCACCGTTCTACCCATTATGGAGATTAGTAGATTCAGTGTAGGCCAAGATTTTGCCAATTTGAATACTCTTAACTGTGAACAGAGAAAAGTTTCCGATGATTCAAGATCTCTTCTTTACGTAACACAATATTGACACCCAGAACAAAAATCCTGCAAAAAGTGGAACATTTACCAATCTGAATGATCGCAATACGGAGAGACCTTGTACACCTTCCAAACCCAATTCCAATAGAGAGAGTGCGACAATAATGAAGTCAAAAATATTCCATCCCTGTTGAAAGTAATACTTGGGGCTCATCGCTATCAGCTTTAACGTTGCTTCGATAGCAAATGTCGCCGTGAAGAACTGTGACACACAAATCTTCGTTAGTAGAGTACACGAAAACCAAATGATTGATCAGGCGCAAAATTTTCAAGATGAAGGAGATGAAAATATTGAAATTTCTAATTTACAAAGATACATACAATATGTATAATTCGAAACTTTTCTATTGGATATAGAAAAATGATTTTGATCGATACTTACATAATTGCCAGATTTAAGCACTCTATCCATGTCCTTGTCCATGTCGTGATGATCTAACGCCATGAATAGCGTGTTGACGACGATACAAAGGGTGATGAAAAGTTCTACGAAAGGATCGAACACCAATAGGGAGACGTATTTCTGGAACTCAAGCCAGAGCCAGCAGCAGTCCCACACGCAGAACATATCAATAAAACGCATTGCTGCATCCAATAGTTTGTCCTTGAACGTAGGCCCTTCTTCGTCGTCGTCTGCCGGAAAGTAATATGTCGAAACTATAACGCGTGTTAGTTATTTTGTCTGGCACCACTCTTTTTGGGGAAAGAGGTTTTTTCATCTGTCAAGCTTGTTCTTTCAGATCACAGATTAGTCAACGTACAAGCAAGCAAGCCAACAAGCAAGTAAGCCTCTAACAAATCATAACCAGAGTCACTACAAAGGAGTAAGCACATACGTATATATATATATACTTACGTACTATGCGTTTATCAGGAGATGGTAAACGTATCATAGAAAATTAAAGAGTTGAATAATTCAATAGTTTCGATACAAGTTGTTTGTTTTCTATTTTTTTTTCTTTCTATAATTTTCTGACATTATTAGCCACCTTCCGGTAGACGCACAGTGTACTCGTCGATTCAAAGAGTCATGATAATGCGTCTTACTCGTCATCAATATTGAAAATAGCGATAGTAGTGAAATCAGTGTGAAAATACAAGCATATTACAGTAACGTTAAGTTTAATCATGATATCAAGAGCGTCGACTTACTCTCGACGATATTCTAAGCTGTTGGTAGCAAAGCTCTTGAGATCGTAGTCCAATATCATTCTCGATCGTGATCCTTTGTAAAATATCAATTGCATTTCTTTCCACTGTGAGCTCTCTACGAAAAGCGAGTGTACGTTCTCTACCATCAAACGATGCAGGCTTTCTCATGCACACTTTACTTATTCTGTAAAGTATGGTAGATATACGGTTGAAGAGAATTAGTGAGACGTAAAAGTTTCGGTAAAACGCAAGGACACCGTGAACCCACGTTGACGTTGATGTTTCCGTCTTAAATGTCTCCTTGTTTCGTAGTAGCTCTATCGG
This sequence comes from Trypoxylon attenuatum, assembly GCA_963989405.1. Classification (NCBI taxonomy): domain Eukaryota; kingdom Metazoa; phylum Arthropoda; class Insecta; order Hymenoptera; family Crabronidae; genus Trypoxylon; species Trypoxylon attenuatum. The sequence goes on along the minus strand of OZ022488.1, from coordinate 3,649,488 downwards.
AATATTATGTATTTCTAAATTGTCGAAATAGCGGGAGACTGTAATTTACGCGTAGCGATTTAAGTGCGACGATTTCTTTTGGCGTGCGTACGTGTACGGAGTGCTCGCTAAATTGTACGTATCTGTCTGTAGAAGCGCCAATCGCGAGTTCTATGAGACTATACAGTACAGTAGTATGTATACAATATCGAAGAAACGTTCACTTCTATCGGCTGATTGCTTATGGCCAAGCGTCCTGATTCTACTTCGTATTGTGTGCAACCCAGCCACAAAATTGCTGTGCACTTGACGCGGCTAAGCGTGTGCCGTTACGCAAAAATTGAGAAACGAAAGATAAAAATTCGCTGCAGTTACGATCAGGAAAGTAAAAAAAGCGAAGTTGAGGCTCAAAGCGATTAGAATCGTGCAGCTGCAGCGAGAATATTAATCTGTGTCATCTTTCAGGAAACAAACTCTGTTTCCCCAAAAACATACTACAAACTCTTTTCATCCATCCACCGCGTTCTGACCTGTATACACAGTAATTATGTAAGTTCGTTGTCTTATAACACGAATTTCAGAGTCTATTCTACTTTCTCTTTTTTTTTTTTTTCTTTTTACCGTCACACGAGTCCGAAACACGTCCAGCGTAATATGTATTTCGGATCAAAGGATTTTTTTACGTTCCCAAAGATAATATGATATACGGGATAGTACCATGCACTGATGTGTACTATGTATATAACAAATACCGAAGGAAAAATAAGAAATTTTCATCATTTTGCTATATATATATATATCGGGGGCATTTACCAACTGGAAATTCCCAAAAAAAAGGAAAAAAAAAAACAAGTTCGATCCACTATTTACAAGGCGCTCAGACAAAAATTCTTAGCTTCGAATGTCGACTGAGAAAAAGTATAAGAATTTCAACAACACTGTACATCAAATGGCGGGATGCTCATCACACAGTAGACAAGATATACACATCTGCGGCAAAGGTGATAAACTCGAATGCGAATTCGAGAGATATATTCAGAAAATTACCTCCTTGTTCCGGAGTCCCACTTTGTCGACCAGCAGCCTGCTCAATTATCTCGTTCAGTACCATTACGTCTATCGGAATGAAGAAAAAAGAATAATTATCATTCGTATTTCTACGATTCTCCATCAAAGTAGATTTCGAACTTTAATTATAAGCCTCGATCATTCTCACCTTTCATATCAACCACGGCATGTGGCTGAGGCTCTATAAACGGATTGTCTGGTTGCTTGGGCTTGCCCATAGGGTCTTCCAAATCATTGTCCTGAAAGGAACAATTAACTATGAAGAAAGATATCGACAGAAGAGACTTTTCTCGAGAGAAAATTCTAATCGAACGATACGTACATAATGATACTTCTGATTTGAATCCGTCAGATGACCATTGACGGATGGTGGTCTAGCGGATCTACTCCTAAGACGGCTTTCCTTTGTCATAGGTTTTCCAGCAAGAGATATACCTCCGATGAGATCGCCGTGAGAAGTGTATGAGAGCCGCGATGCATGCGACGTGTACGAAGAGTATCTGGAGCCAAAGTTTGCATAGAAGACCGGCACGACGATGGTACCGTTCTCCTCTGACATCGGTGTAACCGCGTTTGAGTCATCCGCGTATGGTAGATGTTCTTGGGCATCGAGGAAGGTCGAAAGAACAAGAGGTTTTCGATCACCTCCCGGTTGCCCAACGAATCGGCCACGGCCATTTCTTATCGTGAATTGGTGACTACTACGACTGCTTCTCCGAAGGTTGAATGGTGATCCAGGCAGGCTAAGGCTCGCCTGTAACGATAACACAGCGGACCACCGCTTTTCTCTCTCGCTGTTCTCGGCTCCTTGCCTTCGCGGACATGAAGGTGAACGGGGAATAAGTATAATATCTTGGTGGTAGGATGGGTACATCTTATAACGACAAACGCAAGATTTCTATAATTTTCAACCTCTTTTTGTTTTTTTCTTTCTTTTTCTTTGTTTTTCGCATTCTCACGATTCTTAATCTGCACGATCCCACCCGCTTTTGCTCTTGATCGATTATGAATTAAAGTAAGAACGATAGGTGTCGTTAAAAAAAAAAACGAAACGTTAAAGTTCGTCAAAATAATTGTCACATGTCCTGAGAGAAGCTTGTTTTTAGTACGTACGGTCGGTGCTAACCGAGACTTCGTAGTACACGTACCTTCCGCATACATTCTTGGTAGGGATAAGTAAACTGGCCATTAACGGCGCGAGAGACCTTAGGAAAAAAAGAAGAAAAGACATCTCCTACCAAAGGGCTCATAACGTGGTCTAACATCAACACCAAGGAGGCAGTTGATACGGACATCGTTATGGAAACGGTTGCAAAGCACACATATATATATTTATATATATATATATAGAAACACGAAGATATGTGGTACACAGATTCAATGATAAGGATCAAGAATTATCAACGAAGCGACGAATATTTCGCAACTCCATGTTCTTTTCTCTCTCTCTTTTTTTGTTTCTTTTTTTTTTTACTAGCCATCTTTCAAATACAGCTTTTTGCATGCAGGAAAACCACATGCATACCGTGACGGTATAGTATAAACGTACTTCATTCCTAAGTACTTCACACTGATGTTCTCCGAGTAATAATCTGCAGAGGATAGGAACGATCCACTTTTGCAAGGGAACAGATTTAAAGTAAGAGCATAGAGAAGACACAGACGACCAAAGTATTCTATACAGAAATCTGTACAACAACCATGCTGCAAGAGAGCCAGAGAAGATTGGTTCAATTCGTGATACAGATAGTGATTTTCCTAAAAGTGTTCCTTTTGTTTTTGTGACAATACGAGTTGAACCAGGCCTCAATTACGCAAAGGGAAGTTCACAGTAAAAGGAGAAAGAGCTTGATAGAAATAGTGTGTCTTTCACGTTGAATACACTTGAGAAAAGAAAAATTTCAATAAAATACTTACAGCACTGACTTTTCGCACTTTCGTAGTGCTATGATTATTCTTGACCTGTCTCATCCTGTGTTCACTGATCGATTCGATCGAACGTATGCTCATTCGTTCTTTGTTGTTGTCATCGTTACCCTTTTCTTGACCGACGAAAAGTTCATAACTGTGGCAAGAGAAATCGGAAGGAGATTTGACGATCTGATCACCATTGGCTGCTGCGGCTGCAGCCGCCTCCCTCGCGGCTGCCTGCGCCGCGTGTTTGTTCTCTTTTGCCAAAGCTGCTTCCTCGGCTTCCTGTGACAAAGAAAAATCCATATCTTCGATAAAGATATTCGAAAAAAACTGGATATTCAAAAAAAAAAAAAACAAAAAGAGTCGTTTTCGTACTCTTATAGCTTCTTCCTCGGCAGCCTCTTCTTCCTCCGCTTTCTTTTGCAATTCATCGTACGACATGGCGACAATGGCGAGAATCAAGTTGACGAGATAGAAAGAACCAAGGAAAATGATTACAATGAAGAAAAGCATGTGCCATGGCCCGGCTGATCTTAGTACCAATTGGTACAAGTTCTCCCAGTAATCCTGAGTCATAAGACGAAAGGCGGAAAGTAAGGCCCAACCGAAAGTGTCGAAACTCGTATAGCCGTAATTCGGGTTGTCACCGTATCCTTGTAAACACGTGTACCCAGGAAGGCACGGCCTGAAATTTCACGAAAATAATTAGTACGAATAGAGTTAAAACATCCAAAACTATACGTAGAAAGAAAAGAATGTTACTGTTAAACAAACTTACCCCGCTCCAGATGAATTCCCACACAAGGGCATATTTCCAGCCTCGTCCACGTACCAATTTGCTGTTGAAACGATGCGAGAAACCGGGTAAGAAGGTTTCGAAGAAATTCGTGGTTGACGATAAAGATCGCGAAGAAAGTTTATCCAATTGAAGAATACGTACTTTCGTTACTAACGAATCGCTCCCAGTTCTCATCGGTGAGATTGCCCCAGGAGCCGTCCTCAGGGAAGTTCTTTATACACTTTTGCGTGAGTACCCCCATGTAAATCTGGAGGCCCAACAACGCAAAGACGGAAAGGGAGAACATCGTCAGGATTATCACATCGCGCAGGTTCTTTACGGATTCTATCACAGCGCCGACAATGGTTTTCAGACCTAAACAGCGAGAAGAAAAGGACAGTGTGCTCAGTGACGACCGTGTAGTTCGGGCGTCAACCTCGAAAAATTGTTTTTCCCTTCGCACGCGAAGAGTGGGATGATCGATTCGATCGAGACGCATGACTGAATGACTGTTCAGAAGAAGAAGAAGAAGAAAAAAAAAAATTCGTTGATCGAGGTAGCGACGAGGCTCAATAGAAGAAGGTGGATGAGCAGAGAAATTGGCAAATGGGAGATGATCATGGAAGGAAATGGATATATATACGATCGCGAATCGGATAAGTTGAATGGTTCGATCGATTAGCGAGTGTCAATAAATCTATAGTGGCATTTTAGAAATAAAAAATAAAACAGAAAGTTGATGCATAAAGAAAATCGATGGCGTAAATACTATTGTAATATGGATCAGGCATTCCGATGATGATACGAGAATGTATACAGCGACCGCGACAATTGTGTCTAGATTCACTATTTGCATCTACGTCCAATTCTATCCTCTAAGCATACCTGGTACAATAGCGACAGTCTTCAAGGCTCGGAGGACTCGAAATGTCCTGAGAGCGGCAAGGTTGCCTAGATCTATGCCCATCGTCACATAACTGCAATACACCCGAACATCACACACATTACAGTGATACAAACAAAAAAACGAAAACGTTAAAAAGGGTTCAGGGTGATTGTTACTCAAAAGGTTACACGCTACTGTTCCTATTGCCTACCAAAACCTGCTTTTACTGCGTGTGTGTTAATATAATAATAAAGGTAGCTATTACTGCATGCACGATGTAATAATAATAATAATAATGTAATGCTATATACCACGCGTCACCGGACACTGTCGACAATCGTGTCACCCTCTCTCATTGTCAGCTCTAAGCAGTCTTGTCTCTTACGCGACCCTTAAATTAATCGGTTCGACGCATCAGCTTCGCTCGAAGGAATATCTCCAACGAGTGTGAGCGATTCGACACGATCACTGACAGAGATCACGGTTACATCAATGGTACTAGTCGAGGACTTTGCGATGCGCAGTCGATTGTACTCGTTATTTACCGAATAAAACGGATACACGTATTCACAGTCTATCAACAATTACGTTAAATATATATATATATGTGTATATATATATATATATATATATATATGTATATAAATAGAAAACTGTAAATATATATGTATATACATATGCATATATAGATAATAGATGTAGATATAGATATAGGTATAGTATAAATATGTTCTAAGCTACAACAATTATTAAGTGAGTTGTCGAATTGACGTAGATGTACTAATCTAATCAACGTATTACGATGATAATAAAATACTCTTCTGTCTGAGGTTTCTAGAGATAATATATATATGTAGATCTATCCCCTACCTAAGTATACTAAATAATTTATAGATACCTATACGGATCTTATTTACGTATCTGTGTCATGATGTACGTATAGGTGTTAGTGTAAGTGTACATTAGCTATATAGTATATATATATATATAGGTGTTGTACCATAGTAAAACACGATTGAAAGATAGTGTATTCGGTGCTAAAGAAATCTGATAGCTTACTCTTAACTTTACTAGCGAAAAGGGCTACGTTCATAACCTGGAATATCTAACTTGATACTAATTAGCGTTTTTGTGGATAACGCTTCTCTGGCCCGACGGCTCGTACGGAGGTCGACGTGATTTTTCACAAATCGGTCCTGTCGACGCGATACGGCTAAGATCGTCATCGTAGCACGAATCTACCCACCGAACTAAGGAACACAGGAAAGAACAGTTTTTTCAGACGGTGGAAGTTTCAGATGTAATATCTATTGTTGTTGTTGTTGTTGTTATTGTTGTTATTGTTACTTTTAATGCAACACCAATTACACAAAGAATCTATTCGCGTGAAATTGAGACTGGCGTGTCGAGACGACAGAATTCGTTTATTGCACAATGGGCGCTTTTGATACAGGTAGATTCGCTTGTGGCATCCCTGAGGGAGCGTGAATTCTTAATGTAAAATATGAATGTGTCTGCTAGTTTGTTTTCTTTTATTCTTTTTTTTTTTCTTTCCATTCGAAATTTTATACATTATTGACAGGGAAAGACCGGTAGAAATGACGTGTGTCGAGGACAAAGCTGCAATAAAGAGATTTTTTTCCGATTAGTATTTAATCGAAACAAGTATAGCCGAGTTCACGCTACCATGGGACCCACCAGATCTTACCGCCGCACGACATATCGATTTAGTTTTAAGTTTCCCTCCACCCGTTCATTTATAAATACGAGCAACGCGACAACTATTATATCAGAATTATTATTGTATTCTGTATTCTTTAAAGCAACAGTACTCTCGAGCTTTCTCTTACTAAAATATGATACCTCTAAAATTGTAAGCCTGATAGGTGTGTCCCTATAGCGAGATCCTTTCGCGTCTACGAGTACTCTCTTGCATCGAATATCATTTTTCTTTCTTTCTCACTGAAAGCAGTTTTGCCTTAGCTGCCTTGAAAGAGCTTCGAGTACTTTCTTTTTTTTTTTTCCTTACTTCATTATGCACCGTCTTGCAAATCGCCCCCGAAATATTGATTACATCAAGATCTCGTTTACGGATGCTGAGTACATATGTTGTATATATATATTTATGTATATCGACTCTCTCCAGAAATGTACACCAGCTCGATTGTATCCTCTATGTATTCGTTACTCGCTCTACTTTATATTATATGTATACTTCTTTTACACATATTCTTCCCGCTTTTCTTTCTTTCTTGCTTGCTTTCTTTCTTTCTTTCTTTCTCTCTCTCTCGCGCTTCCTCTCACTCCCTCTCTCTCGCGCGCGCTTTCTCTCTCTCCCTCTCTCTCTTGATAGAAAAAATAAGTTTTAACTACTCACGCTAAAGCTATAACTACGAAGTCGAGCCAATTCCATGCATCTCTAAGATAGGTAAAAGGCTGCAGAATGAAACCCCTCGCCATCACCTTAACGGCGGACTCAAATGTGTAGATGCCCGTAAATATCACTCTGAAAACAACAAACACACCACTCAGCTTTAAATGCGATTTGTCACGCGCGTTTTGCGATTCTCTACTATTTAGCACGCATCGTGACATTACTGGTGTCGCGTGAGCGACGCATCCACGCGAGAAAGGGGATAGTGCTAATTTGTGTACTGCCCCAAGAGTAACAGAAGCGATGACTCTATCTTCTTTGTTTTTTTCTTTTTTTTTTTTTCGTTGTCAAGGTCCTCTTACCGTAGCACGCGTTTTTATTTTCATATTTGAGAATTTGTCACTTTGAATTCGAGAGAGAGATTTTCGGTAAGGAGATCTTGAAAATAATTGAGTGAGACTCTTTAGCGAGACGCGTCGCTCATAAATTGGACTCGACAATAACGTCTGATTCTCTATCCGCATCTAATTACTGCAGATCGGCGTAGAGAAGTTACAGACGTGCTCATTGGCCCCCGGGTAAAGCCAACGAAGTACAGGCAGAGTACTTCTTTTTTGACAACACGTCTACCTATTAGAGGGTGAAATACCCATCTCTACGCTACCTCTAGAGAGACTAGGACAAAACTTACCAACGGAATACAATTTATCACAGTCTCTACGCATATAAATTGAGCTATAAACATGTAGAACATTGCTTGAAATATCTATATAGTTTTGCGACGTGTACCCGCCGTAAGCTTTCGATGGGTTTTACCGAGTCTAAAGTAAGTAGTAGTTGCTCCCCAGCCATGGTGGTCGAGTTCGGACAATGAGGATGATAAATCGGATGAAGATCGAGACGAATTCCGACGAGGAGAATCTGGGAGCTGTACGTATACTGGAAACTCATCATCGGCTTAGGCTAGTAAGCACGCTAAGCTACATTAGTTGACAGTCACTGCAGAGCAAGCGTAAATGTAGGCCGAGATAATACAGTCACGAATTATTATTAATTGATCATCGCGTATTCGATATTTATCTAATTCTTGATTGAAAATTTCAAATTCTAAAAGTATTTTCGACTTATCGATCATTGATTATTTATTAGCAACGATCGATAAGTAACGTTGAAAATACGCTTGTATTTGCGAAATTATTTGTGTACACCGCAATCCGTATTCAAAAATTTTAGCTTGATTCCCTTCAACAACACTGCGACACGATATTGCATTGAAACACGTGCTCCTCTTTGTTATACGTCGACTGACTTTCCTCTGGTACATACGATGCCATTGAGAGAAACCGTGATGCTAATACGACTGTATGCAAACTAGTACCAATGTCGATCTAGCAAACAACGTCTCTGACGTAGTGGCATAATATTAATCCGTCAAGATACGTCTTCTTGCCGAACAAAAGTCCCTCGGAGAATAAAGGATGGTGTTCGGATAGCGAAAAATTGGGACTTTAGATCGATTCTCGTTGGCATCTCATGTACATTAGAAAAAGAGCAGAAATATACGATAAGGATATACGATCTGGCGAGTAATAGAGGAAAACTTATATTAAATAAAATATATATATATATATATATATAAAAAAAAGAGAGAGAGAGACTGAGCTCTCGTCATGGTTCAATTAAGGGGCGCAAGTATCGAGAAGAACAAAGAGTACTTACTCCGTAGACTCGATGGTGGGCGTAGTGGGCATGATCATGAGTATGCAGTTAACCAATATCGTTGTGATGATGAAAAGGGAGAAGAGTGGGTGAACCAGTATGTAAATGGCCACACGTCGTATTGGATTGAACGGGTCGAGGATCCACATTGCGTCCGTCGCTGAAAACCTGAATATGTCCTTTCCTTTGCTAATGACGACGAAGGTCTGGAAATCAAATTTGAGAATAAAGAAATTTTAGGTTAATATATATATATATATATATGTATGTATATATATTACAATTGTAATTGAAATGGGAAAATAACAAGCGCCTACATCTAATTACAGTCTATTTCGGATGAATTAGCGTTTGTGCGTTCGCATTGGCGTACCCTTTGATTATGGTAGAAGCTATCAATATCCTCGAGAGGTATGGAGGCCAACTCGGGTGGAAATTCGTTGTGCAGTCGGACCGGGATCGGTGCTCCTTGCTCGAGCATCGGATCCGGCTGAGGACCCTCATCCTCGTCCTCGTCGTCATAGCGAACCTGCGAATTACAGACTTCTCAATCTTCCGTCAATTGTATTGATACCACCGTGTAATATCCTCGTTACCATTGCACGTGCTATAAGTATTTACAGGATGCGCACCATCGTGTACTACGTACAGGCACGCTCAGCCTAGTTCTTCGAAATGACGATAAATCAAGAGATCTGTCAAGTGATTAGTTAAACAAATATTTCCAATGTTTACGCGTTTGACCTATGAACGCGATAGTTTCTACTCTCTCTCTCTCTTTCTCGATGGAGAGAAATTGTGACACGTGGTTGTTAGAGTTACGCTTGGAAATATTCATTTCTATCAATCTCTATGTGCACCAGTTATTCATAACCCGCTTCTAGATGAAGTCTACGCGTTGCATTAATTCATTACGTATTGTGCATCGCAAAACAAAGGTCCCGAGCTTCATTGCAGGTAGCCTCTTCCGAATGAGATTACCCATCGAACCCAGACAGAGACACGGAAAATCCTAAGCGATAAGTATAGTATATTGCGTGACCGTAAAATAACCATCGATCCGTATAATCGTTATTCGTTTGCGCATGTCGAGAGAAAAACTATTACTATCCCGCTTGATATATTTTTCTTTTACTTTTAAACTACCGTTTCCAGATCGTTCGATGTAGACCCATTTAAACCGATCCGAATATGTTGAACGAGACACTATACTCGTTGTATCATCAATTTAGGTTTTTTTAGTGGCCAACCGTGTGCCATACGTATGAATTGTAACTCAATTGAAGAACCCGCAATGACAATTATACCCTCAAGGATAATATTGAAGAGAGTCTGGAACCTTAGAGACTAGACTAGAACTCGTAAAGGGTATTGCGAACATAGTAATACTTCTCCCGAGCACGTACACTAGGTTACCGATAGCACGAAGTTGGCCCACATTTCGTTTTTTTTCTTTTTTTTTTTTCTTTCCTACTTTCGAAGCATCGGGAACATCCATTCTGCGCTATTCTGAAAAGCAGCTATGGCGACTAGTCTTATAAAAGGCGCTATATGTATATGTGTACAGTATACGAAATTGGTGCTAAAAGCGGGTCGTGAACATACGAACCTGGGATAAGTCCACGCGATCAGCTCGATTCTCGTATCTCCAACGAATCTCTGCTGAGACATTATTAGAAACTCGAGGTATGCCCACCTGCCTTTGGATATTCATGAGCTATCCGCGAGCCCGGCGCTTGTTTTTTTTTTGTTTCTTTTCTCTCTTTTATTTTTTTTTTTTGGTTTTTTCGACTTTACCTGATTACGAGCCACCGCTATATGATATTCGATAAAGAAATATAAAGAAAATTCGATAAAGGACAATATGAGCGAATTCGTATCGAAATGTAGACATGATCAATGTGACAGTGTCTTGGTATATATTATATATATATATATTTCTATATATCGGAGTATGGCTTCCAAACGTATCACGGATTTGATTATTCGAGGTAAGGCCTGAGCTAATATCTTCTCCATTGATTTGCGCTTGTCACTGTTAACTGCCTCTCTCGCAGCAATGCTCCCTGTCACTGAAGTGTTGGAATGAAAAAGTTGCAGTGCACAAATGTCAAACAATCATTAAAAATTGTCAATTGTTAATATTTGTACATAGAGCGTAATTCTTTCATGATGCATTGTGCCCACCTGCTATCTATAGACTAAACAGAAGCAACGTTACAATGCTAACAATAAGCAAAAAACGTTTCGTTCCAACTATTGACAAGTATACGTTCCACCTCTACACCTAATAAGAGACTATGCTAAGATTCATACCCTATGTGTATGTACGATCTACCTATGTCTAATTTGCATGAGCAGTATTTGTATTCGTAATCTATATATTATAATATGTATATATGTATATTGTATAATATAATCACGTTTAGTATATATATTGCAGTTCGAACAAATCGGACGATACACCGAGAGAAATTCATCGTGTAATACCTCCATTGTCAGCTTTAGCTTTAACTTTCAAATTGCAGTTCAAAAAGCTTCAAAGTGCGCATTGCTATGTACATCAAACGCTTTGGAATACAATAATATACAATTTGAGTAATGGACGATGTCGTTAACTGAAGGCAAGATAAAAGAACGATATAAAAGCAAGCCTTTGATTATTTACATAGAACGACAAATGAATATTTGCACAAAGAACATTCTTCAGAAATTTTATAGAAAAAGTTTTCTTTCTTCCCTTGATTCGTGTGTCAAATTGAAAGATAATCGATTTCTTGCTATTCAAAATCAAGTACAACCGATTAAGGCACATTGGTATAAAGTTGTTTATTTGTGAAAAAAAGAATAGTCATTTTCCGAATTTTTCAGATCACATTTAATTCAACATCTTTCGGCGAAAAATTATTAAATAGCGCAAGAGAGCGCGTGCCATGTACTAACGACAAATAATTCGATAAATCAATACGATCCCAAGAGAGATTACGCCATTGTGGTAAGGTGTAACTCTCTTACACTCGATTCGCTTGTGCTGCTGGCGAAGCGCGGCGATTAATAAAAAAATAAAGATAGTCAACTTGAAGCATTGCGGATACGGCATACGATCTATAGAAGCATTCTCAGGTGTCGCCAAGCGAATTCTAGCCGCGTCATACATACATGTATATGCACTATATCAGCAAAGCCTTTCCAAACGTATTTCTGTCGTGCTGCTTGGCGAATGGAAAAGAATCGTGGTATTTCTGCAATTCCGATCGATTCGATCCCACCCGATCGATTGTAATGTTAAGAAAAAAAAAAAAAAAAAACAAGTATCGTCGAAAGAATCCTCGTTACCTGACCAATAAACAAAAGTGTTCCGTCGACCATTCGTCGCGATTATCCGTAAATATACGCAACATATAAAAGTTCAAATAATATTCTCGTAGCTCAAACATTTTGCTGACTGCTTCGACAAATCAAGCGCAAGCAGAGAGCTTTGTTTCTTTTTATCTTTCTTTATTTTGTTACCGTAAGATGTCAAGATACTACTGGCATAGAGGAGCGTATATGTATAGCAGACGGTAAAAGGGCAAAAAAGTAAGCTTGAAAAATAATTATGACGGATGGATGTGTGACTGTGTAACAATGTACACTGGTCTAGCCAGGATGTATTATCGGTTGGTATCGATTCCCTGTCGTTAAGAGAAACTGAGGAAAAAAAGGAAAAAAAAGAACAACAACAACAACAACAAATAGATGAGTTCGATGTACATGTAGTATAAGTATAGGATTTCAATCCACTAGCATTGCAGCATCAAACAAATCGAGATCTCGATGATTGTTTGTTTCGCGCTCAACAAAGGGGAAAATCAATTTTCTGCTTAGCATTCCTGCGATCGACTAACACGCTACACTTCGAGAAACAGGAATCAAGCCAGACGTAACACCGTGGCGTGTGCGAATGTCGAATGCGACGTGTGCAGAAAAGTGTCGAGCAGTGGGTAAAAATGCGTGTCTAGTCAATTGATCGATCGGATGCTTGCTTGGGTGGAGAGAGACATGAAAAACTTTGGTGTCTATACGTGTAATTAAGTGTGTGTGTGTGTGTGTGTGTGTGTGTGTGTGTGTGTTTCTGTGTGTATGTAGACGTGTATATGTTATGTGTCTGAGTGTAATCATAATGAAGGTAGAAGTCGAATGATACAGAGCGATATTACTTAGCATGACGTAACGTCTTACTTCTTTTTTCTTTTTCTTCCGTCCAAAACCTCCCTGAAATTGGAGAAATGGAGAAACAGTTGTTACACATAGAGATACAAAGAATACAGGGATGTTTGCGAGTGAACAAAAAAAAGGAACAAATAACAGTTTGGCTAATATGCAATTACACGTATAGTAGACTCAGGCGATATATGATACGGGAGCTGGAATAGATTTACAGTCTGACAAAAGTAAAGGAGGAACGAACTAGCCGAGAGAAAGACAAAGAGACTGGAGGCAAGGAGAAAGAAATGGATAAAAGTAACTGACATAGAGACACCCACACAAATGTACAATACTTATGTTCAACTTATGTGTATGTGTATATATATATGTCTGTGTGCATATCGATGCATACATATACATATATACACGCAAATAGATATGTAGACAAGAGACACGAGGGGGGAGGTAAGGAATAGTCAAAAGCAAGGGGATCGCAGGACCAGGCAAGCTGGAAGAAAGGAAGAAGATATCGAAGCGCACCAAACTGATACCATCTCGAATTACTCTCTCTCTCCCCTCTTTATATCAGGATTCTTTGAACCAGTATACTCGAGTATCTCGAAAAGAGGATATATGGTGGGGGATGCGAATCCAATCATGCTTCAATTCGAAAACAAACTAACGCAATTTCACACCTGAACGATAACCATTAACGAAAATGAAAGATGGTATCTAGATATGTATCAATTAACTGCCTTTAACTACGAAAGGCTATTTCTACAAACTAGTATTCTCAATGCAATACTAGAAGTTCGTAAAGTGATCAATCGTAATCTCTTGAGAAACATTCGAATATCTTTCGGTAGGTTGCGAGAGGATAACGAATGAGGTGAACACAGACACGTAGAGAGAAATCTGTATTAATGCATATTTAGAAGTATGTATGTACTATATAGTATAGTGTGAGAAGAAAGAGGAGAAATGGCACGACAGGTACAGTGGGGAGAGAGAGAACTACGGTACAGCAGTATTTACGTATGTATGGAAACAGGCACAGAGAGTGACACTGCAGACATCGAGCTCGTACGGGAACATATCTTTGGTTAACACAGAAACAATACATTACTCGACGACAGTGATGTTGTATATATATAGGTACAGATAAAAATCGCCGATAAGAGAGGTACATATGTGTATTTCCACTACGTCAGCAGTAAATCAAGCAAACTATCAACGCGACGGGTAGCGACAATTGGTTGTTTACAGGAAGACAAGTAAGTAACACACCGCAGCTCGACGTATATTGTATGTATATTACGGTTGTGAACAATGAAGAAACAGATTTCGCAAAAACGGCATTGCAGCTACGCAAAAAAAGATATGAAAAAAAAATAAAAGAAACGCCCATTGAACGATACAGAGAACCCCGTGCGACATATAATATTATACTTAAGACCCCGATCAATTGATTCTAGATAAATTCTGTATAGTTTAGTGTTTTCGCGATGTTTCGATTGGATTCCATTCTTCTTCGACTGTGGACACTTACGAAGCTTGAGGTCGATCGGATCTCAAGTATAAGCGAGAATTGAACGGGATACCTGTAACGCACCTATCAATCGTGCCTGTATATGTATATATATATTCAGACAGACACTGATTTTTCTCACTGTACATATGTATAAGATCCGCAAAGTGGAACGGCCTGTCTACCAACGTTACGGAACGCTTTTGGCGCGTTAAATCGGGTGCGGGCAATCTTGAAAGATCACTGAAAAGCGCGCAAGTGCAATTAATCGTCGAAGCGAATAATTGACCGACCAAGGTACGATTTTCGAGTGTGTCACATATTACAGTGTCAATGATCACGACCTTTCGTTGTATACGTACGTGGATCTGCATAAGAGGACACGTGGTTAAGATGGTTATATGGGGGAAATGAGTTGGATGCTAAATCTCGTACGAATAAACCAATAAACTAGCCGACCGATATTCCAAGACAGAAAGGAGTATAAACGTAGAGATATAGAAAGTTCCTCCAACCAGAAATCTCATCAATAGAAAAAAAAGGAATCAAAAACCTTTCTGTATTCGAACATAAACGCAATTGTTGGATCGCTTAAGTATTTTGGAAATGATAATAAAACGAAATAACGAAATAACAAAAGAGATTAAATGGGTAGCTCGTCAGCATATGACTTTTTTTGACTCGATATGTTATACGGTAAGATATATATATATATAGTGTTCGAAGATTATATATTCGCTTCCCTACCTCGGTTTCCGCTCTCTTCTTTTCGAGCTCCTTCTGCTTGGCATGTTCCTCGGCGATGCGAGTCTCGATCGCTGCCAGGGACTCCCGCGTGAACGGACGGAACAAACTTCTTTCTTCCTCTGATATAAGGTCAGAATCTTCGGACATTGTCTAGGCTGCACACAGCTGAGCCACCTTCCTGCACATGAAAAGCATCTCTCTATAATGGTATCCTTGGAAATATCGGACTCTTGAAACTTCGGTACGATTCTCACTCAATTTCCGCTCTTAATACCGTATTCTGACAACTCTCTCCGTTATGCCAGCTTCGCTAAATATCCATCGGGAGAAGGAATACTCTAACAATGTAGATTGCAAAGAAGTACTGGAAGACTGAAATATGAACCGACAGATGAAAGATAATAATCCGTTGACTGTTGCCACATAAATAGCACTACACTTGGAATACTATAAACTACATATTCAAATCCTACGACTCGTTTTGCATGCTTCTATCTGTTTGAGTGGCAATATAAGATTTGACACGACTACACTCTTAAGATGTATGTGTGTGGGTGTGTGTGTGTTATGCGAGGGTGTAATCGAGTAAGGAACTCAAGAATGAGTTCAGTATTGTTCCAGTAATACAAGGACAATGATCGATGATTCTTTTAGGGTAAAAACTCACACATTATTAAACCTCCACTGACATCCGAACATAATTCACCAATCGAATCTCTTGTAATTAAGTAGGAGACTCACCAAACTATTTAGCGAGTGCTTACTTTTGATCGGTGCTAACAGTTCCTGAAGTGTAATGTGCGCGTGTCCCACGATGCGGGGGGGTTGTAAAGTGGCTGTTGTGGCGGGTGCGGCTCTGTCTGACGGCGAGGAGACCGATGCTGAGAGTGGCGGGATTTTCCGGCTAAGAGCCGGTACCTAGGTGTCGATTCGGAGTGCGTCGTGCCGACGATGCGATTTGACGACGCCGTTACGTACGATCGGACGGATAAGTGTACTCCGTGCAGCACCTCCACTGCCGGTCTACCGCGCCTCTTACTTTCTCTTTTCTTCTCGTACGCCGTGACTCTCTCGTTTACACCGATATCTTCGTAAAGACCGATATCCTCGATACTGACGATACTCCTATTTCTGCTCCTGCTGCTGTTACTGTTACTGTTGTTGTTAATGTTGCCGTTGCTTCTACCACCGCTACTTCTAACGTGGATTCGTCTCTTGCTGATGCTAATGCTGCTGCGGCTGCTGCTACCTGAATCTCGTTCCGACGAAATGGCGACGAGAACTGACGAACGCGCTGCGGCAGTGCGTGCTATGTCGGGGACCGTCCAACGCGAACCAAGATTTTTCATGTCCGACCTAATGCAAAAGGAAAGTAGGATAATCAAGAGAAGCATCGACTTCGATGCAATGTCTTCCTCAAATTATCTAACGTTTACGATTACTTATTGGGTCATACTACTGATTGCCGCGAGCTAAGTCGAATCGGATTATCAACAATTATATTCGCATCTATAAGTGTCGGATAATAATCGAAAGATACGAGATTCGACGAGATTTTGTCGATTGTCGATAAAAAAAAAAAATTGACGTTTACTAGCACTCACGTGTGAATGGAGCGACGGGTGCGATCAATCCGTTATCCGAAATAACATAGTCTGGTCTTCGAGTCGGGCGATTCTTATCTGCAACAGAAGAATAGAGAATATATTTGAAAAAGGGAATCGAAATGAGATAACTGTCGTTATACGTTTTTGAACAGTTGCATTGAATTCTGCACTCAATTTAGTGGAATACTAGGAGGAAAGGAGTTCCGAATAAAATAAGCAGTAGTCCTTGAGCACTACAGCAATACAGCAATGCCGTAACACAGGTCAATAGAGTAAAGTACCACGATAAATAGACGATCTTACGCGTTGCCAATTCGCGAAATACATCATTTCCCTTTGGAATTCCTTATAAAAGTCCTTTGACTTTGAGCCAGACTTTAGGCCTCTACGTAGCCGCAGAGAGGCACAACGTGCTCACGCATATATTCACGAGGGTGAAAATTTACGCGGAGCATGCGATATAGTACTAGAGCCAACCGAAGAAAGGTGTCGGTGGTCTTTGACCGAGTTTCGCGCGGTCGATCATATTCCGGCGGAACTCGGTCACAGGCTCATGCATCGGCGTCGCGTCCCTCGTCGTCGCGGCGCCAACGACTAACACGCTTTATGCTGCCATACGCAATGTACGAAAAGTAAGAGTGAAAGGTGGCTCATCAGCGATCCAGTGGATCGGATCAACGTAGAGTCCGACTGACCGAACGCTCACCGATCAAACTCGAACTAGCACGAGCTAATTTACACACTTGCCTTGGAAACTCTCCTCTATACATATATATTCGAAATGGGCACGGCTTTCAACTGAATTTTTCACTCAATTATGGCAACACGCTAATTGCCAAGCGAATCAAATCACAAATAGCCTCATTTCGTTTTATCCATTTCGTAAAAGCTTTTAGATTGCTGCGACAGTCCAACCGCCGATTCAAATATTCAACATCGAAACCACTGGGATTTTCCCGATCAAATAACAAAACACCGAAAATAGAGGTTTTTTGATATTTTATCCGTGAGCTTTTTTTTAAAGTACCTTCGATTCTCGATAGTTCCAAAGTCATGTGAAACATGTGAAAAGGAAGATTTATTTTCTAATGCGTAAATGTACGTGTTAGAAACTGTACTCTCGAAATCGATAGGATCGACGATTGCAGCTTTCGTCCTGCAGACATACGAATATAATAAAAACGGCACTCTGCCAGCACGCAGGCTGGAAAGAAACGGGGTCAGCTATATCTGTATAAATCAGCCTTCATCAGGGAATCACACACAGAGATCAACAAAAGCGTGTAGTATTACAAGGAATTCTACGAGTTCAGCTTACTTTCAATGCGCAATGTATGTCTACTGAATATTATGCATTTCCTATTTAAACCTACAACGACTGACTGCGGTACGAGTGACTGCGGTCCTCCTATCCTGACAACGTTGACAAGAGGAAACGAAAACGTATTCTCAACGTAGCCAACAACGCTCAAAACAGACCTGCAGAATTACATAATCTAAATACCACCACACAGAATTCAACTACGGTAGATGACTTGGTGCAGCGATTAAAAAAATTTAATCAGAGAACAGCGTAATTCTGCCTCTGTATAAACCTCGCTGCAATACCATAAAGAAATTAGTTGAAAATTCTTCATTAAAACTAGATTGGCTCGAATTCCGGATCAATAAATACTCCGAAAAGATATAGCTTTAGTCTGCGGGAAACGAATGTACGATCCGTTTCCAGGTTGACGTTCACGCGCAACAAAATCCAGTACGTCTATACTGTTGTTGTTAGTTGTATCTTTCGAAGAAATCGGAAGGATCATCTTCATCAGCGGCTGGGTCAGGAGCGACCTCATTCCTATGACGAAGATCAACCGAGTTTATTTGAAAGCCTCGACAAAAAGGGGGTTGAGTTGAATGATATCTTCCTCATCCTCCATCCTCCCCTCCCTTCCTTCAACCCCTTTTCTAAACCCCCGAATAAGTGTGTTCCTCTGAATCGTACGGTAGCCATCTTGGTAGAATATGGAGGATACAGTGGTGCCACCGGAAACTAGAGAGGGCGGAAAAGCGTTCGGCCCGTGTCGCGGTGTGCCGCGGTAGTGGCTCGATGCCGACGCCGTCGCCGTCGCGACGACATTGCGTGACGTCACGAACCAGGCCGGGTACGTTGCGGAAAAACGTTGTCATGACAACGACCGCTGACGCTACCGCCGCCGCACCGCGTCGTCGTTACCACCACTGCTGCTGGCGCTAGATCCGTTAAGCTACATCCACCAATGCCAAGGGTTGCTGGTGTAGCTTAAACTCGTCGAAACGGCAAATCCTCGAAAAGACTATCCGATCCTTACACCACCGTGTGACATGTAATCATACTCGATCTGACTTTTCCATTTTATCTACCGATGCTCGGGATATTAATGGATTCTCGATACGAAGGATGCGAACCTTAAGAGGAAATGGAACGACAATGAACGACAGTTCCTTCGTTCAACTACTATGTAACTTATATAGTATATTGATATGAGACTATTTAACGAAGCTTAATGGATATATTATGCCTGATCAACTTACAAAAGCACTTTTTTAAAACACAGCGTAATTTGATACGAACTCGGAGCAGATTTGAATTATAAATTATTGAAATTTGAATGTTTGAATTTGAACTTGATCGTATCAGAATATAGAGATAATTCGCTGGATATAAAAGTGGAGTAGTACATAAACGTGACAGCAAAACTAACAATGTCTGTTAGGTGTGCCGAATCGTGTACGACTACAATCCAAAAAGTCTGGCTGACTCACATAATTCCACTGAAAGGCAAGGATTATTAATTATCCAATTGAGTATATGGCACTAAAATTGCCGCAGTATTTGATCCAAGAGTAAACCTAATTGCCGATTTAACCCAAAAATAATACTTTGAGAATATCGATAATTGACACACTTTAATACCATTTCAATAATTTACTAGTCAAATGTGAAATAAAGTAGTTATACCGACTGACTTGAAATCCTTAATCCTGCGCATACTTATTGCTTTTATATTATACGTGACTTTAGCCTCAAATCCCAAGAGTCATACGCAAGCTTTCAAAGAATCAGGACTAAAGAATGAATTCCTCGAAGCAATAAAGTATTCTCATGATAATGCGAAACTCATAATTTATAGCATGTGTAATAACGTAGACAGGGCGGTACACAAGCGTGTGCGGCAATACCGAGCAAAAGTATTAAGTATACTCGTACAAATTGTTGCTCTCACGACATTACCTGGGCTGGCGCGACCCACAAAAGATAAAGTATATCTCGAGTCAAAGTATAGTGCAGAACAGGGCCATGCGTTCGCGCGAGGGCAATCGATCGGTTGCCCGTTTGCCTGCCTGTACAACGGTTGACTTCTTCACCGATACGCCTCGGTATTGTACTTCGGGAAAATCATCCTACCCAGGATCTCATCTGGATCAAGTGCTTTTGACCAATCGATGGAACCTTGAACTCAATATGATTATTTTTCTATTGAAGGGTCTATCTCTTTCATCGTGTCCCTTCAACCAGCCTTTCCACTATAATTGGAGTATCCGTATCAACGCATAACTATTTTCTTCACCTATTTCACGAAAAGCTTCACTAACCTGACCTAAGAGAACAATAGCGAAGGGATATAATTTCCAAGTAGATTTTATCGACTGAAAAAATGGCAAATTGTCATTTTTTCGATGTGCGAATTCAACTAATTAGACAAATTTCATAAAACAAATTTTACGTCTGCTTTAGCAGGGTTGATCCTATGAAAAAAAAAAAAATAATTTATTGTGAATAAGTATTATTAGTTTTAGGAATGTTTTCTTCGATACCTTCAACCACGTGTAATTACTTGAATTTGAGATGTTAAGGTTTAATTGAAGTAAATCGCAAAATCGATAGAAGGAAATTCGAATTCGCCAGTAACAACTTGTTCTTGTTTCATTGTATAATTTATTTATTATTTTACATATAAATAAGCACAACCTACGTTATGACCTGGAAATACGGTTTGCGGAATCTTATCATATCAATTTAGTCTCCCTAGTAATATGTTACACAAATAACATACTATTTCCATCCAAATGCGATAGTAAGAAATGAATTTGATATTTATATCTCGTGTCACTTATCAAACTAAAAGATTGTTCTATACTGCAAATTCAATACGAATTTACAAAGTATACGGAATATCGATAAAAAAATGTTACATTCAGAAAAATTAAGTACGGTTGCACCAGTTTCTTGGTGCACTTGTACTTAGAACGGTCTACAAAGCATGGCGCACCTGTTGCGTTCGTACGCTCACAGTCTACCCTGCAAAATCACTCTCCTTCTTTCATCCTCACCATCTGTGGTATGCGCACGCGCTTACAGAGTGACGTCTCTGATCATGGCGCATTCAAAATAAAAAAAAAAAAAAAAAAAACTATCTTGCTGATTCTCCTTCGAAATAATTATCTCGATTGCTTTCTTGGAAGTGTAGTGAGCTAGATGAAACAACTACGAAGATAACGGTACTATAGATATCAATGTCAGCTACTGCTTAATTGAGGGAGAAAGTTGACGAAGATGGGTAGCTCAATTACCGCATCCTTGGAATCTGACTGCATCTCGACGAAGAATTATTTATGTCAGAGATGCGGAACACGATAACAATCCCAAAGAAGGCAAGACTGAGAGTAAATCTACCAATAAGGAATGTACCGAAAGAATTTACGAAAGAAATGGAATTTAATTGATGAAATATATTGTATAATCAACTGAAACCAACTGCGGAAGAATGGTACAAGGAAATTGCAGATCCGACCTTAAGACTGATTATTTCGCTGACGTCACGACTTTCTAGTACGGAATCGTTTAACGGAAAAATACGTTTCCTTTTAGAACAGACAATGTAACTGTGATGCGACCTTTGACATTACATGGTATAGTATCGATTCCTTATTTATTGAAGATACGAGTTCATCAAATTTTAAAAGATATAAATAAATTGTTTTCCCAAGCCATGATTGTCGCAAATCTTAAAGTTAAACGGACGTTGAAACAAGTGGATCCTTGAAACATCCATTGGAAAATTTGAAACACAGGAAAAAAACGGAAAATGTTATCTCTAAGGTTGAGCGAAATGTGAATTTTTTATTAACAGTAGGGTTAAAAGTAAGAGTATTACATAGCATAATGTTTCTCTTCCCAGAATTAATATATCCTACTACTTGTCGGAGGATGATCGTCAACGTAACGGAAGAATAACTTGCACGTGTATAAGATAAATAAGTTTCGTATTTCGCGTCTGGCTTTCGTATCTCGACAGATCGGCATAACCGAACAATCTCCCTTTCGATTTGGTAAGTATCGCGATCTATGGACCGAGCCGACATTCAACTGGAGACTGAGGATAAGTAGTGTCACAGATCGGTACAATTTATACATTTCTCTAATAAAGAAAAACCCTGCAGGCGTTGCCGTGCACGAGGTGGTGATCGATACCATCGCACGACTCTTAAGCGGATCGTGCACGTCGTATTGACCGGCAATTTTCGCGCGGAGGAAGGTCATCACGAGACACAAGAATACTGGCAAGCATACGGAGGAACACGATATACGTACTGTCAGGAGGGCCGCTAATGCGACCTTGTATTGAGAGCATAAAGTTGCCCAGATCTGTTTCGCGTACGATTAATCTCGGGAGGAGAGCGCCGCTGGCAAGATGCTTATCACCATCGCGAGCGAACCCCTGACTGATCCCTGACCGGGGTACTGTCGATCGATATATCGAAGACGAAGCGGTAGTCGCGCGTCACGCTATAACGCAAATATATGCTATCCCTGAGCAGATTCTCACTGGTAAGCCCGTTGTCCCGCAATTCCGCAGATTTCTACCAGCAACGTATCTCTAACGATGCATCATAGCGATGAGGAATTCCTTTTGATTAAGAATCCTCTCGAAGAGTATTGTTTCGAAGGAAGAGATTCGATTCTGCGACAGTCGCAGTTACAATTAGAGAAAAAGGATGTAAGAGGGTAAACGTGATTATTCAACGACACGACGCGACGTGGCCCTGCATGAAATGCTACCAGCAGCGCCTCTACGGCATCGCACGCGGCTGTCACACTGATCGAAGTAATAGAATCAACGAAAGTGTGCACGCACCGTATATCGTTGACCTTTCCACTAGCGATCCCCCAGCATGGTTACGAAACCGTCGGGACTTTGGCTATGAGGCGCACCTCCAAAGTCAGTATAATCGTTAGGATCCGTGAATAGAGAATACTTACAGTCGAGGAGTATTCTTCGGTGGCGTGGTCGCGGCTCGAACAAGAACAAGCACAACGTAGCGATATAGAGAGAAGAGGCACTGCGACGTTGAGGAGGGGCGGGTTCTGCGATACCTCCGCGGATCTTGCTCGCTCTTGATACTTCCGCAGGAATATGCACACTAAGAAGCGACGACACTGTACACTTAACACCGTACAACAATGAACTTGACGAGAAGAAAAAAAAAAAACGATCAACGTGATTCTTTCGTACTTTTCCGATCTGTCGTCTCTCACGATTTCGCCCCCCTCAAGCCCAGTCCGTACTGTGTGTATTCCTCGAATTGGCAACTCGATGCACGCACAGGTCTCTTTCCTTTGACCCTAATTATCGGATGTTCGTTTTCTTCGTTTTTCTTACGTATTGCCCTGTTCTTTCTTTCGTTTTTTGTATTTTTGTATTCCTTTCTCTTGTCTTTGATTCGCGTTCTCTCTCCCACCTTCCTACTCTTGGCGGTGATGGCGAGAGCGAACCTCGCGGGGGTGTCTTTGATTTTCGCGTGTTTTCGCCAACGATCTTTTCTCTTTCCCAGTCTCACTTTTCTTCTTCCTGCGAGTTTTCCTTTGACAGCTCCGCCACTTCCAGCTCCCGTGACGATCTTCACCGCAGCGGCAAGGACCCGCCCCGTGTCGCGCTACACGAACGTGTAGCGGATAAAAAGAGCGTAAAATTTGCTCTGCGACAACATTATCTGACCGGTTATCGGTGAGTCGGTGTAATCGTCATTTCGCCGTTTCGCAGGATCCAACCGTCCGCGCCGCAACGAAAATTGATCGCGTTGCGCGCGACGGTCCCTTCCTCGGGGACAGGCCCGACGCCTCTTTCAAGCGCACCGTTTTCCCGGAGCCGTATTGCCGCCTGTCCGACCAAGCACCGTCCGTTTCTCCTGTCCGCCTCGTGTCGTCGTTCGTGCTCGCTAACTTTCCAGACCGAAGGATCCACCGTGTCCTCTCCACTCCCTTTATTCTCTCGTCAATTCCTCCTGGCACATACACACGCGCGCGCGCGCTCGCGCTCGTACTCCTTTCCTCCCTCTTGACTGTACGTTCCCTCTCTCCCTCTCACCCTCTCTCTCTCTCTCACGCTCTCTCTTTCTCTCACTCTCTCTCTCTCTCCCTCTCTCTCTCTCTCTCCCGCTCTCTTTCGCCCGCTCTCTTTCGCTCGTTCTCGCTCGTTAGCCCGTGCGGTCTTTCTTACCCTTCTTGCCTATTTCCTACCTACCACTTTCTCACTCTCTTTTTCTTCTCTCACCCCCCTTGTCCCTTGTCACTTCCTCTCACCACTGACACTCTTTCTCGCCCTCGCCGTTTTTCCTGGTCCGTCCGTACTTCCGGCCAGCTCGGTGGCACGAAAACCACTTTGTTCACCGAACTGCCTCCCTCGCGTATTCTGGCGCCCGTTACCCCACTGCGCCCGTCTCAAATTTTACTGGCACGAAAGCCTCTCCCGAGGTCTGTCGCGATTAGACGAGCCGACGCGGACGTTACTGCACCGCCACGCGCCAATCTCGCGCAGCGGATTCAACGAGAACTAGTTTCGAGGCACCCCACTATAGCCGCACCATTCGCAACCCTCTACGCGGCCCATCCCCTGTCTGACCACCCACCGCACTGAACTACCCTGCGCGAAAAACCCTCGCAACTCCAAACCCGTAGCCGCGCGGCCAACACTGCGGCACATCCTCCTCCTCCCTCCTCGACCTTCGATCGATCCATCCCACGCGTCTCGCGTATCTCACTTCTTTGCACCTTCTTACCAGGAAAAAGTTTCTCGTTTGTTACGCTCCGCGATCGCGCTTCGACATTTCTCGATACGATCGCTATATAGAAGAACAAGTGAGACAGATAGGAATTCAGAAGAATTTAAGAAATAAACGAGGGATACGATCGATGCGCTCTATTTCGAATTGGTAAATCCTCACTTGTGCTTTTCCGCTATAAACGGATCAATGAAAACTCACCCCACCACCACTTGTGATACCTTACCCGCCACCCCCGTAATACCAAGAACCGCGGTACCACATCGCACCACTCTTACTACCTTTACCTGAAAACATTCCTCTGCCATTCTGACGTGTCCGATTATACCCGACGCGGTGACGCGGTGAGCTTCCGACGCATCCCATACACAGGACCAACGAATATCCCGTGTAATAAATTGTGCTCTCGTGAGATACGATTTTATCGGTGTCAAAGCATTGCTTTCGAAAACTACCAAGAGGAATTTCGAATCGGCATCAATCGCGAAAGAAGGAGTATTGGTCGACATATTGCCAGACAGGATGTCCGTCTCTTCACCTATTATACTACTTATGGATACCACTAACAGTAACTTATAGCGTGTAATGGCGTAATTGTGTCACTATGATCCGGGTGACTATCATGCGAGCAAAGATGAAACTTGAATCACAGTAATTAAATAGAATTAACCTAATTATTAAAACCTTGCTTCGATCAACTAGAGGAAATACCGTTGATCTCGTCAGGGTTAATCGGATATAAAACTGGAGCGGATTATGTTAGGGTGATAAAATAAAGTGTACAGCATATTTTACACAATTACACATAATTTTTCATTCCTCATACATGCCATTTTTTTTATCGATGTATTTAACAATTGTCATAAATTTACGTAGAAGCGTCTTAGCGTAATTTATTCACATAGTTTCGATAAACTTCGCCAACTATTGTACAATCAACTTTGGAAATCGTGTAAAAAATATATGTGCTTTATAAATATAGGAAAATCTCTATACAAAGTGGTGAACGGTGGTGTAACAGGCATGTAGCTACGTACATATTGTATTTAGGTTTTCTCGTAGAAAACCCTTGTCCTAAGATTTTATATTATCTAACAGTCTCCTCATTGAGTTAAATACATTTCACTACTCCTCTTCGGTATTTTGTAAATACAAAAATATATACCAACTAACAGCATAATAACCAATGGTAAGCCCAGACCAATTGCAATTACCATTATCACAAGAGATGAGAATTGTTCATCGGGCGGCGTTCCATATCCGATCAGAAAAGTCCTGAAACAAGAATGTCGCAAATCATTCATTTGTGATTCAAATAAATCAAAAAACAGAAATTTATCCAATAGTAAAAAAGAAAGAAAACTAAAGACTATAAATAAATTAATAATTAACTTCTTATTACCATGTAGAATAGGACGTTTTTTTGTAAAAACCGTCACCCGATTTGCCTAGCGAGACAGTAACTTTTTGCACTAGCAAATCATTCACTTGCGCACCGTAATAACTGTATAACATTGAATCTTTAACAATATCAGTATGATTTAGTACTCTTGCAGGTGGATATTGAACAGTTTCGGTTGAAGTTTCTATGCTGCGACTTGAGGATGTAAAAGAAACTGGTCGCCACTGTAAATACGCACCACCACTTTCGTATTCCTCAAGCTTCTCATACGGCGGTAATCTTACTTCAACCACCTGGAAATATTATATCGCATCATCTTCAATGAAATTTGTGAGTTGATTTGACGATGTATGGATTAGAAAAGAGCTCGCTACCTCAAATATACCTGGTGTGTGTTCATCGTCCAATGTCTTCTTGGGATCAACGAACATTGGGATATTAGGATCGCCAGATCCCACGACAACTAGTTCAATACCAAACCTGCTATTCGAAAATGATTTAGTAGTCTCGACGTTATCAAGAATAATATCAACCTGTGTTGAGTTTTCGGTATGTAACATGTGAGGTTCCAATTTTGAGTGATCGAGGGTGCAAAATCCTCTTAGCTAAAATATGAAAAGGAAAAAAAAGAAAAATAATTAAAATAGGATATAGTATATAGGCTATTAACATAACTGTTGTTCAGAATTCTTTAGAATTACCGAAATTTTAACTTTTCCACGCCGGGTAATATTTTTGCTAATATCTCTATACGAATTACCCTCCATATCTAACGCGATAGATTCATCATTCTGCATCACAGTCTTACGCTCCCATTTAAAATTCCTAGGATTCAATACATTTATATTAGCAACATTGGCAGTGTTGATAAATGCTGTATCATTCACATCATTGAATTCAATAAGCTGAAAAATAGTGAAATATTTCATTGCGATAAATAACATAGATATTCGTGTGCACGTGCGTGTGTATTTGTATCATTTATTTATCGTACGACAGTACCTTGTTAATCATAACGCCAAAGGTATAAAGTGGTTCTTCGGAAAACTGAACAGAATTTTCTTTCTTCTGCATAAAATCTGTCCATGTTATGTTGAGCGATACGGATGGAGGAGTCAATGCTAATAACATGGATGGATTACCACTGAAATCCCACAAGTAGTGCAATGTGTCATTGGGGCCATCGGCTCTTAGATAAACTGTTGTTATATTTCGATCTTTGCATAGAATACCACAATCCGGATTTACCCACGATCGTAACTAAGAAAAAAATTATTATTTCAATTATTTGACTCGTTATTTACATTCGATTGCTTAAAAGTACATAATTGTTATATCGTAAATTAATTTCGTTAGTAGAAAAAATCGGCTCAAAAGTGTCGTAGAAATGACATTGAATCTATCGTAAGAATAATAATGATTATAAATTGCAGTAGTAACTTGAGAAAAATATGGAAATAACAAGATATATGAACATTGTTATTTTACGATTATGCTTATCTTCGTAATATAAACCGATCGTCTGTGATGTTCGGGTATCATGAAACACAAGCTTCGTTTAACGGACGGTATTACAAGGTAAGGGGGAGAAATTTAAGGCATATTATGAATTGCGGTCATATCATATATATGCACACGTATATGGAACATTTTAAATCAACAAGGACGAATCTGTTTTCATTATTACACCTCGAGATATTTTGAACGTTGATTATTTGACCGAGATACATAAACAATTTCTTCAGCGCAGTATCATTCTGAAAGTATGTGGTTCGTTTGAAATATCGAAGTAACAGTATTATTTATGTCGTTGGATACACACAGAGAGACTGTCACGAATAGAACGAGTACGATTGTGCAGGAAGATAATTAGTATTCATTTCGTAATACATTATGTAAGGTAATAAACGAAAGTATAACGGAGAGAGTAGATTAATTTGTTTAACAGTTTCCGCGCATTATGTTACAATTAATCCGTTCAATTGGGGTTCTCACGTTAATTGTTAACTGGGTGTGGGGATCTCTTGTTCCTCATTAAAGACTCCACTACAATCACGACAATGACTAGCTATGGAATTGCCGTGTAACGAGCAATCCCAATTCACCATATATGCCTAAACGTGTCAACGATCAACGCTAAATTCATAATCAAACAAAAAACCTTGATGAATCATAAGCACACACTCTCTTTGTTTTGAGTTTGGTGCTATGTGTTGACTGAGGACGATCGACGAATCAAGTTTCGATGTTACGAACTTATCATACCACATAGATCATTCTAATCATCTAAATCATACGTGTTATACTTACGGTTCTTTGTGTGCAATGTGCAAAGTCCAACAGCAAAACAGACAGTAACCATAACATCGAAACATTATCCATGCTTTCTGACGTCCAGCGTGACAGCACCACCAAAACACAACCAATGACGCTATTGCACTACTGATACTCGATCGTTGACGACGCATAATAAATCGACGCAAGCATTGTATGCCAGCGCCATGGAATGCATGCGGCGATTGAGTTAACTTTACTATTGTGTCTTTCAAACCCTAAGCGACACAATGGGTAAAACATTATGTTACGGAAAATTTATAGTTATAACGAATTTTATGATACTGCGTTTATTATAAAATTGTAATATTTTATACAGTGGATTGTGATAATCGTATATAGTTAGCCATTGATAAAATCAATTATTTTGATGAAAAATCTGTTCTTGTTACCGACTGCATGAACAAAAGTTCGTCGACTCTCCACGGAGGGCGCTAGGGTCTCAAAATTAATCGCGAGAAATCAGATTCAAATTTTAAGCAATTGATTTCCGATGTCTATCATTATATTATAAACAAGTAGATCCGTGTCTCTGCTTTTGCAATATTATAAAATATTTTCGACATTATGGAACTTACCTTTTAATCGGAAATTGCAATCTTAGATATTACAGCCTCCTTTCGCAAATATATTTACACGAACAATAAATTTTGAAATTGCGCAGATGATGATTTCCGTGCCAAGGGAAGGAAACTCGTACCCCATTGGCCTTCGAATTACGCCAACGGTGGTGGAGTTACCAAGCCTTCACACATGACGCGTTGCATACTAATATTTACGAATAAGATTACACGAATCAAAAAGTAATTCTAAATGCACATCTACAACATATTTTTACAATTTTCCAAGAATCTAGTATTTTTTTTGAGATATTTGAGTACTTAACGATTAGACAGCGAACAATACACTCCAAAAATAACGAAATTCCAGTCAAAAATACAATACATAATTTTTAATTACATATTTGAACAAGAGTGCGAACCACAATTTATTTTTTTCGAGTGAAAGGCCTCGTGCTCGGCGGTATAGCTAGCCGCACTTTTGGGACACCATGTACAGCCAAGAAAAGGGAACATGCAAAAAGAGCATTAAGCCTACAGTCTGCGACCTTGACCGAAGCAGTGTCCGCGTGAAGCATATACGTACCTAGTAAGTATATACGAGCGCCCGTATACACCTCGGTTTACTGCGTCAAGGAACTCCATTCCTTTCGACTTCCACTCAAGTATTCATTTTATAAACTACTTTAAACATATTCTAATTATTTCAAATTTCGTTGTCTTTGCTCATAATGACTCTCTCCTCGAAATAAAATATTTTCGAAAATGACCCGTCCTTTTTTTAGATCAAAGAAAAAATTTCTCAACTTGTAGTAGTCGCGGGCAATGTTCTTCGACGATTTAACGATACCACGCTGAAGGTCGTCAGAGGAAGTGGAGATCCGCGGGAGAATATAACCATCGCACCTACCGGGTATCTGGTTCGAAAACAGGTTTAAGCGTCTCAACTTTTTCCACCTGATCAAATGTCTAATATAACCGTTTGATCTAGTATTTAATTTAAAAATCTCTTTTTGATTTATGTGTATATTAGAATTTTGTAGTCTAATAAATTTGCTTCGAAAATACTGTAACAGGAGAATTTACTTGTTACGAGATGGTTCATTTCATAAAATCAAACGTAAAGGAATAAATTCTGCGAAAAAGAAGTTCTAGGGAGTTTGGATTACGAACGAAAGAGCGTCGTGTATTGTTCATAGACAAAATGTAATCTATTGTCCCAAAAGGCGTGAAGGAAACTTTACACGAAGCAATCGGTTCTGATTACAACACCTATCCCGACCTTCCGCAATAAGAGACCTTACCTTCATCGAAGCGAAGTGTGAATATGTCGTCCACTATCCTTACCGATCCTTTCTTCAGGATACAACGAAACTTTATAAAAATTCACTTGGCTGATTTACGTATTCGAATAACTTACAGTCGAGTAGGTTCTATTTTTTCACGGTACATAAATAATTATTAAAGTGTTTGAAACGAAGCGAATCATACAATCAAGAGTAAATACGTGTGGCCAAGATTCTTGTAGATCGAATCCCCGTAATTAGAACTGATACGATGGTTGGAAGGATCTCTGACTGCACGTAGGACTTGTGCTCCACTGGAACTGACTGTCTGCCGGGTCCGCGAACGAAAAACAGACAAAGAGTCTTCTTGCGTCGTGAGTAACGCCAAGTCTCAGCCAATCAGAGGAATCGGCAAGATCGCGGCCCGCGTTCGATCGGCCGCTCAAGCTGGATCGCCACTGCACAGCCATTCAACGACGCTACCATCGGTGTACAATATCAAAAATTCTAGATTTCAAATAAATTGCAAAATATTTTACACAATTTTGAAGAAAAAAGAACAAACACTAACTATCCCATTACTACATGTTCTTTAATTACTTCACACACGTCTGTAATCATGAATTTCACTGTCGGTCGATCATGTATTGTATTATGTTGCCGAAAGGAAAAGTATCCTAATATCACTTTCTAGAAAGAAGCAATCCAGAAACGCAATGCGCAATTGATATAACTTCATTTGAGTAACACTTAAGTAACGTTAAATATAAGAAAAGTTGGTATGCATAACAGGTATGCGAAGTGATACGGCTGTGCGGCGTCGGTGGTTATGCTACTGAGATGGCAATTCAGTGGAACTAGTCACAGCAGTGATATAGGGAGGCGTATATTTCAGTCAGACCTTAGAAATGTTTGACTCAAGAGCAATGAGTTAGTAACGTAACTTATTATAAAGTATCAAGCGTGAAAGAATATCAAAACCACAAACTTACCTGCTTATTTAACATACTTACACAAAGCACACTATACAAGCAAACTTATAACGAAGAAAAATCGGCACTATCGTTCCGGAATGATCAGCGAGCGCACTATGAAATCATGAATTCCAAGAAACGCGGAACTTTGCTAAAACAGTCTCGCCTGCCCAATAAGTCTTAGCTTTATAATCTAGATCCAACGAATAATAATTAGCAAAAAATCGATCGATTTTCATCAAACTCGAAATAATCAAAAAAGAATTAAATTGATGAATAATGGAAAATTGAGAAATACTTGACTAAAAACCACGTTACCGCGTAGAGAATCTACTGTATCCGCGCAGGTACATATAAGAAACGAAAGGAAATGCAATGCAAGACAAGATAAGGCGGGGCGAGGTAAGACGAGGCGAGACGAGATGCCAGACGACGCCGCGACGACAACAGGTGAAGGACTGTGGTGTTACTGCACTCGAGGCTACGAGGCATGCGAGCTTGGTTCACAAGGGAGCAGACCCACTACGGCCCCGACCACGGCCTTCACATCGAAACACCTCGAAACCATCGGGGTGCCATCTATTGATATTACTCGTCTATACGACTCTTACACGTATACCATAAATATATCACACAAGAATTAAAGACAACTAATGATATATCGTATGTCTTAATTAAGATCGCTAACTTCCTAACATTCTTGTGGTAGCTGATTTTGTTAAAGTTATGTTCAGTTATATAAGAATATGCTAATGGAAACAATCATTTGAAAAAGAGAGTACGTACATGTATGTGAAAGAATTAAATCGAAACCTTTCGTGAGATAACTGAAATTTTTGACAGATAAATTTTGATTGCTCCGACTGCCTGTTATATATGTATACGTACAACCCGCGAAGCAGTAGTAGCCGATAGCTGCCTGGCGACTGCCATATGTACGGAAAAAAGGGAGAAAGAAGAAACGAGAAGCGTGCGTAGCGAAGAACCGGTTTCATGGGGTTTGCGACTCGGCAAAACGATCCATCCAGCTTGCTAGTTCGACTTGCCGTAGCTTGGCTGACTACCTCCCGCAAGAGGGTCTGTTCTGGTGCACCACCTACCCATCTACCTACCTACCTACCAACCTACCTACCAACCAACCAACCAACCAACCAACCCACCTACCTGCCTTAGCCTTCTCCCTATCCAGATCTCTTTACCAAGGTACACGATTCGTCTCCGGATCGTTTGACTGGCGAACTTTCTAGACGACGCTCCACTGATCTTTCTAGATGAGAAACGAAAGCTCTTCAGTTTCGCTCTTTTTCACAAAATGTCAATTAACCATCTCCTATTGTTAGGAAAACATAATATAGAACAATGGACTTAATATAAATAAATTTTCCCTTAATCAACAAATTTGAATATTACAAACACATTGTTAATTTGTTAGACACAAGAAATACCAGGCTGACATTTTGAGAAATATTATATAGTTATTCCGTGAAGAGTAAAGTGATTGTAACTTTAGTCTGCTGGGTTATAAGATTGGATTTTTAATATTGCTGTTGGGTATATATATAGTACGTATATTACATATTGCGTGGATATAATCCTTTAAAATTACCCTGTATCTTACGAGGTCACTCGAAGCGCATCAGACTCGATCCATTCGAGAGTCACGTAACAAGAACCTTGATGACTGAATTCCCTTTTACTTTGGATGACCCCTCTGGTACATTTACAGTGAAAGTTGAGATAAAGTAAACAGTGGCTCATAGCAGAGTGATAGGTCGTACGACTGTGAGTATTACAGATCGGCACAGCCTACTGCGGCCCCGGCACTGACCTTGGATGCGAGTCTCGTGCATAGTCTCGCCGTGCAAGCCGCTTTAGACTCCAACCAAGGAGTTTCTTTCGCAATGAACGAAAGAGAGTATAAAGCGAGTTCCTGCACAGCATCAACATAGCAATATTGTAGAATTGCAAAAGAAACTGACAAAAAATTACTATTTAAGCATAAAATCTGACTAATTTAAAGATCTTATGTCATTAATGGAGCAAGTTACTTATTACTTGTTAAATTCTCTTCTATACCTCGTGGTCTGCGGTTGGAGCCGTTAAAACTTGTTTATTCCATAACAGCAACATTCGCCTCAACGTGCCTCAACTTCTTTTCCGATATGAAATCGTAATCTATTACGGATAGAAACACGGTTTAGGAAATATTCTAATTGTAAGAGCACTACGATGCGAATTGTCACAGCCAACCGGTATAGTAAGCGTGTATGTAAATGTGACAAAATGTCACTATACATTCCAAAGGATGAAACGATAGTTCTTCAAATTTATTACAATTTAATACATTTTATTATTTATG
This sequence comes from Trypoxylon attenuatum, assembly GCA_963989405.1. Lineage (NCBI taxonomy): Eukaryota > Metazoa > Arthropoda > Insecta > Hymenoptera > Crabronidae > Trypoxylon > Trypoxylon attenuatum. The sequence continues at coordinate 3,615,694 of OZ022488.1, read as the reverse complement.
ATATTTGTAAAATGATGTTATGCAATAATTAGCAATTCAGATACAATAATTGAATAATTGTGACTCGATTTATCGTTATATCTGTTTACCGGAATTCTTCTTTTTGGAGAATGCGAATAGGAAATGTAAGATAGGGTGGCAGAACGATTAACGTGTCCTGGATCTGAAGTGCACCGAATTGCATTGTAGTCCCGCGCACTACGAGTGCGCGGAACACGATTCTTGCTAGCCGGTGGAAAGTTGGCCTGCGTGTTGCTCGTACCATAGGAATTTAAACGGGGATATAGGTATAAGAACGTGGAGACGGGGAGTCGATCGCGGTAGTGTGAGGCATAAACGCGCCGGTACCACACCCAGCGTGACCACCATTGCGACACAGAACACAGGACAGGGCAATGCGAGTCGCGGTGATCGTGAGTACCTGCTAAAGTGTTCTTTTTTGCAAGATCGGTGGAGAAGCCCCCTTTGCCTCGGTTTCACCCTTAACGTTATTCCTTCAGTATTCTTTTCTTCATCTCGATCCTTCGTCCTTGAAGCTGCTAGCAATTATTTAAGTAGATCCTGTCTTATGTATCCCGTTTCGCGCGCGAGCGCGCGCTCCGGCATGCATGACATTCGATTCAAACCGCATAGCTCATAAGGCGCCAAAAAAGCTTTCGACGAATTATCGACGATATTCACCTAAATTCATTTAAAGCAATTAGATATCGAGCAATGTGTATTTCGAATGAAATTAAATCGTTAGAATTTTAAATTAATGCACTATTTTTTTGAACGATCCAAAGTGCTGAATTTCTAGTGAAATGTTATCATATGATATATTACACATATCTAGGTCAATATCCAATACGTTGAATCATTATCAAAGATGTTTTGGAACATGGAAAGAACGAAATCGTATACCTCGGTTGAAACATGAGCATGGTGAATGTAGAAACAATGTCAATGCATGAGCAAACGATTTTTCATACTTGAAATTCTTGCGGATCAGCTTCACCCGGATAGTATATGCATTTAATCATGCAGGCACGGCCACACATACATATGCATTTCACATGCTTCTAGATACATATTCATCAAGACTCATATCAGCTAGGTACACTACTATTACAATTTTGAGTGTACACAGTTGACGCATTTGAAACTTAACATTGGCCCAGCTTCGGAGAATGCGTTTTTCGTTGAATTCTACCGAACGAAATACAACGCTATCCAATAAAAATCATTCGACCAAGTCCGTCAAATTCCAGCCGCTAAAAGCGAGAGTTGGCGCGGTGCAATAAGAATTCGTTCCGAAAGAATCTCAACGGCGCATTCTCTTCTCGTGGACAAGAATCGCGTTCCCGTTCCCAATGGGTTGTTCATTGGAATGAGAGTATCGACCGAAAGGGAAGTCGATACATACTTCGCTTGATCTGGTTTGGTCTCCGCGAAAACTGAAGGCCAAAAATTAGTGCATGATTTGCTTGCAAAAGCGAGTGAAAGCGTCTCGCAAGAAAGTCGAATGGGATTTTTAGTTTTACTTCGCATAAATTTCCATGCGTGCAACGACACGGAGCCAAGTGCAAATCTGTAAGAAACGAACCAAACCGTGTCCACGCCAGTCTGCCTCTCTCCTAACTTCTTTTGCTTTTTCTTTTTCTTCCTTTCTCTCTTTCTCTCCCACTATCTCCCCCTCTCTTTTATTCTTTCTCTCTCTCTCTCTGTCTCTCTCTACCCCCTGTCTTTCACTCTGGCCTTCTCACCCCGTCGCGATGCCGATGCATTCCTATGGGCCAGGCTGTTAAAGGAACTGCGGCCGAGGATAAGGTGATCGTGGTTACCAGTCAACTCACTCCGATCACCATACTGTATCCTTGTCCTACGTTCTCCTTTCAGGATACATCAAACGTAGAGTACGATGAAATCTGCTCTCATAACCCAGCGACACGTTTCTTACCATATCACTTTTTTCTTGTCGAGACAGGGGCGTGTTTCTACATTAATTTCTCTCTGAGAGAAGCTTGAATTCTGGTAGTCTAACATTCAAATACGACGAAAACCGAGACTATTAATCTTGCATTGCATTTCCCGTTTAACCAGATGCCGGTTTCTCTTATCTTGATTAACACGCATATTATACAAGGAAGAATGACTAACCGCAAATTAGTATCGATACCGATATAATAATACTTCTAACATTTGTGTCCTTGCGCAACGAGAAATGCGGAATACAGAGTTTATCTTGGATTTCTAATTTTAACAGATTCGAATTACTAAATTCTACTCCTATGTAGATAACGATATTTGTGTCTATGTTCGTAGAATTCGATTGTTCTTATTTTCAAGCGGTATCCACCGAATTCGTAGATATGTATGAGTGGTATAACCGAAACTGGTTTTCCTGTTAGTGCAATACCAGTTCAGGATTCAAGTTTGCATACTCCCAAAGTCTACCATGTGTATACTTACGTGTAATTGCACCGTGGAAGCAAACTGCTGCACACGTAAACGTAGGAGAAAAGAGAAAGTGATTCCATTCGGGCACCTTACTTCGCGATAATATACATTTGACTCGGTGCCATGCCTAAGTACGTGCGTAACAGTTTAATGGGTTGACAGCTGACATTTAAGCCAAACGTGCTTCGCGCGAGAAAAAAAAACTTGTTAAGGATGGGGAGCCAAAAGTATAAAATTCTACTATTTCCAACTGATACAAATTAGAAATTTTGTTAGAAATAAAATGAACATAAATGAAAAGCGCAAGCTTCCGTAAAGGGTGAAATATTATCGTAGAAGGATGCAAAAGTAACAAAGATATTATTTTGCAGTTTTTAGGGTGCCTCTCTGCGCTGGTTGCAGTAGACGCACAAGATTCAGATAGCGGAGGTCCTCCACAAAGAGGGGGACTGCCAATTACCCTACGCTCGGCACGTTTCCAAAGACTGCCAACTACTAGACCTGTTGCGCCAACACAGTCGGTATTCACAAATGCACGCATCCGTCGACCAATTTCCTTCAAGTAAGATCAATCATTTATTATCAAGTAACTTGGATTACACTCAAATAATTATCAATTTTTTTTTATCACGATACCATATACGCATGTAAACATAATAATACTCATTCATTCAAATTACAGACCCAAAGGAACGGAAGACAATTTAGGAATTGGTCCAGGAAATTATCCATCGATTAGACCCGGGAGACCATTATTACCATCAGCACCGGGATTTTCCCCTCAAATCAAGCCAGTAAACGAAGAACCTGAAGAAGCGGAGAAACCACGCGATAATATACGCGACCGAGACGATCACGAAGATTTCAGTCAAGAACAAGACGAACCCGATGATGAAAGCGAAGAAAATGTAGCTCGCGCTGTAGCGAATTTAGGAGCATTAGGAACTAGTAGCTTATCAAGGCCTTCGGGAGGATATCACAGTGGTCCTGCTTCGCAGCAGCCGCAACCATCACCGATACAATATCGTCCGCCACCAATAACATCAGTACCGACAGGTAGAGGCAACGTCGGAACACCTTCGCCGGTACCACCTCAATCGTCACCTCAATATCGTCCAGCACCAAAACAAAACAAACCAAGAAAACAGATTATTGAAGAACCATTCAAACAGCAAATCAAACCGCCACCAAAATCTGTGAAATCGCCTCAGCAATACGATGCACGGGGCAAAAAACCAGTCGCACAGGTAACAGATTAAATAAACATATGATAAAAGTCATGATTGGTATAAATGTGTGGAAATGCCTAAAATAGAATTAATGCAAATATAAGCAGAATTTTACGTTGAGTTGTATAACGCTACTGAAAATTTAACTGGAATCGGTATTCTTGGCTTGAAATCATGTTCTTCTCTAATCAGCCTTGTCAGTTAAAAGTAGAGCACAGAACCAGTACTTGTTATATAATGTTCGCTGGAGAGAGTTAAATTAAACCCTGCCGACAAATATAACTAGTCTGACGGGGAATAACGAGCCGGGAGAAAAGTTCATCAAACGGTTCTTGAGTTTTAGAACGATGAATGACATAGTGAAATATATACATACCTCTGATTGAAGGAATAACGAAATTTAAAAAAAAAACAATATCGCATTTTTCCTATTGTTTTACAGATTATTATTAACATTTATATAACATTGAACTTTATAAAATATTTTATCTTACAGAGTATTAGACGATACCGAACCGATAATCCTGATGGTTCGATCACATGGGGTTTCGAGAATGACGACGGATCATACAAGGAGGAAGTAATCGGTGTTGATTGTATGACACGAGGTAAATATGGCTATATTGATCCGGATGGAAATCGTCGAGAATATACTTACGAAACTGGAATCAAATGTGACGAAGAACAACGCGAAGAAGACGAGGAAAATGGATTTGTAGATTATCAAGAAAATAAGTTAGTTCTTCCAGATGGTAAAACCATAGATCTTGCGAGTATGGGTAAAAAACAACTTCGCCGACCTCGGCCATACGGACAATGATAAAAAAAAAAAAATTTGCAATTGCAAATTCTATTACCCTAAGATCCTCTGGATGAAGAAACATATACAAATTGGTTCTTCTGGACTTACATATTCGTATTTCTTTCGATGGAGATACTTACGTGTATGTCAATCACCCTATAGCGCAATGAATAAAAAGAAATTGTTGAAAAATTGAAAAAAAAAATATTTCGAGAGAACAACAAGTATTGATTTATTTTGTTTACTAGTTAATATCAGTTTAATACAATATCAGTTTGACGTTGCCGATAGCAATTATTTATGTATCTGCGCTGCTTGACAAAACAACTAGGTTACTTTTAATACGTATATTATTAACGTATAATGTAAATATAATATAGATGTTACTTACATCGAGTGCCGAGTCGATCGAATAAAAAATAACAAAAATAATATACATATGTGATTTGCTGATTAACATGGTAAAAAAATGATACTTATTGCTATAAAGATTCTATATAATACTGGTGGTTCGTCAGATCTATACGTTAATTGTGTGACACCACCATGATACAAAGGACACACATTTACAATGCTCCTTTTTTAAACTCTAACAATTCACTGTTAGTCATTTTTACCGATGAACATATATATTTCGTTGTCTATACATAATGTATATGGCTAGAAATGAATACAGACCAGCTGATCGGGCATAAAATGATCTGCTTAATATATTCACAATCATTCTGAAATCGATAATTCTTATATCAGCACTGATATTCAGTACAAGTAGTGTCAACAATTTGTGCATCTACAGCTAAAGTTCTAAGGCTGCGCTCTTCATAATTATCGATAATTTATGGTACAAATATAATATCATACACATGTGAATCTTAGAGCGTTCGTATATATGTATAAGCATGTATCTACATGCATGCATACGCATGTATATACTATTCCCTTGTTACAAAATATCAATACCCCATCGATATCTCTTCTTTCTCAATCTAGATCTAATACAAAACATCTGTGGGACTCACCTAATCATTTCTTACATATGTGTGTTAACATTGATCCATTCATTTATGCAGATATGTCTGTGTTAGGCTGTACAAAAAATACCAAAATTCGGTTTCTTTCGTTTTGACTTGCACTAAGACATTTTACGCACACCAGTGCGCAGCTACCCAGGCGAAAAGCATTATGCAACACGCGAATTAACGAGTCATTCTTGCTGTTTTAACTTCTTTTTATCGGTGGCGAAAAGACAGGAATGTAATACGCAAGGAAAGATCGTAAAACGGATCAAAAGATAAGAAAATGATCTGTTCTGATCCATTTAATATGATTGATGACTTCCCCTGCCCCCCTTTTACCCGTTGCTTGGTTCTTCGAATGATTTTATTATGATGCATCTAATATGCAGGGCTAGTCACCGTCGACACTTGTTTCGGTGTATGTTGACCCTGTGCCAAACCACCACTTCTTGCTGCCTTAAACTTTAACCAGGCGTCGCATCCATATGCTATCATAGCGGCAAATCCAAAAAACTAAAAGAAATATATATAGATACATATGTAGTAAGATAGAAAAATTCTGTATTTATTTGTCGATCGATTATCGTGAAATAAGAGTTCTTCAACTTACGGCTGCGACCCCAAAGGCTTCTGTAACCCGAGCGTAATCGGCTGCGAGAGACGCAGCCAGAAGATAGAATACAGTCCAAATAGTACAGAAAATAAATTCCTAGAAGAAATATTTTATTGTGTATAGAGTAAATGGTACAACGATCGTTGTGATTTTCAAAATACGAAAATACGATGCACAAGATTTAAGATGTAAATTTAATATATAACTTACGATTTTTAACCATGGGATCCTCGAGAACTTTTCGACGATATGGAACAAATAGAGAACGAGTAAAATTCCAGTAAACCAGAAGCCACCCATAGCGACCGTATTGAACCAACCTCCGCGACTATGGCTACTGTATGAGGATACAGTTATGCATATGAAACCTACAAGATTTAATATCTAAAAAGATAAAAATTTCGTTAATAATTTCTTGAACAATGGGAATAGTGATAGGTATATTATTTAAATTGTATTAAAGTCATTGCTCTACTTCATGAAAGTGTAATTAATTGAATGAATTTTACGATGATCTAATATTGGAAATACTCGATATAACATGTAATAACTTTAATTTACTTTTACACAGCTAATTAACTTTGCCGAATTAGAGCAATCTGCGAAAAGAACGTGTTTATTGTCGGTTTGTTAGCATAAGAATAATTAGCGTAATGTTAAGACCAACGGAAGACAAACTTACCACTTGCACAATTTTAAGTAAGCCGGGAAATGTCTTTGCATAAGACAATTCAAATCGAACAGTAGGTTGAGTAGTCGTGGTTGACGTAGTGACCGTCGTAGTAGTCGTATGTTGTCCCGGAAAACCTTGCTCCATCATTTCTGCTTATTCTAAAAATTTTAGATCACAATTTTATGCTGGCAATCGCTTTCACGATATTTTATGTAGAAAATTATACTCGACAAAATTATGAAGCAACAGAAGTATCAGATTAATATTTCGATTTATCAGTGAACGCCGCACACGAAACACTTTGTATAATAAACTATAAATCATTCGAGAAGACACTGTTATTCTCTAAAACACAATTTTTCATCACATAAATTCTATATTGAGAGAGATAAAATTATGTCTACTGTGACTGTTTTATTGCAAGCAAATGATTCTTGTGTAATCGTTGATTATTTAATACCGTTATACAGAAATACTGGCGAGTAAAAAATCAGAGAGAAAAGAGAAAACACCGGCCGGATCGATTACGGAGCTATCGTAGAGGCGCAAAAGGCGTACGCGCGTTTCTGTTGTAGATAAGGACCAAACGATTGGGATGTGGTGAGGAATTTCTGAAGCCGCCCGCTCGAAATTATGTCATACAGAAGTAACTAAATGGTATACCGGCATAGTTGAAGAATTACTCAATATCATGGTGTGAAGTCACCTAAACTGAAAATAACCAATGACGAGCTTGATTTAACACTGTGTAATAAACGTAAGACCGACGTCTGCTTAGATTAAATGATATACAAAAGTGCTTTCATATTCATTCACGTATGGATACAAAACAGAACATATTTGAAGATTCGTATTCACTTGTGTTAGTAAAACTGATTGCGCTCTGTGTTATCGCAGCAGGACACCGGATTTGGGCGCGCTCGCGAAATTCTACTTTATGAGAATGTCGTATAAAGTAACTTTTCCCGATTCGCGTCACGGATCAATGCATCGACGAGAACAGAAGATGAAATGCAGACGGAGCATGATCGCATGAACTACAGATTGTGTGCATCAGAATTAATAGCTTACGATGAATTATGAATCGATGGTAAAAGTAGTTAGAGTATTCGTTAATTATCGTCGATACTAATTCACGCACAGTGTCCTAGAAGAAATGGCTAGTGACCTGCATAAGAAATAAGAAAAGACAACGCCTCAAAATACTCCGAGAGCGTGAGTGAGAACTGAGAAGTTGAAAATGACAAAAATAATCTTGAGCTACAGCTTCTATCGTTCGGTACACACAACTAATAAAACTGTTACTCTATCGAGAATCAGATGATAGAATTAACGATTCAAAGAAATATCAACGAAAAGCTGTTGCTCCCGTTCTACCTGTTACACGTTCTTCGATTTTCGGCAATAACTTCCAGTGAGTTTCGTCGTCACTGACTCCTGTTTCGATCCTGTTTTCGTTTCGCACTTTCCACGCACGTATATATTGGAGTAGGTAGGCGTCGTTTCTCTGTACCAACGACCTACCTCGACAGAACAATCTATTTTCTCGATTATTTAAAACTGAATCAATCGTTCCACATACGCCGCTAGCAACAGTTCCTTCGTTCGGAGGATTTGCGAAAAAGGAAATGCTGAGAATTGTCGCTTTCGTCGTAACAAAATTCGTATACACGCGTCACTGCGTAGTGTGTCACTGAAGGAAAAACATGAGACGTTGTTCGAAACGGTTTACTACGGACACCACAATCCACACGCTCCACAGTCTACTATTTAGAGATGGATGTATGAAACTTAGTACTGTATATATATATAATATATATATCCACACAGTGCGATCGTATGGACTGTATGTGCTGTATGGACTGTTCACGGGTTGTCCCACTTTACCGTTTCTTTACGAAACGCTCTAGCGGTACTTGGTTCAAACAGATGCAGTAAACTCACTGGATAAGCAAATGCCGAAAAATTCGCTCGAAAACTGAATGAGAAATGATATATCACGCCTGCACGGTGGCTCCTCGTGCACCACCAACCCCAATGCACTTACAGTTCAGTTGATTGTTATTGGTCTATCTGATCCCTGTGACAAAGAGTTTTTCAAATATATAATGCTCTGTTTAGATTTTCTCTTCATGTTAGGTTAGTTTGTGTACAATACACAGCAGCACGATTCTGTAAACTAGTCGTACCGGGAGACTCAAATTTATGTCGGGATTCAATTTGGAAAGTGACCACCGAGTGTATCGATGAAACGGTATAATTTTTATCATTATATGAGAATTTTATCATAAATTAACAGTTCAAATACTTTTTCAACGGTCAGTTGTCAGTGAGTCATGGTAATAACGACAGTAACCGAGGTTATACGCGACTGTAAACAAGAAAACAGAGTAATTTATTAAACTGTCTAATTATTTTTCGACTACATGTTCTAATACAAAACGGAGCGCGAAACGAAATAAAATGGTTTCCACTCGTGGACCAAAATTTAAATTTTGTGACGGTGAAAAAGTGCTTTGTTATGAACCTGATCCTACAAAAGCTAAAGTCTTGTATGATTCGAAGGTAAATATCTTTTTTCGGTGCTTGTAGTACAACGACCATTCTGCAAATGGGTATGTTTGTCACATATGACACAAACACATACAAACTAGGAATATGTTTTTTAGGTGTTGGATGTGATTGTCAACAAAGACCAAAGAGGAAGAAAAGCAGTTGAATACTTGATACACTTTCAAGTAATATCGGATGCCGCTAGTTAAGTACATCATTACGTTGATAATTATTTCAATATTGCGTTTGTAGGGTTGGAACTCTTCGTGGGATCGCTGTGTGACCGAGGAATATGTGTTAAAGGATACAGAAGAAAATCGTCAATTACAAAGAGATTTAGCGCAGAAAGCGCAATTACAATTGTAAGAAATGGTTGTGCGAGTAATTATCTTAAACACATCGCACCGTTTACTTTACTTACTTATCTTGCAGAGGAGCTTACCTCTATCGAAGAGAACGCAAAAAAAGAAGCCACAAATTATCGGAACGTACAAACGAAACAGAAAATCAAGAACCACGTAGAAGAGCGAGGAGTGGCGGTAGTCGTGCAACATCCGCCACAACTGGATCTTCCGAAGATGGTAGTTCAGGACAACACGCTGATTACGATACAGAGGTAATAGTTTTCATTTTTAAATGATACTCATATGTCGAACTACTAAGATACAATTTTGCGCTTTGTTCCATAGGAAGTTAATACAGAAGAAGACACCGAAAGTAGTTCTGACTACGTTGGAGAAACGAGTGACGACGATGAGAGTGGTGGAGGTAGCCAGTCTGGCGTTAACATGAAACCAGGGATAGATCTTAAAGTTGGTTCAACGTTAAGAAGGATTTTGGACCAGGATTATGACCTAATCGCTAATAAAAATAAGGTAATTTCTCCTGCGTTTAGAATCCTATTGTCGTTCCTAATATTACAATAAGACGTAGAATAATAAATATTTGGATTTCAGTTAGCGGTGCTACCTGCACAGCCAACTATATCAAACATTCTAGAATCATGGGTACAACATTTTACCACGTCACAATTAACAAACATTCCAGAAAAGCCTCAGAGAGCTAGCAAAGCAAACAATTCGGTAGAAAAGACAGTAAATGAGATAAATATATGTAGGGAAGTAGCAGATGGGTTACGAATATACTTTGATTGCACATTACCTGATTTACTTCTCTATCAACAAGAAAGAGAACAATACTACAATTTAAAGTCATCCTTTTTTTATGGAGAAAATTCTACGCTTGTTAAGGAAGAGCCAATGGAGTAAGGATCTAAACGCATGTTCTAAAAATAACAGTTTTATGAATGTGAATCTCTTAACTTGTTTGTAGAAATTCGGAAGAGTTAGTTAAAGAAGAATTCGAGGATACCGAATTTGCTCACTTACCTCCATTTCAAGAACACGAACACGAGACAGAAAGTTCATCCAAGCCACAGACAAACTCTAAAAGAAGATTACGTTCATGCAGAGTAAGTTCTCTCGAAGAAAATAGGCAATTGAGGTCTTATGAAGAAACTAAGCCAGATGCTGGTAATTTATCAAGGTAACAATAATAACAATAATAATAATATGGTAATATCGATAATATATTGGTCACATTATTTCAATAACAATCTTATTTAACGATGTAGCATTGCAAGCACCAGCTCACGGTGTTCCAGTCCACGTGGTGTAACGTTAAGAATGCCGGTTGTTACGTCGGCCCAAGTTAATCTTCTTCTGCAACAATCGAGTAAATGGCGATTAATGCCAGAATCCATAAAATGCGACAATTCTCCAAATCCTTCAAATTATTATGGTGCCATTCATTTAACTCGAATGTTTGGTATGTCAATTGTCTTATTTTTCTCGCAAAACTGTGTAGTAGGTTCATAAAGATCAAGATATTACTCTTTTCTATTATAGTTAAATTGCCAGATCTACTGCAATCAACGGACATAAGTAGCAAGAAATTAAAAGTACTTCTGAAATATTTAGATATGTTTTTAAGGTAAGCTGAAAAATACTATTACTATTTTTGTTTTCGCTTTACTAACAGTTTCTAATTTTAGTTATCTGGAGATGCACAGAGAATGGTTCGGAGAACAATTTTACATGCAAGTAGGAAATCAATTACTTCCTCAACCGAACAATTCCTAACAGAAATGAGTCGCTTAAAATTCTTCCTATGGAAAGATACAAGTACAGTTGCGTAAGGTTTTATGTGTGTTTCAGTGTGACGTAAAGTGAGAATGTAAGTATGTGACATTAATACGACAAGTGATACATTTTCTATGATGATCTGATAAAAAGCATTTTGTAAGGCTCCTATTACATATTATATGTAGTTGGCAATTGTTATGAACATCAGACACAATATATTCTTATAGAATAAACAATAAACGGCTGTGTAAGTTGAACAATCACCAATAAAATATAAAAAGAACATTAAGTTAGTATAAATAAAACAATATCTTGTATTATAATACGTAAAATATTGATATATATATATTTTGCAAAAAATATTGTACTTTCTGGTGTGATGAATCATCCGCAGTTAAACCCAATCCCGGCAAAAATTTTTCGATTAGTTCTCTGCGCCGTCTATAGGCCTGTTATAATAGGCGAGCAGCATCAACTGTTGTGATAAACAGATCGAGGTATCGAGGATCTTGATCTGTGATGTGTGCTAGTGTTTATATTCTGGGCTCACAGTTATAACGATGAATAATTACGACATTTAAAAAAAACTGTAAAGTTGTTTTCCGTTGTTTAAGTAATAGGAATGGTGTAAAGACTGTAAAGTAACGAAGTGAGATTCCCTAATCTAACCTTTGCCTGATTTTTGTATTCATAACGATTGACCTAACCTAAAAATATATTATAAACAGCACTCATTTTCATGCTGTTTTGAAGTCAAGATTTCTATTTGTGGATAATAATATATTCTACAAATTGTGTGCTACTTGATCGTAATATAGTTATGTCAATGGAGACCGTTCCAAAAGATTTACGTGGTTTGCGAGCGTGTCTCGTATGTTCCTTAATCAAGGTATTTTTTTCTGTATACATGAATATTTCACGTATGAAATGAAATTTAGTCTAAATAGTAATGTTTTTATAGACATTTGACCAATTCGAATTTGATGGTTGCGACAATTGTGATGAATTTTTACGTATGAAGAATAATAAGGATAACGTATTTGATTGTACGAGTTCAAATTTTGATGGGTAAGATATTTTCTTTTTAGGATTTAATTTATTCTTCAAAAATACTTGAATAAGTGTTTCAAATTATTAAAATGTTATTTCGTATTGTTTATAGTATGATCGCAGCAATGAGCCCAGAAGATAGTTGGGTTTGCAAGTGGCAAAGGATAAGTAAGTCGCTCTCTATTTCATTTTATAATAATTCTATACTCCCATGAGAAAAAGATACTATTTATTCGTGTGCATTTTTACAAAATCATGACACTTAAACTACCGCATTCTAAAATATATCGTACTGCCCATTTCCTTCGATAACGTATTCTTCATTTCTACTGATCCATTACACGATCTCACGATTGAAGTTCGACATAGACGAAATATTATTCATGCTACGCACTGGCAGTGTTACCTGTATAGTATCGATACAGGTACAGATTTCCATGTAATCTGATCCAATGTAATTCGTTACTTAAAATTTAGCGAATACTTGCACGATTAACATTTTTGATTGTAAATATTATACGTCTCTTGCAAGACAATTTATATACCCACAACTAGATATTTGTGTGCTCGTATACAGTAAGGCCTATTATAAGCTCCTCTAAATTTTTTTACAAATATCATGGAATGGACAAACTGTTGAAACAATATTCACCAGTAAATAGGAAACAATATGTACACATATTTATATATCACTTTTTTTTTGGAATGTTTTTTTATTTTGGACCGATGGTTCAATAAAGCTTTATTTCTAATTACCTTCGATGCTACTGTCTACGCAGTGCATTTTAAACAAGAATTTTAATGATAGAATTCCATGTATTTTTTTTTTTTCTTCATCGAAACATAAATGTTACAATTACTATGAACATCACTATGATTTAATTGTTGGAAGTGCGAGCCTATGGCAAGGCCATACTGTACTTACTATTTGTTAAGGAACATGTTCACGTGTACGTAAGAGATTCTATATAATAGGATTCGAGTATTAAGTCAATTTCGTATAATTTTCAAACAATATTTCAAATTGTGTGAGGAATGTACAGTGTTATAGTTTTTTTTACGGAATTGACTTTTTCGAAGAATTTTTTAATCGAGAATATTAATAAATTAATTTATTACTATATGAGATTCTGCAATTGTTTCCAGATCGATTTTGTAAAGGTGTATATGCGATCTCCGTATCGGGACGACTACCAGCTGGTGTAATCAGAGAGATGAAGAGCAGAGGTATAGTCTACAGACCACGCGATACAAGCCAACGATAATGATTTTATGTCGTTATTATGATTTATACAGATAATATAAATATAGGCTGATTCTAATCCATTATTAAATAAATTCTATATACTTTTCAAGATGTCAATTATCTATTGACTGATATGAATCTTCCTCTCATACCCTGAACAATATTTCTACTATTTAAACTCGATTTTCGAATCTCTATCGATTTGCTGATGATCAATAAACTTTTGTGGGCTTAAAAAAAAGAGAATGAATATGTACACTATACGTTTGGCTAATTGCGCTCATATAATTGTGATATTCCTTGAGTAATAAATATGCAAAAACCGTTATTAATATTTAATTCTGTAACGATTATTAGGTAATTTTATCCTGTAGTTAGTTTATACCCGTTCTCCGAAACACTATGTAACAAGTCAACACCTATGCGTTAAGGTTTCGTAATCGTTTCTCTCTCTTTTTTTTCCTCTCTCTCTTTTTCTTTTTCTTTTAACTGTATTACGACAATTAGTATCATATATGATTGTTAGCGGAACAGAGATTTGGCTGTGAATAAAATGGATGTCGCATTACCGGTAAATGGCTGTTAACACAGTTAAGCCATAGGTTCGCACAAGTGACATGGTAATTATTTTCGTTGTAAACTACTCTCCCAGTCGTAATAATAGTTAAACACAGAGCACAAGATATACTATCGCCCTGATGAAGCGGCCATGCAGGTAATTCAGTGACAATCTGGAATATAGAGATAAATTCATATGAAAATATGTAGTAAATAATGAAATTTTAATTAGTAATATTCATTTGTTTGAATTTATTCTTACGGGTATGTTTGTATAAAAGGGTTCCATTTCGGCCCAGATTCGATCAATATCCATTAAGAGATCGTCGAATCCAACAATATTGATATCCATTTCTTTATACGAAAAGTTAACGCGTCTGCAAACGGCAGCAACTTCGGCCAAATCTATTGGGAAATTGATTAAACGATAGAATACTGTTCGAGAAGTAATAATTAATTCTTAGTGACTTACTGCAGAGGAAACTATATCCTTGTGCTGAGTTTAACACTTCTTGTAAGACACTTTCCGAACTAATATTGGTGAAAATATCAGCAGCCACTTGTAGTAGTAGGACACAACTTTCCATGTATTGTTTCCATTCATGATATACAACCTGAATAGATTAAAATTATAAAAGTAATTAATAGTAAAGTGTATATTAGCTAATTAAAGAAAAAATCTACTTACCTGAGGCGCTTGAACTTCGCAAGTTTGCTCTTCTTCTGTATTCGATGGTAAAAATGACTTAAGATCTAAACTGGGCACAGATCCTGAACGTGTTAATGCACCTGTTACACCATTTGCGAAATCTATACTATTGATTGATATGGCATCCTCTTTCTGAATTTTACCTAAAAAATTTGTTTATTAAAGTAGTAATATAAGGCATCTGTGTAGTAAGAATATATAGTAGTTAATTAATCGAAATAGTTACCCAATTGCGATGAACTTTCATCCAAGGTTTCCTCTAGTTTGAGATTGTCGAACGATTGAGAGACATCGGCAACAAAATTAAAGTCTATCTTACTATGACTCTCGCTCTCGGCTGCTCTAACATCAAATTCTGACAATACGTCAGAAGCAAAGTTATTTACTTCCGAGACAGTTTTCATTGCTTCAGCAACATGGGGTTGTTCGGCAGAGACAAACTCGCCAAACTCATCGGTTGAATGGTTAACATTGTTGGTACTCGCTTCGGATTTAGGTAATGAAGTTGTTTCTTGGCCCAAAGCTCGTAAAGCACTATATTTATCTTCGGCAGGTTGTAAACCCATGAGATCCGAATGTCCAAATTCAGCAATTGGTGATCTTTGAACCTGCGTACATGCAAATAGAGTCAACGAAACAAAATACAATACTAGTATTATGGGAAACTCAGTGATTTTTACCTTATCTACCCAATCCATTCTATTCGCAGAACTATTATTACCACATTTGTTATTGATCGCATGTTCAATATCCAATGTGTGATTCTTAAAATCCTTTGTTTCCTCGAAAACATTCCTTTTAGTATCATTGTTCCTTATAGCTGTGTCTTTAAGTATCACTGTTTTCGATTGGCTTCTAATTGTGCACTTAGGAAACAAATCAGGGGAACAACCAGCATTTAGATGTTCTTTCATAGGGGGGAGCGAATTTACAGGGATGGGATTAACGTTTGTTTGTATAGTCTTGGAGTTCACAGTGTTCTTTTTCGTCTTTTCGATCGATTTTCTTACACCTAAATTATGATTTGCGAGCCTACTGCCAATAGCTGATCCTTGCTTCGTATCCCAAATTGGGATATTAGGAACAGTCGTGACGGGAGCACTTTGAAATTCTGTGAATTCATCGCAAGAATCCAACGAAGTGCCTGAACTCGTAGAATCCATTTGAAGGCGCGAAGATTGCTTGATATCCTTAAATGTATGATTCGCCTCCCAAGTAGGACTGACTGAGTTAGCTTTGCTATCGATACTATACGTTTTTCCAGATTGGCTGCCTACAGATGCACTTGTGTTAGAATATCCTGTTGTTCGTTGGCCTGATTTTGTTTTTCCTCTTATATCCGGAACGCATCGTCCGTCAGCTCCGATAAAGCTTAATTCTGTTTTATTATTGATGTACATATGGTACTTGGATGCAGAATTTGATTGCATTACTGGTTGTAAATTAAGTAAACACTCAATATTTAAATATGGTGTTGGCGGAAATGGTAGCAGATGTAATACGTCTAAGCTGTCAAAAGTATACGAAGCTT
This sequence comes from Trypoxylon attenuatum, assembly GCA_963989405.1. NCBI lineage: Eukaryota > Metazoa > Arthropoda > Insecta > Hymenoptera > Crabronidae > Trypoxylon > Trypoxylon attenuatum. Next base: position 3,599,131 of record OZ022488.1, on the reverse strand, counting down.
GTGCCGCTGCAACCAATGCAAGAACAATATAAAGCTCTTGCTCCGTGAGCTGCCCAGCATATTTCTGATTAGAGAGATTCCATATGTGACCTAACACTTCGGTAGGAAGTTGACTGGTAAGTAGCAGAGGAAAAACTTTGTTAGTATCGACGAGTAACTCAGCTTGCATGCCGTTACTTCTAACTTTATCTTCTCTTACTGCTTCCCAGACCATCTTGTAAATCGGCGGTAATGTGGTGGAATTAGTCCAAAGCCAAGTAGGCAACTGGTTCAATTTCTTATCCATGTGACTTCTGTGCATTCTCGGTCTCTGCCGTCTGTCAGTTGCACTTTCAATACCACGAATTCAATAAATACTTGGAGTATGTCACAAATTTGATAAGTACTGTCATTGTTCAATGTACTTCCTTGGTATATCCATTGAAATACATTATTGTACAGAAATCAGATTCAACCATACTGCTAACAACACTTGTAACTTTCATTACTATAGAGCTTCTTCGTGATAATTTTCATTGTAAAAACTGAGGGGCATAAAGTAACTCGATTCGAGCATTTCTCAATGTCATAATTTTCATTCTTGTTGACGAAATAGTTAAGTGCATGACACGCAACTTGTCAAACGGTATATAGTGATTTATATACCCGGAACAATACACCTCGATTATCTTCTCTTCTATTATAACAACAGTAGAATATTATTGTTGCAAATCAGTTGTGATCATTTTAATTTGCAAGTATGTACAATGAGGAAGTGTCAAAAATTGCAGGTTGTAATACAGCGCTTTCCATCTCTGTCTTGTTTAAAAGGGTACAGATGAGAAGAATGTCACGAATGTCACTGATGTCACTGTCGTCACTGGTGCTCGTAGCAGCGAATAACCTGAGAGAAAATATACTGAAACTTGATGAAAACTCGCTGCTGATATGCGAACTGAAAGTTTACAGCGCCATCTGGGCGGTCAAAGTAAAAATTAGAAAACTGCATCGATCTCGCATGATCCACGTATCTTTTAATCAAGACAAATAAATTTAATTATCCGTTTTGAGGAAAATAGTACAGTGTTTATTATAATTTCGATCATTAGCTACAGTAATTGTTTATTATTTATTTATTACGAAAAATATTTGCAAACCATTCGTATGTACTCGCCTTAAAAGTGCGATCAAAGTGCGATTACCGAACACATTGAACTCGAACTTTACAGCCCAGTTTCGAACAGCATGAGTTATTATTCCATGCTCAACGGCAAAATACAAATCGTACAAATTTGAAATCAGACTGTAGTGCAACGTTTCTGTGTTTGCTGGCATTTACTTGCATTTACTGTGTTTACTGGTTCACCATTGACCACTATGGTTGTAAGGTTTAGTTTGGTTTAGGATTAGCCAAGTTTAAATCGGATACTAAACCAATCGTGTTGAAAATTAGCGATATAAAATAACATGGAGAAGAATCCAACAGGGCGTAGATCGTCCACGATTCCTGTAAGAATATCACAATTGGATAGAGAAGACAAAAAGGGAACACGAAGTGATGCAAGGAGAACTCAAACACTAAAAACAAAGTCGTCTCTTTCTGTTGATTCGTCTCATATACCTAAACCACGCCAGAGAGCTTCATCATGCGAAAGACCAAGTACTAAAGGTTCCTTGCTCAAAGTGCTAGGTAAATAAGTTTCTTACTTAATTCTAATGAGAACCATAATCATGACTTTAATGAGGTAATCTATTTGCTTTTTCCTTATTAGGCCGAACGCCACTTAGTCAGTATAGTCAACATAATCAACATGGGCCTGGAACACCAGCTACTCCTGGAACAAGTCGCACGCCACGATTGGGGCGAACACCAAGTAAAGCTACAACAAAATTCAATCCAGCACTAGCGACCGGTCGCAGATCATTATCGGCTGATCGGGCTAGCAGTTTGGGTGCTAAGGGTTCGAGAAAAGACACAAGACCGTTATTGGATAAAGCGTATCAGGCAGGAATGCTCGCTAAAGTAGATAGTTTTTTGAACGAAAACCAGCAATTAGGGATTTTAAATGCTAATGGAAGTATAAAGCCCATTACCCTGAAGATGTTCGTGGAAGTTTCTGCTCTTTTAATTAAAATGCTGGGTATTAAGCAAATGCTTACAATATCGAACTATGTAGAGGAAATACCAAAAATTGCTAAGAAACTTCATTATCCTGGTACGATTACTAAATCGTGGCTTAAAACAGCAAATGCTATGCATTCCTGGCCGAATGTTTTGGGTTGGCTATGTTGGTTAACAGAAATTTGTGAAATTAATCAAGTAGCTCACGAAACATACTCTTTAGATCTGTTACCATTTAAGGGGAATGAATGGGAGGCAGAATTCAGAAGAAATTCCTTTTTTGCTATGCTCCGTTTCTATCATGCGTGGAACGACGAAAAGCACGAAGAAGAGGAAATACTGGTGAATGAGTATTTGCGCGATATGGAATATCAACAGGGCATTACGGATGAAGATTTGGAAAAAGTATCATCCGAAATGCAAGAAGACTTGCTGAAGCTTGAGGCAATTACAACAGAGACGGACAATATCGATGAAGAGGTACACCATCTAAAGGAAGAATTAGAGACTCTACGAAAGAAAGAATCCAAAAGTTTAGATGATATTAAGTCAACTGACGAGGATATTAGAACTACGAGAACAGATATTAACCCACTAAACGAAGCCTGCAAACCGTTATGTGAAGAAATTCAATTACTCAATATACAGCAAGATCAATTGCTATTATGTATAAAGGAACAGCCAATGTCTAGGAGCGAAAGGGATAAATTGCTTGAAAAATGTATGGCAACACAAAATTATATCGATCAATATAACGAGCATTTGACACGTATACAGAACGAATTGTACAATCTTGATATGAAACTGTCATCGGTTAACAATGCCTTAAATAAGACAATTCTGACGCACAATAGAAAACTACTTATGGATTTAGATAGCGATATAGGGATAGATCTTGAAGAATTGAAACTGCCAGAGACAGGTATGTTACACCTGCAAATAATAGACGTACTTAGCGCAAAAGCAAATTTAATGGTTAATGCGAAAGATTTTTTGAACAAACAATTAAACGAACAGAAACCTTTGATGGAAAAGTACGAACATGAAATTGTGAGTCTCGAAGAGAAAATAAAAGCTTTTCAGGATAAAGTGCACGTGGCAAGACAGAAAACGAAGAAAATGAAAAAACAGCAGAATAGAATGAAGGCGAAAGCTACGGATGAAGAAACGCGATTACAGGAACAAATAAGAATTTTAGAAGTTGAAATAAATGAAATTCAAGAACGTATGCCTAATATGGAGAAAATTAATGCAGAAATGAAGGAGGTGACCGACAAATTGGATGCTGTGCGGAGAAGAAAACTGTACATTGAGGAAACTGCGAAACTCTTCTTCAATCAGTTCTACGAAATCCTTGGAGCGCATCATAATAGACTACATAATTTATTATTAAAAGATAAGCGTAAAGAAGTATAATATAATAGTAACCGGTCTTGTTCCCTGGTGTTATACGCTAACTTAAACTTACCTTTTCATCTTGTATAGCAATAAAATATTTTTATATGAAGTCAAAATTGTTTAAAATATTCATTTTTTGACATGCTTCACAAGTTATTCACTGAAAAATGTTGCACTACTGAGAAACTTTGTAATGTAATGTAATGTAATGTAATGTAAAAAGGGTTTAATGTCTAGTGTCCTTTAATTATTATAGGATTGTAAGATAAGAAACAAGCCAATTTTTGTAGTGTATGTATTTGTACAATATCCGTTTATACACTTTACTGGGAAGTAGTTTGAAACAGGGACGGTTATACACAAATCCACAGACATCCTCAAGACGAGGAATAGAAGAAAAATGTTGAAAAACGCATGTGGCGTGCATAATTGCGCCCGTGTTCATACTACAAAAAGTCAGTCGTCCACGAATTTCATTGTCATTAATTCTAAATCGGTTACCACACTTCGATCACACTCATCACTCTCATTCTTCGCAATTTAGATTCTTGTGATGTATTTTTCTTCATCACGAGTAAATTTGTTTTTTTTTTTTTTTTTAATCTGCCCCTCTTTGTCTCGTCTCCAATTGATTGGTAACCGTAATCAATTTCGAATATATTTTATCAAGGACCAATTGTTCAAGGTTGAATTTCACAAAAGTTTTAATATGTAACGTGTTACATATAGTTTTCCTTATCATTTTTTTTTGTTAGATCGAAATACAACGGGCCAATGCAGATTACACACGGCAGTTAAATAAATCGTTCCAGTAAAATTGTAAATATGTGATTTTACTCTAATTGAGGGTACGATAACTTTGTGGAATTTAACATTTTAATCGTTTAATGCAATAGGATTAACGCAGATACACAGAATGACAGAAGTACTTATATTTCTGTTAGGAGGTACAATTGTTTGGAATCATTATTATTCTTATATGTATAGGATTCTTTTGCACTATACTGTTTCTTACGTCTCTCGCAAGTTAGATTTGAATCTGCAACATTGATAAAGTTATCCACGCGTAACTAAATATAATATTACCATAGAATAGATTTGAACTTTGATTTCGTCTTTCACCTCTCTCTCTCTGTCTCTCTCTCTTTCTCTCACTTCGGTAAACTCTGAGCCTTTACCATTCGATTGCATTGTCGTTACAAAATTATACTTTTACAATAAAATCCAATAGCATAGCTTCATTTGCAACATTGATACAACTATTACCGTTCACAGAATTTAGCATATATCTGTTTTAGAATTCAAGCGTTTCTCTCTTTCTATTATTTTGTCCTCTTTGTCTATTCCTCACATATGGGCACTCCAGTGAGATTTTAATCACGCTTTTTTGATCACGAAAATATTCTTCAACTATTATTTTCATTGCTTTCTGCTCCATAGTCAATTCACAAAAGAGGAGTCTGACTTACTATACAATGGATTACTCGTACGGATATAGTGTCTATTATTATCGCGGCAAATCAGCAAGTTACCGTAGTTCCTTGGTCGTTCGTGATTCTAGAATTCCGCGTGGAAGAACCATTTTTCATTTCGATCCAGATAGTAATGTCAATCTCGAGCCATCCGGACACAGACGCATGACGGAAAACTGATAGATTCGAAAGCGGGGTTGAAGTGAGAAATTCTAGAAGATTCATTTCTGACACGAACGAAGGAGGAGCTTTGTTTCTTGAAATAACGGAAGATGTGCATTACGATAAAGCAATAAAAATCTAGTATAAAGAACTTTCCCAAATTTTGGGTCATAACATATTGTTTCTTTCATTCTTTTAGTAATTCTTAATAGTCGTTATAGAATAGAAAAGTCCGCTTCCGTTGATATTGTAGAAAAGTTGGGGTCCTACGAGGCTCTCGCTAGTATTTATAATGGCAAACGAAACTAAGAGGGCGATTTCACTATTTCGACCCCTTCGTCCTCTTATTGCAAATTTGCACACACGATTATCATATGTAGTAATTAGCTTAAAGAGCCAGTTAATTGTTCAGCGCTACAACCAGCGAGACGCTTGGAAACCTCAATGTAAATTGTACGATTATACATGTATAATGTATATAATTCTCTTGTGATTCTATACACAATATTTGAATGTACAATTTCATTGAAGACCAAACGAGCCTCCACGCTACAAACGAAGGTTTTATACATGTACCTTTATTACACAGACAACTACCACAGAGTAAATGAAACGTTGTCGATCACATAATTTCTATAAAGTTATCGTGTTTAATTCGATTAAACCCGTAAGTCTACCGCACAGCGTGATCCTAATTCACCTGTGCGACAATCAACATTCAACACGTAGAGACATCACACAAAATTGTTTGCATTATAGCGATACACCATCTAGATTTTAGCTTAAACTAGCTCTGGTTAGTTATCGGTTTACGTCGCTCGCTACGAATGTTACTTTTTCTTCTAGGATATTGAATTGCGTGACCAGCCGAGCACTAAGCGCGTCGAGGATGATCCTTTATGGTAATTAGTCTGATCAGAGCAAAAAGCACCGTTGAAACACTTTCTTTTGTACGTACGAGACATTACAGTCGCATGTGATTTTAGAATCTTGTGTAAGACCATTAAATACATATAATTTCGTTCTAAAACAATGTCTTGGAACAACAGTTTACGAATTGTTCAATGTAAGTATCGATGAATTAATTGGTACAAAGAATTTCTTTAAAATTCATACTGATATTAAAAACATAATTTTAATTTAATTTAAATGACAGTTGTCAACTAGTTGCATGAAAAATAAAATCTAAATGTGAATTTGCCTGTTCGTTATTGCGACGGTTTGATAGTACTGATTCAACCACAAACATAGTTCCAACTCTATAAAGAGCAGATCTGTCACAAAAATCCAATTTAAATTTTTCGTTCGTATCTCTCCCCCGATATACAGCATTCTGCTCATTTCTTCTCTTTTACCGCAGTCTTTGCATGCCGATGCATGCTCAGTTTAACGATTATAATCACACATTTACGTGGATCAAGCATTTTCCTGAAAATAATTCTCTGCTTTCGCTTGGCTATATTCTCTTGCTTAGGTTTAGGCCGTAATTGAGCAGTACCTATACAAATTGCATCGTGTTAATTCGCGAGGAAACCGATCACATCATTTCTTTCACCGCCCAACGTCGAATCATTGTTTTTTATGCTCGATGTTTGATCCGCGTTAACGTGGCCGCGATCCAATGGGATTGTCTCTCGACATTTTAGACTTTATTAATTAGAATAAGTACATATAACACAGATATGTACGGGAAGAGTCCCTTTACTGGGATATAATTTCAGGTCAGCTGTACTTCGACCTATTTAACTATAAACCGCATTTGTACGAAAATCAATGTCATTAATTTAACTCGAATCCTTCTGCGATGTTTATTAATTTACATAAATCGTTCATTGGACAGAGGAATTTCGTGCAACTGCGGGTAATAGCTTACGGATAATGTACTTGTATTATAAGTACTCAAGGTTAGTATGTATGTATGCTATCTTAATATATCTCTACGAGTGTGACATAGAACCGTTAACTCAGAGTTTAGTCTAGTTAAAGGACCCGTTGCACACATAATTGGAACATTGTTCTCGATTGTCAAATTTAATATGTCTTGTATACGTATATACTTATATACAATTATATACTTTATACAGGGTGTGCCAGAATTTTTCCTACGACCGAAGAGAAATTGATTCTCCTGATTTAAATGACACTTTGTTTTATAGGAATCTGCTGTACCGAATCTTGTTACAAATCACAAATACATAGATCACTGAACAATAATTCCAATTGTGAACTTACAACTTGGCCAGATAAACTGAAAGAATAGTAGCTTATTTTTAGTCATTTTAATTTATCATAGGCTACAGAATCTGATTCCTATCGGTTGTATCAAAAATTCTGTTTCACTCTACATACTGTATACTGATCTCGATCTAACTAAAGTCACGAATTTACGTAGACGAAAAGGCGGCCTGTGCTGCCTTCGTAGAAAAACTTTACAGTCACTTGTTGCATGGGCACATAAATGTGCACCAGTCAATACCAAACATATTTCCCCCTCCTTAATCTCGTTTTCACGGTACATATCAAATCGTTTTAAAGACACTCGCATATACTTCCTCCAATCGTATGATCCTAAGATCAATCGTCATTCTTAAGAAACTATTCGCAAAGTTTTTACCTTCGCTGGCAGATGCGATGACAGCAGCGGCGGCCACAGCAGTACAATTAGCAGTTAGCGATATAGAAATGTTTTCGGTACTATCGAGCTGTTTGGTATAGACAAGACTCGAGAAGAGGAAGTTTTAGTAGATAAATTGGTAGATAATTAGATCGCTTCAAAGTCTAGTAGAAAATGTAACTACATTGCATTCAGCTACTTACCAAGAATTGTTTTTCTGTCTACTATGTTATTTAGATGATTGCATTCGTTCGAGAGGATTGTCCGTGCGATTTAACATCCGTCGAGGAGTTCCTCGAGGAAAGATCCTCTAACGTGACTTGATTCAGTCGTACATAGTGGAAATATCTTTTCTCGAGAGTCTCCTCGGGCTTAATGTATCCTTAAAGAAAGATTAGGATATGTTTATAGGCCGATCTAAATGTTCGCTCGTTAAACGTCTATTCGTTTCTCATAGTTTTCTCAGGGCAGTCCCTTTTCCGGCGAATTTCTTCCTCTACGTTTTCAGCGATCGATCAATCGCGAGGCCGTAATAGTTCGTTGCATTCCAAAATCATCGCACTCCTTAAAGTATCGATTTTTTAATCCTCCGAAGCCTCTATCTTCTCTTGATTAAACGTTTCGATTGTGTATCGAGTTTTCATTCTGTTACTTCTTTCCGTATCTGTCTTCTTCTAATACTAACGCAATACCGGTTTCCCCTTTTTCGAACGTGCTAGTCTGGTGATAATCATTGAAATACTATTGCAATATTCGCGATTTCGCAATGATCCTCTCTGTGATTATATATATTGCTCACAGAATTAGATCTGATTTGCTGGTTAAACGCATTCGTCTTTCCCCTTTCAAGATTTTAAAGAACCGAAGCTTAACTAGTATTATGATTTATAATATGTTTTGGAGAATAAAATGTATGTATGTATCTAGAATTTCTTAAGATGTATCTGCGTGATCGTTCGCGCATATGTAGATTCACTAGTAGATTCACTGTTTGTCTTGCAACAGTACTTCCGCAAAAGTAACCGTTCGATGGCTGTAAAGAGCCTTTTTGTCCATGTTCGTTTTAGATACTTTGTAAATTGTTTCAATAGGTCAATTGAAATAATTTTTTTGTATTCCCAATGAAATTTCTGTGTGTTTAACACGGGCGGGGTAAGCGCAAGATATCTGGATGATCTGTCTCAATTTTTACAATCAGTCTAGATCTCCAATAGGAATCGGTCTCTCGAATTATGTTCGTTTCGTCGATTGTATCGCGAAAAGTAACGATTATTACACGGAAATCATGTAACTTGTTTTAATTTAAATACTAATGTATACCGCGGATTTCAGCGTAGCAGCGCTCGAAGCACGATTGTCAGTATTCGAATGACTTACTCACCTTTATTTATCCTGTACTTATAATTTGATTATCAATGCAAAGCGAAGAATTGCTTGAAAAAGCGACGCTGAATTCCGCGGTTGTTTTTATATTGAAAACTCTCGGATATTAAATTCGCGAGTGTGAAAGGACTTATCATTTGTCAGTCTACGAGCTACAAAAATTGCGGGACCTCTAAACATCAAAAATTCTTAGTTATCATTCAATTGGTGTGTAATGCATTTCTGATACCTTTTAACCGCTTACGTTTCATTTTCGGCTCGACCAGCGAGCCTATTAACGATTATCTACCGTTAAGTAGTTTTTGAGTCATTTAAAAGTATCTCGATCAATTTATATCTCATGCTTATATGCTTAACGCACAGTTATACACATCAATATTGATTTTCTACTCTATGCTAATCTTGTAAGGTAGATCCAACTATTGAGATTTCTTGAGTAGAATTGCATTGCTCTCTAAAGAGGAGTTGAGACAATTTACGAGATACTTTTATGACTGTACGATTCTCTCACCGATGGACAGATGGTTCGTCCATGAACGAGGTGCAAATCGATACATGGTACAAGACACGATCGAACCGCCAGTCTGGATCAACCAGAGTATGATGTCGATCGTCTCTCGTTAACCATCATTGCTTCTTCTTTTAATGTGGGAAAAATGGACCCTCATCATCATCATCATTGAAGGGCGTGGCTTTTTTTGCTCTTCCTTTCTTAATATTTTGGAAAAAATAGATTCTTTCTTACATAATCATTCATAGCAATCCCCCTTTTGCAAACCCATTTCATCTCAATAACCTTCTGTAAATACGACCTTATCGTCATTGTCTTTACGAACATTGGTCTTTACGATAACACACTTTAGATTATCTTCGATTTCAATACTTTTTATTATCGATATCTATCACCCGTTGTTCCCCATGTAAATTGCTTTTCTTAGCTTCGTCGTATGCTATCGAAAAAACCAATTTCGTTCCTAATATAGACCAAAGCTTTATACAATATTGATCGCGACAATCTCGGACCTATTCGTCATTCAATTCAATCAATATTGCTGTTGAATCACAATGTTGAAATGAAATTCAAAAACCTCCCAACTCACATGAAGCAGCAGGTGTTTTGATCTTTCTCGAATCATATTTATTGCATGCAGCTTTAGAATAGTACGAAATAAGTGTTCCTCAACTATTGGTCAAACTCGTAAAATTATTTTTGTAGTATTGCTACTTTCGAGTTTTCCTGCACTCAAATATCCGTGAAAATCAAACTTCAAACTAAATCCAGGATCAATCGGCTGCTTGAGTGCAGTAGTTTTCTAAACTCCATCAAAACACATTTTGGATTGGGGATCTACATTAAACAACATCTGTGCATTGTGATACACAATTTGGCTCGAAGAACGCAAAGGATAAAAATCGTATTTTTCAGTATAGGTTGGATAACGACAAATAATACGAAGGAAAAACTTTAAGTGCCAAAATGATCATGGAAATGATCATTGAATTGGCTTGGTCAATATTACTGTATAAATAAATACATAAATCGAAATTCGGAGGTATAATTAGAAGCAGCCACTGATTCCATCAAGAGATGATCTTGACGACGGACTCGCCTTCTTCCTTGAGCAGGAGGCTCAATCGAAGGTCGAGTTCGCCAGCCTCAAGGGCCCATTTTTCCCTGAGCCATCATGGGGAATCCGCGGTGTGAGTACCAAGCGTATGGATTGGGAACAATGGATACCAATCCATTGTCAGTTGAGTTAATGGTAACGAATCCAAATTTACTTCGGCACCTCCTAAACCGCGGTTACTCTCGAACCCTTGTTTCTTCTCCCACAGCATTACTAATAGATTTCTTCCCAGAGCGTTGCAACTGCTATACTTAATTGTTTGACGATATTGCGGATTTTTTGAATGACGTGTTACCCGCGTCTTTCGTTTCTGCAGCCAGCGCTCGTCGTCCCGAAGATACGTTTTCACATACGTATCTAAAGGGTTTGTTGTAATTTTAGAATTTAATGCAGTTGAATTAAAATTTGAAAAAGAAAAAAAAAATTCAGACACATACCTGGGTCTTCTTTCTCACCAGCGCAAATGTCTCTAGCACAAATGACCTCCACTTCGAGAGTCCCCTTACTCAAACAGAATCCAAGCTTCACCTCACCGTGTAGTGCTGTAAATTAAATATACAGGATATTTTTACATATGGTTTTATACAGGGTATAACAAACACATTATAATTTTCATTTATAATGTTTCACTCACCAGCGGTCATCTTATAAGTCTTTGGTGACACCTGTCCACGACCCAATTTCAAGTCCACGCCATTTTCGTTTCTCGTTGGTTGACTATGAACAAAGTTACATAAATGATAAAACACGTGATATTATAATCACGTGTTCAATATTACAACCAGAATATATATTTTCCCAATTTGTTAACTCAAATCCTTCAAAACTTACTATATCATGTAATATAATAAACTTATTATTTACACGAAATATTGATTAAAATTCGTCTTCGTTAATGTATTAGTATACGTTACCTCCACTTTTCCTCCTCATCCGATTCGCTGTTACGTTCGTAGAATTTTTCCGGTATATCCATCACACTCTCTTTGCGCTCACCCCGCCCTGCGATTCAGAGAAACAGTCTTATTCCTTCAAATTTTCACTTTAACACTTGGATCTCAGGAATCTGCATTTTCGTTCAACAAGCTACCAAGAGTATGCAGATTTCTGAGTCGGTTTTTTCTTTCAAATAGCAGTCAATCAAACCACGGATCATAAGTTAATAACAATATACTTTATACAGAACTACGAACTCGAGCTCTCTACCTACGGGTCTTCAACTTTATCTTGAAAGAGCAGCACTCAATTTACTTTACATTCAATGAAGCTTTTAATTCTTACTGCTTCGTTACGTTTACAAATGCGCTTTCGACTTTTGCAAAGTTTTAGCCGAGCAAAGCTTAACGCGCACATTTGTTAAAGATCCGTTTCTAGATCCATTTTGGATTACGTGAAATATCGTTGATTTATACTGGAGCATATAATAGAAACTTTGACCTGTAGTCGAAGCTTGCCAATAAATAATGGCTAAGCATTCAAGAGTATACGAAACAAATATTCCTGCCTTTCGATTGAAAGCTATTGTTTATTCGTTACGATCTTATCTCTTATATCAAATCTATCGTTAGATTATCATATGTATATGCAAGAATGTGATTAATCTGCGCGCCTTTTCTAGAAACGTACTTTATCCTTGACGAATGCGGATGCATACAAAATAAGGCGAATAAGTTCGTTCTGCTTCATTGATCGATGCGGTCTGTGTTATATATATATATAGATATGTATAATCATACGAAAAAGAGGAACGGGTGAAATAAAAATATTTGGATAGATTAATTTGAAATAAACTCGATATTGAACTACATCTACATAGTTGAAGGATTATAATATTTCTAATGTGCATAATAATATCCGAATACTTTTTCAACGGACTTATTAGCCAGTCATACAAAAAATCGAAAAAAAGAAAAAGAGAGTAGGAAAAAGTTACCAGTGCGAACGAGCATAATATATGTGTGTTCATATATGTATAACGTGAAAGCCTACTTACGCAATTTTCAGCTACTTTTTACAATATACTTTACGTAAAATTTGAAAAGAACTAATTTCAACTATGTCTAATGTCTAGATTCTATCTACGGTCTACCATTACGTACGATATTACTGGGCTTGGTTTTCTCATTTACTGTATCTATTGGATCTAATTGTACGCTGGCAGGGATCATATGTCAAGGTGGAACGTGTTACGTATATCGATATGTGCTAGTCTACTGCGTTCTACATATGTTTCGACGAAGCGATTTTAACTACGAAGGAGACTGCTAATTGTAATTAATCATAGAGCTATCTGCGTTCAACTCTCTTGGTTTTCACTATCGTCAGTAGTAAAACCACGATATATGGTCAGACATGAGATATTGTATATACATATTCCCTAATCTACATAGTAAAAAATTTACACTTACTTTCTCTGTTCTTAGACACACGTTACTTCTTTTATTTTGAGTAGAAAGTCACGTACAAAATAAATGAACAGGTAGCCTTATTGGTTTTAGTGTTAAATAAACCTAATAATTCATTTACTCATCACTAGCTTCGAGAACAAATTTGATTTTTCTCCCTCGTGCGTTAATACCGCTATTTTATTTATCCATGACACCGTCGACGAATTCCAGGAATTTTTAGAAATTTTAAAGCGAAAATTATATTAAAAGAAATGGGAAATTAAACTGGAATGTTTATACTGGCTAAAGTTAGGTAAATTGGGTAAATTAATAAATTAGAAGGAATTAGGATAATAGTTTAGGATAAAAGTTATGCAGCAATAGATATAGAACTGTTTCCTGGAGTGCATACGACGGTGTCTTGTGATTCACGTCCTCTTACCTAGAGTCACGATTCCAGATAACAACACTGGTAGCGAGTTGTTAGCGCTCAAATACCATCTACGATAAATAAAGTATCGGGCAAACAATCTAACTTCCAAAGCAGCACCCGCAAGTAATCATTGCCAAGAAAGAAGAAATTAGATATTGTATAGACGGTAGGATAGTGGGTTGAAGAATAACCGAAAAAAAGGAAATGAGGAACAATAATGATAAAAAGTGCTAATAATAACAGCACTTTGGAATTATATTTTATTTTTATCTTTTACATCGTAAATTGATTTCGCAACTGAATTTTCTTATAACGCGTGGAATAAGTTAGAAATTATTTACGACGTCACATTAAAATATTATAATATTGAAAAGAACAGGCTGCGAGAATGTTCTAATAATTCCAAATGAAATATTATGTATATGGAAACTTCAAGCGTTTATAAACACAAACTTCAATCCGTTCAACGTTCAGTAGTACAATCAACGTTTGATCAGACTACTGGTATATTATCTATACTCCCCAAGGTTTCATATTTTGTACATTACTAATCATTCTTATCTATCGAACTTCATAATCATCGATTCTCCGAATTGCGAATATTATCTGTCGTAAATTGCGGTAAACTGAACAAGTTGCCGATTAATAAAACCTGTAAACCAATCGGAAGGAGATTACTAGAGAATAAATAGAACAGAGAGGAAAGGACTTAATATAAAATGGAATTGAGTGTAGAAAAATAAGGTTTCATTAGGGTGTAGGTGAGTAGAAGAGGGTAGGAAAAGAAGAGACAGATAGATCAGAAAGTTTGAGAGAGAAAGAGAAAGGGAAAGAGAGCTAGAAAGAGTAGGAGAGAGTGAAAGAGAAAGAAAGACCGAGAGAGAGAGAGAGAGAGAAACAGAAAACCTGTATCTTACCGGATGCCCGCGCCGCTGGTCCACAGTGTCCTGTGGGTACTTATGGGGGTGGTGGTAGTATGGAGTGCGGCAATGGGAAGGAGGCACAGTTACCGGTCCTCGGAGATAAAGGCTGGCACTGCCGAACAGTGACCGTTGGGATCGCTACGCACGTTGCTGTCGATGTCGATCGTGGTGGATGGTGGGTGGTTGGCCGACGGATCCGAGGCCCGCGGACCGTCGAATGGGTCGAGTCGAGTCGAGGGGTGGTGTCGGGGTGGTTGTCAGGCCCGATGGCATGTTTCGACCGAGCGAACCGAGCGGTTAAGACCGACCGTGTTGTGTGTATGCGTATGCATCACAGAGAGCAGAGCCGACCGATCACGAGGCCGACCGAGAAAGGAGATACAACCAAGAGACAATAGATCAGATATAAAACGTTCCCTCTGCCCCAGGCTCATCAACAGTCAGCACGAGCAACACTGGCTTCACGTGGCTCAAGACGTACCGCGGCTTGACGCGCGCAGAAACAGGACTCAGACAGAGAAACAGAAACAGAGAAAGAGACAGCGACAGAACGAAGAAAGGGTATCGGAGGACGGATAGAGAGAAAGTATGAGAAAGAGACGAAGAGAGAGAGAGAGAGAGAGAGAGAGAGAGAGAGAGAGAGAGAGAGAGAGAGAGAGAGAGAGAGAGAAAGAAAAGGGAAGAAAGGAAGATTATATGAAAGAGAAAGAGAAAAATTGCCAGAGAGTAAACGAACACTCAACAAATGGAAGACGATCAGCGCATAGCTTGGTCTGGTTCTTGATTTTCTTAGTCTTGGTGGTTGGTGGCGCTTGGCATGTGACTTGTTGACGTTAACACGGGGATAACAGCCGAGTGGAGAATAAACCTGCCTTAACAGGTGGGTCAAAGTGGGGGACTATCTATAGTAACCATGCGGTAAAATCAACTGACAAAAGTAACTGCGAATTGTATTTGGGATCAAAGAGTCATCGAGAAAATCGCTCTTGGCATTCCCCCTTCGCTCGATTACTTTTGCTGGCTTTTTAACGCGACGGTTGCTTTCTTTATACCCCGGAGCGTACCTTTCTCGTAATTGGGCGTAGCAGGGGTTCGTTGGTGTCTCAGGCTGCCATAATAGGTGATATGAGTACTCAGCAACAGGCAACAGCGGCGCAACAGCGATCGCACAGAGGTGAACAGAGAACACAAACTGTTTGCAATGAATGATATATTCAGGGTGCGTCGATTTCTTGAAATATAAAGATAGAGCGAAAGACAGAAACAGGAAAAACGACAGGATAAGATAAGATCCGTCGATCGGAGGATCCATTTTACAATTTTATAACGAATACTGGATTCCTAATTTAACCAGGAAGATGTCAACAAGGCTTGCCATTGCGCTGATCAAATTAGCAAAAAGAAAAAAAGTATAAAAAATCCTGAAGCGAATATTAATTTCTTTTAAAGGTTACAGCAAGAAATATTATCCGAAGTTACATTCTATGTCTTTAGATCAAAATGAGTCTGCTGTATATTATGCACTTAATCGTTCAACGTATCTTTCCGAATTACCAGTACCGCAAGCTCCTTTCCAGGCCGAACCAATTCTAATCTCAACATCCGTTGGTAAACGATCAGTACAATTTTGCCCTCTGGCAAAATAATCCTTTTTTACCGCTACGCGTTCGCTCGGTCAAACGCGTAAGATCAATGAGATACGTGATTACCGGAATTTATGCATAAAAAGGGGGGGGGGGGGGTGAGGGTGGTAGTACTGGTATACGAACAGTCGGGTGGGGTAAGGCATACGGAGATAGGAGAGAGGAATGAAAGACGTAGTACAATGCAAGAAGAGGATTCCGAACATATAAATGTTACATAACGTATGAACATATATGTAGATGCGTGGTGCGATATTATACAAACATCTGGGTACACATATTGCACGCAGGACGTACGTATACATTCGCCATGTTTTTTTTTCTCTCCCCCCCTAAATTTTCAGTGAGACACAGAAATAATGGTATTAACGATTAGACAAAACAATATCTATGAGTATATAGTATCTCTCTTTGTACATGTATTTCTATATCATGCAATTATAATCGCGTGCTTTCCGCCGTGGGACTTTTTCCAGTTTCTCTAATTATTATTTACACGAATAGGGCGTGTACGCACGCACGTAGACCTCGCATGCGTATGGTACGCACGATGCTGGCTCGGTTAGAGGGTTCGATTCGTAGAATCGAGTGAAACGACGATCTACTAATGGAAAACACAGTGGCGATGACACAGAAAATTTATCGACAGATACAATGATAAGGGAGGATATGTGTGTCAGGGTTATAAAGAAAGTGAAGAGAGAGAGAAAGAGAGAGAGAGAGATAGGAAGAGATAGAGAAAGAGAAAGTGAAAAGGTGAAAAGAGAGAGAGAGAGAGAGAAAAAGAGACATGGGAAAAAGACGAACACAGAGAATATCGATTGAATGAAAAACAGACAAATAGACAGACAAAAAGACAGGCAGATTGGTGCACGAACGAGTGGACGACGGACTGGCGGACGGGCTAGCGAATGAACAGGCGAAATGATAGGCCAGGAAAAGCAACGTAACCGTACTCACGGCTCTCTCGTGCTTTGTCTCCTGAGAGGCTCATTGTTCGACCGAGCTTCACCGAACGCAGACTGTCTAACAATTCTGCATGATCCCTGATAGGCCTAGTGGTTGAGCTTCGACGTCGATTTCGATTGTAATGCATCACGGGAGGAGGATCTGCATCGCCAATGCTACCACCTGAACACAGAGATTTTTCTTTATTCGTATCATGATGATTATCGTTATTTTTGAGCTTTCTCGAAATTAAATGTATAAATACACAGGGCTGACATCTTTATCAGTATACAGATACAATATCGAATTAAGATTGTTAGATTTATGTAATAGACTGTATAAGATATAGCATCGAAAATACAAATACTGTACAGAAGTTGAATTAAAAAAAAAAAAGGGACTCACGTTTACTATCAGTACCACCCTGGCTTTGGAAACTGCTTCTGCGGCTACCAGGAAGCGATCTGCTATAATTTCGATTAAGTTCATACGTCTCCACTTCCAACTGTTCCGATTGACTGGATCCTCTTCTAGAATTTGCATGCCATGCGTGATCCGGATGTAAGTATCCAAACTCTGGACTGCCACTGTCACTTTGCGTGTCATCGCTATAGCTTCGCTCGCGTGATTCCGTTTTCCTTAACAGCCTCTGGGCTGTCTCCATTGAAAATGAACCACGAGGCGAAGCGTATGGAGATTTTCCTGATCGAAGTCCTCGTGGATCTCCCAATGGATACCTATTTGCACAATTTATACAATTATTATTTTTTTTTGTATTTACTGACTAGCAGAAGCTTTTCAAAGAAAGAATATAGCTTTATTATTGGAAAAATAAAGCTAACCAGACTGCTCGGTCGTGCTCGAGAGCTTGTTGTAAAACAACGGTACATTCGCCAAGAAAGACATTATCACCATCCGGATAAGCATCCCACAGAGTAACGTCAATAGCACTATTCATAAGTGCTTCACCATCAATTTCATGGAAGCATAAAGTATCGTTCCAAATTGGTTTTTGACTTGGTTCAGCAACACTAGTCTGAGCACTGGTACGATCATCACTGTAACGTGAAGCATATTACGTTCTAAATATATAAATAACGAACTAGTAATAATCTTACCAAGCTGGTACTAGAACGAGTCTAGCATAAGCTTCTGGCGGCTTTCTGTAAGTATCATCTCTCAGGCACAAATCATCAGCCATGAAGACTGAAACGATCAGTTCCTTACGCTCTGCATCGTATGAGATTTGAATTTGAACTCGACCGGACACTTGTTTCTCTTTTGCCATTTCCTCCTAGAATAGAGAAGGAAAATATGTGGACGGACGAAGATACAAAGTGATTTCGGAGTCTGCGACTGAACGTGGATGTTTTTTTTTCTTTTTTTTTGTCTAACTATAAATCATTCGATTTCACCGAATATGTCGTGATGAACTAACGAAGCAACCTTGATAAGTATTAGCATCCTCGTTTCAAACGCAGCTCTTGTTTATTAAATATAGGGAAGCTAATCCATTCTCGCATGCAAAAGCAAGTCTGGATGGGATAGTTTGGAAGACACAGCGAACAAGAACGAACCAACTAATGGTTACGTGTTAATCACAATGTTTTGTCCGTGTCGTGTATAATTACGTGTATAATTATCTCTACCAGGACCATGACCATTAATACTAACGATGTGTACATTGTTTGCTGAGGTAACGACATAAGTCGCGCATTCAAAACTCGATGCTAGGTAATCAATTATTATCAAGGCTCTTACTATACATGATCACATCGTTAATATATCGATACAGCCAAGAAAAAGGTTCGTTTTATCGTTAATATTTTCGTAATTATCATATTTCCATTCTTCCATTTCCTCCTCAGTTCATTGGTACCTCACTCCGATTACGCGATATATATTTTTGATTTCCCTCCTCCTCTTTTTTTTCTCCTACTTCCATTGTTTTCCACGAACACGTTTGAGTTTCCACTTTTAAATGTATTCGGTAGTTCTCGCCTTAAGTGTGGTATTATGTACATGTACTTGCGTACCGTTTTCCCGGACTGTACAATTATAGAACCCTTTCTGCGATTGAATTTCTAAGCAAGCTGGGTATGTGCGTGCCAGGGCGACACTTTTCGGCCTTAAAGCGATATTACGTTACTGACAGATAACAATTTCTTCAAAATTACAATTCATGTACAATATTCATTTTAATAAAAATGACAATTTATTATGACTTTTGCTTCTTTAAAGCCGAAGTAGGTCCACGGATTTATTCAATTACGCCTTCCCTTAATTTATGCTCCCTTAGAGCTCAAATTTCGAATAGAAACGATTTTTGAAGAGTATCGCTCCAATTTTACGGATCGTATGACTGGAATTATTTTCCGACATGCGATTGACCCTGAGACGGTAAGCATGCAGAAATCAATTGTCTGCAGTGTTTTCTTTTTTTTTTTTTTATCTGTCATATGTCCGCTGATTAAATTTCAGGGAAAGCGTAAGGTGGATTGTTCGCAATACGATAGTCGTAGAGGTGAAAGTGTGGCTGATCGGTCACCGCGGATGCACACCGATAATTCGTGCTCGTACATCACTCGGATCGGGCTAACTGTTCGTGTATCTGGACTCGAATGAAAAGTCTAACTGACGTACAGGTAGACAGACGTACAAACAGACAGACAGATAGACGACGTGGAAGGAAATTGATACCGTAGGATAGAGAAAAGAGCAACGGAGACAAAGGTAAGAATAGAATTATATCGAAGAATGAAAAATTAAAGAGAATTAAAAGAAAACGTAGGACTACAGAGAGAGAGAGAGAGAGAGAGAGAGAGAGAGAGAGAGACGGATCGAGGAAAACTGATGGAGATAAAAGTAAAACTGGCAAGAGGGTCGAAGAAAGTGAACAAAGAGTAAGGATAAAAGTCGATAGGAACTATGAGCAGATCACTGCCAAATGACGAGATAGCCATACGTAAACGGCAAAAGAAATGTAATAACGAGCCGCAAAAGAAAATGCTAATATATATATATATATATATATATATATATGTATGCAACTAGAACCGTGCCAGTTGGGAGAGAGTAGCGTGGAGGGCCAATATGCTAAATTTGCTCAACATGAACAACTTACATTTCCTTTTCTTTTCACTTTCGTCAGCGGGTCTATATCTTTTTTTATCTCTTTTTCGTGGTTGGAATAACACGTATGCCTGGGTTGGAAACGCGGGGGAACGGGCTCGGGACACATGTGGGAGTAATTGCGTGTGTGTACATAGATACCGTTGGCTAACGAGACTTGTGTATATGTATATATATTATACATACACATACATAAAAATGCACTCGTTCAATAACGTAAGTGGGGTTGGAGGTTCAATAACGAAAAACAGACGGAAATAGAAAGCTCGCCAAATGAGTGTCTAGTGTAAGACGCAATTGCTACAGCGATGATTTACACCGATGATTCACACCGATTTTGCACCGTCGGTTGTGCGAGTAACATTGAGAAATACAGATATTACCGGGAACAATGTCAGGGGAGAAAGAACGACGACATAGAGAGATAGAAAAAGAGTCTCGTGCAGGCTCACCGAATTGTGTCAGGAGACAGGCGGCATAGATCGAGAGGAGTCAGAAAATATGTGACATGTATGAAGAGATCGATAGTCAAAGAATACTCAAAACGGAATGTGAGAGGAAGAAGGATAATATACGAGAACGGATATTCCGAATAGAGTGGTGGAACTTTATCGGAAACACATTAAAAATGTGTCAGTATACATGTATATGTATGTATTGTGTATAGTTAGAGTATAGTATATATATATATATATATGAAATATGTATGGAACTATCCCGCAAGAATCTCTGCCGATATTTTCGTTTCTCCTTTACAATTTATTTCCTCTAGCTTTACATCCGGATACAACAGATAGAAAGCGACTAACGCGCGCTGCTTATGGGTTAAATCGCAGGCCTCCCTTCTGTTTGTCCGATGGCATCAATTCCCCATTTCGTGGACAGTGTGTTAAGGTAATGATATTGTCGCGATAACACGCGTTTCACACCGTCAAAGTGCATGGCCAATGCAATTAAGTGATCTTTGAAAATCCTTTTTTTCTCACTCAGCAATTTTGTGGCTACGATGGAAAATTAAATATTTAAGTTATTGAACCGAGAATGATTATAAATTTTGGAAAATTATATTAATAGTGAGATTTTTCTTTCTTCGGTTGTTTCATGAAAATAAAGGAAATTTCGTGGGTAATGGGAAAAGTGTATTGCCACGAAAATGGGGGGTTAATACAATCCGGACATCCTACGTAAGTACTAAGGAAGTGTGTTGCGAGAGCGAGAGAGAGAGAGAGACGAAAAAGCGAGAGATCTTTGATGCAATTGTCCGTTGAGAAAAAGGGAGAGAAAAGCGGCAACGACGCAACTCGCCCCCAACTGACACTTTAGTTTTACATTCAGCTTTACTACTGTATGTTAATCATATTTTGAAATCTTTAATGTCATTCGTAGCTAAGCTCTCTATATTTCTAAGAAACATGCTTCGTTCGAAACAATGTTTCTCCCGTACACTTAAAGATTCTCGACACTCGATTGCTCGAAAAAGCACGATATTATTCGATGGTCGATGATAAATTTTGATTTTTTCATTGGTCTGTCCAGAATGACACGCATGCACGATATATTCATTAAGCTCGAAACGTGAGCATTATCTAAATCGTCGTAAGTAGCTTTGTCAACAGCAAGTACGTACTAACGACTAATATTAGAACGATAATGATATGTTTAACAATAATTTACGTAGCATCGATAGAGCCGTAAACAGTACAATAGCAGTCGAGAAACACCCTGTATATATATATACATAATATACTAATAAAGTATGTTTTCAATTTGACTGAAACTTAAAATCTAATAACAACTTACGATGAACTTAAATCCATCGCGTATGTATCTAAATTCTTAACCGATATTGTCCTGGATAATGAACTCTCTATCTAACTATACACATACGTATCTGATTTTTAATCGTTTTTTATCGTGATACTTCGGAGACACCGCATCAAACAGTGTAGTGTGTTTCATCGAGAATAACGGAGAAGTAGATTGAGAAGGTTTATAGCCCGACACTTTCTGGAATATAAAGTATCATTCGTAGTACTAGTCCACTGGGACATGTACAAACGTGAGAGGTACTCCTGAAACTGGAGAGGGCTAATTTGGACCCTTACTTTTCTCATATGAGAATCTACGTTGTTTGACGCCATACGACTGACTTTCTTTGCGAAGAAAGAGCAAAAGCCTTCGGAAACAGTAAAGCCTAAAGATGCAACAGGTAGAAATTCTTTAAGTGACTTCGCGACTGTGTAACAACAGACCATTCCTTTTTAAAACGATCACAATTCTGGGACTATTATTAGCACACGATTAGACACCCATTAAAGGACTCATTGTCAGCTACGTAGATTGCATTAATTTCCAATGCTTTTTGCGCAAATGGATTATATCGTGTTTCGATTTTAATGCAATTTGACCGAAGCGGAGTGGAGATTCTGAGCAATTACTCGAAAGCACTTGTGAAGCCTATTTCGATTAAACTTGTGAAAATAAGAAAGAGAGACACTTAAGAAATTGTTAATGAAAGAATAGAGGTATTAGTTTCCAAATTCACTGGGTTTTAATTCGATATAATGTTTTGCAAATAACACGAACAACGGTAAGTTAGATCCCAAGTTGATTAAATATAATTATATTATTAGCCCGCGTCGTATACACCTCGTGATGCTACACTATTAGTTAAGTTGGAATAAAATTTATTCCATTGAAATATGTCTAATGAATATAATTGAAAGCTATTGAAAATATACTATATTACAACGTGCTCGAGTGCCCGAACCGTGCGACGTAGCGCTGTACATAATTCCTACATATGCGTGACTGGATCAAAGAGGCGCATTCTACTTACAGCTCTTCGAATTCTACTCTGTCCTTAAAGTGCCGTTGTAAAGAAACGTTGCATGCTTTCTTTTTTCTCAAATTGGAGCAAGAATTTAAAGCGTTCGTACTATTCTCAAATTTGCATCCCAATTCAAGCAATAATTCCGAGTATATCGGTTTAACAAAGTTTTTATGCAGATATATTTCGGTATAAGAATTCACGAAGATACAACTTTGAAAACTTAGTCAAATTGAATGTGCTGGAAAATTATACTCAATATCGAATAAGGAAATATAATCATGCTTCTCGGGAAAATGTGAAACTTATAATGGAGACGATACAAATGCAATTAAAGAGAATATAATATGCATTGCGGATTGAAATGATCCACTGTAGAGTAAGTTTTTAATAGAAACCGTGAACCTTTATACCGAGTGATCTCGATGTAAGGATAAAAACAGAAGGAATATAAATATATATATATATGAAAATGTTTTGAAGTATATGATATACGTATACAGAAATACCCGTGCATAATCGTGATTTATAGAGAATCCAATAAATCTTCTCGCAAAATCATATCCATCACAAGATATCTCATTTTCTTTTTCCTATGAAGTAGCTCCTATACACTGGTTTGATTGGAAAATAAGAAAATATGTATTGGTGCACGTATGCTTCACGCCAAGAGAGTGCCCAAAATCGATACAAGGGCGCGTGCTCCGTTATTTCAGGATATAGTCATTTTCTTACCACTTTTTGTTACATATAATGTATTTTCTCGTAATTTCGGCCTTTCTTGATAATAATAGCGACTGAATCATATAACGATGCTTTTTGATGATTAGATATCATTTCTTCTTTATTCGCCGCGTTCTGTCTCTTTGGTACGAATGGCCGGTAGTAACAAATATCTCGGGGTCTTTCCCGATGAAAAAATGGAGGAAATCACGCGATGGAAATTACATTGGTTGATTTGACCTGGATAACAGTTTTCTCTTATAAATCAACAATATTTCATTATGGCAAAATTCTTTTTTATATCATTATGATTATACGAGTATTTTACAAGGTTTTCGTGAAAATTCCCGAGAAATAGCGAAATATTCTTTTTCACTGTGTTGTAACGTTATTGCCAACTCTGTTTTACGCGGATGTCAAGATTGTAAATAATAATCTCTTTTGTAATTCTCGTTACAATGTTTATCAAAGGAAAAGAAGTTAATGATCATTGTTTTCGTTAATTGAAAATTACAGAGTCGGAGTAAACTGATATCTTGTTACTACAAGTTAATAATAATGTCACGATTGTCATTTAAGATATATATTGGACATATTGTTCTTGATTATCTTTGCAATAAGTAAGATTCATCGGAACCTTACTTTAATCGTACCTGCGATAAAATTCTTTTATTTTACACAGTTATGTAAATTTTTATAGAACTTATTATGCATATAATTATTATGCATACGCGTATCCTGCTCGTTCAAATGCGATTAATCTGTTGAACGGCACTGTGGTTCATTGAAATTAACACTTCGTTTCCACGTGGTGAAAGTGTATAAAAAACGAAGTTCGATGAAATGTGATATTCGCGATATTATAAAACATCACTTAATGCAATTATGCATCAAATATAATTTCACATTTCATATACAGTACAAAACCATTACGAGGTATTGTAAAGCCTGTCGAAAATGTATTTTACCGATAGGACCCTGTTCCACGATTATATTGATTTTCTTTTTTTTTCTTCTTTTTCCTATTCACAATGTATGTCCTCCATTTTTTCCGTCTCAACGACTTACGTAACCAATCAATTAAATTCTCTTGTGAGCCTCATTGATTCACCCCCTTAGTAAACATCGAGAATCTTTAACAAGAAACAATCGATCATCAACGATCCCACGATTGGAAACTCCACTGTTATCGAAGTGTGCGCCCTTGCACTTAACTTGTCTCAATAGATTCGTAACTATTTCGCTTATCTATACATCGATATCAGGAGAGTAATAACGAACATTGACGCCACTAGCTGCGGGCTGTGATGCTCGAGATCGCACGAAATGGCTCGAGTATACGGTGTGTAAGTTGTACTATGTACATAAAGGGGGCGGGGGAAGATAATGCGAAAGAGAGAAAAAGAGAAGGAGAAAAATAAGAAAAAAAAGAAAGAAAGAAAGAAAGAAAAATATTGAAGTGTGCGGGTTAGGCGCTCTTACGAATTTCTTCCGGTTCGACGATAATATACTCGGTCTAAATCGAGGTTGCTCTCGCATATATGCACGTACATATGTATATGCATGATACATTGCATGGAATGGTAGAGAGTTACAGACCGAGAAACAGAGATCCAGAGGTGCGATAAACAGAATGAAAGAGAAATTGAGAGATAGAAAGAGCGAAAGAGTAGGAGAGAGTTAAATGGATAGGCCGAAATGTGTGTAAAGTGAGAATGGAAGAAGAAAAAGAATGAGAAAGAGAGACAGAGAGAGAAAGAGAGAGAGAAAGAGCGACACGGTCACGTGTAGGGTGTCAATTTATGAACTCGTTATACCGGCGTCTTTGGCAATTTCCTGCGCGTCGATGACGAGGATGCTTTGTCCGTTTCCGGTTCTGCAAACATATTTCAGAGTAACCCGTGAGAAAACTTGCCTGTTTACGGTTACCTGTTGAGTGTTTATTATTTTTTTTTTTTTTTTTTTTTTTGGTTCTCGGATCTTTCGGGCTCGTTTATCCGAATTGTGCCTTTATTCTATATTAACCGAAAAGTTTCTCCGCTAGTCGCATGCAGAATTACGTATTTCGTGATTTACACTATGCAAACTACCTACTCAAATCCATTTGATGTTTACTCGACGTTACTGTTTATCAGACTGTAAAAGCCAATGCAAAAATCTACCGGCACAATCTAGAGTGTAGCTGGATCTTGGGGAAAAAGTACGATATTGAGATAGTAGACTTACCCATGAATAAGCCCAAATTTGGTGGTACCTTTCCAGACTGTTGTACGAAACCTATGTCATCCGGAAGATCGCTGACCCTGTTTTTGTTTTTTTTTTGTTTGTTTAACATCATTCAAATATTTTCGAGAAGAACAAAATATGTATTTATAAAATGGGGAAAAAAAGAAGTATGGTTTTAATTGTGAAAAAGCTGCAAAGAAGTTTATCATGAAAGATTTTTAACTCTCATGGATGTCTTATGTAGTTGGATAAGTATGGAGTACGTTTTAATGAATTCGTAGTAAGTAAATCAATTTATCGATCGTGAGATAAGTTACTCACATATCCGTAGTATGTTCCACTACCAGTTCCACGACATCATCCGGTCTATCGATAATCTGTGCCACTTCTTCGAAGCTTCGGTTTATCAACGGCACACCATTCCATTCTAACACCTGAAATTGAAAATCCGTCTGATATCTCATCGCGACGCAAATATATTTTTAATTTGGAATAACGTTGAAAAGATGTGAGGCGTTAAAAATTGAATTAATTTCAATCTTCCTCTTAATTAGATATAATTAAATAAATACGTTTTTAAAGTGGCCAAGAATCTAAATCAACATTGAGCTTAACGATTCAATAATTCTACGTGTATTCAGCTGAAGGTTCTTGAGTAATAGAATGTTTATTTAATGAAGACTGTAATCCACTTAGTTTCGCTACTCGCTTAGTTATCTGCTAATCAAAACTTTTGAAAGGAATCCTTATCTTTCGAAGAAAGTGCTCGAAGAGAACCTTCGGTCGAAAGGCGTTTGTCGACGTGAAAGTAATTTCAGTTAAACCGAGTGAGCTGTGTTAGCAGCCACCTTGAGAATTACATTAATTGCCTTGATTACACTAACGAATTTTCAAGAACTTACATTTTTTATTAGCTTGAATTTCAAGCAGTGATCAAATTTATTGTAGAAATCTAATTTATCCATATCATTTTCGTTCGCATTATACTATTTTTGGAATAATACTGTCACGATTGATCTATCTTACGAGTTAGTTAAGGGTGGATTTGTGCTATCTTTGGACTTTAATTTAACCACTTTGATTTACTTTCGACTGGCGGAAATAAACTCTAGCTTGCTATATTTATTGTCGGTTTCCTCGACGAACGTTCGGGAACCGATAAACGTGTACAGGACCAGACTATCTTTTAGTTTTATACGCTATTCGAAATCCCGAGAAAATCTGTTTCCGACCTAAAAACCATTTCACAATATTGTTGAATTTCCTGAATTTTATGCAGAACGTTCTTAGTTCCGGTGAATTAAACATTCGAATCAGAGAAATAGTTGAATTACACTTGAAAAATAAATGAGAAGTTATTTAAATAAAAAAATGACTATGTGATTCAGCAAAATAAATGTTGCGATCTAATATCATAGTAACTCGTATTTGTGGATGAGAAACTATTGACGTCCTTGTATTTGAGGAAACTAACATGACCTGATTATTGAATCCAATTGACCCATTTCCCTACTTCCTCTTCAAGCTTCCAGTTATCGAATCGTTTAATACTCTACCATTCGAAAATCAAAGATATAAAATACTGTTCCGAAATATTCAATAACTGTATTTAATTTCATCGTTTGTCCTTCTGCGAATTTATCCAAGCATTATATCAGACTAAAGTGTATTAGTGATTTAAATCTTTTTCAAAATAAATAATTCATTAGTTAGGGATGGTTTCATTTGAGTTCTATTCATCGTTTGTCCCTTAAACAGCTTATTTGCCCCAATGATTGAAGCATTCAGATGACAAATGAAGGATCGATAGTCAAAATGATTATATGAGCCCATGAAATTCACAAGATTGCTAAAAATTGGAAATTCAACTGTTCTTTGTTATAGTCGATTCTCACGCAGCTGTCGATAGCTTAATTAAAATCAGTGCCAGGGGAGAAGCGGTTGTCGATATCCACGCATATCGGTCTAACAATAATGTTAACTCGAGTAACGACAGATTCTATAGTTCTAAATATTTTTTTTTTTTACTTTCTATAGAATTTCAGTTACGCTAGCTTTGCCTGACTTCATCAATAGCTGTTTCCGTGATTTTTACTACCATCAAGCTTCTCCTTTTTCGTCGTGTTTTTTGATATTGCTACATCAAAACGCGTATGTTGCGAGAGATTCGTTTTTCGACGTTGATACAATATTTGTATGAAAATATTGATGCGTCGTTGAATACATATCGGGTCACACGGTACAAATATTTTTTTAATTATTTATTTGGAAATTCTATGGCCTCCGGGAGTATCATCAATTTCGTCGCCTGGAATAATATGCAATTTTCGGAAGCTAATGGTAAATAGCTAGTGCGATGGCGGTATATGGTTCTATTATTAACGAATTATATAGTATTACGAACAATACGTATACACGAACATTTTAAACAGCAGCAGTTGTCGATTTAATGGAATTACTAATGGATTATTTTCCATTTACTAAATTAATTCTCCGAATCGTCTGATTCTATTTTATTTTTTATGTTTCGGTAGAAAGAATGAACGTGGAATTTTTATGTGCAATGCAGAGATATAAGCGAAAATATAAAAACTTTCAACTGGGAAAATAAACTTTTTGTATGTATTTTGATTCTCTCGTCAGCCAGCTTAATCGATTTTCACGGAGTTTAGCGGCAGTTTTTTTGCACTGGCAGTAGAACTTCCGAAGTTCTATTATGAACAGGATTTCTTCTTTTGGGCTCTAAAGCGGATTTGACTAAAAATACTGAGAGTTCTTGCTGAAAGGAAGTTTAGGATAAAAGCTGAGAGAATAAGAGATCTGACCTGTATGCTAAGTTGCAATCAGCTCAAGCAGAAATTTAACTGGCCTCGGAAGATATCGTCTTCATTCGCAAAAGTGTACTTTAAACATTTTTTTTTTTTTTTATTCAAACTATGATTTAACGTCAACGTTAAAACCTATCTGGAATTGTAAATATTAGCTTTAAACTCGGTAAATCTCTGTACATCAGAGAAAAGTACATCTCTGTATGCATATCAGAGAAAATTCACAGAAATTTATCAGTTTTCAGATTTCATTTTTTGGCGTATAAAAATTGCCTGTTAAAAATATTATACAAAATGATGATATACACGTATTTTGTACGATGATACATTACATCTATCCTACGTACATTAATTGTCACAGAGAACATTTCATCTGGAAATAATAGTTTGCTCTGCAAAGCGGGTTGAACAAGCATTAGAGAGCGAAATTTGAATTTTTACCTTGTCACCGCGTTGTAGTTTGGCTTTTGCCGCTGGTCCATCTGGAAGAACCCATACAATATACGCAAATGTTCGACCGTCCGCTTCAGTTTTCCCACCGACTACTCTCATCCCAAAGCCACCAGCTGCAATAGTAAAACACATAACTGATGTACTACGCTATATTTCATCAATGTAAATTTCAAAGTATTATTTTACTGCTTTTAATCAGATTTGAAATTAACATTAAAAGAATTTATAAATTCTCTTATATTGAAAATTTGAAATTCAAAATCACAATGGGAATGTAGCGAAAAGAGGATTTCGCGAATTTGAAATACTCCGACTGCACATAAATTGTCGAACCGAAATGCAAGTGTTTGTTAATACTCTCAGGGGCCATAAATATCTGGGTTTCCATCGATTTCTTATTTCGAAATACACTTACTAGAGTAAGCTTTACCAGTAAGCTTTGTGTAGCCTGAGCTTTCCACTCGCATTGTACTGAAATACTATATACTCTCTTCGATCGCACTATTACAAAAATACTTTAAAATCTCTTACGATGATTAATCTTTTCTTTTTCACAATCAATACAATTATTCTTTCTCAAATAAAATACATCTCTGCTCTACTTTTCTACGATTAATTGCAAAGTCACGGGGGTGGTGTGTACTTGGGTCTCGTTTAACGAGACATTTTGCATGCCACGTGTTATTACATTGAACATCGTGTACACCTTGAACTGACAATGACTATTACATGCGGTTACTCGTCTTAAGATAAATCCGTATTACGAGCTTCTGTACTTTGAACTCGAAGTCTCTTCTCTCTTGAATTTCTATAGCTCAATTCCTTCAACTGAAAATCCAGGACTAAATACATTCACGCTCGGATTCTCAGGAATTGATGTTTTCAACAAATTCCACGGGAATATTGGTCTTAAACGTTTAAGTTTGAGATACAGTTGGAACCTGATGTTCCTTGTAAAATGAAGTCAATTCTGAATAGACCCTTGCGTACATCTCTGCAATTGGTTCTAGACAGAACAGGATCGATAACGTCGAAGCTATGGACGATCGGTGAGCTTTATTACCCTGGTACCTGCAAACTAGTCCCACGCGTGTTTTCTATTCCATCCTCGCAATTTCCTGATTATATTACTTCTCTGGCCGCTTGGAAGGATGTAGTTGGTTCGTTCGTGTGAAACACGCTTCCAGTTCGTTAGGGCAGTATTTTGTATGGTTAAAAGAGCTCTTTGATGAACCATGTTACAGATACTTGGCTTCGCTGAATTCGTCAAATTTGCAGAGAGACCGAGAGAAACGCAAAATTGGAGGTTTGCAACTAATGCTTCGCGTTGCGCGTGTTCCTCTGTTTAACTCGATAAATGTTCAGTCGAGTATACGAAAGAGCCTCAATTCCCTTCAACTTGATGCAAAATGAGTCTCTCAAAAGTCCCATTAGCTTTAGTACAATTATATTTTAAAAATATTCTGCTTCTAAATTGCGAAAAAATTTTCAGTTGCATTTTCTAAGAATTCTTACGACAAATAGAAACAGTTTTAAAGGTGGAAAGAAACTTTGTTGTTACCAGAGAAATTAGAGTTTACCATGTACAATTGGATTAAGCTTGTACTAACGTACATACATCTGCGTGAGAGTAACAACCCAAAGATCTGTGTTTCACTCATGGTACAAGTGATAAAGCTAAGTGAGTTTTTTAAGCTCTTTGTACCCGACAACTATACACTGGCAAAGTTTCTTTAGTTTTGTTATACTACTGCTTTCCCAGTTCGTTCTTTCCTCAGGTAAAAATAGTCTTAAGAATATCGTTGGACTATTTGAACAAATCCAGTGAAAAATTCGAAACAACGTCGCGCAATTTGTTTTGTTTGCAGACAGATTATTTATTAACGCAACGAATCCATTACGGTGTTTTCTCTATGGATCTAGACACGGACAAGAGAAACAACTATACTCAGTGACAATTATTGATCCCTATAGTGGATTCGAAGTGAAGCGATTTCTGACTGACGCAAACCCCGGAATAATAAATCAGATAACACACTGAGCGACGTAAGCCCGTTACACTTGGTATCGTGTTATCCACTTGGGTGCAACAGGTATCGCTCGAATAGGAATCGCGAAATTCCTGGCTTGCGAAAAGTAGACTGATACTCTCTGATACCTGATTTATCTTCTGTACATACGTCCCGTTGGGCCATTAGATTTCCGAATCTGTCTGTGATAAAGTACTTCGCGAAGCATTCAAGCTAACAGCCAACTACAAATTACCTTCGAACCAGTATATTGCCAAATCTACTTTTGAATCAGAAGATCAATTGTGTTGCCTTGCTACTCAATTCTCTGTTACTTTCTATTGGAATTTATCTACTGACAAAAAACTCAATTCTATCGTTTAATTGAGGTATTCTTGATAAAACAAAAACAGAATGACACGTGCAGGATGATAAAGGTACAAAATACGATTTCGATCTTCAAATCCGAATAGATGATTCTTTTCGAACAATAGCCTGAATAAAGCGACTCTTGTTCGAATAATGCTAGACTCGAATGGAAGCGGAAGCGAATTTACGGACACGGGAGAGAAACGCCAATCAAGTGGCGTCATTCAGCCTTGATTAACAGGGCCGGCTAACATCGGGTTCACCGTAAGGTTTGCAGCCACCGGGTGCACCCAGATAATAACGTTACAGTGTAATTATCTGATCGACTGGCTATCATTTCGCGTGTAGTTGCCAGTTCAATCGGTCTCTTCCTATTTTATCCTCGTTGAAGACGAAGTTAGAGAAGCTTGCGACCATTCTCATTGCTGTAAATCATCTACGTTGTTAAGATTACAATAATACAGTATTATAACGAAAAAACTTCTTTGGGAATTGCGCAATTCCTTTATCCGGACAGTTGATTAACATAGTCCATCTATTATGCATGGAGAACTAATATAAATGCCATATCGACAATGTCGACATGAATTCGTAATGTAATTTACCAATACGTTAGATGGATAATTCGATTGAGTAAAGCTGTTCGGAGAATTGCAATTTAAATATTAGCTCTTTTATAATGAAAACTAAACGGTAGCTTTGGAAAGCAACGGAGTAATAATTATAATCAGCTTCTATTGCTACGCATTTATTAGCGCTTAGACCGAATTGAATTGTGGAATTATGGAATGCTGATTCCTGAATTACTCTGATTGACGCATAAACACATTATTCTAGTATGATGCACATTTCATAGTAGCCCTTTGGAAATAAATATTTACTAATAGTATACGAAACATAAGTATACTTTTGATAATATATTTCGATGCTTACTGTCATTTTTATTACTGTATCGATTCACGATGTTTTACATATTTGAAATACAAATATCCAGAGGAAAAATAATAACACGTCATTAGATAGAAAATTGAAAGGATAGGAAATATGGTGGAAATACGCTTTTGTTGATTTTACAGTCGACCGATCCTTCGAATTGATCTAATATTAATGTTGAAACGATTCTGGAAACAGTTCCTTCGAGCGCGGCCTGCTTTAGTTTATACCATAATCCAAATGGCTCGAATAACCGCCTCTGAATTAATTACGAACTCCGGATCACCGAGGAACTGTTTGTACGGCGGCATACATTCCGATCCGCTTTAACACTATTCAAATCCACGGGTAAAGGAGAAACTCCATCTCGATGCAGAATAAACAGGTCGCGCGATACTATATGGTAGAAATTCGAAATAAATCTCCTGTCGTGAAAAGTGCTTAATATCAGCACTGAAAGCCTCAAAGGCATCGACATAAATCTCAAAGGTATGGGTAAAAGGTATTACCACGAAGAAGAAATTTACTACCTGCCATATGTAATTTATTACTTTCGTATGCGGTTAAAATCCATAAGAAAATTATGTCTGTGTTGTATGCGTTTATGTGTATGTATCTATAATGCATGTTCCTCTTGAACAACAGAAATATATATTCGACACCATCTCCTTGTATTGGAGCTCTTTGAGTAAAAGCCGGAACATGCTGTTCCGTGTAGTACCTTCGAGCACATATTGCACTACTAACAAGTCCCTGAACGGAACAATCAGAGTCGATAGAACGTGAGGGAGCTTGCAGGAACGTACAACGAATAATTAGGTGTCATTTGCAAGCTGGTACGTGGCGACTGCTTATTAACTACCTTCCATTAGTAATCCACTTTATTTACTTACTTGTGCTCTACTTAGTAACAGTTATAGACTTAACTTTAACAGTCTTTTCTTTACTATACATATATATATATATAACGTGTACTTTAAACAAAATGTTTTAAAAATCAAGCGATAGATTATTGTAATTGTTCAATTGAAATTAATTTAAGCTTTCTTAATTATCTTGAGATAGAACCTTTTGCATTGTAGCTTTACCGTTGCTTATGACGTTGACGTACAAAGCATTTGCAAGCTCAGTGAAGCTTCGTTAGCCTATTTAAACGCGAACCTCATCTTTCGGTGTAAACGAAGAAAAATAGTCATCAGGTTTAAAGCGTACTGTGCACGACCAAAGATGCAAGGAATAATTAAATGTCACTTGCACACCATCTGGCCCATTTGTTACGACCCTTAGTGTCTTTTCTCTGTCAGTTTCATGATTTCGTAGCGTGATACCCTTTTCCACCTTGATTCTGGTGTTCGATTCAAATCGAAACTTTTACGATCAAACGTATTATCGGAGTTCCTACACCCCTCTAACACTGAATCCGTTTTCTGACACGTCGATTTTTAGCGAAACGCGCCGTGAGATTCGATGATAAATTTTCGTCTTTCTACTCCTTCCTGTCATTTATCTGTCAATCTAGATTTTCTTTCGGTTATAAACGCTACGGAGATTTATTTTTTTCAAATCCACTCTGTGAATGCATCTTGACGATCACAGCAGCATAATTCTCCTGAGTTATTCGGTATGATCATTAATTCACGTGGAAATTTAATACGCGTTTCACAAAATACCTCATTAACGAGTTAACGAATTTAAATTCCAGGAAAAAATGTGAAAGATCTAATTTCACAGGGATTGGGAAATTTTTCGAAAGATGGTTTTTAGTTGAAACATTTTTATCGTCTGTACAAATTTAGAACAGAGAGAAAGTTGATATTTTGATATATTTTTAACTGAGCTCATGCTTGTAGAGAATTTTACTGAAACTATCTCGACCAAAAATATCCATGTAAA
The DNA here is from genome assembly GCA_963989405.1 of Trypoxylon attenuatum. Taxonomy (NCBI): domain Eukaryota; kingdom Metazoa; phylum Arthropoda; class Insecta; order Hymenoptera; family Crabronidae; genus Trypoxylon; species Trypoxylon attenuatum. Next base: position 3,564,643 of record OZ022488.1, on the reverse strand, counting down.
GAGTAGGTCGCCCTTAAAACTTTTCCGTTCCACGATTTACTAATTACTAACGTCTCTGACAAATTTATAAAAAATTTAATAAAACACGTTGGAACGAAGTTTATCGAACTTTTAAACGATTTCTACAATGTGCCGTATCCATATCGTGTGTGAGTTGGTTTGACAAGTTTACCGAAGGTTTAACCATGCTTTCGATAAAACGACAAGGTAGAGTATCGCGTTTTTAAATCAACCACTGCGACAAACCGCAAACCACATACTAAGGATTTTTAAGGATTGCGTTTGTTTTTAAAACATTATGGAAGACCTTGTATCAACAAAAGCGAGAGATTTGAAAAATAAGAACTTTCATATAAAGTTGAAAAAGATTCGAAAATTTCTTTCAACTTAGTTGTCGAATGGCAAGAAGGATGTAATATTGAATTAAATTTGTACAAGTTAATGGTACTATTGTTCTCAATCCTACTATCTTTGTAGCATTATTAAAGGATAAGACATTTTCGCAAAGCTCCGTTTAATCTAAGTGGCTTATATCTCCTTTGTCGCGTAACTCCGATGGATTTTTGCAGAAATAATTATGTCCGCGGGGAGAATAACGTAACGACTATTACGATTCATCCTAATCCTTAAATCTAGAGCTTTTGCACGGTATATAAAGTTGTTGATAAAACTCGTTTAATAACTACGAGTTTCAGCAGGAACTTTCGCTATCCACTTTACGAATTATTCACTTCGTATTGATTTTCCTTGAGGTACTCAGCAAAATTTGATTCAATCGTTTCAAGTTGCTATTGTTTCGCGAGGTTGCAAAAGGTAACTTCTACATTGTTGAAAGAGATATATCTAGTTTTTAATTCTTCATGCAGAAGATTCAATAGAATGGTTAATTTAAAAATAGAAAATTGGAGACTTACATCTGTGCCCTTTCTCCAAAGTTGGGTCCCTTCTTAGTTTAAGCCGTCTTTCTGGGTTGATCCATGATGCTGTAAAAATTTATCGTAATACTATGTTTATTTCATCATTTCAGAATATATTAAAGGATTGTTAATCACAATCGAATATTATTACGACAGCTTGAAACATAATAGAAGACTAAATTGACATTTTTAAAACCACAATGCACATTTTCTTTCAACCTTTGAATCCACTTTATTTGCTACCTTGTTTCTTTATCGGTTTTGATGCATTTCCCTCCGGGATTTTTCATTCGACATTAACGTGCAACATAACGTAGAATCGTTTTTCGAATGAAACAAGAAATTTCTTCGGATAAATACTTTCGATTGAATTTCAATTATTCACATTGTCATTCGATTGTAATATTCGGTTTTTATTCAGGAGTATTCATCTTTGTCAATGATAATCTGTGAATATATTGATCACAGGGTAAAATTAAATTCTTGAAAACTAATTCTGAAAATGTTCATTAACGATGCATGCGACTGCAATTTGCGAAGGATTAAGCGATTTTCGCGGGTTACGTTTTTGGTACTGGCAGAACTGTTTCAATTAAAACGAACAAGTTAGCCAAGACCATTTCACATTTTGCGACGTACTAGCGAACGAGAACGTCATTGTGTGAAGCTTCATATTGAAAAAGCGAAAAGAGTGTATTTATCCCGCAACGCGATTAAATTCTCGATTCTTAATTAAAAGGGATTTAATTACTGACGCGACGAAGATCGTGTCTAATTTGTCGGACCCACTTAACTCATTCAATGAACCATGAAAATGATTAGTTTCCGATTTCCGAAATCGGAGAAAATTTTATTGTTCCTTTATCTGCGACTTCAATTAAATTGACTTTATTATATGAGCCATCGGATAATGATCAATTCAAATTTGATAGGTACAGAAAATTATGAAAGTGGATTCTACTTCATTGTCAGTATTCCTTGTACTTTCTTTTCTCAAAATTACCAGTTTCTATATCAAGCTGATATTCGCATTATTATCTTGTTTGCGAACTACAGGTTCCACCTATTCATTAAAAAACTTTTTATTAAGCTTCCTATTAGAGAGATGTTCGTTTAACTTACGCCATACCGTGCAATCTCATTTTCCCTTGCCTGCTATATTACAATTTTTAGCAAGATAAAAATCCTAACAGATCTATACGTCATTTTGCAAGATTTTATATGGCTTTTGATAAATTTACAGTTCGTAATAGAATGTACTCACTCATATCATTATCAGCGCGATGAATGACAATTTTTATACCATTGCCGTCAACCAAACTGCCCTGTCGTGGTAGTTCTCGATCCTCAGCTGCTACTCTGCTAACTGCTGGAGCTGCAACTGTATTTGGCCCGACACCCGCAGCAGATCTTGATTTTATCGCATCAATATTCGGTCTGCAATTACAAAGGAACGAAACACACTAAACCTCGGATTTCAAAAAAAGTTAAAAAAGATTGGCGTAATTAATGAAAAATTTCATGATACTATATACAACCATTTTAAAATTATTATGTGACATTTAAGTAGTTTTGCTTTTAGAATTATTTCGAAGACGCAAAAGAGAGATCTCACTCTAGGGAATTAAGCAAGAATAGAAAGGTATACTGGAGAAGCCCTAACTTTTTTTAGAGCCAGTAATCAAAACTGAAAGGATGGTATAACAGAGGCCAAAGAAAAGTATTTGCTGCAGCAGCATTTTTAATACTTCCCGTTAAAGTTCACGTTCGGAAAAATGGTAGAGAAAAGTTTTGCGAGTCATATTACGTGTATGCTGTGGACATTTTGAAATCGTACTGCAGCTCGCGTAGAAAATGGGTTTCAACTGTTCTACACATCGCACCGAGAACATAAATTTCTTTATGATAACCGAACTTGTGGAACTCTAATATAGAAGGAACATATACTTCTACTATATTCTTGGCTGTAATACTTCACTAATACTATTTCAAAGGTGGGTTTTAGATTTTTCTCGTAAAAAATATAGCTTGTACGTGATGAGAGTATCTCGACAAATTGAATTCCATTACGAAAAAACAAAATTTTCTGTTCCACAAAGAATATTTTTAACGATCAATTTTTGGAATATTTTTGATCGTTTATAAAGTGAAGTCGAATTTTAGAAACTTGTAATTTTCTTTAGTATTGACTAAAGAAAATGATTTCATCATTGAATGAAATAGCAATGTGCAAGCAATTTTCATTTATAAACTTTCTTGTGGCAGGTTTAATCGTGCACGATACAAAGATATACTATCTAAGGAAATCCTGTGCCATTTAGAATCCCATTTACATTTCCGTCTCTCTGTCCGCATGTCGCCCCATTAACGACTGGCTTTCGAGTATTTCAGTGTAACTTGGACTTCGCCAGGATTTCGCAGGACTCCCCCTTCGCATTATTGACCCAATTTGTCCCGAATGTTCATGGCTTTCGCGCATGAACTAGTACTACGTTCTCAGTGGTTGAACGTGGCTTGGTTTTCTTGCAATCGTGATCAGTGATCATGGAGTATAAATAATGAATTTCTATCTTGTCCGTTGAACAGTTGTTCCTGCATTTACTATAATTTCCCACAGGTATTTCTCAATTACACGCGTAATACTATTATTGAACCAAACTGTTCTAACAGTTTTTTAATCACATTCCATCGTAATTTTGATATCGAAAGAAATAATGTTGGATTTGTAGTTTGCAATTCCATTAGAAAGCAAATCGTCCAGCAAAGCGAGTGATTAGGGGATAGGATGATGTGGTTAGCTCTTTAAACTGATGCTTCAAAGTAATTATTGACTTGGCCACAAACGTACTGGTGGTCTTGGTATCACCGTGGCTAATTGCAGAGTATTCCAAGTGCTCGGAAACTGTTAATGTGTTTAAGTGATGTTTCCATGCATGTGCTATGGACTAAGTAGATTCCGCGTAGACTTAGAGTGGCGAACGGTTAACTCGGGAACATCTTCACTTCGTGTCACTTCGTGCTGAAATTTAGTCAGTTCCCTTCTAACACTCGCACAGAGGCAGGTTCTAACCGGAGGCTAACTTTCGTATGTCATCAGTTAGTTTCCTATACTCAATACATAATTAAAGGATCCTAGTTGATCTACGTAAATATTAATAACTCGATTAAAACAGTGTTTCTAATTAGAATTTCATGACTCGCTTCATTTCAACGTTTTGTACCACGATTTTGTTGCCTCTATCGATACACGTTTCATCCAATAATCAAATCCTGCTCGTGACTGACTAATCAAGTTTCCTGATAATGTCAAAGTTTCGCGTATCGAATTTCGTACAACTGACACTAGCCAAATGCAATGACGGCAATATTACCCTCGGCGTCAACAGTTGTCATAACTTTGATCATTGAATTCCATCCGTTGTGATGATTACAAAAGATAATTAGATTTTTGCGTGACAAGCGCAATCATTTTTCTACAAATATGGAAAAAGTATTGTAAACTAAGATTAAGTATGCATTAAAATGAATCTTTTTATTACTTACAACAACGAGCCCCTTCGTCTGCTGCGTGTTTTTTCATCTGGAATCATAATCGGCGGCTGTACGACTGGTGGCGGGCAAACGGGTACTGGATCCATTGGAAGAATTTTCTTATCGTCAGACATAACGTCATAAGGCAATATGGGCTTTACTGCCCGGAACGAGGACCTTCGTGGCCGTTCGTCCGGTTTTCTGCCACCTAAGACACACAAAATTACACCTTTACTTTTATCTATATTGTTTCCTTTTATCATTCCCCTTCATTTATCTAATTTCTTCTTTACGTACAAATTTATCTCCTGCTACCAATCTTCCAATTCATACAAAACTCAATAGCTCAAAAAAATATAGCACATATTCACGCTTTTGATATCACTGATACAAGGAAAAATATACAAATCGTGTAATACATCTTCCAAAGGTATTGCTATCTGCTGACGATATTGGCTTTACAGTTAATGTAAACGGAACGCATTACTGTTTCGCATCATTTGTTACGTCTGCCACGAATGCTCTTTCCCGTGAGCATCGTCGACAGGAGGATAATTAACTATAAAAGCGGAACGAAACGCAGAGTGACTGGTTCCCAGTTTTACGAGTATGAATACTTTACTCTCATATGGATAGTTTAGAATTACAATTTTCCAATATTACTACCATCACATTGTACAAAAGAAACCTCTCGCTAAATGCTACTTCATTTTTACAATAAGTAACAAAATACCTACTTACAAAAAATATACGAAGCTTGCATCGTTCATATAAAAATAATAGATTAATATCAGAGGTATAAAACATATATTATATATATATATATATATATATACAAGCTTCATGAATGATACAAGCTTATATATATATATATATATATATATATCTTGCCTTGTCCAGAAATTGAGCCCCTTTGTTGCGTTGACATGCCCATACTGTTCATCCCAGGACTTCCAGGCGGTGCATAGACGTCATATGCAGATGCGCGTCTAGGTAACATAACCGGAGGTCCCAAACCAGCATCAAGATGAGGATGTGGTCCTCCAGGACCCGCACCCATTGCAGGCATCTTCATTTCATCATCGTAAGATCGTTGTCTGCTCATCCTAGTCTTGCGACCCGTACCACCCATTTGTGCTCGACGACGGATTTCCTCCTCCTCTTGCGGCTCGATAGGCATCCCCTCGTCTGAGTTTATCAGAAATACAGATGAACACTATGGATTAACTAGCGGAAGCTCTGGAAGTAGTCTCAGAAATTTGCTGCATTCGCGTAAAAGCTCAAGTCGAGTAATGATTTGTCAAGGTGATAAGAAGATCTCGTTTGTCAAACAGTTGTTGTAATGAGAGTTTTATTTGAAGTTAGAAGTTCGTAATACTTGTTCTTGAAGTAAAGATCCGGAAGGATATGAATTTCAAGTTTGGCGAAGGGTGTTATATTGTAAAAGAGAGTTGTACTTTTGGAATGTGGTGAGAAAAGTTATTCTATAGTAGTCAATTGATAATTTACTTGAGACTGACGAAGGATCGATTCCAACTTTCTGGGGACTTGGACCTCGTATTCTCTCGTGTGCATGGCGATCTGGAGACGTCGCTCTAGACTTACTCTTGCGATCCAGTTCTCTATCGCGTCGTAACTCTTCACAACGTTCACCAGCACCTTTGCGAATCTAGAGGAGAAGTAGGAATTTTGTAGAGAAAAGTTTGCTTCTTCGAATTTTTTCAGAGTATATTTCCTGGCTTTTCTTCACGTTCAAAAGAATATGAATGATTGCAAGTTTATATTAAACATTAGCGTGAACAATTAAATTTAGGATCAAGGATAAGACAATTGGATTTAATTTATTTCCTGAAACTTTCAATCGTCCTCCAGCTTTGAGAATTACGTCTTATTTTACACTGTAATGAAAACCAACTAAAATTAGCATCGCAATAAATGCAGTTGTTTCATAACAAAAACCGAATTAAATTCTTAACAAGAAATATCAGGAGTTTAATTAAACCCGCAACTCGTCAGTGAAGCGGGGTAGAAAAAAATCGTCGTAAAAAAAATTCACCTGTCTTTCTAGGAATGTGACGGGAGGAATTAATTTCGGGAACAGAGACTTTGAATCCTGTATTATCCGTTGGCACGCGTTAACAAGAACGAATGAGTTTACGAATTTTCTTCCAGTTATATATTGCGATCCCTGTCTTGACAGAGATTAAGCGTAAGCCCTACAGACAATTTGTTGCAGTAATCATTGTTTATCTTCGTCCATGCTAATTGCAATTGGCACGTGTCTTCGCCGCGAAATCCAATCGTACAATTTGTATGACAAAACCCCAAATTCATCCGCGAACCAACCACGGAATCCATATGGTCGCATAATCAAGGAAATTGCTTTAGATTCTAATGAGATCGTAGAATCCCATTTCCACATTCATTCTACTAATTCCCTCTGCAAAGGCAGCGCGCATTACTTCGGTCGCGAAATGTCCGATCGGTCATTTTATAATTCACTGTTACAATTTTTTTACAATTTTCTCCACTATCATCTGTATACATGTATTACAACGTTTACCCTTAATTTTTAATAGAACAGAGCTTCAATAATCATCTGCCTCTGGAATATGACTCGCACATTGTGCCAGGTGCAATTGAAGGATTTCTTTATTGAATAAAAGTGGGGGAAAAGACTGGAATGTTTAAAGAGAACATAATGAAAGAGATTTTTAGTCTAAATCGAGCATTAATGTTGAAAGATGCTCCAGTGATAAAAAAAGACGAAAACTGAGGACCACTGAATAATATAGTAAGAAAAGGATAGAAATAGGGAAAGACAATGGGCATAACGCAGTTGAAAAGAAATAAGCTTCTGAGTGATGCCCTGCGAAACTGAAGTAATTGGATTGGAACGAGCGGCTATTCATGGAAATGAAAGAGAAACCCTGGAAATTGGAATAGCATATGTGTGTCTCTATATATGGGATTAAAATGTTCAATAGTTTCCACAAGTTGCGAGACGTAAATTGAGTTATTTAGAGCGACATCAAAATTGTCAGTGTAATATGCTTTTAAAATATAGATAATGCAGTGCACGAGTAATTTATAATGTACAATTCTCATTTTCGAGTGAAACCATGCGACCTGTGTAACCACTATAACTGACGTCCGACTCTCGCGATACGACTCTGGCCCGATTTCAATTTCATTCCACTGTCTTTCGTTTCCGCAGTCGTTTCCAGCAAAATGGAATTCCATGATTTCACTGGTGGGCTACAAAAACGTCTCCCAATGAATTGTTGGAATCGAAGCAAAAACGATCTTAGGCAAGGCACTTTAATTTCAGTACATTGTATATGACCCATTCCAATTACATTTTTAATCTCATCATTTTATTTCCTTCTTTTCAATAATTATTAGTCTTAATTGTTTTAAATAGAAATAATCTTAATACATGTAAATTCGAAAACAATCTTTTTCTCTGATGAGCCATCCATATTTTGCAGAAAAAAAGTTAATAATTCATCAGTCGTGAATAGTTAACACGATGAAGTTTTATGATTGTCAATTGGAAAGACAGTTACAACTACTGTAGACTTACCTTTTCCAACTCCTTCAAGCTTGCAGGAGATACATCGGAGTGTCTTCGTAATTCTGGACTTCTTGGTGGAGCCAATCCAGTGCCAAGTGTACCAATGTGAGTACCAGTTTGACCACCAAGTCGAGCTTCGCTGTGTCGTCTCTGTAATGCTTCCAACATCGGTACTTCCAACAGAGAATCCGTCGATTCCTGGGTCAAAATTGGCTGGTCCCGGGAAGCGATCTTGCGTCTGCAAACGCTGCATCGCCAGGATGACTGTACAAAAAATTCAAATATAAAATAAGAAAATTGTATTATATTCATCGGTCACAATACAAAAGTCATATGAATTAGATTAGTTGTACACAGAGATGATTGTACACAGTTATAGAAATAAAAATCGAATCTCTACGTTGCTTTCTGCTTGTTTCTTAATTAAGGAACAGCAGGAATAAGTAATTATTTTGCCGAACAGTACCAACCCAGGTCGACGGAAAGCATAACGTCAGTCTTGAAATTATACATAGTTTAGGGACGCTGACAAACCCCAGTAGCTTAATTAAAGCATAACGTCTTTATCCTGGATTATCTTATTTCCATAAACAACCAGTTATATTTAACCAAAGCGATTTCATAATTCAGTAAAAAAAGTAAATGTACAATGTATCGAATTTTTTATCGTTCGTAATATTAAGGAATATACAAGCTTGTGTAGGTTTGGAAAAGTTCAAGTTCGAATCGTTTTTTACGATGAACGGAGAAGGAGAAAGTTCGTGGAATACTATGTCACGGGATTCTAAATATTTGCTATTGCTCATCAGCCGGTACTTAACGAAACAGGCTTTCGCAATGTCGTGGAAGTGCTTCTAGCCTCTAATTAGTTCGGAGTTCCGAGTGGCAGGGTAGCTTGCGCCGAGGGCGCTCGATAATTGGGCCGCGAGGCGCCGGGATCCTGAGGGCAAAAGGACACAAGGGCATGCGGTCACGCCAAAAAGAGGAACTTTTGACGAAGAAGCATTTGTCAAAGAGGATAAGACGCGAAATCGCCATAGTATCATCCTCTACCCTTAGATAGAAAATTGGATGGCAGGATCATGTGTGACAAGCCGGTGAAAATCATGATGAACAAGCAATACAATGAAATTCTCGGAATAAAGCATAAAGATGAATATTGATATCAGTGAAAAATATAAGAATGGAGGAGAAATGGTTTTAGGGTGAAACAGGAGTGAAATGCAATTCGAAGTGAAAAGTGACAGAAGGGAAATAAAAGGTACGATGTAGTCAAGGTTGTCAGGATCTCCATTGGATATGGAACTGAATTGTTCGAAGCAGCTGAAAAAGAGAGTTTTCTGGAATTTTCAAAAGAATTACAAACAATGGGTTTTAGTAATTTAATATGTGTTTCAGTAGAGAAACAGAGAATAATTATGAATGGAAAAGGGAGAAGAATTTTAAGTATTATCTGTGTCATTGTGAAACTCAAGCATGTTTGCGAAACATTTTACCGTGGTTGCAAAATCGCGCGCAATAAAAGGAAAAAGGTAGCAAAATGACGTAGACTAACACTGTGTTGAAAAATGGAAATTTTAAAACAGACCCTCGGGTAAAGTCTTGAAATAGACAGAAGTCTGTGAATACCGGAAATGAAATATAAACCACTAGACAGATTTCTCTCGTATAATAGAACTATATCCAGAGGATCGTAATTGTCTGTTCTCGAAAATTAATCAAGCCGATCACATAATCCCCTTTGAATTGGATCAGTCTTTTTAAAGCACCGTCCTAGATATATCAATCTGCAACAGTTATTAGGAATCCTAAAACCAGAAAATTGAAGTTCTTTCACGCACAATGATAAATTGAAATGAATACAAATGAAATAAAAGACACGTGTGTAAAATGACTGAAATGGAATAAAATATTATTGATCGTCAAGTAGAATAATGGCACAAATCATTGTGAGTGTTTATACACCGAACATCGAATAATCTCTCGACCCATTTCACTCAACTAAAGTTTCAGCCATGCAATTACTTCCGATCGATAATCAATTATTGTAATCCACGGGTGGTGGTCTTTCAACAGTGACAAGAGGGAAATGGCGCGTATCGAACGAAGAATGCACTCACCGGATCGTCGGAATTCGTTGTCGTTGAATAAGAGGCACAGTCTTCGCAAACTCTTTGCTGACATTCGCAGCAAGTCTTCGAGACTTCGTCTGGACCAAAGCATTTCCGACACACCCTGCATTCATCTCCGCTGCTTACCTTTCCACCAGTTTCAAATTTCCTGACAATACGTTCGAGAACATTGATTACACAAATTTCCGGTTTTTGAATACTCTGTTTCTATGATTACTCAGAAAATCTATCACGAATAATCATTTTACGTGCATGACTCTTATTGTCTGACATTTACAGCTTCTAACGGAGATTTAAAATTTTTATCGTGTGCAAAGAGTTATATTACGGGGTTCTGGAGTTTCTGGAACTTTGTATTTTAGTGAAAGTAGCTTACGATTTGGGTGTTTCGGTCGTAGTTGTCTCTTCCTTTTGAGTATCCTCTGTAACTGCTGGTTTCGTTGGACCAAGTTTCGCAACTGTAACAAAGCGTGGAAAGCATTAAAAAATAGCGGTGTATTCTACGTTGGTGGAAAAAGAAGAGCTTAACTTGTCAGTGAAAGTTTCTTAATAGTAATATATATATATATATTAACTATTAGACTTAAGACACAAACACCAATATATATATATATATCAAAAATCGTATGATGTTATTATACAATAATATTAATCCGAGAAGCACCATATTATGAATTTTGTTAAAGTATTCATAATTGCAGTACTTAGTGTATTTCGCAAATAATCCACTTGCATTTCTATATTATACCGTCCTTTCTGTCGACAGCGTGTTTTACGTAACTCGTTAACAAAACAGAAAGGTCAATCTATATACTAGTGAATTTGCATGAAAAGTAAAACGAGATGGAATAAATGATTATACACCCCGTGTGCATAATGAGGAAGAAATCATATGTATGCACTTTGAAATTGTATTCATCTCAATTATATTCAACTCTTGTATTGCCTTTCACAATTGATTATAAACATTCGGCAATTAATCGAGTGAATCTATTGTAATATAAATCCTATTGTACATCGTACTGAGAATCCAAATGGAATATTTTATTGTTGTCATTCTAACTTGAAGTATGAGTTGGTATAATTGAATTTTGTTGGAGACAAATATTACGTGGTTGAATTTTTAAGTTTCTTTGGGGGAGGCAATGGTGTGATACTCTCGAAAAAGTGTACCCAACTATTAGACTTAAGACACAAACACCAATAAAGAAGAGCGAAGGATCTTATTTTTCTTATATACGAAAACTTCGTCTAATTAGAGTTTCACTTTTCTCGTGGAACTGTGATGAAACTTTGGATAAAACGAGAAAACTCTGTCGGAGATAAAGAAAGCACCGCTTTATTAGCACCTGATCCTTCGAGGCTCATAGGGACTCGATGATATTAGCGACGCAAATGTCCTAATTACTGAAACGATTTTTCTTTTTTCCAAGATGCGGTACATGAGCTATTTAACGTACTTATATTCCCAAAATCTTCAAACTTTCAAAATTATCATGAAAATTTTAAATTTTAATCGTAATTAAGGAAAGTTACGCCATCTCGGAAATGCAGAATATTAGCAAACTGTTCTGGGTTTAAATAGAAATTTGGATTCCTGTAATTACGATAACCGCGACTCGTGGAAGACATTACCAGGAAAGTTAATTCACCGAGACCCGTTCAGAGTGGTGCTTAATGTGGAATAAAACACACGCGTTGTCCTTTTGATAAACGTTACTTCCTTCCTTCGTAACCATTCTCTACAATTTCCCATCTATTCTTCTCATCTACTGCATGAAAAAGTATAAATTCCATCTAAATTGAACTATTCTAAATTAAAAAAAGAAAGAATAATAATTATACTTTTTTTAAGTCTCCTAAGTATTCTACAATATCGTTCAATATGATTGCATAGATATCATCAATATCTCTCACTTTATTTCCAAATAATTCTAATTTCCGTGCTGAAGTTTCCAATTGTTATATAAACTGCCACAAGGCATCAATAACGATGGAGGAAATGCTCGTTCATTTAATTGGCTGAAAAATCATTGGGGAATTCTCTCGTGGCATGGCTTCAAGCTGTGTTTTTGACACAGAACCTGCCACTGGCAGGTTCAGCCTGAACGACACTATTTCGCGCTTGGTTGCTCTTCCAAGCTTATATCGAACGTCCTAGTCATTCTTTCAAACGATTCGGATCTGATCTTTATCTCTTTCGCGATACATTTGGCACACTTTGTAACTCTAAAGTATTGTACAATAATCACTGAAGCCAATACAAATAGGAAGTTAGTTTTATAACATCAGTATGTACCAAGTGACTAAATTTTAACAGTCAATTTAAAAGCACATAAAGTTGTGACAATTGAAACTTGTGCGAACGAGTAGCATAAGCTTCCTGCGCAAAGATACATTAATATTAATTCGCAAAACGCAACGGGAAACTTGCAACAGTCAGTTTGTGAGTTAAATTTTTACTGGCGCCACAGTTTAATAATACAGTAATAAGAGTTTATTACTGCACGAACCAAAGTTAACAAGAACGCGTAATGGTAACAAAATTCTGTAGGTTTTAGACACTGAGTACATCGAATAAAAACTTATCATGGAAGAGTAACAATTATTCAGGATGTTAGAATTGAGTAAAAAGTTGGCGAAATAGCACTAGGTAACCGTGTGATATCGACTTTAAGACTGGAGGTTTATGTGGGCTGAATCTATTAGTAAAGAGTATGTATTTGCGTTCACAGATATTCGAATAAAGATGACCTGACCTTTTCCATTTTCGCGTACTTTAATGCAATATTTCTTGCATACGAATCGAGGTGTTTTAAAATTGCCACGCGATTCTTTTGGAAAAATGAATACTCATAAAAGTTACATAAGAACTTCTGAATAATAAAATTGATAAAATGTAGATACATTGAGAAAGTTTTCGTGAATTGATTTAATTGAATTCAGTGTTTCGAGTATCATTTATTATTCCAACCCATCGTAGACTGCAAGGGCTCTTTGAAAATAAACGAGAAGTCAATTTAACTGTCAGGATCGAAAGAAGACTCGACCACCCATCAATATCTGTCTTTACGTAATTTCAGACGAAGCTTCGGTAAACCAAAGGTCCAGTAGCAGCTATCGTATTGTAACACGTTGCAGTGGACTGCCGACTACTTGCCGAGTAATCGCCCGATGCGAATGGGGCTATTACTCGTAATTGATCTGGACATGCAATCCAATTGTTAACCATCAGCCTAATTAATGATGAGGGGGAAGAGGTGAGATCCGTTCGGGTCGAACACCCGGAATCCACTCAAACGAGTTTGTCACAAACCACTGAATTTCGCAAACTACTACTACCTTTTGCACGGAATCCCTAAAACGATTATGTCCTACGTCATCGGTTTTGCGAAGCATTTCACGTCACTTAGAGTTTCTCGAACAAGCAAGAACGTTCTCTCTAAAATTCTACGATCTCTTCTCGTGTATTAGGACAATCGAATAGGAAAATTGGAAAATCAAAGATATTCAGATATTCTTTTGAACGAGAGTCAATCAATGAATGAGTTCATGAGTACACACACTCGTCAAGATTCTAAGTTAGGTGAAACGTTGAAGGATTACCGAAGAAATTGGCACACTTGGCGATAGCGTTGATTTCACTTTATATTCACTTTTTCAATCTCGTCGAGCTTGATGCCTGGCAGTTTGCCCAATTAACTCTTTCGCATTCATCCAACGACTGGGAACTTAGGATCTACGTGGTGACACTTTTTTGGCGTATCGATTTTCTATTAATACCGGCATTTGCTGTTTAAGCTTTTAGAAGAGCTCCTCATTCCGAAGTGGCTCTTCATAGAATGGTTAAGAACCCCTGACGGCTGACTGTCCCAGAGTTTTCAGCCTTGCCTGGTATAAGGACATTGCTGACAGGACTGTTCATGCTATTGTTCATCGTGAAAAATTGCCTAAAAAAAAGGGCCGCCAATAATCGTTGAAAAATTGAGAAAAATATTTGACCTATGCAATACGATTGACAGCATTGCAATAGAAATAGGGAAATAGGAAATAAAAGTAAATCGAATTTTTTATCTTTTGCTTTTGAAATTTTATTTATGCTACGCCGCTGGCGAGTCACTCGTTTAACCGAAACGCGAGATGGAATTCAATTGCGATGCATCGATTGTCGTATACTCTATGTATCTAGTTTTTCTAAAGGTTTGCTTGTATTTTCTCCTACTATGCGAGTTGCATTCTTAAGAGACAGTATTCGACTAATATTTTCTCTGCTATATTGCTCTCGTTATCAGGAAATGACGTTCAAGTCGATGACGTCAACAGCAAGAACGCAAAGTACTCTTCATAGTATGTGCGTCAGACGTGCTATAACTGTATTACGAAATATCGAGAAATGGGTTACATTCATTTTCTCCTAGAAATAGATCTGGTTACAGAACTTTCTTTTCGAATCTCTCGTCTCATGAAACTTCTTCTTTCCATCGGAAGGAAGCTCAATAAGGAGTAATTAAAGTATACTTTTCAGATATTTTAGTAAGATGGCACTGCTTCTTAGAAGCAAGACACCGCTAATTGGAAAGATCCGTTCAGTGATTAATGAGCAACTTGAAGTATCGAAAAAGTGTGAGAAATGATGAGCTAGAGGCTTTGAATCAAGTTAAGTGCACATTCATCTAATTAAACGATGCTACTTGTCTCCTCGTGAGACAATCCATTCTGAGAAAGCTAATGGACATTCTTTAATGTGAGGATTTTATTTGAAATTTATTAGGATATAATTAAGTTCAATTTAATGAGTAAATTTGATTATTAGTGTGAATATTAAATGTTTGGAAATAACAGTACCTAGATAGCTACGAAAAATAGAACGTTAATAAACAAGCGAAAAGCAGATGGTCGAGCGAGGTTAATCGAAGTGAATATTTTACCAGACGGTACCAGGATTATTAGGATCTAGCAGTGCTCAACCGTTCCGGTAAAACAGGATTAAATAGGATGACACCACTTGCGAAAGTTCCCAATTCGGTTAGCTAAATAATACTCGAATACTCCTTATGTCAGACAAACCGATAGATATCTATTCATATCTATATAGTAAAATGTTAAAATATCTTAAATCTTGTAATTATTGTACCCAATTTGATCGGAATTTGCGATTAAAGACGGTTCAATTCTAGCACTCAGTAGTATAAGTCAACGTTTGCCTCTGTAGTGACGTAACTTAAATTCGAGCCAACCTCGAGTGAAGTCTTTGAAGGATACTTAAAAGCCTACTTTAATATGTGCTTTGATACGACCGCCAAAGGACTGGACCAACACTCCATTGGCCCTTTAAATATTATTTTCAAAAAAGAAATCGCCGTCGGTATAAAATTCTCTTGTAGATTTCCACTGTTGAACAGGTTCTAGATAAAAGTAAAAAACGATTGGGGAAAGGTGTCGCTAAGTAAAGCAGCAGAGTCATTTCATTAGGCTTTTTCCCTCTCGGCTCTTTTTGCAAGAACAAAGGCTCCTAGGCTCCATTTTCGTGCAAGTAGAGCAATTTCGAGAGAATTCAGAATTGCCGTCGACTGCGTTCGCGCCCCTGGGATTTCTACGAATACATACCACGTTCATGCTCTGCGTGGGAAGAAAAGTAGGAACCTTATTCTTTTAGCACTACCCCAGCGAGAGTCTAGAATTCTACGGCTGAGATCTCTTCGCTAAATAGCTCCACATGGCTCGCATTTTCAGACCATTTAATTCTTCCTAAATACTTAGCAAATATCTCCCTAAAAAGTACTTTCACTTACGATGACTAACTCAACTATACTTCGAAGAAATAAATTTCAATATTTATCACGTTTTCTTATACAATAGTCTCGTTAAATTGATTATAATTCTGATTTTGTTTATTTGTTTCAAAATTCTAGTTGGCAGCTTGTTATGTGGTGCTTGCAAAGAGAAAGTGATACAGAAATTTCTAAGAGTATCAGTGCTTTTATCGTAGAGCTTTAAGGTATCAGCTTCCACGGATGTTTTAAGGAAAATGTTTCACGTTCGTTAATCACGAGGTTTTTAAAGCAGTAAAACAGACGGTTCTACGATAACGTTTCCTTTTGCGTTGCATGGAAAAGTCCTTTTCTCGAGCTACTGTCCGAAGTCTATTTGGCGGATTTCATTTGGCGGATCGGAAAAGAAAAGCCGTAACGAAGAGAACGGGCCACAGCGAAAACTAGGTTACACCGAGACTCACTTCCCAATTGGAAAGATCCCTCGAGCTTTGGAAACGGATTTTTCAAGATCTTCCCTACATCCACGAACATTCGAGTTTACGCAGATCGGATTTCACTCTTTTCTAATTCCTACAGCTGCCTTTGTACTCTTTTCCCAATCACATGTCGGATCACCTATTTTCAACAATGAAGCCTCTTGTTTCCGTTCTTGGATCTTTTTCTCTCTATCTTCTCAGTTTCACGAATGTAATTCGATTTGACACGAAAACCCTATCGAATTCTTTCCTCGTCGACCGCAGATTTTAGGTGGATTTTCCGAGAGTAAAAACATGGAAAATTTCAGACAACCAGATTGTGTCAGACACGGTTAACCAATCCTCGGTTGAAAATTTAAACCCCAATTAAGAATTGTCACATCTTCAGTCGTCGCATTTGTCAAGTGAAATTCCTGTCTTTGCCAGTTGTCACTTTTACCAGTTGGAGTGCTTTTCCATCATTTTCGCAAAGCTGGCTTACGTTTCGTTTTTGTCCAACAGTCACGTCGTTGTCTTTGCAATGGTTCCATTTCCTTTCGCGCCTGGTACACCCACCCATCTTGTCAACCCTTCGACTTTGTTATTCCCTTGCATAATTGCTCTGTAACTTCCGCACTACCTCGTTCGAGCCGGAGATATTCCAATGGTACTCCAACTCTTATTGTTTTCTACTGTTTCCTTTCTGAGTTTTCCTTTGTGCGCCAGTACTCCTTGTCTTTTTATACGATTTGTTCGTAAAGTCTTGAGATTGCTTTGAGCGAACAGTATACGTAGACTGAATTATTTTCAGATACAAGATGGACTGAGCGAACCGAAACGCTACCATTACTTCCGGATAATCCCGAAGTAATCTTTGCTCATACGCTCGAAAGTTTGAGTTATTATTTAAGTGTCGCAAAAGAAAAAGAAGTAAAAAATCTTGACTTTATTGTAAATATCAGACTTATCCGAAAATTTGTTAGAGAATCGAAATTCTTCATATACTCTTCGTAGGTTCATAAGATCAGCTAAAACCTCCCCCCAGGCTCTAAAACCAAATTATTCAAGCCCCAACCAGCCTTACAAAAAGTTCTAATAAATTGTAAAGATAACATCGTTCTTCCCGCTCTCGGCGACTTTAAAATTTTAACACGAAGCGCCCTCGAGTTTTGGTAGTTCGAGAACCACTTCCTGCACGAATAGCTTACGCGGAATATTCAAGATCAAATACGATGGGGAGGCTTGTGTCTGTTGATTTATTCTCGAGGAGATTTAAACCTGACTAAATTTCATCTGACTCAACTTTTCTTGAATTATTTATTTATCCTGCCACGACGTTTGACTACAGTCGATCGTCATTTCGGAGGACACACGCTCTCTCTCTCTCTCTCTCTCTCTGTATTTTCGAAAAATAGTTTTCCATCGTAGAATCCCCTTGAGAAATACCGGAAGGCTGTCTTCGAAATATTATATACATATACACGCGTATAGGTTCATAGGGCAGAATCCTTTTTCCCTTGACGATAAAAAGTAGGACGCATTTTCTTGTTTCTCACGACGATGCGACGCCCACGGTATACAGCATCTTACTGTAATATCACCAACCGTACACCGAAGTACATTTAGCGTTATCATATACTTTGTCATTTCTGTCGAGTAAACGAGAAATTACGCGAAGTTCAATTTACGATGCTCCCGACATCGGCCTCAAATCCGGCAAGTTTCAAAGTGCGAGGAAGAGAATAAAAAGGCATTATATTATAAAAGTTTTCTCTTTCGAGAATATATTGTCATGACTATCATCTTCACTTATTTCAAGACAGACCAAGTATCTCGAGTATTTGTCGAGATTCTCCCCTTTCAGCAGGATTTTTTATCCGGCAAATTATGATAATAGTTCTCACGGAAGCATTTTAATGGATAAAAAAAGAATAAAAAAAAAAACTACTAAGAAAGTGGATTGCAGTTTCATTCACAAAGGTATCCTTTGTCTCTTTTACCCTAACCTAAAAATATCTGCGCAGTCAAAGGATGCGAGAGAAGGAAAATCGAACTTTCCATTCCTCTCTTATCGGTTCATTTTCATTTCTTTTGAGAATTTACCACGAGAAAGCGTCAATTTGCCTTTTTTTCTTCTCTTTCTTAAAAAATGAACGTGACCCAGAAACATCCTCGAGAGCTATGGAGATAGGTACACTTTGCGTCTTGGAGTTCCAAAGCTATGCAAATTGAGCCTATATCATATTTTGGTGTACTTGGAAACGCAGTGAATATATCCACTCGTGTTCTTTCAACCCGCAATCGCTTTGCAAAAGAAAATGTGATGCAGTGCCCTTTCCCTTATTGATGAATATGAAATTTCTTCAGTGAATGCGAGAACGATTCTCTACGAAACCATCCCCTAATTCCGATCCACTTTAGCAAACTACATAGTACGTACATCGTTTGCTACCGTAAAGTATCAGTTACGAATGATTCGCGAATAAATCTACTGCTTTATAAATAAGTGACACATTTTCATCGAGTCTCTAAAGTCGAAGCAATCTAACTGCACTATGAAACGTTCTCGTGGAAAGAAAAAAAAAAGGGAAAAGACAAAGGGGAAAGAAAGTTCGCCAGTTTGCTCTCAACCGTCGACTCATTTCCTCGTTCGGTGGTTTGCTTGTTTTCGCTAAAAAGGGTTCATAATTAAACAAGAGCTCGCTCTCCGTTCTACTTTTCTTCCGGTCTTTTTTTACTGTTCCTCCGGGAAATGAATCTGTCAACTTGAATTTACTGTGGTATTCTTTTAAGTTTCACCCTGGGCGTGAAAATTGTACCGAATCATCTAGTAGTCAGCTTGCTAAGACCAATGTTTCGGAGGCTAAATGTCGAAAAGAATCCTTGGTCATTCGATCATGTTAATTTGATACTTTTTCAGAATATTTTAATTTGATAAAGCGTATTTAAAGATTGTACAACAGTATAGATTGGACTCACCGTTCCCTGTGGCCATTATTAGATCGCTGCCGAGTTGTCTCAATTTACCACCGAAGGTGGTACCGCTATCTTCCGGTGTAACCGATCCGATATTTCCGGAATCCGGCTGCGCCATCTGAAACAAGAGAAACATTTATCTTAGCAACTTTGTAAACATTACTATTATAGGATATAATCGATCTTTGAACCACAATATTCTTTTTTCAAATAGAGTTGTGTAAAATAAGAAGAAAAATTCAAGACGATTCCAAATCTTCAATTTAATTGTTTTATAATTTTTATTACTTTAAAGATTATAGGAAAAAACTGATGGAAACGTGTAATAAAGTAAGAGATTTGAAGTCGGTACATGAATGTGACTTATGAACAAAGTGACCTCAGATCATCATTCCTAAGGATCCTGTAGTCTGAAATTGAGAATCGATCGAATGACCTTCGGTTCAACAGACCAGATAAATAACTGCGCGTGATTCGAAGGTCGAGAGCCAATCTCGTAGTCGAGATGTAAATTGCGGTTCATCTGGCATTCTGCCGAGTTTCCTTTATACCTGTGGTTATTTCGTCCTTCGATCCTTTTTACTAAGGAGCATTATTTTATGTAGTTCAATTACTTTAATATACAGTTAACAAAGCTATAATAAGTTTATATCCACCAAAGTACCAAATTCCCCTTTTTACAACCCTACACTAATTTAGTATTAAAATTTTCAAGCTGGATAGAATAATATAGTAATCTAATCATTACTCAAAATGCTGAAAATGTAGATTCACTGAATACATGACGCTATATTGTTTGAGTGAAGTTTAAATGATATTGAGATTATATTGGTCTCAGTGTACTAGTAGAAAGGCCAAAATGATTCAAATTCAATAATCGCGAACTATGTAGCAAAACCCTTTGTATAATGTGGGCCACGCTTTTGGAATCCTTCCAGAGCGTAGAGAGCAGCTTTCCGTAATCCAAGCGGACGATGGAATGCGGGAATGTGAATTGGTGAGGAATATTAAATTCGCAATTTCTTGAGGTATCACGCGAACTACAAGTTCGATGCATTATTGCATGAATTTTCTTCCAGCAATAAAATACTTGATTCAATTTAAAAAAAAAGTAAAGAAGTATCTGTTAACAATTGATTTTAATATTAAACATTTTCCAACTGGATAAGTTACTTTAAAACTCCTTATCTATTTTCGCAAAATTGTGAATATCATTCTGAGTACTAACATACTATTTATGAACGTGTTTATCAACGTCAGTAATATAGTATGTTGCGAAGCCCTAAATATGGTTATAAGCAGCCATCCTATCCCATGGAATGCCGAAAAGTAAATGCGTGCAATATACAGCATATATGGTTCTAAAGCTTTGCGAAGTTACATGGGCTGGCTCTAAACTGTGCACTAGCTACAATAGAGTTTCACCTTATTTACAGTGAACAGGAATATTTGCTCCTAAAGTTATCGTCAACACTATACTCGACGCACACGAACAATATTCACAGATCCTACAATGTGTATATTATTCACATATGCCATCCGAACTGTCGATTCGGTAACGATAGAAAAATGATTATAATTCATGATTAATAAGAGATCGGTAGAATCCTACTAATCGAAACATGATTCTCTCGTTGATCCCTCACGTCCAGCACAATTTGTAGAACAAATCTTCCCAAACTAGAAGAATCGACAAATCACACCCATAAAAGTTTATCGCTAGCACTCTGCCAATAAAGACACACGCTGTTAAACCACTTTATCGCCAGTAATAGAACTATCAATTAAGCTTTATATGTCGTATCCACAGGATCCCTATTTCACGCTGTTCCTTTCTACCGAGGATTTAGATCGAACACCATTGTTAACCATCAGCTTTAAAAACCCAAAGTAGCGTGTATCCAAAAATTAAATTAACAGCAATTTATCATTTTCTGTTACAAGACGAATTGGAGAATCGTTGCAAACTGTTTCTTAAACAGTCGACATTTCGTGTTAGAAAGGCTCATCGGTGATCGTTCAATCGTTTTTAGGGTGCGACAAAAGAGGAGCAAATGAAAGAAAAGAGTACTTTTTTGCTATAAACGAAAACGAGCGATGAATTGCCTGATGTCCAATGATACGAATCTTTCATTGTTGGCAGACAGGACAAAAGGGACGAAATAAATTTGCTGATTTCAACTACCTGATTGAGTCTGTTTCTTTGACAGTAATATCATGAAATATCAAGATTTTTATGTAGGCATACTTTTAGAAAGTTTTAATTGCAAATAACTTTTATCATCACATTATGTATTCCTTAGAATAAATTCTGCGATTTACTTTAAAAAACTTGATAGACTGACGAATAACGGAGTTTGAGAGATATTAATATGGTCGAATTAGTGAAAAGTTTGAAAAGAAAATTTTCGTGGAATTTAACAGACGCTATTAATACCCTTCATAACTTTAGAAAACTTCGTGGCAGTGAATAATAAATTATTATCATGGTTAGCGGATCTGTTGTTCTGGAATAAGTAACAAAAAACTTATCCGATATCACCAGACTTTAGAAAATTTCTTTAAACAGTGGTTCAAGCAATACACAGGACTTTAAATTTTCATTTCCATCAAAAACGAAAGGTCACCGTTCTTACGTTTCTTTTTCAAACTATATGCCACTAATTCTTTTTTCATTTAAAGTTCCCTCCGTGAGAAGCCTTTTAGAGTAAAACAGTACCTTTGAAACAATTTCACTTTACCCAGCTAGAAAAATCAAAATCATAGGACTCTGAAATAGCAACGAATAAATTTAATCTGATTTCGATTTCTATAGCAGGATATTCCAAGAGAGGAGAGATTTTGCAGTAATGCCATGAGATTCACAGTAACAGGTAGGCGTAGTGAATTTATCCGTTGAAATCTATTCGAAGGGATCAGACGATGCGGTGTCGAATCGTAGAGAGCTTAATACTTACATTCGTACATGTACATATTGCAACCAGTGAAAATCATCATTGTGGCATTGACTAACCAACGGTACAGCAGAATTTGGAGCATCGTGTGCAATAAGGGCGAAAGATCGATAGTTAGTGAGGTTTCCCGATAACGTATCACGGAGGGAAAGGGATGGAGAACATTAACAGTTCGAGTGTACACGTTACTGTCTGATGAAGGACTTGGGTCAGGTACGGTACCTGTGAGCCAGTAGAGTTCTATTCGGACAGTAGAGAGGATGCCGAAATACCGGGACTGGAATCTGGTATTTATGGTTACTCTCTAACGTCACAGCCAAAGGATATTGAAGGAGGTAAATTCATGAACTCTCGAAGCTAGTGTTACCTTCTGACCATGATATTCGATCACGAGTATGATACGAGTTTCAAATTTCTCTTACTTTATACATCTCATGTATCTTCTATCTTTGTTCAAACAATATTCTATATTTACTGCTATTCAAAATTGATCTCACTAGGTTTAAGTTAAATACGTGCTGAATATATGCTTTAACGTTCCAAATTTGCTATACACCTTAAGGAAGGAACTTAATTGCAATTCGAGTAGGATCATCGGCACTAGGAACTGTCCAACCTGATAATAACTAGTGGAAGAGGTAGTTCAATCCACAGCCATATAACTCAGAGCGAGCGTCTTGGAAGTTTAATTCGGAACTCCATTACTGACAAGCTGGAAACCGCAGAATTTACGTGGCTCTCAACTTCAACGTTCGCAAATTACGGGATTTAAACGAAATTTGCATAAATCGAGTGTGGCTGAATATATTCAGTGCTTAAATTCTATGGAAGTTATACGAGACCGTAAATTGTTTTTCTAGAGAATTTTTTAATTACTTCACTTTACACTTGTTTGCACGTTTAAGGAAAATTTCTACGGATTTTAAGAGCGAAAGAAATGTTTTGTTATTTAATTAAAGTATCGTTGGAGAAATTAAAATATTTAAGAAGCATATATTTACCTTCTTCATAAAGTTCATTACGTTTGCTGGAAACATCTTGGCTATGTGCTTCGACGTCAGAGTGTGCGGATACTCGACTTCCAGTTACACCGGTGGACGTGAATTCACGAGATGTACGAGCCGACCGGCTCACCCTTTTGATGGGAGCACATTCCCACGTACTTGCGGCATCTCCTTATTGTGCGACGTCCACCACTCCCTTTGAGGCGAACCACCATAAAATCTGCAATTCAGATGCACTACTGGTTAGATTGGGTCATTCTCAGGAACTCGTCACGCACAAGGAAAAGGTTCATTTATAACAGAAGAATTACTATGAAATTATACATTCAGTCTAAAGATTCCATGGAATCAATTCTCACGCTAGTGAGTGTGATCGCGCATAATCGAAATGCATACGCAGATTTCAACATTATTTGCACGTTTTTAAAAGAATTATAAAAATGTCATTGAGATTTTTATTTATAAGGAATCGATTGATAATTGAGTTTTTTGATAATATGCTTATTGTTAGGTTCGAAGGTTTTGTATTTAGGAGATTATTGAAGATATTTAGCGTGAAAGCATGTTTCCATGGTTATTGCAGAGGAACTAATACGAATGGTATTAGGAGCAGAACGCTTGAAATTCTGTGCCATCGGCAGGTGACCTTGTTATCATCCCGATTGCGCTCCCTTCCGCTTGCAATTTGCACAGTGGCAGAAGATACGAGCAAGGACACGCCAAATAGCTGTGTTCTGACACGTTATTATACAAATCAATACTCCGTGACCAATCAGGAGAATTGAGGAAAATTACGAACTTCGAGAAAAGATACTCGAATGTGTATAAAATCATAATTAGTAACAAATGATCAAATTTACTCTTATCAAAAAGTATTAAACTTTGCATTGAGAAACGAAAAAAAATTTCGAATATGTTTTACTATGTATAGTCAAGAAAAAAGACAGCATTTTCATTTTTCGTTTTTCATTGACACGAACGGGTTCTAATATTGCGTGGACGCATTATGAGGGCTCATGCTCCAAATTCCATCTCAACCTACGACATTCTCAACCTTCGCTCAATTTCGTTTTGCTTCTTCGATCCCGATTACGTCCTGTGCTTCCTCATCAACGGGCCAACTTCAGGAATTCTACTTATTCGATATCGTCATTTTTATGAAAATGAAAAACTACAAAACTAAAATTGAATGATGTCTCATGTAAGCACACTCGAAGTGGAAAGATTTTAAACTTCATTTATGGGTAGAGAAAAGACTGATTTTTTTCTGGTTAAAGATAAGTGAGGAAAAACCCTGTATCTCGGAAACAAGTGTTAAGGGTAGATACATGGACAAATTTCTCGATTTTTCTAACGCGAAAGAGGGATCCTTGATCGCATCCCTTTTTCGAGAGACTAATCATGACAAATTGTCTCCAGCGAAAGATTGATTAACCGTACAATTTAGAGCTACTCCTTCACAAGGTGTCAGTCCTTTTTCTATATTTTCATCCTCGTCCTTTCGACATATCCATGCAATTTCTCTTATCTTTTAGAAATGTAGCTTGTTGCACAAAATCGCGTAATCTGAACTTGCAAAGGTCAAAAGTCAAGCACTTGTTTATATGTATAGTCATTAAAAATATGGTTCATTGAAAACGAAGAAAAATCCGAATGATTGGGTAGGTTTCGATCGAATAACTATTTAATTAATTAGTAACATCCATTGACTTACTTCGCTAAGTTAAGAATCTCTCTGCATTTCCTTCAAGAAGAATAAAAAGTACTTTTCAGATTCTCAAGGAATATTGATGATGCGAATGCAATTATCTGGAACGTCACAGAAAGAAGCTCTTTCTTTTCTCGAAGAATCTTACAATACTATAAAAGACGCTAATACATTACTGAACCTTCTAAAAATGTTCTTCCACGAAGCATATTGCAATTCATACATTCACAATTAATACTGTTCAATATACATATACCGATTCGTTTGAAAAATTTTCATTATTTCTATTTTTTGATAATTATAAAAATCCCTAAGATGCATTTTTCAGCATTTTATAATTTTTTAAATGCGACAATTCAGTGAATTCTTCATTTTGTAAAATCGATATAGTATCGGTTTCCAATATATTTTAGAAATAAGGAAAAGGAAAAAAGGTTACTTAAGCATATTGACCATTTGATCCACGATTGAGCATCCCGTTCGGACCCTCTTCTTCGTCCGAATCTGATACGTTCGAGCTACTTGGCGGCTTCTCGAGCACTCGTATTCGCTACTTGTTGCAACCCGGCCATTTCACGATGGCCAGCAGAAGGTCTTTCTTTTATCGATGTTGCCGTCGTCCTCATACCGGCCATGGCGAATGTAGGACAGCCCCGTTTCCGAGATTACTTGGGCTCATCCTCATTTTTTACCACGGACAACCGAGCATCCTTTGTCACTTTGGGGTTCCTTGATTGCGTCAAATCGTCCCATTTGACATGATGTTACGACAGACTGAATAAAATACTATTGTGCAAATCGAGACTCTTTATCATTGTAAAAAATGATTGGATAATATAATAACGAGCTACTTATTAAATTATTCGTCTTTATTTGCTCTTTTTATATCTCTTGAATCGACGAAGCATATTATCAAGAATTCTTAATGTCGCGAAAAGGATTGTAGGGTAAATCGGGACAATCCATAATAATCAGTGACATAAATTATTGGGAAGAGACAGCCGTTAGAAGGCCGTTTAACGACAAAAGGCTACCCAGTGAGGGCAATTCAATTCCCCTAGATTTATTTTCGACCGATTTAAATTTCGCCTCTTCGGTCCACTTACGTAAATACGCTCCCATTCGTGTCTCTTAATAGCTTGTGTTCCAAGCGAACGATTGTATGTATCCAGTGCTTTTCTGGCGGCTTATGCAATAAATTAATGAGTGGTGTAGCTCTCTTTACAATTATTTTGGTAATATGTATATTTCAATGTCGCGTTTTCTACGATTGAATCTCGCGAAAAGAGACAAACAGAGAAAAATGTCGATGCACAAGAGTGTTTCGGGTCGCGTATCGGAAAACACTAATTGTAAGCTTCAACATGTGCTTTGTGTCACTATTGATACAGAGCATTGTCTTTTCGCTCTCGGAATTTATAATCGTTATTTTATGCAGCAGGCGAAAAAAAGCTTTCATTATGATCATCGTTATCAAAAGTAGTGACACTTTGGTTATAATTGATGTTCATTACACGCATTTTAAGATAATTGAAATATTACTACTTTAATAAGTACAATCTAAAGTTACTTCGAATTGAAGATTTGAATTTTGTTGATTCTAATTAAGTATGATCATTGTTCGAATTAAAATAAAAACGTCAATTGTAAGATCCTCGTAACTCGGATATTGGCTTTTCAAGCATTTGATAAAAGACACTCGGGGATAGTACTTAAAGCACGGGTCGGTCCTATCTCGTACCGACACGTGGATTTAAGTCAGCATTCCCTGAAACAGTAAATTCAACGGCTTCATTCATTACACGCTTAGCAAGCTGACACGAATGTGTGCCACCTACTTTCCACAAATCATTCGAATTACGTTCGAACGTGCACTGTCATCGCTTAATTCTGATTCATTGCTTCTAGTACTACTGTGTGGTATGAAAATTGAGGATCAATTTTCTGCAATTTTTTTTACTGATTCAAACTCTTTTAAATTCATAAATGAAATTAAATACACTAGTTAGAATATAAAGCATGAGCAGATTAGAATTTCGTTGAATAGCTTGAAAGCTTGAAAAGGGTTTTGTTCGGAGAGTAAGATTCCAATTTAAATAAATTTATCGTTTAAGAAAATATTTGAGATTCTTCTTACAATCTGTACACTGTACTTGGATTATTATCCGAAGGTTATTCAGATTACTTTATCAAAAATAAAAATTACAGGGACATTGTGAATCGAAGAATAGTCTGGAATAATAGCACTCGATGAATGATAAGAAGTATAATGGTGCTCGTTACGGATGCCCTATTTCATCGAGAAAAAGATAATCTCAGGTGTGTAGAATCTCTCGATGCATCCCTCAATTTCAAGTGAATGCATATTCACAATTACTTTGATTGAGAATCAAAATGTCAGTGTACATAAAAGTTCGAGCAGCGCAACAGGCTCTAAAAGGATAGCCTGCAAAACTTTTGGCTCGCTCCAATTCCTCGGTTAAGAGGTTAAACGCAGGACCTCGTTAGGTCTGTGGCTCTTACTCTCATTATTCACGCCGAACGTCCTAATACAGCCTCGTGTAGTAGTAACCGCGATTATATAGCTCGCTTAGATAAGCTACCGCAAACAAATTGATGGCGGTACATACTTCGAAGATATGCGTAGATTTCAAAATCTTTTTACCATAAAATTTCTTGATATTATCTGTCTTATTTCCTTGTTCTTATTTACTTTATTTTTCTTGACATACTTTAACTTTGTTTAACAAACGAATTTAAGATAACGTCGTAGTATTACAGTATCGTAAAAATAACCGATTAACCAAAACTGCAATTTTCTGTTGTGTAAAAGGAAATGAATTTATGCAAATTGTAATTTTTATTCCAAATAAAGGAAGAGAAGAGATTCTAATGTGAAATTAAGGTTGAGTTTGAAAGTGTGAATTTTGATAATAGATGTCATCAAGATAATAATTATTATGGAAACATCTTTTCGAGCTAGATCGGCTTTTCTTTACATAAGCAGCCCCTGTTACATTAGGATGCTGAACGGAACAACTCGTCTCCAGGGTTCCAAAGGAGGATAGACGAAATTGTGATTGCAGATCGTATCGCGTACCGATTCTGGGGCTCAAAAGCGGACCCGAGAGATAATAATTATTCTTATCCCTTCGATCGGGGACGCTCTTTCCGATTATCAGTTCCGGCATATCTTCTCGGCTATATTTCGTCTAAAGAAACCTATGTTAGGTTTCGGAAGCTCCTGTCAGACGAGACGAGAATAGTTAGAGAACAATAGAGAGATAAAGTACAACTATTGAAACCTTTTATTTTGTGTCTAATTGCGAATTGTTTTGTTCCTTTGCATCAGAATACAGTAGAATATATAAATATAGTCTATAATTATAGACTGTTAATTATAATTGCAAATATAGTTGTAACGTATTTAAAATTGAAAATAGATAAGCAGGGAAAAAGAATCAAGCATCAAGAAGCATATTTAATCAGATCGGATTGATATCATCTGCCAATGAAGACAAATTAAATTGGATGAAATCTCCCTAGGGAAAGAGTGAATTCATTCCTCATTTGTAATTCACATAACCATTCATCCAGCATAAAATGTAATCGGTGCGTATTCAGCGGATGGGAGATAATATATCACTACAATTGATGTCATATGCAGGATAATTGATGTCTGTACATTAAACATTCGCGTTAATTCTAAGCTTTTTTAATTGACCGCTAGTAATAAATGACCTCATTGTTTAGTGCCAACGGATCAGTAATAATGTTAACGAGGGCTAAGAACATAATGGGAAAAATTGCCATTCTCAATCTACTTTCCCCATGGACGAACAGTTCGTCGTGTAATCACTTTGAAAATTAATCTTATCGGTGTAATTACTGCTCCCTTAACTGCCATAGGTCCTTTGAAAGGAGGTGGGACTTCTATTAATCCTTGAAAACTGCTAGTAAAGAGGCTCCTAGACAAGATTGCAATATTAGAGTTTAACAAAAGCTCCCCATTGTGCTATTACATAAACCATGGATTGAACAATACATTACTTCCTTTTCACAATTATGATACATCTAACTGATACAATAATGCGACTATCTTATTGGGATTACATCGTTGTGCAATGTTTCAGAATAAAGACACTTATGGATGCACGTTCAAAATACATTAATCCTACTTGACAAAGCGAAGTAAGTATAGCCTGTTGAATTTAACAACGAAACTGGTGCAACGTTCCTGAATACCGAGTTTTTACTTTCCTACAGTCACCGGTTTAATTCCGAGTTCGAAGCACCACTTCACTGTCTAACCACGTTTAGAATGAAGCTCGTTACAGATTTAACAGGCTACTAGGTCACATATATCACAGCTAACATTGAATTCTTAAACGATTATTCTAAAACCCTCAATTGGATCGGTAAATTCTCTCATATCGGTCGAAATCAACCGAGGCACAGTAAAGAAACAATTTCCTGGTATCAAGTGTATCTTTGCGTGTCAAGATAAAAAAGAGCCAATTTGTCGGTATTATTAATCGGTACGGGCCGGTGTTAAGAGGAAGAGTACAATTTCTGGAAAGAAAAATTTGCTGAGCTTGGTGTAATCGGGTGGAACCAAGAGCGATAATTAATACGCAAATTGGAGCACACGAGGTAGATTAGTCTCGGTCGAAAGCTGAAGCGTGTAGTGGAAGTGAATAGTACTTGGACAAGACTAGTCTTGACGAAATCTTCTACTTGACGGAAGGAACGAGCAGCTAGAGGAACTTTCTCTCTCTCTCTCTCTTTCTATCTCTATCTTGAGGATAGCGAAAGATGGGAGAAACGGAGTAGAAGAGAGTTAGAGAACCAAAGAGCAAGAAGGGAAACCAAGGTGAAGAAGAGAGACAGAGAGGTAGACAGGCAGAGCCAAGAGAGGGTGGAGGCAACCGTTGGCGAGGCAATGGCTGCCACCTGTAGCTATTGATCGGTAGGGCGAAACCGAGTGCGTGTGTTTTCCCCTCTGGGCCTCTTCTCCGCCCCTCTCATTCCCGTTTTGACAGAAAAACCCGAAGAGAGCTTACATCCGCTTACGATCGCTTACCGCCGCCTTTTTATCTGCACCGCGACTTGCACCCTGGGTCAAACTCCCAATACCGATCTGACACATGCGATTTTTTCCCCCAATCAGTGAATTCCCAGAATTTTTTCCTCGATTTCTTAAGCTCGATTCTCAGTTACATTTTTTGCGGATTTTTTTTTCTATTTCTTCTTGAGTACGATATTTGAATAACGTTAGTTAAAGGAGCTTGTTAAGAGATTTTTGTAGATTCTAGATTTAACAGGGTATTTTTGTTTCTACAAGATATCGTTACTATTGATAAAGTTGATGCAATGCCTGTGCGAGTTAATTCCATTTCTCTACTGTTGTTCCGATACTCAGAAATGGGTGATTGAATCCACTCGAATTCCTTATGTGTTTTACCCACAGGCGATGGGAGGTTGACATGGAAGACAATGAAACAGGACTGGCCATTGATCGTATTTGAACAGTTTGCCCCGTAACGTTTGTTAACAAAATAGTCACTGTTAATCGAGCGAGAGAACTTGGACGGGATAACAACCAGCGAGCTGATATGAACCTGCCTGTGGCGGTCCAGAGGAAATTTCGTAACAACAGTTCCTCGGATAAGCTCCCGATAAAGTAATTTATACACCGTAAATAATAAGAGTCTCGAATCCCGTGAAATTGGCATCACCAGCGTTATGATGCAAACATAGTCTACCAGGGTGAAAATTGTCTCTCTTCTTCTTCTTCTTAATCTTTTTTCTCTTCTTCTTTTTCCAATTTTTTGCCGTCATCCCATTTTATGGAAAGTCTCCTTGCTACGGGACCGTAACGATAGACGAAGCTTATTTTAAGCAATATTTGAAAGGTTGACTGTTCAAAATTGCTATTTGAGACACGAGATTATACGGTTTAATCTCGTAATAGAGAAGAAACACCGAGTGTCACAATTGACACTGTATCGTGGCAAAGCAGCTGTGCACGAATTCCACTTGCGACGGGGCAGAACAGATGCAGAGGGTGGTTATTAGGGATGTAACTCATCTTTATCTAACGATAGGGTTGCGTCAGGTGGGTCAGATGAGTATCAGAGTTTCCAGTATTGTCTCGTGTAATATCGACACGAAAATTACTTGCGACATAAGTATAATACGAAGGATATTACAAAAGTTTGGATTTCGTTTTTTTTAATATCCTCATTAAATAGAATTATATTCTCATTAAATAAAATATATACTCGATATAAAATCATCTTATTTATCCAGATCAATTGCTTCTAGGTAGCAACTCTAGTAAGTTTCTAGTTCTAAACAACGCAACGCCAAATTCCTGAAACGTTGGCAGGCCACATACGTCCATCACAGTAAACCACAAAACCGTTTCATGCTTACGCACTCAGCACTAGAGCCAGAATGCGCATACGCAGTTCAGAATTTCGACCATTGAATTAAACGTTCCTTCAGCTGCACGCCTGGTTATCCATCTGTTGGCGGATTAGAATTTCATGACTCCGTGGTAGATCAAGTTTCTTTACAGTTTAGTTAACCCGATGAACTATAAACGTGACTATTGCGGAGAATCAACGGTTACTGTGTCATGAACAGCGAGCGATTGAAATTCATCCAATTTGTCAACTCGTATTGTCGATGTTAAATATTTTACGTTAATATTCAATAATTCTGAACAAAGTATTAAATAAAGGAAACTGAATATTAAAGGCAATTTTTATTTAATATATTCAGTTTCAAGTTTTATTTAAAATACTAATCCCACTAGTATAGTCTGTAATTAATTTAAGTCTGAGATTTCATTTAATTTTCATTCACCTAAAACAGTCGGAAAATTCACAAACGTTCGTAGTATGTTGGACACATTGTTGCTTTGATCGCATGACAAAGCCAGCAGAAGCTTTCTTCTCAACAGAGGTATTATAATTCACTCGTCCCCTTATGTTTTAATATACCATTTTTAAAACTACAGACTACATATTATGTTTCTATTTTTCTGGAATTTTATTTTTCTATTTATTTTGGAATCTGAAGTTATGAACACTCATAAATACATCAATTTACGGATGATCCATAATTTTTCTACAATTTTTCCATCCTCGGATTTTCCGATGTAACTACGCTCGATTTGTCGTAAGCTTTCGAGAAACTCGTGCGATCGACTTCACTAAAATGCACCTTTCTATGGGTTTCAGATTTTCCAGAAATTCTATCGTGAGTTTTTATTCTGAATTCTGGCACAGAAACGTTCGAGGTAGAGCGATCAATCAATATCAACGTGAAATTTTCAAGCAAATTCATCATGTGCCATGTGTGAATGGAGTATGTTCGCGAGGAACAAAGAAGCTATGGTATATATACGTGAAATGCAAAGACCTCGATGGGTGGCTGAGCACAACTGTGGCCTCTAGTTCAAATGAAACAGTCGATTTGTTGGGTAAAGCGAATAAAGAGATGCCGTCGGTCACTTTTTATTTAGCTGCCACAGCATACTGGTTTTTCTGAACAAAAACGAGACTAGAAGCTTGTTTGTTCAAGTGACCCTTTACGGTTCCCGTTTCGAATTACGTTGTCCCAGTTGTTACATCAGGATGATATATCGTCTATTTTTCCTCTATTTTCAGAAACTCTAACATATGCAACACCCTCTCGCAGCAATAAATTATTGTCAAATTTATGTACAGATCTAGTTGCGTCTAACGGTTGAATATTACACTTTTGTAAAATTTAATGCATTGTCCAAATTAATAAACCCAGTTTGATGATATTGGAATACTGTAAACCATACTGTTTTAATCAATCAAAGATTTGATCAATGACATGATCAATAATCAAGTGTGCACAGACTAAACTAGCGGTTAGAAGTTGAAGTTACTTTAGGCAGGATTTTTAACGTAGACGGACATCTATAAAACAAATATCAAGCTTCGGTACACGCCCTTCGTCTCTTTTACCCTCTGTCACTTTATATCTATTAGGACGCGAGGCCCCTTGCCGATATCGTTCGAGTGCTCCTCCTACATCGTATTATTAGATCATAAACTAAGAAATAAAGGGTCGCGAAGGATTAATAAGGCCCTCGTAACGGGGTGGGTTGGTCAGTATCGTTCGGAGGAAACGGTGGATAGGGTGTTCGTGCGTGGGGCTCCGAAAAATCGAAGGTATACCGCGAGTAGAAAGCCGAAGGAACTTGTCCAGTACGATAAAACCCTCGTAGAAATGTTCGAAGCAATGGGGTAGGTATTATCGAGCAGATTTACTATCCGATTCGTTACTGATTATCTCGCTTGGTCACTAGTTAAACAAATACTTTAGTTTTCTTTTCAAATACAAGCTTAATTAATTTAATAGCCTTGAAAGACCTTGTACGAATCCTTAAGAGTAAAGAATCGATACTCGTATACTAACATAGAAGAATAATATTTTAATTTCCGATCATCCCATACTTTTATCGAAAAGAATCAATCCGCGATTTCTAATTAAATCGCTTCGTGCAACGCTGAGTGGAATAGGGCTTACTCCTAAATACTGATTTCTCCAGGATTACAAACTTCCAATGGAAATTGGTTCGCTGCGAATTTCGCTGCCGTAATCTATTTTGCTACTGCTCTCATACCGGAATCCAGAGAGAGAGAGAGAGAGAGATGTGTTTCAGCAATTCAACCTTGGCAGATTTTCTCTCTCTCTCGATCTGTCCTATCGGACAAAAGTAAGCCAACAGGATTTCTCAGAATATCGTCAGAGTTGTGAGAATTCATCATTATTGCGGATCGCACACGGTACGTGTTCATCGGCGTGCAGTAAAAGAAATCGACACCCAAGAGCTTTCCATAAGCAATTCGAAGGCAATCGAGACGTGTTCGGATAACAAAATTATACCTTGAGGAGCTGTGAAAGGAATACACGAGAGGGGGGGGGGGGGGGGGGGAGCGCTAGGCAAAGGTCACCCCCGGAAAGTAAATTTTATGGTGTCGGGGTCGGACTAGGGAAAGAACACATACGAGCGAAAAGATCGTTCGATATCCCGCGTAGGTCACCGCGTATTGACTCACGGTTGACTATCCTATCGCGCAACAAATCGGAAAGAGGCGAATGCAACCGTGACACGAGCGAACCCTAAGTCATTCTTATCGAATGTTTACAGCTATTGACCATGGCTCCTGGGTAATTCTTATCCGTCAGTTCTGTCTTTTAGAATAATCTCTTGGTAAGATTCTTGTTAAATCGAGCGATCACGCACAAAGAGGAAAAAGGAATTTAAGAATCAACTCGACGATCCGTGAATTTTTTACCTTGGAAATATGCAAGTTCTTCGATCATCTTTTTCAACACTTTTCAAGTACACGCGTAGGAGTGTTACCATGATTCATAACTTCTACTGATAAAATAAATCTCTCGAAGTCATTTTTTTTTCTCCTTCTTGTCGCGTGTAAATATATCACTGCTCCACGAAATCTGTCGCTAAGTGTACCCTTTTAGGACTATACAGAGCGAGAGATTGTATATTGTATGTATCTTCGCGCTTAGTGTGCCATAAATATTATCCAACTGTCATCGCACTATTTTTTATTTCTTTTTCTTTTCTTTTTTGCTTGTGCAGGTGTTCCGTGCCAACCGGAATAAGTCTGAACCTGGCGTTATGTTTTATTGTACACCATCGTAAAGCGTCGCGGTGAGATAACAAGATAATTTAGCATCCCCGCAGAGCACGTAGCTCGCGACTGCTCGTGGCGGTTCACTCGTGTAAGATGGGGCGAGATGCACTCGTAAGCAGAATCACGCAACAATTTTCCGCTTATAGAGCGGAATCTTCAAGCGTTCGATCGTTTATTTTCTGCGTATCAGCAAATTGTACTGTTCAAAGTAATCGTGAGATTTTTTTTATTATCGAGATTCTCATACTTTTTCCATTACGTTTAATCCTTGACAAGATCCGTTACAAAAGCGGGAATTTTCAACTTTCGTTTCCATTATTGAGATACATTTTAAAAAGACTTTTATTAATTGCAATGCATTTTGAACACTTTTCTAAGTAAACTGATGCAGCATGTTTTTCGTCCGAAATCAATATTTTCAGAAACTGGGCTCGGGGGAGAAAAACAGAGCTTTATTAAACGAACGCTAACCTGCGTTTGCGTTAGTGGCATCAAAATGTTTCGCGCTTCACCGAATGCAACTGCTGCTCTCCTACAATTGGTATCCGTTTCGAAGTGGCAATACCAATAGGGACTGTGAATTCGCACAAACCATTGCTCTCTTTGTCGCAGAGGAAAAAAAAAAAAAAATGAACATCGAGAGAAAATCGGACTTGCGTATACGATATCCAAGTAATCGTAGGTTCACTGGGACTATCGATGACTCGGTATCTGTGAAAAAATCCCAAAGCGAAAAATAATCCTCAACATACACGTTCCTCTTTGCAAAACATTCCTGCAGATATCCAACGGATATCCAGTGTACGTAATATTTACCAGGATAATTGTTCCTTCGAAAATCGCTTTGCCTCGAAACATTCAGGAAACCAATTTCCACGAGTGTCAATGGTTTAACGCGTTGAAGATAATTTCAAAATGTAGTAATTATAGCAGGTATTAGCCTGCAGTAACCATGGTCCAAAACATGTTTGCAGATCTCGTGGATTGGTATCCGTCACATCCAGCAATTATTATCCACTTTCCTGGGGAATTAAATCGATTCTGAGCTCTGTGGATTTGCCGATTGTGCATAATCTACGACGCGAAGCAGTGGATTTGACATTAAATTTCCTCGATATATCAGAGTTGGATTTATGGGACGTGCATCCACGTGCGAAGGACGAATCAGCAGTGTAGCAATTTTCTGCTGTGCCAGTATACTTATGGGATCGGCTCTGTCGTTTGCCGAGTGGACTTGAGATACGTTGCAATTATAGTCTGCTAGGTGACTAGGCATTTAGCAGTGGTGCACTATGCCCATTTAGTTAAATTATAGCCTGAACAATTAGAACTTGCAGCTGCGAAACGAGAGAGTCAACGCAGCACATAATTTGCGGGAAATCTGACCAGGAAAACTACTGGTACACGATTCCCATTTTGCACGCCTCCGATGTGTGGCTAGCCAACACACATGCTACGTACACAGTAGTTTAATTTAATGGACCTTCGAGTCAATTGTTAAATCCTCCATCATTTCTCCGATACAATTGTACCTTTTTTATAATTCTACGTCTACCGAATATTCCGCCCAAAATCCAAATAGCGAAACTCTCAGTTGCTACTATAATTTTAATTAACCTGAACCAGTGTTGCACCTCCCCACGATATAACGCCTGGATTCAGCGAGCAAACACGAAGGGTACGAGATAAAATAGCCAAGGGATAATCTATCCCAAAAGCGAGCCCTTTCCATACTATCTTCACACCCCTATCATTCCACGTGCACCTCACGAATCCATCTGACCCTTGCTGACCATCCTTCTCCGTGAATCAAATTTGTATTTCGTGCGTGTAATTCGCGATCCGCTTGGGGTTTTCTCTTTGGATCGACGTGGCAGAAGAGCGGAAATGAGGGATGCGAGGAGCTTGGAGAAGGACGTTCGCGACATTAGAGCACGTTTGAAAGAGAAAGAGAGAGAGAGAGAGAGTTTGAAAGCGAAAGAGCAGCAAGATCAGCAACAGTAGCAATAGCAGCAGCAGGAGCAATGGATGAAGGCAGAGCGAAGGTAAAACCAGGAGGCGGGAAGAGGCGGGAGAAGGCGGATTGAATTTAATTCCTTCTCCTGGAGGGTTGCCGCCGTCAAAGGGGTGGTTTCGAGGTCGGTGGCTGTCGAGCGGCCTCGGCCGATCGATATAGCTACAGGTGTCCGAAAGCACGGCGCCAGCCGTGAAGAGAAAGATAGAGAGACATAGAGAACGATGGATCAGAAGAAAAAGAGCGAAAGAAAGAGAGAAGGAAAGAAGGGTGAGAAGCGCGGCACACAGTGCGTCGTGGTTCTATTCGCGAAAAAATATCGACCATCCAAAAGCATACAGCTTAGTCAGTCGGCCTTGCCAGTGAACTATGTAGTCGTGACGGAACGATCTGGTTTTTCACTGCCCTTCGACAGTCCTGACCTGGAGGACCCGAGGACTAGAGACATGACTGAACTGGTCGATTCTTGGCGGAGGCGAATAGAAGACGACTACGCTTTTGGAAAGGTCAAAATGGGGTGCCGTATGCTTTATCCTCGTCCTCGGGCTCTTTCGATCGATCTAGCTACAGGTGTTCGAAATGCTGACACACTTCTTTACTTCTTTTTTCTCCTCGTTCTTGTCTCCTGGTTCGCCTATCCTGTCGAGTATCATAGGGAATCTAGGGAACTGAAATGGTAGTGGGTATACCAGCTTGTTGTCTCGTGAAATCGACTGGTTTTTCTTACACCCCTCTTCTTAAGTTTGAAAATTCGTCGTTCATTCGTGGAGGATTAACCGACAGGAACTTCTTGATGACGTCCCTGGCTTTTTGTTAATCTGTGGACGAATATTTTGTGTCAAAGTAAGGATATATTTTGGGGTTGCCAAGAGATTTCGAGTATTCCATGAAAATCCCAAAGTTTCAAATACCTCGAAAAGTTTTGAGGGTTGTGAAAGACGGGCACGGTGGTGTCTTGAAGGACTCGAAAGTTTCTGAAGAACGGATTTCCTTGAATACCTCATATATTTTGGCTGACTTTGACAAGACCAAAATTCAGGAATTAATTAAGTTTCTCGATAGTGGTGAACGACACAAATAGACATGGAAATTTCATGTTTGCCTAACGGTTTAACAATATAACTATCTATTTGCTATTGAATTTTGTTCAGAGAAAATTTCACATTTTACTCGCGTTTCGTTGTGTCCTGAATTTTCTAGAATATTCGAAAAATTCCAAACCACGTACAGTTATTTGAATATTTTCACTAAACTACAATACGTGTATAGTTTCCCGTACAATATTCTCTTTTACAACAGATTCCTTTAGCTCAGCTAGGATCAAATCGATCGGATAGTTAATCCAAATTGAATTAGAGAGTTGCAACGATTGTAGTATTTAATTTAACCAGAAACGGTGAGAAGTGGAGAATGTAACGAGACCAAACATCGTTATCTACCATGGTAAATAAATCGATATTTATGAACTTTAGTGTAATTATTCGATTTATTGCCATTAGTGAGAATATTACATACAGACGCGCCCGATTGCAATTTTCCAAAATGTTTCAATGCAATTAATGATGTTGGCCGGTAACAATTCAAGCATCCACCATAGAGATGATAATGATAACAGAAGGTTTATTACCTTGCATAGCGTAAGGGAGCAAATAATGTGCGGCCCGGAGTTGCAAAGACCAATCAGCTAAATATGGCACTATATGTAATATTCCTATATTTGCTGCCAACCAGTAGTTACCAAATATAGGTCATTGGTAATAATAGGAATGTGCAAATATTGAGCCCAAAATGGCGGGCAAACCTTCGTTAGGAATACCTTCACGTGAAGCTATCGATATTACCATTATTAATGTTCTATTAATTTTGCGATCGAAAGATGCTACTCAATTGTTACACGCCAAATAATTAATTCATGAATATATACATATTTTGTGAAAAACAGTTAACAGTATTCTGACACTAAAGAAATCTATTATTCCTTCAAATTTGCATTTCAGTTTAAAATAGCCAACAACGTGATTAATATCAAGGTTCGTAGAATAGTCTTAATAAAGTTTCTGATGGAATAACGTGGATGTAAACTTTTAAGATCAAAGACCTTCGTTCGACTGTTCCGACGTTTCTAACGCACAACTTCCTCCTTCGCTTAACAATTCCTAACACGCCACCTTATATTTCATTCTCGGGAAAATTTACGCAAAATGAAGGGCGCTACCCTCGCGCACGTAATTCCCACTGTGGGAATACTTCCGTTAACGCCTGGCCTAGCGGACTCTTCGTTTCGATAAGTATTCCAATGACTTCTCGCTGGAAAAAAAGCTGTACTCCCAAAACAGGTATACACAGTAGTATAGTAAAAATAACAACGGTCAATGTTGAAAATTAAAAATGAAATAGTTGAAATCCAATCAGTTGAATCAGAAAAATGTGACAACAGAATCAAATATTTTATCGAGTATTAATTCGTAAGAATGTGCCTTGATGAACGAATGAGTATTCGAAGAATTTTTTGAAAGATGCACAATCAATAAAGACGTTCTTGCTCGCGCTCCCAATTTTTTTCCTAACACAGAGAAATACCGCAATCGCTTGACCTAGTTCTTCAAGGTGCAGTTCGGCTAGGGAATCTCCGCGGAATTAATCTACAAGTGAGATAAAAGCGGATCACATCCCTATCAAGGTAAAACATACAATGCCGCAAAAAGCGGATTTCAAGCGTTCAGTAAAAACTCTCGGTAATTAATGCAGTAATTAAATTCATACAGCTAATGGTTAAATACGTGATCCTTCAGAGAATATAATTAACAAGACACTGTGTAACGCGTATTTGTACGATAGCACCTTTGATATCTCCAAAAGGTTAATTAATATTATACAAAATTAAATTTTCTCGTCAATTAATTTTAAGTACGTCCAATTTCACTAAAAATTCAAATACCATTGAATTATTAACCCGACGGTAAGTCAATATCTATTAGCTACAAAACGTGAAATTTGTCAGAACACAATTAGATAAGAAGAATACATATATACATATAGTTATGGAATTTCGATCTCCACTCATTCGCAATTACGAGCGACTAATTAGTTCTAGTTAATCGAGGCTGGGTCCAAGGATATAATATGTACGTATTGTATATATATTCATCTTGACATTCCTCGCTGCATTTTTATGAAGCAACTGCCCCAATAAAACAGCGAGCCCCGCATACCGGTTCACTCAATTTTACATCAGTGCACTCAATTAAGTTCCACCCCTCGAAATTCAATAGCACACAACAGGAAGTATTCTACAGTGGAAAACTGAGAACGTTAAAATACGACAAAAGGCAACGTTTCACAATTACTCGAATCAAGAAACAATATTATTAATTTTCGAATGGATTCATTGATAATATAAGAAAAATTCTGTAATTTTCTCTTTCTTTTTTTTAGTCGTATTGGTAAGTGTGGGTTGACAGAAAATGGAGGATGAATGGAATGATGTTAGGTAGTAAGTAAAAGAGGGAGACAGAAGTTGGGTGGGCCAGGCGAATTGCGTGCATCCCGGAACGGGCTAACTAGGTCATCCGGTGACCCTCGTGCGGTAAATAGCCTAGGTAATACTCGCCCCCGTGGAAAATTATCGCAGTAGTAATTTAGTGGAAGGCCGAGGTGCCGCACATTTGGAATCGTTAACTGGAGAAAGATGCTGCCGTTGAACAATATGCTCCTGATATCTATGTTAATTTTCGATGGCAACTTTCTAGCTTGTTGTTAGACGTCCGACGAATTTTAATGATGAAAACAATATCAAATTTTGAATCAATTTTAGAATAATATGAAAATTGTACAATTTAAATTGAACTTTTGCATTTTGATTTTTGCTCTACAACAGAAATTCCCATGTCAATCTCTTACGGTGCTTCTTTAAACTTCCAATCAGTAAAATGTTATTTTGTTATTAAAGAAACTGACTCATGTTATGTACGGTTTAAACTCAATTTAATTCCAATTCGAAATATTTCCACGGTTGAAGAGTTAACATTTGAAGAACTCATATCTTCAAGAGTCTTCTTCTCATCTATACAGAAAAGTTAGTAATTTTGAATTTCTTATTGGGAACTCTCTCCGTCAAATCTAATAACGTTGCCAAAGAAAATGCATCCCCTTGGAAATAAGTTCAAGTGACTGAAAGAACCAACCTGAAGATACGAGTATTCTACATTCAGCAATTGCAAATTGCGAGATTTATCATAATTTTTAACCTATTTACAAAGACATCCTTCTCTTCATTCTTTGCTCTAGCATTGCGCGCACATTGTTTTACATTGAGAGACCGCGGCAACCTTTAGTGCAACAGGTAAACTTTACGATCGTTGTTAGTAGTAGCCTTTTTAAGAGGTATTATGCTACACTGACTCGTACTTCGGAAGTAAATATTTGTCTACGACCCGAGATGATCGCTTGTATTGTATTAATTTACAACTAAAATAGGTGAAATTACATGCCAATCTTTTCGAAGAAGAGCCAAAACATTTATCTGAAAGTTAAACGATCGGAAGAATATAAAATTATTGCTTATCGACTCAAGTTTCGAATTATGTGAAAACGTGTTTTTTTTTTTTAATATAAAACTGGTTTTTTACATATTTTGCGAATAATTTATAACTTGTGTACTAAGGACAGGTTGCACATGTACATGTATCTACTTTAAAGATATTCTGCTTTTATCAGCCTCTACGATACAACGCTTTTTGCACGAGCCATAATAAAAGCACGTTCAAATATCAAAAGTATTACTCACACGCATAACTGCATTTCCGCATTACTCTGTTAGAGTGACACAGGACACATAACGCATGAAGTATGAGCGCCAAATATTCAATTTCGCGTAAAGAAAGTGTCGACTACCCGAAGTGGATAGAATTTTCAATAAAACGGGTCTAGCGCCTCGGAGTATCAGAGTAAAACTCATCTAACAGAAGAAATCCACCTTTATAATATTCATGACGTATAATACACGTTCACCTGTCAACTCATATCAAATAAACGTTATACAATTTATTCTGAAAAAATTCTTATTGATGAAATTCAGAATAGTTGTTCAGTTTTATTGTTCGAAGAAATTGTTTATTATTATATCGATCAACAAAAGTTTTATTGTATCGGGTCGTTATGCCGTGTACTCAAGCATTTCTTTACTAGTATCGTTGTCGAAGTCAATTATTTTTACCGTTCGAGAAATTCATGCAACACATCCTATCAAGTAAATGACTTAAATTGCTCGTTTTAATTGGCAAGCTTTCGACTGTATCCATTCATTGGACGTAGGTGTTCAAACGAGAAGGTAAACGTGATGGGGCGATAGGAATGACGTTGGAATTCCAGTGAGCTTCGATACTACATCATCGAACATTGAACGACTCCCAAAGTAATTCAGAACAATTTTACCCTTCCCTTCTAATTAAATATCCAATTAGAACTAGTACAGTGTCAAAAAACAGTGGATACAATAACCTCGTACCAGAATTCAAGAAACAAAGAAAATCAGTAAAACCACGAAGATATTTTATTTTTTCAATATATGTATTTTAAATTTCTTAACTACTTGACTAGGTT
Organism: Trypoxylon attenuatum; assembly: GCA_963989405.1. NCBI lineage: Eukaryota > Metazoa > Arthropoda > Insecta > Hymenoptera > Crabronidae > Trypoxylon > Trypoxylon attenuatum. Next base: position 3,522,290 of record OZ022488.1, on the reverse strand, counting down.
TCGAGCTACGAGAAGCAACATATTTCTGAAATAAATTGCTAAATTCACTATTTGCTTTCAAATCTCTGGTACGCTATAAATATCAGGAGTTTGACAAGCTTCTAATGCTCGTTCGTTATTCCTCGAATGTGTCAATACGTCAAGGTAACCGAGCCGCCATTAAAATCTGGATTTCGTGAGGTACCTCACTGTACCTACCGAAACGTCAAAACGTCAAAGCCCCAGGCTGGTAACCGGTCAACGTGCCAATGTGTCAACTCTCCCATGAATTCGCGCTTGACGAACCCGATTACCCGTCGTACTGACACTTACTCACAAGGAAAGTTAGTACCATACGCATCTCTAGATTATTCATTTAACATTAAGGAAAATATCATTTTATTACTACTATTTTATTACTACTGAGAATGCTCTTGTAAAAATATATACTTATATTTATTTTTTCAAATATTTCTCGTTCTTCAAATTATTATTGGTACGAATACAGTCTTTTGTGTTAACTACGAACACAATAGTATAAAGCGCGTTCGGTTATTTATATTGAATTCAATAGCCTGGTATTAATTAATGCCTTCAGTGCCGATACATGAACAACAATAGAAATAACTGGTTATTTGAAAATACAAACTTTCGTTATCCCAGATATTAACTTTATTGGATTGTGCAACGCTACACAAGTCTATTGCAAAAACCACTCTGTAGCAGAATTTACCAAGTGGTGTGTCAACTACTCTTCACTTTCATAGTGCGCAATCGAATAGAAGGCAAATCGATAATCTTTCGTGACATCGAGTGTTCGGTCTGACCGTAACTCCTCGTTACTACTTAAATCGGGCGCAAGTAGTACGCAACATAAATAGGCCGACGCTAACCAAACGAATCGGTCCGATAATCGGATTCCAGTTTAACTGTGCCGTTTTTCCAAAGAAATATACCACGCCAATACCGATGACATTAGTGACAGTCACTTGACACAGCGGAAACATCAATTTCACGTGAACACAATAATTCCGATCTGTTAGCAGAATTGAAACATTTAATGCATTTGTTTCGTACTGATGCTTGTTTCACTGCGCTGATTGTCGAGTTTTTCCTGAACAGCTGATATTAATATTTTGGAAAAGATTTAAACCTCAATACTAGGAATAAATTAAGTGAATATTAAACAACAGAAAAAATCTTAATGTAATTAAAATCAGTGCTCATAATTTCATCCTTTAAACAATATATTGTAGAATTAATTTCATTAATAAATTTGACAAATTCTAAGCCACAATTATTTTAACATCAACCTAATAATAAATTCCCATAGCATCCTGTGCGAAAGAGCAGCAATATCCTGCTGAAGGTACAGAACCGTAAAAGAAATTCGTCTGGCGTTTAGCCCCTTAGCATAACGTGCCAGGAGGAAGTCAATAAGCATAGAAAGTGAAGCGACCTGTTTCACCAAACACCACAAGCGACTCTGGTTCTACCGAGTAAACCCACAAAAGAGAATTTCACGTTACACCACCTACAAGAATAATACTGTACCCTGCGTATAATAACGGGAAACTATATTTACTACACTGGTGCATATGCTTCTAGTGAGTTGCAAGGAGTTTCGAGTCTTTTGAATTTTTCATGGTTTCGTTGGAGGTGCCACGGGAAAACGGAGCAAAAGGATCGCGGACACTTCACTCCGGTATGGAGGTTTATTAAGGGAGGGAAACAAGAGTGGTCCTTACCCTTCGCCATTTACCTCCCTAGAGTAGAAATACTCGGAATACCACGTTGCTTTTGAAGAAATTGCAGAATAAGCCCAATGCAAAACCGAGCCTTTTCGTGACACGTTGAAAAAAAGAAAGGAGACATAGCGGAGCCAAAGAAACTCAAGGAAACTGGGAAAGTTGTAATCACGTGACTCTTTCTAAGATTTCTCCCCCCCCCCCCCTCTCTCTCTCTCTCTCTCTCTCTCTCTCTCTTTCTCACTGACTGAATCTCTGGATTACTGAAAGCACAGAGTGTCACGGAGAAAGTCAAGAACAACAAAGTTGTTTCACTGCTCTGTATGGAAGGGCTGATTGTGAGCTGGATATGGGTTTACGCGGTAGCCTTTGACACTGAATCAAGTAGGATCAGTTTCCTGCGGTAAACTTGACGTTCCAAGTTACCTTCCTCCCTCGAATGTTTATTATACCGTGTGTTATTTTCGAGCGAAAGCTGCTTTTATCTTTTTCATTTTCTTTCCCTTTGGCTGCGGCTGCTCTGTCGAGCGTTGTGTAATTTATTGCGATTACAAACACGAAGAATGTAAGCTTTACCGTAAAGAAGAAAATGGAAGAAGGGCGGAAGAGAGAGAATATGCATCACGATAAAATAGTAAAGAAGAAAAATAACGATAAAAATGATGGTCGATGGAGAAGAGAACGCGATGGTTTTGCGAATTTGTATCACCCAAGTAAGAGCATAAAACTAAAGAAGATATTCGTTCGTTAATCGACCCGGTTAGAGGTTTACGCGTTAATGCTCCTTTAACGGTTCTAAAACATTTTACCACTAGCAAGCTATCGTACCAAAGTGAACCTTCGAACCAAGTAACGTAGCAACAAAACTTTGAGCTTTCTGTTTCTCTTTAAAATATAAAATGATACTATACTCACGAACGAACGACGAAGGATCTCTCGTTTCACTTTTTGCTCGGATATTCCGTGAAATTAAATAAACTTATTTTCCAATTGACTACACCGAAACTCTTGAAGCTAAAAAATTGAGTTTCCAACGAAAACTTTCATCAGGGAAAAGTCTTTCTGTTATCGCGAATCAGAATATGATTAACTACTCGAATTAGAAAATCTTTCGAGAATTATACGAATAAACTCATTATTTGTTTCTCGTAGAGAGCAAACAATTTGTTTATTTGCATTTCCGATATGTATCTTGTAAAATCGAATGATCTTACCGCGGGATTTGAAGAAAGCGTATTGGTCGACAGGAGGGCGATCAAGACCAATTTTCAAGCGTAATTTTATTCGTGGCTGGAGCAATAAAACCAACGCTCTCTCATTGAGAGATCTCCCGTATTTTTCCCCTCATTTAATGCGTTCAAGAGCCATTAAATCAAGATACGCATCTGAAGCGGAACGCGCACCGCGGTGTCGGCGTTCGCGTCGGATTCACCAGTAGTAGTGGTTCAACGTCGAGGGCAAAACCAACCCCTCGACGTCGTTAGTTAAGCTTCTCACTGCTCTTATCAGCTTGAAATTTGCCAAGAGATAAGCGACGAGCGACAGGAACGAGGAAGCAACCAAATAGCACCCTTGCACTCGATTGTCGCGGTAACACTCGAGAAAATTTGATCCTTCGAAGTTTGTGACACTGGCTGTTTGATTCTCATAAATCAATGACAATAATAAGTGTACAATTGTCATTGATACAAGTATCAGATATCTTCAATGCCTTTTCAAATATTTCACAAAATATTAATCTCGAAACGAAAGGTAACTATTCCATTTCGTTTGGATATATGTCGCGTTGAAATGTACGTAAATATCATTTAAAAGAGACTATTACAATTTCGAATGTATGGTATTGACAAGTAGAACCTCAATAAACCAATTCGAGTTAGCTATGAGTAAAATCACAAGTTTTTCTATCTCATCGTTACGTTCAATTTCAAACCACGAGCGTGTTATGTGTTGCACGGTGCATTGGGTTTTTATTCTCGGGGGACGCGATCCAGAAACACCTAAAGAGGAGCATTAAAAGCAGCTGCAGATTCTGGCTGCCTACACGCGCTGGTCAAACAGCTTTTCCATTATTCAAGCGCGGGCGTGCGCGGGCGTGCGCGCACGGCCACGGTCGGGTACTCTCGAGGCCGCCGCAACTACTCATTAACGGGAAAACATTCAACAAAGTTTTCGCGATCCATCTGCACCCGATGTGCAGAACTTGTATTCACAAAAGGTCCAACGCATACTCATTGGTGCCCATAAGGAATCCACCTGCCGATTTCGATTCGATTCGGACTTCATCGATGCCTGACAATTGCGCTAACGAGGCATTCGCGTTACATATTTTATTTAACACGAGATAAACATTTTCCAACGCTATAAATCGATCTGATAACCTGGAGTCCAGCTTCGAATCAAGGATGATATTATAAAAGGAAGGAAAATTAAAGAATAATTTCGTGTAAATTGTCTACTTTTCATTAGAGATTGGCAACTTTCAAGTGAGATTATCTTAAGGTATTAGTGGTAATGAAAAGAGTCGAAAGATCCGAGGCTGGAATCCAGTGCGTTAGGATTCAGCGCGCCTTTAATCGTAATCCGAATGACCAACCTGTTACTTTGGATGCTGCGGTCTTATACGTGTTGTCTGTGGAGGCGACTTCCGTGCGTTCCTCTCGTATCGCGTGCTCTAATTCTCCCTTTCTGCCTCTTTCTATTTCTCTGCGATTATCTCCTCCTTCCTCTCTACCTCTTGATTTCTCTTTCTCCGGGGTGGACTTCCGGACGGACGCACGTGCGCCTATTTCAACAAATGTCATGTAAACCTTGTGTCATAAGTATTTCAATGTATCCGTGATAAATGTATGTTGTATGTATAGTGTGTCTTATCCCAGAAGATAGCATATTACTACAAACTGGTATCCACATCCGCCCCCATATAGACATTATATTTTACCGAGGTCAGTGCAATATAAAACAAAGCAACGATAGATTGAAAAAAATAACTTTACACTATTTTATTGACATTTTTCGCTTGTATTCGCAACGTTAAACGCATGGTTCGTAAATGACAGCAGAGAAACTCGAATTAGCATTGTGACAGTTTTGTCGGAATGAAATTTTGAGAAATGACATGTCATTTAAAATAATGCGGAATTGAAATTCGCCGCGAAAGGGAGAAAAAGGGGGTTGGATGCGAAGCTCGTGCCGCGCAACGAATGCGTGTGAGCGTGTGTACCAAGAAAGAGAGGAAGGATAGATGAAAAACTGAATCACCGTGATATATCCAGGGCGACGGTATCGTCGGGCAGGCTGCCCGGCTTGTACTGCCCGGGTCTTCTATTTCTCCCACCGGGCAACCCACCGGGCTACCCACCTGCCCCTCCGACTCCTGCCACTCCTGCTTCTCGCATTTTCTCTCCCTCTCTTCCTCAATTTCCTCCCTCGTTCTCCCTCGTTCTCTCTCTCTCTCTCCCTCTCCTTCACCCTCTCTTTCTCCTTCCACCACCTACGCTGAACGTTCTTACACCCCCGCTTTCCCTAGGCCAGCCGAAAAAGCTCACCTACTACGCGCTCGTCATCCCCTGCGACCGACTTCGCAGCCTTCTTTCTACCGTCGCTTTCTCTCACTACCATCACCACCACCCCTTCCCTTCCCCACTTTAGACCTCTGTCTCAATGCCAAGCGACCTAGACGCGACGAGAAACGGAAAAACCGCGGCCTTTCTTGATTCAAAGGGTCTCGAGCTTTTCTTATAAGGATATCGAGTGCTGTCAAGTACATTTCTCACTGTTGTTTCTCCTGCGTAAGCTTAAGTCAATGAGTAATTGGGAAATTAACATGAGCTCTATTTCGAGAAATGTAGAACGATTTTGCTGGGTCGAAGTATCAGATGCAGAACGTTTACATTCGATGGATGCTGTTCGTTTGGCTCCCTTCTCCGTGCTTTCGTACGCTCCTGCGACGTCTCAAGGCGCAAGCTTGCCCTTCTGTTGCGCATGGAGGGAACGTGATACGATCCTTGGGTGGGACGAGAGCGAACCACGGCCGCGGGAGCCGGATCCTTGTGGGAGCTTGCGGCGGTGCGTGCTTGCGCCTTGCCGCGTGGCGGGCTAACGCGAGTATTAGTCGCGTTCTCCCAATTTCATGCTAGCAGGATGTGGAAAATCTCTACTAATAGAGTCTTCGTCAGTTATCCTAATGACTCCCACTGTTCCATGATAGTCTCTTCGAATAAGTATGTCATACAGAACACAGATCTCTTAAATTTTATCAACAAAGTCCTCGAGAAATATCATCAGCTATACATGTACATATACATATGTATACACATGTATACATATATACTATCGTTATTCAGTTTGCTATATAGTTAAATGATCAACGGGGAATTCTGAAACAATGATTTGGCCGACATTCTCCTGGTTCGCCTGCTCCTGCGTTGAAGAGGGGAGACCGTGAAACGGGTTCCTCGAATATAGTGGAAGGTAACGTGCAGTAAGGGGTAGTACGAGGGAAGGGCCAACCGGAAGAGCCGAGGTGACGATACACCACGGCGTAACGTCACGGAGCGTCACCAGCTGATCGATTCGAGAGGTGAACTTTCCTGGCGAGAGCTCAGGTTGACCTCGCGGATCTGTATCAGACTCTTTCCCGCGTCCCCTCTCTTGCGCTCAAACCCTCCCCCGATGCTGGCGCGAAAAAGGGGTGGGATACCAGCTGAGCACCCGTCTCTCTCCCCCCTTTCCCTACGGATCTCCTCGTCGATTCGCAACCGTTCAACACTGGGCCCCGTGTTTTCGGGCGTTTCGACCCTCGTACTTCGCGCTACTTCTACCCCAGGGAACCATGTGGGAGGACGCGAGAGAGAACTTCGTCCAGATCCTGGCATCCACTGACCGAACGGATGCACTCGACCAGTTCGATGCATCTCATGGGAACGGTCTCGCGGAAAATTTTATTTGCGGGGTTTGAGACTTGGAATTGTTGACTATTAGAGAAAAGAGAAATCTCCTTGTAGATGAAAATTTAATTTACTTTAAGGAAGGTGATTCTTCGAATTCTTCTTTTGACGCAGCTCGTACAGCTTCTTGTAGTAATATTAAGAAAGTGTTGTTTTTAGCAATGAGATCAGAGAAGTCATAATGGTTCTTGAGTTTTTCATTATTCTCTCTTCTTCGTCATTTCCTTGATTTAAATTTGTTTTGGAATCGAAATTAGATTTCTGATAAAAGTAGATAAAAAATTATCGGTGGTTGATTTAGTTTAGTATTTTTAGAAAACTACTTTTAATAAGATGATGCTTAGAGTTTTGATTGCTTCAATTGCTATGAAACAATAGTCGATCAAATAATTTTCGGTTTGCAATATTTAATATCACTTGTATGCATCAATGTATTCATAATTTCTATTTGTCGTGGATGATTCACTTTTGCTGTATAACTCTCCGTTCACTATGTTCATTACTACCGATGAGAGTTTCCATCTATTTTGTTGCAACGTCAGAGTTTCCCCGTATACTTTTTAATAACGTTATAATAATTGCGTAGCCTAGCTTACAGCTCGTGACCCATATGTTCGACAATAGTTGAGAGAACAGCGGATATGTTTACGATTTTATTTATAACTCTCGGATTTCACTCTTCCAGTGCAATTAGGAGTTTCGAATTTTCGCGAAAACTCAACCGTAAATGCAGCAGATGCGTGTTTAATCGCAATCCGATAAATGCGCCCAACGGACCACATTGACATCGACGGGTTACCGCAAAAATTCACCAGTGAATTACCATACACATTAATATCACCTGACATTGGAAAATAAAGTTGGTCTAAACTTTGACACACCAAATACAAATCAACTTGAACACTTTAATCGTGAATAAATTAAGTAAGAAAATTTATATATATTATATTATATTATATTATATTATATATGTATAAACGAATGTATAATAAATAAACTGGTTCTCGAGAACGGAAAGTTGTTGATTGTCATAAATGGGAAATTACAAAGCTTGCGGAATTCTCAAGACACTCTTCCAGGGGTCCTATCTCTTCGCGAGAATCACGCCAGTAAGACGAGGGAATTATTAGGAAAATTGAAGCAACCGCACGAGCGACTTGGCTGCAAACAGATAACCATTTACTTCGTTCCTCGCTCCGTGGTATCTCTCTCTCTCATCCGTCAAGGAGAAATATATATATATATATTGTATATAACGAGACGTGTTTGCTATTCGCCCACGAAAGGATTTCGCGGAAAGCAAGCGTGGAAATGAGAATACGACAAGACACGGCATCGTCAAGTAAACACCAACAGTGACGTAGTTGTAATATTTGGCAGGAATTTTGAAAATGAACATTTTCGCAAGACGATTTACACCTCGTTCTCTTATTTCACACTTGTCTTGATATGCCGGAAATTGTACTTTCGGAGCCCGTTGTTTTGCCAGCACCATTTTACGGTATATTTATTATAACGTCGTTGCCAAAGGACAGCGTGTCGCTTGTGGATCAGTCGTAAGGACACGGGGTAAGTATGATTTACGATGTAACCCGTCAAGATGATTTTGGCCCGCCATACCTGACACATGGGTCACCCTGTCTTTCAGTTTGAAACATCTGAAAATCTGCCTATCACCCTCTTCCGCTTCTTAAAATGATCTTTTTTTTCTCCTAGGACGCTATTCACGAATGACGTTTTAAAATGTGTTAAACTGTGTTGAAAAAGAGAAAACATGCCAAGTCAATTCCTATTCAATCACACACTTTTTATAGTATGTATATTATTTTCATCTTAGCGGATACTTGATGAAAAAATGTATTCAGATATAAAATCGAAATAAAGAATATTTAATTTAAAAAATGTTTGCTTATATTCAGATGAAGCAATTGTGAATCGTGAGTGCAATGAGGCACTTTTAAAAACTATATTTCACAAACAAGGATTCGTTTCAAGTATTGCGATAGTTATAGCGTTAAAGGAAACACTCGAAATCGCAAATACTTGAGGTGAAGTTAACTGTACAAGATGTTAGTCACCAGTGGACTGTTAATTTATTCACTGGTCTGGGAAGAACATTTGTTAAAGGAAGCTCGAAAAATTGTCGAAACTTCGAGACTTTGAGAAAGTGTTCAACTACCACAAATTCTCAAAGGATTCCGATTACTTTTACTTCGCAAACGCTTGTCATTGTCGTGTTTCCCCTTCGAACTTTACAGAGGTACAGTTTTCCAGTAGAGTTACTATCACGGTGAGAAATTCAAATGAATTTCACGGCTTCTACGTTTAGCGGTGGCGCAAGTTTTGATTGTGCAAGTCAATTAGTAAGTACTTCCAGTTACGCCCCCGCGTTACACTATCAGTCACATTATACTTTCATCCAAAGCCACCCGCCAAGAGAGAAATGAAGAGGACTCTGCTCCCATTAAGTCAACAATTTCAAAGCCAGCAAAAAACCTAAACCGTCAGTAAAGTAATTTAAAAAGTGAACCACGCGTAAGTTATATCCACCTATATTCCATTTTATAATTAAAGTTACTAGAATATGTTTATAGTGGCAAGGAAATTTTTTCATTATTTTCTTTACATTTAAAAATTGCATTTTAAATAAAGTCAGTCCTTTTACGTTTAATTATCCGCAACTTATGTTATTAATAATGAAAACGACGATTGCAATGCGAGTGTTTTAATTTGCCTTAAAATATCTTTGAAATTTTTCTCTAGGAAAAAGTTCTATCTCAAAGAGTAAATATATATTCGATTCAATTAAACTAGATTAAGATAGAAATTTCGTAATTCCCGTTTTATCTTATACTCTGTATTTCAATATTGAGAAGCACTGTTTTAAACTTTTCGCATCTACTTCGTCGTTTAACATAATGTCGATTCCTTCCAACAAGAAAAAAACACCATGGAGACAAAGGAAAAACTAAACGACGCAGTATCTTTTGTCTCGGAGTACAAGAGTACCGAAGAAGTTTATAAAGAGTAAAACGTGAATCTGAGATGTCGTTGAGAATGAAGCTACGAAGGGCCTCCAAACTCCGATCTATCGTCCACTCGAGTGGAGCAAGAGCTGGTTTCTGGCGGATTTTCCAGCAATATTTTTTATTTATGAGAGCTTTTACGCGCGGCCTCTCTTGCCGAATCCCCGGCCAATATCTATGATAATGCGCGATCCTGTGACACGCGAGGGCTTCGACATAACTGTCCAAAACTAAGACCTCGCTCTCATAGGATCGTTTAGATCTTTTCTAACTATCTTACAATGAAAGTCGAATAACTTAAATTTCTTCACGTTCATTCGGTTTCCTCAGAAACGAAATTCTTCAGAACATTTTAAATGTTCAACTTTTTCACGAATCGGTCAACTATTTAATAAAAATTCTTGTATAATGCTAATGTCATACTAATTGATAAAATGAATCTAGATTTTTGTAAGAGTAAAGTCAACTTAATGTAACACGATTTTTACCCGCTCCGAGCTACGTTTGATCATAATTCTACTGCAGAACCCAGCATCTGCATAATTCCTACCCGTGAGCGCGTAGTTTGTTATGTTCTAACAAAAATGGATCGCTGTGCACAGGACCAGGATGATAGAATAAAAAATACTGCTTGGTCCATTGTCAAGAAGATTAACGTACAGCAATGAAAAGTAACGTAAGGTCCTCTTTATCGTGAAAGATAAAAGAATCTTTAAGCATCAGCCAATAGGAAGCTTCTCGAATAATACTAAAAACTCAAACTCATTAAAAGATCAAGAGAAAGTTTGACAAATTCTCAAGAACGTTAAAGAACTGCAATTGTAAACTGGCAGAAAGACCCCTCGAGTTAAACGACTCTAATACTGTGAAATTATAGCTGATATCTCCCCAGAAACTCATTAACGTCTCGCCAATCCTCTGTTAACCGTAAAACATTTGTCACGGGCTTCCGGCGTCATAGATTTGTGGAAGGTGGAAAAAGGCACTCGTATGAAAACGATCGGAAGCTTTCTCCCCCCCTCCCCCTTTATCAAGTGGTCCATGTTGCGAAAAGAAGGCATATATAGCAGCCGCCGGCGCGAAATCTCCCCCAAAATCGATCCGATTCGCGATAAGAACGCTCGTAAGCGGAATAAAGTTTTCATTCCTGTCCCTGCTCCCCTGTTCTTCGGGCTATCTATTCTGAGCCCTAGAGGATGGAAACGATTTTTTGTCAGGATGTCACTCGATTAAGAGGATGAGGAGAGCAGAGCTGGCTGGCATGCACGGTGAGCGAGCACGAAATCTTCGGATTACAATCGATACCTATTCAAGATTACTTCTCGAATATGTTTCAAGTTAATGGAACGGTAGAACCGTAAATGTGAGAAACGTATCGAAGGTAGGTCGTCGTTAAATGCAATATCAAATCACTTTCATATTGCATTTAATATGCTTCTTTGGTAAAGGGAAGAAAATGGAAAATAAACCTTGAAAGAGTAAAGATGAATACAACACGACAAGGATTAAATGGTAAAGAAATTATTGGAGGTTATGGAAAAAACTTGAATTTGACGTTTTGCGAGGAACTAAAACTGGCGTATGGTCGACCAGCTCTCCAATTCCAGAATTCATATTTCAATCTCGAACCAGTTGAATACGCGAAATTTCGGCGGTAAATCGTGCACCTCATCGATCGGATTCCACGCATGGATGCAATTATTAACGTGATAGCTCAAACTACCTAGTATTGCAACGTTGATATCGATGACGTGATACGGTACTGGTATACAGTATAGACTATACTATATATCTTTACACTTCTACTCTAAGAATATTAATGAAGAGAGCTAAAACATCGTAATACACGTAGTTGTTACCAAGAATGTAATTAAAGTGGAAGCAACAAGTACACGATATAGTATTGTAATAGTGAAATATAGCATCGCGTATACCGTAAATAGGCAGAATCAAAATTCGTTGAATAAAAATAAACGTAGCTAAATATATTGATTATGGATAAAATGTTGAATCGTTAATAGTAATGAAGAACAATTGATAAAATATTATGATAGATTTGGAAAATAGTATTATGTAATTAAATAAGAATAGCATGAAATTTTAAGCTCGTCCCCTTGTCTGTTTACGAATAACGATTGCGAAAGCTTATCATCACTTTACAGGCTTTTCTAATTACAGTCGAGAACCGTAGCAGGACAATAAAATTCTATCTGATGTGTTAGAAAGAATCGAGTGTACGCTGGCCTAGCAAACCAACCGCTCGATGCTTAATGGATTAACTCATTAAAGCGTTCCGCCTTCGCATTACCCTGTGTGCCCTTCTACCTAACACCCTTTTTAAAACGTGCACAAACCCCCCCTTGATTACTGCACGTACTTTCTTGATTACACTTATCTACAGTCCGCTTAATGTTTATCACACTTCACTTTTACAATTTACGACGAATTTATATTAATCCTTTCTTACATCTCTTAAATAATTCATGTGCATTATTCAATGGAATTCACTTTTGATATACCAACGTACTCTATTATTGAGACTAATTAAAAGTCTCTAATTTGTAAGATTTATAAATTTAGAAATAAAATTAGTAATTCGTGAGATTGAATGCTTTTTTTGAAAATGTACCATTTTTATAGTTGACATAAGTTTAGTATTAAGCGAGGATTTGTATTTTCGTAAAATAATTAGTCAAGCTCGATAATTAATACACGCTTCAGTGATGTATATATATAAAATATTCACGAGAGTGTTATTCAGCCGTTTTGGTTAAAGCCCATGCAAGTAACCAAACGACGACTATCCGTTAAAAATTTCTGCTTGCAATCGAATTTCGATGGCAACTTTAGCGAGTAAAAGCTATATTATAAATCCGATGTGTAAAGCTTTGATGCCCAATGTTCATTGGTCACATGTATACATATATGTATATATGTTTGCGGAAAAAGATCATGGATGCACAGTATGCACACGCTAAATACGAATCAGAATTAAAGAGGTCGCCTGTTTGAGACAACTGTTCCACCCAGCGTTTACTCTAAAGATTTATGTTTTTACGCGCACATCCATTACCCGGGAAAAAAGCAAACCTCGAATCGCATCTGCTCGCAATATTGTATACCCCCAAATATCGAATTGAATGTGGCAGCCCGATCCATTTGTCGGAGAAATAATTAATATCAATGAATAAATAATTGATGTGCAAATATTATACCGTAATTGTACTGTACATGTTGTTAGACACATTTGTAAATTAGCAGAAAACAGGAAATAATTTGAGGTTCAAAACTCACCAAAAATGCGATTTCAGGAGATCGTTTGTTAGTAGAAACACAAAAAAAACGTCGGAATTGATAAAAACGCGCGGTAAATAAAGCACAATATAAGAAAAATCACTCCGCGAATAAAGTAGAATCTAATAACTTCATTGTACTAATAGCGAATAGACGAAGAAGCTTGATTTATTGCGATCGAAACACGCTCGCGTTAAGAACAATGACGTTAGCAACACTAGAGTCGAGACGAACAAAAATCGGCAGGAGAATACTCGAGGACGATGAATAGAATATATTTATAGAACTACCGGAATCTTGAAGGAATAATACGAGTAGTACGCGCGAACACGTCCGCACTGGCCCGTTATCAAAGCAAGACTGACTGAGTGAGCGGACACGGCACTAAGGACTAAGGACTAAGGACCAATATAGTTCCAGGGCACGAGCTCATTAAAAACAATGTTTCTACACCCCCAACGAACAATATAGTTGACTACAACTATTAATTCCGTGATATTCAAGATTTTTAACACCTTCATTGCACTTATTTGTCTTATTCCACTAACGTAGTTTATATGCTGATTTGAACTTCTATGTTGAAATCTAACGCCCTCTGTAACGCAATATTTTCGATAATATAAAATACTTTATTTGTAACAATAATTAAGGAATTCTTGAAAGTTGTTATTTTTACTAAATGTCCTTTCTTTTCGAGCAATTTTAAACAATTGAGACTACTCGTTTTATTGCTTTGAACTTGTACTACGCGCGACAATATCACGTGTGGAATATCAAGCCAGGTAAAGTTAGGTAAAATCAGACCGTGTTATTCAGGCTGATGCAGTATAATGTGATCTGATGTAAGCGTGTAAACGTGCATCTCGCAAGAAAACTGAAAGAATTTATCGAATTCTAGCGAGATAGATTAATTAATTCAGCATAGAGAGGTACGAATTGTATTATTCAATAAGCATTTATATCAGTCACAATCTCCATATTGCTGTCCTTTTCTATAGAATTATTATTTTTCGATCCGGTGATTTTGATTCACTACTTTCTAACCTATCATGCTCCAATTCTTTACCCCAATGACTATTATTTTTAGTATCATTCATTTTACAATACGTAATGAATCTAAGAAAGTTATTAAAGTTTTCATACATGAAATTTTTTTTATAATTTAATATGTTATTCGAATTGACAACATTAACTCACAGTCGCATAAGATTCGTTCAAGTTACAGTCAACAATTTATTATTTTTCTCGTTTGCCAGGGCCTATAGCTTATCCAAGATCTTCCCTTTTTCTTCGCATCGTACCAGTGAACATTTGAAGAATGTCATCCGGTGAATGGCAAGCTAGGCACCCACTATAATGAAATAAATTTCATATTTCCGTGCTATAATAGGTTTATGTGTTTACAGGGAAAGATTCGGATCGAGTAATGCGTCCGGTCAATCTGGAAGCTGATCGACATAAATTACGAAAAACAGACTACATTCTCATGAAAAGATTAGAACAATTGAATGCAGATAGAGCAAAAGAGTTTATCGCTAGCCGAAAATCTGACAGACGTTTCGGTATTGGCCTGGGTCTATTTGCATTAAGTATATATGCGTATACTTTTTATGCAATGAAACAGGAATCTTTCTTGGATGATTTTGAAGCGCCAGAAACGATTATAGAAGCACCTAAGCAAACGAATTAGTTCTATCGTGTTAAACTAGCTAGTACGCATACGCTTGCAGAAAATCAGCTTGTACGTTTCACTAAATAGATCGATCGTACCATTCAGTGGATGTTACTCCGAACTACTTATTACGTAAAATATAAATAATTAGTAAAAATGCAGCGTGTAAGATTACCACCTTTCCCAGTCCTACGTGAGATTTTAAAGATGTACAAGTTAGGCGCCTTGAAAAAATTGTCACAAAACTTCCTGTTAGATATGAATCTTACCGATAAGATTGCCAGAAAGGCAGGAAATTGCGAAGGTAAATACGTAGTCGAAGTAGGACCTGGACCCGGTGGTTTGACACGTAGTATCCTACGGCAATGTCCTAAAAAATTAATAGTGATAGAAAAAGATAAAAGATTTAAACCTGCGTTAGACATGCTAGCAGAAGCGTACGCTATGACAGGAAATGAAATGCAAATTATTTATGACGATATTATGTCAATCAATTTTGAAAATATGTTCCCCGATGATGCGAGGAAATCCTGGGATGACACGAAGCCTCCTATTCATATTGTTGGCAATTTGCCGTTCAGTGTATCAACAGCGTTGATCATAAAATGGTTAAAAGCTATATCGGAAAGATCTAGTGCATGGAGTTACGGAAGAACCAGAATGACATTGACGTTCCAGAAGGAAGTGGCGGAAAGACTAACAGCACCGGTAGACAATTGTCAACGAAGTAGATTGTCCGTAATGGCTCAAGCGTGGACGAAACCAGTAGTAAATTTTTATATTCCAGGTATCCACCAAAATATCTAATTGAATATTTCTATAATCCTTCCTAATTATATTTTATTTCATTTCACCCATCACTTTTTCCTTAACGCAGGCCAAGCATTTGTGCCCAAGCCTGAAGTTGACGCAGGTGTTGTTTCATTCGTGCCATTACAAGTCCCACAGACTCAGCATGAGTTTCATCACTTTGAAAAAGTTACGAGACAAATTTTTAATTTTCGCCAGAAATATTGTCGAGCGTCTGTTGGGTAAGTGATATTCAAATAAGATACATAATCATAAATTAGAATTGAAAACAGAAGTTATTTGAAACAATGAATTGGAATAATATACTTTTGCAGAACCCTTTTTCCACTTGACAACCGAGAGAATTTTACCGCTCAGATGTTCGAAATGGCAAATCTACCACCTACGATTAGACCCATGCAACTCGAAGTAAAGGATTTCGACAATTTGGCTACAGCGTACAAGTATCTGCTGGATAAACACCCCGAACTACGTTGTTACGAATATCGAGCATCGCGACGAATACTCCCAGGATCATCGTACAAACATTTGCAAATTGAAGAATATGAAGATGAAGTTTCTTTATAATCAATTCCTTTAAAAAAGACACTCCCAAAACATGCTGTATTTCACTTTTATTAAACTTGTGAGTTCTAATACAACACGTTACTCGGCTACAATTGGTTTTCAAAATACATCATGAAAAGCCGTGTGTATAAATATACATGTATATACAAGAATTCGTATGGCTTAAGTCTTAAATAGATTTTTATAGTACAATATACACTTTGCATTTTCTCTGCGTTAAACACGAATAAAATACTGTTAATTATTGTCAAAAGAATAGTTTAGAGAAATAAGAATACATGATTATTAATTTGTGTAATGTTATTACGATCCTGATATATCGCGAGACATCTGGCAGTTTCTCAGCTAATTCGAAATTATACAAGTACAAAGTGTGCAAAAGCCCTACAACCTCTTACTTCGATAATAATATACGATATTATGAAATTTCATTAGGAAATCTAAGAAAATTTGAAAGGTACATAAAATATAAACAAGGAAAAATTTGGGTAAGCTCATATACTTGTGATACCCAACGTAAAAATCTGCGAGGGAAGTACAATAGTACCCAATACACCAGTCAATATCACAGCTACTCTCGGCTCTTTTCATTTCGCGAACGGTAGTTATTATTCATTAAATAAAAATCCTAAGTACGTGTAATCGTCCAATACACACAACACATACACAATCACTGACGACCATTCGTCATGTAAAGTATCTATGACAGTAACGTAGGAAACTTAAGTTTCTGCAACGTACTATAATATACTCAAGAGCAACTCAATCAGTTTTATATCTGATAAAATCTAAACGCTCGCATTGCTTGTCGATGCATATCTAGCTATAATACTATAACATATTGCATCGACTAGCCGGGGAAATCCTTTGGTCCCATACTTTCCTAATGATAAAACGTTACTGACTTATTGATAAGCTAACTATGTTTCGCGTATTATGTATTCATGTAGTATGTTAATCATCGTTAATGCAGTGAGGATAGAAATTTCAGGAATTAAGGTACTTATCTTAAATCGATTTCAATTGTAACCGTTAGGAATGTTTAAATATCGCAGTAATTCAATAATTATCAATGTTTTAGATAATCCGGATTGTTAAGGTCACATTGATCAGTCAGGACATTCAACATTGTATACAACACGAAATTTCATTACTCGTTTGTTCTGAAAATTGTCGTTATCAGTTTCTCGCTACACCACAGATCATGATGTTTGGAAGTGCTCCGCGTCGTTTGCGCCATGCACCCAATGATTGGGCATGTGTTTGCAGGGTTTTACACCATCGTTTCGTCCTAGCTCCGTCTTCAGCCTAAGAATATTATCGTTAGTTTAATTAATTCTGAATAAATTAATTTCGAAGAATATAATTAAGATAGTATTTTAAATAATCGATTTACCTTGAATATAAAGGTCTCCTTGGACGATAGCTCCTGTACCTCAAAATAATCTTCAAAATCCGTTTCGCAGCATACGATACATTTATCGAGGTATAACGGTTCCTAAAATCGAAATCGATCAATTCTTAAATATACGTTGCTCGAAAAACAACCATTATTTCGCAAGAATATCTTACGCGTAGTAATGAATAGCGTCCAAGCTTCTCTTTGACCAATAGAAGAGTGGCCTCTTTGACGCTGATTTGCTTGGGAAAAAGTGAGTCATCAACGAAATCGAGGTCTTCGGTATTTGACTGAAATAGAAATTAGTAGAAAATTTGTTCCAATTTAATTTAAAGGATTTGTAATCCATTTTGCTAAATTAAGTGAATATTAAATAAAAACTTCTATATATATATATACATATATATAGAACATTTTAATGTTTAACGCTTTGGGAACCTCTGATCTAGTAAATGGACTGTACATGGCGAACATCCTTACTTTGCCATTAGTGACCAGCATGGCAGTGACAGGTGCAAGTTTCACAGTCCGTCCGCGTCTCCAATTATTGTCAGTTGGCTGCGCGACTAACAGGCGGCCCTCCAGAACAAATGTTGCTTCCTCGTGAGCCCATTCGAGTACTTCTACAGCCATCTGTTCCGGAAAATAGTCTTTATTTATACTCACATACCATGAATTTCGTATTTTCAAAGATAATAATCTTCTTTTTCTACTACTTTGAATTTTAGATTGATTTTAAATAGTGCTGTAAAATTCAATATTAAAATAATAAAACCATCGTAATTCAATCGTATACCTTTCTCAGTTTAATATTAACCATATCCTGTTCCCCGATGTTTCGTCTACCATTCTGAATAATCGAAATCCTCCTCCATAACTTGGTCGAGGTCACATCCTTGGCCTCCTAAAGTTCCATGAATAAATAATTCACGCATTCTTCAAATTGAAAATAAAAAAGAAAAAAAGAGCATAAATCGTATTCATCGTTCGTCAATATACGTACAGCATTCATATGCTCCAAATGCAATTCTATATTGGTTTGAGCTTGCTTTAATCTTTTCTTGGCTTCTTGAATGTCAGATCGTACTGACGGAGTCGCTTTTAACAAGCGAGCCAGTAAAAGGGGATATTTTGTCACTCGTTGTACTGGGACCTTTAAAAATCCGAGATTTTGAAACGATTGAATAAAAAATGATCAATGAGTTATATCATAGAATCTATTTGATTATTTAAGACTCTTACCATAAGAAAAGAATTGAGATTCATTCTTCGAAGTACTGTATTCTCCATCTGCGAAACTTTTAAGAAAATTCGTAACAGCTCTTTCTCTTTCTCGAGGTTCTGTAGTAGTAAACTTGCACTCCCTTGTCGCGTGCAATAACTCTCAAATGCATGGAGCATCCTTTCAGACTCGAGAAAGATTTTTCCAACATCCATCGTCAAAAGGTCTTCATCTCCGGACTCCTAGATTCAAATTGAATATTCACTGTTATTCTTTTCAAATGAATTATTTTAACGAGTGTATTATTTTATTTCTGGATAGAGTTATTAATTACCTGAGACAATTCCACGGCATCTTTAAGTTTCTCCGCGAGAACTAAATTGTGTTCGAGCAATTCTTCAACGTTAAGAAAAATTGCTGAAAGCTGCTCGGGAGTGAGAAGGCCTGCTTTTAACATAGGTCGATAAAACTCTTCGAGAATTATCTGTAAGTCTCTTCCGTATTTCTGTTCGGTCTCTACAATCTCCGTTATGATCTCCTTGCGTTCGACGCGTTTCTTTGAACACTTTCTGCAAACGAACGGTGCGTATACCACACCACTGTAACATTCGAAAAAGAATTTATTAGTAGAAATCCTGATCTGATCTAGTACTTTGGAAAATACAATATTTATTAAAATCAATATGTATTTCGGATGAACATAGAATCGATCATTATTATAAATATCACGTATATCTAGTTATGTTCAATAAAAAGGGTTAATGCCCTCAATAATATTTTATTATACATAGATCAAGTTTAGAGAACAAGTTGTTCTTACAACTACTTATTAAGTTCAAGTAACAGCTAATTATCTTATTTATCTCTTATTTTGTCTGGAATCGTTCCTGCAATTATTCGAGACATTTGTAAGATATTTTAGAAGCTACACGGACGAGTTTGTTTTACTGGCTGTTATTTAATTTATTATTACGAGCTTAGGACATGTTGCAATGTAATCGTAATTACGTCGGCACTTCAAGGTGCGCATTGATAGAACGCCGGTAAAACTTTCCCTCTCTGCAGCAAACGGAATCGATAGCAAGAGAAAGTGTTCCCGCAATGATACCAAATGCTTGTCACGCAGTATTTCTCTGCGAATTTCAGTACTATTCAATTCTGTCCGATCTACGTCGATCAGGAAATACTCAATTGTACTAACAATAATATTAACATACAATCAACATCCATATTTATTCATATGAAATTATAAATACTTTTCATTTTTTAAGTACTTTCGAAAACATGTACTTTGAAAAATACGTAGTGATTAAAATTAATGCATTTGATTTAAAAGACCATTGAAAGTTCCTTGCTCATCAAAATATGGTATCTCTTCGAATTAAAGCAAGGAAGTTCTAATGCGAGGAAACGTTTAAGAGCAATGAAGATTGTATTTATCAAGCAATGTAGCATATCCAAGATCTACTCTGTTATTAATTTCGCATATTTCTCTGCAATTAGACGATATTACATATGACTTGCCCATCTTCTCGACATTTGCCCATTAGCTTCATTTAAATGCCGGTTTTATCCTTTCACCAAAAGTGTAACACGACGTGATATTTAAAAACGAGAAAAAAAAAACTCGTGACTCACGGTGAAGAATCGTGGCCCACATTGGTAGACCACGGATTTCTCGTAGAAGTATAAAAATTGCAGATGGATATTCTGCTGGTAATTAGAAAACGACTGGAATAGGTATAATCTGATACTGTAACGTTATGCGAGACAACGATGCCTCTCCTTGCAAAGTTCTACTCTGCATACGCCCCCCTTTGGAATCCTGTTGACTGAGCGACGAAAACCTCTCACGATCGCGAAACTCGGTCGCCAAGCGAGACACGCTTCGCACAGAGATACTTGGACCGTTATGTCCTCTCTCCGGATCACCGAGCGAGCCGTTCTCGAAACAGTCCAGAACCAATAAAATACTATAATTTAACCCTGGGCGTAATAAAACCTCGCTTCGTCACGGCTTTTCGAAAATCCTCATGATTTCTGACTCTCACAGCTCCCCGTTAGGAATAATGGATCGTCAAACTGAGGAAACGAAGCTTTAGGCATCGCTTGTTCAAGATCGTTACTTGATTTGTTTACCGCGAAATTGTAGTATTCTGCCGCTATGGCCTATTCCCAATAACGAGTAAATTCGCTTGCTGACCGATATACTTATAGATTTCCTCGTCCAATATTTTTTGCATTGCTACTGATCAATTATCAATCTTGCAAAATATACTGAATATCAATCATTTTTTTTAAAGTCTCTTTTGGTTAAGACATTTGATTAGTAGGAAAAACTATTGATTTTACTGATTGATTCTAGATACTTGACCCGTTTATCTTGGAGATCATAGTATTTTGCGTGTGTACAATGGAAGTAAGATATAAGTGTTAAATATGTGGCCGCTTTACCTGTCGGTTATCAGTGGATCCAAGCGCTGCTCACAATCCTCGCAGAGCTTTAAATCACCGGAAATCACTTGCGGTATACCACCGAGTAGGCTTCCTGGGCCTGAAGACGCGTTTCCGGTTCTCCAACGCCTTGGCACGCCCCGACTGCTACTCGCCTGACTACTCTCAGATCCCACTCCACTGTCTGTCCTTTCTATATCAACGGCCCTTGCCTGGAAAGATCAATTACGATCATCTTTAATTTTTCATAGGCAAATATTAAAATAAAATTCTCTATTTAAGATTCTTGTCATTGTGTCACTATTATTTAGACTCGATTAAAGAACCTGTTTTTATTGCAAGTGTATTAATGAATAATCCAATAATTAAACGTACCTTTGCCGTTTCTGTAGGACCGGTTAAAATAATATTACATTCTTCACTGCTGTCAGACACATTCGAAATTTGAGAACTCTTGGAGCTAAGATCGCCAAGACTGGTTTCCTTTTGCTCATAAAGTGCTTCCAAGTCACCTTCCGTGTCCTCTTCGTCTTCCTCATCCTCGTCATCCTCTTCTTCAGGGGAAATTGTTCGGTCTTTCGAATCCATCAAAAAATTCAACAATTCGAACTTACTCGAAATATGTTCCTCGTCGGGAGACGTAGACATTTTTTTGAAAAACTCTTCTGGACTCTTTGATAAATACGATTCGGGTATGTCCTCGGTATTGGGCTTCTTGAAGACATCGTCGTTGAGATAAGATCCGAGAAATTGGTTACCATTAATTTTACTGTAATAACCAATGTCACCGAAGTAGACTCTGTCCTTCATGTAGTCTTCCGTTGGCGGTGGACTCAACGGCAAAGGTGGCGGCTCATCAGGAATCTCCTCGTAAATCGGTTCCTTGATAACTTCGTAAGGGTTTTCTTCGAGGATAAAGTTCGTGGTGATGAAGTCTGCGTCAGAGTTCAAACTCGACGATCTCGAGTAATTTGCTTCTATAGTCGACTCGGAACTCTCGTATTCTTTACTCTTGAGTAAACTCTGTTTCAGAATCTTTAGTATCGCTTCGCCACTACTTTCATCGAGAATCTCTCCGTTTTCTCTTGCTTTTCTCAACGAGTCTTCGAGCAATTTTGAAATAAGTGCTTCTTTTGACAGTATAGAGAATTTCGAGGATTCCGAATCCCTTTGGAATGATCTGTGTTCCTTTCTACCAATACGATCCGTTGACGTTCCAAACTTTCCTCCATTATTCGATACCGTTGACTTATTTTCACACGTACAATTGTTCTCGTTATCGGTCGATAACTCCATACGATTTGATAACGACTCGTTAAAAGTCACGTCGTTCATCTTGATAGACGAATCCACATCGCGATTGGCTTGCTCAGATCGAAGTTGTCTCGAATCTTCGCCAGATTCAACAACGATATTTGACTTATAGTTATCCAATACAACCAGTGTACGATTCTCAATCGAATTCTGTATTCGAAGTGGATTTTCCGATTTCACTGAGATTACTGTCGAATTACACGCACTATCCTCACCACCTACGCTGATAGTAACTTTATTGTGAGGAGTCGTTTCCGTCGAGGCACTATCGCCATTGATCAAAATCGATGTTCTTCTCGAGCCTTTCGTTCCAGGACCAATTTGCACTCGATGCACCAAAGGAGACGGATGTGGACTCACTGTTATTTTACACACATTATTCTTTTGCGTTGACGAACCAATCTCGATTCTCGCGGGTTCGCGCAAACTCGAACTCGAGCTCGAATTCCACGTAGCGTTTCTCAAGTGAACGTTGTTTTGCTTATTGGCCTCGTCACGATCGTTCGATCGTGATTTCGTGTTTACTTCGGAATCGGTTATTCGAAAACGGTGTTTTTGTCGTCCCGGTGGTGGTGACCAACTCGTAGGCTTCATCCCACGAAAGTGATCATTATTATCGTCAAGATCGTTTCGCATATTTGTTACAGGTTCAATCTCTTTCTCAACCGGATTTCGATCTTCTGCCAAACTTTTTTCCATTGTATCTTTAACATCCGACACAGACGTTCTATCAATCGTTTTTACGTTACAATCACTCTCGTTCTTAATTTCTTCCTCGTTATCTGATTTTTCGACTATCGTACTTTCCAGCGAATTCCTGACGGATTCGAACACCGATGGTAGCTCCTTCATTTTTCTGCAGAGACTCAGACGCATCGTATCCATGAAGAGAACATCGCCAGCGAGAACCTGTGGTCTACTGAACGAACGATCGCTCTGGCTACGCGTCAGGCACGACCTCTTCGAAATGTCTAGGCAAAAATAAACAAAGTTTCCTAATTAGAAGCATCCCGTAAAACGAACGAAACAGGGAAAGCAGTGGGAATAAAGGGCTTCGTTCCACACACGCGCGAAAACTGATCCCCTAAAAAAAGAAAAAAAGAACTCGATGGCTCTACCCTAAAGTATCCCCGTTACGTAACAGAAGAATTCAAAGGTATTTGGTGAACGGAAGGCAAACCACACGATCCTGATACGAAATCGAAATCCGAGACTCGTGAAAGAATGGCACGATGGGAGACAAGATATCCCGGAAAAGTATTCTCAATGAACATTTACCATGAAAGTACATTATTTTCCTTATTTTGTTTCCGAAGAGTAACTCTTTAATTTCCATCCAATTTATTCAATTTATTTATTGTAATCCGATAGCTTTGTCCTGCTTGTTTGTAGCGATTGGTGAAAGTTTGTTAAATCCCTCGCGAATCGCGGGTGGGGAATTTCTCAAGGCTTGGAAATTCTATGGTTTTTCCTCTGGTTGCTCTACTTCGTAGCACGATTAGAGAGATTTTCTAAGGCGACCGCTTACAACTCGGTTACCAGTCTTTCGCGATGATAATAAGTAAGGCACTCGATGCTGAATCGGTAATAGGAATCAGAGTCTTTTCTGGTATCGCATATCCAACTTTTTTTTTTTTTTTTTACCGCGAACCACTTGCAATCGACGAAGAGAATGCACACTCTTACAACTTGACACCTTTCTGGAGCAACGAAAAGCGAAGTAAAAGTTTTATTTAACACGGTACTTTCTTCGAGAAGTATCGGTGTTACTTTCAAATTGCGATATTGGCACAAAGAATTTATTCATTTTAATGCAGCTTTCGTTAATCGCAAAGACAGATGTTGAGAAATAATATTAGTATTGAGAAGTAATAGAGTAAAGTTAACAAGAAACCTCTATTTTGTTATTTACTTATTTTTGATGAAACGATCTGTTTAATTGTTAATAATTGTAGAGAAACGTTAATTGTTGATAATTCTAGTGTTAAAAACAATAAGAGTCTCACAAGAACAAGAGAGACTCGTTTCGTGATATTTAATGGCAATTGAACTTCAGTAATTCATGAAGGAAAGAGAATGGTACCGGAAGAGAGAAACAGTTCATCAGCGAACGTGAATCCATGCCACGGGATACAAAAGCAGGATCGCGCACGCACGCGGAACGAACAAACTGTCTCACAGCGAAAAGCAAGTGCAAGGCCGTGTGTTAGTATGTACAATCTATGCGAACGAGTGAAAACGCGAGAATCTGCCGAGAAATATAATTATGGAGCACCGACGCCTGTGTAAAGAATCTCTTGGTACGATCTAATGATTTATGAGAGAACTTCGCGCGAAATGTACAGGAGTCAAGGTTCCTGAGCTAACGACTCAAAGTCACGATTACTAATACTATCTTATTCCTTGCGAAAAAAAAAAAAAAATACATTTCTTGACAGCATGATTTACTTTTGGAATATAGTCGATTACGAACTAGCTATCCACGCGAAACCACAGCAAATAGTTTATCTGACTTTATACGTTGAATTAAAGTTAAGCAAGTCTGAATTAAAACCTCGTTTGCGGCTCTGCGTATCTCAAGTCACTTGTACCACTCTCCAGGTACATTGCTGGAGCCTATAACGTCCAGTTGTGCAATACGGAATTTATTTGCAAGTGTAACAGCTGATTAAAGAGGCTACATTATCGTTAATAGAATTGGGTGTAAGTAATTGAACTGTGTAACGCTCGATCAAAGAGATTCCGTAATAAATTGAATTATTACATGAGTCTAATTCTAAAATGCAATTGATTGATTATTATTAAAACTGCATGATTAAAAAAAAGATCATTACTTTCGATCGAGTCAATTAATTTGAATTACTTGAAAATAGTTGTAATCTCAGTTTTAATCTCGGAATCTTTCGAGAGAAAAAAAAAATAGACCATCTACAGATATTGTATAGCCAAAATTACCTAGATTTCCCACCTCGCTATCTTTCCATCGTATCCTCACTTTCGGTGACTTTCTTCCACAATATTGTCTACCAACGAAATACACTATAAAGTTTCCCATATGAATAGTATAATTTGATCCCAGCTTCCGCTCTTCTTCAGTAAAAAAAAAAAAGAAAAAAAAAGAAACACGCAGTGTCATCGCGATATGTATTCGTAGGTACACTCTGCTTATCTCTTCCGCAAATCTGACATACATCTATGTTTCAGGACTTTCTCAGTAGTTATTCTTGGAATGGGCAATGCTATTCGGTAAATGATGCTCCATTTCTTTTTTAAACAATCATTACTGAATTATGTGGAGCGTAGGTACTATGTATATTGTTACCAACGAATAAAACTCATCGTAGGTGTAAGATATTGTAATGACGTCAGATGATTGTTATTTCAGTGAAAAATATGTTGGCCATTCCAAGCGAAATCATAAATGAGACGATAAATTAGCAGCGCTACTCCCAAAACTCTCGAGGCGCCAGAGAACGTATTATAGCTTGGGGATAAAGCTCAAGGTTGTCAGGGTTGGCTAATATATCTGGTCTTGTCACTTTATAAGCCTTGAGGACAGTCTATCTACTCCTTTCGCAAAGAGCACATTCACCACGCTCTTTCATGTAACTGCCTCCACACTGGAACGCGTATAACAGGCGAAATCTGATCACGCAGAACTTTAAATCGTTTTGCAAAAGTTTTCTCTGATTTCACGTTAGATTGGTGGTAATAAAAATATTCTTACGAATAAAAGACAAAAGAGATTTTTTATCAATTAAATATCCGATTTTTATAATAGATCGAATGTTTATACGAATAGTAACGATTTAAATATACGTCAATTACTTTTACATATTTCGTATCTTAAGATTTATCGAAAGGAGAAATTTCGTTTTTAAGCTTGTTCTGGTTATCCTTGAAATATGCTTGTCTTTTGGAAAGTTCAGGCTTGTTTACGATACACGATGCCACCATAAACCGTTAGTTAATAATACGTGTTGTGAAATTATAAAAAGAAAACTACAGAATTGTACTAATGCGTGTATGGTGATAGTAATAACAAAAGGGCTGATTCAATTTTGAATATACTGAAGAATGAATTATTCAGAATGATGATTATAAACCAATGAAACACTGGCGATCAGATCAATTAAATCTGAAATCATTCGAGCATGGCAACATGAAAAGAGCCTGATTCATAACTTACACCACAAATTAACCCATGCTTTGATTACATTTCCGTGATGTTCTAACGACCGGTCGTTTCCTGCTACGTGTACTGAAGAATAAGAAGATACAGTATTTCAATGAACTCGGAGTGGCTTTAAGCTATCGTTACCTGTTGATAAATTATACCGAAAAAGAAGCCTCTACGAGATGACACAGATGAGCAAACATGGCGCAAACTCAGATACGATGGCTGTTAAATTGAAACCAAGTTAAGTGGAGCATAACAATGTAGAACGTGAGAGGATTCAAACCAAAGCATTATGAGTGCAACTAATTAATATTTTTCGATAGTCTAATGTCTAATCTGTAAATAATAATAATAAACGTATAGCATCTCTTACCTTCTAACTTCGAAGCATCTTTTTGTTCCATGACACGGGAGGATGAACATTTAGCATCTTCTCGAGCATCAAATTGCAACTCTGTATTTTCTCTCGTTTTAACTACTTCCTCTTCATTTATCTTCATCGAGTTTACACATTCCTCCGTTGAATCTCCCATCCTCACATTACGAGAGACTGATTGATCATGCAAAGTTCGCGAAGATTCATCAGCATCCTTCACTCTTTCTACGTTTTCTAACTTCCTTGATTCTTCAACCTGATTTCTATTTTCGACAGGTACAAACTTATCCGAGTCCACGAGACCAACAGATGTTGATGGTGGCTTTTGATTGAAGTCCTGTTCGACTCTTAATTCTTTCAACTTAATTCTCCCTACTTTTGGATCTTTTATATTAGGAACAGTAATGAAGTTATATTTCTCTTTCTGATCTTGGAAGTTACTCGGTACGTTATTGACGTCTTCCTCATCGTCGGAACAATCATCTTTAACCGATGTACAATTGGCGATTCTGCCAAGTTTGCTCCAAGATAATTTAGTTGCCTCGGAAGGTTTCTCCGGTGCGAATATAACGTTGTCAACGTTAAAGAGTACATTCTTCCTCTTGCTTTCAAGTACTTTGCCGCGCTTGAGAATACTCTTAATGGTCTGTCGAGCTTCCTTGAGCCTTCGCGGCGGTCTCTTCGGCGAAACCTTTGGTATGGGAATCCTAGTAAGTTGCGGTATCTCTTCATCGTCCGAAATCTCTCTCGGTTCATTAAACACTCTGATTCTTTGTCCGCCAATTGCCGCCACTGCCCCCCGGTTAGGTATCCTTTCGATTGACTTCACCTTTGAAGGATCAAAGAGAGTGGACAAGGGTCTTGTATCTTCTTGCTCGAGAGCGTTATCCGACAAATCGTCGCTCAAATCATCTTCATCCTTCTGCTTCTTTAGTAAGAAGTATGGGTTCACGTCACACTCAAGGATACTCTTCCTAGAGTCTCCGTTAAAGAGGTTCTCCTTCCAAGTCTCTTGATCTAGGTTCTTCGTCGTCTTGACCTGCTGCGAGCAATCCGTCCAATCGTTCCTCGTGCTCCGTGGTTTCTTCGATATTCGAACTAGTCTCCCGGAATTGTTCCCCGTTGAATGTGTTCGCAAGGGACTCTCCTGGTTCGTTTCCTCCAGCCAGTCGTCGGTGGACGCACCAGTGTAACTGGGTCGTGACTTCCGTGTCGTTTCCTCGTAGGCCACAGGTGGCTCTTTGTCGAACCATTCTGATCTCGAGGAGGTAATATCGTCGATCGAGGGCTTTCGCTCTTTGGTGGGTCTGGCTACACTCTGACTCCGTGAATCCCGTTGCGAAGGTACCCGATGTGGCGATATGCTCCGAGCTCGTGTCTTCGGTTCCACCAACCGATTCCGACGCATCTGATCGTATGGATCGTCCATCGGCGATCTCAATACTCCTGTAGAAATGTTTTACTTTTTGTTGGATATCATCGTGACAATCGATAGATCTTAGGGACAGTTAAAAGACTCTATTATGGTAATCGTTAATCCTGAAATTTTAAACAGTCTACGTCTCGATTGTATTTAAAGTATCGGCATTAGGTTGGTCTATTGTTGAACTATTAAAAATTTATTCGTAGATCCAAAGATAATCGAAGGTCACTGAATAAAACAGACAATATAGACACTCGTCGTTGAGAAACGCTACCACGCCCGCTTCGTTTGCCTGACATTTCCCACAACTATCACCTTTCCCCTTCTCTCCAAGCAATTGCAAGAATGACCCACTACAAACAGAGAGGCGCCCCGACGATTATTTTATGCTTTCAACAGTATAGTTACTGTTTCACCCGAACGGTATTCGAAAGGTATTGAAAGTGAGAATATCATTCTGTATGAAACATTGACGAAAAAAGGAATCGTGTGACCAATTACACACCGAACTCATATTAATCACGAGACGAGTATCCAATAACCTTACTGATT
This sequence comes from Trypoxylon attenuatum, assembly GCA_963989405.1. Taxonomy (NCBI): domain Eukaryota; kingdom Metazoa; phylum Arthropoda; class Insecta; order Hymenoptera; family Crabronidae; genus Trypoxylon; species Trypoxylon attenuatum. Next base: position 3,493,325 of record OZ022488.1, on the reverse strand, counting down.
CTTCCTTTCTTACAGTCATACTTTTAACAATAATTCATTGAGATCCAAATCCAACAACGAAAAAATAGAAAAGAAAATGCTCACAGGGGACAAATTTTTTCGCACAAATTTCAGAAGAAACAATAAATTGTACTGAGGTAAGAAGAAAATTACGGTATAGTAATAACTGTACCTGCAAGACTGGGCCTCGACCTGGAAGGTTGTGGCAGGCGGCAAGTTCCTCCTAAAGGTACACCAGCCAATCGGTGACCACCGCACTTGCGGCAATTGCCTAGCTTCCGGGTAGTACCGCTGAGAAATTCTGGACAAGAACATACCACCAGGAGCGGTGTTCCCGGAGGAGGTGGCGGTGGTGGCGTGAGGAACGCCCGGGGTTCGTGGCCAGCTCTCGAAGCACGTACCGTACCGTAGAGCCATGGTTCGCCATAGATCATCTGACGAGAAAACCCGGTGCTACCACTTATCGTGCCCCAGCCAGTCTTGTTTGCCTCATCGGCACCCTGGCTAGCGCGAGACAGGCCAAGCCTCACGCTCCACGACTTCTTGCCTTTGCTCAGGGTGTCGTAGTTCTGAAAATCAAACCCCTACGTTCAATACTCAACTTACAATAATTAACTTGGAAACTTAACTTGCAATAATTACTTATCTAACTTTCTCTTAAGGAACAAATTTATAAAATATTCAACATGATACATATTTTAAAACAGCATTTAACTCCTTTTATTGTATTTATTGTAGATCAAGGGAAACACTTAATTCGAGTATTTTATATAGACAGTAGTTATGGTTATCAATTTGATAGGTTGCGAGCGATGAGTTTCTAATGGATCAACGTGGGCTTGGAAATTCATTACGGAGCAGAGAGGTGACTACTCGCTGACATCGACGTACAGTGGATACAGTGATATATGAATGCTCACAACAGTGTCGCAACGCTTAAAAGCTCTTGCGTGATCTCATGATTTACTGCAGCTATTCTGCATCTCGCACATTAAAATCTCATGCATATAATTATAGCGTGTTACATATTGTTAGAATTTGGAAGTCGTATTAAGTATACGAAGCATCGTGTTTGACATTTAACGGTATACTCTTAATGCTCTCGTGCCAATGCGTGTACTGATTATAAATGTCATATCATTATGCGCGATGGAAGAAATGCACTTTCACCGAATTCTTCTTGCGATTTCGAGGTCTGAGATTTTAATTATAAACATTGCATAATATGTGGCACTAGTAGGAAATCGATAATATATTTTTAAGAAAAAAAACACAACCATCGCTGCAATAAATCTCATGATATTATGCAACGTCAGATTGATATTTTCTGAAAAATATTCCTTTGATATTAAAGTGTTCATTATTCAATCGCTCGTACGACTAATCAATCGAGTTTAACAAGTGTAATTTTTCTTTTTGTCTTATGTAATGCTTCAAGATGGTACAAGCTGCGCCTTAATGACGCATGTCCAAGTAGATTTCATCTTTGTCCAATTCTCCGATGAGACTTCAACGCGCAATACGAAATGCAATTAACAGAAATCAATTTCTATTTCTTCACTGATTTCCATCCTTTGAATTATTGTATTTGGTACCGTGTGATAATGAATCTGTCGAATGCTTCGCGCCTAGCTACGTTAATATTCAACAGGAGCGATACATTTGCCAAGTACAATTGTACTGATTATCATAATCGTATCATAATTAGAGATGTACACATGCCGTGCATAGAAAACACTCTCGCTTTCATTGGGAATCGATTCAACACACATTTTCGGTGTTCATTATACATGTCTATGTTTATGTGCGCACTTAACTCTCTATCCATTGAATTTCGTATTTAATACTTTGATGCAATTCACTTCCTCCGTAATCGAAGGTCAACAAACTCTCGGTACTATACGGTAATAACCGTAATTATGAAGCATCCGCGACTCGAATCCTTTGTTCCTGATATCACTGTTAATTAATTCCTGAAGAAACCCTCCCCATTATGAATGCACCAGAGTGAGAATTTTACACGAAACCAACACAAACATAGAACGATGCAAAATTCAATGTAGCATTTGTCATTGTTAAAGAATTCCTTGCAAATTTAGAAAGTGGAAAGAAGTCAAATCTTAATTAGAAGTACGCGTGTTGTAAAATTGTAAGTATTCATGAAGAAGAGTTGAAAAAAAAAATTTCAGAGGCAGTTTATTATTCAAATAGACATATGTCAATAATGTTAATTATTGCAGATGATCACCTTGGACTTATAATCTTTTCCTGATGATTCTTAGAAACATCAGCTTGGTAATACTTTCGGTTTCACACTTGGCGAGTATCCTAAAGTAATGAAATATTTGCATAGAAGATATTATCCGTGCTCGAAACGACGTTGATGTGCCAAAAGAAACCGCAACGCGGAAAGTGAAAAAAATTGATTAATTGTCCTGATAGTATCAGCAAGTTCTAAGTAGCCGGGAGTGCACGGTACATCCCATTAACGGGGAACTTTCATCATTGAAAAAGGAAACCTCCGCCAAACCTGGGAAACGTGTACGTACGGCGAAGGTCTCCCTCATTGTCCTCAGAGAAGCAGGACTCGCATGGGCAACGTATACGTGCTCGGAGGTCACGCGTAATCTGCAATCTTGACTCGTGGAAAAAAGCACGATCGCATACACAAACACAAGCATAGAGACACACACACTACGGAAGACTTGTCCTCCATCGACAACTTGTGAGAACTATAGGGAAACGACGCTGTCGATCTTTTGATACTGGTTTCACAATGCGGAAGTAACAGAGAAGGTGTCGATTGAAAAGATAGAACAAATTTGATTGAAATAGAGATTCGATAAAAAATTCATAAAGATCACGTGTCTTGTAATTTTCTGATCTCTCTGCTAGTTAACATATGAATCACGATATAGAAAAATCATGAAAATGAATTTATACAGTTCAGTAACGGTCAACAGTGTGAGTAGCATTATAAATAAGTGGCCGGAAGTAAGCGTCCAATGAAAGTAAGATCGAGTGAAAATCGAAATGAGAATCCTTAGCGTTCTATACCGTTATGACTCAGCGGATGGGATTCGAATTGCGCTAGAGTGCACTTTCAGAGCACTGGAAACAACGAGGTTCTTAACTTTGGTAAATATGTTTATGTATCTGGAAGGTACTTATTTCTCGAGTCTAAGTTCTTAAGTCGAGAAGGTACTGTCACGTGTCATACGTAGTTGAGAGTAGCAGCTGCTTCTACTCATATGTATGCCGTTGCATTTACGGTCACATCTGCTCACTTTAATGGCTTCTGCTGCATTATACAAGTAGAATCTTAACCGTAAAGTATGTAAAAAGGTTCAAAGACAAATATTTCAAAAATTCCTAAATCTAATTTCTGGAGATAATCAATTTTAATTAATTTCAAATGATTAAATCCTACCGGATAAACAGGTTTCCTCGGAACGTGTCAAACAATGAGTGCAAGAAGTTATGAATTTTGAAAAAAAAAAAAAAAAACAGGGAATGAATTCTACCTTGTATATACCGTTAGTTTTGAAAAGAGGTATTAATTGAAAATGTAGGACATTTGCACTGGTTGAAGCATTGAACGTTCTATCGATCGGAAGACAGAAACGCACACGCGGAAAATGGAGCGGTTAAGTGACCGCAGGGCAGATCACGCTGTTCGCTTTACTTTCTCATTGAAAGGATTCGACTTTCGTAAAAGTCATCCAGCGATCTCCGTTTCGCTTAAGGTTCGGATAAAATGAAAAACTCATATGGATATAACGAATGATTGTTAAAAGATACTTTCAGATCCAGCTTCTAGGTCAAAGGAAACAATTAGGCTTATCGTACAATTTGATACGATTATAAGTAAACTTTCCAACACGATACTGCATAAATTTACTCGAAGCATATTCATTCGAAAAGTAAAGAACGATAAATCTCCAATATCAAATATTACTCAATCCCACCCTACAGCTATACGCCCGAATGCATACAAATATCTTTACTACACTATATTCGAAATTAATCACAGTGCTCGCGAAAGTCGACAATTTTCACGCTTGAGCCAACAAAAAGAAATCAGGACTATTACAATTTTCACCTGACCGCGTGTGCACACAATTAAGCTCTCAAAATCGATCGTACCATTAATGACGATTCGATTACTTTCGTTTGAAAAAGTGAAATAGAACGAAAATTGCTCGAAAAGAGGAAAAATTCAAGAGAATTTTACAACAGCTCGATGATAAACAAGGAAGTCGGTTAAACGATTCTTCTTGGTTGATCGACTGGCCATTCCTCCTTCGTTGAGCTACCTTTCGAGTGTAATACCAGCTTCTTGTGTGTGTTCTCTAGAAGTTTTTTAAGGCCGCGAGCCACGCTTTACTTTCTCGTGTCTCACAAGCAAGGAGGAGTGGACGTTTGGTAAAAGTCGCGGCTGTGGAACTCACGTAAGAGCCACGGGTTTCAAGCACGAAAAACGAAAAGCTAACTAATGTGAGAGTACCACTCCTCTCTGTTCCTATGTAAGTAAGTGTACTTACATCAACGAAGATTTATATGCATGTATTTATATGAATGTTTCTATACATTTCTGTATTCTATACGTATATATCACTTTTTATCACGCAGTATTTTTTTTAGTACATCACACAATGTCTGTGATTTTTTTCGTACCTGAAAATCGTGCCGGTTCATGGAGAAACTGCATTTTAAAACACGAAAATCAATAATAATGAGGTCTAATAATAATTTTCGCGTTGTTCCTAATTTTTTTCAGATACCTCGGGCCCTCACACACATTCTGGAAAAAGACCGGTGACTCTAAGATTATCCGTTTCGAAGATATGATTTTTTTAAATTTTAAATTTCAACCCCCTGTATCTCCGAAAGGGTTGAGATTTCGCCATTCTGCTACTGGACTTTTAGGCTTCTATTGGTGCCCAGAATACGTGGTTTAAACCGTGGTAAGACTCAAAGAATCACCCTGTATATGTATATGTCTATGTCTATGTCTATGTCTATGTCTATGTCTATGTATATATATATGTATATGTATAGAGAGTCCAGAGTGTATCACAGGTGCAACAAGAGAAGCGGGCGTGGCCGTCGAAATCCTGGACAACCGATACCTACTACTCCGGTACCACTGATCTTTCCACTGGCTTTTTCCTATCGATCGTGCACGCTCGACGAGCTGCAACCTTTCCGTGATCTCTAGCCTAACTCGAAAGAGAGAGCAGAAATACGACAAAAGCTGATTTGCTTAAAAATAATCATTAAATCAGACGTGAGTTAGTTTCTTAAGGTAAATATGACCTAAGTGAGCGTGTACCTAGCTAAATATAGAGTTAAGGTGACCGAGGATGCTTACTTAATCTAACGATTATCTTCTCACAGTGTTGTAAATTAAACTTGTACTTGAAGCATCGTGTCATTCTATCAACGATTAGCATTATCTTTGCAGTGTCTCATAACGAATTTATTGACTTGGAGGATTTATCCGAAGAATATCTTGAATCGATGTTTCGGTATCTTGCGATTAATAGCTACTTAAATAGCTACATGTAATGAACAAGAATATGTTTTATAGATTTATGTCTTTTATCCTGAACATTATTGTATATTTTTCATTTTTCTTTAAGTATCTTTAAGCGATACCCGGAAAATCTGTTAATAAATCCCAGTCAAGATTGATACTATTTTGTTTTGCATATATCCATCGTGAGTGGCATTCTGGCAAGGAAGTTGTTAGAAGATTGGCGTAGAAATAGTTGGAACGTGTACATTGGTTCCTGTAGAGAGAGAGAGAAAAAAAAAAGTTGTGGATGGATAGAAGGCATTTCTCGAGGTCATCTCGAATCGAGCCTCGATTTTATCGAGGGAAAGTGGACGTCCAGCTTTTACTAACTAATGGTCATATAAGGCCGGTCCTTTCGACTCTTTTGGCTTCGGGTTACTCGTTTCGATACTTAATCGCCATCACACACCAAAAACAAACTTGAAAATTTACATTGATTTTTTTCGCGTCTAAATTTCTTCGACTTTCTCACTTTGAACCGAGTATCGCAGATGCATCGACAGAGTGTTCGAATCGCGAAGAAATTAGAAGAGAAGGTTACTGTTGATACGTAACAAAAGCATCGCTTGTAATTACAGTGCGGTTCACATTTTCAAGAGTGCATGCACTAGTTAGCACGTCGATATCAGTGAAAGGTGAATTCGAAGTTGTGAGCGTAACAAAAAAATGCCTGACCGTACTAAAGTTTTAGTACTGGTAGATAAAGACAGTTTATTTCTGTAGATAAAAACTGGGTCTCCACGTGAGATTATTCGAGTTGCGTGGTCACGGAAAGAGACAAATTTTATAGAAATTTTCTTCTTGCCTTATCTATGCAATTTTACTTGTTCCACTACTGCTTTTGCGCGACAGTGGATTTAATTTGCCGCTGTAATACCCAACAACGTCGACAAAGAACAGTAAAATCCGTTCAATAAACTACGAAGCAATCTCAAATAGTCGAATGGATAAAACCCAAAAAATGAACATCGCAAAATCTATTCTTCCAAGATAAATATTAATAAATGAATTTCTTTGGAAACCCGCAAAATTGCCAGATGACGTAATTAAAGGAAACAGAGGTGTTCGATAAGATCAAGAAAAGAGTGTGAAAAATAATAAAATAGATAAAAAGGCATTGTCGAAACTTTTTTCACGCTAATACACGTCGTTAATTTCATGATAGGCGTTACCCAATATCCAAGTGCGATTTTATCCCGATAGGATTTCCGAGATAAGTCGTTCGCAGGCCGCAGACACGTAAACCGGGGTCACGGCGGATGCACCATAGATGCATCATACGCGGTTGGAATTGCGCAAGTTAAACTGCGTGCGTTCGTTCGGACGATGTGGTGGTACTAGCGATTTGCCAACTCGCCACAGGATCCAGGTGCCTTTCTTCGCCGGATGTACGCTCTCGCGTCTTGCCGTTTTCACCGCCTCACGCGGAAACCCGTGAATGACCGATTGCCATCGATGATTATGCCATCGACCCATGCGATCGAGATGCCAAAGTAAATAGTATATCGAGACTCTATCATCTCAATATCACATTTTTCACAATAATACGTTACATTCCGGAATTCTGCTTAATCGCACTCTATCAATAATATCCGAACGAATCCATCAATTATTATTTCCTCTTTCTTTTAAAATACAAAAATAAATAGAATTTCTCAGCAGAATCAAATTAGTCAAATATTTCCCTTACTTTTATACAATAGTAAATAATAAATGATTTATTATTACGTTTCGTTGAGCTACAGTAAATTCAACGTTACACGGTGTTAAACCCGTAAATGAGGAAACGTTTGCAGCGTCCAATATTCCAGAGGGTGTACATTAGTGAGTTAAATACATACATAGAAGTGTTTTGAGTGCACGTATGTACCACAAAGAGTCGAGGATCGTACGGTCACTCGTGATAGTACATATATACTTCCTGGCTCGGTAGCCGCAGCCTGTTACACATACGATTTCTTTCGCCCGTGGAGAAAGGGATTCACGGAGACGGAAAAAATCATGAGGAAGAGAGGAAACCGTTCGAAAGTTCTAGCGCGAACCTGCCTCTCGATGTGGGCCAAATGCAGAACCGGTTATACGCATACCGATACCCGTAATACGGTAGCGAATATTTAAATTCAGCAGAATTCTCGTATTTTTTTTCTTAATACACACCGTGTATGCCAATTTATAATAAAAAAGGAACTTCCTCCAATTTAAGTAGATAAATACCGTGACCAGTCGGACAATGTAAATTGTGTATTTTGCAATAATTTCTCAGCTTTATCGAATTTTACGCGAACCGTGGAATTAAATACTAAATTCTATATTATAAGAATAAAAGAAAAATAGTAGAAACTTTTGTATTCATTATGACGATGATTAGAGTAAAATGATTGATAAACGTAAGAACTTTAGACTACTATATCTAGAATGAAGCGACACATACGCTGCAATAATCGTATTATTCACTTTACGTGCACTAAGCAGATCGGTTTACCGATCGGTCTTGCGTAACCTGACAACTTTTTCTCATCGCACTGACTCAAGAGAGACGTAACTTACAGTTTCGGTTGCAACATAGAATTTTTCAGCGGAATGTTCCAAGGAATAATGGTACGAGTCACAAAATTTCTTCTCTCCCGATGGTATTTGATTACAAATTCATCACGGCATACTTGTCCCGACGTAAGTTTCACTCGATCTTTCCAACATTAGAGAGACGACTGACGGGTTGTTCGGTTGTCTTAACGTTGAGACTTGGCGTTCAAGCTACGCGAGCCACAAAGAGACGCAAAGCGGTGGGTATTCGATGTCATAAGAGGGAAGGACGAGTTCTAAAGGTAAAACCAGAAAGAGAGAGAGAGAGAGAGAGAGAGAGAGAGAGAGAGAGAGAGAGAAACTCATTGTCAGACTGTTTGGACGAATTAAATCGCAAGACGATTGCTAGAACAAACCCGTCCTTCCGCGTTAGTTTAGTGTTTCAGTTGCTTGCCGCGGAGTCATCTCTTTGCCCATTTTTCCCTCTCTGTTTCGGCGAGCGTGACGCAATGACGTTCATCTTTCCTCGGTAGGTGAACTTAATTCCTACGTAGAACTCTAGTTTCCTCGAATCCACTACTGTCCATTTTAAATTATTCCAGAGACCTTAACTACAATTTACTTTCTTTTTAAATTAAAATACAAATATTACACAGAAAAAACGTTATAAAATTCTAACGTTACTACGGACCGTAAAACAAAGAGAGATAGATAATAATTTGTATTAATATTTAGAATGATAAATTTGAAATAAATTTTAATATTATATTTTATATTATATTAAAAATATATTTTTAATATTATAATATTATTTAATATTATATTTTAATATTATATATAATATTATATTATATATTATTTATTAGAAGCATGTAGAATGTTTCTATATTTACCGGTACAGGTGTGGGTGAGGGTGACGTCGTATTCAAGCCCTGCTGAAGATGATACATCTTCGGAGCTAACATAGATGGTGGTGCACCGAGGCTACCCGGGGCGACAGCTACGCTCGTCATGGTCATTTCCGGCAACGGACCCACTCCCTGGCCGGCTGGAAGCACCTGTCCGTGGCCTTCTGCGATACTCCTCGATGCTCATCCTCGTTCACGATCTCCCCTCGCCTCTGCAATCACACAAAGTCACGAGACATCAGTCACAACTCTCACAATTACACCTAACGTTCCCTATATTTAATACAAAAAATCGGATCCAATACTCAAAGTTCATTTCATACACTTCACTTATGAAATTTCAAATCATTTATTAAATACATTGAATCAAGTATAAAGTTTTAAATAAAATGAAAAATAAAGATTGAAATTAAATATAGGATTAAATTAGTTTCTTGGATGATATTAAATCATTTATATAAATTCCTGATAAAAGTATTAATTCTTTGAATAACAAGAAGAAGCGAATTGCAGAATACTTGAATCCATCACTGCATACAATTTATACCGATCGTCTGCCTTTCGCGAAACACACTCTACGAAAGCATCGTGTTATTCGCTCTTCTTGCTTATTAGGAGTATCATTATATATCTCCATATGCTCACTGTTATTACCGTCATCATCGTTCTTTTTTCTTCGACTATCGCACATTCTGTTTCTGAGTCTCCAGGATTGATACTCGCGGAAAATAGAGATTATTTGTTAGGAGGAAATTAAAGGAATTCTGAGGAGGAAAAAAGTCTCGAGTATGTTTCGCATAGAAAAGTATGTATGCATGTATTTTCGAATGACACTTACTAGGCAATTGTGTAAATTCAGTAACGTTCTACTTGGGTAATATCGCTTAAGAAATATTTACCAACTGAAGATGACAACGCAACTACTGATACTATTTAATTGCAAGAAACAATTTTCGAAATTTGTATTCACTGACTAACAATAAGTGGAGAGATCAAGAGTGCGTTTCACCGTTTCCCTGTAGTATTTAACTCGCGTAACGAAGTCACGATAGAGAAGATCGTTTATTACTCTGTCGAAATTTCTTTACAACATGTATAATGTAGTATTGGAATATTTTAATTTAAGATGTCATCTATCGTATAAAACTATTCTACTTTTAAATACTAATCCATTATTATTGATAATAACTTTAGGAAAATACTGTTATATTTGTATTCCAATTCTGTTGGGATGGGTTTATAAAATGATTTCTTCTGGGAAGAATATATAGGATCACATGAAAATTGTGATGCGTTGCATAATCATTTCGATCGTATTACGCCACATCACAATGGTACCATGTAATTTCACTCTCGCCAAGGATCGGCGCAATTGCGCAATTTTCGTCGCGCCAGGCGAGACATTCGGCCGGACCTAGAAAGCGTCTAGGAAATGCTAATTCGCTAGTGTTACGACTGAACGCGATGCGCCCGGCAACTACATTTTTGTTCTATTTAAAAATTTTCACAGGTGCTTTCATAAATCTCTCACAAATCTAACTCTGTTAAGAATATCGTGTGTATCGAATCTTTCCATTTGATAATTATAATTTCAACTTTATTTATACGTAATAACACATATTAATACGATTTAAATATGACGATTATTTTCAAAGTTTCAAGATTTCATTTAAAACGATGTAATAGTCTCTATTTAAATAAATCTGTTTTCTGTGAAATCACATTACTCAATTACTTAGAGAAGGAAAGAGAAAAACTTGAAGTGGATATCGTCACTAATTGTGACGAAACAGCTTACAAAACTGTATAAAAACCTCACTCTGCAGAAAACACAAGAAATTTTCTAAACACACCGTCTATTATACAACTTGAAAAATCGTCTTTGCCTCGCGTGAAAGTTTTTCTAAAACTTGCTCTAACCGAGTTTCAAAACGAGTATTTTACACGAGGCGATATCTGGTCCGTTGACGTAAACAACTCCCTGAATGAAATTGGCCTACTTGGTTAATAGTTGAACTAACAATCCATTTAATAAAGTTCAATGAAATCGTCGTGCGGATTCATACTAAAATATGTTTTTCTCACAGGATACTAATTTCAATATTAAGGATATACAGAGATAAAATAAATATTATTTTACATAGTAAAGAGTATTTTATACTACTCAGCGCCTTATTTCACCAAAAACGATAAAAATTTACACAGTTATTTGATTCGAAGTTTCACTGCGATAATATCGGAAAATTACTAAAACGCTACTGTTGATAATTAAACTAGTGAAAACATCAAAGACAGAGACATGCATCGATCTTCGAATAATTGTACCGGCTATAATGGTTGGTGTAAATGAGTTCCAGATACTAACTACAAATCGCAGAAGCACGAAGCGTTTCGACACAGGCAGCACGGACTAATTAATAGAGCGAGAAAGTGTTAGACGATGCGTTCGATGCACGTAAAAAGAAATTGAAGCTGTACAACGATGAATTATCGTGGATATTAAACGATCTAGAAAAACGTCTATAATATAGATATCTAGGGCAAGAAATCAATGTTTACCAAAGAATACGTTTGGAACATAATTTGCTTATCTACCTAATCGTCAATAATTACACGCATTATCTACTATAACTAGAAGTTTAGATGCATAGAAGATTTATTGAGTATAATTGATGAACTACGACACTCGTAGGATGATAATTCTGCCAGATTTGATAGAGTCTCTGACGGTAAATTGAGATTGTAAATGTCTATTGCTATAGCTGTCGACTCACAAAAGGGCGATAACAATCTTGCGAAAGTGGCTATGCCAACCGGAGTAATAGAACGTTAGGCATGCGATTATAACGATCTATGAACAGACACCATCCTGATGTAATACTGTGAATACTCATATATTTAATAGAACAGGAACCATTAAGTATGTACTCTGTATCGAAAGTATTATTATACACAGGATAAACGCTTTTATTTTTTTTTTACTAATTTTAATCAATCTCATGAAATTAATCGATTGGTCATTGGTGACTTTAGTGTCAGGTGTCAATAGTAATGAGAAGATTAAACGTACTTTATTCCATCAAGAAAGATCATGAAACCCCGATCACCTGATGCTCAAAAGCCGTAAAGACTGTTATTTGAAACTACGCATTGACTATGTGTTGGAGCTCACACCTGGCGACGTTGAGAATAGGAAAAAAAGAGGTGAACGCTGAGTAATGCTTGCTAGTGACACATCTCTCGCAAAACAGTTGATACTTGTGTACTGTGAACCATGATAATATTTGGATTCTAAGGTATACCGTGAATTCGTTACCAATACCTCGATCATATACATGCAATTATACATATCTATGTATACAACATATGTATGTATATGAGTCTAAATTGTTGGAGAGGAGCGAAACATATTTGCAGCGTGACCTCAATGCAATGTTCACGATTTTGCCAAAAATATTCAGATTAGAAAGAAAAAAAAATCAATTTAATTAATAACCGATATTGAATACATAACCAAGTACATAAATAGAAATATATCACTGTACATGTGTATATATATGTATATAGTGAGTCTTGTTAAGTCGATCGATTTACAATTACCATACACTATCGTTGACTGATTTTTGCACACTACCATAGCGTGCATTCCGATACGCTGATCCCATTGCCCGATCCTCGAGCTCGTACTATACGATCTCACCTGAGAGCAAGAGAAAAGTCGTCTAGCGTGTCGAGAATTCTTTCACCACTACCCAATGTAGCAACAACGACAGCAGAAACAACATCGGTGTGATTCAGATGAGATTCGTGCAACCTTCTCGGTATGGTTAACGCCCGCAAGGTTCTCGTATATCGTACGGATTAGACCACTGAACCGCACCGGCAAAAATCTTCTTTTCGTGGGTAGCCATTAGAGCAGCGCGTGAGGATGATCTCGATAGGTGGTTAGCTCGACCCGATAACGGTTCTCCGGAGAAACGGTTATCGACGAGCAGATGGAAAGAGAGAGCTCGCGGAAGATAACCGCAGGGGACGCGATCGACATCAACATCGACATTGTATGTCTGTGAGGGTAACAGGAAGGGGCAGTAACGATACGCCCTATTAAAACAAAAAATTATAAGAACTGGTGAAATTATGACTTTTGTATTTGATATGTTTTAAATGAAGCAGGAGATTTTTTATTACCTTTTTTCATCGGGAACATGGATCATTTTTCAAAATACTTTTCAATAGTACTTATTACAAGTTGCTATAGTTGCTAATAAATCTATGGTAATAGCAGGAACAATTAACCAACATGTTCACAAAATGTCAATCAATTAAAAAACTATACACGTTACTTGATGTATCTTGTAGTTCTATGAGTCTTTTTCAAGAATTCAGGGAAGCATTTCGAAGAATTAGGATACGAGGCGATCACGTGAGCAACGAGCGTGAAATTGGCATGTTCATGCGAATACCCTCACTATAATTTTACCAAAGTATATAACAGACGTATCCAGAAAGACTTATACATACTATATATAGTAAACTACATCAGCAAGAATTTATTCTCGATGCGGTATGTAGAAATCGTTCAATTTAATCGACTTGAGATCGTTCAAACTCTACGAATATTAGTATGTGTCGAATATTAGTAGCAATCGTGAACATCACGAATATAGTATATTCGCATCTTGTAAAACCAATGTAGACATTTATGGCGGGTATAAAACCAAAAAGTAAGCAATTAGCTGATAATCTTTTTGCAACGAATAATACGTGTATTACATGAAATTAAACTGATTAATAAAGAGCTACTTTGATTCGAACAAATAACAAATTAAATGGCGACGAATTTTTGAGTCGTGATACTATATTGAAGAAATTGACGATCAGAAGAAAAGCACAGTTATAGACAGGATGTCATTGCAGCTGAAGGAGGAAGAACGACTCACGTTTTATACTGACAATTATATGTACACATATTTGATTCAAGGTAAAGACGACACGATGGGATAATATGCAGTCTATCATGGCCTATACAGTGATGTAACCAGCAAGTAACACCGTATTAAGTGAACGAAGAAAAAAAGAAGAAACATTTGAAATAAAAAGAAGATTTATTCCTTAGCGGTATACATCGCAGTCAATAATTTTGGTATCATGAAAATTACCGATGCAAGAGGATTTCCTATGATTAAAAATAATTAGTTGAATTATAGGAAATTCGAAAAAAAAAACAAGTGTTTAAATGAGTGATTGAAAAAGGATGAGACGAAACTTAACGATGCTGAAGGGACCAGTTTTGGTCCATACGGTGACCTACTTGCTGATTATGTTCGTCTCACCGGTCACTTTCATACCAAACTGCCCAGTCGTTCTGGATCCTAGGTCAGTGAGCGTTTCTTTCGCCCATTTTTTCGACCCACTAGACTACTCATTTTATAGACTCTTGGGAGTGCCGAGAAATGGGAACAGAACCTTGATCGAAACGTGCTTGTAATAGTACGTATAATTCGGCTTTGAAAGCTAAGGTAAATTTATAGCAGACGAAAGTAATTGCCAATGAAAACGTCTGTACAAGAATGTTAACAACAGGCTTATGTAATGGTACTTAGGATGCTAATACAAGTACATGTGTACTCGTCGTGCACAAAAAACTTTCATCCCAAATTTCAAGAAAGAACTCGCCAAATTAATTTACTTATTTGTATTTTATTAAACAAAACTAAAATTCCAAAGTTTGTATCATTATTCGACTGGAATTTTATAGTAACTTTTTAAGAAGAACATTCGAATGGTAAAAGTTGCCACATACAAAAAACACTGGATGATTCATTTCTTTTGTCCTATTATCATTATTTCGAAGCAGAATCGTAGAAAATAGAAGAAAAAGGTGAAAAATAGATTCTACCGGAGTAGGTTAATTTCAACGCGTACAGACTGAAAGGAGTGAGTGCAGGCGTGTTTGCAAGCGTATCGGCTTCGTAACACTCTGGAGAAATCGGCGGTTTCGTTACGGCTCACCTATCTGAAACAGTCGAAGATGCTGAAACAATTCAGGGAGATAATCAAACCGCTTTCAAGAGGAGTCAGATTCCTCATCTCCTACGCCCTGTAGGAACCAAAAGATATCGAATGTGGGCCGATACTATTCTCTTTGTCTTGTCTCAGCATATTCCACCAGTTTCAAAGTTCTCACGAGAAATAACAATAATCATACAATATAGTATGTGTCTATAAAATAATTGTTTAAATATAATACCAATAAATTAATTTAAATCTACAAACATAATAATTCTTGTCATTATTTGTCAAACAGAATAATTTATAATATTTTATTCAGATTCCAACGTCAACAAAAACTTAGTCAAAGTTGATTAGCATAGTAAACGTCAGCTTGTAAGAACATAATTCGAATGCAAATAGGACAATAGGACTTTTTCTTAACATATTGTGTCTGTGACCTACTGCGACCGCTTATAAATCACGTGGAAGTGAAATATGAAGAATGCATCTGTCGCAGATGTGAATTCTGTGCTAACTCGAATAACATATAGTTAATATGAAATGTAGCTAATAATAAGATGCCTCAAAGTTATCATAATCAAAGCATTATAGTTTGGATCGCATCATGTTAAAACTGTAGAATGATGAGCAAATGTCAAGCAGAAGACATAAGCGAAAGTTATTACGACATTCAAAGCGTTGAATGAGTCTGTTGGATCAATTTTTCATGTAACACTACGTGTAACCGAATGAATCTTTCTTGTGCTATCGTAATTGTATGCAAAAAAATAGGTGGATTGTTTTGAGATTCAGATTCAACTTCGCAACTTCACGATAAAGGCCAATGTGCTTGGTCATCCGTTGGACAAAAGCAATTCTTCTACAGTGTTGGGGATAAATTGTGCAAAACCCACACTATACGTAAACGATATTCACATATATGTAGTTTAATGGCCACTTTCTCCTCGCGTTTTGGTAAAGTAAACACGCAAGATTATGTGGACACGCGTGTTTCCTGCGCACTGTGCACGCAATTAAGAAAATAACGTGTTACTGAGTTCCCATATCTCTTAAGTGAAATGCTAACAGACCTCTGGGTTAATTACACTGACAATGTCAACGATTCCGCGCTTTCCAAGGTGCTGTTTTCGTGTGTACAGAAAAGTGATACGACGAAGATGCGAAAATGCATTTGTGACACAGTGCCCTCATTTTTTTATACATTGATGAATATTGTGTCTGACTTGCAAAGCTTGTATTTAGAACATACAGAAATGTCTGATCGTAAAAGTCACTGATTTAGAAGGGACTTTTGTTCGTATTGGTTCATGGATACATGGATATTGAAATGTGCATGTTCTGCATAGAGGAAGTCGAGTAAATCTAAGAAATCGACTGATTTTAGAATATATTATTCTTAAACAAATTCCGATTGATGTCGATTTATGGATGAATAAGCTTGAAGCACACTCGTAATTAATCTTTCACACAGGGAAAGTCAACCAATCCTAAAATGCACTATTTTAAGAAAAACATCTTATTCATGTCGATTTACGGATGAACGATATTGCGATACATGCATAGAGAAAGTCGACCAATCCCAAAATCCATTATATTTGAAAATAAAACCTGTCGATGGTAATTTACAAAAATAATCGAAACTGAGAAGTACAAGCATAACAACTTCTTTACGTAATACAAAATGTATTAATTCAAAAGAAATTTCAACTAAGGTAGTTTTATGGATAAATCAAATTGCAACGTTCACGCAACAAATCTTCTACATCCTTCACGCAGGGAAAGTCTACCGACCCATTACTTTAAGAAAAAAAAATATCTATATCAATTTATGGATGAATGGAATGGAAATACACATGTGTGTGTACGTAACAGTTCCTTTACATAGGGGAAATCGGCGCCGATAACCTTTCGAGTAAACACAGTCGATAGTCGCGACTCCTTTTACCACGTCACCGAAAGCACACCCTGGAAGGAAATTCGCCAGTTTCCTCACACGTGAAACGCAATCCGCTCTCGCGTGAGCGAGGAAGCCATCCGAAAGTCAACCATCCTCTTGCTTCCACACAGTGGAGTCTTCGAGTGGCCAGTGGCCGGCCACCAACGATGTAGGCAGACGGCTTTCCTCGCAAACCACGAAAGCCTTTGCGCTATCTCCGCTACCTCATCGCGATCAAATTATTTCCACGAACTTTACCCTACCGAAAAAGGACAACGACGAAGCAAAGTTTAAGCGAACCCGGCAATCGGATATGTATCCCAAGAAAAAAAGGAAAATATTCCGAGGAAATTTGCAGTTTTGTCCGTGCGAACTGGAACGGTCTTTAAATTATTGGATATTATGCAGTGTATCTCTAGTTCTCACGTAATAGAGATTGGGATTGAAAGGAGAGGCGAGAATTTTAATACTAAAATTGAGTAGGATTAATTTATAGATAAGTTGGTGTAAGGATTTTTATAGAGTGGCAGTTTGTTATTGCAATATTAGTAAGGGTAATTAAAAGAATTTGATTGATTGCTTTGAACTTATAATGTAGGTAAGAAGTTTCTCTAGTTCCATGAAATTCAAGACTAGCAAGCTTTTAGATACGCATCCTCTAATAGCGCGTGATTCCGGGGCGCATGCATGACTCGAGGTTTCTATTCCTATTAAATGATATGGTTTCAGTATCCCTTCAAGGATCTTCTTTCATAATTGACGTACCAACACCACCGATCGGCTCATCGTTATACGACTCCAGCATCGAATATCTTAAAAACATTATCCTTTGGAAAAACTGTTTTAATTTATTTTGTATTGAAAACCTTTCGAATTAAAGAACTAAAGACTCAATAATCACTCGAGTGAAGATTTCTCTTCTCTTTTTTTTTTTCATTATTGAAATAAAACTTTTCTTTTCGAGTAGCAGTTAATGTCCAAAGCGTAGCGTTTTAATTCCAGAGACAGGATAGGTATAATTACAAAGTCAACAGTCACAAATTACTAAGCAAAGAAATTTTAGGAAAAATAACGCACCTGGGAATCGCGGAGAACTTACGGTATAGGAGAAAGTTCAAAGACCGAAATTTTTAGACATAAGACACATTTACTTGACATATAAATATTCGTATAATAAAAAGTACAAAAGTACAATTCTTCTAGTCTCTTGACTCACAATTCACCGTTCTCACTTATGTTTCTTGAAACGCAGCCGACATAAAAATTGAGGAATGCGTGTTCAGCGAGATGAGCAATAACTTTCGCGAATTTTAAAAACACTGCTCTTACATTAGTTATGGAGATAAAAAAAAATAGAAATAGAAAGATCTACACGCGCACGAACGCGAC
This sequence comes from Trypoxylon attenuatum, assembly GCA_963989405.1. Lineage (NCBI taxonomy): Eukaryota > Metazoa > Arthropoda > Insecta > Hymenoptera > Crabronidae > Trypoxylon > Trypoxylon attenuatum. Next base: position 3,474,973 of record OZ022488.1, on the reverse strand, counting down.
AGAGTGTGAAATATTTTCTAATCTCTTTCAACGATATTCGGATTCGCTTTTCATCGGATACGTGCAACTAACGACCTAATCTCTCGATCGCTTGCCTTCTCACGAACTGCACGAAACCCACTACTCGCATTTACATTAATCTTATGCAAACACCATGCAAACTGTTCCAATCTCTTTTCTACAATATTCGGTTCTCTCTCAACCTACACTTCGGATTGAAACGATTTTTCCCTTCGTAATATGAGAATAAGATGCGAAATTGATTATCCGCTTACTCGCCAAGCGTAACTCGATATTGCACCTTATTTACTGGACTAATCGCTTGAATAACAAGCGAGTGCACACCTACACTAAATCGAAGCATCAATAATAATAAATCGGCGAAAATCAGAGTCTCATTACAATTAATCCGTAGTACCACTCATTTCGAATCTACATAAAACTTTGGATCGTATAACCATACAAGAATCAAATGAGATATATTGTATACGTTATATATAAATTTCTGTTAGCTGCAAAATTACAAGAGTAGTCGTGCGATTTAAATGACATTGACAAGCACAAGGGCGCAAAACGATAGGCGCCTACTAGAGCTCGTTTCGGTTTTCTCGAAGGTGGTAATCGTTACGAGGTCGTCATCGGAGTAACCTTCAACATCTGGTACATCCTGCTTTCATCGTAGATCCTTGAAACGCTAAGGCGCCGCACTAATAAAGTGTTTATTCGGATCGGGCAAGAAACTCGGCGTCATTGTTCACGCACAATGTAGCTATTAATAAACTGTCAAATAGAATAATTGACAGTCTGACTAAGAATGTTCTTGAATAAAAAAATCAATTTTAAGCAAAGTTACTTTTTTCCCTCTGTTAAGTGCCCTACTTATTCAAACTTTATCCGCGTCGTCGAAAAAGATAATAAGCATTTTTATAGAAAAAAAAGAAAAAAAGAAATTTTGACCTCTTTAATCTATGTGAAAAATTTGGTTGGATATTGATGGAATGATGAATGAACGGATGAACGTTGTACTCGTGAAAGGCCAGAGTCCAAAGAAAATACTACTGGAGTCACGCTCCGTTTGTTTTGGGTCAAAGCGGACATCAATTACAAGCACGTACGAAAGTTTCCGGAAAACTTTTATTGGATAAACAATTCTTGGTTTAAGTTCCTCCTTATTAACACTTACCATCGCACGTGTTATAATTTGAAAAATTCCGCGAATCCAAACTGGAATGATAGTCCAAAGTATTACCATGCTCGGGAAAATTCTAAAATTCCAAAGAATCCAAGAATTGCAAAGGAGACTTTATCGTCTAATACAGAAATACACGAAACAAGAAATATTCTGAAATAGATAATTTTTTTAAGAATTTCTATCTTGACTACAACTTTCTTATCGGGATAATGGACTCGATACTACATTTTTCGATAGTCACGTAAGTACGATACTCAAAGCGAACTGAGTTCTCGATGACTCGCGAGGATAATGTTTGCTGAGCGGCTGGTAATAATAATCGGAAGGCGAAGACAATGGCCATGGTTGGTTAGAACGCGCTGTTCCGGAGACAGGGTTAATAGCCTCCGCCACTAGACGATCATCCTACAAGCATACATATTCTCCGGTATGCGCATTGCCCACAGCCGCTATTCGTGTGTTACTTGTATGTTAGACTTGTACTCGAAGACCGCTCGCTCACACAGTTCCCGCATAAGTGTATTTATGTATGTAGGTATTTCCTTTTGCTATCTGTTAGATTTACATTTCACGCTCGTATACTTTACACATATGGGTACCTACCAACATTGAGAATATTTCTCCTTGAATAAATATTTTAATTGCCTCTTCAAGTACAGTAAAGTATCTCGTATCCTAAATAACGATTAATAGAACAATCGCTCTTTTTTAAATAGTTTCGTTAATGGTTCTTTTGATGTGATATTACAAGCACAATTAATTAGCAGCTTGAAGTTAAAAGAAAAATAAATTAAATAAGTAGGTAAAAAGTTGAACCCTTCATTTGAAAGAAATTCACTTTCTACAGTGAATTCGAAGGACCATGAAGGGCTCGAGAAACAATCGTTGCATTCGGTGAGCGATACAAAAGCGAAGGATATACTCTCGTGTACACACGAAAGAGATCCGTCCCTCGCGACGTAAAAGGCAAGGAGAATTCGCGACAGGTATAGAGAAGAGCAAAGGAGCAGCCGCGTAGAAGACGAAGAAGAACAAGAGGAAGGATAAAGTCAAAGAAAGAGATGAGAGGAAAAAAGAAAGAAACCGAAGAGTCGCGACACAGGAAATGCGACAGAGACGAAAAGCAACAGGTAGGAGGTGGTAGACAGAGAGAGAGGGTGAGAGGAAGAAAATGGATGTTTCCTTTCTTGATAGCGAGAATTCGAACCGGTCGTTTTCAGGTTTTTGTCGCGCAAGTGTTTGCTGTGGCGAACGGTTCATCGTCGATTGCGCTAAACGGGTCATCGTTGATTCTCTTCTCTTGACTTCTCTTTGGCACTCGCTTCTTCAGCACAATAATGCACCGGAGAGTCTCATGTTCAACGAGAAATCTCTGATGACTTATATTAACCGGAAAAATTAAATATAAAGAAAAATTACGTTTCTCAAAGAACTTGTATAACTCTTCTCGAGTGTAATCGCGCGTCAAGTTCTTTTCCATTAAAGTGGTAAATACTTGATGACAAGTGAAATACCTGTTGGCCATTTAACACTCGAACTACCGACGATTACCTCTATATATCTCCTTTGTAATTGTGGAAACGGACAACATTTAAAAAAATTTCTATTTTTAAAAAAATACTCTTTGGACGGGGTTCCTATCGTATAATCAAGAAAGTTGGTAATAGTTTTCTACTTCGGGTATTACAATCTATATTAATTAAAGCAGTACGATCTCTCTTGGTTACGTAATACTATTCGCGTAATAATATTCTTAGAACTAGATCTATATGTTATATCATATTAAACCTATACGTTATATGTATTATTATGGCGTAGTTGGTGGATATTATATCATGCAGTCCGGTAGCTTCAGTCTGAGAAATAAGAGACCTGAATCATATTAAATCAGGAAGAATTCTATAAACCAAGTAATGAATTCAAACGAATTAATAGGACGAGTTACGCACAAATTAGAATTGTGATAATACGATTCTGCGGTAGAAACGATAATTCTTCAATTGTACTAAAGAAATTGAAGGATCATGAAACAAAGCATCGCGAAGCATTTCCGAAGAAGGGATCAAGTAAACTCTCAAGTGTTACGTGCCACATTCCAATCTATACCGCCCTGACCAGTATTAATTACCTAACTAGATAAATGCAGGAGACAGAGAACCAACCTCGACTTACGGGACTCTTCCATCTAAAGTTTTCTACACTAGCTTTTCGTAGAAACAGATTCTTTACGTTCCGTTAGGCAGCTGCGCGATAGAATGAAAAAAGATGTGACGAGAGAGAGAGAAAAAAAAGAACAAACATAACCGAGAAACAGCACATTAAAGTTTCCCAAAAGGATTAAATGAGAAGTACCGACATTGAGATAAGAAGATGCTGTGAGAAAAAGAAAAGTGTGACTAGTTCGAGTGGCAACTACATTTTTACGATGTTCCTTATGCGGATTAATGTCGTAGACGAGGATGGTTGATCGGCGACCACAAAGGATCAAAGATCCTAGTATGTCTAGTTATACCTTCTAGTGTACCACTCACAGGATCATTACACCCAACAAAACATACACGCAACCACCTATCATCTCTAACCCACTGTACATCCAAGCAGTACTCAAAACTAACTGTTAAACCAAGTACGTTTCTCTTACATTTTCCTACCAGCTTACGACTATATCCCCTATTAATTCTATGCCAGTCGAAACGTATAATCATCATATTTCAACCGAATAACAGAGGAACCAAGTATCAGCATCACAATTGCAAATGGATGTGAGGAGTTTTAAAATTGCATTTTCCATTAAGTTATAATTAATGAAAGAACGTCAGGATAAAATATTAAGTTGAATAGATCAAACGAGGAGTTTGATGTGTGCGCATGAGCAGCACGAGACCTCGATGCGAACATGTAACGAGCTAGCATTAGTACTGTTGAAAGACACGAGGAACGTCAGCACGGTCGCGGACACGTCAGATAAGAAGGTCAACGTGCGAACGACAAGGCTAGTGGGCGCAGAAGCGCTGTTATACAAGTAAGACTGTTCGCCGAAATGTTCGCCTTTTAAGTCGGTTTTCGTGAACGGATTAGTTGGACAGCTAGAGTCTAGAAGAGTAGACCACGGCATTCGACTGTTTGTTCGCCTATTGACACACTTTACCTGGTCTGCTGTGGCGTAATTCCTGGCCCAGGGACGCTCAACTGCGTTGCATTGATCTCATGTGGCATTTTCGATGGCGAAGAGCGAAATACATATATTCCAAAATGGATTCGGGTTTCGTCATTTGGGATACATATTTGTCCTGATAACCGAGCGAATAATCGAAATGGCTCGCGATCATCAATACTAGCCATGAACATGTTACCATTGACTCATGTAATTTCGCAGTGAATTTAGCTAGCGGATTTTGGTGAAGCTGGCGAAACTAGTGCTTAATCTATTTATATGATTAGTATCGTAAAACTCACTAAAGAGACAAGTTAGTTCACGTCCCAATTGAAGTAGTATTCTATTTTGTGAGAATAGTACCCTAAAGCATATCATTGAACAATTATGAAAGAAAAATGAAATAATGAGCTCGATCATTAATATACGATGATACATAGATGCACCATGAAGCAAGACATCATTATCAATCAGATTGTCTGATTAATGAAATCCACTGACAGATGCGTAAATCGTCCCGTTTGGATTGTTTGGCAAGCTCGTAAGTTTCATTGAACAAATCATGTAATTTGTCCTGAATGAAGCAGACGGTGCAGATCGGTTGAGATTCCCTGATTGGCTAACGGTCACCTCTCAAAGCCTGCGCTGAATTGCAACAGGGTTTTAACCGTGATCAAGCCGAGACAGTGGAAATGGAACGCTGCCAAGATGGAAATCGGCAAAGCGGATCTCCGCAACGCTCCAAACTACTCATTTCATTTTTCTTTTGTATCCCAAGCGAGAGTGCACAAGCACAAATATCCATGAAATAACCATTTGTGATATTTGCAACCTGTTAGTCCTTAATTAACAAGAATTAAGTTTTTATGTTACTAATACAAAGAGAAGAAACTCATTAAAATTCTACTATATTTTCATAGAGTTTTCTGAACGATCACGTTTCTGCATCCTTTTCTCTCCTTCCTTGAGAGGTGAATGTCCTATTAAGACGTCCGCTGACACACTATGAGTGTACATGCTTCAATGATACTTGAATTTCGCTTGACGCGTCACGTCATTCCACGTGGACGGAACTCACAGATATTCGTGTTCTTAAATACCCATACCTTGTTAAATAACACTAATAGGATAAATGTTAGGACATAAAATATTGTCGTTCAATATTTACTATTGAGCCTTTGAAGTTGAGGACCGCGATTGCTTCTGTATGTATACACAAATATAACTTACCGCGAAATGCATAATTTCATCGTATTTTACCATAAATTACCGTTGTACCTAAGTCTCTCGCGGATCAATGGTAGTATCATACCTAAATTTTTACGTATAGTTTCGCAGTGAAAGAAAAAATGAAAGGTACGTCTTTTAAAAAATGGGACGGTCCGAGTAGTTAATTTATTCATGGATGCAGATGAGTGGTAACCGGTGCCATCCGAGTAGCCATTATCATGCAGCAGCTAGGCAACTCACCAAATAGTGCACATACGAGGCCCCATACAAATCACCTGTACACGTATACCTCAAGACAGAAAACGTTTCGAAATTTACCGAGTACAATGCTCCAGAGTCTCCAGACAGTGTTCGTACCGGAATAAGAATGCTTATGCATTGTAGGAAGCAACAAGGTCGTAAGAGGACTATTCTACATTTCTGTATCCAGGGAAATAGCTACAAGTGTTTCTCTTAGAGAATTCGAGATAAATGTACGAATCAAAAGTAGTTTGAAAATAGAGAACGATAGTTTAAGTAGACTACGAATATATATAATATTAAAGACGTAGATTTATAAGTAATATGCATTTGCTCGTATCACTGAGCACGAGCTATAAGCAGACGTTCCACATTTCAATGTCCTCGAGGCGTCTTGCATTGAGGAAAAACGACATAAATGCATTGAGAAAACGGTTGCTTTGGTATCGTACACAGCTGATATAACGGACATTCCGATTGATATGATCGTTCTTGGAGCGACAATGATGGAAATTCGTCACGTACTTATGTCACGCACCAATGTTCTGCCTCCAGCGTGACTTGTTCGTACGGCTACGAACAAGCGACCTTAACCAGGACACCCGTCACTAACACTCTTGGCACATGCACACTATGCACACTAATCTTTACTGATACTATGCTACATGTACATATGGTATGTACACTATCCCCGGATGTATTCCAGGCGCAACTGTGCCTAGAAACACAAAAGGTTACTGGGTTTCGCGTTATGCAACTGTGTCGTCAATCGGTCATGGGATTGCCGCTTTGCGTTGATCGTCATTGTTTCTCAGCATCGATGCACTGGATTACTGATCAGTGAGTTAATCCGTTCTTTTTCATAGATTCCGCGTTTCGAATAAATTAGGATGGTGATGATACGATACTTGCGACACGGCACACAAAGTCAATCTAGTGGATCGTATTTTATAAAGTATAGTAATTTATAAAATTCGAGGTGTTTAAAAAGTTATGAATGCAATCATGTCGAATTATTGATATATATTATAGAGTATATCCATAGAACTTATATGTTTAACCAAAAAAAAACTTCTTAGTGCGACAATTAACACTGAATATTTTATGGAATATGGGGTTTTCATTAGACGCGATGTGTTAAATGTTGTCTGCGTGGGATACTTAAGCAAAAAAAGAATCAAAGATTTCTGAACCGAAATCAACACCGAATACAGATCTTTCCTCGATCGGTTGTTTTTACCGCTAAGCTGCTGGTTGTCTCAAACGCCCACAGTGTCTTGTAAACCAACCACACGAATTTGAAATGATCTTTTACTATACTACCTACGACATCCAACTAAAGAAAAGCTAGAAATATTAACCACTTAACTGTATTCAACTCTTAAAGTCGAAAGAAATTAATGTTAGTTGTTTAATCCGATTATAATTTAAAATATAATTTATTTCTCAAGAGACAGTACTTATTCAGGATCTTAAATTTCTCGGAAACCCACAGAAGGTCATAATCGAATTTATAATCTCAACATGCACAATTCATCTCCCTCATGCTATTTTTCAAAAAACGTCACATCAAAAAATACGTTTATGGAATATATGACATTCGGAGATACTGGATAACATAATACTGTTTTCGCGTGCACAACACGACATTATACCTGACTTTCGTAAGAAAATTTGCTCGACAGACGCGTGTACACCATTCCAAAAGTCTTTCATGGACAAAGCATGACTGGCTGGTATCGCGCGGTACAGATTGTTGAGAAAAAGGCAACATTTGGTAGATGAGGTCAAGGAAATAAGAAGTCAGCGACGTGACATCCCAAAAAAATCATTGCACGAAATCACGTTTCGAGGATGAACGTGACGCGTAGGTTCATGAGACACCGAAAAACAGCCACGTGCTATGTTAGGATGTATGACAAAGGAATTTTAACAAGCGTTCTTAACTCTTTCCACTCAAACCTTTTTCCAGACTAATATAACATATTTTCTTGCCAAAATAAAGAATATCATAATGTTTTAAATCAAACGATAAAATTCTAGGAATTAAATCATTTCCTAGGAAAAGTCATTAATCGGCAAACTGGTGAAATATATGTGGATCCAGTTCCCACAACACTCCGATTTGCACTACATTCTTCTTTGACTCGTATAAATCTCAGAATCTCCTGAAAGTGCAAATTGCACGCAATGAATGGAATAAGGAAATTTAGTATCCGTACAATGTAGTTTCGCAGCGACCATATTTGAAAATACAGGAAACAGTTCAAGAACCGGTACCACCCACATGTACTATTGTACATATATACATATAGTCTAAATCAGTAAGATCGAACGAACGGTAGAATTAATACTGTTTAATACTTTACATTGAAGTTGAAATAATTTATTACACAGGCAAAAATGAGGTTTGTAAAAGATTGTACTATTTCTAACGAAATCTTAAGACTCAAAGTTCTGTTAGTTCATTATCCAGCCAATTATTAATTTTCATAGAGAGATATAACGTGTCCGAGAAACGAGAAAGAGAGTGCTCTGAATTGAAATTCGAGTCCTCTTCCCACTGCGAATTTACTTTCTACCAGACAATCAGAAGAGGATCTTGCCAGCGATGCTTTCACGATTGTCTCGCGCATTCTCAGAGTCGTCGGCTCTTCAAAAGCTACCTCTTCTCACCCCTGTCCCCCCCCCCCCCCCCCCCCCCTACCAGAGACCGAGCGAAACTCTTTAATACATGTACTAACTGTGAATGCTTCCATGTAGAGTCAATTACCTTATGTTTCTATCGACACCTTGTCCTATACATATATACTACTGGAAACTTTGTTTTTCCTTAACCGTCGACACTACAAGTAGCTCGATGAAAGTCACCATCATAGAAAAAGCTTTTCTATACTTTCAGGAAAACTACCTGCGGTTAACGTTAAATCTGCTAGTCTTAATTATCCTGCACTTTGATTACTCGAATATAGAATTTTTCGTAGTCCTAGTTCGATTAACGGTACAATTCCATCATACATACATATATATATGTATATATTTCGTATATACATACGTACATATATATTTCTTTATTTTTCGAGTAATCTCTAATCTGTTGATAGTGCTAATCCATTTTTCCTGTTGCAACTGGAGCATTTACATTAAAATAAATTTAGATAAACCAACGAGTTCACAGTTCTGCAGAATTATCAAACATTCCAATTATAATTACATGCAACTGATCGAGAAGTCTCTCATCCTCGTCAATCTTCGCGAATTGATACCAAGAAGTATAGAATCATACGAAATGGCTGATATTAAAATAATAGTTACGAAAGATATCGCGTGCATTGGATAGACAGGTAAGATTTTAGAAAAATGTTCATCGAATCCTATCTATCTTCTCACACCCCGAACCTCAGTCATGTCACAGCGGTGGGATTATCTTTCGTAAGATTATACGCGTCGCAGAGTTTTTCCGCGAGCCACTTAGTTCTTCCGTCTCGACTTTCTGCGGTCAAGAGCGAGAAGAATCACCGCGCGTATATGAGCGCACGAAGATGATATAACCGGTGGTTGATCATCCTGAATTTTGTCCTATTCGCGGTAAGAAGACTGTACCAAGTTTCCAAGGAGTCTTCCTTCTTTCCCTTTTTTTTTTCTTTTTGCCTCAATTCCTATTTCTCTTTCCCTCTAGTTTCTCTTTTCTTCTTTTTGCTCCTTTCCCATTTCTCTATTTCACCTCTTTATGTCGTACACTTTTCTTTTATCTCTTTGTACCACGATTCTTCTCTTTCTCTCTAGACAGTAAGTATCCAGCATTGCCGCTGTAACCCATCGACATCTCGAGTTTCCGGAGATTTTCTCGTCTGTGAAATGGTTTCGTAGCGTACAGCACTGCGTGTGAGACCCTCCGCTATTCATCTACGCTGTCTCGCACGTAAGGATGTCTTGCCGCTTGATTGCCCGTTTTACTGACCGTCACTGTCATTACACTCGACGTGTACACTTTTTCCAAAGATCTCGATTCGGCTTTTATTTTTTTTTATTTTCCACGCATGCAACACGTGCGGCATTCCTTCGGCACGAGAACTCACTAATGTGTGACTATAAGTTATAATCAATCCAGGAGGATTTTTTCCTGTGGAAATTACGTAAAATCCATCATTTTTCTAGATGCTAACACGTAATACCTTTGATCATCTTCTCTCGCGTTTCTTTTAATACTCTGGCTAAGGAAGATAATCTTTTGTATTCGATTGTGAATTTGAATTTTACGTTATTTTATGCGAGTTTTGATCAATGTTCACCAGGGGAAATTTTTTTGAGACTAGCCGGTTGAAACACGTGGTTCGAATTTGGTTAAAGAATTTATTCCTATCACGGATTCTCGTGGTAAAGGTCAATCCACTTGCTGGTAGACGAATCTGGATGCTTACTGCAAGATGTTACATACCTCGAAAGACTGTTAGGAGGTATCGTAGGGCTACTCGTTTTACTGGTTGTTTCGTGGATGTCTGCGAAATCATTGCCGAACGTCTTAACTATGAGCCACTGTGAAACCAGTTCAGGCATCAGGGAATTACCAAGCACAATTTCGATGCGATCCAGGTATGTAGAAGCGTGTGTTTATATCGTCTTGCGTTATATCAATAAAGATACTACATTCCTTCACAAATTACCCAAGAAACAATTTTGTTGAAACTTGGATAATCTTGTTAAGGGATCTAACAGATGCTATTGAAAAATAAACATTTCATATATCATACCTGTATACATATATGTCTATGCCTTAAATAGGAAGTATAAAACCACAAGCAAAAGAAGCACATCGTATAATTGTACATTTGCCAAAGAAAAAAGTTAACTAATGAAACGAAGATCCAATAAGGTGAGAGTTTCTAATCCTTTTATTGCTTCATTGCAAATTGGTAAGGACGACGTTCCTCAGTCCTTTTACGATTATTGAAATACTTTGGAAAAACATTTGAATTGCCAATCGAACGTCTCCACGAAAGGATTAAATTCTAAGAATTCAAATAACTTCTTCAGACCTTGATTCACATTAGAAGCTGACTCGTGCCTAATCAGATACGTTTTAGCGAGTGACTGAGCAACAATTAAAACAATATGTTTTATACCGAAACTGTCTTATTTACTTGTCTGTAAATCTATTACCACAAAAGTAGTCGTTGGTGAACGGTTCCCCGCAGAATAATGAAAATTAATGGATGGCCGCTTTCGTCTGTATCTTTAGACAGAAGAACTATAATTCCAAAAGAATGTCCAACCGCAATGCAATCAACGATAATATCAACTTGCATTTCAAGACAAAATGCATACTATCCAATCTAAATTTTTGTAGGAATTAATAAAACATTATTTGGTACAATGGTGTCTTATAAGACGATAATGTGTCATCAAACGAATTCGTGACACCTTAAATCGATTGGAAGTGTATTCTATTCGTTATAAAGCTATGACCGAAAAGAACGAATTAGAATATCAATGGATACCAGAAGCTCGTTTCGCTGTATTTTCGTGGGTGACAGCTATTGAACGCGAAACATTTTGTCTTCTACCGGACCAAACAAATATTAACATTCTCGCGATCCGTTAGGTGGTTTTAAAGTCACCTTATTCCGTTCCACGCGAAACACCGTGGGATGCGAACGAAACGAGTGGCCGCCTTTCTTACGGGCACAGGAATGCATACGGAATAACTTGCGAGAGAGCTTATTAAATTTCGTTTTATTCGAAGACTCAGGAAACCCTTCGCATCTTTTCAACGATATTCTATCGCGAAATTAATGACTTTTATTTATTTCCAGTAATACAAGCAATATTCACTGTATAAATAATTGTGAATTCAATTTGGGCCAATTCTATTATTTCCATAGAATTTAAAAAAATTTAAAAATCGACCTAAATCAATCGACCAATTTATGCTAATTCTTTTATTACTCTGGTAGCTTCAACGTTGAAATCTCTATGTATAAGGTAGCGGGTATACAAAAGACCAGAAATAATGAACTGATGATGGTACGCGTATTTAAGATGAAGAAACACTTCAAAAACTCTTGGCACACCAGGTGGGCGTCTAATACTGGCGCTGTTACGGGAGTCAGTGGCTTCTTGAGCATAAACAAGCAGTGAACGTTACAGTGACTCAGATACTACCAGTTTGCCTGACTCTTTTTCTCCGTCGAAATAACCACCAAGGAGGATTTTGTTAACATGCAGACTCAAAACTGAATGGTAATCGTTATCTGCGAAGTCTCATATTTATTGCAGCATCATTGATCACAGAGAACATTTCGTGACAAAATGATGAAACAACCTTTGAACTATACCGAGTGGATGCCGCAGTCTTCTAAAGGTTAACGGTCCACAGACTCGTCTACGTAAGATCATTAAGTAACGCAAGCCGGCATAAAGGTGTGATGAGACTTGAAAAGCCTCGTGGCAAATTCATCAGGAAAGATTGATTCCCGATCAGAGCAATTTATATTGCCCCTTTAACAGTTGTTTCTACTTTCCACTATTTTATTCTATGAAACGAATATTAGCCCTCTGCGATATCTTTTACTTAATTCTCATCTTTAGCTCCCAGTTCGTGAACCTCAGCCTCAATGTGAGACCTCGCGCTCTCTCCGCGATAAATAAGTGCTCGGATTCCTAATCCAGGGTTTACGAGTTCGACCTCCGATCGCGAAACCAAATTTCCTAGTTCTAATCATTGCAAGTAACAAATGAGTTTGCGAGAATTGTATCATGCAACTTGATGGAAAAAAAACTTTGAATGTAGGATCTTATCCAAACTATTGCAATACTAGTTCCTCAAACATATGACACAGCAGTTAATATCGAAATATAGAACAAAATAAGACACTCCTGACTCAACCCTTCGTTCCAAAGCTAAGAAATTGCGATCCTAACGCAAATGAAATATCGAAACTTACCGAGGACGTCCTGCTAATCCATCCGCAGTGGTATCCAAGAGGTCACGGCACACTCGCGAATAAAGCGAAATGCAACTGCTGTTTTTCACGAAACAACAGCAACAACAGAAACGGGCGCACGCTCGCGTGCGCGAGACCGGAAGAGCAAAGGTAGCCGCACTCAGAGTTTATCACTGGGGAGGTCCATGGCGTCGTCTGGAATCACTGGAATCACCTAGCGCGAGCGTAAGGGCCGCGTTAGGAGTGAGGTACAAAACGGTAAGCGTGCGCGCGCGGTCCGATTCGAAAAAAAGGGCGGGCGTGAGGATATACCAGGAAGATCGTGGTCCTCGTGGCTACTGGCGAACTTGCTGCTACCGAGATAGAGAGAAAGATAAAGAGAGAGAGAAAGAGACACACAGAGAAAAAGGAGCCCCGTAGAAGACGAGGCGAGCGTGGCGCGAGTCGTCGGCCAAGTGAGAGGCTAGCGGCACCGGCGAGCGAGTAGCGTGACGTCAGGCCACCTCTCTTTTTGCCATTCCACGGCGAGCGCCTCTCTCGCGCGTAGAAAGGTGCCCCCGCAGCCTCGACAAGCATTCTCCTCTCGCTCTCTCACCTGGCCTCACCTTAACTCCGTTCTCTTTTCCCTCCTCGTTCTGTCCTTCTTTCTGCCTTAGGATACCACCAGGAATATTTTCATCGAAACTCTTCCTTTGCAGGGCCCCCCTTTACACAGCGCCCACCTTCGCAAAGCTACCTCGCGGAAACCCGCGACCCCCTTGACGACCTTTTTTCAAACGCCACAACTTAACGTAATACTTTATCTGCCGGGTGAATTGCCTTTGTCAAAAGACTAACCTCATCGATGGGAAAACGTCCCCGGTCATGCTTCGATTCGTTTGATTGAGTGCTGAAAGTCTTGCGCAAAATATGCGTCAAGTATGTGGAGCATGCAGTTCTTGCAAGTGATTGAGAATCGTGGAGTGAACATGATGGGGGAGTGGTTTTTTGAGAGAAATTGTAATATGATGAGTTTGAAGATTGTGAAATGAGGTCTGTTTCATTGGGAAGGGTACGTGCTCGTGATCGGAGACACAAGCTCTGGTGAATAAGGGATTTGAGTAAGATTTTGGAGAGTCTAGTGGAAAATTGATCGGTTCTTGAATTTCCATTCTGTGAAAGATAGTAACAAGGGAAGATAAATAATAATCACTGTTGCCCCCACCCCCCTCCCCCCTGGTTACAGTAATAAATTCAGAACTAGACGAACCTCCATCGACCATAGTAAAGATGTAAAAAATTACGGTAAATGTTTTTATTTTTTTAAAAAAATAATAATTACGAATGATTTCGTTTCGTTTCTCAAACCCCCTTTCACGTAGATTTCGATTTCAGACTTCGTTCATCTCGCGCGATATTAACGTGACTTCACGTATGCTCTAATTGCAGATATCCTTGTGCGGCATGTATACGTTCATAATCGAGACACGGGTGTAGGATTCTCATCCGGCAATCAACATTCTGCAGATCCCGAATCCCGTATCATTACTCGACTATTTTCTTCGAGATACGTTGATCGCTAACCTCTGTGCTAACCCCTCTTTAATCCAAGTGTTCTTATGCAATGTACCTCCAAGACGAAATATTACAAACTGTTTTCACAATTGAAATGTAAATCGATGAGACAATTTTTCCTTGTTTAAATTCGGCCATGTCACCCGTTATATGACTACTCGCACGTTCTTTCGTGCGGGGCACAAAGCGAGGAACGAGCACTTTCACGCGGAGGCCGAGTTAGTAAATATCATGGCCATATTTTCTATCCGCTCATCCTTATCCCTCTCGTCCTTCTCCTTCCATTTTACAATATTCCCTGGTACCTCGATTCTACGCTACTCCGTGTACCAATATCGGACTACCACTCCCGTAAGTCTCTTGGCAAAAATTTTAGTTTTAATTCCTTCGGATTTTTATAGTTCATTTTTCTGTTTATTCGCACCCTGCTCTAATTACTTGCAGTTTTCGTGAATAAACGAAATTGAGATTTCTTGCGAAATGAACTTGCGAACAGTACTGGACACCTGATAGTGACTCATATTTCTGTGTGGGTCGAAAAAAGATCAAGGAAGAATATTTCTGTAAAAATCCTAAAGAGATTGAAACACCACGCGCGCGGTATCGCGATATACGTTCTGTCGATTTCGCAGCCATTGAAATCACCTCTCTACAATCTTCGCGATAGTTACGTAAATCCGCGTGGACATGGTAATTTTCCTCGAGCACCTGCAAGTGTCACCAGAGTTATACAAAAAGACTATAGCTTATGTTAACGAACGACGAAGTCACTTGCGTCTATATCAATTTTTCTATTTACAATCGAATTTAAAGCTCTTCTTACTTAATAAAGTAATTATTGCGAATAGTTTGCAAAAATAAATTTCTACAATATTTTGCATACTATTAATCGTAATTAATATTGGAAATATATTGAGTTAAATGATTTGATATATTGAATAAGAACCAATATTTGTTTGGTATTATTTCAGGTTTTTATAAGAGAGATCGAAAGTCTGTGCATCAAGTACTCTGTACTCCAGGATGCTGCAGAAACCAAACTATTGTGAACTGCGGAAGCAGGACGGGTTTACGATCCCGATTTTTTCTTCAGTTTTACAACACGGTATCCGAGTCTCGGTCAGTGGACTTGAGTCATTGGAAGAGGAGAAGGAAGCTGGCCAAGGGGAACGAGAAAATTCTACCATGCGCATCCTCGATTCCATTCTCTTCTCGCGATGCGATCCAGTCTCCTGAAAATTCTCTTGCTCCCTCCTTCCATTTCTCTCTCACAATACTAAGTTCTGCGAATATGATTGAGTTCGCAAGCAAACTACATATGCTACGTTGTTAAACTAACATTCTTGCAATCAAAAAGACAAAGTTTGAGTCAACTGCTCTATTATCTTGAATCCATTTGAGTATCAAAAAATGTCTTAATCAAATTCTTTGTACGAATTTAAAAAATTTCATACATCAAAATTATTGAATTAATCTTTCCGGACAAATTCAATTCCCTTATAAAGTCTGCCATGTGAAGCATAGCTTAATTGTCAAATAGTAATTACCTGCGGGACAAGTTCATTAACACGGTGAGCGTGCGGGCAAGTGTGCTTCCGGCAAGGATACCGCGCGATTTCAATTTCACCTGAAGAAGGAGACGGATCAAAGGAACAATAAATAATGTCTATGTTGAATAAAATCTACAAAGCTCGCAGTGTCAAATAAGCACTAGTACATTATTATTATTATTCTTTCTGGAAACCGTCGTAACCCTTTTTAACACATTAAACACTGAATAAACCATTACAATTAATCATCCAACAGCAATTATTCTAACAATATTAAGATCGATTTGTTTCATAAAAATCAAGTTGTTCAATTGTTTACGAATGAATATTGAAGTTCTTATAAATAAAACGTTCTTTCATGAGTCAGAAGTGATTGACACACCACTTGACGTGTTAATCGAGATCCTAGAATTGTTGCAGAAGGTGGCAATGCACGCAGCAATGGAAAGAGTGAGAAAAATGCGAATAATTAGAAGAGTCGTCGACTGACACTGGCGCAGAGCTTGGCAGCGGTAGTCCGTGATCTTGAGCAGCATTCTCGGCTCGTGGGAGTCCTTCGCATAGTTAGCGCAGCGGAAGAATGCAATGCGCTGCTCAAGCGCACACCAAGGGAAAGAACCGCACTCCAGTGAACCAAGGGAACAACGAAACACGGACGAGCACCATCAGGCGATATAATTAATGATTTCTCCAGTATAATTAACGCTTTAACTGATCTTGACTTGTGTCTCCTGTTCCTGCTTCAAGATTGCCATATACATATACTGTACTCTCGCTTTGCATAACGGTGCACACGCAAAAGATTTGCTACTCGCAAACACCGCGTTTGAATTAAATAGTTGAGTTAAGAGAGAATATCCGTGGTCATTAACCCTGTTACACAAACTTTTCTATTAACCGGGAAATTCCTATTTACTTATTTGTCCAGTTGTCGCGAATTAACTACTATCTTGCATGAATTAGATCTTAATTTGGATAATGAATAATTAGCGGAATGCTGATACATATTCAAAATAGTTATCTTAAACTTTTAGGTCAGTACGTATACAACATACAGAACTTCCTAGTTGGCAAAAATTTCATCAAGAAAATATTAATGTTCCTCTGAGATTTTTGTAAATCGATTATACTACAATTAAAACAGTAGCTCATAATTATAAAGTTCAACCGACTTTAACAATGAAGCGAATACTAGAACGTATGGAGCTTCAATGAATAGCTTATGAATGAAGTCCTGAGCAAGTGAATACTTTCGAACTGAGGAATACTAAGTATGCGCTACGAATGTCCTGATCTCAGGCTCTTGGCCCCATGCGAGTTTAATTATAAGGAAAAGGTGTCGCGTTGCACTTTCTCCTCGACGAAGAAGGAAACGACAGAACGCTCGCGAAACTAACCTGCTCCATTATTTATTGGACTATTGCAAGCTTTCTTCCTTTACTGCGAGTTCATTTACCAATAATGATACAGGTTCTGTATCTGTGAACGGTACCGCACAGGATTCATCAATGTTAATGCCTTAAGCGAAATCTCCACCGTTATGATATAACGTGAATCGAAATTATATAAGAATCCCAGTCATCAGTAAGTAATACAGGCTTCTATATTATTCTCGAACTTTGATACGTTATTCCGACATTTGCAAAAAGTCGCAATAAAAAAATCAACTTCTATCATAATTTATTCATATATTCCCAAAGCATCAGCGTATCATGAACGATTTTAAAGAGGGGAGGGAGAAAAATGTAAAACCAGTCGTGTTACTGATCAAGTGAATTTTTTTCTAACTTAATAATAATAATCGTCAACTTAATACAGAGAAACCACGCGAATAATTTGAAATAAGTGATTCTTGAACCACAATTCAGAGAAACGAGCAAGAGCTTTGCAATCCGAAAATGAGTAGGATAATATTCTAAGAGATTCAAGAACGGTCTGAAAACCTGATTATGTAAAGTTTTCCCTGTAGCATGCCACGCACGAATCGTTAAATTATATAAGAAACATTAGACGAGTAAAGAGGCGCTGGTTTAGATTATAAAACAGAAGTGGGTGGAAATTCTAATGGAACGTCGTGCTATGTACCCATAATCGACGTGATTCGAGATACAGTGAGTTTCTTTTAAGCAAGAATTCCGTTTGAGAAAGTTTAAGGTACGGTTGTAACCGAAAATAATAAGTATCGAGAGTCTTTTGTGTGAAACTTTTTAGACTGACCAAGCCTGTGAAAATGGAGGTCGCAAGACTAATTCGATCTCAATCAGGCATATCCCATTGGCAGCGAATACAGTTCTCCTGACTGGTCGATACTTTCTACCATGAGTACCAGCTGTGATACAATTTCACTTGTTCCGCCACTGTATTCCTTTCTGGCCCCGCCCATGGGCCCAAATAATCAAATGCAAACAATACATATTCGAATAGTATTGTGCAAAAATTTCTATGAATATATCGAGTAATTATTAAATATATAAATAAATTTCAGAATTGAACTTTAAATCCTTTATTTTTACCTATCGACAGTCCACTTGAAGGAAACGAACTGAAAAGGATACAGAAAGTGAGCTACAAAAATGTAATGATCCAACAGCAAGATTCTGAGAAAGAGTTATATTGTCTCAACTTCCTGAAATAGTTATTTCTTACATGATCACCAAAGTTGTCCGTACGACGGTGAGTTAAAAAAGAAGAGAAAATATCTCGAAGGAGGGAAAAACTGCTAATACAGAAAATAGTTTTGTGTTTGTTACTGTGGGATGACTTTAGTCACGCGATTCACGCGCTTGGATAATATAATTAACTATATACGAGTGGGAGGAACGACTCTGTCGAAGGGCTTAAGGAAGTGGTGAACAGGTAGTTAGGAATTCCAAGTTTCCCTTAAGGGCTTTGCAGAAGCATTGTCCAATCTTCAGATAACGCCAGGAAGAAAACTCCTAGATAATTAACTTGCTTCCTTGGGAATACTTAGTTACCATTACCTTCGGTGGTTACTTCACCGAGCCTTTCCCGTTATTACACATTTTTCCAGGTTTCCCAAAGCGATTCATGTAAGACTAAAATATCTTTACATTTTGTCGTCTTCGTTTCTCACCCAAAATTTTAATTGACTGTTTCATCAATCGTGATATTATACTTCTTTGTTTAGAGTGTCATATAAAATAGTATAAGATGCCTAATATTATAATTTTCTTTGAAACTTACTGATTTAGCCAGAAGAAATTAACTTACGGAATTATTATTCGTTATGATTGATATTTGATTATTCGCATCGATCCTGTCAGTGAAAGTGAAATCTGGTTCTGCAAATAGCTCCGAGACTAATGTCCTGTACAAAGTTAACTAATGGCATTACTCGTCGACAGAGAAAGTAGTCACGATTTGGAAAAATTGATCAAGCCACTCCGGTTCTGATTGATTCAAAATTTTGCACTGAATCGTGTACTTGTTTTGAAAGAACCAGTCTCTGTAATCTTAGTTCAAAATTATCTCTACTTAGATTTTATGCAATTCAAGTTGCTAAATACTAGTTGCAATCGAACAAAAAGAATTAGAATTCTGTTAGCTTTTGCAAGATTTAATTATTAGTATCCTGAAAAGGTGTTTGAAATTAATAGAGGAATTTTGGCTTCGTGTAGCCATCTACATCAAAGGAACTTGGGTCGGTAGAAACCTGTGCCACTCTTAACCGAACAGTCTTCGCCATCTGTGCCGTACTCTTCCAACTACTATAAAAGTAGCTCGCTTGCATAACAAATGGATTTTCCAACAAAAATCAATTTGCTCTTTATTTATATTAATTTCCGCAGCAATAGTCATATTGTAACATTCTAATGCTTAAAATAAATAATATAAGCTTCGAATCTTTTAAAATAAATTTCTAACGAATTAACTCCAATTACGTTTATCTTCACCACAAATCCAATTATCATACTCTTAAAATATAAAATAATGATATAATTTAAATTCGATTTGAAATTATTAAAGGAGATCGACAGAAGTATTTTTTTAAACTCGAATAATTATCGATTGCACTGCTTACAAAGAAATATCGCGTCATTGTTAAGTAATGTTGGCATTGCAAGTGGCAATTTAACAAGAAGGATCTAAGTAACACGTAAGCAAATGCGAATACGAAAGGAGCACGCGGGTCAAAAATTTTAGTAGCAATTATCAACTGGTAATTGTGCTTCTGCGATCCGTATGTTAACCGAGCTAACTAGTCACTTTTAGCGATTAATAATCGATGCAGGCAGATTGACAGAAGCTCGTTAGTTCTGAATTAACCGGGTTCCTTTCTGTCAATTAGAATATGTGCTTCAAGTTCCGCTTGAAAATTCTACGTTCTACTCATACCGCGCGTTGAGTGCTGTAATATTCATCTTCTTTCTACGTAAGTACTTCGTGTCCCAAATTTCCCCAAGTAAAGAGAATTATTTAACAATTTCTACTCTAACGTATCTTTCAAAGCAACTCTTGCAAAAATTTATTTCCAAGATAATTATTTTCAACCCTATATTTCCTTACTTAAATTAACACTATTTCTTCAATTTTATGAATAAAACAGTGGAGATTGTGATTTAAATAGAATCGGCGAATGCAAAATAATAGGATAAATACTGAAATACTATAAAACATAGTATGTAAACACAACTTTTTAAATACTGTCAACGAGTATTTACGTCTCTACCGAGCCGTACAGCTGCCGGCAACTGCATGCGCACCTGAACAAATTAAATAACTGTGTTCCGCGAATCTGATAAATTATACGCTCTATACGCATGTATAAAGTCAACAAAGAATTAGGAAATGCGTCGATCCATTATTCAACGCAATATGTCAGTGGGCAAATTTGGAATAAACTTGCATGTAGTACACGTCTATGTATGTGCATGTATAGTCCAGAATTGATCATTGTGAAGACATATGAAAGAAGATGTAGCCACGGTACATGAGACGTTACACTGTTCGCAAAGGTAAAAGAAAACTGCAAACGCGATCAAGCTGAGCAAATTGACCGATCGCCGCATATCACTGGAGCAACGCGAGCCTTCACAGGGAGCAGTGTCTACGTGCTCGCGCAGATATTACACTCATATACCTTGACCTTACGTATCAAATCTCTCACAATCATTTTACCTTTACGCCCGTTCACTAAATCATACCGTAATAATTACGTTCTTTGATGACAATAATTTATTTGCACAGAAATATCATATTCCTAATTCTTATTCAACTGACATGTATTGAAATTAATACTTTCGTATGAAGCATTAAAAGGGTCAATTTTGAATTCGATAAATTTTCGAGAATATTGATGAATGTAGAATTATTGTTTCATTAATATCTAAATAAATGCATCTTACATTCTTTTATGTGAGTTTCTGGTTCAAATATAATTGATTTAAAACGTTAGCATTTAACTGTTCTTATAATGGCTTTTTAATCTGACTCAATTATCCTAACGCAAAGCACCTAAAAGGCGTGTGTACGATAAATCTGCTTCATTGCCATGTCGAACGACCTGGCCTCGATAGAGATGCATTGTTAGCATAGAAACGTCATTCTTATCTATCCTTTCTTCTTAAAGTCATCCCTTCGATGACTAGAATTTCAATACTGGTATTCGGTTCCGAGCGATAAAACTTTTGACAGAGATAGATCATTAAGCTCCATTGCCACTCTACCATACTCTCTTAATGCGACCGAAGCCTTACGTGAAATTTCCGTCTTTAAATATTCAAGGTTTCAGATTCCAACGGTTTGACCCTGCACACGGTATAAACTCGGAACATAATATACTTATTTACAAGAAAGTCAGAATGTTGCGGGAACACGCTAAAAGCCGGATTCGTTATATCTTGGGAAGTGTAGTGTGCTTACTCAGCTTTTTATTGTAGAAGGAGAAAGAGAAAAACGAGCAGGAACCCCACCATTATCGGAGACGAACTATGCGACCTTCTGACACTTTGGATGTGTGTCCACGCGTCGGATGTGTGTAGGGTCAATTTGTCTATTATCTCGTTGTCCATTTATTTATTACACTTCTAACGTCTCTCGTATTTGAAGATACGGACCACTGATATTCTGTCTCTCAGATTCTACGTATCGCGTCAATTAACGATGGTACGCCGTGAAAATCTTAAATTAGGGTGTACCGTCTATAGCCCTATTGCGTATATTAGACCACTTTCGAACTGTTTACTTCTCGACCGAATTATCTTCATCCTCACTCCAACTGGTACCCATATTGTACATATACATAGGCAGTGATGTTCTCAAATAATTCCATTCGTTCTCTTCGAGCGCTAAACAATTTGTCTCTGTACTATGTTAGAAAATACAATTGACTCTAATTAAAGACTGACACTAACTTTATTTTGTCATCATGAATTAAAGATTAAGAAGCTTCAGAACTTTTATTATACTCAAATTTTCTTAACTTAAAATTTCAATGATATATATTACAAACATTCGTCCGATATAAAATTAAAAAAGAAGGAAACTTTTGTGAGTATCAGATAGCAGAATACATACTCCTTTCGGTTGAAAATGTGTAGAAAGAAAACTTTAGTATAGTGACGAAAAGTTCCTAGGGGATTTATGGTCCATTCAAAAGTGAGTGCGGTAAAGGAAGCGGCCGACTGGTAAGCAGCGCCGGTTGGTAGTGTTGGTATGAGGATAGCTCTACGGTGGGTGGAGGAAAATCGAGCTACAGGCGCGTAGACCAAGTTAATGTGCCAGTCGTGAGCGCGGTTCGGTCGCGCCGCGCGCACATTGTCGTCGCTCTACTCAGCAAGAAGAAGCTTCGGGTTTGAAAGGTCTTTAAAAAATTGCCTCGAAAAAAAACAGTCATAGATACAAATAGATCGCGTGAAAAACTTAACACTTTTTCTTATACGGCTACAGTGATCATTGGTTTCGAATAAATTGAGAAAAATACAATTCGTGAGAAAAGAGACAAACCGAAGTATAATTGTATTATACTTGTTGATTTACATCGAAAGTGCGCGGAAAGAATTTTTAAGGGAAAAATCGTGTAAACTAATTGATGTGTGTTTTATTTATACGATATTAGTGGATCGAACTGCTACCGAAGATCTCTGATCTACTGAGAAAACCCCAACGGATTAAACATTTGATTTCCATCGAGATGTGTTGTGAGTACTCTTTTTACAATTATTGATAACATCAGCTGTCGATGATGAATGGAGATCGGTTTAATGGGAGAACAGATAACGTCAGTACATTCGTTCGTTCGTGTATACATATAACGGAGCATTGACATAAATACAAAAGGAATCCAAAGATAATTTCTCATCTTATCAAAGCAATTACAGTCACATCGATAAGGTCGAGGTAAACGAACGTCTTTAGATTTTTGACCTCCTCTTTCGTGCCCGTGAGAAATCCCAAATTTGTCGTCTATGATCGAACGTTTTATTAACTCGAACTTAAATAAAATTTCAACTGATAGCGCTAAGTTTATTGGGATAAGTAAGTTGACATTAATATGTAAAATTTTGTGTAATTAGTAATCAAGGTAGTAATCGTTTGTCTTGGAAAAATGTATTCTTTGATAAGAATGAATCATAGATCAAGCACAATTGAGTCATTAAGAGCTACTTTACATTGGAGAAAGTTTTCTTAATGAGATTTCAAGAGATTAATAATAAGAGTCAATTGATAATTAAATAATAATATTAAGAGATCTTCGTTGGGAATTTAAATCAATATTGTAAGTTAGATTAGTTTACTGTTTAAGATGGTGTTTTTATAAAGTTTCATTATAACTGTAATATCGAGACTTATCAGTCTCAAATAATTGGTGGAAAAAGATTTCACGTAATTAATTTCTAACAAATAACCGAGCCGAAAAAGTAAAATCTTCCGCGACAACGAGAAATAGTTTCCAAGAAACGGTCATTCGTCTACTCGTGATAAATTACGTAACTCGAATGCTTCGTAAATAAAGGCATAATTTACATAGTACTACCTGTTGATGGCATGGGATGGAAGTATTTTGATTGTAAGCACGCGATCGATACGAATACACTTTTTTTTATCCAATTGTCAACTTGAATTCAAAATCCCGCGTACTTGAATATTAAAATATAGTTCTATCGTAATATTCAATCACTTTTCGTTAGATGACAATTATCTTCTCCGATTATTTTCACACATTTTATTATAAACATTGATCTAGAATCTGGAAAACGTGTTTCAAAGAACAGTCAAGTCATCTTGTGCTGTTTTTGGTTCTCGAATAAACGAGATTCTAAAATAAGCTACAGAAATTTACAAAAAGTAGAAAAAAACGTGACAGATGATAATTATCGTCGGCTATATAAAAACTAAGTAAATTTGTCCACAGGTATTCCACTATATCTCTCAGTATCATTCTCCAGTTGTGAAGAGTGATTCTAGTATACGTAGAATTATAATTTTTGCACTAAGGTTTCGCACATTGTTGCGCAATTTTGAAAGGCTACCCCACATACATATTTGCATGACATCTGTTCGAACCATGCATGGAGTTTTGTCTCGATAATAGGAAGACGAACGCCGACCTTTTTCTCTTCGATAGGTAGGTATCAATTACCCGTACAACGTAACGAGAAGGTCGTTCTTATAAAGGTCCCAACTGGGATAAAGCCACGAGGACAAAACACTTGTTCCAACAGAAAAAATTGGAATTTTAAATATTTCGATCACTCATACCCATTATCAGTATAAAAAAATAAATAAAACAAGACAAAATAAATGTATACATAAGTTTAAAATTTATTTTATTCATGTAAACATTTCATATCTCTTTTATTTAATTGCAATTAAACATACTATAAGAAAACTGCGAGCAACATAGTCATAAGGGAATGACTCGTGTCGCGTGGTCATTTAATTCTCAAAACGTGCACGTGAAACGCGTACGACGAAAAAGAAGTGCTTTGCCTTTGGTTACACAAAGAGCAGCCGCCCAAAACTCATTCGCACAATGGTCACGCCTCTGAATCATCCCTATATACGAACATTAATTGATTCCTTTCACGAAACCTCTTATCCAATATCCACATTATACAGGATCAGCATCCTCTATGCAAATCGTCATCTTCCCTTCAGAGAAAGGAACAAGGAGACAAATAGATTTTCCCTCGACAAGGACCTCAGGAAAAATGCTCTACGTGACATCCTGCTGAATAGTTAGTCGTAGTCGTGCTGCTTTACGGAACATTCAGCTTAGGAACTTTCACCCCTCTCCGTTGAGTTCTGAGTCATCTGTTAGCTTCGAATGATCTTTTGTTGATCTCGGTAAACAATAGATTTTCTAATCAGAATAGAAATTGTGTTTGATAGATATTTGACTTTTCGATACTCAAGAATCGATATCCCGATTTTCCAAAATGAAGGTTTGCTAAATTTTTCACTCAAACAAGACTGCACACTTGCGAAATATCCAATGTCGTTCTGTCGAAGAAATCTTGTGGAAATGGGTCACCCAGTTTCTCTTTAACTTCCAAACAGGGGTCGCTCGTACTCATAAAAATAGATGCCAGTATAATTTACGGAGTCAGTAGCTTTAGAAAATTGTGTTATTAAATTTTGTTTACGTTTAGACGCAATTGGTATATGATATTGAAATATAAGCAGAATATTATTTAGGTTCTCATTAAAAAAATACAATAGACTAGAGGGTAGAAAGTTTAATCAATTTCTTAAGTGGATTAACAGGGTTTTATTCATTCGTCGAACTACTGCGTTAAAACGTAGACATAGCGATGACCCACTCACCCGTTTTACTCGATATATCGATCTTCCGGCAACAAAAGGAGAGCTTGTGCTGGGCGTCCTAGGTCGCACCAAATACTGAGAGACTAGTCTCGAAACGCCGAGTGATAAGACCCTTCAAGCCCTACGACAGGAGCTTCTTTCTATTTTTGATACAATTTCAAGGAATAAAGCGCAACTTCAATTTCTTTTTTGGTAAGAATAATTCTGCTTAACTGAATATTCGTTAACTAAAAAATCCTCACGTTATTGAATTTAAAAAAACCTTTTGGGAAAAAATGTGAGATCCTCGTTTCAGTCTTGATGGTAGCCTTAATGAATCAGGAAAGTGTAGTGGCCACTTGTTTAATAAGGCCAAGGTAACATTTCAATGTAACCGAACTGTTATCTCATGCTGAAATTCTACTCCAATTTTCGTGGTTTTGGATATATATCTCCAGAGAAACTGTTCCAACGATTAATTAACTTAAATAAGAAACAGTCGTAATTTTATGGACCACAAATATTCTACAGGTCAAGTCGTTCGATTCTGGTTTACGTTTCTCGATACTTGTCTACTCGACCTACTTTATGACATATTCCATAGGTCACAAGAATTATTTAACCAAAGGAAGAAACTCACTATGTGCAATGTATAATGCCATTCGTACATGCCCCCAACATCGCTACGAAATCCTCATAAAACACAATGATGTACATACAGTTGAGGACTATCCGTTTGAGGGCAAGTATATTTTCCACTTTTCGTTGGGAACATTCTCCGAAACTTTAAACTCGGACGGCCTCGAGTGCAACCACACAGTGCGCGATCTCCCCTTTAATAAAGAAGCGAAAAAACTGCGCAGAAAAATCGAAAACGATTGCGCAAATTCCAACCCTGATAAACGTAGATTCACAGGCGACCATTTCAACAATTACTCGATCACACATTCATAGTTGACTACATAAGCTTAGCTCGAACGAAGCTACGTTCAACGACCCAAAAAAGCCAGTGTAGCCCCCGTTCAGCCGAAGTAACAAAGACTAAGTGGCTCCGTCCACTATTACTAATTATTCGATTACGAAGGGTTAGGACCGCTCCCCTACCCCCTTCCGGCGTTCCATTCACTTCGAGAAAACTCATATAACTAATTCACTGACGATCCACGCGTTTTCACAGAACTAACACAGGTGCATCTTCGTCAAACGCGTCGCCAAATGAAACTTCCGAAAAGACAGTAGAGGATTCTTTGAGAAAGGTAGAAAAATATTGGTGGACAATGGACGAATTCTAAACTGGGGATATAATGGGAAAAAAAGGAGAAAAGCGCGTAGATACGGCGCGCGCGAGACTGGATCACAATGAAAGTCAATAAACCGTGTGATGAGTAACGGAGAGCGGCGGTTGGAGTGGCATTAATAAATTAGTGTCTACTTGCTGCGGCACCAGTGCCAGTAGCAGCTAGAGGTGGAGAGAAGTGTCATTCTCGACGGAGGTGAAGAAGAAAGGTCCAGACCTCCCGGAGCACGTTGCTGGTGAATACGACGTAATCGTGCAATGAACGATCCGAGTTAATTATAATACGCAATACCGATAATTTAGAAGTGAAACAGTGCATCGATTCGATCGCAGTAAATTCAAAGTTACTCCTCTGCGTGAACCGAGGCACGCATTCAGTCACTACGGTTCAACTACGATTACTTATCGATTTTCAAATACGACCATCTAATTTGTGATTCGTAGCAAAAATTGCAACAACCGAAAAAAACTGTGAAAGTTATGCTAGTGTTATCGAATTATAAACCCATGCTACGTGAACGATCTATCGAAACTTGATCCTTATCTCCAGAGAAGATCAGTGGACAAAAGTGAGAAAAAAGGAAAAACGCGTCCAACATCGAATTT
Source organism: Trypoxylon attenuatum (assembly GCA_963989405.1). Lineage (NCBI taxonomy): Eukaryota > Metazoa > Arthropoda > Insecta > Hymenoptera > Crabronidae > Trypoxylon > Trypoxylon attenuatum. Next base: position 3,447,438 of record OZ022488.1, on the reverse strand, counting down.
AAGAAGGAAAAAGACTGATCGTGAAAAGAAAAGAAGAGGATTTCGAAGCGGTGAAGAAGAAGACTGCTAACTGGACGCATGGTGGAGGCGCGTACGAGAGCTCGGTCTCGGTGTGGAGTGTCGGTGCGAAAGAAGACAATTGACTCGCCGCCGGCGTCGGACGGTGCTTGCCGCGGGGGCCTCCTGACGTCACATCCTGCCCGCCTGGAGCAGTCGCGATCTCATCTGGAGCAGAGTGCACCGAAGGTACGCAGATCCGTGCCTCCTCTGCCGCGTACCAAGTACCAAGCAGCGCGCCACACACCGAACTGCCTTGATTGGCCCGCCTTTTGTCAGGCTCGCAAGCATTTTTATCACCTTCGTAACACGCAGTACACACCCGCTTCAGGCGTTAATAAGCTGCCCTTGCATGCCTATTGCTTACTGCCAATCATAAAAGATCATACTTCTTCTCAAAATTGCTCTTCTTTCAAGAAACAATCGAAAATTATTGTCCTGGACGATTATTCGAATCAAGGAAAAGCAATCGACTTGCCAATACGATAAAAGAACCTCTGCTATATAGTATACGTAGTAGGGGCGTGTGAAATCGTTAACGGATATTTGTTAACACAGTGATCGTAAAATCGCGATACACTAATGAATCACTGTGAAAAATCACTGTGGTTTAATCTCAAGTGAAATTTGAAATCATCCTCGGTATACGGAATCGGGGTTCATCAGTGTGAACACCGGGAACAAGAGAAGGATATCAAGTTACACTGTGACTATAACAAACCTCCTCCTTTTTAGTATTACTATACTGACTGATACAAATCAATTTATTCCTGCGACTGTTTATATCTATATTAACGCTAATAGTATTAATAGAAATACCAACCGTTTTATATTAACAATTTCGTAGCCGGAAATTTTAAAACAATCTTTATTCATATAATATATCTGGATAACTGTTTTTTTTTTTTCATTTTATTCAATTCAGTATCCACTACAATTCGAAAGACATTTCCCGTTAACAACTGAAACCACAAGTATCGAGATTACAATGCTAACTGTTTCCCGAGCGTATTGAAGATCAGAATCAATGACTAATTGCTACGTGTTGTAGCACATTACACAATATTCGCGCGTATGCGCAGGTTTTTCACGTCAACGCCGCGAATGAAGAGACATTTTAATTTCCGTACTTGGTCGAGTATGGCAATTTATTAGACGAAATTAACGCTGATGACGAATACGTGCATCGGTAATAATCCTGTATTTAATGTCCCAGTAGCTAGCGTAATTTCCTCGTTCCTGCACGGAATTATGATTGATAGGGAGCAAGGTCATCTTTGAACATTTTCTTTCGAAGACTAGTTCAATTTGACAGATTACTAAAATATCTTTAATATTTTGGCAAAATGAGAATTAAATAGTAGAAATACGTGATTTATTCGACCAAATCGTGTGAATCTAATGTAATTAGAATATTATTATGTCGAAATTGTTTATATTATATAACATGGATTTTTCACAAATTTTTCCAATTGAAAGATATTGTATAATCGTATCTACCACTTTACATTTGCGTGGAAAATTCCGATTGAATTTCCAAGGCTGATTTAAGGGAGAAGTACCATTCTGTATATAGGTTACAGTATCTCGCTTATTAAAGTGGATGAGGGTGGTCCGACGTTACAATCCCTCATTGATTTTCTAATTCTACGTCAAACTCCACATCCTTCTCACAATATCAAAACAGTGATTTTAAGCTTGCTCAATAAAATAATATTAACCCTTTCAGAATTAAAAAGCTGATGTACAATAAGTTTTCTATACGAAAGTAGTTTTTACATAGTCCTAGGTACGAGGTATTGAAGTACCACAATGTAGAGATTAGCACAAGCATAAACTGCTTTGCGGCCATGGCCACTAATTGGTCCTCAAGGTAGCAGTTGAAAAACAATATCCAATATGTCCCACTATAACGATACAAATTTGGACAAACTTTTCTAGAGATCCAGAATCTGATTTCATTCGCTATACCATTGAATAGATATTGAATCAGATTAAACAAAACTTATAATCGTATCGCGTGCGGATCATAAACCCACCATCATAAAATTCTAAGCGGAAGCAATGACCTTAAAAGTATCGTTGAACTGACTTGAGATTAATGATTTCAAGGTATACCGGAAAGAAGACCATTTTGAACGGTTCACTGAAACAACGCGTGGGCGATCGTACGCTTTGAATTCTAACGCTTAATCGAGCGAACCATTTTGCTCATATCATTTGATACAGATTTTCAAGCATATATATGTAGTTTTCAGTAGTTTTCATTTATTCTTGACCAAAAGAATTATGTATCAAGAGAATTATTTATACAATTTGGTAAATAGCCAATGGTTAATTTTTTTCAGCGAATGAGGAACGATGACCAAGTGTAGTAAAAGGATCCTCAGGATCCTTGTCCTGTTTGGCGTATGTGCCACGGGACTGGGGAACCTGACGGATTCGCCGGAATCGGACTCGATTGAAGAAGCGGACATTTTCACAACCACTAAGAGGGTCTTTCCAGAAAGATGTTTAGGCAAACCCGAACCCGGACCGTGCAAATATTTCGTTTACAAATGGACATTCAATAAAACTGAGGGAAAATGCCGAACTTTTCCATACGGTGGTTGCTTGGGAAATGAAAATCGTTTTAATTCGGAAGCGGAATGCCTTCATTACTGCGTTGGTGGACCAGATCGTAAGGAATTAATTTCTCGTTAGATTTAATATTCATTAAATTGCAAATACCATATCAAAATTTAATTAAATAAATCCTATTATTTTTATCTCTGTCTCGAGATTGGAAATTAAATTGAACAATAATGCAATTTTAATTTTCTATTGATAAAAGTGTTCATCTATTGTTTTACTGATTTTAGAAACTAATAATCTTCTGCTACGATGAAAAATTATTTTTAGATACTTTGCCACCTTATCTGGTAACGAAGGGCAGTGTGTTCGTCACCACGAGCACTACGACTACTAGCACACCACCCACGACGACCCCTAATACTCCAAGACCGACCTTTTCTCCCCCGAAGCCAACAAAACCCCCTGTGCCAAAACACAAGCGAGGAAAGGTACCATTATCATAATTTTTATAATGCACAACTACTTTTTTCTACAACCACAATATACCCAACAAAAACTTGCAATAAATTTCCTCTGACTAAACCCCTCAATTATCAACTAAAAAAAGGAAAAATTAAACCGCCCTTTCAATTATCTCTTAGGAATTAACTTTCATGGAATCCGGCCATGAGAAAACGTTTATGTTCGCACAAAGTAACACATTCATTCAACTAGACGGTACAGGCATAAAAACTTTCCAGCTGAGGTAAATATCATCATTTCAAAAAATAATATTTCGCTAAAAAATTGAATAAAGAAAAATACGTTAATCTTAAATAATTTCAATTTTCAATTGATCATCAGATTATGTCGTGAAATATCGTTCAAATTTCGTACGAAGCTGCCCCATGGTTTGCTCGTTTACCATAGCGTGAAAGATCGTCCGGAAACTCTTGATCCTTACGCTCTTTACGTCATCGTGGAAAAAGGTCAATTGAAAGTAGTGCACGTATTTGGAAAACGTTCGACGAGTTTAACTGTAGGCGAAGGTTTAAACCGAGACGAGTGGCACAGTGTCCTCGTAAGAATCGATGTTCACGGAGCAAAACTGATCGCTAGAGTCGACGACAAGCAAGCAGAGACAACATTGGAAGTACTCGAACGCGTTGTTAATTATGGTGTATCCGAAGAACTGGCTTCTGTAGTTTTAATCGGAGGTATAATTTATTATCAAATTATAACAATTATTTTATTTGATAAACGCAACGAAATTTATAATGAAATTCTCGTTTAATAGGACTAAGTTCTGAGGAACGATTACATGGAGTCAAGTATATAATCGAATCTTTCGTTGGATGTATTCGAGATATGGTACTCAGTTCGGGTAAATCTGCCAGTGATTTGTTGCCCATACGACCATTAATCGCAACGAAGCATGAAAATGTAAAAGAGGGTTGTATCGATAAGTATGTTTCTTTATAATTCAAATTTTAATCCCAATTATGACATTTTATGACTCAAATTCGTATCTAATGATTATTACAAAATAAATTGTACCTTATAGATGCAGAACACGAGAGAATTTATGTTTCATTTCGAACCAGTGTGTAAATCACTATAACAGCCTAACGTGTGATTGCTTTGGCACAAAATACGAGGGCGAACGCTGTGATGTATACAGTAAGTAAGATAATTACAGTAATACTGTTCATTAAAATTGACACCTCTTTCTCAAGTTTTCTCTTTTTATTGACCAGTTAATCATATTTTCACCAACTAACTTTACAATCAATAATGTTATATTCAACATTTGTCTCTTTTTAGCGGCAACAATTTTAACCCTCCGAGGATCTTCCTATGTTTCGTTTCGTGTCTACGATTGGAAAGATCGCGTTCATTCGGCTGTCAATAGGATTAGCCTTGCATTCAAGGTAAAACGATTTAAACATTTTCAGCGGTATCTTTAATTATTCACTCGATAATACTTTATCTATGTATAAAAGAAAATTAATCGCGAATAGTTTTTACAATTAGTATTTTATCTCATCTGATCATTAGACGAAATGGGACGACTCCGCTTTATTTTATGCGTCCGGTGAAATTGATGGAACTCCCCACTATGTCGCGGCATCAATAATCAACGGATCGGTACACGTCGAGCTAGACTTCGGTCATAATTCAAAAATCTCCGCTGTACTGGGTGATTATGTTACGTCTAACCACTGGAACAACCTGACCATATTCCACAACGGTTCATTGGTCTACGTCAGCCTCGACGATGAAGTAAAAGTGTTAGAAATACCCGGAGACAACTATAACATGATCATCGACCCTGAAATCTATATAGGTGGTGGGCCTGAATTACATAAGAAAAAAGGACTTTTATCGCACAATAATTTCGCGGGTAATTTGCACTATTACTTAAAGAAAAAAAAAATTAGTATTATAAGAGAATAGATTTGTAAAGAGAAGAAATATTTTTTTGTTTAGGATCCTTGAAGTACGTCTTCTTTAATGATAAGTCGATAATTTACGAGTTAAAGCGTTCAAATCCAATGGTACACTACATTGGTGTATTGGAGCCTGAATATTACGAAGCAGACGTAGACGTAATACCGATTACATATCCATTCGCTGGAAGTCACATATGGTGGCCCATTAAATCCATGAATTCTTTGAAATTGAACTTTGATTTTAAAAGTTCGAAACCTGTAGCCGTGGTGGCATCGGGTGATGTACGGAGTAATCGAGGTCTTGGATATTGGGAAGTGAGTTTATCGAAATTTTTAATGACTAATCGACAATTAATAATTTCGAACATTTCACGTATCAATATTTTTTCCAGCTTCGCCTCGTAAACGACGAGATACGTTTTCAACTGATTCCTATATTGATCGAAAACATAACGGTGTCTGCTGCTGTAAAGTTCCCACCCTATAACACATCGTGGCATGCGGTAGAGTTGAACTACACGAAAGGCGAACTTAATATCCTCGTAGATTACAGAAATAAACAAAGTAAACTGTTCGCGATGACATTCGAGCTTGGCGATAGAGTGATCATCGGAAGTGGTAAAAGCAATGCAGGTAATTCAATAGTTATTTCAATTTGAACATCTTTAATACGTTGTTTAATTCTGATGTATAGAATTACAATAGATATTCTTTTTATTTTATTATATGATATATGTATATCGTATTAGGTCTCGTCGGATGCATGCGAGAGATACGAGTAAACGACGAAAGAATCGAGCCAAGATACGTAATAAATACGGAGAGAGTAATTGGCGAAGTTGCTTTGGATAATTGCCAATTTGTCGATCCTTGCAAAAGACCGAACACTTGTGAACACGGTGGCAAATGTTCCGTAAAAGAAGACCGGATAACTTGTGACTGCACCGACACTGGCTACATAGGGAAAAACTGTCATTTCGGTAAAATGAAATGAATAAATACTATTTTAATAAATCGAATTAAATCTCAAGAAAACGAATGAAAAAAAAAACTTCGTCTCTACTTTCAGCACAATATAGAAAAACTTGCGAAGAGTTAGCTCTCTTAGGCTACACTCAAGACGACGTGTACAAGATCGACATTGACGGAAACGGACGATTTCCACCTGCACTAGTTAAATGTGAATTTCAATCAATTGAAGATTCAACAAAGACAATAGTCGAGCACAATTTACCGTCGCAAGTCGACGTGCGCTCAATCACCGAATCAGACTTCTCTTTCAGTATAAAATACAGACAGTTCACAGCTGAGATGTTACAAGAACTTATTTCTCACTCGCTTTATTGTAGTCAATACGTGAAATATGACTGTTACAAAGCTCCTCTTGAGCTTCACAGTGCCACTTGGTTCCTAGGATCAAAAGGCACCACTGTGGATTACATTGGTAACGTTAATCGAGGATCATGTCCATGCGGAAGTAAGTATAACGTGATTTTTCGCATTAGTTATACTACCAATTTCCTGAAAACTCATGTGATTTTTCAGTGAACAGAACCTGCGTCAATCGTAACTTAAGCTGCAATTGCGATGTTTCCGCTGGAAATGCTGGAAAATGGCTCTCCGATGAGGGCTATTACGAAACGCCAGACTCATTAGGAATCACGGGAATGGTGTTCCTACAGCAAAGAGACTTAGAGGAAGACGCACAAGGTAGAATTACATTGGGACCATTGGAATGCGTCGAAACAAGTACGTCTACGAAAATGATCTTTTCCAAAAATTATTCTCTACTCTCGAATCTTTTCTTTAAAATATACATTTAACGATTGATTATTTTACAGATACGCAAAAATATGTAGTTACGTTCACAACGTCACAGTCTTACATTGAAGTTCCCGGTTGGAGAAAGGGCGATATAGCATTCAGTTTCCGCACGACTGGCGAAAAAGCTATTTTGCTATACCAGCCGCCTATTAGAAGCAATTACCCCTCGTTTATGGTCGCCTTGACCTCGGAATATCGTCTAACGTTTAATTTCACTTTGAACACTGGTACTATCCGGGAATTGGAAGTGAAGAGTCGGAGAAAATTAAACAATGGCGAATGGCAAAAGATTTGGATCGATTATAATGATTATCACGTGAGATTTATGATCAACACAGACTTCCAAATGGTCGATTTACTGCCAGAAGAAGAATTCGGACCCTTCGAAGGATCGATGTTTATTGGTGGTGCAACTGCGTAAGAATATTCGATATAAATAATTTTATATTAAAAATGAACATTTTAAACTACTTTTTTTATAGGGAAGAATTTTTCGATGAGATTCATTTTAATGTTTTTCAGCGAGCACTTAAAAACGTCTTCGGTGCGACAAGGTTTAATAGGCTGTTTCCGTGGATTAGTTGTGAATGGCGAGATTCTCGATATACACAGTTACATGTCTGTACATCTTTCCGAAATAATTAAGGATTGTAAACCGTCCTGCCAACCGAATAAATGTCAAAATGGTGCCAGATGTGTCGAGTTGTGGAGCAATTTCGAGTGTGTCTGCGAAAATAGATGGGCTCATTTGGGCACATATTGCGAGACCAGTGAGTGCTTTTATCAAAAATTAAATATTGATGAGAAAGAAAATTAAAGAATAAAGAAATGCTTCATCGCGACAATATTATTTTAGATATAAATAGCAAAGCTCTCACGTTTACATCTCACGGAGCTTTCCTGAAGAAAAACTACTTTGGAAGAGACGAAAATAACGAAGAGAAATTACTGTTGGAAAGTATGCTCCAACAAAACATACTCATCAATCTTCGAACTTATGACACTCATTCTCTCATTTTGTACGCGAACGACCATTTAAACAATTTTGTGCATCTCTATATCTCGAATGGCACGAGTATCGTTTATCTATTTAACGAAGGACCGGAAATAAAAAATATTACTATCGAGTATCCAGGTACATTCGAACTTATTAGTTTTGATACGACATTAGATGAAACTACATATCATAATCATAATACATTGCGATTGTATTTCGTTACAGGAGTCAATACCGGAATATCCGTACAAATAGCCATAATTCGCAATGAAAAATCAACAACATTGTACGTGAATGAATATGAGGCAACATTGAACGCAACACCTGTGTTGCTCGATGCGTATTCGAACAAACCATGGATCAATCCAGAAAAGGAAGTTTTAGCACCACAAAGACCACCAGCACCGCCCACGGAATATTTCCAAGTAAAAAATGATATTGCAAATGTTATTGAAAATATTCGATACAAGATGTAGACATTTAATTTTTTTTCCACAATTTCCAAGGTGAATCTTGGAGGCTTTGATCCAGACAATTTATTACGAGTTGGAAAAGAAGGTGCACTGATCCAAGGATACGTCGGTTGTCTTCGCGGATTAATGATAAACGGTTATTTAGTCGATTTGCCACATTTAGCGAACGAAGCAAATCACGAAGGAAGTAAAGCCGTTTTACCAAATTGCCAGATGAAATGCGACGCAATGCCATGTAAAAATTTAGGAATTTGTACTGAGGACTTTGGCAGACAAGAATCTTCTTGCAATTGCGAGTTAACGTCTTATTTCGGCGAGCATTGCGCGGATGGTAAATATTCGATTAGCGAAGAAATTTAATCTTAAAAAAGTAACGTCTACGCTAGAAAATAAATTAAATTTGTGATAATTAGAAAAGGGTGCAGACTTCAGTGGCGAAAGTGTACTTCAAAGAGAATTCGATCTTATTGGCGAAGTAAATCAAGTGAAAGTGCAACTAGCTTTTTCAACCAGCGAACTACGTCAGCGAACCACAGCTCTCTTGCTATTACAAACTGAGAACAAGTAAATAATAAATAGTGAAAGAAAATTGTATATAATAGCTTGGCTGTAAAGTCCGAACTGTTCTGACTTCCAGCCACTTTAGAATCCAGGATGTCTTTCGAAGTACTTTTTTTCAGAAGGAGCTACTACTTACTCGTCGCTTTAACTTCCGAAGGACAATTGATCTTCGAAGAAGACAGAGAAGGTACTGCCTATGGAGTTCGATTGAATGATCGAAACTTCTTAAACAGTGCTCGACATAGTGTCTACTACGTTCGCGATAACAACACTGCTACACTTCTGGTAAGTCATCATAATCTCCGAGATTCTTATATATGAGTCAAGCAAGAGTACTTAACTGAAATAATTATACTATCTGTGTAATTATTCGTTTTATTAAATTCAATCGATCGTATTCAAAACAATAAAGAAAACATGGAGGACTTATTAGTCTAATAACTCCTACACGATTTTCAGATTGATCGCGAACCTGTCCAATTATTACCAATACCGGTATTAAGTCTACCAGACGAAGATGAAAGTCCAGGTGCTACGGAAATCCAACTTGGTGGATTAAACACTACCGATTCGCGTTTTAGCGCGTACAAAGGCTACACGGGATGTTTGAGTAGTGAGTGTTATATTAAACCATCAAAAAAACGGAATTGCATCGTCGCGAATGAAACCAAAGTATCATCGATGCCATCCTGTCTAATAAAATCCGTCTCTCTTATGTTAGAAACGATCGTCAGCCACAATGCAAATACGAAATTACGGCTACCCTCTTCTTGTAGACGTCGTGGTTTCGATCAATGGAGGACCCGGTATGAAGCCACTTGAAGAATATATGCTCTTTACGAAACAGGGCAGTGAGACTGTCAGGGCAACGATACCAGCTGGGGTCCGCAGCGCTCAGTGCGCAGTTTTTCATGCTCAACCAAGAGGCCTCGAACCCCCCAGAAACGACAGCGTGGTAAGTTCCAAATTATTTCATCAAATGAAATTAACGATTTCTTAACTCTTTCTCTACTGTTATTTTTGTTGTTTTTTTTTTACTTTAGAGAAAGAAATAGTTTCATCCTACGTGATTGGTTTTTTTTTCTATTTCTTAAAGGGTCGCGATCGAGCTTGGGTAGAAGATCCACCAGAACGCATATTATACAAGTCACAATACTCAGGTGCAACCCAGGAAGAACAAGGGGCTGGTACTTACATCTTTATTGCCCTTTGCTGCGTTTTTGTCAGTGCAGTCATTGGCTGCATTTACGAAGTTTGGAGGAGCGCTCGCAAGGATCGACGTCGTCGTCGAGCATCCACGGGATCAGTGAGTGGATCGGGTGGTCAAAGATGGCAACCACAACAGTACACAGAATCACTGGTCACAACGACAGGAGTAAAAACCGTAGGTTTCAAAAATGTCAATGAAGAAGATAAACGACCTAATGGAACACATGCGAAGGTTGCTGGCAAAGAGTATAAGCCAGTACCGAATGCCGAACCGAAAGATGTGGGTAATGACAAGAGGGTTCATATAAAAGGTAAGAGTAAAGGGTAAAGAATTTTCGGGAAAGTTTCTTCTACCGGTTGAAATGTAACTGATCTATTGATGTTGTTACAGATGAAGAACCAGAAAAGAAAGAGCTCCTAGGGGTAAATACAGGAATCGTCACTAAGTCTCCGAAACCGAATCCATTCGTAAAGATTTCTCTTATTCTTATTATAAAAATTTGTAGCAAGCATCGAATAGCTTGTGCGATTGGCTTTTGCATGCGTGTTTCTTCATTTTCGTTTTATTTTGTCGCCACAACTCTCTACAAAATTCTTTTCAATCAGATTTTCGAATCTAAAACTTTACGGTCTTTTATCAAATAAAATTTCTTATCGACATCTAATACACCATCCTTTCTGTTTTTTTGCTTCGCGCTTCGCATGTCAACTTGACAGATTTATGATTTTATTTAATTTACCTCAACTTACTTAAGGAACATGAAATTCGTGGGAAAGTGAAAAAAAGGAAATTCTTTGAAAGTTGAGGTAAATTTTAGGTAAATGCATTTGGGCTAAATGTAATCAGTGATTTCTGATCTACTTTAGTCGATGGAGGATTTACGCGAGGAGCCAGAGTTAGAAGAGCGAGAAGAAGAAGAAGTCGAAGAGGAGGAAGACGATGAGGAAGATGAACCGGAAGTAGAACCAAAAGAGGAGAATCAGAACAAAGTTGAAGAAACGGGAGAAGCAAGCGACGCTAAACTCACAACTAACATCGAAGAAAATTCGACAAGGCCGGTAAGAAATCCATCAAGCAACAACTCTCTCACGGATAGCACAGAGCCTTGCAAATGCGAAGGCCTTCTCGAGACGAATTTTTGCGAGAGTGACGTTAATAAAATTAAAACCGAATGTATTAAAACACCAATCAAGTGCCAAGCTAAAAGACCTGCAAGTTTAAATTTGAACGATCCTATATCAATAAAAAAGTCACTCGGTGGTACGCGTCTCAAGAAGGTCACTGCGAGACTAATTGATCCACCGGTTGTAAAATGAAAAAGCACATTCACTGTGACTGGAATTCCCACCAAACTTCTATTTTCTGCGTCCTACCCAGTTACTTACGCCTTTGGGAAGTGTTTACTACTTACGTGCAATCGATATGCTTACAAATCTGATACTAATTGAACTTAAATTTAATATTTTTTTTTATATACAATTCCACCAAAACAATATAAAATAATAATTCATTAAATGCACAAAGTATCTAAATCATTGGATAACTCGGTTTTACACAAAGCAATTTTATTCGTTTACAAATATTTTACAATACATAAATACAAATATTTTCGTATCGATTGAAGCTCGGATAAAATCAGGGTTGTATTCTATATCAGATAATTGTATAATGTGATTAACTGGAATGTAAGAATATCTATTGCACATAGAAGTAATTAAACACTTCCATTGCGAAAGTCAAGGCTTGAAATTAACATTCGGCTGGGTTTTACAATTTTTAGCTAATTGTACATAGAGTATAAGCTAAAATGGTAAATTCGCAACGAGAGAAAATTGTGGCCTACAATAACACAGGTCATTTTATGTATATGACACCAAGTGTGACAATATATCAATCTTAACGGTATTAATAATTATCTATAGCAAATGATTCACAATTAGTTATTAATGCTGTCTCAGGACTAGTTCTACAGCGAAAAGTCTCATTTACTTTTACGTCAAAGACTGTACTTACTCGTAGTCAATTCAAAATTCAGAAAATTTTAAATCGCGGTACGTCCTGCGAAAAATAGAATTAGATACAAACAAGTACAATTAGTAATGAAAGAATTTAGTATTTAATTAATCCAGTCTCTTCAGATGCAACTGTACTTGTATTACTATTACTCATATGCATCCTTGACTAGTTTTGTGTTACTGGATAACTCGTTTAGGAGCTTTAAGCATATTTGATACGTTTGAACATTCAAAGACAACGCAAATTTTTATGTTAATAGAATTTATTCTATTAGGAATAATTAATAGAATTTACCATATATAGGAATAATTGGACAAACTGAAAGTGTGATAAAAGATAAAAAAAGTATACAACTCTGTTAAGGAAACTATTCGGATGGTATTCATTCCATAATTTTATTTATACATTTGTAGAACGGTATCACAAGCACAATCGCGATCATTTTTTTCCAATCTATAACCTGGAAAGAAAAAATCCATTGGAGTTAAATAATGGAATCCCTCAGATCTCAAATACTCTTGCACTCTTTCGTTCAATTTGGTTTTGTTGCTTTATATCATCTTACAAAAGAACTGAATGTATGTATGTGCTTTTGGTGTCAATTATTTCACATTTAAGATGCAACACCATCCATTCAGCTTCTTTCAGGATTACCATGGCTTTGGTCAATAATAATTAACACGAGTATTTTAACATATATTTATAAATCGATTCCTAACGCAAAAGGGAAACGAATGAAAGTCAATGAATTATAGGATCATAAGTTTTGAACTAACATCGACTTTTGAAATTAGCTCATCTAAAATTCAATTACAATGAACAGTCCTAAGTGCATACATCCAAATGAGCCACGTAATCAGAAGCTTCATACGTACTTTCAGCCCAGGAATTGGTCTAGGACAAGCGTTGAGGAAAGCGTTATACCATTAAATTCCATTCCCAAACACGATGGCACAGACACACCGTCTGAATCGTAGAGGTACCACATTCACGAAACATAATCACTCGCATTATTTTGCATATATATATATATATATCGCAAATTGCATTACCCTGAATGTTATGTATTCTGCTTTCTTTTTCCGACTCCAATCGCTCTTTACGTTAAGTATATTATCATTATTATCGGTGAGAATCATCACCCATTCATTGGCTTTGTTTGCCTCATTGCTTGATCAGAGCTTATGGTCTCGATGAAATGTAATTTCTCGCGACGCGATACCATGCATGTGGCACGAAAAAGGAAAAAGAAGGCGGTTCTCTTGCTTGTAATAACTAACGTATAATTGCATCCAAGATGCATCGCCTTACGTTTGCGACATGCCTTCTTCGCAAAAGATAATGGTGTTATATTATGATAAAGATAAATCTAAGCTTGAACGTACGAAACACGTTATTTACAGCATGTTACAAAGAAGAACTAGAGGCAAATATATGAATATTTTCATCGATTCCAACTTCGTTCATCAATCTGTTCACTTCATACCTCCCTCCTTTAAAGAAAAAGAATTTAACCAACTCTAAAGCTTCGTCTACATCGTAAATAAGCTACTTCGATTCATCTAAGGAACAAGATCAAAATCATCAACAATGGTATTTTCTCTAACTTAGACTTCTGGTTAGAGTCATTCTTATAATTCAGGGGACTACAATGTTAGAAGGATATCAAAATCACGTGGTATGGCAAAGTGAAGATCGAACCTAATTTTATTCAATTTTAATATATTGTGTTCTCTCAACTCATATCATAAATCAAAATTCCAAAAAAGGAAATCTTTACAAAACCGAAATGCTAATTTCGCCAATTAAATTTTCAGTGAAATTCTCGCCAAAACAGTTTATCAAATAGCATGTGCATGATTGCTTTCGAATGAAACTCTAACTGTAAATATAAAATTGAATAAATTTAACTAATGCTAATTGCCACTGATGCAATCTGCTTTGGTCGCACTGAATAGTAACCCAAAGCTTTTTGGCACTTGAGTTACTTGAAAATGAGTATTATTATTATTATACAACTAATAATGATCAAAAAAAGAAGAATTGTATTTATCAAGAAATCTAATACGCCCGAATATTGAAAGTGTGATGGATATGGCTAGATAACAGAATAGAATAATAATAATCCAATTCTAATTCGCGAAGGCATACTACTGACAAATCGCAAACGAGATATTATTCTTAAAAAATTATATTCACTCTATATAGGCAACGAGACTTTTCGGCTTCGGACGACAATCGAAATCTCAAGGCAATTCACCACCAGGTTAGTAAGTACGAGACAAAAAATATTAAATCGATGCGAATACAGGTATTAAAGTAACATCGGGGATTTTACAGATCCAGGAAAGCCATACGTTCTCAACCTACAACCTATTTATCTATCAGAAGATCGAAGAACTTTCGCCAATCCAATAAGTTATCTTGGTGGACCAAGATTACAATCACGGAGCAAGAGTTCCATAGAATCTATTATGTCATTGGATTAATTTAATTTTAGCTAGAGATTTTTCAATATGCATAAAAACTATTGCATAAAGTCTGCGACACATGGAAATTCGAAAAAAATATCTACCTTCCTGTCAAGACAATTTTTCGCGTATGAGTTGAACATACCACGAAAACGGGAATTACAGAATTCTTTCATAATTGAACGAATTAAGAAAGTTAATGAATGAAACAACGACAGGTTTCCAGTTGTTATTTTTTATGGCTTTAGTATCGTGTCCTAGTCAACGCTCGACATACTCGTAAGAAGGAAATGAACGTAATTTTTTTTTTTTCTCTTTTTTTTTCTTAACGTGGTCAGAACTATTAAATACTTTTAAATCAGTAGTATGTAATGCCCCCGTTTACTCTACTCACTTAATATGAGTAATATCAATAGCGATGTGTATAAGATGATAATATATGTAAGCTTCTAATAGAAAAGCTTTTTCAGTGTGTCTGCGATATGATTATATTAAAACAAATACTGCCACACGCGCGCGCAACGGAGTTTATAGCTCTCAGGATAATCCGCAAATATTTTCATGCAAATTATTATACGTCCAAATGCTAAATAAGCAACTAGAAATCTTTCGCGAAATCTTTCCACACATTTCCAAAAGGCATTATGTACAACACAGCAGGTATAGCATATCAAACCTGCATTAACCTATTTCTCTAAAAAAAAGAAAAAACAAATACAACTTACAAGTCAGAATATGAATCTTGATAATAGTTTCGACCCGTTTCGTATATTATATTCCCGCGATCCATGTTAATTGAATCAGTAACAAATCGTATATATTTGTAAAAAGAATCATTGATATTTTCTAAATAAATGATGTTGTTACATATTTCTGATAAGGAATGTAAAGTAATCGTAAACTGATGCGGTCTACGTATACGTATGATGTATTTTAAATACTACAATGCGCATCTTGTGATAATAAAAGTGTATTTGAATACTGTCATGAGATTATTGTTTTATTCGAATGACTACTAATATTTCCTATTCTAGCTTTTTATGTTCGTCCGTATGCACTCCCCCCTCCCTCTTCCGTTGAAACCATCACTTCCTCGAAAACCCGAATATCACACAACCGCCAAGTAACTAATCATACGCCAAATGTCAAAAAATGCATAAAATTGTGACTTGTTGGTACTTACCAGAGCAGCTGGTGTCGAATTGTGGCCGAAATCCTCGGAAAATATTACTGGAGTATTAGCTCAGCGCACTGCGTCATTCCATCAGGTAAGCCGGTTGGAGAATCCTGGGATGACAACCGTTGTTGATATGTTCAAGCGTCAACTCCATATCTCCCGCGTGCACTGAATCTTGAGAACACTTTAGACACCACTTTTAGCCCGAAACACTACTTTTTGCCACTTTTATTCCGAATTTTTCGAAGCACTGACGCGTACTTGTTACAGCACAAAACTTCGCGGCACGCACTAATGGCGACTAGCGGGCCAGTTTCTTATAGTTCGAAATCCGGTATTCTGATTGGTCGAAAAGAGAGAGCGATTAAATGTTAGAGTTGGCCGGCAGAGTGCGCGCTAACTCAAAACAACCACTAGTGTCAAATTATTAATTAACGTTAGAATATTGATAGTTTTCACAAGTGCATTTCTATAAATTAAAAAAGATAGAAATTTATTATGTACTATAATAATACAGTTTGCATTACATTCGCAAGTTGTTTATGATCAATTTTTACTATTGCCGTTTAAGGGTTCTCAACTATAGTTAACGCAATAACAATTATAATGAGAACATCTGATATGCTGTAAACATCGAAATGGCTTGGGTTGACGTCGACTTTCTGTCTAAAGTTCCATAAATTGCATTTAATTTGCCTACTTATATAAACTTGAGAGGATTTCCTTTATCGCAAGATAATTCGTGAGTAATTCTACAATGGCACAAGCAAAAATCAGCCCAGAAGAAAAAAGTGGTTGTACCTTAAAAGGAAAGGATAAAGAAACTGAGGAGAAAGAAGGTATTGATTATGTAGATATTAAACGTAGATTTTATATTGTATACGATCCTTATATCGTGTGTCGAAAATCGATACACATTAGCCACTTCTTGAACGGTATATTATAAATATTAAAAAATTTGATATTAAAATTGTCACAGATTGATTTAACGTCTATTTTTTAACAAATCTACTAATTATGAAATGCTATTGTTATTTTTACGAAACCTTACAGGATCTAATGCTATATAACATAATGAATTCACATTATTTACATTGCATTATAAATTATGTTTATTAGGTCCATCTGTACCTGAATGTGCAGTCTGCCTGCAACCGTGTATCCATCCAGCAAAGTTACCATGCAGTCACATATATTGTTATTTGTGCATCAAAGGCGTGGCGAATCAGAGCAAGAGATGCCCTATGTGTCGCCAGGAAATTCCACCCGATTTTTTGGACAAGCCACAATTAGTTGAAGTGGAAGATGCGCAAAAAGAACCGAGCCATGTAGAGGAAGAGTATCAATGGTTTTACGAAGGCAGAAATGGTAAAAGATTGTTTTGTGCAAGAAACTTTTTAGCGATAGATATATCAAATCATGAACTCGAATTTGTGCATTAAATCGATTTGTGAACTTTCGAATTGCATTCCATAGTAGGTAATGAAGCATGACTTTTTTTGGTAGATTTTATATCGCGAGACACTCGCATTATGTAGCTATTTATCGAAAAGATTATCAAATACGTCTCTGTAGGTTGGTGGAAATATGACCGCAGGACCAACGAGGATTTGGAATCAATGTTCAAGAAAAAGAATGAAAATTGCGAGGTTTTGATTTGTGGCAATCTCTGTGTGATTGATTTTAAAAAAAAATGTCAATATAGGAAGTATGAGCCTTATAAGAAACGTAATATCAAGCGTGACAAAAGCACTGCATTGTGTAAAGGCGTATCAGGCATTCGTTAAATATTTATTCTCATTCCTTAAAGAGAACGGTACCTGCATGAGATATAGTAATATATCCGAAAGAAAACACAACTAACTACGTACAAACATTTACAATACACATGCATATATATACACATACACGACACATATATACAAAAAATGTTATGAGTATTTTAATCTCATTATTAAGAATACCGTCTGTTCTTAAAAGTTACAATACCGAAAGGAAAAATTAATTTTTATTTTGATAGTTTTGTAATAAAATCTATGGTAAACACAGACCCAAGTTTTTCTTATATACACTCCCAAAACATACATGTAGTTAATCATGAAAAAGTCACAAGAGAAGAGAGTGCTTTGGAATATGCATTTCAGTTATTTCCAACGGGAATGTTACAGGTTGGTGGCAATACGATCAGCGCACAAGTCACGAGTTAGAAACTGCATACAAACAAGGCAAAAGGAATTGCGAACTATTAATTGCAGGCTTTCTTTACATTGCGGATTTTGGATCGATGTTACAGCTGCGTCGAAATGATCCTTCAAGACGAAGAAGAATCAAACGAGATTTATACAATGCTCCGAAAAAAGGAGTCGCGGGTTTAAGATTAAATGCTCAGGACGAAGAAATTGTTCGTGAAGTTCGTGGAGCGGAAAGGCCAGCTAGTCCGGCGAGCGATAATATGGGTATAATAATACTTCATAAAAGCATTAATACATTAAGCCATCGGTACTACTATTTTTAACCAGCAATTATACTATTCTCAATTAACTAATTATTACAATAATTATATGATTTGTTCTTTAGGCTCCGGCGATGGTACGAACACGCCCGTACCGCCAAGCAATACACCACAAACACCTGCAGGTGGTACAGCAAGTGGAGACGCAACACCTTTAAACGACAGATTAGAGCAAAGATCGGACTCGTTGCATCAAGTATTAGAACAAATGCGATCACTAGTATTACGAGAACACCTTTCTTCAAATACCGACAGTGAACTCGAGGAAATTGCAGATAATCAAATGCATCCTCCATTCTCATGGTTGCGAACATCGAACACATCTTCCTCATCTGACGAATATGACTAAAAGAAAAAAAAGACAAGAAACGGCGCAATGTATAATTATTTACAAAATCACTGCGCATCACAGAAATTCAATAACGTAGAACAATAAATCCTAGAACGGCAGTTTATATTTTTGCAACTGCTGTATATTACATTGTCGTTCATACTCTGCTCTGTGATGCTAATTAAAAGAACTATTAAGTACAATTGTGTCTTTCAAAAGTTAAATGACTATGCAGCGCATTTTAAGCACTTTCTGCTTGAAGATTTATTTATTTCTCAAATGTACAGGTCCGTTTAGCCAACTAATTATTTAACTATTAACCAATAATAAATATCATTCCCTTGAAATTTTTCAATCCTGAAAAAGTAATATCAAGAGTCACACTAACGAAATACATAGAAAGATACTCTAATATTAGGATTCAATTAACAGATTCAGATAACTATACTGGCAATTGTTACAGAATAATAAGAATGTTGATAAAGAAAAAAAAACATTTTATTTTAAAAACAATGTTCATGAATGCAACATTTCTATTACAGCTGTTCGCATCAAAATATTTTGTCAATTTCAAATATAATATTAAAGTGATACGTATAAAACTTTGTTTATATAATCTCAATATAATGAACGAATAAAGTATGATCTGTATAAATATCTATGATTGCAGATTGTTAATAAGATCCGTTAGTTGATAAACTCTTTATGCTATATTTGGAGACTGCAAATTATAATAAAGATAATCTGCTATATTTATCGATCTATGTGTGTGTGTGTGTAATATTTATACATATTCTTAAACGTGCTTATAACTTTCAAACTTCTACATCTCCAATATACTTTAATTTTAAAATGATTGTTATTAAATACTAAAACAATATGTATTAATTATATTATCATTAAACGAACATGTTTGCTGCGTAGCGAAGTGTAAATAAACAAATTTTCGGAAAATGTCAGTTATTCTTTTTGTTTATATTCAAAAATATATTTCGATTACATTCTACTAATTCATTGGCTGGCGTTCGCAGGCCTTTGTCTTCTCCTGTTCCTTATAACTGCGCAATGCGATTGCGTTCGTATATTGTTTCCGATTGTTTCCCTATAAAAAAATTATGCGATTAGATTATACTTTTTCAAATGAATTTATCCATTGCTTTATATCAATACAAGTTTCTATCGCGTTTAATTTGACCATTTCTTGGAGCAATAGATTTCTCATATAAATGAATTAGAAGTGAGTGAATTCAAAAGTAAGCGCCATTCAAATATGTCAAAACGATAAGGTAAGAAGCTACACCCAAATATCACAAAAGCCGGTCAACCGCCAAAATTCGACGATATTTGACTAAAAGGAAAGTTTTACGTTAACTAGTGTTCTCCAGGAGCAAGACAAAAAAGCAAAGGTGAAAAAATTCAATCTATCAATCTAATCGTTTACAGTTCTTTAGTTTTACCGCTAACCGCTTATATGGTTTTTATGTAAGTACGCACTGTCAGAAGCAAAGTTTCAGTTACACGCGTGTGTTATCAGACGACAAATGTCATTCAGTGAATATTTCCTCGATAGTGCGTAATACGAATAATCGAATTTGAAAATTGTTTCACTTTAGTAATCAGTGGGTATGATAATTAAGTCGTTATTGATACCGTCGTACAGTGTCCTAGTTACCAAGAAACCTTTCAATGTAATCCGGAAAAAAAAAACAAAGGAAAACATAATTGTTTATACAAATGCTAGTTAGGTATACAAACAAAACGCGTGGCAAGTACTTATTAATTGTACTTATGAGAAGTTTTTGCGAAAGTATAAGAGTTCTAGTACATGTTACTCTTCCGGTCGCATTGTTTCGTTCATTTTGGTAATGTGGCCTAATTTTGTCGTAACGGTTATAACTTGAAAAGAACAAAGATTACGCAGTCTTGAACAACCGATATTACATTTTACAGATACATTTATGTAGTCAGGAAGAAGTGTCTTATTTCAAATGCAAGGCTGTTAAATTAAAAAGCCTGACAACATGAACAAGCTGGAAGTGAATAAAGAATTACACATATTTGTCACCAATGTTGAAGCTGAAGAAGATACCTATCTAAAGATATGGGGTCAATTAGACAGGAACGCTGTTATGCGCGTAGAAAGCATGACACATGCTTTGGAGGAATACTGCGCAACGCAACCTGGACTCGCAGGAGTGCAATTGACTAATTTACGTATGAACACATTATGTTGTGCCAAATTCGAAAACTCAGGATTTTGTCGTGTCAGAATATTGAACATACGTCCAGATGCTATGGTGGTTTTGCGTCTGATCGATTATGGTACCATCGAAGTATTGCCGTTGCAAGACATATACTTATTAGAAAACATACGTGGTGCCGATTGTCTCCAGTCATATCCGCCACTAGCTTACGATTTTATATTAATGGACGTATTGCCGATTAATATGGTATGGGACAAACAGCTAGTGGAATCCATCAAGGGTAGTTTACGGCATAACGAATACAAAATTACCATACATTCTGTATTACGTAATGAAAGGTTTATTAAGCTTCAGTATCTTAACGAAGACTTTGGTGAGTTGTTAGTCAAACGTCATATGGCTTTGGCGTCAACGCTACAAGACATGTTGAGGTGCGTTTACATTATATATATAACACTCATTTTAGTTAATAATCTTTGAATTATTGTTTGTTATTTTTTGATATTATCTTACTTAATAGTATACAACGGAAAGCACATATGCCAATATATCAACATCCCAACAAACGAATCAGCAGTAACAGTTATACACCAATGCTGACATCACAAAATGTGATGGCGAATCCACTGCATTGCGAAGGATCCAACACGTTCCAGCAAACCGTTACGTCATGCTGTACTACACCACAGAAACATATAACGCAGAACGCCCCGGCACAAGAAGCATTGGTATTTAAGACACGTGTCTTAGACGTTGGATCAGAGCACGATGTCTATGTCTCTTTCGTGGAAGATGGACCACACAAATTTTCGGTACAAGTCCAGAGCACATCTCAAATTCTTAGTGCTCTCATGCAGGAAATCAATAGTCGCCCTGTTGTACCATTGCAAGAACCACCGCTTCCTGGTTCTGTGTGTATGGGCCGATATACGCAAGATAGAGTACTGTGCAGAGCGGTAGTAATGTCAGTATTAGAAAACAAGTGTAAAGTGTATTACGTAGATTTTGGCCATACGGAAGTGTTGCCATATACAGATATATTTGAACTTCCACCGCAATATACTAATCCAAAAGTACTTTCAATTCGATTCACTCTAAGCGGTGTAAAGGAATTGAACGTAACGGGTGAAATGAAAATCTTGTTCAGAAAGATTGTCTCAGGGAAATCTCTTCGATTGCACGTACGACCACCGGAAGGACCACCTCTGGTGCAATACGGAGATTTGTATGACAACGGAAGAAATATAAAAGATATATTGAGACAGTCTTCCGCGCCACCAGCAATACCACTCGCATTATCAGTTAACGCATATAAAAATCCACCAGCCTTGTTGAAAACTACGGAAGAACTCGTTTATGTATCTTTTGTGGAATCTTGCAAAAAGTTTTTCATACAAGTTGATGCCACTGCTAAGTTGCTTGAATCGACAATGGAATGTTTGAAAGAATTTTGTAAAACTGCACCAACATTAAATCTAACGCAGATAAAAATTGGTCTTCCTTGTGCAGCTTTATATGACAGTCAATGGTATTTAATTCATATTTAATTCGTGATTTTTAATAATATCCTCTGAATTATTAGTAATGTAATTTTATTAGGTATCGAGCACAAATTATTGCTATAAACGAAGAGAAAGTGACAGTTTTGTATGTTGACTATGGTAATGAGGAAACCATAAATCTCTCATCAATTCGTGTGATACACGATGATTTAATAAGGAGGCTTCCGGCTCAAGCTATCAAGTGTACACTAAATGGGTGGGAATTGATGCAACACCATAAAGATATTACGATTCACTTCGAGTTACTGACTCTAGAAAAACGATTTCTGATGAAAGTTGTGGAAGTTCGAGCAGATGGACTGCTCGTAGATTTATATAATTCTGAATCTATGACTAACATCAAATCAACTTTATTACATATGGTAACGAGTAGTGTACCAATGGACGCTACTTCAAATCAACAATTGGACGAAAATCAGTATGCTTCAAAAGTCAGCAACATAAAAACTTCTCCAAGGTTTGTTATATGTTATTTAGAATTATAGCTCATGATATATTCAATTCCAGATAGAGATATTAATATTCGCGTAGAAAAGAGTTAGGAATTTTTTGTATAAAATTCCTAAAACTGAAACATTATTTACTATACTACAGGTGCAGTCTCTTAGAGCAACTGAGTTTATTTCATCAACAGAAAAATAAATCAAAGAATACAAAAATTTTGTGGTAAAGTGAGATCTATGTAGATTTACTGCTTAATTTTTCAGTAATATTATAGTTATCGTTTAAAAAATATCAAAATCTATATCTCGTACATTGATTTCTCTTACTCTACAAACTTGTAGTAGGCCTCGACACTTGCATTTTATATGAGTTAATAGTTTCTAAACAATTTTTCGAAATATTATAAAACACGCAATTACCGTTATTGATACATATTTATCATTTTTCTCGACAATTTCGTTGTCGTTACTGCATGCACAATCTCGGTAACTTTGCATTAGAATACCGATGCACTATATGAATGCAATTCAATTAAACAGCAAAATCAATTTGATTTTGAACGGATCAATTTTGAGACTTTCTTTCTGTTGCTGCTTTCAATTTTGTGATCTGATCATACAGCAAGAATTTCTAACTTAAAATGCTTTATTACCTTGTTAAAATTGTTTGTTACTTTAGCGATACAGGAAACAAGTGGCAAAAAAAGAATCAAACCGACTGGCATCAAACCGAAGAACCTTCACGAATGCAAGAAAAACCGAAATCTAAAACATGGAAAGAAGAACAGAACGAGGAAAAACGTTACGATACGAAATTCGATAAAAACAACGCGTTTCGTTCCGATCTCAGAAGCGATCGCTTCAATAGGGATGATTCCCAATCGAATGTTAGAAATCCTCGGGAAAAATCTAATAATAAATATGAACAGAATGATTCTTCTGGATTTACCAGAGGTGGAAGAAGTCCTAGAGGTGGAAAATCACGAAGCTCCAGTGGTTCTTACAGACCAAATCACTCGAGTTCTTCAGAGAAAGGCTTTAGTGATAAAGATTCGGATACTTCTATCCGAAGCAGTAATAAACGAGGGCGAGGTGGTTCGACTCGCGGTGGCTATCCCAGACGCGATGCAGGATTCAATGATCAAAGTAACAGATGGAACGATAAAGACAACAGTGGAAATGGATATCGACCCGGGAAGAGTAATAGTAAATATATTTAATTCTTAAAACAGTAGTTTTCTCTTTACATTTGAATAAGTTACATAATTCGTGCTTTGATACAGGTGATTTTCATCATGGATTAAATAAATCCAGAGAGCGGCGAAGTCAAGGATATCGGATAACACGAAATAAGGTACTTTTCTTAATATAATACTTTTGTTAATAGTTGTGTATATTTTTTCATCAAACACGCTATCTTTTGTATGCCGCGTTCGCAGACCAATACTGCTGGTTCTTTCCGCACAAGTAGCCCGGAGCCAGGTCGAAAACAGAGTTTTTCACCTAACACAAGTGACTTTGAAACAGCAGCAAATATAGCTGTTGGAGATATAAGAACATGCGTCACGACGACCATAAACAGTCCTTCAGACTTTTTTGTCGAATTACAAGCATCGAGCGTTCCAACCCAGAGTCTCCACTGCCAGTTGTTCGGTGTAAGGGACAGTACTACCGAAAGTGACAAAAACCGATTTATCGATAAAACGAGATCGAAATGTTTAGAAGTCGAATTCGTGAGTGAAACTAATGGAACCTATGAAGTTTTGCTTCGAGAAATAATTGAAGGACAATCGACACGGATGTACATAAATGAGGACTTTGCCAAAGACATCGATATTATGAAAGCGAAAGAACAAACTCGAAATCGACGAAATGCCGCTAGCAACATTAAGGGAAATTTCGCTAAGCCAGTTCAATACGATTATGCTTCGTTATATTCGAAATGGACGGTACAAACAATGAAAATGGGATCGCAACGTGATGTCATTGTTACATGGTTTACAAATCCTAATAATTTCTTTTGTCAAATGCTCGATAAAGAAAGTGAATTTCGTACTATGATGAATGAGATTCAACGAATGTACATGGGAAGGCAGCCGATAACCGAAGGATTGCAGGTAATAATTTTTTTTGAAGTCGTTACAATTACGTAAAATACATGGTTGAACGTTTAACGAAGTATCGTTTGAATCTTTTTCTATAGATCGGATCTCCTGTAATTGGGATATTTTCGGACGATGGAGCTCTTTATCGTGCCGAAATTGTCGAATTGAATAAACCAGGTGGACATTTAATTCAATATATCGATTTCGGTAATACAGCTGTAGTGCAACGCGAAAAAATTTTCCCGGTGGAAACGAAATTGATGCAACTTCCAAAACAAGCCGTTCAATGTTCGTTAAAAAATATTGTTCCTGTGAATGGTACTACTTGGTCGAAAGTAAAAGCAATGGAAATGGACAGTTGCTTTCATGCAGATAAATATATCTGCACTTTCCATGATATGGAAACGAACAAATATCTAATATCATTAACTGATAATGGAAAAGATATAGCAGATATCTTAGTACAGAAAAATCTTGCGTCTTTTGTTCAAAATAAATGTGATGCGATAGTTGAAGGTATGATTTTTCAAAGTTTCTATAATACGATGAAATTTTAAAAAAAAATCCAATTTATATATTGGTCATGAATTTGATTTCAGAACCGTCTAACTTGAAACCAAGTTTACCATCAAACGTTCAAAGAGTCGACATCACTTTGTTAAGTGGACAAACATTAAGAGTTCAAGTATCTAGTGTTGAAAGCACTAGTAAATTCTACATTCAACTACCCTCGGCTGTGGAAACCGAGAATATCATAAATTCCTACATGGCTAACAAAAATAGTGAGGTAAGTTTATTTAAAATATAAATTTTGCAAGTATTTAAACTGGATATTGTATCTAGGATATAAATAATATCTACTACATGCTGTATATCGTAATCCTTGACGTCAAATTCATTTGAATGTAATCATTTCATATAACAACTCAAAACCATCCTGTTGCCGAGAAAATTTGTGTAAAATATTCTTAAGCTAGTCCAAGAGCATTATTATGGATTAATGATTAATTCGTCTAGTGCCAAGTGTAACAATGCCTTAATACTTATAAAACTTAGTTCTTCCTATGCAAGCTACAAGCCAATATGTTAAATAATGTTAATTAGATCTGATTTGTTTAATAACTCTAATCCTAACTATTTTAATTGTACTGCGGCATCATCCTTATTGCATTGCACGACATATGGTATTAATACGCAAAAAAACTTAATATACCCTTTGTGTCACATCGCCTGGTATTAACATTAATTTTGTGTCATAATTGTTAATCGTTGATTAATGTATCAAGCATACATATAGAATTTCCAGTTGTTCTGATTCTTTATTGTCTATCTGTTGATTATTTTTGTTTCGGTATGGTTGTTTTTTTCTGTTTAACCGCAATTTTGTGGTCACCGTTATCCTTATGTTGTTTCGTAGCTATTTTTTATCTTATATTTTTGCATAATTTCGGTAATCGATAATAGATACAATTTTAATCGAAATTCTTGCCTTTGGAAACTAAATAAACACAATAGAAATTCGCTCATTAAATTTCAATTGCTCTAAATTTCATTAGACAATAAAGTATAGCAGTGGCCAAGAACGTAATGAACTTGTATTTACGTAATAAAAAAATTGAATTTGTCTGTAACGTACAAAAATATCAACAGTCAATCGTGAAAATATTAGACGAAACATATTGGTAAGAAGGTATGACAATAACAGGTGATGCAACGATTATCAACCCGAGAGATGTGTCCGGGAACAGGTTGTTTGATTTATACAAACGGAATATGGAGACGAGCAGTTATCACTGGCTGTTCAAAATCAACTGTGTTTCACGTAAAACTCATTGATACAGGGGAAAATGATGAAATTCCCTCGGATTGCGTGAGTTTTTTATATCAAAAAGTCGATATATCTTATTTCTATTGTTATTCATTGTATAAACAGAGAATTATTTACTGGTAATATATATCGCTATGAATACCATATACCATATGCTTGCAAAAAGGATGTTGCGTAAAAATCTCACTGAACTTATAAAAATTACAATCAGTTTTTATCAGATGATTTTAACTCAACTGAATATACATTGACAAGATCTAAGTAACAAAATTCTCACTGAATCGACCAAGTTTATCGTTTTTATATTCAGAGAACTGTACAGTATAGGATCTATCTATTAATCGATTTAACAGGTACTGGCACTTCCTGGTGAATTGTCAGTTATGCAAAACCAAGCAATAGAATGCAGTCTACGTAGTGGACAGTCCAAAGAGGCAGGTACAAAGCTTAAAGACCTTGTAGAAGGCAAAGAGGTGATCGTCCATGTCGAGGAAGTCGACAACAATAGGTAAATACATATTATGATGACTAGCAAGAAACTATTAATCTTCTCCATAAATTCAATCAATATTATTAAAAATGGTTCTGTATATTCTCCTCACAGACTCATTACAAAGCTATTCGATTTTTCGGGCAAGGAAATTAACATAGGAAATGAACCGCAGGAAAAAATATGTCCAGTTTGCCCAATGCCAATATTAACTTCAACACATAAAGTGACGGTTTCATATGCTGATCATTCTGCCAGTGTATGGCTTCAACGATCTTCCGAGTATAATCTGGAAATGACACTCTCCCAAGCTCTTCAAGAATACTATGCCAGTCGTGGAACATCTCTCAAACCTGAAACAAATGCAATATGCGCCGCTAAAAGTGGCGATGGTAATTGGTACAGAGGAAAAATAATTAGTACTTCGGAAAAAGCTGCTTGGGTTAATTTCATTGATTATGGGAATAGTGAAGAAATTCCATCCGAGTTAATTATGACTTTAGATTCACAATTTTATGTTCCACATCAATTAGCTATTAGCGTCGGATTAGTCGCTACATTGAACTGTTCCAAAGACAAGCAATTAGTTATTCTCCAAGAATATTTATCTAACAGAGAATTAACAGCCGTATTTTACAATAAGAATAATAGTTGGGTTGCCGAGTTACTGTTCGAGGGACATAAAATCAGTGAAAAATTCCGCGAAATTAATTCGGAAATGCAAGAACAATCGTTAAGCAAAGAACCAGCAGATGTTCAGAATCTTGCACAAGGTTGCAAATATGAAATATACGTATCGCATGTAGATTCTCCTAATCAATTCTGGATACAGTGTATCGAAGAAACTGACGAACTCTGTAAAAAACAAGAACAACTACAAATAGAAGCTCCTAAATTTTCGGTTACCGATGGAATTCTTGAAGAAGGAACACTTTGTGCCGCTGTATACTCTATAGACAATATGTGGTATAGAGCACAAGTACTCGATGCCGATGAAGACATTACGACCATTCGCTTCATTGATTATGGAAATACCGATGTCATTAATACTAAATCAGGAAATATTAGACATCTTCCTGAATCATGGTCCGAAATGAAACATTATGCAGTCAAATGTAAACTTAACGTTGTACCCGTGGATTCGGAGGATTGGACTGAAACTGCTTGCAGAAAATTCGAGAATTTAGTCAACTCCGGTGAATCTTCATATGTATTTATACTTAAAAATAGCTCGCCTAAGCGTGTAGATTTATTCATTAATGAGAAAAGCGTGAGTGAAACATTAGTCGAAGAGAAATGTGCTCTTATGTATCATGCTGAAGATGATTCAACTGACGAGATAATTGATTTGGAATTAGATCCTCATTCTGCTTTTGTCAGTCACATTAATTCGCCTAACGAATTCTGGGTACAAGAAGAAAAGTCAGTTAGCGATCTCGAAACTATGTCGGATCGATTTATCGTAGCAGATATGTTCCCAAAAGTTGATACCATTCAGGATGGTATGTTATGCGTTGCAAAGTATCCAGAGGATTTACAATGGTATCGAGCTCGTGTTATTTCTCACGATACAAATTCGACACAAGTGATATATATCGATTATGGAAATTCTGCTTATTCTACGGAAATTCGTGCCATACCCGAAGATTTAATTAATGTACCAGCTTTGTCTAGAAAATGTTGTTTAGCTTTACCCGATGGTATTTCGGACTGGTCCGAAAGAGCTGCTGATGAGTTTATAAAACTAGCTGCATACGGTGCCACAATATTTCTATTGGATGTGTTAAAAGAAGATGATACTTCTTTGGTGAAACTAACATTGGACGGCAGGAATGTTGCTGAGATCCTTGCTGAATTTTGCGAGAGGTGTCCATCAATTCCTGAGGAACGATTACCACCTTTGGGTGAGGAAAATTCACCAAACGTGATTGTAAGTCGCGTTAATTCAATCGAAGAATTTTGGATACAAACGGAAAGTGAATTAGCAGAATTGGACACTATGGCAGCTCGTTTGGAACAAGCTGAGAATTTCTCACCTCTAAATACTATCAATATTGGTTCGATTTGTGCTGCTAAGTATGTCGAAGACAATTTATGGTACCGAGGTAAAATAGTTTCGCAGACGGACTCTGATGTGGAAATTTATTATATCGATTATGGAAATACAGATTTTACGACAGAACTTCGAAAGCTACCGGAAGAGATAGTTAATATTCCGCCTTTGGCAAGGCGTTGTAGATTACAAAAACCTGATAATATCAACGTTTGGCCAAATGAAGCATTTGAAAAGTTTTTAGAACTCGCTAACAACGAATCATCAATGTTCCAGTTTGAAGTTCTTGATTCAAATGACCCGAGTCTTATTAAATTGAACTTGGATGGAACGAGTGTCAGTGAAATACTAGCTGCACATTGTGAAACTACATCGGATACCAAATCGGATAAAGTAGTAAACGAGGAGGATAAAACGAATGCAGAAAACGAAGATTATACCGATAATATCAAGGAAGTTGAAGAATCGTCGCACTTGGAAGTGCACGATAGCAATGGTCAATCTAATGAATCCGATTCATATTTAATGACCAAGTTAGAAGTTGGAAAGGAACATGAAGATTCTCCACAGGATACAGAATGCGAGAATCATACAACAAATTCTGATATTTCGTCCGTCAATATTAATCAGTATGATCAGCCTTCAAGCCCTATCAAGGAAGTTAAAAAATCGTCAGACTTGGAAACGTGTGACCACAATGATAAATCTAATGAATCCGATTCACATTTATTGACCAAGTCAGAAGTTGAAAAGGAAAATGAAGATTCTCCGCAGGATGCAGAATGTGAGAATAGTACAACAAATACTGATATTTCGTCCGTCAATATTAATCAGTATGAATCCGATTCAAATTTAATGACCAAGTCAGAAGTTGAAAAGAAAAATGAAGATTTACCGCAGAACACGGAACACGAGAATAATATAACATATTCTGATATTTCGTGTCCTACTCCTGCAATCGAGCTCACTGTAGATGAGATTGTACAGAAGATGGAAAGAAATACAGATGAAGAACCCTATGAACAAGAAGTAACAGAAACAATAACAGACTTCGATTCACAGGACGTTAAAAGTGTTGAAGACATAAATAAAAGTAATGATAAAACCGAGAGTAATTTGGAAGTTGTAGATAATACAAAATTGTCCGAGATTGCGGAAGTTGAAGAAGTCAAAGTCAGTGTTGAGGTGAGTTTCGAAGAAACATCAGGAACCAAAAGCAATACAACAATTTGTCAGGGTGATTCGATCGAAAAAGAGGAATCTATTGTTGTCGAATCAAATGATAATCTACAAAAGAATGATACGGAAGTAACAATCGCTGTAAATTCTCCCAGTGAGAATCAGGAATGTAAGATTGACAATGTCATCGATAGTTCATCCTGCACTATTACAGCTGCCGAAGAAAAAGTAGAAGCTGATGTAGATAATAATGTAAAAAATAATCAAAGTGAGAGTAACACAGAAATTACAGTGAGTGAGACTTTAAACGCAGATGAAAGCAATATAAGTCACGTATCGGATAACCAAATTGATGAAGAAGAATGCAACGTATCAAGCGTGAGTCCTGATACAATGGAACGAACTGAGGAAGAAAACATTTCCAAGGACGTAGAGTCATGTGACGATGTTCTTAATGAGGTACCAGAAAACATATCTGATAATTTAGAAAAAAATTCCGAAAATCTTGAAAATGATTCGCAAAATTCGCCTAAAATTGAATCTTTAAATCAATCGTGCGAGTTGGTCACTACACTACATAAAGTAGATTATGTAGAACAGGTATCTACAGAGTGTGAAAAGGACAAAGTCGAATCAGAATTATCAAAATTGGAAGCCGATGACATAGAATCATCATTAAAATCGACAGAAAATGATGTAAAAGAGATACAATGTCAAAAATCTAATAATACAGAATAATAATTAATATAACACCACTACTATTAACGAAGATAAAAATCCACCATTGAGATATTAAATCATGATTAACATAAATATTATTTTATTTTTTAACAGTCTTCGAAGATAAAAGCTAAAAATGCGCAAGAGACTGTGATGTAAAATGTTTTGTTCGGAAGCATATCTAGTTAAATCAGAATAAGATCGTGGCAGAGAATCTTACTAAATACTAAAAATTAAGGGACGACATTCCTAATTGTATAACGTAGTATGGACTTTAAGAAAAATTGGACTATAGGTGGCTATAAGAACTTTCTGTTTTTCTTTTTTTATTATTATTTCTATACTACACTTTTTGTTGTTGTGTACTATTATTGCAAATATCTGTGTTATGTTTTACTGCGTCTAATACACTAAGTATGCTGTTCGAATAATACATGATCTTCTGGACAGCTTTCTTTTATGTTCCCTGCCAAAGAAAATACACGCAGTTAATAATAGTTCGTTTTAATCTAGAAATTTTTCTTCATTTATAGATTTAATGTACAGGCCTAAGATATTTAAAGAATCTTATTTACCGATCGACTTTGATCGATTTTGTCGATCTATTTGCTCATCAGAAAATTTGAATCAGAGAATTTGATGAAAATTGATTCTTCTATGATGTAGTCATCAGAGCTACGCCTGGTCGAGTTTTTAGGAATGCTGTTTTCTCCTAATTCACTAGCGTACAAAACTTTATCACCACCTGATAGTGATCGACTACGTCTCTTTTTTACTTTAAACGTTTTATTCAAGTCCGTGAACCTTATTCTATGAATTTGAGGAGAAACTGGCAAGGTCGCAGGGTTGTTATCTTTCAACGAACTTACTGAAATACTATTCTTCGTTGTTGTTTCATTGTTAGAAGTTTCATTTTGATCAGTATTTTGGAGTTTACTTTCAAAACTGACTTCTGACGCTGAAAGAAAGTCGTCGTTGAACGGGGTGGTCGATTCGAAAGACAGGTCCGAACAAAGGCAGCTTTCTTGACGCGTTACTTCTAGATCATCAGACGTGGCCAGATCTGTAGAATAATCGCCGTTTGCATAAATTTGTGACTTATTCTTCTCACAGGATTTTTTATGTCCCAGTTTCGTCAGAACATTCGTGATCCATTGGAACAGTGATTCAGCGATTGATTATGTATAGTTTCACTACTATCAATTTGTGATTGTGAGATATCATTTTTCCCATTTATTACAGGTTTTATCCATCTTTCGTATTTAGGCGACAATGAAAATTTAGACTCGATTTTTTTACAAGAAAAAATTCCACGTTTACAGACATCCAGTGAAACGATATTAGAAGAAACAATTGGTGTTTTTGATAAAGTTTTTAAAGTATTAGAATTTTTTCTTAAAGTTGTGTCTCACATGTCCTTCAACAATTTATTGAGCTCAATTTCTTTTGGTTGTGCCTGGTTACTACTACCACGTTGAACATTAGAGGAACCAGTCGCATTGTTCGAAATTTATTTTTCGCATAATTTAGTACTAGCTTTTCCAACTTCCACCATACTCGCTGGTTTTGTTCGATCTATTAACTGATAATAAACCGTACTACCCGAAAGCTCAAGATTTATATTCGATGACGAATTTAATTCTCGAAGTTTATCTACATACGAATGATCATCTTTGTTCTGAACTTCATCGGTAGCGTTGCAAGATAACTGTTCCATTGAGGCTAAAATGAAAGCGTCGTCTTGATTAGCGTTCTGATAAGATTCATTGCAGTTTAATTCTAGAGAGTTATTCGAAGATTGAGTAATATCCATGGCTTTAGATTTTGGATAGTTTGAAATTTCTCAACGAGTAATAGTGAATATTCACTGACAACTATAATGGCAGAGAAAGATTTGTTTCGAATATTAACCAATTTGCTGTATGTAAAGAAATACAACACAAGAAGGAGATATCGCTAATAGGGCTAGTGATCTACCGAACTTTGACTAACATGCACCGATTAAAAACCGTAGTTATTCGTACATTGAACATGTAAATAACATCATTAAAAAAGGCAAATTCATATGCTTTGATATGTTACTCATTAACATAAGTTACATGCGCATCTTAAGAAAGGTTGAAATATTATTATTTTACATGATTTCGTTCATTTATTGCTAATTATTAAGAATTATTTGTTATACTGAAACGTAAAGATAAAATACTGTAACTGTACTCAAAGATAACTATTTTTGTTATTACACTCAAGAAGGTTTATTTTTTTGTTGATTATTATCGATCATAAAAATATGAGATAACAGTTTGTTCGATTGAT
This sequence comes from Trypoxylon attenuatum, assembly GCA_963989405.1. Lineage (NCBI taxonomy): Eukaryota > Metazoa > Arthropoda > Insecta > Hymenoptera > Crabronidae > Trypoxylon > Trypoxylon attenuatum. The sequence continues at coordinate 3,413,903 of OZ022488.1, read as the reverse complement.
TGATTCTATTAATTTTTTATATAACACTTTTCATACTATTATCATTTTTTTTTCTTTTTATCATCAATTAATCTAACTTCTAGCATAGTGTTTATTTATTTCATCGACAACGTTTCGCGCGTAAATGAAAACTGCGTTGCTTGCATGGCAAATACATGAATTTTCTAAACTCTCAAATTAATCTCTATTTTTATAACGCTGAAACCATAAATGGCTTCATGACGCATATTAGAAAGCAAAATCGTATTTATCATGCAGGACAAAATAAGAGATGCGTTACGTTACAACTTAAAAAAAAAAAAGCAGAAATGAATCAAAGTCATAATTGATTGTGGATTGAAGGAAATACTTCTCGTTTGCAGAAGGTTTCTATAAAACGATATGTTAATAATTAAAAAGCGATAATATTATGCAGCTTTCTTGAATGCATAAAATAGACGTAATTAATATTAGGCAGCGCATTATTTCAAAAATATTTGATGAAATTAGATTACATCAAAATTCTTATGTAAAACGTAGTTTCAAGTTTACCATTCTATACTATATATGAAATTGTATAAACATTTATAACACAATAAACTATATTTTCTAATAAATATAACAGCGAAGTTATTTTCTGTTTTGAAAGCCAAAAAATAATCCTAAGGGAGCGCGAAAATATACAATTTTTTTATTTTCTCTGAACCAATAAAAAATTATACAATTTGATCTACATTATCGTTTTCCAAAGATTATATAATAATTTCAAATAATAGAAGCTGTAATATCCATGACAAAATCCATTTTTCTTATGTGACATGTTACTTTGTTTCCCTTATTCCACCAAATTCCTCGCTCTGTTACGCAGTTCTCTCTGTTTCTCGTAATCAAAATATAATATCAGTTATATTAGATATATTAAAGAAATATATGAGACTATTTCAGTTTCGAACCCTTTTTCTAGCCGCTTTTACAATCCTTTCTGTTTCCATTTCGTATTCTATCTTTTTCTTTTTAGCTAACATATCGCGAGCTATAGCAATCTCATCTTCCAAGTACCATTGTAGGGGTCCGATACATCGTCGGCAATCACCTAATGATGCTGCTCGTTTAACTTTTGCAATGATCCTTGGATAATAGGACGGACCACGTTCCCGGACCTGAAATTTAATTTCTGGCCCGACTGCAGGATCCGTATTAACGAATGGATTAGGCTGCGTGGTGCTTAACTGATTTTGAATATCAGTTTCTTGATCCTTTATATCACAACAGAAACCGTATGGTTTCTTCGCAGTTGGTTTTTTATCAACTTGTTTATCAAATTGTTTTATAGTATTTCTTTTCATCTTTTACCTTATAATTCCATTTTTGGAAGAGTTAGAACTACAACTTCGATGTAATTTTACTATTATCTATACGACTAATAATCTATAACTATTTAGAATGACGTAATGTTTTGTTTACCAATCGAAGTTATCACTGTTACATTAATTTGTAAAAAGTCACAGAAATTTTTAGGACGTTTTCTTCCATTTTTTTTTGTATTCTCCAATTAATTTTTTTGTCGAGGCGGGGGGCGACTATCTTCAGACCAGTGATTTCAAAATGGTTCAATGTATGTACCCATGTATGTACCTATATAGGTACAATACGTATTGGGGCAAGTATTTTTCTATATATAATTTCGTATATAAATATATACGTATATAAACATCCGAACTATGACTATAAGAATATAGAACAATTAAATAGTAAAGAATAATTTGAATAAGGAACCATAAATAATTACTATACGGTTTATGATTAATTTTAATTTAATCCCATGAGTGCTCTGTTGATATCAGTAATTAGGAGTATCAGGTGTCAGAAGCAGTCAAGAGACTCAACATTCAAGCCCATACTACTGAATTTATTGAAAAAAGTGCACTGTTTTCTATTTACCCTTCAGCAGCGTATATCTAATGATTATATCACGTCAATATCTCATAAGATTATTAAGGGAAAAAAAGTATAAGCCTTTTGTAAACAAAAATGTGATCGCACGTTGTTTAACCTTCAGAGATAAAGTGTGTTTACTTCTGTACACGTGAACTTAAACAACTATGAATTCATCGAGCTTATCGTCTAATACAATAGGCCATTCTCCTGGACAAAGAAATTCTGAATCGCAAGATTCAGAATTAACCTCTAGCAGTACGCAGACTTCAAAAATACTCAACCAAATTAAATCTGAATTACAAGAACAAAAACAACAAAAACGGTTGCTACGCGATCTTCATCTGAAACGCGTTCAATCGTTGCGAAAAGAATTGGATTATATTAAGGCAACTGAATGGAGATATCAACCAATTGATCGGTACATTATAAATTGTTAATATTTAATTTAGAATCAACGTTACAATGAATAATCCTTTTATATATTTACTGCATATTTTCAACATAGTTATATTTAATGTCACGACTTGATTTTAGGTACCTAGACAGAAATCAAAAGAATTAAATATGCTTTCCACAGCACACTCGTTCCTAAAGTTAGTGATGGGAGCCTTTACTTCGCCAACAGGAACAGAAGACAATATAGACGACGTTGCAACACGCATAGAAAATGCAAATGAAATCGATATTAGCGTACCTAATCTTAACATGGGTCCATTAAAAACAGGGATCATTACTAATATTACGCCACATTATGTTTTAATCGACCATCTTCGTGTTTGTAGCATAAGTAATGTGCTTGCGAAAAACATACAAGTTGGTCAGAGAATTGAGTATTTGCCTCAGTACAAGAAGAATGGAATGGACAGAGAAATTTGTTTCGTATTGGATCCGCTTGATAATAATATGAACACAAACAGGCAGGAAATGTGGAAAAGTGAACACGTAGAGACAGGAAATACTGAATATAATGAAACGCACAACGAGGAACCATGTTTAAGAAAATTACTCATTGGAAAAGTAACAGAACGTGACAAACATCTTCTTTTTGTCGAACCAAATAATATTTCAATTGACCTGAACAAAGTGGAGTCAGATTTTATTCCTATAGTTGGAGATTGGTTAGCAATGGAATCGCTTGTGGATTTTGATACAGAGTCACCTGACTTGTCGGGAAATCTGATAAAAATCATCAAAATGCAACCGTTAAGATCTAAATTAGACGTCGGCATAGTAACAGGCTATGATCACGATACAGAATTAGGCATTATCGATAAGACCACTGTATTTACTAAACGACTATGCGATACTGGATATGATCCGCGCATTGGAGACAAAGTTATTAGCGACAGTATTGAAAGTGATCAAGGATCTTATAAATGGAGATCGCTTACTCTACTCCCAATATTTCAGGCAAAAAATTACCATATTTCTTTATCGTTCATAATATCAAATATTGTTTTCGTTGATTATGTTATCATAATACGTTATATACTTCTAGATGACTAGCAATACGGACCAGATTTCTACGTTAAATGATTTCAACATGAACCAAGAATATTTGGATGATCTTTTAAAAAACAAGTGTGGTATTGAGATTGATAATAATCTGACAGTTACACTTGACATAAATGAAGAAAAGAGTTTGATTGTTAAAATACAAAATCTGAGTGATTCTGTTCGCGTACTGTCTAAGGGAGTCTTCGTGACAAAAAAGGAACAATCACAATTGATCTTAGAAGATCCAAAGAACTGTGATGCTACTTACAATCTACAACCGTCCGAAACAATTCAGTTTGTATTTAAATGTCAGCCCAAATTTATTGGTGCAACAAAAGAATTGTTCATATTTCACTTTGAAGGATTTCAAATTGGACGAGAATTTCACATCAAAGTTAATGCACTTCGAAACATGTTAAATAAAGTATTACACAATCAACATACTACCCGAAATAAAAAATGGAATGACGGGAAAATTCTTGATGACGAGAACGATGTTCAACGTATACCAGGAATTGCTCCATACGCAAAAACAATGTTCATTAAAATGCGTCGTGAACGATATAATATACCTCGCCGATTCTGGGATATAATAATACAAAACAAAGCGGAAGAAAAACCACTTGCAGTATCCCAAAGTGACTTGGAGGAAGCAATTCCTTGCTTAGCCGAGCGACTTTCATTTAAAACGTATAAAGCTCGTTTTCGCGCATTACTTCATTTGGAAAATATCGCTCAAATAATAGAAATTCAACAATATTCCATGAAAGACGTTGTTATGAGACGCAGTGAAGAATATCTTGCGTTGGAAGTATCAGGGCTTGCAGAAGGAAGGCCAAGTCTTTTTAGTGGAGATAAAGCTATTATTTCATTCGCATGGAGTTCTTCAGAAGGTAGACCAACATTTCAATTAAATGAAATCCTAACACTGAAATTTAAAAGAGATTTGTCTCATTGAGTGTAACGGTGTTTACTTTGCAGAGAAATTTAATCACAACGGGAATAGACGCATAAGAATTAAATATGAGGGTTTTATACACAAAGTTAGTAGTACAGAAGTTTTTTTAAAGTTTAACGAATCTTTTCATCACAAGTACAATGGAGAACTTTGCCGCGTGAGCTTTGAATGTTCACAAACGACAATACAGCAGTGTCACAATGCCATTAATCTAGCTGTAGAACGCCTTGGGCCTAACTTTCTTTTTCCCACTTGTGTGATCGAAAAGCCGCCACAATATATCATAACAGAAATCCAAAATACGAGTTCTCTAAATTCGTCTTTCAACAGTTCTTCTGCAAGTATTACATCATCCGAATCTCGGAAGAAAGTTCCTATTGCAGAAAGATTATTTAATATCGAATCAGAAGAATGTTCTACGGAAATACCAATATCTCAGAATAATTCAATTTCGAACAATAAGGACGATAAGAAGTCTACTTCATTTCCTAACAATCGCTCAAAACTAGCATCATGTATATCGGAAGTAAAGAAACGTAAATTGCGATGGTTTTCTAACAGCTTGAATTGTTATCAAAAAGAAGCTGTGAGAAATATTTTAAAGGGTTGTGCACGTCCATTGCCATACGTAATTTTTGGTCCCCCGGGAACTGGAAAAACTGTAACGCTCTGCGAAGCGATTCTACAGATTTTATCCGTAATACCAGAAAGCAGAATCTTAGTCGCGACAGCATCGAACAGTTCAGCGAACTTAATAGCAGAAAGACTTTTGGATAGCGGCGTTTTAAAACCTGGCGACATGGTACATTTTTCGAATATATCAATAATTTACTATGTTTATAGAAATTCAATTATAAGAAAAAGAAAAATTATTCTATTTCTTAGGTACGCTTGATAGCCCGCTATTTGTTAAATAGTAACACAATTCCTACAAAATTACTTCCATACTGTGCAACGGCTGATTTAGCGGAAGAAGGAACACGAGCGCAAAGAAAATCTTCAGTTCCAAGTTCAGGACCCAGGATCAATTGTCCAATTAGCGTATTGGGACGCCATAGAATTACAATAAGCACTTGTAGTACAGCTGGAAGATTGCATAATATTGGTTTTCCACGTGGTCATTTTTCTCATATTATGGTCGATGAAGCTGGTCAAGCAACTGAACCTGAGATCATGATTCCTTTGAGCTTTGTTGATTCAAGTGATGGACAAGTAGTTCTTGCAGGAGATCCTTTACAATTGGGACCTGTTGTGTTGAGTCCACATGCTCAATCCTTTGGACTAGGCGAATCGTTCTTATCAAGACTGTTACATTGTTTTCCTTATCAAAAAGATCCAATACGCTTTGAGACACAATACGATCCGCGTGTTGTTACGAAACTTCTCATGAATTATCGAAGTCTACCTCAGATACTTCAAATTTCAAATTCCTTATTCTATGATTCTGATTTACAGCCACAGGTACTTTATTATTTTTATTTACGCAACAGCTGAATTGATTAATAATTATTAATAATTTTTCATTACTAATTTATTACCTCCGTTAGGTATGTCCTGAGCAAAGCAGAGAGGCAAAACTTTTGCAAAGACTAGCTAAGGATTTACCAGATAATAAAAAGTCACCGCCAGCTGTCTTGTTTCACGGTGTTAACGGTGAGAATTGTCGCGATACGGATAGTCCGAGTTGGTATAATCCTGAAGAAGCAACACAAGTTTCTTTATACTTACTGAAACTGTATAAACGTGGACTGAACACGGATAACATTGGTATCATAACGCCGTATCGAAAACAGGTATACTTAAAAACTAAATATCAAAAACTCTGCAATTCGTAATATACGACGTATAATCGTATGATATTATTGTAATATTTAGGGTATGTTAATTCGCGATCTACTTGGCGAATTGGATGTAGCAATTCCCAAAATCAGTACAGTTGAAGGATTCCAAGGTCAGGAACGTGACGTGATTATTATATCAACAGTCAGATCATCGCATCTTCTCGTACAAGATGATATAAAACACTCTCTTGGATTTATTGCGTGCCCACGACGAGTTAACGTAGCAATTACTCGTTCCCGTGCATTGCTTATTATTGTAGGAAATCCTGATCTACTCGCTCGGGATATTTACTGGAGGAATATCTTAAAGTATTGCATTGAGCAAGATGCATATACAGGACACAATTTTTCTCTTCCGGTATCCGAGGATCCTCCGATAAAGGAAGCACAAAGTAAAATCCTTAATAAATGTGATAATATATAATAAAAACGTTGTACAGTACAAATTAATTTCATACATTTATAAATACCGACAATCCTCAGGGATCCTTTTTATATGTATTCACGATGTGTTTAAGATGTTTATATTTAAAAATGTTAAAAGTCAACTGTTTGATGATTGAAATATACTGATTGAAACATGTGCCTTATTCAAATAGAAGATAGAATAGAAAATTTCAATTATAATTTCGATGTTAAGTAGTATACATGATTTGATGAAAATGTTCATTTTCTATTAATTCCGATTTATAATAAAAATATGCTCTTCTCGCGAATTATAGATCCTAGAAAATCTTGCAAACTATTTGGAAAAATATTGTCTAGAAGTTAGATTTTTAAATATATGCAAACACTAATGTTAAATTAATTAAAACGGAAAATGATAGTATGTGGAATAATAAATCTATATCATTAAACGTTATGGGTTTCGATTGATATTTTGCACGTATAAAAACGAATTATTTTAATATAAATGTATCATTATTGTAATTAAGGCATTCGTATTTGTTCGTGGCCTTTTCTTGTACATTAGATTTTTTAATTTCACGATATTTGATGATATCTTGCGTTGAGAAAATAACGCGGCATTCCTATGACAGTACAGATATGTGATTAATCTAATTGAAAAAATGAAGAAACAAGACGCTAAATATCAATAGTCGAAATACGAACCTTTATTAATTCCATACAATGCCTACAGGATCCTGATTTTTAGCTTTAAGTTTTCTTTCGATCAAATTCTCTAATGCTTCACTTCTGACGCTCAACGTCTCAACTTTTTCAACTAACTGTTGATACGGAGAAGCTGGTTGACCACCCATTACGACATGTCCAAGTTTACTGTCTATTTTGGCATCGAGTCTTGCATTCCGTATCAAATTGACAATCCAGCACTCTGCTACGTCTGCTTTCATGTTCAATTTTTCTGCTAACATCCTTTTGACAGAATTCAAAATACATATTAAAATGACTTAGTTTACTACAATAGTAATAAAGAAGTTCTATTATAGAATCGATAATAAGTATATAAATCATACCCAATACTGATACACTGATGAATTCTGCAGAATGTCTCGAAGATCATTAATCGAGCATTTTCAACAAATTCACTTAACAATGCGATTAAGAAGAAATCATTGAAAACAACTGTCTGGCATTCCTGTAACTTTTGCCTCGCACCGTCAAAATCAAAGTTAACGTACAAATGTTCAAGAAATTCAGTGATAGGGTCTCGGTATGTATATGATTCCTGTTAGAAAAAGAACTTAGATCGTGTTAACTAATACAATATATATAAAAGTTTGTAATAAAACATACCTGCTGTATAACTTTCACAAGATCTTTTAATATAGACCGCCTGGAACGATTCACTATAACTGCTGCAGCCAAATATCTCAGTATGTGGGGACACGTTGTTTGAATAGCATTCAAATAACTGTAAAATAGTTCGTTAAAATGAAAGATCAGAATAATTCAGTGGTGTAATACCATTAACAATTGTACATACTGAGGTCTGTAAAGGAACATTTCAATGATCAAATCTCGTCCTTTCACATGATTGAAAAATACAAAGAGACTCCAATGAATAAGCCATGTTCTCTGTTGTAATACTTGTAGCGAGTTTCCTATAATATTACTATCTATATATTCCCTCAGTTTATTCAAATCTTCCAGTGCAGTTTCCCAATTCTGCACTAAAATCTCCGAAGCTAGTTTGCCCCACAGAACGTTCAAGTAATTCTATAAAAATATAATATTTTAAGAACTCGTGCAATATTTATTAATATTTCACGTAATAATTATGATTTGTTACTGTACCTTATCGGTCGGTGGCATGATAAGCATGTAAAAATATAAGTATGACGTGGATACGGAATAATTACCACACTCATACCTGTATTTGGCTAGTTTTACCAAACTATCCATCATTTCTACACGAAACTGTAAATTACATATTTTTTCATTATTAGAATAGAAACGTACTGTGAAATCTTAAAAACTACATTCTTTACGTAATCTATTTAATATCCCTTACGTCTGATTCTTCGGTCAAGTAATAATTGAGCGCTTTTGAATCTCGCATATTTTCCATCTTTTTCATTACTTCTTCGTTATTCATGAGTGCCACAATAACCGAGACATTATTTTGAAGAATACCAAGCTCTTGTAGTACATCTGCACGTCGTTGCTTTAACTCCTATAATTAGAATTTTATTATAAACGCATATTCCGTAAGAGCGTATTCTGGTTTTAACTTTTGGAAAACTAAACACGATCGTACCTCTGGTACCTCCAAATTGGGGTAAAGTTGTTTTCTTATGTCAATGGTATAATCAATCATGTTTGTTTTACTGAGAATATCGAGCTTAGCTTGTAAAAGTTCATCCTCGTCATAATTCTGAAAAGCAGTAAGAGAATATAACCAATAACATCAGCAAAACACGAGTGGTTAAGTATGAAATATTGTACCTGTTTTGCGGATAAAAATTCCAAAAGAGGAAAAACCAGATGCCGGTCAAGATATTGGCCTATACGAGACGTCAGGTCAAATTTCGTCATTGTTGTGTTGAAATAAAGTTAAACGGTGATCCTGTACAAAATCAATACCGTACGAAAAGGAACGTATCGAAATTCGTTTCGTGCCGTCCACGTTATCGTCAAATGCAGTGATTAATCGTGAAATAGTCAGCGGTCTCTCCCACCCAAGATTGCAACCTCGAAGTTATGTCAGATTATTTGGAATTTCATAATTATAAAGCAAATCGCTAAGAAAGAAACAAACTTCGATTAATCAGTAATTAAAGTTCAGTAAATTATTAAAATAAGCCAAAAACTAGAACAACCAGTTGATATTTGACGAAAGAGAAATTGAAATTTCATTTTTAGGTTATGTACCTGGCTAACCTGCTAAGACGGAATCGTATCAATGTTCACAGCGTTCTTGCACGCTCTACATCCGAACATTCCCAACCATCATTTTCTATAGGTAGAACAGTTCCCTTACTTTTCTATTCGCAAGCTCAGATTTCGGATTTTACATATTCGTAAATAACTTTGAACTACCGTAACTTGAATGAAATGCCACCTAAGAAAGCACCCGTGCCTAGTAAAAAGGCGGAGCAGAAGAAAAAAGAGAAAGTTATTGAGGTATATTGAAGAAATACCTATTTTACTTTGCTAACCCAGAACCGATATGGTCCCAGATTTTTGTTATATACACACGTGGATTAGAATGGATTTTTAGAAATTCCGGTTGGATTCTGTTCTACTGACATATTTTACTGTTGTAGGACAAAACATTTGGCATAAAGAATAAAAAGGGTGCCAAACAACAGAAATTTATACAACAAGTTGAGAAGCAAGTAAAATCAGGTGGCGTTAACCCTCGAAAGGTAGAAGACCCTAATCTTAAGAAATTGCAAAAGGAACAGAAATTAAAAGAACAGAAGGAGCTAGCTCTTATTTTTAAACCTGTACAAACGCAAAAAATAGATAAAGGTATTTATGAGAGAACGTTAATACACCTATATGAAAACATAACTTTCGCGTACAAAATAAAACAAACTGAGCAGAAAAGTTTGTTCGAAAGTTATGTTTGTGATAAATGTATTATTAGATGGGCTAGATTCAAGAATATAATTGCAATTACAATATTGTAGGAACTGATCCTAAGTCAGTAGTATGTGCGTTCTTCAAACAGGGACAATGTACAAAAGGAGACAAATGCAAATTTTCTCACGACCTCAGCATAGAAAGAAAGGCAGAAAAACGTTCATTATACTGTGATATGAGGGATGACGATAAGGAAGCCGATACCATGGATAAATGGGATGAAGACAAATTAAAAGAAGTTGTCGAAAAGAAACATGGTGCAAGTGGTAACCGTCCAACTACAGATATCGTACGTTGAATAATTCGGATTTATCTGTGGATAGTTTTCTTTGACGTTACATAATGGATTATGATCCCGCATTTAGATTTGCAAACATTTCTTGGAAGCGGTGGAAAAATCAAAGTATGGATGGTTTTGGGAATGTCCGTCTGGACAAAAATGTATTTACAGGCATGCGCTTCCTCCTGGCTTCGAATTGAAAAAAGATAAGAAGAAGGAAGATAAAAAGGATGAAATATCATTGGAAGACCTTATCGAAAGAGAGAGAGCCAATTTAGGGGCAAGCCAAGTAATGTTCTGAACAAATTATTCTACGATTACTCATTCGAATACAGAATGCACTTAATTGTTCTGATACTATATTTTGTAATTTCACAGACGAAAATAACATTAGAAACTTTCTTGGCTTGGAAAAAGAGAAAGCTAAAGGAAAAGCAAGAACAGGCTATCAAAGACGAAGAGAAGAAACGTAGCGATTATAAAGCTGGTAGACAAGTGGGCATATCTGGTCGAGAAATGTTCTTCTTCAATCCAGAACTTGCAATGGGCGATGGTACGTCTCTCATAAACATTGACCGCTACAAATAATTAGAACATATTAATAATATATACTGCGTCTGTCACAGGTATCGATGAAGGTGATGAAGCTATCTCAAGCTATGTACTCGAAGACGAAGAGATAGAAGACAGAATAGAATACAGAGAACTGGATATGGACAGACTTGCTCTTGAAGCAAGCGAAATAGATACTAAAGGAATAACTGTAGCAGCGACAGATCGTTTAGTGAATAATGTAGTTGCGGATGAAAAAGAAGTTGATGGTAAAACAACAGAATTCTTACAACATTGTATATTAGCATTATATTGTTATGTTAAATTTACTTGTAATTAATAGACACATTTTTAGCTACAGGAAACGAAGGAGCAGTCGCATTGACGATTAATGAGAACTTATTTGTGGAAGAAGATTTAGAAGGGCTAGAAGAAGAACTTGGGGACCTGGAGTTAGAGGAGTGATCCAGATGTCCCCATATGTATTTCTCCTCTCCATGTGTGTCCTAATTTACATATGTTCAAATGATATTATCCATTAACGGATTTGCTAGCCTCAAATATGGTGTAATACATGCAATTATGTGTATCGCATCTATTCTGTAAACATTATGTATTCGCACGTATAACAATCGGAGAGCTGGTCTCGTACGAACTAAAAAGAATTACGAACGTCGTATATATTGGTATATTTAGAATTCTTCCGTTCTCATCATTGAAAACAGCTTGCATTTTTCCACAAATGGGTATATCTATCTCTATATGTAAATAGTTTTTTTTTACTATCTGTCATTAGACCAAGTTTGAGTTAAGAGAAACGATACACAGTCTTATGTCGATTTTAGTCATCGCATATATTTTATCTTTGATAATGTATAATACAGGAAAAACGAGACATAGCCAAAAAAAAAACTATTTCACTTTTCTTCATTTTGAAACACTTATATGACGGAATATTTGTGATGAATATGAGCCGCTCGTAATACGCAGATTTTTATCCATTTCTGGTCTTATATCTTTATTGTGTTGAAATAAATTTCAGTAATTTAAATTCGTACTTGGAGCCTCGTCAGTATCACTGCTGTTGATAATTTTACAAGTAATAATTATGTACATGTCTATGAATTATATGATAAATTTGTGACAAGCATGTCTAATATAGTTTTGAGATTGAAACTTTCTATTTTTTTTTTAATTATTAAACTAAGAACTATTTCGTTTGTGCTTCGTTATTCGGAATAGGTATATGCGTCTTTATATGCAACTATGTTATATACGTGTATGTGTACAACAAGCAAAGTACAGTTTTATACCGACCTATTTTGAAACGTTTCATAATTACGCAATGTAAAGCTCAACTTAAAACATACAGGGCCGTGAGTATTTTCAATTCTCATTAATGTATTAAAATAAATCTTATGCCTTGCATCAAGTAATCTCAGATCGCAAACGGCAATGGATAAGGCGACTTATCGCTAATCAAGCGCCGGTCATAGGTCTCAAATGATTACCACGTTTCAATGAATATTCGAAATTTGCCATAAGCAAAGTTTTCTTCTTTCTTTGTATTAAAGTAACTGTTCAAATTACAAAATTTTACGGTCAGAAATATTTCCAATTGAGATATCAATATCGTAAAGTTTTTTGAGTCAATTTTAATTTTATATTTACTACGGTAAGTCACAGTTTATAGAGGATTGTCTAACACAACGAGAATTATTCGATACATACTATTAGAGTATGGTATATGTATACAATTGTCTATATTTTTTAATAGTACCAGTTAGCACCATAAGTGTCAAGTACCAAAAATACACAAATCTGATCGGTAACAGTTATGAATGACACATTACATATACATGTATAGTGTAGCTATTTTAGAGATTCGCTTAGATCTATAATGTACTGCAATATGTCAAATTATTCATTAATATTAAATTTTGTGTATATTTCAGATAACCTCACACTTACCTGAAAATGACTTTCCCAAGCGTGACCCACGTTATTTTTGATATGGATGGGCTATTACTTGGTATAGTATTGACAGAGTAATATATAAACTAATATGATACAAAGTAACTTTTAGAAATTTATTCATAATTAATTGTATATCGGTTGACACAGATACAGAGACCCTTTATACAGAAGCTTATAATCGTATTACCCAACAATATGGAAAGACGTATACTTGGGAACTTAAAGCAAAAATTATGGGTTTTAAGACCAGCGAATCTGCAGCATTGATTATAAAGACACTAGACTTACCGATCACGACTGAAGAATTTATAAGCCAGTCAGATAAATTATATCAAGAACTCTTTCCACATGCTAATATTTTACCAGGTAATTCGAATCGTTAATTTTCAATTATTCTGAAATATATTTGACTCGTTATTATGATTTTAATAGGTGTGGAAAAATTACTGAATCATCTTAAGAACAATAAGATACCCTTTGCGTTAGCCACGAGTTCCACTAAAGCAGGTTACGATATAAAATCACAAAAATGGCAACATATATTCAAGTTGTTCGATCATCTAGTTTTTGGAGGAACTGACGACGAGGTGAAAAAGGGGAAACCTTCTCCAGACATATTTCTTGTTGCTGCAAAACGGTTTGCCGATAATCCAAATCCTTCGAAAGTAAGCGAAAGCGAATAAGATAATAAGACTATCAATTACTATATATATAAATCTAAAATAAATGAATTTTTCTTTAGTGCCTCGTCTTTGAAGATTCTCCGAATGGCGTTGAAGCTGCACTTGCTGCAGGAATGCAAGTGGTAATGGTACCTGACGAGAAACTTTCTAAAGATCTCACTAAGAGAGCAACGTTAGTTCTAAACAGTTTAGAAGAATTTAAACCAGAAGTTTTTGGATTGCCACCTTATGAATAATATCATCAAACAAATTGATGCTATTAATAGTGAAAATTATTTAACATGGCAAAGTACAACTCGGAATTTGCAGGCAAATTCCATCGATTAACCGGAACTGTGCTTAAATGAACTATTTAATATAATGAAATGATATATTTGTTGTAAGTTTACAACGCACGATTGAAATTAGATAATAAATATTTTAAACTATTTATCATTCATTTGGGATCTTGATATTAATTCGCAATATATTAAATATATTCAATTCTATTTATATTTTTCTTTTCAACATTTCCTCATCTGTACAACAGTTATATTTCAAGACTAAAGGACTTATACAACTATATTTAATTTATAATAATTTCATTACTTAGATTTAGCAAGTTGTTGAATTCTACCGACTATATCTTCAGGCTTCAAATTTTCAAGAGGTATACATCGTTCGACACCAAACTCTGAAAAAAATTTGTCTTTGAATTTAATCTACCGACAATTATATAATCAGATAAAAGATTCAACGAATCTAAAAATTGATTCATTAATAAAATTTTAAATACTTTTGTGTTTCTTAAAATACGACTAATTTACTTTTAAAATACATTTAGAATTCAACGATAACAGATTGTCTTGGATATATCTATAACTTATGATATAAACTAATTGAAATGGTAAGTTTAGACCGAACTTGTATAACAAATTATTTAATTAAAAAGTATCTTACCATAACGAGCAAATAATTTAGGTTGAATTTGAGAACACTCTCTAATTAGCATTGGTAAATGTGGATTGCTTCTTTTAAGTGACACATATTGCTGCTCTATGAAATCTCTAAACATGATGAAATAGAAAGAGGTTAACTTTCGTAATATGATCATAACTCTTATTTGGTATGTATAAAGTAATATTTGTAATATGTAAAAGGCTATTAGTATTTTTACCTTACACCTTGACTGGATTTTGATGTTTGACATAAGAGAAATCGTAACTCTTTTATATGTGAACCAATCTTGACAGCAGCCATCTTTGAACAGTGTTGCTGAGTGTTACACAGTATTATATGTTATTCGTTGTATGTAAGTAGATACACAACTGAATAATTTATAAATATCGCTGGTGAAAGTTTAATCTATCTCTAATCTATATTAGGAATTTTTTAAACACCACTGTTAATAATAATACTGCAAGAATTATATATAATAAAATTGCATTACTTTCAAATCTAAGAAATCAAAATATTGTAGTGAGTGATTATCAGAATCTTCATTTGAAATTTATGGAACTTTAGAAGTAAGAGTGTGCATTTACCACATATGTAAGTATATTTGAGCGTATGTATATATAAATTATGTGGCAAAATTAATCTATAACAACTCATTATTTAAAATATACAATACAATTTTTCGATCTACATTTTTGATTTTAAATTTTGCTGTTGAATTTATAACCATGTTCATTATAATAATTAGTCATTGAACTTTTTTTTATTAATTATAAACTAAAAAGCAATGGCTCTATATGGTTGTTTAATCGCATACGATAGGATATTCGGGATCATATAATAAATACAATACCACGATACATTGTATAGAAAATATTTTTTATTCTATTGAGTCACGGCATAATATTATGAGATTTCACGGTTTAATCTATTAAATTGGATTATGTCATATGTTTAAATATTAATTTAATCCTTGCTCGATAAAAAAAGATCTTATCAAAGATCGTATTAAATTATACATATATCGGAATGAGAGTTACAAGAATGAAATGAATGATTTGGGTCAGCATAAAAAGTCTATACAACGCTAACACACTCAAATATACATTATTTACTCTCAACATGATTAATTGTTTAAGCCGAATATTGCGGTAGAAAATACGATATGCGTAATAAAATGAGCCTGTATAATTGAAAACGAAATATTTTATATATGTATACAGAAAATCGAATCAAAGAATTAGGTAAAATACGAGAAAATAAAGTTAATTTTACGCAAAAGAATATTGGGCCTCAGACGAAAGGAGTTTTAATATATGCCAATTATCCGAATGTTATAAAAATTTCAATGAATTCTCTAACACGAGGTTTAATCCTCAAAATTTCCGATCATGGAAATGCATTATCTAATGCAAACGGATTTCATATAATGCTTAGTCTTTATTGTCTACTTAATTATGTCAAATATAATTTTTGTAAAATTTTGCACTTTTTAATTAATAGCTTACAAGGTAATGCGGACTTTAATGAAATAGTAAATGCATATATACTTTGTACGGTTTTCTATAATATCTACTGAACTATATTTCACTTGTTAAGTTTTTTTTTTTTTTAGAATGGACAAGGTAAAATTAGTTTCGTAGTATTTTTCAAAGTATCTTTCTAAGATATTTGCATATACACTCCATTACCGTAAAAAGCATTATTCCAATGTTTCAACAGATTGATATTCAATTCCTGATTTTCGTTCTATAATCGTGATTAATTTGTTAATTCATTTAATGTCACTTCTATTAAAATTTTTCAATTAGATCAGTAACATTAGATTGCATTTCATGTCGATTGATAAATTCAATTCACGATCTGATAAATGCATTCTCAAGACACCTTTCAATCATATTTGGACAGTATATGTGTATTTTCAAGATCATCATTTTAATTCTATTTATGTTCTGTACTAGAAAAATACGAGCAGTGAATTCTTGCCGATTACACATTAGATCAAGCAAGTTTTTTACAGCACAGTGTGTAGCTGTATTTAATTAAATTACACCCATACCATACTTTATGCTACTAAATTTACATTACTCTTTGACTCGTGCAATTACTGCAACAAGTAAATAACAACTTTCATTATTCTTAAGGTTGTTTTTTTTTCAGAAAAGGGAATTTGCCATTAACAGGCTCACATTGAAAGACAAGATTTTTTTTTTTACTTTATGACACATGTAACCTTGGAATAATTTCTAATGTGTGCATTATGTGCTTACCAAGTGTTACAAATTGAATAATGCGATAGAAAATGAAAAATTGTTACGACATACTAATTACTAATAATATATATACATTTGTACGAACACATATGGAAATTTAACATAGTGATTCCTTAAAGCATACTTTGCGTAATAATACTAAAACAATTTACACATTTTTTAACAGAATCATTTCTTTAAAATATAGTGTAAAAACCCTGCTGTATTATGTATTCAAAAAGATAAAGAATATCTAGGCTGTAATTTATATATATTTACAATGGAATCACCTAAACATTAGGTAAATAATAAATCCACTTTTACATAAAGTTTGAGACAGAATAACAATGGCATTTGATTTATCGGAATATAGCGCAACACTTGCAGTTATACAAATTAGTTTCATTGTTGTAAATTTCATAAATTCTTTTTTCTATTTACATCATCCGCGCTCTTCCTTCGAGCGTATAATTGTTTTTTTCTTTTTTTTGTTCTTTTTTTCTTTCTCTCTTGTTTCGAATACGTTACCGTTTTAACATCGTTATTCGAAAATTACACTGAGGTATGTTATATCTGTAAAATTGCTGAGCCTTACTCCTGTTTCTTACAAATCGGTATGTAAAATAGTTAAAATACCATAATTTTTGTATCTTATATGTACAATAAATAAATTGAGGGATTTAGCAGGGAATTTCTATTTGATCCCTTTTCATATTTTTCCAGAGATCAATTTTCCATACAATTGCCTCAGATAGTTATATAGTTTTTCTGGACTGCTCAAAATGCATGTGAGTGAGTGAGAGTTTTGATTTCTTACTCACAGTATATGCTTCAATGTGAAAAGTACATGTCTATTAGTAATTGAGAAACGCAAATGATACGTTTGCTGACAAATAGACAAGCTTCAAATGTATGATAGTCAAACATAATAAAAAGGTACATTTTTAAAATTAAAAAATTTTAATTGTCCGTCAGAAGTTTTATGATGTCTTATTACACTAATTTAACATGGTTTTATTTAAAGCTTGTCTTTCATGGTGTCTATTGTGTATATGTACTATATACACTCATTTAGATTATAAACAATACAATCAACAACCGAATTTGTCAGCAAAAATAAATAGTTTGCACACCCGACTGTTTGTTCGATAAATGAGTTGAAAAAATAATTTAACTATATTTTCATTTCTAACTAAAATAATCCTATAAATTGAATAAGCCATTTTCTTTAATGAAAGAATATTTTAAATGTTTGTGATTTACTATGATTTCTTGCAATTTTTGCGTAATCCGTCAAATACGTATTTAAATTACTTAAATATAGTGTCACACATCGATTTGTATGTCACTGTCTTCAGCCTCACTTTCGGTACTAACCATAGCATCCTCTCCTACTAATAATGCGG
Source organism: Trypoxylon attenuatum (assembly GCA_963989405.1). NCBI lineage: Eukaryota > Metazoa > Arthropoda > Insecta > Hymenoptera > Crabronidae > Trypoxylon > Trypoxylon attenuatum. Next base: position 3,395,551 of record OZ022488.1, on the reverse strand, counting down.
CGGGCAAATTTTGTGGAACATTGTCAATGTCTAATCTCGGAGTTGAATATACATTCAGCACTTGAATAGTTGTTGGAGACGTTGAAAGACATTGAGGTACAGATCCTAATGGATCTGAACTTAGTGCGTCACAATCCAAAGGTGTCGACAGCTGTAATTGTAAGTTGTGGAGTTCAGGTATATGTGGCCGAATCTGAAATTAAAATATAATCTTATTTAGGATAACCGTACACTGATTTGATTAAAACAGCGATATTCTTCTCAGAGTAAAATACCTTTAATCCATCTGCTCTGTGGGGATTTCTGCAGCCTCTGCATCTACATTCAATACAAGGTTTACTTTCAACATAACAGGGACAGCGCTGACCACAACAGGTCAGTTTTCCTGGTATTGCTGTAGCATTTCCACACCTACAGCCTTTCCTTTTACTTCTAGTCGAGTTTGATCTTGGCTTTTTGAAACTGGCTGATGACTATTCAAAATAAAAAAATAAATATATACTTGAATCTCTGTATAAAATTAAAGAAAAACAGCCAGCGTAATTAATGCAGATGCAAATGTAAAACTTGAATAATCGCATTAATGTTATTCGATTGTATTGCACTTATTCAGGCACATAATTGTCAGCTGCATTAATTCTTTTCTTTTTATGGGACCTAACAATATGTATTCGCTGTCAATAAAACTTGGTGTTAGAATGAAAGCTAAGTATAAGAAATGTTGTTAATTAAAGACGAAGAATCAAAATGGTTATTGTTCGCGTCAAGAAAACGATTGTACCTTACAAGCAACATTGACAAAGATGCATAATATTTAGTGTTTCAATGAAAAAGTATAGGACAATGTAAATTTCTTGTAAGGCATAAGAGTAAAATTACTTTGCTGCCCTTTGTAGATTTTTTCTCGGAAGTAGTCCCATATTTAATGTGGGAAGATGGAATGCATTTTACCCCTCCTACAGAGCTGTGTTGACTTCCATCCAAATCTTGTTGTCCAACTTCCGTGTCTTCCGTTGCAGCTGCTTTTCGTTTTATCGTTATTTTATTGCCAGACCCGGCATACATTACAGAATATATCGAAGATCCATTCGAGACAGTACGAATTGTAGGCGATTCTACGAACGATACAGTTTTATATAAAAACTGCAATAGACGTTGATTGAACGATCTAGCGATACTTACCAGGTATACTTTGTGACATCGTTTCTGAGGTTTGAATGGTATTTCCTTGGGTCTGTGTCGAGGTAGTACTTGTGTAAACACAAGGTAAAATACTGTATGCCGATTTAGATAAACCAGCGGTACTTTTAAATTCATCTTTGAAACCAGCACCTTCTTGAATAAGTTCCATAAGGCTGGTTGCACCAATTGCTGATGCACCACTGCTAGTTGAATTGGAAGACACAGAAAGTATTAAAGTTCGATAAATGTTTGTGCTAGTCAAATATTCACAGAGTTTCTTGTAACATTGTAACAGTATTCGTAATTGGACATTTTCAACATATTTATCATAGTCTTTGCACCAACCACACGAGGGTTTAAGTTTTTTACGACCACCTCTGCAACCGCGGCATACATGATGTTGACAATTGGTCTCGGTTGGTGTGTGTGGTTCGATTAACAGGTTCGAACATACAGTACAACTAAGACTTTGCCGCAAATACGGAACTAGCCTGTATAAATCAGTCCACGAATTTGGATCTTCAGCGTCAGCTTGTAAAACTAAGCGACACGTCGACACATACAGACTTGTAGCATTCATCTTTCACTCACTTCTCTATAAAAAGATTGCTTAACTACACTATAAATTCAGTTTATCATTAATGAAGAGCATAATCATACTGGCATACAAACAAAACATCGGCCATGTTTGATTTTATATGGAATGTATAGATGTATATAGTTAGGAAGTTATATTACTCGTGGTATTCACTTAAACCACCAGAGGACTCTGAAATCGTTTTGCAAGTGAAATATTTTTACGCAAATTCACGCCGGACACGAGAGGCGTTCCAGTCAACAAGATTTGCAACAGCAGACGCATACATGTTAAAATTGCAGTTAAAACATACGTATATGTTTTTAACACAACCTGAGACAACCACTTCAACTGACTTGTTAAAAGAAGGGTAAAACGGCGGAACGGAGGTTCAAACAGAAAAATATGTATGAACCATTCTTTTAATGAAGATTTAAAATCTAAAGTGTAAGCTCTTCAACTTCCGTCCTCTATTTTATTCTGTGTTTTATTCTTAAATCTGACAGTATACGCATATATAATATAAGTCTACATTACATATACATATACATACTGCCGAATATTCAATCCTTAATTGTAATTACACTAATTCATTTAATTTGTGTGATATTTTCACTTTATTTTCGACTCATGTATACATATTTTTCCAAATGTGCGTAATGTGAAGTGTATTATTGTGATGTGCCTATCTTAGTTACACGATCAACCACTGATCAACTCAAACAACAACAGTATAGTGTTGAGACAAGTATATTTCTTTAACTCCGAAATGTTTAAAGAAGTCTTGTATTATAACATTCCCTTAAATCTACCATTGCGAATAATGATTTAAAACGATGGTGTTATATTAGCATATAGAAACAGGATTTTGGTGACGAACATGTTCTTAGTTTATTTTACGTGATAGTAGATTTCGAACATTTGCCACACAAAATACGCGTATGTCGTCTTGAAAAACAGTCAGAATTTAACAATAAGTTAGGTAAATTTATAGTTTCGTCTACATAAAAGTTTGATACTCAATGCATTTGTTTAAACGTATTAAATGTACCCTTGTCTGTTAGGTTAGAATATACTGTTACAGATGGCGGATAAGGCTATGATGAAGGTAAGACCAATGCAGCGTTTTTAACTGTGTTTAACTGTATTATACATTAATATATTTTCTTTGTATATTAATCTCTCGATGTGTGTAGCAAATTGCCGAACAAAAATTGAAGGCGTTTTCTATTGGTACAATGGGAAAACGACCGTTAAGTAAAAAAGAATTAGAGGAACAGCGGAAGAAAGAACAAGAACAAGCCGCAGCTCAGGTAATTTTACAATAAGAAATTATTTACTGTGTTTAGTGCGTTGATGTGTATACAAAATATTTGTGTAGGCTTTCGAAGAGTTTGTTGCTACTTTTCAAGAAACTCCTAGCAAAACGACAAGTAAAGTTTGGGTAAAAGCAGGCACTTACGATGCTGGCAAAAGACGTAAGTAATGCAACGCTATTAGTTATAAATAATATGTTTCGTGCGAGTCACTTTGTTGTCCAGTTGGAAAATGAATACACGTTTGGTCTAAATTTGCAGAAGAGGATACGAGAGATAAAGGGAAACTGTATAAACCTCAATCAAAGTTATCCGAGCTTGTCGATAGTAGATCATCCGCAGAGCAAGCACAGGAATATGCCAGATTATTGGGCACCAATGAACGGAAACTCGATAGACTGGGAAAAAAGAAAAAGGAAGGAGAAAAGAAGAAGAGTAATCTTGAATTATTCAAAGAAGAACTGAAAATGATACAAGAAGAACGTGAAGAAAGGCACAAATATAAGGGTGTAGTTAAAAATGTGATATCCACGCAGTCGGAAGATCCAATGTTGGCTGCTTTAAAATGTGTCGAAGGTAATTCGATGAACCCGCTACACTATAGAATTGCGTACCTATAATTATAGAACATTATAATGAATATTATATTTCCAAAAAATGTCAAGTTTTATTAGTACAGTTTCCTATAGTTTTGACTATGACTAAAATTCTCTTTTTTAAAATGTTGCTCTTGCTAGAAGATTTATATCCACGTCCTGACCCACGAAAGATTAACTTACATAATTGCCTTGATGATCCCCATCTCCTAGCCTTAATTTATGAGGGTAACTCATTCCTATCTAATATATCTGTTAATTGTTTCACTTTTATTTTTTTGCTACCAACGTATTCTGCCGTGAGCATTAATTCATTATTTTGATATTTTTTAGATGGATCATTCGACAATGGAGATCCAAATACCACAAACTTATATTTGGGAAACTTGAATCCAAAGGTACCAAATAAAGATCCTTCTTTAATCTCGCAGCAAGTGATATTTCTTCAGTGAAAAATTCTAACGTAATACGTGCCATTTAAATAGATTACGGAACAACAACTAATGGAAATATTTGGAAAGTATGGACCACTGGCTAGTATAAAGATTATGTGGCCCCGTAGCGATGAAGAAAAAGCTAGACAAAGGAATTGTGGTTTCGTAGCTTTCATGAGTCGCAAAGATGGCGAGCGTGCATTAAAGAATCTTAACGGTAAGGAATTGGAACTTTTTAAAAGTGCTTTCGTCAAGACTACTTAATCTTGTGAATATAAATTCAAATGTAGTAATTATAATTATTAATACTGTGTTTAAATTTGAACGATGCAGGTCGCGACATAATGCAGTATGAGATGAAATTAGGCTGGGGAAAAAGTGTGCCGATTCCACCTTATCCCATTTATATTCCACCTGCCTTAATGGAGATCACGCAACCACCACCACCGTCAGGTCTTCCATTTAATGCTCAACCTCACCGGCGTGACAGACACAAGGTACATGAAATACACCATTTGGGGAGCGTATTTAATAAAATACTCAAGTCATATTGTAACAACTTTCGTTTTCTTATTACTTAACAATACCCTGTGTACGATAGCATGGTTATGCTGTTCAAGTTGTAGCTCTACACAATTAGCTTGATGAAAAGGATGAAAATTTCTTATACATGTACATAGAATTTCGTTAGATTGATTTTTTCCTCAATTTTGACAAATGTTCAAATTAAAGGGATTCCAATAATCATCCACATTTATAATACAATTGAAAGTATTATTAAAATCTCAAGCACAATTAAATGTCAGCATTTGTAATATATTTTATTACAAACTTTCATACACTTATTAATTGTTAAATACATAAAGGTTTGTGATAAAATGAAAGAAACTTATATGACAATTGCATATTGTGACGTATGTGAGATTTGCTTAATAACGTCTATAAGATTCGAAATCTTTCGTTCTTTAAATAATTCTATCCAAGTAATACACGAATCATTTAATTATTTTTGAAACATAATCTCAGATACCACGTATCCGCAACATCCAGACCGCAGACCCCCAGGAAAAGGAAAATTTTGAAAAGGTAAACTTATTCAAATATGTTACACTAAAGTTTCTCTATTACAGCATAGAAAATTATATTGGAATATTAAAGAAAATATCAAAAGATAATGTCGAGTGGTGTGAACTGTGAGAAATATGTTTATGTATTCTGCAATCGGGGTAGCTCAAAACATTTTTAAATTTCCATCTTAGCCGATGACCTAACTACAACATTTTATTTGAGTTTTTAAATAATCGCTGCTTTGAGAGGTAGTTTACATTGAATTTTATTACATTTTATGTATTCCGGCAATGTTGGTAAGTTCAGTGTTAGTTTTATAAATTCCAAACGTATGACTTTTTCTCATACGGAATACACTTCGTTAATGGTATTAAAAATGGACTTTCATTTACGTTTGCGAATTGTGTTGTGTTAATTTGTTGGCGACCATTCGTGGGGTGCTTTATGGCATTTGGACTGGATCATCCAATCAACTATGTCTCTTGCACTGTGATATGGACTCTCACAGATTTTGCAGAATGCAGTTGTCAAAGTGGTTATTCCGACTGAAAGGTATTACTTCATTTTAGTTGTAATTTAAGGTATCTGTAAGTACAACAACAGAGGAATGCTCATCCTATCATCGTACTATCATGACTAAAGATGTGTCTCAGTGCCCACTGAGACCATGAGAAATAATTGTTTAAGCTAATTGTGCGTTATAGGAACTTAGTCATGTTAATACATAGAATGGTGGAATTTGTTATACGAGAGGGTCCAATGTTCGAAGCAATGATTATGAATAGAGAGATAAACAATCCAATGTTCAGGTTAGTAAAATATTAATAACTACAAGTTTGAAATATTACATATATATATATATCTTATATACTAATATTATATGTAAAAAATATCTTTCGTAACAAGGTTCCTGTTTGAAAATTATTCTCCTGCTCACACTTACTACCGATGGAAATTATATTCCATATTGCAAGGAGATGGTCAAAAAGAATGGCATACGGAAGATTTTCGAATGTTCAAAGGAGGAAGCGTGTGGAGGCCACCGCCTATAAATCCTTGGACCCAAGGAATGCCAGATGAATTAATCGAAGCAGAAGAAAGACAAGAACCACGAAGGGGTAGTCTTTCGAACAGGTATATTCCTATAAGTTTAATTGACCGTAAACAATGAAAAAGGTTTTTCAATTATTTATCTCCACGGATCCAGCCAAAGAGACCGCTTAGAAGATTTATTACGTAATATATCACCGGAACGAATCAAGGTTGCGGAGGCAATGGTATTTTGCATTGAACATGCAGAAGCGGCAGAAGAGATTTGTGACTGTATATCAGAGTCACTTTCGATATTACAGACTCCTGTAAATAAAAAAATTGCAAGATTATATCTAATCTCGGATATTTTACATAATTGTGGTGTTAAAGTTACCAATGCTACAATCTATCGAAAAGCGTAAGTCTTTTATCAAATACAATTGTTTTTTTAATGTACAAAAAAAAATGCAAAGTGAAGATGAATACGTCAGTTATCAATAATCGTTCCTACAGGTTCGAGACCCGTCTATTGGATATTTTTAGCGAGGTTCATCAAGCTTATAAACAATTTGATAGTAGGCTAAAGGCAGAAGGATTCAAGGTTCGCGTAATGAGGATGTTTAGAGCGTGGGAGGATTGGGCGGTTTATCCAAGAGATTTTCTCGTCAAATTACAAAACACATTCCTTGGACTCGTTTTGGTAATTAGAATGAATCAATACATATGTAACAATACTTTTTATTATTTCACATGGCACAAGATATTTTACTGAATTTCAATTACACCTGATTGATGCAGACGGATGAACCAGAGCCAGACAACAATGAAGACATCGACGGAGCCCCCTTGTCAGACGTGGATGGTGATGGAACAGAAGATTTGGACGGTGTACCGCTCGACGGTGCCGCACTTCTAAAAGGTGCTTTGAAACATGGACTTACGCCGCAACCGACCTCTAATTACGATGATATCGATGGTATACCCAGTAAGTGTTCAATTTAAATCCAAATCCCTTAATCTAGTTTGTCTCGTTGAATATGAATATCTAGGATGTAGGAAGTTGAACAATCACCAACATTGTTGTAAAATATTATAGTGGATGAAGATATCGATGGCGTTCCAATGGAAGAAGAGGATGGTTCAAGTTTACGTAATAGAACAGATGACAAAAAAACCGCTGTACCAGCTGGCTTTGTTCCCTCTCGATGGGAAACAGTGGATCCGGATCAGGTAGAAATTGAAAACACTACTACTACTACTATTATATGTTTAATTTATTCTTTCGTGATCGATACAAATTAATTTGATTTTAACCAGGTTGAAGCTCAAGCTATGACTACCAGTAAATGGGAAGAATTGGGCCAAAATGAAGATTCAAATTCTCAGGATACTAGTATCGATTCAAGGTAAAAATATATTCCTTAGGATCGGAATACTCAAGAATTGTGTATCATGTAAATTACACACTGTTCAAAGTATTAGATACAGGGCTTCGTTTGGAGAGTAATTTACTAGAGTAATATTCCGCAGTGATTTGTCTTTCTGCAGTGGCAGGGATTATAATGAGGAAAGACGAAACAGGTTACGCGAAATTGAAGTTAAAACGATGCAATACCAAGATGAATTAGAAAGTGGTAGGAGAGCATTAAAATCTGGTATGACTATTCAGGGACAGGTAGAGCATTATAGAAAAAAATTAATCAGAAAGGTAAAATTATCGTAAATATAGTGTTTCTTCTTTTTTTTAATCAATAAATTTCCCTTTTATATATAATGCATAAAAACGCATTTTGCCGGTTTAGAGTGAAAGAGAAATGAAGGATGGAAAGAGTGAAGAACGCGATGACGATAGACGACGAGAGAAGAAAAGAAGTACAACACCGGAATCGCCAAGTCATTATCGAGATCGAAGACGAACTTCACTGAGTCCGTCATCGAAGGGCAGTAGATACAGGTAGGAGTCGTAATACGATATAAACACAGAGTTATAATATTAATTTTTCTTCATAAAAATACCAAAGACATTCAATGAATTTTCAGATCGCGTAGTCGATCACCTCGTGGCAAACGAAGATCGCGATCACCTTATAAGAAACGAGTGCCAGTAACTCCATCGCCACCGCGTATTCGACGTTCGCCATCACCTTCTTTCTCATCATCCAGATCATCGTCACGTAGATCTCCAATCAGTGAACGGACTGATAGAAAACGAAGAGCACGATCGCCATCTCTTTCTCCACCACCACCTCCGCGAACATCAAAACATAGGGCTAGTAGTCCACCTTCCCCATCACCACGCAAACACAGACACAAACACAAGTATTAAAAATGATTATAGTCTTTACCCTACTATATTAGCCCTATGATTACTTACACAATGTCCTGGCACACAATAGAACATATTCAAGGATGAATTTGGCATAAAATGTCGGTAAAAATATAATATACATAAACTCAATACAGGATATCTACATATAAGAATCAAAATGACACAAAGATTTTTATATAATATTAAGTATTGCAAATATTAATTTTCTTTTTGCATCCCAATTATCTTTGTATGTCGCCTCTTGTTCTTTTTTAAAGAAAAAAAAATAATAATTTGTTTTTCTATGTAAATTTGTGTTAAGAATTTGTTAATGTATGTTTAATTTGGATAGAATCATTATCAAATATAATATAAGATTTGGTAACTTTCTGCCTGACAAGTATTGATATTCTTGTGATCATTATACAATGTGCTTATATGAGTAGCTGTTGAACATATGTACAGGAAACTAATGTCAGATGTCTGAAGAACTGCAACTATCAAATAATAACACAGTAGTTTCAGCCTGTATTTTAGACAATATTTCCGTATACATAATTTAATTACATTGAAACATCATTGTATCGAAAACAAATTGATTCTTGACGTGAATTTTTCAAATGAAATGCTTTGTACAAACAAAACATGTTTTTTTATTCAACCCTGTGTACGACAAATACGTAAACATCAATATACAGGAAGGACGTGCAGTTTAATACTATTTTTTTTTTATCTATTACAGGTTTTATATTTAATCCATAATTCTTTGTTGCAACTGTTTCATTCTTACTTCACGTAATGTCTTTTATGTTTTTGGTTGCTAACATAAAAGTAGTGAAAAACTTTATTTAATATTTACATTTATTTATACACTTAGAGAAAGAGAATTTGATAAATAATAATATTTTTCGTTTAGTAGAGTATCGTGTGATTATTACGAATACTCTGTAATAATTGATTTAAAACAACAATTAACAACTCATAATTGAAGGATATATTGTAGCTGTTGCACATGTAAATATGCTTCATCAGTATATTGATATAGTACGATATAATATTCGTCAAACATTTCCATTACAGGTATATAAAAATATTTCGAGCGGAATATATACTTTTAAAAAATATACCAATATTTTAATTATTGTTTACAATATTATTAACAGTGATCATGTTACCATTGGATTATTGAAGATTCATTGAGCGAAGAAGAAGACAAATTTAAGCTTCAAAATCCTAAATAACAGATAAGATAGTTACATTAGACTCTATTACTATATAGACTTAAAATTGAGACTAGGATATTTTTCAAACCAACCTGGTGAATTTTCTAAGGCTTATCTATCCTTGACCTATTACTGCTATGAGACAATCCACTGCCTCCTACATTCTTAGTATCGGTTTGCCCTGATTTTTGTGGATTTCTGCTTTCTCCCACATGTTTAGGCACGTTAACACCTAGATACGAAAACAATGCGTTATCCATATTAGAATACAAATATCATTGGATTTGGATAGACATGTTACCAATCATTCACAAGATGAAAAATAAATTAGTTATTCATTAATATATAATTATTATCACATAAATTCTTATGACTGTGATTAATGCATGTACAAAATACATGGAACCTATTCGAATTGATTAACAATGTGATTCAAGATCAACGTTGTAATTACGGTTGACAAAAATTAATGGACGCAATTACATTCGATCCTCCATGCTCGCTTCATCATGATTTATACAATTAACGAATTTTACAGATACAATGAATTCTCTTCTGAACACAACACTTTGTTATGTCCAACACCCTAGTAATTCGCTCATGAATCTAATGCATGAAGTAAGCACAATTAATGGATCAGTGGCGATGAAGAGATGAAGATATGAATTACAGGCAATAGAGTTAACGGAAATATTGATTTGTAGGCATTCCTTGTACATGCTTTACATGTATGTATATATCTACATGTAGATTAGCATTTACATACAATTTAGCAAACTATTATTTACGTTTCCATCCTTCCATATCCTCGTCTTCAATTTCTTCATCTTCTTCTTCTTCTTCTTCTTCCAATTCTTCTTCCACTTCTTCTTCACTATCCTGAGGAGTAGGTAATTTTCCATATTTTGCTTCAAGCTTTGCAATTAATTCAGAATCATCGATATTTTCAATTTCTTCTTCTTCGTCTTCCGCGGCTTCTTCTTCTTCAACTTCTTCCTCGTACTCATCACACTCGTAATCAAATTCTTCTTCACCTGACACTCTTTCTGCATCGGATGTTTCTAGTTCTTCTCCCTCGTCTTCTTCTTCTTCTTCTTCTTCGGACGAGAATACTTTTGTTTGAGCTTGAGCTTTCACATTCGCAGCTTCTGAATGCGAAAACATATACATGTGTGTCACAAAGATAAAAGTAGTCCATTGATATATTGTATAATGCAGCATCATTTAAACAAATGTGTCTTTATACTTATGTGCTGCACACCTTTTGCTGTAGAAACAGTTTTCTCCACGGATTGTCCATTAGTGGTCGATTTTACCAAGTGAATGTTCTTCGAAGTATTGTCGGTGCTTAGTTGATTATACTTTGCTCTTAGTGTTTCGTAATTACGCGATTGTTTGTTGGCCGATTGTTCCGTTTCATTTTTTCCTGTTACTTTGGTAGAAGGAGGTGGAACTATTGTGGTGCGTCTTGATAAATCGGGAGAACCGGTAAAATCAGAAGCTTCAAGATCAACTGAAAAGTTTACGAATTAATATTTTTGAATCTCTAAATATATCAGTTTATGACGATGAGTTTATTACCGCAGATGAAATTATGATCCAGCTAGTGCTAATTTTAATAACTGATAAATATATATACACATCTTTTGTAAAATGGCAATTACTTACCTTCACCTTGTATTATAAATTATGAAATTTGATGTTTTAAATCTATTTTCATTGAGATCGATTTTACAATTCTAGTTGATTGAAATCAAAAAACTTTACCAATAAAAACAGTGTTTGAAAGAAAATATAATAATTATAGGTATGAAATGCATGTGATAGTTATGAGTAATAAAATAATAAAAGTACAAGATTACTTGTGTAACAACATATATAATGAGACTTACCGTTATTCCACCGTCTAATGAGAACAAAATGTGCAGCAACAACAAGCGCAACACCAACTCCAAACTTAACTGGCACTGCAATCACCATATGTTATTGTTCATAGATATATATACGGTTTCAAATTTCAGTTAAAATACCACAAATATTTCGCCACTGTAATAACATTTTCTTTGGAGCATTATTCGCAACTGTATAGAAAGACATGGAATAAGAGCATGGAGGATCGTTGTTGCATTTCGATATCAATTATCGTAAACTAAAGTAACATGAAACGAATATCGAAGTAAATAATATGCGAAACTATGGTAAATTTTACATTTTGATCACTTACCACTAGCAGATTCTTCTTCAATTTCTTCTTCTATTTCCGGTTCAAGATTCTGTTCCGTAACTTCCTCCGGTTCTATACCCTCTACCTGACACAAAAACATCGCATAACAAAACTTGTAATTGACATTTTGAAAAGTGTGTTGAAATATTTCCCACCTCTTCCAAAGGTTCTGGCCCATCGTCATCTATCTCATTGACACCTGGAATTCCTGAAAATGCTGGTGGCATTTCAGCAGGTTTCAATTCTTCCGAACCATCACCAATATCATCATTATCATCAAACTCATCGTCCCTATCATTCAAAGTGTCATCATCAATATCTTCAGTATTTTCTTCACTGGCAATATTGAGCTCTTCCAATACTCCAGCATCGTCGAAATCTAAATCCCCATCATTTCCTTCTGTATCTTCGTCTTCAACTTGATTGTCCATTTCCGTACTAACATTCTCTGTGGAGTACAGATTCATAAGTCACATTCCTCGAGATATCATCATTTTTTTTTACACCAGAGAATTATAATTTTATTGCAACTTGAATCTACCTCCTTCTTGAGTCGACTGATTTTCTTCTTCTTCTTCATCTTCTTCGGGTTCGTCGGTTTCTTCTTCGTCCTCATTTTCTTCATTTCCATCTTCACTTACGTTTTCGTCTGCTTCTTCGCCATCATTATCCTCGTCTTCTGCTTGTTCGTATCCTAATGCTGCATCTTCTTCTTCTTCTTCTTCTTCTTCATCCGCATCTTCCTGTTCCTGCGAAGCTTCTATTCCGCCTTCATCACTGTGTTCTTCTTCATTATCTTCATCTTCCTTATCTTCATGTTCAAGTTCATCGTCTTCTATTTCTTCGCTAACTCCACCATGATCTTCTTCTTCTTCTTCTTCTTGGTGTATTTCTCCGTCATCGTGCGAAGGTGGCGAATCATCTACCCAGCCATCAAATACGAAAGCCCATCGAGAAGATTCAATAGGTGTGTCAACTAAAGTGAAAAATTAGCCTCATATCATTTCCTAATAAATATTAGTAATATTAAGGAAATTTGCGAATTGAAAATTGCGAATACATACCATCTGTGGTGCCTCGATGTTCGACGATTATTAGACCGATCAATCCAACTAAAACAGCTAACAGAATAAAGAAGACAATTCTTGCACACCAATGGCCTCCTGTACTGCTTTCTTTATAAATATGTAGATTAATATGATCCGATGCATGTTCGGCTGCGTGCACTAAAGGTGGTGGTGGCGTGCCAGAGTCGTCTTCATCTGCGCAAGATGCGAGACATTGTATCAATTAAATTAATTTCACTGAAAAATTCAAATATATTATTTTATACTGTCACACGATGTTAATATCGTATCTTTTAATGTTTCAAATCTCATTTCACAACATTACTCTTCGATAACATCGTGTTCCAGTCAATTAATTCGGAGAAATATATGAATCCGTACCAAGGCTAACGCTGGATATCCTTCTAATTGTGTATTCCGCATCTGCTGAGAAGCAGAAATTACTGTTAGTTTGATAAATACTCAAATAACAACTATGACACGAAATAACAATTTTACAACAAAGACTTGCATAAAGCAAATCAAATTATTATATAATAATATATAGAATGTTTTTTCTGCTGTTCTATAGTTTATACAATGCAGAAAACACAATACATATCACTTTACTACAAAAATTAATCTATAACTGCATCAATTTTTTTTTTTCGATTAATGCATTCTTTGCATCAAAACCCGCATTATTATACATATTTACCATTTCCAAGTTTAACGCAATATTTCACACGATTATTAAATTTTATATATATATATATATTAACGACAAATGCTTTTGGATCGGATAATAGGGTGTAATCTATTTTTGAGCGGCAAAAGCTAAGCTGGCTGAGCATCTAAATCCCACATTTTCTGACTTGTCTGGCATTGCCAAATTTACTTAGATAGATGAAATCTTTCCATTTTATATAGAACTTGCTATTTCCGAATGTGCAGCTTAATAAGATCTAATATTCGGATTCTTGCGGAATATAATGTTAACTATAATATTTTGATATATCGAGAGAAGAAAATTCATCAAGTAGAATGTAGAGTTAGTACTGTGCAGATTAGATCACTTACACAGAGTTTATCGATTACAAAATAACAATTAAACAATTGATGATATTAATAATTTCGTGGGATTTCAATGATTGCGTATCCATAAAATCTAGTATTGCGTGTGAGCTGGTGATTGAGCAATCGATAAGTTACAGGTATTTTCGGAACATGCTAAAACATGAAGAGGAAATACTGCTACATACTCAGTATTATCCTCCTCTATTAATATTCTTCATTGTCCACGGAAATGTCGCGGACAAACTAGGAGAAATCACGAGATAATCGCTCATTTTGCGTAAGACATATACGAACAGAGCACAATACCAAAATCGACCCTTATAAAAAAGAAGAAATTTCGAAGCACCAGGAAGGCTTTCGCATTAAACAGGAACACGTCTATTCCGAAGGTTAAAAATAAAGAAAACAAACCATGCTAAAAATATCACATACGGCAGAGAGAGATTCTAAGTTACGAAAGTGCGTTTGAAGTGATACCCAAGTAGAGTTCATCACTTTTTACCTTTTTTGCGTCGCTTGTCTTTTCGCTTTCGCGGCTGAACATCCCCTGACATTCTTTTCACACCACTCTCTTCACGAATAAATCTTCAATTCACACGATCACAGGACGAATTTTTGAATTTTCGAAAGGGTGAACGCCCGCCGCAGTACTTGATGGAAATTTGATTTGCAGCTACACCACTGTAAGGCTTACCACAACACGAAAGACCCTACCGATCTTAAGTTGAAGATAGACTGAATCAACCGCGGGTGTTTTCTGTCGTTGTGAGCACCTGTCGCTCCTAGATGAGCGCTATTCTTGAATTCACACGTTTCTTCAACATTTTCCGATCCTATATTAAAGAGTTTTTCAAACACAATTTAATCGATATCTTGCAATTTTAATTTACGATGAATACATGAAATTCAATCATACAAATGAACTGCATTAAAGTTCGATTTAATTTTATTACAGAAATATATATATATATATATATCAGAGGACGTATTTTTATTGCAGAAAACATATTTACAATATTAAAATACACAGAGTGTACCTAAATTGTAGTTTTAATAAATAATACGCGAAATATAATTTTCCGTTAATTTGTGAAAATGTTTGGGTCCTCGACGATTTATAAGGCACAGTCTATGCTAAGGTTTTTTTCTACAAGATAACAATAGTAACATGGTGAACACAACGAAAGAGTATACAAAAGTGTTATTAACTTAACTAATCGTTCAATTAAGTAATTAATTAATTCTCATTCGATTAATTAATTATTTAATGTAATAGAATATAAATAATACCGTTCATAAGTAGAATTACCATACGACTGCATTGAACGTTCGAGAAATATATTGGTACAAAATGTATTCGATGCAGTCTTTGCAAAAAAAGAAAGAAGAAGAAGAAGAAAAAAAAACAAAATTTTTGGGAATTGATGCCCCACAATCACATTGATTTTTTTACTTATTGTGAAGATGATAATAAATTTAATCGAGAATCGACGTAAAACACGTGTACTATCTTTCATTCGCAACTAGAAATTCTCGTACAACTTTTTCGACTATTCGCTATTATTATTGTAAACGACTAATAGCTAGATTTGCGATCAGGAAATGCAATGAGAAAGTGATGCGACTTTTTCTAATATTGAATAACATTGAAAGTAGTTCGCAAAACGAAAATACAATATATATTAATTAATCGATGCTATAGTTATAAACGCCAGATTGTAATAATTAATTGGACAATTCCTTGCATCAATTAACAAGATGGCACTTAAAGTATGGATTTTTTTAAAAAAAAAAAAAGATAACTATTCCCTAAGTGGATCGGTCAATTATAATAAAAATCTTTTGCATTTCTCATCAGAATCACAGTCACACGATCGAAAATCGAAAGAATAGTTCCAAACGAAAAAGTTCTAGAGACTTAATTCCTTTGCGATATATTGAAAATGTATTATCAGTGTATAATCTGGAGATGTGTGTAGATTGTTAGTAGGTACTCGTTCACATTTATGGGACAATACGTCGAGAATCTATCTTATAATTCTATAACGATGAAGGCCTTTCAGAGATATGTAAAGTTCATAAACTAGTTTCAACACTAATTGTGATTCAATATTTAAATAATCCGATCTTTCGTAACATTTAAAATTATCTTACAGAATTGCTAACAGTATATTAGAACTTATGTCTATTTCGTAGATGAAAATGCTTACTGGAGCCCTAACTTCCCGATACAACATGGAAATAGAGTAATTCTGTACACTGCACATCTAGAATTTAGTAATATCTGTAATAACTTGTCAATCGTAAAGATAACTGTACATTATACACTTAACAGTTGTTTCTTTTAATTCTTGATTGATTATTGTACAAGTTTTCTCCACGCAATTGGAAATTATTTATAATTTTAATATGGCTCGTAATCCGTAAAAGTACGATTTTTTACTTTCGAATCATATTACTTGCACGACGATTCGTAGGCATAAGAAAAACCTACACGTATTGTACAATAAATCTTAATTATTATGTCAAAGCTGTTGTTCGAACGTTACAGCATCACTCTTTCAATCGCTCATAGACATATATATAAAAGAATATTGTTATATATTTAGATTCTCATAAAAAAAATGGATGCAGGTGGTGCGAATATGTTTTGGAACACCATTAGCAGAGGTATATTTTTGACTGATAAAGAGACAATTTTTAAGCTTTAGTGTTATTCATGGAAATTGACTTTCGAGTTGTCTTCTTGTTAAAAAGACCAAGTATCGAATAAACGTGTACCCTCTATATCTCAATTTACACAATGTTAAAATTTGTTTGAGGGTGCAGTTCTTTACTAGAAAGTGTTCTACGATTGCAATAGACACGAATCTTGCCAAAATATATTTTACGAGAAATTACTTGGAAAAAGAAAAAAACCCAAAAAAAAAAGTATGCAATGAAATTAAGATTTATATGATTACCAAACGTGATTATAGAAGAGTATCACAGGAAGTATATATTCCAAACTGTGTAAATGACTCTCTCATCGCCATGAATCATTAATTGTTCAATTTGTACGAGTGTTACGCAACAAGCAGAATACAATCAAAGTATCATTATAATAAAGATAAAATAGCAGTCTCATTTTTGCGTTTATAAGATCTTTCCTGTACGTACGTCTCACTTTTGATAAATCGCAGATCTGACGTTATCCCTAATACAATAGTTACGTTTTCTTTTCTTTTTTTTTCGAACAATTTTCATGTTATAAAGTGGTGAAAATAATTTATGATTACACGATGTACAAAGTATATGCGATTTTCATCGCACAGATAATCAACTTTATATACAATTATTTACGATGTGCAACATTTTCTAAGGCATGAACGTAAAAGTATGAAATGGCAAATATTATATTCCAATGCAGTCATTTGTGGAATATAAAAATTATCGAATAATAAATCCAGTTTCTATTGTACTGTATATATACTATGGAATTAAAGGCAATTTATTTAAGTTCAAGGTTTATATAAATTAAAAATACATATTATAGTTTCTGTGATTTGGAAAGACTCTCGTAAGAAAATATTCTATTACTGGTCACGTTCGATAGATCAGAAAATATAAACCTTGAACTTGATATTTATATCTCGATTAATTTTTCTAACAATTTTTATAACGTCACACAGTTAACCAAAACAATCAAACACTAACAAATAACTCGATATTTTTTGGCTGTTTGTTATGTGCCTAGAAAATAACACGTTTTATGGAAAAAAAATAACGATTATGAAAGATACCTATTTATAGACCGAAATAGCTCAGCCATGAATTGGTAGGAATTACATGCAAAAATAACAGTACTTAAAAATACTCTGTTAGTCTAATTTTTTTCCACGGAGGTATGATAATAATTGTTATTTTTTACACTTATAGTAATTTTTTTCGTTTACATCGCCGACAACTTAAACTCTCCAAAGAAATGAGATTATATTTTATGCAATTAACAATACAATCAGCATAATGCATTTACGCACATTCAGTTTTCTCTCTAAATGAAATGAAAAAGAAAATAAATAAATAATAAATATAAGAGATTTCCTTTGCGACAAGATATTATATGTTGTAAATAGCATGGTAATGAATCAAGAAGGGAGTACGTAACCAACTTCTTTGTTGTTTAATATTAAACCACGTTACTTTAGAATAAAAAAAAAAAAAATAACTCGTGCTTATGATACCAAGATGAAATTTATGCAGTTCAAATAAATTGAGTTGACAGAAAAAAAAACAAAAAAAAAACGCGTGCATATAAGTAGAATAGATGACTCCTTGTAGAAAGGAGAGTCGACTGTATATAAAACAGAGCTCTTTATGTATATCATCATAAAAAAATATAGCCTTACGTAGTCTGAGAAAACTTAAAGGCTATTCTTTTTTGGAATACAGCTAATGCAAACGCGTGAGAAAAAGTTTCCTAAAAAATTTCATAGGAACGTATAACTTGTTAATCTAGATTATAGGTCAGTTAATGATTCCCATGCTCATTGAGAGTGTTACATGAAATATCGGACGTATCATCTCGTATCCTCCTCGTTGCGGTACATTCATCCAATACTCTACTATTATCATAATTACTCAATTTTTTCGATAATGTTCCAGATAAATTAATTCCATCTATCGTTAATAAACTTGAACTATCAAGCCTGCGATTATTTTCTAGACTCTCGTTACCATTTCTTTCGGGCTTATCGTATTTCAATGTATTATTTAAACTATGTTCAAATTTTTTGAGATCATTTTGGATACTTCTAATGGTATCGGTATTATTTTCGTATCGTTGCGACAAATTATGTTCATTCTCATACGTACGATTAATAGAGTCGTTATCGAAATATTTCCGAAAAGTCACATCATCGTATCTACGATCGTCTATTCGTCTAGAAAATCCACCGTCATAACAATGCTCTCCATCTATACAACGCTGATTTAAACTATCAACTCCATAGGCACGTTTTGTTAACTGACTGTCAAATCCAGCTCTAGCAGCTAAATGGAGGTAGTTGTCGTCCCCTATAGGTGCTTGTCTGTAAAACAAATTAAAATTGTTATTTGAAAAATCAAAAAATCATTACAATAATAATAATAATAAAAATACTTACTTGCTTCCATATTTGGTATCCCGTGCTAATCTTCTGAAATAAGCTCTGTGTTCGTGCTGCAACGCGTAAGCAGCTTCTTTTAACGCAGTTAAAGTCTTGAAACACGAAGGGACGTCTTCGATAGGCGAACCACCGCCTGGTATGACGCACATATCGTTCGCTCCATAAACAGCTTGACACTCGCAAGCACTCATTAACGTTTCAAGCCGTGGCATATTTGTAAATATTAATGAATGTATCCTCTGTAAGTCTCTGTCAGGATCAAGAGCCATTCGTAAACCGGCTTCTACTCCTGGTGACACTTCACTGCATCCTGGCGCGAGTTCAGCTACCGCCTTGCAACTAAATTTAATAAAGTAATTATCTAACAATGAGTAAAAACACGGTAAAATATATCGAGGATTAATATGTAATAATTAAAGCAATTATTGTAATATTTACCAAAGCCAGTGTCCATTGATATATGCACACGGATGATATTTTTCAAGTCGATTACTATTCGTATGACATATTTTCGTAAGAATATCAATCCATTCTTTTTCTTCAACGCAATTACCTGCCTGTACATACAAAGCTCTTTGTGGTTGTACAATTTGAAACATATTTTTCATTTTGAACGAGTCTTCGTGTAATCTCTCCACAGCTAAAATTTCTTCGAGCGGTATTTTACACAATGGTTCTTTACCTGTAATTTATCGAACAATGTTACTTTATTCGTGAAATTTAATATCGTCATAATCAAATTACAACAGTGAATAATCTCTACCTTTTGTTTTAGAATACGTTAAATCTTGTGTGGTAAGTCTAAAATATCTCTGTTTGAAGTTTTTTCGTCCAAACTTTTTCCTGCCTTGTGCTCTTTTGATCATTACACTGTAATTCAGGAATAAGAATATCTCGTTGATAGATTTTCGCGACGGAGAATATACGTCAAATGAATAGATTCCGAGAAATTGGGAATATAGTGTTTGCTTATATTAGTACCAACCTCTTATCAGTTTCAGCAGTATGCATAAAGAGAAAATGTATTCTATTAGGAATACAATCGATTAATGAAAGCGTACTACCATCAATTATACTTTAGTCAGTTACAAATTTTTTTTCAAATTAATCAATTAATTTCAATTAACTGAATCAAAAGGTATGTAAAAAAATACTGAAAAGGAAGAATAATATATTTAAATCGTGAGAAAAACTTACCCTTCTTTTAAAACAACTGGCTGTTCTTCGAGTAGTGTCGGACGTTGTTTCGCAGCACCGCTACTGCTACTAGTCGATATTAACTCTAAGAATTGTTTGACCGCTTGTATATGCTTATCTGTATAAAACTCTCTAAAAACAGGGAATTTCAATTATATTAAAATTTTACTATAAAAAATCTGTCTATTTTCTGTTTCTATCTTGAAACTCTCTTAACTTACCTGTACACACATTCCATATATTCTTCTTTACAAACGCTACCAGCTCCACTTCGGCAACTAACTAAATTTCCTAAACTTTGTATTGTTTTAGATATTAACGTTAATGTCCTATTAGTTTGAGAATCCTATAATCAAAAATTATATTAAATAAGGTATTTACAAACGTAAATAATAATCACAAACTTACAATTTGTTCTGTAGTAATATCAAATAATCGAGGGCCCAATATTGCAGGCGCAAAAAATCGTAAAAAAATAAATCCACTGATAACGGAATATCTGACTTCCTTATTTTTTGGAAAATGAGTGGCTGCGAGTTCTCTCAAACACCAGAACATTTCGCACATTAAAGGCGGACATCTTACACCGGATGTTGTGATAGCAGTAAACACTCTTTCGACATATTCCTGTTGAGATTGAAAAAATTACCGATATTGTATATTATAATTTATGCAAATGAAAAATATAGAGTAAATGATTATTCCAAAGACGAACCTTGAGATTTGCTAAGTTTGTTTGTATTGTATTGGCATCTTTCACCCGTGTTGGATCTATTTCGCACGGCTTTCTCTCGAGAAAAACCTGTTCCATAGCGGGCCTGAGAGTACTGTGCAGATAATGAAGACCAGCTAGTCTCATACCTTCGTCCATCATTTTGCTGACGAGTGTATTTCCACGAAAAATTGTTGTAGGATCACTAAAACACAAAGCGTACGATAGATTAAAAGAACTACTGTACGGAATGCTGTTTTATTTAACAATTTCTATACCAAGAAACGTAATCTGAGACAAAGAGTTTATTAAGAACATTATAACTTACGTTAATTTAGAAATTTCATGACTGGCGAGCGCTCGCATCACAGACACTAGTTGTCCATGATGGACAAGCACCCTAACTAATGGCTGCGCAGCCTCCATTTTGCTCGCAACAATTTCACCCAAAATATAAACCGCAGACGATGTTATTGGTTGGACATTTACGCTTTGTAATAATAGATTCCTAAGTCTATCGTACATTGTAGATGGAAACACATGATCTGCGGTGTAATGAATCTTCAACCTTAAAGATCCCAGGCCTGGAAGATTTCCAGGCGGTGTACTATTGTTTGAAACTTTACTCGGCCTGTGTTTCGCAGCTCTTGGCTGTAGAAAGTACCTATTAAATGCAAATAATGTTACTACGCAATGTAGACTCAAAGTATCCTATCTCATAGTATTCCAGAACTCTTACAACATTAACTTGTATTTATGAGAAAATGCGAGCGGTGTAAAAAGGTATTATGTTAATCGAACGAACTGTGAATTTTGTTTTGAACGTACCATGCTGTTGTTGTGCTAGTCGGTTGTTTCTGTAATCCTCTTAACGTTACTCTAACTTCACCCAAAAATGCAGGTTGTTCTCCCATACCCGGAGATGCGTGCCACAAACCAACTACAACTTCGCCTACTTCGCCACCGTCCATAGAATAATGAGAGACATCCTTATCTTTGCATTCTGTCAATTCTGGCTATAAATAATATAAGTAAACATGGATCGTATTAGAAAAGTACTTTAAAAACTCTGTTACGTATTTAAATGACAATTCTTGTATAAAAACGTTCTCGACCTACCTCAAAAACAAATGTTTCATTGAAATACGGAGAAACTGTTTTTTTCTTAACTTTTGTGCGTTTTAATATTTGTTTCCCATTACTGTACATGACTGTAACAATTGCAAATGGATCACAGCCACCATTCTTTATTGTTAATTCGCTACATTCTATTACACTGGAAAAATAAGATAAAGTTGAAACTTAAAAACACTGTGATATTAACGGTAGTAATCGAACATTAGAATTAAATGAATTTGTTGTTTTCAATTACCGAACAGTAAGTTTAGGTTGAGCGCGTCCTACTTGTGGTTGTAAGGCAAGTTCTAAATGTGCTTTGCCTTGAACTTCAGAATCAGCATCGACAGGTCTTAGGAGAAACCAGTGTTCTTTATTATGATATGTCGCTAAATCTTCCCTTTTTATTGCTACTTTACCCAGAATCTTGTCTTGTTTTAAATGTCTGTCGCGGTCATATACATAAATACTGAGGTAACGAAATTTTCTGGGTACTTCAAACTGGAACTCCTCCCCAAAAAATGGACTATAGAAAAAGAAATATGGCAAATACATAAATATCAACGTACACACAAATGTTATTTTGAGCTTGAAATAGCTATTAATACTTAATTATGTTTATAGTTCTTGTTACTCACTTGAGAGTTCTCTCCATCGTTGTGGTTCTAAATATTTCCTCTTGATCGAGAGACAAGACACAGTACACGTCTCTTGTACCTGGAGAGCCATGACTTCTACTTTGCAAATTTTTTGCTTCACCTATGAAACGTCAATATATGTTTAAGCCACGTTACCGACAAATCTGATTAATCATGATCGCAACAAATGTTTTCAGACACAAACTAAATGACCCGACTCGACCGATCAAATTTTTAAGTTACAGAATAATTTGTTGCAAATACTAAAAGAAATCTGAAGTTAAAAAAACAGATGATTGATCTTGTAAGATACAAATACATCATTTATGTCAGTTCTGTTTGAAAAATAAATTAATTATAAAACTTTGGCTTCTATCTAATTGTACCATTATAATTTTTTATAATCAACACAGTAGATTTATAAAAATCCATTTAAAAACTGTTTTCAAGCTATTGAACGAGTTAAAAAAATTGAAACAATGTACTGACAGCAATGTATATTGAAGAAAATTACAAATACAATTAATATGATGAAAAATGTATTTCAAAATTAGTAATTTGAAATAGACATTCGTAGCAGACGAATAAAAGCTGTTTTTATGCGTAAAGCACAGGAAATATGAATATTAATACTGAGAAAACAGAATTTCTCTGAAAGCACACACAACTTAGAGGATTTTTATTCGCTAGATCTCTAAAGCTTAAATGTTCCTCGTATTGTCACCTCACGAAGGAAATGTCAACTGAAAAAGAATCTATAGCGGGCTGGACAATATTATTGGAGAAAAGGTGCAATTGGATATAAGCGGTGATTTCAATCGGTACAGTCGACACAATTTTATTCCAACAATCGAGAGGCACACACACTCTTCACAGAGGCAGAACGACGCGTGGGAGTCGAGAATGTACGCGTACACATCGATGATCATTCGGAAATTTGGAAAAAAAAAACCCACCACACCACACACACACACACACACATACACACACAAGCCACACTAATTTGCCACGCAGAAGAAACAATCGAGATAGTCACTGGTTAGTATTAGAGATGGGTTAGCAGTATCCTGAGTATCCAGAATATTAAAAGTGGACGATCGTGGGAGTCAAATTAGGTGACATCCCGAGCGCACAGTAGCACGCATGTAAGAATGCATCTGCCTTTAACTGAGACGATAAAATTTCGAAGTTTTGTCACATCACTTCACGCCTTCAAAACACGCCTTTTACGTAAATCATATTAGTTACGAATTTTCGTACCAATTTTAATTTTTAGTCTCTCTTCAACGCGAACTAGGCGCGTCTCCTCGGCCATGTTACCTCCATGACACTACTGAGTGACTACACGAACAGAACGCAGCCAGTTCGTTCATTCTGTGAATGGGTTCTAAGCAGGGCCGTATTCACTCTTTCGAATCCCCCGGATCACGATATTCCGGGTAGGTAAGCCTACCCAACCGTATCCGACCACTACCCATGCAGTATGTGCACGACCGATTACCCCGCTTACTTCGACGACCCGCTTACCTCACGACCTCGTCTAACAAATGAAATAGTAATTGTTAAATCACAGGCTACGCGAGATATTCCCACTACCAATTATAATAAGAATTTCATATAGAAATTGTAATGAATGATTGAATAAAAGATTGAAAATTTCGCAAAATGTCTAATATAGATTTTTGTATGACTCTTTTGTTTAACAAACACAATCGTTTAGGACCCCAAGAATTTGTATTAAGGTCACGATACTGAAAAGAGAGAATAGGTAAGGACAGGTGTTATTATAAGTATAGCGAGTAATCTGTTCTTTTATCGAAAGTTTTATACGACAGTAGATATAGGATTAACTTTCAATGAACATCGACACATTCACACGTCTCATTGAGTATTGAGAAGACTGGCATACTGATTTCTTGATATCGGTAGTATTGACGTAATATCAGTTTATATTCATCTTCCTCAATGATAAGGCGCGTTGCTCAATGAAAGCCGCGGCGCGGCATTAAAGTGGTATGATACCGATAGCTCCTACTTTAAGCTTTAATGATCCGGCAAAAATAAATCTACCTCATTCGGAATGCAAATATTCCAGTCTTTGATTACGTTACTTACAGGTTGCTTTTAATTATACGACATGACACTTGTTTTGACCTTCTTTTTTTTACAAAAAAAAAGAAGTATCTTATTTTTATTTAGAGAATTTTCCCACAGTTATCAAGAGCTGAAGGGATTACTTACAAATTCTCTCCATTCAGAAATTGAGTTAAACTTCAATTCGGAGAAATGTACACGAAGCAGAGGATATTCCTAACGAGTGTTATTACCGCAACAACCTTAATTAAGCCACCTAAAGCCCAAAACGTAGTACATACATACATGTATACAACGGAACTCACATTATTCGTACGATAAGAGAGTTAATACAGTAGCTGACACGTTGGTTCATCGGTCAGAAAATGTACTTCATGTATTTTTCTTTACGGATCAATTTTGTCCCATTGAATATAAATCTATGATCGCGATCTATACTCATAGGAATGTAGAAGTCTTACTTATTGTTAGTTAAATCGTTCAATCTGACGTTTAACAAGGATACCTTTACCCGCGAACAGAAGCACGCAACGGTGGTCGGGCACCGATATTGTTTTAATTTTCCGCGCAGTGATCTCATAGAATCAGCGTTGAATCAGCGTGGAATCAGCGTGGAATCAGCGGGTACATCCGCGAAACCACCGGCTAGGGGGATCGCATGAGAAAACCGGCCGACAGAGCAATGGGAAACTTGGGAGCAGCAGGAAATCAGACCGAGGAGAATGAACTGTTCCTTGCGTCCCGTCGGTGCGGCGCGCGATGGGGTCGCGAGAGAGGAAGGAACGACGCGATCTTGGGAATCGATAAGGCGTCGATTTCATTAGAAGGCCAAACGCCCGGTGGCGTGTAGCTTCTCGGCTACGGGACTGCAATATACCCGGTGTCTGCAATGTAAAGCAACGTTTCATAGTGTTGCATGCGTTCGAGCCTCGAGGAAGCTAGCAGTTGTACATCGACACATCCCACAGACACACAGGGTTAAAGTATTGCTCGCGCGAGCCTCCCTCTACGTTGCCTTCCCACCCACAGCCCCCCCGCCCCTCCCCCTCCCCTCACCGTCAGCCCTCATGGACCTACGGCCTCCGGCCTTTCCGCCGCTCTTTCGGCTGGTGCCTGTCTGTATTCTGCTGTATCCCGTTCTTATCTCGCTGTGTTAAGTCCATCTGCCTACGTATAGGCTGCGAGTACGGGTTGCCGTGTATTAGTGCACGTTGGTTAACTCTACGCGCGTAAGTGGTGAGCCACTTCCTGATGGCGCAATGGCCCGCTTCCTCTCCTCTGCCACGGCTCCTCTCGCTCTTCGCGGTGCTCTATCGGGCTATATACCATTCGTTTCTTTTCTCTTGACTCTTCTTTTTTCTCTTCTTCTTCGTTCCTTACTCTTCTTCTTCTCCTCCTCCTCTTCTTCTTCTTCTTCTTCTTCTTCTTCTTCTTCTCTCTCTTCCCCTAGATCTTCTTTTCTTTTGTTCTTCTTCCTTTTCTCGGATATCTTGCGGCTGACTAATTGTCATTGCCATACACCGATGGCACAGTTAAAACTTACAGACTCTTTGGCGGCAATACTATCATTCGAAACAAGAAGCAACGTGATATCATACTAATTTCGAATGCAGATTAATGCAAAGCAGATGCTTATGATGATTATGATCATCATTGAGCAATCGTATTTGATTGTACACAATTAAAATAAAAAGTTATACTCCGAGTGTACTTCGAGTTAGAAAGGTGCAGGAAGCGCGAAGAATGCGTTTCCTTTGCATACCTGCGGAACTTGTGTCTCTGGTCTCTTTGTCATGGTTTGGTGACCACAAAAACGTAACTTCTCACGGTCGTCTTTTGAAGAATACTACTCGTACTTACGAATGTTTCCAAATATGTCAGAATACGAATGGTTTACTTTTATTGGATGAATATATATATATATGCAAATTGAGATTATTCCAAAAAGATGGAAAATATGAATAGTGCAAGCAATTAGCACACTTTCTTTAACTGATGTAATCAGTGAATGGTAAGCTGAGGAAGATCGAAGAGATTCCAAGCGGGGGAGGTGATAGAGGATTGCATGCTTGTGAAATTCCCATACCTTTCTCCTTTGTTTAGTCCGACAACAGCTGAATACAAGGTTATCAAGGTTTCTTTGCCATTCAACATCTAGAGACTGTATCTGTCACTTATTGATATCTACTTTTATTAGTAGTCGTGAATAATGATTAGTACGTACATGCAATATTACGAGGGAAGGGTGAATCTATATCACAGGAAATGCTACCTTTCGTCTAATACAACAACAATAATGTTCAGGGAAATCTATTCTATGATTCTATGAAACCATGGTAAGGAAAAGTAGGTGTGCAATAGGTTTACGATTTTGTGAAAGTTTCTAACTTCCCCGTATAGACGTGTACGCGTACAAATACCCCACCATTTGTGGAACAATAGTGACAGGATGCAATTAGTCAAGAAATTAAGTTAACGGGCTCTAATTACAAAGTAAACAAGATCCATGCATTTCACCGCCAACGAGATGATGCTATGAAGCATCGTAGGTTTGGCAGTAGATAGATAAACGGAATACAATAACACAGTGTATTCTCTATACATATTTCTATTTTTGGTACAGATATTACTCATCGATGCTATGTCAACGATTAGAAATTCCATTTTGTAAGAGATAATATATCCCACCTAACGCTGTCTTCTTCCCACGTGTGCAAATTGTACATTTTACAAGTTTTACACTACACAATAGTATAGATTAACAATTGTAATAAACTATTTTTTTCCATAAATCGTATATCCGAACAGAATTAATTAATTGAAAAAAAAATATAAAAAAACAGTGAGTTAAAGGGATTTTTGTCAACGATGCTTATCTCGATTGAGCAGATGCGAAAGGATTGGCGTAAAATCAGCGGTAGCTAATCGAAGTCTACTTGACTGGCCAGATACTATGTGCTGACTCGATCGAGCGAGCAACCGCGTGAATGGAACGGGTAAAGCGGTTAGAAGGAAAAAATATGAATGAAATCGTGGTAGTGACGATCACGCACGCTTTGCGTTTAACGCGCATGCGTCTCGACGTAACGCACGTAGCACGTGCATCGTTTCATGCCATTCAGCACGACCTGGCGCGACCGTAAAGCTATGTAAGGCATAGCCGATCTATTGTAAGACAATCACCGCAGGTGAGATCGATGGACTATGACATGCAAAAAGACTGACAGATGCATCGAACTGTGTATATCTGCCAACAGCTCCCTATTCTACTATAAACAACTGTTTAATTGTAAAAGTCTGAATTTCAAAAACAATGTTTATAATAATTTATCATTATACTCTATTAAAACTGAGTGATTTTTTCAAGAAGATTATTTAGAATTTTTAGGTGTTTTTGCTTGGAAACACTTGGACTTTTATATTTTGTATACAGTATTTTATTCATCGTAATTAACAAAATATATGTTGTTCGATTGTAGTTACAAAGTTTGTATACATTTGATTGGCAAATGTAATTTCAAATATTATACGTATACGCATATGTAGGTTGATACAGATTAGTATGCCTGTGACTTGACCCATTGTATGTTTATATCACCATTGCATCTCCATATTACAAATATGTATGTATGTATGTATGTATGTATCGTAGAGCAAAGCACATGCAGTCAATGCGCATTCTGTGCCTTATGCAGAGACGGAAGTAACAAACCGTAATAATACAAGACACGAAATAAAGTTGTTCCGGGGATTAAGTCGTCGGACAAGACACAATAGAATTCATTTCAACAATTATATCCTACAATCAATATTAAATTTCATATAAAATCGATATCGGTATAAAGTTCTCGTATTTTAATATTACCGTTTAACTTGTCAAATTTGTACTGAAAAGGTGGTAGAAAAATTTCTATAACGAAGGGCACTCTTTTATTTGCTTAAAGAATGGTACTGAAAGAATGGTTCTGGAAGCTTTGTACGGTAATGTGAGAACATATTAGTTGCACTCACTCCAGGAGACCTAACTCCTTTTTCTTACGTTTCGCTTCCCTAGAATCAACCTTTTCTGACTTCGCCCCACGTCAATATCCCGTGAGCAACGGGGTTCCGGATGTGGCCTGATCTCTATTCCCGGTTTTGTTCGGCGGTTAAATTCTAAATATAAACGGCATATTAACGACGTATGCACCTATGTATACGCATTTCCACACACTAGTGTTCAAAGTGGTGCGCCAGCCGGTATATATTGCTTGGCTTTGCGCTACTACCACCGGAAGTTGTTCCGTCGATTCAAGCTAATTTTTCCGCTTACCTGTACACACATATGCTTGCCACAAAACGGAAGCGATATCCTGACTGTGTGGTACGTCCAACCGTGTGAACTAAATATATGCAAGTGCTCTGAAACGTGGCGCTATTTGAGCGCACGGCCAATTGTAGATTCATCCTGTCTTAAATGTCAATCGCATTATCATTAAATTATTTCCGCTGCAGCACGTTCAAAAGCCAATTCCTGCCATTATTTCTCTATGTTCCTAATATATACGATGTCAATGAATGTCAGAGTGTATCGTTTCTGATTAGTGTTTCGTATTCTTTGTTTCTCTGTCGAGATATCTATTCATGCAAATGCTATAGGTTTATTTGTTTTATTTGTTTTTAAATAATAAGAATACATTTTCTCAACGGTGGTAGCAGACTTTCGTATTGCAAGGGAAAACCTAAGCAACAGGTGTAAACACGCTTACTACATGCACAAAGTCGTAATCCAATTAACTATCAGTGTAATTTCTGATGGAGTTAATTATGTATTGTCAATTTTGACTCGGAAGAATTATGACTCCCACCCTCGTAGTAGGGAAATAATAATTATGCCGAACCAGCTTTTCCAGCGGTCGGAAAACAATAGATGAGAGGATTGTCCCACTTACGCAATTCTTGGATGTTCGCGCAGCTTGCGTACACTACGCACGCGACTATTCCTTTGTCTCGGGTTCCACGATATTGTGTGCCGTTAACTATCTCACAGTTTCTCCGTTTTGTAATATTCATTTGTTATCATAGTCATTGCGCTGAGAAATCCCGTGTTGCTTTTCCAAGAAAAATTGTCAATTGTACCGCTAAAGTTATGTGAGAATTCTAGTATAGTCGTCCGGCCACTTCTTCCCTGTTCTGGTTTTTCCTGAAGGTACTCTCCTTTCGTTCTCCAGGGAGTGCGCATAATAAAGATATCATTCAAATATCTTTACGCATTATAACGAGTAAGACTTTCAATTTCAAATATAATAAAGTAAATGTAATACATAATATTTGAGATATTTATTTCAGTAGGTATTGTATAATTGATTGGACCGTAAAATATGTATAAACCGAACAATTTAGGAGCTTTTTAATGAATATCTCAATAAACAATCAGTTTACGAGCAAACACCAGTTTGGCACCAAATCTTACCAAGGTTTGGCTGCAAAACCATATTCATCTGCGTCATCATTACGCGCCGGCACTGGCGTCAGTCTTGGTACCAAATTGATCCTAAAACCGTGCCACCGGTCAGTACACAAACCTTACGTCACAGTGACGCTAAGATAAAACAGATCTTGTTGTCAAAAATTAATGTTGTATTACGAAATCACTAATTAGGTTCTTTGCAGCATTTTGAAAGTGATTGAATTAGAAATAAATGTGAGTTGAATTTTAGTTTTAACCATTCAAGATTTTATTTTGGTTTTTGTACTTGTTAATAAATTTTGTGCTGTTGGGGTCGAAAATTATTATTTTAACTGTAGAAATATTACGTATCTCAGGGGTAATTTATACGCCATTTTATTGGCATAATTGATCATTTCGGTCGCAGCGAAATCGGTAAAGAAGATCCCTATTTCAACGATATTAGACTCTTCCCGGAATGCATGTAATTAGGATGCACGCTAGCGGTAAATTTTGAATAAAGCATATAACCTTGATCAAGCTCATTAGTTCTGATTTTTAAAATTTCGTAGTTGCATTTATATTCATCTAAGACATAAGATAAAGTACATAGAATTATCGAATCAAATTCCTTCTGCCATAAATCTCCTTCTTTATTGACTTAGCTGCTACAAACCGCCAATTGTACCAACATGGCGTGTGAGTTACCCTGAAAATCGTATTCGATGTGCATATGTTCTGATAATGTGCTTTTCCAAAATTAAAACATTATTGATTGTCAATTGCTATGCGACAAGGGTCAAGGATCAGGTGATCTAAAAGTAAAATTCAGCGAATCACTGTATTCTAGCGGAACCTGTGTCTTCGTTATCCAAGCAACGTTCCATTTACATCCGAATTTCCTCGCCATAAGTCGATAAATCAGTAATCTAGCAAAAGAAGATCGGACAGAGGCAGTAAAATAGCAACCATACAATATAGTTGAGATTGAAAAGGGAAAGAAAAAAATAAAGCAAAAGTGAATGATTAATATCATAGCTCCTATCAGTAACGGCTGAGCCTACGATGTATTCTATCCGTAAAATAATTGAAAATTCCTGCTCAATTCTGCAACTTTGATCACGGGATAATTAAAAGTGCCAATTTGGAAACATGGTTGAAAAAGAAAACTTTTTGTCAAATTTATAGTCATTTTGGTGAGAACTGAGAACTCTTATATTGGCTCATACCAAATTATACGAAATAATGGGCAATAATGGAAAAACCTGGCAATGTCAGATTTAACTAGTAAAGGTAAGGTTATATCGGCGTTAGTGTAGGTCGAAAGCTAAGGCCACGGTAAACGAGCAGAGCAGACCAGAGCGCAGTCGAGTGATCTATAGGTTGGTTTTTGCTTTTGGCTATAGAGTGTTAATCTGAGGCATTGGAGCCAGGGCCAAAGCCAGAAGAGCTATAGCTGTTAGAGCGCCAGAGAGCATTTACGGCGGAATACAGTCGACTACAGACTACAGAAGAAATATGTACTTGGCCATCGTTTTATATTGGTTTCTCTAAACAGTTGGCAGAATTTGTGCGTGCGGTGTGCGGTAGTCTGCCGACGGCGTCCGTTTGCAGGAAAGAGAGAAGGCATTGAAGGATCCCATTGTCAGATCAAAGAAAAACTATTTGGCAAAATAGAAGATCCCTTGAAACGAAGGAGAGGCCGAATTAAAGGAAGTATCAGTGGGGTGATTCATTTTGGCTGTGGATCCCTAAGCTCTTGGACTCGCCGCGGGTTTTTTCTTAGCCGCAAGGTGAATAACAGTGGTAGATAGGCGAACCCCTGCCCCCTCCGTGGTAGGTTCGCGCCTCGGCGCCTGGGCCATATCGGAAGGAAGGACGGAAGGAATAAACGAACAGGAGAAGAAGGGAGAAAGGGATTGCGGAAGCGGGGAGGTTAAGGGGACGGCAGGAAAGGGAGAACGCGCCGTCCATCACCATGAAGCTCGTTGACCACGTGGTGAGGAGCTTCAAGGTGGCCAAGGTCTTCCGTGAAAATTCCGATCGTATAAACAGCATCGATTTTTCTCCGAACGGGGACACCCTTATATCCTGTTCGGAGGATGACCAAATCGTTATATACGACTGTGAAAAGGGCACTCAAGTTCGTACAGTCAATTCGAAAAAATATGGTGTGGACTTAATTCACTTCACACACGCAAAAAATACAGCGATACACAGCAGTACCAAGATTGACGACACGATTCGCTATCTTAGTCTACACGATAATAAGTACATTCGATATTTTCCTGGTCATAGCAAAAAGGTCGTGTCGTTGTGTATAAGCCCAATTGAAGACACTTTCCTATCTGGATCTCTGGATAAGTCTCTCAGATTATGGGATTTGCGTTCGCCAAATTGTCATGGAGTAATGAACGTGTCAGGACGGCCTGTCGCAGCATACGACCCAGAAGGATTGATCTTTGCGGCAGGTGTTAATTCCGAATCCATTAAGCTCTACGACCTACGTAGTTTTGACAAAGGTCCATTCGTCACGTTTAAACTGTCACAAGAGAAGGAATGTGACTGGACCGGATTAAAATTCAGTAAAGATGGCAAAACTATACTTATTTCAACGAATGGTAGTACAATCCGTTTAATAGATGCCTTCCATGGTACTCCGCTTCAAACGTTTGCTGGCTACTTAAATAACAAAGGCATTGCCATCGAGGCCAGTTTTAGTCCCGATTCCCAATTTGTATTTAGTGGATCTACGGATGGTAGAGTCCATGTGTGGAACGCAGAAACTGGATATAAAGTCTGTGTACTAAACGGTGATCATCCTGCACCCGTTCAATGTATTCAGTTCAATCCTAAGTACATGATGTTAGCGTCAGCATGCACCAATATGGCATTCTGGTTACCGACGGTTGATGAAAACGCATAAAATTCAGATGGAGGATGCGGGACGACGCCTGCAAGAACTATTTATATTTTATGCGAAAGAGATCTAAGAGCGATGGCAGTTCGAAAAGAAGATAATGGACGGCTCTTGGACATCTCACATAAGCGAAACTTGCATTTACATTACGTACAAAACGAAGCGACCGACGTATGAGACGCCGGTGCTGAAACCAGCCCGAACGAGTGAATGAGTCGCCGTGTAATCAATTTAGATCATCATTTCGAGTACGTCACTCATTTCTTTTTTATTTTCTCACTGTCGTTGTCGTTGTCGTTTTCATCGTCATATAGTATGTGGCGCGATGAACGCGACCATTCAAATACATACAATACATTTTCGACGTTAAGAAGCCGCAATACGTCATCCGTGTCTCATTGTCAGATTATATTACATACTAGTATTCAAATGTGTCAGCTTCTGTACATAGTTCTTCTTGTGTACCTGTGTGTAGCATAACCATCCAAAATTAGCTATTTGCACATCAAAAAAAAAACTTTGTCTATCGTCTAGATGTATCTGACTTATAACTTTACGTATTTTATGATACGACCAAAAAAATCAGTTATGTCTCATTTACAATTGTACATTTTTGTTTATTCTTCTTGATGACGATATCAAAAGCATAAACAGAATTTGTATTGCAGCTGTATCTGAGGATACGCGAAATGCTTTATTATTTTCATTGCACACAATACATCTTTGTACATATTTGCTAATTGAAACAATGGCTACAATATTGTAACTTTTCTGAGTGTCAGCAAAACTTTAAATTCCTGTTAAATAATGTACTGCATCGGACTTTACAGTGAAATTAAGGCATGTATAGATAACAGAAATTGTAATTGTATAGTCTGTTCGCATTGTCATTTGAGGAATTAATACATCGTTAGGTACTATGTACACACGAAGCATTTATGACACACGAAATGAGAAGCATACATGCAACTATAAATGTACATATATATCTGATTAATTGACGCTATCGGTCTGCGGGTATATATTAAAAGAAAAGAAAAAAAAAAAAAAAAAAAACTAAATACTGATGTCGAGCATGCAGAAATTATACATTCTCCGTACGAAAGTTATGCCGGTTACTTTCGAAAAATGAAGCTCTCCAGAAAAGGCCGTCCGAAATTGAATGTTTCGCTAAACGTCACGAATACGGATGTCCTCTGAAATCTTGAATGGTGTGAGATAAACTATCGAATAACGGAGGAGTGATAGTCGTTTAAACTTATTTATTAGAGAAAATAAGCAGTCAACAGTTGACATCTCGCTGAGAGCAGCAAAGTATTTCGTACTTCTACGACTTCCATACAAGAAAAACGTAATGATCCAGAAAGTATAATGTCGCCGTGAGCAATTACGTTATTACACTAGATTATTCTAAATACGGTATTTGTTTTTAATCTACATGCGTGGAACCGGCGGGCCGGGTGAGAGGAAACATTCGATGTCAGTAATGAAGAAGCACAGATAGATGTAATTATATCATGGTAGTGCGATGAGTTTTAATGTTTCTGTCATTCTGACATGACGTTCTTTCTCTTTACGAACTAGGTGCGCCCGAATGGACAGGCGTCATTGTAACAGATGAATACGAGATGAATAGAAGAATTAATAAGCATCGCATATTTTCGATTGAGACTTTTTCATCCGAATTGCGTGTATTAAGTTGCGTGAGTATACAATCTCAAATGTGGCATCGTAACTATATCTATCTTGTTACGTTGCAAACGCAAGCTCAAAATTGCGTTTCTATGCGAATTGTCAAAAACTTTGTCAACCGTTACTATCGCACCGGTATATAGAGAAACTCTGTGCGAACCGCTAAACAAGTATTACACAAGTCAATGCAATTCGCAGATTTTTATCAAATTCAACTTGCTCGCTCTGTCCATTCGCTTATGCAACTTTTTTTTTTTTCTCCATCATACGTGTACATACCATTATATTCATTATGTCCTCTAGAAATTCTAGAACTTTTCCTAATATACGTTTATGCAGAAGTAGATGATTATAATATTGTACGGAAAAGCTCGCGTGTCTGCGTCGTGTGCAGCTGCACCGCATGTATGTGTATTACTGAGGAGACAAGGGAATTGTACGAATCATTTATGTATGCTTGTATTTCTCGTTTGTATGTATGTATGTATAGGATGTATGTATAGGTATGGATGTATGCGTGTCTCTTCGAGTTCCAACGACTTGTGAATGCATAACATGCGTTGATCACGCAAAACTTGCCCCCTTCCCCCCACCTCCTCCTCCCTCCCCCCCTTTATCCTACTGTAAAATAGTATTTTTTTAACCGCGAAGCAGTGTGTGCAAATGTTACGATTATGAAAAGTGCGTTTGAGTTTACACCGATCGCAAAGTGCGATGGTGTTTCCCCATTGCAAAAGAAAAGTATAAATCCAAAAGGACCACCCGGTCTTGGTCCGCTAAGACAGCAGCGGCTATGCGCGAACAATTCCATAAAAAAAAAATAAAAATAAACAATGTCGAATACTATTAGTAATCCACGTATCTAGATTAAACTTTCTACGCAAGACATACTGCCAGCTAAATGAGTAATCCGCGCGAAAAAAAAAGAAACGTCTAAGTCATGTAAGCGTGCGAGACACTGTGTTCTCTTCTCCTATACAAAAAAAGAAATTCATTGTATATAGTTCACGTAATTAACAGTGGAACGTTGGCCGATCAGCAAACAGTGCTTCCGAAACAAGCAGAAAAGGAAGCATTGATGTTTAGTAATCGAAAATCCAGAAGCGATTTACCACAACATCAACGTATTTACTACTTTAGCACATTTACTTGGAAAGCGTAAGCGCAGGCTCATCATCCATTCTTCCACTTCGATTGAAACGTCTTCGTCCTATACTTTTTCAACGTGTTTTTCGTTTTTTTTTTATAAGTTCCTCGAAAGAGCATGATTTGCATTTGCATCTTGTAAATCTGACCTAGCGGATAGCAGGCAGATATTAAAGATTCTTGATATTGAGTGACATAGTTATTACGTGGTAAAATGCGAAATGAAAATACGATCCTTGAAATATACAGGAAGACATTTGAGAGGGTGGAAGAAAATACCATTTTAATTTAATATGATCCGTCTTACACACAAGTCTTCTTCGAAGATTGATTTGTGTCATTCATTCACATGACTAATGTACCCATCATATTCAATTTTCATGAATCTAGAATATTTGCACTGTTTCTGAAAATTGCGCAGAACTTGATGATAAATCAAGCGTCATTCGTTACTGATTATTTTTAATCTTCGTTTTTGCGCAGATAAATACTAGTATGAATGAGTACATATATATAGATCAAGAGAAGAATTCAAATGTATCGAAACATGAAAAATGCAGGATGCGGTTTTTTTAAAAAAAATATTTCTCGCGCTCTCTGTATAGAGGAACGGATAGCCCTTGTTTAATATCGAAAAATGAGCAAGAGTACGCACATACGCAACTCTGACAATTTAGTAATGAACAAGTAGAGTAAATTTCAATAATGAATAATCTCATTGGTGTAAATATACAAATATATTGCTTAAACTTTTAATACACGACATCGACCGACCACCGTGAAACTTCGATTTTAAATTTTTAATCGTTTGTATCCAAATTGTTTCCGCAAATGCGTAGATCTCACAAATATGAATAAAAATGTAAATCCTTATTTATACTTATATTTGTACACAGTAAATTGTGATGTAATATAACAGGCCCGGATGTATTAGTTATTCTATTATTTGTATTCAATCATTCAACTTAAACGAATATATGTCAAACGGGGCAGCAATTATTAATGCACGTTTTATACCTGGATTCTATTGTTTTTTGTTTTTTTTTTCAGCTGATGGCAAATACATATAGGGATCGATACAAAAATTTATATGGTATAATTTAATAAAAAGAAAAAAAAAAGGAACGGCAAAATTGCAATTGCAATGTCAAACTTTTCCTTAAAATGGTAAACATATCATTGTTAGTTGTTAATAATTTTGTAACAAAATGTCCGATAAAATATTCTGAAGCTATCTGTTGGAAAATCAACAATGTTATATAAACTTCGTCTGACCAGAGCTATCGGTCGTTTCAATAGTTTAAAATGTTGATTAAATCATATTCTTTACTTCGGTTTTCGATTACTTTGATTAAATGCACGAGAGTTTGCAGAACAACACAATAAAACACTTTTGTACATCGAACATTTGTTTTACTCTATTAATTTCAAACCATCGTTGTAATCCCCTCGATAGATAGATTTATACTATAGTCAAATGTTAATCTGAAAAATGTTTCGAGTATAAATGGGTATTTTCTAAATTTTTTTTTTTCAAATTAAAATGACTCCATAAGGTTTATCTTAGACTAGTATTCCTCATAAGCATAAAATTTGTATTTATAGCAATTACTAATAATCTGTATTTATATGTATCATGTAATACGATTACAGTGTAAAGTTCGTTTTTACAGTGTAGATGTGTCCCATTTAAGTGGAACCCGGTGAACATTTGTTTATGTTAATATTTAAATGATACAGACGTTTATCTTCATCTGTGATTGTAGATGGTGCATTTGATAAAGGGTCTCGCCCTTCCATTGTCTTTGGAAATGCAATTACATTCCTAATACTCCGTTCGTTGCATATTATGGACATCAATCGATCCAGTCCTTAAACAAGAAAAAAATGCTTCCATAAATTATTAGATCTAAAGATTATCTTCCATGATGTTCAGAATTTTACAAAATACCTAATGCAATACCACCGTGAGGTGGTGCGCCGCATTCTAAAGCATTTAGCATATAATCCAAACTATCACAACTGATATTTAACATTTTCAAAATTTCTCGTTGAAGATTCGCATCGTGAATGCGTATTGATCCACCACCAATTTCGGCTCCGTTTACGACTAAATCATAATGTAGACCTCGGACCTGTGACGAATATATAGATTAAATTGAGAGGTTTTAATTATTCGGGAATTATAGTCGAACGTATAATATATTGATTACCAACCATCTCTGGTTGTGAAGAAAGATATTTAATGTCGTCTGGATGCGGCTGGGTAAATGGATGATGCATTGTTTCGAGTAATCCGTTGGTAGAATTTACAAAAAATAATGGAAAATCAGTAATCCAAAGAAATTCATAGCCATGACTACGTATTGCAACATTTTCATTTTCTAAAATATCCGCGAATTTAACTCTTAACCGTCCCAATAATTCTTCCTATATTTTCGGAAATAATAAATTGTATTACTACATAGTGTAATATATCATTAAGAAGGAGTTATTGCAATTGGTGAATTCTTACTTACAACTTCGGTTTTTTTGCCTACAGCCAAAAAGAAAGCATCTCCTTCTGATAAATTCAATTTATTAGATACATCTGGTTTCATTATTTCAGAAAATAAAAATTCTATTTGATTTCCCTCTTGTGCTTTAAGCGGTGTTTTTGCGCATATCAATTTAACGTTTGGATAATATTCACGATTTATTTGAACCAAATTACGTTTCACGTTGTTGGTAAGAAATTTCTGAAATTTATATGAGTGTCCTTAAAATAAGCTTTGGTATTTGATTAAAAATCGATTAAACGATAAATCTGTCATAATAACTTACTGCGTATCCGGGATAAGTAAGCGTATAAATTTCATAATCATTATCCATAACAATTTTGAATGCTTGCTCGATGGCCGATGCGTCGATAATTTTTGTAATATTTTTAAGCTAGTCAAATATACATACGTTATTTTGCGATACACTTATAACACCTGTTTTACGAGTTAAAAGAAATTCTTTACCTGATATGGAATTCTTAAATCAGGTTTATCCGTACCATACAATCTCATGGCATCATTGTAAGTCATGCATTTGAATGGGACTGTAAGATGACCCAACTCTTGAGGCCAACAACGCATTAAAAGGTCTTCAATTAAATTAATTACTCCATGGCAATCCACAAATGACATTTCAATATCAAGCTGCAGATCGAAGATTAAACATGTAAACTAGTTGACACGAATCATTGTATCTAATAAAAGCGAAATTACCTGAGTAAATTCAGGCTGTCTGTCAAATCTGGTAGTTTCATCCCGATAACATCTGGCAATTTGAAAATATCTATCGCAACCACCTACCATAAGCAACTGTTTTAATTGTTGCGGACTTTGTACCAGTGAATAAAATAATCCTGGGTGTTGCGTAGGGACAACAAACTCCTGTGCGCCCTGCAAAAGCTTCTTTTAATAATCCGTGGAAACCAACTAGATCAGAAACTACTATGTATAAGCCATATTTATTATATACCCCAGGAGTATTTCTAAATAATGTTGGTGTTTCGATATCCACAAAATGGCACTCCTTGATTAAATAATTTCTCATATCGGATATAATTTTGGAACGTAGTCTTAAATTCCGTTGTAAATCTTTACGCCTCAGAGCAATATATCTATATTGCATACTTAATTGCTCGTTAGATTTATTATGATCATTATTGTAAATTGGAAGTGATTTCCTCGCAGAATTTAATACTTCTATATCGGTTGGACGTATCTCAATCTCTCCCGTTTGCATTTCTGGATTTTCATTTCCGTCAGGTCTCTTCTGAACTTCGCCTGTTACAGAAATAACACTTTCCAAAGGCAGATTTTCCACTAAAGCTTGCAAATCTTGTCTCTGAAATAAATCGATACCTTAATAGCCATTCTCTATGAATATAATTACTATAAAAGATAGAATAATTATGGCAATGTACATCTTGTGGTATGAAAACTTGCGTGATACCATAAGAGTCCCTTAAAAGTATAAACATTGTCAATCTTTTGCTATCCACCCATCCGCACAGTCTAACGGATTCTCCAATGTGATTACTCGATAGTTCGCCACACGTGTGAGACCTCCAAACATATTTATTGACTGGAGTCGTTGATTTTTGAAAAGAAAGCGCAGCGTTTGCTTTTAAACTATGTGAGTCTGCAGTGCATATTTTTATTGGCATCCGATAGTTCTGCGACAAGTTGTAATGATAAATAAATTACATACGACTAATATAGCCAAGTCTGTAACTTACTTTAAAGTTTAAATAATAACAATTCAATACTGAGAACGCCTGGTATCTTAGTCTGCAATGGTTACACGTTGCGACAGCAATCCTTTTCATATTTCTAATCATGCAATGCGATACGGTCGAAGACATTTGGAAATCTTTAGTAAATCTAGTCTTCTATAATATTTAAATTATTACATCATCTGTAAAAAAATTCAAAATTAATAAGAAATCTGTGTAGGATAATGGTGTGCAAAGTTGTATCAATGATCATTTTGTGGTGGTTAAATTTAAAGGTAATCTTCAAGTCGGATTGGTTAACAATATCAAGTGTAATTTTATGCACCCACTGATTTTATATGCAGGTATGCACTTTAATATTAATCTTGCAAGTTAATTATTTTGAGAGATCTGTAAAGTACATCTCCATTCCATTCTGTTAAATTCTGTTTAGTTGGCGACCCTGGTTATTTCAAAAAAGCCGTAAAGCTTGTTTTGATGACTACACTACACAGTGACACTGGAGACAGAACGACGTATAAAATAATTATTCCTATTTATGCACAATGGTATATCTACATCTTACTTCGATAAAATAAGACTGAGTAAAGTGACGTTTAACTATATTATTTTTATTTTCCAGTTACCCCTTACACTCTTAAAAACAGCACAGAATCATCCCATGGTGCGTTTCTAACCTATTATCATTTATAACTTTAATTTCTAATGTATCACCCGTGTTTTTAATTATTTTTATTATTGCAGCTTGTTGAATTGAAAAACGGTGAAACCTATAATGGACATTTGGTTAGTTGTGATAGTTGGATGAATATAAATTTAAGAGAGGTTATCTGCACATCTAGGGTAAGAATTACTATTTCTATTAAATTATTATTTTTTGATTAAATTTTTCCAATTCCACTTTATTAAGTTCTCATTTCGCTTAGGATGGGGACAAGTTTTGGAGAATGCCTGAATGCTACATTCGTGGTAGTACAATTAAATACCTACGAATTCCAGACGAAGTGATAGATATGGTAAAAGAAGATGTACAAATGAAATCAAGGGGTCGAGGAGAAATGAAAGGAAGAGGACAAGGACAGAGAGGTCGAGGTGGAAGTCGAGGTATGTTATATCTTCCATA
Organism: Trypoxylon attenuatum; assembly: GCA_963989405.1. Lineage (NCBI taxonomy): Eukaryota > Metazoa > Arthropoda > Insecta > Hymenoptera > Crabronidae > Trypoxylon > Trypoxylon attenuatum. The sequence goes on along the minus strand of OZ022488.1, from coordinate 3,353,985 downwards.
CAATAGTATTACAAATTTTTGTCATCGATGTGAAAATTCTTATACGTCGCATTTCAGGTACTTTTGGCCGTGGTGGAAGACGAGGCCCTGCACCTCTTGGTCGTGGCGGTCAAATGGGAAACAAACCACGTCCTAAATAAGTGTTCATTTCACCCTGTCTAGACTTACATTGTATAATTCACTTAAAATTTTTTTTAGATTGTAACTATTTTTTACTATCTGCTAAAAATTAAAAAAATATAGGAATACAAAGAAATTAAGAAGACCCATTTTATAAATGGCATTAGTTTATTATAATTTACATTTCTCGGGGTTTACGATACGATATCATCACTTATTATACATAGTCTCGTCGTCATGGAATAAAATTTAATTACTATATAATTAGAATTGAACTGTTATTTATTGCAGAAGTTTCTTTAAAATAACGCTGATATAACGATACAAGTGAATGAACTATTTTTGGTTGTCATATCGTTGAAAACACTTAATAAAGAGGTACAAAATGTAGTTCACGTAGTAAACGGGTGTACACAATGTGAGTGTACATGCTTAGACACACGTTATTTATCAGCTAATACTTGCAAATCTGTAATTGCGGGAGTTTCCTTTGTGGTAGTAATGTGTAACATTATCTCATCGGAGATGTTGATAGAGTTGTAATATTACAGAATACTTGCGATATTATCTTGTCATCATATACTTTGTGTGTAAAGTGCGGAATAACTTATCGACCTTCAACTAAAACAAAAAAAAAGAAAATATAAATTAAATAATTGATACTATCATAATACACAGTATTAGTGATTCATAGAACTTATGGAAGAAACTTACTGTATGATGCTAAATCTATTTCATCCGGAAGTTCCGTAATATTTACGTCAAATCTTTCTTGAACGTCGTTTAAGATTTTGGCATCACTCTCATCACTTACTAACGTAATAGCAAGACCCTAGAGGTGATAAATATCGTATTTTAATTCGACAGTATAAAATAATACGAATTTGTTCATTGGTCTGGAATTTACCTTGGTTCCGAAACGTCCAGCTCTAGCAACTCTATGTAAGTATGTGTCCGAATCTTCTGGCATATCATAGTTAAATACAATGTTTACTCGTTCAATATCCATTCCACGTCCGAACAAGTTTGTCGCCACGAGAATACGCTATTTCAAGCAATAATAATATTGTAGATTTACAGTAATATATACAATTAGCTAAAATATATTTGAAAAAGGTAATATATAAGAAATTTATATAAAATATTTACCTTTTGAAAGTCTTTAAACTGTTGATACCTCGATAATCTCTCTTCTTGTGTCATACCCCTATGAATCCCAATTGCTGGGAAGTTTTGTTCTGTCAAAAGCTGCGCTAATGCCATACATCTTTGTACAGATTTTACGAAAATGACAACCTAACGGAAAATTATTAATATTTTTGTGTCTTACCAATGACTACCATTATTAATCCTATACGAAATCAAAACACAATTTTTAGAAACAAACCTGATTAAATTCAAGTACATCGAGTAATTCAAATAACTTCTTATTCTTCTCATTCTCCTTAAGTTTCACATAATGTTGTTGAAGACCGTGTAACGTGAGCTTCGCTTCATCGTCGACATAGACTTCCATTGGCTACGCAAAGAATGTTTTTGTTTTTGTAAGTTAATATATCTTTTTGTCAATGATCTTAATACTTGGTACCGTTTTTTTGGACTCCCTACAGTTTCGAAATCTATTATTTTTTTTATAGCTTTAAACTTGCATATATGAAAATGAAACTTGTAAATATAAATTTTTAAGTAAAATAAAAAAAAGAGAAATAACTGAATTAAGAAAGCGAATTATGTCCATTGACCAGATATACTCATGGATTGAAAATAGATCGTACGATTTCTATTAAGATTAAGCAACAAAGAAACAGGTATTACTTTCAGTAGGAAGTCTCGCATTTGTTTCATTTATGAAATGAAACTCTATGTTTTCGAGTTTGCAACAATAAACCGAAGACGATTAAATAGCAGAGAAAAAGAGAGTGAGAGAAAAAGAGAGAGAGAGAGAGAGCTCTTTACTGAGGCTCTCATGCGGTTATGCAGTTATTCTCGATCGGATTAGTCATACGGTGATTACATACGGTCCGGTGACTTCCATCTCAGGGCAGTGCCAACAATGAAAACTCAGCTGTTCACCCCAACAGAACTAATGGCGCACCCATGACACCGGTCACACATCCACTGGCCACTCGATGCCAAATTTCTTCTCCCCAAATTCTGGTATACACATTGAAAATATGCCCAGAATCGGCCTTCGTTATTGTTGGTATTCGGATATCACAATATTTACGGCCTTTGTGATTTTTTTTTTATATGATCGCGATTCGATAGACTCCTGATTTACACGATGCACAAACTTAGATGCCCATATTTCGCTTTCACGTACGAATTGCATCACGATCGAACTATTGATGACACTTCCATTGGTTTTTGTATTCCACTCCTATCGATTAAACTCTCTCCCCACGATTGCCCGAAAACACAACTTGCAAGCGAAATAAATATTGCCCTCTCCTCTAGTTTTCGATAAAATACGAAAAAGTGTTTCTTTAATTTCAATAATCTCAACCCAAGAGTGAATTAGATACGTAAAGTGTATCGATCACTGTTCAACCCTAGCTAAACCCAACGCCCCATAAATCCTCTTGCATCTTCTTTCTTGCATTCTTCTCTCTTCAGGTCGTCTTGAGGTCTTCTTAGCCCCCCACCCAACGAATGTTTTGTTGAACTTCTAATTCGTTAAAAGAAATTTACCCGCCCTGGTCTATCTCAATCAGTTTTACTAAGAATTCGATGTGTCTGTATATCTGACCCTTCCCTATTGGTATTCTCCTGACATATCCATTAATTTATAACTGCCATTTTACGTGTAACAATCCCCCAACGTCAGAGGTGTGTAACGGAAAAAATTTGAACATCGAAGACCGAAATTAAGGATTATCAAAGTATGGCCAACATCATCTTGCGTAATTTGAGAACGAGTATGAACCAAGACTCTTTTTTTTTCCTCTTTATGATCACAGCTATTATCCCAGTAACCAGAGGAAAATTGGAGAGGCAACCACCCGCCATTCTCGAGCGTGAGACTTTACTTCCAAAGTCAAAATCCAATGACATCCAAAGACATCAAAAGACTTTTCATGACTGAATTCATTGTCAGGTCTCCAAATTGTTGTCTAACTATAGCCTAACCCGCGGGTGCGCCGTCAATATTTCTAGTATGCTCAGTGCTTTGTCCAGGGTATGAATACAGGGCCAACGAAGTAGAAGCAATCGAAGATCGAAGTGAAGAGGAAGAGTGTCTAATTACATCTTGCATAAATTTCTTGCAGACTGGCCGTATCTCCTTGGACAACGTGGCGCTGAACATCATGACTTGCTTGCCGTGTGGTGTGCTTCGAAATATTTCCTGTACATCCCTGCGCATGTCTGTTGGTCACAATATCACAAATTAAGCAGTTACAATTATGAAATCATTTAGTTTATGCTTCAAAATGAGTCTCGCTTACCTAATAATTCTAACATTTTGTCACATTCGTCAAGTATAAAATGTTTTAAGTGTTTTAGATTTAATTTCTTATTTCTGACGAGAGCGAGGATGCGTCCAGGAGTACCAACAACAATATGTGGACAAGTATTTTTTAGTACTTCCTCATCTTTTTGGATAGGTAGACCACCGAAAAAAACGCCAACCTACATTTATAAATGAATCATCATAATTAGGAATCATTTATTTCTGAGATTAAGGAAATGGTCAATCGATAATTCATTGAGAATCTTCATCAGCCGTGAGTGGTGGTAAGAGTGTCAGCATTTGAACTCAGAAAGGTGCAACATCATTTGAAGATACTCAGTTTTTAGTAACTTTGTAAAATATTTGAGAATACATACCTTAACGTGTGGCATATATTTGCTGAACCTTTCGTATTCTTTGCTAATTTGGAATGCGAGTTCCCTTGTGTGACACATAACAAGTACGTAAACTTGGTTTTCTGTAAGTTCCAATTGTTGCAAAGTCGCTAAGACAAATACGGCGGTTTTTCCCATACCGGACTTTGCTTGGCATAGAATATCCATACCCAAGACTGCTTGTGGGATGCATTCGTGTTGAACTGCGATGAGACAATACATTATCGTAAGTAAACATATACGTACATCAGTTAAACTTATTAGAGCTTTATATAAAAAATTTTCAGTATCGATAGAATCAATCATAAAATGATCTGTTGTCCCTATCAACTTTCATCATAAAATATAATCCCGATATGAATATGAATTAAAATATTAAACAAAGCAACATATTTGATAATAGAATATATGTAATTAAAAGAGTAACAATTACGTACCTTCGGAAGGATGTTCAAAACCACAATCGACAATTGCACGCAATATTTCTGGTTTTAGCAGAAAGTCTCTGAATCCACTACTGTGGATGGAAACGTATGTACCCTTTACTTCTTTCTTCGTGGGTACATCCCCACTTCCATCTACTACTTGTTCCGTCTGTTCTTCATCTTCATAATCCAAAAGATCATCGTTATCTGCCATTTTATCGAGTGTAAAGTCCTACTGAAATTATGATAAAACAGATTATTGTGTGATTTCACAAAATAGGAATTTTTACTCATTACGGTAATAGTTAAACTACACAGAAGTAATTCTAAGTAACGATGTAGAAAGGAAAGTTTTCAAAATAGAAACTATACCAGCTTAAGTACCTTAAAAACAGATCAATAACTGACGAAAAATAAACTTAAACTTGACTGGGAAACCACATAAATATCAATAAAATTCAACTTTTATGGAAAAACTAATTTCGTTTGATTCAAAATTTCTTCAGTAATTCCCAGACTTCACTAACGTGTGTGGCGTACTTCGTTTATTTAGTAGGCAACACACACGTAATCTGACCGCCATTTTAATGATGCTATTGGTAGTCGCTTAGAAATAACCAAGGAATGGCAGAAAAAGTAATAAACTATGTGTATGTATATATATCAAAATTAATTATATTCATAGCAAAGAATAAAGCCAAGTTATATATTTAAAGAAATATTGCCGAGAAATTGATATTTCACCGATCACCGTTATGCCATACGATCCAAGGACAAAGCTTTACGCGCTTCTTAATTTCTCTTTTGTTCGTCATATTCTAACAAAACTATTAACTTTTCTAAGTAGCCAAATGTGCGTACAATTCTGTAGAATGTTTCAGTAGATCCGATTGAGTTTATATCGTGTACTAATACGTGGATTACAAAAGCCGAAACTTACCTACGAGAAACACGTTGATACCGACGCCCACAAAACTAACGCCAGACGCGCAACGCACAGAACAGTCGAATGGAGTAGTCGACACGCAACAGAGACGCTGTATGGCTGAAAACGTTTCGATTTTTTCGATAGATTGCCCAATCGCATCAACCGGAAGACTAGTGGCTCCACCTAAAATAAACAGAATACGACAGATAACACATATCGATCAAAATTGTTGGGAATTATAATGAAAAATTGAATATATTTATAATTTTTATGTTATGATAAATTAGACTTTTGATGAAGTAGGCTTTGTCTCTTATACTGTTTGTTGTTTACTATAAGATTAATGTAATTAATCGTGTAAACACGATTGGTATATCCTCCTAACGACGCAGGCGACATTCATTTCCGACTGAAGACTCTATGCAGCGCAAAAATTTAATATTTGAGTATAATTAGAATAAAAGAAACGGGTGAGTTAGGATTTTCTATAATAAAAATCAAATATAACAGTATGTTGGTTAATTGATTATAAGATGTATTTGAAAACATGTACACTATATTTTATATTATATATAAAGATAGTTGACCGTTGCCCGTGAAACTTAAATTAATTTAAACACTCATACAGTACATGTATAATTGTGTATTTAACATATGTATACTACGATTAACACCAAGTAAAATCGATTCTAATTAATATCAATATTTCTTAACATTATACAATAGGTTATATAAAAACAATGCTATTGGTCAATAAGATTTTGTTCTTAAATATGGTAAAGTTTATTTAATAACATCACAGATACAATAATTATGTACACAATTGTCTGAGAAAATGTCAAGAAATCTGCGAGACATTTTCAGCTACCCCATGTCAATGTAAGCTGAAGTACTAAAATCCGAATTAAAGTGCTTCGCAAGAGCAGAGATATTTTTTTTTTCTTACAACTTCGAAATAGACACCACAGGTTTTCGAAATTGCGATCGTAGCCTAGAAACACTGCTGTTCAGTCTAGACAGAGAACGTATATTTTGCATCACGTTTGCAATTTCACTTATGTATCACCTTACGCAGACCGTGGACGAACGTATTAGTAAACATCACTTAAGATTTTAAGTGTGTTACAAGTTGTCTTCCGAAGAAGACAATTTATCAAATACGTAAAGTTTTAGTTGAGCGTCATGCCTTTGTGGAGGCGCGGCAGAGTCTGGTTTTACCGTCTGCGAGGCACATGGAGGATCTATGTTACGGGGTAAGAGAGTACGGTTGAGCTCGGGCATCGAGGCAGTTGGATCTTTTAGAGGTAATGTCACTTCCCTCAAAGAGTCTGTGGGTGAAGGAGGAAGCACCACTTTCTCAGGAGCATTTTGAATAAATATTACTCTGAAAGTATGATCAATATTATATGGTAAATTACATTTTTTGAAAATTAAAAGGACGTAATATTCTATTACCTATTAAATGCTCGCCATTTTCTGCATAATGTGATGTACGCTTTGCATTGAATATACATAAAAACTAAGCCTCCGGTAGAACCAATTACAACAACGATCAATTTAGTCCAGAACGACCAGTCAACGAAACCCCGCCGAGCTTCATCCACAGATCGTTCAACAAGTACATATAGCGACCAAGCTACACAAAGTGCAGCTACTGCGTGAAAAGCGACTGCACACCATAACTTACGTACTTCCAATGCAGTCATTTCGAGTTTTTCCCACTAAAAATTACATAAAGAAATTCAATAAGAATTTATAAACAAAAGTTAAATATAAGAATAGTTTTTTGTATAATGCATATCGTTTAGTACAGAATTCCTTTATGTAACTCTCTATAACTGGTAATCGTTCACTGTAATTGTTTGTCATCTTCTTCTCACGAGAATTTGCATTAAAATAAGTATTGTTACCTCACAAAACGGTTTTGTCTTGGCATGCATGATAAATGTGAATTTACATAATTCACATGCACGTGTGTCCGAAGCTTTTATCCATTGTTGAAGACACGCCTGATGTACATAACGCAAACTTCCACTGCAATAGCAAGGTGCCAATAGAGGCGCACCTTCTTCGCCCTCGCAATGGCATATCCTATGTTAAAATTAAAAAATTATATATACGGTAAAATCAATAACGATAACATGCTAATATGCATCATTTCGAAATTTACGTACACACACAAAATTATATTATGCCAAGTTTCATACAGACTCACCTACAAATATCATGGTTACTTGAAGATAAAGTGCTTACAGATGAATGACAATGATCTGGTATAATTGTAACTACTGTTGCATATGCAGACTCCTAGAACCGAAATACATAATACGTTGTTCTATAATTGTGCAATTTCAAACTTTGTAAGAAATGTTAAAAATGATATATGTATATATATTCTATTTACAACAGTAAAAATGTACAGTCAGTATATACAACAACCAAACAGCAACTAACGACAAATTAAATGTGCAATTAAACTAAATTACGATATCAGAGTGAGTGCAATCTAATGTTATATTCCAAAATAAGAGAAAATATGTATTATAAGCTACGTGTAAAAAATAATTTCAAAGTATAGTCATTTTAATAAGTTTACGTTAAGTGTATTACAAATCATATATGTTGTTATTCTAGCAAATCCTGGTTATAGCTACGTAGATCAAATTCAAGCTTTATTTTTCAAACACTGTATGCATTGTATCAAAAACATATAGCAAGCATAAATTTGTATTTAATAGTTACTTTAAACCAAAGATATATTTTAAACTTGGTGCTAGAGACTGAATTATGAGTTACGGAGCAAACGTCTGACTTGTTATATAAAAATGTGAAATACGTTAAACTAGAATAAAGGAGCAAGCTAAAGAATACGTTATAGTTTATGAGAATAAAATTTTGAATACTTTACCCTGGGCGTCCATTCGGGTAAGGTTTCACCACCAGCTGGACTATTGTTATTGGAGGGACCAAGCGACAGGGGTGGTTGCCAGTCAGGCGGATTAACATTAATCTGATGAACCGGCATCACTTTCCAACCTTACTATCAATACGATTACTGACAGATAACGTTAGCCAAACACATCTTGTTTAATGTGCGGCAACTTTCTTCGAGTGCTATCATTTTCACTACTAAGTCGATATCATATATTCGACAGGAAAGTATATTCATTTAAGTATAATTCGCTTATACCACTATTTCATCCTGAAATTCAATATCACTTTGAGTCACCACGGTAAATAAAGATTAAAATTATTTTTATATTTAAAATTAATATCGAATCTAAGACAAACATGTATAACTGATACATATTTTAGATCCTTCGATAACAGGTTCACGAAAATCACCCATTTTTCTTCGACACGACATGTGTTTTGTGCTATTCATATATTTGCTTATTTATATAGTCTTAATGGATCCGTTTCTCAGAGTTAAATCAATGTGGGTAAAGCCGATATAATCAATTCAGTTATGTGGTATAAAGGCTTATTGATATTAATCTTTTGCATCCATACAACTGACACTAGTGATGTAAGACAATGAGTGACACATATAGCAGTTTTAATGGCATTGACAAAATGAAATTTTAATTGATTTTCTTCAAACAATGTTTTGAATATTTTCCACAAGGTTACATGTAAATGTCTCTGTTTGATTTTGAATGATTATTTCAATTCACATAAACACATATTAAACTAATAGGAAAACATAGGAATAATTTATAGGTAATAAAAGGTAAGAAAACATTTTTAAAAGTAGAGAAAACATCACTAAACAATACTACTGTCTGCAAAGGAACCCGATAAAAATAAAACAAAGTAAAGGCGTCGCAAGCAGCCTTTGCCTGCTGTGTCATTCATATTGGATCTGGCGGTTTTATAATAATGATGAGTGACTTAGCACTCGAAACCCTTAAATTATAAAATTTAGAATGAATAAAGAGTACCCTATAAGTGAAGGGTTATTAACTGGTGCAATGGAATTTTTATCACAGAGGAACGCGAACCTGAGTGATTTTGACACTTCGTCCCGAGTCAATGACACAATATGAGATTCGTATTCACTGCAGTAAATTAATCAACCCACATCACTTGGCGTTCGAGTTATTGCAAGTGACGCCTATTTACCATCATACAACTTTAGAACACGCGCTGACAACCGTAGTAATATTCAAAATAATAAAGAATACAGTCTACATTGCAAAGCATAGTCCTTCTACAACAGGCTATGTATCTCATTTTTCTCTCGCACCGCCATAACATAGACGGTAGGCGTGGCGTTCATGCACTCAACCAATCCGAAATTCGAATATGACATTGAATGTATTACGCCAATGAAAACACATTATTTCGAATTTCTGCCAAACAAAAAGAAACGCGAGGTAAATATGTATCATGATTTACGAGCTTGACTCATTTATTAATGCAAAATTTTATTTTTTAATATATATATATATACATTTCAATAAACCAATACGCAATGCGTTGCGATACGCGTAATTTTTAAAAGCATATATTATATGTATACTACTTAAGTTTTAACGTTTAGTTGATGAAAGCAAACTAATTTCATTTAGTCCTTCAAAAGACAAAGAATGCAAATTTAAGTTTTCCTCGTGTTCTTCTGGTTTTTCATAGTCACTAACAGTTGATAGTAATCTATAATCAGAATTAACTGTGTTGCACATAGCTACATTACTGCAATTTTCCACGTCTTGATCTTTATTACAGGAATCTGTATTAATTTTGCTGATTGTTGCTAAGCACTCATTTTCTTCCATGTTGTTCAATATTTTTTTGTCTTTGCATTCAGAGTGGGCAGTATTGTTGTACATAAAATTATTCTCTAATACTTCATCGTAGATGTTATTATTATCGAATGATATATTAAGATGAGTTTCTTTGATTTTGTTGTTTGCGAACACCTTTCCTGAATTTCTATTTTGTGTTGCATATAGCAGCTCATTTGTTTTCTCACGTAAAAAGGGTTTTTTTTCCTTTTGATTGTATAGCAGATTTTCAGATCCTTTCATAGTATTACGCATTCCACTAGATTCAGGGTGGATAGGCGAGCTTTTGCTACTTGTAGCTTTAGCTTCGGCAAAACCATTTCTTTGAGACATTGGAGACAGTAGTTGTTTCACAACAGCGCTAGCTGCAATGATAAAATGCAGATTAAAAGTAATAATGTATAAGAAATCTGAATCGTGCAATGCTGTTTTTATGTATGTACTTATATACCTGCGGCTCCCATAAGTGCACCTCCAATGAGACATTTAATACCATTAACATTAACATTTTCCTTTTTTCCTCTTCCAAACATTATTTCAATTTTCAATGTTATATAAACTACACAATACGAAACGGAATATTTTTAAAATTTGTTATCAACAGTAGCTTTATACCTTAGCTATGGGACTACCTTGTTCAAGTACACATTAGTTCTCACGAGAATAACAGTTCAAGGTGATCTTGATACACAGAATGTTTATAAACATGTAGAGGTATTCTGTGGAAATTAAACTTGAAGGAATATAAGTTTGGTCTGTGAAGTTTATTATGTAAATCTTAGAAAAGGGTTCGTTACGTAACAGTTATTGTAATAAAAAAATAATACATCGATGAATTGATGTTAATAAGCCACTTATAATTTATTTACTTATTAAAGATCACCCGGATACATAGAAAATGTCAGCTTGTACTTAAAGTTCCGATTTCACAATTTAAATTTCTCATCCTATTTCTACTGCTACATTATATTGTTACAAACTGGAATTAGAAAATATTAAGTTCCTGAGTATTTGGCATTCTTCTGCGTCAAAATAATTTCCTAATTATTGACGTTGCATCCTATTTCAAATTCATTTATATTAATACACTGTTGAATAAACATAAAAAAACAAATAAGATACATAAACAATGTGAATTATGATTCATACAGATCACATACAAGTATCAAAAATATAGACGCGTACAAGATTTTATATTAACGGACATTTTGCACGTGGGACACTTTTTTGATTTTCGCAATGCTAATTGTAAGCAATTCGCACAAAATATATGTCCACATTTCGTTGACGTAGGTTTCAGGCGAGCCGATAGTTCTTCGAAACATATTGGACAGGTCAACACTACCAAGTCTCTCTTTACGGAATCATTCAAAACACAAGCTCCACTCTGTTTTGGCGATAGAGTTGTATCAAGATCTATGATCTCAACTGGTTCTAGGGATGCGCTTTGAGCGAGATTCTCAATTATACTGTTTCCTACTAGATCTCTAAACAGAAAATAAGATTCCATATAAATTATATATATACAATGCAATGTTATTTTACGTAATAACATGAAAGAATATGTACAATGTAACGTTATGTTGAGCAATTAAAGGTTGATTTTTATTCCTCGGTCTTTGAGATACTGTCTGACCATTAATATCATTGTTACAGCTGGAATGTCGTCCTGGAAAATTTCTTGTTGGCAAATCCTGCGTTAAATCAATAATGTCAATCGGTTCTTGCCCCGACATTGTCGGGTTACTGACAACTGTCTGCTATTATTCGCTACACAGATACGAGATAAATTTTTGCTGGAAAGAATAAAAAGTGTATGTATGAAATATTTATATATACTATATTTATTGTTTGGAAAACAAACTATTCTTCAAGAAAATGTGATAGACGACACAAAAATACAGATATGAATACAAATAAATTCTAAATACCTTTACACGACTGAAAAATTTGATCGGGATTTCGTCTGATGCTAAGTAAACAGTACTATTGTTCTCCGAGTTCTTGTCACAAGCGTCAATAGCGTAATGTAATTAGAGTCCCTTTAACAAGCATTCAAGCAGTTATATCACGCTGTTTAAAAAATATGTTCGAATAATTCGAAGTCCAATCGTTGAAACTAATAAACCATTGTAAACACTTTTTAACTGAACTCCCTCAACTTATTGGAAAATTGGAAACAGTTGGAAATTGGAGAAACTATACAAGTCTGAACAGGATTCACTTATTGTTTTTAAGATTGACGATGCGACGATTATGTCCACCGATATACAATATCGATAGGGCTAAAGATGAGATTTGCGGCTAACTTCATGTGCATAAGATTCAATTTTAAGTTAGATTTACAGAATTTAATGTAACTGTAACAACATAATGTAAATATCTTATTACAATTCCTCAGGTGTGAAATTAAAATTAAATTCCGCTTTTTGAATACTACATTTTTTCAAAGTTTAATATTTCAATAATAGGTGAATATATAAGTTATATAATTACGAGAAGAAAACTTATAGTGTAAGTATACATACGTTAATCTTTGACATAATTTATTGATTAAATTGCAATCCATATTTTCAAGGGTACAAATATACGTTAACATTTAGAATTTTAATTTCGCAAAGCACCTATATTATAAAAGAATCTAGACTTTTATAAATGCCTAGTATTTAACATAAGGAGAGTATTTACAATTCAAAGCGAATTTTTATTTACGAGTAAAAATGTCGCACTATTGCAAAGATTAATTAATTCTAAGGCACAACAGTAAAGGATAAATTTAAGTAAACATTATAACAAGCACCTAACAATCATGTACGATTTCAGGAACAAGTGTAGTGTTTCGTTAACGTTCTAATAACTTTATCTAAATAGTCATCTAAAATAAGAATGTATCATATAGTATTGAACTAGTAACAAAATGTCAATTGTTCAACTTTTTGCAACGTATATCAATATTATGTGCGTGCGTAAAATTGTATGGAAGAATAAAAATTATCGCATTTATAAGTCGGTATAAATAACAATCGCATAGAATAGAAAAAATTGGAATCGCTCGAACAATGGATATATATTCAATTACATGTAGCACCTAGAAGGCAATGATTAATTTAGGCAATATGTAATTCAGTCTTTGTTATGACTTTCCTACTTTCTTCCAATGTTATCATGCCTTCTGCGGAACCCGGTTACGTCGGATGAAAATTGATAATTACATAAGTGTAAAATGGACGGTTACATTAAAATACTTTTATCATAAGAATATTATAATAATAAACGCCTAAACGTTTTTTAAAATAATTCTTGTTAGTCTAAATTACTAATAAGAATAAAACTGCTGTTTTCTTTGGTTGGCTATGTTTAAAACAGTCAAGTGTCGTTAATACATTTGGTACTTAGTTTCTTCTAATTAAGAATTATTTTGATTGTCTTTATTACGGCTTCGCAACAGTGACGTATCCGAAAGGGAATAGGTACCAGGTTCAAATACAGGTGGATATTGAAGACCAGGATAATCAGGTGGCGGAGATGTTGGTGGAGGTATATAAGGCAACGTCGGCGGTGTCATAGAATTTCTACCAACGTTCATTAATCGTTTTTGACACGATGGGTGACCTCCACAGCACTGTAATAAATAATATATCTTGTAGTTAATATTATCGAGATATCAAATATACTTGATACATACAGTGGGTCCGGGATAGGAAGATGGTGATGGCATATCGAGACTCCAATCACTCGCAGAACTGACGGAGCTAAAACTTTGACTAAGAGCTTGTGGACTAGTTCCGTTGAAAGAACTACAAACATCACCAGGACTTTGGCTAGTTGGACGATTTAGAAATCGTTGTTGTGATTGGTTCGAACATTTATCTCGAAATATAGCTCTATGTAAGCGTGGTGATCCTATAAACATATGTTAGTTATTATATAAACTGTAAAAAAATTAGATTTTCGAATTGTATCATTACAATTGTATCATTAAAATTGTATCGATTTACCTAGCAAAGTTTTTTGCGTATCTTTAGATAGATCCAATGAACACGGCTTTTGCTGAGATTTACTTCCAAATAGACTTTTTAATCGATTTGTTTTATGAACGTGTTCGCCTTTATCTAAATGCATTTCAAATGCTGCTCGCATTCCATCTTGCTCGAATGGGGAACTTGGAATAGGTGGTGGTTGATATTGTGCTACATTTTTCAAGCGATTTTTTTCAGAATGAGCATTTTTCTTATCGGTTCGTCTTAATGAATCTAACCAGTGTTTATCGGAAGATATAGTTTCCCGACGACCGGTTAAATTAAAGCTTCCTTTACGACATATAGTTACATCTATTTTTCCTCGTTGTGACGTTTCACATGACATGTGTGAGGTAAGATCGCTGCTTGATCCTGAATAGCCTACAATATTAGAGATATAATTTATTTTCCAATAACGGATCAACATTTTTTCTTTCCAACTTACCATCTTTTCGAGAAAGCTTTACTGGAGTAGATTTAGCGTCATCTATGAAATTATTGATATTACGTGAAGAAACACTTTCTTGTGCTTTATACAAATCGTAATTACCTAAAGGTTCCATTGTGTGCGTATAAGTTTGAGCATTATGAGAGTGAGATATACCAGTTTGTTGAGAACTTTGAAAAATTTCAGATTTGCTATGATACAACGAATTGGATTGTTGCCTTCCAGATGGAATTTTTGAAGAAGAATTATCATACGATGATCTTATCTGCCATTCTGAACACTCTTGACTCTTTTTTTTATGACTTCCATATGAGTCCGTAGAACTCGTCGATACTGGAGTTTTAACATTCTCAGGCTTGCTATCACCGGATTGTATAGAAAAATCCCCGTTTGCTTGCCGGGAAGATCGCGAACTCTCTATATTTCTAGAATATCCACACATATTGCTGTTATTTGTTGTTTCGTTATTTGTTTTCGATATAGTATGTATGACGTCATTATTGATTGGTGCTTCGTTAATGTATCGGACTGGTTCATTACTCGCTCCACTGTCATGTAGATTTCTATGTTGAACATGTACATGATCACTCGTCAGAGGTGTAACCCGTGGTGATGCAGATTGATTTCCTATAGTTTGTCTGCGTTCTTCGTCTTGCTGCGATAACATAAATTCTTCTAATGTTATAAATCCTTGCAAATCATCGACTCTTCTGCCTCTATTAGTGAAGCATCTACAAGAGAGGAAGATAAAAATATATATGGATCGTTCAGCATTATTATAATAACAAAATATTACCTCTCTGATGTTTGTCTGTAATCACCCATATCCTGAGTACTAATCGTCATATCGCTGGTACTTTGAGACGTGCACAATCCATAGAATGTACTTCCTGCTATGGTCATTTGTAGATCTGGTGAAGTAGAAGTTTCTTGTTTCCTGAAGATGAAAAGAATTTTCATGATATATCATTATATTATGATGAATAACAATGGAATTCAAGTTCATACTTATTTGGTGTCGATGAAGGAATGACTCTTCGATAACTTCTAAATTGTGCAGTTGGTACAGGTACATTTTGATTTTTGGTACCAAGGAATCTTAAATATTTTCTGTCTAGACTGGCACCGGTTAGTTCGTGATCTTTATAATCTTTTTTTATAACTTTTTTTAATGATCCAAAAGATTTGTCAGTCGTTGATCTATTCTCTGTAATTTGGTTATTCTTTGTTTTGATCTTACTTTCGCCTTCGCTCTCATCGGTCTCGCTGAAAAGAGCACTACTTCGATTCTGTCCATCGGCACCTAAAGTTGCTTTGTTAATTGCATCAAGCCATATTGCAAGTGAATCTTCCGTATCCGCTGCGAAATAGAACACGGTACCAGTGTGGTAAACTTTAAATGCGTATCTTCTAGATTTTACTTCGGTTGCTTGAGAAACTGTGAATCCGGTTAATGCTATAAGACAATCAGCCTTTGTGCTTTCCTGACTTTTGAATCTGTAATCAGAAAGATGATATTCCTTTAATATCTACATTTATAAAGATATGATAATTAGAAGGAGATCGGTGTATGAAAATATTTTACCTGTATAAGGAAGAACATTTTAAAACGAACCAAGCCTTTGCCCATGCACCACCTGCACCCCGACTACGATAAGTTAACCATCCTTCTATATCTCCGGGACCCAGGTCTCTAACCGATACGTTTCGTTTTCCTAATTATAGAAACATGTATATGTAAATTGAAATCATCAATATTAGATATTAATAGAATACTTAACCAGTAATTGTTACTTACTCGCAAATAAAATATTTCGTTTTCTGCTACATCGAGGACTGCTGTTCGATGGTTTACTTAAACTTCCGTGTAAACCAATACTTCTCGCCACCATCATAGCTTTATTTACTACTCCTTTTTCAGAGTTTCTATCCTTTTCGGTCGCTTTCGTTTTAATATCCGAGATTTGTTTAAAATACAATGAACTATCTAATGATTCCGCGTTTCCGAAATAAGTTTCTGGTTTATAATAATTCGATGAGGGATGATCAACACAGGGGCATTTGTCCGTAGAAGTTTCAGGTTTATCACATACTAATTTTTCACCTCTTCCTTGCTTATTGCTGAATTCAACATCTAAACCTATATTACTTTTAATATTATTACGCGTTGAAGCTATATCGTTAATCGATTCTGTTGACTTTTCCATAAAATTGTGATATATATCAGTAGAATCATCTTTCAGATAATTAACAGAGCACTTGGAAATACTTTCGGTGCATAATTCAGGTTTTTTAAGAGATTTCTTAATAACTGATTTGTTTAAGACAGCGATTTGTTCTTTGTTATCGATACCTCTAGAAGAGTTTTCTGCAGATACGTTCGTTATTGGTTTTGTGAAATGTTTTCGCGGAGGAGGATCTGGCGGTGTTGAGTATGATTTCATTTCTACTGTGCGTATAGTATCCTGTTTTATCATTTCAACATATTTGCAAGATTGAGATAGACTTTGCTTTGCTACTTCACTCAACTTTGTTCCACTTTCTTGCACTTTTAGATTAGTCGATTCTTTCGACAGTTTTTTATTATTTTGCATCTCATTTTCAGTTGAATCAATGCTGCATTCTGAAAATGTTTCTTCGTTAGATTGTACATTGTCAGTAATTTGCACATTGGAAGACATTTCCTCTGGAATAGCTGATTGCTCGTTTTTCGAAATTACATCTGATTCTGATAAATGTTCATTCCCATCGTAATTAGAATGTATACCAGTGATTGAGTTATATGAATTAACAATGGTTGAGTTTGAGGCACTTTCACCTTCTGTGTTTATAGCCTCCTGTACAGTATTCTCATCAGCTATGTTTATATCGGTGTCAGTATTACCCATAGACGTTTCGTTGTTAATTCTTTTATCGGATACAAAATTATTGATTAAATCTAATTGTGGAGGCACTGCGTGATTATCTTCTACATTGCCACTTGGACATGTTGGATTTTTACTGTGTGTCATTTTTACTGTAGTATTATGGTTGAAAGTGGAAGAAATATTTATGTTCTGCCTTAATTTATCGCACATTTTGGTTTGTTCATCAAAGTCTTCTACTGTTACCTGAATCTCAGGAGTTGCCATAACTTTATTTGTTATGCTAACTGTAGCTGATTTTTTAATTTCATGATTCGATGATTCCACAATGCAAAATGATTGCTCAAGCAGTTTCTGTTTGCGCTCTTCCATATCTTCGTCATCTGTTAAATCATACGTTGGAGTACTATAACTTTTATCTAATTTTCCGCGTTCTTTAACGTTCCGAACATTTGAATCCTTACTGCTGATTGTACATTTCTCGCCAGTTCTACTTCTAATTAAATTGTTGCATTCATCGATAGGCACATTTATATCACTTGCGTTATTAGTTTCAACGACACAAGTAATCGTTCGTTTGATACCAACTGTTTCTCCATTAAAATGATTTTCATTTTTTGACCCTTTCAACGTATTATTGGTATGATTTGCTTGAGGAGAATCAGACTCCAAAAATTTTTCTTGAAACTGTACTTTTTTATCATCTCCTTGTCCTTCTAATTTTTTTCGTCTTTTACTGTATTCTAATCCTAAGCAGGTTTGTGGTCGTAAGCTTGACGATACATTGTCTAGTCCATGAGCACAGGATGCTGCTTTGTCGCGTAGTTGAAAACTTGTACTGTGTTCCTGTTTCAATTCTTTCCAAAACTGTTCGATATCAATTCCATGTTTCGCTGTAGGGCTAGCGCCAGTTATAGTTGCTCTTCTTTGAACTAAATTTCTCGGTTTAGAGGAGTACAATCGTGTAGATAATGGTGGTTCTACTTCACTGTCAGAATCGCTACTGTCAATAATCATTGTATCTAATATATTGACAGTGTCTAAAATACTTGTTGGTTCTGGACTGGGATTCTTTGGCGAGTGCCTGAAATCGTACAAAAGAATTGTTTCATGCATCGTATGTATATCGATCGAAGTATGTAGCCTGTAGATATGTACCTTGGTAAAGGCATTGTAAAATCTGGTATCGTTAATAATTCGGGCCTTGGAGATGGCAAATTATGTTGCCACCTAGTTGTGTACGATGTTTTTTTATTGCTGGGAAGTCGATAAGGCTTAATATATATTTGTCCATAAACTTTTGTGTGCCTTGGTCTTCGTTTTAGCGTTAACAGTACTTCTGCTGGGCTCTCACGAAACAATTCTAATAAATTCTTTCTCTCCCAACCCACTACAGTTTGATAGTTTACCTAATGAACATCAAATTATTAACAATATATATAAAAGATGCATACAGAAATTATTGTTAAATTTGTATTACCTGAACTATCTCGTCTCCTTCTTCCATTTTTCCACACTGATGCGCCGCAGAACCAAATTTAATTTCGGCAATTTGGTGAGCTCCATGAAAAGATGGCAAAATGTAGAACCCCTGGCAAAAAAATTATTATACATTATATATTGAGCATTTTATCATATTTCAAGCTTTAGCTTTGTTTAGCAAAAAACAATACACGTTACAAAAGACGCTCTTACCAAATCATCCCCAGGCTTCTTTTTCAATGTAGCTAAATCTAAACTCGCGGGCTGTAGAATCATTGGATCTGCGATATCTTGTATGATATAATCCGCCAGCTTTGCTAGTTGGCTGCAAATTGTCCTAATTTCTTCTATTGGCTTTTCTGCAAAGCGGTCTCGTTGTGCGCAAGTAGCCATTTCCAAAGCTAGTTTCATCAGTTCAGTCTTTTTGTCATTATATTCTAATTGACCACTGAAAGGAGAACGATCTAGCCACCTCACTAGTGGTTTTACAGCGCTCATAACTGACGCTACATCGGACAATGTTTGCGTAGTAACCGGTTTTGAGTCTGTCTGTCGAGATAGTTCATTATGTAAACTGTGAGCTTGGCAAGACAATCGTAATGCCAATAATTGCATGTTTTCGCGATCCAATTCATAGTGGAAATTTCTTAAATATTCCACCGCTTCGAGAATAATCTCTTGATGACCAAGCTTTATGACACCCAACTGTTCCAAATCCTCTGGTCTTAAGCTTAATAATTGTTGTCCATTGACGGCATGATTCATAAAACTATGCACGTAAGGAAGTACAGAATTCTCCAAACCTACAATTAATAAATAAACGTAGTCAAAAGAAGTAAACGAAACTTGTATATCTATGTTCAGTGATACGTTACAAATTAAGCACAGGTAATGTAAATATTAGAGCATAACTAACAAGTGTAATGATTTGTGTAACAGATTGTGCCAATAGTTTACTCAATAAGCAAATATAAATTTGAAAATAAGGCGGTATTGACATAAAGTAAAATTTTAATCTACGATTGTATGTATAGTTTGCAAGGAATCAATTTGAAGGAAAGAACTCTCTGTCAAAACTCTAATCTCTACCAGCTACATATATATGTCATCTGAAAATTACAGAATTCAAATAATGATTGAATTCAATGAACGAACAACTGAATGAAGGAAGAAATGAATGAACGATTGACTGAATGAAATAGAGGCGTTGTTTAATACGTATTAACATACGTCCAAAACTACAAATTCAGATTCGGAAGATTCTCGTTAATGGAGGAGAAACGAATTTCTGAGAATCTAGAGCAAGTGGAAATTATGATACAAGAGTTTTTCAATATATTGAATAATCCATCGAATGTGACAATAGCATGCGTTATATCTAGAACTTGAAAAATAATATTTTAATAAAAATACAAATTCTCGTACCTTTCAACCATTCGCATACTTGTTCCGTTTTCCATTCTGCAACATTAACGTACGCCATAACCCAACTCTCTATTTATTCACGAAATAATATGATGGGTTTCACAATCTAACAATAAATAGTTTTAATTCTGTATCCGCAGTCCGCACCACTGTCGATAATATCCTGCTGTTCTCGCTATCATAGCTTTCGTCTAGTGCTGAAGATAGCAGCAGTACGATTCTGTAATGTCTGTGATACTTCGCAAAGGTATATGTGTCGGTACGGTATAAAGTGGGGGTATACTGCAAAATTGGTAGGAGTCATTTCTATTACCCATTCTGAAGCATTTTTCCTAAATGATGGATTTCAAAATTTTAGAGACTAAATATTGAAACTTTCAGCTGTGTATCATCAGCCCTAGATTATTCAAACAGTAATCCATTAATAATTATGCATGCATGTGTGCGCAGTTATACTGTTGTATATTTGACTGTACATCGCATACACGATGAGGCATTTCAGGTGTGGAATAAGCATAAGCGACATGAATGTATAACACGTCGCACAACTGCAATACATATATATGTATATATACCTAATAATATATTCGCATACAGTACACTACCTCCATATAAGTATTGTAAGTATAATATATAAGTACATATCTCATTCAGTATTCTGTACACATGACTGTGCAAACCTGTGCAAACTAGTGCAAACCATGTGAAATGCAGCTCAAATGGAGTCAATCCCATGATGCGACGCCGAATACGTAAGTGGCGCCACGTGTCGTCTTCACGCTTTGGCATGAAATCTACGTCTTGTTGCAGTGTGGATCTGATTGATGTGATTCATTTGACTGCTTTGACTTGAATATATTTATAAATTATAAAATATTAAGTTAAATTCCATGATGTTCAGATTGAACCAGACTCCAATTATTCACTTTTGTCTGAGATTCGTTTCACAAACGTATTATTCGTTTCACAAACGTTTGATTGTCGCGACAACCGGATTACATGTTTTTATGAAAGGTCATAGACCGCAACTGGAGGCATGGTCGAGGCACAAATTCCAATCATATTGTCCAAGCTTGCCTCGGCTGTGCTATCAGGATTGGCTATCAGGGTGGCTATTGGGGTAATGTCTACTACGAAGTTACGAAGCTATCCAAGCAACATTTATTTGATCTAGTGTCTTACACATAATGAGAGGTCTCTACGTTTGACGTATGGAAAGATGGTGACCGATTGATAAAGAAGTTTAATGATAACGCAAATTTTGTGAGTGTTTTAACAATCTTCTTGTCAACCGAGTCTTTAAAAGTATATTGAACACGCAATGCATTGGTGTAGAATATACCTTGAGCCATCCGTGATAACATCGTTGGTTTGTACCGCTTGCTATTATTTTCTCTATTGCTCAGGTTTTCTACAAAATTGATTCTTCCCATAGATGGATGACAGCGATAATATTTATCTATTTACGATATGATACTTTAATTGGGCTTATTTTTTTAACATATTATCGCACGTAACCTTTGCTACACGTACTTTGTATCCGTTACTCCGTAAATGATATGTCTTTTTTTCTTCATATCAATTAATATTTTTCATTAAATGTGTACGAGAATTAAAATTTTATAATTCTTTCATTGATTAGTGTTAATGGGAGTCTATTTTGCACGTATCAATCTACTGTTTTTTGTTCTTATCATGAGAGTTTACAATAGTGTCCTCTCCTGCAGAGAATAATAGAAAGTTTATACTCGTATACTTTGATGGTCTATTAAATCTTCCTTAATTATTTAAATTAATGTATAGCTATCCCTTGAATTATCGCTACGAAACAATTGTATTTTGTAGGTAAAAAGAACAGCGATTGTGTGGTCACGTAAGCAGTAGAGGCAATCAATAACTGAAGAAATTATGAGATCTATAAAGTTGTATTGAATTGTACTGAGTTATAATGTCCCATTGCGAAGAAGAGGTGGTATCACCTGGTTTCCACCAACTCAGCGTTACAAGTGAGTCTTGTCGTATCTTACGGCCAATAGAATTTATAGTATTTCTTTCGTATTGCATTAGATATCTATTGACACGTCTGTACATATTAATATAGTGCGACAAAAAACTAGTGGCTAGTGAGAGGTCTGTTAGTAACTCATATCTACAATTTATACATTTATAATTAGAATAGTTTAGAATCCATAATTCCAGAATTGACATATACAATAACATAACGTAGATAGAAAATGTAAGAATATACGTTTGTTTTAGTCGAGGGAGCGATACTACGGAGTTCGTCGTTCCTGAAGCCTAATCCATATATAGAATTTTCCGTGGACGATAAGAGTCCACGTAAAACGGAAGTTTCCAAATCTACAAATCAACCAAAATGGAACGAACAATTTACAATACTTGTCACACCCTACTCACAATTACATTTTCGTTTGCTCGATCATAGTAGATTTTTTAAGGATGCGTTAATAGGAGAAAAAAGAATAAATCTTTCTCAAGTATTGTGTCATTACAATGGGAAATTGGAAAATATGGAAGTAACGTTCGATTTGATGTGCGAAAACAAACACGATGCACAATTATGTAAGGTCGGTGAGCTTGTGACAGTATTTGACGGATTAAGAATCGATATGCCGAATATAACATCTATGACCATCACGGAACCATCCTGTCAAACGTTATGTTCGACGTCTGATGGTAAGAATTTTTGATTTATAAATTTATCAAAATATTTCTATTCCAGTAGTTTGATATGTGTAGATTGCTTTAATTGCGCCTTATTTTAAAAATATTCCAGGTGCTACAAACAGTGACATCAGTAATCGTAGCATTTTAAATGGTGGGGTTCGAGCCCGTGTACGATTGCACGGATCAGAAAGTGTAGGACCTCCAATGTTGCGATTGTCAAATACTTATCATAACTCAACTTATAATAGCGGAAATAGTCAAGTCAGTATTAACAACAACAGCGAACAACTTATTCCCTTGACACCAAATACACCAGACGGAACTTTAAATAAACCTGGAGGCAGTTCTATGTCTTCCAATTCTGTAGCCAATGGCCATGCCATTTCGCCTGCCGATAAATCAACTCCAACGGTACTTCCATTACCTAGGCGTCATACGATGTCTTTGGCAGATGGACGAAAATCATCAAGAGGAGATCAACCGTCTACAACTAGTACTGCAGTAGAAGGCCGTACAGATACACGTACAGATCAGAGCTCAAAATCCGTGGTTTCAGATATACGTAACAGACCTGAACAAACCGTTTCAGAAGCCCGTGGTGTCCTCAGATCCGAGTTGCCCGGTGCGCCAAAGACAGATACACGATTACTTAGTAGAACAGAACAATCTGCAGTGCCACTTACAAGTGGGCGGAATGTTTCTCGAATAGAACAAGCAGCAGTAAATACTAATATTCAAGATAGTTCTGGATCATCAAGAGTAGATCAATCTTCGAATAATGTATTAACGGACGGACAAGTAGCTCCAAGAGTGGATCAATCGGCAAACGTTGCCTTGATAGAAGGCCGTACAATTTCACAGCAAGAAAACGCTGTACCTCGATCGGATCAAGCCGCGGTACTTACGATCTCTGACCTACGGCGTATTTCACGCTCGGAGCAAGCCATGGCTGCGATGGCGATTTCTCAGCAGGAAAACGTCCCTCGATCAGATCCCACCGGGGCACGTACACTATCCGATTTACGACGTCTTGCACGCCAGGAGCAAGCCATAGCTGCCATAGATGCTTGTACGATTCCTCAACAGGAAAATGCGGTTCCTCGATCGGATCAAGCTGCGATACTTACAATCTCCGATCTACGTCGCACTCAACGGACGGATCAAGTTATGGGGTACGTCACCGCAGAAAGTCGTGGAATGTCACGATTAGAACAATCCACATTTCCTACGACCGATGGGCGAAGAGTACCTCGCACAGATCAAACTGTTTCTATACCTAACGCTAGGACAAATCCACGGATCGCCCAACAAATAACGCCAGTCCCAGGTCAGAGTACTGCTGTTCCTGCAACTGGTCAGGCTACAGCTCAACAAGGTTCGTCTATTATTATTGCTGAGGTTGAAAGTGCGAATCCTGCAGAGGAACCTCTTCCGCCAGGTTGGGAAATGCGCTATGATGTTCATGGTAGAAGGTAATGCTACATTTTAATATTGCTTATTTAAACAAACGATCTAAGGCTTCTATTGCACCACATTGTAGCTAATGTACATGAATATTTCCATGAAACATTATATATTTATTTTTTAATTCCTTAGATATTACGTTGATCATAATACTTGGAGTACGTCTTGGGAGAGACCTCAACCACTTCCACCTGGTTGGGAAGTTCGCAGAGATCCAAGAGGTAGAATGTATTATGTTGATCATAATACAAGAAGTACCACATGGCAAAGACCGAATACCGAAAGGTTACAACATTTCCAACATTGGCAAGGAGAAAGACAATATGTCGTACAACAAGGAAACCAACGATTCCTATATCCTCAAGTATGTGTTTCTTGTTTACTAAAAAATATTGTTTTGTTGTAATTATTAAAACGACCGATATATATATATATACATATATATTTAGCAACATGGAGGACAAGCGGCTGTTGCGGGACCACCTACTGCGGATGACGATGATGCACTGGGACCATTACCTGCTGGTTGGGAGAGAAGAAAACAACCAGAAGGAAGAGTGTATTATGTTAATCATAAAAATCGCACTACACAATGGGAAGATCCTAGAACTCAGGGACAAGAAACTGGATTGGATGAACCCGCTTTACCAGATGGATGGGAAATACGACTGACAGAAGATGGAGTGCAATATTTTGTTGATCATAATACAAGAACAACGACATTCCAAGATCCACGACCGGGTGCTCCTAAAGGGTTTGTGTTTATGACATTAGTAAGAAATTTATAAAAGTCGTTTATTCATTGTACAATTTTTATATTAAATTTTCATTAATTGTACAGACAAAAAGGTGTATATCGGGTACCAAGAGCTTACGAAAGATCATTCCGATGGAAGCTATCACAGTTTCGCTTTTTGTGTCAAACTAATGCTTTACCAAATCATATAAAAATTAGCGTAACTCGACAAACGTTATTTGAAGATTCTTATCATCAAATTATGAATGCGGAAGCTTTTGCGTTAAGACGCAGAGTGCATATAATATTTAAAGGTGAAGAAGGTTTAGATTACGGTGGTGTATCCAGGTAAGATAAAATTCTAGGGAATAGAAATAACATACGATTTATAGTTCTGCCTATATTTTATTTAATTCTAATTTTCTTTCTTATAGGGAATGGTTCTTTTTACTCAGTCATGAAGTATTGAATCCAATGTATTGCCTGTTTGAATATGCGAACAAGAGTAATTACAGTCTGCAGATAAATCCAGCATCGTATGTCAATCCTGATCATCTGCAGTATTTTAAATTTATAGGAAGATTTATCGCTATGGTAACTTTTAATAGTAAAAACATTAAGATCAGCAAATTCTTGCAAAAGATAAAAAAAGAGAAGTTTATTATTTTTCAAATTTGTATTTTTAGGCATTATATCATGGACGATTTATTTATAGCGGCTTCACTATGCCATTTTATAAAAGAATGTTGAACAAAAAATTAGTCATGAAAGACATAGAATCTATAGATCCTGAATTCTATAAATCGCTTGTCTGGATAAAAGAAAATAATATTGATGAGTGTGGTTTAGAATTGTATTACAGTGTTGATTTCGAGATTCTTGGTCAAGTGATCCATCATGAATTGAAGGAAGGTGGTGATAAAATTCGAGTTGGCGAAGACAATAAAGAAGAGTACATCAGGTAAGTCTTTTGTCTTACGTTAAAATGACATTTATTTCGTATGAATCGAAATATATTTTATTTCATATTTTCAGACTAATGACAGAATGGAGAATGACGAGAGGGATAGAGGACCAAACGAAAGCATTCTTAGAAGGTTTTAATTCAGTCGTACCACTCGAATGGTTAAAATATTTCGATGAGAGAGAATTGGAGCTGATGCTTTGTGGTATGCAAAAAATTGACGTTGAAGATTGGCAACGTAATACTATTTATCGTCATTACACAAGAAACAGTAAACAAATATTATGGTTCTGGCAGGTTTGTGATTTTTCAATTGTTAATTTACTAAGAATAT
Organism: Trypoxylon attenuatum; assembly: GCA_963989405.1. Taxonomy (NCBI): domain Eukaryota; kingdom Metazoa; phylum Arthropoda; class Insecta; order Hymenoptera; family Crabronidae; genus Trypoxylon; species Trypoxylon attenuatum. The sequence goes on along the minus strand of OZ022488.1, from coordinate 3,327,455 downwards.
ATATATATATATAATTATTACATAATACTTATTCATTTACAGTTCGTTACAAGAACAGATAGTGAGAAAAGAGCTCGATTGCTTCAATTTGTTACTGGAACTTGTCGAGTGCCTGTTGGAGGTTTCGCGGAATTAATGGGTAAGTTAATATTCTATAATATTCGTTTAATAGGATAAAACTTGACTCATTGAAACAATGGCTAAAAATCTTCGCTATTGACTATTTTAGGAAGTATAGGACCACAAAGATTTTGTATTGAGAAAGTTGGCAAAGACACGTGGTTACCGAGATCGCACACGTGCTTTAACAGGCTGGATTTACCACCTTACAAAAGTTATGATCAATTAGTCGAAAAATTGAATTACGCTATCGAAGAAACAGAAGGTTTTGGCCAAGAGTGAATACAAAGACGGTGAATAAAATAGACGATGCCTAGGTATGATTACGTTCATGTATTTAGTGTAGAATAAGACCAAACGTAGTGGAGTAAAACGAAAGTTATACATACTAACTCGGCTCATCTTAAATATAGCTTATGCGTGGGACACAACCACTGTCACAATACTATACCATTCCTGAATATCTAACTATCGGTGTGAAAGACAGGACTAAAGGAAGCTCATGTGGAATAATCCTAAATCCAATAATTATTAAACATTTCAACGTGAGATATTTTTCTTTCAATTCTATTGTTACTTCTTTACAAAAATATTCACGAAAAGAACAAATAGATAAACACCGAAATAGACATCGACGAAACGCCTACAAATGTATACAACATTTATAGTATAGAATATTCTTAGATTGTGATATTGAATTCAAGAATGCCAAAACTATTGTTCATTGGATTCTATCAAATTTTTATTGATTCATTGATGGATATACGAATTGATGTTTTAATTTTTATCTTTTAATATATCTTATCTCTACTTACTTTTTTTTGCCTGTTGTGAAAATTTTTTCAATATTATTCTTCACTTATTACTAAATTATTGCTATTGAAAATTTCACAAAATTGTAAATATGGTTTTATATTAATTTCGTGGCAATTGAACTGACTTAGTATCTTCAACTAATTTCTTATATTATTGTGTCTATGAGTTATTGACTATGTATGTGTACAAAAAAATTATTCATTCTTTCTCACGTCTATGCAAATTCCTACCTAAGAATTAATTTGATGAGTTGAACGCGCTCTTTTAAAATAATCATTGTATATATTACACAGACACAAGAATAGTGTATATCGTATAGTCAACAGTTTAGAATTTTATGTTTTATTCTGGGTGCAAACACAACTTATAAATTCACGTATTTTCCTTTTTGTATATCAATGTAATATTCACTATTGCTAAACTCTTCGAGAAAGTGACTGGGACATCGTGTAGATATCGCATTATAATGTAAACCTTTCTTATTAACGCTATATTCTACATCTACATGATCATATTTGCCATTGTAGATACTTTTATCCCATCGTCTTCTTTTTATCCGTATTAATGCTTTCAATTTCAAAGTAAATTCTTCATCATTGTATCTGTAATGGCAAATATCTTCATAATCTTCGAAATGTAAACATAAACTTGAATGTTTCTTTATAATCAACAACTTGTACATACACATGTACAAAAAAATATATACATTGTAATGTGCATGCAATACACAATTTATGAATATGTATATTGGACTTTATTTTCGACTTTATATTGGACTTTATTTTGCCAAGTCTGAAACTTTATTCGCCTTGTCAAGATTGATTTTTGTTGAAAATATAGCGTTGAAAATATTTTATCTATCTTTTTTTCAATTGGTATAAAGGAATCAAAGGGGAACAAAGTTAAGATAATTTCATGCTTAGCGAAATGACGTCCGATATGGCATACCTCAATATAATTATAAACATATAAAAGTATTCTAATCATCTAATTACTCGCGAAGAATCAGAATATAAGACTTATAGTATTATTTCAAGGAAGTAAGAAAAAACTATTGTAAATTACTTACTGATGCGTTTACATATTCTGCTACATCTATTGTATAGCAAATACGTGCGATTTATCAATACGAAACTTGCAAATGTGTCCTAATTGAATGACCCCATTTCAATGGAAAAATCCACGAGATTTGAGTTGTGTTGTAGGAAAATTGGATTTCAACAAATTTTCCAAATATCCCAGTGCAGTAACTGTACATCTTTGATAAAATATATCACTGTTAGATATATTATGATAGATATATCTGTATCTATCGATAAAAATATATATATATATATATATATCTGTATGTGTATATATATATATATGTATTTGTTATTTTATAGATTAGATCGTACGGTTTCTAAGATAATAAAAGTATAGTAAGTGTGTAAAAGTGCACAAGTGATTGTTATTTGTTTCTGTAGTCAATGTATGAAAATTTTGTAAATTTAAGACACACATGAAAATTTACATTCGACAGATTATAATACTACAATACTGTTTTCGTGCCTGATTAAAGTCGATGATTGCAGTAGCCTTACACCTATACACTGCCGATGAATAATTCATTCGAAGCATGTACACGAAACATTGAATGTTTTAAATGAACGTTGAACGAATCTGTTGTAATTTTTGCAAAATAATTTCGCATATGCCGGATGAAAATAATTATAATCAATGGTGTAGTTTTCTAATATGATATAAGCCGACTCTCAAATTATGAGAATTTGACTGTGCAGGCACAAAAATGAAAATATTTCTGGTGCATTAGATATAAATTTTATTAGATATGTATGTGTATAATATGTACAAAGTATATACAATTAAATAAAGAAATTTATGGTTGAAACTGAATATTGAAAATACAGCACTATACTAAAAGGTATCTTTGACTAAGTATGCTAACATTTATAATTTAAAATATGGTGACATTGAATTTGGTTAAATTGATCTTGACTCTAGTTAATTTATTGAACTTTATTATACGTTACACAAATTTTGAATCTATGGAAGTATGTCTGTCTCCTTTTTTTATCGCGAATAAGTTGAGTAATACAGACTATAACTACTTGTTGTTACAAACATATTCTACCTATTTCTATATGCATTAGTCTTGTCAACTACAATTTTGGATTAGGCCCAAAAAATTTCTCCCAAGGAAAACCATCTAAAATTGAGTTGGGTTTTATTGGAGTATTCGTACTTGGTGCCCATTCATCGGTAAACTTCTTGACATCACCTAAAATGAAAACAATTAGTTAGATCATTGTCAACACATCTAACGAGTATATTATTAAAATTCAGAGGTATTCTACAGTATATCTTACTTTCATCCATATTAATTAAATTTTCTGTCTTTGTTTCAACGCCATCTTTGTCCCTCTTAGTGATAATCACATATTTTTTATCGCCAAGTTCTCTCGAAATTGTTGTTTCCTCATTTCCATCGCTATCCCTAATTACTTGTTTGTGTTCCACTGTTCCGTCGGGCCTACGATAGACCTCTTTTCTTACGGATTTTCCAAAAGTCTGCATTCTCGTATATGGCTGTATTTCCTGCGTCTTATTTGTATTATTCCAGATGCTCGAAAACTCACCAGGTGTGATTCTATTATTTAAGATAATATTGTAGAGACGATATAACTTCGACTAAAAAGACTAATAAAATTAAATATCTGTAAGGTTTACCTTCCATCCAAATCTGTATCAACTTTTACATTATCTTCCTGAACAGACGGCATATTATCACGTTTTAAAAATTTATCTCGCAAATTGTCTTGTTGTGGTGGTTCTAATGGAAGGGCGTTCATAGGTGGATTATCTAAAAATAGAGATGAATAAATTACTTGAGCATAATATAGATATATTTTCCAATGTACGTAATATATAGTTAGAAGATATACCGAAAAATAAAGAAGGTCCACTACCAGCACCAAAATCCTGGAAGAAACTTTTCATCATATTGCCCATCTGCGCTTCAAAATAGCGTGTTATTTCTAAAGGATCGGTATAAATATTGAAATGCATTATCCCCCCTGGGTGTCTACAAGAAATATTAAAACAGTTAAATCTCTTACTTTTAATCAATTTAAAGAATAGTTCTAAATAACGATTACCTGAAATCATCAATGTCATCATCTTCATCCATTTCCCAAATTGGACTTCTGAAGCTGTCAGAGTTGGACCGTTGATTAAAGATTCTACGAATAAAAGAAAATAATTTATATGAAGAATTGAAACGACAAAATTGGATATTTATGTTAATCGTACTCTAGTTCTCAACTGTCATATCATGTCAGTTTATTATGACCCTCGTATACAGTGATATAAAATGTTTATCGTAAACGTAAAGAATATGAAAATTACCTGCTATCCCTAGTGTCGTCCGGGCCTCGTCCGCCAAAAATGTTACGAAAGAAATCCAGAATTGGCATTTTGTTCAAGTTTATTAACCAGTAATTTCACTACTCCGAAATACTGTGAAAGAATTGCTTTGATAAAATTGCTGTATTACTGACTGTCGTCCGTATCGTTCAGTATCGTCAAAATAACAAAAGTTGCATCATAGCCTTGCAGTCCTCCGTGCAAATATTTTTGTACGCGTTCGTTGCGCCACCTAAGCGTGCAAAGGAAACACTACAAGAGGAATGCGGATGTGACGTGTTTCGTCAATAGCGCTCTCTGTAAGGAAAATATAGTACTAGTTTACTAGCCCCTCAATAAACCTAACCTATATATCGTCCCATCAATTATACCTTTTCTAATTTTCTTTCCGCTCTAAATTCCTGACAGCATCAGATTCGGTATTCACATTCCTATATCTTTATGTGTAAATGCATATAAACACATGTGAAGTGAATGCGTATACTTTAGAATACGTATCAACGCATATGTGTAAGATAAACACAATATTTTGCCACAGCTGATGCTGTATCTTTGACAGCACCTTAAATATTTACTGCGATACGTCATTATTTGCTGATGATTAATCAAAATTCAACTTATTTATGCTATTAAGCTAAAAGTTTTGTAATAGCACTCGCTCTATTGATTGATCATGGAAGAATATGTGAAATGATATTTTATCTAATTACTTGATGTTACAACTATTTGGCATTTTTTAAATTTACAAAATGCTAAATTATTACTTCCATGGGAAGAAGACAACATACTTTAAAATATTATGATTGTGAGTAAATTCTGCTTCGTATGAACAAATGTTTTAATACATCCCGAAAAATTGAAGATATTCTTTTATTTAAGATTGGAACGACGTGGGATAGAAGAATGGTGATCGATGGAATCTTCCTAGCTAATGCATTCTTCGTAAGGTAGAAGAGAATTTAAGATAATACAAGATGAATGGTATATCAGGACAATTTCGCAAGACAATATGGGATCCGCTTCTTATAATTTGGCAAATAATTGCTGTACAAAGCATTATGTACTTTTCTCTTGGCCTCTGGATTTGGATCATCTCAACGTTATTAGGATCAACGAAATCTTTAGATTATGCTTTTCAGTATAAAGAAATACACGTTCGTGATTTTGGCGGAAGGCTCGTGATAGTGATTTTTGTCCTAAATGCTCTTATTGGAGCGTTTGCTTTATGGTGGCTCGTGCAAAGAACAAAACAATGTATGGATTTTGCGTGTACTGCCCACTTGATTCATCTCTTGTGTTGTTGGTCGTACAATTCTAGTTTTCCCACAACGTCTAGTTGGTGGTGTCTGAATATTGTATCGTTAAGTATCATGTGCGTTTGTGGCGAATTTCTTTGTATGCGTACCGAATTACAAGCAATACCCTTAAGCATCAACATCCAAAAAACAGCTTTATAAAAGCTATGTACATAGAATATTAATAAATATTTCTTAAAACAATAAATTCATGTATATATATATATATATTTCGAAATATTTAGAAGAAAGTCAAGTTGTGTTCACATATATTCAGTTTTAATGTAATCTTCGCAAAGTTTACAGGATCTATTTGCTCTAAAAATATTTACAAACTTTACATTAAACATGGACTATATTTCGCATAATTGCTGTGTTATATTATTCAATGGTGGTCTTCTTTATAGAATCGCAATCCACAATAGCCGCACGAGTGATTTCCTGGTTTATCCTGAAAAGTAACAGAATTAAATAATTTATATAGCAACGATGTGTCAAAGTCAATATATGAAATAAGTAATTATTCTTACCAAATTAATATAAACTTTTGGATGACCAAGTGGACCACCACCACCGTCACAAGCCACAATTCTATCTTTACTCAAAGCTGGAGGTTCATCGGCTATCATATTAATTGCCCAGTTTGGATTCACTTCCTTTTCCCTATCTACAAATCTTACCATGCGATAATCGTTGTCATCATACACCTAATTAAAAAGAAATATATTTCAGTCAAAACTGCATAACGTTGTATCATATATACGTAATTCTACGTATGTAATTTCATAAAATACATTATACGTATAAATACACGATAAAATGATATCTGACCTGACCAGTATGCGTTACTGTCTTTGCGGAGCTGGTAACAACTGGTTTATTCGATGCAAAACGAACTGCATTAATAACACTACATTTATTTGGATGGCCAAGAAGCCTGACGATCCTCCTGCTCGCCATGTTTGCCAGTGTTTGCTACAGTTTCTATGTCATCCTAAAGATGTCACTATGAAAAATCTAATGGCGTCGCTGCTGTGAAAGCGGCAAAATTAAAATTACAAACCATTGGAATTTTTTTCCTACATAAATACAAATTCCAACTTAAAGTTCAATGCACGGATGACTAAAATGAAAATTTAATCAAAATTACACGGGATTAACAATTGCAAACAACGAATGCTAAAATGAAGACGTATAATCACAAATTATATAAAAACTGTACAAATTTTACGAAAAAGTTCGACAGATCATTGTTACAATGCTCAAACGTCTTATACCTAATTTGATTGTTAATTGTTTATAATGCATTATCGAAATTTTATTATGCATGAAAATGAAAATCCGTTAACATATACGAAGCTATACACACGCATACATATAGGGTAGATGGATCCTATAGCAATATGACCCTTCATACTTATCAGAAACCATGCGCGGGCAACAACGAGCATGCTTCGTAGTGACCTTTACCCCACCTTAATCGTGTAGATATTAGTAGTAAAAAAAGAAGTGAACTGTTGCACTGTATGGATGTGTGAGGCCGGTATTAAAATCGAAGAATACCTTTACTATTGACAACTTTCTCCATCGTCACGTATACCGTGCAACTTAAGGTAAATCAGAAGCATTTAAAAAGTAGCTACTATCGGATTATATCTCAAATGTAGGATATTGATCTGCTAGGAAAACCATCCCCAGCGCGACATCACATTTACCCTGTCCTTTTGCCTCATTTATTGCTTCTCTCCATTACGCGTGGTTATCTTCGTTAAAAGTTTGTGTTCGCTTATTTGCTAAAAACAGAACATACAGTGATTCGTGTACCATTTGCGTGTCACATCACCCCTACGCATTTCAAGGTCAATCAATTAGTCGCCGGCATCATAGATCAAGTGTATTCGTAAGGGTGTATTCGTACTATATGTCCAACTCTTGTTGTAGTTTTAACTTGCTAACAACTACCGTTGTTTATTTTTCATTAAAATCTTATAATGGCGCGTCGTCAGTAATATTGTTTTGACATTTAGGATTCGATTGAATATTATCATTATTCTCATAGTGGACTTCAAGTTACATTCGACAGTTGCTTCCGCAAGAAAAAGACACGGCCTTACTCTATTAAAAGAATGTAACTTTGGAAAGTGGTAAGTGTAAAAACAGCAATTTTATACACAATATTTTGGAGTATGCTCGTGTTTAGATTGTTTGCTGGAATGCATTAAACATACGGGCACGCTAGGTAATATTGTTAATTATATATAATTAATCAAATGGTTTATGGATTCAATATGTTATAGTGCTAAGATTAAAATGGATGTTCACGGCGCTGGGGTAGTTGCGGTTTTGGGAACAGTTGGCGCCGCAACAGGAGCAATATCTGCTGTGATTGTTTATACAATATGCGCTAGGCGCCGGCGATTACCACTTCTTACGCCGGGAGGGGGACCGCTTAATTGGCACGTATTGCCCTTTTTGCATATATAACTTATTAAACACGTATAAATGAATCGAAAATTGAAAAAATACGATTACAATAATATGATTACGAAATGTGTTTAAAATTTTAAGCAAAATTGCTTTTTACGCTTTAACGATAGAGCTAAACAAAAATACTCCTAAAATTTGTAGTATAACATAATTGTAGAAAAATTCGAAGTGGATAAAAATGCGTTTGAGCAGTGAAATAAAAATTAATACTCGTAGGTTTGAAAAAGATTTACTGGATAGAGCGGAAGAAGCAGCACGTTCTTCGAAAGACGTTCTCGTAGGATTAGGATCGAGCGTTACTTTAGGACGAGATACTAAAACTCCAAAACACAGCAATAGTCACTCGGACGATGAAGAATCGCAATCGGATCATGTATTTGATAGTATCGCGAGTGATTCTCCTAGAAGAGGTAAGAATTCGGTTTATAGCGACTTTAACAAAATTCTTTTTCTATCTTTCACAATATTAATTCGTCGAATCTCTTCATCGTAGTTTTACAACATTTGTCCGAATCCGATGATATACCACCGTCTCCTATGAGTCCGCTTGCACCGCCTTTGCCAGACGGAGCAGTAGTAGCTTCGGAAAAGCGAATGGTTATCATGAAACCTCCAACTAGAAGTGTAGATGGTTCCCATTCACGACTGAACAGTACTGAGATGGAAACATCTTCACGACAAAAAGTAAGAGAATTTTTCTAGTGTCATCGTACAGCAAGCTTAATCAACTTTATATTAAACAGTTATCGTCTTCATCTTCGACATCATCGTCGGATGAACTTCGAGGCGAATTGCAAGTGGGATTAATTTATGATGCTCCGGATGGTATCTTAACTGTGAAACTCATTAAAGTAACTATTATTCTATTAATTTGGAATATAAATATTTAATATTTAAATTCGAGCCAATTTTTTACTTTAAAGGCGCGAGATCTTCGAGCCCGGGAATTAAGCGACACTGCTGATCCTTACGCAAAAATACGTTTACTGCCCGATTGGAGTAACGTTTGGCAAACTAGAATCCACAGACGCACGTTAAGCCCTGGTAAATTTTATATATAAATAGAATATATTTAGCCGGAAGAGGAAAAAGTACGGATATTTGAATGTATTTTATTATTCATAGAATTCGATGAAGACTTTGTCTTTGAAGTGGCATCTTCTTCATCGTTAACCGGAAGAACTTTAGAAATCTTGCTTTACGATTTTGACGCATCAACAAAACATCGTGGTTTGGGATACGTACAACTTCCTTTATCATCAGTTATCAGTCGTCTCGGTACTACTCCTTTAATTCTTACAAAACCAGTTCTCCGATATGGCATGGAAGGTGGTTTTAGAGCTCCACCATTAGGAGAACTTATGGTCTCTCTCTCGTATCAACCATCAGCAGAAAAATTGACGGTAATAATTGTAAGAGCTAGAAATTTACCGATAATGGATGATACGGCTAATGCAAATTCATATGTAAAAGTGAGTTTTTCTTTTTAATTTAACGAATGTTTTTCTAACTAAGATTGCAGGATATGAAATAATTAATTATGATATTTTTCAGGTATCACTTATGCAGGATAATAAAACTTTGAAGAAGAAGAAAACTGATGTACAACGGGATACGACTAATCCCGTTTGGAATGATATTTTAACGTTTGACGTTAATTCGGAGATATTACCACAGTGCACATTACGATTTTCCGTTTTACGTGCCAGTGGTGAGCTTTTAGCAAAATGTGAAGTATCTGCAAAATGTCAGAAAGAGGTATTCTATCGTGTACTCTCAGGTAAGGGTGCATCAGCACAATGGTTACCGCTTTCTGAGCCTGAAATTTTCCGTGGTAATTCAATCGAACAAAAGGATTAAAAATATTCCAGTATGAATTACCGTCCGAGATTTATGATCTTTACTGGAACAATCTATGATCGAATACAGCAAAATCTACTAGTTCCTTGTGTTTGGCTCTATCTATTTAGTACAAATCAAATGCAGTACAATTTCTAATAATTCATCCTATTGTTTCTACCTCTTGAAATAAGTCTATAAGCACAAATATGATCGCCTGAATATGTGTATAGTACAGTGCAACAAAGAATTTAAATTGCTTATTTTCTGTGATCTTGTTGCCTGTCGACTTGAATGTTTTATTCTGAGAAAACGACAAATATGGTACAGACTGTGCACAGGCACAAATATGAAAATTCAACTGATTTTACTATTCCTACAACTTCGCACACATTATCAAAAAAAAAACAAAACAACTTTTCTGTAACTATATTATAATACAAAAAAATCAATGCAAAATATTTTGCATAATATTTGAATATTAGATTATATTATAAGATACTTAGGCACAAGCGCGATTTTTATCGCTAGGATATTGTAACTTTGGTTTTTGACGTTTGAGATTTATATGTTTGTGTCTGTGCATTTCTTTATATATGTGAAAAGCAGATTTTTATTGAATATACCTCCATAAGTGAAAGCAGGTCTTTCTGATAGAAGATAATTTAACTAAATGTTGTGTAGTTGAAATGACTCTTTAACGAAAGTGGTTAAATAAAAAAAAAAGGTGGTATAAAAAATGAGCATAGAAATTCACTATAATACCACATAACGTAATATAAATTTTAATCTATTTCTAGGTATTGGAAGTTATATTTTAGAGAATAGCGCTCATGTGCATGTGTAAAATGTAATTTAAACCTTAATAATAGACACAACATTTTCATAGTACTCTCAGTCTGCAAATTGACACATTTCATCATCGGATTTAGCAAAAGCGTTATATTGAATTTTTTGGATATCTTTAAATAGGCGGAAAAAATGCACTTAACACAAAATCTTCTTTTAAAATGTTTTATTCATTGTACAATATAACTGTACATATAAAATGAATGGACCAACGTACAGCGATCCCTGAGCTTAGTCGAACAAAGCTGAAAAAAGAAAAATATATATGAGCATAATTTGATTATATTTTTTTTATACGAAATATATTCTTCCTATAGTCTCATGTCTGAATAACTTCAACATGTGAATGAACATTCAGCAGCTAATACATTGTATAATCATTGACTTTGAATTCTATGTATTTAGCGAAATGCAATATTACTTTTGTAAAATAAATTCCATAAATCATTTCCTTACCAAAGCCCATGTCCTCGTCTGACTCTTCCGAAGCTTCTTCCTTCTTTTTCTCTTCTTTCGCTGGGGCAGCTTCGGCAGCAGCGGGAGCAGCTGCAGCTGGAGCTAGAAGAGAAAACAAACAATGCGTAAATAAAGTTTTCTCATTTTTCAATATATACACATTGACTTTGATATCACGAAGATAATGTGCTAGTAGCGATGTTGCTTTAGAACTTAGATCACTCATTCTGTAGTAATCGAACGTTCTTAGTCGTTTACTATTTCCTCATTTGCTGACCGTTTTAGCACCTGATTATACATAAACCGGTGGATGAAGAGGAATATTCTATCGAGTTATTAGTTGCCAAATTATGCATATTTCTAGGACCATGCAAGAACGCCTCGACACAAAGTAAAAGAATTATTCTCTGAATCTCGCTTACTACGTAGCATTTAGATTTCTTACCTGAGCTTGGGGCAGCACCAACGCCAGATCCAATATTGGTGAGTAGTTCTTTTACGTTAACACCTTCCAAAGCCTTAGCGAAAAGTCCTGGCCAGTAGGATTCAACATCAACATTTGCAGCTTTCAGTATCGTCTGAATCTTTTCACCCTGAAAAGAAGATAATTTTTTAACACATAATTTAGCTATTAGTGTGTTACATTAAAAAATATGTTTGAGCTTGAAAAAGTTCATTGGCTACACGAGAGAAGTTGAAAAATACAAAACATTATGCGTAATATATACATGCATCAATGCCGCCAAGAACCTTACATGTGACATGTACTTACTGTTACAGCAATGTCATCGTCGACGAGGATTAATGCGGCGTAAACGCAAGCGAGCTCTGCTTTGGTCGACATGATTTTGTTTTATATTTTGCGTATAAACGCTGGATGAATGTTAATAATTGTGCAAGTCGCCGATTTGGCCTTAGCTCCACGAAAGAGAACAAGCACACAGGTTCACCCAATCCAGCGGGAAGGTAAAAAGACCGGATGAGCCGGATACCACGTGATATATCACGCAAGTAAACGCGCAATCGTTCTAGGGAGCATGCGCAATTGCGTTCGGATTTTCCATTGGTGTTATTATTTCATTGTCTCATTATTCTATTATTTTCTACGATAAAAACTGTTTCGTATTATTATTAATGATAAGTGATAGACATATATTGATTTATATATAAAATTCTACATTTTCAAGAATTGCTTTAACGTTTGTCGTGAAAATGGTGTTCGAGATGTACATTCTGCGTCAGGGATTGTGACAGGAAGTAAAAAAGACGCAATCTTTTATTTAATCTGTAGTACAAAATGAGATGTTGCAGCTACAACTTTGCTGGGTTTTTAACCATAGTGCAACTTCTGGAACTGCACTCTTTATGTAACAAATATCAATACACAGTTGCAAAACTGTAGATTATCTCTATTTATCAAAACAATGGAATATGAGAAAGCACAGTTTGAACGCGATTACGATTGTATTATGTTTAACTTCCTGTTACAGTCCACTTAACCGAGTGTACAAACTTTAAAAACCTTGCCGAGTATGATGAAAGTGTGGTGTAACTTTACAGTGGCGTTGGTATCGTTCAGTGACTACCAGCAAACGTTTACATTTGTGCTGAAAGCCGTCTCTGTAAGAATACCCGGAAAAAAAGTAAACTTGAAATAGGCACAGGTCTACGCAAGAAAAGGAGAGAAAAATGATAGACGTGAGAGAGGGAAACTGTAATTCTCTAAAAGAGGTGGGTGTCTAAGTCTGTAGATAGGATCAATGCTGTGGCGGGAGTATGCTTATGCGTATTACTCGATTTCTCGAGTAAATGTTTCGAGCTCGATGTAGAATCGAGCGAGGATTTCGAGGTGTTTCGAGGTTTCAAGCTCGAGGGTATGCGAGTCGTCGAAGCATTCGGATCGATTAGTATGGTGCGCGCAGTTGAGACGGTCAGTCTATATAGCGGAGTGGTCTAGTGGTCTAGTGGTTTTGCAGACGTTACGGATCGGGCATCGGACGAGTGGCGAGTGTTCGAGTTTCTCGCAAGGCGGAAGGGCGCGCGTCAAGACGGTCGAACGCAGGATCGTTCGTCTCCGAAAGACGTCTTGCTTTGATAAGCGAATTGTTCGACGAATGTTTCTGACGAACCGTTGCTATGTAGTACCGGTGTAAATGAAGCGGCGGCGTCTATCGCGGTCGCGTGGTAAGAGGGTACCGCCTGCGGGGGCGATGAGAATGGCGCGCAAATGCTGCGTGCGTAGCTGCGAGGCCGATGTGCAAGAAGCGCGTACTAAGGGTCTGCCGCTTCACAAATTTCCGAGGGATGCCGTCTTAAGAAGCAGGTGGTTGGCCAGCGGTGGATTTGACGGAAGCTTCAAGCCCACGCCGGATCAGGTTGTCTGCCATAGGCATTTTAAACGTGCCGACTACGAAGCCGCCAAGGGGCAAAAGCTGCTCCTACGAAAAGGCAGCGTGCCTTCTGTCTTTGCTGACTATGACAATCATCCAGGTACGCGCGACCCGTTTCGCGCACTTCCTTCCTCGCATCTACTAGTACACTGACCTCCTGACACCCGTAAATACTCTATTCCGGAATCTTGCGCATCTTTTTTTCCCACCGCCCCTTTCCCTTCCTTTGCCTCTTTTAGCTATCCTCTTACCCCGCAACCTCTCGTCTAGTTGATCGCTTGGCTCGATTCATACATCGTCTTCCATTTATGCGCGCTGTCTTCGAGCTTGCCGGTTTTCCAAAGTCCATGCCTTCGAACTTAAATTCCTGTTTACCTCTGTCACTCTTTCGTTTTTCTGTCAAACGTTCGATACCGACATTCCTTGCAATCCTAGATTCTAATCGCGCCTGATCCGTTTGTTTATTCATTTCTATTGGAAATGTGTATACTGAACATTTCAGAGCACATTGTGTAACATAGGAATATCTTGTTCTATTGTCGATTTTTGCTTGTTTAAATAGTGTAATTGTCGTAATATCAGTTGTGTTTTGTTTTTCTAAACGCTACTTGCTTCTAGTTGACTGTTTTTAAAAGTACTAGTACGTTTGTATATCTTTGCTAGAAATGTTGTTTAACATTCTAATTTCAGATCCTGTTATTATGTCAGTGAAGTCATCCACTTCCTATGCGCAAGAAGATTTAGATCTTATCAATTCGGAAATCTTGAATTTGGAACAATCTGCATCACCATCAGTATCGGAAAGCAGAACACCAAAATCAGATAGTTCTGAGACCTGTTATTCCAGACCAACATCTTCCGTTGATTCTTGTCAAATGTTGGATTCTACAGAAATGTTGGATAGTGGGTGTAAAGAGATGGCTGTGAAAGAACCAAAAAGATCCTTTGTGAAGGAAGAGAGGGAAAATACAGAACTCAAAGTAAACACAATGGCTATGCAGTTGGGTATTGTTGAAACTGAAGCAGCCATAAAAAGTGTTTCTCAAGATTTAATAATGAAAGATGAGCTCAAAAATATAAAAATGGTCGATGACAAAGCATTCGATAAGTCTGAAGATGTAAAAGCAAGAATATTGAATAAAGGAGGTCTAAAATTCTTCCCTGGAGCAAAATTGGAAGCAAAAGATTTTAATGAAAAATGGTAATTATCGTTAGCTAAGCACTACAAATAAATCTTATACTTAATTATGCGTATATCAAATTTATCTTGCGTAAAGTACAATGTTACACAAAGTATTCTTTTTTGCACTTTACAGGTATTCCGCAAAAGTGGTGGAAACCGATTGGGAAGAAAGAGAAGTGTTGATACATTTTGACAAATGGAGTTCGAGATTCGACGAATGGATACCCATGGATAGTTCCAGGCTACGAGTACTTCAGACGCCGCCAAAGTAAGTATATTCTTATCGCTTCCTGCTACCTAGTCCATTTATATACTACTCAGAAAACAAAATGACACGAAATACAATGTCAAATATCTATAAAATAGTATGTTTAATGTTGAAAATAAATCAATATCTATAATTAGAATATAATTTTCTTTTAAAGCGAACAAACTTGGAGTATACCATCCCTGTAAGTGTGTACTCTATTATCGTGACTGGTGGGCAGTCGCTTCTTAAGTAATAATTCTTGACAGACTGTAGTGTTTGTCTTTGCAAGATTCGTCTATCCCTATCCGTTTTAATAATTATGTATCTGGTTGGACTGTACAAATAGATATATCTTTTCTTACCTTTTAAAACTTATTGCGAATGCTAATATCAGGAGAGGTATACTTTATGGGAGCTTTATAGATCTTGTGTTTAGCTGTTGAACTAATTATTTACGTAGATAATTATTTGCTTTCTTATCCGGTAGTTTTAAGTCTAAATCTAGATTATTAAATCACATCTTGAGAGTAAATAGATCACTTTTGGTGTAAATATTATTACAAATTCGAATTTGAAAAATATGGATTCTTAAAAATTTCTTTTTTTTATATATATTATATTATTGAAACTAATGTAAAATTTTAAAAATCATTTATCTGGTTAAATAATTATTATTTAAGCATGCTTTGGTATTAAGGTGTTTTTTTTCTATTTTACGAAGAAAAGTAATTTTTGAGTGATTGTTTTTTTATACTTTCATTTATTTATCGAAGTTATACGTTGATGACTGATCAATGTGTCAGTAAACTAATTTTAAACTCTGTAGGGACACGAAGATGAGAGATTTTACTGTTGGTGAAAGAATACTCGCGACGTGGGCGGACGGAAAAAAGTATCCCGCTAAAGTAAATGCAGTCCTGGGAAATGGTAAGCGACCTAACCCTAACTGTCGCAGTGAGAGAGACAGACGGACTCTCTCCCCTACATCATACGTTTGACGTTTCTTCCATAGGAAGACATTTTTTAATCCCGAAGTTTGGATCCGACTAACGGATCCTCATTTTTTTTTTTATAGACAGATACGATGTTCTCTTCGATGATGGATATGCGAAAACTATCAAGTCCTCGAAAATGACGAAAGTAGTTACAACACCTACAAAGGTATGAATTGTTAATACCAAGGTTATGTTATGTTACCACAATAAATGCTAGCTGTTAAATGCATTATTTTACCAAATGAAGAGTGTATTGATAAAATCATAATTTGAAATTGAAATAAACAAGTGGTATATAGTAATTTTTCCTATTTGTAAGAGATTGTGATTATGAAAACGGTTGATGACATTCAAGAATTTTTTGAACTATTTCTTATAAATGCTTATTGAAAATACTGGTATAGAAGTGTGTCTCGTGTAACTGTAATCCAAAGTTTTCGAAGAACTGTTTTAATTTTCGATAGTAGCAGATTTTTAGTAATTAATGTTATTGAAAGTGATATAACTTATTTCACGCGCAATTCCAAATTATATCTCGCTTCAATTGATTTACTAAGGCAGCGTCATAACGCTCAGAGTTTGAATACAAAACTTTTCTATTTATTTATTTTGTTTTTTGTATTAGCTACCAGTTCAAACTGACGAATATATAGGAAGTAAGCAAGAACGAAGAGATAAGAAAAGGAAACACACAGTAATGGAGCTGTTCCATTCTCGAAAGCGTGTTAAAAATGACGCAGAGAAACAAGTCAAGAAAGAAGAAACGTCTCCGATAGCTGCTGAAAACGGAGATACGTTTCTTGAGACAAAACTAGATTTAGACGGTACCATGTTTGGGCCTTGCTACGATCCAGGAACTGATTTATTAAGAGGATTCGATACCAATGTCGCCAGAGTGAAGACGTACGTTAAGAAAGCAAAAAAAGAAACGCTGAGAAACGATACTGATCAAGAAGAAGATGTAGGACCCGAATGGATAGACGGGGAACCTCAAGGAATAGAGTCTTTCATAGTAGATGGATCGGATGGTACGTAAACTAATTGCAAAAATGTAGTCTTAATATATACGAATAATACGACGTTAACATATATCATGATCTTAATTCTGTTACAGCTTCACGGCGTTCAATTATTGTGGCAGATAAAAGACTACCACCCGGTTGGCAAAAGCATTTTACTCAACGGAGAGCAGGGTCGTCAGCTGGCAAGTGGGATGTATTGTTCATACAGTAAGTACGAAATGTTGATCGTTATACTAAATCTTATGTACACTCAAAATTCAACATATTTTTTATTTATAATAATTACAGTAAAGCAACTGGGAAGAAATTCAGATCAAGAAGTGACATTAAGACTTTCATGGAAACCCAGGGTCTCTATGATTTTGATCCAGAAAAGTTTGATTTTTGCATACATCGAAAAAAGAAAAATGTGCAAAAATTAAAACCAGACGCAACTAGTGAGCCACAGAAAAAGATTAAAACTCTTTTACCAAAAACGAAGATAAGTGCTGTGGTGGAAAACCCACTGTTCACCTCAGTGAGCACCTCTCCTGCTCCCGTAATTACAGCCGCTACAACACCACTTACAGATGCAGGTAAGTTAATATTTTTTACGTAACACAATTTTGTTTAGAATATTTCCCGGTATTTACGATCGATTTTTTTTGTGCTTTACACGTTCGATAGGAATGATTTATTGTAAGTAAACGGTACTATTATCAATAGAAATTTATTTAACATTGTCGTGGGTTACAAATTTGTTGAAAAAAAGTTGAAATTACGTGTTAATTAATATGATGTTTTAGCCGTGTTTATTGGTGGATTACGTGTCGAAATGGAAGATAGCGCATACAAGTGTCCGAAAGAAGGATGCAATAAGACATTTCGTAAAGAAAATCTTCTCCAAATGCATATCAAGCATTATCATCCAGAATATTCCAAATTTCTTGGATCCACGCCAAATGTAGCTGATTTAGCTTATGCAAGAACAATTGGAGAACCTATCGATGACATTATACCTAAGAAATCGAATAATTTCTTAGACAAGCTTAATAAGTTTGGAAAGAGAAAATCTACCAGTGAGAAACCTACGCAAAATGGATCACATTTACTTACAAATTCAACCCAGCCAGTTTCACCGTTAACTCCATTGCCATTAACTACCGAAACGGAAGATGAATTAGATCAAATAGAAAAATTCAACGATGTCCAAAAGGAAGATGTAAAAATGGAGGCAGTTTCGCCTATTTCGTATCACAGTGCTGATCTAGATGACGATATTGAAAGAAAACGAGAAAATGCTTGCGCCATGTCACCAGGAACATTATTCGATATGAAAATCAGAGAAGAAAAAACACAAATTGGTATCAAGACTCTTCTTCCTGTGAGACCTGCTGCGAGTTCAGAAACACAAAAAGTGGATAGGCAGAAATTTATGGAGGAACCGGTTCATGTAGATAAGAGTAAAGGTCAAAGAAAACGCCAATTACCCGATTATCCTTCGGATGTTCCGAGCAAGGGAAAGAAGCGGCAAAGTAAATTTTTTATCTTGATGTATTATTTTATTCCAAAACAATATTGAAACGCGTAGTAATGTTTACTTCGTATTAGACACGCAAGAATTGATTGAAGACTATGGTGACATGGATGAAAGTGCTGTCGATGCCGAGGGACCAGCTGGACTTATGTACAGATATAGTCGGAGGAAATCAGACTCAAAAAGTGATGAAAATAGTCAAAACAGTAAGTTTTCTTGTCTAAACTTAGGTTTTTGAATTAATGTAGTAATTGGCAGGGAACTTTATTACTTCTCATTATGTTCTATATTTATATATCTTGTGTGTTTCGTTAATCCTGTATATTACTTAATACTTTACTACCGCTTTATATTTATTGTTATTCTTCAGGTCAACTAAATGATTCACGCATTGAAAAAATTGACCCCTTAAAAGGGGATATTACCAAAAGAGATAATAATAATGATGGCGAAGGTACATTCTTTATTTTTCACTTTTCGTTTTGCAATACGTTTCTTTCTATTTCGACATTTTTTGTTTCGTTTCATTCGAATTTCGGCATATTTTTTTTACGTGTTTTATTACGATTCTTTTCTTTATGAAACATATAAAAAGTAAAAGCTGATTGCGATATGTATTTTCGAATGCTACAAAATTAAAAAATTCTTGTTAATTAAGATTCTTTTACTATGTGAAGTAAGTAAAGATTGGGTGAAAAACTATCGAATAATTATCTTCATAGAAAGCGAAGGAGTGATGATGATGATAAACGGTGAAATGGTGAAAGTCGAACAACTTCGAAGGGAAGAAATAATCAACTGCACTTGTGGATTTATGGAAGAAGATGGTTTAATGATACAATGTGATCTTTGTTTATGCTGGCAACATGGCCACTGTAATGCAATAGAACGAGAGCAAGATGTCCCTGAGAAATATGTTTGTTATATTTGTCAGCATCCGTATCGACAACGACCATCCAAAAAGTATTATCATGATCAAGACTGGATCAAAGAAGGAAAATTACCGACGTAAGTAATTTTATTTGAGTATTTCTTATTTTATAAAAGTGTCTAATTACTTATATCGTTCTTCATAAAAATTGACAGATTACCCAATCGACCGAAAAATCAAAATATGATTAATCAAAGAACAGCTATGCTAAAACGTTCTTACGATTTAGTTGCCGCTCTTTTACAAATTCAACAGGTTCTCCATAGCTTAAGAGTAAAGATTAATGTGGCACAGTAAGTATTTGTGTTTACGAAGATAATTAAATTATATACAGAACTTCTATAACAATTATTATTTTATATCATAGGAAAAAAGATCATCCAAAATTGTATCTGTGGGCTAAAAATTGGGAGACAATAGAAATACCAAAACCTGACATAACGCCAATACCAATTATGGAGTTTGTAAAGACTCCTACAGATACTTCGGATACAAACTCGGAAAGTTCACGCCGCATCGAATTAAAAACAGAACCAAAATTACCAATAAAAGATGACCCTGATGAGAAATCAATAGCATCGGATTCCGAATTAATGAAAATTTTAGAAGAGGACAGCACAGCTTCGGATGAATCAAAAGTTACATGTAAAAAAGAAGAAACGAGAGGTCAAGCTGACAATCATATTCTTCTTAACGCACTTACGAAAAATGGTGAATTGGAAGGTTCGGATGAAAATGATGCTTCAAAATCAAGAAATTCCGGTATGATATACTATTTCAAGTGCGTTTATCGCGTCGTGTACCATTTTTGCTAGCTCAAATCGTTACAGGTGTGTGCAACACGGCAGTAGGCGAAACTTTTGAAAATGTAAAGCAAGAATCAGGTGAACCGGAAATATCGACACCATTACAACCTTTCATACCAGAACCTGAAGCACCAATCGATCCTGGGGAATGTAGAATGCGGCTCCTCGAACACATTGAACATTTTCAAAATCATATTGATGCCAGGCTCACTTCGATTGAAGCACAAGTTTGTGGTATGTACGGAAATCTTTTTAGTTCTATCGGCATAACAAGTATGTATTACGAACACGAAATCCAACGAAATAAATTCTGTTTAAGCTTTGGAAACGATGGATCCGGAGGACTTGGTACCTAATCCGGATGTACAGCCCAGAACTAAACAAACTGTACAAATGCTTCTGAGAGATTTAAATACAGTTCGAAAGTTGGCTGCTTTATGTTAAACTGTATCACGCTGGAAGGAGTCTTGTTACATATTGTACATTATAACGACATTATTATAACAATTTTAATTTTAACATGATCCAGCACGCGCTACCGCTTGAAATAATTTAGAGTAGCACTCGATGGTTACGAGAATTTTCTTTTTTTTATTGACAACCGTCGTCTTCGAACTTCGTTTTATGTATCATGAATATAGACGAGTGTATGATTAATTGTACGTAAGTCTAGATACGCAAACTGATTGATAAATATCAGATAATTGTTATTGTAAGATAGTACAGTATTTAGTTTCCTTAACTATTTCTATAGTTGAAATTATCGCGATCTCTGTAATTACGTTATTGTTGCAAAAAATTTGTTAAGCAAAAGTGGCGCACCCCCCCTCAATATAATTCCGCATTGACCATGTGTAAAAAAAATGTGTACTATAGTGAAAACTAGAAAACTTAAATATGGTATTGTTTATCTGTAAAATATATTTATTTACAAAAAAAGCTTCTATGGATATAAATTGTAAACCAGCGTGAAAGCATTTCACGATCCTTGCATGTAAGCCGTTCGTGAAACTGCATCATACTACATACTCATCAACACATGTAGTTGTAAGCGAAATAACTGTGTTTACTTTTACAAAATTTAAATTAAGATTTATGCCAAGAATCAGCTTCTCTTTTGCGTGAAAAATGGTACAAAACAGGCGGGTATTTGTCAGGGATTGTAAAATTATCATAAAATCCTGCATTTTGCTCTTTGCGGAATAAGTGTTGAATTTCCTTGATTCTCCCAAAAGAGAATAAAAGACGTACAGAAGCAAGAAGTAATCGTAATTAGACTAGAACCGACTAGGATGTCTAGTAGAACTACATAGAACCACTACCACACTAGGACCAATAGTCCAATCGTTTTGTAGGCGTGGCGCAGCATTAGTGACGTCACGTTAGACCTTTGTTTACATTTGCATTGTCCCAAGTTATTCGACGTGTTACCATTTCGGTAGAATATCGAGGATAAATCATTAGTTTTTCGTAAGCTTTGCAGTGAGAAATAAAAAAACTTATTACAAAGAATAAGTTAGAATCTCGTGATGGTGTTAGATTTCTCAGTTGGACTAAAATTTACGCGAATACTGGTTTAATTTAGTCCATGGAACAGTAGGAGCGTCTCATCGCCATGTTGGTCAAAGTGAGTTAGTGACGTCAGGGCGCAGTAGTGTGCACGGTGTGCAACTGTGCAGTCGCAATCACAAGTGCAGTCGAGGCAGAGACAAGCAGAGAGGCGTGCAAGAAGTGAAAGAGAGAGAGAGAGAGTACACGCGCGTTTCCGTTGTAAGGGAAAAGGAGAGACAAAAGTGAGGATGCGCGTGTGCGCACAGTTGAAGCGGTTCAGCAAGAAGAAGGGAGAGAGATAGATCGAGTGAAGGGAGGGATACACATGGTTGTAGATAGAAGAAACGAGAAGCAAAGTAGTATTAGAGAAAGAAAGATAGAGAAGAAGAGAGAGGAGAGACTACAAGCGTATACGGCGTACAACAAGCGGGCGGCGAAGACAGGACAGGACCTGGAACGTGGAACCGCTGCCGTGGTGTGTGGGCTCGGCTCGGTTCTCCTGCATCCGTTATGACGATACAGTGATCCAGCGCTTGGCGCTGCGCTGCGAGCGATCCTCTTGCTAGTTCGCAATCGCGACCATTCGCGACAGACGCGCAACCGGCGTTCGTGCTCCGTGTTAATAAATATACCCGTGCGGATACAGGATGGAGGTGCGTCGTTGTCTGGTTTGATCGAGATTAACAGACTGCTCGGTTAATATCAACGAGCGTGTTTTATCGTAAAATTTTGTAAGCCATGTGCTCTTGCCGCTCCGCGTGTGCCTCCTCCCTACGGATTATCCTCGACCAAGCCCTGTGCTAAAGGAGTTACTAGAGGAGTAAAATTGCTCAAGGTGTAACCTCCCTAAAGCTAGTGGAAGGATCCTTCCTTGTGTGCTTTATCATTTGTGTATATCGTTTAACGTGTGTCGTGTTAGTGCAAGTGTAAGGACGCGTTTCCCCTCTTCCTTTAGCCTTGTATTTTTCTTCGTTTCGCGTTGAGGAGGCCAATAGTAGAATCGTTGACGACGGCAACGACGATCGAGGAAGCAAGGAAGAAAGAGGCAGAGTGAGTGAGACAACGCAAGGGAGCGCAAGTGGCGTATCAAGATGGCGCATAGTTTGGCACCGAGCGTCAACTGTTCACTCGATGAAATTGATCTGAACGCTCTGAAGGTACGTAAATATACACCTTTCTATTATTCTATTTTTCTTATTTAAAACGCCTGGTTCATTGTCCTTTCAATAATTCTCGTTACTCATCGCGATTCGAATCCATATATTCTCTGGTGATTAACCCCGTAAGATCAGACGACGACCCTCTATCTCCCTGTCGGCGAAGTCGAAGAGAGGGAGAAGTTCTCCTTGAATTCTTCTCTCATTAATGGCGTATCAGCCGTAAACTTAGAAAAGCTGAGTGCGATGGAAATCTTTTCCATTGCAGTCGCACTTCTTCCGGAAGAAATCGCACACGTTATTGCATTTGCTGTCAGGCTGACTGAATAACTCTTCTGTAAGAGACACATTCCTTTGCAACGTTTGTCGTCAATCGCTTTCGGGATTTCCGGCTGATCCTTTGACCTTTTGAGTGATTCCCTTGCTTATTATTATTCTCTGTTCTTTATTAAGGGATTCTTTTTTTTTTTATTAATCAAACTTATGGAGAACAATTACAATTTGCATTCTCTTTGATGTGTCCATGACAATAGGAGTTTTCACTCTTTCGAGTAGAAAGAACTCTTTATTTACTGTCGCTTCAGTAATCAAGCGTTCATTACACTATTCGAAACGACATTTGACTTTTTAATTATTTTACGATTAACTCCGAGCTGCACTGTTAGTTTCCTACATTGTTAACTTGATACTAAAATATAACGTGGCAATTTTTCTATAAAACAAGTTTACGGTCATTTTCATTGATAAAGTTTTGCGAGAATTATTGCGAAATGGAAATGAATGTAGACGTCAGTTATAGCTATATAGTTCACAGGCTATAGGCATGTATCATTCATGAATGAATGTGCCAGGTCTTGTGAATAATAATACCGGTTTTAAAAGTGGTGACAACGTTTTTAGATTTTTTCAAGCTAATTTTAACATCAATTTAAGATTGCGCGTCGCGACTCGCTTTTATCCTAAGTCTACAATAATAAGAGCTTTCTTGTCATTTGGGCAACTCAAAATTGTCATTATTCAAGATTATGATTACTTAAACGAACTTGTTTACGAATATCGGCCAGGTGATGTTTAATTACTTAATGATGCATAATAATGTAATGTTACAGGAACCTGCTGGGATCTTCGAATTAATTGAAGTTGTTGGCAATGGAACATATGGCCAAGTTTATAAAGTAAGTATTCCTTCAATATTTGAATCCATAGAATGGCCATACTTTACTATTGAATTATTACTTAAATATGGCTATCGGAAAGATCGACTGCACAAAATGGGTTTACACAGTGGGATACTTAATGTTCGTGATTCACTATTTCTTCTGAAAGATAATCAAAAGCTGATTTCATGATTCTCGCAAGAAGCACGCTACCACGACTATTATCTCGTATAGAATTACGGTTATCACGAGTGGCATCATAACTATTATTTTTAATTGACGTTTGCGGAACAATAATCACACGATACATATTGGTTTTTCGCTTAAGAAAATAGAAAGGATCTGTATTTTTATTATAAATAAGTATAGTGAAGGAAAAATTGTAAATTAACAAGTGTCAAACTAAGATTCCTATATTTTACACCACGGGCTTTCCGCGATGCTATCGTTTCTGTCCCATCATACTATTTTTGCCTTTGTTTCTTATGCACACAATAAGAAATGGCACTGTTCACACGTGGGAAGCTTTCCCGTTTGTGGCTACTATAGCATCGTCTGCATGCAATTTCTACGCGCCTACGAACGAATGCTTCAGGCATGCCGACAGCCCACAAGATGGTTTGCTCGTGTCACCGTTTTCACCAATTTGGCCAATTTTTAACAATTAGTTCTACGGTTTCGACTAAATCGTATTCTCGAAATTTCTTTGATAGTTCTCGTGCAATGAATACTTAGTGACTAATTATTTAACGATATAGGAAACTGTGTAGTATCTCGTATCATGGAATATGATATAATTCTCATTATTACGATTATCGATATTATTGGTAAACGTGATGAAATATGATATTTGCCGTCGTAATATATGGCTAGTGGCATTAACCGAGCAGCGTAGGAGAAGTAGAGCGGGGGCTTTCTTCCTCACCTGTGGTAGCGACCTAAGGAGGTGGTGATTCACCTTGAAAAAATTCTCCTTGCCGAGGTCGTCCTTGGACGGACAGCCAACTGTGAAAAACAGTCGTACGAGAGATCGAGAATCTCGACCGGAAGGACGTGAATTGTGTGTATAGCATGCGTCATGAACGTTTCTGTGTAGAAATGAAGAATATATTCAACGCGACTGATACCGGGTTGCGTTATTTGTCTAGTCATACAAACCAATCTTCTATCTAACTATTTCTATAGAAATGATTTATGTTCTATTTCAATGAAACTATATTGTATTCATATTTTTGATCCGGTATTCGATTTCTTCTGGAACACGTAAGATTCTTGCTTACGTTTCACTCCGCTACGTCAGCTGACCAGTTCGACGACTCTACCGGCTTTGCTATACGAATTTATTATCTAGTCACATACTTTAAACTGTTCAATATTTCGTATTTAAACGACCAAAAATGCTATATAATTTGCAATGCAAAGAAAATACAGAAATTATGGGGGTTTACGGGAAACATTCTATGGCGTCTTATTTCCTTAGACCGTAGGGCGTGGTCTTTTACGGATGACAAATTAAAACGTGTCCACGTGGTGAAAACGAAAGAACATTCCAATGAGAATATTACGGTTACACTATGCGTTAAAGTAAATTGAATATAAAGGTTGATTTTAGTGTCCACGCATTTTTTAAAGCGGGAGGACTGGGTCGAAAGATATGGAGTATATTATGTGTGACACTACACGTGAATATGCCCTTTCCTATGCGAGATTAAAATGAAAGTTGTTCTGGCACAATTAACCCATGGGCTGTCTGCATCCTAGCGATGTCGCTGCATTTAATGATCTCGTTTATGTTCCATTCTCTCTCTCTCTGCATCACGGAAATCCTATTTGTCAATGAGAGATTCATTCTTCACGTGAAATGTGTTCTCTCGATTTCAATGGTAACAATTGTTCCCTTTAAGTAAAGTCGACGAACCAGAGAGTAATTATTAGCGTAACGTTTCCTTGACGTTATTCTGGATCCTGAAAAAAATAGTGTTAGCAATATTTCTGGTTCAGTGAAATTTCGATGTTTTTTCGAAGGACTAGCTTGGATAAAATATCGAAACGTTTGTCTCTGCTATTTGTTATATGGTTCTTTAGCACTTTGATCTCATCCTATGTGGAGGTAGATGATGAGGGGAGACGCGAGGAAGAGGACGATGACCCGTTGCCGATGACGGCAGAACGAAACGAATACGCGTGCGCGTGTATACACGCGATCAACGCGGCAGCTTCGAATTATACCGATCTATGGATTATTTACATTTCTCAATGTTTTACAAGTAACATTAAACCAGTCTTTAAACTTCGTCGAATCATGAACAGTTAGGAATCCTGATTGACCAATTATTATTTTCATGGTTTAAATTTTACAATTTCATTTTGGTATTTTCTAGGCTTCTTTTTCATTTAGAGTAAAACGTGCTTTGATCCCGTTTACTAGATCTATATAATTGAATAAACTAGAATCACATAGTCAGTATTCGTATAGATCAACAGGCAATGTAAAATATGTATGCCTATACTTATGTTTCTATCGATCGTGCCAAATCAGGTAGATTCACTGCTTGGTTTCTCAACTTGACTCCATTACATCATTCAAAACACTCGTTATTCGTTTATGTATTCGAGACATATTGTTAGTGAAACTATCACAAACATAAATTCCCTCAAGAAATAATTTATCCAAAACATGCTCTAAACCTGGGGACATGTTTCCTTTAATGCCTAATTCATTCGGGGCTCCGTTAATTGGTGTGTCAGTATCAATAACTTGTAATTACTTATCGAGTGTTACGAGTAACATTACTTTTTCTTCCTCTTTTTTTTTTTCTTGTCTGCACTGTCTACCTACTCTTTTCCGTTTAATTACAATCGTGCATTTTACTCGATATTAAGATTTCCTCAGTCGTTCGGTTATCATTTCTATAGCGAGTAAGAAGGCAGTTCATCATACCGATGATTACCTAGTTTATTGGATACGATCCCTCAATATCTAACGAGGTTGCGTGGAAAAACAGCTAATGCGTCTTGTTCCTTTTTATTCCCTTGCACCTAGTCCCCATTTAAAGCACGTTATGTACACTGCTCGTGAACGATAAGCTCATTTATCGTTTCTTATCCTTAATGTGCTGCATCTGTGAGTATAGGCGTTCGTAGAATGCGTGGACCTCATGGTGATAAAAACGCAGCTGCGCTACTTTCATTTTATCTTACTCTAAAACTTATATGGCATCAAAGACACGCGAGATATACTAGAGAAAATCACATGGTAACAAATTTTTATAACTTCATTTAGCAGTATTTAAATCTACACGTATACTGTTTAATTAATAATTCTGTACACGTGCGTTCTATTAATAGTCTCTGTAACTTGAAAAGAAATTTGTTTAATGATTATGTACTATACATGTACAGTGTAGATGGTACAGATGCAGTAGAAAAGATTCATAACACTATTATAGTTTCTGAGGAACTCGATCAAGGAACTTACAACGTCAGTAGTTGCTTTTATCACCATTTAAAGAATTGCTTAGCACGATATCATATATGAGATTAACAGAGTCGGATTTCGAAGCGGTTAACAAGCGCGGTTTATCAGTATCAGTGTCCGGATGAGCAGGTGTCCTTCTACCGCTAAATCACGTTTGACGAAAGTAACGGCACCGAACGACGATGACGACGACGACGAATCTCGGTTGCTTACGAATAGAGTGCAGGTAGGTGCGGCAGAAACCTTTGAGTCCCTCGCTTTTTGCGATAGAGCGCGAAAGAGGTGTGTGGACTGCAGCCGATTCTCTTTGAAAGGATAGGTGCTCGACGGTCTGGGCGTCCGCCCGTATGTACGCGCCTTTGTCCAGGAAAAAGGCTGAATATAAAAAGCATGCGGTGACGCTTTTTCTTTTTTCGCGTACCCTCCTGCCCCACCAGAACGAACGAACGAAAGAAAACGAGAACGGAGTTGAGCGTTTTGTTTCACGATGCTTCTGCGTATGCATTTTAGCTTGTTCCTATCATGGGGGATTTAGTTAACCCGAGTGAATCTTTTATCCGTTATGGGTTCAACGTGTCAGACTTGCTAAATCCATCTAAAGTATTTAAACGGATCTTCGTGGAAAAAGATCTCATCGTGGATCACTTTAATTGTATGCTTATTAGTTATCGTGAATCGTACTTATTAATTTCTTTCTTTAATTCTTCTAATGGAAATCTTTAACTGTTTAACTTGTAATAATACTGCACATTAGAAATGCTGTAGTATAGATGTCTAATAATAGTCTCTGTGAGTTTTACAAATGACTGTTAATTATATGCTAACAATCTCGAAATAATCTCACGTTTATAACCATCTATAGATTTTCAAACATCTACTGATTTCGCGGATGATAATGCTTGCGTGTTTTCCACTTTGCAGGGACGGCATACCAAGACCGGTCAGCTGGCGGCCATCAAGGTCATGGACGTCACGGAGGCAAGTATTTGGTCATTCCTTTGAACGTTACCGTAATTGTACTGTCTTTCTTAATGTATTTCAAATTAGGATTCACCTGTAGTAACTAACACTTTTAATTCGATATTTTATTTCCCATAAATTCAAAACCTGAATATTTATTATTTATAACTAAACTAACTATAACATCCGACTATTTTTTTGTTTCTCTAAGCATGTAACACAATGTATCATAGTTTGTCAACTTGATTTATTTATTACGAAATGAACCCATAGGAAATTCGACTTCTGTGTTTAGTATAATTTTGTGAGGAAGTAATAGCGGTGGTTTGGAAGAAGTGTCTATTTCTACGTATTAATCTGACGGCTTTAATTTATCTTGCAAGCACAAAGCTATATTGAACGGATATTCTGTATATTACATGATATTTATATCCTGAGTTTTCACTTGGTAAGCAACCGTAATACCAGCTTCTATTACGGACCCTGTTATTTGCCAAGGCAGGTCTATAAGCTAGAAATATTAAACGTTTTAGAAACGCCAAAGCGATGATACCGGTATACCCACTGAACTGAAAACTTGTTGCTTAACTGGTACCGCTATATCCGTGTTCTACGACGGTAAAATTTCGAATAAACTCATTGAGGTATTAAAATAGAATTGTATTTTGTAATTCGATAAGAGAATCCAAACTATATTGTAAATCGATTATTTTTACTCTTGAAGTAGCCAACAACAAAAAAAAAAAAACAAAGATAAAGTATACCGCAAAACCGTGACTAACTAGGGTACGGTTTACTATTTTGTGAATATTTCACAAGTGGTATTTTACGTTTGCCAGGCATCTCTCTGTTACTGCACACTCCGTAATTTAGAAACGTCACGTTTCGAAAGTATCTAACAAGGTGCAGGTTACTTCGAGCTTCATTAGCGATCTCGTTGTTGCAGTTAGAATTCGTAATTGCACAATGATTTTTCACACTGTGGATTTTTCACGTGTATTTATAATTTTTTTTTTTTCTTCTAGCTGTTTCATTTGTCAATGCTTCTGATTAAATCACATTATATAGTAATTGTATAATATGCGGTAATGGACGCGCGAGTATAAATATCTCATTATAGTAAAAGTTGCGACACCGCTGTTGCGTTTCTGTCGTTTCTTTTCATGTAAGTTGACCGAATCGTTAGAAGATACGCTGGAATTCAACGATGCGATTACGATTGCAAGTTTTTCTCTCTGTCTGCCTGTTCTCCCTTCTCCTTTCCTATGTAACGCGTGAGTAACCCTCGACTCTACTTACCTACTTAACGAATGGCACGCTACCTCTTGCATCCTTCCTAATCTAAACAGAATTTTCACATTCTACAATTTTTATCCGGTATATTACATGATGTGTTGCATGCGTATACTTAACGTACCTTAAAAATTACATCTTCTAGAAATATTTAGAACTTGTTAGTATATTGTGTCCTCTATAATCATACCGTGACTTTTGTAACTTTCTAAATCATACGAATAGACATAATCGTATTAATCCATAAAATGTTTACGCAATTGTTTTGCAGGACGAGGAAGAAGAAATCAAATTAGAAATTAACGTATTGAAAAAGGTAATTATGATAATATTTATTTTCTTTTATAGTTCTAAAGAGAAGAAAGTACTGATATTGAATTTCTTTCTGTACAGTATTCGAATCATAGAAATATAGCGACATATTACGGTGCCTTCGTGAAGAAGTCATCACCTGGTAAAGACGATCAATTATGGTTGGTTATGGAATATTGCGGAGCTGGCTCCGTTACAGACCTCGTCAAGTCAACGAAGGGCCAGAGCCTGAAAGAAGAATGGATCGCTTATATCTCTCGCGAGATATTGAGAGGACTCAGTTATCTTCACAGTAACAAAGTAATCCATAGAGATATTAAGGGCCAAAATGTCCTGTTAACTGACAATGCTGAAGTTAAACTCGGTACGATTTCATTACTGACTCATAATCAGACGATTTGCATTTCCCGATTTCGAGAACTACCCAAATATTATATATCTTTACGATATTTTTTTCCCCCCCTTTTTTAGTGGATTTTGGAGTTAGCGCACAGTTAGACAGGACAATAGGTAGAAGGAATACTTTTATTGGTACTCCATATTGGATGGCTCCTGAAGTAATTGCCTGCGATGAGAATCCGGATGCTACCTATGACAATAGAAGTGACCTTTGGTCATTGGGAATTACAGCTCTGGAAATGGCTGAATCACAACCGCCGTTGTGCGACCTTCATCCTATGCGAGTAAGAATATATACAGTCAGGAAAATCTACAACAAGTTGATATTGTCTCTGACACATGTCCTAATTAATTTTCTTGCCCTCTATTAAAGGCTCTGTTCTTGATACCGCGTAATCCACCGCCAAGGCTCAAATCGAAAAAATGGGCAAAAAAATTCCATGGATTCATCGAAACGGTTCTCGTCAAAGACTATCATCAACGACCATATACGGAACAACTCTTGAAACATCCATTTATCCGGGACCAGCCAACCGAAAGACAAGTCAGGATACAACTCAAAGATCACATTGATCGTTGTAAAAAACGTAAACAAGAGAAAGGTATAGAAAGATTTTTGTATACAATTGTACTATGAGAGTGAAAACAATTGTTTTTATATAACGTGTCGTTTTGATGTATATTATAGAGAGGGATGACTACCGATACAGTGGTAGCGAAAATGAGGAAGATGAACCAGCATTAGCTGGTGAACCTTCATCGATCGTACAAGCGCCAGGTGGCGATACTTTACGTAGAAACTTTCAACAAATTCAGGAGGGTAGGACACTGACTCAAGAAGTCCAAGCTCAAGCTCCATCTGCCAAAGAAAAACCAAGCAGCAGATCTCAAAGAGAAGTACCACCGGAACCAGGTCCATCTGTTCGACCAGCTATTCCTCATAGGTTGATCGGTAAGTGAAGCTGAAATTGAGATAAAATTGATTATTTTAATTTATTTATACTACAAATTTATATGCGATATATCGTCAATGGTAAAATGAATACAAATATTTATAGTAGTACCAGATCCACAGCCTCCATCGCGGCCATTGCCTCCGACACCAAGAGACGATCCGCGTCAACCACACAAAGTATCTACACCACCATCGAATCATCAAGCGCCTTCCAGCAGCGCTGGTGCCGGGAATGGAAGTTCGAGTGGTCAGCCAGCACCACAAAGGAACAGTCATGTATTTAAACCAATGGTGAGTCCCAGTTGCTATCTTCACACACGATATGATATTCCTATGTTACGATTTCATCCTTTTGAGAGGAGAATTCATATTTCATCTTTCAGAATGAATATCGATGAAATATGATACTTAAGTAGTGAAGGATTTATACTGGATTATGAGAATTGTAGAAAGGCACATGCTGTCTTTATTCTTATTTTGCTACCCTTCGCTCTCCTTTGAAACTCCAATGTATTCTTTGTACAGTGGAAAATAGTCTTTCAGTATCTATCTATCTATCTTTCTCTATATATACTTACGATGAATTAATTACGCATACTTCATATTTACCCATTGCACGCGGAATTACGTTCTATTTTGCTATATTATGTCACTGGTTTGCACGCCCATGAACACTTATTTACTACACTATACATGCACACAATGGAGTCCTGCACTCGAATTTTGAATGTATTTGGTTTTTGTTTCTTTTCCATGTTCAAATGTACCGTAGCTGCCACCGAGGAGGCCAGAGGTAAGACCACACGCACACTTATTTTCCTCTATTTACATGTTACATTCTTGATTTTCCTTTTAAAACATGTGTTCACACTTACGGTTAATTTATAAGACAATCAGAATAAATATTGAGTGAAATCTTATTCATTATCGAAAGTATATAAATTAAATACGATTTTTTTTTTTTTTTAATATTGATTGTCTTTTAAATTATCCGTAGAGAAAACGCTACCATTATCTCTTTTAATGTTCTATTGCTTGAGCACTGCACTTTGTTAGTTTATGCTTCACTCCAATCGTTTTGAATGAATTTACATCACTGGTAGCAATGACGAATGTTTAGCTCCACATCCACAACACGTTTGTTGGTGTTTCGAGAAATAAATCTTTACTTTGACGACCATACCATACCAGCCGTAACTGACCAGGCATATCGTTGAAAATTAATTCTAATTGGGCTGTGTTTACAGCTGTATATCAAAACAAAAAATCACTCGAATTCATAACAATATGAATAACTAATAATGCAAGTAACTAATCCAGAACTGACATAACATTTAATTTACGTTTACTAATATATAAAATTGCATCAACGTGTCTAACAATTCAATTCAATGGCAATGTTTAATTATTCGCTATAGTACGTTTGATCTCACTTATTGAATCAAATGCCAATTTAAATTGGAGTGTCAGCAGCCTTGCTTACGTGCAAAACACTTTACATCCTTTCTCTGCCACTTTTCTCTGCCTCTCTGCCTTGTTTGGCTGTCTGGTGGTGGCTTAAAAGCAAAATTCTAAAGGTGTCTCGGAACAGTGACTAACGGGGTTGTGCGTGTGCGCGTGTGGGTGGTAGGACTTGGACATGCTGGCCGCTCAACTCAACGAGCTTGGTGTGTCACAGGGCCCTGAGGCCCCTCCAAGGCCAAACAGGCAGCATAAAGGTCCCGCTGTACCCCCGACATCCAATTCAACCCAGCCTTCAAGTGGTAACGATCAGAACTGCAAACAGATGCCACAATCTTCCAGTATTCTTGATCAAGTAAGCTTCACTGTTGGAATTTGGTTATGGTCATATCGTAGCACACTTTGTATATCCCCCAGTGTACATATTTTAATTAGTCAATGTTATTTATCGTTCCCACGGTATCACTATTGTTGTATATTTCCCCAATTAAAACCTGTATCGATTTAAAGGTACAATTGATAACGATTTAACAATGGCTCGGAAAAGTATCGTGAGGTATGTGTGTGTGTCTCTGATTGACAATACCGAACGTATTTTTCTTATTCTAGGCCTTGGCTGTTGAGAGCGACAGCGATGACGATGACGATACGATAGGAAGCAATGGGAGAAACGATGGTACATTGCTCGCAAGCGATCCTCCCAAACCATTGTAAGTAAACGCTGCTTTTTGCAATCGTAAGTTATTATTACGATTTGCAAATTGGCAATAATTTTATCTTTTTTTTCGCTTATGGGGCAACTAAACGCAATACATACTCCCAATGCAAAACAATATACATACGTACATATACATACATACATACTCATATTCGCAGTGATCCATTGCTTTTATCATAACAATAGAGCGTAAATGCAAGAATATTTTTTTTTGCCTTTTTTTTTGATGCGAATATAATGTATTTAGTTCATTATCGCGTTAATCATACTAATCTCATTTTCGTTTCATCTTTTATCATGTATCCTACGCTTCAACATTTCGCCTCGCATCGTCGGCCTGATCGCACCGCCTCGCTACCGTTCTTCATGTGTCATCACGACGTACGAAACTGCAACTTTACCGCTGCAGTCCTGAATATTCTCCTTTCAGAACAAGTTCCGATTCGTCATCGTCATCGTCGTCTGTCACTATCCAAAACTCGATCATCGAAGGTAAGACTAAAGGTAAGTGATCGACGAAACTCATCATACTTATTTCACTATTTTTCTGTCTTTAGTATCATTAGAAATTTTTTGATTGTAAACTACAAATTCTTTCGTAATTTTGAGTTATTTGATGCTTGAGAATATCAAAGAAATGTTTTTATTTAGTTGGTTTACAATTAGTTTTAACAGTCGTATTATTTTGAACGGTCTCATACCGACAACGGAGAATTATTTTCAAAATGGATGGTATTTGGAAAAAAGTATGTATTTATGGATACTATTGGGCACGTTCTAAACAATTACAGTTGGAGCACCAAACCGTCCTCTACCACCAACACCTGATGAGGAAGAATCGGGAGATCGTACACTAGTCATGAAACGAGTAAGTAATTTCCATAATTATAAAGTGCAAGTTAACAATTATTTCAGTAGTTATTATTTCGGTTTACATAATCTGTTAAAATTGTCGATATGTATATAATGATATCAACTGGATTTATATATACGTATCAATTGTATGTAACCTACATACTTGTATTGTTTAATAATGTTTGAGTAGATTGGGTAAAGCAATCGACGTATTTCATTTCTTACAATTTTTTCATCTTTCTGTAATCGTAAACTGTGTTTTAATACGATTTTTAATATGGATAATCGTAAGATAAGAAAGAAACGGAATATTAACGATTGCGTTGTATACCCATTATATTTGTACGTATTCGTATGTTGATATGACATTCAACTAATTCAGTTGTACTTACTCGTCCCTTGGATTGATTTTTCCCATTTACTCGTCAATGTTGGAATTTGTACATTCGAAGCAAGACTTGTTGGCACATCGCCTTGTGTCTGTATCTTTGCCGCTGTCGTACGGTAATTCTCTCGCACGGATTTATGGTCAAGCGAAAATTTCTCATTATCATCCACTAACTATACTGCTGTGGTGGCTGTACTGTGATAATAATCTATAAGTTTGATAATTAATTAACACATTTGAGGATTACCAGAGTCAATGTTATCAGAACTTGAATTCTAAATATATATTTGAATATATATATTTATGCGAATTTTCCCCCACATTGACGAGAATTCTACATGTTTAGGTTTTGCAGTTTTCGAACATGTGCCACCATTGCACAAATAGTTGTGCCTACTACACACCTTTACTATTACATTCCGCCGTCATCAGACCTTTCATACTTTGTGTATTACCGCACGCATTTCTTTTTCTTGTTTTTTTTTTCTCTGTCACCATACCATTACCTCGTCGTCGTGCGCGCATCGTAGAAACTTAATCAGACATCAGATGATCGTGCTAAGGCAAGCGGCAACCGACGTTCAGAGATAGACGAGCAGCTCCTGCTGAAAGAGTGGGACTTCACCCGCTTCTTTCAGGGTTTTAACGAAAGATTGGATAAAATGAAACAGGATCACCCGAAAGAGGCGACTACTAATGCAAACAAATCCAGTGATGATCGTTCCTCTCCATGTAAGGAGCGGACATTGAAGAAGCAGGAGTCGCTACCACGGCGGAAGCATTCCGAGCAGCAGTCGCAGCAACACCATAATCATCAAAAGCCACAGCAACAACAACAACAGCAGCAGCAGCAGTCGCAGCAGTCGCCCCAGCAGTCGCAGTCGCAGCAACAACAGCAACAGTTGAAGCCACTTCACAGGCGACAAGAGAGTGATTCGAAGCTTGGCAATGCATCAAGTGCCTTCGCACGAGCTTTTCGCCGCGAAAATTCCGATTTCTTTCCTTCCGCGAGGCATTCTGCGTATTTGCAGAAATCAGATTCCTCGAGATCAAGCATATTCGCGAGCGGCAATCGACGCGGAAGTGAAATAAGCGTTGTCGGTATTGTTGGTAAAAAGGGAAATTCCGTCAACAGTGGAGAACCGGTCCTCACGGACTTCTCCTTTGGTAGAGAAGCACCACAGAGACCAAGGCGAGAAAAGACTGAGAGTGAAATCGTGTTTGGCAATAGACACGAAGCAAGAAAGTTCAATTTTGGCCGTGATAAAAATGACACTACAAGAAGGCGCAGTTGTAGACCAACGGATGCGGCTTCTGCCGTAACTGACGAAGCGGGAACTATTAAATCTACGGCCAGTACAACGGCCAGCGAGTACAGCCCCATTATCACCCAGGTCAGTCCCCCCGTGCGAGCCCTGCCTGTGTGCTTGTCTAAGACACCTTTTACCATCTTACCTTTTGTCTCGACCTCCTGCCTGTACCTTTATCAACCTCAGGTCACTCCACATCGTACATCTCAGGTGTCTATCGATATTTTCTTACTCATTTTCGACCCAATTTTTTCTCGCTAAATTCAGTTAACGATCATTCGACAGACCATTCAAGTTACATTTACTCTATAAAACAAACATTTTTTCCTAGATACGTCATGATACCTGTATGTGATTTTGAAAATTTTTCCATTTGTTTCATTTAGGTCTCTTATATTTTTTATGTATCATGGCACAGTAAATGGTCCTATGCGTTGAAACTTCCCGTTTAGTTATGAGCTGCTTTTGATAGTTACATAGATCCCGACATTATGCAAATTTTAAATCTCTTTACCATTTTTTGATATTGATGGACACTTTTTGAAAATTTTTTGCTAAATATATATATATATTTTTGCTAATATATATATATATATATATTGATACCTTTATTCCAATTTCCGAAGGCATATAAAAACCATATAGAAAGCTAGTCGGCTACGCTCGAGTTTTAGGCGCATTGACCTCCTACCCATATGATCATTATTTTCGACAGTTACTGATATTGTAGCAAAGATACATAATTATTAGTAGTACTCTTACTACTTTATTACCAGTACCATTACTATTGCTGTTACTACTACTACTACTACTACTACTACTACTACTACCACCACTACCACCACTACTACTACCACTGCTACTACTACCATTACTACTATTACTCCTCCTAATACTATGACAACTACTATTGCAGTTATTTGTATTACCATTTCAGTAGTTTTTTTTTAACGTATACTAAGAACGGTCGGAGAGAGCGGGTTTAAAAAGTGACTAATTTATTATTTTCTACTATTGTTATACTATCGCAATTAATATTTCCTCCTGTCGCGACTAAGGGAAAAGAAGGATATTCTACTATTAACAATCTCTTTATCC
Source organism: Trypoxylon attenuatum (assembly GCA_963989405.1). Taxonomy (NCBI): domain Eukaryota; kingdom Metazoa; phylum Arthropoda; class Insecta; order Hymenoptera; family Crabronidae; genus Trypoxylon; species Trypoxylon attenuatum. The sequence continues at coordinate 3,289,982 of OZ022488.1, read as the reverse complement.
ACTATATCCTGTCCATGCTCTCAGTGCAAATCTCCAAATTTACTTAGTAGCATTGAAACTAAAGATTAATTTGATTTTTATCATAACTACTATTAATCGTTTGACTTTCTTGATATAACAAAAAGATTGTGACGTCTGATTTGTTTCAGTTGTTTGTATTGCACAAACGCGTGGTATTATTATTGTATATATATGTGTTAAATTTGTGTTACCTTGAGATTTTATTTTTGCACAAAAATTAAACTTTGCTTCGTCCGGATACGATTCCAACAATGGTGAATTGCTACTTTGTAAATTTTACATTTACTGTCTTTAATATACATTCCTATTTTCCATAATCCTTTTTCCATCCATTTCGAATGATGCATACTATACAATGCAGAAAGTGTCAAGCGTTACTCCTACGACAACGATTCTTTCGAATCTGGGCCTGAATGGAGGATTAACCGCATGGAATTTCTTTGGGGATATCCATCTCGTTTCTTCGTTACAACATCGTGTGTGTGGAGAGAAACTGCTAATGTTGCTACCATCGTCGCAACAACTCGTCGCGGGATCCGGGAAATGAGCGGCTAAAAAATTTGTGAAAGTGCATCCTAAGACGTCATTTTACGTCATGTTGACGTCACGGATCCCTACGCAGGTTTAGTGTCAATCGACATTCTTTATTTGTCTGCCCCCACCTCTTATTTTTTTTTCTATTTTTCTTAATTATTAGATCTATCGAAGTGTTCGTGTAAAGTCCCGTAGCGAACAGAGGTTGTTTTTTTCTCTATCGTTAGGTGGTGACTAATGATGCAAAGTCAAAAGTGGCGTGACAGATTTCTGCGTAGGAGACTTTGTGACGTTAAGGTGACTTGTGTAAAAAAAAAACAACAAAAAAAAAACGGTGTGAGAATCAATCTATACACTAACAATTCCTTTGGGCTTTATAATATGCTTCGACTTTCTTCGCAATTAATTTTAACGTATTGTTAGCCTTACGTGTTTGTTACTCACTGTCCACGTTTTGCTTTCTAACTTTAAAAGTCAATCGGTAACGTTACTTCTGTTCTTGTGATCTTACGATGGGTCGTGTTATCAAGATTTTTCAGCGCTTCTAATTCATACTAATTGTATGGTCTACAAGCATAGCCATTCACAAGTCATCTTAAAGCACAAAGTCTTTAAGATTCCAGTGTGATTGTCTGTGCGTGACTTTTCGTTAATATTTGAACGACATGTATGCATTTCGAAGATACTAATTTTGCAATAATCCACTAATTATAATTTACGAGATTTCCATGGGACTCTTAGAACGATATCTTACTAAGGTGAAGAATGTTTTTGTATTTTTTTTAACGTTTAGCGATTATACGATTGTAATTCCCTCGGTAATCTCAGGAGTGAGGATGTATTGTATTTGAAATTTTTATTTGAACAATTACCAGAATTATCCCTTACGAAAACCAATTTCGCGAAAAATCCTACGTTAAACGCGGATCCTTCCAGCCGGCAGGAATCAAAGGGGAAGAAAAACGTACAAAATGGCTAAAAGCCAAACGGGAGTGTGTGCGTATATGCTTTGTGCTAACAATTTTCTAATATTGCCTACTTGAGAAAAATGCATGGTCGTAACCGAGAAGCATTGAGAATATGAGAAAAATGGCAAAATACGAGAAAACACGCATGACCAGAGTAACAACTGAGAGATCTGAGAAGAGGAAATACATACATACGACTCTTTCTGATGAGGATAGCTCCGAAGGAATTGTTATCCACAGAAAGAAACAAAAAAATAAAAAAAATGGGGATGAACTGAACTGATGATCAATGACGGATCAGTTTTGAAAAAAAAGACGTACGGAGTTCTGACTGTCATCGTGACACCACCGTTTTGCATGTCGCTTTTAACATAGTTTTTTATTCTTGTGCCTCAAAAATTTGTGTGTTACAAGGTACATTTGTGCTGCCTCATATTTGTGTGTTGCAGCATGTGCCAAGCATGCTTTGTGTCACGTTCGCTCTTTTTCGCATGTTGCGTACAGCGATTTTATGTACTTACTTACTTTTATTGAGAAACTGATGACTTATTTGCTTCAAAGGAGAATAAGGAATATTAGAAAATGATACATTTGAAAAAAATAAAATAAAAAAAAAACTCCTTATCATCCTATGTGCTCATTGGTCTTCAGAACCTGTCGAAGGATTAATTGAAATGAATTTATTAGATATATTCAATCATTTTTTTTTATATAACATCCTGTTGCCTTTATACAATTGTCAATGAATCCTTCGATTATGCAGTATAATATAGCGTATAGTATTTTCCGTTAATGTTGATTAACATTAATTGTATTGTGATCTGCTAGTGCGCCTTCGCTCTAGTTTTCATTATTTACGATATTATTAACGGCAATTTCTTTTGTCTTCGTAACTACGCGATATTATTATACATACGTATCATTAATGGTATGTTTACCATTAAACTAGTGAAAATTCACTAGTTCCGACATATCTGCGTTTACAATACTGCAATATCGTACATGTACTAGAAATTGTACATTTGCACGTAGGTTTCGTACAATGCTGATACGGGAATTTTTTTTTGCATTTCTGTCATGACACACGCTTCGCTAATTGTCTAGACACGATCGTAGAATGTATTTTATTTCGAATATATTAGAAGCCACAGGTAGGCTCTTCTTTACGTTAATTATCGCAACAAGCTACAAGTATATATATATATATGTAATATATGTTTTAAGTGTGGCAAAATTCGTAAGAAAGTACGCGAAAGTGATTGTTGCCGAATTTTATACATCATGCATGTATTCGCCTTTAATTTATATTTTGCATCGTACACTGTGCGTAGACAAGAGGAATGTGTCTCATCGTGCGTTCGCGTGCGACACTAATATTCATCTTTTTTCTAGGCATATTTGGAAATAGGCTCATTATTTCAATTTAAATGTCATTTCATCTTATTATTCCATTTTGTAATCATATCCAATTTCCTCTCTTAATCGCTTTTCTGCATATCCTTGCAGTTTTTCTATCTTTTTTTATTTTTCTGCAATTTTGATTTCGGCTTGCGTTTACGCTTTTTTGACGCAATCCTTTTAGTCCTGATCATGATCGGGTCTCATTTTCATGTTTGTCACCATATTTCTCTTCAGCAGTCCTCTCTCTTTCTCTCTCTCTCTTTCTGTACCCTTATCTCAGTCCTTGGTTATATTACCGTGTCCTTTCGAACTTGATCCAGTTCATTTTGTGTCTCTTTTGTCTGATTTCACTGTCGCGGTATTAAAACCTGGATTCTAAAGTAATTTCTCATCTTCCTGCCAAGGGACATAGCTTAAGGTACTAAGCGAAGAATTTACATTGAAACAATGAGGTATGCGAAGCATTGCACAGCATTGTGTTCATTGGCATCTCTTTCATCGTAAACATTTGCAAATCTTGCATTCAAATCTTCTTCACGAGTATTTCGCAATTTCGCATCGAAATATCAGAGCAAACCTGCTCGATAGAAATCTACATTATTAATCTACGACAAGCCGAATTAATTAAACAATTTTAGTACCAAATGAGAAATCTTGGCCTTAATAAAAAAATGTATATTAAATTTGGGATAACAAGACATGACGAGAGAAAGAAAATTCAGGTCCTGATTCCTCGACAGTTTCCATTATTTTAGGCCAATTGTTTTTTTCTCTCTCTCTTTCTCTCTCTCGCTTGAGGTACATCAGTGGCGAATTTAAATTGAAATCGACTGCTTTACAGAATCGTGAGGGTGGTGACCGTTCGAAGAGCGCAATAAACGGTGGTGATTTCCAGAGGACAGATTCGTCACCCGGATCGCGACCTAGTTCCGTCTTACCGGATTTGTTAACTTCATCACCAGGTCAACGTCAAGATAGGCCCAACAACGAGGAGGTCAGATATATTCTTGCTTGCATATATATTGTATTTTGCTCTCGCCTTTATACGCGAATGCGTGCACCCCCGCACACGCTTACCCGTACCTCGAATAGAAATCCTTTTTTATTCACCTAATCTCAAGCCTGTTTCACGTAACTGCATTCATGAAATCTTCTATGCTTTTCGTATCGTCGATAAGGTATGCCGATTAAACACTTTAAATCTTTGACAAAGTGTTAAACCATTACAAATCACGAGAATTGATAAAAATTATTTCAATCCATTTTTTTTTAACTTTTCCCTGCTCTATTTATAGTATGTATAATTCATGTAGTTAGATTAGAGAATCATCGAAACACTTTTTAGAATGTGGAAGATTGTCAAAATTTTCCAAATGACTTTCACTATGCCTTTTATTCATAAAACGGATAAGTGTGTGTGTCGATGCAGCATTTAGCGCAGTTCTTTCTTTTTTCATTTTGTTTTACAAAGTATTTATATCGTTTAGAAATGAGTCTTGTGAACGTCCTACGGAAGATTGGCGATGATTACCAACTCAATTGTAATGTGTCTTTCAAAGATTGGGATTTAAATTACCTACTTTGATTCGAAACGTGAGATTGAGTCGGCAAGCAAAGTCAATTGTCATATGTACTTACGTTCGCGCGTAACACTGTGTTTACCCGAAAACCTGATTCATTGTCAATAGCACTTTGTAACTTGACTGATTATTGGCGACAAATTTTCGAAAATTCCTATAATGCATTTATCGTTAAATTGTCAAGTTTGAGGGTTTACACAGAGGGTGGCTTATGCTTTGTGTCAGTACCTTGCGAATGCTTTTGTAAAGTGTTTTAAGTGCACCTAGTACACTACCGAAGAAGATATTGCACTTATCGTTAGTACATATTGAACTTGAAATATGATCATCTCCGAAATTCGAAACGATGAGTATGCGTAGAAATATGTATATTGTTCATTTCAGTGAGAATGCGTAATTCGTTTGTGCGTCTCGAAAAACTAGTGAAGTAGCAATTTAGGAATGTAATTTGTATTAGAGATATATACATATATACGTAGAATTAGATCCGACCATGTTATGCAACGGTCTAGTCACCTACACAGGAGAGAAAGAATTTGAAGTATTTGTCACGCGATACAGCAGTATCTCGGTCCAATTTCCATTTTTATTTAATAGGTAAGGTACTGAACACTTGCAGGTCAATTCTGAGTGGTTTAACTTCCTATCTTGCTTATCAATCTCTATTGATCGTTACGACTGTCGGAAGAATCTGTCCCGAGAATCGTTATATTTTTATATTGTTTTTAAGTTGTCAGTAGTTCAATGATAGGAGAAAAAAATTCACTTTTTTAACTCATTGTTTTTGCCACTTTTCTCTAATCAATTCTACGCTGGTTTTGCTTCGCGAAACTTAAGATAATGCATTTCTGCATTTTGAAGTCAAATTAGTGTTTTGTTATCCTGCAAAAGCATTCGGTTGAATCTCTGGCTGTTTTATATAGTTCTGTTTTCTCAGTTTTCTATACTTCATATTATCGAGGATAGCGAACGCCTCTTGGTATTGCAATTACACATAACGTTGTTTCACACACTTGTATCAGCTGTTATTAGTAGTTGACGGTTAATGATTTCGATTAGCGAGACACCCTCTTATCTACACAAGTCAACAACGTGTAGTACTGATTGTTTGTTTAGACTCGTAATCCACTCGTAAGTAGAGACGTAAAGGATATTACGAATATATATATATAATATTGGAAGACCATCCTGTAGAAAATTTGTAATAATTATCGCATTCAGTAAAGACTCATTTATTTCATCATCTATCATTATCGTTTAGGATCATCCATAAAAAAAAATGTTACAAGTGTCCGACTGTTCGAATTAGAAATTCCAAATCAAGAGTCGAATTTAGGAAGAATAGAATTTCTAGTGAAGATATTTTAAGAATACGAAGTTGACTTTAAAATTTGATGTCTCGCGATTTTACGTCTCTATTTCGCGTGAAAAAAACCGCTCAAAGCGGTAATATTACGGTTGTCAGCGTGACTAATTCAGGATTATGTTGTGTGTTGTGGGACACGCGGGAGCTCTAACCCGAAGGGCAGGGCCCTCTCTACTGACCATTCCAATCCCAATACTAATTGCAATGTAAGTATTCATTATTCCATTTACAATTCAGTGTCATTTCTTCCACCCCGTGTAAGAAATCGATTTTTCTTGTGCACGGGGGAGGAGAAAAGACGAGAAGGAATTTCCTTTTTTTCTCTCTTGAATCCCTTGATCTTTGCACCATGCACTGCGCAAGGAATGTCAGTTTTCTGTATGCAATTCGTTTTACCTTCCTTTTGGTTTCTGGGCTCTTTTCCTAGTGTCACGCAATAAACGGAGTACCTAACACAGTCGCGACGATATTGCTTTCAATTCGTGTATCGCACAATTTTCACTCATCTCACCTGTTCATCCTGCAAATTTCCTTCTTCCCTCTATTTCAATTTCTATTATCTCTTCTTCTCTCTTTTACATCCTGTTCTTCATTTTTTCACTCCCTTTTTTTTCTTCTCTACTCCGCCTGTATGTCGTATCAAATAACTTTTTCGCATAGGAAAGAACTAATTGTAAGAGTTCCACGACAGAATTATTTTCGCCTAATTTGATTTCAATCATAGTTTCAGCATTTTAATCGTATGCATTATGAAAATTGAATTAGTTAAATATTTTTCTAATTAATCATTTACGAACTCGCATTCGTAGGATTTTTTATACTTAATTGATAATGAAAGAAAATATCATTTTCATGGATTTAGATTTTTGCTTGGAGCCTTAACAGTCTCAACATCAAAGCTTGCACAGTCATTTAACATTTTTTGTTCTCTCGTTCGTGTAATTTTGTGTAGAAGCTTTAAGTTGTATTTGTGTGTTGTTTATAATTGGCAATGATTTTACGTAGTTATGATCGTTTCACTCAGTTTCCTTTATTACTCAATACCTTTCTTACATTTTCTCTGCATGTTACTCTTTCAATTCAAATTTTATTCTTCATTTACTTTCAGCTCGTTCGTTCACTGCAATTTCGCGAACTTTTGCTTTGTATTTCACTATTTCTCTTTCACTCTTTTTTTTTGTTCTCACTTTCTCTCAAAATTCTATGGGTCTATATTTTCCAATTTAAATATTTTCTTTAAGTTTGCGGTGGACTTCTTCTTTCTTAATTTCTGCACGATTTTCTAATTTTCGAGTTAAATCTAAAAGTTGCCTTTGTTGCAGCATCGGCAAGTGGTTAAATCACCTCCTCCGTTTGCGCTTCAACAGAAACAGAGATCCTTCCTAACTTTCGGATTTGGAGCTGGACCAAGCAGAAGAGAGTCACACGTTAACGTTAACGTAACACCAACCAGTCACGATGTCGCATCCGAAACTCCAGAAATTCGTAAATACAAAAAACGTTTCAACAGCGAAATTCTGTGTGCGGCATTATGGGGTGCGTATGCCAAGATTACAGAATTAACAAAATATTTGAATAATATTTCATATTTTGTTATTATACAAGAGTACCATGTTGTACAGATCTGAATTTAATGAAAAATCTATGTAATTCATTCTATATAGGAGTCAATTTACTGATCGGGACCGAGTATGGACTGGTCTTGTTAGACAGAAGTGGACAGGGCAAAGTCTATCATCTAATCGGTAGAAGACGGTTCCAACAAATGGAAGTCTTGGAAGGGCAAAATATTTTGGTCACAATTAGTGGAAAGAAGAATCGAGTACGAGTGTATTACCTTTCCTGGCTAAAAAGCAAAATTCTTCGCACCGATGGTCATAGTGACGTAAGTTTCGAATTACAAAAAATAGAATATTCTTGCACTCTCTGCGAACTCTATTTTCTTTTTATATATATTCATAGCAAGTGGAACGTCGTAATGGCTGGATTAATGTGGGAGATCTTCAAGGAGCCGTACATTTCAAAATAGTCAAATACGAACGAATAAAGTTCCTTGTTATTGCTCTCAAGGATTCGATAGAAATATATGCATGGGCTCCTAAGCCTTATCATAAATTCATGGCTTTCAAATCGTTCGGAGAACTCGCACACAGACCATTGCTCGTAGATCTTACAGTCGAAGAAGGAACAAGATTGAAAGTAATTTATGGTAGCGCTGATGGTTTTCATGCCGTTGATTTAGACTCTGCTACCGTTTACGATATCTACCTGCCAAACCATGTAAGTGTAATTGAATTACTAGATAAGAATTCACAACTGACAAATAACAAATTCCTAATTGTTTTTACAGGCACAAGGTCCCATTTGCCCACATTGCATTGTAGCCTTGCCTAATAGCAATGGCATGCAACTACTTTTATGCTACGATAACGAAGGTGTCTACGTAAACACTTATGGCAGGGTATCGAAGGCAATGGTACTTCAATGGGGCGAGATGCCAACGAGTGTTGCCTATATCGGTACCGGCCAAATTATGGGTTGGGGTAACAAAGCGATCGAAATTAGAAGTGTAGAGTCTGGACATCTTGACGGTGTCTTTATGCACAAGAAAGCTCAACGACTCAAGTTCCTTTGCGAACGCAACGATAAAGTGTGTAGAATAATTATCTCGCATCTTCTATTATCGTATTAGGAACATTTCCCGGCTAACTTGGAAATATATATTTTTATTACAGGTGTTCTTCTCGTCAGCAAAAGGTAGTAGCGCGTGCCAGATATATTTCATGACCTTAAACAAACCTGGCATGGCTAACTGGTGATCCCGAATGTGGCCGAACCTGGCCCCACGGTTACCTTCGCGAGTACCGCCGCAAAATGCTCCGCGAGTATTGGGATATACAGCATCGGCGCGCACATTAACCCGCCCTTCACTGCCAGGACCTAGCGCCATGGAAACCGCGAAGTGTATACATACCAGCCAACAACAACAACATCATTATCATCAGTATCATCATCCTCATTTGATCCGCAATATGAACGGTCTTCGCCAACATCATTCGCGATATCGTCGGCATTATTACGAAGCGTTCGAAGCGTATGAAGCGTACGGAAACGACTGTGACGAAAGATTCCGGCGATACCCTCGGCTGCCCCTCCGATATGCACCTGGTTCGCTAACACTTGTGAATCTTCTCGTAAAGAGGTTCCTGTGCTTTTTCAGCTGTTCACCATGTGTAGTGCGCGGTAGAGCCTAACAATACGGCTGCAGACTGAAATTCTTGCAAGAAATGGTTCCTTCCTCCCACGATGTCTCTCTACATTCAAAGAGAGTAAGTAAGAGTGAACTGTATGCGTGGGTGCGATTATTGCTCGCTGGTAAATCGTATAGAGATTATTGCATATCTTTATGCTCGATCAAAGCAATTAGTTACTTGATGATTAGTGAAGACGTATACGTGAGATGTACATGCGTTCACAATAATAATGATGAATAGCTTGAACTTCGAACAAAAAATAAGTCGAAAAAAACACACACACGAAATGAAGCAATAATTTTGCGTGGAAGTTTAAAATGATTGTAGTGCAGGGTATTTTCATCATTAATCTTTCTTTATTCAATGGGTTTATACACGCGCGCGCGATATGAGAAGGTGGAAAAGACGAGTTACCAGTGATGCAGGATAGAATCATTGTCCCGTGCAGTATTTTCGATGCAAAGACTTGTGCAATATCGGTGTTCTGATTTTTATAAGTAAGATACCCCCAGCCCCCCTCCTCCCCTCCCTCCCCCCGACACCCTCCAGATAAGTCTTTTTCTAAATGGAAAATTTCTACAATTTACGATCGCGGAACGAAAACGTGATACAACATTTAAAAGGTGAATCCTTAGTGAATCATAGAAAAGGGGATACGAGACGAGATAAATACGTATTTATCGCTTACATATATGGGTGATCCACTTTAATCGAACTTGCCAATTTGTCGGAAAATCCGATGTGATCTAATCGTTTTGAAGCGATTGCTTCCGCGGCACCCAATTAATATCACCTTACATGAATCAATGGATTCACTTTGAACGAAATGATTAATATTGGACATTTTAGCGGAGAATCGATGGATTCTCTGCCACTCTTGACAAGTCCCATACATAGTGACGACAATGAAAAGAAGAAAAAAAAAAAATAACAAGTACGACACGATATCATAATAAAAGTAGATTAAGGGAGATAATTACTAATGTTACTAATTGTATAGTTATAGCAGCCGAGGGTTTTTGTGCGATTGAGGATACTGATGATAATGATAATGATACCACGGCATGATGTATAATTATCGAACGAGTCGCATTTTCACAAACAATTAGATTAATTATATTAGAATTTTCGACACGCACCGAATCAGATGCGGATAGCAACGTTTCTTTTTTTTTCTCTCTTTTTTTTTGGTTCTTTTGTTTCTTCTTTTTCTATACTATTCTTGTGTACTCCACGTTTTTCATTCGCGCCCCCTTCCATGTGTGCGATATACGTTTACGTGAGTGTTTCGTCGTGATTGTCGTTCGTATGTGACAATTGACGAAAAGCGATCGCTATTGCGTTTTCAGCTTTCATAAGACACATTTATGACTTAGCGAAAATGACCGAGCATCGGAGAAGGACGCTCCTCCTCTTTCAACTCCTTACTTATATACGAGGGTACGCGAATCGGAGTATTATTACTCTCTAAACTCATAGTTTCGAAGATATTCCGCGTTTGAATGGGAAACTTTGAAGATTAAGTTGGAGTACAATCTCATTGATGTCGGATTATTCTGAGGCTGATTAAAACAGGGCTTACGACATTAATAGTCAAGTCTAGTTAGAGGAGAAAGAGTAAAATTGGATGCTTCCAGCTAGTGCTGTTAGCATCTCGAATTACCAGTAATATGACAGTGAATATAACTAATCATTTGTACATTTCACTACTTAAATAATTAACCAGTGAATATCTATTTCGGACAATTTTCTACCACAAGTAATTTTTAGTTAAAAAAAAAAACGTTCGACGTTCCACGAACAAACTTTTTTTTTATTTTCGCAGAATTTTACGTTTTAAAGCAGTACACGAAATAAAATTCAATGGGATTATGGGGTCATCCTGCTTCCTGAACGTTCCGCACACTTTTTACAAGCGTGTTTTCAACTAATACTCAATTTGCATAACCATGAATCCCTAGGAATTTGCGAGAAAAACTAGCTTGGTTTTTTTTTTTTTTTTATTATTTGCTGCGAAGCTTGGTTGCAGGCTTCGCTGAAATACGCCAAATCTAATATGTAAAAATAGCCGTTTGACCGAGTCATAATTATTTATGCAACTACGAAATCCGATTTTACAGAAATCCGACAGTCCCGTGGTTTTGGTAAGAATTATATCCTTAAATTTGTGGGCTGCTAGCCCCCACTTTTCTCGGCATGCATTCGTTCGAATATTATCCTCCAAATTTAATCTACTTTTTATAGGATTCCAGGTATATTGCCTAGGAACATTCGCGTTATCCTTTTTCGCTTGAAATATTTGGAAACGTCGAGCGTTTATCGTATGGATTTATGTTGCGACAAAATATGGAAGATAATCGGGGTGGTTCGCCACTCGTAATGCGTTATTCGCGTTTTTGTCATGATTATACAAGTTCAGATTATACGTCACGTTTCGAACGCTCGCTATCCATGATATACGTATACATACTACATACATATATTTGCGAGTGCAATAACACGACAATTATTCCGCGTACCGTAAACTTTTTCTGTGGCAATAAAACATTAGTGGGGATAGGTTTTCGAATTTCGTGCGTAAGTACGCGAAACTGTACGCTCGTCTATTTATTTACGACGGAATAAATAATATACATGACGTGCTACATGATAAACGCATAAGCGCGAGAGAGATTTATTCAGCCATGGATTTCTAAGCGTTCTCCCGCGTGGCACAAAAACAGGAAACTGTCAGGAAACGTGCTCAACCTTTACTAATAGAAAAAAAAAAAAAAAGAAAGAAATACTAGCGATGACTATTGCGAGCAGTATGGAATTGCTGATTGCGCGATTGAATCGTAGTGTCGGAAACTTTTTCGCGTAAACACTGCCCCGGTTTTGACGATTCGTTATTTAGTTATTTCGAGATTTCGAAAGAGACTATCCGGGAGATCTCTTTCAAGAAAAGTAAGCAGCGAGAGGGGGAGGTCCGATAAGTAAGACGAAAGACTGCTTTTTAAATGGAGAAAGCTTTTTATTGCGCGAGAAAGGTGAGGGAGAACGAGAAAGTGAGTGAGAGAGAGAGAGAGAGAGAGAGAGAGAGAGAGAGAGAGAGAGAGAGAGAAAGAGAGAGAGCGATCGAAAGAAGTTAGTGAGAAACAAGTGACTTTCGGCGAATGTATGACCGAATGATTATTTACGGTTGACATTCTAATAATATTATAACAATAATATTATTAATTATCTTAACCAGACACGCGAACTAATTTTACACGTGAAATATCCCCTCCCTCGTTCCATGGAACGTCTCCTTTCTTTCCCATCGTCCAAATCTATACGTTCTCCTTGATACCTTCCGTTTCCGCCCTTAAATTGTACCTCCCTGCCTCTATATTTCTTATAGACATTGACTCCCAAAGATGGTAGTGATGATTTTTTTTTTTTTTATATTACAATAATTATTATTACCGCAGTTTATGATTGTATTATTACAATTATTATTCCTATTATTATGATCATTACGATTATTACCATTGCGGTACATTATGATTACGAAGATTACTATCATTGCTATTATTACTACAGCTAAGGTCAAATATACCGACAACTTGTAATTCCACGCGACAATCATTTCTGCATACATATGTGTCCTATCCTAAGTGCGTGCCAAATTTATAGTCCCCTTCGGTCTTTTGGTTCTACTTAAAAATTCATTCACATTCCTGTTGCATCGGTAACTATGAGCAAGTACAATTACACCGATCACTCGTTTTATTCTCAGTGTAAGCAATCCCTAAATAGCCGGGGGTTTCATCTACGCTGGGCATTTACCAATTGATGGCTCACTGTTTCGTGTAACGAGTGTGCAACGCAACTGGGATTTGATTAGGGACCAACTAGACGTTTATTAACATCACGCCCTATTATCCCAACCCACAGTACGTTTATCTTGTTGAAATACGGGTAGATTACCTCTTGATAACTATTTGACTCGCATGCACCATTATGTTTGTACTCCTCAATGATTATTACTCGTCATTTATTCCCATCCTGATTTTCAGCTGTTCATGGTGTGATGTGATTTCCAGGCTGGATTTGTAGCGCACAACTGTTGCAGTAACAAGTTCCTCAGGTAATAGATCGTTTCGCGTTTAGCGACTTTGGAATATTGCTTGTTCGAAATGAAAATTATCGTAGTAAAGATCGGTTCAGGATGTGTGTACACTTCCTGTAGGACTGTTGCGAGTCGCATGGTTGTGTATCCTGTGAGTGCGGTAGTCCCGGTTAATCGTTTATCAATTTCCGTATTCGCGCGCTCAGCGTCGACATTCAGGAAACCTTCGTTCTCTCTGCCGGGAGCAAATGGGGAGGCAGGAAATCGCAATACACGTGTAAAGGTGCTATATGATTCTATTCAGGGTGGCTGGTGCTGCCTGCAGGGTAAACTCAGAATTCGAGGTACAGAGGAATTACTGTGGAAGTCGAAGTCTTAGGTATTGGTTACTGGATTTATATCTCTTAATATAATTGAAAAGTAATTTAGATTCTTATTGGAGTTTGAAAACAAGAATCATTTTCGTTAGCTATAGTTTTAGTTAGTTATTATTATTTGAAGATTTGGCTTTGTTCCTTAAAGTGAGCCAACTTGGATCGCATAGGTACAGGATTAGCAAACGTATGTATACATATGCATAAGTTTATTGCAAGTTCTGCCGTACAGAGTAGTGGTATGTAATTGAAATTGGACGTGGATGTCATCAGTGTCGCGCGAGTTACCAAAATTCACGATCGCTGGGAAATATGGAGATAAGCAACTGGGTCAAACTATAACATGCGCAAGCTTCATTTTTAATTCTAGCGAGAATTGCTACTATACCAAGCAGATTTAAGTAGGTTCGCATGTCGGGGACATGAAATATTAAAGGATAAATACACCGAATGTCGCACGATACAATACTTTCCGACAAAATTAATCAACTTTGCACGCTATTTTTATTATCCTAAAATCCGCAGCACTTGTGGACTCAAGTCTTGCTTCTACAAATGTACGTTTGTATATTTGTAACAAATAAAGCTTCAGTTTAGTTCCGATTAGGGAAGAATTTGGGGCACTGAAGCAAATATGCGTAACTCGTGTATTACTCATGAACAGTAGACAGTAGAGCAGGGTGAAAACAAGGAAAATTAAGAAACTTAGAGGATCGACGAGACATTATGTACCGTCTAACTAAGAGTCAACCGAGGCGCGCAATTAGGAACGAATACGGCTTTCCCTCGGGCGGTTGGAACTTAAAGCAAAAGCAGTTGCGGTAACCGATCCAGCATATCTGCCTTCCCTTCCTCTACCGATGCCTTAATGCGGATTAGCAACTTGACGTACAAAGTCGGTGGATAGAGTTACCGAAGCTTAAGTTTAAGCCGTACCGGTCCCGCTCGTTTACCCTGAACAATGAGCCACGAACGCATGCTTATATGCCGAAGCCTCTTAGGCGAGATCACTCGATTCGAGAAAGCCGAAGATTCAACCCCGATGAGATAACGATGACCCAGGCTCTTGGGTAGAATCTCGTCTCATCCTCTCGATTGGTCCGATTAGGTGGCGTATTTTCAACGGTAAAAGCTTTCATGGATCCGTTGGCCAGCCGGTGATTATCACCGCTCAAGTGACTGGATTATTAGATCGATGAGGAAATTATCAAAGTTCAAGACACCGAGAAGGGTTTCTGTTCTCTCTTCGTTTCAAACCTATTTCCTCGTTAGTGTTTGTATTACTGAAAAAATAATAATCCTGTTGACATGGGATCTCAAAGTCGACGTATGTTTGATGACTCGGCACGGAAGTTCAAAGCAATTTCGAAGCTACTCTTGACACCACGTCACTCTGAACAGTTGAACTAGTTTCGCGATGAATTGTCGCGAGCGGCTTATTAGACGGCTAATTACTGTACCGAGTGAAACGCAGTGCTGCACCGGCTCGTGAGATTCCCGAATACGAAGGAAATCAGTAGAGATACCATCCGTGAGACTGTTGAGCGTCAACGAAATATTTGCGAATGCTTTGTGAACGTTGGTGTACGGGGGCGTGACCCAAATGCGTTTGCGAACACATCTGCCTTGCGAACTTTTCCAAACGCATTTATTTTCGTGGCCTGGCTCCTCGCGTGTCGGTGAACAGGGTGTAAGAGGCATACGGCTCCGAGGTGCCTTGGCTCAGAAGTTAAACATTCACGGATCGTTTTTTCGCGTGAGTCTGAACCACTCGCGGGAAATTCTTTCCTTGACACGTTATATAGCTTTCGCCAGGGCGTTTATCTTGCAAAGATAATCAAAGACAAATCTTTGGTTGGAGTAGCTCTCCCCTGAGCGTTATCGTATTCACGCTTCGCTAGAAGATCTAAGGAGCTACGTAGCTCGCTAGTGCTCCGTTCACCGAAATCCTCTATTCCGGTGTTCTCCTTTCATCTCGTTGGATTCGTGGTTGCTCGATCCATCCGAATTTACACATTTTCGTAAAATATAGTTATTCTTGCATAACGCGTAACATCTCAAAAATATGAATATGCATCCCTTTCCTCGGGATACGGTTTGTTCAGTGAGTTTGGGTTTGGGTTATCGTCGATATCGTCCACCGCTTTTCCCCGTTTTTCTCTACTAACAATTCGGGCTATCGACAGCCGATGTAAAATCGTAGCTCTCACCGAACCGCTGGCAAGCACCCGAATACTTTAATTTCGCGGTAGAATTAATGCTCGTTATTCTCGTAATGGTAATTGGCGGTCCTTACGTAATGCGTATCGATATCGAATTACGATAATACGGATGTGTTCAAACGTACATTTGCTAATATTCGCGCGATTGTGGAGTAATAGGGTTCCATAGTCGAATATGAGATGGTGTACACTTTCAGTGCGATCTACTTCCACCATTCGTTGGTGATTTGGTTGAAAGCCGTTGAGGGTCCTCGCTACGATTAATTCCTTTTCTATACTGTACAACCACACACACACACATACATAGAAGCACATCCACTTTGCGTTGTACTCGAAGAAGAGAAATGAAGCCAAGAGCAATTTTCGGTAATATTAAACAGACATTTAACGCTGTTTGATCAAGGCTACTGCTGAAGATATTAAATGGTATTTGCTTAGAAGTTGTATACATATTATACATACTATACAGTAACTAGTGCACTGTTTTGTCTGCCCTATTTAGATCGTTATCCCGTGATTACTTTTTGCTCTCAAAACGCTGGCTCGATAGAATCGGTTGATAATAATGAACGTCGAGTTTCCTGGAAAAGCGTTTACGACCTACTCATTGGTTTTCTCCGAAGTTATTTTTGTTTTTTTACATTTTACGCTTAATTTACTACTGTAATATGTATCCGTCAGATTCTCTTATTCGCAAAAGCATGGGTTTGTACGTTATGTCGTGGTACAAGATTTCTACCGCTAATACGCTATTTTCTCTGTCCATTTGAAAATCATTTTAACAGGCAATCGTGCATGGACCGTGTTCGCCGTTGTAACCAACATTTTCGACGCTCGAGCACGAGGAATATCATAGGTGAAAACATTTAGGTCACTGGAACGCGTATGAAAGATTTGCCCCGATTCCAGCAGCTTTCGGCGAGTAGTTTTGTTAGTGTCACACTCGATGAGTCTGCTGTCCGGTGCGACACAAGCGGACTAAATCAAGTTCGTTCGTGCGCATAAATCTGATCGATGCTCATAATTTTGCCGAAGGGAAATAGTTATGGAAAATTTCAAATGATAATAATAACCTGATGCGTGCCGATGTGCATCATTCGTATTCTACTGTGTATATTTCGACGAATTATCAACGGATAAATATTCTCACTGAAGGATTATTTTATCTTTCTCGCAAAATATATTTATTTTTTTTTTCTCCCTCTTTTTTTTTTTTTTGAACAAAATCCATTGATGAGCAGAGGCGTATGAGCGCAATCCAGCGTCATTCTTTTCACCGATTTGCAAGCGTGCGAATCGGCGTAACACAGGTAACTCGTCGAGTGAAGAAGACCCAGTGGAATTTAAATAGAGTTTTGGACGATGGGCACACATTGCGTCGTTCAACATCATTCTCTGTTTATATTGCGTACGTTTTACTCAAATCGTATTTTTCATATTGCTTCCATGGGAATGCACTTAGCACTCACTCAGTTTACATTTATTCCCTTATTATTCATGTATTCAAATGTGAGCTACCGTTGCACTGCAGCAGAAGTAATTAAAGGGGTGTACACGCGTTTGATATGCCGCTGTCGCAACTTCTAGCTGAGACGAAACTTTCCAAAATGTCACTTCGTTAAAGTTTTATAGTTACAAAGAGAGCTCATACTTTTAAAGCGAGCATTGCGATAACATAAACGTTCTGTAGTAAATGTATGGTAGTAATCTCTCACTGAGTAAAAGGATCAGTCACCAGAAATCCAATGGATCCTTTAGTGAAACTTATCGTATGTAGCATGAGTTATATTTACGATAGCGAATGCACTGCACGCTTTTACGGATTACAAGGCATTAAGGGAACACTAACTAGCATGTGGGTGTACGAGGAATAGCCGCTCCTCGTCAAACTTCAAATTATCGTATTTCATGGACCATTATTACACGGGTACAGAGTTAGGTACTTGGAGAATTACTTACGAACAGTCTCTTCAGTGTTATATTATTACCTTCCTTGAATACTGATGGACGGAACTCGATAAAGGAAGTTAAGGTGATTCATGGTAGCGATATATAGTCAGTATTGCACGTGCCTTAAAAAGAGTTGGTTTTAAAAGCAACAGGAAAAGGTTAACTACTCAATAGCCACTTTTAAAGGGTCTGCGACTTTTTTTTTTATTTTTTAAGCTACACCTGCAGCGTGGTACGCTCTCAAAATATTAATCCTTTCGTCAGCCGGGTGTTACTAAAGTAATGAGTGACGAAAAGGTTACATAAAAAACAGGAAAATACGAATCAATAAAAGGATCAATAAAGAATGTGGCGTGAAAAATGTTTTTTTTCTTTTTTCGCTGTGAGGATAATGTGAATAAATAACACGTGAAGTGTACTCTCTTCCTTAATTGAATAGCTTTGCGAAACACCAACGAAAGGGCGAATATAAATTCGTTAGATTTTCAGATAACACGTACCTATCACGAGCACACCTGCAAAACTGCTCGGGAATTTCAGATCTACAAGAGAATATTTCATGCGGAACATTTAATTACGAAATTCTTTTTTAGCCCGTTCTCGTTTCGTTTTTTACAGTCGTAATATTCGCGAAATTTTATGTATATGACAGAAACGATCATATCTCGCATTATGTAAAGAAGCTAGTGTATGTACCGATTTGTTGGAAAGTCCGGCAATCGATAATCGATGCATCTAAAGATATCTAGGAAATCGAAGATTAACATTTGGCAAAAAATAAAAGAAGAATACCGATAAATCTAAAATACATATTTAGGACACGAATAGCGGAGATTCGACTGGTCGAAACGTTAAGTGTCTTATGAACCGGAAAATAAAGCTATTTTTGTTTCAGAGCATCATTCTGTATATTTGTCACTAATGTCAGCACGTCACTAATGCATTTTAATGATTTCCATATTTATTTTGTATGCGATTAAAAAAATTTTCGTCGAGGATATGCAATCTTCCCGTTGGAACGGAAGGTAATGACTAGACTGCGGATCTTTATGCAAATATGAATTTTATTATTGATTGAAAATTGTATGCAATTGTTTTTAAAACGTGTTATCCACTTTTCTGAAATTATTCACTGCTAGAAACATTTTTAATTGTGTTTTCAGTAATCATCTGTAATTTTCAGAGACTTGTGATATGAAATTTTGGCTATTTTGCATAAACATCCGCAGTCTAGTAATGACTGACCATAATGTTCTGCTGTCGGGATTTAAATTAAGGTTGTTTTTTTGCCGATTGCGTCCAGCACAGCGAATACCTCGAGTTAAAAGCAGAATGGTGATAAGGCAGCAATTTGTGTTTGCCTTTACGCCACTTTACCTTTGATTTCTGTTACGCGAACCCACTGTAATTGGAATGTTTACGCGCACGAATGTTTCTAGCCACAAAATCTGTAGTTATCTCGTTTTACAGCTATTCCCCAAGGTTAAAAGAATTTGGAATTTTTTTTTTTAAATTGTTACAACGCATCTATTTTCAGAGAATTCCTTTTCGAGAAATAATATAATCCGGACTTTAGGGACGCTCATACTAACAAGCCTAATCCTCCAATTACGGACAACAATTGAATTCACCTGCAGAGATAAATTTCCTACTTTTGCCTTAAACTCGTTCTACGGAATTTCCTAGAAAAAATATCAGCTTTTTTTAAAACCGTATGCAAATGATTCGTTGAAACACAATGGCTTTCCTTACTAAGTTTTTCATGGAGATTTATCTTCCGAATGCTTTTCCACTTTTGGCATAATAACAAAGAGTAGCAGGGTGTACGATACGTCAATATTAAGCTCGTTACCAATCGATTCATTGATCAGGCAGCACTTTGCCGTAACAGTAAGGATGGGAAGCGGGAAAGATTGGCATTAATCGTGGTGAGTGGACCTCTCGAACGATGATCCGCAGAAGTGACATGGCACAGCACTTGTTAGTAGATGTTCAAACAGTGCCGGGAATAGCAGCTGGTATAAGGAGAGAGGGATACATTTCGTTCCAGGGTTAATGGTACGTGAGCAAGTATCACCGCATCACCGGTTGGTTCGTCGGCCCATCGTGTTCCTCTGCGCAAACTGTTCATGGAGGGTCAAACAAGACCACGAGTTGAGAACTGTACTGTGTGCCGTTCCTCGTAATTTTATAGTTACTTTGCGTATACAGTCTTTAAGAATTCATCGGTTGGATCCACGCAAAATCCTGTTTTTAAGTTTAACAGAAGTTTGCACGTACCGGAGTGTATCTCCTACTCTTTCTTCTTCTCTCTTTCTTTTGGTCGCTAACGTTTACCAGGGACGAAGAGACCGTTCCGCTGATTTACACTGCACCCTTGGGATCCTCTGCTTCCATTGGTTCAGTAACAGGCCGTTTGCCGAGACGAAGATCACCAGACAAGAGGAGTTACCCCGGAACCGTATCGCTTCTTTTTGCCAGGACTTCCTTCGCCGACGGCAGTGTAAATAGATGATGGTACAGGAGAGAAGTTCCTGGCTGCACGATATCTCTCGGTCTAGTGCAGGAAGCTTCAACCCCAGCTGGCGAGTCGCTAAAATCAAGATTTCAGTATCCCTTAGCTACATGAGACGAAGGGCTCTAACTTCATTAACACATTCGCACGCGTAGTCCGCGAATCAGCAGAATTCCACTAACAATAAAAGGACGCAGAAAAGAAAAGCTTGCCTCGGTGGAATTGTGAGAGTTGGCTTGCTATCGTACGCCCTGCAACTTATCTTACTCCAACAATATAATTGAAGCAGTTGCACCACCAGTGGACCTGGGAAAATGTTCCTTCTTATTCGCCCTATCTGAGGCCATGTTTCAAATACGCTAATTAAAAACGACCTGCAGTTTTAAGAGCACAGGACGAGAAAGTTCTTCGCATTCGTGAAAGGGTAGAAAACGAGTCTTGAGAAGTTTGAGAAGCGAAATTATTGTTGCGCGCGTTAATTCGAATAAAGTAATTAATGTCGCGAACTGGTAAAATCTACTGGTGTTAGGAGTTATCTGCCCTCATTATCAAGTAACTTAAATATCTGTTTAAGAAAGGTAAAAGATGTAATACCGATAGTTTGCGAGCGTTTGTCTTGTCCTAATTAGTTTGCGTTTAAAACAGTGGGAAGTAACTTGTTACGGGAAGTTCAAATATCTTGGGAGGGCATCGCTATGGACAAGGGTTAGAACCGCATTCTGTTCTCGCGGTAAAGGGTACGTAAATGAGGAGACGCGTGCTTGAGGGCAGACATTTGCAAATTACTCAGGGGGGAGGGGAGGAGGAGGAGGAGGATCAAGTAGGATCAGTTTCGAGACGAGCTTCTCGAGATCCAATTTCGATACAGTCGAAATGAGGAAAATAATGTCGAGACGACTTACTTTCTACCATTCAAAGATACATTAATTATTATTTAAGAAGTACTGAGAGTTTAAAACGGCAAAAATTGTATAAACCTTTAATCGTATAAATTTTCACAACACAGAGACATTAATAATTTTATATGCTTTTCTAAAAGCATGTGAGTGCAGTTTCAGTTTGTCTAATAGGTTCACATTTGCGGAGTATTCCTTGAAATTTACCCTACAAAGATACTCGTTTGTGGAGGTACAGACAGCAGCGAGGTTTGCAGCACCTCGAAATGAGTTAAGGTAAGAACAAAGAAGGAGGAAAGCAGCGTCCATTTCTGGGACTAATGGTACGAGAGTGAATGTACGAGCTCGTGTATCGTGTGTCCGTGGTGCTTCTGTCCGTTGCAGGTTCTGTTGAATCAGCTAGGGTCAGAGAGAAAAAAACCCAGCGAGGCCAAGACCTAATTTTTCCAAGCTCGTAAAATCGAAAATCCCTTTAGCTACTGAGAAAATTGGCAAGATCAAAATGAAAATCAACTACACCACTGTAAACTCTATATATCTCTTACTATGCAAATACCATTCTGTTAATGCCCTGAAGACGGGCAATTTAAATGTCCTCGACGCGATAGTGCTTGTATAGTCACGGCTGATTACCCTGCAAGGAGAGACGTGGAAATGTTATAGAATAAAAGGAACAAGCAAGTCCTATGGTTAGAATTACAAAGATACGAAGAAGAAAAAATTGAAGAAATGAGTATAGTACATGAGAATATTCGTTTAACGCGAGATTCCTGGAAACATTTCTGAGTACAGTAAGAAGCCATCGGAGATAAATAAAGGCATCTTGATGTTACGAGCGGGCATTAGGGAAATTCTATACGACGACTGCTTTCCCAATACGATTGCACGTAGATCCGGAAAGCTCTATTAAAGAAGAAGCTATTACAAGGAATATCATGGGCATCTTTATACTTGATCAACTACTCTAATGGTACTCGAAACGATTGCTTCGACGAGGATTCTATAGCAACAGTCCAATCTCTTATTGTACCTCAGTCATTCGAGGACTGGCTTTGTCGAAGAGAAGGAAAAAAGAAGCAAAAGTATGTACAACATATCTAGTCTCGTATGTTTTATATGCAATTCTGATTCTAGACGAGCATATGTATTCATTCGCGTTGAACGTTTATGTGAAGTAAATTTGTAGGGTCAAAGTCAACCCTTGTTATACGGAACGCTATTAGGTATAGCTTCGCTATTACAGTTCTAAAGACACCTTTGGAGCGAGGAAGAGAGAGAGAGAGAGAGAGAGAGAGAGAGAGAGAGAGAGAGAGAGAGAGAGAGAGAGTGGGAGGGGAAAGCGTGTCCTCACGGTACGTTGAATGCTAATTCCATGCCTCTTGGTCGGTCAACCGAGCAGCAAGCCCTATCGGAATACGTCATCGATTAATTATGTGCCAGGTTGAAAGCTGTACCTGTCATCTAAATGCTGACTGGGTACACAGAGCGTTCTTAATGAGTTTGTACTCAATGACGATTGTGCTACGATAATATAGTCAATCTGCAGCGAATGCTGAAGCAGCTCCGGTTCTGGTGAACAGGACAGGCACCCGAATGGCACTAGTAAGATCGACCGCGAGAATAGAAGGAGGAAGGGTTACCGTTTCTAGGACTAATGGTACGCGAGTGAGTAGATTGGGACGTGCTTCGGTTACATGCGTACGCACGATAACCGTTAATCGTCAAAAGGCATTAAATTCCAACGCTGGAATTTATCTGTATTCGACAGTAAAGTTAAGGATCTTCAGAAATAAATTCGATCGTGAAAAGTGCTTACTGGGACAGTCAGTCTTGTATGCATTGGCTACAGTGTGCCATTGGTACTAGCACCTCTGAGATCGACTGTCACAGATATAATCGATCGATGCCCCAGCTGGATACGTTAACATTAATTAACATTATTAATGGGGCGTAATCAGTTTGCGCATAGGGACTGAGTGTGGCAATAATCCAGTCACTTACCAGGCTGCTCGAGGAGCTCGAGGACTGGCCAACGTTCCTAAAGCAGGCTCGCAAGCGAGAAGTTGAGATAGAATCCAGGAACAGGGATAAGGACAGGTGAAAAGTTAGGGGGCGAGCGAGCGAGCAAGCAGGCAAGCAAGCAAGCAAGCAAGAGTGACTCTGGCTGAGGATGAGGGGTGGTGGCAAGAAGGAGGTAGAAGGTAGAAAGAGACGCTCGTTGATAAAGGGTAGGCAAGAAGGAGGGTGGAGGACCAAAAGAGAGGGTCCGTTGGAAGATGTGGGAGAAAGGGAGAGAAAGGGGCAGAAGGTACGTTCCGTTCCTGGGGCTAATGGTACGCGAGCGAGTATACGAGAATGTGCCTCTGTGGTACGTGCGTGTGCAGGAGGGTCGCGGGAGGGTCAGAGAGGATCAGGGGCAAAGTGGCGGTGGAGCTGTATCGATGTCCGGGCGCGTTCACCACCGTCGACACACACGCCAGCAGTATCCTGCAAACGAGTGGCATGCCGCCTCTCTCCTATACACCCTCGAAGCCAGTTTCAGCCCGCTCTTCTACCACCACCACCACCATCACCACCACTACTACCGTGCCACCTCACTACCACCCGTCTGGCAGTTTCAGTACCGAGTCCAACTATGTACCACCAGCAGTACCGCCAGTAGCGGCATCACACTAGCACAAGTGTGAGTAGTACGACTATGCGACTATCACCATCACTGGAGCCGAACCGGTGCGACTGCCTCCAGCGCCTCCGTCGCGTTGCACCGCGCACCCCACACCGTACCGTACTGCAGCTTTACCTGTATTTCCTCCCGCTGCCGTGTTCACCCTTCGACCCTCTTTCTGCTCCCGATGCACGTCGATGCCCTCCTACAGTCGTCCCATCGAAGGCTGCTCCGGCGACCACCTCTATTCTCTCTGCAACTCTGCAAATCATCAATCGCTCTTACGCCTCCATGCGATTTCTTTCACCTTTTACCATCTCCACCGTCTTCTTCGCATTTTCCTTATCTCTGTTAACGCACTCTACTTTCCCCTCTTTCTACTCGTCGCGTCGCACCACCTGGAATGTTGCTTGGCGTACATCCTCTTTCGCCTTTCGGGAGCTTTCACCTCCGCCCCCCCCCCGGGACCATGCTCCCTCCTCTCCCGTCATACATCGAGAGAGGGAAGCTACCTTCCACCTTGAGCTCGCCTCCTCCTTTGACGGCACGCTTACCGGCCTGGTGCAAAGCGCGGGCTCGTAAATGTTTTCCGTCAAGATTAATCGTCAGAAGGGTGGCGAACGAGAGGCTTCTCGTCGGGGGCGAGAATGTGGCTTTGATCGTGAAAATAACCTCGATCGACTGCACGCTCTCGCGTTCGTCTTCTTTTCTTCTTTTCTGTGCTCCCGCTCCTTCGCTTTGGTTCGACTCCTCTTTTTATCCAATGCACCGGTGGTAGTCCTGTCTTTCTCTTTTACCCCGCTTTGCCTTGTGCCTTTACTCCTGAACGTCTTTTTTCCTTCGCTTTCTTTCTTTCCTCGTTGAACGCCTTGTCCGTCGAGATCGATTTGAAGTTTTGCTGATGCAATCGTGATATCTATTGTTCGCGCCCGGCCACTGGTTCGCCTTATCTTGTTTTCACCCGAACGTGTGTAGATAGCTGAGGAAGAGAAATTACTTATTGTCCGACGGACGAGGGTATTTTTTTCGCGGGTACGCGAACTTCGTAACAAATAGGCTAGCCAGCCTGGTGAATTATCTGGCCCTGAAAGCGGGCCGAGATTTCGTACCAGGTGCACGGAAAGTATTACGTATATATATATACATATACAGTATATATTCGTTCTCATGGAACGATGTCTTTCAGCGCTCTCCGGGAGCCCCTGTTTATAAAGTCTCGGTATTAGCATATTCTTTAAAGGTACATTTTAGCAGCATCTGTTTACCCTCGTGAAAGTATGCGCACTCGCTCAAAGAGATCGAATGTAATTTTCTACTTTTACTTTAATTGGGGAATATCTCCTGAATATCTCCTTTGAGAGAACTTTACTTATTCATCGTTCAACCTTTAATGAAACTCTATTAAGAGCATGTGCGATTCGGTTAAGAGCCGTTACAAACCGTGTCCATCCGGTTTCCTGCCACCTTTTGCCCTTCTAATATCTTTTTGAGCAACTGTTAATTTGACAAATGTGATTCTCATTCAGTTTGCGTTTCACTGCTGCCCCGAGCGAATCGGAGCGAACCGAAGCGAACCGAAGCGAAGCGGGCTCGTGGTGGACAATCGCAAAAGGATATAAGGCAAAGGAAAAAGGGCAATCGCGAGCGGATATCGGGGTAGGGCAAAAAGAAAGTTGATCGAACGTCCGAGAGTACGGGATTATTCTCTCTCAGGCAGCTGCCCCACACCATGCCGTACCATGGCGGTGGGCCGCAACATCGATTCCCCAACGAGGAAACCCTTCGAATGATCTTACCCGGGGCTCTACGAGAGTACGATGCGGCGTTCAGAAAACCCTGCGATTCGTAATCAGCCATTGAATTCTATCACTGACGTAGTGCACCATTGCACGCAAATCCAGGATTCTGCGTGCACAACTGCGTGATGTGTACTCTCCTAGTTGAGAGGTTGACTGTGCGTGTGACCACGTGCATGCATAAAGGGTTTGCGGAACGGACCTCTTGCTACTAGGGTATCGTACATTCTCGATGCCGCATTACAGCATGCGCTTGTACGGTACAATACGTGACACGCTGCTAGGAGAGTGGCGAATCCCAGCCGCGGAAGGAGCCGCAGCAAGAGTGACCGGGACGAACAGTGGGCAATCGTAGGGGAGCAAGGACCTATAGCGAGGTCTGCAACTATGCCTAAGCGAAGCTTAACGGAAAATCCTGAAGCAAGGCTACCTGACTTTGTACACTAACAAATAGAAAGAAAGTCTGCTGTTGATTGTTCTCCTGACTAATGTGTTCGAAGAATGTCGAAAACAATTATAATTACTTGTGAAAAGGTAATTGGTAACTAGTCCGAGACGTGGAGCCAGAGGGTAAAACCGGTAGTACGCGTGGCTCGAATAATCGATGCCTCGTACACTAATCAGCGTGGACATTAACTAGCGTAATTTATCCCTCGAACTGGTAAAAAGCCATGGAGAGAAGGTGTATTCACGGAATTAGCAGCACTATTCCTGCGCTCTAGTCGAATTTAGTCGAATCACCACCGGGAGATCCGGAGACAGGAAACCTGGCGAGAGAGTTGCCCTCGTCGAAATTCCCCTTGGTATTATACTGTGTACCCCAGTTGCACCGAAGAGAATCGTATCTGAGTGCACACCATCGGTGGATTAATTTTACCACTGCGAAATCGATGCGTGACCAGTTAATGGCGGTGACGCCCAGTGGCCACGGACTTTTGCCGCAAGAGTAATTCATAAGAACGAAATGGGAAAAAAAAAAAGTGAAAGGAAGCTGAAGCGGCCGGTTGCGGGTGCGTAGTTAGATACGCGCTGCGAATTTAAGGGAGAACAATGCTCTGAGCACCGCGCCATGCTGCCCGTGAATTCCATGGTGCGGTGCAACGTATCGGCCGGAAATATTTTGTTCTTGAATCGGGCAGCTACGGTTCGCGCCGAAGCGCCGCATGAAAGGGCTGCGGAACGTGTCCCAGAGCGAATTCCAGAGCGGCGGAAAAAGCGCCATTGGATAAAAGACTGCCAGGATTCGGTCTTTCTATCTCCGTTCCTTCTTTTCATTCTCCTTTTCGCGCTTTTGGTTATCTCAAGCCTTATGCGGGCTAAAATGAGTATAAACGTCAGGATAATGGTCTCGAGTTGTTACGGTGACTAGTAGGTAGTTGGTTGTTTTGCACGCGATGAGATTAGCTCACGCGGAATAGAAATTTGCTTGTATCAACGCATGGCTGCTAGCGTCATTCTGAAGTTCCGTTGTATGGTATTGAACCTTGCACCGTACTAGTGGTCTGCGACTGGTCCCAATCATGAAATAAAGGTCGTCAATGCGATGTGCTTTGCTTTTTTCACTTTTCTCTTTTTCTCTCTCTCACTCACTCTCCCAGGGACCAATGCGCCACCCGAGCTTCGTTTGCCTTGACGTCAGAGTAATTTGCGTAAACGTTCCCTTCCCGTTTACATATTTTCCATCTTCGAATCACGCCACCTCGGTTGTGCCTCCCTTGGAAATCTGCGGAACGCAAACATGCAATAAAAATAGAACGAAGTCGCGTCAAGCTCGTCTCCAAGGAAATTCCAAGCATTGCGAAATGAAAAAAATACGTTGCTCGGTGAAAGCAATTTTTCTTTCCTTCCCTTCTTTCTTTCTTTCTTTCTTTCTCTGTCTCTTTTTATTTTATGCACTTTCCATTCGTTGGATGACCCCAATAGGTAGACCAGCCAGAGCGATATATTTCCATTAGAAAATTCCAGTTCAACCGCTAGCTACGTCTGCTCCTGCTTTCAGGGACGATGCAGGAATCTCTCTGATAGTTATGTTTGTGGAACGGTCGGCGTATGTAAAGTAGAGTACGCGCAATTTGGCGGCGGATGTACCACTTCGTTAGAAGTCAGCACGGATGTCAAAATTTGACTGCTGAGCCGTTCGAGGTTCGAGAGGACCACGCGTTTAATGCAGCTTGTGAGTGTGGTGTGTCACTCTGCTTCTCGCAAAAGAGAATTTTATTACACGGATTTTATTCTACCTCGCAAGGACCGTACTTTTTGTTTGAGAATATTTCGTCTTCGAATCACGCCGCTACGTGTTTCGTGAAAGAATGCGAAAAGTGGGAGTATATGGGAGAGAATAGCTCAAAACTGTGCGAATTCTGTTTCTAAGGAAAAGCTGAAAATTTCGAAGCGCGAAACTGCACCGAGAGCAGGAAAACTCATTTCTCTTTTTCTCCGCCTTTTTCTTTCCGCCTGGTGAAAATTACCAGGTGCATATGAGATTACTGAGCGACACGTTTAACAACGGTAACCGAGCGTGGACATTGAGCATTCACTTATTTTGCGGCCAGTTTTACCACTTGCCACCTTTTCCATCAGACTTTCATTAAGTTGGTGAGGTAAACATTTCTAATATTCTCATTACTTATTTCGAATTATTCTCATTTCGTAGAGAAGAACAGTTACCTTCAACACTACCGAATGATTAAGTCTGCCATTCGTGAGAATTCTCGGTCATTACTCTACTCGGTCGTACATATTTTTTCTTCGTCTCAACGTGTAGGTAGGTTCAAGAGGTACGCAGTACGTTACCAAAATTGAGGGAAATTTATCGAGCACCGAAGTACATTATGCTCCTGGCAGTAATTCATAGGGATGTGCCAGCAAAGAGAATGAAATGTATGTATTTTTGAGAGCCATTCCGGAAGTGGCGGAAAGAAGGATACAAGAAATGAGCGACTCGCGAAAGCCACTGTACCGTTCACTCATCCTGCAACTTGGAATAGTTGCGCGTTGCATACGTCCGAGTCCGTTCACGGTGGAAATATTTCCTAGTGGGATCGAGCGATTGCCAGGCCGGTCTGCGTAGAAAACCGACTGCATCATGGTGACTGTTTTCGAAGAAATAGCGCGAGCGAGAATTCAGGAGGGAATATTCGTGAATTACGTTGCACTCGCAAATCTCGTTTCTGTACGGACAAGTTAACAATTATCCACACGCTGAATCAAAAAAAAAAAAAAAAAAACAAAAAAAAACAAAAAGAGAGACCAAGAGAATTCCCAGTCCGCGAGATGGAAAGATTAATGTCCCAGTCACAATTACTTCGGATAAATTGTTCGAGGGGCGAAACGTTCATCTTTTTATCAGGAGTGGCTTCTGACCAAATCGAATTTCATTCTAGTATTTATGGACTCTGGTTAAAGGATAAAAATACCTATCGATTTCTTTCTGCTCTTCTCTCAGAGACTTAAGAGACACTAAACAAAAAGTGTAGTAAAGAAAAATTAATAATTTTGCAGGATCAATAAAGCTTTTTATTGGATTTTTCCGGTTGCACAAATGCTTGGATCTTCTATGGAAAATATCTCAACCGCTGGTTATGTGTTTCTTACAGTTTTCATCGTGTATCGTGTATTTCACGATCGAGCCTGCTTTACTGCTTTATTACATCCTGCCGAGCCCTCATCAGCGTGTACTTCGTCTACATTAATACTCCGTTTCTGCGATCAAAGGATCCTTTTAGCTATAAAAGATATATCTCGAAGTGCACTATTTATTTTTCAAAATATTCTACGTTTATATGCGTTTTCTCGTTTAGCATTCGATACAACGTAGTACGTTACAAGAAGTATTACGATCTTCGATGAATTTCGCTTCGCGTGGAAAAGAAATATTAACCAGTAGAATCTTCGTTAGAATTCGACGTTACAGAATCTTCAATAAAAATTGTAAAGCCATGTACGCGACGAAAGTGTGCAAGACAGTGTTGAAAAGTTGTCAATGGCACAGTGTTGCTTTTCCACAGCAAAATTCACGTATCAATAGAAACTATGTTCTCGACTGCTGTGGCTTAACGCGATGAGAGATAAAAGCGGAAAACGGAAGCGCAACTGGACGTCACGTTACGTGATCGGGACGAGAACGAGTTCGACAGTATCGGACAGTAGTGCTGGTATGATGGTGGTGCGATATTCGGTGAACCGTGCTAAGTAAAATTGTATAACCAGTACCATGCGTTTGCCACAGAGAATTTGTTGCTTTGTGACGTAGTTTCAGGTACAAAGGTATGCCCTTTGAATTCCGCGGTATTCTACAAAACCTTCGACAAACCATTTGCATCCATCGAACAGTGTACACAAAAGTGCGTTTCGTCCGATAACCAAGAGATTCTTGATATTGTACGCAAATTACTTGTATTAAATGACAACAATTGGGTTTAGACCGTTTTGACGAACCTGCGTGAAGAGTCGAATTTGCAAGTTGTTAATGAGCAATCGGCAGAGCCAATTTACGAGCAGATGGCAATTAAAATTTTGATCGTGGCGCGTATTTAGTTCCCACGAGTATATAAAGCCAAAGAAACAAATTCCAGCGGCTGCGGGGCAAGTTAAGGGTAGAAAGGCGTCTGCTTTGCATTCATCGAATACTACCGATTAAATGTCGTGGAGAAAATTTTCTTTTTTTCTCAACCTCCATCTCTGTTCGTTTCTTCGGATTGGTGGTGACCCCTCTCGCTTGGTTTCCGATCGGGTGACGCTTTCCTCTTTCTCTCGGTCTCTCCGGGTGTAGCCCGGTAACGGGTGTGATTGGAATTTTCAAGTGGGTTCTTCCCCGATCGAGGAGAATGTTCAAGTGGCGCGCTGCAGGATCCTCGCCGATGAGGGCGGGATCTTCGAAATTAATGAAACTGAAATTCGCCGAGAGTTTCCTTTCAGCGGAAATCAGGGAAATGTCTATCGATCTTAAGGGGGGGGGAGCGGGCTCTTCCTTCTTCGGTCGCTCCTTGCTTTTCCATCTCCCTGGGTCTGGGTCCTTGCAATTAACGAATCAGGAAGACTTTACTCTTTTATGAGGCGAAACGAGAGGGGGAATCGGGACCGAGGGTGGACGCGTCCTTGATGCTGTGGTGCGACGATCCAAGGGTGCAAGCCCGCCGGTGCCCAGTGCAGAGTGGTGGAAACATCCAAGTATCGCAGCGAATCGTGAGTGAAGGGATTCGTCTAAAGGGGAGAAACACTGGGAGAAACTAGTTGTCACGGAAATCGATTTTCGCTGCAGGCGGATCAGGGTATTACCCGACGGAATTGGTAACTTAATATTATTCGTCATTAGTATCCTCGGTATTGTTACTTAACAATGAAGGGAGATCTTGATGGACAGACTGGTTGATGTTGGGTTACCAACGGATTGGCACTTGACCACGATCTGTCCAAGCCGTCTGCAAATGTGTTTATTCCTGTCAAGCTTCTCTCGTAACGGAAGGTTCGCAACGTTCAACCTCTCCTTCGCCGTGTGGCATTAATATTCGATCTTACCGGCGCCAATATTTTACGTAGGGAGCACCGGTATCGAAATGTATTTCCACCCAAGCTCGCACGTGCTTTTCGAGACGACCCGCGATCCTATCGGAGATAGTAATCAATTTGCTGCTGTTGCTTGTCGTCGAGATTCTCACTCGCTCTTCTTTGAGGGTAGGGAAACCGGCGTCTGGTGACCGGCGACATGCGATATAATTTCGAGGAAATTAGATCGGAATTACGGAAGCTTGGACACTCAAGCTCTAAGCCTTAATTAAAGCATCTCGTGTGTGCGCATCGTATCCCCTACTGCGAGATGTACCATTCGATACGTAAGTGTTTACTGGTAGATGGAATCTTACGACACATGGTTACTTGGAACGAAGGAGTGGAGATTCGTCTTTGCTGCAATTGCGTCGTTTCACGTATTAACATGAATATTCTTAAGCTAAATGGGATTACGTATTCCGCGGCACGAAAGCGGTGCACCATGCCGCTCATAAATATTTGAAAACGGACCGTTAAGAATGCATGCAACGCAAGGATATCGTGCTCAAGTAATCACGCAATTTTCAGTGAAATTGTGTCAACGTGTTTAGGCGAATTAAGCCTTACGCTATATCTCAACTAGAGAAACGTAGTTTTACTGCTATCAAAGAGAATATTGAGTATTGGCGTGTTAAATGGAACAAGAGTTACGATTAGTTCGCTATTACAGTGTGACGAATATCTAGCAAAACTCCACTTGGAAGCTGTTTTTTTTCCGCGTTCAACGCTACTCTATCTGATGCACCTTTTATCGTCGGTTATCCCATATCTCACCCTTATCCGGGACGACAGATTGCGCTCGGTGGTACATCGGCGAGTTGTTTCGCGTTTGCGTGAACAATACCGCGCCGGTACAAATCCGAATTTGAAAAGTTTCTCGAAAGTGGTCGAGAGACTTGAATTTTGTACCGATTAGAGAGGGTATCTCGGAACATCTTGGAAAAGCTATTTTCCGTGTAATTGGTATGCAAAAACAGTGATTAGATTGACCGTCTTCTTTTTCCCTGGTGACGGGTGTTTACACGCGAAGCTGGTAGGTCTGGTAGAAAAAGTGCTAGTAGCTTTATGGAACGATCAAGTTTTCCATCCCCTCGATCAGTGAAATGGCAGGGTTAGCCGTGTGCCTACCTGAGGACAAGGATACCCATTCCCGTCTATTAGACCTTTAATTTTATCCGGCCACGGTCCCCGATGGCTAGCTATTAACTCGAAAAGGGAAGGTTGGAATGATCTTTGCCAAGTGCCGTGGCTGATCGAGATACTTGCTCCCATGGACCATAAAAGTGCACGGTCTCCCATAAACTACGGAAAAAGAAGTGTGCGAGACAAACGGAAAGGACAAAAGTCGCGTGAATTCTCACTGATCCGGTCACCTATAACCACTCGGTTATACTACGAACTTATATCCAAGTTCGCTTGGGAGACCGATTGCGTTGGCAAGTTATTGCAACCCTTCAAAGGCAATATTTTTCTACGCGTATAGGAAGCTGTTTCGACTTAAGCTTTCGCGCTTCTTATTCATACGACTCTGCCGTTGGAAAACAAGAAGCTCTGGAGAGAGCAAAGAGCCTTGCTGGAGTCCATAGAGTCTGTGGTATGTAAGAGACCAAAGAGGAGAGAACCGAATGAGGAGCGAGTCGCTGTATCGAATTTTTTGAGATGCCACGCATCGATGATCGAGGACTCTACTGGGAGAGCTGTTCTCTACGATGGGTTATAAAAGTGCAATATTTTCTTTTTTTTTTTCACCATCGTAGAAGGAGAAGCTCTCAGTTGATTCAGTCATCTGTCCTCGTAATTTTATCGAACAAGTTTCTTCCGCTTCTTCGTCTTGCCTGGATACGCTTCGAAAGAGATCGGAAGATGTGTTTCTGTATTATCAGTTAAAGAGTACTTCTGGACGGTGTTAGAAGACGCAATGGCGAAGTGATTTATTGCAGGAGTAAAATACAACGGTCAAAAAGAAGCTGCTTCGCGTGGCTACAACGTTGCGCTTTTATTAATGAGAAAATCTTGTTCATTAGCTTCTCTCAGTGTTCATTGTTACCTGGCTTCATATGCCGCATACTTCTTTTGGCTCATACCGAAAGCTAATTGTTTATTCGCAGGATTTTCCATTAAGCTCGAGTGGTGCTTACTGGTTGGCGTTCATTAAAATTTTAGTACTATATTTGGACAGCGGTAATTAGTTCGAATGTGGGATCGTTTCAATCATTGATAATCCTCCGACTGGTCCGCATCTAGCATTCTTGACCGGTCTTGGGCCCTTCATCTCGTTTATCCCCGTATAAAATCGAGTTATTGCGTCCGTAGAAACCAGCTGCGATACCGTTCCACATTTATTACAGCGCCTCTGCCGCCGTTAGTCAGCAATAGAGAATGAGAAAACCCGTAAGGATTACTGCTGCTTCGTGACGTTGCAGAACAGTCCAGCTTGGGATTCGATTTCCTCTGGACAAGAATCCTATAGCAGTGCGAAGATCAGGAAGAGGCTATCGCTTCACGAGCATATTGATCCATCAGTATCATTGCATTCCGTACCACGGAAACCTGTGGCTTAGCTATTCACAGTCAAGACGCTTTTCCTTCATTCCTTATGTAAATTGCATTGTTTCCGCTGCAATTCTCACCCTCGTTTCCTCTTCTCTCTTGAACCATCTGCTCACTTCTCCACGGTAACTTGTTATTCAGCAAGGCGCCGCAATGAGAGAGATTAAGATTGGTAGCTACGTATGTATTCTGGGAACCTGGTGTACGTATGCACACGTCTGTTTAGTGCATTATCGTGCTTGTCCAAGTCAGCTTTTCCATATACGCTACTCAAAGAGACTCGAAAAGTGCCTTCTTTTCGAGATCTACCTCTTGCGGACTACTCATCTTTCGAAACTCAAGAGTATCACGCGATGAAGATAAGTGGCACCTTATCGCGTTTACTTAGCTCTTCCTTCGGACCTCATACATCAATTGACCCGATAGCGTGCCCGTTGTTTGCCCGATGTTTTCAATCTTCCGTTGAATGAGTCTGATGATATTACCCTTGTGGCTATCGTTCTTGACACTCTCTGAGCAAAAAAGAGCGAGAAAATTATGGATTACGATAGTGTTCTTGAATCTGCTAGTCACTTCACTTGCCCTTTGCGTGTTTGGTGAGGTGGCGATGCTCTATCGTGTTCACGCTCTGTCTAGTTCTGATTCAACCATGTTCCGATTTCGGTGAAACTTGCGTGCACTCTCGGGTATTGTTGTCTCCAGAGAATTATTTTTCCTCGGTATGAAATTATTCGAAGGCAAGAATTGCTCCGTTTTTAACGGTAATTCAGACTATCACGCTATCTTTCATGCTGCTATTAACTATCATGGTATCTCTTTCTGGCCAGTTGATTCTTGCACTATGAGAACGAACCTATTGTTTCCGTGGCAATTGCCACGTTTTCTCGTTTCTGGCTTGCGCCGATGAAAGCCAACGAAAATCGCGGCTGCTTTGTCCTATTTTGTAATGTTCAATAATTTTCATAATTATATGCTTGCTTGGTGAATTTTACTGTACAATGGTTTCAGAAAAATTCGAAATTTCGATAATAACTAACAATAAGCTACGTCAACATTTTTCCAATTCGTATTTTAGTTCTATCAAGTTATCTAAATCTTGCCACGTCTCAGTTTTCTAATTTTCTCGTTACAATAAGAAACGCTTAAGATCTAAGCCTAATAATTGTACCTCAAGTTGTTTTCCTATTCATTGCAATACGTTGACTTGTACTACTTTCTCGATGTTCATTCCATTACGCCTTAATATTCTCAGTGACGGTAAGATGTTATGGCTTTTTAAAATGTTATAAATATGAAAGTAGAGAAGACGAAATCTCAAGGATTATATCCAAGCTTCTTTATTTTGCTTTCTGCAATAAGTGCACTAGCGAGTGCCCATCTCCATCCTACTAGCATAGATCCACTCGAACAGTCGGTTCCATTTCTTGACTGCACGCTTTTTATTGGATTCACCAACGAAATAGATTTAAAACGATCGTTTTCAACTTTTTACTTTTCTTCGCAATTTCTTTCGCTAGGAATTACGAGTGCATTTGTCGGTACAGCGGAACTTTGTAATTTTCTTGTTTACCAAATTGCCACACACTTCTCGGGTTATCGGTACGGTAGCTGTAGAGCGATTTAGTGTTTCCAGCTAGTTACACGCTTCCACTGATTATCTAACATGTGGCGCGTCCTATTTGATTTACACTCCTTTCCCAGGTTTCTCATGTAAATCACCGTGTTTGACTGGAATGTTGTGTTTTCCGCTTCAATCTCGTTCTCTTTCTCTTCCCGCTTGGTCTTTGCTTTGCTATTTGGCGACTTGCTGAGAAGATGGGTGTATGTGTTCGTTTATGAACAAGGGAGATGGAGAATTTCTGGGCGATGGAATATATATATATGTATATATATACGCAAATGAGAGAGATGCAGAGAGGCAAAGAGCCAGGAGTTCAACAATTACACACGTTGTTCCGAGGGACTTGCGTGCCGCGTCCTTTCTCTCCTGGAAATACTTTTGGCGCATTGACTTTCAGTTCTCATTAGGTAGAAGCGAGTTTCTTCTGGGCTTAGGAGCTATTCCAAGAAAGGCTAAAGTTCACAAGTTGAGCTCCGAGGAAATTCACGGAAAGGAAGAGAAATGAGGAGCCGCGATATTGTCCGCGGCCGGTTGTTTTCCCCCCGATAGGACACGGGACAGTAATACTGACTCGCGTTACATTCTGCATCCTGAGTTATATTTCTACTCCTCATGTCCGTTTGCATTTTTCATGTATTCTTCCTTGCCGAATGAACAATCTCGTAGATGTTCGTTTCGCTTGCTTCCACTCACATTATACCTCGGCAGTTTTCCTATGGCTAGCAGTTACCGTTCAACGCCCTAACAACGATCATCACTGAACTGGTTCTTTCTCAGAATTCTTCGAAACATACCATTTCGCGTAGAACTGCCGCGAAAACTTTTCATGCAAATTAGCTTCGTTTGCCGTGAGAAAAAAGTTCTTTCTTCTTGCGTTTGGCCACTATCGGGTTGGGGGTCATTATTAGAAAAGGAGAATCCTAGTAAAAAGAAAAAAATTGCCAATTGTGTCACTCGTTTCACCTTCCTCGTGTCGTGTTTTGCTACGTTTCATAACCGCGTTCGTTATATTAAACTTTGTGGCTTGTTACGTCTCGCCGTTACATCTTCTCGCACCTGCTAACACAGAGCGAGGAGCTGAAATCAAAGCCAGCATCTG
This sequence comes from Trypoxylon attenuatum, assembly GCA_963989405.1. Classification (NCBI taxonomy): domain Eukaryota; kingdom Metazoa; phylum Arthropoda; class Insecta; order Hymenoptera; family Crabronidae; genus Trypoxylon; species Trypoxylon attenuatum. The sequence continues at coordinate 3,253,530 of OZ022488.1, read as the reverse complement.
TGCGCTCTGCCGTGACGCTCGATAATTCCAATAACTATGTTTACAACTCGATTTCCCAGCCGTATTGATAGCAAGGAGAGAAAAGGAAGATACGTGACGGTAGTTTATATCGATCCATCGATAAGTTTCACATTTTTATCCTTCTATCCTCTACCATATTAACGTTATTTCATTTATTCTAGAATTTATTATAGGAATCTTTCCCACGTAACGCAACTGTGTCGTGTCTATTTTTTTCCCCCCAGGATGCTTTTTAACAAGATTTTTTTTTTTGTTACAACGACTAGGAATAATCAGCATCCGTTATGAAACGTCAGGCCAGTGGCGTTTCATTAGCTTTCGCCCCTCTTGCGAACGAGCCAGAGGATTATAATTTCCAGCTATGCACGAGATCAGCCTGCGTATGCTAATTGTCGGATTTTGCGTGGTAAACCCGTTAGTTCCTATCCGTGATAATTTCCGCGTTGATTTTGGCCAGTTTCTGTAAACAATAGCGTACGCGTTCCGCAACTATAATGCCGGCCGTTTTTGCAATTAGACGCGGCACATTAGCGAACATATGCGAGTGGCGTGCGGTTATTCGCTTTATATCAAGAGAACGAGAGTACTGTTTCGGCCGATTTCAAAACTGTTTCGAAGAGCGTTCCACTCATTAAAGGACTCATGCTCGGGCAAACAGTTCCCCGTTGCATGAGGAATGCGCAATCTAGCAGTCGAGCGATGATTTAAGGCCGCGGTCCACTGATAGACATCGATAATAATCCCCAAGTCGATTTTCGAGCTGTACCGAGTTGTGTCCCACCGCACCGCGCCACACCGTAAACAGGACGATCTGGAGATATGTGGGCCATCCCAGCGTGTATCGATCCATCGATATCATCATAGCTCGTGGCCGGTACACGGGGAATTACGTACGTGCCTGTGGCTTAGCTACTTACACTCGAGACGCCTTGCCTCGATTCCTCATGTAAATTGCGTCGTTTCCGGTTGACGGATCACAGCCAGACGCGGAACGTTGCATTCTCTATGTATACGACATGCTCGAATCGATGCTGCTGCTGCTGCTGCTTCAACCTCCTCCTCCACTTTCTCGTCCTTCGAAATATCCCATCTCCTATCTTTATCCTACTAGCACAAGCTTCCTTTTCACTATTGCGCTTTGCCACTGAGCTTCGACTCCTTCCTTCCTTCTCATCATCTACCTGTGGACCTCATCCTCCCGCGCATACGTGTCCTACCAATTGGACCGAACCACTCTTTTCTTGGTTCGGCATCTTCCTCCTCTTGTTCGACTATTCGTCTATGACTGGAAACGTGGGTAGGCGGCAGACCACGTTTGCACGTGTCTGCGGACGAAGTCGATAGGAAGAGAGGATGAGTAGCCAGGTAGCCTCCTAGTCTGGGACAGAGAAAAAGGGTGCAAGGATAGGGAATCCTTAGTCGAGCACGTATGTAGTAAGCGTGCGTGTAGGTGCAATGCGAGGGTTGCTTCCTGCAGGAAACGAAGAGGCAAAATGCAAGGGACTAAGAGGGAGAGAACGAGACAACCGAGTGTTCTTTGACTCGTGTTTGAGGCACTTGGACGGGGTGCTAATTTAACGAAAACAAATTGCTCCGTCATTAGCCTTTCAAGTATGCTTGCCTCACAGAGAGAAGCAGAGCGAGAAAGGGTGAACGAAGGGATTCGAACCCAGAGAAAGAGAGAGAGAGAGAGAGGACAATCGGAGGTAAACGAGGAAGGGCTCGCACACGATCATCTTTACGGCAAACTGTGCTGCTGCTGAAGGAAGTTCATTTTTGTTCGTTCTCGTTTGATATTAGAAAGCGTCGACTCTTGCTGATGCGGCTCTCTCTCTCTCTCTCTCTCTCTCTCTCTCTCTCTCTCTCTCTCTCTTTGGCACGGTTCTTTTCCTTTAGGTCGCCTCTCGTCGTAGCTTTTCGAAGAAGACGACCAAAGAAATCGCTTGTCAACTTGCCATGGGAACGCGTCAAAGCACCGAAGAAAAGAAGGAGGAAGCGACCGGTCCATCGGGATCTAGTGCGCGTCTGCCACTTATTTCGCGGCTCCCTTGACTTTACCTTTTCCCCCCGATCCACTTCTCGCTTATTGCTTTGTCACTTCTCGCGGCCACGTAGTAGAGCACATCTCCATGCATGTATATATATATACGCGTACGTGCAGCAACGGGGCGCGTGCCTGCCTGCTTTGATTTGCAATCGTAGAACTGCGTGCCGACAGCTACGTTGAAAGCATCTTGCTCCCGGGAGTTAATGCCTTAAACGCGTTTCTGGAACGACGTGGTTGCATTTGTGTTGGTAGAAGCGGTTGCTTGGCTCTCGACGTTTTAAGACGCTCTCTGATGTTTGGAGGCGTGCTCCTTGGCGCGGAACCACATTCCTCGATTTTATTTCCGAACGGCCTTTCGTCGCGCGGGTGCTTTTTCCGCTGGTCTAGCGCGGCTCGTTTACCTCGAAATATAATATTAGCTGGACTCCTTTAGCCGAAGAAATTGCATTTCCAATAAATTGGACAGCGGTAATTTCGTTTATTTCGTCGTTTTTTAATCAACTCTGTTACGATCTTTCGAATTCTTGGTAATAGCGTTCCCATGGCAATCAAGCATCTCGAACGATAAGACCCTGAAGCGCGAAATAGTGAATGCCACAACACATTATACATCATTGCGATTATTATTCGGACGGTGATGGATTAAACGATGGTAATCGATAGACGCGAGTACGATAGTGCTAGTGGTGGTGGGGGTGGTGGTGGTGGTGCTGTTGCTCGAAAGCTCGCTGTAGAAATCGCCTTTGCTGGGCTTTTAATAATGCGGCCACTGCATTGTGGCATTCGCGCAAAAACACCGTTAACGCGGCTCTCGCTCTCTTTTTATTCGGCAACCTTTTTAACCCCGGGTTCCCTTGGTAACTAATTATGCCGCAAAGCCGGCCATTGTAATTTTATTTATATTCTTGAAATTCGATTATTCGAGCTCTCGAGCATCCTCCAACCTCTCCGCTGTTAGTTGCGCTAAATGCAAACTTTGCCAGCGCTAATGCGCATTGTGCATCCGCAGTATTAATTGGCGCGGTCGCGTTCATAATTTATGATGCAATTAGTTAAATTAGATTAATTGCTGTTTTCGATATTGCCGCGTAAAGATATTCTTGAAATTATGATGATCGCCCGACATTCCAATAAACCGATGTTGCAAAGGGATCTATCTTTTTCCCTTTGCCAGCTCCAACCCCCCCCCCCCCCCCCCCCCCCTTCTAGCGTTTGACCTTATTACCAGGCGCTCTTGCTACTCGTCGTAGTTGCGCGCGCGCGTTGTAATTATATTTGCCCAGGTGAATTTCAGCCCAAGACTCATACGTCGGTAAAGTGTAAAAAAAAAAATCCTACCGTTAACCTACTATTCGCTATGATGCTCGAAAATATTTACGAACGTCGAAGTAACGAAAAATTCGAAGGAAAAATATAAGAGTCAAGAGTTTTATTACGTCTCTTGTGTAGTGTTCGCGTTTTTATCGGAAGAAATATAGGGGAATATACAATAGAAATATACCGAAATATCCTAGTCACAAGCGCCTCGGTCTTTAAAAAAACTTGTACGTACTGTTTCCTTTCTCGGGTGTATCTCGTTGTGGCACGACGCACCATTGCTATACACAGTTGGGGTTTCGTGAGCCTGCGGTGTTATTTATACCCCTGAATTCCCCGAACGCAATGACTTTTTCCAGCGTCGTACGCGAGATGCGACTAGTCTACGATACACGGTCAATCGACCTCGCTATTGTTATGTCTCGGTGATCAGTAAATGCAAAAAAAAAAACAAAAAATAATTCTACAAATGTATGGAATTCGAGTTTGCAAGGAGTGAGATTTATGGAGTATATAACACGTGAAATAATCACGAATATCTTCTTTCTCACTATGCTTCGAGCTGCGACAAGTGTTCCAACCTTTTTCAAAACACAAACTGTTTACTACCCTCGACTACCCCCGGGGCAACACACGGAATGGAGTTACATTGTGACCGATGTTTTTGATGAAGCGGCATTACACTCGAACGGTGCTATGTAGCTTCGGTCTGTCGGACATACACGGGCCATGACTACTGCCTTGTCACGACATATGCGGGCCAGTACTACTGAATACAGAGGCACGCGTGCCGTACTCGCGCCGTGCCCCGGCGCTACCGTACTGGTCGCCTGCTTTGATTTACGCCCGTGAAACACTCGAGTTCCCCACCGACCGCAGTGCGCCGGTAAAATGAATCGCACACCCGCCGCGACCTCGACATCCTCTCCCTCTAATATTGCTATTAATTAATCATTTTCGAATTAGTTCTTCGAAGCTGCTATCACCCCCCCATAGTCGAGGCTTCTCCATCAGCGAATTATTTTCTACTCCCGTTACTCTAACCGAGATATCGTTTATTGAAATATATATTTTTTTACATTTCTTTCTTTCTCTCTCTTTTTCTATTCAACGAAGCGCTCGTTGTTGGTGTGTCGGTGGAGCACGTTATTTCGAGCCGCGCATGACACGCTCGTCAGTCGCAAAGGCAATTGGCCCCCAATAGCTCGGTTTGTTAACGAACCACGTCCCTTTTTGCATGCAGGCCCCGCACAATTTTTGCGCGTGAGCTTGCAACTTATCTTCCTGGCATTTTCGGGGGGGTCGCTGCCGTGCAATGATACGGCAGCTCGGAGAAATTGGTTGCCAGTAACGAGGTAAAGCTGCAGCCAATGGTGCTGCTTGGTGTGGGGCTTGGTGCAGCTTGGTGTGGCTTGGTCGTGATGACAGGCTGCCTGAGCATCCGGTAATGCAAGGAAGCTCTTAATAGCGAAGGTCCTCGCGCGCGAATAGTTCCTCCACCCAGACCACGTATTTTCTCGTGGCCGCTTGCTCGGTTGTCTTAGTGCTTGCGAGCAGTAAGTAGCGATGTAAGATACGTAAGTGGTTCGTTTGTTTTCTCTGCCGTTGAGTTCAAGCGGTTGAAAACCCTCGGCTTTCGTTCTCTCTCTCTGTCTCTCTCTCTCTCTCTCCGTGCGCCAAGGAAATAAATTCACGGTCCGTCAGCGCGTACTTTGCCCCGAGTACTTTCCCCGGGCATTAGGGATTCCATAATGGAATTTCATGAATGTCGCGAGACAATTAATCATTATTTAATTAGCTTTTGCCAAATAAACAGAGTTGATACTTTGTTGTTAGTATGGGTATGGGTGGCAGCTTGGACGACATTATTTTTGCCAGTGGAGAAGCCAACGCGATATTGCACGAAGCTAGTACTATGGAGAAATAAGAAGAAGCCTTTAAGCGCTGCAACTTATTCCCCCAAGTTTGCGCGACCTAATTTCCCCTAATATACCAGAGACGCAATGCAAACTAACGCATCTGATATACTATATACGTCATTGCGGTGATGATATAATTATGCGAAATAATGAAACTTAATAAAGGAAATTTAAATGACAGTGAGGGGTGTTGTGGTTGTAGACTAAAGACAGCATTACTGCATGTATAATATATCAACAGAATAATAAGTGTCTGACTTGGATTGAAGCATAAAAGCACCGCCACTATAAACTATCTTTAACGCGCAGCATAATCCAGAGATATTTACGATCTTTATCATACTAAGTACACGAGATCCGGTATATGCAACCCACCGCTATACCACTATGCGAGTAGCGTGAGCGGATCCTATAAAATTTTAGACCCTTTGAGCTTAAAGTTTAAAATGGTCTAATTCTGAAAGGCAATTTTTATCTTCAGTATATTGACCAACGTCACTGCCAAGTTTTTTATGAGACAAAAACCAACCGAGAGACAATGAAATAATTGGTAGAAGTCGTAGAATATTTTGGGATGCAGTCGAGATTTGATCTTCATTGACCTCTTTATTTCACGATCCTCTTCGAGACGGCTGTGGAGATTTGAGGCTGCGTGCCTTGAGACAGGCCAGTGAGTGCTAATTCAGCGAAAATAAATCACATGCCGTTAGTGTTCTCCTTAGGAGGACCAAGGTTTGGCGCATCCCTTCTATTCTACTCCCATGAGCAAGAATCACGACCCTAAATCGGATCATAAATAAAGGTCTGGCATGGAGTCGTGCTAGTGAGAGAGCTCTTCCCGCAAGCTTCTCTAGCCCTTTTGCGTGCTATTTAGGATTCCGCATGGATCCTTTGCTCGTATATCGCTTTAACCCCTCGACCGTTGGTGTAACCATGTTCAACCTGGTACCGTGATACTTATAATTTTTCCTTTCGTGCACGTTGCCTCATTACTGCTCGACCGAGATCGTTCGACGCTCTTGTCTCTCTGTCTGCTACCAATAGTAATTGCCAACCTCGGTCGGTGGTAGTACGACTCGCACAAATGCGCAACCACGCGAGCATCGGAGAAACGTATAGTCGTGTAGCTTGCTCTTGTCTCTAGTTGGTAGTTTCCTCGAGATTCCATGTACAAGATTTTATGCGAACTTGGTGTAGAATTCGGCATTCCTCCTGTGATTACGTTTAGTAGGAGGATGTGCTCGTTTTGCTGAAACTATATCGTGGCTGAAGCGTCGAAATGACTTTGAGAGGTTGTTAGTAATCTTAATCAGACTCTGGCCTCGTGGAACAAAATAGGGCACTGGAGATATTCCGTAGGTATGCGAAAGGACTCTGCGACTCTCTCTCTCTTTCTCTCTCGGTTGGTCCTCACAGGTATTCATATTTCTATATTAAATTGTAGGTATTTCGCGGATTTGGATATTTGGATCGGAGAGGATTGACCCACATCACCAGGACAAATCTCGAAGGCTGTGCATTGCGTATCGCGCATCCTTTATAGGTCGACCGAAGTAATCTTTCATGTTATGGCACAGTCGAAGTAAGTCAGATTTATGCTCTACAGCTACGAAGCTTCCGAAATAAAAAAATCACGGAATATATGTCGAAAAATGGTTTCGCATTCCTTTTATAGGGATACCATACCGGCAATGCTATTTTTCAAGCGTTACGACCTTTTTCGTGTACGTGACCAATAACCGTGACTAACTACCCGCTCGTATACCCATGGAATTTCCATTCGATGTCCATCCATCGGGATGTGCAACTAGCATCCGAGAAAGGCAAAGGTTCCGGGGTTTAATTTAACCGCTTCCGCGGCTACAGCTACCGGTTGAAACCGAGGCCACGAGCCGAGGCTATGGTCGTTTCTGCTGTACCCATGCATCCTCGGTATCTTCGCATTCCAGAAAATGGATGAGCATAAATTCTCATGCATAAGGTAAAGCTGTTGTGCAGCCGCAAATATTAGGCGACGACATTATCATGGTCGCTTGACTGAATCTAAGAGCGACGGGTATCGCGAATACCACCGATTCTCTGCTTCCAATTTCGAAGGCACGATTGTAATGTCACCTTCCACGCGTATCAGCTACGATTATAAGGCAATCACGTTGACCGCTCGGTCACGCTATCACAGCGGAAAATTCTCCGCGGTGCATTCTGGCTCCTCGCGGCTCTTTGATTACGCTTGATCCTTTAATTAATCACAGTAATGACAGCTATCTATTCTCTTGGCAGCAGTCGCTCGCAAGGGAACGCTTTGTTCCGGCGGATATATAATTAGTATTAATCCAGGGATCGATGGCGCAGAGTACAATTAGAATAGCGAACGACGTTAATAACGGTTCAGCCGATTCGGCAGTTATTAATTGTAAGCGCCCACGCGTGTGTGAGTATGCTTGTAGAAGCCAAGGTGGTGGCCCGCGATGGCCAGATATCGGTAGGTTATAACGCGTTATATATAACGTTCATATAGCCCATACTCACTCATCCCTGGTTCTGCGATCTCGCTCACCCTCATCCTAACTCTGATCCTCACCCTCGAGCTAACGCTCTCGTGCCACTCCCACCCACTTCCCTTTCTGCCTTCCTGCCTCTACCCTCCCCCCCATTGTCCTGCTGTTCAAACGAATGAACCAATCCGATCTCAATTAGCGCATGTCGAATTAAATCCGCAATAACTGCGCCACCCGGAACCGTGCCTTCGAGCAAGCCGTTTCTTTCCCGCTAGCCAACTGGAAAAGTGCTCAATCCGTTCACGTCTGTCGCGCTTGTTTGCATGTCGCGTCGTCGTCGTTCTGCGACGGATTCGTTAAATCCTGACTCCCCCTGTGCCACCAGTCACTGCGCACTGAGCGCACATTGCGATCCACTTTTTTCTGCCCAGTCATTTGGTCGTTGCGAACGACCATACTCAAGTAATAAGAATCGTGCTAAGTACTTTGTAATAAGCAACTACGCGCGGTGGTACTTAAAATATAGTAGCTTGCCCGATGGGGCATGTTCCTTTGAGAAGAATCTGCAAAACCTCCAAGAGCTATAATGCGTTCGTAGAAGGGTGGCTCAGGCAAAGCACGGTTTTTCCGTAGCTTATTTCGTTTGGTGTTACTTCTTGCGGAGCGGGTCTTCTGCATATTAATCATCCTCATTTACTGGTCATTCTGTTCTTATTTTTGTTGCTTGAATTTTTTATTTTCTCGCGAATTTCTTGTCTCGTTATCGCCTTGTGACAGAATTCGTTTCGAAAAATTGCTGTAATTAGTGTAGTAGCAAGAGTAACTTAGAAGAATTTAGCTGCATAGAGATAGTGTATAATAATTTGATGTACGGTTTCATTAATGGTGAATACCGAGGCGCGAATTTTTCGCCTGTCACTTGCTTACCGTCCTTAGTGGTGATACTCATTACCGTTACTCTTCATCCAAGCCGAGTTGTCTGTTTTCTATTTCCTTAGGAAATGATCCCTCTTTCGTTATACTCTCGTTCGTATATTTCTCATATTTTATCTTATTTTTCTTTATTTTTAACCCTGACAACCTTTGTTGGCATCGTTCTTCTCTGATACCTGTTTCTATTACACACATGCAATTTTTATTCTCCTCGCTTGGTACGGTGCTGTAGATCTCGAGTGTATACCATCTCTTTTTCGTCTTCACCAGTCGCTTCCAGTGGCCGGAGTATACTCACGGATATTGCATGCTATTGACGCAATTCCGTTCTCGTGTTTATTTTACCGACACGCTACCTGCCAACTTCCGGTAAGTCGACACTGGTATCTCCAGTATTAACAAAGGAGTTACAAGCAGTATCTCACTCGGTGTGACAAACCTTCTTGGCAATCTTTGCATCACTGGTGTTTCCTTTCCTCTTTATCCTGATATCCGTTGGATTCGTTTCTACTTTCCTTTGCTTCTTGCATTTTTCCTCTGAGCGGTTTACACTTTAAGTCGTGTGATCCTAGATTGCGATTTCTTTGATCCGTGGAAAACCGTTCCACGGTATAGTTGAGTTTCGAATAAAGCGATAATTCTAGGTGGCACAAACTTCGCAGTAGCTCATTGAGCGAAATTCCCCAATGAATGCCAAGTTAAACGAAGAGGTGCCGATACGAAAAATAGTTGAAAGGGAGAAAGTTCGGATAAGCAAAGTAAAAGATAGATGTGAATGGTGACAAGAGCGCTAATTGTAAGTGTACAGGTGTGATAGAAAGAGGTGGTCGGTAGCTTTGCATCGGAGCGTTTGGACCATTATCCAGAATGCGCTTTAAGAGAAGAAATTATCAGGAGGCTGGGCTTCGAAGGTACTCGAAGGGGACTTGGAAAGGGGTTTGCGTCGCGGGTAGGAAGAAAATCCCCTTGTTTATGTCTGAGAATCGAGTGGTCCCCAAGGAAACCAGCACAATGTAACGAGAGAAATTAGAGTTCCTGCTACGGACTTTCTCAAGACGAATGAAGGCCTTTGGTAGACAGGTTTCTGAACGACGCGCAAGGTGCGATACAAAAAGAGACCCTCGGTTAAGAATAAAGAAGGAAGGGTGTCGCGGCCATCGCGTAAGATGGAAAACAGGTGGAAGAAGGTACCTTGGTGTTAGTGCTACTGTAAGGGAGGAGAAAGGTAAGGGCGGCATTGGAGATGGAGCACCGGAGGTAAATTTATTTGCATAGGCCCCTCGAGTCTCTTTCGAGTGAAAATACAACTAATTGGATTCACAGGCATCAGCGTGCGTGTCCGTGTGTGCTAGTGAGTCTCGTCTTTTTTTCGGACGACGCAAAAAGAAATCTAAGAGGATAGCCAAGAAAAGTACATCGGCTAATCCAATTCCAGTCGTATGCAACCAGGTGGTCGCGTGTCTTTCGCACTTCTTTCTTTCCATAGTCTTCGAACGTTCGAACAACCTTCACCCCTGAGTACGTCCCTTGCCCTTCTCTCCATTACTTCTCCTCCCTTTTCTTTCGACCCTGGCCATTGCACTAGGTTCACCTTTCCCCACCGATCCCTTTAGAATTTATTTTTCCGTACAAGAGCTCTGTGGAAGCTGTGCTAAACTCTGAAGGCCTAGTGGGGATTAAGCACACCCTACCACACTGCCCTTACCTTTCTCGCTTTCTTCTTCTTCTTTATTCTCTCTCTCTCTCTCTCTCTCTTTCATTTTCCTTGTCTACCATAGCTCGGTACTCCGTCCATGGTCCTATCGGCGTACTTGCGCCTTCTTTTCGTACGTGTCCCTCCCCGGACGGCGTTGGTTCGCCAATCTGCACCACCGCCGCCGCCGAAACTATAAAATGCAGAAAGGCGGCGCAGGCTATACCATCCTCTATTGATTTTTGCGCGCTCTACTCTTCGAATCGTTTATTGCAGCCGCTTTCTCCGGGCTCCGGCAGCTCTGCAGCCCCGCGGCCTTGCCGCGCGACACGCAGGGTGCGCCTGGGTTTCGCGCGAACATCATCCCGTTCACCTATAGTAGTATATAGTTGCCTGTTTATTCGTCGTATGTGCAATGCTTTGGAGGCAAGCCTTGTCGGCTTTTGGGTTCCGAAGAAGGTTTCTTCCTTCCGAATTTCCATCGATAAGAAGAAACTCGTCTTTGGCTGCGCGTATCGCGAAACAGCATCCGGAATCTTTTGTGTCGGTGCAACGATGGCAGGACGGCCACGTGCCCACGGCAAACCGAGAAACAACTCGACTTTCGGGAGATGGAAAGGAAAAAAAGATAAATGGAAGAGAGTGGAAAAACAGAGAGGATGAATCGAGGGAAAGAGATAGGAGGGGGAACGACGAAAGCGAGACAGCTGTGGAAATATTATTGGCCTGGCAGCAGTGCTCCTTTGAATCGAAACCGCACGATACCACGCCAGAGGAGTGGCGTTCAATTGAATCGGCTCACCGCGAGTGGTTTATGTCTCTTCGATACTGTAGCAGCTTCGACTGGTAGAGGGTTAATTAAAATTGGTTGGCCCGCCTTTGGTTTCTATTAATTTATCCGTTGGCATTACGCAGCTGGTTGACAGCAACGATATTCGATTGATCGATCAACTCGCGAAAGGATGAGCGAACTTAAGGTCGATGAAACACGAGGAAACCAGGATTGAGTATACTCGAGGATGAATATGATTCTTCGGATGACAATATCGAATGATATTGCGATGGAATTGTGAGAATCGTTTGCAAATTTACCTAGGTTAGAAGAAGGGGAAAGAAAGAAGTTGGAAGTTCTATTCGAGCTACGTTAATCATAAAGCACAGGAGGCAAGCAACCGGTAGTGGGGAGATTGGCGAATATTCGCGTATCATGATACCTCTTGAGCGGAAACATTTTCAGGAATTACGGGTGGCTGGGTTGGAAATTTTTCACCAAGTACCTTAGACGACTAGTAAGCGAGTGAGGTAACTAAGTTGTCTGTTTCCGTGAGAATGGCTCTAGCACCTGTCCACCATGAGAAAGAGTGCAACGAATAAATATGATAATGCCAAGACGCAGCCGATTACCTTCTTCATTCCACGCCGCAGAGCCTTGCTCTTCCTTTATTTCAATTTACTTTATGTCATCGTTTTCACGCTGCAGGGGATACTCTCTTAAGTCACTCTGTTATACGGAATCACGATTAATCCAGGCGTGGGTGAAGTAGATCAACACGAACCCCGTGCAAACTTTTAACTATCAAGGAGCCGGAGCAGGAAGACGGCAGGAAAGTTTCGTCGAGTTCGTCTATCCGGTAAGTTTCGAGAGTCCGAGATATCGTCGACCCATCAGCCACCCTCCTCTGGTTTCCCTAGTTCCTCCCTGCACCCATACCCACCCACACCTCAACCTATACCATCTTCCGCCTCGGCTTCGGTCGCTCGCCCGCTGTCTCTCCCTTTCCACTCGTCTCGCCTTCCGCTTCTTCGCCCTACCAGCCTGTCCTTTCGAGAACTAAATCCACCTCGGATGTTGGACGAGACCGTAACACACGTCCGTGGTGGTTTCTGGCCTGCCAGATCGGAAAGACGGACGTGGTAAGGCGCGATAAGCGCCTCGAAAATATTCTCTCGTACTTTATCGTTTCTTTTGCCCTTCCACCTCGCACCCTGACACTCTACCCTGTACCTTTCTCTTGTCGGTTATCCGCCAATGCGAGATATTGTTCTTGTTTGCACTTGGCCGCTTCAATTGGGTCGGGTCGAGAGTCGAGTCACTATTTCGATTTCTCTGTTTTGATTCTCAGACTCTGGACACGAGATCACCTCGCCCTCCCGAAACTTTCTCTCGAGTACCACTACCTGGATATTCATCTCTTCTTTTGCATTCTGTATTTTCTCGATTACTACCAAGTGCATTTGACTGTTTTACGTTCGAACGCGCAAATAGCTCCTCTTGATTTTTGACCTAGATCACTGCATAGAAAAGCTTTTGGCGAATTTACAAAAGCCCTTTTGTCGGCGTTCCGGTATTCCCAATGGACGGGATTAGTCGGACTTATCCCTGGGAACCCAGCGCGCTTTTCCAGGAAGACGCGCAGTACCGTTTCCATCGCGCGGTTCGACTCATCAATTGGTCAATCAATCTCTATCGCACCCTCTGCATCCAGCCGTGCACTTCGATTCTGCTTTCTGGCCGCATTGCGCTGCGCGGTGTGGTGCAGTCTGTGTGGTACAACGTGGCCATTCTCGAAAGCTGCATAATGTTCCGGCTGAGTGGTTGCATAATTGATTCGTCATGGCTCGAATTTCTGGCCTCTGCTTTCAGGTGCGATTTATGGTACGACGCCCTCTCTCACGGTTCTCTTTCTCTTTTCGCCTTTCCACTTTAGGATTAATCGCTCGGAGACTGCTCGTAAAATTGGCGGTGTCGTGCCACGAAATTCTCGTTTGAGTACACGTCAAATCGCGAATAATATATTAGCGGCATAGACGAGAGACTAATTTGTTTCGCACATGCCTACGCTCACGGCAACGTGCTTCTAGGCCTCGTTTACGTTGCATCTCGATGTATACATACATATACATATGTATACCTCGATGGATGCTTGTTTCCAAGAGGCAACCTTTCTTGCTACGACTCGTTATCAAACCGTAAGTAAGTGTACTTTGATCAGACCCGTCACTCTCTGCGAGTCTGTTCCTGTCGCGCTGATCCTATTGCCGTTATGCGAATAGCTTTGAGCAGCGGAAAATGGTTTTGTTTGATCGCAAGATAAGGAAGTCGAATCTATTATGCAGCAATAATGGACAAAACGGTCTCCGCTCAGAAATAAATGATCCTTCCCAAGACTTTCCGGAACTTCTCAGAGGCACGTAATGCAAACGACAGCTTCTTTACGAAGTCGCGCGGAAAATTCTCGGATTTGCATTAATGTCACTACATAGATAACAACGCGTTAAAGCGCAGAAACGTCAAGCTAGGTTCTTCTCGACAGCAGGTACTTTGCTTCGGCAAAAGAACAGGGTTTTGGACAGTCACAATTTTCCCTTACCATCATCTACGACTTCATTTCACTGCAAGTGCACACAGTTGTTATCTCCTACATTCTCGATACTATCCTCTTGTCGTCGTCATCACGATCATTGCCAATGTCTGTTCCGCTTAATCCACGCGTTCCTTCCTCCACTAATTGCACGAGAGACCAACTCTCGTACGCTTACCCGAAACCTTCTCTAGAAACTTTCGTCTTGGAATACTTCTCATGCATGGAGGCTCAATTATGCATAACCCATTTACATATCCTCTATGGGAAGGTATCTCGGTACCGGTGTCAAAGTACTTTTGAAAGTTGTCCAGTAAGCAATTGTTTGCCGAGTTTCGTACTGTAGGTTACAGGGTTCGCTTTACTTAGCTTCTGCACGACTTTCCATATGGTACGCGTTTATTCTCTCTATCTCTCACTTCCTCTTTCTCCCTTTGTACGTGGAAAGTTTAAGCGAGAACGATTATATTCTACATGGTCCGACTAAATGCCTCTTTGAAAAGCGTTTCGGAGGACCGTTAATTTCGACTGATTGGCCGGTATTACATTCGGGTTAATTCGATTTTCTCTTGCGTGATATGTAATTACTAGCGGGGACCCGTGTATGTGTGTGTGTGTGTGATGGGGCACATTGGCAAAAAGCGGATGATAAAAGATCCCTGAACAGGCCGGGTGACGCGTTATGCTCGAAAATAACGTGCGCTCGCCACTTTCAACGAGTAATTGCTTGCGCGATCGGTCCCATGAATAATGCATCGAGTTAAGTAAATAATAATTGACCGAATAAATAATCCAGAGGAAAAAGAGGGTGATAACTTTATCTTGTAATAATCACCTGGGATAATTGCTCGAGTCGATGCAATTTACGAGCGCGTTTCATCGCTTTCTGCGTACATCGGTTTTAACGATAGTCAGAGTCCTTTTAAACTAGCTTCCTCTGGTCCAATGTACATTCTATTCTCTGTGGTTGTTGATTTCGGTTACTCGATCGTGCTTCCATCTGAATTAATTCGATCCGCTCTTTTAGTGTTCGAGAGGAGCCGAGTCAAAGGATAAATAAGGTACGCGAGCTTAATAAAACGATCAGTGGTGGATCGCAGCAACTAACTCACAATCGCGAAATGCTATTTCCATTTACTTTCCTCCGGCTTTCTCCGCCGCACTCATCCTCTCGTCATTCCATAGAATTTCAACGGTAAAAGTTTTAATTATATTTCGGTTTTACCTGTCACAGTGTCGTTATCATACGACATTTTGTTAATTTTAATCGTACCTTTATGCATTCTCGAGGTCTTAAAATCAGTGGCTAGATTTACCGTACAATTTAGCGCTATTCTCAACTAAAGAGGATATTTGATTTATGCGGATTTCGATAGAAAAGAATCGTTTTGTTAACTTTACGATTTTGACACTTGTTTATTTGAAACTGGTATATACAGTACTAACGGTTCCGCGTATACGCTGATCCTATTTTGATAATTCGTCCGATTATTGATTTAATTGTTGGCTAAACGTTGGAAAGCCGCGCGCGCACGCGTCACGATTATTGTTATTTCCGTAGTAATTTCGTAAGTAAGCGCATGAATCATTAATAGGAAAATCCGATGCAAGCTGAAATAGATGTAGCGGTGGGAACGACACGTTTCAGATTTCGCGATTCCGTAGTTTTGCACACGCTGAACCGACTCGTAACTTTTAATTTATTCCGTTTTACACCAACCGATTTTATTCTACTTTCGAAGTAGTTCGTATATGGTAATCGAGATTAATGATTTAATCATGATGGCGCTTTGCGGCCCGTATTACCGATCATAAAGTCCCCTCGATAAATTCGCCTATTAGTAATTCTATTTTGTAAGCATTTCCGCAGTTCGACCATAATAAATGGTCTTTACGAGCATTAAGGCTAAATGTATCGCACAGTGCTGCGGAGAGCGGGACTCGGAATTTTCGGAAAAACGATGTAACTTTAACGACAGTAATATAAACGCAATTCATCTTGGATAATTGCGAAAACAAAGTGAGAAGCGCCTGCGGCTTCGTTAAATTATCCTCCGGTTCCTCGTAAATGTAAGTGTATATATCATGCGTTTCGAGGAAGCACAATTTCATAACTCGAAAGTTAATTACTTGTGAGTTAATTCTCGATTGACCGAAAAGAGGAGAATTCACGTAACGTCTAATCGAGTACGAATCAATCAGTCAGATCACGTAATTTGTGTCTCGGGACTCGCGCGCGCTTTTATAGCATGTGTGCTATGGGTTATCGGCGAATGCAATTTGTACTTACTTGGGCAGGTCGCTTCACTTCGAGTGTGTAATTCATCTCGAGCGTTCTCCTGCGATATCGTTGGATGGCGTTTCGTTTGTCGTGATCGTGCAATCCTGGAAAGTGGAATCGTGAGGGTTTATGCCTCAGGTGCAGAGTTATAGCTCTGACGAATGTGCATTGCCCGGAATGCAACCTGCCGCTCTCGCCTCTTAAACTCCCTTCCAGCCAGCCAGTTCGATACTACCGAGCCCTTAAGTATCGAGAAAATTCCTGTTTCGTGCTATCAAAGTACAAGTACTAAATATTTCGTGTGTCGCGTTCGCTCTAGCGAAAGTTAAGTTGACTGACATTCGTTGAATGTAAACATTGTTCTAACCCTAATCGAGTTGTCCCGAGGCAAAAACATTTCGTCAGTCATGGTTTAGAACAAGAGTGGGGGTAACTGGTGAGTCAAGGTGTTTACGAGTCGAGACATGCTTTCTCACGTAACTGTATCCTCTTCAATCGTATAGGACAGTTTAGACTGTGGTTAGTTAACGTTGTGCGTGACAAGGGAAGAGTTCATCGAGAAGCGAATTTGTCGAAGAGACTATATCTGGCTTATCGGTTACCGGTGAAGCTAATAGTTCACATATTTACTATTTACAATGATATCTATGTTACGTAAATAAATAACAATCCGATTACTATACAATTAGTTTCGATATCGAACGGATTAGCCAACACCAAGAATAGTATTCCATGACGATTATTATAGAAAGCTTCTCTATATATTTACTCTTCGTTGTTAATAATCCGCACCAATTAATTCGTTGTTGCTTCAACATAAAATCCCCTGTCATTCCGAGAGATGTACATAATTGAACGGTATTGGCAAAACGCAGATCGTATTGTTCTGCTCGTGGTGAACCCGTCAAGTTATATCGTTCGATTGATTGGCATATCGAATATATACCAGCCAATTTCTTGTCGTTTTCCATTGAAAAACATTCTTGCCGTAAGCGGAGAAATAAGAAAATAGTGTTGGCGCAAAATCGATAAGACGCTCCTCGTTGAGGAGCATGCAAAGAAAACTGAAATCGGAAGAGACCGATCGCAAGAGTACAGTACCATTCGAGAAACCTAGGGAAATACATGTATGTACTCGCGTAGACTTTCGTCTATACGGTTCCTTGTGCACAAAAGCCTCAGAACAGAAGTAAAATCGATCGATCGATCTATAGGTTCGGCATCCGCGTTGAATGTGTCCCATCTCCGTCCAAGACTGGACTCTGATAAACTGTGTAATACAGAAAGGAACCGAGTACGGAACGGTTCCGACAGAGACTCCCTTAAGAGACCGCAAATGCACGGCCAGTATTATAGTCGAGCTAGACCACTGTGCGCGTGGAATACAAGCATCCTAATCGTTCTATAGCTCTCGCTTCCGTATCTAATTCCTTTCCTGTTGTTGCTTTTACCTTCGAAGCTAGCGCGCGCGGTTATTCTCTCTATATGCTCGAGGTAATCGCCTTCGGTTCTCCATCGCGTTCATTAATTATTAGCTAGTTTGTTTTGCCCATTAATATCGAATGTTCGAGCCAGTCATTCTTTCTGGGAGCATCGTACTCTGCTGGCTCGTATTGTATCGAAAGGTATTACTATTGCCAGTTACGTCGATTCTGTCTTTTTAGATTTTATTACTTGGCTCTTAGCGATTATACTCCATGCTTTCACAATTTTTCCACTTTGATATTCCTTCCTGTTGTCTTTGAGGAAATCTTATGCACAGGTTGCATACATTTTCCGTTTTTTTCACCGTTTCTCTATGTGTTTACTGATCCCATGCTGAGTATTCCGGGTTTTGCATTACTGAGTTGGATAGTTTTTCATATTTCTCGACCGTCTTGTTGTTAGTTTCTTTTCGCGTACATCCAAGTTTGAGTTTCTTCAAGGTAGAGGCCGCGAAGGATGCCATTGCAATTGTAATCTCGTTGAGGATACTGCTGCAAGATCCAGACTCTTTCCGTGAAAGCTCCTTTTTGGCTTTTTACCCAACCGAAGAACTTTTTCTTCCAGTCCTTTCATCCGTACTTCCGTCATCTTATTCATTTTCCGATTTTCCTCTACTTGATTTGCCGGCGGGCGTATAGCATAGGATATTTTAAACTAGGAAATATTGCAAACTGTCTTATCCGTACGATTCTCGATCCTCAAGGAGTAGGATCGTTCATCGTTGAAACGGGCGCGTGCACTTGCGAATACTCAAGAAATCAGTCACTCGTATCCACTTGACGTATACGCATTTCTCCCCCGGGGTAAGAATTTGTAGTCGGTACGCTTGCTGCGAGGGACGTTTCTCCTTCTTATTCTGGCGGACGATTTGTTAGAGATTACCAAAGTTTCCGGCGTCCTTATAAGTGTCGCGCTTAACAGCCCTCGTATCTCTGGCAAGAGCCGAGTGTTCCCTCTTTCAACTAGAGGGGATAAGGGAACGAGGAAGAGACTTTACTTTCCGCGTCTGCACTTCGTCTATTCTATTCTCTCTCTACCGTCTGTCCTTCCTTTCACTAGTTTTTCCTTCTCCATTCGGTGGGTTGCTCTCCTACCGAGCGAGTTATACCCCGTAAACCATGGTAGTTTGTTGGTCACGGTGTGCAGTCCCACGAAGGGACAGACGAAGCGTGACGCCACCCTCCAGCTTGGCTCAACCGACTTGAATTCGAGCGGGTGGACGAGTGGAGGGATAGGGTACCACTTCCAGACGTATCTCGAACCTAGGATGGTACACCTTCGAGCGGTACGTCGCGCTTCCACGAAACGTGAGACGTTCCACTCGGGGATCCATTACACGGACCTTCGCCCTTTCTCCCGATCTCACTCTCTCCTTCTCTTTCTCTTTCGTATATATCCATGCTTTTCCTCAAGCTGCGGTACATACAGACGTTCCGTGAGACTGTCTCGCGCGTGGGCCAAAGACGCGCGGGATTCGCACGTATGTACACAAACCCGATGATAAGCCTCGCTACGTAGAAACATGGGGAGGGGGGAGGGAGTGCGCTTTGCGTTTACTCGCCGCGAATATGTACCTGCACGGATATGCAAATGCATCGTGCCATGTCGGTGAAGCTGTGCGCGTGAATATCCTCGGCAAATCCGTGTATTTAGAGAAGGTCTGGTGTGTAGCTCGAAAGAGGCATAAAGACGACATTCCCGAGGTAGCGATGCTCGCGGGGGAAAGAACGAACAGTACGAAGCTGTACGGTATGGTAGAGCGACAGTTTGTGGAGACAGTGCCTTATGAAGAGGCAAGTGACTGTGGTAGACCCGAACTATGGGTCGGTCTCCTTTCACTGTATGTACATGCGAACACACTCGCGCTAAGATTCACCCGGACAGTGTGGCGTAACCCGTGGAAAGCCGAGAGATTAGGATACGGTTTAACACTGATATCCCTATGTACTCTATAGATACATGTACACGTAGGTCGAAGGAAATTCAGACATGTATTTGAACCACGGTGGAATCTATCCTCGCGAAGAATCGAGTGTGTAGAGATAGCACTGTTTACCGAAGGATCGAAACTCGTACGCGTGTACGTGAAAGGACGCGATTACGAAACATTCACCAACGCGAGATACACATTCGTTCATGTTCGACATGGGAGTGTATAATCCAAAAGAGGCAGTGGAATCTGGGTGAAGAGAATGACACGGAAAGAAGAAGAGGAAAATCAGGGTTGAATTCGTCGAGACAGTGTCAGTTTTAGATGTGTCATGCGGTGGGTCGCCGGATGCCTTCTAGATTAAGGTCGAGTACTTTTCTCTTACGGAATTGCAGATTCACAGGCTGACAGGAGCCAGTGGAACATGAAATTCTACTTAATCGGGCAGAAAGGCACCGCTTAAACGTACAGAATTTACGTGAAATAATTGCCTCTCTTTAATAAGCGAACTTCCTCTTGGCCGTTACGGTAAGTTAACCCTAAAAGGGAATACGTTTTCTCTGCATTACTTAATATTTTTTCATGTATACTCAACTCTACTCGAAAGAGTGGTAATTTGCGGTTCGGTATACCGTAGCTCATTGATCGTACCGTAACTCCTCTAGAACGAAGATTGATTGAGTAGTACTTTCTAAATATAATAAGAACTCGGTTTAATCGTACCCAAGGGTTTAATTCACGAGTTCACTATTTTTCGACGAGCGCGCTTCCAGTATATCGGTTAATCGTAGTGCGAATCAAGTTATAAACTCAACTACAATAAAAGTTGTGGAAGAGTCTTACGGTCGATGATAGTCTGGAAACTTTTCGATCGAACTTCTTCCAAGACATCCGCTTTCCAACAATAAGCTCCAAAAGTTGTGGCTTATATTATTGGGTAGGAGTAAATGTTTCGATATTCCACTCGTCTCGTCGAGCATTAAGCAATCGTGCCTAAAGCATTTCCTCGCTCAAGAGGAAGTCTCCCTAATTTCTAACTGATTTCCATTACTGCGATGCCATCTGCGTCGACGCGCGCCGTTTGTCACGTACCTTTTGGGGAGATTGCAAGAGAACCAACTCGAAGGGTCTAATCGTTCGATTAAAAACCTGCGAAAAAGTCTGACTACGCTTGGACTGTCTTGACAAACCGCGGCCCCATTAGAGCCACGATATTTCATCGGCATTTGTCTTCATTTCGCGTAAATTAATTCAAACTTCTTCGCACCTTAATCTCTCTCTTTCTCTTTCTCTCTCTCTCTCTCTCTCTGACAGTGACTATTCGCGACGCGGCGCAGAGTACTCCTGGATAAACTTGGTTATACCGGAAGTCGAGAGCGAAATCTGATAAAAGCGACAGCGACATTCCCTTGCGAACAATAAAGACAGACTACTCGGCATACCGATAAATCTTTCGGGCCAGTGCAGACGGAGCTTAAAGCGTATAACAAGCCAGAATACGTAAGAAGTGCCGAAGGAAATCCGGTAGGTGGGAACGCACGAACGTCTCACCTGTTGACACTCTCCTTCGTGACTGCGCCCATATCGGTGGTACATCGTGTCTCGCCAAGGTCCCTACGATAATCCAAAAATGTCTCTTATCCCGAATCTGTTACCTCTCAAGCGTGCAGTTCGTATCCTGTCCTCTCTCGTTCCCATGTTTGTAGATCGTTTCCGAAATTCCCTGTTTCTCGACCACCACAAATGAACGGATCGTGAGATAAACTGAGAGAAAAACGAAAGAGAGAAAGAAATAAAGAGTCAAGTCGATTATATCGAAATCGATGAAATTGAAGTTTGGGAGAATGAATGGTTTATTTGCAACTTCAACGTGGCATGGGTATCCGAAAGTCGATCGGACTCAGTTTATACTCTCAAGCGTCGAACCAATGCGATTTCTGTGTAGTTTACGTGTCCAGCTTTGACACGGTAGGTTCTTGAATCTCGACAGTTCTGCGTTTCCGCTATGTGTGAGGATCGGGCACGAGTGTTCCAGTGACACAGTGCTCTCGGGTGTTGTTGGTAATCCCAGGTTTTTCGGTGGCACGGTATTTGTTTAGAGTTCGCGGGCCTTGTGATTTATTCGGCACAAACACGTATACCTTTCGGGTTTGATTTATTCGAGGCTTTTTTACGCCTTCTATTATCGCAGTAATGTGTCTGTGCCAACTGTAGCAAGTCTTTAGCGTTCGTGTTTCATGTATAATGCTTGTTCACATGCTCGTTGGTGTGCTTTTGTTCCTATATAATTTACAGCACCAGAAGGAAACTGGATATCCATAATCGTCCATCGTTGTGTATTATACCATTAGCGGGTGATGTTCAATTTATACAGAATTAATTTGAAGCTTGACGCAGCTTAAAGCGCACGAAAGTATAATGAGATCACGAGAGCTAGAATCGCGAGCGATTAACTCGTACCGCGTGCAATTAAATCGTACTTTTTGTTGTCTTCGCACCACTTTCAACTTGGTTCCTCTAATTAACCAGTGTACGAAAGCATTCTCGTATGATTCATGAAAAGAGAGAGAGAGAGAAAGAGAGAGGATGAGACAAAGGGAATATCCTCGATGAATACGCCGAAAGCTTAGATATGCAAACTTTGGATTATGAGGGTCAGTTTAATTCCCAACTCATCGTTGTGATTCGCAAATGCACGTAAGAGTTTATGCACTTTGAAATAGCTCTATGGTACATAGGGTACACCTGTCAAGTAAAAGCTGTTGTTGAGTATAACCTAACCGGCAGAGTTGATTCTATGCAAAGGCTTGTCCACACGCATACATGTACATATCTACGCACCTTCTAGCACTAGTCAGAAACTTTCGTGGCAGGAACTAGCTCAGTTGCTGGCAAGCATTCACATCATTTACATTTCATTTAATCGTACTTCAAGTTTACGTTTGTCTGCGTTTAATTTAAGGTGCATACATTCGCTACAGTAGCAAGACTATACTTTTGAGAAACACTTCAACATTTTCTCCGATATAATCTTTCCTTAGTCGCTTTTGCCAGTAGTAGAGAAAAAATTATTGGGATACGTCTACTCTTTTCTTTCGCAAACATCAAGGCTGTCCAACGAGTTTGGAGAGAATGTTTCGACGTTGATTAAATTCACTCTTACCAAAGATGTACTTTTTATTCGAAAGTCTAAATGGAAACGAGAAACTAATAGGATAAAGATCTTTGATAGTATCGCATTATCGGATAGAAATATTAGATACATAACGGTTAGATTTATAGAGATACGTATAGAAAGACTCCGGTCCACCCACTTATCCCCCTTTTCCGCGAGGGCAAACGGGCAATCCCCGTAAGCGAGGAAGTTCATTTCGGGTTTTACGTCCGTCACGAGTGTGTTCCTCCACTCGTGCCATGGATTTAGCACAGTAACCTGGCCCGATAAAGCCACTCAACTCCTCGCTCCGAGGCCACCGCGGAACTCACGATGCCTCGAGCCTTTCTGGATCCTATTTTCAACGGTCGCACGGTGTGCACAAGCCGATGCCGATGCTGATGCCGATGCTGTCGAACGCGACTGACCCACTGCACTCTCATTCTACTTGTACTCTCTATCATTGCTCTCTCGTTGATCGACCGTTGCTCTCGTCTGTCCGGCAAAGGTCGAATCTACTTACTCTACTTACTTCTCCCAGGTCAGGCATCTAATCCGCCTTTAGTAAAGGAACCGCTTCAAGTTTGACCCTTTTTTTCGCACATCCTTCGAGATTCTAGACGATGATGGGGCATCGATCGCTTGTCTTTCGGCTAATATATATATATATATGTGTAACGTCTGCTTGCCCAGCCACTTTCGCAAGGGCAACGGAGCAAGCAAACAAACCAAGTTCTCAGGGTCTTGGGACAAATAGTATAAAATCCTGGCTCAAACGATTTTCAAACTAAGCGCAGTATTCTTGGAAGCTTCTTTCGTGGGAATATTTTTGTTATTCGATGCTGACGTTTTCGTGAGTCAGTTGGTACCTTTTTCTTCGATTTTCGATGCGTTGGAATTTTCTTGAGTTCTCTTGCGATCGATATATATATATATGCGTGTACAATTGACGTTTGATCGGTGCCTTTCCCTGACACTTGGGAATGGTGACTCTTCTCGCGGTAGTTTCCTCAAACGGAAAATCCAATATTCTAGGCAAATGAAGATGCGAACGTGCAAAGAAAACTGCTACGGATTCGGTTGTGGAGGGGCGCTTCGCTCTGGCGAGTTGAAGCTCCGCTGAAGTAGATTTAACAGGCAGCTGGGAAAAGTTTCATTCCTATTTTTTAAATTGCAATCAGAGCTGGAGGATCTATCTTCGTGGTTTATTTTCATGGCTTTCACCGACCGAGTCAAACTCGCGATCGCTCCTTTATTCTTCGACATGCACACTGGTGCTGTTTGAAAGAGAAACTTGCTCGAATTTTGATCAGTTTTTCGTATCAACACAGGAAACGAAATTCTAACCACGTGAATTGCTCGGCTCTGCTCATTCATTTTTAGAATGGACCTTTCGGATTTGTTGACCCCACGTACTTCAGAATTCAGTTAATCCACTTAAACTCTGGATCCGAGAAGCTAATCCAAAGTAATAGACTCCGAAGTCCACTCTGCTTCTCGCTCAATCGCGAAGATCGTCGTACACTGATTTCATCTCGACGTTTCGATCTTGTATCAATTTCTCTTGAATGCTCTCTTATACGAGAATAGCACATTTTTTGCCGTTTCCCTTAATCCAACAATATTCGCGATATTGAATTAATGTTTAACGGTTTTTCGTGCGCGATAGTATTGCTAAAAGATTAGTAATTATTAGTAAGTTATAATTTTAGAAGTACGAACTCATCGTTTCTCCTTTTACTATTCATAGGCCAGTAGTGAGTCTTTCGAGTGAGGTTTGTTGGCGCTTGTCGTTTACGCGCACCGAATATCTGGCCGATATTTTTCGAGCGGTATTTCTTGATTGCCTTCACTATCAGAGTAGAGGAGAATCCATTTATTTTGGGAGCTGTATTTGCCGGGAACGTGTTAATCTTGTCGCATGATAGATTTGCAACTGTAGCTGCGTGACCTCGTAAAGCCAGTTGAAAATTTCGTGGCGCGTACTCCACGCGAAGACGTAATCGCAATTTCGATTTCATCTCTATCGTTGATATTTTCCTATCCAAAACGAGTAATACTGCATTCCCCAATATTAATCAAAGCGAAAGAGCTTTGCGTACGGTTTTCGAAAAATCCGAGAACGCTTCTTTGATCTAACTGCAAAGTGTACCTGAATCCTTCGTCGGTAATGTTAACATCCGGAAGAGTATATCTTTTGCCAATATAAAAAAAAAAAAAAAAAATAAATTTATATACATATACAGTCTCGTATATAAAGTTAAACGCCGGTCACGCGTATCCTGTTGGACTTGTTTTTGCTCTTTTTTATTCCCGGTGTCCACATGTATGCGTTAATCTAAGCGCCAGTGAATCCAGCGCAACTGGCTGACCCGATAAAGCCGCGACTCCCTTTTTCCTAGCGCAAATCGAAGAGTAGCGGCACCGATGCAATTTAGTATCCTACTGTATCCGATCAGTGACGTAGATTCTCTCGTCGATAGAATTCTCTTTTCCTCGTGGAACGCAATGGGTCGGGTCGGGTCGGGTCGCGTCGCATTGGTTCGGTTAGACAGGATTTCTGATAATTGTGCGTCGGTCGTCGTCAGTCGTCGTTGGTACTTTGTCGCACTGAGAACATTACAAACGCCTGCCGATCGGAGAACGCCCAATGAATTTGCAATAAATCAATGGAAAAATAAATTGCCAGGCACCGAGCAGCAAATTTACATATTTCCGTGGAGAGCAAATTCGGTTTTTGATGGATGCCGCATCTGTTGCGTGTCGAGCGACCACTATTCTCCTTCCTCCCTTTCGGTCGAGCAACCCATCCCCTCTTTGATTCACGCATCGCTGGCATCACACTCATCCCTATATCCGCTGCATATTGTCTCCTACTACTATTTTCCCCTCTTTCTCTCTATGTTGGTTGTATATATTTTTTCAACATCCTCTCTCTTCGCGTAATTCGTATGCGAACGCGCTATCGTTAGGGACAGCGACAGCATGGTTTTTTGGGATTTACATTTGTCGCGACTCCGTTAATCCACTTGGTCGTTCTTGCAGCCAAAGCTCGATTCGAAGGGAGCTAGGACAACTGGGACAAATGGTCGCGTTTTCGTTGCAACTCGCAAATCGGCTTTCAGTTTTCACTCGAGTTTCAGTGGTTCTCAAAACAGGGTAATTAGTAGGGCAAATTGAGCCCTTGCTTGGGATGATCAATTGAGTATGTTTTAACTATTTTAGAGTATATATTTATCTATTTAGGTTGGTTCAGTGTGACTCTTGTGTTATTGCAAGCGAATTTGAGATCGTCAGGCGACAATATCTCGATAAAAAGGCTCCGATTTCGATTTCTCTTCGACGCGTTAGATATATTGATTTTCACGAAGTACTATTGAAAACGGTTTGTTGTCACGATATCCAGCGAGTATTCTCGCGTCAGTTAACTGGAACTGTTAGAGCATTTGGATTGAAAATGCTAGACCCACATTATCTGCGCTTGACGAGACATTCGGTGACATTATCGTGGCTGTTTTGCGCGTGCCAGTTGACGGATACAAGTGATTTCGGTGAAATGTGGTTTTTGATATGGTAAAGCGTATGCATACCGATCCGATAATTACATAAATGTAAATAGTAATTCCGTTGGGTTCACGCTTATAGGTTCTCTCCGAAAGTGTAATTTACTTTCCAATCGAAAAATGTATGTTACGAGAAAAGTTGTCGACACGAGGGGGGAGGGGGGGAAAAAGAGTCTCTATCCCTCCTCTTGCGCTCATGACAATTACGGCAAAAGTCAGAGTGGATGGGACGTTTTTCGTGCAATTTCCAAATCCTCTCTCGCTTCCCTGGTAATTTTTCGGACGGGCCGACGAAAAATCGCGGCGACCGAAATGCGCCGGGAAAAATGGTGATTTCACATGCACGTGACGTAAAGTCACCTGAAATAATGGGAATTATATTTCACTACTTTCAATCTCTTACTACTTCGCGTTCCTTTCGGTTGGGTGTAATGGGTAAGGTGTTGGTAAGAGCGAAACGGGTTACGCAGGGGTCCATAAATCGAAAAACTTGAGAAAACAAAAATGATAACGCGAATGCATAGAATGCTTTGAAGAGCGAAATATTAATCCCAGGGGCTGTTATTATTTGAATTTCCCTGGTATGCGTTTAATGATGCGCGAAGCTCAGAGAATCGGGACGAGAACGCGAATGGGAACGAGAACAGGAATTAATTCGTTCGGCTAAAATATCAGAAAAATTCTCTTTTCAACGTAATAGCGAATATTGGGAATTATTATTCGCAACACCAAAGTGGGGAATGTAATCATCAGCGTATGGTAGTTGAATGAGGCGTCGATTTCGAAATGTGGGATCGAAAAAATCGATACTCACTGGTACGGACAGGACCGTGACGATTGCAGCATTGGTGGCAATGGTGGTGGTGGCAGTGGCAGCGTCAGCGGTGGCGGTTCTTGCGGTAAGGCCCAGTTAAAGTTGGCAAATCTCGCCGTGGATTCCGATCGATTGCGAGAATTAAATTACCTGGTAATTTATAAGTTTCTAACTACCGTAATTATCGGTTGAATCAGTCTCACCCGACGTTTATCGAAATCCAGAGTAACTCTTAATTAACCCTGAATGTAGAGCCGCGAAATCGATGCCTAAAATTTAGTTTCTAGGGGTGGATTCTATTCGTTAAATTAGGTCCGCTTATCGTCCGTTATAAATTTCCCTCTGGTGCAATATTTATGCAATCTCTCGCGGGTGCGCGTGGGTGTTCTGGGTGTACTGGGGGATATTTTAGGGGTGCGGGGTTACGAATGCGCGAGCACGATCGGCCCGCGGATAAGAACCGACGCTCGCAACCCGTCCGGTGCTCCTATAAACATTTCACTCCCAATTCAAAGCCGCGCGTACCGCTTCCACTGCGCTATACCGCTACCGTGGTGTTAGCTGACTTTTTAATAAACAGCCAACCCACTCTACGCTTGCTTATTCCCAACGAATAACTGGCGATCTGCGTAATTATTCGGATCTATACGCCATAAACCTCCCGGTACTCGTCGCTATTTGTACAACTAGTTTGCGTTATTCGTTATGAAAAACGATGCGAAAAGAGATTTGAGAATCACCTCTGCTCCAAAGCCAAGCTAAACCGGGATGAATCTATTCTTCTGATTCTCCATTCTTTCATCCCCCCGCCTTTGATTCACTCGGGAATTTCAACTTAATCGAGCGCACTCGTTTTCGCAAAATGCTTCTTGATCTGCTTCCCAGGATTTGCAAGACATACGTCAACGTCGTTCCACTTCATCTTTTAATACATCAGAGGATGACGCGTCTTACACGCGATATGATATTGGAGCGATGAAAGAATAAGGAGCCAAGGCCCAGACAACGTTGGTCCGCTAGCTCGTTTTCTTGGAATTATGAGTCTGATAGGGAAAAAAAGCGGTCTTTCGCACGATTACGGGCGTCGTAACGAGAATATTACCGAGAATAAAGTCACTAAAGAAAGAAAACGCGATTTGATGTCTAGATATGTGTGTGTGTGTGTGTGTGTATGCGTATCCGCGCGCGCACCCAAGGGTAGTTTGAGATGGTAGACGGGGTTGTTCGAGATAGAAGGAGAACCATAGGAAAGCCCGTGGAGAAAAGCTTCTTGGATGCCTGCTCGTAAACAGCAAATTTCTCCTAGGTAGCGTTATTCGGATGGCTGTTTTGATGGGTGCAGAGGTATCAGGCAGTGTGCGCGCGGTGGAGTTTCGATCAGAGAGGCGACCTTTCCAGAAGCCGAAATACTATAGTAGTGGTGTGCATCTTGAGACGAGAACTGGATTTACTGGCACTGTTTCTATCTCTCGATCACACTTGGAATAGTCATTGCGCCTATTGCAGGTTGGATCTCGCGCAAGGATAACACGAAGGGAGGGGATGGCGTGTGGAACGGAGCCTCGAATAGCGAGTCGTGCAAATGACTTTCGGTCGTAAACTGTAGACGACTAGTCTATTACTCTGTCATGCTACCTAAGATACTGGTAGAGCAATATTAAATTCATGCGCGCATTTTTTCCCCCTGCAGTCGTTTCGCTCGTATTAAAAATCTCGAGTGGAAGGGGATGGGACGATACGAGCGACGAGCATTCTTCCGAAATTCCTCGTCGACCGGTTTGACATATTTCGACCCCGTTTCTCTAATGGGTTCGACGGGTTGTCTCGCGAAGAATAATAAGTATTGCGAGCACTATACGCGCGTGGGAGCATCGGCAGAGATCTCCGAAAATGTTTCCAGAACGATATACATTCACATACTATATCGAGTTCTCATTCTCTAGCATCGCTTTGTTCAGCGAGGAATATTACTAGATAAAGCTCGGGAAGAGGAGAGTTTTTCGTCGAGCGAGCAAAAATGTCGCAAATGACTTATCGGAATCGACAGTTACTCTTGTCCGAGGGAAAACCTGTCGTGAGAGTAGTGTGCTTCGTGGCATTTCGAAGCATTTCGAACCATTTCGAGAGAATCGCCTCGCGATACCGAACGAAAGATCGTCACCGTTGATTTGTTTTGGTCGAACCGGCTAGATGAATTTACATGGATGCGGTTCTAGCACAGCGTGCAAGCCGAACGATTCGACTGTGAATGAAAACGAAAGCTCAAACCGTCGCGAATTCCAATGCAAACTGAAAGCTAAAAATACAGAGCAGGAGCATTGTGAAAAAATGGCATCGTCGATTGTGCCAAAATCCATTGAACGTTGTGTCAGCACGCTTGATGCATGCTCTTCGCGATATTTCCTCGGCTTAAGTACAGTCGCAGCTTAATTAAATCATTCGTAGTATACTTTCGGCCAAGCGCATTGTTTGTACTGAATTTACAACGAGTCTGTAGAACCGCCCTTTTGTTCTGCACGCGTGTACAACGATCTCAATTAAATCTGGCCCGATGCCGAAATGCAATTACCGTGAATTAAATCACATTCGACTGGAATATTTTATCCAAAAGCGAATCGTCTGAGCGACAAGGCCCGGTAATGAAATTTCCGAAAGACCGTTTGTTCCTTTCCACGAATGATTTCGTTCGAGCCAGACAAAAATCATCTCCGCCGGAAATGTTCCAGGTAACGGGCACTGAGCATTCAATATGCAGTGGCGGTCTTTGCATTTTTATCCACGAGGAAATCTCCTCTTACCCGATTTACAGTGATTCACATTCTCCCGTATGTGTCCCTGTTTGGTTCAACATCGGCGAGGTTCTCTCCTTGGCGACTGACCGTTCGCTCCATGCCATCTCGCGTCGCACCACTGCTCCCTCGTGTCCTTATATTCCTCAACTTCGTCCGGCAACGTGTCTTCTTTGTAACGAAACTTGTTACGTTCACGGAATAGATCGAACCGAGATTTGTCAAGTGCCGGGAGCATCCTCGATGCTTTCGTACTTTCTTACGAAACCCATTCTCCTTTCTTTGGAACCTCGGACCAACCTTACAAACCTCCGACCATCTTGGAAACCATCACCCGTGGAAAACCCCCCCCTTCAATCCTGATTACTCCTACAAGCCTCGTTTCGCTCGTCTTCAACTCCTTCAATTTCTCCCTGCTATTACCTACTCTCGTGCCAATCCCATTGTGACAGACATATAAAATGTACCGTGGTTGTTATGTATCAAGTTTGGTTATAACTGTTGGAACAAGAAGTCGAATCATGCCAAAAATATGAAATTAGGTAGGTTGGTTGGTTGGTTCGAGTTTGAATCCGTATACAAGTCAAGATCACGGAATATAATGCAACCTGTCGTATTAAGACGATGGTCACGTTCAGTATTGACTGAAACTTGTTATGAGGAAAGGGAAGGATTTATGTGGAGTACGTCTAACAATAAGATGTTTTGTTAACTACCTGATTTCCGCGAGAAGCAAATATACCGACACGCTATGGCAAACGTATATTCCTCATTCGGAATACGCGCCGAGGTTCGCAGATACATACATAGATATACGTGTATACAGTTCGAATGGGATTGTTCGCTGAGACGAGTAGAAATCCAAATGTCTGAATGGCCATTAAGTTCGGATCACTCTGCGCGGATCTCGGCGGAAACTATAAGTAAGAGATGTACATTGCAGTCAGCCAGTGATCCTATTATCTATTTACTGTGAATATTTTCCTAGAGGATCATTAATTCTCCAATTCTAGAATATTGACCAATCTGGCTACTCGAGGCAAAAGTTAACGGATATAAGCTTCGTTATAGGGTTTCCGTTTCGCGAATCTTCATTCCATTTTTTTCTTATATAAGTACCATCGCAAAACCTCCAGTACAGTTTCCAGTATACATACACTCATAACAGACTCGCGAATAGGGGAGTTAGTTCCAAGGGGAGTCGACTTTCATGTTTGGTGAAAATACGAGATTTTGCGCTGTATCAGAAACTAATGTATTGTCCGGAGTTACCTGCGTATTTCGCGTGATTACTGTCGGAGTTGCCAAGCAAATGGAAGGGAGGGTTGATGTGGCCACCTACGCGAGGCACGGTAGCAAACAATAAACTCACAGAGGGCGTCGAGTAATAAACAGACGAGGCAACCAGGCCAGAGAACAATGCCCGCATACCCGGGAGATCTTAATCTTATTAATATAAAATACAGTGCGCCACCCGCCGTAAAACCCGGCCCCGTTCAATTTTGTTTACGAGCATAATTCTTGCTCGGAGTAATAACCTTCGACAGCGTGCGATCGTCCACGTTATTTTTATCTTTTCCCACGACCAATAAATCAGGAAAACTTGTCCAAATTATTGCCACCTTACGTATCGTACTATCATTATCGAGTTGGCTCGACGTATAGGAAAAATATCGGATGGTTCGAGAGCGACGTGACCAAGCAGTGCTTCCGGAAATGAGCGGAGACACGTCGATCACGTTCACGGCAATGGATCAAGTACCGCGGTGCGCCATGCTGGTGGTTCCAGCGGATAAACGGGGAGGGTGAGTATGCGGCTTCTAATCGTAACGAAACTTGTTACGTCCGCAGGTTAGATCGCGGCGAGATTCTCTAAGCCGCACGAAGAAGGAACTACGTAGAATGGAACGATAGATAGAGAGAGAGAGAAGCAGAAGCAAGCAAGCGACTATAGCCCAAGCCGTGGAAGCAAGTGCCAGCGGTAAGTTCGGCTCCTTCGAGCTTTGCCCCTAAATCCTGCGGCGAGTTCGCATCGAAATTCCGGGGTCGGGGAATGGGTTTGCGCGGAGAAGAAAGAGGAGGAGAGGGAAGAGGTAGTGGAGGTAGTAGAAGGAGGCAGAGAAGCTGGCGAAGGCCCGGACGCTCCTTGAAGAGGGCTCCTCCCGCTTCTATCCCGCGGCAGTGCAGGAAAGGAGATCCCGAGGAGTGGAAGACACAGCAGAGCGACTACTGAAGGAAAAGGACGTGCCGATCGTGGATCACAAAGCGAGATAAAGAGGTCTACTAGGGCTAAGGGAGAGGGCCAGAACCAAGAGAAATAGCTTGAGAAGAAGCTAGAGGCTAGGGTTTGGGAAACGTTCACTCGCTTGCTCACTCGCTCTCGTTGGCTGCTGTCGATAAATCGAAGAGTGGGACTCATTCTCAGGCGAGCGGAGACGACAAACCAACCTTGGTTTCCCTCGGCGATCAGCCTCTTCTCGCAGTCAATGGGTCGGGAGTGAGGGAACCTGGTGGGTTGGTTGGCTGGCTTGGTCGAACCTTAATGCTTAGCTCGATCCTCCAAATCCTGGATTCTTTTTCACCATCCATGGTCCTTCTTAAAAATTCACGCTGGCCTCATTCTTATCCTCCTGTTCTGACGTATCGTAACGTTACGTATAATATACACACATACACATATCCGTCTTCCGTCACACGCGGTCGCCGATATTTGATGGGATCAATCCTAACGCGTAAATTGGCGGCTCCTGTACCTTTGCCTTTTTTCCCCAAGTGGTAATGCGTCTTTCTGACGTTTGAGCTGGGTTGTACACTCCCGGGGATCGCGCGGGACTATCGAACGGTGCGGCAAGAACAATATTATCGCGGTAAAGAAAAATCTCAGTCCTCGAGTAGATCGAGTGATTGTTCCAGTGATAGAAGTCGATGAATCGTTCTTCGTTCGAGAATAATGTTGTTGTATATCCCTGGTTTGGAAAACGTATTTCAAATTTTACGCTTTTTCCACCCCCCCCCCCTCACTTTTTGCATTGCTAAATGAACGTATCATGCCTGTGAAATATATTTTCTGTGAAAGAGCAGAACAAGCATGGAGGATGGTGAATAAACCGAAACAAAAGCCTTTTGTCGAACGGTGTTCGGCGATTAGCGGAAACAGGCACGATTTAAAACATACATGTATTATTGCCAGGTGAAATCTAATGTGCATTCTGAAACAATTTAGTTTGTATATACCAAACACATGCAATTATTGGTACGGCACAATAGAATTATTCGCCACTGCGTTCTGCTAGAGACAGCTGTGAAAAAGCGAAGTCATATTTTTATTTCTCTTTCGGGAGCAGTAAGTTTTCGCTCGAAAATCCCTACTACAAAGGAAAGCAAACGATAAGGAGAAACTTGCTGGTTCCAAGCTAGACGAAGCTTGGCCCCTTTTCTTTATTTATTCGAGAATCAGTTTTCTGCTGACGGTTTGCCTATTAACGCGGCAACTGTCAGACAAATATTCCTGTACTCGAATGACAGTTTTAAAGATACACTTATTCAGTTATTTTTCAGGATATCGACTGTTCTGTGTAAAATACCACCGCAGGAACTATGAGAGATTTAACGAAACAGAGAAACCTCAATAGTAGTCAGCGTGCTAAAAAATTGCAAGCACTGGCAAATATCGGTTTGACCGATGGGGTCTAGTCCGTTACTGGGCGATAGAATTTTCCAGCGTCTGTGTGGCCATTTTCTGGGGTCTCGTGGTTACTGCATGCGCCACATCGTCCAGCGGAAGGGCTTGAGCCGAAGGCAAATTTACGGATTGCCATCGACTGCCACGGTACTTTTGGACCGTTTGTGTAGAGAGTGTAACCAGCTCGATCAAAAGTTAGTACTCTGGAAGCCAAAACGGTAGGGCATCTACACCTTCCAAGCGACAACCTTGTAATAGCACACGGTAAATACGTAACAAACACAAAGAACCTATGTACTAACAATAAGATCTTCTAATCGATTGACAATTTTATTTGTCACAAAGATGTACCCAAACTGAAACGACATAGTTTATGGATGCCGATCGCAAGTTCATTCTATCGTGGAAGAGTATGTGTGTGTATGTGTGTGTGTGTCTAGATTCTCACACGGCATACTAATCGAAGAGTCGAGGCTCAAAGTATTGCGAACAATTGGCGTTTCGAACTGGCGTTAAGGTTGCTTTCTCTGTATATCCAGTGATATAGCCGGGATATCCCGGTATCGGGGTAACAATGGAGCCATCCTGAATTTTAAAGAATATCCGCTAGCTCGAAGAAAGAGTGGCCCTCCTTCCAGGGATCGAAACAAGCTTTACGGCTCAAACCTTTCTCTGCCGAACTGCTTTACTCTCGTCCATTGACCGAGATCACTCCGAGAAACTGAATCTGTTCCGGATCGACTTTCCATCCGACCTCTTTGAAGGCACCAGTCTGCGCTTCAGTCGGATCACACCACGCTGAATCCAATGAATAGCCAATTAATTACTCGACGATCGCTCGTCAAATACTCTTGGCTGGTTCATTCCGCTTTTTATCCGCGAGTGATCAGGATCCTGTCTCCTTCTTCCTAGGCAAGCACCAATAAACGCTGAGCGGTGTCCCTGCGGTCATGCTGCTGCTGCTTGGAAGGGGTATCAAGTGACCGTTTAGAAGGCACTAATTCCCATAACGAGCTCGGACGATTGCGATCGGTGAGCATTAATCGCGCGTAAACGCTGTCGCAATTGGAGCCGCTTACCGAAGGCGAATTTCAAGTCTTCTACTGGCGAGCTATTATGACAAAGAGAATTTTATTCTTCGAGGGAGAGAAAAGCTTTCTGGACGAAAATCAATAAAATCACCCATAATCCTCGTCTTGCAAATCAAGCTCTGGGCACAACTCCATGAAAGCGAGGTTGAGAAGGGCGAAACGGAGCGGGTAAGGAAAGCAGGGGAGAGGACGAGGGTAGCGAGCCAAAGCTGCTTGAAAAGAGAGTGAGTGAGTGAGTTTGGTTACGTGTGGCCGAGAGGAAAGGTTCGAGTACCGAGGGCAAGAAAGGGAGAGAAAAAGGTAGCTAGGGAAAAGGGTATGCTCGATCCGTTCGATCCGCGGCTCGTTCGGCTCTATGGTCGATAAATCGAAGATTGGAACTCATTGTCGGACGAGCGGGGACGACAAACCAAGGTTGGTCTCCCATAGTTGATCGAGCTCTTGTGGTTCGAGAGGGGGCACACAACGCGAGTGGCTAGCTCGAAACCAGCTTGGATTCTCGAAAAAGGAAAGTCAGTCTTTTTGGCTTGTGCGACCCTGCATTCTTTAAAATTCAAGTCATCTTAGGTTCGCTTTTCTATTGTTGCCAGACCACTAGTATCCTTTGGTACTCTCTGCGCTATATCACACTTCGTACTCGAAATGTCGATTTAAAGGCACGCGTGTGTTGCCGGAAGTACAGTCGTGGAGTTGTTTCAGTCGAACCTAGCTTCGCACACGGTGGAGCTTGGCTATGAAGGGCTGCGACCAGTCGCTGCACTGACACAGTTATCGATTTTGTTAGGGAGTCCTGTTTATAATGTAGCAATATTGACTGGCTGTAGTACGTGCCTGTTGACGCACTCTGTTCTACCCTTTAAGCAGGTAGTTGAAATGCATTGCAATTCCAAGGGACATGTTTAATTTCGTGACTGGTATTAATGATACTTTCGCGGTCACCAGTTAGTTGCTTCGAGGAATATTGCCAGTGATAAAAGAAGATTTCCTCTATTTTTTTTCTTCCTTCTCTCAACCAGTGAGCTTCCACGCCAGTGGAGATCGGCGCTTACGAGTTGCCGCCGAGAGGATTTTCGCTGTCGTTTTTTTGAAAAATAAGAGCACCGGGAATATTTGGCGTCCCCCCGAGTCAAGATTCTTTCTCTCTCTATCTTTTTTTATTTTTTTTATTTTCACTTTACAAAGTTCCGGAGCTTAAGCGACGGAAAAGTCGGAAAGGTCAAATCGGTGGAAATCGGTTTAAACCAAATTCGGAAGCATCCCGCTCTTAAATTTATCCCAAAGCTTATCACGGACAACCTAGCATGCCGGTGGCCATTGATATTTGCCGCTTCAAATCGAATTCGCGAATTGTTTTTCACTTTTCGTTCTCGAAAAACGAAACAGTTACAATAGTATTAAATCCCGCAAGCTGCACAGCTTTTCCGTCCTGTGGTTGCATAAACTGTTTACATCGACCGAGCCCGCAGCAAAAAAGGGACCCGACGGTCAATGATGCCAAACGTTGTCTATTTTCCGAAAAATGAAAATAAAAAATAAAGCTGATTCGTAGTTGGCATTTCTCATGCTTAAAAAAATAAATATTAAGTCGACGTGCGAACGGAGGTAAGCGGTTTGATATTTTTTGTAGAAAATATTTTCACGGACTTATATATAGTATTGACGTGCCAATTTAGTTTGACCAATTACTCGACCAATTAATTGACGGATTACCTCGATGGCGAATATTCCCTACCAACTCATAACAGATCGAAGGTGCTATAGCCGATGTAGTTTGCGGGCTAAGTTTTCGCCAGACACTCGACACGCTGCCAGCAAGAAAGTCGCCAATGCTGAGCGGAGAATCCTCGACAGATAGATTTCGCTCGGTCGCCTGACCTCGGTCTGGGTTACGTCTACGATCTCCAGCACGTTTGTCGCGTCTGCCAGAGCGAATTTTGGCCACACGGCCCCGGTGAGTTGCGCGACGAACTTTGTTCTAGGATGCTCTATCTCCTCACAATCAACTACTGTGAACTTTGCACAAACTTTGTGTCCGGTAGCACTTTGAACGGACTTTCTTAAAAAGTTACTCATTATTTGACATTTCGTCATAGATTCATGATGTTACGAAAATTTCTCAAGTGCTCGAGAATGGATATATCTTTCTACTTTTTTTCTTCTTAGGGTTAAAAATGGTGAAGTGGTTGCCAAGTGTTTTCTTAACGTTCTTTCTCGATCGACCGCGTGGTCGAGTGCTGTGATTCATTAGACTGGCGATGCGGACGGTTTAAGACTGGTAGTCTTTGCATAATGAGTCTGGAAGCAGCAGGAGGTAAAACTCAGCCTCTAGAGGTGCGAGTAAATGAGTTAATGTTACGCCAAGATCGTGATTTTCTTTTCCTCGATGAAATTCCGCTATTCTCCGAACAAGGGAAACTAAAACTTGTGGCGTCTCAGAGACACCCTCCAAGACTTCCTCGAGTTATACAACTTTTCGTGCCAATGTTATTATTTCTTCTTCCAGGTAATACGGATTAAAGGAATGGTAAATGGGGATCCTTTGAAAAATTTAGAAGCGCATCAAAGATAAAGTACACTTCAACAAGTTTCTATACTTTGAAACTTTTGTCTCCCACTTTTCTCTTCGCAAATAGGCTGTAACAATATTTTTTAAAGTCACTGCTCTAGGTTGTCCGTAGGAAAATTACCCTTGGCCAATCGATAGAGCAAAGTTTTTATTTTTGACTATCGATTTACTATTACCTCTGCATAGCTGCGTTATTGTGAAATCGCTTTAGAATCGAGTGTTTCCGATGGAGGATTGCAAAAATTCTAAAGTGTCGTTATCGCACAGTTCGTCTATAGTATCGTGAGTTTCTAACGCATATCAAACTATACGTTTGCTATTTGAGTATAATCGAGTATAATCGATCAGTGCTTTTATTAAATCGTACTCCGAAACTATATACAATAACTGAAGAACAGTAGAGAACGTTACAAGTTGATTTCGGTAAATTGTATTAATAATTTCACGATAAAAATGAAGAGGAGTATAAATTGAATTAATTTCGAAAAATATTTACGTAGGGTTCGATTACAGAAATGTGCTTAACTTGTTAACTAGGATCGAATTAAATTGCACACGGTAAATACTTCGCGTTAGCAGAGTGCCAAGATATTGCGTTCTGCCGATTTTTCATAAATTTCAGTGGAAAATTTGGGTATTTGGTACCGCGAGTGTATTTAACGTGTGGTGAGGGAATGTGCACACACCGTGCGAGGAGAATCACCAGTGGGAATGTGGTACTTTAGTCGCAGGAGATAGGAGTCGGTGATCTAGTGGTCCGCACTGCAAGCAAACTCCACTGCTTACTTTGCGTTTGGTGATTATGCCGACCATCTATTTACAGGATGGTAAATATTTCACAAACATCATTACGAGGACTGTGCAAACATTTAAATTGGAACGGGAACTTTAAGTCTTTGTGAGTTGCGGCAACTCTGCAGCTTGCCGAACATCATTTTTCCGATCTACGGAGTTTACACGATACGGATCTTACGCATATTAAGTATCTGGGACCTTCTGCAGATGTACGAGAAACTACTTGTAAGTACACTCTGCAGCAAGCTATCTAAGAATGTACACATTTGCTTTAACCTATTCCTAATAACCGAATTTCTACCAGTTACACTTTTACGTGTATTGTATATATATATGTATTACAGTTCTCGCGAATGGACAAACTGCATTTCCTCTAAATTCACTATTGTATTGACACGTTAACTACTGTGTTCACTTTCAATACGATGAAAAAATACCGATTTTATTCGGAAAACTCTCCGATTAACAATCCAAACCCATCCTAATATAGGATGTACACATTTATTGTATAATTGAATATTTTTCCCCCTATGACATTGGATTTATAGTGAAATACCTTTTACTGAATTCCTCGTACTGATTAATCAAAAATTTGAACCTATAAAGCGTCACTGTAATCGCGAGCTATTTCGAAGATACTTTCTTACTTATTCGAACTTTTTTAAGCTTCGCTAAGAATTCATTTGAACAAAGATACAATGAGAAGTGAAAAAACGCTTGGTTCATTGTAAATGCAATTAAATCGAGGTTCGTATAATTAATTAGCAGACACGTCAAAGTAAAGATCGACGTAAATTAGCAACGATGCTGATCCAATTATCAGGCACGAGCGAATTCTTCGTTAAGAAGACTTAATAAGAATCTCCTGCCTAACTGGGCCAGGTTTCTTGATAAGATCAATAATTACCTTGCCACGACATCCCTCTTGTGTTGTTGTCAAATCAGTTCGTAACAAGCCTACCGTCAACGTTTATCCTACCACAAAATTAGTCGGGGCGAATTATGCCACTCTCTCTCTCTCTCTCTCTCTCTCTCTCTCTCTGTGTACTTCTCTGTAGGTTTAGCATAGCTGCTTTCCCTCGGCATTACACTCCGCGATCGTTAAAGTAATCTCTATAACAGACCAAACTCCACGGAATCCTTAAAAAAAAAAAAAAAAGAAAAAAAAAGTGAAAAACTTGCTCCGGTTTGCAGTACAACATTAATCGAAGCGCATGTCGGCAGATTGAAATGGAATATTTTTAATTAAGGCAACGAACATTTGAAAGGAAGCTATTCTCAGTTGGTGAGTGAGAGAACATCAAGTTCCTTCGTGGTTTCTCCTCTAGAATGAGAAGAGAACTTCTTCGAGCTGGAAAAAGCGTGCTTACTCGCAATGGTATCAGGGTTGCCGTTGTACAATGGAAATAATTCTTGGTTGATGTACCGGTCCCGGTCGTTATTCGAAATTGATGTTCGACGAGTGACACAGTTCACGATGGTTCGAGCCTCTGGATTTTAATGCCGATACCTTTCAGGCTTCGACATTATTTTCACGCCCTTTACTGTATATCTGTCACCTGTTTACTTCTTCATGGAAAAGAAAGATATGTGTGTAGATGCATCCTTCCTCTAGCCTCTGTATTTGGCATTAAATTTCTCGAATCTCCGGAGATATAGTTGGCTTTGGAGTTCTCTCACGTCTTAGGAGAGTCACCCGAAAGTAGTAAGGTGTAGGATGCGTCTGTCCGTTTTCTCGCTCCTTCTCTCTCTCTCTCTCTCTCTCTCGAGTGCTCTTTTTTCCTCATTCCCACCCCGCCTACATCGCTCGGCCGCTTAAACTCGCATCGGCACGTTTGCGTGAAACGTAGTTGAAAATTTCCAAATGTTTTGCGGAGATATTTACTCGTCGATTTCGCACTTCGAACACTGTGTACCCGTACCACTGCATCGGGATCCTCCCTCTCTCTCTCTCTTTTTTAGTGCTGTCGGTTTTTTTTGTCAGTTTGACCATTTGTCACACCGTTTATTATGATCGTGCGTGTCAGCGTCGCGTTTTCTGGTGTGCTGATCCTCGCGAGCTCGATATGCACGTGTACCCGGCCGACCATCGAGTTTCATTAATCCTCGCTTTCCTCATTTACCCGATTACACGGATACTGACTTTCCCCACTCTCTACCTGTTCCGCTTTTCTCTCTCCCGAATTTAAATGTCTTTGTGTTCGAACGTTGGTAAACGTTAACTCCACGAATGTATGAGTGGCGAACAGTCGACAATTTTCTACCTTTCGCCATCCAGAATTTGTATTTATTTTGTATAAGTTTTAATTGCAAATAGCGCCGCTATGTTCGTGTCGAGAACGGTTTCAATTTAAATTTATAATTACGTTTAAATGGTTATCGAAGTTTTATTAAAGAAAAGGGACTTCTATTAGAGCTTTCGCGCTTAATGCACTCTAATTGTGCAG
Organism: Trypoxylon attenuatum; assembly: GCA_963989405.1. Classification (NCBI taxonomy): domain Eukaryota; kingdom Metazoa; phylum Arthropoda; class Insecta; order Hymenoptera; family Crabronidae; genus Trypoxylon; species Trypoxylon attenuatum. Next base: position 3,213,143 of record OZ022488.1, on the reverse strand, counting down.
TAATGCAGTGCTATCGAAGGCATTACCGTTTCCGTGGCTACTTTCATCGAACACTTAGATTTCCGAATTCCCTTCGGGTACGCCAGTTAGTTTCTTTCTAGTCTCTCCGTATTATCCGGCAGAACGATCGGAGAAGGACGATAGGAAATTTTAAGTCTTCTCCTTCAAGGAAGAGCATTTGCAATGGGCATTCTTCGCGAATAAGATTGTGGGCCGAGTGATTAGTTAGCTCGACGTAATGCGTACTATAGTAAAGATTTCCAATTTCAAAAAGCAATTTTTACGAATTTACTCTCCATTCTCTTGTATAAAATGTGTCAATGTTGCATTGTCCATTGTTGAATTTTTAATTAACACCGTATCCGTTTAATGGAAAATGCGAATATGAAGTACGCGTGGTGCGTTGGACAATTACAATTTTGAAAGAAATTGCCTGTACAATTGTCTTTTTCAATTAAATCAATGATCAATTCGATTTCGTATTCACAGAGCCAATTAAATCGGATCTAATTTTTTAAATATAAAATTAAAAATTACGTGGAGAAGACATATTGTTAGATATTATTTGAATATTTAGTTGAATCACGTAAATCTTGAGTTTACGTAATTCCAGTGGTCGTTAGCCCTTCGATCTTCAAACTTCCAAAGTCATCGAATCGCATTCCATTTGAAGAATCATGCCTCTCGTGTTCAATCGATCCAAGAGCAGGGGTAAACCAGTGGCGAGCAGCTTCAAAAGGCATTAAGTATCCTCGTTCAAACAATTCACCCAGCGAGTTCGTCTATCACGACTTAATTACCCAGAATGACATCAGCTAATTAACTGGGTGCTCGTTCGTTCATTCGTTCGTTTGTTCGCTCGCGTGATACGTCATCGGTATCGAAAGTGCGTCATGCTCTCGAGGTCCTGGATTAAAAGCGTTTCCGCAAATTGAATAAAAAATAGAATGGAATTGGAAAAAAAAGGTGGAGAAGGGATGAGAGTGATTAGAAGAGGGAAGGGGAAAGGAAAAGAAGAGAATTGGAGGAATGAAACAGAAGAAAGAAGAGTCGAATTAGGACGAACCGTAAGGTAGATGCGTAGCCCAACGATTTTTATAAATTTTAAACGGGCTTCGAGCCATAGCTGACTAACGAGAAAATTCGTAACATTCACTATTCATGAGAATTATCGATTCATCACCGAGCATTCAGTCTTCGAACAGCCGCGAGCGTGGCGTACACAATTTCCGCTCAATATTTCAGGTTTTATCCCGCAGCTAGCTTTGTTTCCGCGTTCACGTACAGAGACACTTTCTTTCTTTCTCTTTCTCTTTCTCTTATCGCCCAGTTGGACTTCTTCGTCCGCTCGGCCGTACCGGCTGTTGCTGTTGGTGCTGCAGCTTCTCGTTTTCCTTTTCCTTTTCCTCTTCCTATTCCTTCTTCTCAAATCCGTAGAGCGGAACGTTGCATCTGGTGCACTCGCGGCTTTCTCTTATTTCGGACCGCGAGCCGCCAAGTGCCGCACGTACCAGACACTCCGAGCAGAGATTCCCTCGGTCTTATTCCTTCTGACCGCTTCACCTCGCGATACGTTTCTGTCGGAACGCGATTCGTGCGGCCCGAGGCCAGCCGTTCCCCTTATATTCATATGGAAATACGAGATTCGTTGAACCGCATTGGAATTAATCGCTATTTTTCCCCTCGGTCAATTGCCATTCTCTCTTGTCATCCCCATTGACGAAGCATCTTATCCTAGTTTACGGGAAGATTTCCCTGCTGGATTTTTTATCTCCGTTCATCTTTTTAAACCTACCGTCATTCTCCTTTTCTTTCCTTCGCCCTCACGTACAAGCAAATGCGAGAGAAACGAAAGAGAGAGAGAGAGAGAGAGATCGAAAAGGGGCCATTCTTTGCGGGCGTTGTATTACTCGGGGCGGTCGCCTTAAATCTAGGTATGGATTTATATTGAATTCCAGATTGGCATTTCTAGGGGCGAAGGGAAGTTGCGGAGAAGCTCGGCCAAGGAGAACGCGCACTCGCGTTTTAACCTCTTTTTCCGGCTCGTGGCCTCGAATTTAGGGTTTAATATCTTACACGGCGTTTCTTTTATTTCCGGCAATTTTGTTCCTTCGCCAAATTACGGTAAGTGCCGCGTGTGGCAGAAAGGCCCGTGAAAAGAGTTCACCCGATCTATCCAGCCACTACTGATCTACTTTGCTTCTACGATGAAAATCTTCTGGATTAAGTAATTCGCATGTAGATTCGATGCAGCTGTGTTTTAGGAAGGTGTCACGCGACACTCGCCAACCAGATTTTCTCTGTCTCGCCTACTTTTCCTCCTTTACGTTCTCTCGTAAGGTTGCTCCGAATTTATTCGACAGACTCTTACCCGATCGCCAATAAGACCAAAGCTTTTGCGAGTTTAACACTCGCTCGAAACTTCTACCGTCGGTTTTTAAGTTTTTCCATATTCTTGGACGAATTAGAAAAGAGAGCTCAGCACAGTGATTCATAGAATAAAGACTCGACCTCCTTAGCTCCCCTTCCGGTTTTCTTCCCCCGTTAGCTGCAAGTCGCATCCTCCTTTAAATCCTCGGCTAACAATTCATATGCAAATTTCGCGTCACCGGATACGCCGAGGAGAACCGGATGATATCTCTTTCCCTTTTAATCTCCACGGTGGAATTCTTCCAGGGATAATCTTTTGCCTTTATTAAATCGTAATTGATTTTCCCAAATGCTTCTTCCGGCGAACTTTCAAATCGCAATTTTGAATGTTTATTAAATTACTTTTTCGCGTGTTCTCTACGATATTTTCATTCTCGGGATTTCGGAGGAAAGAAGTAGCGCGCTACAAAGATTCTCATCTTGCTCGATTGTTTCGCTGTGCTACGTTCTCCTGGTTGGCTCTCTTACCGGCAGTCACGCTGCCCGTGCCATGAGCCGAGAATTCATATGCAAATTGCATAGGACGTTATCGAGCAAACAGATCAGGCTTGCCTTCCACTTTTAATTTCTCCTTTAATCTCTCATCTTCTTCTTGACGTTCTTTTTTGCAATTTTCCTTCCTTCTAGCTGGGAGCACGTGTAAAATGGGGAAGCAAAATCCGGATCATGCTTTATCTCAGATTTGGCCTGGAATTGTGTTCACTGGAAAAATCGAATCGCATTTTCCAATCCTAATCCATATCGTCTCGTACTGTCACCTCTCATTCTCACCCTCTTTATCCGCCATGTGTCTTGGTATACGTGTGCACTAGCTTTGTAAAACCAAAACAGGTGGCACATACCATTGTACATGCAGCCAGAAAACGACTATTCTACTTTGCCTCTTGCTTCCTGTTGGCGCTCTCCCATAAATCCAGCGGTAAGAATTTCTATGCAAATTTCTATGCACCGGATTCGCTGCGGACTCGAGATATTTCAGGTGGCTTTAATTTCCCTATATTGTTTCGCGCTTCCGCGATTTCCAGCCGTTAGATGTAATTGTAAAAATTGTGTGCCACGCTTGAATTGGCGGGTTAATGTTTTCTTTTCTCTCTTGAACCTGTCTCGGACTATCCCATCTTGTACCAGCTCTTTTTTTCGTGGTGGGCCAACCTCGTATTTTCTGAGGCTGGGGCGTGGAAAGAGTCGCGAAGAACTGCGTATCTCCCCTCTTAGAATCCCGCGGTCCTTTCTTTGCGCCATTTACCTCTACACTCTCTCTCTCTCTCGCTCTCTCTCTTTCCTTCTTTCTAATAAATACGACGGTAAGAATTTACATGGAAATTTCTGTGGGCCGATTCAGCGCGAAATCGAGCTGACTTTGGTCGCACTCCTTCGCCTTTAGACTTTCCACTCGAGGTCCTATTGATTTTTATTGATAGATAGGGGTGCGTGTCGATGTTCGAGTCTCAGTTTTGCCTCTTGTTTTTCGCAGCGACCCTTAACTTCGGTTGCCTTCCACGTTTTTGGGTCGACTTCGCTGCCGCCAACTACGACGATGAAACGAAGGGAAACGTCGAATTGACACATGTGTGGTTAAGAGACGTAGCGTACGGTTGGTGGCTTGCTAGCTCACTAGCTTTCTTTTTCGCTGGCGGCGACGTCTGTTCCCTTAAATCTCAGGCTACACGAATTTACATGCAAATTCCGAGGGTGCGACCAGATGCACCACTAGCATCCAGTTGACTCGGGTAGTAGAGCCACTCGGTCCAGTCTGCTTCTCCACGCGTTTGTTTCTCGCTGTTCTTGCTAATACTGGATACGTCAATTAGTATCGGTTATCGTGGGCTTCGACGTTATTCGTTTACGGGCCGCTCGAACTCTCTTCTCTGTTTTTTTCGTTTTTTCTCTCTCTCTCTCTCTCTCTTCGTAATCTATTCTCGCATGGAAATTCCGATTTCGATTACCGCTACGTTCCTTTCCTATTTTCGACCAGACTATTTTATTTTGCCTCTAAATGGCATCGTAAGAATCCACGAAATACTCCTAGCGTCTATTTCCGAAAGAGAGGGAGAACGAGATTCGCGGCAACTCTTTTATTTTCTCATTCTCGATTTGAACCCGGCGAGCGCGGTTTGAATTTCTCACGGAGTACGCTGATGCGAAGGTTATCGCCTCTTTCTTGCCAGATTGTGGCCGTGGCTTTTTGTCCGCGAAATCTGGGATCAGAGGCACCGTGGTAAAATCCAGTTAATTATCGCGAGACTCGCTTCGAGGTAAATCCTCTTTCTCGGTGCCATTACTTTGGCGATTTTCCGCGCGACTCCCGTTTTCCCGATCGGATTAATACTCTCGATCATTATTTTCGTGATCCCGATGAGTAAGTTTGTCGGGTCAGCGGGGGCTGTGTTTTCTACGAGATCGCGGCGCGAACTCGCTAGAAACTAGTTTGCTAGCTCTTTGTAGCTGGAGCAGTTGCTTGAGTGCACGTGGTAAGGATGCGCCTGCCTGAAAATATCGAGACAGCTTATTCCCAAGCGGGCCAAGCTAATTTTCTGTACTCTTTGCCACTGGCTCCTCAAGTTTAGCCTCTTCCCTTCTCTCTTCTCCTTGCTCACTATTTTCCTTTCAAACATTTTCGTTTGGTCTCTCTCTCTCTCTCTCTCTCTCTGTCTCTCACTCTTTTACCTTTAAGTCGATGGTTATTGCTGTGGGCATTCGTTATGTTCTCTCACGGGTAGCGCTTTCCTTATGAACTCGAGTTTTCTTTGACCTTTCTCTATCCTCACTCCATCTTGTCTCTCGACTTTTGCTTTGCGGACAGAGGGTCTTCTCGTTGATACTCCGGATACGATTTTCATCCACCCCTCTTCAGTCTCGCGAAACAGCCACCGGTATTGCTTCTTAGCTCGGTTTCACGCTTCCTCCCGGATGTTCTCGAAATCCCGCAATGAGAATTTACATGGAAATACCGGTCCACGTGACATCCGCAAAAAAAAAATAATCCCCTCCCTGTCTTTGATCTTCCATCTTTCCTTCCCCTGTTCGAATCGCTTTTCCGAACATTGTTTTTCCATCTCCCTTTCGCATGCATTACAATCAGCCTTCTAATTCGATCTAATTTCCGTTCTTCGAAAGATTTCGCTTCGTGAATTTCGAGCAGCGATCTCCTCCAAATTCCAAGGGGTCTCGCGTCGTTTTCCCTCTCTTGGTCCTTCCGGTTCCTTTCATCTTGTCCTCCGCGACTCCCTCGAAATCCCACGGTGAGAGCTTACATAGAAATATTAGGTCACCGGATTTTCCCAGACGGCCAGGATCGAATTAATTTTCCTTCTATTTTCTTTCTTGCCGTTTCAGTTGGTCCTCTTACGGTCCTTATTTTTCCAGGATGATTCGCTTGGTTCGTGCCATCTCGCTGGAAGTTCATCATCTCGGAAAGTCATTTTATAAATTGCCAGATACATAATCAGACTCACGCACGTAGTTACGCGAACTCTCCAGGAAAGAGAAAGAGAGAATGATACCACGCGAGGATAGAGAATTTCATTATCCCTGACAGCCAATAGTTTGTTTTCACGCGACCGTGTTTTTCCCTGAAGTTTGCAGCCGGTGTTTCCACGAAACGCGAAATGTTTGACTTACTAGCGTATTTTCCACGCGTGCAATTAGATCGCAATTAACGCGGCGTCATGATACCATCGGGCTAATTATTCCTCGGCTTTCCAATTATTTTCTGTGGATACTATATATATGTATATCGTCGAGGCCGTAGTTCACCAGGCCGAATGAAATCGGAGAATCGAAAGTTCGAAAGGTACAAATGGATAGGCTTCTCCGAGGGGGCAGTCTTCTTTCCACTCAACGTTTCTGAGTGGAAAGAAAAAAAAGAAAAAAAATCTGGTAGTGGTGATGTGGCAAGAAAGAAAGTTTCTCTCGGCCTCGGAAAAAGACAGAGTTTTCCTCTTCCGCTCTCTTCAATCTTACGGTGAGAGATCACCATGCAAATATCAGGATAGCAGATTTCCAAGGGATCCCAAGCTAATTTTTTCTTCTTCCTCCCTCTCCCTTTCCCTCTATCTTCTTTTGGCCACCAAGCTTCTTTTGGAGCGTTCGAAGCTAGCTGGAGGGGAAACACCATGGAAACCTGACTGCAGCACTACAGTAAGCGACGTTAAATCGCCCGTAAAAATTCCAGCAGTAATTGGCCGCCGAACTATTTGCAGCTCTCCTCGAGTCCTCTTCGTTACCTTGATCTTTTTCCAGGCGCATGTTCCACTTTTTATGAAAATCGCGAGAGAGCGCGTTCGTGCCCGTACGCCCCCCGATCCTTTCCTCTCTGATGTATCCGCATACCGGGCTCCCTATTAATTGCTCCTTCAGTCATCCGATGGTCCCTCATCCTCAACTTTATCGTCCATGAATTTTCTTTTGCCGCCGCTAATTAAATTGGTCCTCGTGAAATTGTCAATTCGGTAATTAGCCGACCCTGCTCGGATACCTACTCGCAATTCTTCCTGATGGTCCTTCTCGTTCCAATCGCTCTTTCTCTCTCTCTCTCTCTCTCTCTCTCTCTCGTTCGCTCTTTTTCCTAGTCACGGAGAAGCGCACTTAGGGAATCGTGCATAGTAAGTGATCATTACCGAATTTAATTAAGTTAATTCGTTTGTCTATGGCTTTGGTTGCAGCTTGCTGCAGGACGCGAACAAATATTCCTGAATCTATTTGGTTCTCAGTGGGCCAGGATAAGTGGGTCCAAGCGAGGGTTGCGCTTCGAATTCTTTGGCTGGAATTGCATCACTCGACGCTTTGCCCTGCGTGCCGTGCTCATTTAATTACAACTTTCCCAGTTGGGCAATTGCGATGCGCGAATTGTTGACTCTTGCGATCTCTCGCGTAGTTTTTGCCCCGCGTGAGAAACTTCACGGATATCTGCCGCTACTTATCGCGATGCCGCGATCGAATCGAGAAAGAGAGAGAGAGAGAGAGGGAGTCTGAACGGAAAGTTCCCGTTCCACTTTCTGCTCGTCCCACAACCGATTATACCAACCACTTGTTTCCGCTTTGTTGCGATCAGCTTTATTGATCAGTTTATAGTTGAGCTTGCCTCCTTCCCTTCTTTCCCCTTTACTTTCTTACCTCCCTATCTACCTTGCGATACGAATACTCTCTCGAACTGCTTACACTTCGAGTAGCTTACTCTTATTGTGTTTCGTTTAGAGCTCCGTTTTCCACGACGAGTTCTAGCCAGTACAAGTACGCGTACCACCCTCATGAGTAAGTCAATTCACGCTTATGCCTAGATCGCTTCTCGACGAGATACCAACTGCAAGTCGATTCAAGTGACGAGAGCGAGTGTATACCGCGCGCGTGCAGCGCGATCCGATTGTCCTCCTCCGCTGCTTCCCGCTGTCAGAATTCGATTAGGACTTAAGTGGATTATAGACGACGTACTTGCAAATCAGTTCTGCCCGACAATAATTAACTATCGGCAAGGAGTTCGCGCTAAGCCGTATACCTTGCGCCTCGTGATTACCCGTCCTACGGAAATTGAGAGCCCGTTGTCCTCGTTGTTCCCCGGTGCGCTCCCTCGGCCACTCGAATGACCGAGAGCTTGACTCGATCCTGTCCTCTGTCATCTTGCATCTTGATCTGCCGACCGGCTGGCAAAGTCAGTCGGACACGGCTCGAATTATTAATTGAGTAATTAGAGAGCTTCTTATCGTCAGTGGATGACGCGGATCCGCGTTTGGGATCTTTGCTGGTAGAACACGACGGACTGGAGTGATTAGGCGCTTGGAGAAGCATCAGTAGCACCGTCTCGTATGCATATTTCGACGACGACACCTTAATTTTCATACGCGAGTCGTTAACCCTGGAATATCGAGCGCGCACACCCGGTCCGACTCTCTCTTCCTCTCTCACTTTATCCCTCTTCCCTCTCCTAGCGGGCATGGCGGTACACTATGGCTCGCTCGCACCCTCCGCCCGATTCCCTGTTCCTTTTTCCACGACTCTCTCGACTCTCTCGACTTTTTGCCTCTGTCAACGGTAACTCGCTACTACTAGCTGTGTGTCTCTGTACTCGTCGAGCCGGCTTTTTCCGGCAGTTCGCGCGTTGAAATCGCTTTGCGCCGGCTGATATTAATATTTCTTCGCCTGGTGGCAGTGGGCGCGTCGCGGCTCGTACACGTCGAGGGGATGCGTCGGCGTTTCGAGGGCGGCGTGTCGATGCGTTTAATTAGTTAAAGCTGTGCGCGACCCTACCTCGCACTTCGCACCATGAAACACTCGTAGAGCTCATCGTTGGCTCGCAGCCTGCAAGTTTATCCGAGTCTATCGTTCTATCGTACGACGCCCGATCGATTCGGTTATCGAGGTTAATGTAATTAAGTACACTGCAATTAAATGATGCGCGGTGTCACCGTCGCGCGAATAAGCTTGTCGGATGCGTGGGTTCCAACTCATAATTAACTTTAAAAGTCACGCCGACAAAGTCATCCACTGTGGTGAGGTCATCGTTTTCGACCACATTTATTTGCGAGAACCCGTCAGAGATTGGGTGGTGCAAGAAGATATACCTCGAAAGCACCGAGATAATAATCCATAATCGAGTGGAGCCCTGGATATGGATATATGGGTCGAGGGCACGAGCAAGCCTCTCGCGACGACCGATAAACGGTAATCTTCCCACTCCAAGCCTCAAATGAGCCGTCACTTTCTGTCGAAAACATTCTAAATCCATTCCTCTCTGACGGACGGGTGACCTGCATCCGAGGCAGAATGCGAATTCTCCGCGAAAGATACGAGACTGCTTGGTGCAGCTATTCATCCTGCGAAAGGTACAATTTATCCGAGAGTCAATTAAAGAAGCAAATATGCATACAAACTGGGACCTCCGAGGTGGTACGGCTTAACTCATAAATCTGGCAATAAATCATCGTTTCTTTATTTTTCCTACCTCCAACCATCTCCCTTTCTCCCTTCCTCCAGGATTCGCGCGAATATCCCGCATATTTTCAACTACCGTACCATTTATCCGCTTTTGCCGGACCTCTGGAAGCTGGTGCTAGGATCGTTCGGTGAGTGCCCTATCTGGTCGTAGGTGCTTTAGCGCACGGCTTCGGTTGCTCGAGAGATAGAGATAGAGAGAGTGTGTCTCTTTCTATCGTGGATGGTGCGGCGCAGATAGGGGGCGATGCGGGCGAAGAAATAATCAGCGCGATAAACGGCGTAATAACCGGAGTAGAGAGGGGTGCTAGGGCACCAATCGAGTGTCGTGGCGCGTCGTTAACGGAACTCGTTAACCGGAGGCTTTCGATATTGACGCGGGCCGGCGCGCGTCGGCCGTGAGCATGCAGCAGCCGGGAGCCGAAAACAATTAGAAATTACACACCCTTGCCTTGACGAGTGCGCAAGGTTAATTGGCTCGGCCCGACGCGGCGGCGTACTCGCGTATGTTACACGGCCAATTAATTATTTTTTCGTCTACTCCTTTTTGCGAATCTCTACAAACCCCTTCCTCTACCTGCTCAGATCCTTTACCTTCCTTCCTAATTATATGCTAGGAACATTATGGGCGGACCAGTAATTCGATTTATCCGAACACCTGTCCGGATAACGGTAAGCTGACTCATGAGCTTGGTCATAACTCACGTACATACGTATGCAAGACGTGCACCAGCGGTACCGCGAAGCGCTCTGCAATTAGCGGCTCGTTACGAATTAATATTTAGTTGGAGATATTTAGACGAAGCCTCGGGCTTGGCCACTCTCTTGGGGAGTCGACCTCTCATGGACGCTTAGGAAGGCATTTTCTCTCCTTCCCTTCTTCTTCTTCTTCTTCTTCTTCTTCTTCTTCTTCTTCTTCTTCTATCCTCCTCATTGCACAGGGTCTACTGGATACTTGAATTCTTTAACGAGCGTCGCCTACGGCTCCTAGTCTCCCGTCAGGCCGCGATGCACGCGGTAAGTCCATTGTCTCTTCTTTGCCGTGGTGTACGGTGGCCGAGTTAAGCCGGAGCGACGCGGTGCATCGAAGATGTTATTAGGTATTAGCTGTGTGCACAGTAGCCCTATTGGAGGCGCTTTGATGTTGCTAATGTTCCCGTGAGATTACGCTATTACGTTCGAGTTAAGTCCAGATTACTCTAAATTAGATTGAGTCGACCCTTCTTACACCAGCAAAACACGTCTGTCCGTTTTTTGCCGCGTGGCAAACATCCTCGAGGGATTTTTTTCTAATCCGATTAAACTATTAAAATGCATCCGTTGAGATTCGTACCGCGATATAGAGGGTTTATCCACCCACGATGGCCAGGGTCGCACGAGCTCAGCCGTTTGACGTTGGTTTCGAAAATGTATTGCGGAGGTGAGAACGCTTTAAATAAGTGGCGCTCGTGACTGACTTGAACCACTGTGGCGCCACGGTAACACAAACTCACAGGAGCACGGTCGTGGGTACGCGAATGAATGCGCCCGAATTTGCCACGATATCAGATGCAAATGCATCGCCGCGATGCATTATTCTTGGGAGAACGCAGGTCGAGGGTGTAAAGCAGTCTGCAATTAGAATCTTATTATGAATTAATACCAGCGGCAACGATGATGCATTTATCTTCGTTCCTGGGTTTCCTTTGAAGCCAATGCGCCTTGCTCGCCCACAAGATTCCAGATACGAGAACGCGCCGTTCTATAAACTTGTTAATATTCCATATTTGCGCGGTGCCGTATTCGCGTTTACGCCCACTCGCGCACCTTGGATTCATTTAGCTTAAGTAATTTTTTTCCCTTCTATAAGACCCGAAGCGAAGCTGTACGAAGCACAACCGGGTAGAGGAACGCATAGTCCATGCGAAACCGAGGAAACACGATATTTTAATCCAAGCCGACTGCTTATTTTTCAGGATTACGTAACGCTCGTGCATTGTTTTCGCTGAAATGCATTTCGTGTTGCCCTAAGCGAAGGGATGCACACTATGCCGTGCCCTGTCGTAGTGCGCTGAAGGCATCTCATGGTTAACTAAATTCCTCTCCGTAATCGCGATGTCTTCGAAAATGTTGAAATTGACGCAGCAGTCCAGTATAAAAGTAGATAAATTTACCCGGGAATCTAGTTGCTCGGTGCTAAGTAAGCGAGGGTAAACTGGATGACGGTTGGGGTTGAGAAGTTTGGGAGTGACGAAGAGACGATCGAGTTGTTGGTAGGGAATTTCGTTAGGGAATACGTGCTTGGAACTTGTCAAGGGCGATTCCCCTCGGAATCATTAAAAGTTAATCGACTGAGGTCAGTCGTTCGCATTTCGATAGGGGGAAATAGCGCAAGCGCTAACGATAGAACCGATCGGTTGTAATTTCGAAACAATCGCTCCCATTCGCCTTAATTCTGGTCGCGCGAAATCCCTCTTGAGGAAGGAACTACGGTCCACTCTCGAAACGCGAGAAGACTCCGAACATGCGAGTTTCTCCAATTTCCCAGTAGCTTTGTCGGGTACACTCGATTAATCGATGTAACGGTATACGAGCTGATTTTGGAGTGGGCAGGCATTTAAATAATTTTCTAGCTACCCACGGATAGCCAGTTCATTTTGACGTTGGCTCCGGTGTACGGGTCCAATTACTCGGGACGATGATTAACTAGGCGTAATGAAATTTAAAGAGGCGGGCATGCGATGAAACAGAACTTGCCGAGCTGCGGACACGTACACTTGCGCACGAATGCGCTATTAACGGCCAGCACAGGTTTCTTTTGTTAATTTCAGTGCGATAATTGCGCGATCGGTGCAATACGCCAGGATTGGTTTTATCCCCTTCCATCTCGAACATATTCATGCGACCAACGTTAAACGAGGAAAATCAAGCGGTATTAATGTGACCGTGAAAAATCCTCTATTTTGATATTAATTACTACCATTCGCGTAATGAAATTATCGCTCCGCGTTGCGCAGATCGCAGTCTCTCTATCTGCAGCTGCGTCGAGCTTCGATTGCAACCCGATTTTCAGTATCAGGTAGTCAGTTCAGAAGAGTTTAAATAAACAGTGGATTTACTGGTCAGCATGTCACTCAATCCACTTGATTCGTGCTTCTTTCAACGCATTGATCACGACGCTCAACTGCTCGCCAATGACCGGTACCCGTAATTACTACTTTTTATCGAATCTTCTACAATTGCATTAAAATCGTATTTGTAGCATCGCTGGTACAGAAATCGTAACAACATTGACAAATCATCGCTGAACGAATAAAGTCATATTCGATGAGGCAGTTAACGCGTTAAAACAACGTCAAATCTCGTTCCATTTGTCTGTGGTGAGTGGGGAAAAAATTGTATGCGATAGTGTCTGTCAGAAGGTATTAAATTCCGTAGATACTCGGCGCCGATCGACAATGTACACATAGAATCATTCCTCCCTTAATATCTGAGCAATCACTCGGCTCGATTTTAAATCGTTCCGGCCTCGCTTTCAGACAAGGTTTTGTGTGCTTTCCGCTTTGACGTATAAATCTCGATTATCGGGCATGAAAAGGAGCTTGGAAGGAAAATATCGGTAACCGGAAAAAGGCCGCGAGGCAAATTCGCGGGGTACTAATCGAGACAGCGCTGTGCGAGCCACATAGCTATTTGGCATCTGCATATAAAGCTCCCAAGACGCGGCCAGCCGGAATATAAGAGACAGACAATTATATACACTGCCATAAAATCGTTTGCTACGCGTAAACTGAAAATACGGCCGGCTAAAAATGTATGAGCAGAGGTATTATGCGAAGGTAGATACGGCGGTACGAGGCATAAATAATGTAAAGCATAAATTTCACAAAGGCCAAGAGAGCACGCCAAGAGGATATTGGTCGATTTTCGTTTCTCTGGTTCGAAGGAGGGAGTCGTAGTGCCAGTGTTAATGGTAGATGGTAGTAGTTGCCGTCATCGTCATCGTCGTTAGGCATCGTGGATGAAATTGTGGCAGAGGAATTCCTGATCGAGCCGCATTCAAGGTCAATTACCTGCTCTTCCTTGTTCGCGGAGCATGATCGCGAATGTCTGGACTTGTTAACGATGCCTGGTTCCGGACTGGGATCGTAGCCCGTAATTTGGGGACAATCACTTCCATCACTCTAAATTCGGTGCACTGTATTCTCCTGGCGTCAGCCCGCTACCTCCGTTACCTCGGTTACCTATGTTTCACTGTGGTCCGCTCCTAGCTCACGCTCGAGTCCTGCGGTTCGTCTTCCTCGACGACGCGACGAAACGCGACGAGACGCGACTAGACGCGTGGAATTGTCGCAACGAAACTCGTTACTCCATTCTCGGCAAACACGTTGCCGCGACGCGATATATGTACCGCACTGGCAAGAGAGAGCTACAGAGCGATTGATCAAATATCGAGTGCACGGAAGACGCGTATATATCATAGCCGGCACGGCAAACGGGGCAGAAGAGTTGGCGGAGGGTTGAAGAGGCTGCTGAACGAACCGATGGGATGGCCACGGTGCGGTGGAGGGTGTTATGGCAAGGCCAGAGTCGATCCCTCAGCGAGAAGACCGCGGAAGAAATTGATGCTCGGTTAATGTAACGCGGATCGCGCTTTCCCATCGGCGGCTCTACGAAGTTCGCCATCCAAGTATCCAAATACTCCCCTTCGTCATATTCATTATTCGTTCGTGACACTCTGCTTTGTAGTGCGATCTTCGCTTGACACGGCAACATCCCTCAACAGAGGGACGCTATTGCGCGTTCTGGCTGCCTGTGAGACTCGTGAGTCCCGTTCGCAACATTTCTGACTATGAGTAATAGGATGCGAGTCGTCCGGTCAAATCAAAGGAATCAAGATCGGCGAGGCGATCAGTCGTCCGTGGATCGGATATGTGCTTGGCACAACTAACGAGCTTCTGTCTTATTCCTTTCGTCTCGGACAGGGGGTTTACGAGTGCAAAGGGACCACTCCAAAATTTGACGAATATTGGATTCATAAAACGGTTGAGCTCGGCGTGTACAGTTAGAGCGGGAATTTAAATTGGAAGCTTTTCATTGCTCGCGCTGTAGCCGGTAGTTCTGAGGGACATAGAGAGACGGCGGCGGTGCCGCGCCGCTCGGATCAGAATTTTAACGGTATCAAAGCGCTTCGCGTATGAAGCGTTATAACTATCTTGTTCCAAGTGCCTGTATTGCAACCATATCTCGTTATTATACGCGCCAGGCTCTCTTCGAATCGCGTGTAGCCCTTAAATCCAATTATAGGTATGAAACAAACTTCGCTTTCAGTCGGTCTTCGCATTCATCCCCGGTCGTTCGCTTGCTCTCGCTAGTTCGTTCGGTTGTGCTTCCCCCGCTAACAACCGATCATTCCCGGATCTTCCTCCCTCTTGGCTGCTGCTCGATGCGCGGCGAACTTGGACTGTGCTTTTCCAGACAACCCGGCTGGAAATTAGCTAGGAGTCTGCAGGCCAGCCAATGCTACCCCAATGCCACCCAATCCCACCCAATGCCAACCCAATGCCAACCCAATGCCGGCGATTACGATGCCTTCCCGATCGGTTCAGCCGAAACTCGTTACCTGCTACTGGGGATCTTTCGAGACAGCGACCTCGCGCGCGCGCGCGCGCTCACAAGGGGATGCGGAACGGCCGTGGCCAGTGGCAACAAAGAAGAAAGCAAGCAAATCGCGAGCAATACTGATTTCGAGTGGTGCAAGGGGTAGTTGGTTGAGCTAGATGGCAGGCGACAGCTAGACAGAAACGGGAAGAAGATGGCCCAGGGAAGGTTGCAAGATCGAGGAAGATGACCGAGAGAAAGAGACACAAGAGACGAGGTAGGCAGGAGCGTCAAGCCGCGCCATGCCGCGTGTGGCCTGCCAAAGCGGCAGGACTCCAGTCAGGGGGATGAAGCGCGAATACATCTCGATAGGCGGCGAAGAGAGACGGCAAAAGAGGAGCGGGAAGAAGAAGATGAGCCGGGTGCGGGAGGGTGCCGTCTGACGAAAAGGATGGGGATACGGGATCAGGGCGAGATCGGGAGGACAGCACGCAGGAGCGTCGCAGAGACGGAGAAGGAGCAATAGGGTGCGCAGTTGCGAGAGAAGGAACGCGCCAGCGACAGCGACAGCCGGGGGAGAGATTTGTGAAGGTACGAGAAAGCAGCAGAGGTAGCAGCAGTGGCAGCAGCAGTGCCCGGGCATCAGGGCACAGTTTGGTCGGCGCAGGCGCCGCCGGCCGGTAGACGGTTTCTGGTGCGGGCTGCAGGAGGCACTGGGTTAGAGGAACGAAGCTCGAACTAGGGGATGAGAGAGAGATGAAAAGAATGAGACCTATAGAGAGAGAGAGAGGAGCCAGGTGATGGGAAAAAGAAGGTACAAGCAGCAGAGAGAGAAAACAGCCGGGATAGAACGGGAGACGCGGACGGGGAGGCAGATGGATGCAGAAGCTTGCCGTGAGAGCAAGAGAGAAAGGGGTTGAGAAAGAGGAACGAGGAGTGGGACGTCGGAGGGTGTCGGAGGGTGCCCGTAGGAAGTTTATCGGAGGCGAGTGGCGGAGGGTGGAAGTGGTACCTCCGGAGGTGGGGTTGGAGGTGGACGGTGGTGTAGCGGTAGTGGCAGTGGCGTGGTGGAGGTGGAGGTGGAGGTGGAGGTACGGGCATACTCCGTACACCGGAGGGTTTCCAGGCAGCAGGCAGGCAGTCTACGGCCCGGGACAGAGGGACCAGGACCAGCCTCGCGGAGGAGCGCTCGTCGTGGACCCTCTTTTGCGCCTGATTCGCGCGTTGCTCTTTTTTTTTTTCTTTCCATCGCGTGTTCGTGACCTTGAGCGTCAAGGAACCTTGTTCCCATCTATGACAGAGTGAATTTGGAAACGCTGACTTTTCATTGAAAATTTCGGGGTTCCGATAGTTCGAACACAAGATCGCACTTGGTGCTCGCGGGAAGAGGGTAGAAGCGAACGAAGAAGGCGAAGGGGCCAAAGGGAACAACACCGTGGCCCCTTTGGCATTTTTATCCGCGATTGGGCCGAAAAAAGTGTCACCAACTGGCCCGTGGCCGGTAATCGAGACGAGCGTCCCCGGAAGCGGTCAGAACAAGTGGCAATGAGCGGCGTCATTCGACCGGGAGCTGCTGCTGGGAGCACGTGCCACGCACGCAGAAGGCGCTCCAAGCGACATCAGGTGCGCTAATCGAGGACCGATCCAGGAAACAGAGTGAAAGATCCCCCGTGTGCACGTTGCACACATCGGAAGCCTCTCGCTGACCTTGTGTGCTTAAAGCGTACTCACCGACACCATGCTTATTGGAAGCCTTGGCACAGGAAGTACCGCGACGATTCCGATGATCGTCCTATTGGCCACGCTTCTCATGTTCGTCGGTACAGACGGCATGGGACACGGCAACGATCACCTTGTACCACGATCTTCCTTTCATCAGGGTGAGTTCTTGCACATTCCCTACCGAATTCCCCTATCGTGGTTTTTTTTTTCGTCCTCATTCTTTTTCCTCTTCTGGTACTTTTTGCCCCGCGCGGAAAACACCAGCTTTTTTTTTACTGTGGATCGTTTATCTGCGCTGCCCCGCGCTGAATCCTCCTACCTTTGTCGATCTGGTTCGTTAGGTTTTTCACGGCTCTCAGGCTGACGTGTCTGATAATTGGATCATGTGTATCAGTGGAGAGGTGCGAAGCGGATGTCGCGTGGTACGAGTGGATGATAGGAGCATATCGATATAGATCGATGGTCTTTGAGAATGAAGTGTGTAATTGCACTTTATGAGAACTGTAATCAAGCTGAGCGTGAGAGATTTCATCGAAGCGTTTGTATTGTGCCTGTTCAGCTGTGGCTCAAGCGCCGAACGCTAATCTCACAATGCATAAATCTTCAAGTGGATAAACATGCGGATCTATGGATTTGATAATGGTAGATCGCCTTTCTCCAATTGCGCTAATGATCCCAACTACAATCTCCTATTCGAAACTATGGATACGGGTAACGCGCCGAAGTAAAAGGCAAGTTGTCGGGAAAAATTCCAGAGCGAACTTCAAACTGCTGAAAGCTTAACTGAATAATGAACTCGAACATTTCCGCAAACAGTATCCCCGCGCTTTGACTTTTCCTCTAAATCACGAATTACAAAGCTGTTTGTCAGGGATCAAGCCAACTTCCCATTAGAGAATAACTACTCGCGTTCCAAGCTGTGGAAATGATTTTCCAAAGTTTCCCGGCATTGGTTATTTTTGCTCTGCTCGAACGACGGGAAAAATGAAGTAGCGACAGCGTGGCAGTCAGTCCGGATACCGGATCTGGGTGTACCGCGATCCCAGGCAACGAGTGCACCAACGAAATGTGTTGGTGTAGTAACGCGTATTGACAGGTGGAAAGCGTGAAAATGAATTTTTGACAGGCCATCGGTAAATGTCTATCGGCGATCCGTAGAGAGCGAGTGTGCACGAGCGTGCAACTGTTCGCTTGCTCATTCACTTGCACGTCAGTTTTTCGATGGAGCCGCAACCGAAACCGCTTAAAATCCCTGTTTACGCGACCACCATTCGCCCCAGCGACACTCTTCCAACCAACAATCGGATCGCGATTATTACTCTGGTCGTTCGACTGTTCGTTGTTCACTTGTCGCGTGGATTAAATTCGTATTACGTTCCAATGATTTAATAAGCACGATAAGCCATCGACAAATAAGGGAAATGCGTCCAGGTGTAGCGTGTCGTTTGAATAGCTACCAGGGCTTCGATTCCGCAGCGTCGCGTGCTCAGATTCACTCTCTGACTTTCCGGGGGTGTGCCAACCCACAGCATTATTCTTAGTCAGTCATCGAGGTCTGCGACTCATAGATCTCACGGTATATGTGTTTATACGGATATGCACAGACATTCGCGTGCGCCCATTAAACCCACGATTCTACCCCACTAATTCCCGATTCCGCGAAAAAATTCAATGTCTGTCCCGGATGGATTTTAGCTAGCGAAAAGAGTAGACGTTGGTTCCACTTATTTGAGATGATTCTCAAACCGAATTGTATTCAAAATTCGCATTGTTTCTCGTAGATAACGCAAGGTCAGTGCGAAAAGAGGGTAAACGTTTCGTGGAAAGCCGCGAAGTCTTCTCGCCGAGATCCGCTAGCGACAAGTAAAAACGAACGTGGCCGAGCGCGCTGCTAGCCGTTAATTAAGAGCAAATACTCGAGGAACAAGAAAGGGAGCGCGGAAAATTACGAGCGGGAAGTGTCATGATCCGAAGCTGTGGCGCGCAGCTTAACGAACGATCCTGGGCTTGCTCTCAGCACACGTAAGGTTAACTTGGCCGAAAAAAGCCTCAAAATGTACTCCCCCGGGGCGATCGTTCAACCCTTCGCAACCCAAGTTTCGAGGCCCGGGGCAAAAAGTCATTTCGCTGCCGCCATCGCCATCACCATCTACCCCTACTACCATCACTGTTACACTTTTTATCGGGATAAGACGTGGCATGTGCCGTTGCTTACTTTATTTTGCACAATCGTCCTGACCCTTGTCGTTCTGATGCGCTACGATATTTCTCCGCGTTCGAGGTTTCTACACTCTGACGAGAAAACGCGATTCCACTTGTGAGAGAAGTCTGCTTCGCTGGTAGAGTTTCACTCGAGAGCCTAGTCTCGTTGTTTCGTTAAAGATATGCTTAAATTTGAATGAACAAGAAATATTTCCCGTCCTGCGTATCTCTGTTCTCGGTGCTCCTGTATTCTTCTACGCAGAGGAATTTCTTCTATTCTTTTCTTTTTTCGTCATGCTTATTCCTGTATTGAAGCCATTACTATATTGCCCTTACCCACCCTAGAGACCAGCTTGAAAAAAAAGTTTTGTAGTGTACTCGGCACCGAAACAGTTGGTAGCGCGCGCTCAGTCAGTCTTTAATCCGACTGTATTGCGAATCCGCGAATAGAGTCGTAGAAGAAATACCTATCTCGCTTTTCCGAGTAACAATTTCGCGATTAATAGCATTTCGGGTAGGCGGCAATCGTCGCAGTGAACCGATTCGACCCTTTTATGGTGAAGCTCCTAGAGAGGGATTCATTTGGCGCACTAAATCGTGCTACGAGTCTGGGCTATTATCAGCATGTCTGAGTGCTCTCAAAGCTTGGAGCATGCGAGCGTCCAAAACCGCGCGTAGCTCAGTTTGGAGTAGGGTGTACAGCCGCGAAGCATCCACCACGCGCAAACTCGTTCCTTTCATTCATCTGGTGGCATCGTTCGCAGAGTAGAGTAGAGAGAGAGAGAGAGAGAGAGAGAGAGAGTGAGTGAGAGAGTTCGTCCATCGTACTGGTGACGGGTTTTCAGTATTTCGAGAAGGTCACGCGAGGTCAATCGCGGGGTCCTCTTGTTGGCGAGAGGTCAATCGTAGTGAGACGCAAGCTGCGTGCTTCGATTCTTAGCTCGGTTTACCCTGGCACAATTGTGAAGCTAGGAAGCGGTGGTAACCGCTGGCTCCGGATGCCAGATTGAAAGCCACGGCTCCTTTCCGACTCTTGCACGGAAAAAGGGGGCAAATAGAGAAAGGGCAAGTCGCGAAGGGGGTTCCGACCGCGAGAAATCGCATGCCGCGTGACCTACTTCACTCAACACTCAGAATTCGGAATCCGTTATTAAGAAAACTTTGGTGCCAGTCGCCGGTATCAATTTCTCACGGGGTCATCGAGGATAATATTCCAATGGGTACGTTTGTGTTTGTGTCTACGTCTACGATCGAGTCCACAGTCTTGATGGTAGGGGGCAAGCCAAACGGCTGCCAAATTTGTTTTAGTCGCACGAGCGGAAAACCCTGTCCGCTATATTCCTCGTTCACCCGCGCGCAATTGATCGTAACTTCCTTTTTTCTCTGGCGGGCCGAACTGGATGCTTCGAGGCGAAGCGGGCTCGCAAAACTGGAGCTATTAAGGGTGAATGTCTGCGGGAAGAATACCTATGAACTGCGCTTCTACGGATAATGTATACCGAGGGACAAAGTGTACTGTGGTCCCCTTACAAGTGACGTGAAATATGACTTCTCCCGGAATGTTAAATCGCGGGGATAGCACGAAGCATTGTGGTGCAAGGGTTGAGGGAGAGGGCTAAAAGAGAATACCGTTGGTACTTCAGCATAAGTTTGATGACCTTAAGACCGTTTGAAGCCCGTTACTTTCCGGCGAAGCGGATATTTAATGTTTCTATCGTGCTAGGAGTGCGAGAACAGGGAGAAGAACAGCAGTTCTCACAGGCGAAGACGGTCCGAGAAATTTTATGGGTGTTTCACTGCGCTAACGTGCTACACGGTTTTATATGCGAGCCGCTGGAATTTCCAGCCTCTTCTTCCACGAATTTCCTGTTATTTTATTCATTTGCATACGGTCGATTAACTTTGTCTTTGTAGCAGTTATTGAGAATATTTTGAAGATTTTTAGTGGTTTTAAAATATTCTTTAATTTCGTTCCTTCTTGGCAGAACCTTGTATCGGCGCCTGTATCGTTATCCAGGTTTGAACAAGTTTCAACAGGGTTCGCCAGGTTTCACCCGATTTTGCCTGACCTTGTGCTTAACTCTTGATGTCAAGTCCCGAGCTAAACGTTTAACGGGACTTCCACTGGAGAGATTTCATATTGTCCAATAGCGCGTCTGAGCCGCGCGAAAGAGGTTTAACTCTGGGTAATATAGTCTGCCTAATACAGTAATACGGAGAACGTGCAGGGACGTCGCGGAGTAATTGGAAATCAGTATTTCTATATTAGCCCTCGATGCTCCACTTTCGTAATGGCATAATAAATTCGTGACCGATACGCTTTTGGGTAATAGAGAAAGTTGTATGGCACAATATTACGGAATACGGGAAATTGAAGCCAGCGCGCCTCGGACTTTGCTACAATGTTCCATCAAGCGTAGAAGAAAAGAAGACACTGTATTTTTATAGCAACGTTACACCACAGATTTTATAGAAAATTTAAGTGCTTTCATGACGAGATGAGTGTTTTTACAGCTGCCAGGAAATAATATATCTATTAGGAAATTTATCTCAAGAGTCATGTCCGTCTTTCGTACACGAAAGATAATAATATCAAGCTGTATAAACTGAATATGCACAGGGAGGAGGATCACCGGCGACAAAAATTCCCGTTGACCGTAAATCCGACATGAAATTATATACATTTTTTAGCGTTCCAACCGGTAATAAACCAAAACTTGGACAGCGGCCTCTTAACAATTTTATGACGGTCTCGAAGAATAAGACCCCAAGATAAGGGGGTTGCATTAGAGTCCGGGTGGCGCGTGCTCTTCGTTTCTACGGGTTAAACCTTCACTCGGGTTTCCTTATCTCTCGTCTCTTCAAGCTCGCTCTTGTATTCCCAGGGCCAAATGGATTATGCAATCTGCCTCTAATTCTCGCGACTTCCATTTTTGCGTCACTACTGCACTCTGCCATTCGGCGACTCGGAATCGCGCTAATGAATATTGAGTCGCGTAAGTGGAAGCTTCGCGAGATTCAAATATGCATTACAGGAACGAGTGGCAATAAATGTGTCATTTTGCCGAGCTCGTCCGTTCGGTCGTGATCAGCAGGAAGTACCAGCTTTTAATATAATTTTACCGTGGATATTGCGAACCGGTAAGCGAAGCCCACCGAATAACACTGTCCTCGCGGATTAGCCGAGTGGGATTATAAATTGCGAATATAATCGCGGCGCGCATCGAAACGAATTCGCCTGCGGCAACAAGAATACCAGCTCACGGCTAATAATGAAATAAGCAATATAGAAGGGTTGGGAGGGAGGTGACATCTTTGCAAATAGCGCTTTGAAGCGTGCCCGAAACATGCGACAATGAATATAGTCCTGGAGGTTTTGCACGCGGGAGCGAGCCACCAGTGGTGTGTGCATCCACCGCTTGGGTCCGAGCTTAATGAGAGCGTTGATGAAGAAATTTAATATCGCACGGCTGGCGAAGAGCGAGTGTCGCGCCAGGTCGCATCTCGCATCATCTCGCCTCGTGTTGAGACTACGAGCACGACGGGAGAAAGTCGAGAGAGAGAGACAGACAGAGAGGACGAGATAGAGGTTGAAAATTCGTAGTGGTCCCGGTTATTAAGAAAACTTGGTCGCGGTTGGCTCATGAATCCTGGTGGATCCCGCGAGAGGAAATGGACCGTTTGCCAAATTTATTTTCGTACCTCCGAGCGTACCACACCGGAGTCGGTCGCACGATCGATCATATTTTTTTGGAGCTCGACCGATCGCCAGGAGTAACTGGAACCACCGACGAGCTCGCCGTTAGTGCTAGCGTTCGCTCGAGCTTTCCTCTACGCCTGGCCTCGAAGTTCGAAATGATTCATTAGTAATGGTACGAGTGCCTGCAGCAGAGCGGTATTGAGAATTCAGTACCGCGCTCCGACAAGTTTTCGATTAAATCAATCGTCCGACGAAGTTTCGGCCCGCTGTTATTTGAATCTTGCCGGAGTTTAAATATCCTGAAAGTTTCGCGGCCGCCGCCACCGCCGCATCGGTAGTATGGGCTCTAACGGTCCCCGAGAAACCTCTGAAAGATTGGAACGCTTAAATCTTTCTCTCTTTCTCTTTCTCTCTCTCTCTCTCTTTCTTGCCTACCTTCGCGCGTGCTCACGCTTACTGGTGCAAGGCGGCAACAAGAACAATGCAAATATTCGCGAGTAGCTAGCTACACTTTCAACGGGGCTTATTTACGAATCCTTGCGGCTTGGCTCGCAAAGATTTGTCCCCAGTTTCCGGCGGGCGCAACTCACGAAGCCCGTCAAGTCACCACGCCGGAAGCCACGCTTTTCACTTAATTTCCCAACCGCGCGAAACTCTCAGGAAATTTACGTTCGCGCCGCAGACTATCCTCCAAATCGCCAAGTCAATTGTCCAACTTTATCAGTACGACTTTAATTCCTGACTACGCAGAGTAATTCAATGGCAGAAAACTCAAAATCAGAACTGAGGAGTGTACACCATTTCCGGTAAAATAGTAATTTCCTTCGAATCGCATTTGTCCGGATGCAGAAAGTACGCATACCAGGGTAAAGAAAAAAAAGGGGTACGAGTCAGTCTCACCGCCGAATGAGCATTTTTAAACGAGCCTCGCTAACGGGCTCACTAATATTTCACAGCGGACATGCGTCGGTATTTCTCTTTCTCTCTCTCATTTGCTTCTTTTTTGTTGTATTTCGCGGCCCCACAAAATCGGTTAAACGGTCGCTTCAGTCGTACAGCTGGCCCAGCCAGAGCCAGCAGTTTTACAATACGTTTTCGAATCTGCGGTGCCTTTGAACTACAGCTCGATATTCTTTGTGCGCGAGTATGCATGCTCCAGGGGGATGGAACTGGTCGAAAGATTTCCTCGAAAATTGAGCGATACGTCTATTGCTGATTCTACAGCGACTAGTTTCGAAATTAAAGTGACCACATATACTCGATGAATTCGTAGGAAGACTTTACGTTCTTTTCCTGAACTTGCAAGTTGAAGAAAGTTTTCCGGACGAGCGGAAGTAGCTACAGAAGTAATTAAAAGCTACTGGCCATAAATAGGTGGAGCGGTATTTTATTGCGGCAGAAGTTAACGGTAATTGCGGTTTATACTCCAGTACGTATGTTCAATTTTACCAGGATCGATAGTGTCAACGTCGAGGGGCCTGGTCTATGTTAAGGACAATTAGCGTTATCTCTGGCACGAGCCACGAGCCACCACCACGAGCCATGAGCTACCAACCACCGGTGCAACGAGCTGTCGTTTCCCGCGTGTAAATTATGCGCATTATTTTTCTTTCTCCCGCTGCCTCTCCCTGTTGGATTCCCTGAACTTCTGGGTGACTATTTAATTACTCGATTTTTTCATCGATGGAACGTGAAGCTATTAGTCTGCAGAAAGGAAGGAGGGGGGAGGGGGGGGGGGGAGGCAGGAAATCATTTGAACGAGTGGATAACGACCTGACGTCAGCGTGGCAAATACTTAGCTACGCGCTTTTGAATTTCGCGCACTCGCTTGCCCGCTCGTGTTTGGGCCACGCGAGCGTATTATGCTCCGGGTAAAAAAAAAAAATTGTAGTCGACCCTCATAAATCTGCGGCTGCGGACGAAATTTTCTTGTAATCCGGTGGGGTACGTTGCCACGTTTTTCACTGCGCATTTGCGCAAGCCGTATTTCACTGGTGCGAGGTATGGTTCCCGTTCGACCATTCGCGGTAGAGCGCCGATTCGCACCGCTAGTGCAACTTCGAGAAGCGCATTAAATAAAAGCTAAACCAACATGCGAGAGAGTAAGAGCTAAAGGGAGGTCAGAGGGGAGAGTGGCGTTTCGTCAATCAAAACGCACCAAGCGCCGCGGGCATGCGGTTCGATCTCGATTGCAATTTTTTGCCTTCCAGTTCGCGCAAAATCTCGTTCC
This sequence comes from Trypoxylon attenuatum, assembly GCA_963989405.1. NCBI lineage: Eukaryota > Metazoa > Arthropoda > Insecta > Hymenoptera > Crabronidae > Trypoxylon > Trypoxylon attenuatum. The sequence goes on along the minus strand of OZ022488.1, from coordinate 3,188,352 downwards.
GAAGTTGCGAACAAACAGCGGCTGCGATCGCATTTATTTTCGTTTTGATGCTTGTCCGTGTCTTGAAATGAATAGAGAGGGGTACGGGCGGTGGTGGTGATGATGGCGACGGCAGGTTGGATGTGTGCTATACATACTGTGTTATACGTGTTTATATAGATATATATACTACGTATATGTATATGTACATATTTTGACCGAGAGATAGAGGAACAGGAAGGAAAGAGAAAAAATTGGTCCGAGTCTGTTTCGTGGTCCGTACAATTTTCCAGTTCGATGTGAGGTCGAACGTGATGTTTCGCCCGAGGTGTTCGCGCGTCCCTTCTTTTTTTCTTTCTGTGACGTCCGTCTCCCTTCGTCTCTGGCCTCGACACTAGAATTCTTCCCCTCCTCTTTTTACAACTGTCGGCAGTGCATTTTTCATCTCTTTCCGTTTTGGGGGTCGAGTTCTCTGGATACAGCATTTCAGTAGCTTTCGCCATCGTAGTAGTAGTAGTAGTAGTAGTAGTAGTCGTCGTCGTCGTGGTGTCGTAGCCATCGCAGGGGAACGATAAGGACCGAAGAGAAAAGAGAGAGTGATTCGTCGGTCGTGCTTCGACTCGTGCAGGCATCGGGAGGTGGTGCGATTGCGACACGACTGACTGATTTGGGTTACATTGCTGGGTTGCAATTCCAGAAGGTCCCCCCACGCCTCGTGTCGGTCTCGTATAGCCGTCGACCGCTTTATTAGAATACAGATAACGACGACATCACCACCGTCATCGTCGCAGTTTCACCATCGCGAAATCGAGCCTTTGAATTTCCGTTCTACTTCGAACCGATCGTACTAGCATCGCATCGTGGCGAACCGAGCACCAAAGTCGTCCGACCGTCCGCGATTCTTCCCGTGATTCCTCCCGCGCTCCTAGGTCCTCCGGAGGATACCCGTGACGTTTATGAATTCGCTGCTCCATCGATCTTACCCGTCTAATTGTAAGTTGGCCGTGATTGATCGCGCCACGTAGCCGCCCGCCAGCGGAGTCTCTTTTCGCTCTACCAGCTCCGCGATTAAAACTGTTCCGGCGTTGGTCCCGGCCAACGTTGGTCCACGATTCAACCCATTCAAGCTGCCTCTGCTTTAACCCCGAGCTCTCTACTCTCAAAACCTTCACCCTTCCTTCACCCCACGCGATTTTATTTATACTGTTTTAGTAGAATCGTTCATCGAATTTCTTTAATCGAATCCTGTAGAATTCTGCTCACGGGTTGGATTAATCAGGAGCCATCGAGAAACGTGCACGCGTGGCCTGATTCACTGCGCTGTCCTGTAAATTGATGCAGTGAGCTTGGCTTTTGTCTTAATATTCCTCGGTTGATTGTGAATTAGTTTGCCGCTGGCTGAAGGAACGATGCGAAACCCTGAAGTTATGGGACGAGAACAGAGAGATAGATAGAGAGAGAGGGAGAGAGAGAGAAAGAGAAAGAGAGTTGTGCGGTAAGCGCACAACATATATTTTTGCCCTCGTCGTGTAGGGCAGCCTCGTGGTGGTTGCTCGTAAATTGAAACGGAATTTGCCTCCGGCCTGAGTCCCAGCCGCTGCAAGTATGCGCGCGGTACCGTGCAATACCGTGGCGTACGCCGCCACCTCCCATTCGATCCGCTTGAAATTACAACGTATCGGCTCGTTAATTTTCATTCGCTTAATTTTCGCTGGCCTTAGCGGGGCAGTGTCGCGCGGAAAATTCCGTCCCATGGGTAAAAATAGTGGTCTGGAACACGGTGGTGATACGTCTCCGATGCGGTACGATGCAACGCGCCGCGCATCGCAGCACGACGTTGCAGCGGGGGCCCTGCACGCTACCACGCTTCTTTCTCATGCTCCGACCGACAGGGTGTGCAGCACACCGGGCAAATTCAGGTCAGCGTAAAATACTGCGCTCCGATTCGCGCTCTCATCGACCGCGATCGCTTGTCTCTCTCTATTTTTCTCGTTCTCCTTCTCGCTTTCTTTTACTGTCCTCACCGTGCGACGGTGAATTATAATTCAGGCTGCACACTCGCTTCCTGGGACAGTGCATCAGAATTAATTCCTTGCCTTCTTTCGAGGCTCGAGCCCGCTGGACTTGCGCGCTTATCCGAGACCGAGAGACACACAATGCTACCTCTCCTGGGTCAAGCTTTTCCTCGAGCTTACCATGGAAAATGCCGAGCGAGCCGAACAATCCTAACGGACGTCAGCCCACAGCCAGTCCGCTAGCGACACGCAGGAAGCTGCCTGTAAGGAGCGTAAGGAGTCCACGCGATGCCGAAGAAAGCAGGGGCAAAGGCCGGAAAAGCGGAAGTAGGAAGCGCCGCAGGAAAGACTCGACTCGAATGGACTCCGAATGCACTGAGAAAAGTTGAGCCTCCAGTTTTCCAGTGGTGAGAGGAGTTGCAGAATTGAGAGAGAAAGTCCAGAGAATAGACGTGCCGTGGTTCGAAAGAAGAAAGAACAGGTGGGGACGGTGAGAGAATCGAGTCATTGAAGGAGAAAAAGAACTAGAGAAAGAGAGAGTGGAGAAGTTGAAATACGAGACAAGCGGTCGCCTCTATCAGATGCTCTCGTGCACCACGGTAAGCCTTGAACGTCTACACCGAGACCTGCCTAATTCCTTCCTCGGGGATTCCCTGATACGCTCGGAGACCCACACCACGTGGAACAGTTAATGGAAAGAACTGTTAAACCTTTCTCTTCGCAAAGACCACGCCAGACGAGACCAAGATCGGTCCTGGCCAGAATAGGTTTAGCCAGGTTTTTCCTTCCTCGTCCCGGCGATTTGTCCCTTAGGGCTTTTTCTTACTGTTTGCTCCCGCTTTTCGGCAGTTTAATTGGTCGTTTTGCCAGTTCCTCGAAAATGTATGAGACCTTAAGTTGATGCGCTACAACTGGAAAAGCCTTCCGGCACCGCTTACCCTTTCTTTTCCGTTGTTTTCGTATCTTTGGGGAATTAACGTCTTGCGCGTTACTGTTATTGCACGATTATGGTCGTCACAGTCGTTTCCAAGAGGAAAATTGCCTACTTCGCCTGTCGTGGCATTTACTTTTCTTCCTGCTACTTTCCTCGTTTCTACGGTAAGAGTCGCTCAGTTGTATTGTATCCGGCTTCCGTGAAAGGATGCTTGCCTCTTAGGAGCCTGCAGCTAAGTGGCATCGTATTAATAAAGTTGTCTTCCAGAGGATCGTATTTTGGTAGGTATTAGCTCGCGCTTCGCGTATCTCCTTTGCATTGTAGCTCATTACTAAGAATGTTGGTGGAGGGGGAAAGAGCGATTTTCTACGAGTGTTTGAAAGATCAAAGGACCGGTTGAAATTATTCAGCGAATGACAGTGGCGAGTCTTCGCGGCACGGTGGTAGGTTCGATCTAATGTAAGATAGGACTTGTCTAATTTGTTCTTAAGGGATTTCCTGATACATCTGGGAGTCTATCGCGTGGACCGGTTAATGGAGAGGAAGGTTATCCTCTGGGACAAAGGGACTTCTCGTTAGGTCGCACCTTTAACCGTTTCACTAAACTCTCGTGACGTCTTGAGCTTAAAATCCCGTCGGGCTGCTTGTCACTTCTCTATCTCGGGACGTGCTCATCCGCTCGCTTTCATTCGTCCTCGAGGCGTCTCTGCTGTTCCTCAGTTCATCACACATTCCATTCTGGTAATTGAGAAATCCTACGGGTGAGAGGACTCTCTTCTCTAAGGATTTTCGTATCTCGACACCCGTCGCATCCTTTCTCACGGGATGTTCGACCCCCTCGAATCGCGAGGGTGACTTCCGCTGTTCACGCCTTCGGATTTCCGACTGATAAAAATTCTCATCGTATTCGGCCCGGTCGGCTGGCCGTTTCCTCACTTGCTACTAGTAAATGGCCATTCTATGGTGATTTTTTTTTTAGCGATTTTCTAGCTGCTTTTAATTCGCCACGCGTCCTTGAGATTGCGTCCATTAGACTCCCTCTTAAGCGTCTCCACGGAATACTTGTTCGGGATCGAAGTATCTTCGGGAAATGATTCGAGAGAGAGAATGGTCCTGGATTTCAGTTTCTTCGATAAGCCGGTGCACTACAACGTTGAAGTACGTCGCGACGTGGTCCTACTTTTACCTCGTTCTGGCTATGTAGAGCTAGTCGCTGCAAACTCTTCGGTATTCATAATGGAATCTTAAATAGACGGATTTAAAAATAAAATCAAACGGCATCGCAACCACTGGAAACGATTGCTCCGAATATTGGAGATATCCGAATGGCTAGTAGCGAATCGAAGTGGAGAATCTTCTTATGTTTAATAAGTCAGGTGGATTTATTGTTAACGGCATTGATAATGAGAGTAGATACCATCAGAGGAAGGATACCATCGTGCGGTCGCGGATTCCTTTGAGCTCTAATTTATGGCCAGTGGATCGGCGAAGCGTTCGAACGCCAAGCCAATGCCGTATCGGAATACAATTCGGAGAGGTTGCCGCACAGTGCTTCCAGGCCCAGGCATTCCATATAGGATTATGTGACATATCGGTCGGTCGAGCGTATCAATAACCCGCGGATAGGAATTATGAGTTCCATCAGCACAATCTTTCAATTCCAGAGAACGCAAAGGTTCTCCCCATTTTACTTCCCCCTCTCTCTCTCTCTCTTTCTCTCTCTCTCTTTTTTCTCCTTCACCCCTTCGCGATGTCTTCTCCCAAATGGTTCGTAATCTGTTTAAAAAGTCGAATGTCCTCTGATTTACACACTCGTTTCTGTATTCTCGCGAGAAGTCGAGGGTAGCCGACCCCACGCGGGGTGAAAGATTTGCGACGGGGAAACTTTGTGTTGGGAAGATTATGGTGCTGGCATCCACTCTGCTCCATATCTTTAAGTTCACTCGTCGCTTTGGCTTTTACGACACGTTAAAAGAAGAGTTTTCGAAAGCTGTGCTACCTCCATGGCCCTTGGCCTTACCCCACGAGCGACGAAACTTCCTGATTAAACTTTTGGCCGAATCCGAAATTAATTATCCTGGCTACGTCGAACTTGTTTTTAACGTAATTAAACGTAATGAAGAGAAAAAGACGACCGCGGCATCAGCAACGCGTCGCTGAAAACTAATCCGTATTTCCCTAATTCGGGCGAGCTAATTGAATCTTCCTGGTTACGACCCTTGGAAATATTGATGAGCTCTGTTTTTCGTCAACGCCATTAATCAGTTCGTTTCGGACTGAATGTCGTCCTAGCCATTCTCTTATATCCCGCGACAAAGAACGTTTTCGGCTAATATCTGGAATACGTAAATGCGATTCATTCAGACGCGAATTTACATCTAACACCCAGACACACCGTGTGTCTTCATCCACTGCTAAGGGAGAATACTCCCGAACTTTGGTTCCGTTCAAGAGTCTCAACCAATCCTCCGCGACACGAGGAACCAGGGTCATTTTTCTCGCAGGATAACGCGCCCGGACGTTCCAAGAGCACCTTTCCCTATGCGCACACATTGCTCCTTTTTTTTAATGGGAATTTTACGACGTGCATTTTCGCGCTACACGCTTTTGCTTTTTATTCGATGGTCGTCGACGATTTTATATGCGCCCATAGAAACGTCTATGGCTCGAGAGCGAGGATAGCCACGCTTTCGCGAGCAGAGGACAAGTAGCACTAGTCTACATATGTACTTACCCATTCGTAGGTGTAAGAGAACACTCGAGGTTTGCGAGTCTACGCGACTATCCTCGTATGTGGGTTGCTTATTGCGACGGGTCTGGTGCGTTCTTCAACGCTCGACAACGTCTTTCTTCGCAAGCTTTTGCCGATTAACGTGTCGCTCGACTCCAGACTTCCTATTCCCCTTGCCGATCCTCTTCCCTCTAAAGAAGACCGTGCGCGTCTCTCTAACTCTAAGTGTTTCACGGCAAAAAAAGCGTCGTTTCGCACGAGACTCGTTGTAAACCGTGAGTTAGAGTGTGAGATTGGTGGTGGTCGAGGGAGAGAGAAAGAGAAACCGGCATGCTTACATTTGTGCCGCGTATATGATAATACGTACGCTCGAGCAGGTACTTATGAGCAGCACTTATCGTGGCTTTGGTGCACCCAGAGCGGTTCTAGTGGTGCTTTAGTGCGGCTCACTCGCTTTCTTCGCCGATTAACGAGGTCTCGACCAGTTTTGTTCCGTCTCAACCCTCTCTTGCTAGTGCTCCACACCGTTCTACATCGCGCCGCCGCTTCGGGCCTCTCTTCGCGCAACAGAGTCGACCTTTATTGCGGTTTAACGCCTGCATATGCTCTCGTATTTATGTCTGGTATTCACGGAGCGGACATCTACGGGGGTCAAGTCGACCACTTATCGCGATGCGCTCTTTCACCTGTCACTGACACTATCCTCCTGGCGTCTCTCTTCTTCCAGTCTTTCCTGCCTTGCCTCTCTCTTGCTCTCCCTTTTACGTATTGGGTGGCAAAACCAGACCCAATGGAATACGAATTTTATCGCAAGAAATCGAAAACCTTACCAGACAGGCAATAGGATTCTTTTGTAGGTATTTTGCAATTTCTAGACTGGTAGGTATACGTGTATAGGAAGCATTAGTTTTCGAATGGAACGATACCCTCGTCTTTGACCTTTGCACTTTGACGATTTAAAGGAATGCCTACAATTTTTTCTTGCCATCGACGAACAGTCCATGGGTCGAGCAACAGATTCGTCTAGCTGTCTCGGATAATATTAACAACCGGATGGAATCGGTCGATAGTGATATCAAGATTGATCGCACTTAGAGGGCTTTGTTTGGATTACGAGCGGTGGGAAGTGATTTATTTAAGATAACTTAGCTGATCGACGTGTACTATATCTTCGTGTAGATACTTTTCGTTATTGACAACGATATCCGGTGGAAGTTTGAAAGCTCAGAAATAAATCGGTATCTTGGAGATTGGGAGTTGCTTACTCTTCCAGTTTCACGAGGCCGATCAATTAATAAGTCTTGGCCACGGTTGTCCACTCGAGCCGTCCGAATCGTCGAGCCTTTTTTTCCTCTTCTCTCTTTTACCCCTCGGTGGGAAGAGTAAATTACGACGGCGAAAGAAGCCAACTTTTTGAGCATCCTCCTTATTTAGGCGAGGAAAGAGAGGGAAGAGAGACGCAACTAGCGGAAGGTAGCAGCTTGATTTTTTATATTTATTCGAGCGAGTCAGCCACGAGTCAGCCGCGAGCCAACATCTCTCCTGCTCGTTCGTGAGTTTCTGAATGGACACAATGTAAAAGCAACGGGAAACACAATTAACGCTCACGCTCTTGATGCCGGGCGCAATAATTAAACGCGAATTACTGTGTAATGCGGACAGCAGAGGGACGAGTGAAGAGAGGGTGGATAAGGGAGAAGAGGAAGCTACGTTTGAAATAAATTATAAAGAGCGCGCGAGAATTAATAATGAACTTTCGAATTAATAATGATGGAGTCCCTCGTGGAGATCAGTTGGCAGGTTCCTAGAGCCCTGAAAAACCTCTCTGCGTGCAGCCGGCTGCTTGCCCAGAATCGGAAAAACTTTCAGGCACGTTAAAAAATTTCGTAATTGCGTAAATCTGATTTCTATGAATCTGCTTATTGGTGAAAGCACTCAAGTTAGTGCTTTGTTCCGTAAAAGAGGTAAATAAAAGCGATGGACTGGTAGATGAGTTTCGTGGGAAGAAAAGAAAGCGCATGAGAAGATAAGAAAGAAATCGTAATTCTTCTCGCTATATTACGTATACTATTGTTACGCATCGTTCTTGTTCTTCCAACTTGTCAAGATTATCGGTGACTTTTATTAATGGATCGCTCAGAAATAAATACATTTCTGACGGATTATTATTGATTAATCCAAGATTCGCCCTCGTATTCGTATATAGATTTAGCAGGATTTATAGAGACACCCTGTTGATCCTCTGTTCGTTTATTTAGCATGCTTTATCCCGCGCGTCGCAATTGATCCCGTTTTTTGTGTCGCCACATTCGGTGATGTGTAAAATAATTCCTTGCTATTCATCCGTTTAACGCCGATACCTCATAGTGTTGTCTCTGATGAAAAGACAATATTCCGATTCGACTGACTGATTAAACTTTCGCAGTTCAATGCTGCAATTTTGCCTTTTTTTTTATAATCGCCAAGAATAAATCGAGCGTTTTTTCCGATTTTCGTTTCTTCAATATATGGACTGGCTGATTCACTCTAGCGTGCATTTTCGTCAATTATTTTACAGCTCTCGAACTAAAACTATTCTGACTATTCCCTCTGTTTTCGTATCTAATGCCGTGACTACCATATGAATTTGACCTTTTAGTTTATTTAATTCAGGTGGCATTCTTCAATTATAATCGTGGAGAATCCTCTCAATAGCTCGCACTAGAATCTCTTTTCGTTTTAATGGTAGAAAGAGATAATTTATATGAATGAAGCGCGATACGTAACATACGCGAAAATGTACGAGAAAGCCGAATACCTAAGTTGAACTTTATTCATATTTTATAAAACCACCTTGGGTCTGAAAGTTGGGAGAATAGCTTTTAATTTTCGAAATTGCTCCGCGAATGTTCTTTGTAAGAAACAGAAGTGAAGTCAGTGCGTGGAAGGGTAGTGAAACCTTTCGTAAAAATATTCGCGGCTTCATGAAAAATTCGTTTGTTCCCGCATAATCGGAATGCCTTTATTACACTTGTCTATTGAATTTTTCGTCTCTTGGTAAGAGTACACGGTTCATAAATAAAGTTGGCGGATAGAAAGCACTAGAGTCGAACGGCACATTCAAGAATCTTGACTCGCATAAAGCAAGTGCCACGATGGCAGAGGAAGGTCCTCCTTCCCTTTTCGGGGGAAATGTGGATCATCAAGTAGCAATTGTACTCTGCGGAAGATACTATACCTTCGCTTATACACCGTTATACCGACCGTTTTTATGCCTCCCACGTTCGTGCACCGTTTTTACCGCAACGGAGTAAAAGATTTATAGGTGAATCGGTGCTTGCCGATCACGCTGACAATATTTAGCGAAAGCCACTAAAAGCTACGGTGGTACGGTACTATTACTCTACCGTGAAAAATGCATATTCGAAAACTCCCATCGGCCGTCGAAACCCGCTTTACGGTCTAGCTTTTAATGCGGCCAGTATTCGGAAAACGTTAAAATATATTACATATTTTACGTCCTACGCGCTACACCTGAAATCATCGTTTTGCGCATTCATCCGTATCTGCGCAAGAGCACACCGATTTCGAATGAGTCATTGGGCTGTTGAGTAATTATGCCCCATTTCACGCGAAAGACATCAAAAGGCAAACGATGCCCGAGTCACACTCGGGGTCGCTCGAATTGTCGAACAGAATTGTGGGAAAAATCGCGGTACCAGACCGACATGTGGTGCAGGAAATTTTGTTCCTGTTATGGTTAACCAACCGTACGAAAGTAGGTACTTACAATGAGCTAGTTTAACGTCGTGCGATCTGGTCAGATTCGAGCGCAAGCTAGTCACGGTGTATGTACGTAAAATGAAATGGAGTTGGACGTCCGTGAAATTTCTGCTTGAAATAATTCGTTGGATCAATGGGGTTAGGGACAGAAAAAGTCTAACTAGTTTTCTAAATTTCCTCTTGTGCGATATAAGCAACACGCGTTTCCGTCGTCGTTTATTTCACCGAGCTCGACAAAATTTCCGAAAACTTAAGGCAAACATGTAGCTACTCGAGCAGCAATAGCATCAGCGATCCGAGAGACAAAGACTCCGCGCCACAAGCCGCAAGCTACTGAAAACTGCGGCAAAGCCTCTTCACCCTGTAATTGAAGGCGACCCAGATCAGCGTGACAAACACAGCAGCAACCAGTCGTTTGTCTACCGGCAACTAAAACCAAATAAGAACAAACCGCGATGATCCACACCAGTTCTATCGTGCTTACCAATACTTTCATCTATATACATATACATACCACATATGTGTCTCACTCAGGCCGTTTCACCCAGCATTCATCCACTCGAGTAAGTACTTTACCTTGCAGGGATCGATCGGGTATCTTGCCGCTTCGTTTCCGAGTAGATCGTGCCGGATCATCGCGTTTAATGCCGTGGTTTCACGGCACCAACAGTAGCAGTCACTGTGGCTTGGTAGGCGGGTAGAGACGGCTCGAGCGTAAGCAGTAGCCCAACAGTAGCAGCCCACAGTAGCCTCAAGTAGCCCGAGAGCCGAGCACGTCCACTTGATTCGCTCCTTCGCTTCCTTTTTCAATTAATGACTCGACAGCGCGTTTGTCCACTCGAGGCCGCAGAGTCGGTCCCAGGGGACACGATTTTCTCGCCGCAGCCGGCTGCCCGTAAATCAGCACGCGAACCGTGGAGCGACAAGTGCCTCGTGTGCGCCAGCCTGCGACTGTATTTTTTATTCCCGCTTCAACCCTGCCTTTTTTTCCAACCTCTTTCCCTCAGTGGTCCGCTTGCCGCTTGCTTTCTCTCTCACCTCTCTCTCTCTCTCTCTCTTTCTCTACCTCGTTCACGTGTATCGCATGAGAAACCTCGCACGAGACCTCTCTCTTTCAAGTGTAATGGTGTCTCGCCAACAGCGTCTGCCACGTATCGCTCGTGTACCCTTGCACCCCTGTGCCTCTGCGCCATCGTCGAGTGCGTGTCGGCATTTTTTTCCTGGCGAGGGGGGTAGCCACGCACCACAAATGATTTAGTAGTGCTTATATTAGCAGACACTTGGGAGAGTCTAGTGCTGCAGCGTAATGACCCTCGTGATCTGGGTAACAGGAGGGACCCAGTTGGATGGGGGTGAGAAAAAGGAAACGCGCTTTAGAGCATCGTCGTACCGTCCTCGTAGCATCGTCAGCCACGACTTTTATCCGTTCCACGAGTACCTCGAGAGCTCGTTCGACGACAAGTGCGCGAGCCGGATAAAGTTCAAGCAGAAAGGTAGGAGAAAGAGGCGAGTGGAGGAGGAGGAGGAGGTGTCCTGCGAGGCGTAGGTGTTGAACGTAACCGCGCCAAGGATTCGAAGACCCGGAATAAATTCGTGGATATTAAATTCGAAAACGATTCCTTGCAACGTGCCCCTTTATTCCGGTGACTATGAATGTCGAGGAGGAGAATGCGCGTCGTACTACCTGCCGAATGTAATGTTTGCCAACGTTTCCGAGCGTGTCTAGCAACGGTAGCGTTTTATTGCCATGCGATAGCTTTGATTCGGTTCACGCGCGTGCGAGTAGGGGGAGGAGAGGGTGGGAGGTGGCTTTTGTACCATAGCCAGCGAAAGTTTGCGCGCTTCGCAAATCGAATCTTTGATCGCCGCTGTCGCCGTTGCTGTGTTTGGCAAGCAGTTCACGCCGCAGCCTATAACTAGATTCGCGCACTTCGCGTACATAGAGCAATTTAGAGAGGACTAACGAATAAGCCGGCCGGCGTTAGCATTCAAAGTGCAACTCACGTAGGACCCTTTACGCTTGAGCGAACGCGAATGAGCAGATACTTATTGTCGGGAAGTTGGGCCGGACCTTGATAAGAGATAAATGGCCCTCTCGCGCAACCGAGAATGCGACATTGCCGGTTAAAGCCCATTAGGGAATGCGGCCGCGGGGGATACGCTTGTCACCAGAGTATCCCCGTGAAAATATTACATTTCGCCAAGTTCTTACCGTGGGAAGGGATCGACAAAGTCCAACTAGCTACGCCATGGTACAACGGACTTTTATTTCGGCTGACGAGGCTCTATTTCGAGGCATTGAACCGCGATATCTCCGTTGTTTCGCCAGGTTACCCGAGGTTACACCAAGCTCAGAGAGATGACTAGAAGGGGGATGGCCCGAGGGGCACCGAAGGGTGTGGCGAACTGGAGAAGGGGTGCGCCCGCGGTGCAAACTTTGCTAATTTCTTGAAACTCCGTGAACTTCCCTAGGTTACTCGATACTCTTAATTCACTTGCTTGGAGTTTAAACATTTCCTCGCATTTAGCCGCACTGGCACGACGTAGGAATTCAATAAACAAGTTACACGCTGCTCGCTTTGATTTCGAATCTCCTTTCAATCGGCTGGATTAATTAAGGACCAACGCGGAAAATTCATTAAGCAACTGACGTTTCGGTCCTGGAGTCTGATGTTGGGTTCGTTTGGTAGCGCGTGTCGCGCGACTCGTGCGGGTAGGCAAAGTTTCTCCCGAAGCAATGGGAGAAAGAGAAAGAGAAAGAGAGTGATTCTCGGGTACTTGTACCACAGGCATGACGCCGTCGACAGAGATATCGCGTTACGCTCGCCAAGTGCACTCACTCCACGATTTTCAGGCCGGTTACTCGATTCGCTGTGCCGACGCTCTCGCCGTAAAAATCAAGCGCGCTATCGCTGACGCTCGGGACGCGACAGACAACGGTATTGTGCGCGCATTTGCTTTGGAAATAGAGAATGCGCACGGGGTAATCGGGCTTTCCGCAAGAATATTCATGCCGCAACGTCGTCGTGGTGCTGCGGTACTCCGGCCGTCGCGTCGTACCAAGCATTGCGTTCCGAGGACAATCCTCAATTATGTCGCATGTGTGTTTGCATGCCAAACGAGCGCGTGATAATGGCGATGGATGAATGAACCTATGGCGAAACAATTCGTCGACTTGGACAATTCGTCTGTCAATATAGTTTCGGATTGGTTACTGAACCAGTAACGAAAACCTTTAGTATGGTCGATCCCAAAGAAAGAAATATCGTAAAGTTTTTACGAGGGATATTTATCGTTTTAGCTTCTTCCTTAGTTTCTTGTTCAATTGAAACATTACCTCTAATTGCAAGTCTACTCTTTTTGTTTACGAGCGTCTGGGGAGAGGACAATCTTGAAAGTTTGCCTGGGATACAGAAGGATGGTTTAGTGCCGGTTCTGATTTCTATAGCTCTACTGGGTGGTTCTTTCGCTCGCGCGATTATTTCTACCACAGGGTCGTTAAGAGAATTCTAGGATCGTATGTCGTAATAATGGTCAAGATTGGCTCGAGTAGAAATGAGAGAATAAGAACTATTGGCTGTATTTTACTGGCTCGCGATTGTCTGCTTAACCTAGGGGGGGTTGAGGAACGGCCAAACGAAAAGGCTGCGTTCGCCAATTTTCTCTCCGTAAATTCCATTATGCGTCTCGGACAGTTTCCCTTCGTCGATGCTGCATCGCTCGTCCACGTGCATAGTACATACACCTATATCTCTGACGAGTTTGTTTTTTGCATGCGAAAGTTAGGGAGCGGCTTTGCGCGAGTATCCCATTTAGCAGAGCTAAAGTTATTTACGACTGGTCCCCTCGTCCGTATTTGCTGAGCGACCAGCAATTGCAGCAACTCTTATTTCCCACGTAGAAATCGTCCACTCAAATGCAGCTCGGACTGTGCCACGCCGAAGCACGTCGAGCGAGGACGAGGCCGAGGCCCCTGCCACGCCACACCACGGTCGCGTCCAACCACAGGCCAGCCGTTTATACAGAAAATTGTAACCACGCGAGTTTTTTTGTTTCGCCACTCTACTCGTTCCGGAATGTTTCCCGTGCCTCCAGTTTCGTCGAGCATTGTTTAACGGTTGCTCACGGGAGCGCGAGTGCACTTATGAAATTTCCAATTATCCATCTTCTCCTGGAAACCGGTGGGACCCTTCTGATGCGCTAGCCGAGCCGCTTAAAGACCTTCCGAGGCTTATTAATCACTCGCGTGCCACTCGCGAACTACTGCTGATGCTTATTGTGCCTGCCAAACTTCACCAATTAACCGAAACAACGAGGCATCCTGGCGGGTACCAGGGAGTCGGGGTTACCTTTGTCCCTCATCTATTCACCGATCGTACAGCAGCCCGCACCACACAACCCTCTCCACTCGCTTCCGAAATCCGCACCCGCTATTTTTCGCATTCAACCCGAATAATCCAATGGGGTGCATGAGTGGGCAACCACTGGCACAGCAGCGGTTATCGAGCGACGGAATCACCGCGTGCGAGAGACAGAGCTCGTTACGAGTGGTCTTGATACGAATGAGCTTCCTGCAGACCAGTGGAACTTCCGAATTTCGTCGCACGCACACTACCAAGTCTGGTGTACGGAGCTCGTACGGAGTTCAAGGCCTGATTTATTGTCCTCTTGGCATACCATACCACGTTTCTAGCATGCTCACCCGCGTTCCGCACTGAACAACGTTACATTGCTTATTGTACAGCCACCCGGTACGTCGTCTGCTCTCGGGCCGGGCCAGCAACTACTGCGGCACATTGTCGCCGTTTCTCTTGCCGCTTCTGCAGCATCGCTGCCACCACCCCTATATTCTGGCTGGTCGTACCGGGCCAAGGAAAAGCTTGGTCGAGCGATTACTTTCTTCCGCTGATTGTTCTTTTCTTTTAGCCGCACCGTTCTCGGCTCCATTTCTCTTCTGGTCAGTCCTACCGCTAGTGGGCTAAGGCTTTCCTTCTTACCACTTGTCTGGTGTGTACGCTTCTTTTTCTCGTTAGAGGCCTCGCACACTCGTTGGTTTAAGCGTCTCTCGCTTCTTTCAGTCTAGTGTGGAGTAGTGTGGCGGGGCGCGCACAAGAGCCACTCGAACTCGGCGTCTCGATCAATCGTGACGACTCGTCGCCCGTAAGGGTATACGGTAAATTGCCGTTTTATACGTTTCTGCCAGCGAGGTACTCGTGAACCGCGCGGGGCTCGCGAGCAGCGTTAATCCCGAGTCGTTGAAACCGATTCGTCGGGAAATAGCATGGGGAGCTCACTAAACGTCGCTAACGTAGGAAAAGGAGAGAGAAAGAAAGGGGAGGAACAGGAGAGCTCGTTGACTGTGAATTGTTGCAGGTAAAAGTGAGCAGTGGTACGGCGGCGTCCACGTATTTTTCGTCGTCGTGTAGCGTAAATTAAAAATTTAACGAGATTTTCGCTCGCGGCGTATCCGATGGAGGGTAAGCATCGCCCGACAACAAAGAGTCGTTCCCAACGTCGAGTGCACAGCTATCGGAAATACCGTGAGGGTATGGCGTCGCGTCGTGCTGCACACCGCATCGGGTGGAAAAAAAGCAGAACTCAGGATTCGACTTCCGTCGATGTTGGCTTTGCCAAGCGGGCGTCGGGCTTCAACCGCGGCACTGACGCGACGGGCTCGAATTGTCCTAAGAGGTTTAGACTCGGGATTTAATTACTCGATTGGTCGGGTAGGATGATCTTCTTACGGCGTCGTCGAGGGTTTTGCCCTGACAACGTGCTACGCGCAGAAGCACTCGCAAGCTTGAGAGAAAACCAGAACCGTGTTGAGAACCTGTTGCAAACGGAGCTCGCACGCTTGCTACTTTCTATACTATACTATAGTAAGTGTATAGTGTATATATATATATATCGTACGAAGCGCTTCTAGATAGCGGTGTTGAGTCGCGTCGCTGCGACGCTCTTCTCCTATGAGAGCCGTTCCAATTCTAACGGAGTGCTCGCCAGCCAAAACTGACACAACTTACCTTCCTCCTCTTCATCGTCATTTGCTCGAGTATTCTCCGCGTGCTTAAGATTACCACGATGACAAGGAGGACAACGAGGTGGCACTATGCCTCCTGGCCATGCCGCGTGCACCGTGTCGCGTCAATCTCTCACGGAATTGCCAAGATAATCTTGCGCCTCATCAAACTTCTAACGAGTTTCACCCGTGTACGCACCCAATCGCGCGCGGCCTCGTCTCTGCCCACCCAGGCGCGTGACCTCGCGGATTATGCTTTCCCCCAAAATTCTGGCCCGGCTTTCTCCATGATTGCACTCGCGTTTGGAAAACGGATTGAGGCGGTTGCATCAACGATGACATCAACGATGGCATCAACGATGGCATCAACGATGGCATCAACGATGGCATCAACGAGGACATCAACGAGGGCATTAGCCGAGTCACGAAATACGCTTCTCGTTGCTCTCTGTCGCGTTCCTACCGGCAGATTCGCACCACTTTAATTATTCCCATGAAAAATGCATTTTCCTCATACGGCACGTTTGTTTAACGGTATTTTATGAGGCGCGCTTAATTTTAATGATTAAATAATGAGCAACTGTAAGGATCAATATTTGCGCTGCGAGTAATTAATGACTTGGCGCAAACAGACCACGCAGCCCCGTGATTCGCGCGGTTTTGCTGGAACTGTTAGCTTTTTATGAAAATCCACTTCGAATCACGATCGAAGCTTCTTCACATCAATTATTACTATTTTGCCAAGGGAAACTGACAAGACAATTATAGTTTTCATCCAGTCTCCGTCGAACTGTCTACGCACCGCGAGATCCGCTACATAATTGTATTCGAGTTCTCTGGCATCGATTATCTGCTCCATTCCCCTGCAATTAACGCTCCGGCGCAAAGTTATATCTGCCGAGAATGAAACTTTGATTCCGGCCCAATTTTCTTGTGGAGCTTCTCGCGGTTAAATTGGCAGATTAATTCTTCGAACTTTTTCCTATTTCACCCTGTCGATCGAAGTGACGTCCGGTGTCGTGAAAATCATTTATCGCGATCGAAGAACCATTTCGAAGGATCAATTTTTTTTCGATCTTCGCATTCCTCGAGGTAGCGTGAATTCCACGCGGATATAACCAGTCTCCGGAGATATCGCGAGCTATCGTTATGCTGCATTTTTCTGCGAATTTTGTATACGGTAATATCCAATTCTCTCTGCGGTTATTAGACGGTCGCAGTAGCTAGTTCTTGCTGGAGGAAATTCAAGCGGTCCGTATATGTTCGTTTAAAATGGTTTCCTTGGGAGTTGGCTTGCCGAGCTCGTGCGCTTTAACGCGCCGGGGGTGCAGTCGCCTAAGCGGTTCACGCATTCTTATGTAGAAATTTTTTAACGTGCGCGCTACTTTGGAAAAAGCACGTGAGCCTTCAGGGCAGCAGGGTGAGTTTGTTAGCTGAGAAAAAAAACCCCCCGCTTTCTCTTGTGTGAGCATTCACCCAGAGTTATAGCCACAATTCGCCAAGGGTTCAAGAGGCTTTTTGCCGGAATTTCTTCTCGGCCGACATCGCTCATACGTTGCCGGCAGTAATTGCAAAATCCGTACGTAATCTCCTTCCGATAGGAGCGTAAATTTCGAGCCGTGCAAGTAGGTCTGCCCGGGTGAAGCGTGACGCAAGTTTCTCTAGGGGGAGTTGGTCGTTGCGAACTTGACATACGTTCCTCCCTCGTCAAATGCTCGCAAAATTTCCTACTCTACGATGTGATTCCTGGGAATCCGGGGGCCACTTTACGCTATTTTTAATCTACATCTACCGTGTCTACCATATTCCTGCAACATATGGGCATACACGTATATGTAAATATAGAACATAGGTGAAATAGTTCCCTTACGGAATTACGCTCGGGCAATTCGAAATGTTGGAGCGTGAAACGCTCAATCCAACGAATGCGTACACTCACAGGCGAATGCACGATGAGTGCAGAGAGGAATATTGGCCAAATAGAAATATATTCTCCTTGAAGTGCAACAGTACAGGTACACGTAGAAGACGTCATTCGTCAGAAAGAGAATATTTCACGAGAAGATGCGCCATCCGGCAAGAAAAAGATCCTACTTGCTTATGAATTGACGGGATGAACTCGTATCTGAGCGCGTATCGTGCGTCCTGTTCAATTTCCTCCTGGTATTGGCTCCCTCCTGTTCTTCTCCCTATTTTCTTTCTTTTTCTCTTTTCCCTCCAGCAGAAGCATATAGCGTGGCACAGCACGGCTCGGTGTAGCAGATTCCATTTTTCAAAAGCAAAGCAAAGCTCGCTCCTCTATTAACATCGTTTGAACGGTCTCGTTCAGAAGTAGCAGCAAGGAGGATTCGAGGCTAGGCGAAAGCTCTCGCGCGTTCTGGCTCGTGTCGGCTTCGGTATTTGCGCCCGGTGTACGCGTTCTCGCATTCTCGCGCACTCTCACACCTTCGCGCAGGGAGAGATACCGGCCAGGCATGGATTCTCCGTGAAAATGTATGCAGGTGCAAATTTCGAACGTGAGTGGATTCAATGTACTGGGTCCCCCTCTTCCCCCGAGCACGGCTTTTGTCTCGCTTACCGCGTATACGCGTGTCTCTCCATCCGGTGAAAGAGATTTCGATTCTACTCGGCGGCCGCTGTTCGAGTACGCTTTTATTTTCAAAGGCCGCTGGAATAATTTGATTCTCGATTCAGATTTATTTGAACCAACCGCCTGTAAATATGTACGTGCCTCTAAATGCGCGACCACTACTATATTGTATACATATACTTCTATCTATCTCTCTCCTTCTCTCTTAGCATTTATATGTGCTGCTTCTGGATACATATATCTGGCAAGTGGATCTACGCGTTCGTGGTATGCATAAAGTCCCGCTACTTTAGTGGTCCGCTGTCCGATCGATGGTTACTGCCTTCCACCGATGTTCGTGCGCGAAAACGTTGGTAATTTGTATTTGTTCGCTACATCTATGCATACGTTTATGCCCCCCCCCCCCCCCCCCGGGCATCCCACTGCCATCCCGCTCCAACCAGTCCTCTTACGTAAATAGTACCAGCAGTGCTTGGCGGCCTGGTCCACAATCCCCACACCACCACCCACTCCGCTGAGCCCATCGGACACTACCCAATTTCTGGTTACACCACTGCACCCGGCGAAATCATAAAAATACATAATCGGCGAACATCTGGTAAATCAACGAAACACTGTTGACGACGGTGCGAGAGCCAAATGGTAGAGCAGGAGTGAGAGCGAGCGCAGAGAGACCCCAGACAGACAATGGAGACTGAAAAGGGAACAGTGGATGGAAACAAAACGGCAGGGAAACTGAAAGATAATTCTCCGAGCTATGATTTGAAAGCAGAAAAGACAAGGGTGGCCCTGATCGTCCGTATGCAGGGGGGTGAATCTACGTTGGTTGCGAGAGCTACAGGTACATAACAAGAAAATTCTTTGTACCACTCGGTTTTCCCTTCCTCCTACACCTTTCTCCTTTGTCTCTTTCTCTCGGGTGTACTCTTGTTGCTACGCTCTCAGTTATAGGCAGAAGAAACTTTCGCCAGCCTGAAGGGAGAGAGGTTCTACAACGGGGCAGCTTCGTTCCTATTTATCCGAGGCTCGCGTTTAAAGATCGCGTGGAGAAGGGTCGATCCCCTGGTTGATTCCCTCGGAAATTGGCAGGATAATCTCGAACGCTCTCGGGATTTTTAGCAGTGACTACTGACCCTGACGATACTTTTTTTTCTACGCACTCAACGCACGTACGCGACACTTTATACTAGCTATAATCGACAGATTCCTGAATCTTTCTTTCATTGCCATCACCGACCACTGTTGTTTCTCTCGATGGACTTTGTTTCATTTGCTCAGGGATAAACTTGGGTATAACGGCAATAACAATGATAATCGCGATAAGAGCTGCCTCTCCCGAGGTAGTTTCAGCTGGGAGAACCGCAGACACGAACCAACTCCCATGCGGGGCCGAATTGCGATGGAATCGCGAGAACCGCGAGAATACACGGGATGGTAGAGACACATTTTTCGAAGTATTTTTCGCAGCGGCCGAGCGCGAAATCCACAAGCCATTAGTGCGTTCCAGGCGCGACAAAGAGTTCCCCGGGCACATATGCGAGTTCCATTTAAACGTATCTCGCGGTTGGAATCGTCACGTTTCGCCTGGCTGGCTCGCTCAGAAATTGGGGGAGGTGGTGTACCCGGCTGCTAGGCTGCCCTTACTCGAAGGGTTTATGCCCATATCAGCTTCCTCTCTTTCTCTTTCTCTCTTCCTTTTCCTCTGCTTCTGTAAAATACGTACGTTCACGTACCATTGCGGTGGTGCTATATACGTGTACAAGTACATACATACATATGTATACTTGGAGTACGCCCGAACAATTTTTACCAGGGACACTTTTTTTGCTCTTCGCGTCGCGGTCCCTTTCGATATAAAATTCACGTCTCGCTCGGAGAAAAGACTCGAGAGCGGCCCGCGCTGATTGGCCACTGAGATAAGTAAATATTTTTTAGCGGCGTCGCGTCGCATGCTCGTTTACAATTCCTCTTCCTCCGAGGAATGTACATATTGCGGAAAGAGTTCAGCATGTGTCTTGCGACGCAAGAGACATGCGCAACGGCTAGCTAATGTACAACACTAATGTAAGACCCATTTTCTGGAAAAGTTTTAGAGTAGTTCGCATTTAATGCGAACATCTCTAGCTTGGGCCGGAGAGAGATTATGAATGTAAATAGTAAAATTTTGGCCTTCCATTGAGAGGCTTTCGCGAAGAGTGCTGCAGCTCTTCAAACCACTATATATACGAGGGATAAGGGCAGTAGGCCCACTTAAAAGGAAGCCACGTTTAAAATTGGTACCCGAGCTCTTTCGACGCTGCAATACTCTCGTCATTCGTATGCATGCCTATGCAAAAAGGCCTGTTCTTATTCAAAACTTTCCGGTGTCATCGTTCCATCTCTTCGGTAAGCTCACTCGAGCAGGGAAAAGGGCCGAAAAGTTCTGTGGGTCAGCGGTCGCATCTTCCCTGGTTGGTGCACGTATACCGCGAGCAATCACGCCGATCACGCCAGACGTACCAGTGTGAAAATTCCGCGGCAAGATTGGAGCAGAGCCCTAACACCATTGAGCTCAACCTTCTTTCCAAGCTCGAGAGAAAGCCCAGCAAAAAACCCGGTCACGTAGCAGTTCCATTTAAGCGAATCTCGAACTTGGAATCATCAGGACTTTCCTCACTCATTTCCTCAGAAATTGGCAGAACACTAGCATAGCTTTTGGTATGCATATGCAGGAGACAATCCCTTTGCCGGTGAGGTGTACGACCTTTTCCCAGGCCTCCTTCACGGCATTCCTCCTTTTACGCGTTCACCCGAATGCCAACCGCGGATAATAGTTTTGCGTTTTCCCCAGGCGAGATGTATAGTTATACGCGATCGCATAAACGTCCCTCGAGAATTAGGGGAGGAACCGTTGGATTCTCCAGCAATGAGGTACCCTCATCGCTCGCAAAAGTCACGAGGTTCGTTTAAAACAATTTTACGCTCGGCAGTTTCGTAATTTCGACGTCCAGATATTCCCAAGTCATCAAACTATCCTGAAGTGAAGTACTCGTTAGCGGTGCGTAATAATTACGCGGCTCGACACACTGCCGGGCACATATTCTCCTTCAAAAAGGCATTAGATGAGACCGCGGAAGTAATAACACTCTCCCAGCACGTGTGCCCCGCGCATCGCCACATTATCAGGGAAAATAGAGAGGTCGTGGGTACTAGTAGCGGGTGCCAGCGGTGTTCCAGATGCTCGTGACTATTATTCCCCTGCATCCGAGCCACAGCGAAACCACCTCTGTAGCTTCAGATCACGCGAGGAGGTGCAGAAACCATCCGCGAAATAATAACAGTTTCGAATTTCATTCGCGCTGGAAGAGAGTATGTATACGCTCGCTCCACGACACATTCTCGATCCAACGGAGAGATGGGATCCGCGTTCGCGCTTACGGCTAGCTGCACCTCGCGAGGGAAAAAATCGATCGAGGTCGGAAACAAGGAATTCCCGAAAGGGGATTTCCTTTTGCCCCAGCGACCCAAACCATTCGTAGCTATGCTCTGTCTCTTTTCCCCTCCCTTTCGTGCTTTCTTTCTTTTTCTCTGTATCCAACGGGTCTCTTGTCTGTGTCTCTCTCTCTCTCTCTCTCTCTTCCACCGGGTTGCTTTCGCACCGACTTTTTCCTTCGGTCGTGGCGACATCGCTTCTCGGCTCCACGGCTTTCTCGCGTCCCTCGCCCGCATCGCTTGGTGGAGGAAGCGGAAAGAGACGAGGAAGAACGTAAGAGAAAGAGAGGAAAAAGGTGCGACACCGTGTACCGGGATCGTTTCGATGATTAAGAACGACATCGGCGTTTTTTACACTGCAGTCGCCCTGAAAAATAGGAAAGGTCGTGTACCAGAGAGTACTGGCGGAACGAGGGGATGGAGGAAGAGCGCGGAAAGTTGAAAAAGGCTCTCGTAGGAACCACGCTTCGCTAATCGTAATGACGCCCGGTGATCTTCGACCGTAGTACCGAGTCACCGATTCGAGAGCATCTTGGGTGATTATTAAAAAAAAAAATCCGGAACGTCGCGATGTCAAAATTTGTGTCGCGTTATGTAATGGTGCTGCGCTTTTTTTTTCGTACACTCTGTAAATCTCTGGCTGATATCACCTATGGGATGCAGCTGCATGCGGCAACGATCGGCTCGGCCGTGCTTGGCGAGCTCTCCGAATTTATTTACGGCGATTGGACGATTTCAGTTATTGAATCGTTGTTTACTGTCGCCCGAACGTCCGGTACGCAAAATAACTGAAGCAAATAAATGCCGCGAAAAAGCACCGTTTATCGCGAAATTATTGATGACCTGTGTGCATGTACGTTTTGGTTTAGTGCACTACGGCTTCGTTCTTTGGTTTTGTCGATGCATTGGAAAATGCAACATCACTATCACATCTGGAGAATTAGTTTCGTTCCTCGATTCTCAGGGGATGACCGCAAATGGAAACGAAACTACGTACTACGTCAAATATGTATTTCGTGTCTTCGGTCGTGGAACAGAATGACGAGTCCGCGTAAGCAAGCAAATACGTTCGCGGGGGCCGAGGATGTGATTATTTTAATGACGGTAGTATTAGGGTCGGAATGGTGGGGGGGAGAAGGGTCGTGCCGAATGCACCAAGTGTATTCTACGTCGATATCAAGTTCGAGCGATAAACACGATGCAGTTTATTGCACAGCAATGTTTTCGTTTTGGGTAAAACTAGGGCGAGATTTTCGCATCGGTGCGTTTCATAATGATATTGCAATTAACCTCGGTCTCTTGACAACGGATATTAAGAGTCGTCGGCGCTTCTGTCTCGTGGGAAGACGGCACTGTCATTATTTTAGGCACGTATATCCTGGAGACATTTTCTTTGGCAAACTCCAACAACTCGAATAATAATACACCAACCCTCGGCTTTTGCCTCGCACCAGTGCCGCCGGCTAGCCGAAAGAAAATAATCAATCATCCTCGACGTCCCGCAATTTTCTCCTCTCGATCATCTCCTTCCCTTGCTCCTCGCATCACTTCTCTCTCTCTCTCTCTCTCTCTCTCTCTCTCTCTCTCTCTCTCTCTCTCTCTCTCTCTCTCTCTCTCTCTCTCTCTCTCTCTCTCTCTCTCTCTCTCTCTCTCTCTCTCTCTCTCTCTCTCTCTCTCTCTCTCTCTCTCTCTCTCTCTCTCTCTCTCTCTCTCCTCTCTCTCTCTCTCTCTCTCTCTCTCTCTCTCTCTCTCTCTCTCTCTCTCTCTCTCTCTCTCTCTCTCTCTCTCTCTCTCTCTCTCTCTCTCTCTCTCTCTCTCTCTCTCTCTCTCTCTCTCTCTCTTTCTTTCTCTCTTCTCTTCGTTCCTTTCTCCTTTAGATCTACCCGGAGTGTGTCTCGAAACAAAGTCGGGCAAAAGAATTAATGCCTCGCTTGAACGCTCCGCACAATGCCTCCCGTTGTTCTCCATCGTCTTCCACAGCACCCTGTGAGGTTACGACGTCCTTCCGATACGGTCGATGCCAATAAAAATAAAACGCTAAACGACATCGATCACCGTTCTTTGGCGGCAGCTAAGGCGCTGGTGGAGGCGATGGGTGTCGCACCGAGCTAATGGTACTCCCCTTTTTGTTCCACTGATCCCGTTGCTCTTCCTCGAGTCCTCGATGGTCACTTAGTGCCACATCCGGTATGATAAATACTGGCAATATCGCGAGACAAATACGCGGAACCGAATTGATAAGAGAACAGCTGGCAATTCTCTCTCTCTCTCTCTCTCTCTCTCGACAATTTCTCTCTTAGTACGACCGATATAATCTTCCGCCGGAGATTCCATTCGCGATTGGCAGTAGCGCGACGGTAGTAGCTGGCCGGAGAAAAAGTCCCGTTGGAAAATCCATCCTGAAAATCCATTGTAGCCAGTGTCGCAGCGAGGCAACGTGTTGCTACGGGTTCTTTTATTATTTCCAGCGATCCGCGTCAAGCCCACGCTACCATTCAGCTAGCAGTCTCGATTCCATCGCCAAACGCCACCCTCACCCTCCAATCCGCACCTCGCCCAGATCGAGAATAGCATCGCGACCAGGACGAATCCCTCCAACGTTACCGACCTCTTCTTTCCGGAATTCCGCTGATCCTCGCTATCCTCTCTGACGTCCTTTCGTCGCGTCACGTCGTCGGTGCGTCTGTGCAGGAGCCTGTCACGCGGATTTCCCTTTCTTCTTGGATTTTCGCGGAGCTTTTTGTTGGACGATGACATTTTGGCGTAGCCAGTGGCTGTCTAATTTGGTGGGCTCGTCTCGTTCCCTCGGCGATCTGTCTCCGGCAGGGTCCCTTGCGATGTTCTCGCCAGTGGGATCGTCAGAAGCGTTAAATTCGTCCGGGTAATTTGGATATTGCCTACGTCTGATGTGACTTTTACTGGCTATTCGGACTTGTCGAGGGAAGGTAGGAAGAGAAAGAGGAGACGGATGCCAAGGTAGGCGGAGGTGGATGCCAAGCGAGGGCTGGAACTGCAGGAAATGAGGAAGCTAGAGTGATGGCTCGGAGGCGAAGGGTGGCCGCTCTAAGGGATGGTAGTGCTCCCAGAGACAATGTGTGCCTGGGATTAGTCTGGGATTAGGGCTGAAGTGTTTCTTCGTATTCTTTTATCGAGCTTGTTCACAAGCGCTCCCGTCGTTATCGTTACCGTTCCTCTTTCTTCCAATGGGATACACATTCTTTGTGGCAGTCTGTCGATACCGGGAAAAAATACACTCCTCGATTACTTGGATATTGGAGTATAAATTTCTCACGCAATTTATGAGCCTCCGTTATGCCCGGGCTTTAACCGGGGAATTTTGCCCGGGGGTATCCACGGAAAATACACAAGTAACACAAAGCAGCGACCGTGTGGATTATTACTTCTGTCAGTTGCGTGATTCGTCAACTGCGAGTCTCAAGGATTCATTGGAATCGTAGCACGAAATGAAACCATGCGTCATTGGGCATACGGCATGCTTTAATTATATCCGGAATCCCACAAGTACCGTGTCAAAGACACACAGCGAGTATTACCCTATCTCCGATCCGACTGTTACTGTGCGATCGAAGTAACTCGTGACAGAGGATACCGACAAAAAAAGGCCAGATAGATACGCAATTGGAAACAGGCAATACGGCTAGTAAGAGGTTCTAGATTCTGGATCAAGTACCAAAAGAGACGTCAAGGTACACTTCCTATAAAGATGAGTAGTGTTAAGCACGACTCTGTGTCACCGGAGACACTCAATTGAGGATTGCTCTCACGATCCCCTTGATCCTACGAAATTATTTTAATTTAAAAGTACATCCGTGTAGGAAGTAGTAAACTCCAAGGAAGAAGAGGCTGCATAGTAGCTGGAGCTCTAATGAAAAACATCCTGGCAGCGCATCTCTGGCATCTCGTCGAGGCCCACCGATCGTCCTTCTGAACGACATGCAATATCGTACAATTACGAGGAAGAGCAAGTTCGCGACTCGCGCTCAAAGCGCAATATACTGCGATCTTGTAGCAGAGAATAAATAGGGGGGGGGGGGGGGGGGGGGCAATAAGGAAACAACCTTTGCCGCGTGCAATCATCAGAAATGAAGCAAGAGGAGGTATCAGTAAAAGCAAGCAAGAGCGGGGTGGAAAAGAGGACGGCAGCCGACAGGGCAACAATGAAGAATCTTGGCCCAGGAACGACAGCGCATTACGCTTTGTACTGCGACAGCAGTGTAACCGGTAGAAGCAGTAGGAGCAGCAGTCGGCTCTCTTCCTCGTCATTTATCTCCTAATTTCCGGTGCGCGCCGTCTCCGGGAAAAACTGAAAACCACGGAAGCAATTTGGATATTACTTAGGTCGAGGGCTGCATATCCATCTGCAAGTGGCACGCCAGGATAGAAAGGGAGAGAGAAAGAGAATAAAGGACAACGGGGGTGACGAGCCGCTAGAAAGAGCGACTCGTGAAAGAAAGTGCTCGACCGCGAAGGAGAAAGGACCGGTGAAAAGAAGCAAAAGAAAGTACCGAAGCGAGAGACGGAGTATGCTACAGTATGCCAGGGAGATGAGAATGCGCGCGAAACCAGAAGAGAGGACATAGTCGTTGCCTTGTTGCTGGCGAGAGCCAAACAAAAAAAAGAAAAAACAGACCGAAATCAGGGAAAAGAGAATCGCGATCTGGACCAGTGCATACGTCACTCGAATACTACGTGCAGCCAGTCGAATGTTTGCTATCCGCGCGTAACGCACAGCTCACTGTCATAAACCGTATCGAAGAGTTGGTAAACCCATCGGATGTTATCGAAGTATTTATGGTGCGCCACGTTGCACTGTGTCCCGATGGATCGCACCTTCCCATAAATTTCAATCGGTCGCAACTCTCCGAGCGCTCTTCTGCTTTTGCGTCGTTGCGTCATCTTCGCGAGAAAGAGAAAATAAAGGGAGAGGATGAGAAAGAGAGAGAGAGAGAGAGAGAGGAAAAGAACTGTCTTTTTATTTGTCTCGTTTGTCAGGCGACAATTTGCACGGCGGAGCACTGGCTCGGGAATATTAAAAACGGTCGGAGCAATTCGGATATTACTTACGTCAAATGCGCCTCCTAATGCCTTGCGACGCGAGACGAGACGAGAAGAGGCGAAGCAACGAAGAGGCCAGGCTGAAAAAGAGAGGAAACGAGAGGAAACGAGAGGAAACTCGAAGAACCGGGCTACGAAGACGGAAGAGTTTGCAGAGCAGATCGAGGCAGCGGAACGTGACCCGCGTAGTAGCTCGCGAGTGCCGGCTGGAAGGAAAAAGAGCACCGGAAATGGAGTGGGACAGAGATGTATAGAAATGAAGATGTGCGTGGAACAGGGAGAAATCTTGGCTGAAGGCGAATGAGACAAGAGAAATGTCGCGCTGTCCGGTTAACGGGCTTGAAATATTTCCTCGCCTCGGCAGAATCGAGCGTAAAGGCCTGTCAATGACGCGATTCTCTTGGCTTCGATAAACTAATGTTCGGTTTCAGGTGCCGCTTTGTGCACCTGACCCCTTCCCAGATCGTTCTGGCTTTCGTCTCTCGAAGAGGAACACTTTCATATCTTTACGGAGCCAACTCTACAAAGATATTACTATGCACGCAAATGAAACGCGCTATTAATTCAGAACCCAATAACTCTAACTGATTGAACGAACAATGTCTATACATCAAAGTTATTCGTCACTGAAACTAGCATGGAAAATAATTTTTTCCGTCGCGGTCACCTAGTTATTCGACATTTTTCATGCACCATCGAACAAAGGACGTATCAATAGTCATTATAATCCATAGTCCCAGTGCGCAGTGGCGCTAACTCGAAACCGCGTTACGTTGAGCGTACGAGCGTAGATAGTACGAGCTTTCTCAATAATGCAAATTTTAATAACGCGTGGCGCGCGTGTGCAGGAATTTCGAAAGAGATTCGAGCCATTCGGGGATCAGAATTTCATCTATAACTGTATTCGGGAAGTTCGTCGACTTTTCCACAAAGTTTACCGTAACTTTAAACTACCCGGCATTGCCTGTTTAGGCGCAGCATAATCTACTTACGGGCCATGAATAAACGGCGATCGTTACCTATTCCAACCACCGTTTCCCAATTATTCGAGCAATTTTCTTTTATCGCCAAGCTGCAGCAACCGCGCACATTTTAGTGCCAGTTACCGAGAAGGAACCTCGATGTTGACGTCAACGTCGTTTGGAAATATCGTAGAAACGTTGAAAATGCAAGTGGTTCGTTAAGGTTGACAGTTACGATACCACAATTTCTAACGAGATCTTTCCATTTATTCTTACAGATTCGAGTGGACAGTCAACGGGTCCAGTATTCGTAGCACCAGTTGGCAATCAGACGGCAGCGATTGGCCGCGAGGTGGTCTTCTCCTGCAGTGTCCGCAACATCGGCAAATACAGGGTAATACCTCGTGGTGAGCGGGCCGCTATTCCACTCGTGAAACCGAATGGCCCGTTTCACGATTAAATTCTCACGCATTCACATTCACGAAGGTAGCGGCTCGACCGACATCCCTCTAAATGGGATATCCGTGGGTGGTCCGAATGCTCGCGCTTCTACCGCTTCCACCACTTCCAACGTTTCTACCACGACCCATCGGCACTTCCAACGATTCCATCGGTTCCACGGCGACCCAGGGATCGTACTTAACGCCTCCCAGTTCCCCGCGTGTTTCGTGAATCTACATCTACATAGTACGCGTGGCGTGCCGCGCTGTATAGTTTCGACGCTATTGCGGCTATCCCGCGAGCCTTTTTTCCTTCTGGTTTGCGCAGTGAGTTTCTGCCGTTGCTGCCACTAGCATTGGCACTGACACTGACTATAGCACTTGCGCTGCCACTGTCACTATAGCTATCGTTTCTGTCGGCCTCGTACTCGCTGCAATAAAAGCCTCGCTCGAAATTCTATCGACGATACGTAATCGCGCGTTACTTTGTCTTTTATGGAGGAACCCCTCAGTAATGGCCCTTTTCCGACCGTACTTTATTCAATTTGCGGTCCGCATGTTACGTTCTGTTAAGAGGGACGGGAATTCTTAAGCGGTGTGCGCGGTAAAAGCACATTGACGGAAGATGGACTGTACTGGTTTTCCTTTTCCTGTTATTGTTAGTGTTAGGGGAGGTAGAGTTGAGCGTGACCCTTTCCACTCGTCCGGAAACTACTCGCGATGAACAATGGCCAATGGATTAGCGAATAAGTAATTGATTCGTTAAAGTGATTAGTTATCCAATTCCGTCATTCTAAGTGATTTAACCCGTTAATTGGACGCGACGGGGTTAGGAGCGTTGTTGCGGTGTCCTGTAGTATTGCAGTCTGACAGGATTTGGCCAGCTCGAGTTCTTCCACTCGAAACCGAAATAGTTAGTTAGCTCTATCGATTCACTCGAAATTAGCGTATCCAGTCGAAGCTAATCTGTCTCGTGGATCCTCCTCTCTCATTTTCGACACGATCTTCCTTTGCCAAATCCACTCAATCAACTTCTCTTCGACAAATTCATCATCCGGAGTAGCGAATAACGTTGACTCCTTATCCGCGTTAATATTTAATATCGATTTCCGCCTAATGGAAGCGTATGTCGTGCGCGCCTAAAAATATATCCTTGTGGGCAAACTTTCCTGCTACTTTGTCTGAGCGATTATAAATTCAAAAGACGGAAGTATCGGAGGCGCACAGGATCCATTGGGAAGAGCACTCGAACATCAGAGGGCAATCGATAGTTTCGCGAAAATGAGAAAAGATTCGTATCGCGGCAAAGGAAAAAGGAACGCACAGTTAACAAGGGCGTGAGCTCGTGCCCATGGCACCGCTTCACCCTCATTTCGCTCTCACAAGGGTGCGCTTCTGACGCGAAAATCCACTCGCGATAACAAATTACCATCCTCGATGGAATTTCACTTGGCGGGCCGCGAACAAGGCGAATAATTAAAAAGAATCCCTGGGTACTGAAATAAATCGGCTTCCCAAGATATCTATATCCACTGTGACGAAAATTCACGAGAGCGATCCACGTGTGGCGCGTGATAAAAATTGAATCAGAGCTAGTGAAAAATCCAACGTGCTTTTCTACCGTCCTGCTTTTTCCCCCTTTTTCTCTCTTTCCTCTACAACGGTATATAGTATATATGTATATGTATCATCGATGCATGAACACCCGAGTTTCCTTTCCTCTCTTCCGTCTGTATCACGAACCGCTGAATCTTGATAGCGGTCCAGGGCGAACGTGGAGTAGCGTAAAACTGAAACAGGTCGTCGTTATATCGACTTAAACCGAGCTTCTCTACCACGATGAGCTGTCTGTCAAACGTGGGAGGGTGGGCCGGTTTGATGCGACAGGAACGAGGAAAAAAAATGATTTCCCGAAACCACCTTACACCCCCCCTCCCGTGTGGTTGGTTGTGTACGAAGAAAATTCCGGCGCTAGTCGTTCCTGTACTTCTTTTTTCACCCTAATCCGCCCGAGAGAGTCAGCCTCCCCCCCTCCAACGTTGGCTATATTTAGTAATAAGTTTTCCGATCGGGATCTATATATTCCGGGAAGGAGGATGGACGGAAGAGGGAGTTAAAGTGGGTGGGTGCCGGCAGCGCGCGATCAAGAGGAAGAGGATAAGGGATAGAAAGGGATAGAGGAAGAAGTAGAGAGTCAAGGAATTGGATAGTATGAGAGGGATGATGAGGAGGTAGAGACGGTGGTGGAGGCGGAGGAGAGACATTTTCCCTGGCGACAGATTCCACCCGTAAAGTATCCACCTAGATGAAATATTCGGTCTATAGAAAGCCGCTCAAGGCAGCCTGGCAGGCTGGGATGGATTAAGATAAGCCCACCGCCCCGTCAAGTCCAAATAGTTTCCGGGGATTTCTTCCAAGAGGAAATACTGGCTAAACCTGCGGTTCGTGTTTTAATTTAATTCACTTTTTAGTTTTCGATACAGCGGCAATGAGTATTAACGAGATTCCGGGCTTGGCCACAATTGGATTCCCTATTGTGAACAAAACGTGCTTCGTGTAATTCCCAGCCTGATAGGAGTTTTGTTGTCGGCATTTCGTTTTGGTGGTTGGATGCATTAGTTGATTGATACCCATTGCGAAAAACGGATGTTGCGGTTGGGATAATGGAGGGTAAATAAAACTGCAATATAAGCAAGTTGTATGTTGTGTCTGCTCTGTTATTCGCTACTTGTAGCAGTGGTGGTTGTAACAGTATGTAGTACTAGTTCTAGGAATACTATCGACAGTAATATGTATTGGTACCTATCGCAGTACCAGCTGGTCAATTGCACTATAAAGATTGTCGCCAGCTTTCCAAAGTCCGATTACTCGTCGATAGACAAACCCTCATCCCTTCCCAATCATTGGAATCCTCTTACTCGAATCCAATCGGTGATGCCTCGTTGTCCCTTACCCTAATTATTACCAATCAAAGGAGTTATAACGACAATGTTCACCACTCTCGGAAGTAGTTACGCTCATAGAGGCGGTCCGGATCGGCCTTGTCGTATCTGGTCTGGATGGCAGTCCAAAGAGGGTTGCGCGCATCCGGTCGAGCGCAAGCGATAACGAGTTGTTCAGGGAAATGACAATGGATTTTCCAGGTTGGCTGGCTACGTGCTTCGGACCAGACGATTCTCTCGCTCCACACGAGAACGGTGACGCACAATTCACGTATCGCGGTATCCTATGAGACTGGCGGAAGTTCTGGGTCTGGATCTGGTTCCTCTGCTGGCTTCGGAGTAACAGGAAGCAGCCAACCCAGCGAGGAAGTCGTCAATGGCACGTGGCGACTGCACATTCGTCTTCTAAAGGAATCCGACAGAGGCTGTTACATGTGCCAGATTAACACCAGTCCGATGATATCCGAACTCGGGTGTCTCGATATTCTTGGTAAGAGTATATATATACCTTTCCTTTCGAGGGTACCGTTTGTCTTGGTAAGAGCCAGTAGTAAAACGCAGTCCACTGCTAGGAGAGTTACCGTCACGCGTTACTGCCATGCGTTACTACCGTCCACTGGGCAAAGTGTAACGCGTTATTACCTCGTAGCTTTCGTCGAACGTTTACCTTATATCGTTATCCATCGGCGTACATGCACACGGTGCCATTATTTTCGC
The DNA here is from genome assembly GCA_963989405.1 of Trypoxylon attenuatum. NCBI lineage: Eukaryota > Metazoa > Arthropoda > Insecta > Hymenoptera > Crabronidae > Trypoxylon > Trypoxylon attenuatum. The sequence goes on along the minus strand of OZ022488.1, from coordinate 3,156,714 downwards.
GATAAAAAGCCTGTCGTATCCAGGTTGTGAGTCTGATTCGCCAGTTTGACGGCCAATAAAAAGCCGCTGTCGTGGTGAACCGTGGTGGATTCGATTCTACGTAAAACCATTGAAATTCGAACGGACTTCTGGCAATGATAATGCGACCTTATTGCAGTTCCCCAAGGAATTGGGAATTTTTAATTTGGAATTCGTGGTCGGTGTTACTATGAAATATGTGGTAATTTGTAGAGCCGCTAATAAATGTTACGCGGTAGAAGGCGAGAGAGGGTTAATATGGTAATGGGTTAGTTAATCTTTCTATTCAAGTATGGGAAGACGAGTAATTTGAATCGTGCCGGTATTAAATCGGTGGGTCAGTTACAAAGGAATCCCGGCAACCACTTAACTTTCTTGTTCATTAAATTATTCTGCGAGTACAGTTTCGAGAGCGGTCGAAGTAACGGAAAGTTTTAGCTTATTAGCCAGCTTCGCCGATGGTGAGGCAGCATTGTTACGTATTTCTTGCGGTTCTCAAATCTACTTGTTCACCGATGTCCTCAAAGCACTGGTTCAGGAATCGCGCTTGCATAAAGTACGAGAACTTCTTTTTTTTTTTTCCTTCTTTTCAAAAAGTTTGCTCGATTGTGCACAGGACTGCTCGGTAGCAACTGAATGAAACGAAGGGAGGCGTAGAATGTACGTATACTATATTTTATATAGTGTAGATATATATATATATATACAATACTATATAGTGTATATATATAGTGTATAATGCGAAAGCATCCTTCCAAGATTGCCGACCTTCCCTGAGCTGATCGAGAATTCGGCACGGCACAATCGGCTGAGCTTTTAATGGAAATAATTTCTCAAAGCAGCTGGCAATTTTTCATCTGGAAATTTAATAACGCGATGGATGGTATACTGCTATCCGTTTCTACGGGATACGAGGCAGTCGGACTTGTATAATATTCTATATAATTTTTTCCATTTCTTTCTGGGCTTTCCGTTCGATATCAGGAAGCTTTGAACTCGTTCTCTCTCTCTCTCTCTCTCTCTCTCTCTCATTCTTTCTCTTTCTCGCTCTTTTCGCGGTGAGCTTGCCGACTATGAACACGGAGAAGTATTGCTCTTAGGATGGCTTCTGGTGCCTCGTGAGCCATGATTTCCACGTTCGAAAAGAAAGCAAGCTCGGGTCATTGGGTTCTCGCCAATAAATCGATCCATCTATTTGTCTGCCTTTACCCTGACTGTTCTGGCTGCTCTGGTTGCTCTGGCTCCTCTGGCTGCTCTGGCTGCTCTGGCTGCTCCCGCTGTCCCGCAGCGCAAATTAGATGTATCCCGCTCGCTGGACAGTCTGACGAATTGTTTTCCCAGGAAATTGGAATCCTGGCTGCCGTGGCTCGAATTTTTTGCATTTATCGCGACGCGCTGCCTTCCCTTTGGATGGCACGCGTACAACGAGTTTCTCCATCGCTCGGATATATATCTCTTATTCATAAGTATTGCGAATGTTCCTCGTTTACCTGGAAATGCGGAAATTATGGCGAAAATAGTCCAGATTCTATAGTTATTTCGCGTCACGGTATCCCCAGCGGATTTCCTAATATTTTCGAGATTAATTAAACAGACAAATAAATTATTCAATTTAATCTCTGATTACCGGCAGCTGTCATAAATAGTGAGCGCAGTTCTACATCACAGGAGCCCTTGGTGTAAATCAGAATACTTTTCCCGAGAAAAACGATTTGAATTGGTTATATACTGAGATTCAGCCGATCAGTATGTTTTATTTTGTTTCATGCTAATTCTGAAGCAGCCGCTAACAATAAACTTCTTTATAAATTGCTCATCGATCGTTATTTTATTGAAACGTTTTTCAAAGCATTTCCGCTCCTCTCAGTTTTATCGTAATTGCAAAATAATGGCATTTTTCAAGGATTTTAATTTCCAGGCAAGCAGATATAAGCGAGAGAAATTCCATTTTGAGGATCACGCGGTGAATAATTAAATATGGTTATTGTCATTATTAGAGTAAATCTCAGCTGCATTTCCCGGCATAATTAGGGGCTTGAATTATGACTCGCCATGCACATTGTATCGCGTAACTGTGGCCTAAGGAATTTCCATTCTGGGACGCAAGCCACTAATATTACCGCATTTTTAATTCGTGCCCACATTACATCCCCCAACAAAGCGTGCCAAGCATACTTTTCCACGTGCACGCAGCCGCATCTGGCAACGGCTTAATTTTTGGAAAATTACGGATTATTATCCCACATTGCTATAGCCAATATCGGATGAAACCAGCGGAGAAAAAAAGCGGAGGTTGGAGACTGGAAGGCTTCACAGAGCATAATTAAAAATTTCCATTATATGCACTGAAATTTCCTGTCAATTTTTTCGCTTGCCGAAACATTACGCCCGACACTACCACGGATGAGGACGCTCGTACTTTTTCGATCTGACAGACCGCTGACGGCGTTAGTTGACGCGGAATTTTGACGAAATATTTATCTCGCCGCGAATGCGCAAAAAGCAGCGCAACTTAATTTCCATAACATTAATTAAAAGCGAGTCTGAGCCCAGGGGACCTCGGCGAAAAAAAGCTCACCTTCCAAACGAAACACGGCACTCGCAGCCGCGCGAGTTACACGCGCTACACAACGTGCTCCAGGCTGTGATACAACACGCTAAAACTTTTTTGCGTAAGATGATTTATTATTCTTCGGTAAGTAGCACGGTGCACTGGAATCGCGGTTTTTTGCCTCAATTTCACCTTTTCTTTCGTTATCGCTTAATATCATGGGGGGGGGGGGGGGGGGGGGAGTGGGAAGGAAGCGTATACTTTCCGTGAGGATAATTATTATGTTCCCTGACGTCCCGAACATTAGCAATTTCTTGCCGTGCTTCTATCTTCCTGACCCTAAATCGAGTCTAATTATACTGACTAAACATTAAAGACCACCTGATTACGATGTCCCCTGCCAGCGATGGTACGCCTATATTATAGAAGAGACCACCTCCTTGCCAGCAGGGTCCTACCTTCAAACTCCTCCTACCAATTATAAACTTTAGCATAATTCTTCCTTCTTAGTTTTAGTGCTTTTCGTTACGCTTACCACTACCTACCCAACACTTTTTATCCTAACAAAGCCATCCAATGGTGTTGCGGTACTGCTGTCCAACGATTTTTGCTAGGCGTCTTATGCAAATGTCATCCTCCAAGCCTCTCGAGAGTTTAACAATACTTTATTTGCGAACTCGTCGACGACGATATGCCGCAGTCGAGGACCATTGCTTCCGTGAGAGGTGGCTCGCATCGAGTGGCAACGTCGAGAGGTAGCATCAGCGTTTACATTCTCGTTTCTTCCCTTTTTCCCGGATTATGGTCCTCGCACACTCGCAGCTCGACAAAGTAAAATAGAGCTTGGGTGATAACGGAGGAGGAGAGTGAGAAAGGGAGCCAAACAATTGGCACAAAGACAGCGCGTGATTGTTAAAGACTCGTGTGCTACGTGTTTTTAGCGGTGCATTTTTTTATCGCATCGCTTGCCTCGGGCCAAAAAGGGGTGGGTGACTGTTCCGCGAGCGTACCTTTAATTCGTCGGCTCTGTCGGAGCGCAAAAACGAAAGAGCATAAGTGGAGGGAGAAGTATTTTTATGACCTTTTAGAATAACGAAAAGCGTCTGTCTGTAAAAAGGGTCCGCGTTTTCACAAGTCTAATAATGGAAAGGTGAGCCACGGGAAAGAGAGGTGCGTGGGTGGCTTGCAATGTTTTAAAAACAGCCCCCGTGAGTCGCACGTTATGGACCACGTCTCACGGCTTGTGCTCTTTCGGATTTCATTATTCTACTCGGAAACAGTTGGCTCTTTGAGGTTTTAAGCAGGGAAAATTTGGCCGGAGCTCCATTGCCTCAACTTCCCAGGGGTTTAACTCTATCGATCGAATTGCCCTCGAGCTTTATGGATGCTCCAAGTTGTGCATACTAGCTTGCGTATAACGATTAGACGCACTGTTTTAGACACACTCGCCGATTTATCTCTCAACCATATATCACTATGAATTAGAACGCAAATAATAAAGCGTGTTCGAACTTGGTAACCTAGGACACATTTGTTGAACCAATTTATCCTATGAAGATATCGTCCACATCAATCGCAGTTGAATCGTAACGTTCAACGCGAATTATGTATACATACAAAATGCAATTACCACGAAGAAACTCGACATCGTTCTCGAACGAGCCATGATGAACGACGTCGATTAATAATCAGGCTATTGCGGGTCACTCCCGCGAGCGACGTGATTTATCCTATCGGGTTACACACAATTAACTCGCCGTTGAAAAAGGCAGAATCCTGGTGTTAATTAATAACGTCCAAGTTAGATATCAGGCTGAGCCACTTATCGCAAGCGCGGTTACGCAAGGTATTATCCGTACACGAACGATGAACAGGGTGTCATAGTTCATCTATCGCGAGAAAGGGTAATATCAGACCAAAATGAGGCGAAAGTACAGAGAGAAGAAGCAGACTGGTTGACAGTAATGCAGGGTAAGCTATTCGGCATCAAGCTCAATATCATGTTTTTCTCATCTCTGTTCGGCAGTTCCGCCTGACATCGTTTACGGGGGTGACACGAGCGCCGACCTGGCAGTTTCGGAGGGCGACAACGCAACCCTGAGCTGCCGTGCGACCGGAAGGCCAACCCCGAGAGTGTCCTGGCGACGTGAAGACGCCAAACCCATTCTCATAAGGGCCTCTTCTGCCGGTACATAATGACACTATAAACCTCTCGGATACCATCCACGTTCCACATATATATATATATATACCTTTTTCTCTCCAGAAGCCGAGCCTTCTGAAAAAAAAGCACCGACGATGGCTCGGCGCAGCGCGACGCTTTAATTTCGTTTGCTGCTCATTTACTCCCTTTGTCAGTGTCCCAGTGAGTATCCGCGTATTTCCGCTGGTGTTATACGCAAGCTATTTCCTTCCCTTTTCCCCCTTCACCATTATTTACTTGAAGCACGGTTTTGCAATTTCAATATAGTTCTCAACCATACATGAGTTTCATTCTAATTTTTCAAGTGGGTGGAGAGGCAACGATTGAGAGCAAGCAAAGTGTTTGCTTCGTGTTTGCTTCGTGTTTACTGGATAGTCCTGTAGTAAATACGCTTTACGGGCGGTTTTCGACGGAGACGGATCGACGTTAGCCGTCAGCGAAATATTTGAGTTTCCCTGGGCACCCAAAGGGTGCAGATTCCGATCGCGATGAGTCCGCAGTGCGGAGTGACACAAACTGACGGGCCGAAGTCGTGGCTAATTTCGTAAATGCTAATCATGTCGCTCCCTTTTGACGGGAGCCTCGGGGCTTGATTAGTGCAGGTGTGCTCGTGCTCGCGTAAGTAGTACATACATGTAACCTGCTCACAGAGAGCGAGTACTGGAAACTGGGTATGTATACTGGGTAGTAATGCGTCGCGGGTCGTGGGTACCAAGGCGCATTCACCATTCACGTGACCCTACGCTAGTTCGATATTAATAGGGTAATTAGACGGTACTAATATCGTAGGTACGTCGAAGTTTTAGTCCCTCGAAAAGGGGACCTACAGGAATAATGGTTCTGCATATACGTGTAGCGGAGCATAATGCCAGGCATATTAATGCGTGATTTACCGGCGAGCCGTCTAGTATCAAGTCCTCTCACAGTATTCGCCAAGTTCTCGTAGTATCCGAAGCTCGCCTCACCTGTGGACGCCGCCAAGTCGATGCATTAAGTAAATTAAATAGCCTTCGATTTTTCCCTCGTTAAACACTGGAATACGCGAGTACGAGACCAGGAATATTTACAGTAGGATTTTAATGGAGATTCTCCTTTCAACCGGGAGATAAAAAAAAGAAGAAAATTTCGCCTGAAACGCATCGTGCACACGTGCATATCTACACATACACACACACACGCACAAGAGTGCTCCCGTAATTTTTCTATTCTTCGAAAGAGCTGCTCGTGTATTTACCACTTTAACTCCCATTTCGCTAACCCCGTCTCAACCCCATCCCTCGCCGTCTGTCTCGGCAAACTGCATAATTAAATAGTGCTTCCTTCGCGAACCCAGAAAAAGGCGCATCCTACAAAATTCACGCGAATGTGGGCGTACATCTCAAGACAAGCTAATTAGTACCATGGAATTCACTTACGCCAGCATGGACACTGGGAAAGAATTTATTTCGCCGAGTGCCACAATGAAAGAGCGTGCCGGCACCATTGAATTACGGCCGCTGCTTTACGGCTGACCCGTAAATTTTTATGCTCAACGTCGTGCTACAGCGAAGCAAACTCTCTACGCTCGTGAGTACAGAAGCGCGCGCGAGGATGCTCGTGGAGGGATAGCTTTTTCTCAAACTCAAGAATTTTCTCACTTGACGCATTAACTGTATTCCCCAACGTCCCGGACTCCAGAAATGCTAGGCACCTTGCAGTAACCGGTTACGAAGGAAAATCAACAACACGGTAAACTCTTCCGACCGCGCACAACTACTATTTCGATTCTTATCTATTCATACAACCATGACTATTGTTTGCATCCAAATTCCTGGCTTCTTTTTCCCAACCAGCCAAAGTCGTTATTCTCGGTTCGCGTTACTTCCTTCGCGTATCTGTTGCATCGTGCGCGTTGCATTTCCATTTCCCACTGAGGTTATTTCAGTGCGCGACCGACCAAGGGCTTCTATCTACCCTCTCGACTCGCTTGGACGCCGCTCGGAGCTCGCGCTTTGCAATTCTTTCCTTAATAGCAAGCCAGAAGTCGAAGACTAGCTAGCGAGACAGGCCAATTTCCCTCTCTTTTCCCATCTTCCTCTTTTATCCCCGATTCCCCTCTTTCCCTTGATCCCTACGCTATTTCATCCCCGTAGGACTCGCCCCTTCTTTCAACTCGTGCTCTTTAATTTCGGTAAAAACACGAATATTTTCTGCGATACGCCAAATTTTCTAAGAGGCTTTCCATGCTCTTGACAAAAGCGGACAATTATGGCCTGTTGTATACTGTTTTTACCACTCGACCCCTGATTCGATGGCTGCGAAGGAAAAAAAAGAAAAAAAAAAGAAAGAAGGATAAAATACGGTCGTACATTGACAGTAAGCATACTTGCAATAGAATGGACCAGCGCGCAACGTCAAGATCCAGGGAATTTTCGGAGCAGGAGCACACACAGATTGCGCGTAAGAACATAGTGGAGTGGATATAACGAGGCAGCTCGTTGAAACAAGTTTCGCCTCTTGAACTCGAAGACAAGGTGCGCGCGCGTGTAAAGAAACAGAGGATTCTCATCCTCTTGATGGTAGATCTTCCGCACAGGGTGCACACATGGGGGTTCACAAAGACTTAAAGCCGTGTACACACGCCATGAAGAGACACGTAAAACGAGCCCGCGAACTCTACACACCTATACTTCCTACTCGTCACCCGCTACTGGAAACATAGGTATAGGCTCACACATGTACACGTATAAAGCGAATGCCAGAGGCAGAAACGTGGTAGTCTGTATAGCACTCGGAGTTGGCAAAACTTTGGTCCACGTAGTTGCGCCCTTTCTCGATGCGGTAGACCGACTCAAGGTATCGTACCGATCGTGTCGAGTATGCAGAGTTCTTGACCGTCCAATAATTATTATTAAGGCCCATCAACGACCCGTTAGATTGCCTTCCCTTCAAGACACAAAATTTTCACGAGCTATTCAATCGTGATCCTCCGCGCGTCACTCGCTGCCAGAGTTTACCCTTTCATCGCGGAAACACGAGATTCGCGTGCCCGTAGCTCGTCAAGTCATCTAATTAGTACCCGCGTAATTCCTTTCCGCGAAACAAATGTTCAACCACCCTACCGAAGTCGGCGCGAGCTACGGTTGTAGCGCTTGGAATGCCGCAAAGTTAAGGCGGATGAGAGTTGATCCAGAGGTGAAGTTGGACCGCGCGAGAAGTGGACTTACACGATGAGAGCCGGCCGACCGGACGGACGGGCCGACCGGCTGGTCTCGTGGATGTACACGAGCTCTACTACTTTCCGACAAGCGTCGGTCTCTCTGGAGTTGCGAGTTTGGTGAAACTTGGCTCTTCCCACTCGAGCATCCAACTCGAATAACATACCAGCGAGGCTCGCTTGATCGCGGCGTCGTGTTGCTATTGCTATTTTTCGGGTTACGAACTTATTCGTTTCTTAACAATTCCACAGGCGGTCGAGACGAAACCACATACATGCGCGACTTGCTCGCGGCTAGCCTCTCTTCCATGCGTCAACGGTATCCTCGAGCCGTTTGTACCGAGCCAGCCACCGCGCTTTTCTTACGAGCTTAGCAAACTCGTTAGCGCTCGCTCACTTAGGGAACTCGTTAGCTGCCTAAGTAGTGAATTAAGCATATATCTTCTCGTCTCTTCTTTTGCTGGGAGCGTTGTGCGTCGAGTTTCCGGCTTTCTTGTCTCTGCCCGTCGGCGTAGCTGCCGCTAGTGCAATCCTCTTCCCTCCCAACCCCCATTACCTGTTCTCTTTCTCTCTCTCACTCTTTGTACTGTTGCTCTACCACCTTGCTGGTTTTCCACTTCGTTCCAAAGCTCTATTTCCCTGGCTCGTTCAATTGCGTTACCCCGTGGTTTCGACCTGGTTAAAAGTTCCACCTTGCCTCGTTTAGCCCCAGGAGCTTCGTCCTAGGAAGTTGTAACTTCTTGTCCCGAAGAATAATGTTCTTTCCGTTTCTCGTGGCTTTCCGCTACGGAAGTCTCCTTATCGTTGACGGCCCTCTCCTTCGGAACCGGTAATCGGGCCTCGAAGACTCACGACGATCAGCCGTTTCGACGTATGTTACCACACGTTGCATCAACGTAAGTTGTAACCTCCGTGTCAGTATGTACGTAGTCTTCGACTTTGCGCTATCTCAACGTTTTCTTGCTTCCGTGGCATTGCTCCATGCCCGTGAAAATAAATCTCCGCCCTCACTCGTTACTCTGCGTTCCCGGGGGTTACGACGTGCCCTTCACTTCTTCTTTTTTTTTTCTTTTCTTTTCTCTCCTTCCTTCAGAGTGCTTTCATGGCGTATTCGTTTGCTACGCTGCGACACACCAAGAATTTGTCCGTGCACACACAACTACGTACTGTTTTACTATTCGCAGAGTACGTTTAGACGATTTCACATTTACTTTAGCCTGGGAGACTTCTCCCGTTTTCTGTATGCCGTCGAGGGCCGCTTCCCGCACACGCACTCAACCAAAGAGAGCTACGTACGTCGCAGTCATCGTCACCGGAGTCGCGTAGTCGCGACCGCGCAACTGGCTGACATCCACATAAAATGTAAAACGAAAGAGTAAAAATGGAAAGAGGGCTGCTGCGTCTACACAATGTCACGGTGACGCACGAAAACTCATACCAAGAATTCAACCGAGTCGCCTACGCCCTCAGAATTGCGATGCCTTTGTACGCGAGCATCCGTCATAAATGTTTAACCACGCACTTATCCTCTCGTACATCTCTGTGAGCTCGACCAAGTCGAAATCACTCCCGTCGTTCTACGATCCGATGTTGCGTTCGCCCGCTCGTCGCCTCATCCAAATCACCCCACCAAATCCAAGCCCCGTTATCCATCACCCTCACTCTCGCGAAAAAAAACCGCCTGATACCATTGACGTTCCATTATTCAAGGCCGTGCCACCGTCGCCTGGCATCCCAGTGACGAAATTACCCTAAAACATGCAGAAATCCCATCACGGGGTTTGGCGCCGCGACAGCAACAAGATAATAACAAAAGCATGTCTCAACTCGTAGGTTGGCTTTCCATGGACAAAGTAGCGCGATTCGCAATTCTGTTCATGCAAAGCCAAAAGGATACGAGACGCGCGTAAGCAGGAGAAAAGTTTCACCAAGTAGAAAGTGATCTGTCGCGGCCTGCCACTTGCATTGGGGTGCCGGCTGGTACTGGAGAGTCAGTTACGTCTGGTCCGGTGCTACAGAAGAGCATGGAGATCAATTTTGAAGAAAATATGCTGGCAGGAAACGTTTTCTTGGTGCGCAGGTGGTAGCAGTTTCGAAAAGCACGAGACCTACAACGGCTCGCTCCTCCAATTCCATCGTGTCGAGAGGCGACAAATGGGGGCGTATCTCTGCATCGCCAGCAACGACGTCCCGCCTGCCGTTAGCAAACGGGTGACACTCGCTGTGAATTGTAAGCTCGTTTCTTACTCTCTAATCCCCGATTGTGCAAGGCCAGAAAAGCCCTTCGACATCAAGGGACCTTATACCCTTGCAGTTTCCGCTTCCTTGCGTTATCTGGCACACCGTGACGTTAAATCGCAATACCGCCTCCGCGGTGACAAATCGCGGGTTTCTGATCTCTCCGAACTACATGGGATCCTTGCAAGGGTAACGCGCGAATTTCCACCGCGTATCCAGCTGTGCTTGTAACGTGCCGCGAGCTGCCACTAAGCGCCCGCGGTTACGTTGAATTAGGGCGTCCGTTCAAGGAGCTCGGTAAACACTCGATTGCGCGTTAACCGCTTAACGCCCTAGCAACACTACCGTACGTGGGATGCAATTGGGCGATACGAGCCCATCTGACCAATGTTGAATTTTCACTAGGAATTTCCTGTACCATAGACGAGCGTAGACCGTATCGCGCGATATTCCCTTTGAATAGCTTCGTGCAAGCGTAATTGAATTTATTCATACTGACGGAATAGTCTACATCTTTTTGTGAGGGGAGATCGAAAGAATTGAAGTTCCAGGTAAGTGCATTTCGAGGATGTAACGTGGTACAGTTCGTTAAGTCCCCGCACCCGAAATAACGAGCGGGTAATAAGGTTTATTTGTTCCGCCGGAGATTGCAGCTTCTGAGACTTAATTTCTGTTTAGATGCATACGGGTTGCGGTCGGTGCGAGGGTAGTAGTGCCACTGGCGCTACTGCCACCACCTACGCCACCGCCGCAAAATTTCAATGCGAAGCCGAGGAGATTCGTGGCAGAGAGATTCGGCAACTTTTCCCATGGCGCGAATACCCTTTGCAAAACTTTTATTGCCAGTTTCACAATAATCTAGAGCCTCGTTATCATAGGGACAGTGCAAGGAAGCGTAAACCGGAAATAATGCTCTCTCTAACAGTTTAGAGGAGGGTAATTAAAAGAAACGTCTGCAAGGTTGGAATTATCCACTTAAAGTTAGTCATAACATTGCTATGTGGGCTTTTCTCGCAACAGCCACAATTTTGATGTTACGCAGCGAGAGATTTCGTGAACGCAGTAACGTAATTTACTCATTCAAAATTTTGTCGAGGCTTGGCCAAACGGATTTCTATCTTTTTCCCAAATATTCATGAAGCAACCCCGTCGAAACTCCGCAACTCTGGCCCTCTGTTTTGCGGATTATATTTTATTGCAGTGCAGCGCGCTCCCGGGGTCTCGGAAAATCCAGGCGTGCACGTGAACACAAAATAATTTGTCACGGCACGCAACAATTTGCATAAATGCTATCGATATGAATCATCCCGGAACAACAAACACACACCAAGAATTAATTATGATCAGATACGATAATGCGCTATGGATTTAATGAAACTGTAGCATTATGCAAAAACTAATAGGACGATCGGGTTCCGCGTTCCACCTTCTATTTGCAAGCAGCCTTTTTCGACTGCATAGTTGATTATTATATTCGCGTTGGATTCATTGTATCGATTTATAGCGACTCATTAAATTATGAATTATCGCCTCTCTCTCTCTACGCGGATGGCACGACCGCGTTTAATATCATTTGCAACATATAATTTGCAGTATAATAACGATTAAGCCGACCAGTGACTTCTTTACATTGACAATCCACTGTGCTAGTATTCTACAACGATTCTCTCATTTCACAGAAAACCGGGAAATTCGCGAAATTGAATAACAAAAATACATTCGTCAAGAGCAGAGACCTTTTCGTTTATATGAGCGGGTTATTGTCTCGCCAGTAACACGATACGAAAATATTTTACGCCGATGCACCCGACTATAAAATTCATGCAAATATCGATAGGAATTGTGCGAGAAATCGGCACATTCACAGTGCAAAGAAGAGGAAATCCGTTGTGCTAGATGGGTAGAAAAGTCTAGTGAAATGTTAATTATAAACGGTTTTTGCAGTTGCACCTGTCGTTAAAGCACCTAATCAGCTCTTGGGTGCACCCTTGGGCACCGATGTGGAGCTCGAGTGCTACGTCGAGGCCTTTCCCAATACAATCAATTACTGGGTGAAGAACTGTCGCAACACCGCGGAAGACGAGATGTTGCTCGAAGGGTAGAATTATTACTTCATTTGCCGGGTCTCGATTCCTTCATTGCGATAGAATAGTTCAAATATTGTTGTCCGATTGTTCAGGCCCAAGTATCGAGTACGGGAAGAACGATCTGGATACAAGGTTCTGATGCGACTCTTAATCAAAGGATTCACCGAACAAGATGTGTGCAGCTACAAATGTGTGTCGACGAACAGTCTTGGCAAGGCCGATGGCACTTTAAGGCTCTACGGTGAGTTCCGCGACCGATAAAACCAATCTCCGCGATTAATGCCTCGGCTCGGATCCCCTCTTACTCCGATTACTGCTCCATTTGACGTCTGTTTAATTTGTCGGACTTCTACCTTATCCGCCCGAGGACCAATTCATATTTCCTTCATATTCTCTGACGATTCGCTCGAACCTTTCCCTCTGTGTAATCGGAAATGTTCTTGATTAATTGGTTGCAGAGATCAAAATAGGTTTCGATAGATCGTCCCGTGGGAAGGATCACGTTGCTATTTTGGACGGTAAGTAGTTTCTTTGCAGATGCTAAAAATACCTACTGTTTTTAATTCAAATTCACAAAGTTGGCTTTTTATTCTCAAACTGCTCTATGAACAATATTTTGGAAGCATATGAATATTTGAGCGTTCATTACAGTAGCTCGGCATTCGCGTTGTACCATATTTACAAAGGAAATCACCTAATTGCTACGTACCAGTTCTAATGAAACTCAGGGCAAAGCACTTTGTAGAGCAACAAGCTCTGTAAAAAGTACGGTCAAGATTAAATCCATCTTTTTTTGTGGTCACGTTTTTCATTTTACACTTTTTAATAGAGTTCCTGGTTTGTAGCCCTTTGATTTTTTGCGCTTCAAACATCGCGTTGTACTCGACGCAAGACCCACAGTTTTCGGTCAGTAAAGGTAAAATTTCCGTGAGAAAATCGATTAAATATATCTTGAAAATTGGGACATAATTTTTTGTATATCAATTCATTCCTAGAGAATTTCTCAAAAAATTCAAATCTATCAATCAAGTGATGGTCGACATTTCGCGAGAGTATAGCCTATATATGTATGTATGTATGTATACGCAAGCCGCAGGCCGATCGAAAGTTAAAGCCAGATGGAATTCACGATTCAGGTTTAGCTGAGGCCGCGCAAAGTTCGGGAGCCAGCAACGGCAGCAGAGGATTTTCCTGGTACAGCAGTAAATTGCCGCAATTCGTGCCAATGTTTCTCTTCATACCGTTGCTTCGGCCACGGTGAGGAAGGCATCCGTTCTTGGACATTGTTAGGCTACTGAGTGTCGGATGACTTTGTGCCAAAGGACAACAAAGACAGCGTGTAAGGAACCTTGATTGTATGCGTGTGCCTGTTTAACGGAAAAAAATAGAAGAACGAGAGATGGTGGAAATGAACGGCTCAAGAAAAGAAAGAATGAAAAAATGAGAGAATGAAAGAGAAAGAAAAAGAAAGAAAGAAAGAAATAAAAGAATAGGGTAAGAGGTAGAGAGAATCAAGTTACGAATGTGTGTGCGAATGAAAGAGAAAGGTGCAATGGTGAATGGGAATTGAGCTACAGAGAGGAAATGTAAGAGAAAATGTTTGTTTGTGAATCTTCTGAGTAAGCATGAAAGTACGAGAGCAAACGCGTGTGATCGAAGTAAACAAATCGGAGGCTTACGTCCTCGAAATCTTCCTACATTCCTTTCCTACTCCCGTGTCGAAGACATTTTTAGATCAATGGATGTTGTCAATGTACGCGTTCGAGTCAGACCTGTGGGTCGATCGCGGCTCACCGGATCCAAGTACACATATTACATACTATGTATATCGAAGGGAGAATGCATCGCCAAAAAACGAGAGAAAATCGCGCAATCAGCTTGGTCCTTCCTAAATCATGCTTCACGAGTGGTCGATAATAAATAAACGGTCATTTTGTCATTGGTATAAGCGCTGCTGGCGTCTAGACGCCAGGGAAATCGGTGTTTCGAAATAAAAGTATGCGATCGAATTTAAATCTTTTTTTTTATTTTCACCCCGAATCCCCATTTGTCTGCATATTGCATTGAAAGCAATTGTTACTGTAGTTGTTTTTGCCCGTTCGACGAAAATCCAGTTTCCGAAAGGTTAAAACCTTTGAACTATTCAATCCTCAGTACATACTGACATGGTAAAACCAGGTGTTTCGCCTGATGCTGATATTTTTATTAGAATGATGTGCGGAGCATTATATATTTATATATATTTTCTTCTAATAAAAGATCAATACATGTTGAAATAAGTTAAATTCCGTCAAATTAAATATTCCAAAAAAATGCAGGATACCGTAGCCACGAAAACAACTTCAATTAACTATGTTTTATTAAAAACGAGCTTCAAATAAAAATGGATGCGAATTCGAGATATATTTTATTACGTCGGAAATACTGTTCTGTTCGTTTGCGAATTTCTAATTAATTTTCTTCTCTTGAAGATTTATTGGCAGTTTCATGCCTGTATCGTAACATTCAAGAGTCTTGTCGAGCTTCTCTCACATATCTGGGAACGGCAGCACTTTCTGAGTGCACTTACGGCAAAGTACAGCGTATGACCTTATCAACTGGTTTTAGGCGGTTAACGCTCATTCTTTTATTACATTTTTAAACTAAACTTATTAAATAACCGAATTACGCGTAAGTGACAAAATCGTAGTGACTGTAGCGTACTATCGCGAAATGACAGTGTAGTCAAGTGTACCGCATACGTTATGTCATAATGCACCGAACTCTCAGAGCGCAATCAGCTGTCTGGTAGTATGTTTTAGCGGGTTCAATGGAATTTTAATCGAAGAGCAGCTGCATCAAATTTTAGTGATTCTTCTTAAATAAACGGTACGTAGAATTACATTATTATTGCTTCTCTTAGAATATACGAGTGAATCGAAGATTTATTGTGGAAATAAGATTGAAAAGCAATTCTAGTTTGAGCTTAGAAACATAACCTGTATCTTTGGCATAACGAATTTCATTGTAGTTCTTAAAAAACTGCGAAAACGGTATGATAGAGATTGATTAGGCCATTAATTTTGTAGACGTTTATTCTCGATAATTTTAGACAATTAATTTTCGAAACAGCATGACAAATTTTGACGCGACACCACCAATGGAGGGTTCAGAGAAACCAACCACGCTCGAGTGGAAGCATCCAGACCAAGTGATGCAGTTGTATCGGTTGAAATTAAAGAAACGTGCACTTCAGGCACGTATGAATAGAACACACGTAAGTGCCGATGGCAATGGAGCTAAGCTTAAGCAGGGCACGAACAATGACAGTTTAAGTGACATTCCGTTAAACAAAAAGAGAAAGAATCCTTTTGCAAGGGACGAAGGAAGCAAGAAACAAAAGGAAGTTGTCGTACCTCAATTAGAGACTAGTACCGATAATACGCTTTTTGAACTTTTAAACATTAAAGTACCAGAAACAACGACCAACGAATGTACATCGTTAGACAGTTCTTTGACATTTGCCAGTGTGCTATCAAAGCTAGACACCGGAGCGACAATTTTAGACGTAGAAACGCCAAAAGGCGAAAAAAACATTCCGATAGATTGGACGCTTAAAACTAAAATGAGATTTATGTCGAGAAAACCTTTTCCTTGGAATTGTAAATTAAAAACAAGCGAAGAAGCTTCTGGTACGACAGGTTTTGTCAGGTGTTTAAATATCAGCGAGCAAGATACAAATTTGGATACAAGTCCTAATGCAAGGTAAATATTATACAATAAGTCAAATTCCTTTTGCTACCTTCTAAATTATATTTTCGATTGACTATATCTGCTTTTATTAGATTTCATCGGTGTTGTTTATTGTGGCAACATCCATCTTTACCGTGGCTAGAACTATTTCCTCGCTCTGCTGGCAAAGTGAGTGGTACGACAAATAGCACAACTACAATAGGGAATAATCAGGCAGTGAAGGAAGCTCTGTTCAGAGAATGGAGCGAGAGCTTTCGATCGCTGTTCCATTTACTTAGAGCACGTCAATGTCCATATTTTTATGTTTGCGCAAATACATTTACCGTATTGTATCGTGCTGCTGGAATTTGTGGGATATCGGAAGTTCATGCATTCCTAACGCCCACGACGAGAGGTTTCAGACAAGCTTTGAAACAGGAAGGTACAAATATACAATTTCAGAATTATAATCCTGACTCTTTCTCACGATAGTACGATCTTGTTAATTTTATGTATGTTATAGAAATAGAATATACAATGCCATTGCGGAAAGAAGGAAAGAGAAGATCGGATGCAGCTGATTCAGGATGCGAAACATTAGATGCCAGCGAGTACAATTCCTCAGTATCGAATCAAATGGAGGAGCAAAATCTTGATGACGAGGAAGATGAAACTCACGACAAATGGCTACAGAGTCTTGGTGTTGAGAATGCAGAAATACGTAAAATAAACAATTCTCAAGTACATACTTTTTAAAATTCTCCCTTGTCAGTAAAACTTATACTTAGAATGTTAAGAGAAAATTAGGAATTTCGTATATAATTATATATGTATATATCGTTTATTCCCGATGCAGGCAAGAGTTACTTTAGAAAAGGACACCGAACTGGACAATATGAAGCAATCACTCATTTTTGTAAAAGGTGTCGAAGCACAGGCACTGTTTAATTTCTTAATTAATTGTAAATCAGCTGTGGCTGCCACTGGAGCATTAGCTGGAGTTCCTCCTACTTTATTAGCACCCACTGCATTTCACGGCGCCACGTTAAAACCTCTTAAAGTATATTTTACTTTCGTAGATTTCTATCAGAGACTAGTCTAAAATAATAAGCTCCTTTTTTCAATTTCACAAAGGTAAAAGAAAGTACAGTGCGTGTCGAGAATGAAAGATATTATTCTTTGGAACTGAAAGGTGCACTTTTACCACACGTATTACCGTCTCTCTGTCATTTAATGAAATCCAGTCAATTGGACCAATATACCGCGAGCTGTGCACAGCTGGACTCAACGACAGCCTTCTCCAAAGCGAAACATGACTTAGGTACGTAAACTTGTATTTTAACACGTTTGCGTCTTAATCAATGAATATAGATATAATATTCATACTTTTTTTTTACAGAACAAGTTGCGACAGGAGATACAGGACAGACTCCGCAAACAGTATTTGGACAAGAGAATTTAAGCGATTGCGGATTCGATGAAGAATTACTAAAACACTTTTGTTGTCCTGATCCTTCGCGAATTCAAGTATTGGAGAGCTTAAAGTTCTCTAACAATTTATACATATGGTCTTGACAGGCGATACTAATATCGATTGACTTTGTCTTAATTTAAGAAACTGTGGACTTCTTATATCTAATTGTTTATATGCGGTTGAGATGATTCTTAATTTATTTCTCCCTGACATTTGTATAACTTTTCTACAAACATTGACGTTTGAATAATTTTAAGTTTGCAAGCGAAATCTGGATGATCGTGTACATACTGAATTATTAGCGCGTATTGTGTATATGTATTACACTGAATTACTGACTTCGGATCATGATTTTGAATCAACTATTTTTCGATAGACTGAGAAACGATGCACTGAAACTTCAATGGAATAATTATTTTTAAACGGATGTGTATATTATGTATTTTTCTATCTAGTCAACACATAAGGAAACAATATTGTACAATAAAGATCTTCATTGAATGAACTATTAAAGATTCTCATTGATCCTCGCGGAGCATCGAAATATTTGCATATTGTATTATGTATTTATTCTATATTAATATCAGCCTTCCTTTCGTAGTATTAAAAATCTGGTGATTAAAATAAAATTGGTCACGAAAACGCTTTTATATGATTTACGATAAAGTTTCAAAATGCTAAAAGGAGCTTCAACGGGAGCCTTCATTTAAGCTATCTAAATCGATGGAAATGTAAGGAAATTAAATAAGCGAATATGGGACAATAAATTCACTGCAAATCGTAAATCATTATGAATAAATTTTTGAATCCCAAGAGTAGCCAAGGTGGGGTTCGCAGATGGACTGCCCCTAAAAATAACGAATCGATATTTCCTGGCTGCCCCCAAATCGGTCGCCTGGTCACTACATACGAGAAAAATCAATTTATCTATTAAAGCAAGACGGTCAACCTGCTACTTAATAAATTTCGTTTATTTCGGAGGATACATTCACAATTAGTCGGTGATATTTTAGTGAAATATTCCGAACGTAAGACGATATTCTCATATTGTCACCATTAAGATCTACATGTTTAAAAGGAAGAAATTGATCAGACCAATTATGCTTACACTGTGGTAGAGGAAAAAGAAGAACGATATGTATTTTGATGCACATGCGGATGTGTGTATGCACCGAGCACGGGCATAAATATACGCGTACCCATGTGATGATTACGTCAGTGCCCGTTGCCGTCTGTGCTCATCGTATTGCGACACTCCTCAACAAGCAGTTTCATGTTCCAAGGTCTTTTATGCGAGTTTACTTTTGCGAATCAGACAATGCACTCGCTATACTTGCCCCCTTGGGCCTAGCCTAAGGCGAGTCGCGCGTTTCCACGCATTTCTCTTGCCCTCCATTTAGAAATTGGACTTTCCCCATGTTCGTACGAAAAATTTCGTCTCCGATAACACAGCTTTCCCTTCCAAAGTCATTCGGGTTTACGTATTTAGTTTGTGTGGTGAAGAATAAATTCCAAGAATTCGGATGTCGTAAACTGAATTATACGGTACATCGGGAGATAAAAGGGTACGTGTAAAAGTCGCCGTACTTGGTTTTACGGAGAGCAGCTGTTCCGAATAAATTAAGCTCCCGGACGCTTAGCTCAAGTTATATCATCTTACAAGTGGATTCCGATGATCCGGGGGCATTTTGCAAGCTTCTTCGACGAGCATTAATCACCCTTGCTACGTCTGCAAAGGGACGTCGGCATCTACTTGGAGATTTCCTTTGCTTCCAGTGAAGCTTCTCTATGAGTAGGAAAATCGAACAGCGCCTCATCCGAAATTGGATGTAAAGCTCGTACCGTCGACGAAATTTTCTTGGCGAATAAAACAAGTGGGAAGCAGAAATACGAAAAAAAGCTCCGTAGAGAGTGGCAGAGCATTGCGGGGGTGGAGGGCGGGGTTCGTCGGAGGGCGCCGAGAGGGGCTAAAGGGAAGGTCCCTTCTCGCGGGCGTCCGATCGGGCTGGCGAGAGGCAACCCCTCGTGTACGGGAGGGTTCAGGGTGGATAAAGCCGCTGGGTACGGATCGGGCGTGGGCGAGGGGCTCGGCGCTCGACGCTCGGCGTCGGGGGAGAAGGGGCCAAAGAAGAGGGGGGAAGTTCATTCTGCTTGTGGGTGTGCTGTGCACACACAGGGAACGCCAGAGAGACGGAGAGAGCGAAACGAGGACCGATAGATAGTCCGAAGGAACGGAGAAGCCGCATATGCGCGCAAGAGAGAGGGAAAGAGATAAAAAGACGTACGCGAAATAGAGACAGTTTGGCTGAAAGAGTCGAGAGTAAGGCAGATGGTAGAAGTAAAGAGAAACCAACAGTGCGCCGGGAACGAAAGACGAAATGAGAGGGTAATAGCGAAGTCATCTACGGAAAAGAGAGAAGGAGAATTGAGAAGAGAGAAAGATGGGGAGCAAGCGAAAGAACAAGGGCAGACAAAAGTCGTGGTCGAGAGAGACGGATGCTTCTCCCCATAGTATGCCACACGTATAGTAGAGCTTCTGGTCCCTTATTCCCTATACTACGTGCGAAGGGGGTTTCGAGAGGCCAGCAACGGTGGAGCCACGACGACAACAACGAGCCACGAGCACGACGTGGCGAGAGTACGAGCACGACTACCACGACACCGCGTGGGGGTTGCACGAAGACCCCCTGGTGGGGTTCTGGCTCCCGACCCCACAGTCCCCCGCTGGAAATGATATCAGTCGCGACTCGGTCGAGGGAGCCCCAGCACGTGCCGTGCCCCTCGCAGAGTGAGCCTGCCTGCCTTGGCTGTCCGTCTGCTCGTCTGCTCGCTCGCCCGCTCACTCGCTACGTTCTCCGCTCGTTTTCGAGCGGCCGAGAGTCTCCTCGATCGTTTTGCCCGCTTGTTCACCTTACTTCCTTCCTTCGCTCTCTTCCTCGTACTCGTGATCGCGGGTGTACGTCTTTTTGTACGCGATTGTATACCTGAGGATCGAGCGGGTACCTCGGGGAACGACCGCACCGTCAGGGCGCACGGTCACCCCTACCACGAGAGCTTGTCCGCCGACCCGGAGCTTTCGTCAAGCTTTCGTCTGCCGACTGGCACAACTCGACCGACCCTTGCGGAATATACCACTGCTTTTGGGACTGGGCCCAGGTCACATTATACATACTACATATTATTAAACGGAGCAATCGAATAGCAAGGACCCACGGCCGAATAGCCGAGCCGAACCGAGCCGAGCCGAGCCGTACGAGAGGTAAGGTTATTTCTGGGGAGGGAGGGAGGGAGAAAGAGCTCACCACCGCTTGACGGGGGTGGATTCGCACTGGACTGCGAAGGTCGATTGGTGGATGACGTCCGCGGTGCGCGGTGCTCGAGGGCAATGCCTCGCAACTCGCTACTCGCAAACTCTCTGCGTGATTCAGGCAGTGATCAAGCCATTCAGATACTGCGCGATTTTCGTTGGATTTTTTCTTCTCGCCTAGATAGCGAGAGCAAAACCGGGAACGAAACATGGAGCGAAACCGTGAGCGAGGGCGCGGCGCGGCGTGAGAGGGTGTTGCGTTGGCTTGGCCATCGCATCGCACGTTCGCGCTGACTCGCGAAGGCCGAGGCCTCGCGCGACATTTGCGCGCCGCACCGCTGCGCTCCGAAGACTGCGGTTCTCCTTCTACTGTCCCGCTCCTCCTTCTATTTGTAGTAAAACGCACTCTACGCGGAGGAGCGGAGTGATTATTTCATTAACTCGCTTTTAATAGCTTCGCGAGTAGTCGCTCGGCTACGAGCGACCGCTGCCGATTGCCTGCGGCCGCTTTACGGAACGAACGTCCTCAATATGTTCCATTGAAAGCGCGACTTCTTTGGTCTTATGTACTTATGCATCTCTTTCTTGTATTCCCTTCGACGCGTACCATTCCTATTCTGTCGTATCCGACACACCGAGATATACCATTTTCTAGAAAAGTCGTTTCTTTGCGACTGTGCAATACGGCCATCGCCTCGATTCGCGGCACTCTAATTGAACCGGAGCCAGCACCTCTTCCATCACCGGTGCTCCTGTTTCTCTCTAGCTCGTCAAAGTGCTTACAGGCGCTCGTGTCTCTTCTCGGGCATCGCATCGTCAAGCACTCCCTCTGTCGCAACACCCCCCTCGAATTTGGCAGTATCCCCTTTCACATACTTTCATACTTTCGTCATGTCGTCCGTTGACTCTGCTTACACTCGTGACGAAAAATCTTCGTGATTTTCGCCAGGAGAACCGCACGCGGCTCTATCTATATCGGTGTCGCGGTACGCGACGTCCCGAAACGCGACGCGACGTCGAGGCGCGGATATTAATAGAGCCGTCGGTCTGGGACGGGCCACGCGGTCCACGCCGAACGTTCTTCTCTCGATCTTCGTTCTAGAGCGCTCAAGCCAACCGCGGGAGATCGAGCATTCTTGGATGCTTTAGTCACGCAACTACCGACGACCTCGATACGCGCAGACGTTTCCTTGCACGTTCGTTCGTTAAAGCAGTTGCGTTTGATCGCGCGCATGAAAAATCGCTAGTTCCTTCGCTCGACTTTGCAAAATCGCGACTCGCACCCCACGTTTCGACGAACTCTATCGGAGAACGCACGGAGCTCTCTCCCCCCTAAGATATGCTCGCGGGAAACCTGGGGCGCGGCTATCTTGCGAGCGGCTCGAGCGAGCGCATCGAAATTTGAAACGAATAGCGAACGCTAGCTTCGGCTGGTCGTTCTCGCAGAGCAGCGTTATTTCGGTTAGTCGGATCGCTTCCACTGAGTTCTGCTCGCTTGAGTGGATGCTGTCGCGGTATGTTTACCGCAGAGAGGAGAGTGCAGAGCACAGATGGTAGCTGACTGGCATTCGCGGTTGCTCCTCAGCTCGTACGGGTTACACACTCGAGGATTCTCCCGTGGACTCTTTTTCTTCCGGCCGCGCGGATGACTTTCGGCTATTTTTGGGTGGCTGAGTGAGTCTGGTCGGCTCGGGTTCTGGAGTAGATCGATAGGCAAAGTGTGTTTACCGTAGCATGTACGCTAACGAACCCGCTAAATTCTCGAGCGTAATTTTGTCTCTGGATGCCCCCGATAGGAGGAACGCGCGCGATACTGTTGGCGCGGCGCGGAACACACACGGCCTTCGTCGTTTCATTATCGATGATATCGTGAAATTCGATCGGTAGGGGGATACTACTTTATCGCTATGGAATTTCTCTTTTTCAGTACGTTGGACGATATAGAAAAAAATCTTTCTCCGCGATTTCAAAATCTTCACGATCGTTCGATCACACAATTGATGACGATTCTACTTTCAACCTTGATCTCTTGAGTACGAGTCACTAATCAGCGCAAATCAAAGGAGGTCGCAAAGTTAAGCATTCCACAAGTTGGACTGTATTCTTCGCGTGTCGTTCCGCTGATTCTCTTTTTCTCATTACCACATGTTTCCTTGTTACGCGATATTGCACACACGTACGTTCGCGAGCGAGATGCGAGTCTCCATTTGTTGTAGGATACACACATATGTGTGCGCTAAGTCAACCTCAATGACTATTCCGTCCAGCGCTACTTCAGGGTCGCACCTCGCCTCGATCGATTTACCGTAGTCGTGCGTCTTGCGAATTATCTATGTACATCGCGAACTGACGTCACGTTGTTGCGCTTTATCATCATATTTATTTTGACTCGAACGACTGTCACTATGTACCACCCACCACTCGTCGCTTATGATTTGGAGTTGTGTCAGACGTAATCTCGTCAGAGAATCTTGATTTTGAGAGTTTGAACCTTTCGTCGTGGTTTTCCGCTCAATTCCACATTCAGCGAGCTACGCGGTTACCGCTCGTTAATCGTTCCAATGCTCGGGACCTATTGGTTCGAGGCTAGTCTGGCATGGCGGTACCGAATACATACCGCCTCCCCCTCCTCCTCCTCTTTCGTGCTTAATGGCACGAGCAATGTCGAATTGCGATTAACGAGTGTCGGCGTACATCGATGCATCAATGGTAGCTACTATACGAGAGGATAGCTGTAGTTGCTTGACTGCTACTGCTTGTTTACAAGCTCAGTTGTTTTTGCTCAGCACTGCTTGTCAGTCTGTACTCGTGCTGTACTATTGAACGCGAAGATCATTGTTTCGTGCTCTCTATAGGGATAATAAATAATAATAGCGCGCTGGCAAATTGACTCGGGGCTTCTGTCACGAAGACCACTATTAAGGACGATGAATGTAAAGAAATAATGACGCGCCGTGCAGCGAGTATCATTGCTATTTCTTCCTTGTTTCGTACACTTACATAAACCCGACCGACTGCGAACGCTGTTGGCAATCTCTCAAATTAGCCGAACACGCCGTACGCTATGTAATGGTTTCCTCAATCGTTAAATTTGCACGCGTGTGCCCTGTGCACGTAAAAGCGGTATGTACCGCGATACAGGGGATATTCAGACCGACAGAACTGTCTGATTGTTAGATAAATCAGTCTTCAGTTTTTTCCAATGAGATATCCTCGTTAATGATTCGCGACAATGTCAATGTCAGAGTGATCAGTTTTGCTTATCGTTAGTTTGCATTCGATCTTCGTAACTTTACGTGTCTAAGGAAAATATGGAATCGCGACGTGCCCATTTATTCTTTGGTTAATTACTTTATTACGTGCCAATTATCGCCGCGCCAGCGACAAAATACCTTTGTTCGTCACTTATCTTACAGCGATATGAATGTTTTATCTCTGTGGTCGTACCAAGCCAGGAACTCGATTCTGCGTTCTGCAGGCAAGTCGTTACTACTACGACCGATAAAGGTTGAGTACTGTCAAGTTTACCGCAGTACTGGCGATAAAGTTGCGCCAGAAATTGTAAAATATCTTTCCAAGGGAATGTATTTCTTAATAGAATTCTCTGATTCCTTCACTGGTTCTTCCAATATTTCTACCGCACAATCTCTCGAGCGAGCTTCCCTTGAAATTCAATTTTTCTTGCGACTGCATATCGTACGAATTATTAAAGCAGGATTTTGCAGAATTTACGCGATAAGTGTTGCTTCTCATAAATATTTCATAACTTCAACGAAGCAATCCTTGCTCATTCTATTCATAATCCTCTGGAGAATACATTTTGGAGTGAAGACTTTAATTCGGAGTTTCAGCCACGAAAATTCAGCATACAAACAGAATTCTTGAGATCTTTAATGCTTAAATATAAGCGTCGAATATAAGGTCGAATATAACATTTTCATTGGTAAAGGACACGCGGTTCTTTGATCGTCGAAACGTAACAAGAAGCGAGGTACAAGTTGACGAACCTAATATATTTTCGTTAAAATACCTAAACGTACTCTTGGTAATGCGCTTCCCCTTCGAACGAGACGTCCCACTGTATGTTTCAAATTTAACATGAGTTGAGCTATCTGATTTCAGTGCGCTGCTACGGTTCAGTAGTTACGTGTACCACACTAATGCCTATAACATTTCCCGTGCCCTTTAATGGAGTTGCTGTCTTCCATTAAGCTCCATTAAGCTAGTAAGGATATTCAGTTACAATTTCTGAGTGGTGCAATAATTGTGGTTTTCGCTTCATAAGAAAAATCTCATTTATCATCGTAGTCAGTCGAAAGTCAGTGACATCGTATTGTCACTTGACTATTCTTTATTTTCCTCCAGTCTCACTTCGTTTATCATCCGCATTCTGCAATTTCTCCGAAACGTCAACAGTCGCGTTTCAACAAGATCAAGATTCTTTTTTGCGCTAATGCTATTTTCTCATGCCTTCGTCGTAGTTGTTCTAAGAAAATCCTACGCCGGGGAGAGTGAATGACGCATCTTTCGAATTCTCTCAGAACTTACCGAGAAGGCAAGTATGATAGAGCTGCATGAAATGTAGAGGAAAATCCAAGTGGCATAGTTTGGAGACGTAGAAAAACGTGCATCTCGAAATACTACAGACTCGTGTACCCCCTCCCCTAGTAATAACTCTTTCTCGAGCAGCTACACAAATACAAACTAAATAGAATACCGGGGTAAGCCCCATGCAGTAGTATTCGATAAATTCTTCCCGTGGTCCTCTCGACCTTCCCACGTGGTTAGAGAGCGACATGTGCCTCTCCAGATTACACTGGAACCTCTGGAGTCAGGGTATCCTGCATCTTGTTCTCTTTCTCAGGCGCCTTACGGTATGGCCCCTGCTACCAAAGGCACTTTTCTGACGTAGTCGCGGCTGGGGGTAGCAGGAAAAAAAAAAGGGTGCGTTCAGAGGACACACGGACGTAGCCCTTCGCGCTAATGCGTGAGGGGGTCCACCAACGAAATTATGGATCGAGCCAACTCGAGGTACCACGTCTGCGCATGACTATCGTCGGATCACGCTCTCCTTGTCCAAGGCAGCCTTCCACCCCGCTTTTCCTGCATCTACACGCACCCACGCGCTCCATATACACGTACCCCCCAATGGCTGAACGTTGTGTACTGGGCCTCTTCGATCTCTTTCTCTTCTCTTTCCCCCCCTTTGCTTTCTCTTTTCCTCTTTATTCCTTTTTCTCTCTTCCTATCTCCCTCTATCTTTGTTCACCCTCTTGTTCTACTTCTCACTTTCGCCACTTGGTTCGCGGCTTCTCTTGGGCTTCGCGCAAATATGCACCTTGTCTTGGGTTCTTTGTCGGCATACTCGACGGTGGGTTCTCTCCACTGCCTTGCGCTTCGGCTTTTCTGCTGTTCCACACGTCCATCTCGTCTTTCTTTGACGTATTACACTTCGATCGTCCTCCATATGCTGACTTGCTGCGAAGTGGACTTCAGCTGGCTTGGTGGCAGGTGGATTCCCGTGTTCCATTTTTCTAATATTCTTCCTTGCTTCCAAAAGAGCTATGTATCATTTCCACGAAATATTCTGTTTTCTGATAATGTTTGCTAGAATGCAAATTATGTGTTACTTATTGTAAGATTGAGGCTGGTGGTGGCCCGACACCATGTGGCTATCCGTGGTTTTGGGACTGCACGTGCGAATGTTTAGAGTAGGATGCAGATAGGTCCCTGAAAATACTGTTTTTTGTTCTTCTAAGATCTGGCCACGAAGTGGGGAACTGGAGGACATTTACCCCAGAACTTTTACTGACCAGACATTGACTATTTGAATCCTGACGCATACTATAACATGTTCGTGGATACTTGATTGAGTTAGTTTCCATTGTCCTCATTTCTCGATAGACACACGTACTAAAGGTATATAGCCTCGATCTAATTGCGTTTAACTTCCATCGACTGGCCGTACCCTCCGAGTCTCTGCTGCCTTCGTATAGAACGAGGGAGTACACATGAAGATCCTCGTGATAAGCGCGCGCAGCCCTAATTTGTGTGCGTCTAACTCTACCTTTTGGTGGCATTTGCTCGGAAGAGCTCTCATTTTGAAGCATCAGTGTAACTTGGGCTTCCTTTGACTTCCCGAAGACATTTTATTAAGGGAAGAAAACTCGTACCCCAACTTGAAGAAGAACTTCTTTGGCAGCGCACTTCTTGGCGTACTTCGATACAGTATTTTTTCTTTGCATCTTTGGAATCTTCATTTATAGCCTGATGGTCTTGAATCGCGGTTTCAAGATTGATTGCCTTCCCTATATCTTTTAAATGGTTAATAGAAACTGTTCGATTAAATAGCAATTATCCAATTATTGCGACAATTGTAGCAGAGTTATTTCCAACTCTTTTCGATGATATTCTTTCCTATTTGGTCAACGAATTTGATCCGAGAGTCTCAACAGTGATTCACGGAAAGGTGAATTTACGGCCTCGAGAATGATTAGAATGTACGATTAATGCGCACATTGTGACGTTTGGACTGCGGTGGTTAGAGTTGGTGGGATACAACTGTAATTACGAAATACCGTGTATTACCTGAATATCTAGCCTCACGGGTTTCGAATAATTGTGCGGAGCGTGTCAATTGATGCAACATCGCGCTCCGTATCGTCCGCTTGTTGCCGTTATGACGTAACTGTCGCACGGTGAATCGCGAGGATCGTTTTATTACTGCGTATATACATACTACGAAATACGCGACGATACGTTGTTATTTCTATATCGCCTCGATCGCATCTTTTTCGTCGTTCCCTTCGTTTCGTTTCACTCCCAAGCGAATTCTGATTTCAATTGCAAAATTCTTGCAACGACAAATCAAGGATCGCATTAATCACGTAGCAATAGAGTTATGCACATTACAATTCACTATTCTTTACCAATTCGATGTATCGTTATCTCGTGTGTTTACAGGTTATAATTAACGCAAAAAAACAATGGGGGAAAAAACTTTCAATCTCACTTGGAACAATCACTTGGCAAATCTGTCGGGCTTGTTCGAAGGATTGTACAAGAGCGGTTCGTTGACCGACACAACTTTGGCATGTCAAGGGGGCATGTTAAGAGCACACAGGCTGGTCCTGGCAGCATGTAGCCCATATTTCGAAAGAGTCTTCAAAGAACATTATGGCGAACAACCAATACTGATTTTGAAAGGTAAGATTCCAAGAAGCAATCACAAAACGTACCACGCATAAGTCTCTCGATGTAAAGAAAAAGTTCAATTACTACAAGATTCTAAAGGAAGAACTCCAACTATCAGAAATGTTCAACTTGACTTTTATATAAAAGGTTTCGCATTGGGAATCATCTAACAATGGGTTTTGTTCCGCAGGCGTGGCAGTGGAAGAAATGGAGTGTCTCTTGGATTTCATGTATCGTGGATCCATCGATGTAGCAGAGGAGCATCTGCCTTCTTTAATAAAGACAGCTACGGATCTGGAAATCCGGGGTCTGTCGGGAGACCAGAGAAACCAAGAAAACAATCGTAGTCCATATACGAGGGTAGAAGCAAGGATGCAACGATGTCATATCGAGACGCGAGTACACACTACAGAGTACATAAAGGAACCATCGGTAATTCCTTTCCTGCCGAAGCAGTCTTCCGTCGAATCCTTGGAAGATCACATAAAGGTTGAGGAAATTGAAGTAGAGGATGACCCAATGGTCATCGATGGACACGAAGATACATTCGACGAGCCGATGCGCTCTACGGATGCACAAATTGTAAGTTTTCTTTTATTTCTTCTAAATCTTATTTAGCAGCGAGTCTTACGAGAGTTCTACCAGAGTCTTTTTGCTTCGATTTTCTCTTTAGCAATACTTACATTTCCGACCGTCGTCCCAAGTTGCTTTCGATCAAGCAACTATGGCGATTAATCATACTAAACAAATTTAATTTAGTTTTGCACGGTGGTTTGAAGGGGCGCAACTTTTAATTGAGATGCTTCTTTCCAATTAGCTTTTTTTTGTATGTCCGACTCTTCTATAATTAATCAGAATCCGGAGAAAAAAAAAAAGCATCCGATTCCTTTCCTCCTGCTTTGATCATTGGATGCGGCGTTGCAGCTCGAAAAGTTTTCGGTCAGGTGCACGAAATTGCGAAGTTTGGATGAATTAAAAGAAGTTAGCCGGATTCACTGCTACTGGCAGAAGGCTAATCAACTTACGACAAAAAGTTCGAGAGCTTCTCTAATTTGAATCATGTACATTTCCATCTCTATCGGTTGCTTCGTTTCGCCATTTCCGAATAGGGAATGTTTTATTAATTCAAAGCACTCGTGGATATTTCATTTTTGCGAGGATTTAAATGCTTTTCAATATTGATTCTGAATTGTCACGAATTACTAGCCAAACCGTTCACTTCTTTTTGTCAATAATTTTATTGGCAACTTAATATTTTAAGCGAAAAGAGCGGACGTAATATAGTACATTTTCGTTTTATTTAAAAAAGTTGAATGCGAACGCTCAACGATTTCCGTTTAAATTGCAATTCTGTATAGAATCGTCTTTATTAATTTCAAGACAATACTTAATTAAATATACCGAATATATTGAGACTAAAATGATGATGGATGGATTGTGTTGGGGATGTCCGAAATACGTTGAATAGCATTGAATATTCTTAATTACCGTGAATGTTACAGAGACGCATACCACCGCCCATGTACAAACGTGAAACTAGATTCAAAGGGCAGAAGAGAGTAGCAGTCGGTCGAGTAACGAGGCACAGTGATTTGATGGAACCACGATCGAAGGAACGATCATCGACGAAAGACGACTCGACGAAGGATGCTAACTATGAGGATTCATCGAATCTCGTTAAATCCGAGCCTGGTTTCAACAATGGATCGACAGATCCCACGGTACCAGACATACAGATGAACGACGACTTACAAGAACGAGATGAGAGTCTGGTACGAACGAAGACTACCTGAATTGGCATTTTTTGACCCTCCCTTTCCCTTGATAATAATTAGCCAATTGGCAATTTGCCTCTTTTATAAGTCTATAAAACTCATTTAACCCCAACAAAAAATCATTCGCAACATTTGAAAAATTCATCCATTGTTCATCATTCAAATCGTACATCTTCGGTTCTTACCACCGTTCTTGTAAGTTCACCCTCCTGGCCAGAGGCACACGTCTCTCGAATGTCGCGTTTTTGTCGAATCGACAGGATTCGAGCATGAAGAGCAGTGACGAGGGCCCGAGATTGGGATTGAAGAGGAAGGGTGATGCGTTAAAGAGAAGCAGTGGCGAAAGCAAGGAGAGCAGGTCGATCCTACCGAAATCAGAACGAGCACAATACAAGCCGTTCTCCTGTGATCTTTGTACCCTGGCGTTCACAAGAGCTTCACACTTAGCGCGACATAGGAGAGTCCACACGGGAGAGAGGCCATTCGCGTGCACCATCTGCCCACGAATGTTTGCCAGACAGGATAAGCTCAAGCAGCACTTGGATTCGCACTTGCAGTGGCCTAAGAGAAAGGGCAGCTTGTCCAGTGCGAGCAGTCATTCGGTTCCAACCACCACTAAGGGTAAACGAGGCAGACCACGAAAGGTAAGAGATTCCATTAATTATTAAATTCTTTTATAATCTTAGAATTACACGTTATTTGACGTGAAGAGAAAAATAATATTTCAATAGAAAATTCACGATTTGTATTAAAAGGATTGTCTTGTTCAGAAGTAATTAAATGTCTTGTTAATGCTAATTGAGTATATCCTGAGTGATATCTATGTCAGGTAAATTTGGAACAATCCGCGATGGAAGAAATTCTGAAATTTGGCGAGTTTAGCTCGTTATTAAATAAGTCACACTCGGCGAATACTACTACCAAGACTGAAGATTCTGAGACCACGGATAATGAGAAGACTATTAATGCGGCGGATGAAAACAGCTCTGACCAAAGGGACAAGGATAACTATGGCTGTCAAGTTGAAAATGGGCAAGATATTGTTTAATTTTAACTTTTACCTCTCGGTTCTCTTTCGATCAGGAGCAAAAAGTATTTTTCTATGTCCGAGGGAGTATCGTACTTAGGAAGTTTGATGAATAAACTTGAGCTTCTAAGAATGTTAAATCCGTCAGGTATTTTTCGTATCTAGACGGAATGATTGACTTTCGTGTCAACGCACATACATATATATATGTAAAATCTATCGACTGAAAAAGTTATATTCGAACTGGATGCTTTTATTGCTCTCGAATTGTAATATTCGTTGGGTCAATGTTTTACCAAGAAGATGTGAAAGCGCGACTATCTAATCTAGAGAAGTAACTTTAAATGTATTACTTCGTAAAGCTTCAACAGATTATTACGCGTCGATAGGTAAAGGTCATATTTTATACTTTTTGCGTGAACTGATTACACCGTTATTCTGAATAAAACATTCGGAATTATTTTAACAGTTTTAAAACCAAAAAAAAAAGAAGAGAGAAATGATGAACTACACGGGCTAGAGGCATAAATGTTACCAAAAGTTTTCTTTTGTAGAATAAAGAATTTTTGTTAGTTAAGGTGGCAAATGAGAAAAAGTAATATAATTACTATGCGTATAGCACACTCTCTATCTGTGTATAAATATGTCTGAAAATATCTGTCTTCGATCCTTGTGCGGAATACTATTTGATCTGTTTTACTTTTAACAGAACAATATCGTATACATAGTATATATGTATTTGAAAGTTTCGCATTAGCTTCAATGACTCTTTGTTTATCGTAGTCCAATTCTTTTTCGTTTGAACTTCTTTTCGGATTTGTTCAAAAGAGTACCTGAACGATGTTATTCCGTATATACACAAATATCCAATTAGAAAAAAAAAAAAAAATGGAGACAGGCTATTATAGAAATGTCAGCAGACATTTCTTACGTACCGTTTATCGTAATATCGTATTTGTATCGGACGATAAGATTTGAAAGCATGAAATCTACGAACTTGGAAACTCGACCAAATTACTTAAGCTTGAAGACTGTGTGGTCTGGTTTGCACTGTCAATTTATTTACCTCGAATACACGATTTATACACAATTTCCGTATTCTAAGATATTCTCATAGAATTTCGAGTCGAATAATTGTAAATCAGAAGCAAAATTAAATCTGGCTATCCTCGGTAAGTTTGACTTCTGGTATAAGTGACTCTACATCGGAATATCAATCAGGATAAATATGATGTTTCTTTCATTATGCCAATCGATTACCTCATTCTGACGGTCTTAAACAAGCCGACCAATACGTTAAATCGACCCAAGAGACTGCATTCTGTTAAATACAAGTACTACAGTAACTGGAACATTACGGAATAATAATCAAGAAGCTATCGGTGTTTTTAAAAGATTCATAAAGCGATATTACAGATGACTGAGAGTAATAGACTTATGTAACGACTATATGAAAAACTTATTTATAGTCAATCGTATTACGTATTTCCTTGGGATAATGATTCAGTAGTTAATTTATACAACAGCACGATGATTTTTTTTTTCAAAGAGAATGAAAATTGAATTATTCAATATTCTATTCAGGGTATGAAATTTATTATACGTAATATCTAAGACAGTGCAAACCAATCCTAAATAGTGGTGGCTCATCGATCCTCGAGCCAAAAGAAACAAAGAAAAGTAGCTTCGAATATTTTGTCATACGCACGATTGTAATACGTCAAGTACAAATGTCCAAATATTAGGGTGTACATGTGTGCATAAGTGTGCGTGCCTATAATAGGAAAAAAAGGTGACCAAGAACAAAATGAGAGCAGCATGATTCATCTTGCGCTTGACTACATACGGAAATGGCGTGTATATCTTACTTTGGCGAATTATGCTGAAGGAAATTGTTAAGAAATTGTTTCTATCGTGTAATTATATTATACTATCCTTTGGTTGTCGCATTAAATATTGTTTACGCGAGCGTATAGTTAACTACGATTTGAGCACACCCGGCAAACGTTAATGCGATTATGATTGCGGATGTACTCACGTATCTTTAGTTCGAAAGACATATTATTATTATCATGGAATTGCTTGTGTCTGCATCACGGCCACCTTGTATCCTCTTATATCAGTGGCTTATAATGTTTCTTTTTTAATTTTTTACTCGAAACTTCCGTATCTGTTGCGTTGCACAACTTGCTGCAGGTGGGTGTATTCTGAATACATAT
Source organism: Trypoxylon attenuatum (assembly GCA_963989405.1). Lineage (NCBI taxonomy): Eukaryota > Metazoa > Arthropoda > Insecta > Hymenoptera > Crabronidae > Trypoxylon > Trypoxylon attenuatum. The sequence goes on along the minus strand of OZ022488.1, from coordinate 3,123,714 downwards.
ACATATACATATGTATGTATGTATGTAATTCTACACGGAAGCGCGGAGTGGTATTTTGTGCCATGTGATCGCGGTGTGTCGGTGTGTGCAATATACATATTTATTTCGTGCACCTCGATACACCTAGAAATTCTGTATCGAGGTTCGTACGCTTAATATCAGTTGTTGTTGTTGTGAAAACTTACGTTCTGTTTTGTTGAATCCTTGTTGCTTGGCCTTCCAGCGTTCTGCTCCTCAGAGATCGGTGAATTGAAATCGCGGCGACGTGCAATTATTTCAGTGATATAACACGATCTGGTCTATTCGCGGCGTGCTGCGAGTGAACTTATTGTAATGTACATACGTGCAATCCTTGGACAAGCGTCCGAATGATCGCACGTGAGTCTTCATATCTTATAGTGTATATTGTGTAGTATGTGTAAATAAATCTTAAAGTCAATGTCTTTTCTAATCGATATCGCCTTTCTTACAGTCCCTTGCGAAACCATTTTTAATCAAGGTAATAATAAATCTTACTTTTTGGGGGATAATAATAAGTCGGATACGTCGAACATCGTTTTTATATTCATTGACATACAGTATATTTTTACAAATATGTTCTCGGTTGTACACAGGCTTTATACGTCGGGAAATGGGGAACTTATGGGATTCATCTTTGAGATTAGCGTAACAATGCACCCCTTCTGATTTCTTCACAATTCGTTTATCAATGTCCGTACGTTTTCTGCCGTTCAGAAAAATAACAACAACCGTTACATGGATCAGCTTGCATTAAAATCAATCTCGAAAAGTTCAATGACGATTGTAGCTCTTTTTTGATCAACGATCAACAGGAATATACAGTTTGGCCTTAATATATCTCTAACTAATTTGCGTGTAAGCTTACACTGGCAACATCAAAAGCGATAACTTCTTTTGCACATGGATTTTGTCGGGTTTCTTTTTGTTTACGAGCAATTACAACTATCTTTTTTTTCTACACGAATCATTATACATAGCTAATAGTTTCGGGCGGAAGAATCGATGCATTTTTTAATGACCGTGCTATATGTCTATTTCACACTTTGGCGATTGATTATTTTCTTTGTATCTCTCTAATTCAATCATTTGGATACACACAGTTAACTAGCAAGTGAGTTAAATTTAATTACAGTTCAATTCACGTATCATCTTCATCGATTCCACCGAATGTACGGATGAGACGCTACACTAGTATCGTTAAGCGTTAACGGCATAACTATTGTAATACAATACTTATTTCATTAGTGTTCGACTATAGTTTAAGCTGACAGTTCAATGCTGTCTTCAAAACAGAAACTTTTCGAGGAGAATGCAACGCGAGCTGATCTTTAAAATTGACTACATTTTCCCACCATGATCGTCGTACGATCCATGTACTTGAAGTATTCTCTTCAAGATCTTCCCGAGCATTGAGGTAAGGCTCAATTGACATTCCATTTTGCACTCATGGTACCTTACGCATATATACTTTCCTTCGATCAACTTTGCAATAATTCAACGAAACTCAACTTTTCACAAATTTCTCGTAAGATTGTCTTTTATACTTTTTGAAATTCTTCAGAAGTGCGAATACTTGCCGAATACTTGAAATGGTACGAATTATCGAGAAAACCGAATAATTTAATTCGAGAGAAAAGAAAAATTATTGTTACATATTGGTCGAAGGAAAATTAATCACTGACCTCACATTTTACATTTAATCCTCTTTTCCTATTGTTTCCACAAGAATTCTTTTGTACATACGCATTAAACGAGCTTTGCTATCAGACGTACGACTGACTTATGTTAAATGCGCGCACCTGCCTGTATACATTAATTAGTTCACATGTCAACAACGATGATACACATAGTAAATATATATATCTTAGACACAAACAGCGATACTGGACGACCGCGATAAGTAGTACACACGAGTCTACACGGTCATCTAGTGCAACAGTGATTACCGCGATAAAGTAAAACTGTTTTAAAAAAGTGTAAACGAATGATTGCTCCTTTGATCACTGCTCATTATCTATGTTTCCTTGTAAGCTCGGCAGGCTCGTGCGAATAACGTTTCGGTTGAACATGAAGACCTCGATAAAACAAATCTCAACTTCTTAATAGCTTCATGATCGCGAGGTGTGTTTTGTCGATTTTTTTTCCTTTTTTTTTTTGGTGCAATCAAAAGCAAAAGCACATTTTTCCCTGTTTCGATAACAGTTGGAACGAAAAAGTTTCCAACGTTTCAGCGAAAATATTTCTGGAACGTTTCATACGATATTTCATAAGTTCCTGAAATTCTTAATAACAAGAAAACACCTTAAATTGTACTTTATTGTCGTACAAAATGCGCATGTCTTTTTTTTCTTTGATACTTGATACACCAATTGTATATTAAAGTTGCTTTAAGCATCGTCACTTACTGATACTTTGTGCGATACGATTTCCTTAGTTTTTATTTACTTTCGATAACTTCGTGCTCCTCTTATCTACCTGGATAAGTTAGTGTCAGCTTAGTTACGTAAATTCGAAGGGTAGAAAAGAAGGAGAATATAACGAATTACGATTACTTTCAAAGTGTGTGTGTGTGTGTGTGAGTGTTTCTGTGTCTGTGTCGTGTGAGTAATCCGCGAGGCAACACGAATATTATTCGCAGAGTCTGATTTATTATACAAAAGACGCGAAATCAACTGTACAAGTTCACTTCAAACCTCTCCTCATGAATTCTAGATTCATTAAGTAAAATCAATAGCAAATATATATAAATCAATAAATACTTCTGTATACGAATTATTTCGAAAATCCTTATGTTGCTGCCTGAAAAATTATATGGTATAAATTTCTTCATTAGAAATATCACTAATATACTGATTCACTGGATAGTATGTCGGTATGTCTTTCATCTGTCTGCCTTTTTATGTATATTCGCATTCGAGCTTTCTCGGATTTCATTCTGAACCAAGACGTACTCCTAAATTAATATACACATACACGAATTAATGAGTATTCTAGTATCGACCTTCCCACCAGAAAATAACTCACGGCAATTATAATACATATATAGTGCAATTGATATTCCCAGAGTCATTGGAAAGTTAATTGTACACGTAATAAATTGTGATTCAAGAGCATTTACACAAAAATGAGACATCGGAAGCATTCCACCCTGTGTAGAGAAACGTATCTAATCGTCGACCAGCCAAATCACTTTCTCGGTATTCTTTAATTGTTTCAAGTAAATAAAGGGCTAAGTAACTCTATTAATTAGGCTCAGCGCGTTGTCAATCGGAATTTGTTTATTGTACAAAACTTTTACTCATGAAATTATAGTATAAGAATTTCGAATTATTCTGTTTGTAAATGTGAGAATTAATTAAATTTCTTCAGCCGGTAAGAAAAATATGGCGGATTCTGAAGCACTTACCTAATCAGGATCGAAGATAAGTAAACTATCGAGAAAATAACACTTAATTATTCACAGTGTAAAAGAAAAAAGGGCGATTTGTAGCCTTGTCGACGAGAATCACGCTCGAAGTACATACACAAATCTTTCAATAGTGAGAAGATATGATCGTAATTAATTCTATTTGTTGTACATTACGGCGCGGCTTCAACTTTTGCGGGGAATAAAATATTTCTAGCGATGACGGTCACAGATGAGTCTGACGAGTGAAGTAGTATGTAACATGATATGCCAACTATGTTCGGTTCTAACCATTAGCGACTTTCCATTTAAAGGAAAGTAGAGTCCTTGTTCAATGTGACAAGGTGACATTTTTCGTAAAGAGTTAACGATGATTAAATCACGAGGAAACTCTGTCACAATTTAGCAACACGAAGACAGTGATATTAGAGATCCGAATTGTTCACACATACACCGGATGTCTTGTGTCCATCTGAGGATACAATTTGAACTTCTTCTTTTTCCTACGTCTTCTGCCTGACCGACCGTGCCTTTTCACCGATTTCCCATTCTCCTCGGAACACTGTCTTCGTCACAACCATACCTGGACAAATTTAACACTGTGATCCAATTAAGAACGACCCATCCACGAGTGTTTCATTTATAAAAATTATTATTAAAAAGCATCGTATTCTCGGTAAGATCTAGAATGTGTCTTATCACAGCAAGTATAAGCGATATAATATTGGGAAGAAATGATGCTTACCTCCTCACTATTGACTACTAGTCAGACCTTCTCACTGCTACCCTCTGCTACATCTTTCTTCGCCTTTTCCTGCTGTGCTTCTTGTTCCTTTTCTTTCTCTCGCTCCTTTTCCCGTTCTTTTTCGCGTTCTCTTTCTCTCTCAGCCTTCCTTTCTCTCAGAATCTCCATCCTGCGTGCCCTGTGAAGGCTTCCCGAGGGAAAAGTTGAGTCTTCGACGGCCGCCGCAGCGGCCGCACTCGCCCCTCGCTCCACGGCCGTCTGCTCAATAAATTACTCCACTTTATTTTTCAGAACGTTCTCCAAACGAATGGACTCTCATTAAAAAATTCTCAAGATACTAATGGACCAGCTTAGATACATACTTTCAGGATGAAACTGGCAGTGGAACTTTTAGCGATGGGACTCTGCGCGGAAGAAGGATGACCATGACCTTGTCCATGAGTACTAAAGTATCCACCTGGTTTCGGCTTGATGTGTCTATTATGCATCTCCATATGCACTATCTTCATGAATTCGATTTGAGCGGCTAATTTCTGAATTTCCTCCTTGAAAAGCAATGAATTATTTTATTTAATGAACCAGAGTATTTGTGGTAATATCGTTTAATTTCTATCATTATTCTGAAAAAGGGGAAGAAAAAGAAGATTAAAAAAGGAAAGTGATTAGAATGAGTCATGTTACTTTGAGTTCCTCATTCTCTTGATATAAGTCTGTAGTCTCTTCGGGTACCAAGCCAATCCCATTTAATGAGAAGCTTGCGGTAACCCCGCGAGCTCTTGCTCGGCTATCCCATTGATCACCCTGACCTCGTAACACTCGAAATACCTAAAATTCGAATATGTAAATTACTCCTATATTTTAATCGTCCTCCATGTCGGATTATGCGGGTTCCGAACAGATGGGAAGCATATGGGAGAGGAATGCATAATGCAAGAGTACCTTCGGTGCAAATACGAGGAACACGGTAACCGAGGTAGAGAGCTGTGTCCGGAAGAATCCAAGTAAGTATTTAATATCCGGTCCGGCATGTGGGAAAATGAAGAGACTGCAAAGAATGCATAGAATGATGTCTTTATCTGAAAATACCTATGTCATACGTTGTTAAGTATGCGAATGTGAATACTCACTGGATTGCAATCATGGTTATATTCACTGCTGCTATATTGTAGATAGCATAACTTATCAATCGAGCCTCGTTGAAGAGACTCTCAGCATTTCTCACGTTATAGCACACTTTGATACCCCATGCCAGAAATAGAATTTCCCCTGTAATCGTACGTTTATTTATATAGCCATGCATGGTCGCGTCATTTTATTCCCACACACGATTTTAATAATAAGCAGGTAGCCTTTTGTAAGGTGTACTACCGCCACTACTCTGCTCAAAATCGATAGTTGTTGTTTTACGGTCAATTTGTTCAAATGCAAAAAATCTTAAGTGATAACTTTTTTTCGTTGGAGTATGAAAGGAAAAAGAATTTTACCGATAGCTAAGCTATGGTCCCACCAGTTGTAAGAGCATTGATAGAACTTGAGACCGTAATTGTCGGCGATCACCTCGGCATAGGGTGGTGCACTGAGAGTCCACGTGCCGAGGTATATCAGCATCACTAATAAGATTGGCACCATCCACTGTAGCAGTTGCTTGTCAGTGAGCTTAACTTTGTGTGCGCTCTTCACGCGATAAGTTAGTGATACCCTGATGAGAAGATTCAAATTTATTTTAGTAGTCTTTAAAAAAATGTTTTTAGAAATAATATCGAAGATTGAATGAAAATGAATCTGTTGTAGGTCTTGCTTTATCGAATGAAAAGTACGTTGAAACGTTATTCGCGAAAATCGATATCGGATTGTCTTTTCTTTGTTGTCACGTGGTTGGCCTTTCCGAAGCAAGTAAATTTAACATTTGTACGGATAAAACGAATAATTTAAGTTGCTCGTGACAGCTTTGTGATAGCGATTACATTGTCGTCGAGAATGAATTAAACCTTCTGTGAGACAAAGCTGTCTCGGACAAGCATTTGGATATCCGTCCGACTGTGTAAACTCGTATCGGAGAAACACACAGAGAGAGAGAGAGGAGATATAGAGTCTCCACAGAGCTTTTCCGGAGTCTGATAGTGGCACATTTCAAACCGATTAATTGATCACTCCGAAAACATAATAAGATTGCTATTAACCACGAGACTGTGTAACAACAGTGACAGTGACAGATAGTCTTGCAAATATTGATAAAGCTACCAGTAGGGTAACGATAGGACATAGACCTAACAAAAGGATAAAAATTCACGTCTGACTTGTCTTTTTATTTCAACGTTATCCCCCCTCTTACCGCCAGGTCTTCATGAGCAACGCTGTATACGAGATGCAAAATCCAAGATGTCTCGTCCATTTGGTGGCAATACACGAGTACATATCCAAAACCGGAAATATGGCGGCCATCTAAACGCGAATGGAATGTCCAAGGTGAAAACTCTCAACGCGACAAGCCTTTCTTGGAAGAAGAAATATATGCGAATTACGTCGCGTACATACTTCGAGATACATGATGGCACAACCTAAGAGCGTGATGGATAGAAATATCGGCGAGGCGACCTTGAACACTTTGAGCTTACGGTGTTGATACATGTAGGCCACCAGAACAACGGTACCAAACACACAGAATATGGAGACTGATAGTAGAGTGATCCTTGAAAAATATTTTTTAATTATATTTTAAAATTCAAGTCTAGATTTTATTCTGGGTTTAGTGATACAGTGACTTTTCCATTAGATAAATACCTAAATGGCCAATTGTATATAGCCAAGCATGGGTCAGGGCCCTTACACGTAGTGCAACCAGGTGCGCAACGTATACATCGAAATACCTTTGCATACGAGTCGCTTATATTCTCCTGCATCTCTTTCCAAGCAACTGGAAATTACATGCTTAGAGTAAGTACAAGAGATGAACAAAAGTTGAAACGTTGAAAGAATTCTTTCTGACCTTCAACGAGAGCTCCGTCAAAGCCAGACTGGTGTTGGCCTGTGCTATAAAAGCCTCTTCGACACTTACACACGTACGCTCCCTTTGTCCAACCGGCGCCAACACCATTTTCATTAACCCGGCTACTGGGACTTAGATACTCGCACTAAAAAATAAATATTTAACAACTTCCAGTTCGAAGACTACTTACGAAAGTTTCAAAGAAAAGTATACGAGAATATTCATTAATAAAGAAAAGGCTTCGATAATTACTTGCGTAGTATCATTGTGACATTTGTGAGTGCCTCTGAATGAAGCGATTTGATTTTTCGAGATATCTTTCTCGCTAGCATATGGTGGCACATCACATTGATTCACTTCCAAGCCGCTAATGTCGATGTCCACGCTTAAGAATTCTCGCACCCTTGAATATAACGAGTACCATGTGTAACGCGTTCCAAATATAGTACGTATACCTCACCGTAGACAATACTAGATAATTATATCTATAAATGACTATTTTACATATAAAAAAAATTGAAACATGTTATTTTAGCTTATCACAGATCTCCGTCTGTCCTTCGACATATTTTATGAATTTTCTAACGGTCGCTGCACAGAATCGCAATTCTGAAAAATGTAAAATCTCGAAAATTCAGTCAGACACAGAATAAAAAAAGTGGTAGCTACTTAATTCATTTGCAATCGTACATCATTTACTAGATTATATATTATAATAAAATAAGCATTAATTTGGGGGTTTGCAAACTTATTTGTATTTTTAAGGAATAGTAGAAATGAGCGTAAGTAGTACGAACCCATGTCGAGCATCCGGTGGTCGTATGTTAACGCTGTAGGAGATGAGCCATCGATGACTCTTGCAGGAGAAGTACGGGATGGTCCACCAACCCCTGTAGGATTCAATCGCCGGTGACTGCATGAACTTCGGTGACCTGAGATAACACGCAAACGCCACAAACCGCCATAGAAACTTCGACCTTCTGATTCACACGTGTTTCGTGCAACGATCCCATTTAATATCAGTCGTCGTCGTTTAATTTCGTGCGCCTGGCTGGCACTTCACGGTCATCCGGCATTTGAATCATTTATTGGACTTTCCTTCTCGATCTATTCAACCCTTTGCTTCGAAATTCTCCTTCACGATCGGTACCGACACTTGCATTGCCATATCCAAATTCACGAATAATCATAAATCATATTTCAATCATACTAGTTTGTCAATTGTTCGATTAATTATTCCAACACGAATATATAATTAATTTAGAACTTTTATCATAAATTAAAATTACTGCGAGACACCTAATTCTTTTGTGAAATAATATAGTCAACGATATTTGGATAAATATTTTAATTAAAAATGAATCTGTTAATTAACAGTATCAAAAGTGGCGAATGCAAGCGAGTGGAACTCCATTAAAAAAAACGAGGCACCGTTTTCAATTTTTTTAAGTACCACAACTGTTACCCAATCGAAAGAAAACAGTGCAATAATCTGTATAAACGCGAATCGAGTTTCTATGACTTGACGCTCGTACGGGATGATGAAGGATGATGAATGATCGTGGAGCGCCTATAAAACGTTTGACCTCTCCCGGCAAAATGTCTTTCCAGACTTCATCAGAGTGGTTCTGCCCAAGAAAAGAATTTTCATTAAACTTGAATTCTTATCGAAAGCTAATTCACGTTCTCGCGTTTGTCGAGGGAAAATGATTTCCCTTCGTTCATTGATCGTAACATTACACAGTGCAGCGTGATGCAACGTACAAGGAAAGAAAACACAAGTATCAATTACGCCCACGAATACTTCAACGATAGGGTGCTTTAGCGTTTAATCACTTCGAACAGCAGCTTGAAAGCGACGGAGATCGGCGCACTTGTGGTGCCGTGTGATGCGGCGAAACAAGAGGCAAAGTGAGTCGCCAGAGAGACCGGCATTTTACCGAGTAGAGAGAGAGAGAGAGAGAGAGAGAGAGAGAGAGAGAGAGAGAGAGAGAGAGAGAGAGAGAAAAAGAAAGAAAGAAAGGAAAAAAAGACAAGAAAAACAAAAAATTCGGCATGAATCGGTGAGGTGCGTGATAGACAAGCTGTCTGTGCGTGTGCGTGCGTGCGGATTGGACGACGTCGATGACACAGAATGACAAGAATATTTTCATATACAAGCAGTGCTTCCCTAAGTATCACGATTTTTCACGTTTTTTTATCTTTATCCTGAATCACGAATCAATTGTGATATATTTAGTTGGGGAAGCACTGCTTCGAGTTCGATCGATGATATTATGATACTTTTGTTAGGTGAAGGTAAATATACGATACAGATGAGAAACTGTATATAGATATAGTTGTTGAATATGTATTAGACTCCTTGGTTTCTTCATTCCTGATGATAATCTCTTTCGTATGTTGACACAAGCCGTGTGGACATTGCAATAGACTGCGCTTCATTGTAGTTTCATTTACTTTCACTCTGTGAGACTTCTCGATGCCAGAGGATCGCGACTAATGCACGCTGTTAGTAAGATTTGAAGAATTAAGGATTCTATTGGTTTTTCGTGCCATTGAGTAAGCAGTGGTTCGCGAGCTAAAGGAAACGTTTACTTTCGTGAAGATAATTAGAATAAAGTGGTTGGTCTTAATACGGCGAATCGAAAGAATATATCAAAAAGTAGCTTGTGCAAAAGTTTTTGCAAAAGATTGAAATTGAAGCAAACACGGAAGTGGAGAATTACTTGGCGGATATTCGAAGTTGGAAAACCTATGTATAAGTGAGTATAAAGCAAAGTATTTCTAGTGTTTCCTACTAACAAAGGAAGGAAAGTGTCTCGACTCGGTAGCAAGAAAGTCGGATATTAAACCAGAAGGTTGTCATACATGCTTAATGCGCACGACTGGTTCGACCGTACATTCATTCACGAAACTCGGCCGCTCCTCGAGTTCCGCTCTCGGCTTTAGAAGCACACCGAAGCTACTGCAATTAAACTTTACGCCGTCAAAGAACCAGTCGTGCGCTTTGATTGAGAGAAGTTTGGCATTTATCTGGATTCTATATTTCCCCAATGTCGAAACTGAAAATGTTTAACTACTTTTGTGCTTTAATAATACATATCTTTTATCGAAATACTTCATAAAAGGTATATTCTTCAATGGATTAATATTGTAATTGAATTTTAAAAATTTAAGTCGCTTAAGTAGAGTCATATTTTATTTGACACTATTCTGAAATGTTTAGCCTGCCAGGGAAACTATTTTCCAAATATTTTTCCTAGTGCGAAAACCGATATGTGATCGATATAATCAAACACTCGACAGATATATCGCGATTGGCAAGAGCAAAAAAATTCTACACTCCTTGCTACTCATTGAAACGGAACCGGACGGCGGAAGCTTTAAAAAAGTTTGCAAACTGTCGAGTATTTTTGTGTCGTAAGTGCTTTTAGTTGCTAATGCACTTTCCGTGATAGAGTTGGATACGGAAATACTTGACAATAAAAACTCTCTTCTGCTTAAACTACAATTAAAGAAACTTGATAATTGGGCTTTAAAATAGCTTGAAAAACTAAAAATGAGATGAATCATTATTTCGATGAAAGTCATCGGAATGGCAATCAGTGGGTGAATACTCAACTTCACGACAACACGAAGTACGTTCCGAAGATCTATTTACTTTGCGAGTCAGTATAGTTGGAGAACGTAAGAAATGAAGTGCAAAACTTTACTGCTTAAGCCAAGAAAAAAGTTGCGGAACTGTCTTCAACAATTAGTACAAAAAGACTTCGCCTCGAAGAGTCTTTCTCGAAGGATCCCTTAACTAGATTTCACGCAGAAGTAAAAACTCATTGAAATCGTAACCAGCCCGACAGCTTCCTCTCGAATTCTGCTGCTGCTGCTGCATTGGGTACGAAAGAGTAAAAATCAGCTTCGAGTCGTGGACGTCCCATATTCGTACTCTATGTCAGATTTCAGCATCACGGAATCCGATCACGTTCAACGTGTACGCTGCTTGCAAAAAGTTCCACATGCACACTTTCCAAAAAATTAGAATTCCAACCACACGCGATAGTTGCATTAGCGCGATCCTCGAGCGCTGCCCGAAAGTGGAAAATCTTTTTAGCGTGCTGGTCCAAAGGTCAGCCGCCACAATATCGAATTTTCTATTTACCCGGAATTTGGACCACCGACGAATGCGTTCGGCAGCAAACGCGCTGACGCGAAGCTCGGATCTCGAAGAAATTCGAGCTTGGATAAACTAGACAATTGGTGCGTCAATAGTGCAAGGCAGAGTGCATCGAAACGTAGGAGAAAGAGAGAGATATATATATATAGAGAGAGAGGTGCAGTACGCTCCGAAATGCGCACACCAAGGCTCGTGCACCAAGAGTCGAGTCGAACCTTAATCCTGCAGTTGCACCCGCATTCTCGAACCAGGGTAGATTAGGATCCGGTCTTGATCCAGGTTGTAGCGCGTGGCTTTCAACGTTTGCGGGTTCCCCAACGCTTCCTGGACTTCTTTGTAGCCAAATCGAGCTGATCACCGCCCCGGTTGACGAGTTTAGCGCTATCACCCTTGCCTCGACAGCGTCGTTCACCGACATTAGCAAGGATTTCGCCAGGACGTCTAAATGAGCTATAACAATTTACTCTCGGTTACATTCCCCCCCTGGTTTACAGAGTTCAGTCGCGCACAGATGGCAGGATGAGAATTTTACAAGAGGGTTTAGCCGAGCTATGCTGAATATTAAATCTCGCAAACCGTGGCACGCGAGAATGTATGGTATGTATTGTCAGAGACTGTCATGTCTCGCCATTGAGCGAGATACAATACGAAATGCATGCACACGGGACTATGGGGCGTCCGGACCGATGGAATTCGATTAGCTGGTGATATTCAGAGTTCTCGCGTAAATTGGGCTATTGACAATGTGGTTTCGTATCTTGTTTCGGTGATTGGTCGCATTGATTTTATGTCCGCTTCGTGGTACCCGGAACGATCGAACCGGAAACTCGGTGAAGTTAATAGGTGGCTTAGTTAGATTTCCACTTCCTCCCTAAATTATTGGATACTATTCCTTCGCAAGATCGGATGGACAAGCAAAGTTCATGGGAAATATGATTTGCGAGGTAATTCTTGCGAAACGTGCAATCGGGAAATATCATTATTTCAATAATGAAGCAATGAGACTAATTGATACGTGTGTATCTACTCGAAAGTTTAGAGTTCAATATAATTACTATGGTAATCGTATACCATATCGATGCACTAATAAGGTTACACATGATTGGAGGATTCATTCGCAATTGCGAAAGCCGAACAAGGTTTACGGAACTCTAGGAAATTGGCTGACAATCAGTTCAATTCGTATCGACACGGCCTCGGTTAACACATTGACTACCACGGTAGTTTTCATTTCAATTCTGGTTGGCACCCTATGCATGAATGTAAAACACTACGTGTTATCTCGTAGTTGGCAGTCAACGTGTTAAATAAGATTGTGCGAACGCTAAAAGTAGGAGGACCAGCCAAATGTACATTGTTCGTTGAGCAACAGGTGCTGCAGGTTAGCGTAAGGTATATGCGAAGAACCAGCTGCCGAACTTGCCACTGACTTTTTCTACTCGCATCCTTTTTTCGCTTCCTCAAAGAATTTCTTTACTATCACACTTAAATCTTTTATTATTATCTGCTCCCTAATAACAGACTTTTACTATTCCTCCATGTAACACACGATGTATTTATAACATTATCATGTTTGCGAATTAATTATGAGCGCATCAAACCATTTCTCAATATGGTTTCGATATCAACAGTGAACATCGCATTACGGATGAAATTGAACCAGCTGGTCAATTAAGTCATAGCGTTCGATGATTAATTAATACATTAGAGATTGTTTATTCATTATTATGTCCTTGGTTTAATAATTATCTTGTTGTTTCTGAAGTACGATAAATCTCGTATCTCATCCCAGATTATTACGGAATAAGAATTAACTCGATAAACTAATAATTAATACTTGAAATAAAAAGTAAAGATCGGATTAAATCAATAGACTTACCATTATGCTTTGTTATTCCAACTGAGCCAAGATTTTGAAGCATCAAAGCAGCCATGTCGGCTTTCTGTCGTGCAGTATCGTATCGACGTGGATCGAGTTCTGCACCAGCTGGAAGTGATTTGAATCCAGCTGTCGTGGCACAATCCTCCCCTAAGGAGCTGGTCGATGCTGCTTCTATCACATCGAGAGCCTCCTCGATATCCACCTGCAACATTTCCGTGAATCCAGTTAATCTATCAATCCCATGACAGGAAATCCCTCCTGGAATTCAAGTCGAAATGAGAATGAATATTTAAAAGTTGAATATACATTGAGAGAGAAAAATGTCGCGGGTTGTTCCTATTCATTCTTTCACTATAGATGCAAAATTGATCGACTATTGTTATAGGACTAGAGGATGAGAGTTTACTCAGCTCGGAATGAGATTTTCGAATCGAGTATCAAATGTTTACCCTTCTGGCGTCGAGAGCGATGCTGCTGGTAGTCGTCGTGTAAAATGGTATCGAAGTTGAACCAGCCGCTGTTACAGTGACGTACGCCATGATCGTCATCATCGCAGGAAATAGGGCCGAAAGCCAGGACGTGCCCATCCCGCGTCCTGCTCATTTGTACTTAAACAAGCAGAGTGACACGAGTCAGTTAATTGGTAACTTTAGGAAACATACATTAGTGTTAGTAAATAAAATGAGACCACGTAGTACTCTTGGATCTACCCTCTAGTTTTAATGAAATCCTGGATTTAACGTACAGACACTCTACCCTCTTGCAAGGGAAAACTAGATTGAAGTTAATGTAGCAAACGAAATATCTTGCAATTGTGCAAAGTTGTGTTAGATAAGATATTTGCAAGGGTTGATACATGGTTTAAAGAACAGTTAAACAAGTTCTTTCATGAATATGGTGACCAACCTTTTCCTATTAGGTTCAAGTGGTGCCGAGTTTTAACCCCGGATCCATGGGGCGTTCATCCGCCCCTACTAATAGTCTCTGCATTCTCTTCACCTGTCGTTACTCGCCGCTAGTTGCCTCTTCGTCTTCGCTAATCATTCATCACGACCAAGTGATTCTGTTGAGGAGAAAATGTCTTCTTAGAGGCTACGAGTTTCAGTGATACACGATACGAAGAGCCTCAGGAAATTCAGTAGCGTTTATCAGTCTAGTCACCAATAACAAAAGTATCGATCCCCTATCGAAGAGTCCCATGCGGATTTCTGCCGCAGACTCTAATAAGTGACACGTTCCAGCGACCATCCCTTTTCAAGTTACGAGTGATAACACCATTTTCTGGTGGACAGTACGTCCAACAGTGAAACACGTAAACCCCAGAGGACACACGAGTCTACTCTTTCTTCGTGGGATATAAGTAATTTGTTCGTGTCTGGTGTCCCAGAAAAATAATATTTACCCTAGGGTCGATAGGAACTAAGAATGTTTCATCGAAAGAATTTAATAAACGTCTCCTGTGCCACATTTTCTCGACTGGCCCTGTCCATGCAGTACAATTGCACAAACTCTTGCGCTACGTTATCGCGATCAGTTTTATTTAAATTCACACCAGAGCTGAGCACGCCAGAGAAATAATTTCAGTCGGGACGCGCACGCGAGCACCACTGATACCGGCAAAGTGTTTTCGAGTCCCGTGTCGAGTGATAAAGTAGGACTGGCCATGAAAAATTCACGATTTCTCAGTAAGTCCCATTTCCATTCGGGAGGGATTGCGCGAAGAACGCTATCAATTTCTCGCTTTCTCTTTCGCATATCGAAATAAAAATCGTTGATGCAGGTTGCTTCATCGGTGGGCCGATTTTATTTTCCACTCCTTAGGATTCTTGGGTTATACAATATGGTCAATTGGGCTCCATGCTATCAAGCTCATTGTACTTATCGATATCGTCAAATTCATCGATCTACGAAATACAGTATCTATACTGAGTACAGTATCTAAATACAGCTATTTGAGCTAACAGTTGCAAACTGTTTGACATTTCCATTTCTAAATTAATGAAATGCTTGTCTCGAATAATTGACGTTTCATGTATCATTCTGCTTGAACGCAATAATCTCGTTATGCTGAATGCGGGTATTTGGAATGCGTGCAAAGCGGTTACTCGATAGCACTATACAGTATTCTATTCTACGTATTATTCATGTAGGCATATCTCACGCATATAAGTCATTACATCCCAATTAAAATTTATAACTTCCTTATATACATATATGTACTCCAAATAAGGAGGAATTTACTCTGGCAAATTGCTAATTCAAAGAATGATATATCTCAATTTTCCGAAGCCACACCGATTATTACGTGCACTCACTTAACAATTTCAAAGCATTATCTACGCCCACGTAGCAACCGATTTCAAAGTACCAAGACAGTTATTTTCTTTCAATCCCGTTGACAAGAACATTCGACGTCTCTCAGCACATGAGCGAACCATTTCTAATTCGACAATGTGTTGCCGATGGCTCTCGTCAGTCTTGCTGCATACATATATGCATGAGTCGGTGCGCCAGCATACGTTCTCTTTACGTCAAGTGTTAACAATGATATCCTGTTGCAGAAACGGAGTCAAGTTGCAGGTATACTGGAAGGTGCATTGTGATCTGTTTTCAGCAGAAACAGAATGTTAACTAAACAGATGCTTGACGTACATATTGTATATCTATGTATCATGTCAGATAGCATCTTATACTAGGAATTTTCCTCGACGTTCAAATTACGGGGTTCGAAATAATTTCATAGCTTGAGTCTTTTAGACTCTGAATATTTGTTCGTACAGATGATAAGCTGTGCAGCTCGCTTGCGAGGGATGTAGAACTTATTAAAGGTTCAGCGAATCCTCACGTGTCGCTTGTCAAAGGCCGACCGATAAGTCGTTGGAAAATGGTGCCAGCTATATACTATCCCACTATTTTACAACATACTCGGGGAAAACACGGCGAAGTCAAATCGCGAACTCTGGCGGTAAACTTCTCACGCGCTAGCTATTAATAATGAAGCTTCCACGGAGACAACAGGTACTTGATATTGCGAGTATCACCCTCAGCCTGGAATTTTTAGTTCGCATGAAACCTGTGAAAATATATTACTCTCATAATCATTATTAATATTAATAAGGTGATTTTCTTGACAGGTATTCTTGCTACCTACACGATTCTACGACCCTCGAGAAAAAAAATAACGTTTTACGATGGATATTTGTCGAGAGCAATTTTCCACCTCGGTAAGTATTCATCCTGGATTGATGTGCGTGGAATCGAAGTTGGACAATTTTTAGCTGCAGTTCGGTTTAAACTCCAAACTTTAGACGAATGCTAGCTGTCACTGCGTACCGGAAAAGCACACTTTCCAGATCCACTACCTACTCTAGTTCTCGCACCGTAGCTTTGTACAGCTTCTGTAAATTCTGCCCGCAACTTTCCTCGACATAGAGTAGTTTTCGAAAGTGTCGAAGGATTTCAAAGGACTTGGAATTTCAATCACTCTGCCAATGTTTCCTCGGAGCCAAGAATCTGCGATTCAACGAGCGTTTAGTTCGAGGTGACTTGTCGGCGAAAAGAACGGAAATCGAGCAAGTATGGGTAGGTTCTGATAACGGCAAATCGATAATCGTCACAAGATCGGCGGAAAGGGAGGGGGGAGGGGGGAAAGTCATTGAGGGCTCTACTCTTAACTGCCGCCTCGTGGACGAGCCCTTTTTCGACGAGGTGACTATCTTCCGAACGAAACCGAATTGCTCGGGCAAATCGATCTTCGATTTCCCAACGAATGACGTAGAAGTCATAGGGCTAAGGGAAATCTATGTTGCGAAACGCTTTGACATACTACGCACAATTAAGAAACAATAAAGGAAATGGATCTCTTAACACTTGGCTAATTGGAGAAGTTACGGCAGCGAAAGTAACATCGATTATTTTTTGTCTCCTGTGTTGACGATAATAATTAATTGATTTCTACTAATTTGAGGTACCTCCGAAGACTTATTACCAACCGAGATGGGATACAGATATAGCTACGATGATAAGCACTTCTGTCCTCTATCTACGTGGTCTTATTTGAATAACTAATTGTCCATTCTTTTCTGCGAGATATATTCAATGCATACACAATAGCGTGAAATGAATTCTCACGGCAGGGCAACGTTTTAATTAAATAAAGGTAACAGGTAGATGGAACGCATATGGAAGAGTATGATTGAGTGATAACTGTTTGCATTACGTGCATTCGTTCTAGGGTGTGGATATTAAATGAAACACGATGAATTTTATATTCTTTATTCACATTGATGGATCTTGTTTGGGAAGAATGTTGTGATCCACAATTGCATCATGAATTATCAATAAACAAGAGTTACTCGATATTTTTCGAGGAAAAGTTTCCCAATTTTTCGATTTCGACGTGTATCGAACTCAGAGGCTATATAGGAGTTGGAAGCCTCTGTTACTGGCGATATTGGATTACGCTGACCCGTATTGTTCAGTGAACAAAGCGACTTTCAATTTGGCGGCGGAGACCGCTTTGCGCCTTGGACGCGACTAAACAAGTTCCCGTATCCTTGTGAGATCCTACGGAATTGGATATCGATCCAGGAAATTTTCCCGTAACTTTTCCAAGATAGCGAGCTCGATAATGGCTCTGCTCGTTATCCCACAAGATCTTCCCTAATGGCTTGCTCGAATGGGGTGGATGTCAACACAGTCTCGAGAAACAAGCCGAGATATGCCGGAAGCTCTTACGCTAAGTATCGTTATTATGCAAATGGAATATTTAAGTAGCAGTTTGATCACTGTACCAGTAATGATTAGAGTATGATGCGCACGTAACTGATTAGCCAGGTAACTAGAAAGTTCTTTGACGCAGTTGGTTGAGGCGTAGACCATAGAGGCTTTTGAAAAGATCCTTTCAACAAAGTTTGAAGGTTTTGATAAATAGTTCTCACGCGGTATAAAATAATGTATCACTGTCACATTGACCCTTATAAATGGTTAGGTCAAAGTAGATTGAGAAATCTGATGGACAATCAAGCTGGTATTCCTTTGAATAGACATTTTCGTAGACACGTATCATACAATATGTAGTAAGTGTAATCCCTATGCACAGTCTTGGTTCCTGTCTCACAGATAACACACTTGTAGCTCTTTAGACTCGCCTTGGCAAGAGTTAACTCTCTCAGCTTCGAGTAGATTTTACATGTGACCCTTTATTCCAAGTATTAGGTTCCGTGCGTGCTCCATTATCCGAAAATCAAGGTTTCGTGGGCCATCAGTTCGCTTCGTCGTCGTTAATCCAAGCGTAGTCGCGCGGCACCGATAATATCGCTCACGACGAGGGTGGCTTTTACTCTAAATCGGAGCTTGGATTAAACCCAGGAACGATACTTCTTCAAGAACGAACTCACACTCTACATTCTTCCACTTGTTCCTAAAGTTACGTATTAGTAGAGAACAGGAATTCATGATTGTGTTCTTGATTTCATAAAATTGTCAAACAAATTTTGTCCGGAAAAGCTCAATACTTTTGTTGAATGATTTTTATTCTTTTTGTTATACGAAATGCATTCGAGTAACCAGCGTTTGCATGTCGATCCGGCGAGGCGAGACGACGTATTGGAAATATGGTTTGTTTTCCGAGCATGCACCGAGAGGGTGAACAAATGAGAAAGAGAGAGAAAGAGAGAGAGAGAGAAAGGGAGAAAACGAGGGATAGAGAAGTAGGATGTCAATTCTACTGGGATTCGTATTTGGACGATGCCGCTTTGCGATAACGCGGACCGCGGACTTGTCGTATTAGAACGATTGTTTTTTCGCAAAGGCTACCAGTGGTTTCGATCCACCCTCATCCCGTACATATAGCTTTTGTCCGTGGCTCGGCTGAGCCCGGCCCGTTTTGGCACAAATAAATCCCTGGTTTTCACGCTGCCCTTGCCAGAGCCACGCTTGGGTTTGATCCGTTTTTCTTCCAATTTTTCATACGTTTCACGTTTTAGCTGTGGCTATAAGCAAAATTTGTTGATGCCTGACGTCGAAGTACATAACTTTTCACCATTTGATTATTATGAGTATGTACTTAACTATCTATTTCATTATTAATTACGGTTTTAAGAAAAATGCATTATACACCTTGCTAACTAAGTTAACGACCCGTCGCGATAGCATCCACGTTAGCCAAGAAAAAGATGAAGGATTCGTCCTAGTTTATTGCTGCTGCTACTTGGCAACTCTTGTATTTCCAGTATCGTTCCTTTACATATTCTAGGAAGATAGGAGTGCACGTATTCGCGTAATGAGTACCGCTCGAGAATGCAAATTATGTATTACCGGGTATATTAACAAAGCGTCAAAGCGTTATGCGATGAAATGGAAGCAGCATATTTCCAGTATCTACATAAATGGTAACTCGACATTTTGTACCATTTTAAGTTCTCTTTTACAGATCGTGGAAAAATTTACTAGCCAACTTTAAGCGTGTCCACTTCTTCTGCGAATATGATCGCTAGTAGATTTCTTTTTGTTCCGAAGAGTCCTCGTGAATAGCTCTCATAAAAACGTAGTGCCAATTGGACCGCTGTATATTATGTTCTTATAGCATGTACATATGAGCGTATAACGAACGAGGAGTGACAGAAGCTCGACTGCTCGATTCGATTTGCCTCGGTTTGACTGGGAGAGTAGTACTCTGCAGAATAATGTCAGTTGGAAAAGTGGTGACGCGATGCATAAATGCCACCTGTCGATTTGATCAGCAGCCTAATTCACCGATTCCTAGGTAAAGAGACACTCAAGGTAGAAGAATAGTTGAGAAAGATCCTGGGAATTCACGCACCGTTGAACACGTTCGCACCTTTCGCGTACGCTATCCTCTTAAACCTGCCTTCAAAAGTTCACGCTAGGGACGGAAAAGACGGAAAAGTTATGTTTCGTGATCCATCGAGACTCTTTCGCTGGAAATTCACGAGTCAGTTGAGTCATGTATACAGCAAGAAATTCAAGATGCACTATTGAGTAGGAATTGAAATTGGGAACTTTAAAGCATAACGTTATTAAGAAATAAATTTCGTCGAGATTGCGACAATAATACTCCATATTGTGAAACACTTAAATCCGAAAGTCAAACGAAATGTTTGATAGCCTGGAAGAGAATTTAAAAGTATCTGCTAAGTTCTTATCAAACACAGTAGCAAAGAAGAAGAGTATGCGATCGATAGAGCGACGAAAATATCGTCTGCACTTGAGAAGACTCTTCCAGGTCTACACGCACGAACGATTTATTTTTACTCTGTTTTTTCTTGACCAGTTCCTTTTTCTTTTGTTCCTCTGAAAACTCGTCCCCTTCGACGTGGTTCTACGCGGTGCTGGAAATAAAGAGCCAAGGTTTCCATAGCGTCACGACGACTACGAAGGACCTCGAACTAGTTTTCGCTGTCCTCAAGAGACTTGTCGC
Organism: Trypoxylon attenuatum; assembly: GCA_963989405.1. Lineage (NCBI taxonomy): Eukaryota > Metazoa > Arthropoda > Insecta > Hymenoptera > Crabronidae > Trypoxylon > Trypoxylon attenuatum. The sequence continues at coordinate 3,103,062 of OZ022488.1, read as the reverse complement.
CAGCAATCTATATCATCAAATCTCATTTGACGTTCACGATTCCCCATTGCGCATCTGAAATTTTTGCTTCCTATGATCGAGTTACGCTGATTCATCCTTGGTTCATTTCTCACCGTATCGTGAATCTTGCGTGCATGCATATGTGTATATATCCGAGCTTGCAATCAAGCGAACCCTTTAGGAGTAATCGGTTTAGAAGCCGGGACAAGCTACACCACAATTCATTAAATGCACACTAATTTTATACCCCTCTTGAATTAATAACTCGAGAGTTTCAGAGGTTGTCTCGTCGACTGCAGTCCGTCGTAGTCAGTATCTGATTAGTACGCGATGGAATTTCAACAAGTTTCCCTTCCTTGTTATTGCGTTCTACAGATTGTAACGGGGGGGTCTAATTAAAAGCTGTAAATAGGTGCAGCGCTACCAGTAGTTCGAAAGTTGGCACTGGGCCCTCCCTAGCAATTTATGTTTACTTTCTCAGCTGTTCTAATTAACGATTTAATTGAACCACGGAAACGACGCACTAGTCTCGCAATCGTTTGGCGTCGAAGGATTCTCACTACGGAGTTTCTGAAAGCCAAAGCTTGGCCTTTTCTATACTCAAGTTTGGTGGTTATCGCGTCGCGTAGCTTCGAGACAAGAAACCAGTCTGATAAAGTTCGTATCACAAAGTTGGTTACCATTGTCCACTATTGCGGGAGGCAACAAAATTAACATGAGTGTACTGAGAGGTGGACTAGGTCGAGCGGAAGTGTGGTTGACCACAGGAAACCACGAAGCAAATAAAGTCGAGGCGGTCTTCCTTCCTGATTCCACGTGAACGTCCATTAATTTCGGCTTCGACAATCGACTAGGTCTTCCACTGTCTACCGAGAGATTTCGCGTCGTTGATGGATCGTGCGGTTCGGGGATAAAGCCTCTCATCCAAAGGTAGCTTTTATCAATTAAGACCATGCTTCAATTGTGTCACGATAGAGCGTGCATTGATGAAACTTCAGTGTACGGTATACTTATAAGCAACCTTTGTTCTCACTCAGCAACAAGACGCTACTTAAAAATTTTGTTTTAAACTTCTGCCATATTAAACTCGCACAAAGTGGTTTTATGATTTATGGAAGAAGTATCATCAAGAGTTGTAATCGACGAATTGTTCCATGACGAATTGAGAAGAGTGTATCCGAGGTAAATTCGAACCGCGAAACCTCTGTTAATAAAGAGTTCGATCAACAAAGGTCCAGAGGGAGAGAGAAAGAGAGAGATAGAGAGAGTGGCGAATCGTGTCCAGTTTAGTCTTATCTTTACGAAGTCCCTTTACAACTTTCCGTCCTCGTTAAAAGCACAACTCAAGACTCACTTTGAAATTTCTTCCTCCGACTTTGCTTAACCTTATTATGCGTTTGCCTACATTTTTTCCAGACTCCGCTACTGGTAGACTCGCGGAAAAAGTCTTCTCGAAACTCAATAAACTTACAATTCCGTTGCGATCACCCGCTACAACAGGGTCTTAAATATTTTATTCTGACAGTTTTGAAAACATGTACGTGTATAGCGTCGTTTAATAATAACTCCCGTATGTTTCATAACTCGATCTCTAGACTGGTTTTCCGACCAATCGGAAATTACGAAAACTTTCATACAGGAGATAGAGTTCTCGAGTCAGAATATCAAAGAGGTGTCGCTGTTCGAGTAGTACGTTTTCCTAAGGCAGCTGAAATGATTTAATCTTTAACATGATTTATGATATTTTTCGGGGTCCTCGGGTCACCCCAATAGTAAAGCGAGCATCGATTTCACGCCAGAGCATTTGTGCGAGCGCGCACTTCCATCGTTACTAAAATCGCTGACAGCGCGTGATCCGCGGATTTTCATGGGGCTGACGTTTTATCCTACATGTGACGCGCATGCACGCTTCCTTTCGATCGCGACCCGATAGTAGAAATTAGTTTGTGGCTTGCGAAACTCTGTCTAACATCCGATTAGTTTTATCGCGTATCTGATACACATATATTATACGTGTGTGGCCTCATTTGCTAGTCATCAAGTTGAAGTATTACCTTATTATTTACATTGTGATTTAATAATTTTAATTTTTGCAATACGAGAGTACCACTTGTATAAAACATCAAGCTAGTTTTCGAGTTCGAGATATTCGCAAGAATATAAAATCAAATGGCATTGTAATAAAAACCGTATAATAACTCGCGAGTCACGAGCTCTCGTGTTTAGCTTCATCATATGTACCGCGGCTACTGAAACCTGAGAGCATAGCGATTCATCGCAATATTGGAAACGGCAAATCTCTCGCCTCGATCCGAACTCATTTCCTGGTTATTTGCTCTCATCATTCCAACAGTATGTGAGCTACGATTTAAGCGTGAATAAAATTTTATCTTGAAAAACGAAACAAGAACCAGCAATGATATTTTCAGTCGAATTATCGTTCATTCAGAGACCAGCACGAGAGTACTATCCTGAGTAAGGTGAGAGCTCTACGAGTGAATTTCAAGAGCTCGGTGTCGACCCTGTAAAGAAATCTTGCTGCTCCGACATTAATCCTGTCACGTGTTCAGGATGGTATAGTTGCAAGATGTAACCAGTATTACGTTTTTCGTAGTATGTATTTCCCAGTTGAATTCTGAATCCCTTGGAAAAAGTGTTACAGCGGTGGGTGTGTTCTTCCAAGCCACAATGGCTTCTGGAGTGGGAAAGATTACTTCTTCCGGCATGCTCAGTATAACATCTCCCTCATTATTTATCGTCTTGCCAGTCTTTCGGCTCATTCAGAATTCTGATCGAATTCTAAACGTTCGAGCCATTTATCAATAAACTTCTAACGATTATAAATGCAATTTTCGACGGCAACATCAATTTTTAACTTTGGGAATATTCTTGTTTATCAATGTAGCTATTGACCTAATTTACCAGAACATAAATTGTACTTTAACAACCTAACTTCCTGACTATCTTTGCTCGTAATAATACCAACTCCTGACGTAGCATCGAACTTATTATAGCTCGCCATAATCCAGGATCATAATTCGGTACTATCATTTCCGTGAAATGTTTTCCTGGAATACGATCTACAGGAGTTGAAAACCACACTAGCTATAACTTCCTGCCAAGCTCACTTGACTGTCTTTAATATGGAATGATTTACGCGGACGCGCGCGCGCGCGCAAGTGTGTCTGACACTGTTCCAACGGTGAGTAAAATATCGCAGGTTGAAGAAAGGTTCTAGAAAAGCGGTTGAGTAAGAAAACACTGTCATCGATTGCAACATCGTGCCGGAAGTATAAAGACGAACAAAGAGGGTGAGTCGACTTTATAATAGTATTGCGGTTGGAGAATATTCGCGGTCAGGATTTCGACTGGAAAAGATAGTGGACGATAGGTCATGGAACTAACATAATGAGTCGTTATCACAATTTATGGCATTTTTGTGAGAGCAGAGGTCGCATCCTCCGTGGTAGTAGAGGAGCGCTCCATAGCACAGTAGGGACGATCGATGCAGCCACCGGCACAACCAGCCACCCCCAGATCGCACCTCTCCCGCTTCCACCCCTCTAACTCTTCTCCTCATTTCAGTCCGCCTTGTTACTGACTATCACTCCTTTCCTTGCCTGCGTACTATTTTCTACCTTATTCTCTATTTCTGTCGTTGTCGGGTCGTTTCCGGCATCGAATTGTTTTGGCTGACTCTTCTACACATTTCAACTCTGCCATTCTACTTACTGTCTAATTTTCGTTACAGCCTTATGCTTGGGCTATTTTCTTTACTCTCTCTCTCTTCTTTTGCCGGGTAGTTTTTGCAACTGTAACTTCTTATTTACGTTTTTGCTACTTCGGTATTACTTGTACCATCTCCCAATCCTTTTTCCATTCAACATTCTCCTAAGATGTACTCTTCGAATTCTGACTTCTAAATTGTTTCTTTGTACACTACCATATTTCGATTGGACTTTTGTCAATTTTCTTACCATAGGTTTTCAATCAACCACTGTGGAACTCAATTTCTCGATTTCTGTGGGACGCCTTATATGCACTCTACATGCAGATTTTTCCAGATTTTCCTTCATTTTAGTATTTCTGCTTTTATATTGTCATGTTTTTGTATTCCGCAGTACCTGCTTTTTAGGTTGAATTTTATTCCTCTGTTGTGCGTCCAGTAGTACACACGTTGTTCGCTGCATTTTCCTTCGCATTTCTAATTTGCTAGGCGACGTTTTCATTTGTTTTCCCACCAAGCAACGCTTTTCCAACCAGCCCCACAGTGTTCTCGACGTTTTTTTTTTTTTTCCTTTTTCTACGTTACACGATTTCGCGTTTTACTGTTTACACGCGTCGTCTGATGTCCGCTTGTGGCAGCAGGCCTCCTTTGCAATCCTTTTGAGAGCGTATCCCTCGCGGCCATGCCCCACCTTTCTATTGGCACTACCAGGAGCCTACTGCATTTTTCAGCCTGATTCTTCACTTTTACGGTCCTTGATCTTGCATCCTCTGGTTCGAGGCACACACATTCCAAATCATATTTCGCGCACCACAGAAGCTATGCTAGGTCGCGAGTCTTTACCACTCGTTTTTCGTTTCTTTTCGCTTTTCGTCTATCCTAGTCCTCGTCTTTTCACCTAGTGCACTCACGACCTTTTATCCTCCTTGCTGCGGTCTACACTATTTTCACCTTCTTTACAGACCCTCCGTTCACCTTGCGGCCTTCCTCGGTACATACCTCACGTAGGCAGCTACTACCGTCTTCATCGGGCTGGAGGTCTACGTTCTTTCCCTGTGAACCGCTTATCATCATCTCGTTTTTTCTGCACGATACTTTCCTAGGCTCCTCGCGTTAACATCCGGTCTCCTCTGCTCTTCCTACATAGTACCATATTTATACAGGCACTTTATATTTGAGGAGAGAGGGTGAACTTCGTACCCGGATATTTCAGAGTAAGCTATGCTTAAGGCTACAAACGTAACATTATGCGAGGATCTGTAATATTGTACAATCCATAAGGTCCATTGAATGATATAACGTAGCAGTTGGATGCGATGAAGTCGAACTTAACTCAGCATAAAATTATGTGCTTTATGGTAATCGTACTTTGTATTATATTGCTCTATACTATATAGTCACAGTAAACTGTGTTGTCCTGTTCACCATGCAACCTGCGTAATGTTGGTCTAGGAAACAGCTGGATCCCTAAAGCAACATCGGCACTAGCGTGTAGCTGCCTTTCCATCGAGTAAATATCAACTGTGGTAAGTTTTGGAAAATGTCTAATAACGGTCGAGTTAGTAGCGAGACTCCACAACGATTTGGTGCACGCCATCCAATGCTTTGTAAACTGGCAAATGCAATACATACTACTAGGCAATTTCCAACTACGCGCCCGAACTACGGGCTTTGTCTGTAGCTACTTAACAAGTCGAGACTGCATACTCTTCCGCGATGCCATATAGATGCCGAAGTGGAATGCGTTATAGAGTTACAATTCTAAGCAAGAAATTAGAATTCAGATACGTTCCTATCGACTACTGCGAGATAGTGGCTTTTGGGAATAACACAATTCGTAGAGTGATGCTATCGGCAGACCGATCGATAAAACTTATTACACTCTATTGCATTCCGTATTCGTGCCCAGTATCGTATTCAAGGATTATTAGAACGTTATTCAGATTCCGTCGTATCTTCAATATGCTAAGGCAAATGTCTAACTACGCGAAGAAATAAATCGAGACAATATGTATGTGAAATAAGTGTACCGTGCAACGAGGAACTTGTACACTGGAACGATCAACGTAGCCGATCGCGTTACGATTACAAAACACCGGACGGTCACGCGACTTTATTGCCGATAAGTAGAGTGCCGCCGTGGTGCGACACTTGAGGATGTAAGGTGATTACTGCGTGACGATGAAACCACACGGTAGGCTACGATGCGATACGCGCGAAATAGATGTATATATCATATATATATATATATATATATATATGTATATACTCGACTAAGATTTAGAATTTCGGGGTAACAGGGTTTTGGGGTCGCGCCGGTGGTAACGATGTTATTCCTCTTCACGCCATCCAATTTCTGCCGCGGCAGCTATAACCACAGTATACCGCAAAATATTATCACGGTTATTATATTATTGACGAAGTTAGCCCGCCCCAAATTTTCTGCTTGACTTTTCAACGGTGCTTGATTCACGATGAAATAAACTTAGAGAGTCGGGAGTTTGGAATTTAGCGAGTACTATTGCATCGTGCAAGGTGCGTTAGATGCAGCTTGGGAAGCTAGTATATCTAATTATCTGCTACAAGAGGTGGTCCCATGGTAGCTGATGAAGAGACACCTCGTAACTAGATAGTCCTGATCGATTGCTTCTTCTATCCGAGGAGACAGGAAGATGCATCTTGTTGTTACTATCATATTCCTCTTCATCAGTATCGGGTTTTAATCTGTTTGACTTTGTCAACTTGCCAAAAATTATTAGCTACGTGGACACTGTGAGTCTGAATGTTGCAGTGCGTTACTCATGCAGAATCTCTTGACTTATACTGAATGCAATTTGAGTGTTGTTCATTAGAAAATAATTGCTGCGATCGTTCAAGTCGAATTGCTTTAGATATATTTTAGATCCTAGAAGATTCATAGTCGACCTTTGAGCTCAACATTGTCTATGGGCGTTCGAACATTGTGTTCCGCGTGACAAGGTATTATTATGGACGTCAGGTGAAAACGTTCAGCAATCCGTTTAAACGCCTCATACTTTCTGCAGTATTGTAGCTCACAATAGCCTATAATGCGTCGAAATGTCACGACGCTGGATGCTGGATCGAGTCAACTTCATTGGGTTCAAGCGGAAATTACGGAGACTATTAACGTGGGAGGTATTCGAGTTCCCTGGGCAGAAAGTCATGGCATCATTTGTCGATTTCCGTTTCTAGATACATCTGTCACAGTCACCAATACGAGCGAATGAGCTTCGAGAACTTCGATCTGCCGATCGAAACATATACTTTCTTATTTTATATCATAAGGTGTCTGTCTTCTATCGAATCGCGTCAATCGTACTATCTTTAGCCATTGAAGTAAATTAAAAGACGTCTGAAAACTCGAGTTTTGGTTTGAAGAAGCCTCTAAGGATTTTATTAGAATTTTTCTAAAAGCAACTGGCTTGTGCGCACAATAGAGAGGAGGCTCAATAGAGTTAAGAAAACTTACGCAAAGTACGTATGGCTTCCCTTGCAGTAGCACAGTTATGAAGCGCGGAAAACATCTCGCGCTCCTCGATATTCCAGTGAAATAGAAACACCTGCTCGCGATATCCTCTATATTTGCATACATATGGAATCCTTATTGCAAGGACGAATTTAAATAATCGCATGGAATTTATATAAATTTCAAATTAGCTGTGACAGAAACTTCTGTATCACGTATTTATAATTAAAAATTTACCTTCAAATGCTTGTAGGACTCGTGGGTAACTAGGAAATTGAACAATTCGAGTCCTTTAACAAAGCTGTAATTTTAAGTGGAAGCTCATCCTCTACTGAAATGTGACCATCCAATCTCGAAATTGTATTTTTACGGTTATTCGTAGACGAGCTTAAGTACGGCTCATCCTCTAACACCCCATGTCTGTCCAAAATGTACTTCGCTTGAAATTATCGGCCGCGCGTACGATGGGCGTGGGCGGCTCACGTAACGGCATTATTCCCGTCTGATGGAAGCATTTCCTGAACGATCCACTGCCAGCCGCTACGGGTTTCCGACTAGTCGAGCCCCTTATATGCCACAATCGCATATTCCCAACCTCATGGAAAAAGTCATTTTCGTAAAAGATGTCGAACCGTCGCTTCGGTAAGCTCTGCCAGGTTTCATGCTCTTTCACGCAAAATCAGCTATGTATTTCGCGAAGTGAATATCACTGTTACGCGTCTCTATCTCATTATTCGAGTCTTTATACACTAGGAACAAATATGAGGATTTTTTAGCGGATTTACTCTTGTTCGCTATGTATATTTCTGAATATGCAATATGAACAAATTAACTCGATTAATGTCACCGAACCACCTGCGTACCTCGCACCGACGCGGTGATAATCCCCTTTCGTAACAAGAGGATTAGAACTTCATTACTATACTCTCATGTGATATATACTCTGCCTGACCCACGCATGAGAGTACTTACAATGACAATTGTCCTATCAAAATGACGTTAATCTATAGCTTGATATAACTTCAAATACGATAATTTAATTTTGTTAAATTGATTTCACTTACAACTAACTGTATACGCTTGTAACGCTGATATTTCGCTTGTATAGCATTTATACTGATTTAATTGAAATTAAAACCATAATATATATATATGTGATACGTATTTTCAAGGATTGTAAATTAATGAATAAAGTATATCCATATTGAAAGAAGCAAGATTACTTTACCAGTTGCAAACGTGAGCAACTAATTTTCAAGTGGTTGGAGGGAAAGTAACTCTTCAAAGTAGCAAGAGATGAGTTTTCTCTGGCAATACCCTCCATTTACTACGGTTTCCTTTTAATGGTCTCTCAGAGTTATGGATCTGATTAATGGTATTCGAACACGCGATAAAGAAATCAGTTGTCCAATAAAATCTCTTCGAGTATACCTGTTTAATACCTTCATGCAAATTATTCACTTACACGTATACTATCGAGTTACAAAATTATTTATTGATTAAGTTGAAGAAATCGGTTCGGTAGACTAAGGAAATCAATTCAATCGAATCACTGACCTAAATGCTGATAACGGAATCTGGATAGTAACTGACCGATTTTCCACGTGACAGCTATGCGAATTAATTTGCGAGTGACACCTTCCATGATGAAGTTAATGAGCAATTATGTACAACTGTAAAACTCTTATACCATATTATCGATATTTCCAACTGTCAGTTGGTAATTAAATATAGTCGCGAAGTGTAAAATTGAATCATTAATTATTTTCGCAGTAGCAGCAATCAGTTTCAGGAAAGCCATCTTTAAGAGAATCGCACCGAAGGACCGTTAATGTCCAAAGAAGCTTTTAGTATGTTAATGACGTTAAGGAGACCAATCGGGTGAGGTCGTTTAGGATTATGCTACTGTAGCAACCATGTTTCGCGGAAGGGCACCTTGCATCGAGTCAATTTCCAGGTTTAATGAATGCATAACTTCGACCTACGAGCTATGCTCCACTGCTAATTAACCCTTCACGTTGAAACATTTTCCTGTTGACGACAAGTTTGCCTCCTGAGCGTGAATACCTCCGACGGTGCGGTTCAGTTGGCAACTGTTGTTACTGGCATCAATTATGCCAGCTGCAGGATGTCACTAGTTATAGCCTGTTTATTATAGTTTGACGTACGTACTCTGTACGTTGACCCTAACTACTCAAAATCGAAGTTTAAGGAAATTTCATTCGATTAATCCTTTGTTCTTAAAATGGTTCTACAATTGCAATTGAAAGAATAAGTATCGTGTGAGTTGAGTTTTTTAAGAGAGTTATAAATTATTCTTTGAAGGGTATTAAAAAATAACCGTGATAAAGGGACAGATAAATTATCACTGGAAACTTGATTTGAAATTCCATATTTAATAAGGTCAGTGTATAAATATCTATCCTAAGAGATACTATGATTTCATTTTACCATGTTGCAAAATATAACTGGGCACATCCAACGTCCGGTAGTAAGTCCTGAATTATTCATACAAACCTTGATGGTCACGACGGAATGCCAATAAATTACAATTTCGCGGTCTTTCAAAGTTTTTATCTCGAATCTTTTACGCGACCCTTTCACCTGTGCTTTTCATTTCAATTATATTTAATTAGGTTTCGAGGTTGCGACCAGGCAATGAAACGCTCGGTTTATTCGCTGATTTTCTGAATTGCAGATTTTTATTAGCAAATTGATAGTTATCTTTCATTCTGCTCCAGTCAAAGCTAGCTGGTTCTACATCGTCAGATCCATATAATTCGGTCGACTCGTTACTAACTTTAATTTGACGGCAGCAATAAGGAAAAGGATTATCCAAGTTCCGCCTTGATCATGCACTGGAATTAATTCCAAGTACTTCAACATGGCGAAGAATACTTGAGTATAATATCCACTACTGGAATTACGGATAATTAAGCAGAATTTCATCTGGGTTTTCTATCCTTCCAGTTGACCAAGTTTCTTCAGACCGAAGAAGCTTATCTTCTTACCCCTACCTTAAACTTCGGGCTACCCCGTGGACAAGGAACCGCTGTCATGCTAATCGTTAAGTAGTTTCTCAGCAGATAAATCTTTCGTTAATTTTAACTTTACTTCGATAGTATTATGGATTTTTATTACAAGCCGCTGTAAGAGATCAGCCTATCCTATGTAGTACGTTCAGGAAGAAAGTAGTATAAGACAAAATGGTTCAGCCACAAGTAGATAAATGAGAAGCTAGCAGAATAAAGTCTCTCTTAAAGTTTCCTTGTTTTTTAGTATTGTGTGTAGTATATTTGTAATTTAGTCGAGATGTCGCGTCATGGAATCTCCTGTTCCAGACACAACAATCAGTCGTCGGTTTCGTATTGCAGGCCAATCTGCTCCGCGTAGATCGCAGGGAAACATGCACTTTATGGCCAATTTTGGTACTCGGTGCGTTTCGAGTGGTTTCGGACGGTGCAGCCTGAGAACTGGACCGAGATACCGTCGACAGCTTGCTATTAAGGTCAACAACGGATTTCAGGAAAAATCGATAGACCGGATAGAGAATCTCCCAATTGATATCGCCACCCGCGTTGGAAATCCGGAGCTTCCCCGAGGAACTGGGTAAGGCTTTCCGAAATTTTGCTCACCAGTTTCCGCCGACAGACCACTAATCCACGAATTTGTTAGAACGATATGCCGCTGGACTCAGCTCAATAATGTCTGGGTCAGTTTGCTCGTATTTGCGAACTTAAATTTATGAATTCTACTCCGCCATTGCGTTTTCGTATTTCGTCTTCTTTGACTCAAGTAGAATCAGATGAAATTTTTGACTTTTACTAGTTTCTTCTTTACCTTTGCGAAGTTTAGTTCGCTTCGTGTGGAAATAGAGAGAATCGTGGAATATTCGGAATAGTACAGAATTCCATTCGTATTTCCTTGCGCTCAAATGGTCAATCCTTGAATTTATGTATATGGTAAAATTCGAAGGGAGGCGAAGAAAAATCTAAGACACCAGTAGCTTGTTCTACCAAAATTTCTACCAATTCCATGGGGGATATCATGCACGATTGACGCGGTGAGGATGAAATATTGGAATCTACCGATACCTGTCGGCTGGTAGAGAATCAAAGGAGTGTCTATCCAGTAGATAAATCTTGTAGACGACTGACATTGATGTTCGACGGAAAGCAAGTTCTATTTCTTTCTTAATTACACTAGTTTCTTAGAAATGTTACTGACAACTAATAACATTGACTCGAATTTGTGTAATTAATCGAATATCAAATTGGAGACAATAACCTACTTACTTTTATTTTTATTATCCGCCCTTGGTTGAATGTGCACAACATTCAATTACGCTTTTTCCTGAAAATCGAATTCAGGACAGCGAATGAAACCTGTTTGTCGATGTACCGAGGGTAGAACGTTAATTCCATGGATGCATCGCGCGCGTTTATCGAACGGAACTCACGCTGGGGTCACTATTACCCAGATACTGTTACGAATACTACTTCTACTAACGCGTTTCAGTAAAAAGTATTTCCAACTCTGCTAATTGGGCAGCAGGAACCCGGAATAATTGCCCTTCTATTTTATTATTCGAATACAACACTAAATTAAAAACAATAGCTCCAATTCGAAATTCTCTTTCTCATCTCATTTTGACATGTTGATGTTAGGGGAATTCAATCCGGAACCACGGAAAAGCCAGCTAAAATTACTAAAACCGTTCAATAATTCTACGTGAATTTATCCAGTCATCCAATAAAGCCCATTAGGCGACCCTTTGCCACTTGAGTTAATGTATTTTCTCCACTTTCCCGCGACTAACGACATTTTTCGTGAACCCGGATCAAGAAAAATGTAACCTACCTTGTACCTTCTGGAATACGAGTCCTGTTGTTGTACTTGTTTATAGCGAATGATCTTTATTATACCCCATATGTTTCGTTCGAATGACATTTACGGTCGAAAAACATCCGTAACGTGCCTTCGCACCCTTTTACACGCGAGCAACACCATTGTGAAAAATGCACCGCGCCCAAACCAAGAAGATTTGTGATGAGAAAGGAATATAGGTAGATTTCGGTCGAACGCGCTAACCGAGCATTCTGTCACCGACGATTCTCCAAAATGGATTGTAAAGATAACGCAGTGGTTTACGAGCGATACGATAGGTTGTAACTTGTAACGTATAGTCGTGTCAGCTGCTCAACTAGTCTCGATATTTTACTGAAGTCATAAACTTCGTATTACACGGTACTGTTCGCTGATAAGTGAAATACGAAGCAAATCCCGGAAGTGTCCTATTACGAATCGACATTTCGAACAATCGAGTATCTTTGACATGAAATGTCTGAGGAAAAAAGTAAGCTTGGAGAGAAAATGTGAACGGCAATTTCAAGGTGTGTGTGAATTATTAATGCAAAGGGCGAAGAAGGCTAGCGAACTGCACGCGATAATGGAAGAGTCCATTTTGATAATTATCCGTATTGACTATTTCGCACAATTACTGGGAGGATTCGCGCGATACGAGATCAGCGAGGGGTAACGCTAAACGCTAAAAATCGATTTCTCCTGTTTATGTGGAAACTCCCTGTAGTTCGTCGCGGTATAAACTGGTGATAAATGATCGAGGGATGAAAAAACGCAATTAATTTTTAACGTGCACCCGAAAGCTAATAACGACACGAAAACCGTTATTTTATCTCGACAGAGTAAACTACAATTTACCACACTGATGACCATGACATTACTAGAGATGCGTTATCTTTCTCTGGAATAACGTGTATAAAAATAAACAGCATACAAAAACTTCCGATTTCTATCCACTGTTTATATACAACTACACGAACCACTGATAAAAGAGTGACTTTCAGAAATATTGTTCGCACTGGAAAAAATAATACTCACTATACGTATGATCCCATCCACTAAACAACCCCAACCATAAAAATGAATTGAAAAAGAAGTCTCATAACTAAATAGCGAATTTTCCCAAGTTACAGATTATTGCTATAAAACACTTAGCTCCATTACCGTGCCACTAATGCCAAAACAAGCGGGGGATTAGATCACAGGAAACTTTCGCTTGAGATTCTCTAGAGTAGCCAAGATCGTGACCCAGAAAGAATCCTTAAATTTCACAGGTCAGAATCCCTGATGCTCGCGTAACCAACGACTCAAAGAAAAAAAAAGAGAGAGAGAGAGAGAGAGAAATAAAATAGGAATTGTTAGTGACAGTGACTTACATACGAGAGGCCTCATTCTCAGTGCCCAGGAGCATCCTGACCCAGTCGAGGGTGAGCCCAACAGGTGAGGCAGTCTGAGAGAGAACTGTCACTGGTATACACTCACTAGAATTGTCAGTCAAGGGCACTCGCGCTCTCGTAATCCCTTTTGATTCTGTGTATCACGATTCGCAACGAAAGTCCGTCTCGAATCGGAATCTAAAAGAGACGGAAGAATCAAGAAGACGAGGAAAAAGGGTGTCACATAGAGGAAAAGTGTCCAGTTCGGAGCGCCGTTGTCGCGGCTGCGACGAGCGAAGGCTCGTTCGTGACTGCTTAAAGGCCACTCGGCTGTGCAGCTGGGGCTGGGGCGTGCGCCCTCCGCAAAATCAAACTTTGCCTCTGCCACTGCCTCTGCTCTCGGGTAGCCAGCGCGCGCTTCATCGCACCACCACCGTTCTGCCTGGGGATGCCTACCTGTCCAAACATCATCTACCCTATTAATATTAATAAAATCCCTTCTATTTTCCCTGTGGATCTGCTGGACCCTCTGATTTCTTCGCCAATTTAGCGATAACGGCTCAATCATTTCCGGCTTTATTCAATTTTTTCTGTTTCTTTTTTATTTTTTTTTTTCCTCCTTTTTTTACACAGTTATGACCTACGTGCGTTTTTCGACCCTGCTAGACTCGTATATCCGCGATAAAGAACGAAAATCAGTATCCCTCCAGCTGTAAACCTCTTTATAGCTTTGACACATATTTTATAAATTACTCCAGTTTCGTGCAATGGTTGCTCTTAGATTTACTTTAGTGCTGCGAAAGCAGATGGTAGGGTGAAGTTGAGGCGGGTTATTTCTGAAAATAGTTTTCATAGATTCAAGTATTGGAAGGATATTGATATTTAGAATTTTACGTCTATTTCTGCTGTACTCTGCTTCTTCCTTGTTGCGAGGAACATTTTTTTTTTCTGTCAGGCGATGGTTGACGAGAGTCGATATATTCACTCTGCTACCTTTCTTCACTGGCTGCTCATTGGAGCTGACTGAATAAGAAAGGCTTATACTTTATTCTTGAAACAGCTTAGAGCGTGATGGATTAAAACAATTCTTCCTTGGCTCGTTAGTCTTGCGTAGCAATTTCGGCTGGAATAAAGTATTTGTAGGAGTATCTCTGTAAACCTAATGCAAAAGCCATTTGAACTGTACAAGCAATAGTTTCTCTCTCTCTCTCTTTCTCTATCTTTCTATGTTCACGTCTATTGAAGTAGTTTCTTTTGTAGTCATCTTCCGCCCGAGGTACGCTTAAGATATTAAAACCTACGTCACAATTGTACTGACGTCTCGTTGAATTTATCGTAGGATTGCAAATCTGTGCTTTTTAACTTTCGAGTATGCAAGGATGGGAAAAAATTTATATCGACATCATTCATTGTTGATTTTACAAATTTTATTTATGTCCAACGTTTGTTCGGATTCGAGGAAGAATTGTCAGGTGAAGATTTATTTCCTAGCGGGGTAGCAACCATTCTCGAGCATATCTATCTTACTTAACCGAAAGAACCAGGAGAAAATCCTCCATTAAAATCCTGCGTAAGTTGTTGGCG
The DNA here is from genome assembly GCA_963989405.1 of Trypoxylon attenuatum. NCBI lineage: Eukaryota > Metazoa > Arthropoda > Insecta > Hymenoptera > Crabronidae > Trypoxylon > Trypoxylon attenuatum. Next base: position 3,088,025 of record OZ022488.1, on the reverse strand, counting down.
CGTTGATTGCACGCGATCCTTTCAACGGCGACAATAGTAATTCCGAGAAAGTACTTCACATAAGTTTAACAATCTCTGTTTCTATTTGCTTGACTCCACTCGCTCGAAGGAGAGGCAACTTTTATCCTGTTGCAATAGCCTCACTTGCAAAAATGATGCGGTGAAAAAATGTCTGTTCCAACAAAAAGTACAAAGTTCTTATTTCCACTGCTGTAACTCGCTCATGCAAATTCCGTACTACGCCGACTCACTTGGCGAGTTAGTTCTTGCATAAATTCTGCGAAATGCGCGGTGGTAAAATGAGAAAATAATTTCGAACTTTAGTAAAAATGAAATTAGCTACCAACCCTCTCTTTTTTCCCCTCTTTTTTTTCGCGTGAATTGAGTTCTTTGTGAATCTGATAAGGACTCGGTGCGTTCCATTCAACTAGCTCGACTCTTGGAAAACATTCACCGGTATCACAAGCCATTAGGTGCCCATTGAAACTGTCTATTTTTAGGAGGTGCTTCTACAAACTGCTTCACTGACAATGAGCTCTACCACTTTTATACGCCTTAAGCTTAAGAGTGCAGTTTTCTTATATGTAGCATCTCCGCATTTCAATGCAGAACCGCGAGCCAGGTCTGAAGAGAAGTGCTTAAGAGTGTACACTTCCACGAGACTCGGTAGACGTAGACACGAAGTAACGACTACGGAAGCGAACTCTCCAACCCTAAACTAATGCCAAGCATTCTTCCCGAGAATGAAGTAAATTGTTTACGGAAAAAATTGAAAGCAAACACATTTTCTTGCCCTCTTCCGCAAGCTGTTTACGCGTTATGGAAAACATCGAGAAATTATCAATTCTTCCGTGTTTTCTAGTATAAGCTCAAGTCGGTTCAATAATCGCGTATGATGTCTGCGAGCTGCGCATAACTCGAGTAGATCAATATCTAGTGGAATAGGATCATGCTTGACGGATCGAATAAAAATTCTCTGACACGTTCTGCAGGCGATGCGTTTCCCGGATAAAGGAGAAGCTATCTCGTCAGCATGTCCAACGTAAAGAACAAAGAGTAGTGAGAAAGTAAGCGAGAAAAACGTATACTCTATATCTACCAATCGTGACTACCATCGAATCCAGATTCTGATCGAGACCAGTCTAATTGCACACCCTCCGGCAAACGAGTTGGAACCTTCCTGGATCTGAAACAATTTTACTTTGTCTCTTTTTCATCCTTTCTATCTCCTCCGACAACGAGATTCAGCCTTTACTCCACTAATGCACATTATCCGTGACAGTTTTCTTGGCATTGTCTTTCCACTGTCAAGTTTACAATTAGTATATACAAAGTCCTTTTATTGCTCTAACGCTGGCATAGGATGATCTTTTATGAAAATAGCCAACCTTTCTTACGTGTATCGTTATAAAAGGGTAACGTAATCCTAGATAATTCGGGCATCGATTACTGGCAAGTCTTTGGAAATAGATGACCGAAAATACGCGAACCGCTATTATTAGTCGATTGCACTTGAGAACCTTGAAGTGACAGTCGAGTGACGCGCGGCACAACTGTTAAGGGTTAAAGGCGTCATTGTTAGTGTATTGTACCGGTGAGTTTGCTACATCGCAAATAGTATGTAGGCTATACGATGGCCCTATAATGCTGCTCGAAATTCGAACGCATCATCCCAGCATCCGCTCGAGAATAGCGTCGCGAAGATGACACCAGGCTCGTGTCTTAAGGCATGATCATCTTTCGGGGATTGCGCGTTCTTTATTCACGTGCGCGTGATCATACCCATCGCCGATCGTTCGATCAAGCCACACCACGGGATCTTCTGCGAACTATCTCAAATTTTTGACGTCAAAATTCTATCGCTCGTTCTCTTCTTCCACGTCGGTTAATATCGTTCTATCTATATCTACGCGAACTTGTGTATTTAAGCGAAATCATCCACGAAACAGTGGTCCGTGAAGTGGTCCGTGAAGTGGTCCTGTTATAAGTATAAAAAGTTCGGAGGGTCAGACGGATTAATCGACTGAGTGAACAAGTGCAGTACGTTATATCATGTTATTGGAAAATACAGTTTTTTGAAGCCTCTTATATTATTTACACGCTTCCCAATTTGGGATAAATTCATTGATTCGATTTTATTTATTAAACAGTAGAATATTCTCTTCTTAGTGCATTATATTGATGTGTATTATTTTTATAACGAACGAATCGAAGAAGTCAAGCAATAGTAATCGTATTTCTTAAGGTTCTCGAGATGCATCCTATTGCGACTGATAAAGCAGATCAAGAAGCTCCTTCTGAGCCGTTCCATTTGCAAGAATGCCCTGATGGATTTTCTTTTTTCGTCCTATCTGCGATCAGCGAAGAGACTACTTTTCAAAGCAGCCCTACGATAGCCCGCAAAAGAAGACTCCTTTGATTCTTAGATCGCATTTCGATTTAATCCAAGATTTACGTTTACTTCTATTGCGTATTTCTCCACTGACATTTTTCACAACCAAAACACATCGATATCTATTGAATTTTTTTCATCTTAAGACACAGATTATATTCTTACGCGATTACATTCGCAAGCGAAGTTTATTATTAAAATCTTCTTTTCCTCTTAGGATTACAGAAGTTATTTCAGTATTTAGCAGTATGGATGTCGAAGTAAAACTCTCGAGAAGCGACAAGCAGCCCTGGGGCGTTCGTCTCTCTGGTGGGGTGGATTTCGCTTTTCCTCTTACCGCCGTCAGGGTAACGTATATTCGTTAATTTTTCACAAAAAAATCCACCAACTCCAATATCAAATTCCAAACTTTCCCTTCTCAACAATTTCTCACATTGTTCCTCGAAATTCTTCGAGCTTCCGATTGTCAATGAAGAAATTTTCTGCCAATCTGACGAATTCTTTCCTCCTATTTGATTAATTAGATTCTTTTTTTTATAGAAAAAATGTAATAAAACATGAAACTGTTTGCGAAGGTGACGATGGGTGGTCTGGCGGATCAGGCAGGTCTACGAGCAGGTGACGTGATTGTGAAACTAAATGGAGAGACGATAAATCATCTGAGACACAGCGAAGTCCTCGAGCGGATTGTCAAGCTAGGAAACGAATTTACTTTAACAGTCCTGAGAGACTTGAAATTCCGTAGGAAGCCAAAGAAGGAAGAAACGACGGAAAGCGAATACGAAACCACCGACTACGAAACTACCGACTATGAAGATTAAATCCGGATTCCTATGAAACTTCAGGACAAGAAAACACAATTCTCAACAGTTATAACAATCGTCTTGCCTATGTGTGTCTCTTTTTCCACAAAGAACAAAAATTAACATATCGTTACCTTCGTGTCAATGCATCTCTTATCGTTGAAACGTTACGGCAAGTCCTCTGACCATTTTACTACTTAATCCATATACATGTATGACATGATCGACGAGTGACGTAATAAAATAAGGTCACTCTTGAATCATATCTATCCGCACTGTATTACGGAAAATATGATTGCTAATGCATGCATAAGTCTCTTCATGATTGAACCATTAATTATTATTCATAACATACAGTGCACGCCAGCATTTCAAACCACTGTCAAGCGTATAAGAAATTGCCATTGATTTTTATGTATCTACAAGTGTATGCAATAAAGTTTCGTTGAATAGAACATTGGCCCTATAATTCTTTTTTCTTTTTTTTTTTCTCTTTTTATTATCATGACCTAACGTCTTATCTGGAACGATCTATCGGGAAACGTGCTGCTTAGTGTGTGTGTGTGTGTACACGTAGCAAAAGGGCCACCAGGGAAAAGGTAGAGAAGTGCTCAATCTCTGTATGTACTCGCGATGAGAGCATTGTTATTTGTTGGCCATCACTTTGCGCTTGAGGTTGGCACCGGTAATCAAGGTCCATCGAGTCGGCTCTCTTGCGACATACCGTGTCGGTGCCGTAATGTGCCACCGATTGACCCACATTGCAAAGCGCAATTTGTCAACTATTGATCCGGCCTCCACTGTGATCGCTGCTGCTATTCGTGAGTCATCGCTCTCTTAAGGTGGCATTTTAAAATGTAGTTGCTCGTTCCACTTGGCGATAATATTGTCTTTCGATCGTGTCTCGTTATCCTCAGAGAGATTGACGGCTCTGTTTTGATCAGTGAAGAAATTAAGGACGATTAAGAGTTGACAACGAAATTTCAAGCGATCGAATCAACTCAATCGTTTCAATGTTGATTTAATAATAATGAAGAATTTATATTTAATTCGGAGGGGTAATTAATATTTTTTCTTTCAAATGTACGCTGATGCAGAAAACTGTTGTAAATGTTTCACATAATTTAGTCTTGCTTTAATATATTAGATATTGTTCATATAATATATGACTCTCATGCTATCGTTAATCGTAACAATAAACACAGCATACGTACTAAAATTGTTTCCTTTCGTCGTATCTCAATAATTTACACAAAAAACTGTACAGCAGTGCTCGCGCTTTTCAGCTTTTTTTTCTTTCCTTCACGCACGCACTCATCTATACTCAACACGCATACATTGAATTTTTATCACACTTCTTGCGCCACACCTCCGACCGTTCGACTGACTCGTCGAACTAGCGAGAGGTGACCTATCAATTTCACCATAAAAAAGGACACTTCAAGGATTAAAAAGGAACATATAGAAGACACAGACTATCTTTATAAGTAACGATCACACACGAACGCCTAACTGTTTTCATCTTCGCGGTTAATGTGTTTGATCTGTTGCAAGAAATTCGAAAACAATTTTTGAAACAATTTCAATAATAATTAAGCGATTCAATGAGGGGTCGCTATTGGTGGTAATTTTGATAATTTAAAGTTACTAAGCGAGGACAGTAATACTCTAACATGTCCGGGAAATATTACGTTGTAGACGAAACAGTAAGAGCTTGAAGAAGAAGAACAACAACAAAAGGCCGGAAGAAAATGAAGGTAGCTAAATGATATGTTTCTATTTTTGATTATAGAGTATTACCGTACTTTAGGTGGAAAATCATCGAATATTTTTGTAGTGTTAGAGAATCACGGGAATACATTGCATCTAACAAAAAAAAATGAGAAATATTTTGATCATAAGTGAATATCTTACCGCGAAGAGAAAACGATCGTCCGGTTTACAACACGATTCTTAGAACCCCCGAAACTGTCAATACAACAGAAAGCAAATTAAGCAGCGAGAAGTCACGTCTTCACCGCCTTTCTCTAATTACTAATTAATTAGCACGCACAACAGACAATTAAAATCACTGTCATATCGGGTAATAACGGCCGCGACTGGCCCTGACATATAACTGTACACTTTGGTATACGAATACATTATCTAATCGAACGGTCAGTTTCGGTTTCGGATTTCCGCCTATGGACGAAAAGATCGGAGCAAACGCGAATCGAGATGAGAGTCGATTACTCTCTAGTTACATCGACGCAAATATATAATCAGGTATGATCCGTTTCGTTCATCGAAGACCCGAGTGCCATGAAATAATTGAATTAAAACAATTCAAACATTGATTTCTTCCAATGTTCTCGCTAAATTGTCCGAGACTGTCAGATTTCAAGAGGAGGAGAATTTCAAATTTGTAATCGAAATTTACAGAATCTTTGCCGATAAAATGTGAATCTATTGCAAATATGACTTCGCATCATAAATATTGTATTATGTACAAAGTTTATTCGATCCACCATAAACTACGGGTCTTCAGCTCCCAATAAGAATCGTATACGAAAAGATCGCTGTATTGGCGATCCCTTTTCGGGTCTTCCGCAAGTCTCTCGCCCCTCAACCAATTTCGTCCTCTCTCGACACCAAGTTCTGCCATAGTAAATATACATACAATACGATCAGGTACAAGAGTAGCATCTCGGAGTCGTTCTGTTTTATGTCGACAGAGAGAGGACGAAGTTACCTTCGATGTCTAAAATTCTATTTTCTTCTGCCTTCTCTTGCTCTGTTTGTCAAAATAGGGCTCATTCACGACTTAGATTTACAGAGTCAATTTACTATCTTCCGAAGAAATATCCGAAATACTTCTAAAGGTGTCGGACGAAGGATTATTGATCAATTGTTAATTAAATGCTCACTTGAGGGACGACGACTAAATTCCTTTTAACAACGATTTCATTCATTGTATTCTTCGACGTAGTAGATGCTTTTAAGAAGCTATTGATTTATGAATTCATTTATGATTCATGCACGTTGTCTTTACGTGGATACTGTCATGTCAGGATAATGACTATTGGTCCGCTTGCTCGCTGATCTCTTCGTTCTCGGAGGCCGTCGATGATGCCGTCCTATCGTGATTCGTGCAATTTTCTGTTGGACATTTTGTGTCTGCGATCTCGATCCAGTGTTGTTTATTCTCCTTTACACCGTCGACCAACGGCTTCAATTTGTCCGATAGCAAAGCGAATGCCTATATACGAAATTTTTTAATTCATTCATTTCAATTGATTTATTCGATATTGATAAATATTGATTTGAATTGATTCGAAATATAGGAAATTTCATTTACCTCGTAAATAGGGAGACAGATCGAATCGATAAAGCCGACTTGCATCATAGGTAGTTGATCTTCCTTTTCTCGATTCATTATATCCTGTAGCAGGAAAAAATTTCAGATTGATTAGTAAAAAAAGTCGAATATTTCATAAATCGAATCGAAAACATCGTATAAAATCGTTTTTACAATATAAGTGTCGAAAAAAAAATAGTCAACTTTTTACTTACGATGGGTGTAATGTTGAGTGTTCTCCTCTCAATATCACCCTGTTCGAAGAATTCACTACTGACAAGTTCAGCGACTCTCTTCTCCACATCCCAGGGTTTCGTAATGGCAGCCAAGTCACAAACAGTCATCAACATGCCTCTCAAAAGTTCCCTGTGTTCACTGAAAGCCCAATCGTAAGCACCTCCACGAGCCAAACTGAGGAAAGCGCCTCGCTTTCGGAAGTACACCGCCAAATCAGTGGAGAGAATAGCTTCTTCCAAAACCTTAACTACGCGAGAATATTCTTCCGGGGAGAGGTTCGATAAGATTTGGTTTCCTTGGCTACTAAGAATCATTAGACATTGATCGAAGTGATGATGTTCCATAGTCGAAGTTGAATAAAGTTGCGCCAATGGTGAGGAAGCTCTGAGTACAGAACAAAATGAACAATTGTCATTTATTTAAATAAACCTTTACGATAATTTAATTATTTACAAAAGTTCTTTTACTCACTTAATTTGGAACGAATTGTTCGTGCCCCGATGATCCAAGTCATGGCACAGACAGGCAATGATCAGAGCGAGACATTCAATTTCACCAAAGATCTTCCACCATTGTGTCGCCTGAAATATATCGGAAATATTCTAATAACCATCAAGAAATAGATATATGCAGCGGCCTCGAATAAAGTGATCCAAAAGAAACTACTCTTACCGTTAGAATCGCAAACATCATTTGGGCAACGTTGAACGCGTGCCGCCAATTGTGATAAGTCACATTACGGTAATTTTTCTTCACGCTAAGAAGCCATCGACAAAGCACTTCGTAATCAATATGAAATCGTTCAACGAAGTCTAAATCCAGGAACATTCGAAGACACGCCGTCAATGTTTCATTGTCCTCCATGTAAATATCGTCGAATTTAAAGTCATGTAATTGGAAATGTGCAGCGGAAGGTACTCTTAGACTCTGAAAATCATTAAATATTAAGAATCATCAAAAAAGAACAAATTAGATTCGTAAGACAGGCATTTTATAAAAACCGTTAATATACCTTCAATCTTTGCGCATCTTCCAACGAAGCAGATGCGTGGTAACTTAAAACTTCCAGCGTAACACTCTGTTTGGCCATTGCTATCACAGCCTTTTCATACCTAAATCATAAATACGGTCGAATAAAATATTGAGCATGTAAAATACTACTTGTCTATATTATTTTTTCTTTCTTCGAAATAGCGATATTATTTACATATGTGTGTTGTGGATACCCATGCCGCAGAAAATGGCAAAGGCTTCGACAAAATTCTCATCGTTCTTAGTGAAGGCGAGGTCGTCGAACTTGTTGATCAACTGAATGACGCCGATGATCTGACCCGACGAGTTCTTGATGGGCATGCAGAGAATGGTGCGATGTCTGAAACCGGTACCATCGTCCACTGACGGATCGAACCTCGGATCCTCATAAGCATTCAGTATATTAACGGTCTAAGGAGAAAGCAATTAATAAACACATGTATAATAAAAGATGCTAATCCAAAAGAACAATTATCTTAACCAGTACCCACCTCGCCTGTAGTTGCCACATAGCCCGTGATGCCGACATTTATAGGGAATCTGCTCTCGAACGGACTGCGCGAACACAGTGAAACGTGTACGTAAGGTTTCCGTGGAAATTAGGTATAGCTGATAATTGAATAGGGAAAAAGTGAGATTGTAATTACAAACTTCATTCACCTAGTGCGAGAATCTGAGTCCTCGCCATTGAGGTCGCTTGCCTCAAAATCGAAGACTCGGGAGAAGCTTCCCTTGGACGCCTTGTGCATCAGCAGAACCTAGAAATCATATTGTATACCTCTTAATTATTTTAATTGTATATATTTGCGAATTTTAAATGCATCCAATTTATTTCAGTAGAATTCTTAGATTATAAACATTTTTAGGATCTATTTACCTGGACCCGTTGACACTGTATCAAGGACTGTGTGTGAGTAAGGATTCTAAGGACCATGTGCTCCATCGTGCTTTGTTCTTCGAAGATCATTCGCGCGAGGTCCAGAAGAACCTGTAAAAAGAGTGTAAGAATGTATAAGGCCACTCGAATTTTCCTTAGACGATGTGTGCGAAATTAGACGTCGACGACTCTATTGAATCATAGAAACCGTAGGTAAACTGACCTGATTTCTTTTCACTTCCAATTGACTCTTCTCGTAGAGTTGTGCATTTCTCAAGCCAATTCCACAGAATTGCAAATAACTGGCGAAGACCTTCTCGTCCTGTGCCGTAAATTGACCTTCGCCCCCAAGCTTGTTTATTACCTGTGCTACTCCAATGACATCGCCATTGCAATCTTTGATCGGCATGCATAATAACGCTCTGGTTCTGTATCCAGTCCGTGCGTCAATTTCGTGATTAAACCTCGCGTCCTGAAATCACATATCAAATCCTTTAAAACGTTTTTTCCCACACTCTATAAAATTTCATTTCGACTCTTAATTCATTCCACTGCCAGTTTTTCTTTCGATTAATCGAATTTGTTAACTCTCAGTGATTAAATTGATTCAACTGGATGAACCAAGAGTTCCCTCAAAGTAAATCGCACGCGAGAGTAACGTTGTTTTGGAAGAGATCGAAAGCAGAACGGTACCTTGTCGCCCTCGCACTACTTTCCCGACTAATTTATCGCTAACAGAATTAATCCAAGATCCGATCAGCGAAAGTTTTCCTCGAAGTCGAAGTACATACAGTCAGGACAGTTTGAAAACACTTTAATTGATAGTGACCCTTTTCCTTGCAGCATCACAGAGACGCGCGCAAGTTTCGGAATAGTATTATACGAAACTAGCCACAACCATACACCAACTGGAGTATGTAGATTCAATACGAACATCTAGTACACGAAACCACCAAGTGTGTTGGGTTTAACGGAATACATTTGTGTATTTCGATTTAGATGCAGGTTCTTTGCATATTTCGCATGCTATGCATTCGTGTCAAAGTTACTTTGGCCCGGCCTTGTTTAAGCCAATGTTACGACAACAGACAGAAATTCATCTGGCATTAATACATTTTATTCGAAGGTGTTTCGACAAGGCTTTAACAGGTGCTCTGCACAAGAGCACAAATAATCAAACACTGTAGACAGAGTTTTGAATAAGAAATTCTGTGGGAAATATTGAAGAATGTAATTCACAATGGAGGCTATAACGGTGATTTCTCGTTTGGACAAAGTTGGGCTTTAAATAATATTATGATTAACAATACCAATGGAGGGAATATAATATTGATAATATCAAAGAACAACCCTCGCGTTACCAGAGAAACAGGTACTAAGAACAAAACTCATTAATGCTGATAAGACGGTGATCCTCTTTCTACGATATGAAATACACTTTGAAAGGAGGGAGACAAAATTCATGGTGTTATTTTCAGCTTTACAAGCTTCACGGCTTTTGTCTCTCGTATCGTGGATATAATTAAGCTTGCGATGTAAGAAAATTACTTTGACCTGACGAATGAAAATGAAACAGTTTCTTTAAACCTGAAAAAAATCGACTAGCCAATATTTTTCTTGCTTACAAGTGAGAAAGTCTGTGTGTGTTGACGTTGGAATTTAATTGCGATATGGTTTTCGTCTGTAACATACTCGCAAAGTCACGAGAGAAAAGTCAAGGACACAAAAAGTACGCAAAACTGGATTAATTCGGTAGAATGATATATGAGTTTAAAAAAAAAGGTATATTTTTCCAGAGTGTGATATGAAATTCTTTTGGATACTCCGAAACACATTCCACTGTGACACAAGTGGAAGAAACGTGAAACATCTCTAATTTCTCATCCGCGATATGACTTGTCAAAGTATTTTCCACGAGAGTGGACAAACTTTTACTCACAAACTACCAAGTTCTCGAATTTTCAAGAGCAACTTTCAAGAAATCTGTTCTGTTCTGCTTTCGTAACTTTAGTCATAATACATATGTTACCCTATAAATTTAGCAACCCTACCTTTCAAATCTGTATCTCAAAATCACTACAAGATTAAGGTGAAATCTAAATCCGTCAAAGACAAAAAAAAAAAGGAATAAATTTTCTTGAGTCACGCCAACTCCAATTTGTCCCGCGAGCCTCCGACAATTTATCCAATTAATTTGCACTAGTCTACAATCCAATTAGTACACGACAAGTAGGAAATACTTGCCTTATAAGCATCCGGTATGTTAACGGGTTCCCCGCTCTCCGCGACGTAGCCAACGATACCAGTGCCCCAAGGAATCTTGATTTCGTCCTTCTTCTCCATCTCCAGTAGGGTGGATCTCGAACAGACGTCGAACAATTTCGACACCAGGTATCTGTTCCTCGAGCAATTGCCCGTTCTACGAGGACTAATGTTCACGGAATTGCCGAACGTTGAGGAGGATGAATTAATATTGTGATTCTGCGAGTTGGATAACATGATGCTACCAGCCCTTTCGCCTTGCACCAGAAACAGGGAGCCACGATCCGCGTGCAAAAGGGTGCTCACGTTCTGTAGAATCTTGTGGCAGAGGAACCTCACGTCCAGCTCGTTACAGATGTCCTTAACCTGGGTCACGTATTGATTTTCATTCAACATATTGAACACCATTATAATTCCTCTTGGTCAAGTAAAGATTTTGAAAATTTTATCTAACAATTAATCTCATTTTACGACTTATTAATTTATTGAATCTAGAAACATTATTCTTTGTCTCCTTCGCACAATTGAAAAGTACCAAGAGACTTAAGTGCTTTTAATATTAGACCGCGAGGAAAATTATGGATTCGTGTTACTAGGTTGATATGGTGACGTTCTTATCCATCATCGCGCAAGACTAGAAAACAATAACCGCAAGCCTGTGACATTCTTAAGACCTGCTGTTCTCATTGCAAACATCAGAATTTGTTTGCATCGAGGGTCACCAGCCACAGTCCACAATATACATATACATATACATACATACATATATATCATTCTTAAAAACAGCAGCATTCCGATTAACGTCAGCTGCGGCACACTATCAGCTTTTCCCCACACTCGAATATGTAATAAGTAATCCTCATTACGAATACAAATTGTGCGGTGAAATTTATTATTCATAAAGTATGCTTATTAAACGAGCGAACAAATATCCAACCACTCAGCGGAAATATTATCAGTGTATGGTTTCGCGATACGATCCCAACGATCGAGCGGGGAAATGGAAAAAGCAATTTCATAACCCGAATAATGTTATGTCAATCATAATAAAGCAAACAGACCAATGTCTCCCCTTCTCCTTTCGTCGTATTTAATATCGCACGACTCGTTCTCCGATAAGAAAGATTATTATGCGAGCACGTTCGAATTGATGGTTCTCACTTGAAAAAAGTGCGATAAGCATTTAGGAAAGGTCAAGAACGAGTCAGATAAATCCAAGAAACGAACGTTACCGTGCTTGTACTCTTATATATATATGCATTTCGCTTATACATCAGTTAAAGGGGCAACCTAGTACGTATATATAGGAGTTCCGTTATACACTAATTCACTGCCCATGTTCAATTGCATCGAATTAATTGTTCGTTTGTTAGCTGTAGGGGATAATGTATCGTGGCATTCTAATAAGAAGTTAGTGTTAAGCATTCCGCTCGCGATTGCAGAACACCTACATATCGATAAGACTAGAACCTTATCTCTTAGACCGTAATGGTTTGACTTCCAGCATGCTCGCTAATTGAGTCAATTCTTTAACGCCAGAAGATTGAATTTCTTTTTGATCTTATCCAACTATAGTGTAACACAAATATTTCTTATTGCTCAATAGTAAGCAACGGATGATTTTTACAAAGTTAACATTGATATTTGACGAGGAAGAGAATGGAATCGAAGTAAAAGCGAATATCGTACCAGCTCGAAGATGAGATCCTTTTCGTCAAGATGCCTTAATTCGTGTCTCGAGCGTCGTTGTGGTCTGCCTGAATTTCCCGAACCAACTTGCTGACTACCAGGTTGACCAGTGTCACCAGGTGACACGCTAAGGAAGGTAGGTGTACCGTCAATCGTATTGACGATCGGTTTCAGAAGGCCACCACGTTCGAACTCGTGGGCTGAAATCTTGCGGACCGGCGTCGTGGCACCAGATCCACCGGATCCACCGCGGCCAGAGGATGACGTACCACCCGCGTGCGTGGGACTCGAAAGCTCCACGCAACTACTCGACGACGACGTCGGTGTTGCGTGCGATACTAGCCACATATCGACTGTCTGTCTCGTCACTTTCCTAACAATAACAAAAAAATATCCCATTCTCATTATTAACTCATTTTCCTTCGACTTTGATCGTACAATACAATTTTTATCAATTCTTTTATACGTTGACTTCTCTTAAAACGGAAAAACGTATAGTTTAATCTTGCATATATGTACAGCTACTTGTTGTGGAATCGTGAAACCGTGAAATTGCGTTAGCCTCGCGGCAATAGTGTCTCGCTATACGGATCTTGGCTCGAATATACGAGTAAAATTTCATTTAGTTGCCGAGAGGCTAATTAATTAGCTGTGAGTAATATTGTGAATTCCAGATGCTTAGAGTCCTGTAATTTGTCTAATGCGTAGCCTTTGATTGAAAGTTTATTCAGTCTTGGTATAGGATAATTATCTAATTGGATAATTAAGGGTACTTATTCAATTTGTATCGTAAAGAGGTATTAGCTGATTAAAGGGTAATGCGAGGTTTATTTAGAAACTATATAGAGAAATTTTATAGATATTGGTCATAGTCATAGTTGATCATATTAAATGACTCTATTGTTACATTAGGGTAATACTAGTGGTTTAGATTATTTTGGGCCCATTATCCGACACCCAGGCAGCACTTTCTTAGCATCGTTATTCGAGTGATTAGTCCCCGTGTGTCGTTATGAAAATGTCGCGCTCAGCAATGCTGAGATTTCCCAAGGCTCGCATATACACCCTGGGTTAGACATTTGAATGAAACTCGAGCGGCTAGTTAATTGTGGGTCGTTAACATTCATGGAGCTAATTTAGATACGCCTACAAAACGGATAAGGCCAAAATTGCTGACATATTAAACGCCAACAATTAAAGCTGGGTCCTCCACTTTTTTGTTTCCTTTTTTTTAACGCTGCGATACCCCCAATTCTTGTATCGTGCGTAGCTTTTAGAAAATCGCAGAAAACCTACATCTTCCGAAATATAACTCTCATTAAAACTAATATATTTCACCTAAACATAAAGATAATATAACGCCATTCGTATCTCACCGCAAAATGGTGTTTAACGAGATCCAAAAAAAACAAATTTACAAATTTACATACGTTAAAATAATTTGCATATCGAGGGTTCTTGAATACCAAAAAGATTAATATCTGGCTTATCTCGAAAGGCACGTGGCAGCAAATTTACTTTTGAATCTTGAAATTTGCACCTTCGAGTAATTCGACTACGTGTACGTCGAAATTAGCTCCATCGTATACTCCGGAATATAATGGAGATATAAATTAGAATTTCAAATATTTAAGGATAACACGACGTGCAATAGATTTATTTACAGAGATATAACTAATATTATACTATTAACCTGAGAAAGTAATCGTTGACGAAGTCGGGATGCTCGTCAAGCCAGGCTTCCATACGAGCATACTCGGGATCGTAGACGGCCGAAGTAGAGGAATAATATCCACCGCTGGATTTCCCATCTTGCACCTGTTGCAGTGCGCCCTGGCTTGCCATAACGTTTTGCACCCCCTGGACCCCCTGCACGCAAGGAGCTGCCGTCTCCGCCGTCATCCTCGGCTCTTCGATGCTCCGCAATTGCAGGCCTACTTAGCAGAACAAACAAATCTTATTGTTATTATTGATTCGAAGATTAAAATAATATTCAATAAATTTTCTACTGCAACTTAATGAGACGCTAGAAAATTTATAGACTGATCTCGTTACTCTACTTTAACTTTTGGAGGTCTCGCGATGACCGAACCAAAACGAGTTGAACTCTTCGACATTATTCTTTCGAGTAGCGAGCAATTAGTGTATGCGAGCTCATTAAGCAGAGGTCACGTTAAGAGCAATTATTTAGCGCGAAGGATTTGATAGACGTAAAGTTTATGTGGTTTCGTGTTTTACCCTGACTCGAGAATAATCTTGATTCTCATTGGGTTTGCTCTAATGAGAAACAGTTTCGGGTTTCGTGATTAAGAGATTCATCGAGTTTTATGGACAAAATAAGTCGAGAGAGGCATTTGTTGATACTGTCGAGTCTTGGAGAAAAACATAAACTCCTTGTGTATCCTCCCTCCCTCTCTCTCTCTCTCTCTTTCTCTCTTTTATAATGCAAAGGTGGCAAAGAAAAAAACAGAGTTTCGTTGATCAATAGAGTACTCAGCCGGCGTTGGCTTTCAACTTTAATTAACACCTCGTGTCGCGATGCGTCGCACCATCCTGGGGAGTTATCTCGCCGCGCGATAGTTTATTGGCAGTATTAACGTCTGTCTTCATCTCGCTCTGCCATGAAGCATCCCATAAATTTTTACAATGGTAATTTTCCTCGCGTAAAACTGGGACGTGGCTCGTAGAGCCGAGCAGGAGCAACTGTGCTCCTGTGCACCTCTCTTGGTTTTATTAAATGTGAAACTCTCATATCCCATGGGGTGAACTTTATTTCGAACTGTATCCAACTATTGGCTTTGTACCGAGCTAAAATAAAACCACCTTTCTAACTGGCAACTGTACCGATAATATTATAGAGTTAGAATCCTTTGTTATGTATATACATATTGTACTTTCTGTATTCTGTTTCACAATAAATATATCGAATCTTCAATATCGTTTTCCAAATTGCATCAATGTGAGAAAATCGCATCGAAATCCACGGGAGATACTTCGATATCCGAATAAACCGTTCCCATACCGTTATCGAGTCTCACTTTGAGTTCTCGAGAAAGTAGTCGAGGAAAGAAAAGAAAAGAAAAGAGAAGAGAAGAAGAAAGCTTTCGCGACGACAACCTGTCAAGAGCAGAGTTTCTTCGGCCGTGAAACGAAGCACGAAATTCGACAGTGCAAAGCGATAAATGGTGTCTCGAGGTGTGAGGAAAAAATTGGAAGTGTTACGTGAGAGGAATATAGGCCTGGGTTCGATCGACCGAGTGCAAATGCGATGCGGCCATCGGTAAATATGTATATAATGCTTGCCGTGAGGTCGAACTGTAAAGTTATGCAATTCTCCTGACGTTTGACGAATCATTGACCGGGGATTCCACGGATCTCGCTAACGTCTTTTCCACACATGATCTCTTATCCAAACTGAAGCACACTACGTCAAAGATTGCGCACTTATGCATTAAACGTTAAAGCAGCAATTTGAAACCCTTGTGACTTTCATCCTGTACTTGCTAGCAAATATTTGCGAGCATTGCACCAGCATCCGCTTGAATGCGTGGAAAAACATTACGAGAGTACCCGACGCCGAAAACACCGCCAAAATATTTGGCAAACTGCTTGAGAATTGCTTTTCACAGCGATACCTTCTGTTCCACCTATTAAGTGTCTCGATCGTAATACGATAAGTTTCGCACAGAGGAATTCTAACCTTGACTAGTTATTTACGTAGAAAAGAAAAAAAAATCTTTACCAAAACAGTAAAACAGAGCTATATATTTCAGAGTTTAATCCGACGTTCCACCCTGATCAGCACTTTCCTGCTGCAAGTATACGCCTCCCCTGTGGCTTTAAAAGAATCATTTTATGCTTGACAAGCAAGCCGTTGCTACACTAAAGTTCCGCAACCAAGATACGTGACCTACCATAAATTTTTCAACTTTATCCCCTACCGTTAAACTTGCTCGATCTTTGGCTCACCGAGAAACGCGCTTAGCTCTGGTCCGCTTTGATACTCGTAAAATCTGTTGGGAAGAGAAGGAGGAGGGTTCTGAGAGAAAAGTAGGAACAAAATACGCCGAATGAGCTGGTAGATAATGGTCTACTACAATAGCAACAGCTATGCTCCGTTCCTACGATTAAGTATAAGGTGTCGTAAATTTTTACGAGACACGGTATCGTGGATAAGACATGCTAGGGTTAGTCCTTTCGATTTTCCTATCACCTTGGGACCTTTCCAACCACGATCCTTGCTGAATCGTCCCGAACGTAATGACATTCTAAAGTCCTGCTAGCCACAAAGTGGATTAATGAGACGCAATAAAGCGAAACAGTCGAAATTGCGAGTAATACGATAAAAGGTGAAACTACCACCGGTATACGATGCGTGTACTGTTCTTTCTCATTTTCATGGTTATGAGCTATGCCGTAAATCCCGGTGTCTTAGTTTCTAAACGGGAGGCAACAGAGAAGAAGTCATTAAATTGCAAGGTTTCGAATAAATTAGAGAACTATATTTCTCCACGTGGATATTAACATCAAAGAGTCAACGATACGTTTGGAAAATTAGCGCAACACTGATGCGTCAACGAAACTCTTTCCATCTGGTCAGAATATTCTAGCTGTTTGCTGTGTCATTACCAAGTCGATTTGCGATAGGTTGCGCCGAAAAAAAGAGCGATTTATTCCTGCGACTCACGCCATGGTCCCTCGTTTTTCTCGGTCATTCCAGGGACTGTTTTACCCATTTCCATTCGGGTGAATTGACGAAAGCTGTCGGATCTCATCAAAGATTCATCAGAGCGGTAGCATCTTTTTTTCTCAAACATTGATAAACATTTCTGCAGTTCGATCTAAATAAAAAGAGTTTTCTATCTAACAACGATGAACTTTATCGCAATGACGTAGTTTTGAACGGTCGTTCGACACTCGTGTTTAACTGGCACTTTATCGATCTGTTTCTACTGTCAACTCTACTGACAGGACCACTTTAGCGCCAGAGACGAAATATCATCGTATCATTCGACTTTGTCTTTAAATCGATTTTCCTCGAAGCTAATCGCAATTCGTACGAAACTCTATCTAAATCCTGCTTAAATCCCATTCGTTTAAAGTGACACTACCTTAGATCGGCTTAAAATTGATCGATGCTTGATAATTTTCGGATTTTCGACATTACGTATTCCCTCGGGTTTCATTAATGCCAGGATACTGTCGAAACTCCTCGACTACGTTCAAGTGGCTAGCCGCTAGGCTGCCATGCATTTCCAATTATTCCTCCGTGCACGCCAAGTGCTTTTAGCTGAGCAAATGATGAGACATTTACGCGCTCAAAACCAGTTTGCAGGCCGACGTAAAAGGTGTCTGGGAACAGTGTACTGGCCGTATAGGTTTATACACACGCATCGCAGTAAAGAAATACGGAAACAGTTTCCGTACAAACATACATAGAGAATAGGATTGTCCTTGATCCTAGTTGGTTGAGAATCCACAGGATTCTTCAGCTTCTACGCTCATAACTCTTCATTTTCGTTCAAACCACCCTACTAACGTTGATGGAAGCGTTGCACGCAATAAC
The DNA here is from genome assembly GCA_963989405.1 of Trypoxylon attenuatum. Taxonomy (NCBI): domain Eukaryota; kingdom Metazoa; phylum Arthropoda; class Insecta; order Hymenoptera; family Crabronidae; genus Trypoxylon; species Trypoxylon attenuatum. The sequence goes on along the minus strand of OZ022488.1, from coordinate 3,069,830 downwards.
TTTGAAACAGCGAAATCTTTGCTTTCACCGTGATCCTAGATTCTAGTTTCGAAGCAATAAAACAGTAAAGATTCACTGGTACCGTTCGATTTCTAACCCTGGCCGAAATTAACACTCGGGTAGATGCTTCAAGCTTCTATCCAATTAGACCGGACAGAATACTAGCTGATCAAGAGAAGATCGAATCAGAAGTGCGAAAAGTCGTAAAGTTCGAGGGGCTCGAGGAAAATCGCCTCAAGCTAGAAACCCTTATTACTCGTCACGAGACGCGGACCGTGTGCACAAGTATTTCATAGAAATGTGGGTCGCAAGGGTAGCGTGTGGAGAATTCGATTGACTCGTTATTCTCCAAATAGGATATACCGTCGTCTTACTGCGAAAGGCAAAGTCGAAAAAAATCGAAACAAGCAGAGATTCTGCGAACAAAGCACAGCTTTAATATACTGACATAAAAATGTAGCAGTGAATTACTGCTTGTAATTGAAGACACTGATTTGGCGTATAAAGTGGCATTTTAAGGAGACACACCGGTTTAAGAACCGATAAACACTTTATCGGTCCACGGTTATACTGATGCAAGTGTCATACTTCGATACTTCCCGAGTCAGTAAAATTTGTTTGTCGAAACAGACGACGATATATGTACTAGAATTTTTGCCGTATTAATGAATCAGACTAGTCGAAAATATTATGCTAATCACCAGTGACTAGGAATCTTGTATTATTTAGCAGACTGTTTGCAATAACAGCTGCGAACATACATGATTCAATCTTAATATTAAACTTGTCATTGTGAAGAGAATTTTGTAAACAGCACATAGAGTAGCGTTGATTTTGGTCTAAGGGAGAAATACGTCGTTGATGGTAAAAGCAGAGTATTTTCTCAAGTACATACTGTCGAGTAGCGTCAGCACTATGTAGAGCAACCGAATAAATTCGTTATGGTTTATCCTCGAGCCGTGGGGCTTTTTCTCGAGGAAAAAGCACCTCGGCGGAAGGAGCCAATCTCCGAGACGAGCACCAGAGTGGTCCTTACTTTCGTAAAGATACACGTGAGAAAAAGGTCTTGTGCTCGGTCTCCTAGGCAAGTGGATCTCCTGGGAGCCAATCAGTAAACCTAATTGCCAAGGGAACTTTCATCCCACTCGCAAAATCGTATCTCCTAATAATTCTTAAATTCGTTCTTGCATCGATAAACCAATTTCACGTTCGCTTTCGAGAATTCGAGTCTGCGATATCAACGTTCACAATTCTAATCCTTTTCTTAATCAAACGCTATCGTAATATCTAGCGAAGCTTTATACTTAACTATACTTAACGTCAAACCATTTGCTAGTTATGTACAAAAGTATTGTCACGGATAACACAGTCCCTCAATAATATTTTGGATATTATCGAGAAATCTTATCAGAGGTGTGCGACTTGTCGAAGAAGGAAGTCTATGATACTGCAGTTCTAGCTGATAATAATTCCTTATGGAAAAAACCGCAGCGGTTTGCGTGTACTGATAATGGAACAAGAACTCGATAACTGTTAGGGTGCTATGCTCCATATGCACTTCTTGCTTGTTTTGCCTCTCTCTCTCTGATTAATTAACATTTACTGCCATTCGTATAAAAACTTGTTTCGATTAATTACTCAGGATATAAATTATGCCGATCGCTTCGTTGGCAAATACCAAAATTCATCGTTTCGATGGACCTGATGAAGTTCGTGAGATTTACCTATTATATCCTTATGCAATTAATTATAAATCTCGTTGAAAAATGTCTCGCGAGACGATAATCGCTTACCAGTTCTTGAAACACTTTGAATTATACGAAGATCCAAAATACGTTTGTTCAATGGTAACGAAAATTCTTCCCGACCTTCAGCTGACACAGCAATAACATCGAAGACACCGTATCAATTAGGATATTGACAAACAAGCAACGGCCCCGCGACCTGGTCCGCTAATTAATAATACGGAAACCTGATCCATTCGAGGCCACCGTGAAGCGATTGCTTTTATCGTCTGCTGCGCGTTACGATACAATCAGGATTACGATTGACATCGCGACTCAAGCAAAATTCGATTTTTTTCTCGATAGCCAATCGGTCAATACTCGTTCAGGGCCAATGTGCGAATCGTCAGAAGCAGCGTTCTTGCGCGAGATTCTAACATTGAAATTGCCAAAGTCGTTATATTATTGAGTAAATTATTTGAGTAAAACAATATTGTTACGTATTTTAAAAAATATACTGTATCGGAGTATCAAATTTGTCAGGTTTATAAAATATATTGATTTCAATATAATATTCGAAACTTTTGCAAATTGTGTGCGAATTGAACCAGAGACGCGAAATCAACGGAAGATTCTTTAATCGTACACTTTTCTCAATACAGCAGAAAGAGATAGAGCTAATCATCGGTAGTTCCAGTATTAATCCGACGTTCATAGTCTCTGCGCAATTACGGATATGTCCAAAGCAATAATCCGATGGTTGTTTCACCAAGGCGACGCGCGACGCTATCTTCGTGGCCAGGATTGCGGCTGTTATCGCCCACGGAACCCATTCTTTCCGGTAGCACGAGGCGTACAAACCACCAAGCGCATCAGTATGCGCTCGAGCAGCGCGACTAACGCGAGGTCACCAGGCAAAAGTCAATGATAATTTCCTTTGTTCCCTCGAAATCGAGCTCAACACGCCGCGCCGCTGTGTCTTCTATGGATGTAGAAGAGATTACACGCCATGGATGGTGGACTCGCGTGTAACGAGCGAGTTACTCCCAGTACTTGCTACGAGGCGCCAATCGCTAAACAATCGACAATTTATTATTACAGAGTGGCCAATCGTTTTGATATCCAAAACGCGTGCCAAAGCCATTCCAAACCACGAATTTCACTTGGACTTCCGCTGCGTAGAAATTCGCACTACGCGTTTTGCCACCCGCGTCGTTTTTAACAATGTTCGAGTTGGAAATGTGCAACAGATGGCGAATCGAGGATAAAAATGCGAATTTATTGCATGGATTGGAGTAATAACTCTATCGGATTAATCGTAACTCGAGGAGCTCAGAAATTGTATTGCAAAGCTTTTGATCTATGTTCGACGATTGCACAAGATAGATAAAAAATCGAGACGATAAGGCAAAGATCGATCAATCAGTATCTTATTTGGAGATATCTTACAAGGAGATATATGTATGAAAATTCTGCCAGACAAAGGAAACGCAAATGGAAAAGTGGGAAACGAGAAGCTTGAAGACTTTATTACCGTCGCGACACGTTTCTCTCATATGGGTGGTAATCGAGATCCGCAGGATCATACGCTATGGTAGTTCATCCGTGAAGAAATCCCAGTGAATCAGCATGGGAACTTTTTGCACCGTGGACAGTCCATGGTCGCGTTGGAAATTTACCCTCACGACCGTGTTTTTCCACGAGTTTCGACGGTGCTGTAGTAGCTAACTCACCCTCGAACTGGATTATTCCATCAACTCGTGCGTCCTTTCCCAGATGCCGGATGTGCACAGCAGCCTCTGCATTCACCCTGCTCGTTATCCTTCTCCTCAATTTCCGACATTACTTAACCATCGCGTCATTCCTGAGTACTTCATACAAAATTCACCAATTCAATTTGAAATGCGGTTCTGCATCCAAGAAGGGTTGGATTTCGATATTGGGATAGAGAAATAAAATCAATTGTGGCACCAAGTTTTATCTATCGAAATAATGAATGAAAATATGCGAGAAAAAATTGGAAAATTAAATTAGACCCACTAGAATTCGTAGCAACCCCTAGACTATTTTAACTTGCAAGTAGCCGCTACACAGGAAATATAAACCGCATAGCTAACCGTGGGCATAACTTACTACATGCATTTCGTATTCCTTTACTGAAAATACAGAGCTTATGATTCGAGAAACTGCAGTAGTACGTGAAGTAAAATCTGCAAAATTTACGATCACCCAGAAGTTTCACTGGCAAAGGAAGGCTTGCGTGAAAAGGAAGACAGTCTGTTTACAGCTATACCGCATTACTAACGCGATTCTCACAGTGTTTCTCCTTTCTATGGAAGTTGCGAGTAGCTTAAATTGTAAGCGGACGATACCAATGATTCTTTCATAAGAAAAAAATTTCTAAACCTTATTGGTAACAGGATTTTCATTAGTAAATGCTTAACGCGACACGCATCCAGAAAGATAATATACTCTCATTATCCTCGGGAATTCAGTTTATAAGCATCGATCGAAAGCTATGCTTTCGCCAGTGGGTGAATAATTCAGTTGGGCAAGTCGGTCCGTGCTATAAGCGTTCGAGAGCTGAATTATTTAGCTACGAGAAATTAGCGAGCTATTATCAGAGCTAACAAATTAGAGGCCAGCACCGAGGGCGTGTCGGTACCGGCATATTTCATTCTTAGTGTTTCAGTTACTCGAAATAAAGCGTCGATTAGCGCTCTGCTTCATTATCGCGACGTGACGCGCCACGGAAGCTGCGACACCAATGGTAATAGTTTTGGAGCTGATCCAAAGCGCTATGTAATCATCACGCGAGTTGCGAACAATAAAACTTTTGTTAGTTTCATAAACTGACAAGCTAAATCGCACGCTTTTTTAATTCGACCCTGGATTTTCCTCGGCGATTGACCATTCATCCGATTAATCTCTACGAACTTAATCTCATTGCGATCAATTAATTGAAAGTCTTTTATTCCGAACCGAGTGACAGATCACTTGTAAGACATGGTGCGTTAGCTTACTCGATGATCAGTGGAATCCTCGATTGATTTATCGACTAAACTGTAATCATCCACAATTTAATGATTCGAAAAAAAATTCCTTCCCCAACATTCTGTCTATATCCCTGTCAAGATAATCGATCGATTAACGACCGCATGAAACTGGATCGCCCAATGAAGTGGTCAGAATTAATCCGGTAAAATGAAAGATAAAGCATTAAATATTGATAGTAAGAGACACGCTAGTAGATAGAGCGTCAACGATTCGACCAACGTCTTCATGCTTGTGGGACAATTAATCTCGCGCGAACGGAAGCCTCTAGGCTCTTAGAGTATATATTTCAGGTGCAACCAGTTCTCCAGTGGTAGTTGATTCGGTGCAGAAAACGATGAAATACGTAGAGACGAAGGAGAAACGCGGCCGATCGCTAATCGTAATTAATGACGGAGATTCGCGTTAGATACAATTAATGGTACACGCTCGACTCTGAAGCAATGGGAGATTCGTGTCCCTGTGGAGTTGGTGGTCAGGTTGGTTGGTGTGTGAACGTCGTGACACGGTGCCATCGACGCGCGACGTCGTCGCATCGCGTCATGACATCGTGAAACACGCCACTATTAATGAAGATAAATCGCAACGCGGCACGAGGTAATACCTGATAACGGCCGATAATGCCAATGGACGATTATATAAATCACTTTGACGTTGTGTCTCAAGGCATCTCCATATATGCACTCCTCCCCCTTGCACTTCGACTTCATCAACACAAAAAAGAGATTCTCGACGATCGTGTTATTGTTCTTCGCGCATTATGATCTTGAATGATAATTACAATGATAGTAATTATACGTTTTCTTCCTTATCGCTCTCATCTCTTGCAGACGCACAAGAATTGCGTTTTGGTCCTTATCGCGAGTATTAATAATTTTGTAACTACCCTAAATACAGGGAGAAAATGTTTTTCTCACTTTTTCCACAAATCGCTCAAACTCACCGTGATAAGAAAATTCAAACAGAAAGTACTTTTTGCAACTAATTACCAATACCCGATAACTACAATATTATAATTAACGATATTTGACATCTTCTTCCAGTTTTCTGGGTTCGAAGAACTCTGCACGAAGTTGACTCTGATGTTTGAAGTTCCATTTGCGCGATAATCTGACAGGTCGGAAACTAACCATAGCAAAGAAACCTCCGGTTCATCAGGCAAAGTGATGCGACCGTTCCGGCAGCGTTTCGCGAAATGTATTTGCTTCATCTAACGTTGGGTTTCACGGTGCATTCGCGAGATCGAGTGCAGTCGAGAGAGCAGCAAAACCAGCGGGAACGCGAACACGCAACCGACCGGCCTTCACTCGCGGCACGGCTCGGCATGGTGGCGCCAAGCTGACCTATCTGTTCTACCAACACGGTCAGCATCGCCCCGTCCCTTTGCCTGACTTCCTCGAGAGTACTGGTCCCCGACTCCCAACTGCACTACGCTCCCAGGTTATCGAAGGCGCCCAACACGATACTGGATCAGAGCAAATAGTGAAACTGCCAGGATAACTGGGATTTTGTTTGTTCCCACGTGCATCCAGTTGGACTGCACACTAACACTTACGATCTTCATTTGGTAAAGAACGTCTTTTGCTACTCTCGATAGGTAGCTCTTGCGCCATCCGCGTTGAAACTCTTTCTCAAACGAAAGAAAGAGAGACCGGGAGAGAGAGAGAGAGAGAGATCAAAAGTTCAGTTGCACTGGTACCCCAGTGCGGACTATCTGTTAAAGAGACTTGCGTCAAAAAGTTCGCGTGGTCATCAGCGTGTCATCTGTAGTCACGAATGGCTTCGTTCATGACAGTGCAAACTTAAATTATTCTGTCCTTGGTAGGAAATTTTCTTACATAACAATCGGGAAACCTTCGAATATCTCGTACTTTGCACTAGAATCAAGATCCAATGTTGAATAACGGTCTTCTGCGATAAGAGACTGCATCGTTCGACTGTGAGCACTCGTTAACATTATTGACCTAGATATATTCATCTCGGTGAACGTCTACGTACATTTGACAAATCTCTCCGATTAGGCAAACTCAAGGCTTTCGAGTCGCGATGACGTTTTGGCGCCAGGTATGTAAGTACACTGCCGTTGGATTTCCTCCTTAGGTTGGCGTTTCCACTCGCCAGCGAGATTCCATCCTCGAGTTCGCGGAAAGAGTGCTCTCGTGGTACACGCATTCACCTATACCTCCACGTGCAGGCGCGCGCGCGCGCGCGCCCCCGAGGCCATGCAATATTAATGATCGTCATCCACGTCAGCACTCCTGCCATTGCCTTTGCCTTTATTGACACTGACAATGCGCCATCCGTACAATGTTGCAATCAAGCGGGCCCAGAACGCAAGGCATTACAGCTGTGCGAGGAGGAGACTTCTGCATCCTGATAAGGCAGCACGAACTTCTGTAATCTTTCCGATAAATTCCCTTGGTGAGCCTGATGTACAGTATGCAAACCTGTGTGTCCACGGTATCGGTTCTCTTCGTAATACTGTGGCCCGGGTAATGTCACCATAATCGCAGCAATGGTTTGACGAAAACGGTTGGCACAGACGGTGGTATCGTTTCCACTTGATCGGCAGGAACGGTGATTTTCTGACACTGACATGTGCTAGCTGAGTACCGCTGGCAATCACTGGCAATAGTAAGCACCAGCAAGTACGACGCCAGCGGTGGTGATGGTGATGGTGGTGGTAGTCGGATATCGGTGAACAGTAAAGGCAACGACGCGGCGGCAAAGAACGGGCAGCCGACCGGCCTTCACTCGCTTCGCCTCCTCGGCCTGGTGGCGCCAAGCTGACCTATCTGCTCCAACAGTACACTGCCTGGCTTGCTTGCCTTGTCGCGCCTTGGCTTGCCTTGCCTTGCCGTAGCTCCTTTTCCTGCCTTCCGCGCGCGGCTCCTTCGTCCGGCTGCTCGACACTTGCACCAAAGTGCACATGCCAAGAGAGAACGCGAGCTCCGCGTTTGCGAGTACGCGAGATGCACCGCTCCACTCCGTGTACTCGAACCACTACACGCATACTCGTGATCCTCGTAATCGGTCGTAGCTCGCTATCACCGCTTCCTTATCTCCGACGGACGTGGCGACGAACGTGGCGATGAACGTGGCGACGAACGTGAGCGCAATTCCCGCGTCCCCCTGATTGTGGAATCGCCGTTGCTCGCCGTTTTTTGCTAATATTCTTGTTTACTCGAATCCTCCTATCTAATAAATGTTACTGGGACTCGAATGATGTAGAACTTTGCGTACAGAAGAATGCAGAACCGAACGTGTACGAAATTAAAAATTGAAGCTAAATACACTGGGAAAATACAGAATTACGTATGTAATTTGATTACTCGGATGAGTGAAACTCGTGGAACGAGGTTCTTGATCTTTCGATTATATTTATTGACAAGTTTATGGTATATGACTTATCGAGTATCCCAGGACTCGAAAGTCTCTTTTCCCAGTAATCCGAGCATTAATATTATCTGTACGACTTGCATTATATCCCGAAGTGCATATCGTAATCAGTAAAGACACTTCCTGCCTGAGACCTCTGCGAATCAGTGTACCAGAATACGGAAACATCGTGGTACGCGGCCTGCATCTTACCACTGCAACGTACCGTAGAGATCGTAAAACCGCGAATCCGACAAGATGGAAAGTTTAGCAAACGCGCATATACACGGTATCGAGTTACTCCCATACTGCTTTTCAGCACAATAAGAACCTAACGAAAGCACATCGGTTGAATCGTTCAAATGGTGATGTACCGCGAATATCAAGGTATGTACCACAAGGCAATCGTCACGGGGGGAGAAAGAAAGAAAAAAAAAAAAAGCTACCGCGTTCATCGATCTGCCCACAGAGAGTATTACGGCACACACTCGTAAAATGCTCGTAAAAATTCCGTTATGTGACATCTTTACGATGACACAACTACGAGCATAATTCCGAGGCCAGTAATATCGCAAGATCGCAAGATCGTCCATTGGATTCCTAGGATCCGGAAATGGTGCAACGAATGTACACCCTCCTCTCTAACTACCGAAGCGATTGCATCAAGGTCGAAGAATCCGCATCGAAGGTCCATGCGGGAGAGACACGGCGATACCGGGAGAGAGATTTATCGAGTCCCGGGCGTCGATCTCTCTACGAGTCCGTTGGGGGGCCCCTCTACGTCCGAATTTATACGCAGAGGCCACTGAAACCTGCTCTTGGACCGGTCGCCCTCACCCTCTCTTTTCTTCTTCTTTATCTTCTTCTTCCTTCTCTTCTACTTTCATCCTGACTCTTGTCCTGAGCCTCCTGGTTCACCTTCCTCGCGGTGGCTCTTCCTCCCTCCCTTCTTCCCTCTCTTCATTCTCTCTTGCAAAGGCCGCGTACTTCGTCGTCTTGTGTCAAGTTCAATGCTACCGTATTTTGTGGCTGGCTTCTTCTTCCCTGTTTCTGCGACCGCGGCTTCCTGTCTTAATCCGTCTTCGCAGGGCAAGCCCTAGACGTTTGCCTCTCCTTCTCCTACCGTCCCTTCTCCACACTGCTGCATTCTTCCTGACACCACCTGCGGTGATCTTCTTCGCTTTCACGGATTGTTGTTTCTTCTTCTCGCGCTGCCAAGGCCGTTCTTCGACTGTCTCAGATGCATTTCCACTGGTATCGTCTCATGCTGGACACTTTTACTTGTATTTTTATTTCACGCTTCTGTTCGTGTGTTTTTCCGTTTCCTTACTTTTAAGTAAGTTTCCCTCAACTAGCCGATTCTGCGGGCTCCTGGTTTGCGATATTGTGTCACCCTCGATACAACCTTATTCGCCGAGAGTTTGCTTTCGTTGCTCTCGTTTCGTTCGAGAGGTTGGGATCGTTGTTTTTGTTTGAGCACGCTTCAACTCCTCCTTCGAATGGATCGGCCGCAAGATCTTTCCTTCTGCGAAGGCTGCGGCTGCTTCCGGCTGGCTACTGTGCGTCAAAGCCTCTTTCGTACGTCACTGGTAACCAGCTGGGCAGCTGTTGGGCTACCGGGCACCGCAATCGCTCGCCGCTCGGACGACGACAACGACGACGACGACGACGTACGCTCCGATTCGCCCCAACCCGCCCCACCACAATCGCAATCTTCCGCGTGTACGTGATACACATACTACTTAAGTACATGCAAGGCACGGTGCATTGACGATACTCGCACCGGCCCTGTTGCCCCCCAATGGGGCAAAGGAAGTCGCAACGACGATTCGAGAAGGATGCACTCGCGTGCCATGAAACCTCCTTCAGAATGAATGTGTAGGTAAATCTCATGCGTCACTTGACAAGCCAGGTCTTTCCGTCATGCTATCTGAGTTTTCGTTTTTCTTATGCTCAGAGGCAATTCCGAACCTCCAAACAGTTTCGCATATATTACGTTCTGAGTCCTTGAAGTCTGTGTCCTTGCAATTAGATTTTATATCGGAACTACATCTGCATTAATCTTTTCTGTTTATTAACTGTCAACAACGAAAGCTTCGTTTTACAGAGTGGAATCGTCCAGAATCATGACTATATTACTTGCAACTTTGATTTCTTACGACATAAACAATCGCAATAATTATTAATCACAGATTTGCAATAAGCTTCGTAAAATGTAAAAATTGGATCGACAAAATTTCATTCAACAATGGCAAAGATTCTGTTGTGCAAAATATACCTCTTTGTTCCGCACCAGAAGAATCTAGTGCCGTTATGCATTCCGTGGTACGCGTACACAGCGCCAACAGCTAGTCTCTCATGTGATCGTGCGCTGTCTGACACGCGAGTTATCGCAACGGCCTACCGGTGATCCGGAGCGGCGTCGTCGCGAGCTTACGGAAACGTGGCGCCGAGATATTCCTCTAATACATAGAACGAACTAATTGTAAGTAACTACGTACTCCAAACACGCGCACAAGTTGCCGCAGCTGCAATTACGCATTCCCAATTCCGTTCCGTAGTACGCGGATAACTCTCATTCGTATTGCAACGCACAGCAAATATCGACGGTCTGTCAGCCTCGAATGTATCATGACTACCAGTATTTCGTCATATCGTCACGTGCACTCCATGAAAATACACTGATTGAACAGTCGGATTTTTTCGCGAACAGATATGCGAGTCTCTCTATCCCGTTGATCCCGTTCGCAATCGCTACGGAAATGCAATGGGGAGGATTGACTGAGACACACACGTCCCACTGGAATTTTCATTCAAACCTACAATTAGTATTCGCTGCTGTTCGCGACGGAGGCTCTCGACACGTGTCTTTAAAATTCCTCTTTCGGTTCAATCTTATCGAGGCTGGTAACCGCAAGGAATAACAAGTTTCAGTCGCAAGCGCAGGATCGTCCGGGGAATGCCACTTCGAAAGAACAAGCTCGGTAAATGGTCGTCCATAAGAAACACACGTGTACAATTCTACGGATAGACGGAAACTTATTTTCAATTCCACTGGAGTTTATCCTGCCACTGTTTTCTAGAAGATAAATCCGGCAAATATCGTAGAATTAAAAAAAAAAAAAACAATTTCAAGATACAGTCGGTGATCCTCCAAAAACTATCTCGGTGTATTAATTTTAATTTTAGAAACTGGTAACGAGCGTGTCCAATTTCAACCTTGTTTTATTGCATTCGATACTTGTGAAAAACCGATACCGCGTCTTGTTCACTTGGAGTTTCCGATACGAGTAGATTCCTTACGAGCGAGTCGTTTATTTTTCTTCGAAGAAATGCAATTTTCTTCCGACTGATATTATTTTACTTCGCGTGTGTCCAAGTTCCTAACTACGCTGCTGCCAATGACACACACGTATAACTTACATACGTTTCCTTGTTATTCCTCTGGAATCATATGTCATGCATTGAGGAATACGTACATGCATTTCCAGTATCGAATCTGTCGACTAGCTATGACATTCCTTGAGTCGAAAGATTTTTATCCAATCTCAGCAGAATTTATACACCGTAAAACTACAAGTCGTAAATCAAATTTCCAATCGTGCCTTAAGGCAATAAAGTCCAATAATTCTCGAGATCCGATCAATCGTATAAAAAACTAGAGATTTCTCCGAAATTAATCTAAATTCCAATATGTTTTAGAGCGAAGGCTCTTATCGCGTAGCTTAAAGTCATGCGAGCAAGTGTCTTCACAAGCTCGAGCACATGTATATGTATGTACTGTATAAAGTATGCATCATTAGCCAATAAAACGTGAGATACTCGCTGACTCATCGAGGCGATTTTTCTCGCGTGAAATCACCATCGTATGCCGCTGGAAAGTCTTTCTTGTCCTTGTGTCACCCGAAAGTACTTATCGACGGATAAACACGGGACACAAAACATCTCTCATCTCTTCGGTGTACGATTCTCTTCACCCCCTGTACCATGTGACACACACACACACACACTTACTACCAAGAAAGTTTACAATCCGCTATCCAGCTGCGCGTTACCAGTATCACATCGCAGTTTTATATCTTAAGAATTACTCAGGAATTTTATTGCAACTCCGAGAAGTTTGTAGAAGACGACGATAACATTTGTTTCGCGCTTTGTTAGATCGCGTCAGTGCGGAACTTCTAGTTGTGATTCTCTCATCAGATTTTCATCCCCCCTTCGTTCTGGGTCAAATTAAATTGATTTTGGCAAAGATTCGCGATGACGACAAATCACCGCGGCAACTCTACGACCTTCTTTTAGGATGAAATATATTCAAGGTCTCGCATGATTTAGAAGAGCGTCGATTGCCGCGAAGTTTACAAAAGCTGATCTCTATTCTGCCAAGTAGCGTTTCCACGTGGTAACTATTCAAGCTAAAAGCACGTTATCGAGAATGAATTCTTCTTCGTTAAGCTTCTCGGAAAGATGCCAATACAGTAGTAGTAGCTACGCGTGAAAAATAATATCTATCTTCTCTAAAAAGTGATCGAACCTACTGGGAACATAATGGAAGAATTATATGGACGAGGATACGATGGGAAACTGAACTCTTCATTCGATAAAACTAATGGAGTCGATAAGTGAAAAATTTCCGAGAATCTTCCGTCTACCTCCTCGTTCCCACTGAATAAGACGGGATATGATTTATTTCGGCTCATTCGTCAAACCCATTGCAAGGTAGCAAAACTGTCCGATCCATACCAAAGTGCCTTATAGTTCCTCCTATCCCTGACATTCAAGCCCAGACGCGTACAAATCGGTAAAAGCTTTCAGGCTTCCCAAGGAAATGGGAGTGCCGTAGAATCTTGCGGAAGTGTAGTTTTGTCGAAAATGTATTGCTAATCTCTTTCCCCATTAATATACATCCAAACGATCTCAACTACCACGATCTCTGTCAGAAGTGTATCCTGGAGCGTTTTTACGAATCCTCGAGCGTTATACGACTGAAGGGAGCAATGGTTCAGTACACAGTTCACCGGCATCTCAATTATGCATATGAATTCCAAGGACAGGCATATTTCAATTAAAAGCTTAACGCTAAGAAATACAAGGTCTCATTCACGAGCGTATCATCCTTCACCTAATTTTTATGTCGAAGACAAACATCGAATGGGTGTATCGACAGAGGGAAATAGTTAGCGGAAATAAATGTACGATCGTGAGGAAGCAGAAGAAGAAACAGAGAGAACAACCGGCGTCTACGTCCACTTTCGGTATGCAAGCGAGTGAACGCGGTACGACACGCACCAGAGCTATATTAAACTCGCTCGACACGCGTGTGCGTGCGTAAGCTCCCACGTAAGCTTGCAAGCACTACCGTCTGATCCAGTGAGGCTTTAGCCGGCCGGCAATTCGAAACGACAAGGTGACACGAGGGCCCACCCTTGTTGCATGTTCCTGCTAAAAGCCACCAGAGACACTCGCACGCTACGATAAGGCACGAAACATAAATCACGTCCCAACCCCCTCATCTATACGGCAGTTTTTTGAATAAATACTCTCGTTGAATGCTTTGACAAATTTTCAGGGTTATTGTTGGGAGCATTCCAAAATCTAGTTCTTCCACGATATATGTACACGTATTTCACGTAATTCAGGGATATTCGACGATACCAGGAATGCACAAGATGGTTTAAGATCTTCATGACTCGTCGAGCCGAAAATTCGATAGGTATTATTAGGCACGCAACGAAAATAGAACACGACGACAATAAGTTTCAGCAGGATGCATCGTTCGAAGTGTTGTCTGCATAACTGGAGCCGAGCCGAATTGTATTCGAGTGCTCGTGAAAGATTCAATGAACTCTGCGAGATTACGAGTCGTTTGGTACCTTTCCAAATCGCGAATCTAATTTTCTCGTGGAGAACGAGTTCGGATGTACGGAGGTGGTGACTCATTAAAAGACGCAAGAAATACGTCGCCGGTCCATTAAAGTTTCCACTTCACTCGAGTCCACTTGGACTTTAGCCTGCGACAGGACTTCTTACTTTCTCTCGCGAGGACTCTTGCGATTTTTAAATCACTTGTGAGAGATAGAAACGGGTTACCGAGTGCGTGAGTTTTCGCTCTCGAAGCTTCCGGGGATGGTTCAAGAGTCGAAATTATAAAGTGGCTGGAAACGATCCAACTCATGGGTCCCTCCAAATTGCACGCGAATATAATTCTACATCATGGGGACAGATTTAGGGACTACATCTGGAAGTAATAATGTACTTATAATTCTACAGGACTCCCACTCGATGTCTTTAATTCCCGTGGTAAAATTGGCAATACGTTTCATAAAACTATAAAAGCTGGATAACGTATGATACCTCGATGAAATTTATCGTAGAAATGGTACACGAAATAAGTCTCGTGAAAAATATACGACAGCAAACGCAGAAGGAGAGCAAATACTAAAGGGAAGCTTGAGTGACTAAAAGAATAGCAGAGAGCAAATATAGAAGATATCACCCGTCAAAATAAGTAATCGGATATTGCTTCTGAGAAAATTTTATAGAGACAAAAGTTATTTTTACTCGTTATAGAGATAGCTTTAGAAAATGCCAAATACCGGAGCTATGCACTTCTTCCTTGCTAGACGAAGAAATGCACATTCCATTGGAGGAGAATTTCGAAACGATGCGCTAGTGGTCACGCGTGACTGGCGCTTGTGATAGCAAGCGCTCTAGACGAATTACGACGCGTATTTGCATTGGCCAAGGTAACCGCCGCTATTCCATTGCGTAACCGCTATGCCGATTACGGGAAGCACGAGGTCTCGTGGTAACACGGTACACACGCCCCATAGATTCGATACGATTTCGACCACTAGTACAGTTTACACATCACCGATTACAACTTGCTACACACTCAGACACCTTTTCGCTTTGCTCCGCGATTCGGAAGTGCAGTGACGTCGATGTCGCGGAATCTGCATATCCCGTGCACTTTGAACTTGAAGTGCAATCCCACCGTGATATCGTCTGCTCATTGGACTGTGAACGAATGCCAATGTTTATTTAAACGATAATAACGTGGTCTTTCCTCCTCGAGTGCCAGTGAAGAACCAGCCACGACTCTCGCTGTTGCACGTGGTCACGCGAGAAACGTGTTATGGAAACTTTGCGTTCTTACTGGCATAGAGTGGTGTGTGTGTGTGGTTCGACGCGGGAAACGATGGTGATGCATTTATGCGTGCAACAGAAAGATAGGGTATTCTACTTCGTTGAAGAAGGAAACAAAATAACGTGTGGCTTAATTCTGTGATTATCATGCATCGTACTATTTGCCACGTGCGTTCTCGAGACTTTTTGCACTGACTGTTTACGCGCTCTTGATTGCGACAATGAAAGTCCAGTATCGGGCCAGGGTCCCCTATAAAGGGCACACCCGATAAAAACTGGGTTATGTCGACCGATGCAACTACACTCGACCAACGCTCGATTCACCCGCTAAGGATACCATCCATGACTACACTTTCCCGTTTTTACTCTCATCTCTGCCAAACGAATCCTATTTTCTCTTACTTTGCGCGAAAAACGTGTATCAACCGGTTGGTTACTCTGATTTAAATTCATCCAACTTTAAAGAAGCTTCCTCATTCCCTGGAGACCAAACACATTGACTGCTCAGGGAAGTTTCATCGAAGAGACTTTATTTTTAGAGATCTACCGTCCGTATCGCTTGACCAAGATGAAAAACATAATTCTCGGTTCCAGTGAACCCGTCAAGCGCATAAACAAATGTGTGGCAAGGGTCCAAGAATCTTGTTACGTGGGCGAGTTTCTTGTCGAATTCGCAATGAGTAGCGCGCATAATTCAACCGGAACTCTGAGTTACATTCGAGTCACCGTAAACTTCCGGCCTCATAGTTTAGCTCGAAGCATCCCGCTTGGTCCGAGAGAATCCGCGATCCATGGAACTTGGGCAAAAAGCTGCGACTTTCTCGGGCACGTTCCGTGAAAGGGAGGGGGGGAGGGAGGGAACTTGAGCGGGTTGTTTGCAAGACAGGAAAGAGTCGAGACACTGTATTTAGGATAAGACATTCCGGGACAGTAGCTCGAAAGAACGATCGTTAAAATAATTACGACGCGATTCAAGGATTCAGTTATAATAATCTTTCCATGGTTGAATACCACCTTACCAAAGATGACGCTCGGTTTCCGCGGCCCACTTAGCTTTCCGACGACGATTTTCTTCGCGGTATTTAATTAAGTCGCGTAGAATCACGCGGCAGACCGGACGAGCGCAATCGATAGCTTGTGTACCGTTCAATTTATTCGCGCTTCCTCACCGCGACTTGCGGTTGCCCCTCTCTTGCTTTATTTTCATGTGGCGCGTCTCTTTCTCTCGCTCCCTCTTATTCCAATGCCGCAATAATTCCGTTATTAATTTAATACGCCGATACGCCTGTGCTACCTGGCTCATAAGTGGCGACTCTTAACCCGATAGCTGCGTACTCGGTAATATCCGAGGGCGTGCGCCACGAAATAACCGGTGATTAATTAAGCCGGCTTTCTAAGATATGCGAGAAAATTGCCGTAAGGAGAGCACGATATTGCTACGGTAATAGATATATGTAGTATTTCCAGTAGAGATTCAATGTGCCAAAAAATTCATCTGCATTCCTCGAACTCTATTTCAATACGAAACATGTACTTCCCACGCAAGGAATCATTGAGAGGAAGCCTGATTTGCCATTTCAACGTTACCTAATTCGACCCCAAGTTTTCATCGTCACCTTTCTCGTATCGTAGGAGGTAATTATTCATGAATCCTCAACCGACAAATAGATAAGAAATGGATCACCTGAGGCACAGGTGCGGTTGAGACTCCCTATCTTTAACGAAAATTACGATACAGAGAATTCCACATCTTTGATCGTATCTATCTCGCTACTAGATAAGTCTGTCATTGTTACCCATCTTATCGTGGAATAATAAGAAAAATATTATTACGCGGCACCTTGGTAATTTCGTCGCAATATTCAGTAAATTTCGGTAGAAATATCGCTAATATACTAAATAAGATTGCCACGCGAGCGTAGGGAACTATAATGTGTGAGTCAGCATCGTCGACGACGGGTTCTCCACACAACGGCAAGCAATGGCTCGCCAGATTTCTGGCCTAAGCCAGGGTGGGCGTAACTCCTAACTTCTACCTACGTCGCAAATTAATTTCTAGTCGCGCTCTAGAAGATAACGAACGACGTCTGACTTGTCGGTAATCAACTGCAAACAGTTATTTCTATCCTCGTGGATCTTCTTTCGAGTAAACGTTGCCTTGGACAGGTTCGATTCGCATGTACCGAAGGGGATAACGCTCGTTGAATAAGGGTCACTTGATTCGCGAATGATTATCCGACACGAATATCGTAGTTGAAATTGACTGGGCGTAAGTAAATACTTACGTACTTGTTACTTGCACATAGTTAAACGAGACAGGAGGCTCTCACGTTTGCAAAGCAGCGGCGGGAGCTTCCTCGAAAACAAAACTCCACGTGGAATAATATCGCGGCTGTTTACGCGCTTTTGCCGTGCACGGCTTCGCGATCTCGCGCACGCATTTATCTCGTTATCGCGCGTACGCCGCCGTGCCGTGACTTGCTTCTAGCATCTACGAGAACCTCAACGACGACGACGCAGAGCAGAAAAGCAGAAAAACATACGACAACACGTCTGCGATTTATTGGCGGCAGCTTTCTGGATATTTGTCCCCGCGCGAAAGAGGCTGCGAGTGATCAGTCCAGTTTGTCAAACTTATTTGTCAAACTGGTTTGACGACTGCATGTCGCTGTCCAAAGGAAATGGTCCGCCGATCCGAGTTTACTGGTCTCTTGGAGAACTTTACCGTCGCTGATTACTGGGATTATATAGTTACCGCGTAAAAATTCATTAAAATGTTAAAAGATTCTTGAGAACGACTCACAGTAAAATATCCAAAGTTCAAAATCCACTGGAATTTTTTTTCAAAATCCGAGAATATGCCAATTAGAATCGTCAGGTTTTCTACTGGAATTCATAATCAATGGAAACATCATTGTTAATCCTAATTAAAGATTTCCCTTTATCGTTTGTACGACATATGCAATAGAATCAGGTGAGATCGCGAATTGTCGATTTGCGCGAGTTCGCAGAACTGTAGGGTGAGAGTCGAACGCGATAGGGGCTTTGCATCTCCAGGAATTATAGCGGAGAGCGACTATGGGTTTTCGTGATACCTTGTCAGTAACCTACCAGCTATTACGTTATTACGAGCGAGGGATTACTAATCGAGAGCAGACTGCGTCGCACGAGGGAATCACGTTACGCACGCATGCACTGCGCCTCGTGTGTCCGCACGCGTCTAGTGTGTACCTCTATGATGTTCTCTTCTTTTTGGAACGAGTCATGCAGAAAATGAACGTCACTAAAAGATAATATCCTTTCATTCGATCTTTAATTCACCATTTCTTTCACTGTAAATGTATCACGTATGGTTTTGGAATGTCACTTAGTTTACAGTAGCTTTTTACTGCAATAACAGATGAAGAACACTGGATTGTAAACTACCATGCTGTCAGCGAGTTAAGAATGACAGCAGAAAACAGGTGCTACAATGGTTCAGGCATGCGTCAAGAGCGAAATGATTATTCTTTCGTTATGTGTTATTCATCAGCCACGAGAAAATCGAGTTTACCGCTTTCGAAATGGTACCTGGCACTGAGAAGCTTTAAGATAAATTATAAGGAATATATACTTTTATAAGGAAGTGACATTCACGCGGGTCACTGCCTTTCCAGAAATGATACGGATCTCTGAGTACGATCAATATAAATTTTCAATGAGTAAAATTGCCTTTTCATTGATTCCTTACTCTTGTATCGTACCTCAGAATTGATTTGCTTCTTGAAAATCTGAGGAAGCTTAATTTCGAACCTTGACTTTTCTTCCAGTCGGCCCTTAATAAATTTATATTGAACGAGGGTAAAACAAAGCTTACCGGTACGCCCAGTAAGTACGTACTGCAATTAAAAGTCCTGACTGAACAAAGAATCAAAAGGAGCTCGCAAGTCTTGCGAACAACAACAAAAGAAAACTCAGAATGAAGAAAGGGGAATCTTCTTTATCTCTTCAGTTTACGCTCTTGAAATTATTCTCGTGAATGTTGTCGATGTTAAGACCAAACTTTATAATGACGCTTTATAAATTATTGCCCGAATCTGCTAAAAACGATTGCAACGTGTATCGTAATATCGATGCAGATAAAATCACATTACGATGGAATTGACCAACTTGCGATCGTATCGATGAGAATGGTACTTCCGTAATCTTACAGTCACAACAACACAATTATCGATGCTAGCTACAAGAATGCATTGAAATATTTTGTCTTATTGATCGATTTATCAATTGCGTAAACACATTGATTTATAACAGTATTTACTGTTATTCGATCGATAGGTGTCAGAATAATCGAAGCACTCTATCGTAATTGTCATAAATTGAATTATGAGCTAGTAACGTAATTCATGAAATTAAAAAATAGATTGAGGATGAAGAAAACTCACATTGATCGAATATCTTAAGCATTGCTTTCTTCAGCTGCATAATCGTGCGCTGATCGCGTCGTGCCACTTTGTTGAAATACAAGAGCCACGCTCATAACCACTGTCCACCAAGCAAGAAGCGAGACCTGCGGGTCGTCTCTCGTCTGCTTTATCACCGAAACAACAGTTCATCATCGAAAAATCGCAACGTCCTTCAAGGATCGGCCGCGCGATAGACAGGAGAAAGTTCCTGCCTCCAGTAGAATTGTGTTCTTCGACAAAGTGACATCCTCGCAGTTTCGTAGGACAAGGTTCCTTCTTCTCAATTGATTCTTCTCTCCTTTTTACTCTTACGGCAGTTCGGTTTGCTCTCTTTGCTCCGGATCCTTTTCTTCTCCGTTTGAAGAGAGGAAACTGACGCGGGTCAGGCGGCGTGCAGGGACACGTGCGTGCACGCTGCTCGCGCTCAGGCCGAGCGACGTCGAGCTCCGAGGAAGTCGTCGCAGTCGTCACTTCCGGCGCGCTGGAATCCGCACGATGAATGAACTCGTTCGTGTAATCACTCCCACGTACCGGGCCGACCTCTCGGGGCAAATTCGCTCCGATAACACCCACGTGGCCTCGGCCGAGTGAGCTCGAAACGCGCGACTCGATCCTCGATTCACGATTCAACTCTGACCGGAGTAGCACTGTTCAATCGATTCTCCAACTACTAATTTCGACCGGGCTACGATCTTCCGTCTGACGTCGGCTATTCGAACTTATCGTTTTGAGTGCACTGTTCCTCTCGTTGATATATGTATGTATTTCGCTTCCGATCGTAGTCTTGTTTTTGACGTTGGTCCGCAAATTGAGAAGACGAAACGTTTGGAAACAAGCTTGAACCACCGTTCTCTTGGAACTTGTACATAGAGTGTACTAATCGACGACACGCCACTCTTCGAGGAACGAGCTCAACGCACCGCGTTCAGAGCTGCGTTTGGCTTAAGTGGATTTAACAGTGCCACTGAATATTGTTCCACGAACAATTCAATGCTTTCCTGTCCACCCGCGCTGTTTAAGCGATTTTGCAATGGGTAAGGCGCATACACCTTTCAACCTAGTCGTACTTCGAGGAAGACTTCAATGGCGAGGAGTCGATGGTGATTCTTCTTCCAAGAATCACTGAATAACTGTCATTCGACAAGTCCACTGTTGAGCCGACACTCGAGAAAAGGGTCACTGGTTTCGATGACGCGCGCGCACTTTGTACGGCGAGTCAGCAAACAGCTGACTTCGACCTGTTTCCGAAATAATCGCCGGTGTCTTGCGAAAGCCAAACAACCGAATACGATCGAACGAACCTGACGAATTTGCGTTGCCGTTTATCTGTCAGGCGAGTAATTATTTTAGTTGCACGGTACTTCTCGATCGATCTTACACCCTCGGGTCACTTTTTTTTCGTTCACGATATATTTTTTTAGTCCCGAAACTTTCGAACTGCACTGGAATTTTCCGATGTTCCGTTTCTGCGATAAATTACCACTTTGGTCCGAAATGCGAAAGGTAATTGCAATTTGTTGGAGAATTTAATCCGGTGGCAGTGTCCTCGGAAAATCGAGTGGTCGAAAATGCGCGTGAGTTTGATATCTCGGTCGGTGGATATTTTTGGCGACCGG
This sequence comes from Trypoxylon attenuatum, assembly GCA_963989405.1. NCBI lineage: Eukaryota > Metazoa > Arthropoda > Insecta > Hymenoptera > Crabronidae > Trypoxylon > Trypoxylon attenuatum. The sequence goes on along the minus strand of OZ022488.1, from coordinate 3,048,464 downwards.
GAAGCCTTGTTTGATTTCGAAGGTCCGCACACCCCGGCGTCAATAATCGCGACAAGCTCACTGTTTCCTTTGGCAACTCTTTTCGATCTCAGTTGACTGTCTTCAGTGTTTGGAAGAACTTTTTTCGATCTTCAACCGCTATCAGGATCTCGCGCACATGCTCGTCGTGCACGATCTAGCCCAGCAGCTTATTTACCTTCCCACTTTTGTGTCAGCGGACCGCGGCCGTCTCGATTCGAATTACACCGGTTGTGTAGGCGTACACAGATACGCGGCCAGGCATACACAGGTATGTACACAAAGACAAGCGAGCTCTGGCACCACGACGATTTTCACCGCGCGCTCGCCTTACGAAATGCAGATTCGATCGGTGCAGAAGCACTTCTCTCGCCAGAAGCGTCTAATCTACCAAATTTATTCTCTCTTCACCAGATGCCTTTCTTTCACCAAACTATCGAACAATTCACAATACTCTTTCAATTTCAAATTGACGACTTCACAATCAAAAACTAAACGGGGAAAAAAAAATCTTCTACCGTTAGTCCCTCGACGATCAGTAGTCAATGCGTAAGGACGTTAGTAAAATTCTCAAGACGATTTAAACCGCGTTGCGGCGAAGAAGATGCGCGTAACGGCGCGGCGCCAATCGGCGGCGATTGTAGTAGCGCTTCGTGCGCGAGTATAACCGCGACTGGCGCTGAGTCTGGCGCTGACTGGCGCGTCGAGCGTCGAGCGTCGACTCGACTCGCCTCGACTCGGTACTCGGTACACCCGAGACTCCCGAAGAGACCGAGAGACTCGAATCGAGTCACTCTCTCGCGGGCCTCTCAGCCGCCAAGCGTCGACGAAGATCGACGAAGACGGCGAGATAGAAACGAGTGAGAAACCGTCTGAACCAGCTGTGTGGGGGAGGGAGAGACACCTTTGGCAAAGAGAGGCAGCCCAACACGACCCAACGGGAAGGGAGAAAACGTCGCGTCCCGCCGAAGAGAAGACGAGCAAGGAGAATATCCCTGTTACGCTCGAACGCGTAGAGACGTTCGAATGCATGCACGAGGAGAGTAGAGTCACTCGTGGTGGCAAAGAAGAATGAGGAGGGAGGATTTCAGAGGCTCGAGAGAGGAGGCGCGATCGCGCGCTAAGGTGACGGCTCCGAAACGAACGGAGAAAGAGAAAGAGAAAAAGAAAAAGGAAAAGAAAAATAAAGAAAAAAAAAGGAAGAGAAGGATAGACCGGTGAACGGGAAGGAGATCGAGAGAAGGTGTTAAAGACGAAAGGAGAGGCGAGTGCGAGGTGCGAAATTACGCCTTTGGTAGCCACAGAAGGAATTGCACACCTCGCTTTTTTTTCTCTCTCTTTCAGTTTCACCAGTATGCGCATTTTTCCGATACCACCCGCACCGTGTTAACTCGCGCATACCGCCCCGCAAGGGCGTATGTCGCAAAACTGTACCGAGTGAATGCGCGGATAACGGTCGTCAGTGTGCTATCTATGTAAATAGGAATTTTTGTTCGCGCGCCTGTTTCTGACTTATTCACCGCATCGATCTGAATCACGCGTACTGCACTGACAATGAATAAACGGTTGAATTGGCAACCAATGATCACCACTATAAGTTTGCATAGACAAATGCACAAATCCAGCCATTTATTTTTTTTTTTTACCCTCGTTGATTCACAATTTGCGACAACAGTGGCTCAATAAATTGCTAGTGGAACGCTATGGAATTATTTGCGCCGATTACTCCGCGTCTCGTAAAGATACTTTACGATAGTAGTGCGCGCGCGGTGAGCGCACCATTATTTGCGCCGATTATGACTAGTTTAATAAGCACGGTTCTTTGGAAAATCACTGATAAATTATGCTGCTATATTCTCATGAGTTTTATTTCCCATCCGACTATTTCTCTCCTGAGAAAATCAGGAGTTTACAATAGAAGACGACTTCACCGAGAAAATAATCACTCATCATAGAATTATGGTATTTCCCGTAGATTGAAAAGTTTCGAAAAAATTTCAAGTGCACCGATATCGCGTTGAACAAACGAAAATCAATGTTTCTCGTGGCATTTTGTCGGTTAGAGCAAAGCACGGATAATGTCTGTTATCTGTTATATTGCTCGACAGCTTCTCTGCTTACATCGCCGTTTGTGCGATAACCTCATACTTTTACGTGTATTTACATAAGTACGTGTACCAATATGCAGAACTTCGGATACGCAGGGTAAGAAAACAGCGAGACAAAAAATGATGCGCGATCGGAACATTACTTGGGGTAGACGAAGTGAAAATTGGCAAATAGACACTGTAAGGAACGATGGTCAAATACATTAGCACATCGATACGTACGTGGGAACGAGTCGAACTTCCAAATCTCTCTTGTTTTCCACACACCTGATCTCTACCGTGGAATTATTTGAATTTCGCGCTGTTCTTTCTCCGACAAGCATTATTCCATTGCAAAACACGTTGGACGCCACGTGAATCCAGCAATTCGAGCCTCTACACTCTACAGACTATATTATTCCTGACAGATATCTACGTTTGCAAATTTCATGCCTAGCGCGCCACGTGATAACTATTATTCGCTCAATTTCCCATAACTCACGAGCAAACCTCGTAATCTGACTCGTGTTTACATGGATTTATAAAGGTTGTTAATTGCAAAGGGATAAAGTCGAAGTGGTTAAAAGTTTATTCACGATCGGAAGTAATTAATAAACCCGACAAATGGTTTATCGAATTGCACAAAATCACGAGGTCGACGCACGGTTCTGCAAGTGCCAATTCCGTTACTTAATCGACGCCTTATGCGCGCAGGTCTCGAACAAATTAGCACGGTTGCACGTGGGCGATTTAATTGGACACTGAATCGTGGCTCACAAGACTCGAGTGAATCTTGAAGTAACGAACTATCACCGCCGTGGGCCAATTTAAGAATGTCATCGAAAAGATTAGTTATCCTGGAAGTCGAAGCGCTAAGTAAAGAAGCGCGTGGATCTATTAATTTTCGCGTCGCGAACTCGAATGCGAGACACGATTTCACGTGGCCACAAGGTAAGTAAACGGAAAGCCGACTAGCAAATTGCCAACACGGTTATTCCAATTTTTCTGGGTTAACGACTGTCGCTGCTAAGACGGTTGGACTGGAATGAACGCGTTGGTCGACATTGGACACTAGAAATAATCCTCCCGACTCTTTGGCCGACTACCAATTTCACGATATTTCACGAGAAAGCATAATTAATAAAGAGAGGAAAGTGTGTCTTTGATACCGATATGACAGCTGCTAAAATTAGCTCGTCTCGAATCTCTTACCTCGATCGCCGCGACGAGACAGTTGAAATTCCTCGATTATCCAAAGCTGATTTGCTTAGCCACGCGTACGTTCGCGAGGTGCGATCGATGAAACCGTAGAAACCTAACAGGTAACGGAAACTAGCACATCGTCCCGTAAAGAATAATTGATTTCGTGTCGGTAAAGCCGCTGCAATCTTTACTGGAAAGCGTTATTTCGCGAGGGGGAAAAAAAATGAGTCCTCACTTACCAGTGTTAGCTGCATCTTAAGAAGAGCGGGTCGCGCGATTCGAAGGATTCGAGAGTTCGACTTTCACACCGGCTTAAAGTAACGTAAAGCAAGGCATGGCGACGACGACGCCGGTCTCTAGCCTCTAGCGCCTACCGGATGACGACAACGCCGGGGAACGAGGCGCGCAGGCCGCAGACGGAATCGTGATGTCGGGCACGCACGTGAGTCGCCTAGACGCGCCTTCGTCGTCCGAGGAAAAGGAAAGGTGTCGAGACATCGAGGCGTTGCCGGCGAAATGTGCCACTCACAAACTTATCGCGCGTTAACTCGAAGCCAGACCTTCCCTAAACAGAGTTACCAATCGACACTTAGGCGCCACCCACTGACCCACTTGCCACCCTTCGAATCATAGACACATAGAAATTTTCAAACTTTCCTTCTCCCTGTTCCCTTCGAGCTCTGTGGCATGCGCCAGTCGGTATGCGAAAACAGTCGTGAAATAAGAGCAAGAGAAGCACGGATTCCTCGGCTTCGCTGAGGAGAACGAGAGGAACGACGGAAAGCTAAAACAGGCTATGGCGAGAAAGGAGACGAACAAGCCATTGGAGACGTCACGTTTTCACGCGATAAACACCAAACTCGTGCGTGCGCCAATCACGCGTGTTCCCGTAGTCTCTCGGAAAGGATACCGAGCATAGAATTTACTGGTTATGCAACTGATGAGGCAGCTTTCGAGGTATCGCTCGATTTCTAGTGAGCAGAGGCTCAAGTGTCAGCTCTACGCTCAGCAGAATTCAGCTCTCTAATACTCTGGAATTCCAGGAACACGAAAACTCAAGTCGGTAACAATAACGTAGGCAAATGGAAAAATACAAGATAGAACGTCGACAGGAAATCTTGAGCAATATCAAGCTTGCGTTATTACCGTTGCGCGTTATTACACTTTTTCGCGATGCAGAGATAATCGAGTGACACTATCGTTGAACGCGTAATGAGATAGTTTCTTCCCCCTTTGGGGGGAGGGGGGGGGAGGCAAATCTTGACGAGTACGTTGTACATCGAGTGCGATTGACAACGAAGTTTAATCCGTCCTGTTGTATTATGCAACTGACAAGATAGCGTCTCGAGCAACGAGTGATACGCAAGACCCTATGCTCAGCAGACACACTCGAGATTGTCCATCAGCGATCCCAACATTTCGCAGGGTCAGCGAAAGCAATATTGCAGCTGACAATGAGGCAAAAACGAATCTTTGTAATATGCATACCTTGCCTCTAATAGCGATTTCTCGTTCCTTGAGATACCGATTACCGAATAAATTATTATAATGTTTAATTCGTGTTCTGCCATTCTCTCTGCTGCAACGATTCAACTTCCAATGCATATATTAATGAACTGCGAGGCGCGTGCAACAATATTTATTAATGTATATCGTTCGATTTCGACATCGAGTACTCGGGGAAAATTTACCATAGGGAAAAAAAGCGAATCGTGAAGTATTATGCAATTGGCTGTTCCCGTCGCGGATGTCGTCGCTTTGTCGAGAGGAATAATGAAAAACGAGGAGTGGAAGGAGCGCGGGCGTAGTCAGCTTCGCGCGCGCGGAGAAACGTCCGCCACAGATCGGGGATTACCTCATGTTTCAGGAAACGTTGCATTAACCTCCCGGTTTGCCGTTGTACCAAGTACAAAAAGAAAACGATCGATGCGCGCTGTACCACCGCGTTTGCCGCTTACCCCACCCATCGCGAACAAATTCTACCTTGACACTCAAATGTATTCGGGCCGCGAGCGTACACTAATGCTATCCATTATCCCCATAGGGTTTCCTCGTAACGCCTTAACCCATTAACGCTCGAGCCAATTTCTTTGTGAACCCAACTCTCGTTCCTAATTCGTTTAGTATTTCATATAATCCACGAAATCGGAATTTTCCCATTACGAGAAGCACTTGAAATTCTTGTTTCGTTAATTCGGAAAATATAACATTTTCTTTACACTTTGATAGAAATTTTTATACTCGAAAGGATATAATCAATCATTTGTATTTTCATGGTGTCAAATTTGTCAAAATTGTTAAAATACAAGAATTGTGAATACATGGATAAGCTTTTGATAGAATTTCAATTGAATACAGAATACGTATTGGCAGTAGTAATGCTGCGATAGAACGTGAATTTGAATCCCACAGGAAACGTAGAGTTGATTTAGGATCGGCGATTAACGTGTTAATTCCTCGGTATTTACCCTGTTGGACAATGTATCGATATGGATTCTAGGAAACAATGTTTTGCCTAGCTGGTTTCTGGAGAGCGGCCAAGTATGACTTCACCCGCTGTCTTCCCTCCGGGGTAAATCATAAACAAGTCAAACTGAGAATTGAAATAGTAGTGGGAGAAGCTCGCTCGATCCAGTGATCCGTGAAATGTCAGCTGTGTCAAAGCGTTGCTATCACGGATTTCTCGTTAAAACGCACTCGTCACGCGCCAGTTCATTCAATTTCAAAACCCACCGGTGCAACTTACGATCCCCTTTCGCGCTGTCGAACATTGACGACTACATAATATTAAACGCCCCTGTATTTCATTGACACGAGAAACAATCGAAATATCAGATAACCGTCGTGAAAATCGACAATCTCATTGCCAATCGCATCTTACATCGCTATTGATTTCAATAAACCTATTATATCATTTTGCATTTTAATTATATCCGAATTTACTTTTTAGCTGTGCAATTAATTCAAATATATATATATATGTAGATAAATGCAAGTATATCTTAGTATTTAAATATTTCCATTTCTCGCCGTAAATTGACAAGTACGTCGAGATGAAGGAGGTAGAGTAATTCACAAGTCACTGGAGGAGATGTGCCAGAGGTAGAGAAGATTTCTCCTCTGGTGCGGCTCAGAGCAGCGCAAAGCAGCACTGAGAATACACTTACTTACGTTTCTCGACCGTTACCTCACGAAGCACCGGCATGGCACTCGCAACTCTCTAATCGGGCCTGCTACTCGCTAAGGAATTCTCTTAGCAACGATCTCGTAATTAACCCGTGCATCCTACCCTCCCCTATCGCTTCGAGTTTGAGCCTAACGCCTTATGCCTTACCTTCTCGCCAAGTTACACACTCGACTTCCTTTTCGCGGTATGCTACTGTCACCGCTTGTTACCGCCGATTTTCCCTGGAATCGAACACTCCTAGAGAAGAGATTTAAGAGGAAAATCAACCTGCCACACCCAGTTACCATCATCCAAATGGGAAACTCTCGTTAGGGTTCCTTTTAATTGTCTCGACCCTAACGAGAGAAAGAGATCGATTACCATAGGATTTAATAATGTATCACTTTTACAAATATTCAACAACAACAACTTGGATTGGTTTGGAAAGAAAACTTTTATACGCTTTGATTACATTTTTTATAATTTGCATTATTCCACTGTAAAAAAAAATAATATTTGAGTTTATTAAGGTGTGAATTAGTAGAAAGAATTCGACGACAGGCGCAAGATTCTAATAAGATAAAAGTTAGCGAGTACGAGACTTGCATTGGGTAGTATATATATATATATGTATTGCGGAAAATTTATCGAAGGCAAAGGGGCTGAGTTGACCACAGCTGGTACACGAGGGAAGAAAGAAGCGAAGAAAGTTAAGGCTTCGTCCCGCATAAGGAGCCAAGAAACTGCCTCGCGTGATTTACTTCCTCATTTCCGTTTTTCAGGTCGACGACTGACAGCTCTCCTAGAGACGCTATCAAGATATTTCGCATTGACACTTGGAAAGACAACTTGGCTCCGAAACGACACCGCGAATCTTTGTTTATCTACATTTTACTTATCGCGGGAGAACCTCGAGTAAATTGAAATTTCACATTTCTTCTGTCATTTTTAATTACACAGAGCTTAAAAAATATTGGCATGTTAAAAAAAAAACTCGTTATTTAGTTGTTTCGAATTACGAATTATTTTTCGCAGAAAGTATGAAATTAGCATAATTGTAGAAAATTGAATAAAACTGGTGTTCGACAATACAGGGAAAATAGAGCTTTTCGAGACAGTTTTCTTTACCACAGCAACTTCATTTACTCGCGAAACTCTGAGGGAAGATTGAGCTGCCGAATTACAACGCGGTCCTCTGAAATAGCTGTGATTAAATCGCACCCTTCAGTATGGGACACTTCGACTTCCCAAAGGATGTTACGCGAAGTGCAAGAGATCGTTACAATAAATCAAACTACCAATTCCAGCTTACTTGTAATCCTGTTTCTCTTTTAAAACATCACCACTGCATCCTTTCCTCCCCTTTATAAAGTGAGCGATCATATTGAAATATTATCTCATTACGAGCAGTAGTATAAAATAATAATCATCATTCAAATCCAGCTTCTTCCGTTCCATTAAAAAAAATCATGAATTTTTACCAAGTATTTCCTCTATAGAAACCCAAATTCGTATTCTTCGGTCAATATTCTACCACTAAGCTTAGCAATCCATTCGAACGAACGTTCTATACTATCTCACTGATGCTATATACACAACTCAAAGACCCATAAACCTTCCTACCTTTATTATTTTCATTTCAACCCTCCCACGAGTCAATTCCCGAAAAACCGAAGCGCGTCAATAATCCTACATAGACCGAGCAGATTTCTTCGGCTCTATACAAAACTTTCGTGCGAGGTTCTCTGATCAAATCTGTTCTTTAGACGAATGCCAAACCCACGTCTCGGCGTTCCTCGGTGAAGCCGAGTCTCGGTAAAGTCGGCATTTACGGCAAAGCGAAAAGGCCTCAGCCAGACGGATGTACGTCAATTAGGACGGTGCTAATTCCCGGAGGTTGCGACCTTCCGGGCTCCTTCCTCTTCTGTCCCGTTCCCTCAGCTACATTCCTCCCCCCTTGTTTCGTCTTCCACCGCGCTTCAACCGACCCACGTAAGTACTTACATCAGTACTTACATACGTGCACGCTATTCGCAGACGGAAACTTGACCGACTACGAGGAGGCTAAAAAGAACCAGGTAAGCGGCGACCGTCGAGTCGAGTGGCTTTAGGGGTTACAGCGACACCCTCTCATTGTTAGCTTAACGCACGAGAAAAACTCTAAACAAAATAAATAACTAATATTCTTTGCCTTTGTGTTATATTACTTTTTGGCTCTTGAGCTAATTTTTCACCTCTGAACTCTATTTTCGTTCTCTCTTAATTAACCAACTACGTTGTTCATTATAACTTGCTGCTACAAGCAACGGGTTTCTGTTGCTTGTTAATCCTTTCAGCTCGAGAGTATCTAATATGTAGTCGGCAAACTTTTCGTCAGTAAACAGTATACCTAGACACAGGGTCCAATCGGCAATAACAACGCGTGTATAGTGTGTACAGGAGACGTGAGGTATCGCGATTTTGGTCCCGAGGGGACTGAGCGAGCAAGTAGGATAAAAGATTAATTCTCGAGGGGAAAGAGAGAGAGAGAGAGTGAGAAAGAGAGAAGAAAGGAAAGAGGGAACGCATGACTGGCCCCGAGGCGAACGGTGCCATTGGCATTGGCAAGCGTGTCAATGCCGAGGGAACGCTGCGTTGCGTTGTGCCGATCTCGTTCACTCGGCTTCGCCAGTTCGCCTGTGGATCAGCCAAGGTTGCGCTTCGGTTCTCTCAGTCGAAAGGTTACCCGATATTTCGGGTCTTTTTTTCACCGTGCTCCATTCTGTTTGCGCTGACCAGACGGCGCATTAAGCGATCTCTCAGACTCGATTGCTTTTCCTATGGCAACATGGGATGCTTTCGAAGCAAACCTACGATTTTTATTAGCGAAAGCTCCTGCTGATAGTGGTGTGTCGTTTAACGCCAGGGACACTTTTTATTCTAGTTTTTTTTCCCCACTCATTATTGTATATGTGTATTGTTGTATTAGTTCCAAAAACGATAGACGAGCTCTCATAGCGCCAGGTAATGTTGGAATCGAGTAACTACACCAATAAAGTTAATTTGTATTTTTCCAAACCAGAGAGATGGTAATGGTGCTACGTCATGTAAAGTCAATCATAAATTTTTCTTACAATCTAGCAAAACACGTGACACTTTATCTTATTGTGTTTCTTCTTTTAATCTCTTTGCGTCTCTTACAGTCAGTGGAAAAAGTTTAATGATACCGAGGTAGGAGGATTTTTATTGAAGATTCGCGTGCAAGGTGAGAGGGGGGAAAAAAAGTGCGAGAACTGCGAATATTCGGCGCACGTGGAACGATTAATGCCAGTTGCGAGGAGCCAGTCCGAGGTTCCGCATTGACTGACAGACTGGGGTTAATAAGCGGAGGTCAAACGTGCACGACTCGCGTCGAATTAGCTGGTCGCGGAGAAATTAACCCTTGGGCCAGCTGTGAGATCCGTGAACGCGCAGTCTACTATCCTCTAGTTACGCGATTTACCGCCCAGAACGATCACGAAACAATTTCCATAAGGTTTATTTAAAATTCAAGTTTTGTTAAAAATTCCCACTCCTGTTTTTGCATTCACGACTGTGCCACGTCAGCACTGTTTATTTAATTTTTCACTCGTCGTTTATTCATACTCGAGGATATTTGTTTAACGGACCCACGCGTAGTTTAATGACAGTGCAAATGTTTTTTTCGTGATTCCCGTAGGGAATGTTTGCAAAAAGCGTAATGGTTCGCCACGATATTTTTCTATCGACTCCGACTGTGTGTTTTCCTCACTCGCTTTTCCTTTCACTGCGCATCCGTCTGTTTGCGTTAAAATAACGCGACAAACAAAGTGCCTTTGAAACGCGACATGCTCGAAAAACCGCCCGACAGTAAAGCTTTATCGAGACGCGATCTCAAATTTTCACCATTCATTGTGTAACGTGTGGTAACTCGAGCTTGATGAGGTCGTAAACGGTGTAAAGAAATTAATCGATAATCAATGTTGAAAAAAGTGGTAATAAGAAGGGAAAGGTTTTGAAGAAAATCGAAGCTCGTTGATCGGAGCCCTCTTAAATGAGGACTAAAGTGAAAAATAAAAGCTATTTCATAGAAATGATGATTGATCGCGGGCCACACAGACATTAAAGGATACGTAGAAAAAAAAGAGCAACCACCTTGAAATCCTATCAGTCATACACTTGGATGGCGCGACAGGTTTACGTACATTCAATTCGAGTTTTCATGTTTCTGACATTTCACAATGTATTATGGTCCATTAAACAAAGATAATTGCAAAATCGATATATACCTTATGTAATCAGTATAACATATGTTTCTTGAAGTTTCCAGCAACCAAAGTAGCGCACCTCTCGGCGATTCATTTAGTCCCAAAGATAACCCTTTCAATTCCCATATTTCATTACGTTTAATACCCTATTACGAAAGCACGTAATCCGGCTTCATTTCCAGATTATAACCCTGCTGCGAGTTGTCACGAATCCTCGAGACTACTGCTACCGCTTTAACTTACAATCCGATTTTCTCCTTGACAAGAGTAAATGCTGATCGCTGAGATCTTCCAGTTTTCTACGGCATCCTGCCGCGATGCGCCATTCTAAAGAAACGTTCTATTCGAATTCTGAATACATAAAGCTGATACGGCTCGACAGTACCAGCCATTATAGAGTAAAATAGAGTGGCGGAAATGGTCTTTGCGGTTTAAGTGATAGGAAGGAGTTGATTCTCTTACCCGGCTTCCTGCGCGAGCTCCAAAGCACAGGAGGATGCGCGGCGGCGGCGACGGCAGCGGCGGGGTTACCTGCGGAGGCAGCCAGCTTGACTGCGTTCCGCGTACCTATAACAATCAAATTTACAAGAAATATTAATCTTCTTGTTCATCCATTTCTTTCCTCTTCAAGCGTGAATTTTATTAATACTAAACCAATCCACAATTATCCATTATTCTTAGACAGAAAAAGGTTGAATTTTGAAAAATTACTTGATTCAAAGAAACTATTACCAGCTGTTATTTTTTAGCCTCTATAATAAGAAAGCAACCGTTATCGATTGATTTAGTAGTTTTATCGTTAAATTGAGAATTAATGGCACCGTGTTCAAACTCTGTCATCACTCTTTCCCACATTTGCTCAAAGCGTAGCGATAATGTGCAACAATGTGGAAATGCTTGTGAATTCTTCGATAATGGTAGAGTTTCTTTTCTCTGTAACCACAGCCATAGTACATTAGTTCCATGGCACTCCAATATCGGCATCGTCTTTACACGCGAAAGCTTTCGATAGAACAGCGTGAAAATAGCGATTTGTTTGTGCAATGGAAAAGGCAGTCCAGCACACTGGACAGCCGAACGGCTAATAAAATCCAAGCACCGATTAATCTGGCTGACATGGCCAATATCCAGTATACCCGCGAACAGCTATTAATTTCAATTGTTACACCGAGTGATCCCGAGGAAAAAAAAAAGATTAATACACCGTATAATTGGCAATGTTCGCTCAAGGTCCGAACGCAATATCCTACAATAGGAGGGTGAATTTCGTCTTAAATCACACTTCGGTATTATTTCTCATCCAAGCAATTTTTCTTACGTCTCTCTAGTGTATATCTAATTTGAAGACGTACTTATAAAGATGAATCACCCAAGAAGCCACAACAATTCATAACGGTAAGAATGCTTTCCTGGCATTAATATTCTTGGCTTTAAAGGGCTCCACGGTATTTTCCTGCCTCTCATATTATGAAAAGTGATCTAACAAGAGGAACGGGTGCACCAGTACCGAGCAGGCAACAAACGATCATCCGTTTATCATTCGCGATAGCAAAATGGAACACGAGGCACTGTGTCGGATTACTTCATTCTGCAGCCATCTCGGTGAGCTATCGATAATCCAGCCAATGACACCGGTCGTGCCTCGTCTGGAGAGCGTTGTTCTCTTGCTGCTGTCGATTCTCGAGCAACGTCTATCGCATTACCGAACGTTACTTTCGTCGGGGCAAGATCAGAAGCGATAAGCCATTGCACGAGAGGTTTCTCCGAGATGACAACATTTTCGCCAATTGCTATAGTTGTCAATTTGGCTGATTCCACTTGACTCAAGAGTAAAAAACTCTATCGTATTTCTTTCTGGAAAAGCCTTCCACTAGTAAAAAAGGGAATTTTCAAAGGATCGCTTGAGAGCTTGATTACTCGGAATTGATTAGAACTAAGAGATCGAACGTGATTGAGGTCACTGTGCAAAAATTTGCTAAATTGCAATATGGATATTGATTGTTCATCTACTATTTCCACTCCACGATACAATAGTGCCTTATTCGTGTCGTACGATCCACTTATGTATTTTCATTCGAATTTACCAAGTTAAAATATGTGTTTTGTGCCGCAGAATCGCATACGTGCAAGTGTATTCATAGCGTGGCCGCAGTCGAAACATAAAACCATCATTCTCGCAGGGGAAAAAAATGGAACGTAGCAAAATAAAATCATCGGATCTGTTGGCCATTCCAGGAAGTTTGGTGCACGAAGAGAGTTTAGGTTGGGCTCGCGTACATCGGGCAGCTGCTTCGTCCATTCTTCGTAGGTGGCTGCTATGGCATAGCGCGCGGTGCAGGTGCACTTCGGAGAACAATAAACACGGTGCAGAGGGCAAAGCCGTGCTGCGGTTACTTACGGCCAATGTATACAAAACTAATCGAGAAATTAAGCATGGCAGTCGCGGCCCTCGTAACTCAAGATCGTTCTGCCATAATAACAATACGCAGCCAGTACAAATATGGTTTCGCTTATTTCAGCTGCGAAGAAGTCCAGATTTTCCATTGTTTCGATGGACCACCTTGAAATTTCACCCTTCGTACCACAAATCCAATTCAACTCCATTCGATTTCATCCTCCCACTTCGATCTTCTCTCTGTTTTCAAGAAATCCAAAACTAAGCAAACTATTCAAACGTTAGCAAATCGAAATAAAACTGATCATTCCAAAAGCCAATCGATCGTGTTTAATTGAGCAGTGGCAGCAGGCAAGATGCAGATTGCACATTAAACGAACGAGAGACAGAGAGAGAGAGAGAGAGACAGAGAGAAACTTACGAAAGGTGCGTTCGTCGTTCTCAGGACTGGAGGCGGTGGTACAGCTGCAGGTGCAAATGCAAAAGAGCTTCCTCTTGGTCTCACGACTAATCTGGTAACGACCCTCGCGACCGACTGCCATCCTGAACATGAGCAACCAGCTGCGTGGTAGAAGTTATCCTTTCTCTCTTTTTTTCTCTATCTCTCTTTCTCTCGGTGTCCTCGAAGCTTGACTATCCAAGTAACCACAAGCAGGACTACGCAGGTACTAAAGAGCAAGGTGGAGCCGCGTCCACAAACGTGGCTCTAACCACCAAAGTACAAGCGACTGCCAATGGAAAGGGTAGAACGGAAAGGGGTGCGTGCTTCAACGCGATTCCTCATTCGGCCACTCGGTTTGGTTCGACTACGTCGAATCCTCCCTCTGACCAATATATTGAACCGAGTAAACTTGCGGAAGACTTCCTTCCGATCCTGTATAGTTCCAGAGCTATATAGACCGGTTGGTTACGGTGGTGGCGGGATAAAGGTCAACTAAATAGGAAGCCAGGGCTCTCTGGCTCATCAGGCTAATGGCTGCAATAGTAATTACCGCTAGGTGGGCGAGTCGTTATTTTCGGCGCGCCACGCCGTGTCCGTACCACGCGCCATGACGACTTTGTCCTTCCAGAATAGAGCGTTCGGGGTTGACTAATCGTTTCTGATTACGACCTAACACCGGAAGGCGAGCGTTAGACGTCACGCTGACGCATTCCCGCGTATTTTCGACCCTCCCTCATTTTTTTTCTTTTTTTCTTCTTTGTCTCTCTATTTCTCTCACCCTCTCGCTCTCTGAATTTTCCATTTGATTTATAATTCTGTGCCTTGCGTCAAGCTGATGCTTGGCCAACTATCAATTCACTGGTTTGGAGCCTGAATGAGGTTTCGAACCGCGTCTGGCGATATTTCATCCAGTCGAAGTGGTCGACGAGCTGACACCAACGGTGCACAATGGGCTAGAAGACCTCAAATGCTGGCCAAAAATCAAATTTTCGTATAATTCCATCAATGATAATTGCGTTGTCACACAGTACATACTACGATTTTGCCTACGTCTCATTGGCAAAAAGGCGACTTTCGATTCAATGGATCTTTAACTTTCGAACCACCTTAGTCCAAAGATTTTATTTGCATCTTTATTTCTTGATTTTTCGCCAGCTTTTGAGGTTCTCTGGTCATCACCGTCCGGTGATGATTGTACGGTTTATGCTGGTGAAAATGCTCTCAAGCGTCACCAACGTGATTTTAGTTTCCTCGCAATCTGACGCGCGATTCCAACTGCGAAAATATTATTGTTCTACGCAATTCCTGCTGGCAGGTCGAGTTATTCGACGGAAGCAGAAGGACGGTCGGTATAAGAGTGAAAGACTAGCTACATAAAATATTGGTGGTACGCTGATAATGAGGATGACATGGACACTGAGGGCCCAGTATCGAGCATTATTTATCGTCGGTATTTTTCATCCTCCTGGTGGTCGCGTTACTTCTCATCCTGGAGTAAGACGAGTATCCTGCACGCGCCGACGATCCAGTGACGCACGCATTGCTAATGACTTTATGCTACCTCCGCTATAGATTTATCAACAAATTACTAAGATCGTGTGTCACTTAAATTAACCTTCTGCATATCATCAAATTCAATATTGTATAAGTTGTATTAGCGTGGGAAGAATTACATGACTCTGAGAGACTTTTAGGAATACGGAAACCGGAGAATTCGATTTTCCAGGGAGCACACTTCCTGGATCTACTACACACAGAATATAATGTGCTGTACGATAAACTTTTTAGCTACCACTACTTAGGAATTACGCCTCGATCGATTATTTAACCTCGGATGACCATCGTTCCAACCGAAAGTAAACACTCTACCTTTACATAGAACTACCTGGTAAATATGTACACGGGTTTAATCAATTCTGTTTCCTGCTGGTTTTCGACTGAATTGACACTAAAACGTATTTCCCAAAGTAGAGGGCCGATTACCATACGTTATACTTGTATAACTTTAGGAATATCTTGCGAGCTTAATGTAGTCTACGGATATCTCTATTACAGTCAGACTATTTATGGCTTCCTATAAATATCATAGATCCATGTACAGATATTCGTGGAAAATTGTGTCTATAGTACTTTTGCCCGAATCCCTAAAATACACCAATAACACTGACCCTAGATAGTATTACCAAAAATAGAGCAATTATCTTCTCTAATATTTCCATCAAGATTTCAAAACGTCACAATACATCCAGAGAAGCTAGTTGAATTTCGATTTGCGGTGAAGGCGTAATATTCCCTGAGAAGACGAACTAATCAAATCGAAGGAGGGTTGAACCCATATATGCATTACACGTAGAACCACATACAACTGATTCGCATGGCGTTATGTGCCAGCAACACGGAGTGCCGGATCATTTCACAAACTACATGTCAGTTACGCGATAGTACGTAGGTTAACCATTCGCAATTCGATCGCACTATCGGGATACACGATCGCTAGCGCCGCTTGACACGTACACGTAACGCATTGTTGTCTGCTTACTCCTCCGGTACGACGAGTTGCGCGTAGGTGTTACAACACTGATCTTCTAAATCTCGATATATCCATGTGTACACTGAAGGAAAAAGTCGATTTCACCACAATACAGCTATCAAAGATCCCACTGATAGAAGGGTGTCATTCTATACTCGTCGAGTGGTTTAGCGTGAGATAGAAAAAAGAGGGTCCTTTAATTCTGTAATACTTTAATGAATTTCATGGCTTGAATTAGGGGGGCACACCTTTCCTAACGAACATACAATTTATCCTTCTAATTAGTGCTTCATCAGGTGGAAATAATATCTCCCATTGGTTCTGAACACTGGAATCTAGATTCTTTCAAAAAAGGGGGATTGAGAAAGTAGAAAAATTAATTTCAACCTCAAGAGTCTTTTTACTTTTTTTATTTTTCCATTCACTGGCTATGCGGCAGGTTTAGCAGAAATAGGAAAACTGGTAGCAAAGTGGCAGAACGACTCTTTTTGACGGTACGGGAACCGCTTGCACGTTGCGACCGCGTGTCGTTGGGCATATCAGCCTGATCACTGACGAATTGAAAAGGCCCGAGCCAACCGACAATGGGGGACACGCTTTGGCCATTACCATTGCCATTACCATACTCAATGATCGGGAGCTCGCGCACAACCGGCTACGATTCACTGCCAAACGAGACCTTGACACTAGTCTATTCAGTGGCGTGCTCTCTCGCATGTTCCACGATATAAGTTCGACGCGGCTGCAACTCGTTCGGGGCCCGTGAAATCTGGCAGCGATATTTATCGCCAGTGGGTATTGTCAAGCACGGTCTCTGTGTCTCGAAAATTCATCGAACTGTTCATTTTCCTCAATGGCAAAACGAACCCTTCGCTTATTTCGATCATTGTCAAGTGGATTTTAGAGAATTTATTTCGATTTATTCGACTTAATTAAGAGACGATTCGATCATATAATTTATACGAATTTGTAGAGTGCGAGAGGAAGACAGGGAATCGATCTTAATCTTAATTCCAATCTGAATTTTCCATGAGGTTTAATGAGGTATCGCGATAGGCGAACGAGCTATGAGTACAGCTGTCGTTGGTCCAATTTGGGGAAGAATGAGGAAGAAGGAAATTCTGGATATTAGCTGACGGCCTGTTGTTGGAATTTTGTACACGTACGCGCGGTTAAATGGCACGTCAAGTTGGGAATACAGTTGTGTAATTTGTGGAGCTACAGCTGAGTTGCAGCGCAGAGCAGAGTGTACTGCCTCGTCCAGAAACGTGCCAGCACAAACCCGACCCTCCTATATTTCTCTCTCTCTCTCTTTCTCTCTACTCTCAGGAACTTGTTCGGAACTCCATAAAATCATGCATTAAACCACGACGACGGCACTCCAGCTACGAAGTGAAACAACTTTTAAACAAACATGCTCTCGAATGCTCTTTTTCCCGCGCACCCAATGCGGGTCGGATACGGTTCGGAATAATAATGTGAGATCGATCCTTTGCGCGAGTAAGTGAAACCAGGATGCCAAGCCTATCTCTTTACGAAAAAGAGCCTGAAATTAATTCCCACGCTTTACACTCAAATTGAGAAACACTCCTATCGATATCATCCCTTTTTCTCGAGAAATTCGAGAATTAAAAATTCACGTTTTACGTTAGCAATTTTTTGTTTTCGAAATACTCAAATGTACACGTGGACAAAATGTTCGAAAATTATGAAAGAAAGGAACTTGTAGTGGTAATACTGATGTGAGTCTAATTATACCTCATAAATTTGGTCGTTATAAATGCAACCAACCGGAAGAAGAGACGTCTTACGTCATATCGAGACAGTCTAATATGTCAGCGAGCATCCGGTAAAATGTCACGAAGATCATCACCATTAATGACGATCTCGTCTCGTAAGAACGTTTGAGTTTCCTGTTCATTTCGAGCAAATTCTGATTCTACATTCGAAAATTCGAGCCCAACATTCCTGACAGCGGTCACTGCACTTGACAGTGGGATTATCAACGGACACATAACTGTCATGTCACTAACATTGTCTTACACGCGTGATTCTATATTCACCGATGCTGAGATGATCCGATTATGTTACCAGTTTCAACATGTTACAGCATTGATGTTCGAAATAGCATAAATCACTGCATCCTGAAACATCGAAACTTCACTCGACACCGCACGATAATGGAATATTCAGGCCATTTGGTGCAAGTTCGAATACCATTTAACGGATTTCGAACCGCAACGCGAATCTTCTCTCAAAGTTCTCTCTCTTATCTTCACTGAGAGAAATTCAAATTGAATATCGACTGCTCGCGAGAAATTGATCTGACCTACTTTATTCATGGAAATGTTTGACAACCTTCAACAGACATTTCGTAGACAATAGTGTTACGTTTGAAATTGGATTAGTCGGTGGAATCCAAGCGAAGAGATCCGAAGAATTTTCTTCTCATCGAGAACATTACGCAATAATAGGTGACATTCGTGGAAATAGGATTTGCAATGGTTAATTGGATTTTCTTGAGTATACTAATGCGCTAGTAATTTGCATTCGTAAATTTCTATTTGAATTCCTGTCATTTTCCAATCTGCAAAAAGATCCAAATGTGAAGAGCAGGAAAAAGTTCGACTGGTGAAATCAGAGGATATAACGAACGGCTGATCTTTTTCTACCAACTACATTGATTCCTTTCAATTCTACTGGCGCAGTGGAATGATCCGTATTACTACACGGACATATAGGATCCTCATTCCAATTTTCTTGGAGAAGGATAGTGGAAAAAGAGTCTATCACGTATCTTTCCATTTGAAGGATGCATTTTTCGAACGTCGATATCCTTCGAAAGATTCCTGGCAATATTCTTCGGTTATTGGTGACTAAATGGTATCAACATCTGGCATCGAAGGGCAGCTTGTATCGCGAGGTTCTTTAATAAAATTCAGTAAACGTGTTGCTGGCACACATCGATCAATTACGGTCCTGTAGTAAGGACCACCTTATATTAGTCCTTTAATGGTCAGGGAAAGGAGCCAACGTAATATTTGCCAGATGTTCCCAGCGTCAGTACTCGGAGCCAGAATCCACGAGGAACAGCTTGGGTTCGAGTATAATGATCGATTATTCTTATATTTTTCTCAAGTATTCGTGGTACGAATCAGATATATTTGAATAAGAATATATCTATTTTTGACTTGTGAGAAGAAAGTTCTTAAGGCAGATTAACGACAGGTCTTCGTTTTATAATAGTCGGTATAACGAAGAAAGCATTTAAAGTCGATTTATGGTGAAAAGGAACGCAAAAGTTCTTAGGATTTCTGGGAGCCAAGGTCTCAAAGTTTCTACGGAACACGAGAGGAATCCGGTTCCGAATTCTGGAGAATTCCTTTTGAAAGACTCTCTAGGAAAATAAATGTCGATAATCTTCCACCTGTCATCTTCATCTTTACCGATCTGCAAACTGGTTATATTTCGACCACGAAGAAACACGAAAATACTAGGGATGCTGCGTATAAATCACGGGAAACCGAAGCGCACATCCGCCAAAACGAACTTTAAATTTCGTCGTATTGACACTCGACCAACTGACTAGCGAAAAATATCTTTCTATTAATAAAAAAAAAAAACACATCGCGAGAAAAATACAATGAGAATAAAGTCAAGTCACTATATCGTGGTAGTTTTTCCAAGTCATCGTTTCTCGAGCATATCGTAGGTTGTAGAAAGCTCATCCTGTGTCCAAAGTGTCTTTCTGCCGGTTTCACGGGTGCGCAAAAAATTCGAGAAACTTGAGGGCTGAAGAGGCCAAGCTAAATCTCAAGATTACCTCTTCTATTTTTTTTACCCGCACAAAGAAATGCCGCCAGTATTTTTTTCCCATGCGTCAGGATTCCGTGAAATATGCCCTACGTGAGCCAAAAGTTTTTGCAAATCTCTCGAGGGACGGGTAAAAACATTCTCACCAAGTCCGGTGTCCAGTGATCGCTGCGTCATCACGCGAAATGCGAGGAGTACGTACGAGTGGCCAGCTCGCGAAAGGGAGTGGCAGGCAGATGGCGTATCGGTTAACACAGTGAAATTAAAATTAGCAGTCTTTCGTTATGGGCCTTCGTTCGTTCAATTCGTTTTCCAGATCTCCCTTCGTCTGGTTCGTGGCGCGCCATTGATGCAAGAGCAATAAAAAATTCGTCTTGGCACCCTGCCAGTCCCGACAGAATCTCCTCGTTCGAGGACCTCCGATTTGCATGCGTATCCCAACCTTTATCGTGTACAACTCTGCAAATCGATTTTTGCCCAAGTCCTTCAAATTGACGAAGCCTTCTTCCAGAGAGAGAGAAAAAAAAATTATCGTAACCCCCCTTGAAATTTTCTGTCCAACGGTATCACGACCGAAACGTGAAAGAATAAATAAAAAAAAAAAAAAGGAATCCTATTGAAGAAAAGATGAGAATTGGTGAATAAAGGATTCCATATTTTGGCAAAGCTTGCTCTCACAGGTAGACATCAAGCGGATATTAGGTAGTCAACAGGAAGGATACAAGCTAGTAAGGGTGACTCGAAAACGAACGAAACACAAAAGGTAGGGCGAGAATGGTCGTAACAAAAAATTGGAAGACAAGAAAAAGAATAAAATGAAGAGGGTCAAGAAATACTGGAACGAAGAGGGAGAGGAGTCGGCGAGAAAATAGGCCCAGAAGATGGAGAGGGGTGAAGAAGAAAGGTAGAGAAGAAGGAGCAAATGCGAGAGAACATAAACCGGAGAGGGAATAGACCCTCCAGATTCCACCTACGTCAAGAGCGTCGTGGAAAATTACACTGGGCCACAGGCCACGGACCACGCCGTTCTCGAGTATTTTTACGGTAGACGGATTGAAGCTTTCGTAAAGGCAACATTAAAGTCTTCAATTTCTAAGTTAAGGACCAATATATAAGATCGTGTTTCTTTAGTCCCCTTAAATACCTCAATTAACAGTAAGCCATTCTTTGTCGGAGAAAAAATAAATCTGATAAAGTTAAAACTGTACTTAACGTACTCTACAATATTCAAATTAAATGAATAATTACTCGAGGATATAAAACAGATTTTATGAAAGCTTTCTATTCGTTATAGGAGAAAAAGCTGTCAAAAAGGACAAACACTCCGAAAAGGTACTCGACGCAGTGTGAGCGTCTCCCCAAAAGATTGGCAACTCGTTGACATGAGCCAAAGTATTACAGAGGGGGAGGGGAAAAAATGATTAATCCAACGAATCATAGCGATAACAGCAACGAAGTAATATGTCGAGGATCAGAGCCGATAACATTATCAATATCAGCAACATATCGTGGCACAAGATCAAGACAAATACATCACTCGACATGAGCATCTTATTGGAGACACATCACAACCGTACAAGAGAGCAGGTTTCCGTTGACGTACATAGATATTTCTCATCCACTCATCCGTCGTTTTTCTTCTTTGTTTCCTCGCGTATATCTCAATATTAATTGAATCCAACGACTATGTCGTATCTATCTGACGCGACTGCAATACTCTCGAAAGAAAGTTGTTTCCGATAAGAGTGACGTTTCATGGGTGCTACTCGATTAGAGCCGTCCGAATCAAATTGACTTGAACTAAGCAAGACGGCTTTATTTCCGCTCATTAGTCCGTTCAGTGGCGTGAAAGCTTTTCTTCGACGATTTCAAACACGTTTATCCGTACTTTCACTGGCGCCAGATAAGAACATTTCACTGATAGACTCGGTGGTAAGATTCGAGACCGATCAACGTAAATCGGAGAAATTATCGCGGTAGGAATGAGTCGCTAATTGCGCGAAAGATGCACGTTAAGAAACAATACTGGATTAAAATTGTAGTAGGATTAATAGATCGAGGGGGAATCGGTATAGGATAAGCTGATTGTTAGTATCAAGCTGGATTTGCACGCGACGATGTGTCCTTGTACCGTAGAATATCAGCTTCGATTGTCAATAGACTTAATGTCCTAAAGTAGACCAAGTGATTCTTCCCTGCATGCAATCACCGAGCAGTTCACCTGCAATATCAATTATCGGCGCGTCTAAATAAACAATCGCGTCATTCACCGATCAGACTGATTCTCACGGTTGTGAAAGCTTCGCGCGTGAAACTGTTATTAATTAAAGAAAATGATTAACGATATAATGATTTACTTCTTTTTTTCAATCTATACGTTTAAAAGTATAGTGTCTTTTTCTCTATAATTAGACGTTTCTTTAATCGCGAATAAATAATTGCAGTAACTAAATAAATCAATGAGTCACGGTTGATTGCGAATCACGATTGAAACAGTTTCGAGAGCGAATGACGTAGTGGAGAACAGTGGTTGAGAAAAGAGAAGTAAACACGGAGATTTAACAATTGATTTATAAAAAGATCCCTCTGACGCATTTCTTTATCAATCGAGAGTGAGAATCGTGTCTTTAGTGGCATAAAGTGCAACTTATCTCGCAAGCCAATTTGAGAGGCAAGGCGTAGGTGTTGGTAATCGGGCCACCGGGTGTTACTAATTAATTAGTTTCGTATAACGGGTTGCATAATTGCTACCGTGAATGTGACGAACCGCTCGTTACGAAACGCAACCCTGTTCCTTTCAAACGTACGGCACCGAGTACACGTATACCTGGAATACTAACTTGCAATTGACACTAATGATCTCAGTGGAATTGAAGGAATTCGAGTAACGAGGGAGAGTTCCCGTAATCTAAAGAAAAACCCGCCAGACCTCGGGAAGAGGCTGCTCAAATGCTCAAAATTATTATTCTCCTGAGACGATCGAGGAAACTTCCGCTCGAAAGTGGAATCATGCGCCTGCCATATGGAAAAGTTTGTGGTATTCCAAGTTTCGCCGTCAAAGTTTCGGAATATCGGAAAAGAACACAAGCTTTTTTTTTACTCTTGTTTGGAAGGAAGCGTGACGAGTAAGTGGAGATTACGTAGATCGGGAAGAAGAATTGGAAATTTAAATTCCGCAGAGACGAAACTTTATGTCTCATTACATAATTCTTAAATTCTTCAATTGAGAATTTTCAGCTGAACGTACAAAAACTTTTCGAGAAATTTTCGTCAATATTGGATAATACACAATATCTCTCTTTATATATTTTCGACTTGTCCAAGTTATAACTTACATGATTGTTCGGTAGTGGCTTCAAGATTTC
The DNA here is from genome assembly GCA_963989405.1 of Trypoxylon attenuatum. Lineage (NCBI taxonomy): Eukaryota > Metazoa > Arthropoda > Insecta > Hymenoptera > Crabronidae > Trypoxylon > Trypoxylon attenuatum. The sequence continues at coordinate 3,025,180 of OZ022488.1, read as the reverse complement.
CGCCTTTCCTTCGTTCCTCCTTCTGCCAAATCCAGCAGCACGAAAAAGCTTCGCGCATCCAATTGCAATTCGAGAACGTTGACTGTGTGCTTTTTTGCGTCTTACATTCCGCCGTGAATTATCGTTCTCATATTACAACCACATTCCGCGAATAACGTTCACCCGTGGCGTTTTCAATGTTTCTCGAAAAAACAGTTGCGCGACCAATAATAGTTCTGTTCAATTTTCACCACATACGGCACACTCTCACCTTTCGCTTTTATTCCATTTTTTTTTTAAGCCAGTTACATGAGTACTTTTACCGAAACACCGAAAAGTTTCACTCGTAACGATATTTATAAGAAACTCCGCAACACCCGTTCGAACCATGCGAATTTTATTCGACTCTCTACCAAGAAGCAAAAGATGCAAATCTTATCTCGGAAGTTCCGTCTCCTCGAATTCTCCGAATTGACAAATTGCGCGAGATTCTGGTAACGCGAGGAACCTGGAAAGGAGAGAATAATTTCGGGATTTTGCAATAATACGAGTATAGTGGAAGTGGTTCTCATCGGACCGAGGACAATATAGAAGTAGCTGGTGCCACAGCGATTGGGCCACTATAAATCAAGCCAGACCATTGCGCCTGTCGATCAAACATACGCGCGTGATTAATAATATCAAGATTTACCCAGGGCAAAGATAAAGAGATAACCGGGAGTGCAGATTGGCGCAAACTTGAAACAGCGATCTCTGGTTATCGCGTGAGTGTCGATCGTTGCGCATATGTCGCGCACTATGTGTACCATAAGAGGCCATAAGATAATCCGTCTACTATCAAAACGTTGTGTCGTACCGATAGATTTTTTCCCGATTTTTATTACGCCGAAAGTATGGATGTATACCGACACTATCTTCCAATGGGAAAAAATTGTCTAAGTACAAAGTGCTGTTTCGTATCAATTCAAATATATTCATCGTTGGAGATCGAGAGTGCTTTTAAGCCATGGGTCCATCATTCTGGTGAAACGATTGCGAAAGTTCGCCTTTTGCGAGTTCCGCTGACAGCGAGTTCGTTAAGCGGACTAACATTTTCTCTCTCTCTCTTTCTCTCTACCTACGCACCGATCGCAAATGAATAATCGAGCTTGTTTGAAGAATAATTCACAGGAATATTATGATTTACGACGGCTGCACTGGTGCGATCTCTCCTGACTCCGCGTTCACAGCTATATTGTTGCCTCTTGCATAATGAGATGAATGACGGAAAATTATGGACACGAATACCGTTATGGTCCGGATGAGTCGACGCACTGCAACAAGCTCGTGAATGACACTGCACATGCACGATAGATCAAGTGACCCTGGATCTTTGCCATCTCGAGACAAACTCCTTACAACTTACGGCAAGAAAGAATTTTTTGTCTAACCTATCGGTGATTAATCCACGTTTAATACTCTAACTCGTGTCGAACAAAAAACAGATAACACCACGTACACAATTATTGAATCTTCTATCGGTGAGAGACAAAATCGTCGAAGAGACATAAATCAATGTCAGGTGAATTGTAAATCCTCACAATCGGACTCGCCACCGTTCGATATACCAAACGACAAGTTTATCTCGTGAAACTTGTGTCACCTGGTCTACAATAACCCGGGCTATTCCATAGAGATATAACCAAAAATAGGTGTCACCAATCGAAATAATAAATTCTTCCTTTCGTTAACGAGAGGATTCCATTTGACATATGGTCGTTCGCAAACTACAATCTACTATGCGAAACGAAAATGAAAGTAGAGCCGTGAGGCAGCAACCGATCTAATTGAATTAGCAGTGACAAATTGAATAAGGCACTGAGAACAGTAAACTAGTTCTAATTCAATGCCTGAGCATCCTTCTGTACGATGTGGTTCTTTATGCATACACAGGAACCAGGGGTAGGAGGAAACCAGTCGCCATGCTACGACGACCCTCGAAATTTCCATAATCACCGGCCAGTCGACCGTGGCCTTCGCCTTCCGACGAAGGAAAATATTTTGTTAGCTGCACCGCCAGGACCACCACCACCACCACACACACACACACACACACACTATCGTACGGTTCTGTTGACGTAACGCATCGTTCGACTATGCAAGCCCTGTCTTCTGCCTCTCTGTGTTCGGAGTCCATACTCAACCGATCCCATCACGTGCTGGCGTCTAGCAGATGCACGCCAGCACTGTGCCAGAGAAATCTACTGTCACATGCCCAGCCAAGCGCGGAGAATTACCAGCCTGTCGTCTGGCACTTTATCGTAGAATGCTTTTCATCATCGTCTGCTGGAGGTCGAACGAGTCTCAGGCTCGCACTTGACATTTTTCCACATATATAAATGTTCTCTTACAAAGTTCTTGCTTCAAAAACGTTCTTGCATCAATGATGCGTACGATGGTAGATATAGGTGAGTTAGGTATTGCGTAACAGCGCGTGAGAAGCCAAGAAATTCAGTAGGAATTAGGAATCGCAGACTTCTAAGGAAGTTCTTGGATTCCGGAGTAGTATTTGAGAAGATTGAGGTTTCGCACAAGAGTCGGTGGTACCGTTCGAAAGAGATTATTTGTTCTGAGCTGATCTTGGCTCTCGATCGCGAACGATGGATTTCATCTTCGAGGAAATCTTCGGTTGGCATTCAGTTTCAACATGAAAGTGTTACACAGTCGAATCTTGCTGGAACACGTGTGCCTGCCGGTTTTAAACGGGACTCTTGGAGTATAAGTCACATATGCAATACGCTTATGCTTGCAAACTCATACAGAAAAGAAGAGCCTTTATCGAGTGGCCTGAATCTTGGCTGGTTCAAAGCTCCCCAGACTTCTTTCACCCAATGGAAAATTATAGTATCCAATATTTATGGGAAATAGGGAAAGTTTCGGAAGCAGTAAACCGCAATTGACGCTCTGATTTTCATTCCACGATTTTAGAATAAATCCGATCGCCAATATCGCGAACATAGTCCCACGATAACAGAACTAACACTCTCAGAAATCCCTCTGTGAGTCAGCTGGTATCGCAGCGATATCGGCATAAGCTTATTTTCTGGACAACTAAGGGCTTACTTAGATTGAATCGCGAAAGATACGCCATCAGAATTTAAAAAATCCCCAACGATCTATTTCAACACGAAGCAATGAAATTCGCTTATAAGTCTTCGCTAAAAAATCTCAATCTTTTACGCATTCAATTCTTCAGGTACAAATCACGTTATCTCCTGTCTATCAGTGTAATTAATAAAAATACAAGCAAGAAATTGGAAAAAAGTGATTCTTAAGGCAAACTATGTACCCCACCGCAGTGATGATCCCAGTCGCTTAAATCTTCCACACAGATCACTTTCTCCTCTATAAATTATTCCACCTTCCTGGTCACACGCGCGCACACATACACATACACCGACACAGATATAAACAAGCAAACCCCAGTGGAGAACACGATAGAGGAATAGACGATCGATTTTCAACGCGGTTTCCTCGTCAAGCCTGGTGCGAGTTTGTCGAGGCTGCTGCGGTGTACGATGGTTACGATACGCGGCGGTGGTAGGCAGCTCTCCTCCTCGGGCAGGAGACGAAAACCTGAAGCAGGCGAACCTGCCGCGAGGCCTGCATGCACTGACTCCCGTCTGCCCGGCCCCGGACGATAGAACCTGAACCCGCACCTCCGTAGTCGAGAGCGCGTGCTATACACGCTACTGGCAGGGCCGTAGCAGCTCATCATTCGACAGGCAAACACTCTCCAACTTGCGAGTTCATTTCGTCAAATGGCATTAAATCGAAATCTTTCGAAATCTCGAATAAATTTCCAATGCTTCTCGAATTATTGCCGAGCATATATAAGTTATTATTTGCTAAGTCTGTATCAGTGGAGATTCGAGATAAAGAATGATTTATAGTAGAATTGATGCTACGGAATTAGATCTCTGACAAAGGTAACGCGACAGGTCCCGATTTCCCGCGTCAACGACATGCCAACTATTGGGGCGTCTTACGCAGCTGCCGACCCTTTGATTCACCCTGCTAATTTGATTAATTACTGTGGATTCATTAATCACTTAATAGGTGTAAGCACGGGTCGCTCGTGATTTATCTTTGTTATCACCGATTGTGACACCACGAGTAGCTGTGTTACTCTATTGTGTCTATTGTTACAATTGAATCAAGTCGAATTACCGAAATAATAGACTGTGCTTATTACTGTCTTGTAACTCTATCAAAAAGTATCGCGTCTACAATCTGTAACCATTATATCAGAGGATTATCCAAAGTTAATTTTACTCCTTGTTACGAAACATATAGATCATCAAATTCTAATTTAATCGTCAGACTTGAAAAGGAAGCTGTTAAGAGAAATCGTTTTGGACAGTGACTCGATCTAATATTCATTCGACCCAAGTATCACGTGGGTGTCAGTTTATCTCTTCTTTGACAGAGACTCCCTTAATCTGTGAGATTGCCGACACCAAACTAGCAAAGTTCCGACCATCCCGTCGATATACGATAGGTCCAGCGACCTCGTGAAAAGAGTGGAGAAACAATGAAGTCCGGGTATATGATGTTCCCCTGTCATTTAGATGCGTGTCATCACGTGGCAAACTCATAATCCACCCTCTCGATCCGACCCTGCTCGTAACGCGGCAGTCTAGACTGCGAGGCAGAGGCTACTCCTGAACGGTGTACGATCTGCTGGCAGGCATCGTATGCTAGACTCTATGTAGTCCGCACGCTTGTCCGCTATATACATATAAAACCCCACGCGGAGAGAGAACAGTACGGTTTCTTCCCTCTCCCGTCTTCCCGCAAACGGGCTGTACACTTCTACTGAGTGCCGGGGGCGAAACATGCCCGAAACTAAGAGGTTTCGAGAGATTTAAGAATGTATCAACAGTTCTTGAAAATGTGCATTTCATGGAAACCTACCTCTACCCTAGTTTCACTTGAATAACGAATTCATTTCAGAAATCGATTTCAGAATGATAAAAACTTCAGAATGACTGAATGTTCTTAAAACGAAAATCTTGAAAATTCAATTCGCGAAACGTGATCTTAATAATTGGGAATTTGCAAATAGGTAAGAAAAGATGTAGTTCTTGGAATTTATACAGGAGACAGAAGGAGTTTCTGATTTATTGAAAAAGAGGGTGGATGTCCTGTCCGATTGTATGTGTATGAAAGCTAGATACATATGTACACTGCAAACGTGCTACTAAAGGGGTGAGTGGAGACAGGAATATGAATCGAAGGAACCTACTTTATCCGCCAACTTCGAACCAGTGAACTTACTCTTCGTCTCTCTCCACTGCCAGGTAACGCTACCACGCGGTGTTCTCATCAACTACCACTATCAGTTCCCCTCTGATTCTTATCAAAAAAGGATAAACTCCTTGGTGCAATGATGGTCCGATAATTCTTTCGCTTGTCTACAAGCCAATGCATTTGGAACCCCTTTCCATTCTAAGCAATTTTAAATTGAAATATACCCCCATTAAAAGGCACGCACATTGCAATTTTTATCGCGAACAATTGCAATGTGAAGGGATTAGAATACCAAGTTTCTACCACGATTCCAATCACTTAATGGACCCATTACTTTTGATAACGACTCCGCATGGGACAGTTAGTACCTCGGCCTCAAACGAGAACGCTCGTTTTCATCTGTCCTGCGGCGACCCACGCCTATGCACGCAGGGTAATGGCGACCGCTTAATGTCTCCTCGTCCTCTGGTAAAGGTCTTCCGAGTATACTTTCCACCAAAGTCATAATTCCTCATGATTTTTGCATCCTGCGATCGGGCGAGTAAATCGGCTAGTTGGATGAGTCATAAATTTAAAGAAAGAGAGAGAGAGAGAGAGCAGGTAAAAAAGTACGAACAATTAAATTGTCGCTCATTAGATTCCTTCCTGATGCCCCCCCCCCCCCCCAAACAAAATAGACTTGGCTAGTTCCTTATTGACACTCGCGTATCGATCCTTTCCCTGACAAATAACGCTCTCGCTTCGCAAACAACTCACAGCTGGGACGCGTTAGTGTGTATAGGTAATCGTTGGAGACCGCCTGCGTGTTGACAGATAAAGATAATTGGTAACGCGACTGGTACCATCGCCCCTATGAGATAACAACGATGCGACGATATACTCCGCGGCAAGGACTGCACGGTGAACAGCTTCTTCGGTAAACGTGCAAAAACATAAAGGTGAACGTGTCACGTGTTACTAATGCATCCGTACACCGCACAACGGACGAGGAATTCTAGCACGTTACCAAATCGAGTACGAGTCCCATCGTTTCCTTCTATCTCCGCGAAGCAATTTCATACACTTCCGGAGTTGCAGTCCTGGAAATTAGTGCTTTGTGTCGCGACAAGTGCACTTTTCTCTTAATAACTACGATTTCGTGCAAAGTACGAACCGACCTCGAAACTGTTGGCCTGTTTTTCGCAAAGATCGATTTATTCGCATTTGCAATTTTATTCCATTGCAGCTGCTCCGATGGAAAGCATTTGCCCAAGTTGTTTTTTGGGAAGCTCACACGAAACAACACGCTTTACCGATCGCAATTAACACCTTACCGTGGGTTCTTGGATATAGTAGTCGATTTACATGTATTGCGCAGGTGGCACACGACGCTACCCGAATTACAAAATTCGGAGAACATAGTTATCCTTGTAACTACATGTGTGTATATGTGTGTGTGTGTGTGTGTGAACTGTCGTTCGAAGACACTCACGTACTCACCCTAGCCTCTGACTACGATTCCAGTCCCGGGAAAGGCTTAAACTAATTACAAGGCAATTTGCAATCAAACGGTACGCGCGCTACGCGCTTTGTAAGCCGAGTAGAGATCGCCCTCCCACAGTTCTCCACGTGGAAAAGGGTTCAACTTTCTCGCTTCACGGTGGCATCATCCGTCGACTTGACTCTCCTCTGGCTTCTTTCCCTTTCTTTTAGCTTCTGCCTCATTTCCCGAGGGAATATGACTCGCTCGTTCACTCGATGCCCATATTCCATCAATGATAGCGAGAATCCGGCTGACTTTCCGACTCTCGCTTCAAGCGATATCATCCGGCTGACAAATTTCCTCTTCGGCCTACCATCGATTCTTCTTTTCGAAGCTTCTTTTCTATTCGATCCTTGAAACCCGAATCCCGGTCACACCACCCAATGAAAGAACGATAAAACGCGAAACTTCGTATTATATGCCGAGTTATGAGCCTGAAAAAGCAGCTTGATAACGGTCGAAACTCATAGCGCAAAGTTTATGTTGTTCGGCCACTTTGCGAGATTAGTGCACCTTAATTATGCGATCTTATCGGACGGACGCCCCAGTTTGCAGGGGTCGGCAAGGTTGGTGTCAGAACGAATAAGTTGCTTGGAAGAACTACCTAGTCGAAAGTAATTCATTTAAATGACGTATACGATCTTTCATCTTTCCTTTTCTCAATGATTCGATCTAATGAGCGTAGAAATTCTGAAGTTTGATCACTTACTCTTTATTGCGATCGATTCAGCTTATACCTAACTGGATAACTAACGAAAAAAATAGTGAAAATCCATTGCAATTATTTCCGATAACCGCGGGATAATAGCTGGAATGAAACTAGAGACAAAGCGACCTTGGACAGTTTTCTGCCATCCAATTCATTAGTCGAAACCAGAATCGTGACTGGAGAATTACTTATACCCCAATGATTTACCTGTGGTTTACTCCATTTCTATGTAGTAGTGCCTCGGATTGGCAGGAATATTTTTTATGTAGCTTTCAATCTGATTTGTCTATTTGCTGCCAGAAACGAAGAAATTGTGGTATTCGTATGAAAGAGCGATCATGATGAATAGCGAACAATGAAGCGGAGTGGAAATACAGCCAAAGTTTGCTCTGTGCAGAATATTCATTCGAACCAATCTAGATCCCTGAGGGATTCGATGTACATGTATAGGTACCTAATAGTCGATGAACAGGAAACCGAAATAATAATAGAGAACAATCGAGAGCGCTTGATTAAAGAGAATTTATCTTCACGTTTTGTGGGTCCAATGGTTATATTCTTTCTACTTGAGTACATCGAATCAAGAATGGGATCGTGCACGAAAAGTGATTTGTGAATGTCAAGAAAATGATCCTTTGATTAAATGCTTCACTCTACCGCGATTCATTCGGATTCTGTGACCACGTGTTCTGCTCTATTCTTCTCTGGATTTGTGTCAACCGAGATATTTATCACTTTGTACGCGACGTCGCACAAATGACGGGACATTTTTTAAGCGGAGAAAGCGAGCGGATTATTCGAGTTAAGTACAAAGAGTCGTTAATGAGGTTGCGCAATGACGATGATACGCAACTGTGGTGAAAATTCGTAACATGTAAAATACTTCGACGAATCTGTGAGAAGAAAGCACGATTCTAGATATTTTATGTGAAACGTGTTTCAGGAAGATTTGCTGAATCGCACGAATTTCGCGAAATAAGCCGCAGCATTATTGCGGAACTCAGCGAAGATGCGTTTTAGTACTACGTCGGAGACATTTGATGCAGCCCACGCGCTGGTAAAACTAAAAAGAATCGCATTCCTGTTTGTGGCAGCCAGAGCAACGGAACCTTTCTGTATTTTTCATTCCGAAGTAAATCCTTCGATACCAGATATGTATTTCAAGTGGTTGCCGTTCCTGCAACGTCGCGTCGTTTCGTGCAACTTGAAGGCTGTAAAGTTGGCGCAAGTTTACGATGACGTGACTGCCGTGTTCTGCACCAAAATTTCTAAAATACCTACTGTACATGTACTATCCTTACTACTAAATTTTCTCCGTGAGATTGACAACTAATTTATTACCGAAAGTTTCTAGTTTCCTTTCGGAAATTCAAATTTTGACAATTTTCCTCTTGGAGAGTTTTGATACATTTTGTAAAACTTGATACAAACCTCTGCAGTCGCAAAAGCTATTGTAATCGTTTTTTTTAAATGTTGCAAGTTTACGAATGTATCGGTATAAATTCTTTGTGCGCATTGACTTTAGACATGACCAATATGTACCGTCATCGTCAAGCTCGCGCCAAGACTTTACCTTACTTGACGAACTCTATACAATCATCCGCGCGCGCAACAAAAGGCTAACTTCCGTTGTCGTAGACACTGCAGTTGCGTATGACCCCGCAAAATGCGCAGCTCGAATTCCCTACTAATAATAAATGTGATATTTGACGTTGTCTTATCTTGAACGACGTATTTAGCTGATAGTATGCAAAACTGAGAAAATATAGATATTTCGTAAAACGTAAAAGCGAATATCCCCAATGCATACATTATACAGCTTAATTACATTATACAGTTTAATTACAAATGAAAGATTAAAAATTTTCCAAGTCAAGGACGAATTTCAGTTAATACGGGAAATTCATTTTCATCCTGGAATGAACTTTTCATTTTTATCGAGAGTCGTTAAAGATGAGATGAAACGCGATTATTAGAATCTTAAACAGTTATGGATCGTATTTAGAATCTAAGGAAGCAGTTAAAAACCTCGTAACGTACAATTGAAATGAATATTAAACGATACGTTAAACGATGAAGACAAGGAAAAAAAAAAAATAACAACCTGTCAGCATTATTACGAGGGAATCTTCGTCGAAAGAGATAAAGCAATAAGTTTATAAACTACGCGAGTAACTGGCTACGACGCACAGTTCAGATCAGGGAGTAATAATTACGAGGCCTGGCCTCATAATTTATGGACGACATTAACCAGTCCGCGCCAAGACGCAGGCAAAACAATGCACCCGTTGAAAAAGGCGAAACAATTTACCAGTAATTACTGCAGAAAATTACCATTCAATAAACAGAGAAATTTAAATAACTCTCTGTTCAAGTACATAGTATATACATACCGAATACACCCATCCTACCACAGACACGTTGACCTCCGAATGTCGCCACGCCAGCAAAACTTTCCGCCTGATCCTCGAAAATTAATTGGATCTCTCGGTTACCGAATAGCCTGATATCGTATTTTCGCGATCGACACGTTGCAAGGAGTCTAATTACACATTGGTCAAATTGCGAGATGTTCCTACACCTTACGGTAACAGTTACTTCCGAAAATGAGATTCGCCGGAAATTTCGCGTCATCAATCGCCAACTGTCCTCTGGATTAACATAATCGACGTGACACTCCAATTGGCTAGTGAGCGAAAGGATTGCGCAAATCGGGTATATATATATGTGTACTTGCATATATATTTTTCGCCTGCGCACCTCCGACATTCTGACCACGTATACCCCTTCCCCCCCTCCCCAAGATTTGCATGCACCTGCGAACCCGGTTGTGCCGCAACTTGAGTCGACATCAACGAAATTATTTTCACCACTCGCCAATTCTCGGAGAATTCGAGTGATACTCGATATTCGTCGAAATATATTCCCGTTTTTTCATTTTCTGTTTATCTAAGGTATCGTTTTACCAGAGGATTTATCATCCTGGAATATCACAGCGATTGGCTGAAAGTGGAGCCCTTAAATCGAAGGATTTACGGAAAGGAGATACTTTGAATTAAAGGCAGCGAAACTATCGGGTAAAACTGGATCCAATTTGGTGATCTTATCTCTAGTGTAGGTAAGTAATAAGTACATATATTCAAGTGAAGCTATCTACTAAACTTATAATGAATTATTGTACTAGAGAAGTGTGGAACCCCCAATGTTCGATATTTATTACGTAGCTGTTTTACAGAATGAAAGGCGAGAACCCCAAAAACGGATGATTTGTGTTTCTCACCCCCGTGAATCTATCTTCCTGCCGACAGTGATCGAATATGGAGCGACGTTCCTTTCCTCTTGGTCTTACAAATGAATCTGAGATCCTCGTTGTGAGGATATTATTTTGCCATAGAATCTCAATGTTTTATTACTCACTTTCTCTCTTTGCATTTACAATTCCATTTTAATCGCAAGAAGAATTTTTTCACGTTCAAATATAACACGCATGAATTTCTTCAGAGATATTCCGTTCGTTCTCCAAGTCATTACCCGATCGAAGAACCGAATCGTTCGAGATGCATTGGACATTCTCTATAAAGTCGTTCGGAAGAAAGTTTTTACAAGAAGAAGCGTGTAACTTTAGCGACTTACTGCGTGCTTTGTCGCGACGATACGTCCATTTGTCAGAATCGATCGATCTTCCGGTCGATTGATTTATCGACTCGACGGAGAAGAGAGAAACGCGTTAGCCGCACGGGTTATACAAAAGGAAAAAAAAAAAAAAAGAGTGGTGAGGAAAGAAAAACGCCATCATACATAATGAATAAGACTCATTGGCGCCGCTGTCACTCGTTCGGACTACACTTCTTCTTTTTCCATCTGGCCTCTTTTACCCTCTTTTACCCTCGTCGTTTTGCCCCGCTACTGCGCGTTCTTCTCAGTTGCTAAACAGCTAGGTACATTCGGAGTGCACTTGACTCCTTTTCGTCGTGAAAGGAAAATTCCTTATCCGCCGATCGAACCCGAAAGCCCACTCGTAAAAATGGGCGGCACTCGACAATGTCTCACCCGACAGTATCACCGTTCTTCTTCCTTGGATTTTTTTTCGACTTACGTGCACCTCGAAAGATACTCTCTCGCATTTCTTTTGTATTTTGCGTGGATATTGACCCTTGCCATGGAAAAACATCCGTCGAGTAAAACTTGGAAATAAATATTCAGAAGAAACAAGTACATATACATGCTATCGACATCGTAAAGTTGAGTACAATTTTCCGCGACTGGAGAACTGATTAGGAAGCAAATTTAAAGATGATTTATCTTTGGTTTAATTTGGACGGTTCTCCTTTGAGTTAGATAGTAGATAGTTCTAATGCTACGATAACACAGCATGCTCGAAAAGAGGCACGATAAATTCGGAAGTAAGGTGATTTCGTATCAGTAATTATTCAGATGCTATCGGCTAAAGTCGAGCTGGACAATGAAAAGTAGACGTTGGAAGACGATACAAGATAAACGTTCAAGAACGTTCCTACAGGAGAATTTTCCTCAAATCGGAAATTTCTGACTAGGAGGGAATATTGTGATGAAATATTTTATAAAATGCGTACATACATTTCGATTGTAGAAGAGAGAAGATAGTCGATGGATGCCGCGTAATTTCACGACGAAATAGCTGTCAATCACAGTTTGACGTAATATTCGCGTCATACTGCACAATCAATATTGCTAAGGTAAAAAAAAAAAAAAAGAAACAACCTGATGAGACAGAAGAACTAAGTTGCAGTTGAGGAGCATCTTAGGAAGCGCGCGAGCGGAGTTCCTGGAAAATGACCGTGCCACGACAAATTGCAGCTTGGCGCCAGACGCTGGGAGGAAGAAACTTTATAGCAGCGATCTTTGCAACGACTACCATCAGATATTGTGCATACATAGATATCTACTCGACTGCGGACTACCGTACAGAAATGAATGCAACCGCGAGGGAAAAAAACACATTACATAAATACTTGTATAACATTCTAACTGGCTAACTCGAAATGCATAAGGTGCGTTCCGAGACTAGAACTCCACGTGGATCCCAATTAAATTACGATTCCACAAACTTGTCCATGTATAGACCGAATAACTAGTCAGAAACGTCTTTATTGACACTAAAATTACCAAACTGGTTAAATTGACCGATTGACAGTCCTCATTTATCAAACATATTAAATGTTAAAGTATAACTCAAGTTGACCGTGAAGAATATTTAAAGAAACGGAATTGACAATTGTCTCTTAAATTCGAACGATTTTGGAAATTGAAACTTTTTCTACGATCACGGAAGAAATTAATCGAAGAAGCCATCGATGATTTAAAAGTTAAAGTGAAAAGGTGACTCACCGATCGATCTGTTGAGAAAGGCGCGCAACCGAGTCAGTGTCGGCAGGGTCGATTTGCGAGGCGAGTTGCGTCCGCGATCCCCAGTCGAAATGAGCCGCGAGCTCGGCCAAAGCATGCATTTATAGCGGACATTCGAGGCGAGTTTCCTGTGCGCGGCTTCCTGCAGAAAAGCGAAACTGCATAGGAAGAAACGGATGCGGCTGTCCTGGCCGCATCGATGTACATATTTCCGAGTGGTTTGAAATCAGAAGGACCGCGGTCTCTTGTCCCGAATTCTATCCCTTATCCTCCTAACCGATAAGCTCGCAACACCGTCGCGCCACGATAACGTCTCTATAGTGTCCCATATTATCTGGAGTGCTTTGCCATCGGGTTCACTGCACCCATTGACTCACTACATACATACTCCACCTCTTACTCCTCGAACAACTTTGCCCAACCGATGTTGAATCGTGTGTCTTCGCGTGCTACGCGTATCAATCATTCCTTCTGATAGAATTTTCATCGAAACGAATCTCTTTACTATGAGAGTTGCTTCTTATTGGATGTAAACGAGCAGACTAATGCGAAAAGTTGTGTAAACGATAGTTATAACGAGTTAATTCACTAAAAAATGATAATAGTCTCTTGATAATAATCTCTCGTTATCAAATTATTAAAGAATCTATAAAGTCGCGGCTAAGAATTGAGTCGCCGAGGAAAAAATATCTCTACGATCTGGCGTCTTAAAGTCGAAGGGCTTTTCACTCTTTATGGGGTAACCCCGTCGATCATATAACTACGAGCAAGCGATAAATACGCGTAAGGATGAGCCATTCTTCCTTCATCCTTGGCAAATACATTCTACCAAGAATATCGATCCGAGTTTAAAATTATCCTCCCTGTGGCATTTGTTAGAGCACGCAGGACGAACCGTAAGGACCTTCGCCCGGTCATCGTTACCTGTTAATTGACCGTTTATTATTAATTGACGGGGCGAGCTAATTGGCCGTTTGCCATTAAACTGACCGAACGACGAGATCGATTGGATATTGATAGTAGGTAAGCACATTGTACTATGTACCGAGGCAAACGCTTCTTCGCTATTAAGTTTCTAAAACTCAATTTTCAAATAAACAAATCTACAGCTTCGAAATTAATTGACAAAGAAGTTATACGTACAACGCAATGTTCGTTGTCACGTGTCTCTCTGCCGCAAGGCAAAATCAATTATTCGGAGTTATTACATCGGTGATATGGTATAATACGACTTTTATTTCTCGCTTTTCTCCATTCTGTACGATCATTCTTTTCGGTCGATTTGACGGGAACAATTTTTCTAGCAGGTTCTCGGAGCTCACAGAGTTCTAAAACGCGTTCAAATCGCACACGGTACTCTTTCATTGTACAGCCGCTGCTATCGGCTTAAGTGTCGGGAATTCTTTCGGAAGTCGTCGCACGTACGGATACGTATTAGAAATTTCAGACTGGCACCGTAAATCAAATTGTCCGACTTTCGTTTCCGACGATTTCGTGACCACCGGGCTTCCATCCGGCCGAAAACCGAAGCGATCCTTCCTTTCAGCCTCAATGCACCGTGACGAATGTTACTTTTATCAATCATACCGACAGGTTTGATCAAACCAAAGAAGAAAAAGATTGTAATTTTTACCGCTATTTCGTGCTCGATCGACTATAAGATCGCAATTGGAAAATTTGTCGGTACTCAAAGAGAGAGAGAGAGTATTCGAATAGCATTATTACGGTTATAAGTCCGAATTATAATTGCACTCACAATCACGAGGAACGTAGAGTCACAGCTTCATATACGAAATGAATAACAATGAGTCCTTCGAGAGATATGATATAAATTGCGTCAAGCGAGTCGACACATGACGATAATCCTCCAACGCCCAGCTGTGCGATCATTTGGAGGGAGGGGGCACACAGCCACACATGGAATGTCAATATTCGTTCATATTTTGATATTCCACTGCCGTACTATCCCCTTTCACTAATTTATCACGGTGGATCAGGCGGAATGACGTTACTGGTAAGCCAACGATCATAATCGTGAATCGACAATAGGCGGGAATACACGACCGAGTACATACTTTTCGGCCGACTTTTTCTCAACTGCGAGTCAAGATCACCGTGAGGTGATAGGAATGTAATTTAAGGTCACACGTGTGATCCAACTATGCGATACCACCGTGATGATTAAAGCGAACGCAGCCATGTTCATAAATAGTACGTTCCTAGCTAGGCAAGAAAATGGCACCCGTCAATTTAATTAATTTCGTCTACCATTGTGTTTTACGATATCGTCACGCTCACGTCATGAGGGAGAGATTCGTACGTAGGTGGGTATAGCCACGCGATCAGATTCGGCTTCGCAGACTTCAAATCCGTGAACTCAAAGTAATGTAAGAACAGACTGTCATAAATCACGGCATAGATATCAGCGGACTGATGTTACGACTCGTGTAAACTACAGACGAATAAAAGAATGAACATTTAGGTCAGCAAACTTTATATCAAATGCACGACCAGCAAGTTAAATGATAAGACATTGATGAAATGACACAGAGTTATCGCCCTGGGAGAATCCAAACTCTGGGTCCTTTTAGTTGTTTGATGTAATTACTCGTATATAGCACCGTATGTACAGATAAGGATACCGTAAATCGCAGGTGATTCCACTACGACCCACTTCGCTTAATTAAATTCTGCCTGAAAATCTCCAGGCCGAAATCAGACGGCTTTCACACCGATCTCAAACTGTACGATATTTGGGAATGCAAATTTCATGTGGTATTCGTGAAATTCAATATATAATCATGTAGGATTTTTAAGATAGCACACCAGGAATACGTCGCGTGCTCAAACGTCAGCTATGGAATGTCGAGGCGTGAAGTGCGAGCGCGATAGCATTGATAGTTGGTGCTCGTATGCGCAAACAGCGAATCGACCATCGTTTACAGAGGAGAAATAATCGCTTTGATACACAGTGCACGTTGCATGTAACCTTGCACTTGTAACAATAGTGCCCGCGTACCTAGCTTCTGCTCTTACTCACTGTGATCGCTTTTGTGTGTTTCTTTCAAGTATTTTCGACTTCTTCAAGTTTTTAATCTCACTCTCTACTTCAGCGATAATAATATTATCGAGGGCATTGACAGGACTCCGATGACTTTATAGTAACCAAATTGGTCTTTTGAGTTAAAAAGATGCAGAAAATCTATTGTCTCTTGTGCAGGATACGCGAGAGAATTAATTAACGAGTAGGTGCACAATGAGAGAGGCGAAAAGATAATGGTGGACAATTAGAATTAATTAGAGATATGCAAATTCCTGGTTGATTTGATGCTTTAAAAGCTTAAGAATGAAGCTAGAATGATGCATACGATTCCACCTGTATATCCCACCGCATATACAGGGTGAGTCAGTGACCTTGCACCAAACTGAAACCACGTATTTTGGGGGTCAATAGAAGCCTAAAAGTCCCGGAACACAAAGTTGAAATCTCAACCCTTTCGGAATTACAGGGGGTTGAAATTTTAAGTTTTAAAAAATCATATCTTCCGACAGGATAATACTAGAGTCACGGGTCTTTTTCTAGAATGTGTGGGAGGGCCCGAGGTAGCTGGAAAAAAATATAAACGACGTGAAAATTATTATTAAGCCACATTATTATTGATTTTCTCTAAACGGGCAAATTTCACGTTCATAGAAGAACTACAAGAAAATCAATAATAATGTGGCTTAATAATAATTTTCACATCGTTTCTATTTTTTTCCAGGTACCCTGGGCCCTCCCACACATTCTAGAGAAAGACCCGTGACTCTAGCATTATCCTGTCGGAAGATATGATTTTTTAAAACTTAAAATTTCAACCCCGTGTAATTCCGAAAGGGTTGAGATTTCAACTTTGTGTTCCGGGACTTTTAGGCTTCTATTGACCCCCAAAATACGTGGTTTCAGTTTGGTGCAAGGTCACTGACTCACCCTGTATGTTAGAAGTCTGGGATTCGTTCCGCTACGAATGTCCGAATAAATGAGGCGAGTGGACGAAAAATGATCCCTAAGTGGAAGGAAAAGAGGCTGTAAACTGGATTTACGAGGCAATTGCTTTCGCAAAAGTCTAGCGAATACAGTAGTTTCTTCAAGTATGACTCGAGCAATACTGCCAGCTGCTCATCCGCTTTAGATAATCCATATGAGATAGTATCGCTTATGTAAGTATATACGAACTCAATGCAAATATATAAAAAAATATTCAAATGCGTCACAATAGGATTTAAGACTCTTCAATATCCTTTTCAATCTGGAAACCAAGGTTATCAAATCAGTTAAATAAATCATACGCGTATATGATTTATTTATTGTACATTATTTAACATTATACAAACACCATTTATACACGTATGTCAACCATCAAGTAGAACATATCCGACATTACTCAATCCACCGAGTAAACTGTAGAAGAAGGTCAATTCCAAGTTATAAGAAGCCGTGATACAAAGGTAAACAGAGATACTCGGTCACATCCGCATATCTGTAAAGATGTGCTGAAAATAGGCCAATACTGTGTTCCACGAATAGTGGCTTTGACCGACGTATGACTCCATAGTACGCAGAAGGAAAACAAAATAATTTACCGCTCATTGAAAAGCATTAAATAGATTTCCAATTGTATGTATCACGGCAATCTCTTGTACGTAACATCCTTAATTGTTCTTATACGTCAAGATTCAATCAGTTATCAACAATCAAGAAACGCAATAGAAACGCCGTGCAATAGACAAAACAAAAACAAGTCACAACACAACGAAGTTGCAGCTTAGAACTCGTCAGAGATCAGATTCATAAAAGAAACGAGGTTAAAAACAGTCTAACCTTAAACGTCCCCCCTCACCCCCTGCCCATTAACCTGTAAGCTTCACGGTGCCATAATCGTTATCGCAAAATCCATAAACATCGTGAGACAATAAAAAAAAAAAAAAAAAAAAAGAGGAACGTAGTATCTGACCAAAGCAGCATAAAACGGTTCTACGAGTCGCAAAAGAGGAAGTCATTGAGCCGGAATAAAAGGTAAGGTCACGCTAGACCGCGGTGGCGGCTTTAGAGAGCGCACGTACCTTTTGTCGTGGGTAAAAAAGAAACGAAGAAGCTGCGAGAGCCTGGATTCTTCACGAGCTGCAGGATCCCGTGCCGCGAAGGACAAACGGGAACAGTTTCTTCCACGATGGACGATGGTCAAGTGTCCTGCGTGATGCGTGCCCTCGACGCAGAACGTGGATTTTCAAAGTCGAAGCGCGCCAATACACTCGCGAGTCACCGGCTCGCTGACCGGACAGACGGTGAGAGAGGGAGAAAGAAAGCGCTGGTCACACGTGCAAAGGAACAAAAGAAAGAGAGAGATAGAGTAGGTAAAGAGAGAGAAAAAGAGAGAGATAGATAGAAAGGGAGAGAGAACTGGCGTCGACGCCTGGCGTGACGCGGCGTGGAGCTCCCACGGCAGGCTGGCGGATGACTGACGCGAATGCTCTGCCGCCGGCACTACCGGCTTACCAAGCCAGGCGACTGTCACTGCGACACCTGGTGCCACTAACTCGATCCCGCGCTCGGTAACATCTGATACCGTTCGAAAAATTTTTCCGATTCACTAACCTTTACTAACTGTACTCATATTTTTGCATGTAATCTTTCATCAATGAGTACATGCACTATAGAGTACGATATTATATGTATAACATGCACAAGTCGACGGGGGATAATTCTTTTTCAGAAGGAACTATATCAGTTTGTGTGTACTTGTACTTGAAACCTTTCTCAATCAATGATCTCGTTCGGCAAGAATCACGGTTAAATGGATCAGCCCACGGTATACTCGAATTAATGGAAAATCGAATGAATCAACACACTCAGGAGATAAATCCCTCGTTTGTTTTACTTGTTATCCTATAAAACCAATCGAAATTTCCAAGTCACGTTTGCAGAAAAAGTTACTACGCGAATGCTGACGAGATCGGCAAACTTTTTCTCACGGTAAGCTAGTATAACCGTGTGATCGTTTAAAGCCGAAAAGATCAAAATGAAAAATGCAGAGGCACGAAATGTTGAAGCGGCATTCTGTCGCGCAGCCAACAAGAATTCGTCAGTAAATACTTGAAAACGGTGATGCAAATTTTCTACCGCAAAAGATATGACTAGAAGGATGACATAACTTCGTACTTTGACTCGCGACATCAAAACACAGTGCCAGACATTATATAACTTTTAATACCCACGCTTGGTATTTAGCATGAGAATCGAATTTCTTTGGCAAGTTTGTTGGGTTGAAAGCGTAGAGACTGTTCAGCAACGAGACAAGTTATACTCGCGTTATTCCCGATTATTAACGCTGGCAAAACTCGTACCCACGACTGAATCCAAGAATTCTCTTATACACGACGTCTAGAAATTCATATCACCGTAGATAGAACACGGCTGCTGACGAAGTGGTGAAACAACTGATAAAAGTTATCGCATTGCAACAATGCATACTGCAACGAAAGAAAGAAGAAACCATGATGCGAGATCGTACTATGCAATAATACTTTTCTTGAGTAATTAAAAATATTACTTTATAAAACCGTTAACGCGATACTAAAAAATAATGTATACGCTTCATTTCATTAATTCGTGGTTAGCTTTCTAGAAGCGTCATACGCTTTAAATTCTTAGATTCGATCGTTCTACGTATCGTGTTATTATAAAATTAAAGCTACGATAATAACCTTAGGGGATAATAAATGAAACTCACAGCATCGCAGGTGCATTCCTCTTCCTCGTTCCCACGTCAAACTTAAACCAAAAACTGACACTTACGCGCACCATGCAACCGTACACTACTTTAAAAAGGCAATCACTAAAGCACCAAAGAACCGTTAAAATTTAAAAGGCAGTAGTAATTGATGAAGTATCCTAAAGTGGGCGCCACCAGCGACTGTTTTCCTCTGGACTCGGGAAATAGTGGGTGACATTCGGAAAGGAGCAGACCAGCAGATCAAAGGAGACTCGTACAAGAAGCAAACGCAAATGTAATGCTTACACGTGCCGTAGAAAAGGTGTCAGATTACTCGCTATCGTCAGAGAGTTGACCACGTCCATTACAGTGTCCACCATATCCACGTGTGAGATCGAGTATCCCAAGTTAGCGCGCAAAACGCACTTTTTGCGAGAGACGCACAGTGTGTGAAAGATAACGCGAAATCGGTAGCGTCCTCGTATCTCAAGGGACAGGCGACAGCGATTGTATGATGACTTTACGGTTTCATTGCGCGGCATTCCGAAAATCGGTGCAATCCGCGTATCGTTTGTTTCGTGTGGCTCACTAATAACTCAAAGCAAGTGGAAGTATAGTTCTGAAGCCCGGCTTTGTCAGCAGGCCAAACAGCTGAAATGGAGTCGGTGGGACAGGGTCAGGTGCAAAATCCATCAAACACAGTTGACGGATCAGAAAATAAGGGAAGGTTCGTCAACGAACGTAGAACGTTCATTCTAACAAACTAAACTTTACTTATTTGCCATTTCACACTCATTAATTATGTAAATGGAAAAAAGTTTGCCAGGATTTTTAAAGTAAACAAAACTAGAAACCCGAGTATTGATACTATTGATATGTATCATTATACGTGCGATTGGTTTCAGTTGTTTACTCCTGAGGTACGCCAGCCAGAATTCTTTGGACGAAAGCTCTCAGAAACACATACCACGTGAAAATGGAAAAGACAAGCCGCCTTATAGGAATCACCACCATACGAATCGAGCTTTCGATGTCATCAATGAAATGCGAAAGTACGTTATCTTTGTTTCTAACGTTATAGTCTTCTTACACTATTATGTCCCAGACTTAATGTCTGTTTCCAAGAGGAGAAACTATAAACATGGACTTCTCTTGGATATCGGCAAACGATTTAATTTATTAAACGATTTAGAATAATTTACTAATATCATGTATATTTATAATAGGAAAAATTTATTGTGCGATGTTACATTGGTGGCAGACGGAGGCATGGAAGTGCCTGCTCACAAAATGGTTCTTGCAGCATGCAGTCCATATTTCTATGCCATGTTTACGAGTTTCGAAGAAAGAGATCAGGAGAGAATAACATTGCAAGGGGTAGATTATTCTGCGTTAGAGCTGCTGGTAGATTACGTCTATTCTGCCAAAGTCCATGTCACTGAGGATAATGTACAGGTGTTACTACCAGCGGCAAATTTGTTACAATTAACTGACGTAAGGGACGCATGCTGCGACTTCCTTCAAGCACAGTTACATCCGTCAAACTGTCTTGGTATACGGGCATTTGCCGATTTACATGGCTGCTTAGAATTGTTGTCGCACGCAGACACTTATATCGAGCAACATTTCTCGTAAGAAGCTTTATTCGTTTATCCTGGTAGTAATCGTCATACGTTTAGTGGTTTTCCGCTTAATTATTGACTCGCAACTTTCACTTTTAGGGAAGTAGTGGACGGGGAGGAATTTCTAACGCTGGCACCGCAGCAAGTTGCCAAATTGATTTGCAGTGACAGACTGATGGTACCGTCGGAAGAAAAAGTATTTGAATGTGTGATATCGTGGGTGCATCATGACTTAGATAAAAGACAGACTCATTTAGCTCAATTGATGGAACACGTACGCTTACCGCTGCTCTCTCAAGAATATTTAGTGCAACGTGTAGAAGAAGAACCTCTTTTGAAAGCTAACTTACAGTGTAAGTTATCTACTCGATACGCACTGCGCAAAATGTTTAAGAGGACAGTAATCATGAATGTTTCTGGTTTTTCACAGGTAAAGACTTCCTGATCGAGGCATTAAAATATCATCTACTAAAAGGAGAACAAAAATCATTATTCAAAACGCCACGAACAAAACCTAGACAACCGAGAGGTTTACCTAAGGTTCTGCTAGTTGTTGGTGGACAAGCGCCAAAAGCAATTAGGAGTGTCGAATGCTATGATTTTAAAGAAGAGAAGTGGTATCAAGTGTCAGAGTTGCCTACGCGTCGATGCAGAGCTGGTGAATAAGAGTAACGCTGTTACACTTTCACCGAGAATTCGAAAACAATATTGTTACATGTGTGTTATCTCACAGGATTATCAGTTCTGAATGGTCGTGTATATGCTGTTGGAGGATTTAATGGATCGCTTAGAGTCCGTACCGTTGATATTTATGACGCTGTAACAGACCAATGGTCCCCCTGTCCAGAAATGGAGGCCAGAAGATCGACTCTTGGAGTTGCAGTCCTTGGAAACTGCATATATGCTGTAATTATCAACTTGCTTGACAATTCTTAATTTAATCGAAAATTGCATTTTAATAAGTGTCATATGTAAACAGGTTGGTGGATTTGACGGTTGCACAGGTTTAAATTCAGCGGAAGTTTACGATCCTAGAACACACGAATGGAGAACGATAGCACCAATGTCAACTCGTCGAAGTAGCGTTGGAGTCGGTGTTGTCAAAGGACTGTTATACGCCGTAAGCTTATTGCAACCAAAATCGAATATTAATATTAAGATCGTTTCATTTGCATGGTGATTAGATGGAAACCCTTTTTAGGTCGGTGGTTACGATGGAGCTTCGCGGCAATGCCTGTCAAGTGTAGAATGTTACAATCCAGAGAAAGATCAGTGGAAACCAGTTGCAGACATGTCAGCACGTCGCAGTGGCGCTGGCGTTGGCGTATTAGACGGGATCTTGTACGCTGTCGGAGGCCACGATGGTCCATTCGTAAGAAAGAGCGTAGAAGCTTTCAATCCTGAAACAAATCAATGGACATCTGTTAGTAACATGGCACTCTGCCGCAGGAATGCCGGTAAATCACACAAATCTACGCGTATACACGTATTTTCGAACGTGAAAAAATCATCTCACTGATGTTTCTCATTTTAGGCGTAGTTGCATTAAATGGACTGTTATACGTCGTGGGTGGTGACGATGGATCCTCAAGTTTGGCATCCGTCGAAGTATATTCTCCGCGTACCGATACCTGGGCCACATTACCAACGTGGATGGGTATTGGTCGGAGTTATGCTGGTGTGGCCATAATTGACAAACCAATGGCGTCGACAATGACGATGTGAGGATTGCAATCCGCTGGGCATGCAACTGAGCAGAATACGGATCCGTGTGGTGTAGAGAAATTGGATTCATCACGGGAAGCCGGGCCCAGCGGTGTGCAAGTTCAAAATCCGGAACAGAATGGAGCCCAACAATATCGTGCTGGGCACGACTGCCAAGGAGCACGATGCGTATGTCAGAGATACGAAAATGGAGAATTGGCGGTAGTCGTAATGAATCAGAATAGAAATAATCAAGAGAGAGAAGACAATTATCAAAATACAGGTCGTGGTGCAAGGAACTTCCAAAATCGACCGAACGGTGTTGTACAGGCTCATCCGAATCTCAATCCGAATTATCAGAACCCGATAGATCTGGTTCGTAATAATAATCATGCCCGAGGTGGGCAACAAGAGCCTGAAGAAAATATTTATGAAAGACTGGACAATGATGATGACGATGATGACGAGAATAATGGTGAAGTTGCACGGAATGAACCGGTTGTACAAAATAATCAAGATCATTTGGATGATCATACTTATGAGAGAATAGACGATCGACGTTCTTGTAGTCGGCGAGCACATTCGCGTAGTTATAAATATCACGTATTTATGCCTGGTCCAAGTTTCTTAAGTGACACAGAATCAAAAAATTTAGGACAGTACGATCAACCTCGAAATATTTATCTCGATTCTTCTCGCTTAAATAATCAATTTTGTCAGAGTCGTTTGGACAGTCGTTTAGGCCGACTCGGACGTAATTGTTTCTCAACAGAAAATATTGCATACGCTTCAACGAAACGAACCGTCCCTCCACTGGGATATAGTTGTATGTGTCCGTTTTGTAGACAATTAGATTCCAGATACTTTTGTCATCATTGTCACAATCTTCACAACAGACTGCGATACAACGATACTCTTTACGCGGGTGCCGTAGGTAACCCAAGGCATTATATATATCAATTACCAAGAAATTGCCGGTGTTCATTTTGCCGTGGCGAACATCCTTACGTAAAACTCCCTATGACTTCCTGTCGTTCCGCGGAACCTCTTAGAGTCGAATGTCACTGCCGAAATCCCAATAATTGTTCCTGCCGCAATAAGATCATGCCTAGTTCAAATTCAACAGCACAGATTGGCAATAGATACGTCGATTGGGTGAATAGAAGTGGTGCATCGGTTAACAATCCACTTTATGCGACAATTCATATTGGTAGATCTTGCATATCGCCTTTCTCTAATACAACTGGCGCAACGAGTTCCTCCAATAATGTCGATGCGGGTCCTTCAACATCGAATCCTACACCATCCACGTCTGGTAACGAACCCGGCACATCTTCGAGTCTAAGGTCGTCGGATCGGCAACATACTTGCGACGATTCTTGTATTCGTAATCAAAACGGAAATATCGCGGGAATTTGTCAGTTACTCGGCAGATGCGAGCGCGCCGAATGTAATCACGGTAGATTAGCCGTACACTGGTGGTTCGTCAACAGGTGGCTGCCTTCTTGGAACAACCACAATTGTGATAGAAATATGGATACCGTACCCTCGACGGTGGAGGAACCGCGTGAACAGCACGATAGCGATAGTGATGATCCTTGAGTTTAATAGTTCTTTCTAAACAAAACATGTTTCTTAGTTTATTTTATTCAATATTTCGACAGGGAGGAACCCGTTAGATACTTCGACGACAGTGGCGAGAAGCTTTCAGTACTAAACTCTTTTTTTCTTCACATCCAGCATACAAACAGGAAAAGGAAGTAGTTGCGAATTGTGATATTTATTGATTAAGCACTTTCCTGTAGTGGATTGTTTTAATTGTTGTTACCGTAGTCTGCGATGCATAAGTGAAATCGATAGCTCGAGAAGCTATTGCGAAATATCATTTAGGGAGTTTCGAAGCATATCGTAATTTTCGAGGGCTTGCGAAAGCATTGACAATAAAACTGTGTTTAAATTTTTCTCCCTACCCACATTCCACTTTACGAACGATTAATAGACGTTTTGTTTTCTACTCGTTGCATTCTCGTAAAGGGTACATCTGGTTGAGTCTGGTGGAATGTATCAACAAATTAATACGGTTTTGATATTTCTGACTGAACATCAATTGATCAGATGATATAATGCTCCAGGTTGTAATTCAAGTATAAGAGCAAATGTTTTTTTTTTTTCTCTTTTTATCCTAGAGATATCGTCTGAATTGCGTGTTTTATGATGTAACGCAATAAGGTATGTAAAGAAAGCGTAACTTTTTATAATTTAGTCTCGAACACCTATGCTATTCATTGTTGTTAGATTTAATGTTGTTAGAGAGAGGATGTCTTTGGCGTATCTTTATAATTCAACTGTGACAATGCCTGAACAATTATAATGGCAGAGTAAAATTTCTTTAAAATACATTGGTACAATATTACGAAGAAATGATTAAACATCGGAACTTGTTGGTACTGTGTTCGCGGTTGTATACCAAATGTTTATTATTATCAGTACAATTTCACTGTTACACGGTAATCTTGATTCAATAGTGTGTTAAGAATTGTAGGTAAACTTTTTCAATTATCATTATAATTTTTGAAGGATCTCTAAGGCTGAATGCACTGTATATTCCTTCCACTGATTTAGAAATCATTTCGGAAGAACTGAACATTAACGATTATCACGTCATATTTAAATATCGTATGCAAAATATTCTTAGTCAGTATTAAGTTGTCCTTACAAGGATCCTTAATATCTTTTACGACTTACAAATGTTCAATTAGACTCGCTCGTGTAAACTTTTTATGACCAAACTGTGAAACGATGATAAAATAAATCGTCTATGACAGAAAGGGTGTTCCCTAATTTAATTCAATGTCATTTCTTTTATCTGTTACCAAATCATAGCACAATTTTTAGATGCTAAGTCAGTATTGTTCTAAAAAAAGAGAGATAAAACAGAAAGAATTGAGTCTTGTAAGGGCAACTTTGAACATATCTTTAAAATACCGTTAATAGTAAGATTGAAGAGAAAAGTTGAAGAAATTAAATATTGAGGTCTAACTTTTAACAAACTTTGATAAGACGATTCATTGGGTTAGAAACCCTTTGTACCTTTAAGATATTCTAAAACCACCGGAATTTATAAAATCTATATTTATTTTTTCTATTTGGCAGGTAACATCACAGTTTGGTGAATGTTCATGCAATAAAACTGTTATTTCAGAAAATTCTTACAATTCTAATTCTTATATGAAAAAGTATCATAGTTGCGATATGATAAATGTACCTTTACGGTTCCTGGAATCCATCCTGGAAGTGCGAAAATAAAGCAACACCTTAGGGGATATGCGTAAGCATCCCGAGAATTTGACCTCCGCACGAGGAATATCTTATTATACATTTCGGTCCTGTCATTCGTATCCTATTTCGACAATCAGTGTCCGACGTGTATTAATTAATCTCGAATCTAGGAAGTTTATGGCTGTCTTATCGATAGCATAATCTACTTCTTTTTTTAGTTTTAGAATTGCATCCGAAAACATTCCGACCATTCGACTCTTTCGTTATTCAGAGAATCCATCCAATCTAGATCAATCGTGAAGATTCTCGCATAAATCGCCTTTAGGTTCGCCAAGATTAAAGCTGTTAATTCGCATAGCAGAATTGATGCATTGGCATTGAAAAACATAGACCGATCGTTCGAGCTATTTCATCAAGTGCGATCCATCGGGTTTCTCGAGTGAAGTAGTATATGTATCAACGTAATGACGAGTAGTGCAATACATTACCCTAAAACGTTGGTGTAATTATGGCACGTGCACTTCGAACGATTGTTGTGAGAAAGTAAATGCCTCTAGAATGGATATACGAACAGTATCGACTTTGAGAAAAGTTGAGCACTCCCCCGCGAGCGAAGGCCAACCGCTATCACTTTGGTTTTACAATGATCCTAACATCGACACGCTGTTATGGTATCTAGTTTACACGTCTACATTGTGATGCCATGGTGTTGAGCCTTCAAGCACTGTGCTACCTTTCTGTCCAATCTATTATTGATCTCTTCGACTTTTTTCCCCCACGGTTATTAATCATTTTCTGACGGATTCCGTATGCGGCTCACGGTGTTATTCTTCTCATTCGCAACACTCTTTTGTAATGAGTTGAATCGTCAAGC
Source organism: Trypoxylon attenuatum (assembly GCA_963989405.1). NCBI lineage: Eukaryota > Metazoa > Arthropoda > Insecta > Hymenoptera > Crabronidae > Trypoxylon > Trypoxylon attenuatum. The sequence goes on along the minus strand of OZ022488.1, from coordinate 2,998,062 downwards.
GAGAGGAGAGTAACTTTTGGCCAATGGTAAAATATCGTTTCGAATAGCAAAAGTAGATCCAAAACGAGCTAAGTGAATACTGCATCCATTGACTGATTGGTCTTGTCACACAACACACTGGGAAGGCTAGATCTTTGAAATACGAATGGCGCAAGACGCACTATATGCATTTCGGTAGAAAAATTTGACATTATTCTACTTTGTCATTTTGCGTCGGAAGAGTAGGACCTCTTAATACCCATGAAATATGGAATGTTGTATCGGAGCCAAATGCCCGTTTTTCAGATTCGTATGAATCTTTGTCGGTAAATACGAGTCGTACTGCATACAACGCTTGGCTACGTTGCGGTCTCCTTGAAGTATGTTAGACCAGTCCACATATTCCACTATGAGTACTCTTTATTTCTCGAGACACCGACGGAAGGAATACTCGTTGGGTGGCAGCCACGACAGATATCGTGCCCTTACTTTATTCGAGCTTTCTTCAAAAAGCGAAGAGCTTCGGTCGCACAACAATGGCACGTCAGAGTAAAAAAAAAACAAATGATACGACGTAAGGAAGGGGCGTTGAAGTTTATCAACCTCGTGAGCCAGAAACGCATATCTAAAATGTCACTTACCAGCTGGTTCTGCTGTTCCTTTCATTCTCCCTCCGCACAATCGTACATTCAATCGAGCCGAGTCTCGATAAAAAAAAATTCAATGTTGGCGGACACCACTTTGCTTAATACAAAAATATGCTGACAGTACTTGACATAAACACACCGCGGTAAATAGGATTCTGAAAGTTATACGAAATTTGCATGCATGCAAAAGAAGACTTTCCGATGTCCATGGAAATCTTCGATGGTACATGAATGGGTGTATCTTATCGTTTCGATGTAGTCGAAGGAAATATTAATTCTAAATTTTCTCGATACTAGTCGCGAGATACCCTCGTAACGTTTTGAAACTGGCGACACTTTAAGCTTTTAAAGCGACTACCATTCAGGGCGTGGTCGAACTAACGTTTCGAACCCTATATTCGAAACGCGTAATGCGAAACACACGATATTTACGCGCAGTTCGACATTGCGATGGAGAGATGTCGGCATTGAAGAAATGAGATTCCACGGTGGTCCTCTTACGTGGATCGCACTTGCGACGACCTGTCGTAAAAGCGAGGAATATTTGGTACGATTGTACAACTGATGCAAATGTTCGCGATTCAATAAATGGTGTTTCGTGTCTCTGGTATTGTAGGTAGAACGCTGATACGCATACACATAGGAACATATCTTGGTACCAAGGGTATCCAAGTATGTATCGCGAGTGTGGTTACCAGGGCCAGACACAGTTCGATAGATGTACGCAGCATTCGAACACTGTCCAGAATTGGATATCTATTTTTGGTCGTTGCTCGATATAATTATGCATGTACTGTTGGAACTCAGCCAGAATCACTTACCGAAGATAACTACATACTATTTTCATTACAAACATCACCTTCATTACCTTGGAATACTCTATAGATTGGTCCTCCGACAAAAACGCGAACACTTTGAACAGTTATTATTAAGAAATCTCATGCGGTGCAAACGATCAACTGTCAGAAAAGTGGCGAGCAACTCATTGAAATTTACACCGCAAAACACGACGTAGTATTAAAGCATATTTCGACGAAGTGAAATTAAAACTGGGAGAAAGTCCATGTTCTCCTTTTTCTGGCAGCGCCTGTAATATTTACATACCGAGAGAGCGGCAATCAAATTTTATGCCTGAACCTATATGTACTTACGTAGTTTTGCAGAATACGACGTACGAGCTCACATTATTGCCAGGCCACTGCATTTAACGTTCACCGCGGTGTCCATGGCACGACGACCAAAGCCAAGCTACACAGACTCGTTTCGCACTGTCAGAAGTCGAAGTCGATAGAACATGGATTTTTTTCTCACGTGTCGAACAATGATCTCGAGTGGTGATTTTTAAACCACCTTTACGCAGTATGCGTACCGCTTCGTTGATCCGAGGTCTGCAGTAAAAACGACCAGAAATTCTCTTGCGTCAGAATCGTTAACGTATTATGATCGATGGCCGGAACGATACTTGGAGTATGTGGGCGTTGGTCCTGCGCTTGTCACCTTCAAATTCCATCGGTGTCGAACGTAACGCGAGAAAAAAGAAACATAATGGGGTATTTGTCGAACTCGTTATCGGAGAAAAGCGTCGAAAGGCGCCACCTTAGAGAAGCTTTAATGGTGAATTAAAATCGAATGAAATCTAAAGCAATGTATCGAACTATGCGGAAGTTACTGTTTATCTTTGTCAATCGATGACTATCCCGATGTTAGAATTACCAGGATACTTTTGTATTCATTATTCAAGCAGGATAGTCCGAGGCACACAGTTTCTCGTAGATCACACTGCGCAAACGAAGGATGATAAAAGATCCAGCACAAGAGAATAATAATTTATCGCTACCGTTACGCGTGCATAAGCATGCGTGAATCACGGAATTGTCCCGCAAGTGCAAGCCGCGCGCGGCCGCGAGAAATTACGAAATCTTTGCTCTCGTGCCACGTGCGCACGCCCTCTTTTTTTTCACTTTTAATGAGGTCCTGGTTCCGGCTGCATATTATTATACCTCGCTGACCGGTTAATTGCACTGCGATAGAAGACCATAGGGGAAAAAGTGTAGGATGTCTACAACGATTTAATGATTTAGAATTCTCGCTTTTCGCTTTCCATGTTCACTGCCGCATTGTCAACTGGTTTGACACTTTCGGCCAATATACGACATTTGTACGCAATTACATCCACTAATGAGAGTTTAACGCTATTACCGAAAACACGGTCACACTGAAATTCCCAATTATCGCAATAACTTTGCGCCTCCCTTCGTCGACAGGAATAAACATTCTACCAATTATTTACCGCCACGTATAATCATCGTTGATTGCTGTTGCCATGCGCTTGTTCTCACCAATTAAACTACAGTTATTTGTTTTAACTATTTGAACATGTCAAAATGAGCTATGTGTTACGAATTATGATTAAAATTAATCATTTTTCGATATAGCAGTTTTTACAAAACAAGTTGAAGATTGAATTAGGTGACCTGTCGAATGTACAATGAGAGATAGGGTCGAGTAGATTTAACGAATTCAGGATCGAATACCAATAAACCAGGGCACACCCAAAAATTCATTATCGTATGCATCGCAAACACGGAAGAAAAATCACATCACTGGATATTCCTTGTCCCGTTGACACCCATTTTTTACGAACCAAAAAGCGGAGTCCGGATATATGGCTCTCTCTGACCACCCGGATACCAGAATTTCAATGATCTCGTCTATCCAAATGAGTCCACTTTCTCTTTCATGCAGATGATGTCCACTGCACAAGCACCAACTGAAAGGTCAAAAATCGAGTCAGTAGACAAAATCTAGTTGCACCAGTATTAACTGTCTTTGCAAAACCATGGACAACAGCTTGGCTGACCGTCGCAGTAGAATAATACAACAAGTAGAATAAGATTTCATCATCGTGGGTGAGATGCTTATCCACTATCTATTCGCTATCTAAAGAAAATAAGATCTACGTGGTGGTGGTGGTGGTTTTGCAATTCGATCAATTTGTTAAGTACGTAGATAGTTAAGAGACTGGGATCATTTATTGGTCATTGCGAAGCAAACACAGATGAAGCTTCAATGTGTATAAATGTAGATCCTTGTGTTGCTGGCACGTTGGAAAGTGCCGCAATATTTCGCGATCGCGTTCAGAGGCTTCCTTCTTCCAAGGGTAAGGAAAGGTGGTTGCACGTGTCTCCATGGTGCACAGTGCAGCAATCGTTAACGGGTCGCTCATTGTTCGTTGCACAAGGAGCCGGGCGAGGTGCAGCTACCACGGGTTCCTGCACACCAGGTATCTGGTCCCCTTTCAATCTTTTCTTCGGGGTTACCTGTATCGCTCTACGTTCGTTGACAAGACACTATGGTATACTTTATACGTATATCTCTCTCTCTCTCTCTCAATGAATTTAAAGTGGCTCAATGATGCAGATTAATGTGTAAGATAGTAAAAGAAATATATAATTAAAAGAAACTGCCACTTTTTTATCCAATTATGGAAATGAAATTGGTGTCCATTATGAAAATGTTTTATTTCACGATCTGAAATTTCTCAATTCCTTTAAATGGAATAATTCCTATCTTTAGAAATTCGTGCAAATTGCAGTTGTTAACGCATTCGCTTGTTGATTTTGCGGATATTCATGTCGATAGGAAGCTGCAAGAATAAATAGCGTGAAATTATTCGACATTCGTATCTGACCCCCTTTCAGTCTTTTCTTCGAGTTCACTGGCGTGTGTCCGTTCACGCGGTATACACGCTTGCGATTGCGACGCTCTCAACGCATTTGGCTTTAAACATATAGTATGCACTTGATCCCGTGGTACTTTACTTCGTTATTTCCTGAATATTTATGTCGACGCGAACATCAGATTGCTTAATTTCGCCACCTTCAATTATCATGACTCTCTTCGAACATTGTAGCAGAATATACTTCGATCACTGTATTTTCCTCGATACAAGAACCCCAACGAAGAGTTTTGCTACATAATTATTTTCTATCGCTCGTCGATCGTGATCACTTAACGAGGCCGTAGAATTCAATTCTAACCAAGACTAATTACCATTGAGCATAATTACTCCCGAGATCAATTTATCTACCAGTAACTATCTAATAGTAAAAGCTAAAGCTGTCCGTGTTTGCGATCAGGGTGGTCCGCGCTCTAGATCTTGCGCCACGAAAAAGTAATTTAAGCTCTATCGTTAACATTAATTGTCTAATAAAACATGACTTTTTCCGCCACTCGATGCGAGATTTAATGAAGGAAATATTTTACATCAATCCGAGATTATTTCCTGACAAGTTTCTTTTTGTTGTCACTTGTCACGAGTCACCTATGAGTACCTTGACATCGGAATCCGATTGCCTAATGTAGTGCTTGGCCCTCGCGATTGTATTACGATTGGGGATTTTTTTCGCCAGTGACCTTTATACGTACACACGATCAGGAAAAACACCTCGCGAGGAATTGAGCGGACTCGTGATGCCGTGAATTCGCTGAATCACGTCAAGGAAACGAGATTTCTGGTACGGGCGTGACACTATGAAGATTGCTTCAATTCGAGCGCTACTCTGTACGGCCTTCTTTGTCTCGGACACTCTATTGTCCTCGTCCTCGAGGAAGACTAATACTGAAACACGATCTCGTTTCGATCGGGCTGATTAAGCGTCCTCCCTCAAATTTTAATGACTTCACTTACCGAGAGGGTTTCCTACGAAAGCCTTGGGTTAACTAGTGCCTAGGATAATGGTCGATTGGAAATCCTGATGCTATTCAAACTATTTAATACTTAGGATTAAGTTAGTAGTACTGGTTTGGAATTTCTGCACCCAGTGAATCCTTTTCTCATGCTCTGGTTAGGTAACTGCGAGGTCACTTCTTTCGGAGGACCCAAGTCTCCAACTGGGTAGTTTTACATAACTGGATATTATAATGTATCCTATGTGTTACCGTGATCCTTAATTTTATTCTTTGTTATATATATATATATATGACAAGCTCCTCAGCGCATTGTCTCTGGTCGGTTGACGTATATTGGCTTTATCGTTTAATCGCAGGGGACTAGAAAGAGTTAATTATATATTTCCTCCTGCACCAGTTGCTTTTCTGCAAGAGACTCGCCAGAGGCGGTTGAAGGCCTTGTTAAGTGGGTGGAGCAATAATCGGCAGGAAGTCCTTTGGCCCTCGATACAATGTCGATCTTTATCGTAATCTTATTTACGATATGAACTATACTGAAAATCAATGCTCGTTCGATCGGACGAACAGTAAGTATGTACCTTGATATAAAAGTACAGGGGACAAGTTTGCAATTAAGGAAATTATCGGTTCCTGTAATGTTCCGTAATGTTGCGATTCGAAAATTTTCAGTCAGAAATACCACGAAATCGTTAATCCATGGATCGTGCCTCGTATTTTGCTTCGTCTCGAAACTGGTCCAAGTTACATAAATTGAAAGGTCTTATTTAGCTCTTAATGCACTGTACGATACTGTAATTGGGGCTGAAGAATGTGCAAGAAAATTTTTTCTTAGCTTTTCTTAAGAACCTTGCAATTACGTGAGTCTCATTCAGATTTTGGATGGATTTACTGCTTCTAATAGAAGTGACGAATGAGATACGATACCCCGAACGCTGAAAAGGTAAAAGTTAAATCTTGAAACTTAAAGGATGTCAAGATTATACCGTTGAGCATTGACAAACACCGATCTGGCGACGTCGGTACCTTGCGATTTCTATTTTCTATTTACCCAAAAGGCAGCCTATCGGAGTGCCAATGGATCAAAGTATCCATAAGGAAGTTATAAACGCAGTAAAGGTGTTAGGAAACCGTATGGATCATGTACTCAAATTGAATGGAATAAGTCCACAGTATTAAAGTGACATGACTCGATTGTCGCACCGCGGTACACCGACACACTGGGACTTAAAATTCTCGTTGAATCGGATACTGGTTTCTCACATAAATCTCGCGACGACGAGTCGCTTTCATCGCGCACGCACTTACGTCCGCTTTTTAAATTCACTATTTACGAAACCGCCTTCCTCAAGGCTATCAACGTACGATGGGCAATCGCATCGTGTTTACTAATTAGTCCTTGATTAAGAAGACAAATATACCGCGATTCGCAAAGTAAATCGCGAAACCGTCGCCAACAGGCGCACTATGTTTTCACGGTTACACACGCTATATTGCGTGTTTTATTAAGACACTTCATTGGGAGAAAAAAAAAGGAGCCGTCACCTAGTAGTATTAGTACGACACGTGCGACTATAAATGATATCGCAAGAAATTTATATTCTTTTACATTAACTGCACTGGTATTGCTGGGAGACAGAGTGACGCAAATACATAAATTTTCTCCAGGAAGAAAATTTATGTAGGCCAGAGTTGTATTTGTATTTAAAATTTACTCTTGGAACTTAACCCGCGTTCGGTTTCCAATAATGTCTCGTTTTGTAGAAATAATAATTGAAACCCTTACCGCGTACGTGAAGTCGAATTAATTAGCGTATTCCCACGGGAATTGCGTAATTCTCGCATTGTAATAATGAATTACGATATAACATCAGTGAAACTCTTAGATTTTACGAATTTTTCTTGCAATCCTCACAACGCAAAGGTAGCGATACTATTTATAAGAAGATTAGAATCAATTACGCTTAACCAGAAATATTTATTAAAAACGAGATCTCGCATGCTTGCCTAATGCACGAACTAGGGCAATATTTAGAAAGTGGATTATGGAAGCGGTGCACGAAAATTATATCCACTTCTAACGATTGACGTCGAAACCCTCGATGTAATCTGGTGTGTTAAACGTAGAGGAACGGATACTACACTTTATGTAACGCACCGTTACATACTCAAGTTTAAGCATCACATAGTTACATCAAATAGCCGCAGCAAAAATAGAGAGTTTCCAGGGAATATTCAATGAACTTGACACTTATATCAGCAAAATGAAATTTGCATTGGTAAGGTCTTTACGCAAATTCATTTTCCAGAGGAATAATCTTCCAATTCTCACAAGTAGGGATCATCTTCTGGCGAGGTAAGCTATTAGCGTCGACGAATGCACCGCGGTACACTTATGAAGAAGAAGGTGAACGTAGGTGGGCCCGCGGGAGATCTCGATACAGTTATACCAGTCCACGTGCAGAGAAATGAAAGGTTCGACGAGAGTCAGGGCGAGCCGAGCGTGGAAGGCATCGCGGAACTGAGAGAAAAATACCCGGGCAATGAGGATGAAAGACTGACTCTAACGTGTAATAATTGCATATTGCAATATAGTGCAATCTCTCGTACCTCTTTGCCTATATCTTTCTCTTCCTTTTTCCATCTTACTTTGCAAGGGATCGCTTCTTCGTGTTTCGACTAACGACAACCCGTGGGACTGAATTGCAAGACGGGTACACGTGAGACAGCGTTAACCCAATCACCAATTTATTCTGTAACCGATGTTGAAAAAAAAAAGAAACATGTACTGTTAGCATGGTAATAGTAAAACATGAAGAGTAATTGGAGAAGTTGTAGTCACTTTCGTTTATCACTACTACCATGAAATTACGTTTTGCTAAAGGGGTAGTTCTTGTTCAGTCAAATTGAATGGAGTTGCTTTAAAAGGAATAGTATCCAAGCGTTGATTGTTTCTAACTGCCTCTAAGGTTTTAGCGCGAGTTGCAACGCTTGCCACTTGTACCGTCGTGGATAATGAATAGTGGAGTAATTGGGAGTGATCGCTTTTGCAATTCTTTCCAAGTGTACGCTGCGCCGCTGTTGGCTTTAGCTTATCGTACCCATTTCAATCGAATCACGAATCACTTTAATTCGCCGCGTAAAGCGCTAAAATTGCTTCTTGCAACGGTAAGTCCTGCTCGATCTATAAACCAATTACTTCCTTGCAATTATTTAAATTGACTGAGTTAAATGGTCGTAAGAAAATCATAATAATTGATCCTTCTAATATCAACGTTATTATCAAAGTAGTCGAGAATCGTGAATAATTTTACATGCAAATTATTTAAGTACTACGAATTGAACTTTTACTTTTAGTTCACTTCGCAGAGTGTTGTACATCGTAGAGGTACCATTGTACTTGGTGTATCCATATCCATGGTAGTGTGAGTCAGGAACGTTTCCATTGCACTCCACTTCACTCTAAAAGCTTCCAAGTCTTGGATGAGCAACGCTTCCACCGAATCTGAGAGACTTCCACGGAAGAGAGTAGATCGTGAGATAAATAAGGCGGAAAGACATGGGTGTTGGAAAGAGGTACTCGGAGAAGCGATACTTCGAGAGACAAAAAGGAGAGGCGATGATCGCAATCGTAGGTAGGGAGTCGCGAGTACCGAGACGAGGTAAGAGAGGGACCCAACCAAAGGAGCGGAAAGTGAGAGAGAACCTGCAGGCCACGCTACTCTTCATGATCGAGGGACACCTCGCTTTATCCCCATTCTGTGTGCCCGGTTAAAACACTTCTCTTTCAGTTGTCGCTCGCCAACCAAGCGTTTCGCGTTGCGCGACGCACGTCTCTCTGTCTCTCGTTGATCTTACAATTAACTCGCGATCAAGCACCTTGCATGGTTTCCTCACTACGGTAACCAACCACGTGGTTCGCAAGGGTTTCATCGATCGCGTGCGCGCGCGTGGAATCTTCTCTAATAATAATTATTTTCCCGATCTTGAGTTTGGAAATCGATGAACGTCGAGTCACCGTCTTGAACTAGGTCGTTCGCTCCAGATTCCTCAATTTCGGGTTAGTTTGAACACGTCGAAAGTGAAAGTAAGCGAGAGGAGAGATTTTCGTTTCGTGCCCCTCTTTTGGATTCGGTATCCCTTTTCCATTTGATTTCTGCGGTTACCAGTCGCTTGGGAGTTGGAGTACCGAGCCACCCCTCTTGGAAATCCTCTTCGGTACGATCGGGTAAGTCAGAAAGTGCTTAAGTAGATTAGACTTTAGGTTCGCAGTCGGAACTTAACGAGACCTAAGTCGAACCCTGATCATTGAATAAAAGTCTATGGTTAGCTCTGTGCACGTGCGTAAGTGGTATTGAGATCGGTTATTACCAGAACTATCTGAATCGTTCCTATTTTAAAGAATGCAGACAAATGATAGAACTATAATTGTACAGATCTCCTGGAATTATCCAAATACCCTCAAGGTACTTGGAGAAATCTTATTGTAAGAGAATTCCTAATTAAAGTACTATTAGTCAATAACTGCGAGAGCCGGGTTCGACCGAACAATGCAGTGTACAAAGAAAGGTTTCTTACGGCGATCCTCTTATTCTTCCCAAGTCAGAACTCCTTTTAAAGCAAAGTTTGCTTCGATACTTAAAATCGAAGAGAATACACCTCTCCATTGCTGCAGCTCATTCCTTTAAAAGAATAGGTCAACCAATGCGAAACTCCATTGCGGGGCACGCGTACTCGATCTGCCACGCGACACATGAAATTTCCACGAAAGAAACAATGATACCAGAAGCATTGGTCATTCAAATTTCACAATAGCCATAAAAAGAGTCAAGATCGTTCGAGGAATAGAAGACGCGTGGACAGTTCAGGCCATGGCATGGGTGAAAACATACTTTGCATACTGAACTCGGAAGAAAGTAAATTGGGTGGGCGAAAGTGACGAGCGGTCGAACTCGTTCGACTGCGGGCAAATTTTATATTCCTTTACATCGCAGTCTTTAATTATGTATTGCCTCTTCTTTGCTATACGGAATTATCATTGATGCAGACACGTGGTTTTCTCTGCCTCATCCGTCCTCTTGTCCACGCAACCGCCAACGCTCACGCATAAAATTTCCCTTGACAACTGCGTCGCGTTGCTTTCAGAACACCACGCACTCATTTTACTCACTTTTTCGTGGAAAATTTCATTCTGCGCAACATTACTCAATCTGATTCTATAGAATTACATTGGAATTTCTCCAATGACCTCGCTAGAAACCCTTGAAAAACAACGCGAGTTACGTCACGAGTTTTTGTAACTCCTGCGTGAGAAATCAAAAATTCAAAGTTAGATCGTTGACTTTGTTGCAACACACGATAGAAATGATAATTTTGATTTTATTTCCCATTTTCGGGAATCAGGTTTAGTCATGAGTGTTGCAAGCCGTTGCCTTTCGGTACTTTGAGTTACATAAATATGAGCATTGACTGTTATAAATTGTACTATGTGTTGCCATCGCGAGCGACTGATCCTCTTACAAAATTAATTTTATTGCTGCTTCTATGGTGGCAATCTGAAGCGATGAGTAATTCCAGAAGTCCTATCGTATACACACGATACTTACGCTCATTAATCCTTCGGTACGCGTCAACCTTTCAAGCTTCTTCTGCTACAATTAATTCCCACTAGCCACCGTGATTCTCGTAGTACACATCTACCAATAATTCCCCTCGAAACAGAAAACGAAATCCTAGCACTATTTTCAATTAGAAAAAGTTTAATACGATTTACAAAACTTCAATTTGTATGTATGAAATTCAGATTCGTGTTATAACTATCTTAACTCTGTCCTACTCGTCCAACCTTTTCTACTGCAATCCTTTTCCGCAATATCGCACAGTGGCAGTAACAGGGCTCTATTTGTCACGTCTAATAGTAGGTCAAATCCCCCGTCTACAGAGTGGAATCTTCGGGTAAGGATGCTGCTGCGTGTGTCATAAATCTTATCTTACGGTAGGTTGTCTCGTCCTTTCATGCATCCGGCGTGGCACGAAGCGGCACGAGGCTTTGCATCTGATCCGCTAACGGGCCACTTTCTACGTAGTCGCCAGTCGACGAAAGTGTCTGCAGGGATGGGTTATGAGCCGCGAAAAAAGCCATGGCTCACCGTGTTACGTGTCCCGTGGTCACTTCCGAAACTCGGTGTCTCTTGCACGCGATTGCAAAGGAGAAAATATGTGCACCGGGTGGAATAATCGTTTCGTATTGCTCTTGTGCCGCGTGTAGGATGTCCTAGTTTGCAACGAGTAATTCGATACTCTTTTTGTACACCTTTTGCCTTTGTCGGTGAATTTAGCTTGATGTATCTGCTTTCAAGGAGAAAAGTTCATCGGAACTCGGGAATTTAAGGACGCTGACGGAAAAAGGGAGTGGAAATTGCTGTTCCATGGCATTTGAAACTTTTAGATAAAAAATTCCATTAGGCGATGCATGTTTCTAGAAAATAGTGAGAAATTGTTAATTGATAAATGAACGTTAGGATTTAATAAATAACGATTCAATGTTATTTTCCGTGACTGCTTGTCAAGCATCCAATAATAATTTACAGCTTAATCAATCGATATTTATATTGTATATTATTTACATCTATGGGTTCTAATTCACTGCTAGAAAGATTCACCTTGTCCCTCGTGTCACATAAATTAAGTATTAACAGCTCTTTAAAACTAAAGATATAATTTGCGAAACAATATTGAAATGTTACATTAGAATTGCACTTAGACAACAACTTCAATCCTTTTCTCTTCCTCTAAATTCTCAGCTTTAAAGAATAAAGCAAATTCAGCATACATGAAGCAACTGAGCATCTCGTCTACTACTCAACGACATATCTGTCGACTAGGCTTTTCCAGTGCACTGGGTGCAACCAAAGAAGAATAGCGAGCGCGTCGTAGATAACACCCACGCAGCATGTATCCTCGTGAGAATCGCAAGTAGAGGGGATCTCAAATGCCATGGTCTCGCTCGTGAAACGTAATTGCGTGTTACGTATTGCGCAAAGTCGATGTTGCACACCGACTAGATGTTATTTGGGCGAGTATCTGTACCGTCAAATCGCAGTATATGTAGATCGTCTTGCCGATGTACGTGAGATACTCAGATATACACAGTGTATACGTTGCAGCTTCGTTAAAACCCAATGCCTAAGGGTTCTAGTAGGTTTATTGCATTCCTCTACACGTATGAAGCTTTGCGTCTCATATCTGCTTACCGAGAGGCTGCGATAGCCTTCCTTGCTATCTCTCCAATTAACAATGAGATCGTAATTTCAGTGGTTTCCAAAGTTCACCCTTAATTGAATTGCCAATTTAGATAGTTCCGTTGTGTTGGTAAATTCAGTTAGAAAAGTTAAATCGTAGATCAAACTCATGATCAACATACCGATCTACAAAATACGCAACCGAAAGTATATCGATCTGATACGATCTGATATACATTCGAATCTACAAGACAGTATGCGTCAGATCTGCGTCAATATGCTTTCCTTAAGCGAGTAGTTAGTGCTTGTAACACTGATCTATGACACGTTGAAAGTGAATTATTAGTTCGATCGATCGTAAATCCGTGATCCGGTAACCTTCGGTCAGGTAAGTTTATTCCGATACGCTTCAATATCCACATTGGAAAAATATGCGAGATAAACGAGGGTCTGAGCAGAGAAATGAGCGACTAATAGTGGCAAATAAAAATTGTACCTCCAGTACGATTCATTAAACGAGTAAATACAACGACCAATGCATTTTTCAGATCGCGAGGATTTATGGCATTATTTATAGCGATATTAATGGCATTATTACCAACGCCCCAAGCGGCGCAATACACTTTGATTTTTATTATTTGAATTCTTGACCGCTGTGAATGCATCTTGGTCAATGCAAGAAGAAAGTGAGACGAATGCGTTCGTGGTTTTATTCACCTTCGGATCGCACCGCGTCGCTTTGGTCGAAGGCTTTTATCTTGGCGCACCGCTCGTTTGGCCAACTCTGCTAATTAATTACGCGACCATAATTGTTACGAGTTGGTCAGGAACGGAAGTTCGTGAAACACCGTAATTTCGCTGTCACTAAAGATGGCGAACTAACAAATTTGTATCGGCCGCGTAATTAATTGCTTCAACGAAAGATTTATTATGTGGTTCTTGCGCTCTTTCATCCGACACCATAGACTTTAATTGTCCTACGTATACGAAGCATTATTAATTGATAATTGCAAAATGATTCTTAATCTTCCGTTTCTTGCAAATCTAAAGAGTCAGTGGACTTATTTCTTCAAAGTCACATCACCGCAAAACTACTCCTAGGAATGATTAATTCAAGCTTTCCGCACGATGCAATCGCAAATTGTTAATGGCGTCTTATCGTTTCAGGTTCCTCTCCCGACAATAAGAAAACTTAGCTGAGAAGAGAGGACGACAAGGAAAGAATCATTAATCTCCTCCAAGCCAATTCCGATCGCATTACGTTGGAGGTCTAATTCAAGGTCGACTTACTGTACTCAAACTCATCGATCTTGCTTTATCAGTTTCGAAAACAAGAAAGGACAGAGCATTCGGTCCAGATCGAAAGTACACGTGACAAGTGCAAGCTTTACCAAATCGACTGCAAGTGCGCTATGTTCTATGCAAAGTCAATGGTATACGCGAAACTAAATTTCCCGTACTTACACCTCTCCTTCGACCTAAAGTTTATCTAAACGCGTGGCCACGATGTTCATAGCGATAAAGAAAATTGACTCACTCTATGAGCAGGATCACGATCGTCCAAGTTGATAGAACCTGACCCATCGAAACTCATAAGCCTCGAGAGAAGTACACTGCGAAAGCAGGTCTGCTCTTTAATTCTCGAGGAAAATACCTCCTGGCGCTTGAGACGATCCAAGGAAGCCACCAACGATGGCATTGGTTAATTTCAGCTTGCCTTATCAGCCGGCAACGCCAGCACCTTTTTTCTACAGTGGCCCAAACGTAGCACACACAACCGTAAACAATCTAAGGTTGAACGCTGTACTTCCAGCTGCGACAGGCACAAACTTCAATGATCACGAACCGTTTCAAAATGAGCCGTATATACCACCGGCAAGGTATCAACACCAACATCAACATCAACAGCATCAACAACAAAGACAAAGGCAGTCTCTACAGCAGAGAACCCAAGAGACCTTTGTCGAACACGCGTCCTTCTCTTCGACACAGGACACGCGTTACATCAATTACAATCAGGACTTTCGAAGGACACAGCCGAGACAACAACAATCCCAAACACAACCACAAACCCAACAACCTCAGCAGCAGCAGCAACAGCAAATGAGACCTCCGCCTCCACCAGCACCACCGCAACACCAACAGAGGACTCATCCGGAACAACAGGATCAGGAAGCTCTGCGGGCATCTCGTACTTCGGAACAAGAAGCTTATCCTGACCGACCGAATGGGTATATCATCAATAGGTTCTATTCGCTCGATCGCATCACGATATCTACCTCGTCTTGTAGTTTCAACCAACAAATCCTCTTGTGGCGTAGCCAAGGATTATTATTTCTCGAAAAGCTAATGAGTCAATACGCTTTCGTGATTGTTAAATTGTCCGAAGGTTCTCATATTTATGAGCTGCGCAAATTGTGCCGAACTAATTAGGTCGTACTAATTACACGAGACTCAAGTCCAGGGCAGTGACGGTACAACGTGCAAGAACGTTTTCATTCTGAAGGAATTCTCATCAGAGAACTGGTAGATCGGCGAAAGCGGATCGCACAGTAGCGCTAATTACAGGCACAATTATTTATGTAATAGCAGTTCGGATCGTTTCACGTTACGTGCTCTGTATTCGCAATGAATTTCTGACGAATTTCTGACGAATTCCTGACGTATTCCTCCGGTAAACTTTCATTCTTACGAATGATCAATTATGTCATCGATTCGCCGGATGGCCGGATCTTTCGTCATGGGTTATCGCAGGCGCGTGTAACTGAGGATAATTTAGCCATGTATGGAATATATTTTTTGCTCGATTTGTCAATAATTGCTGAGAGAGACACTTACTTGACGTCTTCTTCGATTACCGAACAAATCTGGAACGTAGCCGTAAGTTATCGTCTCGTCATTTTCACTTTTTTCATGTTAACTTGACAATGTATACCGTGAAATTAATCGTCTTTTGTTGCCCCGTTAGAGTCGCCTGTCACTAACACTTTATGTTTTCCTTACGTCACTTGACTGACTCTTCGTCATTTTACTATTGTCATAGGTACACTCGAGTGAATGGTGGTTACGGAGGTCCTGGTACCAAAACATCGGTCCACGCGGTTTTAGACTACGACGATGACTTTGAGGATTATTACGACGACGAAGAAGTACCTCGGGACACTCACGTCACCCCTATTCAAGGTCCAATCTTCCTGAAGAACGGTTCTGTTCCTGTGGTGCCTCTGTATTCGTATCCCCAGATAAATAATGGTACATTCGTGCAGATACCGGTGAGTCAACTATCGAGTATCTCTCTATTAGCAAATAAAATTGTGCCCAGGGTGTCTAATTATTCTTAAGACGTTCGCGACCATTTGAACACGGTAGCGGCGAACAGTCAATGAATTGTAGTCTGGGTAATTCTGCAATCGTATATGAATAGCTAACAATAGGTATGGTATAAAATACTCTATGAAGTATGTTTACCATACTCCTGTGTTCGTCTCCTTTCCCTTATCTATCGAGACAAAGAGTCCTTGGTATGCAATAGGTGAATCAACCCGGCATTACTTCTCGTCTGGCTCGTATGGTACCGATTTAATATCTGCATTTATACACGACGACGTGTCGTTCAACTTGAGCACATAAAAATGTACTTCAAGAGCACCTTCTTTCCGCACCGGTTTAATCTTGTCCCTTTTTTTTCTTCTCACTTTTCAATCCCATTTTCGTTGCTGTGAAAACATTTACGGAGAAATCTAAAATATTGGAATCTTATGCTACATCATATCAAGCTGAAGCTTAGACTACTTTTTCTATCTCCCTTTGATGTCTGATTCTATTTATGTCTCGAAAGAAAAATGCCTTAGAAGGTTTCGTGTGACCTGCTCGCGGAGGAAGTAGAATATGCCAAGGCTGAATTTTTGCGAGGGTGCAATTCTCGATTGTAAAGTAAATTTCCATGGACAAGACTACAGTCAGACACGGCACCGTGTAATTCTTCAATGCCGTGACAGTGTCAATGCTGAGGTGGTATGTCGTCCATGTAATTCTTTCGAACGCCGAGTAACAATGAACTGACTCATAGGTCGTTACTGCGGAAGAATTCGCCGTGAATAGAAAGTTCACGAGTGATTCTCGTTTGGATTTTTGTCAGATTCGTCTATTTCTAAATCGATCTACTTAGAATTCGTTTCACGTTACTTGCAAGAAGATTATGAAAGAAGAAGATTTCGTAGAAAGTATATTGTAGTAGCACAATGTCAAAGATATTCTGCGTGAAAAAGGGTTAATGATCGGTCAATGATTTTCATCCGATCAAGGCAGGTAGGGTGTATCTGTGTGCATGTGTTCGAAGGTTTAGAGTCAAAGCCCGCGACCCAGCAGCACGCGGTGCGTCTTGCTTGAAGATCGTTCGAAAGGTGATCGAACGCGGCCGTGGTTACAGGAACTTTCAAAGTCTATACCACCATGTCGTGACATTTCCCCGTAGCACCCATGACCCCAAGTATCTTCCCTAGAATCTGCGAACATCAGCTCGGTGCACGTACTCCTGCTTACGCTTGCACAGGTGTCTTCTGCTCGTGTGGCAAAAAGAATTCATGGCACGACACGCCGCGTCGCTTTTGAGGTCAACTACCATACTGGCATTGAGACGGTAACCTCACGACCTCTGAGCTCACTCCAACGATCGGATATCTCTCTCTCCAAAGGACAATCCCGACTCTTTTGTTTAATACGATTTCACAGTCCAACCAAACCATTCTGCAGTTTTTCCAACTTTGTTGCATACGGCTTTTTTCAATAGTCTGATTGTGAGAAGTTCTCCTCGGGGGCTTCGGATTTTCTATAGCGCTCAAGAGTTTCTTAATCCTTCTGGGCGGATTCTGTAAATCCTCCTAAGGACGTTTATGCTCGCAAGAAATCCCCCGGTGAAAGCACCTAGTTGTTGATGTCTGTATTTTATAAAAATGAGAGAGTGTAACGGGGAATGAACTTTAAAGGTGGAGGATCAAGATCGTTAAAAATCCATTACGAATGCACGCACGACTTTTTAATGACTTTATTCGTACACGTTTCTGGGAGGATGAGTTTGTACCATCCGCGCTTAATATCGATCCATATTAATCTTTTGCAACTTGGTTTGCTAACTTTCCTTTCGCAACTAAAACGATTCTTCTTTCTCGATGAGTCTCGAAGATGTAAATATTGGGAAAGTGTCGGTGTTGCGTTTGACTGTATATGTACAAACGGTGAACTTAGTTTTCATAATTTCATTAGAGCGAAAAATTGTTTTGAAAGGGTAACATGCTTTACATCGTCGCAAGACATTCGCATTGAATAAATCAAGCCATGATTCACGGTGCTTGTCTTTTCTTCTTGCAAAGAAGCCTCCAACAGTCGTTCGCTTCAGGTCGTACGGCAAACATCGTCTCGAGTTATGAATACGAAGAAATGCAAGTAATCGTATTACAGTACAATAGAGGTGTCTTTAATTTCTGCTTATAATGAATTCATGAATGACGAGTTCGCGGCACTCCTGCTTCGATGATATTAAGGATAATGATTATGTACCTTTATTCTAAAGAGAAATCCTGTTTGTCTTTATAAATTGTTCAAAAGCTCCTCCCTTCATTTGTCACGTATTGAACTTAAATGCCGACAAATACTATTCGTGGTGTATTATTTTTAACGTAATGATTTTGTTAACACAGCTTTCGTTTAATGCATACAATTTATTTTTACACCACTACGTAAACAAATCGTCATTATTAACCGGTAGATGCTCTTTCCCACGCTAATTTCATAATTTCACTGAACCTTATTTTTCCAATTCCCATTTTATCGCTATACCTTGCACAAGTGATGTCCTAACTCACTCGCCATGAGTCAGTCCCTCGAGACAGACTCTCTTGAACTCTCGAGACTTTGCCGTCAAAACGTTAAGAAAAAAGTCATTCGAAAATCACTCCCGGCATTACAGTGTTATCTCACAAAAATTGTTACCTTCGCATTCCACGGTGGCTTAACATCTTAATTTAAGATTCCCCGCATTCCTTTGACCAAGCGGCCGCACTGACGCAAAAGAGTCACGAAAAGCAAGTAGTGTTGTCGACTGTGCAACCCGAGCTTACCTGGAATTTCCATTTTATTTCTGCCGCCACCATAAACACCCACATCCGCATTTGAATAACCTTCGCAGCTCCTTGCCTTTTTCCAAGATCGAATGTCACGAGCAGCGTAACTTGGCCGGCGAATCATTTCGATCGAGATGCTGCGGGATTTCCATATGGTTTTTGTGTCAGGATCAGTGTCGGCGGTAGAAGTTTCGAGAATCGCATTGGGAGAATTCGTAAATTCCAATTGCGATAAGATCATTAATTATGTGGATTGCCATCGCGATTCAAGTTCTCTCCATTTGGAGCGCCCTTTCGGAAGCGGATTCGTTGACATCCCTGATTCAGTCGCTCGGTTGACCACAGTGTTCCGTGAGAAAAGAAAGTCAAGGAGAAACGCGACTGACCTTCCTCATCCGCGCTACCAGCCCACGTCATCCTTGCATCTTGCTCCTCTACGATTTCTGTTCTGCGAGATGAACGAATTTCTTATTACCCGCAATTACGTGAAATTGGATTGGAGAAAAATTGAAGAATCAATACTAGCAATTAACTTGTAAAATGACGAATGAGATTCTTATCGAGGGCGCTGACCTTCGAAGAGTTATCATTGACCGGGTAGACTTATGTCAGAACGAGCATCATAATAATCACTGATGCACAATTACATTAATCGCATGGCTTAATGGAAACTAAGAAGATTACGACACAATGACGTCGATTTAGACTCATCAGATTAATAAGAAGAGCTACGCTCGACAATGGCAAATTCTGTCTCGCTATCCCAGCAGATGCCATTCCTCAAGGGATAAGCTCGCATTCCGGAAAACGCGGCTTTCAAGATGGAACGAATTTCACTGGGACGAGATACCGCGCCTCGATTCCTTTATCTCTTTCTCTTTCTCTCTTTCATCCTTCCTCATGAATAACGCATACGGTCGCGAATTAAGGTAGCAATATTGTCACCATCCCGTGTACAATATCTTCCTTACATTACCCTAAACAATCTATTTTACGATCGTTCGTCGTAAACTTTTCCCTGAGCCAGTATCCGTAACCAAGATCTTGCTGTAAAGATGCGCGTTAGGATCGCTCGAGCCTATTACATCAAGTAATTTTTCCTGCTTATAAATAGCCGCGGGAACCGGCTGCCTCGATAGTTCGCGCGACACAAACATTTCGAAAGACGAGTAGCCAGTTTCCATTGGTAGATCGGTTCTAATCGGTTCAATGTCGATCTCTAAGCGAGGAAAGATCGCTTTGAGATCGAGCACGATATCCTTTCACCGATTGCTCTCGGTAAAGTGTGCTTTTAGTCTCGAGCCCCGAGGTGCCGCAACAACCACCGACGCTATAATTTCCTGACGGATCAATTCGACCTTTAATTGGATCGCTACATCAACCCATCGACCTAATTACCAATTATCTGTGCGCGGAGAAATGGGAGAATCTTCTCGCTTGAAAATAATAGGGATGATGCTACTTTTGAGAGCTGATTGACCTATACTTTACATTACTAGGAAAATCGACTCGATCTTATCCATCGTGTAGATCGGATCACGAGTTGCGTTGATAAGCGTCAATCATCCGAATGCATACTTGCAATTATAATCAAGTTTTTCTTGCATCTCGAAATAATGTAGTGCGAGCATCAGATACCAAAGCCTCTGCGTATCACGAATTTGCATATTTATAGCTCTTTTTTACTGGGTCTCAGTTAATTACCTGCCACGATACCGATCTAGTTTAATCTTATCCGGTTCACAGATTCTTTCGAATATTTCAATTAAAATTTAACAGGAACTCAATTATCGATCAGTCGACGAGCAGACATTGCATAAATTAGTTCATTTCGCGGGTACTTTTTCGAAAGCAACTGTGCCGATCCTGTGCAAAAATAGTCGATGAGCCAACTTAAGATTGCATAGGCGAGCACGGTAGATTTATTTGCTCGAGCAGAAATGCTCGTTAATAAGGCGCATATTATGTGCGTGTATTACGCTCGAATTCGAAATGGCCGTAAGGCTGAAGAGATCTCGAGAAGGAAGATTCAAGCGCGCGGGGAAGGACGAAGTAGAATAAAGTAGGAGCGTGCACTTTCGTCCCGCATCGGTCGAAGACTCACGCTCGCTTTATCCAAGACGATTAGGACGTAATTAGGGTAACGATCACCGAGGAAACGACATTCCACTTGTGATGGACTAATACGGCTGGTAATCCCAGCAACCCAGTGTCGCAATCATGAAATTTGGTTGGAGCATTTCATGCCGGGTGGTCTCTCTTCCTCGCTCTAACTTTCCTATAATCGAAAGGTCAACCGAAATCGTAGGTTACACTTTTGGTACCCGCGAAGTGCTCGGTCGTTTCTTCAAGGATTAGCTGTTTCAAACGCTAGATTCCTATGGAAGATTCTAAGGCCATCGTATTCTAATTACTGGTTGAGTAATTCATTTAGTTTTATAATGATTCCCACGCAGATCGTTTCTACGGTTATTGCCTCTCGTCGACATCCAAGTCCAACACCCGTTGAGCTCAGGCATAATTCACGAAGAAGCGGAAAACTGTCTTGCAGGATCAGATTAATCAGGAGGCTTACTCACTAGTAAAGTTTCAAAGCCTTTCGAGAAACTGGAGCACCGTAAACTTTCACATTTTTAACTTGCCGCTTTTCTCGACAGCCTTTGCAACTACTATAAGGCACAGCTTATCGCTTCGATAATAATTATCGCGCTCCTGGCGCGAGCTGATCGTTGGAACGGAACACGAATCTCGCGCGAACAATCGCCCTTGGGGGGTTTGATCATGGAATACTTAATATTCACGGAAGTTCCGTGCTCAAGCCTCGAAACTAGATCTCGTAATTCATTGGTGGCTTTGGTGTCAACGTGTTGGTAGATCAATCAAGAGTGAAGTACTACTGTCAATTAGTAATGCATTACCCACGTGTCTAGCTCGACAGGTGAGCTTCCAACAACAACGGATTAATCACGTGAGACACAGAGTTCACGGGTCACTCGCTAGGTAATTTTCGTTAGGACAAAAGCCAACGAGGAAAATTTAAAGCCGATTAGAAATTCGGTAGTTAGGGTTCGAAGTTCGTCGACTGGCGCTCAGGAGCATGACCTTAAGCTGGCGCCGTATTATCTCGACAGTTATTCGACTAGCTTCTACCGTCGACCCGCTAATATATTCCACTGGAATCTGATCTTTATTCGACAGCTACTTTGGGATTCTGATTTGGATTCCTCTCAGTTCGGAGATAATATCGTCTTTGTGTACTATCCTGATAGGATGGTTACTTTCTTAAATGTCTTCTCTAATGCAACTAGACTGCATCTCTTTTACCCTTGACTTTGTTTGACATTTGGAATTCTAGAAACGTTGAAATTAGTTTATTATTTCCTCGGTAGTATTCTACGCTCGTCAGTCGCGTCAGTTATAAGAACACAGAATTGGCAAGCCGTTTAACAGCATGCGAGCAGTGAGCGTGTAGATCGATCTTTAAATTCAATTCACGAGCGAGCGATTGCAATTGACTCGCGTGGACGCGCGGCGTGATTCACTTCTCTCGGGCAATGCACCGCGATGGTCATACTTCACTGCCGTGTGTGTATGAACGATTCCAAGTGTCTCTAGTCGCGGCTGAATGACGCCCACTGGCTCCTGAATGGAAATATACGTAGGACGATAATCGCCAAACGGTCCCGACTTCCGGTATAGATTTAACATTCCGCAATTTCGCGATATCTTCTCTTTGATTCTGGATACTATAAATACAGTTGATTACTTTATAATTCGGAAGCATCTTTCGATCGCGAGACGAATAATACTCGATCAAAACTGTTTATCGAAATTTAAGAATTGTCATAAACGTGTCGTTTCTCGTAAACATACCTCTATAATAACACGCTTCTTTGTAAGCAACTATGACCAGCGATGATTGATTACAAGCAGACACGACACTAGCCGCGCGTTTTATTTCCTCGCATTAAACAAGTTTCCGGTGTAACGTTCTTCAATTACCGAAGTGGTTGGCGCTAGTAGAGAATTAAGGGAATTATAGAGAAAATCGAGACGGGGAACATAATTGATAGGCATCCAAACGAGCCACGAGTTGCTTTCCCGTGCGTGGTACACGCACGGTATATTCCCACCTAAAGACACGCTGTTAACAGAGAGAATAACGACGTATAAAAAACAAAGCTTGTCGAACATAACATATTGAACGTAATGTTGTGATAAGCTTCTTCGATAATGGTTCAATTCAAGACAAAGATTTATGTCGGATCCTTCCTAAGTGGGACATCATTTCTCCGAATCGCCCTCAGGGAAACTATCGCTTTATCAGCAGCAGCATCCTGCCGATCGATCCTAACTGTCTCCGTACATTGCTCAAGTCCGTCTTATCAGGTTTTTGCAGACATTACCTGGTACGACAGCGACACATGAACACGTAACGTTGAGTACAAACTCTTAGAGACGAAAACTTAACTTTCTAACTAATTTTATCTACTGAATATTACGTGGATGGATAGTGCGTTTGTTCCGCATACATATACTCGTTCTTTATTAAGAACCTTGAATCGATATAAACGACTGTCTTACACTCTCCTCGCGTGTATAACGCGACTCTAATGTTCACAATGGTCACGTATGTGTTCCTTGGATCTTTAGAAGGCGTGGTTTGCTCGATATCGATTGCCTGTCCACCCTAGGATCATTCTATGGGGGATTCTTTGCGTCTTGATTTACTTGGCAATCTTCAGTCTTACGAAGAAATCTCCGAGAATATATATTGCTCTTGAAGGATCAAGAGATCGCGTCTTTGTAAGGTTTTACGTCTATCACTTTGAAGTTTATCTTGGCACACTATTGAGTTTGAAAACTGGTGGTTCGTGTTTCGTGGATAAGATGAGGGCTCTTGTAAAGCACGTTGATGCTTCGTACAAGTTGGAACGTGAGACTATTATTTGTATTGGCTTTCCGTTTCAGATTTTATGGACCGCCCTTTCAGTCGCATTAGGGGTGGAATTGAGAGGTGATTTGGTACGTGGCGCTCCGTGCATCAAAAGATATCATCAATTGTTCTGTCCCACCGCTGGCAACACATATCCAATGTAACATGATCATTGTGTCTACGATACGTGCATTACACATAGTTGACAGTGTATCTTGCAATAAGTATTTTTTCTAGCGAACGGATAGAGCGTTTCATCGATGAAAACAAAGCATTGATGAAAAGAATGTACGGCGATTTCGAGATGTCGCCGACGAGAGAACCCGGCCATCGAACGCGTAGAAGAAGAAAAAGCAGAGAGACGAAGGAACATGATATTCCGGATGGAGGCCCTAGATTTCGAGACGAATTGGATCTCGAGCTCGAAACTGAGGGCGACTCCTTTTTCGCCAACACGCGCCGGGCAAGGGCTCCTAGGCAATCTTTTGGAAAGAATCGTAATAATAATGATAGCGGCAGGTGATTTCTTTTTTTTTTTTTTTGAAGATATGTAATAAAAAATATTCTATTATCGATGTGGTTCCATAAATTGCATACGGAGATTGTATGCCGATTGTTCTTCTTCATAGAGTCGATGCATGCGAGTCCAAGGTTGAAATAGTGACACCCTACTGGGCTAGTAACAGCGCCGGAAAGATTCGTGCCATCGTTAATACTCAGCATTTCGAACAAGCCATCCATCAAGAAGTCTGCTCGTAAGTTTACCACTAAACTCTATTTAATTCTTGACTGAAGAGGGATGAAGTTGCTGAATGTGAGAAACCAATTGGTGGAAGTAGATTCGCAAAAAATTCCCCTTTTTTTTACAGAAAAACCCAGACAAACCGATGCAGCGGGGATTGTGGATGCGAGCAAAAGTACAAGTGGCACAGATTGCTCGCTTACGATCCGGACAACGATTGCAAGGGTATCTTCATGGACTGGTTCCTCTTTCCATCGTGCTGCGTCTGCAGATGTGATCCCATCAACAAATTCACTTCGTCGAACACTCGAAATTGAAGCGACATATCACGGACGAGCGCTCACTCGATACATCCAGTTTGAAATTATATTGCAGCAACTTTGCCAAAAACTATACAGGCTTCTTCCATACGGCGAGTGCACCAGAATTCTAATCCCGCTGCTTTCTATTGTGCGCTCGATACAAAGTCAAAGAAAATTGAATTTCCTGAAAATACCTTCGTTCCATTGGATCAGATGCTCTATGCGGAAGTTCAAATTGTTGGTATACTATTCGCTTGAAGTATCGAGGTCCGAGCAATTCGTACCACACTCTCTCTCTCTCTCTCTCTCTCCCCCCTTTCGAACGTTATTTATAAACGAGCATCCATTATAAGTGTCATACGCGCTAGTTACATTTTTTGATATGACGTTAGTATGTCCAAGTAGTCGGTAATGATAACAGAATACGGACTCTTTGTACTTAGAAAACGTTATGGTTTGCGACCTCAGTCTTCCTTGTTGTAAGAAGTTTGTCCGAACCTTAAGTAGTGTAAGAGGAAGAATATACGAGTAGGAAATAAAACTCTACGAGAAATGTCTCATTTTCCCCAAAAGCAACTTGTGAGAAGAGCTAGAAGTAAATCCAGGCTTGATATCATATATGGCTTCGTGAAGGCGATGATTAATTTTGGAAGCATACCAAACCTCCGATCATTCGAACGACAACCTTCGCAGAGTGTCCTTCGTTGGGTATTTATTACCAGATCCCTGTTTTTCTCCGACTGGTATCGATAAACAAGGATCCTAGATTACGAGTGTCCTCAATACATCAAGGTAAGATGTATATTTTGAAAATATTACAATCGACGTTTTAGAGTTTATGTTATGAAACATGGGATTTTACGGATTTTCAAGATTTGGTTGGTGTATAGTAGGAAGCTTTGAACAGTTTTAGTATAACACACTTCATTTAAAGATCGAAGTATCTGGAATATGATAAATTAACAGAATTACATTTTTTCTTTAGAAAATCGCCGCGATCGCATTGTTTACAAAATATGCGTTAACTGCTACTTTAAAAACACGCATGACGTTAAAGAATCATAACGAAGTATAAGAATTTCCTTTCCGTAGATTCGTCGCAAGCAGTGGAAGAAAGGTAAGCTTTCAATTACTCTAAGCATTGGACGGATTTCTGATAAGCCACTTTTCTCTTTCCCTAAAGTACAATTTCTAAACGAAAAATCGGACTACCGTACTAAAACGTAAGCTGAATCGAAATAGAAACTTAGAGAGAATAGATTACACGTTAATATTGGAAAAAAAAAGAAATTATCTACACTAGCGGTGAAAATGCGTTATTTTAGTGTCTAGATTATAATTTTATACAAGTTTTCCCGCAAGCTTGATTAAAAGGGTTTGCGAAACACGCCAAATTAATTTTCACACATACAGCATTGACCTTACGAAATCTATATAGACATAGTATAATACAAAATCGTAAATTGTCGTATAACTTTATAAAAATAGTTTTACTCACAATTTGGTGCGTCCAACTAATACCACTCGCAAAAGTTTTACCGAGGGTTTGGTTTCCCCAGAAAGTAAGAGACAAGCCGATGTACTAAATTAGACGAAGCCTTTGGCATGTTAGCGTGTTCTACGAGACAACGTGAAACGTTAAACCTACTACGTGCTAACGAAGTACCTAACTATAAGACACTAATGGGCTCGCACGCACCACCATCCAAACTTTCACGGCTCGCACGTGCGGAAATTTCATGCGACCAAAAAGCAAAAGTGACAATTTGGGTATTTAAGTAAAAAAAACATAATCAAAACCGAAAAAATGATTCTCGGCAGAGACAAAAAATATAATAATAACAGAACGATACTTGCTACGTAATGTAGTGATCTACGCGACAAGAGTTAGTCACAGATCGTCGATCTTAAGTGTCTCGGTGTTTGTCCCTTAAATGTTAAATTTTCGTGTGAATAGCTCGTATTTAGCGGGTGTTAGAGGTTGTACTTTGAGTGGAATAGACGGTAGCCAACGAGGGCAAGGGCGCCGATGTAAAGCAGTTGTGTAGCCGACGCGCCGCTCGCTGAATTGCAAAGGTCCGTGCTGCAGATGTGGCAGGATTCGATCACGCTGCGGCCCATCGATCCCATCGAGCTGCAAGCACCGTCGACAATGTCCACCTCGTCGACATTAGGGGTTGAACACATTCGAAGCACGATCCGCTCGCCGTATTCTGCAACGAACGGGAAGACCCCCAAAATACTTAAGCAAACGACCCCTCAGTTCGTAACACTATCCCACTCTCCTCTTGAAAAGCTTCAACTTGGAAATATGCTCAAGTTGGAATATGAGCATACGTGCTTCAATTTCAAGAGACTTTTACGTTAGATTCATATTTCCTTGTATCACAGTGATCCATGTCTATCAGAATGGAAATTATAATTGCTGACAAGTTGTATCAGCCTCGTCGGCACGAGTCCTCTTCACGTAGTAATTTCGCGAGGCGAAGAGATGTAATCAATGAACGCGACATGGAATCCGATAAATTACGTTGAACGAGGAAACTCGCGTGTTGCGTGTCTCGCGTGATATCCGTGGAATGGCCGGCTATGCACGGGGGTAATTCACTGGGCTCGCGATTTCCGGCTGCTAGGAGCAATCCAGGCTACCGTGCGAAATGCCACTTTTTTTTACGTTCATGCTGGTCGCAAGTGTACATTCACGGTTGGCATTGTTATTCGTTGTCGGCGTGGCGCGACCGATTGCGCAAGAACCCGTGACTCAATCTTCACCAAGGATCCCCGGAAGCAATCATACCAGTTGCACACAAACAAATCTCTTTCCACTGTGAGAACATTTCCGCCGACGATTCCAACCTTCCAACGATGCGAATATCGCAAAATCTCGACTCTAACGATTACTGGTACCTATCATCTTTTACCATGATTCGCTCCTCTTACGCGGTGTAACCTCGTCATTCGGATAGAAAAATGTGAAACCATGCCACCCGTAACTTCCTCTTTATTCATGCAAATGACAATGGATCGTGTGCATACATGCATGAATTACGCGCGATCCACTTGTCTGTCGGGCGTGTCATTTGACCTCTCATCGAGTCTATCGGTTCAGTCTTCATTATTATGCTCATTTGAGTCAATCTTGTACCCTCGGTAGTCTGATCTACCATTAATTACACGATACACCAATCAATTATCATTACAATGTGGCAAAGAAGGATTCTAGATTTCAGGGAAGAATCTTGAAATTCGAGCCAGACACGCAACGTTAATGTAATTAACCCCAATATTTTGCGAGCGCGACTTGAGACTGATTTCGCTAGTGCGCGGGTGCGGTTTCGACCTTGATAACACGTAATTATCGCAATTACCGCGCACGAGCACGTGCCGTGAGTCACCAGGACACCACGTCGCTGCCACCATACACAACTCGAAGACGATTGCCCGTTAATGCTGTAACTCGACAGTATATTCGAATGCGTCATCGAGTTGGTCGAGTACATGTACTCGGATAATGATGCATCTATTATTAAAGTCAGCGACGTGATAGCAGAATTGTGGGAGGTACAGGTACCAGAACAATCTGCGTAGTATTACTAAACGAGGAGTGTTATGCCGGAAATCGGATGATGCGGAATATAAAAACTGAATAATTATCCATATTAAAGATAGTAATCTTTTAGCGGCATCACTCAAGGGTTTAGAATTTATGGACGTAAAAGCTGTGAGAAATCATGGGTCCGTAAGGTACGATAAAAACTGTTATTAGCCTTATTAGAATGAAAAATGTTAAGAGATCGTTTTGCATTATATTTTAGTTAGGTTTAATGGTTAGTTATGTTAATGGGTTCTTAGGGATCATTACCTTTTTTTACGACTTTACGGCAAATAGGCCTGGAGGACTCATAAGGGCCTGATTCGCAAATCTTCGTGTGAAAGGTTGCTTGATGTTCAGTTGTATTCATAGGGTCTCCGCACATGCTGTTCGTATTCGATGCACAGTCCCAGCATCGTAATGCAGAACCTGTGAAATAGGGCATTTGTCAAATCAATTTTTGTACATATGTAGTAACATCTATCACACTGAACATGCATCTTTATGGGCTCGTTGCGAAAGAATGTGCAAATATTGCATTCCAGACAACTATGGTTCATCATCTTTCTAAAAAGTTTTTAAGTCATAGTACGAATGTAGCTTCTTATACAATAACCGGTGGAAATTTACAGAAACATCTAGGTGAGGCACGTGATGAAAAACTGACGAGAGATATTATATCATCGACGAAGATAAATCTGGTGCAAGTAACGACGTAGTAATTAATAATTAATCTATGCCTGCTGCACCTTCTTTTGCAATACGATTTGTGCGTAGATCGCGCGATTTCGCCGGTTGTATTATTTGCCACCGGTTGAATCAGACTGTGACATCGTAACCACTGGTACTAGGAATAGTGCTATGAGTAAGAATAGTACTTCGCTAGAAGACATAAAACTAAACTCGAGGTAATACAATGCATGGTCATGCTCGCCGGTCCTTCGACTCGATAACCAACGCATTTTGCATAACCAAAGGAAATAAAAATTGCGATAGTGAGAATTAAGCGTGACGAGAACAAAGAGTGCGAAGGCATCATTGATTTGGATCATAACGGGAATGACCATATTTTATCTTTATGGCGACGTAGTGGTTTCTATTTTTGAACGACTTTAACTTCATTTGCAATGAGTCAATCGTATTTGATTACATATAATATATTTGAAGAATGGTACAAGGAATAATTTATAATGAAATCCGAACAACTTGTTGAAAAGTAAATAGAAAGTATAAAGAAGCAGTAAAAATGAAAAAATATAATACAATATATAGCACGTACTTGCTACTTGAGTTGGCAAGTACAGAATTTTTCTCTCCAACTTATGACGTCTAAAGAAACTTCTCACACCCCAAGTGGGTTGTAAGAGACAAACTCACCTGACCGCGCAAAAGCCAACAGGCCAAGTACCACGAAGATCCACTCCGCCTTAAAGGCCATGTCTGGAACCACTGTTACCCCAAAGAGCAGTGTTCAAACGACTTCACTAATACGGATGAACTTGCTGTTAGGCGAAAGTAACGCTCGTTCACTGGACAGTTAGTTTGAGAGTCTAGGAGTAGCAAGTAAAAGAAAAGCCGGCGTCGCGGGACGTGTCCAGAGTGGTACTGAAGAGGCGACACCCCCTTTTGTCGAGAGCACACACTCGCCTTTTTCCCTCACTCCCTGTCGTCGTGGTCAAGCGGACTCTCCTTTCGTCTCCTCGGTACTCGCGGATTTGAGTTAGCTGCTCTCGTATGGACCGAGAACACCATAGTAGAACCTGATGTCCCCCGCAGAACCCCACCCTGTGACTACGTCCGCGCCCGCGCCAGTTGCAACCGCCAGGAAGTAGGAGTCAAGAGCAAACAACCGAAAGAGGCTTTAAAGAGCTCGCGCACCAGAGATGAAAGAATAATTGCGCCTGAAGGCAAAGGGACACTGACGATCGCCAAGGGGAATCAGGGAGACAGAGAAAGAAGCGATGAGGGCTGATGGATTGGTTGGAAGAAGATGGTCATGTCGCTCTCGAGGCCCTCATTGGACTCGTTAGGGCAATTACTACTCTCCTCTCCGCATACTCTCTCAAACCTTTCGAGGTTTATACTGGAAACTTGAGTACTTTACTTCTTCTGCTTCTCGAGATTCCGACACTATTGTAGATTTAATGAGATTGATTCGTAGATTCGAAGGTCAGTGTCACTCGCTTGAACTGGTCGAAGTATCATCTAATTAGGTCGCAGAGATTGAAACATTATATGGGATATTTCTATTATCGATAGTAGATTCTATCGTATCTTTGATTTTATAATAAATGTCAATGACTAGATGACACATAATATCAATGAGAATTCAGCAATAAGATTCAGCTGCTTCGTTTGTCGTGCACATTATTATTAGTAGTAGTCCTTTCACGAAGCAGCCTAATTGCCTTCGGTCATGTCAATCGTGCGATTAATTTCACGAGATGCATCCTTAATTATTTAATTTGCTCCAGTGGTCGATCATAACTTTGAATTCTTTCCTGGGCCTGACGGGAGCATGCTTTGCATATTGGATTTCATAATATGCCTCTGGGGGGGATTTCTTATCGCAAAAGCACTCGGTAAATGTTTCCCAGAGTAAGAGAGGTGTGCACGAAACAGTTCATTAGTGATAACAAGCCGCGCACCGGCAACCAGCAATTATTTACAACCACGAGCCCACACGTAAGAAAAATTCTAAACTTAGTAACGAAACGAAGGCTCTCGTCCCTATCGCTGTCACCTAATCGCGTCG
The DNA here is from genome assembly GCA_963989405.1 of Trypoxylon attenuatum. NCBI lineage: Eukaryota > Metazoa > Arthropoda > Insecta > Hymenoptera > Crabronidae > Trypoxylon > Trypoxylon attenuatum. The sequence goes on along the minus strand of OZ022488.1, from coordinate 2,967,060 downwards.
AATTAAGACGGTTAATTTTGCAATCCAGTTTCACGAGAAAATAGGTCTCGCACGCAAGCACGCTTTCAAACGGCATAACGTGTTGCGAGACCAACTCCAACCTTCGAAGTTAGAATCCGAGATGAATAGGTCAAGTGAACAAGGAAGAAACCCGACAGATCGATAAAGCTAATTCGCGTAGCGTTCGTAATATTCGTTGGCTAACTTGACTAACTAAGCAAAAGCGAGAAACGGAACAATTTTTCCAATTTGATCGTGTAACATTGAATACTGATTGGGAAACTAAAAAGTCGAATGGACAGATGTCTAAATGCAGGATTGCAAAGTGAGGCTTGCCGACTCGTTAAGGAAGACTTGCCAAGGGTCACGGGAGTATTTAACCCCGTGAGGCATTACCGAATTGACTCAGGCATTTGACCCCTTCCCCTTGACAGAATACAGTACATATACTCCTGATAATTGATGTGTGGGTGCATGCACGTACGAATAAACCCGCATCGGTATGAAGTTTGGCGCTACCACCGAGAAATTAAAGGTTACATCGAACGGCCTATGCCTCCCTGTTCATTCATAGAGCCGCTTAATTTCTTGCTTCAAAGTCAACTACCTTTTCCGGTCAATCGACGTCCCGATCTTCCTCTTTGTACAACACATCCCACCGACGCATATCGGAAGTAAATGTTACCTACCAATTTGTGAGATATTCTTGGCAAATAACATGTTGGGCCGATTTTAGACAATTTTAAGCAACTATGTTTTTATAGAAATTTATAGAGTACAATTTTCATATAAAGAACAATTGTTCGAATGTTTGATTCGTACTTGTATCGTTACCACTGATTGGAAAACGTATTGGAACATTAATTAAATGGGAACCTGCAAGAAAAAGATTAAAGCGATCATCAGGAGACTGAGAATCCAAGGTGATAGCAATTTCAATGACTCTTGACCGTTGCATCCATATCCGTTGCAAAAGTAGCATTCAACGTTCGACTCTGGATAAGAGTCCTCGTGGTGGCAATATCCCTCGATTTTCCGCGATGGCACACACCCGCGCACGGTCACCAAGATATTTCTGTCTGTGACAATAAAGACATGAACAATCACAATTTTCTCCAGGCGCGAACGAGCAAAGTGGGCTGGTACCATGCTGACAACAATAGTTGCTCTTTAACGAGCAAATACACGGACCACGGACGTATCACCGTGCGTCATGCTCACCAAGAAAGTAATATACTCGAGCTTAAAACGCGAAATAGAAGCGAGCCAAGGATACCGACGCGGCGCTTAACGAGCAAAGAGTATAGAGACGCTCGATTACGTGGTGGTATCCCCACGATATTTGCATAATCATCGTAAAGAGCACGCTCACATACAGAAAAACATACACCCACATATAGTTAGATTGTGTTGTGCTTATGCCAGGAACATTGAGACCAACACTGAAACAATCCCATGGCGCTCATTGTTTTAATGCAGAGACCCGTGTCTAATCGACGTTAATGCGGCCACGTATCCAATGAAGGTGAACACCACGCAAGAATAATACTCCATCTACCAATTGCACCTTTGCACACGCACAGAAGATCACGCTCTTCAAGCAATGATGTGGCTCATTCTGCCGACAGGCGACCAAGTCCATCGATGGTCCTGGGACGTACGGATCATTGCATTCCAATCGGTGACCATCCCTCAGGTTTGTATTGCACTCGTAACACCATAGTTTTTGTGCTTTTGCGTATTCTACACAAAGTGAACATTCTTCTCTAGACTCTTGAATTAGATAAGTTACCATTTTGTGAAGTGTATCCGAATGATAATTCGGGATATATTCTCCTGCTAAACGAATGCATCGTAAGATACCGTTCGCATATATTGTAGAAATACGTGTGTGCGTCTACCGCGTCTCCGGAGGAATATATATCTAACGAGAAGCTTCCTGTGTTTTTGAAGATACGTCGCATTTAGCATGCGAGCCGAAACGGAGGCACTTTTCTTATTAACGCGTCTTTCACCGTGAGAATCGAGCCGTGCAAAGACAAATTGCAAGGATGATTAGCGAAGACAAGAAGGTTACCTAGTGATGTATGTCTTAAAAATTTCTTTTACGATGGTGTTATTGCAGTGTAAACTGTAACTTGTTGGCAGTGGTGTTTAGAAATTAATTAGTGTGTGGGTATACTTACCAAAAGTGATTATACCAATTAGTATCGTCAGCACCTGTGTTCGTACCATGATGATGTCGATGGTGCGGCGCGGCGTCTCGCGATCTTCGCACTTCCCAAATCTCCTTTGCTACGTGTGGCGATATCTTATCACCGATAATAAAAGCAAGAATCAACTTGTTTGAAAAGAGATCTTGGTAGGGAGGAGAATCTGCAAGTAGTAGCTTTGCAACGTTACGGAATGATTCGAAGGATTAATCATTACTGGTTCCGGTTTTTCTTTGCGTAAGCCGCAAAAATTGAAAAGCCCTGGCAGTTATTAATAGCTCTTTAGTGGAATCCATAAATTCCAGGGATGCTTGGCTCACTTTTATATTTACTTGCATAGTATACCAGGAGGGCGTGGCACACACAGTCAAGCTGAGAAATGGTGAAGCGAGATTTATAACTCAGTTCCCTGGAATTCTCGCATTTCAGCGTGGATATTTGAGTACTTGCTACATAACGATTTGCGTTCTAGCAAGCTAGGAATCCATCAGCCGAATCAATGTTTCAAGGAGAAACGATAAAATATTGGGAATCCTGAATGTAGGAAACCCTGTTTTTGATATTTCATCCTGAAAATTGAGGGAATGGAAGAAAACAAAAATAAGACAGTCGGTAAATACACTTTTATTGCTTATAATTTTCGTGCAGGAATACTTAAGTAGACCTCAGAAAGCTCTTTAGCATAATTTTTTTCTTTGTTCTTAACACTCGTCAACGTATACTTGTCGTTGAACGAGTGTCATATCCCGGAACGACGAATGTCGTTTCGAATTGCGTTTGCGTTGAAACAAATTATTTTTGACGAGATTAACTTTGGACACGGGCAGACAAAACGACGACCATGGCAGAATTACCCGTGATTACCGACAATAAACAACGATTACGATCATCGACAATAACTATTCAATACACATACATATGTCATGTAGTATACGTAGATACTGACTATTCTTTGGAGCTCGGTATACAAAGTTTCACGAGCTAACTTATTCTTAGAAATTAGAAAACGTCCCCCAAGAAGGCCATGTAGAAAGCTGTATCCTTGTCGGGCCTCGCACGAAATTTCACGGTCTTGATTCTCGGGCGAGAAGTGCCTTAGGGTCGCAATCCCCAACTCCACGACAGACTTCGACTTAATCACAAAATTATGCTGGGGAATCATAACCGAACGAATATAGAGTGCGAACGCTCATTTTCAAGCCGCAGTAAGGTGACTCTCGAAATAAACTTTATTCGCTTTCAGAATTCAACTCCAATAATAATTGTCAGAGAGAAAATTCAGCTAAACCATATTCAAAAATCCCTTCACTTAAAAAACACATTGATTCTCTCTCGTTAGGAAAGAAATTCATTCGGACGGTACGAAGAAAAAAAATATTATAAAAAAGATTCAGAATTTCTTACCTTCACGCGTCTCTCATCCTTGCCGCGAAACTCCGCGCGAGTCGAATACGTTCATAGTGTAATAGAGTGTAAGTGTATGTTCGTGTGTGTGTATGTTTATGTATGTCCGAGTTTTACAATGCGCCATGGATCGATCGTACGCGTAACTGATGAGGAATCGTAATTAATAGCAGGTGGTTCGCGCGACCGAGGTTACGCGCGTTGATAAAGAATACCCAGAGCAAGAACACTAATCGCGGATAAAAAGATGAAGAAGATTCGAGGGGTAGATACGATTGCATGGTTACAAGCATCGTGCATACACAAATCGCAATGTTCCAAATGGAAGATGTCACCAGCCAGCTTACTCTCAATCGCCTTGCAAGGATCGATCGTCTCGGTCTTCGCGGTTTGACAGCTCCTCACGGTGACGTCCTGATTGGAGACTAACAAAGAAACAAAGTAAGTAATTAAACTCAAACTAAATGGTACCAAGAACAATGACGTAAGTGGTCGTCTGATAGGATAGGAGCAGTTCGTGGAGGAGTCCAGAAGGAACTTAAATTGGAATGAACTGTGGGAGTAGCGACGTGCGGAACGATTGTTAATCGGAAAGTTTCATTCTTTGAAGGTATAGTAGATCAACATGGTACGTATTGCAAATTGCTTTCAGAAGAGTACTTGTTAGCTTACTCTTAAGGACCATCTTAGCACAGGCCATATCCTTCGGTGCAGCTGTCTGATGGCTCTGTAAATTGTCAACCTCGAAGATGCTGGATACTGCGTTTAAAACATTATGCTGTTGAATACTTCGCTGCCATTCGCCCATCTTTCCGAGAGTACATTCGACCGGTTCCAAATTATGCGCCTTCGGATCGTCGCATCCCTCGGTCATTAAGGAAGTGCACATGTAGCATTTCAGACTCTGATCTGAAATCCCACAAGATACATAGCTTGGTGTGATTCGCTGATAATCTCATCCGAAGTATAATAAATTGAACAACATTGTGCATAAGTCCAGGGTCGAAGGAAGAAGTACGAAGTACGTATAGAAGAAACATAATAAATGCAAATAGAATCAATTTAACTCCTGGTTGAATAATGAGGATAAGAATCTTGAAATTCTAAAAATAGTGACCTAGAACCTTTTAAGAATATCGTGGAGTCTTAACGTTTTGTAGTTGGATGTGGGAAAATTATCGCGTGTACCGAAGTCATTGATGCTACTCTGGAGGGATTCACCGTCACTAGCCAAAGTGAGAATGTTTGCCAGATATGAAAATGCTCCTCAGCCTTATATCGACGAACCGGAGGAAAGTTTGTCTTACGTTAGACACGTTAGAAATGTCACGCGATACTTCTAATTAACGGTGTACGCGTGCCGTGTCCGTTTTGTATTTGACTTTACACTGGCAAGACTTGCTAAAAGGGAGGAATTAGTATTCCAAATGATCGTCCGACAGGCATTGACCCAGTTGTATTCATTGCAATACCTAGCTGTGGTCGTCTCCAATTTAAGGCCTTAGCAGACCGTGAAATGGCTACAACAAACGCGCAGAAGAAACAAGTGAATTATCGCCTGCCACCAATAAACAGAAATGCATGCCAACGCTAGCCTTGAAATCACCCTATGAATCCACAGAAGAATAAGAAACGATAAATCTTTCCATTATAGTACCACTCCGGAAGAAGCTACCGTAATCAACAGTGGGGGGGATTGGGAAGAAAACAAATCAATTTACTGGAAGACACAGGGTGAACTTACCCCTGATTTTGTATTCTAAGAGAGAACTTTCTGTCTCCGACGAGGTAAATAATCCAATCTCTTTGCACACCCTAGCGACAACACTATCTCATCGACTTTTTCTGTCACACAATATCCCATTAGAATTGGGAGGGTGCATGTATCTCTAATAAATATCCAGAATTTCAAGCTTTTCTCGACCCCCTCGATATTTACGATGGGCACCCATGCATAATTCATCAGCACATAAATTTCATATGAAAATTTAGGAATATTTGCTATTATTAAAATTATTTGTATTCTCTTCTTATTCATTATTGTCGTACAAACTGAGAATGGTAAGTCGGTTTGATACAATTTGCTGAACCTACGATTTTCCGATTTGATTTCCGTAACTATATGGTTCTTCTCAGAAGGAAGAAGAACAGTAGGGTTGTACGGCGTTAATCCCTGCCAACCCATATGCGGGGTGACCAGTATAGCTGTCATTATTTAGGTCGCGGCATCGTGGCGCCAAAAGTCGCGACGTAAGCCGCTTTTGTGTCACGGTATTCTATCGAAACTTTGATATTTCGAGTTATCTTTAACAGTTTGCACTTCCACAAACACCGATGTAAGACAATTCATTATAGTTTCGCCGATTTCCGCCAAAGAACGACATTAATCCTAACAAACTTTGAATAATACTTTTAATCAATATTAGAATTGCAAATTTTCCTCCAAAATAATGAAATATCATTTTATAATAATATATTAATATTCTAGTTAAAGAGTTAGTAATTGTATTAAATTTGTCATTGCTAGTTAAAGAGGTAACTAAGCTAATCTTTATCCAGTTAGAGCGCATAAGGACTGAAGCGCTCAATGAGATTGAACTGTCTACCGACTCGTGTAAAGTAATAAAGTAATTTTTTTGGGGTGAAGTCATAGACTGACAAGTTTAATCTCGCATTAAGTGTTCGTGCAGTATGAGCTCGATTCGTGCTAATTTTTAACGAGCACTAATTTTTACGGACAGCTGTGAACGCCCGTTTCGTGGGACGAAACACAATGAACGTAAAGTGTCATATTTCGCACTTTCAGTTACATTTACGAATGAAAACATTTTTTGCGAGGTGTCTTGCTTCAGAACTATACATATGCAAATTATAAGATCGCATTCAACCGTCAACATGCATGTCATTCTTTATAGCGTTTCCTGTCATTATGCCAAAGGAGATACACTGCAATATAATATTATGACTATTAACTCAATCGTCAGTGGATCATAGAAGTAACACCGCACGTATGAGTCAGCCTGCCAATGACCGGATCATCCAACACCGGTAGAAGTAAGTAGTAAGATAGTTGTCAAGTCAGCCACAATATCTACGTATAGTTCATACTCATCTACTTTGACTGTTAGAATCAACGTTACGCACAAATATGCAAAGTCTTAAATGTTCTAAAACACCATAATACATCCGAGTAACAAGTAAAAAAAAAGAAACTAAATTTTACAATAGTGGATGAAAAACCTGGTAATAAGAACATTTAATGAATTCATTCCGCGATTACAATCTTAGAGAAATGTTTCTGAGAAACCCCCAAAACCATGTCGCAGCCGTACAAGAGAACGCGGTTATAAGGTCATGTCCGGTCGCGTATGTCCGCAACCACTTAAGACCAAATCCTCAATCCCATCACTGCGCGTCCAACCCAATGGATCACTCTCCACCGTGAAATCTTATTTCACTTTAGTTTTTACTCTGCATCGAAATAATATCGCTTACATTAGCAAAAATAGCAATAGCTATAAGAAAAAAGGTGATAAGAGAAAAAAAAAAGAAAAAAGATTGAAAAACTTTTAATAGAACGTTCGAAGGAATAATCACCTGAACGAACTGCCACGACGATGAGCACGAGGGTGACGAGTAACACTGTGATCTGACGATGCATGTCGGTAGTCTTTCACTTGCGTGCGATGCTTTTTCTTGAGAGTTTCGAAGAGAGAAGTTGCTTTCGCGATGAAGGAGGCTACTGTACTGCGCGTTTCGTGACAGAGGGTGAAGCCCACGCTAGTAGAAGGGTTGTCGTCGACTCGACAGCCTGATCGCGAGTATGAGATTGCGAGGTTCGCCACTCACCACGCCACTCCTCTCCACTCCGCTCCTCACCACTCCGTTCACTCGGTCTCTTTCTCACTCTCGTATACTCCTTCTCTCTCTTTCCCCGTTTACCCTTTATCTCACTTTCTCCTCTAGCTTGCTCTCTCGCACTCTTTCTCGTCTCCATCGCGCAAGCCGCGTAGATTTCTCCTATCTCGATCAGACCGTGGATCGTTGGGCGTGGATCCGACACTCGTTCCGGTGCTCCCTCCGACTCTTCCTCTCTTTAACGTTGCGTACGCATTCCTCTGTTTACGTTTGGCGGAACGCCGATGAGCTATGCTTCCCGTCGTTGACGCCGGTGCCAATAGAGATATGTACACGAGTACATTCTCGTACAGTCGTATTTTCGATCTGTACAAGGCTTCGCCAATAGCCCATTCACTCGAACGTACTGCGACTTGGCGAAGGGCGATTTTTCCGAACCATGTCTCACGGCGATTGATCGCTCGAGTGTGTTTAGGAAGAGCAAATCTACTGGATGATTTTAGTCTGTGTACTTAGGAAAATCGTATGTGTGTGTGTGTGTGTGTTTGCTTTTCGCGTAGTGCTCTGGTAGCCACGAATTCTAGGATAGGGATTGTCTGTACAAGGGTTGGACTGTTTGCGTAAACACACGCTGTGAGATTGCTTAGGAATGTTCTACGAAATTTCCACTCCTTAAATAGATTTCACTTCCGGTTATTTGTGAGTGTCAGGTTTTTAAAGTAGACAACATAGTCTATTAGAGTTTTGAATAACATTTATTGGTGCTTGGAAAATCTTGAACACAACTGAGCCTCGATATTGTACACCTGTCGCTTTGACTGCTATTTATTCGCCAAGTTGTATGGACTATTCGCGAAGTAACATGTGCGGCTTGTATTCGCGTTAAGACGCAGACACCGGGAGAAATAGTCGGTCGTGTAAAGAACAGAGAAATAGTATCAACATCCAACTTACTTTGGTTCAACGACGCGCATGCAACAGTGCATATATATTTGAAATTCCTCTCAAGCAGTGAGCAGGAAAAAAGGTGCATTCAATGCTATTTCGCGATATATATATATATATATGTAAACGTATAAATCAGGCGAGCAGCTTCCATGTCCAAATTATATAATTTGCAACTGGTGCACCTGTTGCATTCGAGGAAGGCTGAAAATGTTGTTGGCTGGATTGGAGCCCTGATTGCATGCACTATCGGCAAGTCGATCGCATAATGGCCATCGAATTAGAATTTTTCATGCGCGCTTCTCGCGGCAAGGATCCATTTTGGCACGAGTTCCAAATATACATAGCGAGTTTATCGAGGCATACAATGAGGCGTCGCGTCGCGACTGCCTTTACAAAGGGGAGCTACGTAAATCATGGTGGTGGCGATTGATGAAGGGAGGAAAGCGTGGATGCGTCGAAGAACGTTAATTGCCTATTAGCCTAATTAAAGTCGCTGGGTGGTTCGTAGCAGAAACACCGCAAGCTTCGTATTTTCTCGGCGTACAATACTTTACAACGAAAACGTTCCCTCTGAGCATTTCTAATTCGTTTCCACTTTTTCCAAGTAAACGCTCCTGTTAAAGTGTCGGCAGTTACCAGCACCCTCAATACTTCTCTTTTGTGAGTAAATGAGTTGCCCTACATTTTTTAGTCGCCTTGTCGTGATCCGTATAACGTGGCTAATTAAGGAACGAGCATTTCGAGACAAATGTTTGCCTTTCAAAGAAGATCTATAAATTAAAAAGGATCTGAATTTATTTTCGATTCGACGACGATTCACTGGGGATGTTAGCTTTCATTTGAATTAGCATGCAGTAAATCCAATCGTAATAACATTTCTATCGCATCGCTAAAGTTCATTTCAGAGGATGAAATTCTGCCTGAGTGAACGAGTTCAAAACAAACTTCCATTTTTCCGATGATGGAGCAACTCAAATACGTAATGCTTGAAACTTCACACAGAACTCTATATTCCCTTGTAGTTATCGGCATTGGACGCTCACGCGCAAAACTTTAGCTTCATATTAAGAAACATTATACTTCTCGTGGCTCTCTTCGCGAATATTTCGACACGGTTATCATACGGAAGCTCATCCTAATTTCAACGAAACTGGATGAACCGACCCTGGTGCTTCCAACTATTCGCCCCATTTTCTTTCCATCATTTATCTCTGCTCATCGAAACAGGATGAAAACCCGATGCAAATTTTCCGAGAAAGAGGTCACTCCGCTTCTCCACATTCCGAGTATGCTATGGATAGGAACCATCGCCAGGTCTCTTTCGATCTTCACCTCGTTGTAAAACAGTTTTTACAGTTAGTTCGCATTCCAAATGTCCGTCACGAGACGTCATTTATCGTAGTGGTTGGACGTCATTGCCGTTGGTATATATGTATATATAGAAGAGTGAGATTGTATGCGTGAGCACGCAGGCAGTGTATACGAGCGACAACGTCCTTCCGGAAAATCAGATGGGGAAAGCGGAGCAATGAGGCAGGAGGATGGAAACGAGAGACGTCCGGCGCCGTGGCGCCCATCCAGGACGCCACCGACGCCGTCTAGCTCACAGTTTCGGGTTTAGCAATTACTAGAGGACTCCACACAGAGCCACTTTATTCCTCTTCTCTTCGTGACTTTACTCTCCAGCTTTTATTCTCCCTTCTCTTTTCTCCTCTCTCTTCTTTTCCTTTTTATGAAGCACATCTTACTCTTTTCGTTTTTCTAGTTTGCTTCATTTCACCGCAACGCCTCTTTTTGTGATACCACTTCCTCGGGTTAACCATCAACATTTTATTCTCGCTCACCAGGATTTTTTGTCCGGCCCAATCTTTACTTTCGGAATTTCTTGTGAAATCAAAGCTGATAAAAGGTTTTTCTTCGAGCCACAAGATCTCTGTATCAATTTTTGGCGCTAATTTCATTTTTAGATCTAATTTCTTTCGCTTCTTCCAAATGAACCTAGGACTTTCATCCTCGTTTAAATTTTCGGTTACGCGATCTAGTTTAGGATAAACGTAGTAGTTTGAACTCGATTGAGAATCTGCTGTCTTCTTCCTTTCGAGACTCTTGCTCTTAATGGTGGCCATCGAAATTTATCTATTTCGACGTGTCCTCTGCTTGCCTGACTTGTGTGTCTAGTATCTATCCACTGTTTGGTGACAGACCCAGTTCTTTCTCGCACAACACTTAAGAAGATAGACTGGCGACATAAGGCCGCCATTCCCAAGCTACGAAAGAAGTTCTACGAACATTTGGCTCCTTTTTACTGCTATACTTACGCACGAGTTTCTGCTCTTAAGACTTTTCACGAATCGGCATATGTACATCAGACAATAACCGCAGAATTATCCTTACTTCAATATTTCTATTTACTATAGATTTACGATGTATCTTCGCTTTTCCACTTGAAAATCTAAATAGTATTTTTCAAACTCGAGCAACAGGGACATAAATGATGAGCTGTTAAACTGAACGCGTGAGAAAATATTGAGGGTGCATTACCGAAGCCATTAGTTGAGAAAAGGGGGGGGGGGGGGGGGGGTGACCCATCACGTGTAACGAAAGCACTGTAATGCAGATAACGTCTTTGGCATACGTTCAACGCGCGCAAAGTCTCGCCATCGCACGCAATCCTAAAACTATGTACTCAGTGTACTCGGCATGTTTCGAAACAATAGGTCGCTTTGTGATTCATAAGAAACTGGCTAATCACTCGAGACCTCGCCACGCTGACAAATCGCGAGTTCACTTCCTCCCGACTCGATTTCGAGGATCGCGCATGCTAAACAGCACCTCCGTGACACGCGTTCCGGGAGTAAATGGATAGAATTGTTCTTAATGAACATGCCACCGGGCAAACTCATACTTTCCACAGCACGCTACGATCAAGTTTGTATTGAATTAATTCTATTATCTCTGGTGGGAAGTGAAATTTTACGACGAATCCTGATGTCAATTTCGATTTTTAATTCTTAAAGCAAACTAGAGATTATTAATTGTTTGTTGATTATTGTTAATTATTGTTGATTATTGTTGATTATTAATTGTTGTTTAATTGTATTACTGCAATTTGTAATATTGTTGATGCATATTTTTCATCGAGAACCATAACTTCAAGTGTCATCCTTCCTATGTTCTAATAGCTCCCAGTATATATTCGTCATTGTCAACGGAAGTGTACTAGAACGAGCCAACTTCCGCTAGGTTTGTCTGTGACCTGACAAGGCAGCCTGAAGTCTACGAGTTCTACTCTGGTCTGGCGGAGTCGATTAAGGGTCCCTGAGTTTACTCGGGTTTACACCAAGTTCGATAAGTTCACTCGAGGATGCGCTATTAAAATCTCAGATAGCTTTATCAGATCCTCACCAAACTCTGATATCCTTAATCGAACTATATCAACCCTTATAGACTTTTGATTGTCTTGCCAAAGTTAAATCAACCAAGCAAGTGGAACTCTGTCAACACCAACAACCTTTATAGCAGCAATTGCTTTTTATCGAGTAACTCTATCAAAATTGGATAAATCTTTTCGCTTCACTGAATCCAACTCAATCTCGTGAGATCCAGTTTCCTAAAGATTCCGTTTCCCGAAGCGCGAATCGTTCAACGAATTCTCATTGTATATCCGCAAGAAGCTTCCACCACATTATCTTGACATTGCAGAGTGAGATGGAAACGATTTCCTGGGTAGATTCTGCCGTTAATGGAAAGAAATCAGGCGAGTATGCGATAAAAAATACTGGTTGCGTGACCACACGACAGGGTTCTTTGGCGCGTAATAATGCAAGCGTCGTCGAGGGGCGAGGCAGAGAACAAGGGGTTGTGAATCTAAGGAGCGTGGACGTGTAGCGCGTCAGGATGTTCGGCGCCACATTGCCGCGACCCAAATAATAATAATACCATCGGTGGCGAACGCGCGCGCTTGGAAGATGGAGGTTGGAGGACAACGAGAAACGAGGGTGCACCACCCATATTTGCGAATCTTGAATACGTACGTGCGAGCTACCAGACACTGGATTGGATTATTGTTATAGGACACAGCGGGTCACGCTACGCAAGGCCAACGATCGTATCGCTCTTCCTCGATCTTCTGCGGCTATTATATCCCACGGAATGACGCACGATGCATCTTTCGTGAAAACTTGCAAGAATAATTCAGTAAATTTTATCAAACTTATGTAACGTTATAGTGCAATTCGATTTTTCATCAAATTTTCGAGTAGAAAAAAAAATTCGTTACTTATACTGGATTCTGGGATCTCAGAACTTGGGTAACTTTAGTCAGAGGAAAATAGAAGCGCGGATGTTTGTGTAATAAGACGTGAAAAGTGTTCTGTTTTCGACAAGAATGCCACATCGTCCGGATATTAAATGGTGCAAGAAGAAACTTTTCTGGAGTTGATAAATCAGTAGTCGACATTTGCGAGATTTTCCAAGGAAGAGAATTTTAGTTGGGCCGATGTAATATTAACACTAGTGAAATTATCGGACTGAACTGAAACATTGAATCGTGCTAGATGTTTATCTCCAGAAAACTTAAAAATATTTCAGTAATTGGCACTTTAACAGTTCTAACACTGCCAGATCCCAAAAGTTATAATTAGCAGAGTAAAAAAATGCTACGGACTTCTTCTTGAATAAATAATCATCGTAGCTATACATACACAGTAGATAACGTACAACTAGATTTATTACAAAAATATTTAACATTGCGCTTATCTAACGCTGTTCTATCTACATCATATGGAAAGTTATTTTTTAAGGAAGATTGACAGGAGGGAATACCGAAACATCGATCGGGTTCAAGTTTGACCGAAAACCGAATAGATAACGAGTTGACCTAAAGTACAAACCAGGATACCAAAGTCGAATGACAAGATCGTCGATCGATTGCAACCTGGACCTTTGCATTCGCACACAAATTGGTAACTGTCCCGTTTATAGCGGCCCCAATAACATTCCTTGCCAGAGCTGCCCCATTTCGCACACTCCCGCACAGTAAACTGTTCCTGGGGCTTCGTGAAGTAATCTGTAAAATGTTTCATATTGCTTTGGGAATCTGTCTTCGTACGAAGGAATCCCAACGAAGGGTGAAATATAGCAAAAATATGGAAGAGAAGGCACCCCTTTTATGACGGGCTTATATTGGAAAATATCTCTCTGAAGTTTGCCACGATTCGCTACGTTTTGTGAGATGAGAGAAGATTTATTTAATGTGTTCAAGTAAATCGACTGTTTCGAACTGAATCGTTATGCGTAGGATGATAGAATCACTTCGGTAATAACTTTGGCCAATTTAACGATATTCGTGCAATACTCACATATATACACAGCCTTCCGGCAATACCGATATGAATTTGGACATGATTTCAAATATTTTGTATCTAATTGATTATTTGCACAATCCTCGTCGTTCTTGCTATTGCACTGATAACATTTAGTTGCTTGACACTCTTAAAATATGCAGAAATAACGTATTTATTATAGTCATTGAAATTTCTTTGTATTATATTTAAAGATTTGAGATTTATATTAAGGTCAAGAATCGATCGAGTCCTTTTTCAAGCAGAAGTAACAAATTATAGAAAACCTTGTTATTGATCGGGGAATAAACAGTTTGCTGGTAACGTCGTCTGAACTAAACCTACAGTTGGTAGTTCAGAACGTTATGGACAGAGTCATATCTACATGAGGTCAGGACAAGATTGTTTCTATCGACTGTTGTACATTCAGCGATCTCTAACTCATACTCACCTCGTTGTATTATAAAAAAAATAATTAACAATCTTAACACATTTGGTTTCATCGACATTCTTAATCCTCTTCCTCATTCATATTCGTCGATTTATTTTAGTGATCACCTTCGACCAAGGTGTATCATTCGTTAACCATTGGCGCGACCGCTAAACATCATAATCTAATGACTAAGTGGTAACACTTCATTGGATTACGTAACACGAAAGATACCTCGAAGGCTTTGTAACCCTTAAATTGAATATAAAGAGCGCATGGAACAGAGTTACCAGACAGGGCCAAATTATGTAATGGTTATACCAGGGTAACAATTTGTGTCTTCCTATCGCTTGTGCCACTTCGGTCCTCGTGCAAAACTTATTTCTCACATACGATAAAGTATTTAATTACTTAACTCTACGTAACTTTTCGTACAATGCAATAAAAGTAATTATTTTATCGGACACACTTTTTTTGTGATCAAACGACATAATTATACATACAACGCGCTGTCCAGTGTGAAGCTAACGGTATTCTCGATCCATTGCTTTCTCGTGCCGATCTGGCGTTATTTTTATAAGCTACTTCAGGTACTCTTGATCCACGAAGCCTATAAAATCCCGCTGTTCATCATTGACGTCTTTCTGCTTCGTATAGTATGAGAATTTATATGTAACAGGAAGGAAAATCATCGTATCAGAATTTAAAATTGCATTTCTCGCGAGTAAGAAAAAAAAAGGACGTGTACAGCATGATGTATCACGGTTATAAACATGTCATGGTCTATCGATACTGCTAAACTCTATTGCTAAACATGTTAAACGTTCTCAATATCTAATGCTGCGAGACAAATGGGCAAAATGTGCCGTGTGATTAATAAAATTTAATCGTGTTCTACGATAATTGTTCATATAATTAAAATGTTTCCTACGTCAAATTATATACTTTAAAGATTGCTACTATCGATTCTTAGAAGTCTATTATCAGGAGGAAAATATTTGTCTGTCAGAGTGGAATAAAATTCGTAGTGGCCGGATGAACATAGTTTAGAGAATGGCGTTAGTCAATGACTCGCAGACTGACACGAACAGTGATAAATTTGTAGAAAAGTGTTTTGTTATTGTCACGCAGTCGGAATGTTCTGTTAGTAGAGCGAACTTTATGAACGAACGTACTATGGCATGCACCTTGGCAGCAAATGCTAGTAACACGATTTCGAGTGTATTATTAGAAAACTATCACACACCTGTAGACTATTGCAATCCATATACCATTGATTTAATTCATCTTGAGAATTGGATCGTGGGAATACTCACTGTCATCAATTCGATTTTTTCCAACATCCTCCAACTCATAAAACGTTCTTAGAAATTGATACTCTTATATTATCTCAAGTTACAAAATATATTTCAAATAAAAGATATACAACGTGCATCGAGTAAAAGAATTTCATCCTATCTTTATCTAATATTTGACTTCCTGCCTAGTACTGTTCGGTGATCATACAGTTAGAGGTACTCTCTAGATGCCTCTGACAGAGCTATTATCACTCGCTTAACAAATTGATGCACATCTTCCATGATACCCTTACTGTGCATTCTCTCATGGTATGGTTTATCGAGTACATCTCGCAAAGACACGGTAAGGGATGTTGTTGTCAGAAGTACACTAGGAGTTGAAAAGCAATCTTTCATATTAACTTTTCGTCTGTTCACGTGGAAAAATAGCCGAGTGAGCGAGCATGTGTGACAGTTTCGTGGCGTTCAGTGTGTCACAGGAAAAGGGGCATTATCCACTCAGCGTGCTCCAAACCACCACTTTACGCTCTATTTGAACGTAAAGCTCCTCGTGCCACCCACGGCCTTCCCCATCTGACGTACAGCCCTGCTTAATCTTCCTAGATTATTTTAATTTTTATCCATCCTGGTCCATCGGGAACACTATACGATCGCTTAATTACAATCTCTATCCTTGCTCTTATTTATTTTTTCTCTCAATAAATTGACAATAAGAATGCAAACTGATGCGTCGATTCGTTGTTCGTGTTTAGCATATATTGATTTACTGTTAATATTCTCGCTTTAAGGAAAGCCGCGGGAAACTTTTGACGAAGCTTATCGGGTGAACTTTACGGATCAGAACCTGTATCAATGTTGCGCTAGCTGACTGTGATAACGAAAGATTAGAGACTAACTTTTCCGAAGAAGATTCATTAAGTATATTTGACACTGCAGTAGCATTTAGCCATATTCTTCGTAGAGTGATCATGAACTTTACAAAGTGGCATTTGATAAATTCAAATCTGAAATATCACATGTGAGATAAGAGCTGAAACGAATTACGGAATAGTAGTCTGTATTTGGATGGCTCCAGGAAATAGTAATACTTGGTTCATTGCATTTTCCTGTTCATAATGGAACCATACGTGATGTCACCAATTTAACGAAAGAAGAATCCAACAGAAGTATGCCCTATGGAAAATTAACTAGGTTTGTAGTTTTGATTTTCCAGGATTTGTCAAAAATATTGATTCCACGATCACCGAGATATCACCAAAACGATATTCGACCATTGATTACGTTCCACGAGCACTTTCCCTCGGCCGTGGGTAGATCATTTGGGCCTTGGGTTATTCGTAGACGAGTCTGTGTCTCTTGCCTCTCATCTCCTCTCGGTTAACGCTATCTCTCTTCTTTCCTCTCGCTGTGTCTCTCTTTCTCGGAGCTACGATCTCGCTCTTCGACACGCTATTCCTGCTTCCTCTCGCGCAATTACGTATTCTCCTCTCTCAGTGCTGTAAGTACCGTCGCCTCAGTGTGTGGGCTTGTATCGCGATCGCGCGGACTCGCGGATACATCCGCGAACAGTGCTTTACCAGCTGTCGAGGCCGAATGTTCGGCCTCTTCAACCCTTGAGCACACGTCTCACTCTTTGTCATCGCTCTTTCTCTCGCTCTCCCTCTCTCTGTCTATCGTCCACTCACTCTTCTTCTCCTCCTCCTTCTCCTCCGTCACCCTCTCCCCTCCCCGGTCATCTCCCGATCCGACCATTCGCGTACGACGGATGCACCTGTAGTGTCGCCCCGTACACGAGCTCGTGCGGTGCAAGAACGTGGTGGTAGTGGAGGATAGTTTTCCCTTGAGCGGTAGCGGTACACCCCCCGCTGAAAACGAACCTCAGGTCGGTGAAAACATCGGTGAAACGTTGCAACACGGAACATCGTAAGCGCGAACCCACAACGTGTGCTCCACAAAATCATAAAGGATATTTCTACGTCTTTTGATCCCAGCAACAACATGAGCCGCTACATTCTCGCGGTCACTTGCCTTCTGGCGATTCTTGGATATTGCGGTAAGCATTTTCAGGATGAGAAACTGCTACATCGGAAAGTGCGCGATAATTCGAATTTCAAATGATCTTCTTGGAAAGTGAATTAAAGTCGGTTCACCGCGTGTTCGTGTGCGATTGTCGTTGGTGAGGGTTGTTTCAGAGTGTAAGGGACTATTAAGAAGGTAAAAGCTTGCCTCTCTTGACACGGAATCAAGAGAAGCTTGAGTGGCGAACCCAGGTACTCTTAGCCCTGGTGAAGCCACGTAGGGAAATGCAGTGGTGGCATAGATTTCAATCGATTTCACGATAACTATGAATGTGTTTAATATTCTACTCCAAGTAATCGATAGCCACTAGCTTAATCTCAGAACAATCAAGCAGACGGTATTCATGTAGTGAATATTATGGAAAACCCGGCTTATAGTTTGTGCTCCCTTATTCCAATGTGCTCATACAAACGTCAGTCAGATCGATGACGACGTGCAATGCGCATAGAAACATTCATACTTGGCACATATTTCGATGAGAATCTTGTATACCTTAGATTATTCTATTTCGGTTCGTTGCCAAATTTCTCAAGCCAATCGAACAATTTTAGTCACATCCAAATACTTACTTCTTCGTTCGGCAACCGTACGTACGTGGTTCGAATGAGGAAAATCTATCGTGTACTTTCGCTTCTGTCACTCGCCTTCAGCAAGTATGCTAATATTCTTTCCGGCATAAAATTAAAAAGACACTGCTTATATATATATATATATATGTCTACCGGTATATCGCAATGTTACTGGTCTCCAGCACGATCCGTTAAATAGATTACTCTGTTTATACCTCGTGTGTGGAGGTAGTCACCCCTGCTTGCCGACACGACATCGTTCAGTGTGAATGGTCGCAAAATAAGATTAGAACGTGTGGACAGAAGGAGACCTAGCGTGGCAACGCATCTTTCCAGGGCACGCTGGATTGATTTTTATAACTCTTTAGCCTAAGGTTGGTGAACTACTAAATGTATCTATAGTTTCCGAGGTGGTTCACCGGTAAGAAGGTGCCCCAATATACGTATGTCACATTTCCTGGAGTTAAGGAATTAATTGCATACTACGTATGATATCTAGTTAGCAATTCTCAGTAATATTTTTCATAATACGTAGATTATAAAAATATACATGATCGGACCTTTTGATCTTTCGACAGCGTATTATTGTGCAATATTACACGGTAGCAATTTTTCGATAGACGTTGAGACCTAGAATTCTATAAACAAATAACGTGCTAAGCCCCTCGGCACAAATCGCCTGACCGCTTCATTATCGTTCCTCAAGCTGACCCCTCTCGTTCGCTTCGATTGATAGCAGGGAGAACTTTGCTATTCAGCGTATTATTATGAAAGTAGAGTCAAACGACAGGACCGATATACCGATTGAAACTTGTTGATATCGAATCAAATTATTTACGCTGATATTTATATTTGATTACTTTTTCATATTTTATAAAATTCATGAAATTACAGGTATCGATGCTATGCAATGTTACCTCTGCAACAGTCACAATGACAGTCGTTGCGAGGATGATCATCCTCCCGATGCCCTGAAGAAAGACTGCTCCGATCTCAAGGACGGTGCGAAGTACACGATGTGCCGAAAGATTACGCAAGTTATTGAGTTCAGCGTAAATGGCCGTAAGTAATACTTTACTTATCTCCTTTGACAGGGTAATTGTGATAACTGAGATAATTTTTGAACAATTCCCATCAATTTCTCTCGTAAGTTATATTCTCTTCCGTTCTGGTGTACATCACTTTAACCATTGCGTTACTGGAACGAAAAATTTTCAGTGCCGGCGGATAAGAGAGTAATACGAGGATGCGGATGGGACGAGTCAAATCACAAGGGCAAGTGTTATCAACGGAGTGGTTTCGGTGGTCGTCAGGAAGTCTGTTCCTGCTTGACGGACTACTGTAACGCAGCAATGCCAAATGTTCTTCCGGCAAATTCATTGATCATCTTGTGCGCAGTGGGCAGTGCTTTGTTAGCACTCGTCCGTAATTAGTCTTGAGATCGTAAAGAACCTCCTGAGCAGTCGACGAAGAGATGCGTCTGAGATCGTTAGTACAGTCAGCTTCGATCCTGCAGAGCCAAAGGACAATGAGGTCGAGGCACGTCCGAAATTATTGAGCACCTGGACATGAAAGATTCTTCGAAAATTAGCCGCATCGAACGAGCATTACGCAAGAAAAAAATAAAATCACACACACATACTCAAGGAGGAATTGGGAGTTGGTGCGAAATTGTTCCATGTATGAGCTGCAGTAGTCTCCTCTGATCTCTAACGATCTCGAAGGACTCATGATGGATCCTCGTACACTCGAGAGGCGCACGTTTTATTCATGATCATAGATCATTACAGTCGCTTCCTCATGTCCATTCGTTGAAAGAGTATTGTAGCTGTAGATGAAACATTCGCGCTGCTCTTGTTCGACTGATTAATCGAGGGGCGAGAGACAGAGGGAGAGAGAGAGAGGAAGAGAAAGAGAGATCAGGATTGGAGGGGAACCTAGGTAATTTCCCACGTGTCTCACGATTGAATTCATCGGGGAATTAGCTTGGCACTTTGTCCCAGAGTGCCAAATACCAAATGGCACCACAATTGAGTATTTAGAGCAGTACAAATGATCCAGTTTACCAATTCCAGTAGAAAATACATCTTAATCTCATTCCGAATATATTGTCGACGACACCATAGTAAATAAATATATGTATATTCACGAGTGGCTTATCGAGAACGATTTTATAAATCTTCACTCGTTAAAAATTTCGAGCAAGCCAGCCGTTTTACATTAAATCGATGAAATTTTGCAGCACATCGCAGGATACTGCAAATTTTAATAGGATACTTTTACGTAAATTCAAAGAATTTTCTAATAGAATTGACAGAGTATTGATGGTGCGAAGACGGTCACGTTGTGTTCATGCGACAATTTTCACTGTAGAGCTTAAGAAAGATAATAATATATCTATGTATCGATTGTGCATCTTGTTGAGGATCTATATGCTGTAATATACACATACATATACTCTCGTGATCTAAAGATCGCGATGCAGCTATACGAATTGTTCTGTGCGAATCGAGGAAAAATATATCGGGGTTGTCGTTGCGGAGGGCTTCCGTTTCTGTTATTTACCCCGTCCCAACGGACCAATGAAATATATATATAACTTTAATACTGAATCGTTCGTAAAGATTTTTGTGCAAGCACATACCTTTTTAGCCAATGTTACAGTTGCTCCCCTATAAAAGAAAGTGTTTGTGTTTGTGTGTGTATGTGCGATGTCCAAACGAATCTATCGCAGTTACAACAATGAAATTTGTCACACATGTATAGTCGTAATAGTGACCGAATACACCTCAAAGCTCGAATTTAAAAATTTAACATAGTAAATTTTTGATTTCATATTTTTTGTGAGAAGAGCTTTGTCAGAGGCAACGCCATGCGAGTACTTCTTATGACTTAAGTTAGACACTTAAAGCAGAAGGAAATGGTACGTACGTCACATGTTTTATCCGCTTCATTGTTCCAGCTGAACAATTTGTTTCGATTCGATGTCTGGTAGTCTGTCGTTTTCCTTTAGCCTGGTCGTTGCTTCCTTCGTTCAGTAAATTGTTCTTTGATTATTAATTTGTATATATGTTTTATTCCCCGCAAATCATTAATACGATGGTGTAATTCGACTTTAACGAGCTCATTCAAAACGGATGTGAAAGCCGAAAGTTTCTTGATCTCATACTTCATTCCGCTATTTTGCAACTTCCAGTTTATCGGTTTCGTTATAAACTACGTGTAAACTTTCTCGGTTAGTCGAACCGACGCTCGACTAAATGCTTCATTAAAATGTGTTACGTAATTGGGTTGATATATCGTGCAGAAATAAATTGACGAATGTTTCTAAGTTTCGGAGACTAGTACGATATCAGGTAAGATTGGATTATCGAAAAATATATTCGACATGCACAGGTTAGACAAATGTCAGATTACCGCTGATATAGTGGCTAGTTTCGGACATTTGGATAAACGACTGTCATCTCCAGTTATCTGTCAAGCATACATATATCACCCTTCATAAAATTATTCCGATAAAGCTTGATAATGTGTCTCATAACTGTCATCTGAAATTGCGTGAGGTAATTTCGCTCTGCAAATCCTCTTTAACTCGAGGCAACCAGTGAAATATTCAAAATATGGCAAATGATCCAACCAACCTTATCTATCACACAGAATCCAATAATCGAGAATTCAAGCACGAACAAGGTCAGCTCTTGACGTATCATGCACCCTACAGCTACCCGTTCCAATCGTTCGACCCCGGTTCCATCACCCCCAGCACCATCGCCTCTCTTGAATCAACAAGCATCCCTCCAGCATCAGCAACAAATTCTCTACAGTCCAATTACAAATCAGATGGTACCAATCCAACCATGCGCGACCGGACTGCATCCTCCTTGCGTTTATTCAGGAATGCAGCATAATTCTGCTGTGCTCAGTACCTCTGCCCAACATATGCAAGGTGTAAATACAAATACAATTTAAGTGATTTAGTTTTATTGAATATGTTTGGTAGCAAATTGTACGAATACATTAATTCGCTTAGGTAAGAATAGCAGATGGCCCTCGAAGAGTAGAATAGCCCGAAGCCAGCAGCAACATTCTCAGCAATTGATCCAACAACAATTATCTTATAACCCGAAACCAGTATTGTTCTATGATCAAGTACTCAGCAGTGCTCCTGCTGCACAACCGACTGCGTCATTTTTGGTTGCATCTTCTACATTCGCTCATGGATCATTTCCAAATGATCAGTACAATGCCTCTGGTGTTACCCTGATTCCTCAAGCTTACTTTAAGCCACAAGACGTACAGACCTTCTGCTTGCAAAGCTCTCAGCAGCAACAACAGGAACAAGGATCCCATGGTTCCTATTATAACATTGCTGCTACGAATACCTGTAGTTTGCAGACACTTAACGCGAATTCTACGATACATCTTCCAAATCTTAGTCTCTATGGGAGTATTCCTAGTCAGATTTCTGGATCAGTGCAAACTGCGACATCGGGCCAACTATTCGCGAGCCCGACAAATATTGCCAGCCCAGTGAATTTAGCCTTTAATCAACAGAAGGAGAAATCTTCATCCTTGTCTACTGTCAATCTTTCGACGTTTAAACCAGTGGCAAACAAAGTGGCATCCACTCGCAATGTTACTTCACCTAATTCCGAAGGTTATATCGAATGGTCAATTCCGGCAACTACGTCAACTAACAATGTATTCGACGCAACAACAACTGTAGAGAAATCGAATAGAAATCCTGCTGAAGGTGCAATTCCAAAAAGTGGTTCCAGCTCATCTGCGAAAATGATTGAGGATCATTATTCGGACGAATCTACAGCTAGCTTTGACTTCACTATCGAAGCGGAGAAAATGGTATCCGCTCTTTGCAATACTACGTCATCCAATGATCTCGAGAGGGAAGAAACACGGAATAATAAGAAGGATGCGGAACCATTGTTCAGCGGTGCAGGTGACACAGTATCGAATAAAACAGATTGGTTCTCTGATCTTTGTACCGATTATGGAATTGGAAAATCCGTGGCGATTCAGACTGACGAGCATTCAACAGACAGATCTCAGTTTCCTGAACTCATAAGAAAAGCAGCATATTGGGGTTGTACGGAAGCAGAGATCATTCTCAATAATATTTCAAAAACCGATGCTAAATCTGGATGGCTAAAGCATCTATCATCTGCCACAAAAGTAGCAATAACGAAATCTTCAACGTGTTTCCCCATCTTTGCTGGAAATCACGTTTTCACAGGCGACTTGATCAACGCGCTTCTCCGTATTACAAACGGCTGGTTAATTCTTGACAATTACTTGAACAAGCAACAATATCCGAACAACAAATTCAACGACGAATTAACCAAGTGTTTTTATACGTGGGAGGAAGCTACGTATCGAGTCCTTAATCAAATAGTGCATACTTTCAAAAAGTTCGAAGGAAGTAGCGAATCCTCCAATGAGAAAGAAAGGCCAAGCGACTTGTCAGTGACTTCCTTTCCAGGAGATATCTTGCTTTACACGAATTGTGATCTTTTCAATGCATCGCCCGTCACAAATGCATTGCAGCATCATGAATCAGAGAACAATTGCTCGGGACAGGACGTAATGCAATTTGCGAACCAACAAACATCGGTCGGAAATCACCGAAATATTTCAACTTACGGTACTTACGATTCCTCTCAACGACAACAAGCATGTCCGAAAGAGACAAAGATGCGAAGTAAGTGGACAGTTACTGAAAATCTAACGTCGACAGCAGATACCTCACAATCCATAGCGAATGTGTTCTCAGGGCTTGGAGAGACAAGTGGTCAAGCGGCGAACCGATTTCGAACAAGAGGCACTTCATCGACTGCTTTGAAACTCGATTCATCTACGCGTTCCCTGAATGCCGAATTTTTTCATCTGAGAAGCAAAGTTTTAGAAAACACTCAGGACTCGTCTGGACAATGGTCGGTGAAAGATAAGCAACAAGAAATTCTGGAAGGTAAACTTCCGACTCCAAACGACACTGAGCACGTATTTAGACCAGAATCTCTTACTACCGGTGGTACATGTATAACTCCATATACGCAGAAGTATTTTCCTCACGTCGACACAACTTACGTGAATGCATCTCCGGTTAGTTTGGAATCTATATACTTCGCATCTGCTGCTAATATTCCCCCAAATCAAGGACATAATTATGGGGTGTACTATCCACCTCACTCTATGATCGATTATAGTATTAAATACTTGAAAAATGTTGAACAGAGCTATGAAAATAGGACTGTAAATGTGGACCCGGCATACATTGGAAAAGCACCGACGAAGCAGTTAGAGCTTGCACCAGTGCCAAGGAACAGGATGACCTTGTTGAGCCAGATCGAGCCGTGTACTTCGGATAAAACGTCCGACGAGATGACTGCAAATCTATCAGCTTGGTTCGCTAGTATGAGGAATTCTGAAGGAGTCGAACAAATACCAATTTCGAATGTCACAGATCCAAGAGTGACTGACACAACCGCATTGCATTTGCCACCGCGTCAAGAGCTCTCAAAGAATGCGATTGAATTGGCAAAGCAACTGCAGATGGACACTAATCGACAGATTCAAGCACTGCAAAATATTCAGGGAATTCAAAATGCTCCTTGGAACGTTTTACATCTGATAAACAGTGGTAGCCAAGTGCAACATATTCAAGAAGATTACGATAGCTCGGAAGATGTACGCGTATACATGAAACCTGGTAGTTACAATGTACCGAAGAAAAAATATCAGAGAAGATCGAATCGTCGAATGGATAATAATTCATTGATGTCTCGCAATCAATCGACAAACAATCATCGCGGTCATTATACGAATAAGGAGAAAGTCTTTTATACTCCGATTTCATCGACTCCTGTATCTCACGTTTCCAGTTCCATTTCTGTGAATAATAATAATAATACCAGCAGCACTACGACGATAAAGTTACCTTTTCCGGCAACACCTATCGTTCCACCACCAGCATTTTCTCTTGAAAATTCACCACGAATTCTAAAACGCAATGAGACCATAAGCGCACCGCAAAGTGCTCAAGATGTCACTTGGAAAGCGGCTTGTGCCTCCGCCGAAATACTCTTGGACGCACTCACCGTGAAAGAAAATTCCAACGTCGACAACAAAAGTGGAGCGGATCGATCGGACGACGAGGACGAGGACGACGAAAATGGTGAGAGTTTACCGGATAAAGTAGCGAAAGACGAGATGAAGAATTCTCTGGAAATTGAAGAAAAAATTCAAGAGAAACTCCCCGATTGTTTGAAAACGAACGATGATTGCGATGATGCTACCAGTTACGAAGCATCGGAGGATGATTCAGAATCTCCATATCGACTGTCACCGAACACGAGTGCCGTTGACACTTCCCAGTCGCCGGACAATCGAAATGGTAAACATTCGACCATACTGGTTCTTCAAATTTTCTGGTCTCTCATTGAACATTTTTTCATTTTTATTCAACGGTTCCGGCAGAATACTGTATAAAATATTGTTCGTGTCCCAATAGCGACAAGAGTTGCAGTAATATTTCTTTAGCAGGTCTCGGTAAAATTAATGTCAAAACGGACTCCTGGTTGATTAGGACATTGAACAGCGCCAGCGTCATCAGCAAACAAAAGCGACGTCATAGAAGCAAGGAGAAGTGTAGCTCAGAATCTACGAATAGTTCAACAGCCGAAGACGATCAAGTAATCTCCTCTAGGTCTCCTGGATCAATCGATCCAACCGGTAAAGTGATCAACGCAACAGCGGAGAGTTTTCAACAATCAAAATGTTCTCGAGATATTCGTCTATTGTCGTTCAAGGATGACCGTAGTTTAACCGAAGAAACTGATCCTCTAGTGGGAAAAGCAACGTATTCTGAGACCCTACGTCGTTCCATGCCAATGGGCACATATACCGAGAAGAAAGATTCCTATAAGGGAAGCAAACTGACCAGCACTATACCATCCAATACTTGCAGTACAATCATCCCGATTCCCGGGAGAAAATATCAGAGGAAAGATTCCGAGAGATCTTTCCATTTGTTGCAAAAATCACGTAGATCCCTTGCAAAAAAGTACGTCAAGAGCAGTGAAATGATTGTGTGTCAGAGTGAAGAAGGCTCATCGACTAAACTTCGAGTTTCTCGATCCGAAACGATTAAAGGGACTTCGTCTATTGCTTCCTGTGTAATTCCGAAGTCGGTGATCGCCGCGAGATCTCATGGGAGAAAGAGAGATGGTAGTTACAGTGAATATCTGGATGGAAAATGCAGTGGAAAATCGAGTGATCGAGGTTGGTCAGTGTGGTACAGTTCCAAAAAGAAACAAACTCTTAGTCCCTTGGCGTTGAGTAAATTGGAATTGATCCACCAAACTATATGGAAGATGGAAGATGCTGATATTTTTAAACAACCATTGGGAAATCCTGACATTGACGAACAGTCTCCACCTAGGGTAGGGGTTAGTACTGCATGTGAATTAAAAGTGCATTCTCATATTTTAAATAAGTTATTTATTTAAGATTATTATGGATATTATATTACAGTCTGAAGATTATTGTAAAGTAATTAAAAATCCAGTGTTCCTTGAAACTGTAGCGTACAAGTTAAAGAATCGGATATATCACAAAGTGGAACAAGCAATTCGAGATTTTCGCCGAATAATTTACAATTCGAAATTGTACCATAAGGTATAAAATATCGCTCGAAATTAGCCAATTCTATTTACCGATAAATATCGAACAATGATTCGAAATATGCGGCTCGAGTTATACTTCTAATCTACAATTTTATTACTGTTTAAAGCACAATCAAGAGCGCGTGAAAGTAATCGATACGTTATCGAAAAAGCTGGAGGATTTATTCGAAGAACACTTCGCCAGCTGGGAATTTAATAATATAACCGGCAGTCCCAGAGAAGGTTCACCGATTTCGCATCAGTTTAAGTCAAGCGAGCAAAAACTGGCCACAGCACGTTACGGTAACGCAAGAAAAAGCCCGTCCACTTCAGTTGTTACAGAAAACGCTTCGTGCCACTGACACGTATGGATCTATGTTGCTGCGTGACGTGCAATTTCGCACAAGAAATTGCGTTACTCACACGCGGCAGTATTATTACGTCTCGTTATATACATCAATAATCATCACGTTTGTTAGAGTAACAATTATCTGGCTTTACCTTAACTCGAAAGATACCCGTGATATCAAAGCGCAATCTCTCTAGTCACAAGATACTTCTTACATATTTACTATTATTAGCATTGCTTAAGTTTTCGCTTTGAACCGGAGGATTTAATTCGCATTAAATCACTTTTCTCTTAGAAGCACGATGGTTCCTACGATTTCGCGTAAGTTAATAGCTATCTCGACGGAGAGAAAGAATTCTCTTTTACCTCCGAATTTTCCTTATCTTTCATTGTCTCTTTCGCAGTGAGAGGAGCGTTAGAATAAGTGCCGAAGGAGAAGAATTGTAATCCTACCTAAATTTGTTGTCATTAAACTAAGATATAAATCGTCCTGAATTCTGAAGACATCATCTTTATTCTCGGGAATTTATAAAACTAGACAAAGTGAATTAACGAAGCCTTTCAATGAAAATCTCAAAAATTCCCGCAGAGAAAGGGATAGAGAGAAAGTGCGCATGCGCGAGTCAAAGAGGCGTGCTCGAAGTTAGCGCACACGTACTGTAGTTATACCGCGACAGTCGCCGGGTAACGTCAGTGATCGGGTGTGTTGTAGCGTACGAGCGTAGAAACGTGCGAGTGTGCACATACGGGTTATGCGAACGTCAAAGTGAACGAGCCAAGGGGAAAGATGGCCGCCGAGCGGTAATACACCGCGATGCGTGCTGCGGGGTGTATCTCGTAAACGGCCGATCTTGTGAAACTCCCCTCAGGGAATTGATCATAGGCCGTGCGGTATATCGGCGTGCGATGTGACCACGGCGAATACGTCCGTACCGCGAAGCAGAGCGTGTCACGAACGGAACGCCAGGAGAGGTGCCCGGAGGAGAAGAGGGAGCTGGACACAACGGAACAGCGTAGCCACATTACAGTGGAGAGAGCAAGAGAGAAGAGGAGGATTGAATTGAAGCGACGTAACGTAACAAGTGCAGAAGCAATAGCCCTCGGGCTATTCCGATTATTCACCAAGATGGATTGGGAATCGATCTCGATGGCGAACTTACACCTGACCGTGACCGAGCACCGGTACTACAGCGACATTTTCATCTACTGCTGTGAGAACCCTGACAGCGATAGCGTGCCGGTGATCAAAGTCGCGGAGCTCTTGCGCTCAGCGAATTTACCACGAGATGTCACGATGAAGGTAAGTTACGTTCGACGTTACTTTGAGTACACGAGCACTCGGGGGGCTTCGGAGTAGTAGCGCGATTTGTGTGAGTGTGCACGGATTGTCACTGTCAGCTGTTGATATTCCGTCACGTTCACGCTCGGCCGACCACCGATTACGGTCTCCTCGGTTCGTGACCTTCGCTGTTTGCTGCCTCCTAGTGTTTTTAAACTCTCCTGGCAAGTTGAAATTCTTTTCTTGCTTCGTCAAAGGTTAGGTCTGACAAATCTTTTCGACGAGAGTATACGCTTAATTGGCAAATAAACGGTCAAAATGGGGTGGCCTCGTTTTTATCCACATCCAACAAGACAGGATTTGTACTCTGCGATCTAATGCATGAATAATCATCGAGTCATTATTCACAGATTTAGTTGCGCAAATTTTTGTAAACACAAGTGATTCATCGGATGAATATTAATTGATTACACCTTTTCATTCGTCTGCTCCAAAATTCAGAGACCATACGGCTGTTTTACATAGACTTGTTATTTTGTAAAATTCGGATTTGACGTTTACTTTGGTTTCACTAGTTTGTTGCACTGCAGAGGTAAATGATTACTGTACTTTATAGATATTGGATATTTGTATTGGAAATAAAGGCAACACACACCTCGGGAAAAAACGATTTTATGCAATATTGAAGCTGGTGGCAGCTCATCAAGCAGGACTTGAAATGTCAAGAGACTTAGTGACAACTAATTTGGATGTCATAACTTTACCAAGATTTACGTGGCCCACGTCAGGCGACGAAGATGGAAGAAGAAGTTCTGACTCGACCAGAGGTATTAAAGGTAGATGTCACGTGCCAGAGAGCACCACGGAAAGCGAAAGTGAGGCAGAGTCTCCAAGGGAGACTGGTGGTAGTACAGATTCGCCGACTCCGACCAACAGTGTAATTCAAGAGAGAAACAATGAGTTGGGTGGCGAGAATATATTAGATTCGGTGTCTAGTGGTTGGCAAGGATTACTAGTCTCGGAGGAGCAAAGGCAATTACTAGGCACCGAAGAAGAGAGTTCAGAGCGTCATAGTAGCGACGAAGGTGATGGAGATGGCGATGGGTCTGGTTTCCCACCGGAAGAAGTATGGACAATTAGCGACGAGCAACGTGATTATTATGCTGCTCAATTTGCGCAGCTACAGCCTGATCCTGAGGGACTATTGGCTGGTCCGGTAGCACGGACTTTCTTTGAAAAATCTCGACTTCCAGTCGAGGAACTTCGACGCATCTGGCAGCTAGCAGATGTAACCAGGGACGGAGCGTTAAGTTTACAAGAGTTTTATGTAGCTATGCATTTGGTTGTATTACGAAGAAATCATGTGCCTCTGCCTCATGTTCTGCCTCCGTCCTTGTCGATTCCATTAGCAATGCAAACAACGACTGCCCCTCCAGCCATTCCACCTATTTCCACGACAACGACTACGCAGAAATCTTCGCCTACCACAACTACGAATACAGGCGAGAAAAATAAGGAGTGGACGAAATTCGTTGATTCGCCAACAGGCGGAACGAACAGTTCACTCACAAGTCCAGCGTTGCAATTAGTCAACTTTGACTTTCAAAAATCAGCCGTTGAGCGAGATCCTAAAATACTTCATCCAGTAGCTTTACGTCTGACTCCAGAGGCTGCGATTTTAGCCTCTGGTGCAAATGGTAGTAGCAGTAGTTGTACGACGTTAGGAGAAGATGATCTTCAACATACCGCAGCGTCATTGGTGCAAAGACCACTAATTAAAAAACCACCCGTACCTCCCGAAGAGGCTGTTATGGTAACTCCAAAGAAGGAACCACCGCCTCCGCCACCACCTAGACCATACAAGACGCATGCCAGAAGTTCTAGTCTAGATCTTAATAAGCTAGGTACGTGTCATATGTCTTTCGTCGAAAACTTTACAAGTTTAGTTAGGTAAATAGCTTTTGTTTATAATTGCAAATGGTTACAGGGAAAAATGGTCAAAGTTTCCTTGGAGCTCCTCCGCTCGTACCACCAAGAATCTCCCCTGGAATTGTAAGTACTCCGAATAACATTAATGGTTCACCTTCAACATCACTCACAATCAGACACAATTTATTAATGACACCACTCCACATTCACCCGAGCTGCTTATGGACGCACACAAAATACATTGTGTTGGATATATGTCAAATTTATGTGTATTGAATTTATTGGCTTAAGTCGCACAAAGGTGCATTAGTATAGAATGGTTTATCGCATCTCTCCACGCAGACATCGCCTCGAAAATTGGTCGGTCACAGAAGTGAAGGGGATGGGCAAAGAACTGTAAATGAAAGTCAAGGTTTTGTTGCTGATTTTTCTCACTTTTCTCCAAAGAGTGAACTGCCGGAAAATACGACTACGGAAACTACCCTACCACAGTCGCAACAGTTTACCGGCGTTTGTGGTGCATTTCACATTTACAGAAAGCCCAGTCCTAGTAAGTGGTGGAATTCTCCATTGATTTTCTGTCCCGGTGTACTTATTACTGTCACGTTTAATAAAACTCTTATAGAACGAGACGGTAGAGAGGATGAAGCTCCAAAGGATGAGTTGGAAGAGTCAAAGACGTTAACGTTACAAGAATTGCGCGAAAAGAATGCTGAATTACGACTAGTCTGTGAGGAATTAACACGAGAATTAGCCAGCGCGCTCCAAGAACGCATTAATCTACGTGCAAAACTTCTGCTTTTGACATGATGCGATTCGACATCTCTCTTGTAAGATGCCTGCAACGAGGTAAAATAACAATTTTTCCTTCATTCATTCAAAAGACCCATCTATCTAAAAGAACCATACTAGTCTAGAAATCCTTTTATCTGGTACATTTTTCCCACGTACGTAACGAATGGCGTAACCAGAAGATAACAATAGGATGTAATTATTAATGCCATTATAAACAGAGTAATTAATGGCTCTGTCTCAGCGCGTATGAACTTTTTGGAATTTTCTACTGCCAACTGATCGAATCGGAATCACGAGTAGTTATTTAAACTAGGAAACGAACAATATCAAAACTACCACTAAATATCTTTTTTCACTAGATGTACTTTGAGATTTGCAGAAAGTATTATTAGAACTTATTACATACAGTGAGAACTTTTAGCAAGAAAGTTCCTTGTGGTTACGCTGCTATTCATATTCCTCTCATGTACCCGCGATACATTTCGTACATGCATTTGAAAATTTCTTCAACATGGGCGTGATCTTTATAATCCTTCAGCTGCGGTTCTCTAATATGTATTCCGAATATCCCAGTGTTTCGATGTTGAGAATATTTTGAAAATTATACCTTTTACGCGTAGTTACGTGCCGTGCTGATTAATAATGAATAATAATAACAGAACGGCACGCAGAAACGCCTATTAACTCTTTGTACATTGAGGAATCTTCGAAAGAGCTATGTATCCAAAATCACGCGATAGTGGAGGGAAAAAAAAAGAAGCCTAACGACTGTTATAAACTGCAAAATAGTAGGCACGCAATGTAAAAACGAATAATAGAAGTTTTCTCTATCGTTCTCATGAGACAACAAAGTGAATCTGTATTTTCGTATATCGCTGTACAAATTTTTCACTGCATGGCACATAGCTAAAAGAATCGGCATTCCTAATGAAAGTGTTGTTACATCATACTTTATTTCGTGATAGCAATTGTATATAGATATTAGAATTTAGAGCAAGGAATGAACTAATGGAATCTGCAGGAACAGAAGAGCCAGCGAATAAAATATACATACTTGGAAAAAAAAAAGAATTGTACGTCTCGAAAATCAATTTCGGACAGTATATAGAAATTCTGTCTATTTCACGGAACGGCTTTGTATATTCTATTTAATTGTGAAAGAGTTTTTTAAAAAAAAATCATGTATCGCATCCAACGTTTAGAGGTAAAATATTTCATATTTTGTTGAAGCAGGAACATAGGACTTGGTCTCGAATATATTTTTACTTGACATCGCTAACTGAAAAAATACCAAACTAATATTCCTGAAGAAAAGAAAAAAAAGAAATGTTGTTAATAAACTGATCGATATAATTCCTTGTGCCATACAATACGCTATTTTAATATTATCAGTATATAGCGAACGTTACTAGTGATTGAATAATATTGCTCCAACAATCATCGGGAGCTATTTATGAAATAAATAATAATTATATCATCGAGACATTCTTTTGTAACTATACAAATGCTATGTAAAAATGATGTACTGTCGACGTTTATTCCTATCCATTTCCTTGTTACATGTGTGATCCCATTTAAGATAATGTATTGTCAGATTTGAAGTAATGTTTACGAACGTGAATAAAGCAACCACTTAATTTCATAACAATTTTTATTGATACGTATCGTACGAATGAAAAATAATGTTAATGGTAAAGAAAAGAAAAAAAAGAAGAAGAAATCACAAAACACTATGACATATCTCTCGAACGTGTTCAATGGAAAAAAAAATGACGAGGATTGAATAAATGTAATAGGTATTATATTCGTACCATCGTGATACGGTAAAATACAACAATTACGTTATAATATCTGCAGTTACATTCATCAACCGTTTTAATATGTGTAAATTGAAACTTGAGGTCGGGTTCGGTTTTGTTCTAAATGTTAACGCAAACCCTAGAGCCTGCTCTATGATCTGCCAAATTCAAGGCGGCACAACTTGATCTTATTGTATTGCTCAAGCTACGGTACACACTACCTTCTGTGCGACAAAGAATATACACTAGGGTACAGTTTTTTCCCCCTTACAATCATGGCTCTCCTTTTTTGTTTTATTTTTCTTTCTTTCAAATTCTACTGCCTAGCCAGAACGTTATTTAACATAAAAGTACTCATACGGTGATGATATGTCCATACGATGGTATCACCCTCGTACGGCGAGAGACATTTGAAGAGCATTACGCTTGGACACTGTTGTTGTTCGTGAAACAACGTTTAGTTGTCTTTTGATTGCATATGCTTAATCAGATCAACAACACGGTTGGAATAACCGAATTCGTTGTCGTACCATGAGATCAGCTTGACAAATTGGTCATTCAAGGGTATACCGGCCTTGGCGTCGAAAATGCTGGAGTGATTATCACCGATGAAGTCCGAAGAGACTACATCATCTTCGGTGTATCCGAGAATACCCTTCAAAGGTCCCTCAGCTGCTTCCTTGATCTTGGCCTTAATAGCATCGTAGGATGCTGGCTTGCCAAGACGCACCGTCAAGTCAACGACAGATACGTTGTGAACTGGAACACGGAACGCCATACCAGTCAGCTTTCCATTCAACGCTGGGATAACTTTGCCGACAGCTTTAGCAGCACCAGTCGCAGCTGGGATAATATTTTGTGCGGCACCACGTCCATCGCGCCACAGCTGAAAAAGGGAAATGACAGAGTATTTATAATTGATGAACATCGGATAGCTTACTCATTAGTTAATGAAGGTAAGAGGGAAAGATTCTAAGCTTACTTTGCCAGATGGACCATCGACGGTCTTTTGCGTGGCGGTAATTGCGTGAACGGTGGTCATAAGACCCTCGACAATTTCAAAGTTGTCGTGAACAACTTTGGCAAGAGGCGCCAAGCAGTTGGTAGTGCACGAGGCATTGGAAACAACCTTGAAGCTTGGGTCGTAAGCATCAAGATTCACACCGACTACAAACATTGGAGCATCGGCAGATGGAGCAGAGATGATGACCTTTTTGGCACCACCTTCCAAATGAGCCTGTAAAATATAAAGCATCCTGTATAAGTTGTCTGGCGTTTTGTCATATTTCATTGAATTAATATTAAATGCGTTTAATACGAACCGAGGCCTTTTCGATAGTGGTGAAGACACCAGTGGATTCGACCACGTATTCAGCACCAGCCTTTCCCCATGGGATAGCTTTCGGGTCACGCTCGCTGAAAACTTGGATCTTGCTGCCGTTCACGACAAGGCAGCCATCTTCGGCTTTAACTTCTCCCTTGAATCTTCCGTGAGTGGAGTCATATTTGAACATGTAGACCATGTAGTCCAAGCCGATGAATGGATCGTTCACGGCGACGACCTGATATAGGTATAATTATTTATTAGTGAAACGAAAATATGAAACGTCGATATTCAATAAAAATTAATAATATATTTACCTGGCCACCACGCTCCAAGGAGGCCCTCAACACCAAACGACCGATACGGCCGAATCCATTGATTCCAATTTTACTCATCTCGGTTAAGTTGCAACTAGAAATGCGATGTACGAATCTTACTGGAGATGTGATAAGATGACGAAATACTTTTTCTGATAGTATGTTGGAATTTGATATAAAAAATGATCTATGACGCAAATATGATGAAATAATGTTCATAACGGTCTCTAAATGAGAGTGAACGCTTTTCTTACGCGGTATCGTTCACATGTACATTTTCATTGCGAATTTCAAAAGAATTGTATGTATCATTTGAATACGAATTATTTGCATAGCGGCTTGCATCAGTATTCAGGTATCACAATGCGCAAGAATCCGCGTGATCTTATTACAACAGCGTTAACGTTAATGGTGATAATTAATGGACAAAGCTGACATTTCCTGTCGAGATAACGGGAATGATTTTCTCCTATATTATTACGTGTAAAGTAATTCACTCAAAAATATTTATAAATATATGCGATCTAAAAATTCTTTCACATAAGACAGCTTTCGTTCCAAGGTCAAGCAAGGTCAAAGGGCTCCTGCCAGATGGCATCTCTCCTTGTCCTTGAAGAGGAACATGACCTTGCTCCCGTCAGAGGGATCGATACATCTAATATTAATTACCACTTTGCAAAATACAAAGTGTAAGTTATAGTCATCAGCAGAGTCCCAATTACATCTGTGAGTCTGACGTAACCGATAGATAAAACTGACAGTAATCTATAGGATATCGGGACAAATCTATAGCCAGCGAGTTATTTTATGAATGGCGACCTACCCTAGAATAAGTCGACCGCAGAAGAATAATCTAGTTCAGCTAACTAAGGCAGAAACTCATTTATTCTCGAGAATACGAAGCAATCAACATACATTTTGCGAATAAATAAATTGAAACACACCGAAAAGCAATGTCAATCCGGCTTCCAATGGAGAATCAACTTCATGCTAAATATGTATCCGAAAGAAACAAGCGTTATACCAGCGATCAATATTCTCCAGCACGTGGAAGAGCTATATTCAACGTACCGCAATAACTCTATAGTTATCTCCCTTCAACATCCTTCCAATCCTGTAAACCGTATTGAATCAAGAGACATTGATTGAAATTCTAAACAAAATTGGAACAGAAACTGTGTTCAGGCAACGTATCTAACTGGCTGACATTTTTTGCAAGGCTACACGGTTGAGCAGAGAGACTAATCAATCGAAGGATTCTACCAACATCGCGCAGAGATTTTGGCTTCAATTCTTATCGGATCTCGGGTCTGATGAAATGAAGGTCCATCGCGGATTTGTTCTTCACGAAGATTCTTGCTTCTGAACATTAGTATTTTATCAATTATACGATGCAACGCATACAAAATGACGTCAAACTCCTGACCGGCGAAACCGACACAAGCATAGATAGCCAATTGTCCATGTATTCGCGAGAATAGGAGGGTCCACTAACGATTCCTAACCATTGCGATAAACCTAGTAATGTTTTCGTCATGTGGAATGATGGATTCAAGCGGAAAAATATAGATAAGATGACTGATACTGTGCACGAGGAATGTAGGACGGCTTAGAGCCAATTCGTGAAGAGTCGTTAATACTTACCGCGAAAACTCGTGAAACAGATCCGTGCACTACGGTTACCAAAGAAGCAGTGTCATTTGAAGGGCAGAAAACGGTAATATACCCGGCATCTGCCTCCGGCGTGTGCGCTGTAGCAACTTCGTAGAATCGTGCAACCTCGACTGCAGTCGGATCACGTGGACATGCTGGATTATCGACGTGTTCAAACCCGCGATATTTGATTCGCTACTCTTTACCGCAGAGATACGTGATTTTAGTCTCGTAGCTGTTTGAGAATCTTTGAGTTTTATTCTCTTCGCGAAGAAAGTTGCGAAATGCGTGAAATCACTCTTAAGCTATTATTTAGTTTCTCTTTCATAGTGATGTAAATCTGTATACAATCCTGTTTAGATTTACTTTTAGGAAATCATGAATTACGCGATAATCATAAATCCTGTAGATTTTAATTTATAAGAAATCGGAGTCACGCGAGACAGATCTGTTTACTAATCTACGTTAATGTTCATGCTTCTTCGGTTTCTTCAGCCGGCTCGACAATGGGTACGTCGTGAACGGGTTGAACAATAGGGATTGTTTCCATAATCGGAGCGATGCCTTTATCTTTGATATGCATGTATTCCACCATGTCCAATAATCTATGCGCGTAACCATACTCATTATCATACCTGGCAAAGGAATACGATCTCACATTAATTTCATTTGATTTTATAAAAATTCAAATTTCCAATAATGTAAAAAGAAATTATTGCACGATATAAATAATAATTCGATTACCAGGCGACAACTTTAATGAATGTGCTTGTCTGAGGAATGCCAGCTTTCGCATCAAAAACGCATGAATAACTCGTGTGGTTGAAATCCGAGGACACACAGTCATCTTCCGAGTAGCCCAAGACATTCTTCAAGTCCTCTCCTTCGGACGCACTCTTCATCGCATCTTTCACTTCGTCGTAGGTTGTAGGCTTATTCACCCTGGAACCGGTTGCACAGTTTCTCCCGTCTCAATTATTCTACAGGGTGTGCCGATCAAAAGTGAATGAACTCTATACTCGAGTTTTGCCAAATCAAAACTAAATGCTACCTAAAAGTCATATCACAAAGAGAGACATTCGGAGTGGGCACTCTGAAGGCAATAGCAGAAATTTTGCCCTTGAGCTCAGGGATAATTTTATCTAAAGACTTTGCAGCGCCTGAAGACGTTGGAATGATATTCTGGAAGGCTCCTCGTCCGTTTCTCCAAAGCTGAAATGCCACCGGTTACAAACTGTAGTTTGATCATTTTCTCAGTGTATTAGTTTACCGAATGCTATTTCTATTTATGTCTCAGCGGAATGAAATACAGTATCTATTATAAGATTCTAATCCATTACTCGTGTATCGAAATAAATTTCATAAATGGGATCGTTGATCGAAAATACCTTTCCTCTTTCTATGGGACCATCGAGAGTCCTTTGGCAAGAAGTTACAGCGTGTATACTGCTTATCATCACTTCGAGCACTTCGAAATTGTCGTGCATTACTTTAATGATAGGAGCAGCACAGTTAGTAGTGCACGAGGCCGCTGATATTACTCGGGCCTTTTTTGGGTCGTAACATTTATGGTTAACACCATATACGAACATTGGTGCATCGATCGATGGTGCTGTAATAATAACTTTTTTCGCACCGCCATCAATATGTAACTGTAATAAAGTGAACCTTTTTTGATTTATTAATTGAATACGATCACTTAACTGAGTGTTTTTGAGGCTTGTAGTAATTAATTATAATTTTCGTCCTCACTTACACTCGCCTTTTCCAATGTAGTAAAAACTCCTGTCGCTTCGATAACGCAAGTTACACCTGCGGCTCTCCAATTGATATTCGCCGGATTTTTCTCGTTTGACGTGAGGATTCTTTTCTCTTGGTTTGAACATAATTTTAATTGAATTCGTAATTTATTTATGTATACTGTTAATGTAAGAGGAACGTACCACCGTTGAGTAGATAATTCTCGTCGGACGTTACATGGATGGGAAAGGTTCCGTGGGTAGAATCGTATTTAAGAAGATACACCATATAATCAGTCGTAATATATGGATCATTTATCAGTTTAACCTGTTACACATTGAAGACGTCACTTTAACATCGTTTGCCTGTGAATATTTCTATTAACACTCTATCATTTACCTCGATGTTTTTTTCCATAGAAGCGCGAAAGCACATTCGTCCGATTCGACCAAATCCATTAATTCCTATTGTTACTGTTCTCGCATCCATTATGGTAAAGAATCAAAAATTTGTATAATATAGAAAATTTAGAAATAATGTGACATATGCAACATGACAAGCGTTTTTATACTAGTGACGCGAAGTTGCATCCAACATTCTATGAAGATAATTATCAATATCATAAAGATTTGCAGCACAATATTATACTGATATCTCATTTCCTCCGCAGATAAAATATTTTATCCAAAGAAATACTCATATGTCATAAAGATTTTATGACTGTTTATAAGCGAGTTTAATTTTATCACGAGGATAATTAAATTTTACATGATTTCAACTCTGCTGCACGCAATCAGACAATGTAGAATGCATTTGCTCGGTTGCAGACCGGTCAGTTTAGTCGACATGGGGTTTCCAAGTGTACACTCACACGTGCGGTCTAATTATAAACGATAGAAAATGTAAGTAAAGTAAAAGGAACCCTTGCCATAGCATTTATAGACCGTCTTCTCGACATGGTGTACGTCTAACAATTCGCATTTCAGAGCGAAATCGTACATTGCCCTCACAGCGAATCACAAATTTAGTTATTTAATATAAAGTTCTATGGGAAAATTTTTCCAGACTGAAATATTCCGAATTTGAGAAACGTTACTGTAGGTAAATGTAATATAGGAATCTAGATTTTGCACTGTATTCCTTGAACGATACGATTTAAGGTGATGATTTTTTCAATGGGATTTATAATGATGGGTAATAGAAGCTATTTGAATTTTGTGTACATATTACTGCTAAGCCATAAGCACAAATACGATAATACACGTTAGACTAGAGCAAAGCTGCTTGCTCAGGTAGTTCAGTCTCAGTTAACTGGTATCGTTGATAGACGTGGGTTCGAAATGGAAGAGACAGTTGATCCATCCAAATCGTGTGTCTCCCGAAGAAATTATGGTAGAAACAGAATTACGTGCACAATTTTGAACTGTAAGTACAATTTGTGATAAGATCAATTCGAATTTATCAATATAAATTATGTATTGTATATTGGACCTTGTTGAACACAGAACATATCCGTGAAGAGAAAGTTAGAAAAAATAGACCAAGGCAAGAACGTGGATAAGAGAACTAGAGTACATTGACAATTGTTTTACTACCGGATATTTAGAAATGAAGAAAAGAAAATTGAAACACGGATAATTTCAATCAATGACTAGATTGCAAACTAACAATTTAAGGTAGGATTTTTCCATTAGTTTCTATAATAATTAATTCGTCTCTAGTTCATATCAATAAGAAGTGTTTTTCTCTTACTATTTTTTAGAATGAAAAATTTCTTGAGACTCCAGGAATATGCAAATGTGAACTGTACGAAACTAAAAGATAATTCTTACTTTATAAGGGAAGATTTTAATTCTAATATAGAACATCGGGTTGTGGAAGAATTTTCGAACAAGTGGTATTTGGCGAAGTATGGATATATCGGTCAATGAAAATCGAACTTATAAGTAATATGATTGTTTCGAGATAAAAAATAACTAGCAGCATGACGGGTCAATCATGATATCGTTGAAGGTGGATCATTGTTCATATCGCTAATGAGAAATTCATAATATAATGACTTCGTACCACGACTGTTATCATTTTCAGAAATATAAATATCGTTTGCTTAGCACGAGTATATTCGTCGCGATGTGTATAAATCTGCTCGCTATACTCAACGCGACCTGTTCGTGCTATTAGCGTGGCGTGCGCGATGTTTATATTCCGATAATGAAACAACGCAAGTAAGCTCATTTTATATTATACAAATTTCTCGATTTCGAGAAGAAATGCCACCGGTGAAGAGTTTCAACTTATCTGCTTTCTCGAAGAGATTATAGGGGAATAGATTCCGTCGCACTCTGCGTTTAATCGGCAACGACCTTACATAATGTTACCATCTCGCTTAAATTCTTGTACGTACGTATATTTCAACTTCGGATCACAATCGGGGTTGTAAAGTGGATTGACAAAATTTTTTTTGAAAATCAGCTTTTCAATTGTAACGAATATCCAATGAGATTCGAGAAGTATTACGATCAATACTCATGACGAGGTATCCAACTGTTTCATGATTTGCGATTAGATTATATTTGTTTAATTAGTTATATGTATTCTTAGTATCATTTTCATTTTGAATCTGTATTATGCGTGAACTAACGAGCCGCTGTGGATATACATAGTGGTAAGAAAGAAAATGCTTCTTCAGTGAAGAAGCAGAGGATATCCTTTTTTCATTGCTTTAGCAATGGAGGACGCTTTTTTAAGGATTTTCAACGTGACTTCACTGTAAGCATGTACTCAAGAAATCTGAGTTCTCGTTCATGTAAAGTAGAATATTTCTTTAATATTTCATTTGAAATTCTTTGGTAATTACATTTGGTTTAGTATTATATATTTACACACTTTATAAAAATAAGTTTCTCTTAGGTGCAACAGCTCGATTATTTACAGTCATATAAAAATAATTTATCGTCAATAGATCGTAAAGGAGTTTTCGAATAATCGCGCAAGATCCTCCTCCGATTGTTCACGGGGCGCCAATTTTGTGATGCGGTGCTATAAAATAAGTACGAAATTTAAGTTAGTGCGATTTGCGATTCGAAAGTAAGGATAACGAGATTGCATGATTACGGAAATATAACTGATGCGCGAAAGTATCTACGCGGTTATAACGTAACAATTGTAAATTCGTCATAGGATAATCCGGTAAGACTTATGTCGAATTTATTCAATTGTAAAATTAATCTTCAATAGTGACCAAAAAATCACTATTACTTAAAAAAATTGTATTGCGAGAATAAAACAGAGTGCACCATAAAGAATGGCCTTTTTTACCTGTGGTAATGTACCCTTGACCAATGTAGGAATATCTTCCTTCTTGAATCCAAGCTCCGTCAGACCATTCTCAACTTTCATCACACGCATATACTCTTTAACAGTATCCGCTAAGATTTTGCCAGCATCTGCCTTCTTCGCATTTCTTACATCAACTCCAAGAAGCTCGGCTGCTTCTAAGTGCCTTTCAGGACATGCACTTCCGGTGAAAGAGAACACCGCAGGTGCCGATATCACGACCGATAAACCATGTGGCACTATTGGATGATCTTTACTGTATCCCTGAAATTGACACCATCTTTTATACACTATATTCACCAATAATAAGCCGGATGAACAATTTACCTCTGGTTGGAACTTTCGAACATTTCCACTTATGGGATAGGATAAACCATGGCAAAGATGAACACCAGCATTTCCAAATCCTACACCTGCCATTGTACTCGCGAGATGCATCTGACTTCTCGCTTCGAGATCGTCTTGATTATAAACTGCTCTCTTGAAGTATCTTGAAGTATCATAGAATGGTAAATATACTTCTATAAATATCTCTAAACAATATTATAACTCTGCACTGATATATCGTTTTCTGCCTACTTCCGCATAACTTGGAGAGCGTATCTTGCCCAGACGTCGCTTACGGGGTTGCTACCTTGATAAGCTGGTCTCAAAATTGGGTTTGGTGGACAAGGAGTTCTTTCGGAATATGGAATCGCGGTAAAAGATTCAAGAGCGTGACAGAGAACATCGAAACCCGAATACGCACACACTCTTTCAGGTAAGGTCAGTGTATGTTTTGGATCAATAATACCTAGTGTTGGTCGTAGTGCTCTGTAAAAAATTCCCATTCCTTTAATTTAATTTTAAACTTCATTTTTATCAATTTATAAACAGTGAAGCCTGACCTATTTGCGATACCAGTTTTTGCTTTCAAAGGTCGATAATCAAAGATAGATACACCAGTGGTTTCTGATCCAGTACCGGAAGTCGTTGGCACAGCGATCATCGGCTTCAGAGGCACAAGTATTGGTTTACCCTTACCAATTGGAGCGTTCACGTAATCTAAGAAATCCGCATCTGGATCACACATATAGAGGTTCGCCGCTTTGCAGGTGTCCATTACGGATCCACCTCCAACCTGTTGATACGATCATTTTCATATCCGGTGAGTTGAGATAAAATTAAATGGAAAATCATCGTAAGACTTATACCGCAACGAAGACATCGAATTTTTCACGTTTTGAAAATTCAATGGAATCTTGCAAGCTTTTTTCTGTCGGCTCTACGCGAACTCTGTCGTATATTTTGAAATCGATTCCATGCTTTGAGAGACTGTCCATCGCAGCCTTAATTGGTGCTAGGGATACTAAATTTGGGTCGGTCATCAAACAAGTCTTCTTTGCTCCTAAATTCTGAACATCCATTCCCAGCTCTCTGGTAACACCGACACCGTATCGTA
The DNA here is from genome assembly GCA_963989405.1 of Trypoxylon attenuatum. NCBI lineage: Eukaryota > Metazoa > Arthropoda > Insecta > Hymenoptera > Crabronidae > Trypoxylon > Trypoxylon attenuatum. Next base: position 2,924,279 of record OZ022488.1, on the reverse strand, counting down.
CCGTGGAACATGCCATCTAGAATAAAACCAAAAAAATCGCATGAATAAAACAGAAGAACCAATTTTATTGTAGAAAACTATTAAATTCAATTGCTTGATCGGAACGTGAAATAAAATACTATAAACTCTTATCAAACTTTTTTAACAATGGCAAATATCGAATCTTGAAAAATTCTCGTTATCAGAGTGCAATTTAACGTAATCAGCCTTACGTTTCACTGTGTTATAATCGATGATGTAACTGAGACTCTTTGACGATGGAAGAATTGCCATTGAATATAAAGGAACTCTCAATCGACGCGATAGTATATTAATGTTGCTAAAGTGTAATTTCTACCTCAAAAGCATATTCTTTCGATGGCGTGGCATTTGCTACTGTGCTTCGCAATTTTGCATGCTCCTGCACTGTTCCTCCAGGATTTCCATGTGCAGGGCACCTGCATCTGTAAAGCAGAAATTACTAATTGCGCGAAACATCATTAGACCCTATGAATATTAATGACAATGCCGTATAATTACTACGCGTAACCGATCAATTATCTGCCATATATCAATTACAACTGCATCGTCCTACATAAAATTTACAATAATTGAATCTCTCTATATCTGTAAACACGTTTAAAATTCAGATCGAAACACGTGCTTCTAACACATCATCTTATGTTCTAGCTTCCAATAAATCTGACATAAAGAATCTACTTACGACTGGGAAGAGATGACTTGGAGCAGTTCAATTACACGTCGTCTAGGTAACATTTTCTCGTAGAATTAACTATAACAGCAAAATGTAAAAGAATGTAGAGAATATTAAAAATAGTTCACACGTTTTTTTATAGGAGCAAGTCTCCTGGAGCGTGAGTGAAGAACGCGTCGTCGTTCGACGTTATACTGTTAACCATGACTCCTCAAATATCCCTCACTGTTCCAATGACTACTACTTCCACTACTGCTTGTTGACGGACCTGTGACTTATGTTAGTGCCGCCTATTACGGCCAGTGCCGTATCAATTTTTACATTTGCCTCTTGGATCTAGCCAAGTTTCATACATAAATGTATATCTATGTCTATCTATCTATGCATATCGTATTCGAACCTGAATGCAGAAAACGATATTGTAGTGTTCAAACCTTTTGCATATTGATAACCATTCAAGTTTCTCTACTCGATTTCTGTAGACAATAGAATAATGATCAGTAAGCCTATGGGATTAGTTATTTCCATGGTTTATACCATACCATAAAGATTCTCAAGTATCTTCAAAAGTTATTTATTTCAATCATAGATTTTAGATTCTAGACGATAGGCATTTAAACAAATATCGGTCATGGGATCTTGGTGAACTCTCGGGAAGCATTTGCTATGCGTTCAAAACAGTACAATTGATCTCGTTAAACTCTGCGTCACTAATCAAAGTGGATTAATTCTACAAGTTCGATACTCTTTTGAATATATGATACTTGTGGAACACTGATTGTAAGGATAGATTCAGTAAGGAGGGAAATAACTTAACGGAACTCGATAATTTTCAGTAATTAAAATTTATTAAAATGATATATTATTTACAGCATGTTGCTTAACGCAGAGTACAATCGAGTACAGAATAGTGTACTATTCATATTACGAGACGTTAGTTCTCTATTACTGTACGTAGTACTTTTAGGCGGCATGTGTCAACATTCTAGCTTCTGTGGCATGGATTGCCACTCTAATCAAGTGCTACGAGTCTTATAGTAGTTTACATATATTACTATGACTGGGCATTTGTATTCTTTCCCTCGAGACCGCTTACCACGTATGTATTCGTATACTCTTCTTCATCCGAAAATTTTCGCTCCGATTTACACTCGAAGCGCAACAGTCTCATTGCCCATGATTATATTTTTCCATGATGCATATATTGAAAAATTAGGAGTATAGTTAAACGGTATCAATTAAATATACAAGTATAATTAAGTTAATGCAACTGTAGTTCCCGTCCCTAGAACGTACGCATAAAACCTCCCGATGATTTGCAAAAGAAATACTGTTCATTATGCATATTGTAAATTTATTGTAAACTTTATTATAAAATCCTTTATAGAACTCATGTTCATATTTTGATCCTTGAATATTTACTGACAATAAAAGTTACGCTCAGCTTTTGCTTTATAAGTAGCAATGTATGGCTGTGAGTTCGAACGAACATTGTGACACGAAGGCGAGTTTCACTCGAAGAAACATATTTTGACGATTAGTTAGTGCCACAATGTATAATGTATGCAAATAGGAAACCTATTCCAAAGAAAGGTATAATATCTAATATGGAACATCGAAAGTTCCATCTAGTTTCCAAAAATTTTGCCAACCATTTGCCCTGGTCGTATCACTCCAAAGTTCGATTTAACATTTACGTAACATGGCGTCATTGCACGTCCTTCCACGAATCGTTTTGATCGCCAGGCAAATTGGTTATTTAATTATCTTCGAATCGAATTCTAAACGCTCTCGGGCACGATCTTGTCATAATGGAAAGTGCTGCTCGAGTAGAAACTTCCTCTTTTAGGCATGTGAGGAGTGGCAATTTCCTCTTGCAGAGGCTTGTACACCAAGCCACAATTCTTATTGTCGATGAGACCTTGACGAAGGATCATCGGTGGCCTAAGCACCGGACCACGACCACGTCGTTTTGCCAAGTAAATGGCAATGTGTGCGGTCAGTAAAAGGACCATTAAAGTTATGGCAAAGACGGTGACTACAGGCCAAACGGCACCACTGTACCATGCCTGATTAACATTCTCGGTTGTTGTGAAATCTTCGTATTCTTGATCCTGGGAAATCCAAGCATTTTCAACCTCCTCGTTCTGTCTAATGCCATGATCAAAGTGTTGCTTGAACAAGTCCTAATTAAAGAAATCAAAGGTTTAGATAAATATGTTGACTAGTCAAATATTCAGCGATCCTTTACGTACCTCATCGCCTTCAAAGTCGCTTCTGATAATAGCATCAGACGAGTCAATACCATCTAATTCCGGAAGAATGTTCTTTATCTTCTTTTCTTTATGGGGAACCGGCCTTGGTGGTGGACCTTCGCTAACACCAGCGCAAACCACTCTAGCCAAATCAACCCATCGAGTAATTCCGTCAACATCTGAGTCATCGTCGGCTGAACCGTAATAACTGGAATATCTACAAGTATTTCTCACGTGAAGTTGAAAACTATGTATGTCTCTTATCGGCAAACGGTGTGCGAGTGAAATATTACCTCATAGTTTCAGCAGGATTTACACCGTGATCGGTCAGCCATTGTACAGCATCTCTAAAGTCCGAGTCACAATCCAGAGGATTTTCAGATAGATCCAATCCAGAGATTTTCGGCATTGCCCTCAGTTCTTCAAGTGTGATTCGTCGAAGAAGGTTCTCCCGAACCGACAGGAATCTGAAGCGTGAGAGTCAAAATTTTGTTACAGAATTTCAATGAAAGTTGGGTAATTAGAATTGTATAATTTACCGAAGACTAGTCAATGGGGCTCTAGCTTCGCTCCAAACTCTCTCGAGTGCGCATCGACTGACATCGAGTCGAGTTAAACTGGGAGTCTCCAAAAATGGTGTTACTTGGAGCGTGACCAAAGGATTGCCTGCTAAAGTAAGCTTATTCATACTAGTGGCACCATGGAACATCATAGGCTCCAGAGTTTTGATAATATTATCGGAAAGATCCAGGATACGCAAAGATGATAATTGACTCAGGAGTCCATTTGGCAAAGCGGTGAGACGATTTCTTGCAAGATTCAAGCGAGTCAAAGCTGGCATCGCGTTGAAAGTGCCTTCTTCCAAATGATTCAATCCACAATTGGCACATTCGAACCGGTAAACACTGAAATAGAATTAATCACGTGAGACAGATCAAATCGAAATCATGTTACAGATTAGTTATATTGGATCTTAATTGTTACCTGTAGGTTTCGTATTCCAGACCGGAAGTTTTGAAAACCGGCAAAGTTTCTAAAGCTGGATTATCGTTCATTAGAAGAACTTGCAATCTTGAGTTGGTTCTAAGATGATGTTCAGTAAAGGAAGTAAGTTTATTCCCGCTAATATCCAGATAAGTCAGTTGGTCAAGACCAGCAAAACCATGTTGATGAATTCTCTTCATTCCATTTCCATTAACACTCAACCGATCCAATAACGGCACTCCAATCAAGTCATCCTTTGCGATTACTCGGATCCTATTATTAGCTGCCTCGAGTACTGTTAGCTTCGATGCTCTAATAGTAGCCAAAGTCGTCAGATTGTTTCCTGTAATAATTTCATTCGAATTGCATTGAAACTGTATATTATTATTAAAAATTGTACCAAGCACGGTATTCAATTAAAAATTACCAGAAACTCGAAGAATCTGAACGCCTATTCTGTAAAACAGATCGATAGGAATGTCGTTCAACATATTATCCGATAAATCAACTTCCTCGAGTGATTCCAAGGAACTGAAAATTGCTGGATCGATCTCCTTCAATCGATTGCCTTTCAAGTTAACGTAAGACAGTTTTGGCATCTTGGCAAATGCATTGCGTTTTAGTCTTGTTAAACCATTGGAGGAAAAGTCAAATTCAGCTACCGATGGCGCATCGAAGAGACCATGTTTTCCAGCTTTGGATTCTTGAATGTGCTTCAAGGGGTTTCCGGAAATAATCAACTGTTTCAGTTGAGTATTATTTCGGAATGTGCTTGGATGAATATCTTGCAGGTTGTTCAGGGTCAGGTTCACGGAAAACAGGTACGTAATTCCATCAAAGGCAGTCGAATCCAATTCAAGGATTCTTGTATTCACGATAGTAATAGATTCCAATTGTTGTAAACCACGGGATCGAAGCGCATGCGGACCGAGACGAATTTCTCCAGCATTTTCAATGCGAAGATGAGCGATGCCAGTTCCGAAAGATTGTTCGTCCACTAGTTTTGAACATCTAAGGATAAAGTTGGGAAAGAAATTTATAAAACTTTACTGGCGGATTTCCGTGACTTATTGCATACTGCTTCAGGATCTCGAGTATGTATGTATGTAAATGAAATTCGCGCAGAGCAATATTGTGGAGCTTTATGAGCCATAATGAATGCGGAATATCGTCGAGTCTTATCGGAACTGAAGGAAATACACTAATTACATAATATTATCGCAAAAACCATGAACGTACGTCGCAGTAGTCGCAGCTGCATACTGTCCACCACATCGACAATAATCGGGACACTGTGTCATAACGTCCTCGTCGTCCTGGAATTCATCATCGCTATCATCATCGTCATCGTATTCGTCTTCACTCTCATCCTCTTCATCTTCATCGTCGCTAAGGTCGTCTTCGTAAGGCACATCCTCCGCTTCTAGCAATTTCTTCATTGCTGCATCTTCGGTAGTGCTTTCGGAATCATGAACAACTTTAGCGGTCGTTGGTGCGGCTGTCGACGTTGATGACGCGTCGTTGAACGTCTCAGATTCAGCTTTTAAAGTCTGAGCGACTTCATCCTGAATCTGTAAATTATTATAATTAATCTTGGATATTGGAACGTCAGTAATTCAGTAGTTCTTAATGGCACAGAATGTTAGACTTTTAATACATACTTTAGCATTCGATACATCTTCGTCCAGCGTCTGGATTTCCTCCAAGAGCAAATCCTTGGGATTTAAAAAAGGTTTCACGGGAGCATCGAGGAGAAGATCGCTGGATTTCACTTTCGTGGTAGTGTCTTTGGAATTCGAGACCAGCGGTGCGGTTGTCGTATCCGTATGTTGCAACGGGTCCTTTGGTTCCTCATCGGTTTTTGTTGGTGTAACCGTATTCGAGGAAACGAACCCGAGGAGGAAGGCGGTCAGCAGCAAAGCTGCTAAGACCTTCATGTTGTCTTGTATTCTGGAAGAATAAATCACAGGACTATATGATAATAAATTCGCAAATTTATAAGTAATGCTTAATTTGACAATTCTCATAAAGCAATATTCACTCGAAATTTTTTTCCTACAAATTCGAGAGTCTAGTGTCTACTTTTCCTAACTCGTCAGAGATATCCAGTTCATAATGGTGTTGCCATTAGACTCTCATAGCCGGCAGGAACACAAAGGAAATCGTGATTACACCTAGTGGATTTCCTAAACCATGAAAGCTACAGAAAGACTGTATCTCTGAAGAAAACCGGGTGTTATTTCAGAGGCAAGTTCAAGCAGCCGTGAGCATCACGAAGGAGCGGAAGTGCAGCATCTCTCGAAAGGAAAGGAAGCGGAACAGAGTACCCTTGGAGTAATTGACACCAAAGAAGCCTCCTATTCCTTCTTGTATCTCCACAATCTCATGTGCTCATTCGATATCTCATTTCTCAGATCTAGTGGCCCACCTCGGTCATTCATCAACCCCCAAAAATCCTAACTCACGACCACTGTCAACACTGGTAAGAAACATCTCCCAAATAGAAAAACGACCCTACTTACCACACTAGTTAAGTATGAAAATTAGATTTCGGTGGAGAGTCCGATTTTATGGCAGATTGGCCCGAGGAAATTTTCCACGTGCGCGCACTCGCTGTCAAGGCACAACCGTGACGAGAGATTTCAACGGACGGAGAAGTGCACCCAGGCGAGGTGTGCGTGATACTGTAGGAGTGACTGTGCGTTCTAGCAAACCACTAACATTAGATAATCGCAGTGGTAGAGACGTGGCTTGCATCTGGCACCGCGAGTACACGCACAAAGACAACTACAGGTAAACTGGACACCTTCTCCCACTACGGGAGAAATACTCAATTCATCGTTTGTTTTTATGATTATCCGAGTGCCCGGTACATGGTTCGTAGAATTGAAGTTTTAGAGCTTCGTGAGAGTCCTAAACTAATGTAAGACTCGGGACAGGCTCCGGACTGCCGCTGTTAAATTGACCATGGAAACACGTACAATGAATTCTCGTCGATGTTTAAACGGCAGGAATGTAAACGTGGCCGCAAAATAGAATATCTTTTTCGGCATATGGTCTTTAGATGGTTTCTTGATGGTATGCTCTTGGAAATCCGAGAGATGTACTTCACGCGTATAATTGCCAAAGGCGGGCTTCTTCCATGGATTTCTTCCACGCCACTAAACGTATAGTGTATCAGCTTGAAAGGCTATTTAAGTATGTATGTATAAACCAGTAAGGCTAAAGATCCGAATGCAATTTATTGAGAACACACAGGAAGTTCATTCGAGATAGTGAATTGTACTAAACAACCAGTCGAAGAACCTTGGTGAATGAAACTTTTAACGACTGCGGATAAATATCTCTGATAATTAAGGTTCTTGTGGGTTTAGTTTGTAGAAAAGAGTTATAAGAAAAAAATGCGATTAAACGTAAGCAGAAATATGACTACGATAAAATAGTCAGACGTTGAATGATTGATAACGAGAGAAGATAAATGCAGGGTGGCTTTCCGACTGTTCTTGATTTGAATACGAGTGATTATGATCAGAGAGTAAATTAAATGAATATTTTGATTATATGTATACTGTTATTTACCCAAGAATATCGTTCGCACTGATTTGCACGTTCTTCTCTCGGTAGCAGAAGCGTTCTCTTCTCTAACCGTGCTTCAATACAATAACGAAATCAGACAGTATTATATGTAAGGTGTATTGCTGTCACTTGTAAGATGATTTACGTGATACTGGTTGCTATCAGTCACGTCTTCTTATCGTGTTCGATGGAACGAATCAAATAGCTCGATAAATTTCTTGGGGACCAATGCACTTCATTTCACATTGTGGCGAAGTATATTGTGCACCATATTGTTCCTGTAGACTGAATACTACTCAACGTATTTTTACTAAAATTAACTTGATTTTATTACTTTTATTACCAAAATTATATTCGTTAATAACATGATCTGTCACGCAAATTGGAAATTAATTTTAATATGTCTACCGAAGTCTTATCTTGACATAAAGTAGAAAGTATGAAGTATTTCGAATGAAGAAAACAATAGCTTTAACCAAACGATGGAAATAGGTTGTCCTTATCAGTCATGTATCTTTTGCTTTTATCTCGATACATGTGTAATCAAGAAAGTATCTGCTTTTCGCTTGAGTTACCCTGTACAAAAATTAAGTATGCGCGAAGATACTTAGCAATATATTTCTCCGTAATTTGCATCTTGCATTATCTCGCACGAACTGCGCATTTCGAAATTTGAGCATATTCCAAGTCGTACAACTGGTTGACTTATGTGGATCACGGCGAACAAAAAGATTAATCCCAGAGAATAATTCTTTTGTCTCTCGGTTATGTATTTACACGTATGAAACAAGGCAGGTCAAAACCAGTCATTTCAAGAAAATTCTACAATTTGCTTTATCAGCATGAGACTCAACTTAGAAAGGCATTTCGGAAGTCGTCCTATCCAAAGTGCTTCGAGGAACACCCTCATCAGGGCTGAAACTTCAAAAGGATCTTTCGGAATCATTCCAGAAGGAAAATCCACTTTCTAAGACTCCGTGAAGAATAAACCTGAACAGAACCCCTCTGCGAGTTTATTGAAGATCCCAGCAGGCGGGTTTAGAGATTGTGCAGGTCTAACCCAGCCACCGTTTGCGGAATGCGACGTAAAAGCCTCGATAGTCGAAAGGTGCGGTCAGGTACACACGTGTGAATGCCGCTTTAAACGATTGGAAGGTGGGTTTGGGTCGTAGGGTGCGCGCGTATACCAGCTGGACTCTTTGTCCGATCCTCGAAAAATCTCGACGGTGTTCCTCTTTCTGGGACCAGGTAGAGTTACCTGTGTCGAGGAACCTGTGCAGGTGGTCCCCGCTCTCTCTCTGCACCCCTTGGCAGGTTTGGGCTCCTCCGATGCATAAGGAAAGAAAACGAGTCAACGGGAGAGGGCCACTGGCCGCACGATGCGGCGACCTGGGCCCACTAAATCTTGACATTGGCATTTTTCGAATAACGTGCGTGGGCCACCTAGGTTCTCGGTATCGTGAACCTCTTCTATGTATGTGGTCTTGCACAGATAAATGGACTCTCGGACAGTAGACGGGTTTCTCAAGCTACAGACGGAAGCCGGCTCTTGAAGATGTTGTGTTTGTTTAGACACATTCGACGCGCCCTTGCGATTCAATCGTTCGGTTACCACTGCGCTTCTTCTTTTGCTTGCATTCTTAGAATCTCGGCGATCTCTGCACCATTGTATCGAGAGAAGAGACCATTACCGACCTCTGGAATGCCATGGTAGTAATGCAGAGTCTAAATTTGGACTGAATGCCGAACCCAGGGTTTTATTGAGGACTGTCATTGTCTGCACGATCGAAGACCTAGCGAACCTAGTCTTTCTTCGCCGGTAAGGGTCCGTCTATCTTTGCCAAAAGGACGATTGTATAACTACGAAAAGTAGACTTAACGTTCAAATAAAAAGCTCGTTTTCTCTACAATTTTCTTTCCATGGTACAGTGCATGGGTCTGTTGGTTCGCTGTAAAGTGGCAGTCTTCATCGAATCGTATCGCGAGTCTTGCCTTCTAAGGTGCAATCGCGTGATCATTCGACTCTTTGGACGCTTGATTCGTCATGCGAGCTGCTGTCGATTCCTTGCGAAATTAAAAGGATCAAATGACACGCCAGATTTAATGGCCATGGGACATTAGCTGTAAAATTGTCTAACTGTGTATAGTAATTGAGGACTTTCAGCATATCGATTGAGGTAATGATCTTCACTCTATATTATCTGTGCTACCGCAGAAATCGCAGTAACCATAAAAATTTCAAATGATGCGTTTACAATCAATTGGCATTGCGGTCATCGTTACATCATACTGATGGGTTCGGGAGGTTGTACATACTCTCCGTTGTAATCGCAGCTACTCCAGTTCAACGTACAGAGAAGAGCTTATCGAGAGTATTCTCGTTAATTGCTCCAAAATGAAGCATCTTACCTCTTTTTTTTATTATACTTCGATTATCCCGCGTGAAATGCATTTGAAGCGATCGAGAACACGTTTGCGGTCAGAAATTAAATTTCCCGTTGATATGTATCTTCGTTACGAGAAATCCTATACCACTGCATTTGATATGGTATTCGATTACATTCAGGTGAAAGAATCTCTTGAACCAATGCTCTTTTTGCATATCAACAAAACTAACTGCAACTCGTTAGCAAGTTGCCGAAGCGAGCTGCTAACGGGGTCAATAGATTTATCGCGAGCGATAAGAGCCGTCGGTATAAAGCCGCAATTCTAACTTTGGCTCGTTCATTTTTTGCAAAGTATCTTTGATTCACCGCCAGAAGATCCTTCTTTTTGGTTACTCGCAATCTTCCAGTTTCGTCAGAAATGACAAGTTCGAAACGTAATTGCCAGTTGCATAACGCTCCCGACTGTTGCAGCCGGAATTAATAGGAATGCATGCGAGATGCGAGTTTTATGCGCCTGCTTCTCCTCAGCCCATCCTTTTACGCGTGCGGCTGAACAATTTATGAACATCACGGTAAACGAGATGCCGTTCGGATGTGCCCTTTAAAATGCCAATTACTTATTATTAACGTATATATTATCCGTTTATTCGACGAGCCTTGATTATCTCTTCTTTGCACACACACTGTAATTAAGGCGTGTCCAATTGCACTGTATTGAAAAATCAATTAAAATCGCGTATAATCAAACGGAGGAAAGATTCGAAACTTCTATATAACCAGCATCATGAATGCTCCGTTTGTTTCAAAACCAAGTCAACCCTTCACAGGTATACGTCGCTTACTTCCTCTTTATCGCGAGAGAGATACCGCTGGCTTTTATCGCAGAGGCTTATCGGCACATTTATCTGGTACGTTCCGCGAGCATATTTGTTTTGTCTCAGACCGCACCCTTGCTCTTTGTGCCTTCGTATCTCGCGCTTAACGGAGCCCCGCTCGCAAATAGCAGTGCTGCAGCTTCGTACATCCGATCCTTGCGAATTACCTCTCGCAATGTTGGAAAATTTAGCGTTCCGAATGAATAAAACAGCGATTCGCCTGACAGTTGTGTGCTATTTGTCGCTGGAGGATCGGAGAGACGAAGTGGTCCAATTTATCGAACGCGAACTTCGCGACCCGTGATTCTTTATTCTGATCCAGAGACGCCTGGTTTCTGGGAAGTCACCTATCTGGATGATCGTGAATTAAGGAGAGCTTTCGGTAGATCTTCCTTCGTAGAATCGATCGATCAGTGGCCTCTGTCGAGAGACGGTTGTCCTTTCAGTCCCAACGAGTCTCTACTCAATTTGTGTCTCTTTCACCGCGACGGATTTTCTCGTGTCACTGACCGAGCTCGATCCACGTCGTTGACCCTTTCGGACACATCGTTATTCGGCGCCATGGGACGAGCGACTCGGTACTCTCACGTATCGATACACCGCATTCGATATGAGCGATTGATACGAGGTTCCGTCCACCTCCTGCGCGACGATTATGGAGAATGCTCTGCTTCAAGGACAAAACCCCGATGTTTGTGTGCGACTTTGCGCGTGGGTGGAAAATCGCTGTGCTACCGAGCTGGTCTCTTCTTTGCATTCTAATAATTAGAAACGGTGATCTGCACTTTCTGACCTTACTGACTAATCGAAGATTAAACGTATACAACACTGAGAAGAGTGAGATTAACAATAAAGCTTGAAAGCCAGCTGCATTTCTGATACATTGCTGATAGAGTTCGACATTGATAGAGGCGTTGTTTTATCGAGCAAATTCTAGAATACTATTCTGCAAGAGGAAAAATAAGACGTTTACATTTCTTGCGAATCAATTAAAAGCAACGAATAGTAAGTATTATTGTGTTTTGCGCCAATTCGCGCTCCCCCCAGTGAAACATACGACGAAGAATCGTCGCGAAACGAGCGTTGTCAAAATACCATGAACGCTAGTTGGCAACAGCCTTGTGATTAACACGTGGTGGTGAGAAGCGACAAGATCAGATGCAGCAGCATGCGGTGCACGTAACGCAGAATGCGTCGCACGTGAACTCCTCATGGCGTGTTTTGAAAGCAAAAGTCGATCGTTCGTGACTACTTATGGTTCTACGTGTAGAGATGATAATTTTCAAGACGAATCTCTGAATAATGAGTAATTTTAGTCTTTGTTCTATAATAATGCACAATGCTGAATCATTCGGATTATATGGTAAAAGAAAAGAACCTTTGCTATTTGTAAGATAACGCTTATTAATTTCCACGTAGAACCTCCGGCATCAAGCGCTGCAACACATCTCATCAGGAAAATACAGAAATGTTAGTAGCAGCGCAGTTGTATGTGAGTGAGTCGCGCGTCATTGAATTATCAAGCGTCCCCCCCTACCGTCAGTAAACGAGTTAATTTTGGATCATTAAATTACCAAGCAACGCTAATGACTTCTACCAACGTTGCGCGATCTCTCCGATGAAGCTAGCAGAAAAACACTACACTTTTCTTATGGCATAGTTTGTTTTTTCAATACGCACGACAGGTATAAATTCTTTGTAGCTACGCAGGTTAATTGTTTTGTCTGTTATTCGAAAACAGAGAAAAAGAGGAAACTCGAAAATTCTAGACTTTCAACGATCGCGGAGTGATGTAGTCCAAGGACGAAAAAATGTATGTATAAGGGGGGAAAAAAAAGATAATCGAGGCATCTGGCGAACCGGCTCTTCCACTCAGCATTTATTCATTCGGGGGCCGGTAGCTATCGTTCCTGATCTCGAATGAAAGCATCGAGACAAGCACGGAATTATGGAACACGGGACAGCCTGGTTCTACTCGATTTCAGTTTGAAGCTTATGCACCGACCTTTTTTACCCCCTTTGTAAACCGTTTCATAATCACCGTAATACCTACTTATAGAGAGCTCGTGAAATTCAAAAGCTTGTTTCTTCTTTTCTAGCATTTGCATTTTCTTCTTTCTACAGGTTTCGTTGGTTCACTATTTTCGAACTCTTGTATGTAGTATTCTGTCAGTCTCGATGTAGTATATATATACGTTCGAACGATGAGGCCACGGATAATTCAGTTTCCACACACGCCATTATAGTCACGAGCCTTCAGGAAGGTCAATGTTTGCTCGGTGCAAACGGAATTTCGAAAGAACTGACGACTGTAAAGAAACAGCGTTTCGTCGAAAAAACCAAGTCGGAGTGGTGAATGTCGCGAGCGAGCGACATTCGAGAGTGTCAAACGGTAGAATAGGGGAAATAACAGACAGTGTAAGGGAACGAGAGTCGGAGCCCTTGGAATTCTTCGACTTTAAAGGAAAATGGCCGGTTGGCGCCAGCTGCTCGATGATTCTGTCGCCTCACTCCGTTTAAGGCTTTTCGGACCAGATTAATCCCTGAGAAGGAAACATACCCGATTGACTTACACTTTTTGTTACTCCGAACAGCGAATGTGATCTTTACTGCCATTTTAATGGTAAGAATATATATTTCACAGATTTGTATCAACATTCGATTGGATTTCATTGACTAGCAATTTATTGAACTGCTGATATCGATAAACACAACTGTTATTTTGTAAACATTCAATCTGAAGCTTGATCAGAATATTCTTAAGATAAATAGCAATACCCAACGCGATAAAAAGTATATATTGCGGGACATACCATGACAAATGATACGGATGATGAATATGCCGGAACAAAAAAGAGCGAACAAATTGATACCCGTGTAACTGCAATTTACCGATTTCTTGGATTCAGAAATAATTTAGTTGGTAAATCGAAGGAAAGACGCAGGTGACATGCAAAAGAAAAACATCGCGAGTGGTATCTGTGGGTGAATACCGTCACGTACGTTTACCGTTGTTAATCGGAAGGAAAAACGTTTTGGAGCACTAGGCGAGACTGCACGCGTTAAAACGGTACTGCGATTACGTTTTATAAGTCCTTAACCCTCTTCTGTTGAAGCCACTTCTGCCGCAGCATGCCAGCTGTTTTGTATTAATGTAGCTACCCGTGAGATCTCGCCTTTTTCGTTTTACTTTATTAACTTCGCCGTCTCACTGCCGCCAGGCTCCGCCTTGTTGCCCGTACTCCCTGTTGTGGTTCAACAGCAAGTTACTAAAAGTAACCAGTAACACTGTCTTATGTATTTCGCGAATGAATTCTGCACATGGAAAAATTAAGTTCGGCACATTGCATTACGAATGGAAATTAAAATCAATAGAAAGAAACTTGAATATTTCTTCTCGGTTCTTTACTAGAAATGCTATTATCGTTCTTATACTAAAAGTGTGAATCGATTGATCTATTTAATAGGATTAGAATTTAATATCCACTCAAAACTAAAGACAGGTCAATCGGATCGCATTTGAATAGAACTCAGCATAATCATGTGCATGTATATAGTATATCCATTGACGGCAGATACCTTGACCGTCATTCCGCGCATGTTCACCCGCTTTCACAACCTGCGTGCATCGAAGAGACGAAGGAGTTTGAACTGCGAGCTTTCCGCCAGTAAAAATAGACTATTCCGATGGACACTGACCTTGCCATTGCGTAATCAACCGAATAGCTAGCAACGATGCGAAATATTCTTAGAGTCGTGCAGATTTTCGCGTCGCCATTGTTGCAAACGCTGTGAGGTAAAGTGTGCAGAAATGGCAGTCGTGGTAACGCAGGTAAGACAGACGATTTTTCGACGTTTTTGACATACTGACGATAACCGCTTCCGAAGGGTGATTCATTGTTTGCGGAACAGCTCTATCAATTTTCACCGAGAGCTTTCGTGATATCATGGTTTTTGTTATGTGATCTCGGACATATTGCCCGTATGATAGTACGTGGAACATTAAAAAGTCTAACCATCGGTATAGTACGTTTAGTAGAAGATCATTAGAAGATCATTTTGTATGTAGAATCAAGTTTAGAGTAAGATACATGATTATTATAGAAACTGTGGATAATGATTAAAAATGATCGAATTGATTCAGAAATTTTAGGCTTGTTAAAATCTTTGGAATAGAACTACTGTCTGGTGTAAACATAAACTTAGACCCATTTTTACACAATCATAATTCTCTCGTCGATTCCCTATGTCGTAAAGAATCTAGTTTTTGCGTTTGACAGTTCCATCAAGAATACATGAGCGCGTGTACGTAAACTGGTGATTAGAAGACACAAGAATTCTACTTCTGCGTGACATTGCAAAAAGACTTACGATTTTTAAACGAGAATAAAAATGTTCGCAACTCCTACCTGTCGCTATTGTTTCTTGCTCTCGTGCCAGCGAATTGAACGAACAGAAACAAACAATAACTTTAACAACGTTTCGCGTATGAAGAGTCACTCTCGCGATCTCACAAATGACAGCCGGTGGAACAGAATGCGCATCGTGCGCGCAAAAATAGTTCGACTGGATCTGAATATTTATGATAGTGTCGGTGGCGCGCGAGAGGGAGTATTGTCGCGAGTAGTGTGCGTCTTCTGTGGCCCTGGTCAATGGCGATACCGAGACGGACAGAGCGAGTATTATCGGCGGCATGCTTTACAACAGGACATTCCGGGCGTTTCAACGGCAATCGGGGAATTCAATTTCAAGCGCATGATGCATCCAATACGTGCGTCACACCTTGCACAAGACAAATTTAACCGGAAAATGGGACTAATTGTGTGATTCGGAGTTTAGGTAACCGGTTAGAGAAGCTTGTTAGCATGGTAAAATGGCTTCGTTAGCTGGATAATGTAACGCTATCAGAACCACGCGTCACCTTTCGTTTGATACCCCAGACTCTTATCAAGCTCTTGTTTCACGACTGGTGCCACTAGGCGCGCAAAAATGCCGTATAATCTGCGACGCTAGAGTCGCGCAAAGGTATACAACAATGTTGGCAAGTCTGTTTTCGAGCGCTGCGTACTGTGTGTGTGTAAGTACATGGGATGGCAGTGCCAATGGTTTTCTATCCGGAAGATAAGAAGAAGAGGTGGAGAACAGGGCTCGAGCAATTATGTCGCCTGCAGACCATTGTGCTGCAGACCTAATTCGAAGATACCTGTTATTTAAGTCCTAAGCTTGGTCGTTACGCTTATGGTAAAGTAATTGATGAGTGCAATCGTTCTCGATGAAAAGCAAGGCAAATGGGACGCTAAATTTGCAATTGGAGTGCCTGGCACGAGCATGCTAAATTTCGCTTGCTAATGCGACACGCATGGCTATATGTAGCTTATGCAAACAGTTCTTCAAACAATGTATCGAGAAAAAGGAAAAATGAGTCGTTTTGCTTCGTATTGAGGAGAATATTAACACACTCTCTGGCGTCACGACAAACGTCTTTGAAAGTTTCGTGAAAGCCATTCAGGCTACCTCAGTATATTCGAGAAGAATCAAGCGGACTACATTGTATCCCGCTTGCATCTACACCCACAAATATGCAGTGATGTCATTGTATAGAGCGCGCGCGCGCTACGTTCGAAGTACACATAGCTTGTTATCATGGATAGGTGAAGTTTCGATTAAAGATCCGTGGTTCCACGTGACATGGGTACGGAGATAGGCAAAGCCAAATGGAATATCTCACCGAAGACCGGACATTAGACTGTCCACGCACGATTTATCATCTATCGCGACCACCTAATGCTTCGACTAGAGATCCTGTAGCTGCCATGCTCATCGGAATATCGTAAATCAAGACTCTTGATTTCCACTGCTCGCGAGGCCAAAGCTTTCGCATGAAAAATTAATCGACAGCGGCCATCGACGCCCATTCTGCGTCTTATTGCTCGCATCTTATCTCTCATGAATTCAATCACTCTGACCAAATACAGCGTCGAAGAACGAGCACGTACGCTAAACGAATTTTTGAATATTTCGCAAGTACACGGTAAACTTGCACAAGATAGTAGAGTCCATAATTTAGAGATGCCACTGTTGCATCTTTGAGTTTTTGATTGATCCTTTTGCTCCTTGTAAGATTGAATCGATCATTCTAGAGATCGAATGAATCCTGATATCCGGAAGCAAAGTCGTAGGAGGTCAAAGACACCTACAGGACCCATGAGCCAATGCTTCCACAAGGAATATCCTTACTTGGCGTCTTGTCGGTGTTCTTCCACGTCGCTGCCATTCCGAGCAACGCGATCGTGATGCGCCTTCACCGATTTCGACTGGCTAAACCGGATAGCCCGCGATACGAGAAGGGCCCACAGTTTTAAACACTTTTCATTCACTCACCTGTATTCCTATTCGCTGCTAATTCACTGGTAGATTCACCCCTGCGCACACCAAAAGCCACAAAGTACACCGTTGACGAAGAGAAGCCAGGAAAGTCGCCGCTCGTTTTCGTGCTTACGCCGCAAGAATTTCTGAACTACGTAGCCTGGTACGCTCGAGGAGGACCAAGTCGGTGGAGAAGCGGACCATCGAGTGGCGGGGATAGTGAGGCCCCAGGGTCGCCGCAGCTATTGGTCGACCGGTCCCTCACTATGGTGAGGTTCCACAGGTAAAAATCCAGGTAACAGGTGACCGTCACTCCGCCATCTGGCGAACTCACCTTCGAAACCATCGCCGCTCCCAGGGGACACCCCTGCGAAAGAATTTCGGAGCACAACAGGCATGGTAATGGCGTGGGCGACACAGATTCCAATCTGCAATTGTTTTCATACAGCGTCATCGGTAATAGATGATTTGCAATTGGTATTTTTTTCTTTTTACCAAAAGGTTCTTTAATACCGTGGATCTATAGGAGTCTTAGAGATCAAGGAATACGCCATGATGCGGAGATTTCTTCTTTGGAAAGATTTAGAATGCATGATGATCCGAGTGTGAGACCTCTCGATTAACTTGTAGTCATGTGAGAAGTTGAATATTCAATCGCATTTTAAGACCTACTGTTTTTTGTGCTAAACTCGGACGCGAATAATTTCCAATGTACGTTATAACTTCTATGGTACACGGAGAAGGGAATTGAGGCATGAAATAAAATGAAATGAAATGTAATTTATTGCTGACATTATTTTCAACAAGATTTACGGTAGTAAATGGTTCTTTTAACTTCTGTCACATATTTTACGTTAATTATAAACTCTTTTGCGAGGGTGATATCACCCAATGCATTTTTGTATCAGATGCAAATGAAGCTTCAAAACTCTGTTACCATTTTATAGTCGCATCCAACATTGCCAACGTAGTTTAAAATTACATTGCAGCGCGATCTATATACCGGGAATTACAATTAATAGAGCGATAAGATAGGATAAACATAACATCATACGGGACTTTGTGTCGCCTGTTCTGAATTATCGATAGTGTGACAGAAGGAGAGATTTTGTGCTGCCCTCTATGATTTTGAACTTAATAGTTAACAATAAATAATAGAGTAACTCTTTTTATCGTATCTCGATAAACAAGAAACCGTAACATTACCAGAACCAGAAACAATAACATTTTATTGATTATGTCAATTTCAATATAAAAGAGGTATTGAATTATTGATATAACACATTTTTGTTTCAACAAATTTTTAAATTTATTTATAACAACTTCAAAACAGTTAGTATAGAAGGAATCTGTATAATAGCGTGAGCTGCTGTCCTCTACCAAGCTTCGTCGTAAAGGGGAATGGGCGAGGCAGATATTCAAGCTGCCTCTTCAATGTATCTAAAGTCAAGAAAACTATGATTAATTTTTTTTCTCATGTATTTTATTTCAATACTATCACAGTTTCAACTCTTTCACAGCGATAATCAGTATTAACAATCAAAACGGAAGATCGCAACAACGTGAATGATGGGCAAGCAAAAGAATTCGCTAGTCGCATTCTTTCGCTGTAACATCTTTGCACAGGGCATATCCTTATCTGGTTTATTCGTGGTATCTTGTATCAAGAGCCCTTATCAGATAACAAACAGGCGTGTTCACTCCTGCAGCCTAAATACCGGCAAGAAAATTTCGCAATCAACAGAAGTTCTCAACTCGCATGATCACTAATTTCTCAATTATGATGGCTACTAAAAATCAAAGGAGTAAAATCGATATATCAAGCGAAAAAAAAGAATATCATTTCGAACAGCGGATCCTTCAATTACACATTTTTCATGTCGAAGGGATTACTTACAAACACCTGCTGTCAAACGGTGGTCACGCGCGTGCAGTGGATTGATTTACAGGAGACCGAGAGTGTCGCCAATATTTTCGCGGGTGGATATATGGTGCAATGTTTACTCGCAAATCATCGTTTCAAGTGCGCGCATTACTGAAATTAATACGCCTCGCGGCTAGATCTGTCTATGCTTCTAGGAGGCTTAATCCGAGCTGACAAGTCTCGCCGAGAGGGTCCGTTTAACGTCAGATCGAGTTCGATTGATCTATCATATATGTATAGACTTCACTTGAAAAGGTCGACGCTGAAACCAGGCTCTGCCTTACTCGGTTCCTGTAATCTTATATCATGTACAATCATAGCCCGCTATTTCGCCTAACAGATATTGATTTTAAATGCATTCGAGAAATTATGCAAAGCTTGAAATTTACTCGTGACACACTCCTTACGCTATCTCATCCTTGATCCTCCATTAACGCGTCTACTATTGGTCTTCTTCTCACGTGGACAAGGCAAACATTCTCGCGGTCGAAGCTGTGGGTTTGCATTGTACCTGGAAAACAGGAAGATTCTCGCCACTATGGAATAGAGTGTGAGTGAGAGTACCTTCACTGATCACGATCGATTTATTTATGATTCCAAGAAATCCCAGCTCACTCTGTCCCTCGCGATCAACCAAGATTCCTTGGCATTCGACGATTCTTCTTCTTCTCCTTCCAAGGACACCAATGATATTCTACGGCGCATTTAGGGTATCCTTTGATTCAACTAGTTGAATATATGTTTCCTTGTAAGATTAATTCCAAGAAAAGTGAATTAAATTCCGTATCTTGTTTATATTCCACTTATGCAGTTAAAATAGTTGTTGACCAATACCCAGTTCTCCTAAAGGTCCTCCATGAATTTTTCATGTTGAGCTGATGCCAAAAATAGCTGACTTTGTTTCTGGTACTATTTACATATTGATATAGTGTGAAAAATTGTGAAATTTTGTAGATTGTTTGCTTCGAGTATCCAAGTTGAACTAACTTGAGTCTATTGTCTTATGGCGTGGTTAGTGTAGAAAAATTCTCTCGACTTATCGGACAGTAACACCTAGTACACATTTCAAAAGAAGTATCATCCGTGGACCTTTTTACGAAATTTTTGTCAAACGGTGACGAAAAGGTATGGCTGTTTAAACACGTTATCGTAACTCGCGTAATCATTGCTCTTACAGAGTATGATAAAATTCGATAACCAAGAGGCGATTAGTGAAATCATTGAAATTGTGTATCCAAGCCTGCGAAATGTTCGATAAGGACAAAACCGATCGTTTCATTGTGCAATAATCCACAATTTTCGATACAGAAGTCTAGACACTTTTTTTTATCGAGTAAGGTCAAGACACCTTGCATCTCGCCCAGTTGCGATTTAATTATAAACCCCGGAGTAAATTGCCAAGCGGGCCACTGTTTTCGACCACCACATGGCAGAGACGATTTCTTCACTCGAGCTTCTTATCGTGCGACAGTAACAACTCATAACTGCGATCAAAAAAAGAAAAAAAAAACTTGGAGGTTCCAAGTTGCTCAAGTAAGTGGCAACCGATGCAAGAATATATCCTTTTGATAGCAGTATCAGAAGTGCAGTATTTCCGACTGCAATGCACCATCATTGCAATGCTAATGCAAGTTTCTTGTTAGCTTTGCTCATCTTTCGCAATTCTCATTATATAATTCTCCTTTTGCTCTTATCACGGTATGTAATCCCTCTTTCTTCATCGTTCGATCGCGCCTCTACGAAAGGATTTACGCACACCATACTGATAGAGTGACCACTGTGACGGCAACTGTCAACTATAGCCAAAGGAAAGTGAAATTGTATCGCGGCCCAATTATTCCACTCCAACATATGCCGTCAACGAGACGGGACGATTGACTCGCGATAAGAGCAATATGGTGATCGCTCTTCAATTTCGATCGCGACAACCTGTAACGACAATTTCAACTACGAAATTTGATTATACTGGTGAGCGATTATCCAAGTGAGAATATGATTTGGAAGCAAAAATTGAAATCGAATAGATTCAAAGAATCGTAGGAAGTTATTAATTAATTATGCGAGTCAAGTAATCGTTTGTGTGAGTTCGCTGCCTTCAGCGAATGGCATCGTTCGGTTAGAGACACTCTTCAACGCAGTGTTGTATTAATAGGCTTACGTGTCGCAGTTCTCGTTGTAATGCAAACGAACAGAGTCGGGAGGGATCCAGGGAGTCTTGGGCTTCTCATTACGACGTTTACTCTCTACACTCGTACAACTTTCTTTCTGCGTCTCAGCTTCTTCTGCTCCTCGTTTGGCAGCGAATTTCAAAATGCGCATTCCACTGAGGCCATGCACGCGGTTGATCGCCGATAAGAATTTTCGAACGAAGAATGCGGTAGGTCACGATGATGATGGTATGAAGCAATATCGACTCTTGGGTGCTCAATAATTCTCGCTTCTCGCAGTAGACAGATAAATCGTATAACCAGTGAACACTTTACACCGATGCGCCGTTTGTATCTATATTTACGATTTTGCGTTTAAATTCTCCTCGCGGAGAGATACTTGCCAGATAAAGAGGCTCCCGGTGGACATAAGAGAGTGGTTTTGCTAGAGTAAAGAACTTTGACTGGTTTCGTCGTTCGGTGTCTTCGAATTGGATATTATTATATATAGTTCACATTTATCAAGCTCACTTACCGTAACAGATAGTGGCTCTAATACCGTGTAATACACGTATAACCCATACGTAACTTGTTACCAATATTGTCAGATTAGAATATCTATCGACTCGAACAACTTTGATCCAGTTGTATAAACAAGGGTAGAAACCTATGTTATTTGTTATGATTAGTCTATTTTAGGATTATAGTTTTGCACTTTTTTGATGGACATCGATCGAATGATTTTTCTTTGAGATCAATAGGCAAATGACAGTATAACTACCAGTCCTTCACATTGGAAACACGAACGTTCGATGAACGGGTATGAAACATATCACTACCGTGTCGCAGACAGCAATGTCATTGCCAGTCGGCGATTCGTAGCGACCGGCGAAACTCGTCGTGTCCGGGAAGTTGGTCCATTAGCGCTTAACATTCTCGCGTTAACGCCGTCCGCAACGTAGGCGGGTCGTAATACCTTCGCGTGGTACCGTCATTTTAACGTTATGCCTGAAGCTTTGCTCGAAAGATCTACTGTGATCAAACTGTCAAAACGTTATCTTACTATAAATCTGGTGACGCTTCAACCGCACTAAACTTCTCTTCACACGAGTTCTCACTAATTCTTGATCTCGATGTTCACTCAAAATCCTGCATCGTGTTGTCGTGTTTTAAGGATCTAAAAGTCAAAACATCCGATGGACCATTTTTTTTATTAATTCCTTCTTTCACGTAACTCTTGGTAATTTAATGAGATCTACCGTTGTTTAATCACGTTTTTTTGCCAAGCGTTAAGCGGAGCTGGATATCCTTGAGAAGCTTTTTTATTCGAAGACAGGACTATTCGTATTCTGTCTAAATTAATAGAGAAGACGTTCAAGTTGTGTGACAATTCTGAGTTAAATTTGAATCTGCGTAATCGAATGACGCCAACGAGGCAATTAGTTTCATTTCTCTTTTTACATTATATTTTTTTTAGTCTGTCTGAGGAACCAGTAAATCAGCTTCAGTGTTTGGCTTCATTAGCACGGTAAATCCGCAGATATTTGGCGAGTGAATCATTCGAGTGCCTTCTTTGGAAATTCCAAGCACCCATAGATGGGAAAGTAGCCCGTCGAGATGCAACCTGTTTCGCTTCCACAATAACTGCAGTAACGAGTTAGCTCTGAGGAGCCTTAAACCATTGAATCTTCCTCGCAGACTTTACCATTAAGCAAGTTAAGTGGCATAATGAAGTCGAAAACACTTTTCTCGCTTTATTAGAAACTCGAGCGTGTTGTAACTGTTTACTCAGAGTCTCCAAAACTGGGGCACATTCTTCACGTGCATGGAATAATGGATATCTGTCGTAATTCATAAGAGAACTCTTTAAAGTTCCCTAACGCTAGAGTAAAAAGCGAGCGAGAAGAAATTCGAGATGCGAGATTACAGAGAATGTTGACGTTCATAGTACGTTGAACTATCACTAACGATTGTTAAAGGTATCTCGTGGAAAAATCTTGTCGACCTATGGGCTTCCAGGTGTCGCAGTCTTTTCGTAGCGCTTACTATCAATGTGGATCTCGTTCTTAAGACCTCTTTAACTCCATTCTTTCTCTCGCTTAATTATGTCGCATTCGTATATGTAAAACAGCTAAGTTTAATACCATATAAATCCTTGAGATTATGGAGATATGGAGTCTACTGGAGTCTCGTTACCTCGTCTCAGCTTTCTTTTCCTCTCCACTAAAAAGGTACTCCGCGCAAGTCGCGGATTAAGATTATGGCAGTGTTCATCTCGCGGGAAACTTTTCTCGAGAGTACGACAGAAAAGGGATTTCTGCTTCAGTATATTACAATATCTGATTGTATCTTTATTTTCAAAAGGGAAATATAACTCGTTCAAGTGGGTACAAAAAAGAAAAAGAATTGGATAAAAATTAAATTCCATGAAAATCTTCTTCTCGCTTCATCGAAAGGACATAAGGTTCGATTGGGAACACCTGCCAGACAGCAATCGTGCGTGTTATTTCTCTGATATCCTGGCTCATATGCCTTCCGCGTTGCACAAAGCCGGTTACGCAATGCGCATCCGTGACTGCCGACTCGCACGAGTGGTACAATTTTGTGCGTGGATTGGATTTCCCGCATGCCAAATGCCAACGTTCTCCAACCAAGCAACTATTTTCACAATGGAAAGCGACACACCAGACATTTTGCTTACTGAGCTTCTGACCCGCTGCAAATAAAATTCAATTAGCGCTAAAGAGAAACGCTTACTTTCATACATAACTTCATTTAACGATCTCCTACAGAAGTCTTAACTTCTGTTACTGTCCAAGTTAACATCTTTATCCGGTGAAAAAAAAAATTCACACTGAAGAATTATCGAAAATAGTTATTTATAAATTTTTTTACAATATCATCAATTCTTCCACTGAATATTCTGTGTTCAGTAACATTAATAATGGTAAAGAGTTCTGTCTCCACTGGAAACATGAGAATTTATTGCGGTGCTTTTATAGATTGCGGCAGGTTAATTCATCTTCTTTTGCAGAGAGTGGCGATCGAGTGTCTTTCCGGTAAGCGTGATTAATCGCTCGAGTCCACTGGCAAATTGATAAGCGATCTGTCCACGACGCACGCGACGCTAATCTCTGACGATTGCACGGATGCAGATTGCATTGCTTCGATCTGGCATCCGCAAGGGCGTAATTAGAGCGTTCGTCGGGCAATGCTCGCTGAATCGCGTAACGGCTCAAACGACACACACCTTCGTAATTGAGGAGTTCAGATTCGCGGAGTATCGTAGTGGTGTACCGCATAAACATTGATTCGTGCTAATAACGGCACCCGCCGGAATAATGAAGCGCGTCTACTCGCCGATATACCCGTCCGTAGACTCTGCTTTATGGCGCGGCATAACGGGACAGTCACAACGATTTACCTTTACACGAAGCGTACGAGTATCCCGTGACGCGAGTTCATTTTTAAAACTCGAAATTGCACTCGGTCGCCTACACATTTGTGGGATTTTCTGGACGATACCTCGTACATCTTTGAAAAACTCGTGACTTTATAATATACAATCAATCTTTAGTATCTTTACGAACGTATAAACAATTATGTTAAAGAAGATGTTTTTACCCCTGTGATTTTACAAATAATCCAAGTACTTGAGCAAAGAGATTGAACTGTGCTGTACGCGCAATTTCCTTCTTTCTGCCTCTTATATCATTCTATGGTGACTGATATATGCTTCATTTATAAGATCCATATTCATAAGAGGCATTTAATTCCCGCAAAGGTATTCGGACCCGTTAATTACGTGACTTGCTGATCACTTTTGTATAATGAACATTCGGCGTGAGCACGTGTACTGGAAGAAAAAAAAAAAACCGGTGTAAACTATTACCATGGTAGCTTATCGTACATCTGACAGTGTCCCCACCCAACTCCAACCGTCCGATGGATTTCGTCATGGTTATCACGCCACACGGTCACGCTTTCCTGAATTTCAAATCTTCGCTCAGCACTGTACATTCGTCTCAATTACGGCAAGAGGCCGTGTTCCCGATTAAGTTGGCCCTCAGCGCAAGTTTGCCCACTACAGACTTTTAGAGGAAAAAAAAAGACACATACACACACACACACACACAGGGGAGACAGAAGATAAGAAAAATCAAAGAAAGATCGTGAGTGACACGAGTATCCTACAATAGTATAATCGTTTCGTACCGAGGATGCACCAGTCCCTCGTAACATTTATATAAATATAGGTGGCTCCTGGAGGCGGAGAGATGGAGGCATGCGCACGTCAGCGAGTGCAAGTGCGAGGATTACACAATCGACTAGAGGCGGTTTAAGTTAGCACAGCAGGAGAGGAGGTCTTTGCAGGCGGACACCGTTAACAATGTCTCCTCGCAATAAGCCACCAGGAGCTCTCGATCGAGGAAAATTGCCTGTCTCGCCTCAGCTTATAATCGATATCGCCGATGCCAGGAATAATTTATGACACCCATCCGAGGCTGCGCTTCGATATATTCTCGATATCGTGACTAAGACCAGGTAAATACGGACTTCGCTTTGGATCAGATAGCAACGCTTTTTCCATGGGGTACCAATAGACGACGCAACGCAACGCAATCCGATGTTTCTCGATCAGCGTCATTTTCCTTGTACAAAATTCTTTGACCCGATAGTATCGGCGGGCTATGCAACTCTGCGGTAGCACGGATACCATTATCGCATTCCACGTGTGTGCATTGCAAATTGGTCGTGCTGCTTTGAGAAATATTACAGTGAAAGTGGAGAGACCATCCGGTGAGGTACATAAGCTCGTTCCGTGTAACTGATGCCAGATCCTTTAACCGCTATCTTGCCGACGATTCGACGTTTCCTGATTAGGTTGATTATATCTCGAGGACGCAATTCTTCCTAATAACTCGTCGGCGGGAAACAAAACTGCGGAGTTTCGCGCGTGCAGCTTGGTTAAGCGGATACACTTGAGTTCGAAAGGGGAACCTTGTTTGTCCCCTTCGAAGAAACGCACTAATCTACTCAATCCTCCGTAGAATTTCTTTCAACCGCCGACTTTAATTTTTAAGAGAAAATTGCCGAATCGAGGTAAGAGGGATTTTTATGATTCACGGAAATTGAGCCTCCGTTAATCTGACAAAGAATTTAAGTCTTTGAGAGTCAGTGCCGTTGGTCGTATGATTAGTTTGAAAGAGAGGTTTGTCCTAGGAGAACGAGCATTGGTAAGGTGCGGCGAGATGCGGTGCGTTGCATCGGTACGGGTGTTGTTGGACTACCAGTTGGGCTCCCGGTCTGATGCATTTGTCTTCAGGGCCAACCGGAAATTCGGAAGAGGTGGTTGGTTCTGGAGAATTAGCACTGACCTAGGGAAGACCTCGAGGTCGTCGATGGCACACATTCCGAGTGTGCCTATATTAAGTTAACTGCTTCATAGCTGCCGATTGGCCAGCCGTGCGGTTGTTCCTGACATATAGGTAGACGCGCACGTACGGCGTGCGCGGTGCGGCGTTAGACGTACGCAGGGCATAGGCAATGCCAATTGCACGCATCCGCAAATTTGCCACCAACTGGCACGCTTATGTTATAGAGTTACTATGGCTCTACCTCTAAGTGGCTCCTCTCTCTAAGACACTGGCTAAAGCTGCCTTCACAACGATCCTCTTCCTGCAATCAGGATGCATACGAGCCAATGCATCTTTCCTCAACATTCTCACACCTTATTGCCTTTTGCGAATGACTACCCATTATCCTTACTCGTTTAACGAGCTACCAGTTAAAGAAGCTTGAGCTACATGAGCATTCCAGTAAATTGCATACGTGTCTTCTCGGATTGCTCGCACAGTAATGCTGGTACAGATTAGTAAGTGATTAGTGCCGAGTAATATTTTACTGATTAGGTGATAGAAAGTAATGTGTCTGTATCTCGACTGGTCACCAATTACTTTTCAGGACGTTAGGGGTCTGCTCGGCCAACCGGCCGTGTATCGATTGAATGAAGAATTATCCGGAATAAGTGGAGTCATCACTCAGCATTGCATTCTGCGGCTTTATCCGAACTTAATCTCCGGAGCACGATTATATCGAGGAATTTTCTAAGACGATCCTTCATCGAAGGGATTTACGATTCGAGAGACAAAACAATATATTTCGTGCTTATAAGTGGCTGAGAACGTATATATATATATTCTACCGAGCATTGCACCGTTACATCAATGACTTATCGCTGTCTGTAACCGGTTGTAAAATGTTTCTCGCGGAACTATGCTTGTAAGTAGCTTTTACGATTACGGACGATTAAGGCGCGGCGATTCACCAGCACTCACCGAATGCAATTTCTACCGATTGAATCATCTTCCCCCGCCGACGAAAACCTGCCAGGATTATCAAGCGATTTCGTGAAAGCACGAATTAGCAGTTTGTTTTCAATTACCCTATACTACGTAGTATAAATCTTCCTAGCAGCGACCTGATATCGGTTTTATACCTTCATTAGTAGTAACTACTCACGAGTGGTGAACTTGCAAGAGGTAGCAGGTGATATGATTATACGCAGTTATTTATAATGCCTCGCTATTCCTGGTGATCCGTGACTAATGAGAACTCGGAAATTGCAAGACACACGTAGATACGTGCGAATGCAATCTATGCCACCTTGTTCCGTCGTGTCATGTGTAAGAACTATCTACTTATCTACTATAGGGTCATATGTAGCTAGCACGACCTTAATCCTACCTCCTCGCTTTAACCGGTGAATGGGCCATCGTATTCTACATCTTCTTTCATGAAAAAGTTTCATCGGCTCGTCCGTTACGCTATAATCATCGAGCATCGAATTCCATCGATCCTAAGTAGATCTGGATCGGCTTCTTAGATTACGACCAGTACCCAAGCACTCTGGTTCTCTAAGCTAGAAGAAGCTATACCCGATGACAAAGCCACCGACACGACGATTCCTAGGAGCGTGACGATGTTTGACGTGCAGTCGAGACCTAATCGTCGATCCGTAATAGCCGCGTGTTTACCGGCAGTGAGGCAATAGGCGTGCTCTGCCCGTCCAGTCCAGCTCGATTCACTACTTGTCCCAACCCAGCAGTCCAACTTATCCCTCGTCTCGCCTTTGCCGTCACCACTGTCCCGCTCGCAAGATATACACACACTCTACACACTCTTTCTGGGTCAGAATGTATATGACCACTGTCGGTCGATATGACTAAGTCATCTCCTTCTTTCCGCTGGAATTAGAGTGCCGCTCTTTCGAACGAAGCCGGTACAATCAATAATTGAATGCCTCGAGGATTCAATATCGGTCTGTCGAACAGTCTGGACGTGGTCCAGAAAATTAAGACTCTCTTCCGGTTACTCTTTCCTCTTCTTCTCACGGGACTAGGTGCATGCACCTGCAGGCTTCATCGCGCACATTACTTCGTAGCAATTATATTTTATGCATGCAATTTATCTTTATTGCGATCTTGGGTGGCTGTTATGGAATGGCGATCGCGGAGGATGCAGAGTTCCGCTGTGAAAGTGGGTTGAAAAATTCACGAGCCTTTCTTTTTTTCTTTTGAAAACGTCTTATTCCGCCTTCTAAGTGATTGACGATTGTACGATTGGCATTGCGCTCTTTAAACGTTTCCAGACGGGATTAGCCAGTAATCTCTCGCGACCGCTATAAATCAGATGGGTATAACTGGATGTTGACTGAACGCATTACGGCAATTCACCATATGATTCGTGGCATATTAATCATCGCTGTATGAACTTGAGAGAATTTTTCGTTTTTCGCTTTGATTGCTGCTTACTGAAAAGAAGAAAATATTTTTAATTATTCAGAGAGAGAATAAAAACTTGATAGACAGGTGACGTAAATATTTGCATTGAGCCAATCAGTTTTATCGTTAATCGAAACGATACTCTCGTACTAAATCAAGTTTTTCCGAGACAAATGTAAAAGCATCGGCTTTAAGGACCGATAATAGACACTTTAGATCGATTACCAAGAGACGATGCAGCCACTGCCAGTCATGTTCTTCGTTGAAATGTTGACTCGATTTCGCAGGAGTCATGCCTACCGTATCCTAGTAAGTATGCGCGGTACACTTGCTCCAGGACGACTATGGAATAGTAATCGCGAAGAGTTCGCCGTAACGCACTCTTGACAAATTGAAACAATAATACTGTCTTACATGATTTACATCGACATTACAGACCTCCGTGAACGAAGCGATACATTGGAAATAAAGTCCTGCTACTTTAACAGTATTAGACGAATTCTCTGATTCTTGACTTAAAGTATCTTTCGCGAGTGTGTGTATTTGCATGATTATGTGTATCGACTTCTATTAGCATTTCGCACAAGCAATTAGCATATGCGAAAAAATCGAGGTTTTCCATGTCTGACTCCTCGTTTCTTGGACACAGAACGCGAACATTCCGCATATCTATGTTCTCCATTGTGGAAAGGGCACCGCCTACATCCTGCTTATTGCACAATAAGGATTAGCTGTCTTTCTTTGCGAGGACATTCTCTATAACTCTGTGCTCCACGCGGTTGCCTTCTAACAAGTCACATCATTACTGGTATCGGAGTGAAACACCTGCAAGATCGCTTAAGGAGTCGACATTGATTGGTGAATGATCCGATCGACTAAACGGACGATCGATCCTGTCGATGCTGGAATTGGTTTGAACGTACTTTTCTGGAAATCGTTCGAACCGTCTTCCTGGAGTCTACCCAGTATAACGACAGTGCGAGTCCGGTTGCTTTCCGCAATGGTTATCGGGGTTCCCAGAGTGACCGGGTTCCAGGTAGACACGTTTCTTTGAGTGGCGTGCAGAAAGTTATCGTTGCGCAAAAGATTAAGGTATCCGGACTTTCTTACGGCGGGCATAAAACGCACAACATTAGTGCACGAATCACAAAACCTTTGGAGAAATCGAAATTGATCGTGGTTATTGCATACTCGCAATACCACGCTCACTCTATTCACCACTGGCAAAATGATTAATTGAAATATTTCAGGTAATTGGCCGTGGGAGAACATTATAAGCGAATGCAGTCGCCACGTGCTAAAGGAGTTCACCGTTGCACCTAGTTGATAAACGATAACATTTGCCACCACAGATCTGCATCACGAGCCGCGCGCGTTCCGCGCAAATATCCGTGAAATGTTTCTCTCTTACGGTTGATTGGTCGTCAGCGTAGCACGAAAAGCATCGGGTACTTTAATGAAAAGTAGAGCAGAGTCCAGAATGAACATAGCTTCAATTAACGCTATCGATTATTGGAAGCGTTATATAGTATCGTAAATGTAATTCCGAAAAAAATGTCGATTCCAACTTCCCTTGTCGGCGAAGCGATTGATATATGTGCGAAATTAATAGACTGTTATTATTCATCCCTAAAGTAACAGATACTGCAAGCACTACGACGTTTATCTCGGTTGGGCGTCAGAACGGTATACATACTCGGTAGACTCTCCTGATGAAGATTAAAGGCTACATTGAGAACCGTTCTGTAGACGACAGTATATTCATCAGGGTGAACTATCGCCGCGTTTACATCCCGCGCGTAGCTGCGGTAGCAGAGACGCTTTCTTATTTTCCAAACAAGAGTAAAATCAGATATCAGTTGCCAATAGCCAGGGCTCGAATGTGTGTATACTGTATGTAACGCGAGACGTCCAGGTTGTCGTACCTGCACACGCCGCTGCTACTTAAAAGTCCACGTCCACCCTCCTCGACGCGCTAATCAAACAGAAGCAAATGAAATTGGACGACCAAGAGGATACTCGGGGACAAGGTATCTCGCGCGGTTGGAAAACGTCATTCAATATCAGACACATACTGTCGAGCCCCAAGAACGCTTCCTTATTCGCTGGACGAGTGCGAATCTCTAACCAGTTCGCGCTAGCAGCACCCTGTGATGCATGTAACGATTCTTTCAAACCAAAACTTGATCTTTCCTTTCAAACGTAATGTCAACTGGACAAGTTAATATCCAATGTATAAGAATCACGAAGCAATATTGATTCCGTGGAGAATCAATATATTTAAACTGGCGATTGCCGGAACCTGTTCGTCTGACCCGAATAAACTCAATCTACTTAAATCTGCGGCTCGCAGCGCTATTATCTCGAGTAAGCATAAAGTTGAGTTTGACCAATTCTACGAATAGATCATCGTTAGTGTAATGGATGATCGGTCTTCGAAAAAGAAAAAATATCGTTTAGTTGAAAGCGTAAGGCTTCGAAAGGCAGAGCTCATTTGTAAGAGAGATCATTAGGTTCTCTGGGTTCAGCAGGTTTTTCCAAGAGGGTCTCGGGTCTCTCAGCAGCAGGCGCAGGGCGCAGCTCGTTGCCTCGATAGCGTGGATCGCGCGGATCGCGTGTTTCGCCGTGGTGGGGTCCAAGCGGGCGGCCCGCGCGAGAGTGGAGAGTTGGTAAGCCTGCCGGCTGACTGCGTTCTCTCACTCGCCGCGGCTTGTCAGAGTCCACAGTCCTAACTCGGCCTCAGGCTGCGATAGATCGTATCTTTGGTGGGTTCGATCTCGCGACAGCGGATCCATCCAGTCGCACTCTCGGGCGCGCGCAAGCAGTCAGCGCAAGCCCACCCGGCCCTGACACCGACCACCGACCATCCGACCACCGACCGATCGAACGACCTTCGCAGTTGCCCCGAAACGCGTTCGCGAACGCAGCCCTTTTTACCTCGGCGATTTTTCTCTTTTCTTTCCTCTTTGGAAAAGTCAACGAAAAGTCACGAACGGTGTGCGTGAACAAAAGATATCGGGATACCACCCTTCTGAAACCAAGGGAACCAAGGATACCAAGGATTATCAGGCAGGAGGTAAGATTCGATTTGAATTATTCTACATGAGCAAGATCCGAGGGATCTCACGGTCCCTAGAATAATTACAGTTTTCCAGTTAGTTTCTTCTACCGGCAGCGAAAACAGATTTGCATACAAATAACTTGAGAGGAAAACGTGAAATTGCTTGAGCGCTTCATAATGGGCGAAGTATTAAAGGGGACCGGTTCAAGATTGAAGTTCGCGCGGCGAGATAGAACTAGGGTTTGGGGGAGAGCTGGATTTCGTTACCTGTACGGGGATCCGGACACGTGGCATCCTGATATAGTACGGTTCGTCTCATTAATTAATAACGGAGAGATTGACTTCATTGTAACAGGGGCTTCAATTATTATGATTTTCGTTGCGGAGTACCGTCCCACCGGTATATGCAGCTATCTGCGCGTTTCACGAACGCTTTACTATCTTTATCTCGTTCACTTTTAATCTGCGTACCGCGAACTTGTTAGGCACTGTTCATTTAATCGCGAAGAATCATTTGCATAAAGTTACAACAACGGAAAACTATATTGAAGTTTCACAGAGGTTCGTTACGGTCGGTGGCCGCAGTCGCAAGACCGAGGAGCGCTTGA
This sequence comes from Trypoxylon attenuatum, assembly GCA_963989405.1. NCBI lineage: Eukaryota > Metazoa > Arthropoda > Insecta > Hymenoptera > Crabronidae > Trypoxylon > Trypoxylon attenuatum. The sequence continues at coordinate 2,891,618 of OZ022488.1, read as the reverse complement.
TTCCGATTCGAATCAACGAAGGTGGACAGCGTCTTACGAATGCACCGCAGTGACACACTTTACACGCGTACATATATATCTTCTTTGTGATGCAAAACTGGCACCCATTTCTGTCGGTCGCGCGCTTTAAGCCTCGCGGTATGGGGAGCTTACCTTCGTTTCAGTGATGGCATTCTTCCGGTTTTCGTGCTCGCCCCACGTTTCCCTATAATTAGAATAGGAATGCTGGAAATCGAAGAACACGACCTCTCTTCTCTCTCTGCAGTCAGGGTCGCGTCTCACGGGGTGTCGAGGTCGTAGTTGTCGTTGAGTACGACAAATCTTCGTAAAGTTGTTCTCTACGCGGTTGATCTTGAGCTAGCTCGTGTGAGTCAACCACGTTTATTTATACGCTACCGGACAAAATCGTAACTGGCGCTAATTCCTACAACAGATCTTTTCGCTTATTTATCTACCAACGAAACTACTTTTTTTCCTCTATTATTATTGGCACGTTAGAGCCTGGCCTATTGGCTCACTGAGAAAAAGCAGAAGAGGCCAAGTGCAAGAGATTCGGAGTTGGAACACTGGCAGACTCGACAGTGTTATCGATGCGATTCTGTATATTTGCAGTTCGCCACATTTTTGCGAACATCGTTGGTGGACTTGGATAGATAATTCTTGGAAAACAGAGAACACTTGCGTCATTGTTATACAGTTAGTCGTTTGAATGAAAGTGTCCAGAGACCGATGCATCAAAGATATTCTCTGGACACACCTTTTCGTGCCTCCTACAACTTCATTCATGTCCGCCCCTCTCGCAAGCTTCCACCAACTATTCTTACAGAACCTTGTCGCCGGTATAATGAATATGCATATCCGATAAACCATATGTCTCCGTGTGGTATATATCTATCTCTATGCGTGTTGCACTCAATCACTGGATAAGATAAGAAACTTCTAGTTTTGCTTTTGGATATTCGGTACGATGACTTAGCCGAGACTGATCGCCACGTAATGGTTAGTCACGTCGTTCGGACAAATCACTTCGACTTCAATCTTTACACCCGTCCGATTGATCGGTAAACGATTTTCACGAAAGTCATCATTGCGACACTAACTACGGACTTTAGAATTTTTTTTCTTCTTCGCATCTAGTTACACGCACTTCTCGCAACTCGTTGATGCGGAACAAGACATTTTTGCAATACACTGTATCATAGTAGTTACACTCGAATACCATTAAGTCTGCTCGTCATTATTCGAAAAACTGACGTAAGAAATATGTACTACGCGATAATGCGTAAAGATATACTACTTTCATAGAGATATTATGCAGTGCCAAAAATGGTGTGCTCCGATTTCGCGTAGGTACGCGGTTCATTAAGCTATGAATCGCGGTGTTAAAGCTGACTGACGAAGGATTAAATACACGCGAGTACCTTCGCGACTTGGCGAACGAGTTACGCAACAACGTTAATCGGTGCTCGACAAGTAATCCTGATACCAACTGCCACAGGGTCCAAACGAGGGAAAATTAAGAGTTCGAAATCACACCGTTGGCCTTGGAGCGAGAGGCTTGTCTGGTTGGTCTCGTGTCGCCAAATCGAGTATATTCGACAGCGCTGGTAATCGCGCGAGACCAATTGCCGCGTGTCCCAGTAGCGCCTGCTGTTCATTGCTCCAGTACGAATAATTGAAGCTATCGCATGCTTCTCACTGCCTTCCGACTTGTTTCGACTGTCCTCTGACCAACGTTCGCCCTAAGTCTTGTCTGTCGAGTCAAACAACGCGATGATAACGGTTCATAAAAAATGACGAATTATCTTCTTGTCGATCACGAAGAAGCAGACGGTTCGAAAGAGACCGGAGTAATTAAGTGTAATTGTCGGCGTTCAAAGCGTAATTGATGTAGTCAGAACTAGAGTTTCACGCCGTTATACATAATGCACTGTCGATGATATAAAAAATGTGTTGTGCAGTTAAGTTAAGTTGAACGTGATTTCGAGAGAAATTCTTTAATCTTTGGATTTGATAATGATCGGTGGAATACGATTTTATACTTCGTATAAAACGAAATCTTAAGAATTATTGTCTTGACCTCAGTGGGATTTTAAGACTATGATGATACGAGTGTTAGTTTACGATGAATTATCATTAAAATCGTTGATTTCTTACAGTAAAATACTGGAAATTCGTGTCTAATAAAATAGGCTTACATGGGTCGAATCCTAACGCGATAAAAAATCAATGTGCAATCGAGATTTAATTGACTGAATTCATTCGGTTTACGATTAGAAATTGCATGGGCTTCACTAGAATTTGATGTTGCTCGCTTTTATTTATTTTAACCAATTTTCTAAAACTGAATCACTTTACTGTGCTTGCTGAAAAAGCTTCGGATTCTTATCGAATCAGATCCAATTTTATTCCTTATTTTCTCGATTCCCATCCCACGATGATGCAGTCGCATTTTTATAATGCAATTAAGACAAGTACATTAAATTCGCATTGATGGACTCCGCACAAACCGCTTTTACTGACAAGCACGTTCTGAGCAAAGTTTAGAAAGGTGGTTCCATAAAAAAGTATCCTTGACGAACGACGAGCAAAAAATTCACTTGAAATCTATTTGTAAAAACGTGTTTTCATCGATAGAAAGGATGAAACTAACGATATTTTTCGAAAGGTTCTATTGAGAATATTTGCAAAGGTAGAAAATGAAGGAAAACGACCCGAGTACATTTCACTGGGAATATTCGCGAGCAAGCATCGAGTGGTCGGTCAGCGTAATACTCAGTGCCACGCTCGACGCGCCTATATCGTCACGATAACGAGTTCCCAGGTGTTTACGACCACGCGACGCGTCGTCGAACCCACCATTGCCTTTTCAGTCCTTCTGCCTGCACTTCACCGCAGTTTCTCTCCTTCGATTCCACTTATTCGCACTTCTTCGTTGCGCGACTCCCGCGACCCGCGCGAATACGTTCTTGTTAGTCGGACTGAATAATCGCATAATCGCGTCTCGTCAATTTTTACTTTTTTGGCGGAAACTTACAGCGAGTAGCTTCGTCTTCACAGTGTTATGTAGATGTATTATAATAGATAATTCAATGAACATTGGCCGATAATTATGTGAGTCGAATTTCAATTTTCAAATTCTTTGGTATAGTATCAATTGAGTTTACTGTATCCATTGAAATTCACGTAGAATGCGAATTTCAAAGAATTGCGATACGTGACTCTAACCCACCCATATTCCTTGAATTGACGATACTTCCGCAAACTTATCGAGAATCGATTTGTAAGAGGGTATCGTAAGGACTCCCATCATTTTTTCCAAGATATATCCAAGCCTGTAGTTTTCCCGGAAGAGCACTTTTTCCGGATTCGTTCGACCAAAACAGTTCCAGTCGTCACGTTCTCCGAAGGGGAAAAATGCCCGCAAAGTATCAGCGAAGATTGCACCGGATCACGAGGAACTTCTATCTTTGCGTTATCGCTACCTGATAGCATTACACGTATCGAACATGAAATAACCTGTTTTTTCTACTCGTTTCGTCAACGTCACTATTCAGTTGCGTTTTTTCTTCCATTACCATTCGTGCAAAGTCTCTACTTAAAATCGCGCGCGACAACATGTTCGACTGGTCGCTCGACCAGCGGGTAACTAATTGGTCCGGCAACTTCGAAAAGTACCAGACCCGGAATATGGAAATTTGTACTGCGGACGGAGGACTTGACCGAGTCTAGCGATATAAAAATGCACGCGGGCTCGATACGGTTTATAAACGCGCGCGCGCGTGCTACCGAGCAGACACGATCGGAAGATACGTCGCGTCACGTCGCGCTGATCTTGAACCTTCGAGCGGGTCACCCTTGAAACTTTCCACCTGCTTGCTCTTTGAGCAGGCAAAAGTGTCTCTAGTGGCGTTACATCACCGATTTTGCTCGAACGAGGATCGTCCATAAATACTCATTTACGGATACAACAGCATCGGTTATCCTTATGTATATGTATGCAGCTGACATGCGACAAAGATAATAACCGATCGAAAAAAGTCTCACATTCGATCCGATGAAGTACGAGGTGAATTTATTGCGCTAGTCTTGAATGCCTCATCATCAACTCGCCGACACCATTGACGAGCTGCCATAACGCAAAACTTCTCTCGAAGCAAGCTTTTTTACATTTGCTAATCTTAATTACTGGCAAGCGTCAGAGATGCGAGCAGGTTTATCGTAACTGGTCAAGTAAATACCTTTCGTAAATACTGTCTTATAAACACCATCCTCGTGTCCATACTTGATGCAACTTATTTCCTTTTTCTTTTCGTGCTACCGCGATACTAATATCCATCCTTTAATGAAAGTCTTCCGGCGAAGCCAGAGCTAGTTTTAACTGTTGTACCAGATCATCAAAGTGATGCGAGCAACACCTCGCAATTCCAAAGGGATGGAAATTAATTTGCACGGGTGGTCTCCTCTTCGAATCTAGACCTAATCGCAAATCTGCTCAATTCGTAAAGTCACGCTCGGGGTACGTGAACCTTCACCGGGTCACGTACCACTCCAAGAGAGAAAAGTCCTAGGAAAGTGGGAAGCACGCGTTGAATCCGCGCCAGAAACAGGAAAGATAAAGCGACCGCAATAAGCGACGATTAGCGGATACATTAAACGTTGAAATACGCTCATGCGGAACTAGGAACAATAGATTCGTTAGTCACCCTGTATCCAGAAAAAGACGAATTACTCACTTTGTGTAATCCGTCGTAAAAGGTTGTACTGTCCCACGGGGCAAAGGACAAAGTCGTGATGGAAACTATGATATTCATCGTAATTATTCGTCGGTTATTGAAACTTTGACCGATATAGATACAATGAGAGCAGATTGCCATTTAGAGTAAGAGTTCGAAACTTCCGTGCATGAGTTGTACTCTGCAAATCGATTGTGCAAATTGCGAGAGCTTTTGGTGACTATGCAATCGCCGTGATAGACACTGTTTAAGCTCTAAGCAAAGTTTCGTGGATGGATCCTTTTCCATTTGTCGGTCTAGATCCTTAGAGGCAGTTAAGCGATGAAAGATACATTTTCAAGGTAGAGCAGAAGCGATTATGAATGGCAGGTCTGCCTTTCGCGTACATGTCTGGGTGCTCGAGTGTGCAAGGACGTCACTGGGAGCGCAGCATTAGCAATGCTGATACCCTGGAGGCGGCAGAAATGACCTCCGACCTCCACATGTTTATTTTATCGCGTCTTTGTCTCTCTCTCTCTCTCTCTTTCTCCCTCTCTTATTCGTAGAGGAGCGCAAGCTTGTTCCGCGTATTATCAGAGGCCTGCGGTCTGCGGAACCGAGAGGTGGACGCGAACGACGAAAATGTACTTGCCACGGCGAAATTTCTGACGTAACCATACGATGCCATATGATTGCGCAATGTATAGGTACACATGTACTATACACGTACAAGCGACCTCCGTGTCTCTTCCTTGGTCAGACCGTCACCGGAAACCGGCCCTCTCATTAGCAACCTTTCGTAGAGACCCTGCCGAAGCAACTGACGTCGTACTTTCACGGAACAAAGTCATTCGCGACAGACTCTTCAATGTTATTTCTCCTTTGGCGGAAGAAATAAGTAAGTTCTAGAATGGATCTACTTCGTATGTACAGGCTTCTCCTTGTTCCAAAGACCGAGCGGAGGTCGAGATCGGTTATTTGTGAATGAGATGTTTGCAAACAGCTGACGACGATACTCGATATCGCGTTTTAACAGGGAAACATGAAACGGAGCACTCGTTGGCTATACATAGTATATGTCAGCTAACCTTTGACGAGGGAAACGTCGAGATGATATTCGCGCGATCTGTGCAAATTGGAATAGTCAGACTGACAATGAGCTTGTGTCTAGAATTGCAATACCATGAACACATCTCTTCGTGCGTCATTCGGAGTGAATGAATTATTTTTTGACTTTACCGAAAGATTTGGTAATCGATAATATTAATAGTCTAGGAGCAAAGATCAAAACACAGGCTTCAAGGTTGTTTTTTTTATTCTATTAGATCAAGTATTTTATCCTCTTAGAATTACATTGAACATTAGTCATTATTGAATGTCTTTCGGCAATACGGATCCAGAATGAAGACTGAAGAAAAAATTGCGGCTCGTCCGAGCAATAACGACGTGGCGCGAGGTCAGGAGATCTCCTCGCGCTTATGTTAGACTCCGGATGAAAGTTGAATAGTGTCGAGCGATCACGACACAGTCATTCTGCTCGGTTTGATTACATCACTGATCTCGCGACGGCATTAGAGAGCCGATTGTAACGAGGTGCGAAATGTCATTGTTTCCGGGGTTTTAACTGACCCTGCGAGCAATTGAGATCAAACGAAGAATGTCAACGGGCGCGCTGCTCTTTAGTACTCAACCACGATTTTCCAGAGCGCGCGCTCCTTGACATTTGGAAGCGCGAGATTCCAGGGAATACCGCGCCAACTTGTGAACTTACTTAGACTCTCTCACGTTCATTTTCAGATTCGTCGTAGGCGTGTGGTAACACACTCATATGTGTACACGCGAGAACGGTATCGTGTCTTAAGAGTTAACGGAAAGTTATTTTTAAATTAAACTGCGTTAGGCAATATTCCCTTGAAAAATATCGCTTGTTGTTACTTTCACCGTCTGTTTCGGTCAGACTATACTGCAACCAGACTGATAATTGAGAGTGAGAAAGCATATTCGTTGATTATTATTGATGTTTACCGCAAAGCTCTTCTCGAGAGTGGAAGAAGTATCGAAAATGATTTTTCGTACATACGAAATGACTACTCGCGAGAGAAAGAGATTCCACGGTATTGGCGCGTAGTGCTTCTCTGCATGAGGCTCACTCACGGTAAAGGGTGAAGGACGCCTGGTCGAGCACCGACCACGAAACCAAGCACTCCTTCGGGAAAGATAACGGGTACCTCGTTTTAAGGACATTGTCCTTAGTTTCTGAGCCCAACGGTCGGGAGCTGACTATGGCCTTGCTCTCCTGCCTTCAACAGAGTTTACTGACCGACTTTATTTGCTTATAGCTTAAACGATATAATTAATAATTGCGTCCAAGGCTAATATACTTCTCTGACCGCGAGATTGATGCACCTTGCCTTCTCTTCGATACAAGAGACTACTATATTTACATGATTGTATACGTAACTCCTTTGCACAATTAGCTCCTCGCGTACATTGAAAAGAATAAATACGTTAGTCGTGTGAACAGCGTCGCTCAAACTGACAGAAAAATACCTCATCAAAAATGGCCAAGTGGGTAAATCTGTCACAATAGTTTTCCGTTCCCACGTGAAACCTGTAGGTACATTAATGTTTTTCCAGACACGATCCCCCTATGTTTGTACGTAACTCACACCGTTTACGACTCCTTTTTCCCCAGCGAAATCTGTGTCAGTGCGCAGAGACATCGCTCTTAATTGTTTCCATTGGCTGTCAATAGACATTATTTTAGGAGCAGCGTGCGCGTGATCCATTCGTTCCGTTTGTTCTCACACGCCACTTACATGTACCGGGCCCACGAACCACTCTGCCAACTCGCAACCATCGAACCCTCGCTCGAACCTCACCTTAAGCCTTACTATGTTCAAGGTACTTTCATCAATTATGGAAACCAGTTTGCGCCTCGATAACGGGACTATTTTTTGGCGTGCCACGAACTAGTCTGTGGACAGGGTGCGATAATCGTAAAATTAATATATAAGACATTACGTGTAGACGTAGGTATTAGTGCAAGAGGACTTTCGTCGCTGGCTTATCGGCTTGCATTCCGTAGCTCGCGTCTGAAGAATGCGCCTGTCTGTACAGGTGATACCTGCAGTTTTCTTATCACGAGCCTTCGTGACTGGTGAAAATTTATCATTGGAATTCTTCATGATCGGTTATTCAATAGGCGGATTCTTCTATTCTCTTTAGAGACTATTCGCAATGATCACTCATACGTTTATTTATTCTCAACTAGGTGCAGCGTATCGTCGTAGATTTCTTATTTTCGGTATCGGAGTTACGTAATCGGGATATCTCCTCTGTCCTACATTAAGATTGCAGTCTGTATTGGAGTCGGTCGCACTGTACTTGTCCGCGGACATCTTGCAATGATTTTGCAGCTTGCGTCACGTTTGTAATTGAACACAGCATCGATCGTATTTCACTCGTCTTTGGGTCTCTTGTAATTCGGCTGGTCGCCACTGTACGTCGTAATTGCTGGAGAATCTGTACCACGGTGACGTTCCTCGAGCCATTGGTTCTCTCTTTCGACGATACCACTGCCATCGGCTATCTTACTTAGTCACTACGGGAACTTTCCTTCGCGCCTGATCCGAGACAGTCATACACATCGTATACATATTGTATACATACATGTGCATGCACATACGAGCGGTCAAGCAGTGATTTAAAATTTCCCTTCGACTTACATGTATTCGATAGACACTTTTCAAACAGGGGAACCAAGCAGGAACTTTCACTCATCGAGCTAATCAGTCAGTCCCTTAGTGCTACATAATTGAACTCTGTGGCATAGACTAAAGAACCAGTAACGAGCTCAGTATTGTTGCTTGCTTTGGACTTATAGATCCTCTTTTACCAAGTCGACTCTAGCTTGATTCTACTGGTGTCACTTCTCGATATCACTCCCCCGCGTTGTCATTCTCGATCGAGGAGGACGAGCGCGGCTCGTTATCCACGATTACTTCGAGTTGATTGACCCGTCCCGATGCATGCAGCCCGCCTGATTTCTGGTGCGTTACGGTTTGCTAATCGTTTCGCACGACCGGCTGCCATCGATACCACGAGACTCGTTCGGTTGGGACACTCTCCTTGTGTGGCCTGTTCCTCCGCTCTTTGCTCGCAGTTTCGCCCTGTCACCGGCACTCTCTTTCCTTCCCAGTGTTGTTGCTCCTACTTTTACTGCTCTTTTCCTCTCATCTCACATCAGCTGGCGTTCTCCAGGATTACTTTTTTCTTCTTTTTCTACCGTTCCGCTTTTACTCTTTTTTCTTCGCCGAATTTTACTGTCGGTTCGGTGGAACACCTTGCACTTGTACAGCTGTTGGTTTGCGAGAGATTGGGCCAGGTGCATCTGGAGTTATTGTTCTGGATACGACGATGCTGTGTGGTAATTGTACGAATGCATTTGGATCTTGATGCTGCGAGCAAGCAAGCAATCTCCGCAGGTGCTATGACATCGTAATACGGATTGTATGCATGTCCACTGCGTTATGTGTAAGACAATATGGTAGACGGTTCTGATTGGTGTGCGTAGTCGGTGAAGTCGCGACTGCAGTTGGACGTTGGGTAGGTAATTATAACGTTGAGATTATTGTACTCGCGTGCACGATATGTTTGTATTCTGGAGTTGGCAGATCTCTTATGCAACAATAAGCGAAACGTGGAATATCTTATTACAATATTATTGTACGATTGTACTGTTGCGCAACGTCTTGCGACGTATATATGTACGTGTCCACGATATATGTGCAGATTTAACGATGCCCAATTGCGTATTCAGTGATAAGGCACGGATCTTGTCGAACGTCCTTCATTGTTCGTCGATGTCAATGATATACGAAGAGTCAATCGGTGTCATCCAAAGTGGACTTATAATTTCGAAGATTATATTAAAATTCAGGTAAACAAGAGCCCTTGAAATTAATTCAAGAGTGGATCGAGAAGAAATCCAGTTCCTAAAGTGTGACATTGGTGACATCAGCGATTACGACGATCGAATTCCAAAGTTCGGGATTCCCTAAGGTCTTTCGCCAGTTTACTCGTGAGCCAGTTAAACCGGTGGTTCTACCTAATAGGTATTCGCATGTCACAAGGGCCTCGGAATAAGTAGCGTGACCCGATAATGATCGCGGCCAATCGAGCCACGACTAACGGCGGTTGCTGCTCAACCGGAAACTTCGTGTCGACGAAGTTTAAGTTTCGTACGCACACGTGTCTTTACGGTCACCGGAAACTCGAACGGCGTGGTCTGCCTTCGAATTTAATTACGCGGTGTCTTTTCCACGCCTCTGCTGTCGAACACGAGTCCGATCGAGCTGCCGCGCGAGTCAAGGTTTGTCGCGCACTCGCTCGTGTATGAAACGAAAAGTATTGCCTGTGAAATGTTAATGAATGGCAGGAATCGAATATGTGTCACGATAATATACGGTGCGTGTCTATCGTTCTGAGTTTTTTTTTTTTCTATATAGCATCTGGAGTACAAGTGGCATTTGATATCGTTTCCTTATGGTCTTACATTCGCATGTCAGTTGGATTCAGCACCGTAAGGTCGGAAGATCGAAACTTGTCATTATGACGATTGTTGCATTATTTTAGCCTTGATATTTTAATGACTCTGTCAATCCTACTTTTTGTCGATCTTTAATCAACAGAGCCTGATCGAAATTGTATACTCGAGGAAGATTAAAATCGGCCTCCGGGCATATCCAATTTTAACAAGATAGCTAGATAATAATTTCTTTGAATGATTCACATATTCCATCTCTCTCTTTTCATCTCCGACTCGATCAAAATCTCGCGATCAAAGTTCTTTCTAAACTGATTCATTTCCCAAACTCCCAGTAAGATCAAGATTCTTTTGAACATGTTAACCAAACAGAGATTTTATCCCGTCAAACTACGCGGATTAACTAAAAAGTCAGTCGCTGTTTTTTTTTTTCTTTCCTTCTTTTGGGTTCGTAGAACCGTAGAGTTTCATGGGCACTTTCAACTTCCTCGTACCGAAAGGTGCACGACCTGTTGGAACGCCTGTTAGAATTGGCTTCTCTCCTGGAAGCACGTGGTGAACTGGACCACGAGGCCGCCGCCGCTGTTGCTGTCTTCGCCGGCGGGGCGTCTTCGTTGCCACCACCGCCACGCCACGCCACATCGCGCCACGATGGTACCGTTAAGCACGCAGCCGGCAAAAAGCAAGCCGTGACCAAAGCGGGCGTGTATGCTCCTTCCACTTGCCCAGCCACTTTACGACTTCGAATTTCCTGCTGAACTCGCTCGATCGGGTCCTATTGTCGACTGTGCTCTCGGTTCTCTCGATCTTCTCTCGATCTTCTCTCGATCTTCTCTTCCCTCATTCATCGTGGACTACCCAGTTTCAGGCTCGTGACTCCTGCCACGATATGTCAGACTTTTTACTGGCTCCAACCACGACAAATAGCCTGAGGATACCGCCGCGTCGGTCCTGGAATCGAATCGTGTCTCCATTCTCCCTTCGTTCCATGGCCAGTACAGTAAATCGATTAATAAGATTAAGGGAGCCGCTCGCCCGAAACTTTCTTATGGTGTCCCGCATTGCATTCTAGCAAAAAGTTACACTTGCGATGATAATCGCGCGGCGGCATGCCAAACTGAAGTGTGACGAACGAAAGTAAAACGCTGGCTAATCGAATTTGGTACCGAGCGTTATACGCTTCGTAATTCTTCTGATTCGCATAGTCTTGGCCTCTGGGCAAATTGCAAAGTAACTTCTACTTATCCGAAGCATTCTACTTCATTGAAATCACTTCAAGGAAGTGACGGAATTTTTTCGTCTCAAGGCCACTCGATGGATCTCAAGCAGTATTCTTACTGTGGAAGAAGCATAATCGGTCCGGACATCAGTCCACATGTGAATCTGTATATTGTATACATATAGAGGAAATCCAAACAGCTATGATAACGGCACGTACCATAAAAATGAGGAAAATAAGTATAAAACACTGCAATTGCAATTACAATTACAGTGCAATATGCGCAACCCGGTCGCGAAAGTCAAGGACTCACGGTCTCGTTGCTGTGCCTTTTTCAGCTTGAGAAAAATTACGAGCGCAATCTCTCATGTCATTCACTCTCCCATGCGGTGCGGTGAGGTGCTTTAATCGTGTGGCAATTTGACCTGACAGACAGCGCACATTATTCGAAAGAAGAGAATCTTACGAATGGCCAGCCCTTACGGAATACGTAATCGTGGTTACTTCGTTCTCCGAGTTTCTACACATTTTCGTCGGTTCTTATCGTGCAATTTAATGCCGCGTTAAACTCTGCTACGCTTACGAATGCCAAATATTTCTCTGTATATGCGTGTGTAAATGTATGCGTGTATTCGAGAGAGTCGATGTTAAATCGTAAGGATAAAAAGTCTCGCGCGAACCGTGCGTAATGAAGAATTACGTCAGAATGGTATAATCATATTTAAGTACTCGATAGGTAAAGAAAAAAAAAAGAGATCTTTTTTACGCCCTGCCAAGTGTTTCAGAATACTAGATACTCCATACGTCATCGAAAAGGAGTCTTAAATGACCGATATTAATACGAACGCATAATAAGCTTACACACTATTTATCTCATACGAAGTTTCCAGTTGCTCCACTGCCCATTATAAAGCGAACGATTAAACTGTCTGTTACAGATGCTCCCGAAATCGCGGTGCTGCTGAGACCACGTCTGAGCAACAAACTCGTGAGTATATATATCATTAAAGCGTTTTGCCTTCACTTTTATCTTTTTCTCGGTTTCGTGGTTTTTCACGGGAACGCGTCTCCCAGGTATTCATATTCGCGGCGCGTAACGATGAATGGCTGATTGTGCACTAAAATCTGAAACTCACTGACCATGACCTGCCTCCACCCACGCGGCATCAAGCAAAACACACCGCGCGCAACATAACGTTTCGCACACCGCCTTCGTACTTAAGTCTTATTAACCGCGGCGTCTGTTTGCAAATTAGCCGCGGAACTCGTTGAGCGTGTCTTATATGCGTGCAAGCGAATTATTGGTACTCGTGATCGGCGAAACTACGTGACGCGAAGTGCAAGTACTTTCGCAGCAGTCGCTTCGCTGACGGCTAGCACAAACATAAACTACATCGCGACTTATTGCAGCTGCGCGTACTTTGCTATTACACACATCTGCATCTCGGCAAATTGACCACGAATTTTTTTCCACATCTACTATTCTGCAATATTATCATACTTTACGTACATGGTTTGCACCATTTACACTAGAAAATGTGATCCAACTAGTCTTGAAATGCAAAATGCTCATCGATATATCCACTGTAGAAAATTGGAGTAAGAATTGCTCGCGGCAATCGGCACCGTATCGCTCGGCGAGAGCAAAGATAAAAGTTCCATTTCTATATGTATTTGTTCGGCAAACAGTCGTATCGATTATTTGCGCAATCGGAGTGATAATAAAAGCCGGCTGATATCAGGCTCGATGAGAAGTGCGTTCGCTGCGATGAATTTTCCAAGGGTGGTTGCATGCCGAAGCAAAGGAAGATACCACAGAAGAAGAAGAAGAAGAAGAAGAAGAAGAGTAAGAAGAATACGTGGTGAACGCATCGGCATGAGAGACAAGTCGTGGCGCTACGCGATCAGGATCGATTGGAGGAGTTCAATGCTCGTGAGCTCCAACTCCTCTCCCATTCGCAATCCCCTCCTTTCTCTCTATCTCTCCTTCATAGATGAAAATTACTGGTGACATCACGGTATGGTGGCAACTAACCGGCACAGTATGCAAAATAATGCAAATAACGTGCCGAAAGTACGCGGCTTCCCTCTGCAGCTTGTGTCTATGTATAGAACGTCCGCTGGATGCCGGTTTAACCGCTGGAACAGACATTCTCGCTGGCGAAAAAGACCGGCACACGCGCTTGTATTTTCCTTCTGCGTACCGGGGTCTCCGACGTGCCGTCTTCGACGCTAAGCCTCGTGAAAGGTTTCCTAATTTTTCAGTGAATCGGATTGTTTTTCACCCGGAATCGCTGTTTCGCCTTCTATCTCAAGATGACTCTTAATATCGACTGGTTCCCAACAAACCCGTTCGCGTTATAGCTTCGAGGTTTTTGCCAATAGGATATTTTGTGATGCAAATATTTGACGGTGGTGAGTAAAGAAGGGGAAGATTCAACGTTGCGAGGAGTAAGCAGAACGATTTGCTGAGGCGCGCAGTAACTTGCCGTCGTTACTGTACAAGCGTTTAATTGAAGTATTTGACTTAATGGGTGACGTACCTTTTCGCGGGTTAACAGTCAGTGGTTCTACGCGCGTAGTCAGCTCGCTCTTATCGTTGATCCGATTTCGACGATCCTCGAGCCGGTGATAATAGAGGTGATAAGAATCGTGAAGATGGCCAAGCAAGTTATCAGTGATTTACAATCTTAGGATCCGTCGTTGTGTTAATAAAGTATCGAACCTATTATGAGCGATATCATCGGCACCACCGATGCACCGTAATTTTTTACTCGTGTCCCATTATTGTTACCAGAACCGAGCGTAATTACAGTAATTATCTCATTGGATCATTCCCAGGAGATGGTCTATAGGATTGTTTACGTATGAAGTATCACGACAGGGCGCTTCCGAATCGTTTTTCCAGGCTATTTCGAAACACTTTACTAAGCTGCATTCCAAAGTTTAATTTCTGTTCCTATCCTGGTGCTCGTTAAGCCCAGGCCATACGGTATCGCTCGTGCTTCGTGTAAACTGGCAAACAGTTGGGCTATATACCTAAAATTAACAGACTAAGCACACACATACACTGTTAGCAGACGCAGTTTGCATAGTATATATCCACGCCATAATTAACGCAAACTGTTTTTCTTTCACAGGTGAATCAGATCGAAAGATGCAGACGGCACCGCCCGTGCTGCCACTGTTGCTGGCCCTCCTGAGCATTTCAGGATGGACAAACGGCTTATGCAACTTGGAGAACGGTACCGTGGCACAATGTCACGAACTCGAGGATGTCAAGTACATCGAGACCTACGACCTGGAGTCACTGAAGGCGTCCGTGATGCAGAAAGTCCTTGAGCCAGGACTCTTCGCCAATCTGAGTAGCTTGAAGCACCTGGACCTTTCGAGTGGCGACCTGGAACACGTGGAACCAGGAAGCTTCCGCAAGCTAGTTAACCTTAGAAGTCTCGACCTCGCGGATAATCATATTGGTTACCTCGAACTGTCCGCTCTTGATGGCTTAAACCACCTGCGTAGTCTTAATCTGCGGAAGAATAACCTTCGTCAATTGCCACCTGCCTTGGCGCGTCTTAAGATCCTGCGGCACCTGGATGTGCAGGGGAACCCACTCGAGTGCAACTGTGCCACGTTACGGGTCAGAGATCTTATCGTGAAGCGTGGCGTGAAGATATCCAAGAAGATTCTATGCGTCGGACCTGGCACTATGAAGGGCACCCCGCTTCTCACGCCGGATGCCACAACGATTTGCACTTTGGAGGAACAGGATCGCGAGATGCAAAAGGATCAACCGTATGAGGGGTCTGGCACCGGGATCGAACCCGAGGACCCGTTGGATGAGCTCGAGGAAGAAGAGGAAGAAGAAGATGTAAAGGACGATTCGGTTGGTGGAGCGAAAGAAGTCGAAATTGAAACACCCTATCCGGATACCGTTGAAGTTTCGACCAGCTCGAACAGTGCTGCTGTCACTGATAATACTTTGCAAGAAGGTACCTCGGCTACCAAAGTGTTAGCGAGCTCGACCACGGTTAGCGATTCCCTGGAGAAGGCGACCGACGACGACGACGAGATCTTTTTCGATAATGACGACAAGAAAGACCAAACGTCGACGGAGGCACAGTCTACCGAGAAGAAGGAAATTAAGGACGCTCTGTTTTACCCGGTAGAAGGCTCCGGAGATGATGAAGGATCTGGCGAGGGCTCAGGCACAGGGATCATTTTCTCGGAAATCCCTGTAGAAACGACCGACAAAAAAGAAGAAACTACAACCTCATCATCTGGCGACAGCATATTAGATACGATTTTCAGTGTTTTATGGGGTACGACAGCTACGCCGGAAGACAAGAAAGAGCCGGACTTGGAGGAAGAGCAGTTTATCGATGTATCCTCGAGCAAGGATGACGAGGAGGAACTGATCGTGCCTCATAGGAGTCATGTGGAAGAAGCAATGCCAACTACGGTCGAGGTTACCACCAGGGACAACCTCTTCAGTCCAACGAGCGGGATCGAACTGGTAGATACACACGGTGTACACGACACATCCAAGATGGGCAATGTCAAGATCACCGAGGAAAGCGTGAACGACGAACTGGCTGAAGTGTCACCAGCCAGACAGTCGAAAAAGGGCATGGGTTCTTACGTGGTACTCGCAGCTTTGCTGGCAGTGTTAGCTGCGCTCATAGGATTCGCCGCGTACAAAGGTGACTTCTGCAGAAAGAAACGAAAGCGCGGTGACGTGGAGAATGGCACGGAAATGAAGGACATGCAGAAGGCTTTGCTCGACGGAAACGCGCCACAACCGAAGATAGCTTCGAATGGGAATGCGGAAAGTGTTCCGCTGGTAGACGGTCCGCCCGAACAAGAGGATGGTAAGCATCGCGCGGGTCACCAGACCGCGTTGGACGGAGAGAAACCACCGAACGGTACCTCCGATCACGCAGACCCAGTGAAACCACCGAGGCGAGCGGTTAGTTCGCAGGACGAGCGGAAAGACGACGAGAAGCCTTGTCGTGACAGCAACTCACTGAGGGATGACTCGTTGTCGGCGAGGACGGGTTCTATGGATCCCGTTGCCACGACGGCAACTAATAATGGCCCGGTGACTCGGCTGCCTGAGATAAACGGCCCTCCGGTGAGTCCTGCTGCTCAGAGGGTGAAAATCACTTTGCAGGAGAATCCTGATAGCGTGCCGAAAACGCCCATACTCATTACACGAACGATGGCCGGCGAGAATCTAGTCAAGTCGACGCCCTGAGCTAGCTTCCTGGCCGCGAGCAACCGAAGACAATGAAGCTATCGTTCCGCTGATGCGATCGGGGACACAATCATTGTGGAAAGAGAAGAGATGCCTACGATAGTGGAGAATTGCAATTAACCGCGTGGTTGAGACATTTCATAGAATTTAGAATTTCGCGAATCACGTGGTTTCGTGCGATCTCCAATAACGCCAGTGTTCCTAGACTCACGCGTCGCGAGGCTCTCTTCGCATATATCACATATCGTGCGTACCATCAACCTGGCGGAAACTCTGTGCCCTATATGTCGCAGGGTCATGTAGAAAGTGTACAATTGCATGACAATTTGTTCAAGTGGCACGGACGACGGAATGGACGACCGGATGCACAAGACCAATCGATTTGTACATAGTGCAAAGAATATGCATTATACATATGTATACATTATTTGTATAGGTTTACGGCTGAAGAATATTTGATATATACATACATATATATTAGCACACTAGTCAGTCTTCCCTACGGATCTTGCGTATCCCACGAAAGTCACCGGAGTATGGTAAGTATCGTTTACGATCGCCAGTAAGGTCATTCCAAAATCTGCCATACTCTTACGCAGAGGACCAAGTGGTTATCGAACTATCATTGATCATCCTCGATTTCAATTCCCATCGAGGAATCACGTTGAAAATATTATTTGGGCGAAAATATTCGAAACGATACGGTATTCGCGAGGGTCTCAAACGGAGACAGGCTTTAGGGATACCGTTATGCGTCTACGTAATAGAGTGATTTTAAGAATTATAAGTGGCCCAGGCCAATAATTGTTAAATATGGATGATTTAGTAATTAGTGAAAGAACTTTATATAAGAAATCAACGAGTTACCGTTCATATGCATCGCGTTGTGCAAATTGGAGTGACCCGAAAGTCACGTCTGATGAATGATTGAAATATTGGAACAAATACTGTTTCGAACCCACTGCTCATTTCATACAATTCAATATATCCCATAAATCTAATAATTCCTTTTCGCTGCTCAAGCGGGTTGAATGAAATTTTTATGGATCGAGCTACTTTCACTCGTCGAGCATGATGCCGACTGTAAAACACGTTGTAAGTTGTACATGTATATGAATCGTACTATATTAGTGTTGAGTGGGCGCATCATTTAATTACCCGTGCAACTGGCGGTACAGGAACAAAGTAAGTAGTAGCGTCTCGTTGTGATGAGCATTCGTCGTTATAAGCGTGCTCGACGAAGCCAAACGAATTAATTGTAAAAATGCGCACATTTAGATTTCTAACGAGCGCAGACCCTTTTAAAAGGGGCAATACACTTATGAAAGCATGCATCCCCTATGACGCAACTACGCAGCTAGTTAGGCAGCTCCTCAAAGTACGCAACGATCATTTCTGCATTTTGCTTGCAACGAATGAAAGGAAACAGTCGTCTCGCTTATACTTGCGATTGACTCTAAAGCGTTGAAAACGATGATCTGTGATCCCTTCATGATATCGGAATAAGTAAAGCGGATCTTTAGGGCTGCTGTTGTTTATATGTACTCTTGTTCTTTCGAATATGCCAATGTACGGATAATACGATAATGAGACATGCAGTTAATACGATTATACGAATATATTTTTCAAGTGTTTATAAGTTTGACGCTCGATGCAAAATAAAGTACCAATATTTATCAATCTATCTCTTACTTTCGAAAACCTACTCAACGAATCCTTAAAACTCCTTAATCAATTAGGTGAGACTGATGAAAATAATTCAATACAGATTTATCCTTGGCCTTCGAAAATCCATAATCACTGGTTAAAAGTTAACAAGAACGTTCTTACCAGACTGTGTAATTTGCACGTAGCATATTAGATACGGATTTTCACGTGGTTGTGTATTGCGGTAAATGATACCTTGATCCGATCAAATCATTACATGTAACGAAGAAAAGAGTTTAATCGCTTGTAGGGCGGCATGAAATTACTGTAATCTTATAGTTTGTCATTATCGTGCATAGGTTTTAATACTATCCGCACTGGATACACTTTGCACAGGAAATCGGGGTCTATCTTGCATAGATCATTGCTCATCGATGTTACCTTACGATAAAATGATCCTAAGTTAATAGCGATATGTAACTTAAACTACGACGTATAAAAATCCAAAGAGTCCCATTCATCTTTTCTCATCTCAACTATCATCCATCGTTCTTCACGACACTAGTTCCACTTCCAACAACCTCATCAGAACTACTTTTTCTTAACTCTCTCACACGTAAAGGTGTAAATTCATTGATATCCTTGAAAAACCAGCAATCTTTCTCTCATGCATTCCTCGCATTACTTTCCAAGAAGCCTGCGAAAAAGACTCGCGAATGGATTCTCCAAAGAGCACTTGGAAGAGATCAAGAATCGCGTTCCACGACGGATTCCCTGTAGCCGCTCCTAGGCTCTCTACGAAGTTCCCTAATGACGATAGACCTGCCAGATCCCACGACTTGAACATCCGAGTCTTCATCATCGGTGGAATGGCCGTCGGTAATAGTATGCCTGTGTTTTTTCTTTCTTGCGTTTGGTGTTTGTGGCCTAGGTCGTGTTCTCGCACTGCTAGAATCAAGAGAATCGTCCACGCTATGCCTCCTGGCTTTGCGTGAGCTCGAACTCTTAGAATTCCTTTGGTTATTCGCTTGGGATGCCTCGCCCTCGCGAATGTTGCCCACGGAGTTGTTTCTTTCTCTCCTAAGCCTTTCCCGCCTGCGCTCTTCTCGTTTCAACAAATCGTCTTCGCTCTGTGTTCTCTTCCGCGGTCTCCTCGTTCTTCGTTTCTTCGCTCGCAAATTGTCGACGGAACCCATCATTCGGACGGTACCGTTCTCCGCGCCGATTTCGTCCAGACAATTTAAGGATTGTGCTAGTCTCGGCATCTGTAGTGCTTCTTCGTAGCTTGGGGGGCCTATTAGCTCCAGGGGATTGATTCTTGGCTCGACTGGACGTTCCAAAAGTTCTTCTTCCAAATGCTGATTCCTGGGAACCAATTATAACATTTTTTTTTCTTAGTTTAACATTCGTCAATACGTATTGCCGGGTAAAGTGTTTGAACGTTAGAGACCTCGGTGGTCGAGGGTAGAATCAGGATTGGTGCTAAACAGTTTCCCATCTTACATTTGTAAGGTAAGGCAGAGGTCTGGCTTACTACAGGAAGGTATGACTACTGGCGGCAATGTGGATTTCGTTATTATATAAAACAATTTCTTACGTAAATAATCTACGAAAATATTAACAATACTAAAACAGAAATAGATTCACCGTTCAATTATAATTATATTCTTCAATTCAATCCTTTTTCAAGAAAGTTCAATTCGTTATTGATTTTCTAGTTGAAGAATGAGTGTAATGCATTAAAATTTGTGTAATTCCTCTGAAATACATAATATTTCCCATTTAAATAGAAAAATAAATTTCTCTTACCGTCTGCGCAGTAATCGTAATCGCTCTCGAGCTTCTTCTCTTTCGAGTTGTTGCCTCTGTTCCAAGGCTCGCCTTTTTATCTTCATCGTATGTCTGATGGATACTACACTTCCACACAGCACAGTGAGGATTAACATACAGAGCAATATCAAGCCCCACGTACGATTTCCACTGTAATACAAAGTTTTATTCCAAACAGTATAGCAAGCAGCTTCCCAAGAATAGCCAGAAACATTTGCAGGACTCTGACAAACTAAACTGGATCCTGCGGTTTTGACGGGTTCGCTTGTCAAAAATATAAAGGATTGATATAACTCTACGCAATCGCATCTCCAAGGATTGTCATCCAGTTTCATTGTTACCAAGTCAGGATTATTGCGAAAGACTTCCGGCCTCACGCCTTCTGTCAAACGATTTCCTGTGAAAATAAAAAAATAATTGGTTTACATATTCCAATACATTTTTAATAAAATATTGTAAATATATATCTGTACCTGATAAGTCGATCTTTTGCAACTGTGGCAATTCCAAGAAACTATCATTGTTCAATTGCACTAATCTGTTGCTTTTCAAGTTCAAATTTCTTAAAGTCATCGATCTGAATCCTCTTGGTATAGATTGTAATTTATTGTCACTTAAATCGACCGATCGTATTTTCGGCATGTTATCCAATGAATTCTTATCCAAGGAGCTTATTAAATTTGACGACAGGTCTAGCGAGGCAACAGCGGATGTGAGGCTTGGAAAATCAAATAGAATATTGAAAGACAGATTCAATGCTTTCAATTGAACATTTTCGTGAAAAGCCAAAGGATGAATCTCTTCCAGACCATTTGCAGATAAGTCTAATAGCTCGAGTTTCACTAAACCTTCGAAGGTACTAGCATTCAAGCGCTCCACACCATTGGCATTTAAGTATAAATATGTGAGCTGTCTATTCTTCGCAAAAATCCGATCTGGTAGCATGCGTATTGTGTTACGAGATAGTCGAATGTGTGTCAATGCTGGAAGTCCATGAATGCCGGGTCTATCCAAGTTGCACCTCGATACGTCTAGCTTCTTTAAGCTCGAATGAGTTAAAGTTGAATGTCTGGAAGAAAAGTTAAAAATCTTGAAATGCAAATACTACATCAGCAATATAATATGCAGAGGAAAATCACATACCTCGTACTGATTACCAGCATAGGATTATTTGCTAGTCGCAGTTCCTCTAGGTTGGGGAATCCAACAAAAGTATCAGGGTCCAAATAATTTAAATGGCAATCGGAGAGATCGAGCCAACGTAATCTATCACCCTGTGGTCTTTGAATAGACTTTAAAGGGTTTCCAGCTAGACTTAACGTCGTTAATGCTGGCAACCCGTCCAATGAATTATTTCCAAAATCCTTCAAAGCTGAGAAACACGAGTACCACGTGAATAAAGAAATTCAATTTTGCCATTATCTTCCTTAATCATAATAGAATCATTTTAAAAACGCGAAACTTACCACAGTGACTCGCATCCAGAGCATGGAGTACGTTACTGATTAAACCTTCTAACGTGGATAAGGGATTTATCGATACGTAAAGAACGGCAAGAGAAGGCAACTGCGATATCGAGTTAATATTAATAACATCGTAAATTTTATTCTCCGTCAAATCGAGTCTTCGAAGATTTTTTAATGATCGTAGATCACTCGGCAAGTATGTCAACTGATTTCTCGCCAGATTCAGGTACTGCAGATCTATTAGGCGATTAACGTCACTTGGAATGTCAGTTAACATATTCCGTGATAAGTCTAAGTGCTCCACCTGTAACACAATAAACTAGAGTTACATTGAGTCTCACGATTTCTAGTGATCATAGAGTGATCAATCATAATGCAGACAATCACTGTATAGACTTGAGTTTCATTACACAAACGACTGTATATACACTTTGCCAAGTTATCTTCGAGGCTTACGAATCCGTCTTTATTTCTTACTGGTACATTCATACCGATGATTCAACGAGGGCTATATTTTAGAAGACCCCAGTGATAACAGGCAGACAACAACCTTCGAACGGCTATTACACCAAGCCGAAAGGGATATAAACGATTTTCTCAAGTTTAATCATTTTTGTATTTAACATAGAATACTCACGATGTCACTAATATTCTTGGGAAAAACCTCAAGACCCTGTTTCGAGCACATAATTGTTCGTGGTTGCTGAAGAAGGTGACACAAACACCGAGCAGGACAAGGATTCTGACACATCGTGATTGGCAGTATTGTTAGACACGTGATTGAAAAAACGAGGAGAGTCTGGTGCGACATTATCCCCATCTCCATGCTTCCTATTATCAGAACTGGCCGTGAGCTTGTTACACAGAAATCACATTTTTCATGCACACTTATACACGCACTGCGAATAAGTCAAACGAGAAGAAAAAAAACTGTCTGTTGTATATGATATTCCGTGAGGCATTTCCTTTGGCAAATCACGTTGAACGAACGCGAGAGTCGTGAAAAATCGTACGCCCGGTGCCGTCGATGAGCTGGCCTAACAGTTCTCTGAACCGTACTGAAAACTACTGAGTACTTATCTGTGATAAGTAACGCGGGATATGTCGCACGATATCTCCGTAAGATAACTCGGCTCTGCGACGAGGTAACGTTACTCTGTCAGATAGAAAAAAAAAAATAATAGAAGCAGGTGGATGTAACAGTGCACCTGTAACCCGTTCACGCGTATCGTTCAATATACATATAGTATTGAGAAAAAAATCTTCAACTCCATGAACTTGTGCTATATGCTAAACTTGTTTTGCTCGGTGATACTGACTTATTGTGGAATAAGAAAAATCGAGAGTGAAAGTGTTGCTTTACAATATTCGAATCTATAGTTGATTTAGTTGAGAAAAAATTGCAGTTTCATGAGTTGGAAATTTGAATGAGCAGTGTAGTGGAAAACATAAGACATTAGATAAATACCTCGAGTATCCCAAAAGCCGATATTGAAGCGGCCATCTCTCTGGTCTAAGCCTCTCTCGGCTGACCCATGCGGATATTTTTCCCTTTCCCCGGACAACCGCTACTTTATTACAAGCATTTTTATCGTTCCATCAATCCGGCAAGAGCGTGTCTAAGGTCCTTCTTAGGGAGATACAACTACTACTACGGATTACCTTCGCGAAGTACATGTAATAGAAACACTGATGACAAGAAAGTTGGAAACTGAATAAAAACTTTTCATGTAGGATCAGTAAAGAAGAAAATTCACTCTGTTTATTGGAAATATTAAAGCTACGTCAGCAAACGATATGACGCGTACTTACCTTATTTGTACCGAGAATGATCCGGTTGCAGTGATAAGGAATCATTTGCCAAGAGTGTGGAAAGTAGTGTGATAAGACTCCACCCCCAATTTTTGGGGGATTTAAAAAGGTCTTATCCGCGCAGGACTGCATCTCTCTCTTTTTGACACGTTCGTGTGGGCCAATGGCGAGGATAGGTCACACCCTCCGGAGGGTGCGAGAGGTTTAGCCAGCGCCGGCGCTTAGCCTTCGGCTTATCCGGTGGGGACAAGAACGTGTTCACTCTACCTGTTGATATTAAACCAACCCCTTTGCCACGACTTTGCAAATCCCGAGTTACGCTCTGGACTCTTGGTCACGCCCTCCAAAACGAGGGTGCTCCTGTTTTTTTTTTTTCACACCCTCGGTCCTCTCGTCGTATCAGATTCACGACTGTTGATATCATCTTTGGGGTGAGCATCGTAACATTCTTCTCTGTATTCCAAGTGAATACCCTTTTCGTACTCAATTATAAGCTCACAGTTCTCATAATATTATCCACTCGTTCATGGCCAGCCGCAAGGGCTCTTATTACGCTCTATCGATTTATCGTCCTCGATTTTAGGGCGGGTACGTTATCCCAACAAACAGATATAATTAAAAGTTGAGCCACTCTCTTGGATCGGTAATGATGAAGTCAGTAATAAAATGAAGTTGGGCTATGCAATGTTAATGGAAATGGACTTGTAACTCATTTTGTCGGTTATATAGGGGTTGTGGTTTTGGTAAGGAGTGAACTCAGGTTATATTCCTGTAATACACACATGTCACTTCCAATATGAGAATTGACTAATTTCGCGTATTAAATTGATTAATTTGAGAGTGTCGAGGGTTGGAAAATTTTTCGATTAAATACTCACGTTGAAGAAGGCCTACTTTGAACTAGACAGTCGTTCGGGTAGATGTAACATCGAACGCTATCTGTCCTCGTAGACTGTCTCTACACCGCAGTGAACTGACACACCCCTCCTTCCTTACGACTCCGCGCGCACTCTTGTATATGTATATATATTTTTAACGCTTTCATTTCCGGCCGCACTGGGGACACCGGAAATAGCGAGACGATACCTCGCGGTGTTTCAGGTATTGATCAGTTCGAGGACCGGGTACCACCCACGCGGGAGCTAGGATGTGGGTGGGGATGGGGGGTGCACGTTCTGCAGACTCGAAGCTTCGACCCCTGCACCGCCGCGGTACCTTCCACACCCCCCCAACACTTCTCTTCTACCCTCACCATCAGGCGCTCTGCTCTCCCGTGACGCCCCTGTCCGCCTACGACTGCCACCCTCCGCGCTCTTTACCACCCCTTTCGCGACTGCGACTGCGACCACCAGTCGTTTAAGACGAATCTTTAGACCGTCGTTGTTCCACTCGCTTGGAAATTCCATCCTGGCTCACGCTTTCCTCGACTTCTTTCCGAAACATCTCACTACTGGCCACTATCTTTCTTACTATTCTCTTTGGATAATTTTGGAATTCTTCGTATGCTTTTCATTATACATATGTATATCGATCACTGTATTCTTTTTTTTCACAACGAGTAAATATCAAAAATATCATGAATTTGCAGAATATGCGGATTGACTCTTTCGACGGGTATGTTGTAGGACAGTTATGGGTATCTGACGATTTGTCGATTCACCAAATCCACAAGCTTGTATAAATCAATCTTTCTCACAGTCCCTTGACATCGCGACGGAAAGAGATACTTGTGCGGAGGGTTATGCACTGGAATCGCGATTTTGGGGTGATTTTATTTTCCCCAAAGCTAAGCTCCGCCTCCCGCTCATCCTTAAGCCCGGTTATAAATAACGGCTTATCTTTTGTCGGCTTCAACGCCACCGCGACTCCATACAAAGCCAAACTTCGTTCCTCTTACGTCCCTTACCTACCACCTTTTATTCCTCGTAAGGGGTCGCGCCAAAGGCGACGTCCTTTCAGATGTGCTCTCGTAATTGCTCTGGCAGCTCGTTCAATCGAATCCCGCGATACTTTGCAACCCTTACGCACTGATGGACACCCATGTACACGTGTGTATTTATTTCTCATGCAGATCGACAATCATTGTCACAATTCCAAATCGTATCTCATCTCGACAGTAGATATCAAAGTGACAAGTATTTAAATTCATACTTGTATCAATAGATTCGAGGTATTAGTATCCTCCATTACCGATATTTCAAGTATAAAGTTGGATATAACAAATGGTATTGAGATACGATAGACGAATAGGATGTACAGTAGAATGGACGATTCATGATCAGACATCGCTTGCTCCTAACTCAAACCTCACGATTCATCCACAAGGACTCCAACGAACAATATATACTTTGGAACTAGTTCAACGAATTTGAGAAACAAAACCCAACTATACTGCTATCAGTCAAATCAAACCCATTGAACGGCAGTTCTCTCAGAACAGAAGCTTTAAGCGGGAATTTGCCAGAGTGAGAACGAGAATATCCAACAGCGACGTATACTTTCTATCCCGTGGAAATAGGTGGTATTAAGTAGGTAGATTTCTCACTGATATTTCAATGGATGCCGGCTATTCGTGGTTCAGTGCGTCCTTAACAAGATCAGGGACACCGTAGGCGGGAGACTGAAAGCGCGAATGAGATGCAACATGTACGGGAGATAGAGATGACGTGTGCGCGTCATACTTCGTGCACGTATACGCTTCCACAAGTCTAGTACGCTCTCTGATACCTAGCACATCTGTCGGAGCTCCCAAACCCCGCAAGAGGAGGACCGAGTGCTCAGCAAACCTCAGCATCCTCGATGTTTCCGTAGCATTGTCTAATCGTCGCCCGGGTCTCAGTTGCCCTCCTCTGTCATCCCTGAGCGACCCCAACACTGCGACGAGCCGAATTCCTCCTCCTTCCTTTCTCTTCGTCACAGTCTCCTTTCCAAGGACAGTTCGTCACCTTCCCTCACACCCTTCTCTCGTCTACTTTCACGCCCCCGACACGACAAATCCGCATCCGAATTGGGTGCTAAATCTGCCGACAGTTTCCAAGCGTTCTCCGCTCGTCGTTCTCTTTCTCTTGATCCCGCGGAGCAACACGCTCCGTTTCCTGCCGATTAAAGATCCTAGAAAGGGAGAATTAGACGGAATATTAAGAAGAATCATGCAACTCGGTATTTATTAGACTGGATTTTCGACTTCGCAGGTTATTTTTTTCAGTCGAATTTATTGTGTTCGATGTGAAAATTGTACTCGAAGATGAGACGTTATTGCAGTGGTATCTTTATCAGTGGGTAAAGGTGGAGCTAAAGACCGAAGCAATTAAGGAGTCAGCATCAATGTGGTGGGAAACGAAAATGATGCAGTGTAGTTTGAAGAGACGTTAAGGCGTGGTTGGAACAGGTATATTCTAGCGATTGGCATGCTCGATGAATATTGCTCGCGGATGAGCATACTTTACCCTGCTATCTGAAAGAGCTGTGTACGTCCGAGCGGGTCTAAATAGTCGAAAAGATGGCACAGTCCGTGGTGGGCAACATGCCAATCTTACTCGATGCTTTTCATTGCTGCGATAAGCACGCGGGTGTCCTGTCTGCTCTCACACCCCTGTGAAGGAAATACCCAGCGAAACGTTGCGAATGTAATCTTTACTTCTGCGCTCTGCCTTAATGGACATTTTCGCTCCTCTGCGTGTTACGCGCTTGGCCTCCTCGACTCTCTTCGTTTTCACGTTTGACAGAGGATGGCTTCTTTATGGCAACCACGAGAAAAACGAGATAAGCACCATGAAAGCTTACGCTCGAGAAAAGCGACTGCTAGACTTTAACTGTTGCAAATGTCAATTTAAGTTCACTTCGATGATCGACGATGTTTCACTCTTATATAAATTCTATTTTTTTTTCTTTTCTTTTCTTTTTACTCTCTTATTATTATTCTTAAAGTTAAGTCTTTCGAGTCTTGCACAGAAGCTTTGACGAATTACGACGTGGCCCAAGTTCCCCAAAAGATGCTAATAAGCAAATATGGGTCTTGAAACTATTTTCCCTAACGATAATGCAAATTCGATGGATTGGAAGCTGCGCTATGCTGGAAGCTTTCTTGTTAAGAACCAGTCAGGACGTGGAGCGATTAAATCGCGCCCTACCGCGAAACTTAAGTTATAGGGAACCACGACAGTTCTTTGCAACTTAGAAACTTTGATCTGTCGCTACCTATAAACCTCCTTAGGTGAAGTCTTTAAATTTTTCTCTAGTACACTTTATGGAAGATTGGATCTCAAGAATAGCTCTTGGTGTTCAATTATCTGCGCATGATTTGATTAAGTTGATTTTTAATTTTCATCTTAGGCAGAATATTATGAAAATATTGATACATGATATAAGTATCGGAATCGTCTCGCACACATCTTTAGAACCAATGCTCCGTTATTTTGCTAATAGTAAACCGATGTCTTCTCATAAACTAAGGAAGCTCGTTGACCCAGTTCGCCGATCTTTCTTACGCGGACTGCCGACCCACGAAATAAGAATATTGCAGGAGGAAATTTACGACCACTATTTACGATGCATACCGAGCTACCATTATCTTCATTCGAATATCTTCAACGAAAGGAAGAATTTTCTTTAGTAATAAAAATTTAGAAATTGGACGCACTGTTTCCCTATTTCATTACTGTACTACTTTTTTCCCGGAAAAATCGTGTTTCGCACGTATAAGAATCAGTCACAGTTGCAAGTAAGAGTGACGAAGAAACGCGAGATGATCCGGGTAGGTTTATCTTGGTTAGAATATAAGGGATCAGACTCGCTTCGGAGGTAGCAGTTATTTTCAATTACCCTTCGACCCCCTTGAGCTGCAGCCCGGGCCGTTTGAGCCGCACCGTGGGTTTGCGCGGCCCGCTCAGGGTCGTATAATGTATGCGAGATAAAGGCCGAAGAGGCGCCGTCGTAGACTAAGATATTACAGGGAAATGGTATAAGGTGCGGAAGGTGGTGGTTGGGGGTTGCTCGCCAAGGGTGCCCGCCGCCACACCGCGCCACATCGCGGGGAAAGGGGTGCCCATAACTTATCGCAGATTTAAGGCTCTTAGACTTAAGGGACTCTAATAATAATATAGCGTCATTCCACCACTATTATATGGACTTCTCTTGCGTGTATACACGCCATTCGCATTTGTAGTGAACTCGTTGCATCTTCGAAGGTATTGCCAATATTTGGTACTTCAACCAGATTCTAAGGATCGGTTTGTATCACTGAACCACCACCGACGGATCACTTGCATTTCCACAACGATTTGCCATTTCCGGCAGTAAATCCACGTGGCTAGACTAGTGAGGTTTAATAAAACTAGATCGTAATAGCGATCCGATGGGCGCGTGAGATATGTTTGTATCTCGTAGCGGCACGGTAGTCGGAAGCTGCAGGCCAGCTCGCTGTCAGATAATGCAAAAGAAGGGAAGAAGGAGAATCTCGTGGGCCCCGAAGCTCGCGGGGAGATTTAAGACGGCATGGCGCCATGGTAAACAAAAGCCACGATAAATTTGGTAAGTCGGCGAATTAATAAAAGATTACAGCGCGGTTACTGCGGGCAGCGGTGAGATAAGAAGGCGCTCGACGGCGGCAAGAGCGGCGAGTGAACGCAAGAGAGCCTTTCCCAGCTTTCTCGCAGACCGGCCTCTCCGGGGCTGTAGAGGCTAAATCATCGGATATCTTGGCCCCCGCGATACATAAAGCACCCTTCGGGCTTACACACGTATACGCTGAGTACAAGCGCTCACTATCTGTTCTCTCTCTCTCTTTCTATCCTTCTGGGAACAAGGATGCTGCTGGAAAGAGATCTGGATGCCTACTACCGCGCGATTTCAACCCCCCGAGTCGCACCGCCTGCTAATGCTCTCTCTCTTTCTCTTTTTATTTAAACGTAATAGGAAACCTGGAAGACACGAGACACATTGTGTACTATTTTCCTCGATGGTCAATATCATCGAGTGTCCCGGTGATTTTCCTATTTACATACTATTAAGAGATAAGATGGGACACACATTGATAGACAAGTATGTAGGTACAGTATTTAATTGGCAAGCAGGACACTTTGATAGTCAGCCCGTAGACGGGAGGAAGACCGACCACTTTGCTTTGATGTCGAAAACGCAGTCCATTTCGAACTGGAAAGCCCAATTAATTAACTGACGATGAACAGGGGTAAAGTTGTGCGTTCGAGAACCTTGGCTGTATCCTAAGTCACGTTTCTACAATCACGATTAGTCTTCGCGGATACGTATCTTTTGGAGATATCAATATTCCATCCACATAGCTGAACTATTTAATTCACAATTAAAGATTACTTCCTTGGTAGTTTCATTCGAGTGAGAAAATCGAAGAACGAAGCATCGAGCTCAAACGCGATATAGTTTCGAAGGAAAAGCAAGAAGGTTCGGTTTCGCGGCCGAGCGAGTTAAGTGTGAGTTAAGTCCGCGGTCTTAAGACTGCGGCACGGTGTGGCCAAGGAGCCAAGTCAGACCAGGTGAAGGAAGAGAAGGAGCAGACGCGGTAGGAAGAATAAGAAGCAGACGAACAGAGGGAGAAAGAAAAGAGCTGAAGGCACAGAGGCGGCCACCAGAGGCGGTGATCTATGGTAGGATTACCGGTGGCGGTATTTCTTCATAACCGTTTCTTCGGCTCGTCTTCTCTCTTCCTCATGACGCTCTTCGGCATTGCGGCTCCTCTCGCGTGCAAACCACCTTCCACGAGCTCCTTTCGTTTCTCTCGGCTCTGCCTATATCTCCCTGCTAGCGGGACTACCGTTACGCGTACACACACCCCCATCCAACCGTGCTCGCTTTGGTTGGCTCGCGGGGGGTTGTATCTTAATAACATTCATGAGCTCAGATATACCCGCCAGATTTATTGCCACGGCACCCGCGGATTCTACGAAGCCCTGAAATCAGACCTCCACCCGCAATCACCCCCTCACTGGCGCTGGTGCTTCCTTTCGCCTTTCTTAGAGCACTGTTTCTTCACCCTTCGCGATTGCCACCATCGTGGGCCATTGCTTTTCGGATAAGCAACTCGCTTTCTAATACTGCTGACTGTTTATTCTGTCGATTATCGTCAACAGTTCAATTATAATATCACACGATTCGTCTTAATTTTGTATCTGGAAACGTTCCTTTGATACGTATATATCTGTTCGAAATTGTGTGTGGCTCAATAGTTTGCGGTAGGACATAATAAATAGCATGATTAGGAAATGGAAAATCCGATATCTAGTATATTCAATATTTGAATCTATAGTCGAAGCAGCTCCGACTCAGCTTTTATCCGTTTATCAATCGAGTCCCTTTTCTCCGAAACACCCTTAGCGACCAGCCACACTGAATCGCTACCGTGGCGCAGCGTGCCTTGCCAGTCGCCGTCGACGGGTCTCTGAATCTTCATATTTATGACTGTATATTACGTGCGAGCTTTAGAGTTACCAGTGTCATTATACATTTCACATTAAACGTAGAACATTTTCGGTTTAGGGTAGTCTTTCACCTCTTTGACATTGTTCCAGTTCCAACGGGGAGGAATATATTTGATTTTGGAAAGACAAGAATTCTTTTAAAGACAATAAAGTTGGCATTCGTGAAATTCTAAAAATGATTATTTTTACATGAAGCTATTATAAACACCAGCTTGATTCCTCGTGTTGAATTTCTCCAGTACAAGCCTTTCGTGTGTCCGGCGCGGGTTACTCGGTTTCTCGTCGAGTCCCACGTCTCGAAGCTTAGTTGTATACATTCATGCAAGCAGACTCGTCCGTGTGAGCAGAGTATAAGCTCCTCTCGTGCTGCGCCAGGCAATACAGATTTATGTAAGTATTTAGCACAGGCTCTTTGCTTTATCGCGAGTCGCCCAGCCAAGACGTCCCAGCCGCCGTGGTGTGCCCAAACCGCTCGCCAGACCGTCCGAAAATTTTCAATTATTTTTTCCCTCCTCTCCTCCGAAATCCTCTCGGCCCATTCGCCCTCCTTATTCCACCAAATCCCACAGGACCGCGAGATTCTTGACCGTCGATTATCTCGCATGTTTGCCGATGACTGGGCCTATCAGCCGGAAGACCCTTTTTCCGCTAATCTTATCTCCAATGAAGAACAACTTCTTTCCGAGGATCCTGATTAATCTCTTATATGTTTACGCTCATTATTTATGAATCCACAATAGATTAGTGTTTTCGAAATAAGCATGCACGAAAACGTGTATTATTGTCCAAAATCTGGTGTTAAATAAATATGAGGGAAACGAGAAAATATGTCAACAATATTCTGATTCTTCGTATTGTCTCTAAGGGTTTCCGTTTGAATGAGGATCCACGTAGCGGATCAAAAGGACAGGATGGTTCCGTCTGCGGAAAGGATTCTGTTTGGCCAATCATGAAAAAGCCAGAAGCCATTGGTAGCGTATCAACAGCCCCTCCGTCGAATCCTGATCTTCTTCGAGGATGATACTCAAGCGGTACACGGAATTCTCGCTGATCCTCCTAAAAAGGGGAGACTAATCAGTGTTCTTGAATTTACCGGAGCACGAGTGTATGACATTGATCTTTATCCCACCCTGTATCGTCCCTTCGTTCCTAAGATCATCGTTCCTACCAACAGAAAATACAGAACCCTCATGTTTCTGGCTCTAATTGCGTCCAACGTGAACTCGCCATATAAATCTCGAAATGTATACTGCCACCCTTACCAGTCGATGCGAGCATAATAAGAGCTGTCACGGTGTTGTGTGCGATGTAAAATATGTGATCCTCGCACGTATCCACCCAGCCAATTAATTTTCCAGTTAACCACTGATCCCATCGCGAGGTGTCTGCAATCCGACGCGAGCGATTTCTTCGCCGCGTGTAAATAACTGGCCAAAGAGATCGAGAGCGGAGGGTGGTAGTAGGGGGTCGGTAGTGGGACGCGGCACGCGTAAGAGGCGGGATGTTGGTGCTCGGTCGATCTTAATACTGTCTTAAGCCCACCAGAGCGCAACATAAATTATGTATCGTCCGGGCGTAAGATGCTGCCAAGATCCCAAGGAGCACCTGGTATTCCTGCGTCGGCTCACGTTGCCTCCAGGACTTCCTCCCAGTTCCTTCTTTGGCTAGCACACTCTCCTCTTCTTCCCCGCCAGTTTATACGTTCGAGAAGCCTCCTGACTCCTCGGTAAGGTCCCTAAATTTTCTCCAAGTCTATAAGGGTTAAGGAATTAACCGGCACCGTTGGCTGGACTATTGCGAGCCTACAGGGTTCTGATATGGACTGGTTGCAGGGTGGTTGCTACCTCGAGGGCTTAATAACCGTCGCGCGCGGATCCTTCTCGAAGGGCTGGTCTTGAATCGTCGAGGGAGAGGGAGGATCTTCGGCGAAAGCCATTACAAGGATTTCTTTTATTTACGGTCGCGAAAAAGAGCTCCTACCTCGGCTGCCAGCTAAGTGGTATGATCTTCTCTCCTTGGGCTCTTCTCCTACGATAGATCTTACCGAATGACCGACTAAGCGGCCACTCTCTGAGGCTTAATACTCTCCCTTACCAATCGTGTAATATTTGGCTGTAGATCAATTAAGGCTCCGAATACTGCAGCTTTCCCTCGACTAACCGAGGTAAATCGACCCGACGTGCTCTCAGATTTCTTCTGATTTAAGTTTCACCTTATCTCGAATTCGTTCTAAAATTAATTGCCACTCATGTACCAGTAAGATGCAGCGATAAATGTAGGACGATCTTATCGAGCGGCTTACAATATTAATGACTCTCTGTCGTTGTCTTGCTATAATTCTAATTGTGTTGAAATCGTAGAGGTCATAAGCGATTATAGGCTCGCTTTTACCTTTCATTGCAACCTAGAAACCGTCGCCTCTGGTGCAGCAAGGGTCGACTTAAGCACAGACTCTAAGAGCCACTAGATTGCAATCAAATCGGGGATATCGTACATCACCGAAATGCGTCATTACAGCCGTGAAATTCGAGCAATAACTTTTGCTGCCCTCTAACCAGGAAAAATCTTCTGGTTTTCCTCACACGTGGTCACGCCTGCAGAAACCAGTGCCGATAAATTAACGGGATTAATTATCCGACCCTCGGATTAAATCGAGCCGGGGATCCAGGCCTACCATTCTCGCTGATCTTCCTTCTACGGCTCATTACTTTCAATCGTTGATCTCTAGTCTTTCTCTCTTTCCCCGACGCTTGTAATTTTTACGGTAGCCACCAGCGAGGGCGCGGCAGGATTAAAGACTCGAGAAGGAAGGGTCAAAGTTCGTTTATATGACTTCATCTGCCATTTTACCAGCAAAGGAAAATCGACGGAAAGTGAAGCAGGAGAGAGATAGTAAGGGACAAGACGAACAGTGGCATCGCCAAGTACAGTATCCCTCAAGGATTATGTGGCCAATCCTGCGGCTAATTTGCGAGCTTCCGAATATACCTAGCCCTCGTATACTCCACGAGTTTCCCTTAGATACTATCTATTATCCATTTCGCAGCTCAATCATATTTCCTTTATTCTTCTGCTTCTCCTGCCATTGAACATTTCCATGAAAAGATTTGTCTCTTATAAGATAGAGTATCACTACTACGTTCCTCCTTATCTTGCACAGTAGCCTGTTGTCGATTAAAAATTCGCTTCTCAGTCTGTTCAGGAAGTAGCGTATCTGCATGCAGTGCTAGAATATTTCCAACAGTCCTAACCGATCGCATCCAGTGATCTAACCATTCCGGACAACATTATCTGCTGCGAAACGTCCGGCAGCCGCATGGAAAGAGAATAGTTAGGCATATCCTAACTACGCGACCGATAGGAGAGACTACTGCCTCCTCCTACTCTGAGCGTTCTCTCTATCTGTTTCTCGCTCTTTCTCTTACCATCACCGTGCTTTGCTCCCCTGTTATTATTCAGGAACTTTGCTGACAGCTCTCCGGATAGGAAGATAAGAACGTACTCTGAATGCCGAAGCGCACACAATGCTTCTTGCCACACAGCCGCGACGCGTATTCCCGGTACCCACCTCTCGCGAATCACGATTTTACTCGTCCACGAAAAGCACAGCGAACAAGCTGCCCTCCGATACAGCTTGGTTCCTATGGTGTCAACTTGAAGCCTCTCGAATCTGAATATTACAGTTCGTTTCGCTGTGATTTGTCACCTGTTTCCTGCACGGTGAATCATCTTGCATTTTGGATGAAAAATCCTTGAAATTCTCTACGTAAAGGCCAAGCATTTTTGAAAGTGATTTGCTACCAAGGGTGTGGTTTAAATTGTTCCCGTAGCGACTGACAAATTAAGATCAGATAGAGGGATGATCCTCAGGGCTGCTGACTTTTAGATTTTCGTAAGGCATCGCCTTGCCACAACCCCACTCTGATTCTTTAGTCCTTCCCCTCAACCCTCCATACTCTCTGGCGCTAACTCAATTTCCTTATCCGTCCATCCAGCTTGCGTTCTTTCACCGACAAGATTAGGCCGCCTTTGCGACTGTCCATTGGTGATATTTCACTGACTTTGACTCCTTTAGAATGGCAAAAGGGAAAAAGTAAAAAATCTCTCGATAATAAACAAGTCATTCGTTGAAACTGATGAATTTATAATTATTGTGAGAACTGTTCTGAATGAAATAGATTTTATATAATGTACAGGTTGCCATATTATTCGAAGGAAAGCTGGGTTCAATAACAATGACGTAAGGGATAACAGCCCGACTTCCAGTCTGTACAGACTGGGATAAGAAGTGGCTGTTTCGGTAAAGTCGAGATTCGATGTTTTGCGAATGAATCACGAGGAGCAACCTGTGCGGATCCTTCCGAGACGTTTTAATTGGACAAATCCGCCTATCCTCATTAAATCTCAGACGACTTCGGTGGGATTTCCAGGACAACCTTCTCTGTGCTTATATTGTGGATGACAGTCACAGCCCTCTAAGTTACTCTTTCCTATCACAATGATAATGAAAATCCATATTGAAATTGTTCTTTACGAAATTAAATAATAGATATACATTGTTGTACAATTCTCTCGAACTAAAATTCGAACGATAATGTTCTTAGTCATTAAATTCTACGAAACTACGACCCGTTTTCCTGCAGTAAAGTTTAGATACGTTGTTCCTATTCTGAAACCTTGTATCTCCGGTGAACTGCGATAGTTCAACGCTGGCATGATAGACGTGTCTCTCATTGCTTTTAGAGAAAGACTCATTGACTATTGTGACGGTTTGAGTTAGGGTTGACTCGACGACAGTGCGGCTGTCTTATCGTGGTGAGGAGATTTCGATTCGGAAGGCTGCTTTGTGCGATTCCAGACTCCGAGACAGTGTCATATATGGATATTTCTATGTATCTGTATATATGACGTATGTATGAACCAAATACTGCATGCAAGGTCCGTATTTGACGATTTATCGTGTTCAACCCTCCCTGGTACAGTATCGTTGGCTCTCTGAGTGATACCATCGGATGAAAGGGACCGACAAGATTCCATTGGCTCAACTGCCACGACTCAATTCTTTGCGTAGATATTCCAATGAAAGTACCCAACTAACGAAGTTGTAACGTAAGAACAAAAGCTTCGAGGTATTCCAAATCAGGCCAGTTAAAGTAGGCTTTGGTCTATAACAAAATAAAACTGAAATTAGAACAGAACGATAAGGCGAACGAAAAAGATGATCTATTAAGGATACGATGGATCGTGACGTACAGTTTTATTCGATATCATTCTCATATTTACACTCATCAAGATTCATAATAATTATATTAATCGTTACGCATTAATTACAATAAAAGGGGGAGGGGGCGAGCCGCGAGCGACGCGGTCCACGTGTCAACGATATTAAGGAATAACAGGTCGATTAACAATGTTTACTTCAATCTTCGCGGGTTTTCGCCCGTACATGGTATACGGTTTGCAACGTGCTTCACCGTGGATTGCTGACTCTAATTTACGTTTAGACTGCAGGAAACGAGCTATTCTGCGTGATATGGATGTGGCTGGGGTGATTCGCCCTCGAAGAGAGCCATCTTCAGACGCTTGCACTTGGCCCGGCGATTCTTGAACCAGAATTGCACGTTCTTTGGCTCCAGTCGTGGGAACTTCTGACGATACGGCATTCGATTCAGCTCCTCCGTGTACTTCAGAATCAACTGCGAAACAATGTAATTGCCTTCCCTAAGACACTCAACCCCTTATCAAAAACAGAGGAAATCACGCGCGACGTCGCTCGCCAACGAATCAAACAGATACGCAATCGGCAATAAAAAAACATCTAATTTAACAAAATTCGAGCACCTTTAACTGTTTACTCAATATGAAATTTGCGTTCGAGCGTTTATGATCATCGGTAGTTAAAGTAGTTTATTTTACAATTCCAAGCTCGGTTAGTGAGCCTCTGGGCCCTGTGGGGCGGTGTTAAAGCGTACGCGTGACAAATTCGCGTGTCAATAGTGAGTGCAGTCTCAACTTACTGCGTGACTCGGATGAGTATTGTGGGTGAACCAAGCCTCGAGCCTGGGCACTTCCGTCACGGGATCGATGAACGTCCGGTTCCTCTTCCTCCTCTCATCGAGCATACTAGTGGGACAACCGGCCGGACCACGTGGCGGTAGATAGTGTGACATGTACATAATTCCGTGACTGAACATGGGACTTGGCACCAAGGAGAATCCTGGGGGAAGGGGACCGGTCGGTCTCGCTTCGTCGTCCTCCGAACCGGAGGACACTCTAGCATCCTCCTGCTTAACCGATGATGGGGTCGACGATGGCGGTTGTTGATCCTCCGGTCTCGTCGTTAGTGATAGTGGACCGACGGGCGGACTTCCGGGTGGGCAGGGCGAAGGTGAAGTAGACTGTGGCACACAATGCGCGAAACGTACAATTTTAAATGCGTACTTACCTATATGAATACATCAGAGAGAAGGAAAAAAAAAGATTAAACGGATTGAATATGTTACCTGGTGTCTAGAGTTTTCCTCCTCTTCGTCAGTACAATCTTCACTGACGATACTGGCCCCTCTGGGACTGAGACCCGGAGGACTGTATCCATTCATGCCTCGGTTCTCGGCACGCTTTTGCGCAGCTCTCGCATTTTTGAACCAGTAAACGACATTGTTCACGTCCAAGGGCTTCCTGCCACGACGGGATTCCAGAGAATTTAATTCCGTAACGTAGTGTTGTATCTGCTGGCGCGATGGATGTTGATTCTCTCCGAACCATCGCTGAAGCCGTGGCAGTTCCAATTCTGGATCGAAACTGGTCCTCATCCTAGTTTTGTGGGAATATTGCAATAAAGCAGGATGAGGTGGTCCGATAGGACCACTACCAGGTGGCATTGAACCACCGCCATCAGGCTGAGGACTCTGCGTGTGATGATGATGGTGATTTGACGTCGGTATCATAGGGTTCAAACCCAAACCCATTTGTTGCTGCTGCAACCACGATTCAAAGTTTCTTTTGGTCTCTTCCGATAAATCATTTCCGCCTCTACACAGCGATAACAGGGTCATCTGGAAAAAAAGCGCAAAGCATTTTCTTTGTACAATCGAACGTGTCTTTAACCGATTTCACGGAACTGTTGGGTGTTGGCCTTGTTTCTTCGCATGTGCGACTACCGTCAAATCTCTGATTTATAACGGGGTATATTTTTGAGAAACCTGTCGTATCACGTGATACAGAGGTAAATCTTATCGGAGTTGAATCCTGTCTATTTTGAGACTTCAACGTGTGGTAGTAGTGGCCCGTAGCGGAGGCTAATCTTTGGTACTGGGTCGGTAGAATTATCCGGCAATAAAATTGTAATCTGAAATTCCCAGGCGCGAATCGTTTGCACGGTGTAATATGGCGACGTCAGGGATGCTGGAAACCGACGGAGACTGGCACTCTGCCGTCGTCGCGGCATTAAGGAGCCAGATTATGGAAAAGTTCCGAGGCGTAGGAAGTAGTACGCGCTTACCGGAGAAGCGTGTGTGCCTTATCTGGACGGTGATTTATAAGAACAAACAGGCGTCCGACCGCGAGGATCAAGACACACAAGGCACTCGACGCCACCTTAACAGTACGGTAATCCATCGCGTATCCGTGGCACCTTGGTAGCGTGGCACC
Source organism: Trypoxylon attenuatum (assembly GCA_963989405.1). Taxonomy (NCBI): domain Eukaryota; kingdom Metazoa; phylum Arthropoda; class Insecta; order Hymenoptera; family Crabronidae; genus Trypoxylon; species Trypoxylon attenuatum. The sequence goes on along the minus strand of OZ022488.1, from coordinate 2,853,023 downwards.
TGCGAGCTAGCGAACGAACGTGCGTCTAAGTAAGTTGTATACCACGTAACAATTATCCGAGGGACCCTGTCAACCGATCTCTCTCTCTCTCTCTCTCTCTCTCTCGAATTCTCATCATCCCAGTGAGTTTTACGGCCCGGCACTTAATCACTCAGACTGATGAGCCAGTCAACCCGCGGAGCACGATTGCTGACAGGATGCGAGATTTTCGAAATCGGTCGACAAACAGGCAACTAGTCAGACGTGCCATCGGGAAGAGAGGAAAAATAGCCTGCCACCTGGCTTATCTTGCGGTGTTGCGCCGCGATTCGAGGTCTGATTTACGCCTATTTGTGTTATTCGCCGATGACGCAGTAGCGTCAGCTGATCATCCGCGGGGTGGCAGTAAATCAATCGAGCGACTGAGAACTGATCAAACATCAAGAGCGAATTCGCGACATTGTTACTGAGGATTGCCGAAGGCTACGACATTTTTGCGAGAATTCTCCAATCGACAATGCACAATCGGAAGCTATTCTTGTTTTTTGTGTCTCAACTTGTCAAGTTCCTATCTCTGCGAATTGACGATCCAAGAGTGAAAATGATTGGAAGGTTGGCCTTAGAGAGAAGAGTAACTGTGCCGACCGAATCTCTTCGGTAAAGTCGAGAGATTAAACCGGAGCATCCGTAAGAGAGATGCTGCGTTGGTTCTCCATCATGAGTCGTTCACCATTAGCCGACGGGCCGAAACTCGAGCAGGAAACGTCTGCCAGGGAAAATTGGTAATCATAGACCACCGCGAGCGGCATTAAAGTTCGGGGACGGGCGGGTGTATAGCAGGATCTTCAAAGAGAGTGCACTTAGATAATGCCCGCCCGAAAGGGGTGGCCCACCTACCGACCTAACCTTCACCCTCTTTCTCTTTCTATCTGACTATGTCTCTTCTGTCTCTGTCTCTGTCTCCGTTTCCGTCTCTTTCTCTCACCCCTACGCCCCATTCCCCGTCGATATCGAGGGGCTTTTGATGAAGGCTGCGAATTTGGTTGAGTAATGGGTAATCCTATCACACGCTATGAGATCTTCCGCTGTCGGAAAGGCACGCTCGCGCTGCCCTCCTAACAGAATCGCACGATGATACTTCAATCTCCGGAGAAACGAAGTCGAGTGGATCTTTCATGAAGATCATCCTTCCTTGGAGAATCGGCCAAGAAAAATTCACACTCATTTTGGTGATATTGAGCCCCGAGGGAACTGGGTAGTTCGATGTTGACCCAAGAGGCAATGCGAGCAGTTTTCAAGTAGAATGTGACGAGACAAGCAATATGGGATTTTGTAGAAATAGCTTCTTTAAATGAAGGTTCTTAGCGTGACAGGGAAAGAATAAAATCAATAAAGATTTCAACGAAGACACTAAAAGTAAATCGATCTCGTACATTGTCATAAGCGGACGCTTTAATTATCCTGGGTTGTCTTTATCCCCGAAAAGAAGCGGTTGCGAGGGTGCAGCAGTGGCTTCCTGGCCGGTGAATCAAAACCAAGAAAGCACTTATTTAAGGCGAGGATCAGCGACCCGCGAGCAAGACTCTGGCGAAGATTACCACGGTGGTTCTTGCAGACGGAACAAGAGCACCAACCGGAGGACTTCTTAATGAGATTAGGTGCCCCGACGACAAACACTCTCTGGCTAGATTTACATTTTATACATTTTTAAGTGGTCTTTACTCTGTGGGATTCCTTTTCTCGATCTGATCCCGATCCGCTCTTAAATTCCCTCGCTACATTGCTGCTCGTTCTTCCACTTAATTTCGAATAAACAACTCGATCTCAACGCTTTATTCGTGTTCTGAGGAATTAACTTGTCACCCGAGTTAAGCGAAAGTTAAAAATCCAAATATACTGCCAAATGGAATTTTACCTGCTAATCCTAATTATGCAACGTTTAATTCTTCACGCTGGGTTTAAACTAAACTGTTCGTTTGCAAAATTTCCCAATATTCGATCATTTACGTTGTACGTATGTTATACGCGAATGATAGTTGTATCACGATTACGTCATATCGAGAATCTCGGTATAACACATTGAATGAGCTTACCTCGTCCAAAGGACATCCAGCAGATACGAGTAGTGCGTGACTGTGGAGTAGGAGTAATCGCAGCAATTTGTTTCTAACTTCTGCCGCTGGACTCGGTGGTGGTGGTCGAGATCGGTATACTTGGATCTTGAGAGTTGCCACCGATGTTAGCTCAGCTAGGATGTCACCGACCGTTAGCAAAGGTCCGTCCGCAACCTTCTCCATGGGTAGCGGTTTCCAGTTCCTGATCACGATGCTACCTCTGGCACTCGGTATCAGGTCACTGGAATATCCAAGACGGACTAACGCTTCCCCCACCAAATCCTGTAAACAAAGCATCAGGCAAAGCTTTACTTATGTATCGACTGTACAACGATAGGAATCATATTATTGTCGGCGATGAAAAAAAGGCTCTTTTATGTACCTGAAACGGCATTGCCACAGGGATGATAACATAAGAGTCCGTTTCCACTTGGGGTCTTCGCCAATTTTCTCGAGAATTGCTCACATGGCTCTCTCCAATATTGTGAATCGTTTCAACCACACAGTGTACTGGTAGATTTTTTGCTGCAACAAAGATACACATGGATCAAACCCAACGTGTTTGATAAAAATCTTTTGACAAATCTTCGAGCACACACAGTGTTAAGCTTCTGGTAAATTTATTTTTATAGATACGCGAATAATTAATTAATCGTACGATGGTAATTAAAGGGACCAAAAAGAAGTGGAATTTTTTCAATGTTCGAAGACTACGATTGTCTGGGTGAAGAATTTCACGGGAGTTTGAGCTTCATACATCCGGCTGACAATGGGCACACACTTTCGCGTTCCAGGATCCGAATTCGAGGGTCGGGATGATTCGTGAAGCTGAAGATCGCTGAGAGAAGTCTAACTCCCGCGCTAAGCATATGCAGATCCACTCGTCTATCCGGAGACAATAGGAGCTGGGCGATGGCACAATAGCAGCGATCCTTGTGTAACCCTGACTTAAGTCCCGGAGTCTATCCCACTCCAGGTCATAATCCCAGACTTCTGCGAAACCGAGGAAATGGAGAGTGAGACGAAGCAACGAGAGAAAGACGACCAGGGGAAATCTCGCTTCCACCGTCGATTCCGCTAGTCGCGGAATACCAAAATACTTCTCTCTCTTAAAGGACCTTCTCCTCAAATCTCTTTTCTTCCCTTCTCTTTCTTGAGAGTAGATACGCACCGCTCAATAGATTTCCGTGTAATAATGAGTCTCTGTTTGTATTTTAGATGCTCATTGCCTCGGCGTTATACTCCAAGATCTTGATCTTCCCAAGTGGAGTCCACTTGGGAAGCTAGCGGTTTAGTACTTTGCTCCTGGATAACGATGGAAGTCAGTATTTTCTTTTGTTTAAAATTCCAGCAGGACTCCGGCATGGTACCAATTATTCCTTCACCCGTTATAATCTGTCTTCTTCTTCTTCTTCTTCTTCAAGATTTTGGCAGAATAAGAACTCGACATATCTCCATGTCTTTTCCATAAACCGATTGCCATGGTTTTTAGAGACGAAGATGACAATATTGAGGCAGCTTGTTCTCATTCATATAAGATCCAGATGCAAATTATGAAGGTCTATCATAGTATTTAGATTGATAAGCGATCCTTGATGATACCAGGCGCTAAGTCCATCGACAAGATGACCAACAAAGGATTTAGTGCCGGTGGCACGATATTAGGTATTAATGCCCTAACTTCCATCTAATACGCTGGTCGCCATAGAGTCCAAGCCGGAGGTTGCATAAGACAGGTCCTATCTAGGAGGGTCAGAGGCTGACCACCGGCCACCTTAATCCAGGGACGTATAGTTTTCATTAAGGTGCGTCGTCCTTGCGTCGTCTTTGTACCAGGATCAGCTGGTTTAAGGTGGGCTTTTACGCCACAGGATTTGACCGCGTAAGGCCGTATTATGCGGTCTGTTTATTAGTAAAGTTACCCTCCTCACATTGAAATCTATCGAAGGATCATAGACCAACTTTCCTGAAAAGTCATTGTCTTTCGTTTTTTTCTTCTCCACTCGAGCAAGCGAAACTAGACGATGAAAAGCGAAAGAAGTGGCAGCTACTCATCCGCGAAGTCTCTAATCTCTGCAGTCGCAAAGACATTTCTCATTTCTGGTGCAGGCCCTATCTCGCTTCCGGTTATCTCCCCGTCTATGCCACGAAGGACTCACGACGGAAGCGTCAAGACGCTTCGTCTTTGACAGTCCTCGCTGAAAGATAAGATTCATCCGGAGGACAACCCTTGAAGAAACGAACTCGTATTTCTCTTGATAGTCCGTTGCTCGCATTACCGCAGGGCAGCCACTGCTTCCTCGCTTTAGCATTGATCCAAAGACTTTTTCACTAATTTCGATAACGCATTATTCCGGATGCGTGGATTTGAGAAACGAGTGGATTCGGATTGAAACTGATACTCGAACGCTTAATTCCAGCGATCTGCTCCAAATGCAATAGACATAAGTGCTACTGTAGTTTAAGTCTTTGAGTGGCTATTGGTACGATTATGCTAGCTGAAGATAAATTCGCGTACTAGTTATAGAAAGCCCGTTCGCCTTGTGGTTCGTGTAACATCGCAATACATACTCACGCTGGTTCTAAATTCTCTTAAATTCTCTGCAAAACTGGTCCAAGTGCTCGACGTTTAACGAACTTCCTCGCTCGATAAATTAACCGACTTACTCGCGGCGGTTGCCAACCGGCTGGCTCACAGATACAAGATAAAAAGTTGGAACATATTTTTCGACACCCTGCCCGATCGGTCGTCCGTACAAGTCTGATAATGGCTTCTTAACGTACCACCATTGCAACGAGGGATGAAGAATAGCGTGGCGAAAAATCTTTACCGAGTACTTCTTTCCACGATTTCGAGCACCCTCTCCCAAAGAGGGGATGATTACTGGAATCTGTGTAAATCATTCCCAGGAAACGCACGCGCCATTTAGATGCATCGACAAGGAGGCTTCCTGCCCTCGAATGAAGGGGAATTTAATTAAATCCTGGCAAAAAGTATTCGAAAGAACTCGCTATGCGCAGCATTCTTTCTTGTTCTTCCTCAATTGTGGTTGGATTGTTCCGATAATCGTAGACGGTAATTGGGGCCTCAAAGTTGAAGTTAATACGTTCGGTATGCTTCTCCGAGGAAAAACGTGTGTATAATCCGTTGCTCGACATCCGGAAGCGAAATGCTATGCAGATCGCTAGGAGACGTAGTAGGCCGAGACTTCGATCCTAAGGTTTCCCCCTCGTCTTGGTGACTTGGTAATCCAAGATGATTCCGTTTAATCTCTGAAAATCGAATCAAGTTCTGCTTGCTTCGGAGCTTCCTCTCGAGAATAAGAATACGAGACTGCAACTTTTTCCTTATGATTCATATATTCATACACGCTACTATTTAACATAGTGCGAATAGTGTATTACGTTTGTATGCAAATTGCGTGAGAATTTCTTTTATAGACACTTAAAGAGTACAATCAACGTATTGGTTATTAAGGGTACGGTCAGAGGAGAAGCGTAAAGACGTAGCTAGGCTTCTCGTTCGTTGCGCCAGAATAATTCGCAATCCATGGAAGTCGGCCGCTTCCGTCCTTGGAAGTTAGCCTAAGCGTGCTATAGCAGAAGGAAAGTGTGGGTGGTTCCAGTATCTGAGGCTGATCCGGCGGATGCCGGCCTTTACAGATAAGCAACCAACTCTTTCGAACTCTTTATCTAGCACACCCGTCCTCACTCTCTTTCTCCCTCTTTCTCTTTTCCTTCCAGCCCTTCCTCTTCTGCCTTCCGCGTTTCTTTCTCATTTCCTTTTTTTAATGCTCTCAGGATGCTCCAGAATCGTGGTTCACGCGACACAGATTTGAGTGGGTACACTTGACGCTGTTGGTTCGCGTTCCAAAGTTAATCTTACTGCCATTAAATTGCAACTCCTCCTTTTATGAGTCGCGATCGTTAAAAGGAGCATCGCGCTGCTGAAGAGACTGTAATTCGTTACGCATGGGGAGTAATTAGTAGAAGAAGTGGTCGTTAGAATCGGCGATAAAGAAAAAAAAAAAGCACTCGCCGTCGGTTTCGCATGTGCCGTGCTCCATTTGCGTGCAGGGGTAGGCTGTGTCCGTGTGCTCGCGTGCGATTTAAGCTCTCCCGTACCGCTAAGCCCGCGTTGGGGCAAAAGCACCAGATAAGACGTAATGAGATAACCTTACAGCTAGTGTAGCTTATAAGATCACGAGCCACGCGACGAAACCCTCTAAATCTAAGTGTTAGCTGATTCTTAGTGACGGGATCACGCACCACGGTGAAAAACATATCTTAATATTGTCTGTCGGCTGGCATCGTCGTTGTCGGTTTCCCGCGAACCAAAGGATTGGAAGAAACTTTGGCTGATCGTATCTTGCTACTATCAAAACCCTAAATCCTGCGTGCCAACACAATTGATCCTATCGGTAGTAAGTACTAATTGAATTTGTCAATCCTCAGACCCACCTTCGATACGAAAGCCCAACGACATCAACTTCCCCCACCCGACTCGATGTTACAGTTAATCTATGACCTCTCGGGTGGCGGACGACCCACTAGCGGACTAGTCTGTCCTTCTGCCACTAGCAGTACACCGACTGGAAGCGGTAGCCGGGCCCAAGTCGCGGCCAGGCCACTGCGCTGGATGGTAGCAAGGGTGAAAACTTGCCCTAAGACGCTTATACAGTAAGCTCTTACACAAGATGGAGAATAAGAGAAGGGCGCCGTTCTCTCGTCTCTCTGGTGTGCTCACTCGGCAGTTACGGGCGCGCACTCGCACCCGCGACCCTTCGCGTATCCACTTACACGCACGAGACGCCGCGCCGCACCACGCCGAACGAACGGAGGAGCGAACGCCTGGCGCGGCAGAGTTCGAGGGCCGCGTATCCGCACGGGTGGGCGCATGTTGAGCGCGCGATAAACGACGCGGCATTAAAATTACTTCGGTAAACTGCGCCGTCGAACGAGGGAAAAGGAGGCCTGCTTGGTACGGCTTGGGCTCTCGCATCCCGGAGGGTGTAGAGACTGGGTGTTGGCTGGGTGTTGGTCGGGTGTTGGCTGGGTGGGTGGCTCAAGGAGGCCAGGCACCCGAAGAGGGCGAACGTCTCGTAAATTTCTCGGCTAAGGAGCTTAATTTGGATTTTCGGTAACGAGTTATTGTAAGCGGCAACTCATTGGGGGATGATTTACGTGGCGTAGCAAGGACAGGTTCCGGTCGTCTATTACCGCCAGACGATGGACGGATTATTCCTTGGATTCGGAAGAGTAATATCGAGGAAGTTCTTATCGTAGCGCGGACCGAGCCGCCTGTCACTCTTTCCGCAACCCCTCCTTGCGTTACTCTTCGCGTTCCACCGACGAAGGCAACCAACAAACCCCAACAACCCTTCTTGCGCATTTGACGCCGGAAAAGTTTCGTTCTCCCACTGCTTCGCCGTCACCGTTAAGGAGACGCTGATTGGGGTTGGTTCGAGTTTCGCTCAAGATATCGATTTGGAAGCCGCTGAACGGTTTTTTAGTGGTTGCGCAACGATAACTCTGGTGAATTATTTGCGGTCGCCGATGCGTAGCACCGACACAACGGTTCTGCCTAATTAGGCTGCTCTCCGAGAGCGCACACCCGCGAACCGGCAATGAGTAACGCTTATAAATACTTTAAGCGCATCTCCTTAAACGCATCGCTACGATGCAATCCACTTGACACTTATAAAACAGTAACGATCCTATTCCATGGATCCTTTTCTCATCGCGAACAATGCGTCCAACAAGTATGCTACGCATCTACCGATTATGACGGTCTATTACCAAGGATTAAGCGATGGAGAGGAACACAGAGACACGAGAGAACGGTTGAACGAGCGGCTGCGCAAGGAGGATTGCATTGGTGGCAGGTATCTTGGGATTGGTGCTTGGGATTGGGATGAGCGCTAAATAACGCAAAATGAGTGAAGCCGTGGCTGACAACCTGATTTAGGAACGGGATGGAGTCCTCCGCGAAATCCTCAGAAGGAAGAGAGCTGATCCTTCCGGCGACCGGAGAGTCCTGCAGAATGACGTAGTAATCCCTGGGGAGAACCTCGGCCTTAGCCTTAGCTTAAGCCATAAGGGTTTGCATACATGTACAGAGAGAGAGACCGACACAAATCAGGCTACGTACACACTAATACACCAAGCCAAGGCGCTCTATACACTGTATATGTACTGGCTTGCACGCGTCCTTAAAACACGGATATACGCGCAACACGAGCGCTCCTAATCCAAGAGGGTTTCAGCAAAACCTGAACCGCCCATCGGCCGAGGAACACTGCGGATTTAGTTATTCCACTTGCCCGGACGATCTGAAATATTTAAAGGGATCGATGGAAGCTCCGCGCGTTCCGAAGTAAGATCAAAGGCAATTCGATGCGCCTGACAATGTACCCGTACAACTACACGCTACTTTGGGATCCAAGGATCCATCTATTGTTCGAAACGACCAAACCAAACACACTCGGATCACATTTGTAAGATAGAATTGCATTAAATGCAATTCTTTATTTATCTACCTCAGTTCGATTTGACAGTATTTTGTCTGTTTTTTTTAACGATAAGGACATATTAGACGATAGTGTGGTAAGACGCGTAATCTTCGAAGATACCCTCGGGAAGTGACGATGTATGTTCGGCTGTGGAGAAGATCGTGAGTGAGCGAAGAAGACGGCAGAGCAAGGAGTAAGGTTCTCTGATGGAAGGGTGAAGTCTCGGGAAGGGTAAAAGGGGAGGGTTAAAGGGCTCCTTAGCGGAGATCTTAGGCAAATCCAGCGTGAAATCGCATCAGAACATCCCCTTGCCAAAACCACCACTTACTCCTACCATCCTCTCCTGATATTCCTCGTACCCGCTGAGAGAAACTTTTATTTTGGCTTCTCTCGCTTATAGACCACACTGCATAGCAGTACGTACACAATTCGAGAAAAAGACACGTTCGTCAAGATGAGATTGTCATTTTGCAAGAAATACCAATTACAATATTATCAAGAGAACGCTTCATCCAACACCTCGCTACCCAAACAATCTTACTCCGATATCTGAAGACCCCGAATCGTTCGGATGACTATTATTGTTCGTTTGTTCAAGACTCACGGGAGTCAACTAAAATTAGCGCCTCAGACAAACACAGACTTTCACCACAATTTTTCGGAATTAAGGTGAAACAAGTTTTGATGATCTGACAGTCGTAAGCCAACAATTACTCAAAGTTTTCTCTCGCTCTTTCTTGGTCTCGTATCTCGAGCGACCGTCTCGCCCCTTTCACCCTGGCAGCTTTCCGCTACGGAACCGGCGCGGCGGCTCTCTTAATCAAAACACCGAGAGAAAAGACATTAAAAGCCACGAAGAACGAAAGAGCAAGGGAGAGAGAGAGAGACTCGTATCTTGCCTCGAAATAGAGTTCTAGTCGACCAGGGAAGATAAGGCTCCCCCTTGGCGGGCTGCTCTCTTTCTTCCACGCTTATGCGATCGTCCTCTCTAAGCGCACTCTATTATTGCGATCTAGCGATATACATATATATACAGTGAACAGGGCCGCGAGTCGGAAAGTCGCGTGCGATTTCTTCTCCCGTTCGCTTTACTCGCTCGAGCGAGATTATGTCGGATCTCGCGCCACGGGAAAATGTTTCGCCCGTCAGATAAGCCTTAACGGATCGCGGGGTTAATGCGCGGCTTAACGCTCCCTGCTTAATCTCTACCTTCTGACGTTCGTGCCATTTTTCACCTTCGCTTTCAGGAGAATTTATGCAAGATTTGCCTAGTCTCGCGTCGATTTCACCCTTCCCCAAGTACATACGACCACACAATATCATTGTGGATCATCCAATGCTACATGCTAATTGAAAATAGTTGTCTCACTATTCTTTTCAATTGATATCTTTGTGTGAGTCGCGAACGATAACACGGTAACACTCGGCTGGTTTGAGTGTATACGTAGAAGAAAGACGAAACTGCCGATGAAAGAAGTCCGAAGTAGTCTCGTTTAACGACCCGAAGATCCGCAAATCCCAAGTGGCCGAGCGAGAATTCATTTCCCCACTACTCGAAAATCAACGATTCGACCGCGTCCTAGTGAGAAGCCTCCCCACTGATGGATTCATTAAAATAATCTGTTGTAAGGAAATTAGTATTTGGACTGTTCGACGACATTAAGATAAAGGGTAAGCGCTGTCGTGTTCTCGACGATAAAAGTTCATTGAATCTTTGGTTTCGGGAAGTCATACTTGATCATTTCTCTGGTTGGTCTGGTTTCGCGTGACGCGGACGTAGACACAGACGCATTTCGAAGCCAACGAGTCTCTTGAACATAATGTCCGGCTAGAAAGAAGGCCGAACCGCAAGGGGTTAAGCCGTGCGCGTTCGCAGGACGGCTGTCTTCGAGGTGCGCGGGGAAGCAGGAACTCGAACTAGATCTCTGCGTGAATACATCCAGGTGAATACATAATGTGTAATCCTCGGGGTATGCGGACTCGGCGTCTTAGGCTAATCTTGTTAGGCGTTCTAAGCCTTCGGCTGACCCTGCGCAGCGGACTTTTAATCCCTTAACACGGCTACGCGCACGGAGATTTTGCATAAGAAAGAAATAGGATTGCCCTGCCCCCTTGCTCGAACGCGAGCACCACCCGTTTTCCGTCTTCTTCGTCACTTGGGAAAGTGTTTTTCTTCTTTTCCTTTTCTGCTCGTTCATTCACGGTTGACACCTTTGCTGACTGAGAATGAGAGTTAGGTGAGAAAATTGTTTTCGAGTGTGGAAAAGCAGGATCGTCCGTTGCTATGCTGATGAGCTCATCTTCTGAGTGAATGATTATCCTCTCTGCCGTGTGCTCATTTCTCTCGTTCTTTGTGTACTTTGTGGGTCGGATTAAGGAGGACCCTTTTTTTCTATACATACTTATCAAGTGTGTACATACATTCGAATGTACTCTTATTTCGTGTGTCTGTTAACCCCTAAAAGGATTGTGGTATCTTGACAATCTTCAAGATCTATTACATTTCCTATTTTAAACAGCAAAATTACAAATTCATCCGACGAGCATGGGGTACTAGGTCAAGGCTGATCTTTGTTAAAAATGTTGCACAAGAAAGATACCGCCTGAGAGGTATTGTAGTCTCAGACTGAACCGACTACAATTGTTCATTGTGATTTACAAGACCAAGAATGCAAGATAAAAACTTTGGAAACAACACAGTAGAAATCCCCGATTTTCTCGAGTGGAATCAACAAGGACCGACGAAAACAATGCTGGCCTTCGTGTCGAAAAATGCAGATGCTCCATTAATTTTCAAAGTAGCAGACAGACAATAATGACCTGGAAATATTGTATATTGATAATCTTCGAGATTAAATTATTTCATTGACGAAATGATCATAGTCGGTTCTAATCCAACAAAGTTCAATATAAGAGTGAAATCGGACCGCAATTTTTTGAAGTCTGGAGATACTTGGCGCGTTCCACATTGTTGCGAATTCCGTTGAATGGGATCTTAGAGAAAGATAAAGATTCCGCGTGCGATTATCGTGGGCGTCAGGGACACCCTTCGATAATATCACCTGCCGTCTGAAAGAGGAGAAAGATAAATCGAAAGCAGGATGCAGAGGCGTGGATTTTCGTGAAGAGAAAGAAGGGAAGAACAAAGTGAGAGAGATCGAAGCAATCGTGAATACATGCATATAGACGTATGTATGCATGAACGTAGGTGGTGGAGGTATGTATGGCGAGGGGGAGATCCCACAGACGAGAGAGGGAGAGAGAAAGCATAAGAGCGAAGGGAGGTGCGTATACATGCACCATTCATGATACACATGGGAGTTAATACCACTCACACAGCAACTCCACCTTCGGGGATTATCCTACGGGGATATTTTTGATCGTGCAATAATCCCTAATACGATTTACACAGCTCGTGCTCGCAGGGACGCACGCATTACTCGCTGATGCTCGTAACGATTCGCGACGTTGCACCTGACTGTTGTCTCCGCGGGAACAGCCACGCTGTTGCTGCTAATTATAAGGATACTAATTAAGGGAAAACTGTAACAAATCTCTCATCTTCATCGTTGCGATCATTTCAATTTCACAAAATCGATCTATTGTTCTAATACCAATATCCAAACTGTATTCTTAATCCGAGGAATGACCAATATGGAGGATAAATAGCTTGAAAATCTAGTCGAGAAGGTGTTCAGGATCGGAGTCGTTTTCGGACACATAAAAATAATGGTCCGGTCGGCCGCGAAATTGAATGGTCCCCACGCAGGCCGGCAGTAACCGATGATCTGTGCCGCGTGCAGACTCGATTAAAGTGTACGAGCTAATCGACGACAGAGTGAGTGTGAGCGCAAGGGAGCGAAGCGGTTGTTAGGCGCTTGGATAAAGATAACTGTCGACCCTTCTAGCGTTGCCGCAAGTCTCCGGCTCCTTCGTCGTCGTCTTCTTCTTCTTCTTCTTCTTCTTCTTCGTCCTCTTCTTCTTCTTCTTCCTCTTCTTCTTCCTCTTCTTCTTCTTCTTCTTCTTCGTTCAACACGTCTCTGGTGCAGGCCGAAGATTAAGCCAGCAGCGGTGGGCGCTGACCCGTGAAGATAACCGGGCGTATATTCCTAAAGCCGTCGATCGTTCGGCCGGCCGTGTACGCGCGAGGCGCGCGACTTTTTTATCAACCCCCTTCGCCATCGTTGGCGGCTTTCGGATTTCTCGGCTGTTGCGTTCATTGCACTTTGAGCTGCGGCTGCACGCGCGCACCGTCAGGAGTCGCGCCTTATTTGCCGATAACGAAACGCGAGAGGAGAAAATAAAGAGGGGAAGAAGAGAGGACGATGATCGGGAGACGAGTACCGCGCAAAGACATTCTCTACGTTTGCTTTAGTGGGCCGGAATCGTTTGAGAGTCTGTTCTGACGTCGTCGGTTAATCGAGGATTAGCCGAGGTTCGATTAACCGGACCAACGATCGCCGAATGTTTTTTTCGATCGACGACAGAGATGTAGGTGGATCGATAACGGGGATTCGGTTACTTACTTGCCTTATCGTGGGAAGAGTGTACGAATAGCTATATTCGCGTTATGATAGTCTGCAACCATTACTGGTGCAATGAAAATTCGCGTGGCTAATGCGTGCGGGCACGCGTGCCGAGCCCATTTTTATTTTCCATAAATCTATCCGCGACGCAGTTGGATTTGTATTGCAAAAGATTAAAGCCGCCACTTCGTTATGGGTTTTGCCGATTATACGTTACTGGCGCAGTTTATTACAAAGTCACGCGGTAAATATACTTCGCGATGCGAAATGTGGCATAAATCATTCGGCTCGACGTGCTCTCGGTAGACAACGGGCGTAAAACCTGTAATAATTTTGCTGCCTGCACCTCGGATTATAAGAACAAACAATATTACATCCAAAAACGCGATAACGTGTGCTGCGGACTTCAGCGCGCGATAAATATCGCGGCAGATTAGGTGAAAGTGTGAAATTCCACTTGGAAGATCCGCGACCTCATTTTGGAAATTACGATAAGCCCAGATCGTTATCGCTGACGCCAAGGACACGTCACTCCCCTCTTGGATGTGAACGATCCACTCCTGCGCGTCATGAGGGATCTGAACGATTCATCGAAATATTGTATTAATAAAATGAATTTCGTGAACGATGCCACACTGCCCCCGATTGTTAGCATTCGTGACTCTCTCCTCGCGGTGGGAGTAGTAGCAACAGTTAATTGTCCTCCGCTAATTGCATGTGTACTTTCGTAAACTCGTAAATTTCCGATCATCCTGATTACTGGTAGATTCAAACTTTTTGATCTGAGAGCTTGTAACCTGTACGAAACGTAAGGCACCGTGAGTGTATGTCTGTATATCTCTCCGTCGGTGTGTACAATTATTCGGTCACACCTACGAATAGACAGAGTAGATCTGTGCGCGCGCGTGATCGTGCACCGCGCACACAGCGCCAACGGAAGTGCGCTTTTAATCCTCGAGCTAAAAATCAATAGCGTGCCCCCTCGATGGCTAAAACCTCCCCCGGGATAAGCTCGCACTGGGACCGTAGTTAAATAAATCCTGGATCAAAGGATAAGTCCTGCCTCCACTCTCTTTTTTCATACACAGACACACGGACTTTTTTCCCCGGGTTGGCTCGCGCGAGCAAACTTCAGAGTAGCCGAGTTCTCTCGTAGCCTCTCTCTTTCCGTGCTAGCTCCCCCTCGCAATGCGGGTTCATCCCCGCGCCGCGGATTATTTCCAAGATCGTAAATTATGAATCTTAACCAGGTCGACCTAGGGAAATTATTTCCTTTCTCTCCCATTCTTCTTTCTTCATCGTATTTTTCTATCTCTATCCCACTTCGGTCTCTCTTCTCTCTGCGAAAGCACGACTAAGGCTAAGCAGGAAGATCGAGATTTGTGGCGATCCCCATTCGACGGAATTAAGATCGTGTTCCGACTTTTTTGCGCTCCGAGCTTCCTCCGCTCTCTCCTTTCTCCCTTTCCGCCACTACTACTACTACTACGGAGCTTTTTTCTTTCCGTCTCTTGTTCGCTGCGCTCAAGTTCGCTCGACTTGTTCGCTTACGACGACGCTCTTACTCGCGTCTCGGCCTCGCCGTGGCGCACCATTCCGCTCTATGCCGCTTCGCTTCGTTCTGCGTCGCGCCGCGCCAAGCCGTGGCGCGGAGCCTTAATCTCGGATTATTTCCAGCCGCTTCGGGGATCAGGGATCGAGGATTAATTCTCGTGGAAGAGTTGACTTATTTGCGAGCAATAGCCTACGCGCCCGATCATCCAACCGGCTTTAGCCGACTGACTCGTAGAACGCTCTCATTGATCTCGACCGTGCGTGGAATCGATATAGATGTAGGAGACTCGGCAAAAAATCTTACGCTTCAAAGCATTTTATTCTAAAAACTGAAAATTGTAAAAGAAAAAGTACCCTCGGCTCCTGGGTGTTCATCTAAGAAAATGTATGTAGAATAGAACGAATTCTACGTAAATATTTGCTGAGAAGAAGATTAATTCTGAAGGAAAATTAGAAAAACGTTACGAGGACTATTGGGTTCTTGCAAGGATAAGAGAATCCTTAAGTCAGCAGGAAAGTATGAAAGGAACCGAAAGCATGCGTTTTGCTATGGTTTCCTTGGTTCCCTGGACGTTCGGTTGATTTCGAAGGGCTTTCTGTATCAGGATTCCATAGGCAAGGAGCGTGGCATTCGTCCTGCGTCGTCGCAAGGAGCACCGCGGGCTAGGACGACTAACGCAGGACCTTTCGATCCTGGATTTGAACGGAGTATAGGGGGTTTTCTTATCAGGAGTATATAAGAGCCCGTAGAATTTGCCAACATGAATGCTTCTGCCTTCCAGCATCCTTGACAGGACTCGTCCTTAATCCTAATTGAATATGAGCCGAGATTAAGATGCGCAATTTGGCACAACTAGGCCGGCTTATTCTCTTGGCTCGTTCTTACATCGTCGATTTAAGAAATACTGTCTCTAAGTAATCAATGTATAATCGGCCAACCAAATCGTTATCCCAATATCTACATAATCTCAAGTTCCGCTGACGTGTTTCATTCAATCAACTTTTGCATTAAATCCAGACAAACCCAATTACAAGCATTGTTAACTAAACTTTTCAATCTTCGAAAGCTGACTGTGTTCTCTGATTTACGTAACACATGGAAATTGTTTAATGAGAATATATTATTTAACATACAAAGTAGCATAAAACAAGTTTGAGGAATAAACGGAATTAAACCTTCCTGAACTAAAAACAACAATTGAACCACTAACACAGAAAGCCACTCCTCCTAGCCATCGTCTCACTCATGGGCGGATTAGTAGAAGCACTCGTGAGTACAGAGATTTGTCGAGATTTGGCAGGGGTTTCCCCATCAGGAGATCATGAACCACTTGCCCTAGCTCCTGCCGACCGAGGAAAGGACCTGCACCAACAATTTCCAGGGATTTTCACGAGTCCTTCCGAGTCCTGCAGTCCTGATAACTCCTCCTAGGCGCATCCCCTCTAGATCACCATCGGTTTCGTGTCCTGACGTATATTCTACACGGCTCCAGGATACACGAACCGCGAATGCGCGATGACTCTAGGTAACCGCGGAATCCCATGGGAATGTGGGTAAGGCTACCCTGTGACCTCTCCGTCCCAGGAGAACAGAAACGGCTGAGAGGATAATCAAGGACCTGCCTACCCGAACATCGAGGGTGACCAGAATCCTGGAAAGACTCAAGGTCATTTTAGCAGCCCTGAAAAGGACCGCTACTGTTGGTCTAGGTTGTAACATTCCATTACATGTATTTAGATATATCGTAAAACTCTAGCAACAAGTTTCTTCCTGCTAAAACCTTTTGATAGAAATGTACAATTTTTATGCTAGTAAAATGATTATTGTCTTAACTATTGTCATTGGTTCTCAGTGAATTTCTTAATGAGAAAAGTAATATGTACCATTGTTCTAATTAGGAATTTTGATTTATTCATATTGTTGACTTAAAGTATTGCAAACATATTATGGTTAAAGGTGAAATAGTCTTTTGTCCAAGTTATTTTTAGAAGAATATTTTGTTCACAGTAAGTCAATGGAGTGTGGAACTTTGAAAATGCAAAATCATTGAGAATCCTGAAGGCAGACGGGGTGTTGTTTACCGAGGGATCAGGAGAGCATCCTAGTCAATATTATTGATCAGCTGCCTTGACCTGACCCCACCATGCAAAATGGTACGACAATGCTCCGGTGACACTGCATGCTGGTAATCAGGCTTTCATTTTCGGGGCTGGAGGTATAAACTGATCCACGGTTCGTAGAACCGATGAGGAGCCGTTTACTTCACTAGAGTGTATCACGATAATTATTTGATGTATGTCATAAACAATGCTAGAATATGATCATTATGAGAATAATAAAAATACATAGAAACATCGATATGTCAAAGAAACTCTTGTCAGGGTCAATTTCAGTATTCTGTCGACAATGGACAGTAAATATCAGTAATTCTGAAGCTATGCAAATTAATTTACATCGAAGCAGAAACAATGCTTTAATTTTCTAATAATTAGTGAGGTGATGTATTTACTTTCAGCGCATAAAAAAATGAGTCAAATTTGTTTACTGAGCTACCAGGAGAACAGAGTCCGTTGTAGGTATTCAGGGAGTGACCGCGTCCAACGGGATTTTTCCATCCCGGTTGTCACTACGATATTATAATGAAACATTACCTAATTAATTAATTCATTATTGAAATGAAAATTAGACACTTGTAAAATGTCCAATGCATCACTGTCTGTGAAGATACAAATCAGGCAGATATCAATCATATAAGATCGAGTAGGAATAAAATATACGTTGGAATATTTCAAACTTTTTTCAAATAGTATTAAAATACTTGAGCTTCGAAATTACGTAGGCTTAACAGTTTGTTTGCTAGAAAAGCTTCGAGGATTAGTAAGTTTAAGTCCAAGGTGATGGGATTATATAATCCCAAGATTAAGTAGGATAAACCAAGCTTAGAAACATCAATATGATAATTAATGTAATAACGTCAAATGGAATTTTCGTTACCACACAGAATCGACTGTTCTCTTTAATAATCTCAGAAAGTTGGAATTTCGTGGAAAAAAAGAAACTAACTCAGATTGTATTGTAATGGTACATCCACACGCACTGATTGGAGGTACCCACACATATACATTCCCACCCCCGCATTTTAAAGAGCCTCGGCGATTTTTTTACGATTCTCGTGCGTAAACAAGTAGCAGGGTAGCATACAGACCCAACAGGACACTCAGGGGCTGGTGCGATCCTGCGGGAGTCGTAACATCAAGTGTCACCGAGAGAGCAAGAGACCCAACGTAACAGGATCAAGAGGATCCGAGAAAAGGACAGTGAGCATTGTCCCACAGAATCGGAGACAGATTTCAGAAGAACGAAGAATCAAGTGAAAATAAAAAATCGGATGTCAAGAAGCAAGAAACAAGGAAAAAGATAAACTTTTAGTCTTAGAAAGGAAACTGGGTGCAAATGAAGAAGATGGAATTAAATTGAGGAACCAATTCGTTTGAGAGAGAACGAGCGAGAGAAGAAAGCAGCGAAATGGATAGAGATTGGAGGAGAAAGGAAGGACGAACAGAGAGACTGGCAGAGAACCGAGACAAGGATGCAAACAGTAGGGTGCGTGCGCCACATGCGTAAGGACTAGACATTCTGCGATCCTGCTACCCTGATCGTCAGGGTCCTACAAAAGCCCTTATTTGGGTCACGGGGCATTTCCAGGGTTTGCGCCAAGCGTTTGGAAAGCTTCCTAGTACTGCTAGTGTCCCGTCCGCGAAAATAAGGCGGCAGGTGTCGAACAAAGGACCTCATTTGCATATTTTTCGGCGAGAGAGAATAACAAGGCCGGGCCGTAGTCGACAGGCCACCGAACAGTGGATGACTCCAGGACCTCCTATCCTTTCGCCGAGTATGTTCTCCTGGTAAGGGAGACGTCTAGTAGGCCTACAAATTATCGCCCGACGATCGATGGCACCACTCGCTCTCACAGGACCATGTATGTGTTTACGAATGTGTGCAGATTCCCCTCGAAGTTAAATGTACACGATTCTGATTGCGTACTACGGGTGATAATAAACGAACGAAATTATATGTATATCAGTCGTGTACGATACATGTATTATAGTGATGAAATAATTAAAGCCCTGTTTCGCTGATTAACATTATTTTGCAAAATGTATTAAATAAATACCTTACAAATATTTAATATAATACAATTCTTGGTTGTTAAATACTAATAAATTTACCGAGAGGCTACACAATTGATGAATATTTTGGTGAAATTGCAAATATATTAATCGAAACATTTATATTGTATTCGTGTACTCGTGTTTTCTTCACCTAGATATCGCGAAGCGAAGGAGTCCAAGAAGTGAATTAAACAGGAGAATGTTTGGGAAGGTAAAAAAGGGTAGTGAATGACCCTTGAGCATCAGGATCACAGGAGCGTGGCTTAAGGATTAGGCTCGAACGTTCACAGGGACGACGAAAACCGGGAAGAGCCGAAATCCAGAAGGATCAGGTCGTCATGGAATCCCAGGACACCAGCTGCCACCCTCATGACTACCACTTACTTTCGTGCCTTCTGTGAGCCTGATGACCTTCCTCGCTCCTTATCCCAATCCTCCCGCCGCTAAGGATAACCCATAGTTATCGTACGGCAAGATCACTCTGCCGGTTCCTTGCAAATTGCACGCCCTCCCAAGGATAAAGACTTAAATGCAACCCATTTTTATTCCTTCTTTTGTTCTCTTCCTTACACGCAACAGGCTAGTCTCACTGTTTCGGTGAGGCTACGAATACGCACGAAAGGAGTTAGTTCCACGTGCCGTAATGTCTGTCCGCCTTCTGTTATCCTGACACGCGAAACGCGCCGCAATAATCTCCTGGGAAGGTTCAACATTTCGTTCTGCGATATGACTCGCTTTCGCATTGTCCTCGGAAAATTGCAATGACTGCGTCACATTGGAAATGAAAAGGAGGAAAGTGTGCCTTGACAGAGAGCTGCCCCGTAGGTGTTTCTCTAACAAAGAAAATCCTTTCGAGGAAGGCAAAAAGCCTGAGAATGCAATTTCCACGAACGCAGTTAAACATTGTACAAACGTTTCTCTACATGTGCTATTTCCATGGTGTGAATTTTATAGTTAACAGTAGTAAAACTTGTATTTTCGGAAAATCAGGTTTTAAACATTTCACGACAGGATATCTTGAATCTGACACGAATAACGAATGTTTCACGACTTGGGGTCTCAAAGCTACGGCAGTTTTTCATACGTGCCATTTATTACTACGCATATGTATGTATTTAGCACTATGTACTTTGAGGTCATGCAATCCACGGATTTATCGTCAGACTACGCGGTGAGGTTTTAGACTCTCTAATCCCAAGATTCGTTTCAGGGACAAAATGGCTGGATTATACAAACTCCAGATCATTTAATCCAGGATTAAGATTATGGTCACAGAACGGACCTTCGTGAATATGCCACCGCATTTTTCTTTAGCGATCCGAGAACTCCCCATATGAAATCTCATAATCGTCGAATTTTTTAAAAGAGGGTCGTATTTACCCAAAACTGTGTACAACGCTTGGTAATAAAAATGTTAACATCCAAAAGACTAGTTTCCCCCGAAAATATTCCCACTCAAAAATTGTCTTTAAAACTTCTTTAACGACGACAATCAGTGCAACCAAAAACCACCGGGTGTTTCCAGAGAAAATCCTGCCAATCCTCAGAGTCCGCGAATAATCCGTCCGACCATGTCCGCGGTGCGGTGCGGTGAAAAAGCAAAACCGCTTCTTAAGCACCCAAACAAGGGCTTTTCGCGAAAACACTTTTGGACCCCTCGCGCGAGACACGCAATGAGTCGCGAGTGTTTTACCACCGCATCTTCTTGAACCGTGCGGTCCGATATTTCCCTGCAGACCGATGTGCACACTGTGCACACGAACGGTAGCAGCCATACATCCATAGCGACTCGCGGGTCGAAAGTATCTTTCGAATCGTTCGTAGAATTCCCGTCGTATCAGGACGGGATGTAAAGCTTCCTGGGGGATGAGCCGCTTAGCCTCTAAACCTTGTGTGCTCTGCCATAGTCCTCCCTCCCTTTGCTGCTCCGCGTCTATCTCTCTTGCACTGGCACTCCCGTTCTCTTTCGCTGTATTCCAGCTACGGTAGCGTAGCACGGTGAGGTGCGGCGCGGCGTGGAACGGCGTGGCGCGGTTCTCTCCGGCACCCTTTTGTACGAGCCATCATCCAGGCCATGGACCAGTATGTGTGAGCATAGATGTGCACGCATACGTGATCCTACCGACGTATATACGGCTCTGCACGGGGATTATCCGAGCTCTGTATTCGTGGGGATTATCTTTGGGCACTGTTGCATCGATGTGTGCGTCCACGTGCGCAGCTTTGTGTGCGACTAGCCAAATCCTTTAGCGGCTCGGCCTGCTTCTGTCCGCCGTTCTCCTCTCTTGCTCCCGCTCCTCCTGGTCCACCAGTCCGGGTCCTCTCTTCCTTCGGCCTCGACTACGGTCGTGTGTGCGCTCACTGCTAGCGTGCAGGTGCATCGCGTGGCTACGTACGGAGAATGTGTGCCGATACTGGTACACTGACACGCCATGCCATGCCGTGCCGTGCAGTGCCGCGCTGCTCCGCGCGATGACTCGGTTTGACCGTAGTCCGTGTGTCCTCGCGGCTGCAGCTTCAGGATGCAGAGTGTGCGGAGCACCACCCCCACCACCCTCCTGCCGCCCCGTGTGCGACTCTCGCTCCCTCGCATCCATGCATGTGCGTGCGTGGATGGGTGAGCGCGTATATATTCGAGCCCCGAGATTAATCTGGGATTATTGGTCGAGTGTGCGCCGCCCGCCGTCCAAATCCGAAATCCAACGCACACAACTCAGCTAATCCTAACCCCCCTCTCATCCTCTCGGCCTCTTCCTCCTCGTACGAGCAGCCCCTGCAGTCCCTCCGCTCTTGGCATATCCTGTGTGCTCTGTTCGCCACTGCCGAGTATTATCTACAGGGTGGACGGAAAAATCTGCGCGCATAGGAGACTATCCTTATTTCTTTCCTCTTGATGCTCACACTTGAGCCGACTCACCCGTTGACTAACTTTTCCCCGAAAATCTCCGTTTTCACTTCGCACCTCGTTTCCTGCGAGGATGCAATTCTTGGACTGGGGAAAACTAAAAGCTAGATATCCCCGGGAATCTGTGCCATTCGGGATCGAATGAGAATAGTTTGCTGAGGGTGGATCGTTCAATGATATTGGTGCGTTCATCAATTCAGGTTGATTCGTTATGTTCAACATTGGTAGCTTTGTGGCTTTGATAGCTCGAGTAGATATCTCGAAGTAGAACTTCAGTTTGGTTGGATTCGTGCGTGCAAGCTACGATCCATACCGGCAGATTAAGAAATACCCGGATTAAAGCTTTTTCTGGATCTCGCGTGCGCGTAATGAGATTTAGCCGGATTTCACGAAGCGACAGCTTTAAGCCCATAAATAAACGTTATATCGTGTATTGATATTGACCATTCGTTATTCGCGAGAAGCGCTTTGGTAAAAACTGCCGCTATTTCCGCAGTGCGTTCGGTGTGTGGCCAAACGTTACAGGAACATTGTATTAGAAATAATAAAAGCATGATCCATCGTGGCAAAACCACAACACATTCTTGCTCCTTTTTATACGAGGGACAACATCGACGGAACTATTCGTAAGTTCGTAATGATGCGAATGACATCATGAATCCATTCGAGTCGTTCGCGTTCGGCGATTCCTAAGTGTTTTTTAAGTGGATCTTGAAACTTTGTTCCCGTGACCACAATTAGATATAAATGACAATCATCACTGTCAACCACGATGACGTTTGTCTGCCTCGCAATCTACGTAAATCTCTCTTTGATCGATGAACCTCGTACAAATAAAAAGTATTTAAATAAACACAGCCTCCATCGTAATCTCAAAATCTGCGAATGTGTGTGGTCCACGTATAATTCTACATTCATTTGCGCCAACGAAATCCCAGTAAAAGAGCTCCGAATGTATTGAGGTCGATTACGGATGACGCGGATGTAGGTATAGTTCCGAGTGCGTTTAATCCTATCCCATAATCCTATCCGTTTAGAATAATTTGTCAGAAAATCTGGACATAAAGAGTACCGGAGAGAACGTTCAACACAGAGACATAGCCGCGTGGATATGTGGAAAATATGCATTCGCAATATGGTACAGGATTCCACTCGACGAGTTATGATATCGATTTTGCCTCTGGCTTACCATGCGGTCAGGTTGAAAGCTAGGACGCATACGGGGCGTCCTGTAAGAGACTCGCGTCTGAGAGTTATGAACGCTTAATAAATGCCGATGGTAGTATATCATTGTATTTGCATTCTTGTGTTCGATTAACGAACAATCCACTGTAAGGCTGGCCAATATGCCAACGATACGATTCGCAAACTATTTTTACTTCCTACCAACGTCCCGCGTAACGCTCTTGAAAATTGATCAAAACAGTCGACAAATATGAAACTTAACAAACAGGAGAACGCGCAAGAGACCTGGGCAAAATCCAAAGCGGATTAACGTTATTGAGGTTCGACGCACAAAGCGACGGATCTAAGGACGAGAGACGAACGATTCTCTAGGAGCAAAACGAGGGGTGGACCACCAAAAGTTCCATTTTCAACTGTGCAACTTTCTCTCTCCATCTCTCTTTCGTACATACACACGTATATTCAGACTGGAGGTACATAGTATCCCAGAAAGGGTTAAAGGTCCTAACGAATCTGATCGCAGAGCGCAGCGCAAGACGGTGTGGTACATGTTCGCAGATCGCCTAGCCGCATAGCCAGGGATTCGAATTTAATCCGGATTAGTTCGTAAGGGTCACGATATCCCCGCTCCTGTTCCCTGCCGGCTTGCCCTTTGCGCATATATAGAGGGGCGTGCGCACAGGTAAATCCCTTACACACGCATACGTAGACCAGATTACCCCCATGACAGAATTGCCGTGTCATAGTTGGCCGCCTCTTGATGAAGACAACTTCACCTTCCAAACCGATCCATCATAGCTATTTACATATCCGCTGGGAAAGCTCCGCAGTCCGCGACTTTGGTTGCGCCACTCGCTTTAATCAAACCAGATAAAAAATACTGGACTGACATGAACTTGATAATTTTACAACATTCCCCTTCATGTTAATCAGTTTATTGTTTTTTTTTTCTTTTTTTTTTAATTTAACCGGGTCGTGGCTCAAGTCACCCACTTAAATCACCGTTCGAATACTTTGACATTGTCTGGGTTTATACTTGCAACGATCAAGCGAGCAAGACAGAAGATGACGTAAGGATAAACGAGATTTCACGCGAAGTTCAAGTATTTCTTCAGCACATTATTTGGCTTCAAAGTTACTCAGCGTGCGTCCGGCACATGCAAGCGACTGGATCGCATCGATTCTAAGGTTTCGCGGAATTTCGACGGATTTAAAAAATGGGGGACGCCAGGAAAGTCTGAGATAAGGGCGGTAAAAGCTGGAGAAAGGATCCGCGAGCCCAAGGATGGGGATTAACTATGACGCCTGGAGATTTAAGGAGGATCCTCCAAATCCGTAGATTTAGGAAGTGCGTGCTTCTATAACTCCCTCGCTCTTCCCTTGCCTCTGCTTCGTCTCTACCTTTTGCCTCTCCTCCCTTTTCGTTCCCCTAACGTCATCCAGAATTCGAAAGGCAAATATGTACTCTTCCTGCCTGCATTCCTACGTAGCCGCTTTTCCACGTCCCAACTTAACCATCATCACGAAAACTGGCGTCTGACGCATTTCACACAGAGACTCTTTCCCACCGACGATCATGGTGACTTTAAGTATTCTTTCTACCCTTCTCAAAACGAGAACACAACGTAGCCTCGACCGAAAAATAAACAGCGTCAAGTCGCTAATTTTCTTAACGCATCTAGATAGGAAAAGCAACTTACATTGTTAAATTGCTTTCGCAAGATCGTTATATTCACATTCGCGTTATTGCAGTGCTTTTTAATAACCCTCTGAGTGTGGCATTGTTCCTGCTGCAAACGGACGCGCGCGCAAATTGTTTCCAGCGCATTATCGAGGATCAAGGAAATTCCGCCGATAGTCTATCTCGTTTACGAGCTTTAACGACCCCTCCGAGCGACCTCCAACGTTACCGTCCACACATACACTACGCGTCTTCGTCATCCACGACGGAAACGGACTTTACAAAACAGACATAGAAACAAAGTTCTTTGACTCATGCAATGTTAATGGATCGCGATGCTTCCTGCTGTTTCGAGAGTGCAAATGCAGTAAACCTTATTTATCCTCCCTTAAAGCCTCATCGGCCTATAGAAAATTTACATTTCTCGAAACTAGAGATCTGTCATAGTTTTCAATATTCAAACACTTGTGTATTTTGTCGGATGAACGTCAAAATCAAAAACGTCCATCGAGACGTATGTTCAGGAAACGTCTTTCGGTTATGTTTACCAGGTTGCCTTATTGACTTTTCTTGACGTAGGGTCAGGATCAGATTCCTTGACTAAAGTCTGCAGAATGTATTAGTCGCATATCGATGCATCTTTTTCGCAGCAGCCAGTAATCCCGGTCTCGGGTTCACGGTGCAAACGCGGCAAAGCTGTTTTCACACGGCCCTGTACCGTAAAGGTGACTTAATTCGCTTGCCGCCGAAGATTTACGGTCGGGGGAACAGCGCGCGAAGCGTTCAACACTGGGACTACTACTTGGGGTAATGGGGTGTGCATCGTGCGGCATGGAAAGTGCAGGTAAAAGCGGCAGGAAGCCTAGAGAAAAGAAGGGTCCTCTCGCATGTCACTGCGAGGGGAAGAAGTCGAGCAACCTAATTATTTCGCCTAAGGACCGTACCGCGCGAAATATTGCAACTCCCCTTTCTAGAGTCCTAGCATTTCAATTTAGAATGATCCATTTTATTAGATATGGATCACAAGACATTGAAGCTCTTCCATCGATACCCAAATTGATCTACTGGATATCCTTCTTTTTTCTTTGATTCGGAATGCTGTATTCGATGAGCTTCGGAGTTCAGATCCAAACTTACCGGTACTGGAGGACGATTTGCTGAGATCGAAGCCCTCCTGCTTAGGGCTAGTATTGGCCTCTTGTTTCGGATGTTGATTGTGTGCGGAAAACGGTGTCTGTGGCGCACTGAGCGGTGTCTGTGACTGGTGCGGATGCACTGTCGGGGGCTGAGGTGTATTCTGCGGCTGAGACTGCTGCGACTGCTGAGACTGGGGACTCCTCGGTAACGACGACACGCTACTCGGCCTCGAAGGTGGAGAGGCCTTGTGCGTCAATGCCAAAGCTTGGCTCTGGAAGCACGACAGATCCAAAAATCAATATCAATGTAATTCGGATATAGAAAATAATCAAAAGTGATTTCATTTCGAGGCATGTTATTATTGTAATTCTGAATAATTTCCTATCTCGTTAAAATAGATGTTTCAATTAGGAGTTTCACATGTCACGCGCGCGTGAAAGTCATCCCGACTTCTTGAGAGTACATTATTCGCGACTCGTCGTCGAAGAAACGCGTGGGATAATCAACGCGGAAGTGGCACGAATCCACTACTGTCCTTAATCTCTAGTAACAAAAGGTTCGCCTTGATCCTTACTTTGGTTGGTGGCGAAGAAAAGCGTTAAATAGCCAGTGGAAAAGATCTTCGCATGCGTTCGCACACAAGATACATATATATACGTTGTATCTTTACGGAGAATAGTCGTGATGCACAGATTATGAGATCATCCCAAACAGTGCACGTCACTCTGTGATTATTCAACTCATTCTCCCCATCCTCCGTAATTTGCTACCGTACTTACCGCTACGTACACAAAGAAATTCCCGAGAATAATCGTTCATCGCGAATGCAGTCACTAGCATTACAACGAAACACTAGGTTTTCTTCAACGCGTCGTGTTCGAGTAACGGGTGACAAAAAAATCGAACGAATATGCCAATCGACCCAAAGACTTATTTTCACAATGAAGAGAACAAGGCAAATAGGCAAGTGGTCTCCTAATTTGGAGTAGATTGTAGATGACGGCCAGAATAAGGAGGAGGGTCGAATCTTCACTTTGCCGTACTGGTTCGGCCGTCGTGCCGAATGAGCCGGATGATCTAAGCGCCGTCGTCGATGAAATCTGAGCACGTGCTCAATTCCGTCGGCAGCATGCTAAGGCATAAGCGCGGACTTAGATTTATGTATGAGTGAACTGAACTTAACACTAACGGCTAAGCCGTCCATGGTGTCAACGAGGGTCAACTGGGCCCAGAATGCGACAATCCTACACCACCGTGCCGAAGTGCGAAATGCACCGCGCCACGCCGCGCCACACCGCACCACGAGGTTTTCGACGTTTCAAAACTGGATCGCCGATGACGCTTCCGCGGAATCCAAGCAGTACGAGCCAACCGAGAAATCGTTTGATTGTATCGTACTCTGCCCTAACGAAGTACCGCCGATCTTCGCCTCACTGGTGTAGACAGCGATGATTCTGCTACAAGCAGTACTCACAATCGTGCAAAGTAGTCCAACGTCTGATTAGTTTTGATCCTTTGTTATTTAAGGTAAATTAAATTCTCGATTCGAATCATGTGATGTGACATATTAAAGAACCGAAAATAAAACCAATGATATTCATTTGAAAAATTGTATAGAAGCCTAATCCTGACTTATTCTTCTTTTAAGATTCTTCATTCGTTCGGGCCCTGGACTTTAGGTGCGCGATATTTTGCCTGTCACTTGAACCTTGATTATGGATCATCACTGTCATTCCCGACGGGATAGCAAAACATCCCAGGAAAACATTCTCAGGATCCTTGAATAAGGATTCTAGCTAGCAGCAAAAGGGATCAACCAACACTACGAAAGCCCTGTTCCGGTAACGCCGCCGTCGTCGCGTAGCGACCACCGAGCAGTGTGGGTCGCCGATTTTTTCACTTGTGCGGACTGTACCGGGGCACCAGCTACTGTTTCGGGAGCTGCTTCGAGGTATGCACTCGCAAAAAACACGTCAGACCGCTGAAGACCCAGGCCCGGAACGAGAGTGAGCAGGAGGAGAAGGAAGAGGAGAAAGAGAAGCCGCTGTAAGAGTAGCAGCCAGTGCTTCGAGAAGCCAGAAGCACACAGAAGGAAGAAAGTTGGAGTAGGAGGACCAAAAGGTGCCGAAGAAGAAAAGACGAAGAACGTGAGTCTGACACTGAAAGGAATGAAGCGAGACGAGTAAACGGACGAACGAAGACGAGGGCTTCGAGGTGCGGTTGGATTGGAAGAGGACGAGGCGGCGGGTCCTTGGCTCGTTTCCACGCGAGGAATGAGGATGAACGTGAGCCTGAAAGCGGGAACGTGTAAGAAGGGGCAACAGGTGGATGGGGTTAGCGGCTTATCCGGCTAACGCCCCAAGTGATATCGCGGTAACTCCGTTCTGACGGTGCGAGGGGATGCGCAGTGTTATTCTCGTAAAATACCAACTTGTCTTTCCGTGAACGTCTAACGATTGCGCTAGTTTTTAACAGTCGTTGGAAACCGTCTTTCTACCGTAGCCACTTAACACTCTGTTCTTCAATTTCAACCGGTATTCTCGGAGAGAAAATTTCTAGTCGTAAATACGAGAAGCTTTAATTGTTTAATTCATTTTTGAGTATATTCAAATACGTCAATTTCTAGTATTAACCGAAGGAATTTATTACTATCGATTTCTATCATTACTTAACGATATATGTGAGATATATATATATATATATATATATATACATATGTAATATACAATAGTATCTGTCGATGCGGTCGTCATATCACTGTATCCGCGGTCCTCTATTGACGACGAGTACCAAGTGGCAGAGGGAGCAAATAATTAGTGACTATATGCAAAACGCGGTATCGCATCGAATTACCACCAGCATCGCAAACAACGTTTCGACAAGGTTTATCAACGGATCAGCTTATCTACCGGGTGTTACAGAGATACGCAACGACATTTCCTGCTCGGGTGTTTCCCGTTAAGGCGATAACCTTAATCGGCGAGCAATGTGGAATATCCGCGTGTTCGTAGGACTCTAGCAAGGAGGACCTCCACCACCACCACCAGCCATTCCCTGAATTTGCTTCGAGACAAATTCGTGTCGCGTCTTTCTAACGGGCTTACGTAAGATCGAAACGGAATGCTCGGCCTACAATGTTTGGCAATTGAACGTAGTAGGTCCACTTCGGCGTATGCCTTGCGTCAGCAACGCTGCTCTGCTCTAAATTGCTAATTCTTCCCATGAAAAAATTTCGCAGTGGCATTCGACCCTCCACTGCGACAGGGCAGGACTCTATTCTACTAGTTACTTATTCTTCGCTTGGCTGCTCGTTTCTACGTTCGTTCGCTTGCACGTTGCGAGCCTTTTCCCTGCCGCCGTAATTTACCGCGTCTTCCACCCGACCCTTTTTATTGCTTCTTCGAATTACGGGTTAATCTGGAGCTTCTTTATTCCCACCACCTGACCCCTCAATCCACTACGATCGCGTCTTTTCCGCCTACTACGCTTATACTCTCTTACTATTCTGACCCTTCTGTCAGTCGAAAGACTTTTTAATAGAACGCGATTTCGCTCAACATTCTTACAAACTTCCATTTACGGGAGGATTTATTGCCAGAATGGAATTCGCATTGTGATAAAGGGTCCTGTACGATGAAGGTACATTCATATACGTATATTCTCGAGTTTACGGCCTCAAGAAATATTACCAGTTCATGCGCCAACCAAATCGACTTAAATGTAGTCCGGGCCTGCGTTAATCGTGCAGCATTCTAATCAGGCTTATCAAATTATCAGATAGCCCATATCCGCATACGATAATTGGCCGACTCCCAAGAGAGATAATCCATGGATTGATGCGCTCACACTCGCATTACGTAAATCGCTAGTCATTTTACCAGACTGTCTGCCTTCTTCGGTAAACGATGGCCAAGGAGCACTTTGCTGTGGATTCAGCCTGCGAGTGTAATTTGATTAATGCGCTAAACTAATTAAGGAATACTCGATGATCTCAGAGATCGTTAATCCGTCAAAATCCGTTCTACCCGCGGATAAACCACAATGCTAAGGGTACTCGAAAACGTCCCGCGTATCGTCCACTTTATCGATCAGCAATACTGTCGAAAAGTAATCTAAAACTAACGCGATAAATGCGAGGACCGGCAGACGGGCAATCGAGCGCACTCTTAATGCGATGGCCGAGCACCATGTCGACCTGCCGATAACGATGACATAAATATTAATAAGAGAGACGTTCGCGTGGCACCGTGTGAGATGTGGAGATAAGAATTTTTAAAAGACACAGACACAAGCCAATGAAGAAGAGGAAATTTCACCAAGTGAGTCCTTGTAATAGTTGGACTTTGCTCTTGCATTTGATGTATCGGCTTCGGCGACCGGATAGATGGATTACAATCATTCCGGGAGCTGGGGTGGTCAAATACCGTGACCATGCGTGCCTTTGGCCTATCCTACGTGTATCCAGACGTATATACGCACTTTCATGCTCACACGTGGTCCCCGCGCTCCCGCAACTCGCCGGAATAACTCTCCCCTGTTGCAGCTTGCTGTAGCAAGGACACCTCGGGAGTTTCGACTAGAGGAATCCACCGATTATGCGGCTGGAATTTTGAGACGGCAAACCTCTGTGTTTCTGTTATCTCAAAATCTGCGCAAGCGTTACCAAGCTGGGGTCCGCACCTTGATTAGAAACCGCTTGGGAATCCTCGTATTAAGATTACGCGACCGCGGGACGCGTTAAGCGTTTTATCTGCGGACGCAGCCTATCGTGCTGTGTTTTTCAGTATGTTCCGTCTAAGAATTTATAATCGACCGAGAAATTAAATACCGAGGAAGAGAGCTCATAGTACAATTTACTTCTGGTCGGTAAGAGTACATATTCTGAGCAATGCCTTCCGCAGTTGCTTCTATTTCCAGCACAGAGCAACCAAGTGTTAAGGATAGCTCGTCGTGTCGAACGGCGAACAAGTGACCTTTGCCATCAAAGAATCGCCACTGGAACGTCAGTCTTATGTCTGTCAAGGAAATATATTCGGCGCGTCGCGGAAAAACGGAATATATACTTGTGTTATGGGATTATTCTAGATTCCAATGATTCTTTCTTTCACGGAGGCACCTGCACGTTAGGCTTTACACAAACGGAACTGCGGAGGGTGAGCCCGCAGCTGTCTTTATTTTCTACCGATTACCCAAAGGCTAATCTCGTTGCCAGTAAAACCTGGAGGAGAAAGGGTGATCTTATCATCCTGGTACATTCGTCATTCTCCCGTGTCAACGTTAACTCGTTAAGTTTCATGCTTCCGAAAGAGCAGTAAGAATTTTTTTTTCCTTCAAATCGACTAAATTCCTAGCGAAATAACTTTGGGTAAATAAATAAAATATAGGTAAAGGGGAAAAAGTAATGAAAATAAACGAGAGATAAAGGAAACAATCAATAAAGTTTGAGTTTAGAATTGAATGAAAAAATATTAAAACCGTGTGTTAATCGAGGAATCGACCGCTCAATGGAGATGCGGTCTTATTGCACTGAATGCCAGAACGTGAACACGGTCGTGCCACAGGAAGAAGGCAGGGGCACATCCGTATCGTGGTCAGAACCCGTGACCCCCCGATACGTACACGTGTAAATGTACCTATGCCCATCCACGCAACACACATGAGCCATGGCTTTACTACGGATTATCTACCAACCCTCTCTCTCTCTCTCTCTCTCTCTCTCTCCATCTTCAACCCGATTTTCACTCGGAAATTTCCAAGCACCGAATATCCTGTGGCTTTGACTTTATACCTGAACCATGATGCCCCTTGAAACTATCTACTCCTTTTTACCTTTATCCCTTTCCTACTGCGTACAAATGTAAATCTTTCTTTACTCAATCGCGATTTTTCTTTTATTCCCTAAAAGGTGATAGCCACGTTGGAAAATTTGGTTTCTATCAGGATTTACACGTTTCCCTCAGGTTTCACGGTCGCGCTTAATTCCGTGTTGGACAAGAGGATTCGCAGCTGCAGGTCACGAAGGAGAGGCGGCAAATTGATATTGAGGAATTAACTTAGCGGTGAGCTGAAAGTGCCGAACGGGGTAGCAATCGGAAGGGTGGCCAATTGGCTGTGTAATACCAGAAGGGGCTACCCTCTCTTCCAGTTGCTCCCATTCGTCAACAGGAAATTTCACAATAAGATACTGACATGAATTTTTTAACAGACACAGAATCGTTTACTCAAACTTATTACCTTTATTTGCTATTTTGCAATCTTACCTGTACTTGATCCTGTTTCGTGTTAGCAGCCATCCATGCCTCTACGAATGTGTCCATTGCGCTCTGAAAATCCATTCCCTCCTTGGACGACTTCTCAATAATTTTCCTGCCGCTCGAAAATCGTCGCCATTGGTAACATCGCGCTGCCGGTCACCTTGTCTTCTAGTGGAATCTTCCTGAAGAATACCGGCTGGTCAAATGTTCAATACCGTACGAACGATCGCGAACTGGCTCTTTTTTCTGATTTGTCTTACGCGTTGACCTTTGGCATAATCTCGTAACCAATCGATACTCTCGGTACCAAAGAACCTTTCGAGTCTCTATGACACTTTGGTCTTAATCGAGTTAGTGATTCCCGGAATCGAAATTTGAATGTAGGAATAGGACAATGAGGTCATATGGAATGTACACTGCGATTTTGGAGGAAATTTCACGCATACATCTTAGCTGTATTGGAGTATTGTCATTATCCTCATGCGTCTAGAGTCCACTGTCGTCACGTTCACAAGCCACTGACTGTTTACCATCAACATCAATTTACGTTGATGCTACTAGACACCGAGACCGATCATCGACACTCTTATTGACTAGATCGTACGGGAATAACGATGTCCACAAAGGTGTCGCGTTTAGGTTGGAGTCGACGAAGCACTAAACCACGTGTGAAAACTGATGCTTCTGAGAGCGCTTCACAGACTCGTAGTAGTTTCAATGATTCAAGTAAATACTACTTCCGATACTATTGTTCTCCTTGTTCCAATTCCACCGTAAGTAAATTTTTTTTCAGTTTCATTAAAGTTCACATACACTGTCCTCGTGTCATTCACTCAGAAATTTGTTTTTCTTATTATTATGATTATTTTTTTGTGCTCTGCACTCCTCAGTAGCTATTCAGCGTGTCTAAGCATTCTTTTCCAATGATATTCGCGTACACCACCAGCTCCGGTCAGTGGTTTGCGCAAACTCATCAATATCAATCTTACGTGCTAACGATCGTCATTAGTCTCACTCCTAAAGTCAGTTTCGCGACCGTTTGTAAAATGTCATTTGGCAGATCAAGGATTCACTGTGAGAGGAACCGATATGTACATGCAAACACCATTAACTTTCTCACTGACAGGTCCTCGTGAAAAGTCACTTTTCGAATTGTTTCGAGACGCTGTCGATATTAATAACAAATAAATTGTCGAAAAGTCATGCGAAGTTGAGTGATCTTCGAGAACGACGAATCTTGATTGTCGAGGTAACTCTGAACAGCAGCGTTAAACGCCACGAGCAAGAATGTGTCGCGCGGAGCGTGAAAGCAACACGTTCGCAGGGTACGGCGTCCGAGCCGCGACTGTGCGTGCCGTGGCGTCGCGGCGCTGGTTCTGCCCCTACGACGCCCTACCCGTCGCTCCGCCGTCGTAGTCACCCCACCATTTCCACCACCGCAGCCACCATCGCCCACCGGCCACGAACGGTCCTGGTCCTCATTCGGCTGGTGCACCCTCAGCCCTCCGTTGCAACCTCCTCATCCTTGCCTCTTCCTCTTCCTCTTCTACCTTCTCCCACTTTTACCAGGTCCGTTAGCCTCTCCCCGTTTTCTCAGCGGTGATTTTGCCGCGCCTTTCTTTCTCTTACCCTTCTTATCCACCCTCTTGGAACTATACTCTCTACTCCTCTTGCCCTCTTTATTATCTTCCACTAACGTTTTCCTCGCCTGTGCTTTGCTCTGACTCTACTCTTGGGATGCATTTTCCTTGTCTGTTGCATCACTATTTTGAGTGTGTGTTCAGCTGCTCTCTTCGTTTCGCTTCGTCTCGTTGATCGGATGCTTCTTATTTCTTCTACTGCTTCTGCTACTGCTCCTCCTTATCCTGTTGCTGGGTATCTCTTTCTCTCGGTCAGTGCTGTTATCTCGGTTGCTCCGGGAGCCAACTCCCACTTTGTCGATGGAGTAGCTGGTCCGTTCGCCTCTGCTTTTCTAGGGGTGTGTCTGCAGATAAGATGCACTTACACGCCAACGGCACCTGTGCACCTCAAGTCTTCTTGCTGCAAGACGGAACCAACGGAGAATTAAGATCTCTCGCGGGGATTCCGATTGCATCCCACTACCCGTACAATTTTCTCAGCGAAATCATTCTGTTTCTCGTACACCCATGACAGTCAGTAGAAAATTAGTCTCTGTTTGCAGGTGGTGGAGATTGATTTGTTTATTTCAGGAGACAGTGTGTACTCAAGTGAAAGGTTGGATTCATTTTTGAAAATTTAACTCGTCTGACATCGATTAATTACGAATCTTGATAATTTTGTGTTAGCACTCAAAACAGTGCTTCGGATTGATTGTAAGATGTATTGTTTTCTTTGGTTGATTTTCTGGCTTTTCGATCGAAGAGAGTGTATCGCGTGGGTAAATTCAGACAGCTATAATATTTGGGCTATTAGGAACCCGGGAGCAGACCAGATCAAAGAGAGAAACATTTAACGTGGACCAAACTCCTGACAAATTTGGCTTCGGATTACATGATTCGTCGGAGTTAATTTCGAGTGACATGGACGATAGCGAATGAGTAATGGCATTCCTCGTAGCTGCTATCCGCGAAATTTCGGTGCTTCTCGGTATATTCTCATTCTCTGTCTCGCCTAAGTAAATGTAGAGATTTGTCGTACAATTCCGTCTGTACGAGTATGGCCAGGCGTAATCATGCGTATGGTTTCGCTAGCACAGCGAATAGACGCATTTGTGCGATTACGCGATTCGTTCAATAAAAAACGACAAGTCTCAGTTTACCACAAATTGTACAATTATGTAAATGAACTTTAAAAATTATACTAGATTTTTTGTAGTAAGCAATTACATCCTGTAAACATTGAAATATTTAAGCGTTGTTACAGCTGACAATGAGTGTAACAGAAGAATCTCGATTAACCCAGATTGTCTTTGGCATTATTGATATCGTTTTGTCGAAATAAAAAGGTCTGATCAGCCTGATCGATCGACTTAATCCTGAACGAGCCCTGATAGCAGCGAGGCATTAGACTCGATAATCCTAGGATTAAGCAGAGTGCTCGGCAGTTAATCCTTTATTCACGTGACATCTGTCAGTCAGCCTGTTCTACAGTGGCAGTCACGTCACTCGGTTGCCCAGAGTCTTTTCGCTCATTGGTCCGATTTACGGCTAACTCACCAACATTTTCTACTA
This sequence comes from Trypoxylon attenuatum, assembly GCA_963989405.1. Taxonomy (NCBI): domain Eukaryota; kingdom Metazoa; phylum Arthropoda; class Insecta; order Hymenoptera; family Crabronidae; genus Trypoxylon; species Trypoxylon attenuatum. The sequence goes on along the minus strand of OZ022488.1, from coordinate 2,817,812 downwards.
GAACGAAATTTACATAAATACCGAGATAAGGTCTCTCCAAGGCTCGTAAAGAAGCACATCACGCAAAATAGATCTGGAGCATGCTGATCAATGGGTTTCTAGGATTCGGTCTTCAGTTGGGTTAACGTTAGATAGGATCTTCATCTTGGCTGACTTTCACGCGAATCATCCGGTTTGCTCCGAAGAAAGTTAATGGACGGATGTGAGGTGAGATGTAGGAGGATGCGTCGAAGAGAAAACCTGTGTGTTATCGTCCCTCTAAGAGTCTGGTACATATCGAGAGAAAAACCAAGCGAAAATCTTGTCTTAGGCAAATTCTCAACGACAGATTGGAAAACCCGCGAGATTTCGTTCACTGATACAACCTTTTACACTCTTCAAATCCGATTGTATTATTTCGGAGAAAAGAAAGGAGTCAGGGTGGATGAAAGCCCGTTTCGACTTTGCCCATTCGGAAATTCCTAATCTTCCTTGCTTAAGTCACAGGTTTAAACAACTGCACGCCACGTTAATCCAACGCTACGTTACGAAGGATTAAGGTAAGTCTAATTATGGCATATAATAGATATATTTGCAATAAACTTGACTTCACGACTATCAGCATGGGTGTATCATACAAATTCATATTTATCTCCATTTTACTGCGTTCTCTCAATTGTCTGAACCAATAAACCACAAAAACGCATCTTGCCTCTCGAGTTGGAAAAACGGGAGAAGGGGGGTAGCGCAATAATTCGAAATCCCGTTTCTCCCGTGTAGCGCTCGGCATTACTATTTCCCATGGTAACCCAGCCGCTCCTTATCGCAACGGCGAAGCCAATAAAGCATCTACGAAGCTGCGGCTCGAAACTACCAGCCACCCCCGTTGAGTGCGATGCACACCGTCTCTCACCCTCCCCTTCTTCGCCCAGGCTCCTCGAGAGGAGCAAAGCGGACCAGCCATAGCCGTAGGAAGACCGCACACAAACGGTCGTCCATGCGCGCCCATCCCCCAGTTTCTCGAAGCGGCGGCAACCCATCAGCCCCGATCTAGTCAGCCGCACAAGCTCACCTTGCCCCCTTCCATTCCCTTCCATACTATCCCTCCCAAGCTCTGCCTCCCTCCCGCCGACATCCGCGCTCGCGACAGCACGGGGTAACGATTGCATCCGCGTGGATGCCACCGATGCAATCTGTGTGCAAAGCGGCCCGAAGTTGAAACTCCAAGCGGGTGGTGATCGTGGGAGGAGGGTGAAGAGGGGGTGGGTAGGTTGGGTGCAGAGCTTGCGATGGTAGGAGCTCCGAGCGGAAGAGCGAAAGCTGCGGCGGAAGACGGCTTTGAAAGCAGAGGAACGAGCGCCCGGGGAAGGGCAAGGATGAGAGGGCGAGGAGGTAGATGAGGAAGATGAGAAGATGAGGAGGCAGGGAGAGGACGGTGGGAGAAGAGACGGATCATGGATGGAAGCGGCACGGTGGTCGCATAAGCGTAGAGGGGTTACCGGCTCGAACGATGCGCCGCGCCGCGCCGCCGCTGCAACGAGGTGCGGTGTGGTACGCTGTGGTACGACGTGGTTCTCTCAGGAGGGTGATACCGCTGCCTGGACTGTTTTCCAGGATCGCCGCCACGGTGGGTGGAAAAGTTCACCGGTGGTGGCTGGGCGTGGTTGCAACGAGCTTGCAGGCGGAGCTTACTCAACAACACGCCCTCCACAATCGCACCGCAGTCGCGCTTCGCATCCGGAAAGTCTCCCTCTCCTTGGCTATCCTCTCGGAGGACAGTTCACCTCTCCCACCTCAGAGAAGAACCCTACTTCCTCCCCCCGCATCCTTCACCTGGACTCTGCCTTTTATTTTTGCCCCTTTTATTTCGAGCTTTTCGGAGGCGTGGGCGAACCGCTTTCCGCTTTCGCGAACGACGAAAGCGTAGGTGGACACTCGTAGAACCGCGTAATCGGGAAAACCAAGGCTCCGGGGGTCGCTACGAAAGCTTTGCTTCGGGGAAGGGGGAAAAGTAGGATGAGGGCGAGAGCCAACGGTAAGGAGCAACGGGGAAGGGATCGCTAAGACGAGGGTAACGTATGCACCAGGCTAATTTGCCGGAGCTTACCCGGAAAATTATAGACATCCTGCACGATGCATACAAATACCCCCCGTTATACGGGGTCCGTTGGCCTTTTCTCAATCTAAGAACCATGTCAATCTTTTCTTCCACTGTTTCATTCGCAAGACCAATATCGTTTAGTCCATTCAATTACGAATAACACGCAGAGAGTTTTTTCCAGTTAGAGTCACATAACTTCATTCAGTCGCGCGCAATTTGCCTATCGGTCGTCCACCCGCGTTTATCACTCCTCAGAACGAAGAAAGAAACAGTCTCGAATTTAAACGTCGCACGCGCTCCAAGTCAACTCGCGAGACTCGCGCGATAAGGGAGCGGCCAACCCCCGCGCGAATAAAATGTGAAATAAGATACAGGAGATAGAACCGGGAGTAATACCGTACGCGATATGCCGCGAGATCTGTCGAACATGTGCTCGGCAAGCGTTAAGGTACAAATTGAAAACCATTTAGCAAATCTCCCCCGTCGTTCGAAGTGTTAATAAATTCAGGTTTACGAGGGTCGCAGGGGTTACGTTATGGATCTACGAGCGCCAGTGCTTCAAGTTACATAAAGGAACCGGCTGCCTCTCCGCGCGTGGTAAAAAGGATCTTTTCCTTCAAACAGCTTCTCTCGATCTCGAGAGTTCGCAGTACCCCGCGAAAAATATTCCGCGACATCGATGCGAATCTTTTTATCGCTCGATTGAGCAGAAGAGAAGCGAACGTGTACGTGACTGTATTACTGTGGATGGTTGGCAGACTCTTCGACGAAAACTAACATACATACCCGTCGATATCGCTCATATACGATATCCTACCCGACCGCAGGGGAAAATCCTATTTCAATGCATAAGTAAAAATACGACTGTATTTAGTATTAGCATCAAAACTATTTATTCAGGAGAAGCTCAGAAATAACGAAATAGTAGTTCATCAGAATCATTATTCGGACAAATCAGATATGTCTTTAAAAAATACACGACATAGATAGGTGAGAGGAGTACAGTTGGAGAATTATAATTAACCATCGAGAAATCTATTCGCAAGCTCACTACTCCCCTAATCTCACCCTCTGTCTTTTTGTTTTCGAGCTGCAGCCTGGTAGAAACGATACAGAATTTAATACAGCTTCGTTCAATAAACTCCCATATACGCGCTCACGGTACTCTGTGTCACTAAATTCTAACTCAACGTAGGAGTTGTAGCCGTAATCCTCTGACTACGCCGTGTGGGCCCTTTGAGGGTGGAAACGTTACCTCGAGTACGAAACGAAAGCCAGACTGAGCGAAAGGCCGAGAAACGATGACAGGAAGATGAAGGCTGTTTCCTAGTTCGTTGTAAATCTCTGGACATAACGTATATATTCCAATAGAAACGAGAAGGACCTCTGTAATAACCTGAGATTCGTCAGAGAGAAAAAATAATTATCTTGAAGAAATTAGACATTTTTCTAGATTATCGAGTGATAGAGAAACCATTTGGAAAAGTCAGAGAGGATACTGCGTCGTCAAAGTCCAACACGAGATTATCAAACTTGGATTAAGAATCTGGATTGAGAATGTAGTTCCTGGAACATCGTCGATGTCCCTTTTCCGTCATGGGGAAAGCATTTCGCAAGAGCTTTCGGAGTGCGTGGCTTAGATTGAATGAGGCTTTTCTGCATGTTGAGCGACATCAAGCTACTTATACGATTACTCTGGTTTGACGATCATTTACGGGAAATGCGCGGCTTAATAGTTAAATGCCGACTAACCGAGCAACTGACGTTCTCTCGAAGCAAGGAAAGAGTTTAATCACAGCTTTACTATCATACGCGTTACCACTGCGTTAAGAGATCTCGATCAGGGTTCATTTATAAATTGTAGAGAACACTCTTCTGGTGGTAATTCAAATTTGAAAAGATAATATCTTATGACGCTATATAGTGCTGTTCTATCATCCAGAGAAGCGCGTAGTTACGCAAGTTCTTCACGGAGAACCCATCCCCTAACCCAACGAGCATTCGGCCGTGCGGACGTAAGGCGATGCAGACTTTGCGCGAGGCTGCCTCTACCTAGGATGCGTTATATATCACGAAGAAAACTTCCAGTATAGATAACCTACTTGAGGAGTTAGCCCGCGTACATGCAAATTTCTGAATTATTATGCCACGCCGAGTATATTATGCGAGCAGCAGCCACCGTCGGCCCCGCTTCTACCACCCCTTCTTCTCGACCACCCTCTCTTCCGAGCTCTGTTGCTCTTCTTACTTCAACCCTCTCTTTCCAGAGCATTTTACTCTCTTCTCAAGAACCCGTCGTTATCTTCGCCTATCGTATCCTCCCAGATTCTTCCTAATTAATCTATAATGCAAATGCAGATTGATGTAGCTGCGATATTTCTTTCGAGAGAATATACTCAACCGAATTATCCTCTCCAAAAGTAAGAATTATTCTTCCATTAAAGGATGAAAGAAAAAAAAATGGTATACTTAGAGCCAGCTGTTCAGGTGCATTGAACGTAATATCTGAAGCCAGGTTCGAACGATCGAGCATACAAAAGTTTGAAAGAAAAGACAGGCTGCAACACTTTCTCTGGTTAATTGCGTTAATTGTACCGGCGCAATATCAGGCGGTAATTAAGGCTGCGACGGCTAATTAGGTTCGAAGCAGAGACATCCGTCCGAGCACTATCTCCCTTTCCGTCTCTTGCTCCCGCCCCGCGCGAGAGGACACAAAGCTGCGGACTAACTGAATTTTCTTGAGCAACCAGGCGTCCATCAAAGATCCAAGCACTGGAAGGCCTCGTAAGGGCTCTCGAAGGGTACACCCGATGTTCCATAACCGGCTTGCTTGCATCCTTTCTCCGGTAGTTACTCGCGATCGGTATCCTTCTTCAAAGAAAAAAGAAAAAAAGAAAACTCTATCGATGGACTCTCAATTTTCCTTTATTCATTCTGTCAGGACTTATGACTCAAAGTTTCACAAAGATTTTACATATATGTATTCGTCCAATATACGTCTATAACGTACGTATGTAACTTTCTAGTAATGCTACTATGAAGGGTTCGATTTTGTCGCGACGCTCAATCTTTACGAAACAAAGTTACGCTTTGCACAAGAGCATCAATCCTGACAAAGTGCATTGGCTTTTTCGAGCCACCGGACAGCAAAGTGAATTTTTCTGACGCGCTTGTTGTTATAATTGCATTATCTTCCTGGAAAAAGGGACCTGTCTGCTAACTGGTCACTTGACAAAAAAAAGAAAACAAAAAAAAACTATAAAACGAAGTGCGTGTGTTTATTCGCATCGACGGGACTTAGGGTCGTCTCTGAGTATCCAAGACCTATAGCTAAACGCATCGTGTCTGTATACTGGGTGTACGCGATAAGTAATTCACTTAGAGCTCTATTGAGTTAACCCTTGCTTCTGTCGTGCCTCCATTTAGCCTCTGAAACCCCGTGTTCCGTCGCTACTTCGCCCCCTCCCTCCCGCCCCCAACCTCCTCGGCATAGTCAACCCTTACCAACTATTAACCCTTCCGCCATTCGGCTCTCGGCGATATTAAAACTGTCGAGCCTGTGCTTCGCGAGCCTCTGCTCCCCACAAGTACTCCTCTCGTGTGTTCCGCCAGTCCGAGAGCTCTATCTCTCCTAAAATATCTTGTGTCGTACGTCGGTTGCCTTCGACACAGAAATATTGATCTCATGAAAAAAATTAATAAATCAAGATTCAAAATCTTCTTGGACTTTGCAGCAATGAAATTATCTTGATTCTGGAATTTTCTTAAAAATATTGTAATTACTATTTTGATACAAAGGAAACACGTACCTCGTGGTAATTTATTAAAGTCGTTGAGGATGGTATTGGTTGCTCTTAGCGTATTTCCGGTAGGATGGGGCTTTCGAGTAGGAGCAATTGATATCCGCTAAATTAGCGGTATGGCAACGGAAAGGAAGAGAGTGTAAACGTGGCTAGGAGAGAGGACGGAAGAGTGTAGTTGGTAGCTAGGGGGGAAACGTGCTGACCAGGTGAGAGGGGTTGAAACGTAAAGATGGACCAAAAGGTTAGGTCATATTGCGGATAGGCAAAGTAAGTATCTACCTCGTAGAAACGTCGGCGTAAGACCACTTAAGGCAAGGGTTCGTCTCTTTGGGAAAGCTTATGGCGGGCCCTCAAAGTGGCCATTACGAGCCGATGGTTGGTTAGTAGAAATCGACGGTCAGTAGCGTCCACTTGCTCTCTGGTATGTTCGATCCCCTGCCTACTTCTTCCTATCTTCTCTGTCTTCCTCTCTTCCGGTACCATTTACCGACCAACTTCTCCAATTAGGTATGCCAGAAGGCACTGAATAATTATGGTGGTTTACGTTGGTGGCTGCTATTACGAAACAGTCAGTATCTTTGCTGGACGTAATCGTCTTACCTTTACCAATGCGGTTTGGTATCTCGATCAGACGGTTTTTGATTGGACCGATTCACAAAATACTCTCTTAGCCGAAGAAATATGTAAGCATGGTGAGTTTCTCGAGGGTAGCGATAAAACGAGCGAATGCATATTCTAATAGTTCGGAAGCTTAGATTGGTCCGAAGACCACGGAAGGCAAAGGGAGAAAATTGAACCAGAGGACAACGCTTAATTCCCTGAAAAATTAATCTCGAGCATCGATCGGACTAGTTTTCGAGGAGCCTCTAAAACGAGAAAGGGTATCGCTCGGTCGGCACGGCGGCGTAGCGCGGCGCGGCGGAAGGACACGTTTAAAGAATTAAAGTATCTAATGCGAAAGAAAGGTCTTCGAAGCCGCCGTTTGAAAGCGAAGCATTGTCTGCTTAAGCCTGGCATTCAGTGGCCTCTGGCCCCATCCTGCTCTCTCTCCTCCTAGCCGAGTATAAATTGCGAAAGGTGGGCGAGTGCGCGGAACGCGGAGGGGCTTCGGGAACTGGAGAGAGAAATAAGAAATTAAGAGAGAGTCTTAAGAGAGAATAAAGCTAAGAATTAAGACGACCGGGGGCTGGGAAGAACAGAGAGAAAAGAAACGAGTGAAAAGAGGCCAAGATGAAGAGAGATAGGAAAAGAGGAAGGATAGAGATGCGAGCGAGAGAAGGCGAAATGAACTGAAACCGCCGCTGGCGTTCGCTTTGGGGCTTAAGTCCTCCGAGGGATTCTTACTCGCGCGTCATTTAACAAAACAATTAGAAGTTAACCCCTTCCTTCGTCCATTCGTTCTTTTCTTTTGAATCTGCGTCCCAAAATTAAGGAGGCTTTCAACCCCTCGCGGAATGGCCCGTCCGATTTTCTAGCACCCCTCCATCCTTTCTCCATCGGTCCTCGATCCACACTTACGTCGTCAGTACTTCCTACAACCTTCATTAACATATTGCCGCAAAAGTTGTTTGACTTTCACCGGCTACCCGATTTGGTGAGCGAAATCAAATAATTACGAGATTCGAAACACCTTCCCTGGCAATGCCAATGCGAGCATATCGCAAAAAAATAAACTCAGCGCGTCTCGAGTACGAAATGATACAGTATACCAAAGAAGCAGGCAATTCCACTCAAGAAATTACCAGATATCATTTAGCGTAGCCGACGCTCAGGGGAAAAGTATGCTCCTCCCTTTCGTCTTTTTCCTGTCTGTCGCTTCGTTGAAGAGTCCGAACCAATGCAACTACGAATTCCGCCCTTTCGCAGAGATAAATAAAAGTAAAGCGTAAAGCAAAGTCGTTCAAGCTACCCCCCGTAGAGTTCTACCACTGTCACCGATACCAACCGCTGCGAAACCCCCTTCCGGCTCTTCCCACTGTATCCAATCCTACCCCATCACCCTATCGAACACCATACCACTGACTGCTCGAGAGTATCGAGAGCGCAAAATAAATATAGCAAGTTTTTTCAACGCAGCCGCGTCGAGAAATGTGCGTAATCCTCAAACGAAGACGCGATCGGCGCTCGGACGAGGAGAGCAGTCAATACACAGTCGCGGGGACGATCCGGTTCCAAGTGGCTCGAAAAGGGGGCTCGCTAGGTTTTCTTTGCCAGTCGCGCATCGACAGGGACTTCATCTGAGGAAAGACGGTGGGTGAAAAAGATTTCCACCAATTATCAGAGGTACGCCTTTTGATCTTCCGACGGCGTATGTTGATTCGTAAAACTCTTACTGCCGTCTGGGGGAAAAAAAAAAGGACCTAATATTCCACGTGGATTGATGTCGTGCCGTTCTCGAAAAAATCTTCTTCCCCTATAACGATTTATTTGCATATCAATCATTTTTAATTGTTTATAACGATTGAAAGTAACGAAACTTATCCAATGTATTTTTTGCCTAAAAATTTTCATTTGGGACCAGTGTCAGGTAAAATTGAATAATAAACATAACGAGGAGTCGAAGACTTGGCGATGGCGACAATGAATAATGAAATAGGTCGTTGCTGATCGTCTTTCATAATATTAATGAGGCTTTAATGCGCATAAATGATGTTCCGCGTGAAAGTACGAAAAATGATGGGGGTGGACTAGGATAGGACTGGGCGGAAGGACGATTCGTCAAGATCTGCGATTCATGAAAGACTTCTAATCCTTAGTCGGGCTGCCGCTTTGCATTGGTTTGAAGCGAGCTACCTCAGAGTAAGGGGTATGAAACTTTCTCCGAGTGGCCATTGTAATGTTAAGCGTTCTTCTTTCGCCCCAACCACCCCAATGGTTTCGTCACAGTAAAGACTGTTATCCCGTCGGGTCCTTTCAGGAGAAACCTTATTTCGCATTTTCTCTAAAAGAAGCATTAAAACAATGAAAGCTTCGATGAAAAAACACTGTGACTTGTGGCGTGGGTATTAAGACTTACGTTAATTAACTCTCTAGGATGATCGATAGGCAGGACTCTTCGTGAAAAATTATTTTCGCAAAGGAAATTGATGAATGTATTAATTAATCTCTCGATTTAGAGCGATGTCGACTTTATGGAAATGTTTGCGTTGAATACGCGAACACGGTGACGCTTTTTTCGAATGCATCCCCGACTAGGGTCGAGGTCAACAAGAAGGGGACAGAACCGTGGGTCGTCTGGTCAACGCGAAACCCGGGAGCTTTTTAACCGGTGGCCGGACCACCCCGAGCCAACCGCTTCAGATTAATTTCATCATGAATGTTAGTCCAACACTCGAGATTCAACCGCAGCCAAACACCCTCGACGTACTCTATTAACAGTTTAAAGCGTATTACAGTCGCGGACGTGCGCATGTTCTGTTGGTCACGATGAGCTCCGAGTCCAGAGCCCTCGATGACCGCATCAAAATACTTCTGGCCTCGCGATTCTATCTCACTATCGTGCTTGATTAATATTTTATGAACCGCTACCACCAACCTGATCACTCACCTCTCGACATGGATACAAAGGGAGGTCGAGAAGCTTCCTGAAAATACTAATACATCTACCAGGACCGAAATATCAAAATTAGAGTGAATATTCAATTTTAGACTCAATAATCAAGTAGAAGTTGTAAGATCTTATAAACTACGCGTTACCAAGCGAACAATACCATAGTAACACGGGTCTTTTGAAAACAACGCGTTACCACTTTGTACAGTTGGCAAAGCCAGCCAATTAGGCGTGCTAGAGTGCAGGAGTACGAGGGTAAGCTTGTTCGTAGTCGAAGAAGACTGCAGCCCAGGGTTAAGAGGTCGCCGACGTAAGGGAAAGAAATAGAAGGAGATCCACCGAACCGAGTACTACGCTCTCCTTTTCCTTTTACTTCGCCTTTTTCGGTAGAAATAAAACTGTTGTATCTACTAATAAAGGCGGAGTCTTACTTTTAAAAGCGAGTACCACTCTTTCTCCCTCTTGCTTTCCCACCCTGAGAGATCGCCTTACTCGCTCACCTTGATTCTGCGTTAAAATAGGAGGGATTAGTTCCTATGGTAGCGCGAGGGCTTAAGCATTGATGAGGTTTTTAAATGGGTTCCTCCTTTGACGACGACAGAAGCAAGAAAGCGAAAGAGACAGTGATCGCGAATACGCGGGTACGCGCACGAGCACAGAGCTACGCCAAAGGGGGAGGCCGGAAAGGACAAGACGATATTTACCGGGAGATTAAAAAATCGGGGGAAAAATTAAGTGTTACGGGGGCACGCCCTCGTCCAGGACTTAATTCTACCTAATCCTTCGCTAAGATCGTCTAACCGATCCCTCCTACGAGCTACTCACCCCCCCAATGTTCTTCTCTCTTCCAGAGACTCGTCCATGATTTTCAACCCTCTTACTTTAGACTCTTTTTTTTTTCCTCCTTTTTTTTATCTTACGCTAATCGTCCGAGATTATGCTTTCAGAAAGTTCGCCTCGCTTGGACGAAGCTAAGAACATTATAGGTCGCCGAGGAGAATTCCTCAAAGCGGTCCTTTATGATCGCGAGTCGCGTCGCCCACCCTTCGCTTGTCGTGATTTCTGATCGGCCCGTTTTCCTGCTTTCACAAGAGACGCCCTCATCCATGAAAGGAAACGAAAGCTGAATTAAATGAATCGCAAGAAGTAGACGCTTTAAACCGCACCGGCTATTGAAACCTTGTTCAACCGATAATTAACATTTTGCCATGACTCCATTCGAGAAAGTTTTCGCGATGCATTTGCAAGAAACACTAATATTGTGACAGTGATTCTATTAATATCTCGACGTTTATCCAGCGACGTGTCGATTCCAGACTGATTAAATGGGAGATAAGAGTTGACGACAGCTCGGGATACGGGATGGCAACCGAGTATCGATCACTCTGGCCAACGGTAATAATCAGAAATATATCTATATACCTATATATATATATATATATATATATATAGAACCAGCAGATGTACCTTCATCCCCCGTCTAATTTGTGCGCACGAAGTTATCTCGGAAAGTTTCGCGGCCTGCCTAACGGAAATTTCATTTCGGGAGGAGGCCGCGTCACTGGCCGTTGGGTCTTTTTCGTTGGGCGCTTCCACTCAAATAATAATGAAGCCTAATTACACGAGACCAAGTCGATATGTTGGCGATACAAATATTTAGAGGATGGGCAGAGAGTAGCCGTGGAGCGATGTTATTAGTAAATTAACTGACATCAAAGAAAATGCTAGCGGTGGTCACTTACTCCGCTAATGGAAAGCCTGCATCCTCCTACGTGAGATATCTATACACCAACTGACATATATCTATATATGTACCCTTAACTATATACATAGATATATTTGTCCATATTTCGCTCGTCCTTCCCTAACATACCTCTACCGTACGAGCGTCTACAATAATTTCACGAATAAATACGAGACACCGAGGACGAGGGAAAAAAATAAAAAGTTTCTCCATCAACGCATCATTTATCGTCTCTCTATCACTCATCAGGCGAAGTGGTAGCATAAAAGGGTCTACTCTTCAACGGTAGACTAAAACAAAATCGAGAAACAAAGGCTCAATTCGTATCGAGCATGATCCGATTCAAGCTGGACGCATTCATTCGTAATTGGCGAATAGTGTCATTGGTTAAGAGGATGATGTCCGTTAAGGACAAAATGTACCATCTACAAAGTCTTTCCCGCTTTTCCATCCTTTTCCCTCAGTCTCAAAAACTAGAGGTTCTTACCATTTTTGTCGAACCCGGCACTCGGTCGTTCTCCGTTACCCCAAGTCTTAAGGGTGATTTCTTTTCGTTCTTGGCCTCCGGCCGGACTAAATTTCGCGCGTTAAGCCCTAGGTGTAATCCCGCCCTTAATATTCAAAAACGTGATCGCCCTGCCAAGCGGCACCCGCTGGCTCCGTCCAAGCGTCGAAGCTTTTCATATGCTAATTGGCATTCGTCATTTTCTTATGGCACCGACTTAAGTGTGCTTAAGCCCGCTAACTCCTTCCCCGAACGCGCGCGCGGGTCCTCGAACCGAGGATGGCTCGTCAGAACCGCCACCCCTTGGCCACCTTCCCCATCATCGAAATTGGACAGTCCTTGGATTCATCCCGTGCAACCCCCGCCAAACCACCTGGCAGCGAATACCAAATTGGAACCTGGATTTTCCAGATTCTGAGTTAATTGCTTGGGAAAAAATCTGATCTTTAAGAAAATTGGATTTTTCTTCACGATGGTAATTATTGTGCTACTTGAAAATATTCGATTTACGGTTTACTCCGAAAACTGACGCAACGATTCATGCATCACCTTCGAGATTAAGTACAGGGAATTCTAGTGGTATTGATAGACACTTGAGAGAAGTATTTATATCTGTAATGATTCTCTTTATTCAAGGTAACGCTGTACGAAAACTTTAGGATATCTATCGGCAGGTAATACATTGCTGGGTTATCAGTTAGTTAATGGTTCACAGGAGGATTCATAATAGATAGATTTTTTTTATATTCTGAAGAAGATAGCTGGTTGGGGCAGCAGCGACCCTATCGTAGCACATGCGTATGCTACGGTATATACCTTTATCGGGAGATATCTCAGGCGCGTATCTGTAATAAGATAACGTAGGAGTTCGTCGAGCAAAAGTGTCGCGCCTCTGCGCTCGGCTCGCCCGCTCGTCTCTCCCATTTCCCGATTTCAGTGAGAGAGACGGAAACCCGGTGGAAACATAAGTGCTCAAAAAGTGTTATTAATCCAGTTTGGGAGATCAACATGTGATGAGAACGTGGATATTTTGTCTCGACACTTACGGATAAAGTCTGTGCTTTTTATTGGGATTCTGTATTCAGAATAGTGTTAATCGAGTGACTTCTCTGAAAGGTAACGTCGGTAGCAATGTGACAGTGTTACATCTACGAAAGATTCAGACATTTTGAATTTGTTGAATATTTCTAGTATTCACCTATGTTTCATTACACACTAGTATACGTAACTAGAATTATAGAAAAGTGAAAATTCAGTTAGAAAGATTGTTAGGGGGCACCCTCAGAAAATCACCTGCGCGCAGACGTCAGCATATGACTCATGATGACACATAAAGCGTGTATTATCTGGCACGTGTACTCATTCAGAACACACTGTTCTTATACGTTACAAAGGATAGTAACCTGTGTAATAATTCACTTGAAAAGTTTTAATCCGTCGATAGTTTAATTCAGTACTGTGCTTATAACAATACTAACTTTACGTTTAATTCACGAGGATTACGTAAAAATATAGATAATGGTATACAATAGTGTAATATGGGCTTACCACTTTTTAGACACTATGACTATACGTCTTCAAGAAGTAGTGCGGTCTGAAGTAGAAGGAGGTCTTTCCGGACCAGCCAATCCAATTCCAACTGAATCGATAGATTGTGGTTGCGGTCAATTACCATGCCCAAAATTAGCCAAATTCGCTACGAGGAGGCTTTTCTTGGGCCTCTTGTCTTGGGTTGGTCTTCTTCAAGCGGCTGCATATGCTTATTTTTACATAGTAGGACCCACGATAGCAAGAAAATTTCAAATTGATCCATACTTAATGGGTAAGCATAATGAATGATCGAAATGCATTTAATATACGTATATTATAATACTTGAATATTGAAAAACCTCCTTCTAGATTGGATCCTCGTCATCTCCGAATTGACACCCTTTCTCTTTGGATTATTGGTTGCGTATTGGGGTGATAGAATTCACCGAGTGGCATGGGTAGGAGGTTTAGTACTTTTGCAAAGCGTTGCATATTTCATTTTGATCATCCCACATTTAACACACCGTGTAAAAATTGTACCAACAACTGCCAACGTATCCTACACATCTCTATATGCAGGTATGTACAAGTTAAAATATTCCGCAAGGAAACAAGGAATAGAATTGTTTAACTTGGCCAATTGACACGTATTCTTTAGACGACAGCCCGGAACTGTGTTCAGCTGGATTATCCAGAATGGCTATCGAACAAGACGAACCTTGCTACATTGCTCTTACAGTAATTATATCTGTACAAATTGTCTGTGGAATTGCGAATATTGCGTATTACGCTCTAGGAATATCGTATTTGGACGACAATACCAAAAAGAGGCATGTTGCTGCTTTTCTCGGTGTTATCCTTGCTGTCAAACTAATGGGAGTACTGCTTGGATACGTATTGGCATGGGCTTGCCTCAGGTATCTAAAAATAGAAATAGAATTTAAATCTACTAAAAATTGTTATCGATCACTAAATTATATTACGATCAATTCTTATAACTTAGATTGAATGCTGAAACTTTAGCTACCGTAGAATCTTACAAAGACGAAATAGGTGCATGGTGGTTGGGATTTCCAATAATATCGGTACTGATGGTAACGCCGGGTTTATTGTTAGCATGGTTTCCTCGAATGTTGCCTTCGGAGGTGAGTAAGGAATGCTGTGAAACAGATCGATAAGACCACGAGACATTGTTCCCAATCGACAGGTCGTCGAACAAGCAGCGGCTTCTTTGCTGAACAGCTCTGGCAGATATAATCGACCACCAAGGAGATCGAGTAGCGTGAAAGTCGGCAGTACAAACTTCTTCCCATCAATTGGAAGATTATTCACAAATAAAATTCTAATATGCAATGTATTAGCAAGCGTTATGTGTGCCATGGCTCTCGTTAATTTTATGACATACGAGAATCTTATTCTTGAATCGAGATTCCACGTTCCGAAACCCACGGGAATGTTACTTGGATTTGGTGATCCCATGGCATCGAGATTAATTTCAAGTGAGATTCGAAACTTTATATGCATCGTGTTGTAGAGAAGAAATTATTACGATTTTAAGTGGAAATAGAGTAATTAATATAAGGTATGGAATTTTATTTGCAGATATTTTGAAACCTATCTTGATCGGTCTCATGATCATTATATCAGGTTTGGTGATAGCTAAAGCTAGACCAGCTGCCCGATTTGTCATTGGATACAATATTGTCATTACGATACTAACAGCTATAATTATTTTCTGCCTTATTTTTGCGTACTGTGAAAAGGCGCCAATTGTGGGTACCGATAACAGAGGATCGTAAGTTTATCCTACAATAAATAAACAATTAAAATATATTCATCATTTTCCACTTGTCTCAATTCCAAAATTCATATTATGTTTCAGAATATACTTGTGGAGATATTGCAATAGAAATTGTGGCTGCTTAAACGACGCTGATTTTAGGCCTGTTTGCGACGCAAAGGGGAAATATACTTTTTATAGCGCTTGTTACGCAGGATGCACCTCTTCGGAGGTCATCAATGGAATCACCACTTACGGCGGATGCAAATGCGTCGAAGAGAAGATGGGTCAAGGAAATAGGGAAGCAGTGGACGGACAGTGTAGTTCGACCGAATGTCAAGTCGGCTGGCTGATATTCGAAGTAACACTAAAACTCTACCCCAATTTAAAATAAGTTTAAATATTTATGTTTCTTTAATCATTACCAACTTCTCTTTTACTTTAGTTTCTCACCGTAGTAGCTTGTGCACTGATAGCGACTACATTTATCGGTGATTTGGTAGTGATCTTGAGATCCGTGTACCTGCAAGACAAGGCAATCAGTATTGGTTTCTGGATGATGTGGACAGCTCTCTTCGTGAACGTAGCTGGCAAACTTCTCTATGAAGCTACCGCGAATTTCACGTGTTTACATTGGGGTAGTAAAAAATCGATCTGTCACCTCCACGACGATTCGAAACTCGGCGACTATATCTTTTATTTGACTGGGACACTTCTACTACTGTCCGCTGCATTAAAAGTGCTAGTGTGGTTCTTTTGCAAGAATCTAAAGCTCTACATTCAAAGAGAAACCGAGCCTCATCCAGGAGCCGAAATGCACGATGTGATTCGTGAACCAGGATCAGCGGTTAAACTACAAGTAGAACCCGCTAATGGAAACAATAGTAATATCGTATTTACGTAAAGAATTTAAATTGAATTAACTTCAAAACACTTATCAATGTAAATGTTCTTTTAGATAATGGAGCTATTCAAGCCGAGGTGGTTATAGAACCCGAGCCGAGTGTAATTGCAGCCGATATTGAACCGAACGGCATTCAGAAAAGAGAAGATGATCAAAGGCAAACTCGTAATACTCCGTTGAAATATGGACCACTTGGCCCAGGAGATCGTCGTACAGATTTAAAAACGTCGGATGACGAGAGAGTACGCAAGAGACGATCACGATCTCGCAACCTGGATTCGGAAGATGACCTATCGACCTCGAGCGACGAAGAAACCAAAAAGCAATCTAGTCCAAAAGTTGCCTATAGACCCTTGGATCTCGATTCGGATGTAGAGAGTGATCTGAGTTCCACTGAACCCAGATCAAGGAAACGTATTATCAGTAGAGACTACGATCAAATTTTTAATTCCGATCAAGGATCATATCAAAGGAGATCACTTCCTAGACGCGATTTCCCAAATCCTGACGATTATGGAGATCCCAGATACAGTGGATTATCTAAGCCACACGATCAACAAGGTTTCCTCGACGGTTCATCAAAGACCAGTAGCTTCGAGTATGCGAAAAAAGAAAAACTTGGAGATGTCAAGAAAAAAGGTGATTTCAATGAAGTTGGTATACCCATCATCGACCCGTCCCCTAATTCTTCGCAAAAAGGAGACACGAGGTTTCTAAAGGATGTCAAATCCTTGATCGAACGGTACGAGCAGAATTCTGATAAGGAAGTAGTCGATGGAGATAAAGTTTCGGTGAAATCAGCAGACGACAGTAGAACCCGAACGGATGGAAGGATCGTGTCGGGTGTTGCCTTAGTGGCAATGGTACCAAAGCGACCTTCGTCTCGCGCACAATCGTCCTCTGGTTTCAGTAGTTCCATGGACGTTTTGGATAAGGTGCCACCGGAAGTACGATCACACTCTCGTAGTGGTAGTAGTCCTAGGACCCCTCTCAAAGGAAGCAAGGGTGCACTATGCACGGACCTCTAAACCGAGGGTTGGTCTATTCAACTAGTTCTATAGTAGCATAAGAAAGTTTTGTGATACGAGAACTAGTTCCCTTTACTGCTGTATCACAGCTAATTTTAAGATTCCAATTGACTTACTTCAGGAATTGTTCTCATTGAATCAAATGAAATTACCGTACATCATGGCGTCCATTATAGTAATCGTTTCTGTTTTTTTTCTTTTTCTTTCTTTTTTATATTTATTATATCATTAAAGTTTATTAAACCGCAGCCCAGATTTCATTTGACTACGTACCAACTTTTACCTGTTGTTCCACTTGATTAATATAATAGAATCGTGTGTGTGTACATAAAGAGGCTGAAGTGATTAATTTAGATAGAATGGTTAAAAGAGGGTGTTCGATTAGTTTTCAGGAATGATCTTAGAAATGAGGATTATGTTCGTTCGATTTAATGAAGGGAAAGTTGAAAATATATATCCTTGTGCAAATATATATATACACTGTTTAAAAATTTCACATTCACTATGGTCTCTAACAATTTAATTATGCGTACTTCTTGATATACCTTTGTCCTTATCATCATCTTGTTGATAAGAGATAAAAAATATCAGTAATAATAAGGGATCAAGAACAGTACAAAACAGATCTCCGTCGCCCTCTGTGCCAAGCATCGCAGATGAAACAAACGACAATAAAACCTACCTAAGGTACTACGAACTTTAAATATCTAAGGAGATGCTTAAGGTACTTGTAAAGTCTTTATTCGTCGACCCTCACTTCGCTTGTCTCTCTTTCTTACTCTTCCTCTAGCTTTCTTCTTCATCTCTCACTCTTTTCTTCTTCTTCTTCTTCTTCTTCTTCTTCTTCTTCTTCTTCTTCTTCTTCTTCTTCTGCTGCTAGCTCCCCCATGTCATTAAACGTGTGAACTCAATTGTTCCCTGAATCATTCTCAAAAATAGAATGATCCCCACCAATTGCTAGCAATCCTCACTTTCAAAGAGTCTCACCAGGTTCCTCGGCTATGTCTTCCAGTTCGATTTCCTCGTCGAATATCTTGAGGTCTTTCACGTAATACCAGACACCGATATCGAATAACGTACCGATAGATACGAAACCTGAAGAAATGATTACGTTAGTATTCGATTTTTAAATTCATCGTGATATAGTCATTTACTTACTGGCTGCCGTGAAGTTGAGCAGATATCGCAAAGTCTCGCCATTGTATAGCCAACAGTTGCCTGTACCAGAACACGTCTTACCCCAAACAAGGCAGGTTTTATCTGAGATAAAAAAGTAATAAAGTATATAATCTTAACGAGTAAAACGGACACATATCGGATGAGATTAAATTACAGTGACTCGTCTTACCGAGAATAAAGCCGAATAATATTGGAGAGGGTATAAACGCGAACAAGCTCATTATCGTCAAACCAAAACCCATGGCTACGGTTTTGTCCTTTTCGTCGACACAACGTACGGAGACTAAGAAGTTCGACGCTCTTCCGGTTGCTCCACTAAACTTAAGGAGACAAACCACCGCAAGGAAAATATAAAATTTGTGCATGCAGTCAACCTGACACGCACCCACCGTTGCTGTACCAGGAATTGGCGGTAAATCTGGATCTGTGGTTTGATACGATGCCTCTGTAGTATATGGCGTATTATTTATAAACAAATGTGCCAATGACCTCGTGAACTTTGGCTTTACGCAGCTGCACTCCGTGTAAAGCTTGCTACCATTACTATACATCTGAAAGCACAGTGTTACTCTTGTTATCTGATATACCGAACATTTTTATTTTCTTTAAGCCAAGAAACTGTTTTTTACGAACCTTCATACTGTGACAACCAGCGTGACACGCCGAAATAAATGTTTGACCATATTCCGAGCAGACTGGATTATAGGTAACATAATCGCAATGGCACTGTTCATTGCAAGGTAATTCGGTTTTGAGTGCACCGTCCGGTTGAACGGCTATCTGATTGTCATTAGCTGAACAGCCTAAGAATGCGTATGAAATCATCCCCATAACCGATATAGCGCCAACCATAACGTTCCAAGCAGCCAAATATCTCGCCTTAGGCTTATACTTGGAGATAATTAATCCAGACAGAAGAATTCCAAAGGCACTGAATACCAAGCCAACGGTACCAGTGATCAAGGATGATACGGATGCCGATTGCTTATATTGAGTCTCGATGTATTTTGGCATAAAGATCCAGTAAGGCATATATCCCATAAAATAGAATACAGTGGCTAAGTTATTGCACATCAAGGTAGTATTGGTGAGCAAACGTTTAAATGTTCGGAGCATATCGGAAATCGAAGCTGGTAGCTCCGTTTCTTGCTCTTTAATGCTCGTTGCTGATTTATTTCGCTCAAGCGCCAGGACTTTGCGAGCAGCCGCCCTCGGCAGTGTCTTTGGAAAGAGAGCGATTATACTCGCGAAAATGAAGAGTAGAAAAGCTAGGATTATCCAACCTAGCCACCATGCACCCAACCACCTATTTAAATCATTTTTAATATATATATATATATATATATATATATATCCTCCATTAAATATTCAATTATCTTGGATTCGTCTGTTTGACTTACCTCGGATCCTGCGTGGTAATAGTCGGTGTCAAAGTAGGACTGATATAGAATTTAAGAGCGAATGAAGCCAAACCATATCCAATAGCTGGTCCTAACATCCTTAGAAAATAGGAGCAACTTATCAAAGCTGGTGTCTTTGATTTCTGGATATTATCATCCATATAGGACACTCCTAACGTGTAATAGAGGGATCCTCCAACTCCAGATACTAGCTGGGCTATGAAAAGCAACGCTTGTGGCGCAAAGTTCCCGTCAGCATCGTCGCACTCAGTTTCCCGGCCTTCCTTTCCAAGGCATAGGAACTTCCGGTGCTTTTCAGGTATCTGACTGGAATTCTCGGCCTGCGGCTTCGCTCCATGCTCTTTCGTGAGTAACAGAGCATCTTCTCCCGGTCCATACAGGAAATGCGGTAACATCGTCAGACAGCAGAAAAGCACAACCTGCAAAGTAATGATAATATTGCTGGTCAAACAAACAATATTATAAATGTCCCTGGGACATGGACACAAACACAGACACACACACACACACACACACATGTTTCTCCGATATCTCTCGTCTTTTCTCAAACAGTATTTGCTCGGTTACTTTATAGAGGTAATAAAGGGATGCTTCTTCATATTTATTTTCACGCCTCTTTAAACAAGATTCAGTATGGAAAAACACCTGTTCTTCGAATCTTGTCTATCGAAAATGTTTATTTGCCAAAATTCTAACGTTGTATTTTTATTTCTTTACGAAAAAGCTTTGATGTTTTCAGTAACGTCTGCTTGTTGTGTAATTACTGAGAGTAGGTAGGACGCGTTGTTTCGTGCGTTCCAAGAGCGCCTTTTCACTGTCGAATGAATGGAGCTCTTAGCTAAGCATACGATGGCGAGAGTACGATGGTAAGAGGCGTGAATGAGTGTAGAGCTACGATTTCAACGCTTCCTAATTTAATTAAGAACCGACCAACCGGTGAGTTATGACGTCTCCTTGCTCATTCTTCGGGGCGTGTGTCGAAGACAGCTGATGTACACCATTCCTCTTTTTTTGCAATTTCGAATGTAGATATTACAGAAATGAGGTATGGCGTATCATATTAATTTATGAGATTCCATCTATCCGCGGTTGTCGAACAGGAGAAGAAATTTGGGCTAAAAAAAGAGGCCTGCTTATTTACTTACGGTATAAATGCCAAATGCGATCCATCGCGGCCTGTGACCTCTTCCTGCATAGTATGACAGGACGACCGAGACAAATAGCTGTGAGATATCGTTACCCACAGTGATAAGACCTGTGCCAAAAAGGCGTTAATCAGCACTATTAGTTCCCTGTTATGCGAAGTTGTACTATTCTACTTCGAATGAAAATCTGAGGAAAATCATTTTTCAATAACTATATAATGTTCAATTTCGATCATTCGAATATTGAATGATTGAGCTTCGGTAGTAAAACGTTTGAAAAACATAGTCAATTGCAACATGTCTATTCTGTAATGTTGCATCAGTACTAGGTCGCGCGCGCCGCAAGCGAAAACAAGTAGATTCGCCCCGTATGACGTACGACGCAGACAGGTTCCACAGCGCGACCGAGTTTCACTGTCTTGTACTCGCGCATCCAAGGACATGCACGTGTTTTTCGACACGAGCTCGGAAACATTAAAAACTTCACCCTTTACTACGATTTCTGTTTTCTATGTCATCGAACGAATCTGAATTAAACTTAATCATAAGAAAAAAAAACTCTTGTGCAGGGAATATACATATATCAATAGGAATATATCTGAAGAATGGAGACTAAAAAGATCGATAAGTTGTAATCTTAACATGCTTGATCTAACATATAGATAAGATGTAGTTGTCTTACCTGTCGTTTTGGAGGGTATCTTAAACCTTTTCTCGATTGTGGTTATAGTGCCATTGAAGTACGCGTAACTAGCGGAAAAGATGCAACCGAGTACACCGTAGAGGAAAACATAAGCCTTCTTATTGGCAAACCGTTGAAGGAACGGTCCGCGTAGGCACCAAATGCCACAGGAGGTCTCATCGGTAATGGGTAGATCCTTGAAGACATCCTCGAGACCTCTCGAGCTAGGCGTGGTTGGGGTCGTAGGGGTTGTCGGCGGCGTCGTCGGTACCTTCAGGAGTTGCAGAGTTTCAGGTCCATTCTTTTCATGATTTGAGCTTGCGTTGCTCGCGTTGTTCTTTCCGTTGTTCTTCATCCTGATTGACGGCGCCTGGACTGCCTGACCGAGAGCAACGTCTCTTCCCAGCTAGCGAGATCGCTCTCTGACCTCAATCACTGGTCCCACGTTTTCGATGTACCTCCGCTGTTCTCGCGGTCCTTTGCATTGCTTCCTTTTTTTATGACACTTGGATACACCCCCCTCCCCTTGGCACTTCCTTACTTGGCTTTAATCCGTCCTCCGCGTTTAGTTGTTGTTGCGAGTCTGCTATGTACTTCCGGAGCGCTTGTTCCACGGTCACGTGTTCTCCATGATCACGATCGATCACGATTCTTTCGACGACACACTATTCTAATCACCGTTAGTCGTATTCTCTCGACAGGTAACGAGTTGATAGATACGAAATATCGAGTAAGCGATAAATTGAAACGAGAATGAGCAAGATACCGCGATCGAGTTAGTAATCGAGTGTGTTCTACTCGTGGAAGTTTATCTATTCATAGAAGTCGTACCAAAAGCTAGATTTACTGGACAACAATATTCTATCGGCGAAAGAGTAGTACAAGTATTATAAATATAATTAGAAATCATGTGCGTAAGGTTACAGAAAAAAAAAAAAAAAAGAATGAAAAGTCGAAGAAACACCACGACAAACTGAAAGTCAGCAACG
This sequence comes from Trypoxylon attenuatum, assembly GCA_963989405.1. NCBI lineage: Eukaryota > Metazoa > Arthropoda > Insecta > Hymenoptera > Crabronidae > Trypoxylon > Trypoxylon attenuatum. Next base: position 2,795,472 of record OZ022488.1, on the reverse strand, counting down.
ACGCCAAGTAGAATTTCGCTATGGGATAGAGCTTGGGCACGCACAATAACCGTGTGTCCGGCGTCCGAAAACGAGCGATATTCTTCTCGAACTGAAGATTGTTGGTAGCTTGACGAATTCGAGACGGTCTTTGGTAGTTTCTACAAGTCCCCACTTTAGATCCCGAAGTGCCGTGCGGATGCGAGAGGTCCACGGCGCGGAGGATCGCGATATACCTATGGTACCCCGGTCCGCCTTGTCGTTATCAAGCGGGCGCATTTTCTGCCTCTCTTACAATCAGTCGACGTATTCTCTTCCCTCTCCTTCTTCCTTTTTCTCTCTCTCGATCTCTCGATCTCTCGATCTTTCTCTCTCTGTTCTACTTGCTGTTTCGCCGTCACTCACAGCCTCCCACCCTTCTTTGTCTTTCGCTGATACACTCCGCTGACGCGCGCTCTCTCTCTCTCCTCTCCTCTCTTGATTGCTACTAGCTCGAGAATATCTTCGTCTTCGTCCGTAGACAGCTTCCGCGATCTTCGTGTCCTCGTTCACTCGTTTTCGGTCTACCTGCCACATGGTCGTGGCAATGTGGTGCGTAACCAATACGCGATGCAATCAATCCGTGAGGGATGCAAAGTAAAACGATACGAGAAACAATCTCAAAATGACTATGAAAAATCATGATTTTGCTTGACACTGAACCGATCAATGATCAAGACCCCGAGAGGTTCAATGGTCCGTGCGTGTCAATGTTTGCTCGCTCGTCTGCGTTTTATCTCAGTTAGTAAAGTCGATAGTCGGACAGATCTCAATCGAGAACTTACGGTCCCTTCTTCTAGTCATCTGGAATTTTACATGCCTACTAGTGGGATTTAAGATAAAAAGTCTACTATCTTTTGCAGCATGTTTGTATTCGAATTCTGAGATGAAAAAGAACTCGAACAGTTGGTTCTTGGCAAAATTGGCGATTGAGGGGTAGAATTAGAACGAAGGGATGATTTTTTACGCGGAAACGGAAAAGATAGATTGGACAGGGTCAGTCGAAAGACACAAATCGTAGCGGGATAGACGAGGTCTCGGCTTTCGGTATGGTGTCTAAGCTCGATTCTAGTCAACCTCCGGGAGCAGAGGCTCACATTGTGAACCCATTATGATTTAATAGAGCCGACGTGATGTACACATAGGCACACACGAACGCACCCGGTAAACTCTTCCGTCTATTCCCGCGCATTGCTAATGGCACACACCAAACAGCTATACCGCTAATAGCTAGTGGCTAATTGCTGGAATTTAATTTTCGTCCTACCCATAGAACCGGCGAGCTTGATAGTACATCGTTGCAGTCGGCTTCATCTATCGATGCGCAGCAACCTCCATCTTCTACGGATCCGATTAATTCTCATATTGAAAGCAACATTTTTTTCACCATTCCATCTTGATTATTGACTGGCGATACCGTTGGACTTACGTACACGTTCAGGTAAATTTTATGCCAAATTCTTAATTGTAGAAATTATGTTCATATTTATAAGAATATTATCGAAATTTTAATCAGAAAAAATTACGGTGAAGCAACGAAAGAGATAGATTTAGTGTGTGGATGTTAAGGATGAACGATTGCGCGTATTGTTTGCCATGTCAGAACTGTGAAAAAGAAAAGAAGAACAGATTATAGCATCACTTTCGATTTTGATCTCTTTATCGCGTTCTGTCTACTTCGTCTTCACTGGAAGTCAGATAATTATGTATTGTACTATTATTAAGTCCATAGAGATTGCGAATACACGTGTCTGAGCATACTAGAATACCGTAGATTCCAAATGTTTGCTACCACTGTATTGATATTTGGAAGAAGATTTAACGAAGAAAGCTTGAAGCTTGATTTTACCTGGAAGACGAATGATAAAAGTTTCCAGTAACAAGTTTTTTGTAAATCACACGAATTAAGTACTTAGTCAATTCTGTCAAACTATACGTGAATTCGACGACAGCTTGAATTAATACTCCGGATGATTTGCAGTAAATGTCTCCCTCATGCTGTGTTTGCCATTGTGTAAACAGACCACGACAAATGAAAATTTACATCTACGATAACGTAGCAGTAAATTATTGCGAAATCTCGCCTCATCATGCTACAGATGAAATTTTTCGATTCCCAGGATTTCTGCGTGACGCCGATGAACTTACAATAAATTTTGGACTTATCCAAAAAATTTAACATACTTAATTATGATTGTGTTTTCGATCTTGTCTTACTAACTTTATCTTTTTCCAGAATAATATCCAGAAAGCTGCATTCCACTCCAATGATTAATTGAAACTCTATATCTTAATTTGTGCACGATCAAACGAGGGATGTTTTCAGAGAAAAGTAGAAATCTCGCAGAATCATGCAAAACTCCTATTCTTCAGACTAGACAAAACCACCACGATTTATAATGTACAGATAGGCTTGACGTTGACCACGTATGAAATCCGTGAGATGGTTCCATTAGAAAGGAGAAAAATCTGAAATCCATCTTGATTTACGAACTAGTTCGCGACATTCTTATTTGCTCAGTTTACGAGGTGCGGCACCGGGTATTTATGAAACGATAATAGAAGCACACATCGAGCGAAGGCTACCAGGTTCTGTCATAGGGACACCAAATCCAACAGTCGCCCTGGGCTTTTTGCATTTTATCGCAATACATACTTTGCGCAGCACTTACGCACTGCGCCGGAGCATCTCGTAGTTTTACTACTCTTATCGCTCCATTTAGACAAATCCGTCTGATTTGTTAGACGCGCGGGATTTCGAAACGTACAAATGCACCTCTCCTTTTTTATTTGCAATTTTGAAGTATTTCAATTTTCGAATCTGCCCCAAAGCATCTATCGAATAGACGACAAGAGTATTCCATTGAGACTGTAAATGGTTCGAATAATAATTTCCGAAGGCAAGTATATGACGTAGATGACACGGAAGTGAAAATAGTGTTTCCTACACCAATCACGTAGTAATTATCGTGATATCGTTCTTCTGGTTAACTTGCAACGAGGGAGAATCATACTAATGGGCTGACAAATTTCGTTAAGAGCCTGAACGTTACAACCCACTTGTGTCACTAAATAACGTAGCATTCGTAGAATAGAAGGAGCAAGGCCGGACGAGCTGCATTAGAATCATTATTATTACTGACAGTTAATGCCTAATCGACGTTTTTCTTGCAAGCAAACAGCCACTCAAATATTTCTCCAGTTTCTGTTTCTCCTATACTTTTCTTACATAAACAAAACACATTAGCATTTTATTTGCACTTTTGATTATAGTGAAAATTGTGAAATTACATTTTCTGCGTATCATTGAATTACGTAAGATGCGTATTAATGTGTAAATAAATGAGTCAAAGTAAAAGGTGATATGCATCAATCGATGAATATCGTAACACAATCTAGAGATTGCTATTTCCCTGAACTTTGATAAAACTTGGTCCGAATATAAGTTTTGTTCAGAATGGGGATGACCCTACTACTTCCGGCCGATTCCTCGGACTAACTCCGTCTTTCTTCAATGCGATGTACATATTGCCACAGTCTAGATCAGACTGTACTCCGACTCAGAAGACGTTGATGAGGTCTATATGAAAGATGGGTCAGGGTCATGCACAATACACAGCGTACACACACTTGCAAAACCTCTCCTACCGACACTCTGACCTGGCAAAACTCTCGCTATACATATTTACATTTCTTTTCTCGACTTTTTCCATATGGTTCGTAACGTACCGCGATATGGACAATAAATTGTTAATTGGTGATGTCCAATTGTGACACGTTGTTTATTACAATTGACATTTTGAATAAATTATTACAGGATGAAAACTCATTTTCGATTCTTATGCTGAAGTCGAAATAACATTCTTTTACCCTACCATTGATTAATGTAAGCGTAGGAGCAATTTTCCATCTTGTTCATTTATCAATCTAACAATATGATCCTGTCCTGATCATCAAACTGTCATAAAGGCAAACAACACTAAATCTGAAAAAATCTCATATTACAACCAACATCCGACACATGCGATTATCAGTAAAAAATATTGTTCACGAGTGAATTCGTGATAGGCGTGAGTTTGACGTTGGGAAACTCGATGCCGTCTAGCTGTGTCTATAGTAAGAATAGACTACGAGGGACAGGGTGGGTATAAGCGATTTTCTTTATTTACGAGGGAGTAAGACGGGACACTTAATCCTGCGGGTAATGCGAAAGCGCATCCTCCAGGAGCGTGCCGAAGGATGCGATCGATAGAGAGGTCCTGACGTCACGAGGAGGTCGCGGAATTCATTAGGCGGCCAGCCGGGCCTCTGCCGGCCGGCTCCACAGCGGCCTGGGTGGGCTTAAAAATTAAAAGGCTCTCAAACAAAAACTCCCTTTTTACTTTGGGGCTCGCGGCTCCGTAATCCCCGCGCCGTCAGTGCTCCGAGGACCGCGAGCACCCCCCAGAATTCGCTGTGGAGGCCTGAAAACAAGCCTTAAGAGCTCACCCCCTTGGGTTCGTTCGTTCGCTTGCTCGCTTCCTCGCGTTCCGTGATCCCCCTCTTTCCTAACAGCATCTCTCGAGCGAATGCCCGCGCATCCAGGACGATCGTCCGAATCGGGACCGCCTTTTTTCAAGACTACCACGAACCCTTTCTTCTTGCAGAGTATTACGTCCTATTTGCGGGAGATTTGCCCTGGGTCTGCCCTATCGTTTGCTGCTTCAGCACCGCGCTTCACCGTTGCTTCATTCTAGAAAGCGATATACAACCACCTTCAGAGACCCCGAGTACATTTCTTTGGATCGACTGATACGTCTTAGATTCCAACGACTGGTGAACCTAACAGAGAAAAGTAGTCCGATTTCGTAAGCTTCAAAATGAATGATGCTTCAGTTAGTCAAAGACTAAAACTGAAAATATTCTATGTTATAAATCCGTTTGGAGTAAGGAGTTAATAAAAATACTTGCTGTTTATTTACACACAAAGGGAATGATGATTTACAGTCCTGCTTATGTTACAGCAATATCACATGCCACCTAAAAAGGTACTTGAGGATTAATCGAGTCCTTATCATCGCCTTGATCGCGTAAGACGCATAAATATCTATTCACAGATTGCGAGCGATCGTATATTATAAAAATAGATTGCGATGAATTTCTGAGTAGGGATTTAGCGCTATGAAACTCATCAGTTTGTTGAACTGGTCATGGAACATATTAGGATTCAGGTACACCTATTCATTTTCTTACGACAAGAGCCTCTCTTAATGTAGGAGAATTCTAAATGACAATTTTCATAAAAATGATTTTTTAAACGCCTGCTACAAACGACTGCTTTCTGTCCTTTGATTCACGTTGCCATTGACTTCTGCCCTTTTTTGATTGATCACCGTTGTTTGCGTGGTATCCTCCTTTACAAAGTCACGACGCATATCGGTGTCTTGCACACCGTAGAGATCCAAGTCTTTACCAAGATAACAGACGAGGGCATCGAACAGTACTCCAATTAGCGAGAATCCTGAAAGCATCCCCAAAACAACAAAAATTCAGTATATACACGTGCTACGATAATACGTATAATCCCAGTGATCTTATCTCGAGGTGGTGTGATCGATCAACAAGGAAAGAAAAAAAAACGTATGAGACATTCGGGTATCTGTAAATCGTCTTCAACACTTACCCGCTGATATGATGTTGACTAAGTACCGGAAATTTTCTCGATGATGGAACCAGCAGTTGCCTCTACTGCCGCAAGTCTCCTCCCAAATGAGACAAGTCGAATCGATGATGGCACCATAAATGATCGGTCCCGGAATCAACGCGAACAAAGAGATTATCATCAAAGTAACACCTTGAGCGAAGCTTTTGTCTTTCTTATCGACGCTACGATAATTCACCAGCACATTTCCGATCTTCCCGGAACAGGCAAGTGTCTGTATAATGCACGTGAGGATCATGAAGAGGATGTAAGGTCGTTGACAGTCGCCAGAACACGGTCCAGCTTTGACACTATCCAAGTGATACGCTTCCATCTCGTTTACGTACATCGATGGATCCAAGAGAACCGAATCTCCGGAATGAGCGAAACCATCATTGGATTTTTCCATATACTTCGGAGCAAGGCAACTGCAGTTGCCAAATTCTTTATCATTGATAATCGTCTTACAACCAGCATGACACGCTGAGAAAAATGTCGTCTGGCTAGGCTCGTGACAGACCGGTGAGTATTTAACTCCGATACAATTGCAATCAATATTGCAACTCGAAGTAAAATTCATTCTGAAAGGAATGATTATCGGGTTATAGAGTCTTCGAACTTCGAGAGTACTTATACCATTCGGATTATGGTAGACTGATCAATGAGATAGAGTGGTTATTGAAATGGAGCTGTACAAATATACTCACTGTTTAGTCCGTAGGTCTAGACCTTGAATGGTAGCATTCGGACAACCGAGAAATATGAAGATTACTTGCCCGGCAACGAAGCAAACTCCGACTAATACGTTCCAAGCGAGAAGTGGTCTGGGTCCGGGCCTGAACTTGCTGATCACCATTCCAGAGAGCAAAAAGCCCAATACAATTCCAACTAACGATACCGGCCCTGCAAAAGATCAATACATCCACCTGTTTATGACTTGACCGAATTAACGTATACATTTTACTAGATTACGTAAAGTCTTCTTTATCGAGACTAATTAATCTCGCGACTAAACTGAAAGCCTTATATCAGATTTTAATGGCTTGGACAAAGATAAACTGAAACGCACCAGCGATAACGGTTCCACCAGCTGCTGAAGTACTATATTGCACTTCGAGGTACTTGGCCAAAAATGTGATGTATGCCGAAGCACCCAGGACATAAAACACGCCGCTAAGATTGTTGCATGTAAGCAACCAATTGGTCAGCAAGCGTTTCATTGCTTTTGGAAATTCCTTCATCGTAGGGATGTATTCAGCCTCAACGGGTGGTTTCGTGGGTTCAATATGGTTTACGGATTTTTCGTAAGGTACTAAATCTACTTTTAAAGGCATGGTGCCATCCTAAAATTGAAGAAAATTATGTATAGAACCTAGACGATATAATTTTAGTTTAGGAAAGTGTAGAAAATATGGGATTCAATACCTTGATAGTAGTTTTCGTCGATAACTCTTTCCTACTTGGAAGGTCTCGTGGAAACATTGCCATCAGAATAGAGAACATGGCCATGGTGACACCAAGAATAATCCAGCCCAACCACCATGCACCCAACCATCTTGGATCTTTCTTTGAAATTACTGGATGAAGGCTCGGATCAATGTACAAACTAAGACATCCATAGCCCAAAAGAAATCCAATTGCTGGACCGACCGTTCTAAGCGCGAATGTAAAACCTTGAATGAAAAATCAAACAAGAAGGTATAAAAATACACTGTGAGATAAGAGTGCAAGATGAAAAATGTGGATAAAAATGTCTTCCACTTTGAAAATTTCCATCACACTGTCTATATTTAAACATTACAGAAGCCCGATACTGTTCATATATGATCTACAAATACAATCAGTTGACACTCAATATCATCAAACAGGATTATCAATCGTGAATAAGAGATACTCGAAACAGGAAAGAAATTGATAATCGATTATCCTGAATTTGAAAATATGCGAGTTCAAAGCACTCTAGAACCAAGACTACTAATACCAGTAGGCCATTGTTAAGTTCACACATTCGACCCTACATTCAGACAACATACATCTCTATCTCCTGTTTATCAGCTTTGATAGCAGACATCCAGTCATTGACACTTAAGACAAATCTATTTTTCCAACAAAACAAATTTACTTCAGCTTAACGCGATAGGAGACTATTTATTCCTGCTACATAATACTGCAACACTTGGAAGAGAATTCAAATTTAGATTTATTCACGAAAAATCGTAAAAGCGTAAAAAGACTTGTCGGTCAAGCAACAAAAATATTTACCTAGCAACATTGGAGTGTTCTTCTTTTTTGTATTATCGTCCAAATACGTCTGTCCCAGTCCATAATACAAAGTAGTCCCAATACCAAGAATAAACTGTGACAGAAAGACCAATAATCGCGGAAGTATGCTGACATCGAGAAGTGCTTCCTCGTCGCATTTTTCCAGTTTGTTCGAACGAGAACAAATCGCCAAGTCATCAGGCACGGTGGTCGCGTTCAGTAAACTCTGATCGAGATATTCCTTCGTAAGGGCTAGAGCATCTTTGCCTGGACCATACAAGAAGTGAGGCGATGCTAATACTATGCAGGAAAGTGCACTGAGACCAACACCAACAGCAATCCATCTCGGCCGATGACCAGAACCTCCGTAGTAAGTTAATACGAGGGAGAGAATTTGAGAGATCTCGTTGCCCGACAGTATTATGCCTGTGAGACGATAGAAATTCATTAATCACTGACAAGTGACCATCTGGAAACGCTAATAGCTTATTTCTAATGATGCTTTCTTCTATGTATGGAATACTATGCCAGATGTGATTCTTGGCAAGTAGGATCATTTTTCTTGAATAGAAATCGTGACCGCAACATTTTCTCCGATTGTACCATGCACGTAATTATATGACAGTAATGATAATATTTAGGCAAGTATGTCGTATTATCAGACTTCTACATGTGTAGATATGAATCGACGGAGAAACGACTAATTCGATTTATGGAAACCGCGGTGTCGTTTGGTAAAAAGATACTCCACGCTGGTATCGATTATCGTATCGTGGGGAACTGCTAGGTATCATAATTACTAGTATTCTGATTAGTGACTGAATGCAAAATAATCTTAACTTCACTACCGTTTTATTGAATCCATCTGATTTATTATTTCTGTCATGAAGAAAAAGCTCGAAATGAAATTTATATAAATAGAATTGTATGTAAAGTAAAAAAAAAAAAACACTGTAAATTGATCTCAGATCTGAGATCTAGTTTTTACCATAAACGAATTTAATATTCATCTACACCTTGTCAGTATTCATGGTCTGTGTTCGTTGCTCTAACGAGAGATTTCTCACTTGTACGATTGCGACACGCTACTTACCTACTAGACAAACCCACACGAAGAAGCGATTTATCTTGAGATGCGGATGATCGTGTGCGCGCACAGGAACAAGTACGAGTACTTAATCCCAAGTATACGCGTCACTTGGCTACTCGACTTTGGTAACAAGAGATGTCACGACAGAAATAAGAGGTACATGCCAAGTAGAACCAGTATTTGTATGGAGCAATGAATTGGATGGCAAAAACGGGCTATGTATTTAATTGGGAAGAATGGCATACCAGTTGTACGACTAGGTATTTTGAATCTCTTCTCCAAAGTAGTAAGGGTGACCACGATGTAGATGAAAGCCATTGCTTGAACGGTACCAAGAAGGCCATAAACTGCAATAAAGTTGCTTGGGGTGGCACGATTTCGTAGCCACCTTGGATAAATCCCACAAATTCCGCAGCCTTTCGTCATCTTTCTTATATTATGCTGAAAAAAGTTTTTATCCGTCAACGTCACTTCGAACTGACCCAATACTGTCAATGACTTAACGTTACATCCACTTGATTCTCTGGCTTATCATTCATTGTCGAACGTGAGTGAAGCTCTTGCTCCCTCCGCGATACTAATACTTTCAGAGCTTGGTAAAAACAATGAGCATATCGCGCCACGACAAACAAGTGGTAATAGTGACTTGCAATTTTCATTTCTAAGATAGTAATATGACCGGAAAAAAACTCAATTTTTTATCGACTGAAAAAAAACAGTAATAGCAAGGTTGCACTGATCGCAATCTCCTTATTGTTTCTCTATGCACAATCGTGAAATTATTGCGAGCGTCTTAACGACTTAACCAAATTTTCTAGTCAGATACCATTAGGAAATAAATAAATCTTACAGTGGTTATCGCGGACGTTGCAATTAACACAGTTGCTAAGTGAATCCATCTTTCGTATTCAACAGAGATCGTAGCGATTTTTGCGAAATTATGTAATTGCGCCAACGCTAAAGTTATGATCCAGACTGCGTACGCTGATAGAATTAACAGGCGTCTTTTGAAGGCCATTTACCATTGAGAATAGTGTGACAATGGTAAAATGTATAATTAAATATTGAATGGAGAAAGAAATGAAAAATTGCAGGATAGAAAATGTCTTGCATTAACGTAATCGGATACCGGTTGTATCGAAGTTTATCGAACGTTATGTACGCGCAAGTGACCCTTGCGCGTGTTTGGGTTGCGTTCGATTAATTAGTTTTATTCGAGCCGCATCACTGACGGAACGCATGCTCGTGATCCGCCTTATCGTTGCTCCATTATTTAATTAGTACAATCGGGGACCGCACTTCGGAGCAACGAAAGTTAAAGTGTTACGGCGAACCAATTCAGTATCTCAACTCGTAATTCACTTCGAAAATTCTAATCTGACCCTCAAATTGGAAACACAACCATTATTCAGCAGGAGATTTATACTCCAAGCTATACAACAGCTATTTTTAACATTCGTATAAACAAATTCGAATCGTATTGACATTAAAACGCGAGATCGATTAAAACACTGCGATACCACGATCTGTTTACTAACACTTACCTACGGAATCGTGGAGGGCGCGCACCTGAGATGGCGAGTTACGTAATTGCAATTTAGCTTGGTGTGGGTTTCACGACGAGCGCTGAAGACCGCGACACTTCGAAGTTTCAATTTATTGTTACTTCCGCTTAGCTAGATCAGTCGAGGCCTGTAGTAAGAAAGTCGCACAATTGTCCGCGAAGCAGCAGCCTAGAATAGAACGAAGACATTGAGAATTGACGGATAAGAAACTAACAGGAAATTTTTCCCATTGATTCAAATCTCTTTTTATAAAATTACTGAAGATCAATTATAAGGGACTGTATCGATCGGCGAACGTCCACTGAACCGGATGATCCAGGTCGAAAGAGTACGTGCAGTTAGTTTAACTTGAAGTTTGTAGGTTGCGAAAGTCAGTGAAGATTTTTCTGCGCTACTTTGACCGCGCGCGCTCCTGCACACGTGCACGTGGTGCACACGAGATCGCCATGTGCGGAAAGGATTCACGACACTGGCGAACGAGCACCAGCGCAGCGGAAAGCGCATCCCGTTACCGTGCTATTAGCAATTCCTGTCGTGCGAGGATTGTAATTTTCGCGGTCGAATGCCGCCACTTGGAGACACGAGTGATAAAGCGAGGAATTACTACTGTTCCAACGAATGTACCATCTCGCATTGCAAACGCAATTTTATATTCACTCGAAACACAAGGGATACGAAACTATATCAGAGAACATTATCACCGCGACTGAAATAGTTTTATAACAATTGCGGTATTCAATTCACTCAACGCACGAATAGGGAGCCTAGTCAAGTTTAATCTGAAGCCTAATGGGCATTTAAATTAATTCTGTATAATGCTACCGACACGAAAGAGTTGTGTCACAATTTACGTTCGATCCGGAAGTGATACTGAAACAGGTGTTTCCGGATATGAGCTTGAAAGATACACTCGATAGTAGTAATAATCTCACCTTGACCTTACAATTAGACCACGTGCTTCCGCTTAGACTCAGGAGGAGCGTCCAAGGAGAAAAATCCCGTAGGATCGTGCTCCTCGAGTCTCTCCTGGCTCGCGACCGGCCTCGACCGGCAGCTTCCTCAAAAATCGTCAGGCGCGCGCACGGTATCGCCGCTTCAGATTGCGCGAATAAACGCGGGATAACTGAGCCTTGCTCTTCTGTCAATGGTAATGCTCCCCTACTATTCCGCTATCAAATCGAATGATAAGCGGTACGTCATTCAAAGGACACCGCCAATGAAGCACCGGTGCTGACATCTCATTACGAGCGGCTCTTGCTACTGCTACTCGACTTGCCGTTGGGTATTGCCTTGACCTAAACGGTTGCGATCTCTGCTAAATTTGCAGCAAACTGCATTTGCTTGCACCGTATCGTTCGATTTACAATTGATTAAAAAATTCAATCCAACATTTTGAGGATCTGATCAATCTGATATTCCATTCAATAGACATTTTAGTATTGTGTAATAAAAAATAAAAATAATTTCCTCTGAGAATTCGAGCTTGCAGCCTGAATATACTGAACATTTTTATCAGAAATTCTGTTAAAATGCTAAAATACAATTGTTAATCGTATAGCGTGTTAATGTACACGATTCTCAATATGACAAATTCGAAGAAGCATTCAAAGCCGGTAATCTCTAACTCTAAAGTTATTCCGCCGGAAAGCGAGATGCTGGTTATTTTTGCTCCGTTGTTACGGGCCTAAGTTGGACACGGTGGGGGTGTGCTCCCCATTGCTCGTTTTTGCGGCTCGTCGCGGAGCTTGGCGTCCAGTACCACAAGGCCATTAGGCTTATCTTTAGCCACGAAAAACGACAAGATCATGTTCCATCATGAAAGACACGAAAACGTTGATGGTACCATAGACTGGTTTCAAAATCATGACTCTCGAGCGAGGCTCATTTTACTGTGGAACGTTATTCACAAATTAGAAGCGAAGAGTACGAAAATAAAAATCTATAGTGTCATAAGATGAAAGGGACAAGATTTCCATGTACCACGTACATAGTTGTGCGAAAGTGCAATGACATTCGAAAAGCGCAGAGACTTGACTGACGACGGTGATGAATCACAAACACAATTATGGCTTTTCTCTTAGAGAGAATATATTTGTTTTCTTTTTTTCGTTAACCTATTAATAGAGTGTATAATAATAGTAATATTATTGAAGATAACAGGCGATATATTACATCCGTTAATCCTACGAGTAATAGGATGTCCGAGAGGATAATAGTTACCCGTGATGGGGATTACGGCTTGCCAAGATTTTATTCCTAAATTTCGCTTGCTCTTCCTACGCGAACGGAAGATCTTTTGCGCTCCCTAACAGCTCCGTACGGTCACGTATTCTCTCCGTTGTTTTTTTTTTTATCGTTAAGTACATGAACAATAATGAATAATCAATAGTAATAATATTATCAATAATAATTAATAATTAATAAGTAATAATAATAATAAAATAGTAATAATAAAGACAATAATAATAATAATAATAATAATAAAATAATAATATCAATATTATTAATTTATTTTCCTATTACCTTAGTCGATCTATTACGTAGTAATACTTAAACATTAAGGTCTCCTAACGACGTTTTTTACTAACTTTTTACAAGAGTTTTGGTATCCTCCTCACTTTATGCGCGTTAACGTTTACTTACAAAACTAACGAACTGAGTGAACCTCGTATTTAAGGTCTCGAAGGGTTTAGGACTAGACAGCCTCACTCCTCATAGCCCGATCCTTAGTCTCCTTCCCATACGCTTAAGTTTCCCTTTCTGTCTGTCTCTCTCTCTCCCTCTCTCTCTCTCTCTCAATTCCTGTCACCTTCACTTTCCTAATTAGCCTCATCCTTGTATGCGCGTTAACGAATAGCTTCGCGCTAACGAATCACTGACTAGTTTCTAAGCATTTAGGCCTACCCGAATGTGCTAATTAAGGCACCAGATAATCTGCTGAAAAAATAGACGAATGAATTCCTCTTGATACGCACAAAGTTTCTTGGTGATCGGTAGTAGTAGTAGTAGTGATTCATTCATTCGTCTGTGTTGTTGGTCCTTCCTGCATTTCTACCGCGAAACGCGCATCAGTGTCAGTCCGTCTATTAGGTATCTCGAAAAATCGTAAGGAAAAGGCATCGAGTGTAAGACACTTCGTGATTCTAAGGCAACTGCGGTTAAGATTTTAACGCACTCTTCATTGCTGTCAAATATCGTTACCTTGTCTATAATCGTTGTCCTAAGGAATCGCTCGAAAATTCGTTAACGTCGTCGCAACATTCGTATTTTAGGAACCACGGAGTTCGGAATCATGATGATCCCAAATGATAGTAGCTTTATTGCCATTCTTAAGTGATTGAATTCTCAAAAATTGGAATTCATCGAGTTCTACGCTATTAATTAGTACTGTATCCGTAAAAAAAATGAAATCGCAGAATTTTTTATATATTTAATCTTTCTTGTGCTGAATTTTGAAAGATCCCCGTAGTTCCTAGATAAATTAGCTTGTTGGACGTTAAGCGGCTCAAAAACTGAAAATTGTACATCCAAATTTATCCTCTCTATACCTTGACCTACATCATATCTCGGTCTACATTCAGACATGGCGTTAGCAAATACAGTATTTGCTATATCTATAACGAAGTATCTCTACCTACAATTACGATAATCGACAAATTTTTCAATTTTCCTTCAAACCACCTGACTTCTATACGAGTTTTACTTCATCAACTTTATCGATCAAGCCGTTCGGTCCTCGCTGGTAATATGTAACGAACTATATACATACATACTTGTACCAATTGCGAGTCGATCTAATCATAGGAATATTAATTATTTCCTTTCAACTTTTCCAAAGCTCTACCTATCGCTAACGATCATGGTATCTCTCATACGTTTCCAATCGCAAGGAAATACTCACTCAATCTGTTACACACACGCCCTGACTCCACCCGCGAAGGATCGTACCTCCAACAGTGGTGGCACAATCACCGTGTTTCGCGGTTATAAATAAACAGAATCATGGCAAAATAATGCCTTGTGTCTCGAATACCGAAGTAGATGATTGATCGGGGGTATCAATTTTTTTGGCCGTAAAGGAAACGTGAAAAGGACAATTAAGGTTGGGGAAAAATGAAACACTGAGTTAGCTGGGAATCGCCGGTTGCCGATGGCGCGACCTCCAAGACAGCTTCTTCCTTTTTCTCGCATCGAGTGTCTTCCTGTGGTACCGAGTATAGACCACGTCGCAGGTGAGCAATCGTCGGATGAGCAATCGTTGGATGGGCGGCCCGCGGGTCAAGGCGATCGAGGAGCGCCTTTATCCGACGCAGACTGCGGAAGCAGAGGCTGGCGATCCTCGAGAAGAGTGGATCATAGATGAGAGGGGACAGGCGAGAATCAAACGCGTACACTTATATGCCAGTGCGTTGGCTTTTTTGGTACGCGCAAATCCTCGAGTGCGTTTCTACTGCAGCCTCGCTTCTTGAGGTGTCGTTTGATACGGCAATCCGGGAAACGCGGCACCCGCTGCCGTAGCTGCTGCTGCTGCAGCCGCAGGCAGACCTGCTGCACCTGGTAACGTTGCGTACGTGTATGGTGTCACGTAACTAGCCGCCGCTGCATTCGCTGAAACAATTAGTACCCTCGATTAAAACACTCTCTGTCTATTTTCAATGTGCGCAATAAGAAAATATTGACATGTGTGCAGGCAAGACTTTAATATCAATTAGCATAATTTTTATGCGTATCCAATTTTACGTATCTGAATTTTCTGAAAACCTTGCACCCTTTTATTAAGACTCCAAGAAACCAAATTAAAGCAAAAAGATTCCAATTATGAACAGATATGCAAAAATGCGAACTAAAGTGCAGAGTGATTGACATCGTGCATTATTCTTGCGTGCAGCAATAGAAACACAATAGTAGAATGTTCATTGTGTGCAGTCTTGGTGAATATCAGTAATATAAGCTTTACTGCTACTATCAACCACCATGGCACGTTTCCCACCACCACCAGCAGATCACAGCGTCGACAAGTTTTGCACCTTGGGCGTGTAAGAGTGCGAAGCGAGCGTAAGCATGCAAGATATTTTCCCATCGATACAGATCTATTATCGAGCGAAGCGGAAATCGTCCGGTTATACATAATCTCTAATCGGAAACTGACTTCTAATTGACAAAGTCAATGAGATATCTGAGAGCTTATTAAAACTCACCATGACTAGCGCGGTATAAAAAAAAAAGGAAACGATTTCCCTCGCGTCGACATAACTCTGTAGCAACGCGTCAACATGACAAAAAACCAAGAGAGAGACTCAATAATCGAACTCGAAGGAAGCGACAGGTGAGACGAGCGCAAAAGATCCATAAGCAGGGTTCCCACAAAAAGAAGCAGCCCGAATCCGGGTAACCCGATCCGAGCACGCTCCGCTCGAAAAGCGGTCCAACGATTAAAGGGGATAATCCCCGTAACCCGCGCGATCGTTCCCGCCCCTCGTCACATCCGCCAAAGGGGGTAGCGAGCGAGCGCGCGAGCCTGTGGGAACCATACCCCGAGTTCCATCTTGCAAACATAGCTACTCCACTATTCGTACAGTCTCTTTCCCTTTCTTTCTCTCATTCTCTCATCCTCCCGTTTTCTCACACACACACACGCACAATCTCTCCCTTCTTTCTCTCTTTTGCTCTTGTGTCTCTGATCTCAATGTTCTACCGTTGGCACGCAGGACGGATGGGAGTAAGGGCGGCAGGAGGGCTTTCTCAAGGCGCGGGTGCGCCAACAGCCCAGGCCCGGCAGCGTTGTGCTGTTGCTGCTGGTGGTGTGGTATCAGGCCGTTGGTTGTTTGGTCCTTGCTCGGGACGGTTTTCAAAGGGGACATACCGGCCGCCGCGGCACTGGTGTAAGGATACGCCTCAGCGAAGTTGTAGGAAGTGCCCGGATAAGTAGCGGCCGCTGCCGCCACGTTCTGGTACTCGTAGAATTGGGACGCCGCTGCCATCGCCGCGGCATGGCTCAACTGTGTCGCCTGAAGCGGTACCAAGCCGCCTGGTGCCGCAGCCGCCAGGTAAGGCGACTGATATACGTAGCCCGGCGGCACCCTGAAACCAAAACGCACACACACTCTGTGTTATACACACAACCAAATTTCACATTAAAACTGCTCGGTCAAACGTATGCGACACTCAGGCACGAAACTGCGACCACCCTTGTTCCGTGATCTTGATTCAGACTCAACGAGTTTCGCTTTCCAATAGACAATATTCGAGATGGAATCTGATCAAATCGGAGAACGAGGGTGCTCGCTTCTGAGACCAGCACTGTTTCATTAAGCCTCTTGCTTGTGAGGGGCAGCTGCCTTACCTTGCGCATATTTCTCGTAAGTAAGAGTGCTTAATGAAACTGGCTGGCCTCAATCGCATATTCCTCCATGTGCAGATAGTTACAGGAGCAAGGACATGGGGACGGTTGCATTGGGGTGGATATTTGTACAATGGGAAGATGGAAGGTGTTCTCGACGAGTGGTAGTATGGGAGCTAGTAAAATTGGTGCATTAGACGATCGCGATCATTTCTCAATTATAATGAATATTTAATCGAAAAAGCGTTTGGCTCGAAATGCTACTAATGGATAGGCCGGCGAGCGTTAATGTACCGTGAATCGCCATTACTGCCAGGGTGATCGCATTTACGTTTGCCACGATCCTTGGCACTAGGGCTGTGCCAGAAAACTGTCGGAAGCACCATGAAGAACAGACGGTACTTGTTGTTCTTCGCGGTACTGGAAAACTGACACTAGCACCAGGCGTAGTTTCCAACTAAAAACGTGTTTGTTGAGAAAACAATATAAACCGTGGCTTGACTTCATAGACCGAAAATAAGTCACGGGGGGTATCGCGTACCGCTAATTGGAACAGCAAACAAGTTAATATCAGTGGAATACGCGAAAACAGTAAAATCCACGAGATAGAGTTGGCACGAGGAAATTTATGCTAGGAGAAAGGATTCGGTACGATACTCCTAATTGGAAAGAATGAGGAATCGGGATGTAGGAAATGCAGGAAAGTGAACGGAAAGCAACCCGGTGTGAAATTGGTGACGATGCTTTCACTGTGATATCAATAAGGCGTAACAAAAATGCGCAACAAATCCAAGAAAGAAAAAAAAAATCCTTAACGTGTTGGCAAAACAACAGCAAACAAATGACAAACGTGTATGTAGGTAACTGCACGAATATAAAGATACTTCTCGGCACACGGCACACGATTATCTAACACCAACGTTAGTACCTAAAATTCACAGACCTAAGAAAGGAATAAAAAAAGTAATACGTTTCACGGCAGTGCCTCTGTCTTTTAGCTCTTTCTCTCTCTCTCTCTCTCTCTCTCTCTCTTTCACTCTCTCGTTCTCGCTTTTCCTCTTTCTCTCTTTTTCTTATTCACCCGAGAAGTGCTCCACGAATTTCTGGCGCCCCGACTCGATCCTCTCACGAGCGTTCTCCAATTCGACATCTCGCTTTGATACACCTCGCTATTTCACCAGTTAACGATCTTATCGGTTTTCCTTATAGTTGGAAAGTAACATGAAAAATACAGTTTCTCGATGTATTTGCAGTTGCCTAACAGTGGGTGTAACTAAGCGAACTAGGTACGAAAGCTAAGCACACCAAACACAAATATAAAGTAAAAGTAGAGAGTACATACTCATATTAAATGAGTATACTACTACAATCGAGAGAAAGAGCGAGGAAATTAGAGTGGCGTGCTCTCACTCTTATGTGCACTATAACCAGCATCGATTTAACTCCACGGATCATCCCGCATTCTTTACGAAGAATAATAATGAGAAACAAACGAAGTGAGGTTTCGAAAGGATATAGAGACGCGCGGGACAGCCCTGAACTTTTTAACGGATCGATAATAGCCAGTGTCCAGTCCACGAAGGAAATCAATATGTTGTCCTGCGGCTTCGAACGACAGTTCCTTCGCTTCACCGGATTCCCGCCCACCCGTAGAACGGGTGGAACCATTGCCATCGGCTAGATTGGCGTATTGCAGCCCTGTTAAATTGTTTTCTGTCTTCCTAACCGTCCCACCCTCCATCCCCAATTTTCCCGTGAAAATAAGATCGATCTAGTGTGCGGGGAGAATGTCAAGAGTATTTGATGTACTACTTTAACGCGCCCTATTGACCGAAGATATTATATTTTCCCACGAAAGTAGGTCTTCCATTATAGTAGCTGCAACCGCGATGATATTCAATATTTATTAGTACCTATTTCAATAACCCTATCACTGCCCTACAAACCCGTTACCATCACTACCACATCAAGGAAATTTAATAGTGCATTATAACTACATTTTCATCCAATTAAGTCTACTGAAGTTTACAGTAAAGTTTGAAGTATTAACTAAAGCTGAAGTTCATATCGAGTGGTGAGCAATCAAAGAAGCGACAATAAAAAACACACGGGTACTTTAGAGGATAGAAGAACAAGATCGAACAGAGTATACTACAAGAGAAAAGGACCCGAATACACTTTGGCATTTATTATCGTCACCGAAAGAACGTACGCAAGAACACATCACCTGTTATACTTCTTAATGAGACCGATCGTACCGAAGATTAGTTTATCGGCGATCATCGTAAAAATATCACTCTTGGCTCGTTACCAGATGGCAAGCAGATGCTGCTCGCGACTCTCGCGGTCAGTTTCTCGTTTCTGACAGTATGTTTCGAAGAGAAACCTTACCCAAGATCGCGGAAACCATGGTGAAGACTACTTTCCTCCTACGAAGCCAAGATTGAAAATAATGAGGCAACTAAACGTGAAATAAAATTATACCGATTCTCTATGCGACAGAGAGATAATTAAGGAATTAATTATAAACGATGAAGGGGGTTGGCATACGTTATTGAATCCGTCTCGCGCATTCCTTCTCATTTCTTTTTTTTCTTCCTTCATTTTCTATCGAATTTATCTTGCAGTCGCATCTCGAGCACGGTCCGTGCATTATGGATGGCTCGCGTGTCCTCAACCCCACTTTTCCGTTTCCCGTTCTTCCACGCTCCCCTGTGGCTTTCCGCTACCAGCGTACTTTTACATACGCACCCCGATAATCGACTCTACCCACCAAGTTTTGGTCCCCAACGCGTTCTGCTTTACATACAGCTGTCAAATTGCCGCGAAAACTTTCGTGAATCTC
This sequence comes from Trypoxylon attenuatum, assembly GCA_963989405.1. Taxonomy (NCBI): domain Eukaryota; kingdom Metazoa; phylum Arthropoda; class Insecta; order Hymenoptera; family Crabronidae; genus Trypoxylon; species Trypoxylon attenuatum. The sequence goes on along the minus strand of OZ022488.1, from coordinate 2,775,672 downwards.
GCGGATCGAACACACTCTCCCCGGAAGAGAATCCAAACATGCAAACTCGTCGTGCGGATATATAATCGTATCCTGTGGCAAGTGACAATTTTGGTTTCGCAAATAGGTTTCAGTCCTAATATCGCAAGGAAATGGTCGCTTGGCTCGTTGGCTCGTTCGTGAATTGCGATTGCCAGATACGTCGCTGATAGATGTCAAATGTGGCAGTAATTTATTACGAGTCATCCAAGCGGATCACATATATGCACGTAGCGAGAAGATCGCAAAGATACTCAGAACAAAAACAGCCTTGCTATTCTTCTTCAGCGATACACGTATAGTGTTCTAACTGAGAACTCGAAGAAAATTGATAAATAGTACTCTGTAGAGTAGAAAAACGAGCTATTCGAAGATAACGACTGCATCGATGGAATTGCAATCAAACGGATGGAGTACGCTAATTGTAACGATATTGATGAAATTCTTCAAGTGTAGGAACGATAAAAGAATGTTCCGAGATGCAATATTCATTGGGTAGTTTCGTCCTTGGGACCTTCGTGCATCAAACGGAGCGGTCGTTTTAACAGGCAGCGTAATTTTCGCGATGTAAAATTACCAGAGCGGCGCATCGAGCATCGCGCACTACGATGCCACGACTAGCATAGAAGCTTTTTATACGATCGATGTAACTTGCGCGGCCTCCGCGCTCATCCGCGAAAAAACATGCTCACTTTATTGTAATATTTCCCTCGGGAATACCGACTACATGCCTCCATTGCGTACCAACAATTTAAAATAGACGACACTGGGAAAGGCGTTTAGAAATCGAGGAAACTAGTTTACTTAGTTCATGGAAAAGAAAAATGGAATTATTAATATAGTACATATACAGAGAATCGTGATTGAAATAAAAAAGGTTTGAAGAGGGTAATTTGTTTGGATGTCTTCGCGGAAGTACGAAAAAGAAGCGAGTAAAATTGGCCAAGGTAGAGGTTCGTCAAAAAGAAGGGGAAAATTGTTCCCCAGTCACGAAGGCCTCCGCGCACTGTCCTTTCGTGACGGATCTAAGTGACCACCCTCGATTTCCGACGCAAAGTGGCCGCGCGCTGCGATTAGGATCTCCGGACTTTGGCGCGGTGCGACGTGGTGCTACGTGCAAGCGCGACGAACGACCAGTCAGGGGGTCGAAAGCCTGCACGAGGGTTGTTGAATCGTCTTTCCTAATTCGTAGGTGCGTGCGACGAATCGAGGGGCGAGATAAGTGAGCTCTGCTCGTTAGGGGTAAGAAACCAAGTAGTCAAAAGCTGCGAAACAACCTGTTCCAAAGTCGACAAGTGTCATTCCGTAAAATTAATTCGAATCGCCTTCTCCATTAAGGTCTCGTGTTCTTCAGATTATTTGTAAAAAAATACTAAAAAAAATAAGTCAAGAGAATGATTTCTGAATGCATACAGTTAATCACTATTTCTCACTTCGGGAGAGGACGCGCGTGCAATGTTACGCGTGCCAACAGATTTATCTGTATTTTGCGGTTCTGCTTTTCCACGTCGCGTGATGATGAGTCGACGATGAGCGACGATTTGGTATCAGCTGTATGTGCGCGGTATCGTGTGAGTTGCGCGCGTATTCGCGGGAGGAGTCCTTTGGGGTGAGAGGAGTCCGAAGGTTCGATGCGCAGTGCACGGATTGTGCGAGCGCCGGCGCCGTGGATAATCCAATGGGATGATCTGCCAATCCTTGGAAAGCAGAGTAGACCAATCCAGGCGTCCGAGGGTGGTTCCGGAGCCAATTAAATTCACCCGCATGTGCACTGCCGTGCGCATCATCCGACTCAAGTTAGACAATCGAAAAATAAATCGAAAGATAACGATAGCGCGACGAATTTGTTGGAAATAGTTTCACATGTGAAAAAATGAAAGAGCAAAAGTATAAATTACGAGGACCTAAAAGTAGGCTAGAAGGAATTTGCACGACGATCAGTGCAAAATCCTCGAAAAACTAAGCTCGTCGCCGTTCGCTCCTGCCAGATACATTAGTTATGTTAGAAGAGAAACGACAGCTGGCCAGCAAAAGGCTATAACTGAAATAGAAATTTATCTTTACGAAGACACGGCGCTGCACGTCGAAAAAACGATTTATACTCGCTCGAAGATACCACACGGTAATAAACCGTATTTTGAGCGAGCGAACCACGGTAGCCTCGGTTCTCGGGAAAAACTTTTGCCCGAGATACAACAACCGTGGCGAGTCTCAAAATCTGCGACACGAAGCCACTAGCATTTGTTCTGTATAAATTTCACTCTAGGATCCTACTACAACTTGTGTCAGACGAACGGCGGCGACAGGTGGATGGGAGCCTCGACAATGAAAATAGAAGTGAGCATTTAACAAGAAGACACACACACAGACAGTTCTCGTCTGTCTGTTTGTCGAGAAGTCGACGGTAGACCTAATTTCCTGGAACGACCAAATCCTAATGACAACAATATCCAGACTGCAAAGGAGATTACGACAAATGACTTGGCAAAGTCTCGGAACGATTAAAATAAATTCCATCCCTCGGGACATTTGAGGAATTAATAAAAAAAAAAAATAAAATCGGACGAAATAGAGTCTGTTGTGTAATACTGAATCAGGAAGATGAAAGTGCTTAAGTCGGAATTTTAGAGCCGATTACTGATAGGCTCGAGACCAACCAGCCAGCCAGTCCGCCAGCAGGAAGAAGCTGCCGAACGATAACAGTAGAAATAGCAGCTCGGTCAGAAAGCAAGAGGCTGACGCCACAGACTGCTTCCAGTGCTACCGCTACCGCGTTATTACCCCCCAAAGGAACGGCCTTAAATCGCGTTTAAAGTCCTCGTCGTCGGATAGGGGCCCTCGGCCCTCGAGTCTCGTTGGCCGGATGGTTCGAGCATAGAGAAGCTGACACGGGGGACAGGTGGATCTAAATAAAGACTGGATCAGCGCCAGAGCCACCAAAATGGCTGCTGCCGGCACCGAGACGCGCGCGGGGCGTCGTCTAACTCGCGGTGTGGTCGTCGCCTTCGTCTTCCTCTTCATCTTCGTCTTCATCTTCGTCTACGTCTTCGTTCTAAGCATCTTTACCGTTGTCGTCGTCGTCGTCCACGGACGACCGATCGCCGTCTTACGACACACTACGGATTTACCAGTTGCCGAGAAAACCTCCTCTAACGCGTGGAAGAACGCGCCCGGTGTTGGATTTCACTTTTCCACCTACGTTCTGCCAATTCGAGGACACGTGCTACGCCTATGCGGCTCCTGGCTCCAACTGACGCAAACGATATTCTTGCCAATACTTCTCGCGCGCGACTCGCCTCTATCAATGTACAGTTCCTACGTAGGAACTCATCTACTACGCGCGGGTTTCTTCGCGCATCATTTACAGCCTATATTCACACTCTCAACGCCTTCTAACACCCCCGACTTTCGTCTCTTCCTAACGCGACGCGAAGTAGCTCTTTCGGCTTTGGTCACTCTCGGAAAGTACTATGCGAGGGTCTTCCGCTCGATCTCTACTTAGCACTTGGCAGCTGTTAATTGGACGCTCGTCGAGCCAACCGGGGAATTATAGTTTTCGGTAAGCGACCGATCAATGAGTGTTCCCCAGCGAGAAGTAGAAGAACGTGCGTGCAAACGCGTGTTCGCTAAACGAACTAAAACCGGTAAGAACTCGACTATGAGAACTTTGCATGGGGCCCTCCTCGGGTACGACCATCGACAAAAAGTTGCTTCTACGCGACGCGTGATACAGGGGTCTTCGGGGTTTTTTTTTTTCTCTCCATTGGTACCCCTTGTTGGATGATTCAGATGAGAAAAGTTCTCGGGACTTCTCCCCTGCTGCCTTTTCACGCAAACGAGGATAGCTCGAGGCTCAAATTTCCTTGGAGCACACTTTTCGAACTTCGACTTGTACGATGCATTTACGCAAGACTTAAGTGGAGTACGTATTGTGTTTCCATCGCACTCCGGAACAAAGAGATCGCGATCCAAAATAAATTCAATAATTTACGTAACTCCACTCGTGGTACACCTAACGACAGACGGTACACACCGTGTTATATTAAATTTCAAAAAACCACCACGTACAACACCAAAAAATACAACACCAATAGCGACACCAAGTGTAGTGTAAGCCGTCACCACACACACAAGGTTATTAATATATTATAATGGTTAGCGGAACTAGTAAACTCGACGAGCTTCCGTTCATCGCGGTAAGATCTCGCAACACAATTTTTTCTCGTACACCCAGTTCAATTATGTTAGTAGAGAATCGTCAATTCTAATTCCTTACATCGGACCTCGTCGTTGATCACGACGAAACCTTCCGACGATTATCGTAGGCGATATCGATTTTGAAACTCTACAAATTAATTTCCCACGAACGAGGCGTACAAGCGAAGGTCTTTGACGAAATTTCACGTCGCGCACCGTAGAATCTGGCCGGGCCAAACGAGGCGAACCGCGATAAAATCGATTGGAGCGTTGAAAAATTAATGCGAACCGCCGAGTCTCGCAGCGTCACGGGTCGATTTCCGGGCGAAACACGAGTCCTCGAGAGATCGGTCAATTCGAGGAAATCGTTGGATCGACTATAATTCACGGAAATTCTCCAATACGCGATCCTCGATCTGCTGCTCGTTCGAATTAACCAAGTAAGTGTAATTCCGGCATCGCGATTCTGACCTTCTTTAAAAAAGAGCCGGAAGAAAATGCTTAACGCCAAGGAGGAATCGTTCTCTTCACAACCAGCCGCGGCAATTAATCGGCCAAACTCGAGCAGAGAAAGCGTCTACGAAAGAACGGGAACGAGCAGCGGTTCTGGTGCGTTTGGTTGCGCGTTGAAAGAATAAATATTTGGAAACGATGGCTCGAGCTCACGCGCGTACGCGTCTGCCGCGTCTGGGTCAGCACCGATCCCGGTTTTTGGTCCCTCGTCGCGATCGTAGTAAACTCGGAGAGCAAAAAACAGAGGGTCCGATGATATTTCAATCTTGACTTCTTAACTTCTCGACAGTCGCGTAAATCCCGCCACCAAAGACAAACCAATAGTACGTACGTATAAAATACAAAATAATAAAAAAAAAGTTAAAGAGAAAAAAAAACAGCGAAAATCGAGTGGAGCGCACATGTGAGTTAATGATAAAATCGGTGAAGAAACCCGTCGAAGCGCAGCCGATGTAAAAGGATGAAGTATCGCGATTCGAATCGGAGAAATGATTATCAAAGATGATAATAGTGGACGCCCACTCATAAGTATCGCGGTTGAATAGCAAAATTTCATGATACTCGAGAGTGCGCGTTCTGCACTACGCGAAAGATCAGACTGAAGTGTACTTGGCGCGATGGAAAAGCACGTTGCTTGCTCGAAATCGATAAGATTTTTTGGTCGGCTGGCCGATTCGACGGTACTAATTGCGAACTGATTGTCGTTCTCCAGGATCGTGGTGATCCCATAGTCATCGTGACTAGCTATTACGGTGAATAATATTATTACAATGCTGATTAAGAAAAAGAGTGTAAAGAGTAAAGACCAAAAAAAGTCAAAACCAGTAACAAACAAATCTCTCAGCAACCGCAATCATTATCATCACTTCACGTCAACCTCATCAAGAAAGAAGAAACAAAAAACACAACCAAAAAATACAATGGGAGTAAAAGAGGCCGATCCTCGGAAGATCACTAACTTCGACCTCGGAAGATTTCTCTATTTCGTAGCATAAAATTCGTAGGTACTCATGGCTTCTGATACGTGTGTGCGTGTGCCGCCTTTCATTTCTCCCTTTCCTTTCTTTCTCTCTCTCTCTCTCTCTTTCTCGCCCTCCCTCGCTCTCGCACTTTCTCGCTCCCTCTCGCCTTTTCACCGATCGCAAATATCTCTGCCCTTTCGTGTTTTTTTTTGTTTTTTTTTTCGATCTTTCGGTCTTTCGCTCATTTTTCGTGCGTTTCGTGTCAGTCACTTTTGCTCTTTTTTTCGATAAGCGTTCCTTATAGAACGGGCCATGGCGCTCTCAACGATCTCGAAAAGAGTCTCTGGCCACCTCCTTACGCGCACGCGTCAGGATGCTGAAACGTTATATATTCTGCTTTTAAAAAAAAGTTTCGTGAGATCCAGTAGAGCCGATCCGCCAAGCGAGTACCTCTATTCTCGAATTTCGGTACGTTTACTATATGCGAGCTTTTTGCAATGCTCCTACTTTCGCGTACCGTCCCAAAAGTCTATTCGTCTTCCATACTTTGTTTCTCGAATTACCGTAAAAACTTTCGATTTAAACGATTACGTGAAAAATATGTAAATTGTCGAAAAATATAAATTCTCATTTTAATTTCAATTCAGACATCGATTTTTTTTTTATATAAGCACGTTTTTCGTATTAAGAGTTGAGAATTATCTTTGAAAATAGATGAAAAACTTATGTCAGATCGCGTGAATTTTTTTCGGCTTAATGCTACGCGTTTCTAACTACAGTTACAACATATACGTTTTCAATGTCTCTTGACAAATCACATCAAGGTGGACTTACCCATATTGGCCAGGAAGTACTGCGGGATATCCAGCACGAATACCAGCAGCGAACGGGAATGCTGTAATCACAAATATTCCAGGGTGAATTTTATCCCAATTTCTACCGCGCAATTCCGCTTTCGAGGGGCTTCCCGCTAAGTAATAAGGTACACAATTCCAAATATAGACAGGTCTAAACTCTTGGCTAGAATATGTTCGATGATAGTCGTACTATCTTTGGAGCGACTGACTTGCCAGCCACGATTTTATATTGCCATTCTCGTTTGATATAGACCCGCAGACCATTTGGCTTTCACGAAATGTCACGGTTATCGAAATTTTCCACGAAACTGAGAAAGAAAATGAGAAAGACAAAGAAAGAGGGAGAGTAAAGCTACTTAATAATTGCTGCGACCTCCACGGGTCTCACAAATGGTTTCGAACATGTGACAAAAAAATTACACACGTAATATGGAACATCGGAATGAGCACAAATACAACACTTTTCATACGGACTCATTGATGCGCCGATGGCATGCATCATATCTGAGTGCATTACGCCGTGCAATAAACTTGAATTGGACATGGTACTATGTATACGTCATGATTATTTAAGCATTGCGGCTAGTTGCAACTACGTATTCCATCGAGAAGCATAGAACTCTACATGTATGTATGTGGAACGCAGCGAAACTAATGATCTAACGGCAATGTAGAAAATATAGGACTGTAATTTAAGTAGGATGGTAATCTTGGAGAAAAAATCAACGACGTTCCAAAGACGTTTTTCTGGCGACATCCTTATGTCGCATGCTGTACAGAGTAAAAACGAAGAAGACAAAGAAGCCAGAGGCGGTACTCGGGTTAGGGCAATTTTAGACTTAGGTGCCGAAGCGCCAAGCTATGTTGGCTTAAAGCCACCGCGAGAGCTTTGCGAGAATGACTCAGGGGATACTTCTCGATTTGCACGAGCCTCGTGCGTGAAACTGTCCTTTGCCCTTTCCGCCTCACTCCGAGCCTCCCCGAGAAACGAAAGGAAAATCCATCCACATTGTGCAAATGACTGCAGCTGTCACGCGCCCGGAAGTCCCGCCCCAACGATGACGACAAACACAAACTTCTGAACAAATCTACTCAATCTACTCGACAATCAAATTCCCCGCGATCTGTGCTAAACAAGAATCTCATTGTTTCTTAATTAAATTGGAAAGTGACCAATTCACAAAACGTTGAGCTCTTCGACAAGATTTCATCAGTTTTGGACATGAGCCGTTGCTATATCAAGAAAAGGAATTACCACAACTGTACTACGAATCAGATCTCGCGGATTTGGCCGCGTTTCAACGAGCACCCGTGATTGCGACGTGCGAAAATCAGCGAAAGGGAGCGCGCGACATTAAGATAATCGCTTTTCAGAAAAATAGAAACTGTTTTTATTCACTAATGAAGAGCTCACGCTTTCTGGTTTATCGTCCGAATACCGAGCTCGTATAGAATTCATAAGATTCAAAATCGGAGTAAAATGAAAATTCTACATTTTGATAGAAATCGCACCAAGCAGGACACAGAGGCCAGAACCCATTTGTTTAAAAATATACAAGCAAGCAAATGTTTACGCACTTCAAAAAATGAGCAATCCCTACAAAAAATATCGAATAATGATTGTGTATCAAAAACTTACTCGCTTGTAGATTACCCCTTGGTTTGGCTCCAAGAATCGCCAGGTTGACGTTTGCCTTGCGACCGTCGATTATGGGGTTGGGGTCTTTGCACGCCCGCTCCGCTGCCGGTCTGTCTCCCATGATCACCTGCGCGCAGATCCGATCGATTATTCGATTAATCCTTCTGCTCCACCTGGTCCTCGCGTTCCACCCACACCCTTCCCTTGCACAATACTCTCAGTGCCCAATCCCTAACTCCCACTGTCCGCCCAGTTTCTCAGCGATGCAACGGTGCACTTCGACACCTCTCCATCGCACTCAATTACGTAGATACTTATCTCCACTTTAAAGCGCTCGCGAATTAATTGCCGATTACCGACATGCGATTAAAGTTTCACCTTCCATTTTTGGCCAAGTATTTTCTGCCCTTCTCATCTATTTCTTTGCGGTCGAAACGCTAAGTCTCCGGAAAACATTTAAACTCCACCGGCAACGATGGGCGCTAAAGAGGACACCGGATGTCCCACGGTAAATTTGCTGTAGGATAGATAGATCCAACACAGCAGGTACTACATTTCCATATTATCGTAAGCAAAGGAAGGTGCCGCGTGATATAGAATGAAAGTCGATGTACCGCACTCGTTAAGGGTGCGATAATGCGATATCCTATTGTCAAAGGGGGAGAGGAAGGTACGGAACAATTATCATAAACGGAAACTTAAGAAAATATCCTTGTCGTTGTACAGTTATAGTATGTGTAATCATCTAGCTCGCTCATTGTAATCAATACAACAAGAAACAATAGTCTTACAATTGTCCTAGAGATATTAACGAAAAGCAATGACCAACAGTTTCTTTTACAATAACATTAAACAACAAATCCCCATAAAATAATTCTATTCATAGTGCTACCACTCCGTACTCGGCAAGCTTCAAACAAAACCCACATCAGCAACACTATCGATCAACGAAACAGCAGAAAGAACGTTCAACAGCAAGCGGAAGTACTTACGAAGCCATAACCCCTGCTCTTGCCAGTCTGCCTATCGGTGATAACGACTGCCTCCTCGATGTCACCGTAAACGTTAAAGTGTTCCCTGAGACTCTTGTCGGTCGTGTGATATGGTAAACCGCCGACGAAGAGCTTCGTCCAGGTGGTGTCCTTTTGCTGGGGAGTCGCACCGGCCAGTGCACCTAGGCCCGAGACCAGCTCTTCCGGCCCTGGTGCACCTACACCACCGACTGCACCCAGACCAGCGGCACCAGGCATCAACATCCTCAGAATTTTGGCGAGATCACCGCCAGACGGAGGTACGACCTGCTCAATTTTGACACCTTACTTGGTACCTGGTTCAAATGATGATTCTCTTACAGACTCTCCTCCCGCATTTAGACGTGCTGCTCCTCTTGTTGCCTGAAAATCAGAGATAGATCCCTCGTCATTGTCAATAAATTCACATAGTTTCCGGTTACTATTGCAGTATAAGTAGTATTCCATTATTATCTAAGGTTTGAGATTGACTTTTCGTAGTCCGCAGTGATACATTTACCTACACAATCATGAAACACAATGCATCGCGTTATTTTCATACTGATTGGCGAAGAGTGTCGCAATATCTAGAAATTCTTGTCACGTGCAGATTCGCCAGTAGGGCGGACCAATGGAAATAAATATAACAAAACAGGAAATGTTACGCAATTCATCTACGAACGTGGAAAACCTAAAAGAGGGGTATACGCATCGCTAAATCGAGGTCTGACACAACACGATAGAAGGAACGGGCAAAATATTTGCACGACCTGTCCAAAATCGCAGCGTGCATAGTTCAACTCGAAAGAATAATACGAGAAACTCAACATTTGCACGTGAAATTTTTCACGCTCACTTACATTCGCGAGATGAGATGATGGGTGAAAAATATTTACGCTATATAGCAAAGAACTTGGAAAAATTCATTTGGAGTTACCGAGGACAAGAATGCACCTCAAAGCAGTTAGGAACAGGGACACAAGCTGAGCTAAACGAGCAACGAAACCAGAATGAAAGAAAAGATTGCAGACAGTACGGGTGCAAGTTTCCAGCATATATTAAAAAAAAAAAGTATGACCCATAACGCAACGAATAGCGACCCTCCGGCGAATCATCTCGCCCCGGTCGAAGCGTCGCAAAACTCATGTCAGCAGTAGCTGAGGCATACGCGAGTGCGCGACGAATGCATTCGTGAGCGCACGTGCGCTCACAAACACAGACTCCTCGACAAAGGGGGGCGAAGAAAGAGCGAAAGCCCGTGCGCTCGCGCGCGCGTCGGCAACGACATCGGGGGAAGACGAAAATAAACCGTTTTCCCTCTCGGTCGAGTACTCCGTGGCACCGTTATGCCCTCTTCTTCGGATCCGCTCGAATCGATGACTCCTCCGGACATAAAGGGAACAGATAAAAATCCCCCTGCGCTGAGAGAAAGGAGAGAAGCCCTCACTCGGATGGCCCGTAGGGGAAAAACCGGCGAGGCAGCAGAGTGGCAGGAGCAGAGGCAGGAGCAGGAGCAAGTGAGGAGCAACCGAGGACCGGCACACACAACCAAAACCAAGAGAAGAGACGAGGAACAAGACACGGGACGCGCACCGGTCCGCCAAGGAACGACAAGAAAAGGGCGACCAGAAGGGACCCTGACCTCCATTCAAGGCTTCAGCAACGGTCTGAAAAGGGAGCCAGTTTCGGCCGATTGGCGACGAGCAAAGCAGCCTGCTCTCCTCGCGCGAGATAGAGCAAGGGATTTTTCGTTGCCAGCCTTTCGAGTTTCTGCAATGCTGCTGCTGCTGCTGCTACTACTACTGGTGGTTCTATTGCTGTTGTGGATGTGCCCACAGAATGTTCCCTCGCTCTCTTCCTCTGTCTTCTTTCGGCAGGATCTCTTTCTTACTTGTGCACGCACATTGTGTGTGCCTATGCACAGGCCGCAGAGGCCTTGCCTTGCCCTGCCTTGCCCTGCGAAGAGGGCCCAGAGTTCTCTTCCGTAGCCCTCCTGTAAGACCCTCCATATCCCGTAGCAGCCAGGCAGCAGCGAGGCCTCTAACGTGCCCTACCCCACCTGCCCTACCACCACCAGCTCGTATACTACCTCGCCTGCCGTTCCGGCCGTCCATCCGTTTCTCTCTTCGAATCCCCAAAACGGCGACAGCGGCGTGGCACGGCAGTGGCAGCTGCTGCTGCAGAAAACCGGTGCAGTACGCCGTATAATCATATTGTTGTACTGCCATCGGGCTCCTCCTCCACCAGCTCGCAAGCCCTCTTTCTCTCAACTCTCCGTCTGAACTCTCTTTCTCTCTCTCTCTCTGCTTCTCTCCTTTCTTCTCTTCTTGTACCTTCTGGGTTCTCGTCTCCTAGAACGCTAGAAAGCTTCGAGAACTGAGCGAACAGAACTCGCCTTGGAAATAAAGACCGATTTTCTGAATGCATCTACGCTCGAATCGACGAACGTGCGTAGTTGGTAAATACCGCCGCGGGAACTGTGGTTCTGAGAGGCTTCGATTTTGGAAGGAGGCGAGATCATTGAGAGATAATAAGTGGCTGTTATGGGAACCGGCTACTCCGGCACCGCAGTCGGGACTTTGTGAGTCAAATAGAAGCAATAAGAGCGATTAGTAGAGCAGTTTCGTTTGTTCTTACGAAAATCGGAATTATTTTAACCTATTTTTATATTTAAATTGCTGTACTTGAAAGAACGTTCGAAAAACTTGAGTATACCCACGATTATTGCAATGAAGCAGGAAGGAAGGTTGTGGCGAGGTACAATGGTCGCTGGAAAACATAAGTGCAAACCCGAGCCGGGTACGGGGAAAAATCACTTTAACCCTCGGTAATAAGACGCCCCGTTATGTACCCTTCGCCATGGAGGCTCAAAACAATGACAGCATGCCGGGTGTCTCGTAAATCAACAGGAGAATATGCCCCGCGTAAATAATATGAATTCCTCGAAGCCTTCGGAATATTATAATCCCTCGTCTATAATTTCCGTCCATGTGCCATACAATTTATCCTCGAGGTACCTTTCGAGCAATTCGGATCACACGTCGAACTGCTAGAAATACTCCCAATTTTATAAAACTTGAAGATTAGTAAGTTTTATGGGCTTATAAAAATAAATGCAACCGGGTAAAATGGGAAATAAAATATGACAAAGGAAAGTTGAAAACATGTGCTCCTTAGTGGATATAAAAAAAATCCTATGTGCAAGTATTTCCTGACGAATGGTTAATTGCATCGCAAAAACCTACGACATCATCAGCCTCTCACATTCGGTACTGGCTGATTGCCATGTGCCCGATGAAACTCACCAAAATATCTTCTCGGCCAAAGTCGCAAAGGCCAGACTTTCAAAAAACATAGTCGGCTTTCAAAGAATTTTCAGGAAGACTCAAGAGCAAACTGGGTGATTCGCCTCGAAGAACAAATAAATCTAGATTGAATTCTGTCAACTATTTTCTCAGCAAATCTTCGAGAAACGGAGCTTTCATGTTACTTCATAAACCATACGAACCAAATAAGCCACATTAAAATACTATTTCAAAACGATTCCCTAAAGATCCACAGCAGTCGCAACAGATCAAATTCATCAAGTTCTCTGATAAATTTTCGTAAGATTCGATCCTGCAAAAGTGTGACCAAGTACAAATTGCGATTCTTCCAAACACATGAAAAGTAACCACTTCCTCGGAAAGTTTATTTACTTTTAAATTCCACGAGAAAATTCCTTTTGCCTTTCGGTATGTCTAATCACCTGCGGATGTTTCCAGGCTCGCGGGCCAAGAGGAATCGTCGGCTCGCTGCCGAGGTTTATTAATAAACGTCGCGGTACACGTGCCCGACGTCGCGGTGCGCCCCATCGTCGCGTCGCATCGCGACAAGGCTGCTACCATTGGAGCAAAAAAGAGTGACGCGACCCAGGATCAGATGAAGATTGCATCGACCGGATAAGCAGTGTTTCACGAAATCATGAGTTTAGTTTGCCGAACCGTCTGCCTCGGCAACAAAGAAAATTCCTGTTGCTCCAGGTTTATGAGGAACGGTCTTTCTCTCCCTAAAATAGGCGCTTTAGATTTATCTACTAGAGCGAATTTGATCTCGAAGGAACAAGGCTTCCATCCGTCGAGCCTTTCGCTTCAATCCAAGAACACGCAAAACAAAACGCGACGCTGGCCTGTGATGCTACCCCACGAAGTTCTTTTATTTTACTGCGCATCTGGCGAAAGTATGCATTTACACAGTGTTGCGTTTGGGAATACATCATTGTAGTACATTAATTGGATTTATAGAATCTTTTGTAAATACAAAATAATTAATTTTAATCCTTATACTACTAGAACATGCAACATAACGATCGATAAACAAGCATTAATTGTTCTTCCCGTATGAATGAAGTATATAAGTACATATTTAAGCATCATTTCACAGTTTCTTTGAAATCACTCACCTTTTGTCAGAGGCAGCACTGTTGTTGGTTGTACCGGTAATTACAATATAATCCCAATAGAGACCAGCCCAGGGAATCCACACCAGGAAGCGCAGGCACTCCTCACGTGTGTGTGTGTGTGTGTGTATGTGTATATGAATGTGTATATATTTATGTGTACGTAGATGCACCTCGAAAAGAGCTTGTGACGAAATTACGTGTCGCGCAAACAGGCACTGCACAGCAGCGGTTCGCGTAACAAGGGTGCACGTTGTTTCCTCGCACGGGATCAGGCCTGAACGCGAGCTCACTGATGACGTCGCGTACGTTACTTAGGAGGGTGCCTTTTACGATCGACAACCACGACGACCACGAGTTTCCTTCGGCGCACACATCCGACGCGAACGAAGGCCCACGTGCGAGTAACCGAGCGCTTTTGAGTTCGCGTTCGCGGTTACCGTGCCGCGCGCCAGTTCGCCGGCTACCTCGCCAATCCTGAAGCGCATTGGCTAACGCGCATCCCCACCAACGACCAAGCTTCAGTGGCGTACTTCGAACGGGCAGGAATGGCAGGATGCGCGGACGCCAAATGTAAAAAGTTCAATCGAAAGCTAACGCATCGGTGACGATTTACTCCGACGGTGACGATCCTTTGGCTTTCACTGCATTCAAGAACCTCCAGCTGCTCGTTATTTCGAGTCCCAATGGTCGCCTCGTTTAACTAACCTTCGACAAGCAAAAAATGAAGCCGACCGACGCTTCCGTGGAATGACCTGGTATTTGCAAGAAAGTGCTCGACTAGTTGATCTTGGTGAAAATTAGAACGTAAAAAAGCGATGTGCGACTACAGTTTAAAATGAAATTCCATCCAATTGTTTCTTTGTTTTTTCTCGTGGCAAGTAAATTTCAATTGCAGGTAGATATAGATTTATCTGCGATCTATGGCAAAATTCGATAGACTGTAGATCGCCTGATAATGTAATGGATTATTTTTGGCGACCTAATTCTGACTGTGACTATAGCAAGAGCGTGAACAAAGAACGTCGCCTGTTAACTTTTATGAGTACGGCGCTGCTCTTTCTTCTTCCTGTCGCACGGTTGCCGTCCCTCCTTTTTGAAGCGCTCCTAGCAATTCGATGACGAAAATACAACGAGAGTTAACGCGCCGCGAAGCAACCATCGGACCCGTGCCAGAATTTCGGTATGTTTCGATCGAGTCAGGATGAAACAGTCCTGTACATAAGATCGCCTGTGCGAAGCGGTGGTCCGTCGAGGAGTATCAGCTGTTCGAATTATTATCGTTGCAGACGACAGCAGATGTTCGCTCGGGCTGAAACGCTCCCCCGAAGGCTTTGAACCCGCTGATCTCTTTTCTTCGGAGCGGGTGAAAAACTTTTGAGGAAGCCCGACCTTCTGTCTCGCATTATACAATTGGCCACCACCTTGTCGGCACTTTTCACAAAACAGGGAAACGCAGTCAACGCTCGCTCCGACCCACGCTAACTGCACGTTCCACGTTGTATCTAAATCCTTTAAGTAAACTTACTCATATTTCTGGTTTCTGGTTATACGCCGTTTTGGGTCTTTTAACTCTACGCTAGCAAACATTTTCACCTAAATATGAGGATGCAGTTACCGCCTGCTTTCTTTTCCTTTCTTTAAACAAGCTTTGTAACGCAAGGATATCAGGTACACATTATAAATGCGATTCGATAATAATCACGGAGATAATAATTTACGTAGGATATCTTTCTTTCTTTCGCTGAGAAGCACCGATCGCGACACGTCGGGTTCATTGCATTGTTCGAAACCTGCCGTTAGTTACGTGTCACGGGGTATAGGATATCATCGTTGTCCGCATTCGAAGGAGACCCCATAGGTTCGTGGCACGCGCTGCCAGCTGCCCCACAGCTGTCTCTCTCCTCTCTCGTCCCCCATACACGGGGCCAGGCCGGCCAGGGTTCTTACCCGAGCTGGCACAGTGCATTTACCACACAGAACGGGCCGTTTCGCCTCCAACTCCCGAGTCCGTGTGTGCACGCGTGTACCGTTCCCGAAAAGCGTGTCTCGACGATATTTCGTGCGCTTGCACTCGTCGCCTCGCCTCGCCTCGCCTCAGCGCGCTCGTTGCAGGCGCGAGGTGGTGCACCCTCCAAGAGACCGAGCATTGGGACTCGCTCCACCCCGAGTAGCTAGGATCAAACGAATGCTATTATCGCTGCTCAATGACACGTCGCTCTGAAGAATCTTTCAATGCATCTGAAATACATATAGTGCTTTGAAGAGATTTTCAGAATACACATTGGATCAGCTCATAACTACATACAATAAAATCTTAAATGCATACTATTATACAATCAGTTTTTAAAATGTTCTATTCTGCAAAACTTTGCCGAATCATACTCCTAACTGGTTCATGGAGACTCGTAGTAGCGTGGTAGCTCTCGAACATCTTAGATTAAATTTGTTGCACAAGTAACACAGTTATTTAAGTAGATTCCTTGGTGTGCTTTCTCGATGAACTCTGTTTTCGGGATTAGATGCAGATCACCCAGTGCCAGCATTTCTGTGTACCGAATCAAGAAGATTAATGGGACGTAGTAACTGGTGAAGCAGTACACGCAGACTGGATTTCGTTCCCAATGTCCACCGCTTTGAAGCTGCAAGTTATATACAAATATAAAGCCCTAGAAACGCCGAAAGTGTATGTTTTAAAATAAAGGCTTCGCGTGGAGTAATATTCGTTTACTTTGTGGCATTAATGCACACAGTAGCAGCGTGTTGTTCTATCGTTCTTCCGAGAGGGCCACTGGGGCTTTACATTTGCGGTTTCCCATCCGGCTCATCCAACGTGCAGGAAATAGTCCTGAAGTGTCCTAGAGGATGCAAGGCTATTAGGTTACACGTGGAAAAAAGGCCGAACGTTGGCGAGGAAGATGGAGAAAGGAGGAAGAGCCACCGTGAGCGAGGAGCCGTAAGTGTTCAGGCAAAAACTAAAAAAAAATTGGAAAACCAAAGTGCGTGCCACCAACACCGGAAATCCCAGGGCGTTCAACCCTGACACCCGGTATATATTTAGACTTAAAGAGACCAGATTTCATCCGATCTCATAGATATCTGTGCCTGTTTGTCAGATATTCCTCTTAAAACAATAAGCTTAAAGAGGTTTGCGGCTCTGTTAACCCAGGTAATGAACGTATTCTACATAGAAAACGATCAATCTTTCTTCTATCGTTAATACGATAGACTTTGCTTCTTGGCAAACAAAGATTCATTACTGCGTGTACAAAACCAATAATGTCCACGTGTTAAAAACCTTAATGCTTCCGGAAAGGAAGTCGATCATTTCCGACTCGCCTATTGCATAATCCTGCACGCAACAACAGGTCGCTATCGAGCCACCTCTTTACGTGTTTCACCCACGAAATTCTTAACGAGTATGTGTGTTACTTATGTGCGTACGTACTTTCCGTGCAAGCACGCATCCTAAAAGTGTACCGATCGAATGAAATTACTATAATCAATCCTCTGGAATTTCATGATTCCACGAGCTTCTCCAAAACTGCTGGTTTCATTTGTTTCGAGGTCTTTAACGAAACGACAATAAAACATCGCGTCGAGTGAAAGAACACGTGTGCAAGTGTACTTCTTGACATTCTTAGCAATTCGAAAATGGCTGTTATTTATTCTGCTGCGCAAAAATTTACCTGAGAAGGACACTATGGTGTACAATAATCAACCCGACAAATTGGAGGCCACACGAAAGGGGTTTGCAAAGAGCCGCCCGGTTCTCCGATTTCATCCGGAGGGTCAAGTGAAAGGGGTGGGGAGAAGATCTGTTGTGAGAAAATTTTCCGTCTGAAAAATTATGCGTGAAAGCTGCGAAGTACCGTGCGTCTTTAGAGACACAATACCAGCAGTGGCGGTCTTCTCGAAATAGACGAGAAGCCCGGCCCTCCAAACTCGTCCGAAAATAAAACAGGTTTCTTCCTTGCGAGCCACGCTGTCCAATTGGTAGCCTCTGACGGAAGAGTCCGCTGATTAATCGGCTACGCGAAAGAGCCGTAATATATTTCCTGTGTTATTGCCAGCGTACCATCCTGAGAAACGAGTCTCTCAGGGGTCCCAATGAGTTTTCGTTCTATCGATCGTGGCAAAAGCAGCCGGGAACAACTGTGCAATCCGCGAGCAATTGTCCAAACACGCGGTAACGTGTCGGGGAACAGTGAAATGTATGTATATGTACTCTTCTAACTTACATACCTGCGCCGTATCACCAAGGGCATCGGCGCCCTTGCTGAACCGCTGCTAGTCATTATCAAACATGAGTCTTGTAAGTACAGTGATAATTGGACCAACGATGTCTCTCGGCGATTGATGTGATACAATTACATAAATTTATATCAGTCACAATTATGTATATTTAGTCTAAATTTCTCGGTTTTGTCGAGTATGTACTATAACGAGATTCTGAGAAAATGTAAAGTTGTCCAGGCAAGGGTACGGCTCCCAAGGCATTTGGCGCAAAGGTTAATATTGTCGCATAGCCGCGATTGCTTTGTCCTGAAAACATGTAACTTTTGTCATTACCAAAATATTGAAACAGTAATACGAGGAATACAGTATCGAAAGAAGTTTACATACATGTAATGATTGCGTTATCGATAAAGAGATTGATCAGGATGAGCACGATGCATGCGCGTCTTATGTCGCGCATTTAGAGCGATTAATTCCGACACGCTTGATCCGTCCTCGTTTCGATAAACCTCCCACTTCATTCTTTCTTTATTTAAACCACTCGAAAAGTTGTCATCCTCACCGTCAGGCATGGAATAGTCTTCTAAACTGTCTGTTTCGATCTTGCGTGAAACAGTTTTCATGAGTAATTGTCCGAGATCTTTCACCTTCTTCTGTTTTCCTTTAGATATCTTCTTCTTCTTATCGCTATTGTCTTTCGATGAAGTCCTCTTCTTACGTCTATATTCTTCGACTGATTTATTGACGTTAAACTGTTCGAGATTCACATTCCATTTTGTAACAGCAAATGACCGCTGGTAAACCACATTGTCAACGCTTTCGTCCGTCCAAAACTTTGTTGCGTCTGTACTCGACGATGAGTAACTTCTGCTTTCTGGTTTCGTATAGTACAGCCCATTAGGCGTCAACGGCTGTATGCCTTCGTCTGCTTTGTCACCTCGGATGAGTGACTTGAGATTCTCCTGTTTAAACTCTTCGTTTTGTTTCCTTCGCGATGGAATCGCATTGTTAGCTATTTTCGTAATTCCTATTACAAATGAATTGTATTCTTGCGGTAATTTAATATTAAAACCACAAAGATTCGTCAAATATTTATTTAATCCGGTCTACAAGCTACAGTAATAATGAATAAACGATCCGTACAAATAAACAAGTGCACACTTAATAGCCAGTTGTTATGAAATTTGCAATGTGCCAGCAACATTTCGTAATATAACAAGACGTTACGACGCCAACAACAAGAAATGCAGGTTTTGTTATTAACTGATGTAATAATCATTCAGAATTACACAGTATAATTTAGTCGTATCTCCGAAAAAAAAATATTACAGCTATAGTTCGTTTAGCAAAATATATTAAATATTACATTAAAAATGTCAAATACGTTAGGAAAGTAACCGGAGGTAATTACATCTTAACTTACCCAAGGTTGAAAATCCACATGTATTACATATTAAATCACAAATAAAGAAACTGAATAATCCCACGTTAAAGGCCTGCATACCGATAATTATGTTAATTTGCAAATTTTCAAGCCTTGTCGCAATCGTCGCAACTCATAGGAAACTGACAAAAGGATCCGCAGGTAAACGAGTCGAACCCCGAGTCTTAATCGTTAGAAGTATGTATCTAACTTGTAAGTATATTACCGATGTTGCCATAATAATAGGAATAATTTCAATGTACACGAACCTATATTTCATCAGGTTACTCTAACTGCTGCTTACAAACATTGAAACGTGCTATTACTGTAAATTGAATAAAAACTAAACGACGATCATTACTATACTTATTGCAAGTATACATATAATAGTTACATGCTGATTGTGAGTAGGATATACATGTATATAGATAAAATTGGTGAAAGTTCAAGCTTCACAATACTGGTCTAAAGCCATTGTCGAAAGGCGGAGGACTGTCGGGCGAGTTCAGTAGCCTATAATAGTTGTTGTTGAAGTACTCTGGAATTTGCTCGGGTGGTGGGCCTGCATTATACTGATTCGAATAATAAGGATTCACAGAGGGATAGGAATAATAGTTGTACTTGTCGTCTGGCAAAAAGTTTGCTGGTCGATCGAAAGGTAAGTTATAATTAATTGGGGGATAGATCTCTTGCCTAAAGTCATTAGTTTCAGTAGTCAATTCAATGTGTTCTATTTGTTGGGGGTGTCCACCGTAATAACCAAAAAATGGTGGATATGTGGTTTGGTTATTGATATTCATTGGATTTTGAGTTGTATTATTGGTCGAATTACGATTGGCTGTAGTACCTCCTGGATTTAATTGAGGCGGAAGTCTGGTTGGAGTTTGACCTGTTGTAGTTGTTGTTGGAGTAGTATTTTGATTAGATGGTGGTCTCCTCTGTTTAGGAGACGGCTTGTGTTGTCGAATGTTATCTTGATCAACGTATATTTCCTCCACAGGATCACTGCGGCTTTTTACCGGCTTTATTTCTGCGACGCACATTGGCACACTGGTCATCGTCTGTTAAACAAACAAATTGAACGATAAAAATTTCTCGAACTGTTCTGTGTTAAAATGAAACCAAAAATAGTATGTGAAGTATGAATATATCCATCATCCATCATGGTATTTTCACTATGCTACAGTACAACCAGATTTTAATTGGACAAAGTCAGATCTACCAATTAAATTTTCTCTATGTAACAAAAGCATGCTTCGCGTTTCACGATGCAGAAGATGAGTCACGAGATAATGCATTGCGTGGCTTTCTGCTCTGATTTCTATTTGTTCGACGCGCCCGGGCAGGATCTATTAAATCCTCCTCACCTTGTCTTCCGCGTTCCGATCATCCTCTGCTCGCAATTCGTTGCGATCGTTGCTCTGGTTGCCATTCCCAGCCGGGCCACTACTACTCTCATTCGCTGTCCTTTTGTCTTCCACGACGACGTAGTCATCACGGTCCAAGAAGTTGTCGCTCGGTTGCTTATCGTCGAGTAGACTCGCGATTTGCGAGGGCAATTGCTGTTGTTGCTGAAACTGGTTCCCAACGGCACTAATGGTATTTTGCAACCTGCTTGGATCCAGTAGTGGATACAAGCCGATCGGTGCATAAAGATAGGGATGTGGTACGTAAGCGTGGTATGGTTCGTAGAACATCGCAAAATAGGGTGACACTTTCGGTGGAATGGAATTTAACGCTGCCGATGCTTCAGGTATCTTAGAATACGTTTTCAAGGAAGATGATGCTGCTCCTGCTAAACCACCGACACTAAGTCCAGCCAGAAATGCTAGACTTCCCAAGATTTTTGATTTCCTTTTACTCGAGTCATATTTCCCGCTTACGACTTGCTGAACTACTTGCTGAGCTTCTTGCTCAGCTTCTTGCTCACTATACTCAGGACGCATGGTATTCTTCCATTGGTCATCTTCTTCAATCTGACTTACAGTTGCGTTGGCAGGAACAGTTTCTTCGTTGACTCGTAAACTCGTGGATCTTGCTAGTTGCGGTGCAACAGTGCAAAGTACCTCTGAAACAAGAGTAGTCGTTAATGTGTCAGTGTTCCTCAGTAATCTATTAGCACGACCATTTAAATATAGATGAATGCTTACCGCAATAGCTGCAGCTGAGAATCAGCGAGACGAAAACCAAGAGGCTCATCCTTACTGTGTTGGACTTCGGTAAAAAGTGAAGCGAAATCACTCGAACCATTTCAAAGAGTTCAGAACCTGCGGGTTACCCTCATCCATTGCTTTGTGAAAGTATGTTTCTGAGATATCGGTGGAAGCATTGTCATTTTCGACGACCTAACTTCCTCATTTGGGTATGTGGGCTTTGGATGAACGCAAAGTGAATTAATTGTTGGGAAAGAAATAGTATTCGAATAAATAAAAAAATATTTGCACATAGATATATAGAATTCTAGTTTACAATTCATTCTTACCTTGACAATTACGTTAGGCAACGTTTTCTACAACTAATACTTGGTTTCAGCAGAAATATTTTATCATTTTATCAATGTATTTGCTATTTTGCAATATTAATTTCAATTCAAAAGATTACTTTTATATTTACATTTGACGAAACTCAAATCAATTACCTTTTCAATTATCGCGGGTATTATAAGGCAGCACTAAAGCGCATGCGCAGTTTTAGCTCCGCCATAAGGAGACAGATACTCGGTCTTTACGACGGTTTTAACTAAGAAACGCAAAACATGAGTGAAGTACAGCAGCAAATTGATCTGACGAGTAACGTAGATGCTAATTTGGACTTTGCAACAACCGAGAAGCAAGAAGCACGTGCGTTTTTACGTGAACGATTCCTACGAGTGATCACCGGCATCGTAGGTAAGACTTTTTGTGGTTCTGTATTGTTCGTGTATTTCTCAAAATCGACAGTTCTTTCGAAAGTTTAAGTGGTTTTGTTGACATACTTATAAGGATAAATAATCGCATGAAAAAATATACAGTCACACACGGACAGACAATACGTTAATTAAGCAGGAAATTACTTAAATGTGGCGCCAGAACCGACCTTATTACTTCTCTAATGCGCCATATCAATTCGTTCAAAGTTTCGATCGAAAACTTTTGATTTATATCTGATTAAATGTCATTACAATGTATCTCACGCATTTTGTTAACTATAATCTTAGAACTCGATTCTGAAGCATTTAGTGTTACATCACTATTTACACTGACATTCAGCACTCTCCAAATGAAATGTGCTTTTGATATTACAGGAAAACAAGCAAGATTTCATCTGTATGAAAATACAAAAGTTTCTGCTGAGTTTCGAGGCTGTGATGTGGACTGTTTAGAGGTCTATGTACGTAACTTAGAAACACCCTTAGGTAAAATACCAGATGCAATTTTGAGGACCATTGACATCATCTATTTAGATGTCGAAAACATCAATTCACAGCAATAAAAATAGGTAAGCAATATAGTACGTTTTTAATTGACTATGCGTACTAAATAATATTTTTTTATTTGTCAACACATTCCTATAATAACTTATACAAACAATTATGTACAGCCCTAATCTATGATCTGCGCATATTTAGCATGGTATTAATTTCTGATATTATGCGCCGCAAGTGGTCAATGATTTCTTTGAGGTGTCTATTTTTCATTATCACTTGCTGAAATGAAATAAAATGGTATTTAGGATTAGTTCACAAACTAAGCTTAATTACTTAACTTCAATTTCTTTTTATACGTTACGCAGTATAATAATTACCTCCATTATTTCTTTGCTTTCCTCGCAAGCCAACCTATAGGCTTCGGAGGTCTTCTTTTCGTCAGATTTCATATCCCATTCCTCTTTTAATGGTATGAGACTCTCGATATCGGTGTATTCCATTCCTTGGAGCTGACAGTTTTCATTACACTTTTCGTAAATCAGTCTTAACCGTTTAAAGAGTAGTTTCAATGCCCTCAACTGTTCTTGAACTTTTACTTTCTTCTCATTTGCCATGTTCGCGCCTTGTGCAGTGCCTAAGATTCATAATAATTAATCAAGAAAATTTTAGATTTGTGTTGCACCATACGTACAATAATTAAATCTTACCGTTTGGCGGTTGAAGGACTTTAAGCGTTTGGAAGAGTTCTAAAGTACGAGTAACTATTTCTTGAACAGTCTCTTGTCCGAACCTACATAGACTGGCAGTGTTAAATTCTTTATTCTGTTGCTGAGGTGGTGGTTGCGTAGGTGGGACTGGAGTTTGAGGCGTAGTTGCCTGATTGTTGGCTTGATTATTTTGTTGCACCAAAGCTGCTTGTTGCTGTTGCTGCAGCTGCAACTGTTGCTGCTGCATTTGTTGCATTTGCTGTTGCATGGCAACGGATTGCTGCTGTTGTTGTTGTTGTGCAAGCACTTGCTGCGCACTAGGCATTCCCATGTTATTGCCACCAACTCCGCCTACTCCGACACCTACGCCAACTCCAAACTGTTGTGGATTTACCATGCCTATAAGAGTTTTATGTTGCGTAACTTTAAGAAATCCAAGACTATGGTATTTTAAGCTTCGATCGAATTTAATTTTAAGAACTAGAAGTTGATCGTATAACTATTCTTACCACCTTGTTGTGGTCCCATTAAACCAGATACCATTTGGCCACCGCCAAATTGTGTACGCATTG
This sequence comes from Trypoxylon attenuatum, assembly GCA_963989405.1. NCBI lineage: Eukaryota > Metazoa > Arthropoda > Insecta > Hymenoptera > Crabronidae > Trypoxylon > Trypoxylon attenuatum. Next base: position 2,751,691 of record OZ022488.1, on the reverse strand, counting down.
CTGATTGCTGCACATTGGGAAACCCGGATGGAAAGGGATGCTGTTGCCCAGCCATGTTGAGCTGCTCCTCTCGCTAGCCTTGCGTGTTCATTAATAACAATAATTGAATTAATTAAAACAATATCTTTATTGCCGCGCATTGAAATTATATTTGAGGTTATGACACGTTTTAAAAGGATTTAAGTATGACGCTTGACAGATAATTACGATATCGTTTAAAGAAAAAGTCGTGATTATAAATATAAGTACATCGCGTGGATGCGCTATTTAGAAAAATACATAACTGCGATTTAAAGCGACATACGGCGTGAAGAGACAGTGCGCGAAACCGTTACTCCGATTTTCTATGAGAAACTACATTGTTACCTGCACGATAATGATGAGTCCTAGTCAACAAAGTGCAGTCAATGCCAATAACCCGGCGTTGGATACATAATTTCTCCTTATACACGTGCAAACTGAAAATGCACGTTTCTACATCACGCTACGAATTGTTGACATCGCAGTGCGCAGTCTACCGCGCGCACTGACAACGAATGTCAACGATTCGACACTTCGCCGTGCGCTGTAGTCTGCTTTACTATACATACATACATAGTCTGGTACCAATTGTCAGCTATACACGGACATTTCAAATTAAATGATACCTGCTATTGATCCAGTTCGGTATGTTGTACTGTTTTGGGTTAATATCAATAGTTTTGGAATTTCATACGCGATGCGATATCAAATGCAATCCTTTATCACCTACTCGGTTGCTGATGAAGACTGATACTAATACAAATACTCCAAATGAGTTGCGATTGAATTAACAATAAGCGAACTTTTAATAATTCAATAAGAAATATCTTTATACTTTATTGTTAATTTAACTTGTGTTATAAATATATTTGTCTACCATATTAAAAGTCTCGAATCTTTTTTCCGTGTAAAATTGAATACTTTTTCATGAAATACCTTCCGAAGACTCAAACTCGTATTAGATTATAGATTTTATCAAGCTAAGTTTTCCGAGTGACTTTTACTTTAAAGAGAGAGTAAGCAGATAGGCACGAATTTGTGGGCATTCGAGCAGTGCCCAAACAGGAGATAAGGTTGCCGCGCACGACGCTAGTTTATGTTAGACAGAACAGTCTAATCTCATCCCCGCGCACCTTACCCGAGCGTACTTCCACAAAACGAATTCATTTTTTCCGTTAGAGTCAGTGTTTTGTGAGACACTGTCCACTGCCGACCGCAACGGCATTTACACGACAGCAACTAGTGTAAATTAAAAAGAGTCAAGTATGCAGTACTTGTTCTACACCGTGATTGCCATTTTGGCGAGTTTCGCTTCGCTTTGTTCAGCTGACAATATACTGAACAAAACAACAAATACAATTAGTGGAGGAAACGAAAAGTCGCTGGAGAAAATTAATGAAAAAAGCAAGACAAACCTGGAGTGCCCACCCGACCAGAAAAAGTTGTGTATGATCCTTGCTCTGTCAAAGATTGCGAAAGTTCAAATAGCTGATTCGAACATGGAGCCGGAGATTGATGAACCGACAGGAAGAATACTCGAACCGATACAGCGTCGCATAGACTATTTTAATAGTGGAAAGAAGCCGGATGCGTTCAGTGCTCACAGGATTCCTGGTCTTGGTGAATACGATGGTTATTCGCAGAACTTGCGAAACGATGAATCGAAGACGGTTCAATGTCGTGCTATACGCGACGTATACATCCCAGAAGCTAAACAGAAGTTACCAGCTTTTGCCTGCAAATACGGAAGCAGGATATTTGTGCTTTCCAGTGAGAGATTCTTGGAAGATCGGAGAACTTCTTTGTACATAAATGTCGAAGATAACATCTTCCATGACGTGCAACTTGAACCAAAGACTTCCAAGACTAATGACTTTAACAGAATACCTGCTCTACTCGTTTTGAAACCTGGTGAGGATAATTATAAAATTCGAATCCCAGAAAATGGAGAACCAAGACGATAAAGATATTTGTAAGTTAATATTCTCCAGTAAAGAAACTTCCATTACTGCTTCAATTGATAGTTGTCCGTTCTGCAGTGGAGATAAGGAAATAAATGATTCGATACATCAAAAGGAATTCAGTCTTATCTAATTCGACTTCCTGTTCTCCTTTCTTCTGATCTCTGCTACAAATATTAAACGATCAGAAATACGCATCCGTTCTAAGCTTTACGATGCGCACATAGTACGATTGCATTTTATTAAAAAGTCAATCGCTTCGAGCGATACTTAATCACGACGACATAATCTCATGTAAAATACATATTGCACCGAAGAAATTTACGTGAGTATACCATCATTCGTCAGAAAAGTAGCTATTTATCCATATAAATAAGTCTCACTGTGAAATGGTACCGTCACTAATAAGCACCATTAACGAAAATTTATACGAAAGCGAAGAAAATAATTTACGACGCGCAATCTAGTTAATGATATTTAGTCCATAACAATGTCGTCGTTGCGTTGCGTAAAATCTTTCATTTTATCATCCTATCTGCTTTCGATCTTTTCTTCCTTCGGTAAATTAGCTGGGGAAACCTTATACACGTTCGAAATTATTCCTGCAGGATGCATCATCTTCACAGGTGGTTCATCATCTTTACCAGAGTCCTCTTGTTTATCCGAATCCTGCGAGTTTTTCTCCGGCATAGCGATCGTTGGGAGGATGCGAATATACGTTGGCCTGCTTATAGGGCTTTCTTCCTCCAACAGTTCTTTCTTCTCCTCCGTAACGGGAGACGAAGAAGTCGCTTCGTTCACTGTGGTTATCGAAGTATCCTCTGACATAGGAATCGGATTAAGTTTTACAACACTCGATAACACTTTGTTTGGATGTTGCAACTTAACAGGTTGTTCATCATCAATTGTTGAAGAATCGGCTTCATCTTCGGGTGAAGCTGTATCCTTTTCTATAGACACAGTTGGTAGTATGTGAATATTCGTTATCATTCCTGAAGATTCTTCTTCTTTTGCTGATGTTTGCTTCTCTGCAACTGAGGAACTCGGTGTGCTAGACTCGGTTGACGATTTCGAACTTTCTTCGGATGGAGAAATTGGTGGAAGCTTAAAAACGTTTGACAGTATATTCCCGGTGGGTGATATTTTAAGAGGTGGTTCATCGTTGGCAGCAGAATCTTCACTGGATTCGGATGTTTCCTCTCCTCGCGTTGATATTGTAGGAAGTATGTAGACATTTGTTGACAAATTCATTGGTTCTTCATCTTTGGTAAGTACTCCATTTGTTGTCACGGCAGAAGCGGAAGTACTTGATTCGTCCGATCGCTTCGAATCGTCATTTGTCGTAGGATGTGGAGAGAGTTTATGAACATTGGCTAATATACCTTCCGGATGTAACGTCTTACTCGGTAATTCCTCCTCCGTATCTCTCGTGCGAGTGTTCTTTTCTATCAGATCGGTTGGTTGATCTGCAAATTCCAAATCAGATTCTTCCAAATCATTTAGATTTGTTTCTTTTTTCTTCACTTGCACTGCCAATTTCTGTAGATCCTCCTTTTCCACGTTGGACAGGGGTGATAACTGAAAATCGAGAACTAGAATCATTCTCAGTCAATAAAACGTATCCGGTTCAAAGCGGAAATCTTGGACAGAGAATTGAATTTGTCGTTACTATTGTTGTATGACACGCAAATCGAGAATTACGTGATATATTCAATGACTCACTGATCTCACCCTTAGATATCAACCACCGGATTCACGAGTCACACACGAAACAATAAGTACTCGCTGTGCATTTAAACTAATCAATATCTTTTCTGAGAATTGTCGCCCGATTGTTGTATCTGCATACGATAAACATGAGGCAATCACTATTTTGAATAGTAAAACTATTACAAAATGAGTAATGGTAAATGACTCATCGTGTTAGTACCGCATTGTAGTGACCATATCGCATAGTCCGCGCATGTAACACTGACAGGCATCTCCCGAGTATTATTCTATTACTTTTCGATAAACACCGTACGCCGTATGTCATCGAAGATTGAATATCCTTCTAGGAATCGCTAAGGCAACTAATCAAATCATTAATCATTATACTTTAGCCACAGATTCTTTGAGAAGCGGTTTCCTCCTGAGATGATTGCGATGAACTCCCCCGTGGTGCTCGTGAATTGGTGGAATTTTTTGAATATTGTCTACTGGACTTTTATCTTCAAATTTCTCTTGATTGTGCTTCTCATCCGTTGCGGAAGTCGGTTGAACGTTGGTCGTTTTTGGCCTCCCAATTATCGCATTTTCATCTTCCACATCGAAGTCAGGTGCATCAGGAATATTTTCTAGTCGTATACTCTGCGTGAGCAATAAATCGTAAATTTGTCAGTGAAATTTGACTTAGCTCATCAGTTTTCCGCGAAATATTAATCTCCGTCATATAATACTTAATATTAATCAACGAAGTATAGATGGCTCGTTGATCACCTTTGAACTCGGTGTCTCGTGAAATGCCTCTGCTAATGCGGGATTAATATTCTCCAGTGGTTCGTCACCATGCCTGATGTAAACCGGAATGTAACCGGGGATGCTGGGCAATATTTGTAGTGGGTAAGAATCTACAAAAGACGAAAAGTCAAAGTGTTGAGTGTAATTACATTGCTGAAATCTGTCTTCTTCGTCATAGTCATGATTCACCATCGTTCTACGATGGTATAAGATTCTTTATCACGTAAAGTGCGCGCACTTTGCATTGAAAACTTATCTCCTGTGATCAGTTTTGCCGCGCGATTGGAAATCTAATGAGCCGTCTATTCATACCCCTTAAGATTGACACATTGATAACTATCTACTTCAATTGAATACGTGATTTGCGACACTATTGTACTTCTACCAAGAACAGATTTTTCCTTCAGGATGTACTTTTAAATTGTCCTTAGGAAATATTCCCATTTCCACAGATTTTCTCTACTATAAGAAGCTTCACAAAGAAAAAAAACACCGACAGCTGGTTCCGTTCTCAAATTCTTCTCGTTCAAAGCCCCGATGTGATCACTCGCGCAAATCCACCTAGTAACCGTCCATCGATCCCACCGGTGAATTCAATGAACATTAATCATCACAAATTTCCGCATGCTTCACTTGGGTATCTCGGATGGCTCGTTCGTTATCACTGCACAGCACTGTTCCATCGCGACAGCAAACCTGTATAATCGCGATGGGTGAATCGATACTAATTCTAATCGTCACCCTGAGAATCGTGATCTAGGCGGGAGCTTTCGAATGCTATTGTTACTCACGAGCGCAGCCAATGAGGGAAACGAGAAGTACGAGGAAGCGAATGGCCCTGGTACCACGCAGCATCCCGGCGGTCTGCATCTTTGAACGGTACTGGGCCCCCGGAGCTCGGGGCTCACTCCTTTATATCGACGGTCCCCTACCCCTCGACCACCGCCACGAAGAGGCCCCTCGGGGTTAACGTCGTTCCGTTAATGTTCGAGCAAAAAGAGTTGTCAGTCCTCCTCTACTTTCGGCAATCGGACCTCCGGTATCATTGGATCCTCATTTCGATTCCACCATGTCCCTTTCCACGATCGCTCGACGAATCCCGACCACCTTCGCGACCCTTATTCTCGCTTCTTTCTACTACGACTCAGTCCCTAATTGGGAACTGATTTCGAAGATGATAGGAATTCGCCTTACCCCCGTATCAGTGAACCTCTGCCGATTATATTAAGTAAGGTTCTTCTGGGTGCTTAGCTAATGCTGATTAGCGACTTTCTTGCGACTGCGTATAATCAAGATGATGCTTCTACTAGTTTTTTTTTTCCTCTATAATTGAATGCTGGTTTAATCGGAGAGACATCATGACGGGTAAAGGGTTTCTCGTTCGAATAGAGAAGCGAATGTTGGAGCAAACTTTTAATTGTGTCTCTTAATGTTTGAATTATCCTCGAATACCATATACATTTCAATAATCTGAGTCTTCGTATAGTGTTTCTATAACTCGCGCAACTTTTTGTGACATTTTTGCGAGGTGACTTGCGTGTACCGTCATTGGTCAAGTGCAATATCGAAGCTTACGGTGTCTGGAGAAAGCTTAGGACGTCTTCGTTCTTGGAAGTAACGTGCGCACTACACACAAGTGTAGATTGAATCTCGTCGCGTAGGTAATCGTACCCCAGGCGACTCGGGAGACCTTGAGTTCTGTTCTTCCGGATTGTCCAGGTAAGTTTGATTCGTGGATCGGCCGTGCGTGAATCTCGCAGGTAGAAGGCCGGATTCGACCAGCGATGAATCGCTCTGCCATACATAGATTCGCCGATTGGATAGCATCTTATTTCAACGCCCGCATGATCGCATTTTAATAACGGATCTGAACGAATCACACTATACTTTTTAAAGTTAGCTGACCTCTTCTATCTTTTGCACAATTTTGAACAGTACGTTTTTTCTACTCATTACGGTACAGTGTGATTAAAAGGACGTTAAAAAAGTCCGTGACATTTTGAGCGAAGGATAGTAGACTTCTATTCTATCCGAATGTGCGCGATAAAGTAAAAGGAATGTCGAAAATCGTTCTGTAATGGTGAACTGTGAATGAATTGTTGAAACAATGACGAGAATCCCATGTGCAAATGTTATTCGCCATAGTCAACATTGAACATTAAGACACTATTAAGAGTTTAACAAGTATAGTGAACCGTACTCACCGTTAGTCGCGTTGTGTTTTTCCTTTGGATTGTTGTTTTCTTCGAGAAAATTAATATTATCCTGTCAGCGGTAACTCTCCCTGAGCAACTGGTTCATTTTACCACTACTCACTTTTCCCTATGCAATCTCTGTCTCAATCTACTTCAATTCCTATTTTTTTAATCGTATTACGATGAATAATGGGCCTAGCTTTTAGTTCAAAGAATTAATCTACGATAATCTTGCTATAACACGACGACAATCTGAGTGAAATTTATAAAACAGCTCATGTCAGCATAGATACACCCCTATGTTGCTACTGATTCTCATTAAAAACGTATTTCTAACTAATAGCCTGTCCCGAGCCAGCTAGTAAATTCGCCATTTGCAATTTTCCAATTACAGTCTACTGTAGAAGGGCCAATGGTTAAACAAGAACGGCATCGTTCTCCTTGCAAATGCATTATTAGAAGCAACATAACTCAACTAAAGCCGTGGGCACGCGAAGGAATTAAGATGAAATATAACCTATGATTTACCGGCATTAGTCACAAATCAACCGACTACATCTTTTATCAATCTCTCATGTCCCATGGTCTTCCCGCGTAATCTTCCTCTTATGAAGACTTTTCCTTACTATTTTTAGATTCCTCGCGTTCACGTTAATGATTGAACATTAATCTGAACCCGAAGCTTCTTACCCTCGACTGTTGTCTAATTGCGCCACTATATCCGCAAGTTGCAGGATATACACTTAACGATCAGCTGTGTTTTTAGTCGTTACCACTCTGCGAATAAGTTTATTTTTGGCAAAAAGAAGTAAATTGTACTTGGAAAATTAATATAATTAAGGGAGGGAAAAATTGGATATATATTTTTGTGTCTTGGATAAACGTTCAGGATCACTATGTGACCTCGACGTGACGTCCAAACTTTGCCAACAGGTGTGAGAACAGCTGGTCATCGTATCCGAATAGCTCTCTGACAAAAATGAAAATTGCGTCACTTTCCTTCTTAGCTCTTAAACTCCGTTAAAACACGACCTCCGATTTTCACCCGGAAACAAAATTCACACCTCGATATTTGCGAATGTGTATACAATTTTGGATGAGAGATGAATGGCCAACGTTCATCATCGTCACGTGAGTTAGGTACGTATAATTACATAATTGAAATAGCTGCAGCTTCGATGAGATTTCTTCGCGAATAAGCCATCATCCGAGAGTGCGTTGTTCGTATAACGCACAACAAGCTTTCTTTCGCACCCACGGCAGTTCACGGGAAAAATGTGTCTACCGTTAGAAAAACCTTTGCGTTTCGTCCGACCGCTAATTATAGTTGTTTCGTGAAGACATAAGTGGCATAAATAGCCGAGGTCGCTAACGAGAGACGCGATGCGATCCAGCATTCAGACGAGGTGTTGATTGCGTCAGTGTATGTACCTCGAATAAAAGAGAGAAAAAGAGAGAGAAAGAGAACTCTCCCTTTGAACGGTGGTGGCAATGAAGATTAATCGGAATCTAGAATTGCGTCACTTTCAATTTTAATACCGTTCAGAACCGTCAATGCAATCAGGTTGGCCACGAGAGAGAGCAAGCACCGCTACACCATGTCGATAGAACGTCCCCTTTTCGCTGAATCTTGTCGAGGAACACGGCGCGTAAGTGATGAGCAGTGCAACTAGGCACGCCACACGACACACAGTTGTCTATCCACATTGTACCGGATATGCGTGTATGCGTAACCTCCCATTGACACGGTTACAATTCTAGTTTACTGGGTCACTTACTCGTTGCTCCCTCGAAGTCCTGATTTTTCTCGAAAAAATAAAAAAATACCACTTTTCCACAATTTCTCGCATCCTTCACGCGCGAATAACTGTTCACCCTGTTTCCAGTCTCGTCTACGAAACCGGTTTAACTTGAATGCCGATTATCGATTTGATGGAACACGATCATTCGAGCAGATGCGTGTCTTGTTTCCTGACGATTAGCGAGCGTTATCTCGTATCGTTACTCTTAATTCATGAATATCATACGGCATCGTAAATACATATATACATAGGTAGTCGGTTCATTCGCCAAAGATATTCCTCGCACGTTTCCAGAGCACTCGCAAATAATTCGAAGTCGCGATCTCGTTGCAATCTTTATGCTACGAGTGCATCGAAAAACGTGGCGTGACTAGATCAGTTGCAACTACTAAGCAAGTTGGCTCTGTTGCAATCTGGGTCGCGCCAAATTCTGCCAGAAAGTTTTCTGTGTTTATTGATCCTCAAGATATTCTTTTTTTTTTAAACGTTGTACTAGGAGAATTCAGAAATATCTAACAAGTACTTTAGAAGGAAAACCGCCGTATGCTAAAGCACCGGTACACGAGGAGACTTTCCCATGCAAATTCCAACCGAATGCAACCGGTTTCCTTTACGACCCTTAAAACTGTAGAGGATTAAATTAAGGCCCTGTCGCACTGCAATCGCCTTCGTACTTGAGTCATATCGAACCGACTCGTGTAAACCGACGGATTATTACTAATAAAGTAAACTTGTAATCTTTAGAGGTATTATAGTCAATGAACACATTTCTGTTTGAACGAAACTCTTACTACTGTTGGGTTGGGTCAATGATCACTTTTAAATTGATAATATGCGATCGGCAATAAAAAGTCTCATTCGAAGTAACGGATTGCTGACTGGGTTAGCAGTATCCATATCCGATTCGCTTTAGAGCTGTACGCGAGATTCTTCTTAACAAAATCCGATTAATCTTCCAAACGATCAAATTTGTCCCGTAGACTGAACAGTATACTTATAACTCGGATCAATTCCATCTTACTGTCAGTCACGACTTACTACCTCACAGTCAATTAGTCACGGGAGCAGTCACCGTTTAATTATTATGCGCTTACTAAAAACGTGAGATGAACGACGTTACCAAACCTGATGATCCTATTGACTACAATGGCTCTTAAAAGTGTAGTTAAAAGTTTTCGTGAGACTAGTTAATATTTCTTTAGGTTGAATATCGTGAGATACCGATGACTTGGAGTTAGGTCGACGTAACGACGGACCGTTAATTATTCATGGCGCTAAGTCATCGGGATTCTGATCTCGAGGTATTGGCGACGATTTTCCTGGACACGCTTGATTTACTTGGGTGTTGTCTCTAACGCATTGGTGTGTATACAACGTCACTTGATTCTAGTAAAACACTTTTAACTGGCGCTACTGCAATTTTTAATGTAGATCATTCTTTTATCACACATGACGTTCTCCATAATTTACCATAGCTTATATCTGATTGATAAAATGGAATAGGTTCGCATTTGGCAAATGTAAACGGTAGTTGAATTTATTTAGTGGGTATAAAAAATGTGGGCAGGTCGACATGGTTGAAATTAGCAGAATTACAAAAGGTTTGGTAGCCAACGTGATCGATGATCCGTACAAATTTTCAAGGCTTCGAAGCGGCTTGTGAGGATCGAGGGAGGTCCTCGGTCCGATTACTTTACTCCCTAGAGTAAGTTTTTGCGAGGTGCCCCTGATTCGTCCAGTTTTTCCTTATTGCGTCGGTTGGACAAGAGTCCTCGAGGGCCGTTCCTCCAGCGGTGACGGTCAACGACCGGAAAATACTCGCGAATCACAAGGAACAAGAAGACGAAAAAGAAGAATACGATCAACAGACTGCTACTAACTTCTACTTGTGATCCAGACTTTGATGTAAGTTACTAGGTACTTAACTACTTAACTTAACGACCCGCAAACCCACATTTCTATCGTATCTTTCGAATTGCTTTTTCGATCAAGAAGAAAGAATTATTTTATTTGAAGTAACAGAATCTGAATTAATTGTCAATTAAGAAAATAAATTTAATGATCAACGAATCAATGACCGAAGGTGTCTGTTAGTTAATGTAGATATTAGAATGAGCTAGCACAGTTTATCGGAACCCGTAGCACATTTAGCCGCCCAAAGAGGACTATCGCCCGCAGCTCGAATCGGCGGTTTTATTTCGGCAGAGAAATTTGTTCCGCGTGCCTGCGCTCATTCTCTTCTCTGTCAGTCTCGGAAAAATAGAGAAAAGAATCGAAACTTTACCGTTATGTTCACCCAACTCACGCCATAATTACGGCATGGAGTTGCCACTTGCGAGGTATATACGGCCGAGGCTCAAACCGTTCCTCCAGAAGTTGCAGACTCGTTCCTGCCAAGCTACCATGTACCACCGATCATAGAATAACTCTTCCCTGAGTCTACTTTGCAAGCAATGTTCGCCAACTTCGCACTAACATGCGGTACTATGTTGTATGCGATTGGATTCGAGAACAAGTACAAGTGCCAGTAGATTTATTAGTACTATGTCGGAACCGGATCCTCTGTGTTAACAACCTCCTTGATAGTAACTATCCAATAGTTTTCTTTGTAATTACTGCTACTGTGTGAAATAGTCAGACTATACTTACCCGGACGCTACTTCATTATTAACATACGAAGATCGTTTGATACTTTTAATGATCTGCTATTTTACGAATTCTGAATTAAAACAAAAAGAACGCCTCGCTTTATATTAAAAGAAATCATTTTCAGTATTTTATTTCGTTCTCCGTTGACGTTATACAAATCGATCGTATCGTAACGGCGAGTATCCGTAAGTGCGAATAATTACTGGTCGTATGCTAAGGAATTGTAATACTCGTTATGTACACTGTACCAGTCATTCTGTCACGTCGATGTGTAATCAATGCGCGAAGCATCTTTCACTCTATTATCCTGCTGTTTTACTTTCCTCCCCTGAAAGAGAAATTGTTCTGTAATTAGTACGACAACGTTGTGGTCTTCGTTGCATTTCAATTAACTCTCTAATTGGAAGTCATCGCTTACCAGGAAGAAGATTGCGCCTGAGCTGAAGCTTGAGCATGAGAACTTGACCAGCCACTGAACAATCGAAAGTGTCGTTTTAATTTATATTCCATGAGGTAAGAGTTTTCGTCGCGCCATGAATTCAGTGCAATTGGATAATTATCATCGATTAAGATTGAAATTAACGATACTTACCCTCCACCTCCGTATCCACCTCCTCCGCAAGTGTTACAACCGCCGGATTGGTGCATTGGCATCTGCATTGGTGGCTTTTGCTGAGTAACTGTAACAGGTACGACAACTAGTGGCACAACACCTATGGTCTGTGATGGTTGATGTTGTTGTTGTTGTTGACCTAAAGGAAATCCCCGTAGCATTAGTCGCGGAAGCGGCGTGCAGCTGGAGTTATATGATTATTATGTATTATGTGACAATTGGACAAAACTTGTATACTATTTTTTCTATGTTATGAAATCGTGACGCGTTATATGTAAGTCGAGCTTAGTATGTTGAAAGGCTTTCGCGAGATTATCAGTGAGGCTGCATATCGACTTGTCTTAATTGTGAAATTACAAAATTGTGAAGTTACAAAACAATAATGAAGTATTAATAGATCGATAAATCCTGTGTGGTTTCCCAGTCAACTGAGCATTGCATGTTGGGATATGCTTCGTTGGTGGATTAATTTGTTAGTTTGCAAGTTTTGGATTCAATCCCGAATTTTGTTTATGGCATGCACTTGTGTTATATTGAAGATAAATAATATAAAGCGTGTTATGTCAGGGACTCGGTGCGAGTCTTATCCTGTATCATAATGGCTCGAACCCTCTGTTGTACGGGGGATGCCATCAGTGGTACTGAGAGATCAAGTCGTGAGTTGGTCTAGGCTCCATGGCTATAATTGGTACTAAGATTATTTAGTACTTTCCCATTTTCCCACTGAAGTATATATTTTAACTTGACTCGGAATTCTACTTACGAGAGAGACGCATAGTATGCGTTCAAAAATCACCCGTAAAGTGATTTACGGGTGCGTCTGTCTCTGCAATGTAGGGACCTTGAATTACCATGCATTCTTATCCCGTCATCACGGGGATAGTGTGGTTCAACCCGAACAACAGTCTGTATTATCTTCATCGAGTCACATATTGAAAAAAGAATAATTCAAAAAGAACAGTGAAATGAGCATCCTGAATTGTACCTCCACTGCTGGCATGGTGTCCATTTCCTCCAGTTTGATGCATCATTCCACTATTCATACCACTGGCAGGTCCCATCATACTGCTAGGGTGGCCCATCATGCCATTGGGCGAGCTCATCATGCCATGTGACGAACTCATCATACCATTAGACCCCATCATACCGTTAGATCCCATCATACCACCAGATCCCATCATACCACTCGATTGTGGCATCATTGGTTGTACCATGACACTTGCACTGGCTTGACCCATCATACCAGTATTAGTTTGCCCCATCATACCCATCATCCCGTTATTCTGTGCTGCACATCCGGTGCATCCACCTCCACCACCATATCCCATCATACTATTGCCAGCGGAACTCATCATACCACCAGGATTGCCGTATCCACCGTACGACTGCCCACCTCCACATCCTCCGCCACCTCCGCACATCATCGGCATCATTCCGCATCCACCTCCGCATCCACCACCCCGTCCCATCATGCCACCGCGTTTGCACTTCAGACAGAGGGTCCTCTTTGTACGGATTTTCTTCTGCTTCTCGGTTTTGCTCTTCGAGGTTGCTTCCATTACGTCCTCTACATCCTGGTCCTCGAGCCTCACGCGAATCACCTTCGTGTCACCGTCTTGCTTGATACGATCAACCGTGTAGCCTTCCATCTCAAGGTCCTTTGCAAATTCCTCCAGATCCACCACTTCGTCGGTTGTGCTATTGTTCTCATCTTGCTCGACCACAAGAAGCACCGTGGCTAGTGGTTCTGAAATGATTTCGTGATATGTAACATAAAGGAGTCGTATTTTTCTTACTTTTATGCTTCTCATGGAAATTGAGATTTTTTTCGGATACTTACCTACTACACCAGGAGCGTGCTCAAGGATCTCATTCTCGAATATCTCTTCGTCAGTCTCACCAGTCGAGTTCTTTACTCCGTATAGATTGATCACAAAAATGGCAAAGTGTCGTTCACCCTCTGGTGTGCCCTCCGGAAGAGGAGGAGGTCTCAGCTCCGTGGCTAACGTTGCGTTCTCATCGAAGGTAGGTGTAACCGCATCTGATAATACAATAGACGAGGAATGTATTATGGTTGCAAAAATTGCAATGAAGCAGACGCTCTTCGAGAGTGCTACAATCTTCAATGAAGGATAATTATTCCAATGACTCGAAAGGATACGGTAAGAATCATTGTAAGATGACTAATTTTGCAGAATCATATGTACGAATGTTTTTTCGGAAAAAGGAGAAATAAGTGTGCTCGAATTACATGTTTTAGAATTGTTTACTTACCCGGTGTTGGAAGCGCCGGAAGGGCGGTCGCGAATAAGAATAAACAAAGAACACTGAATCTCCACCGTCCAGCAGTCATCGTGAATGCTGCTAGGACTCTCAGGATATACTGTGCACCAATCCTTTAATCTTACCGCTTTTATAGCAATCGATCCTTACGCGTGCACGATTCTGAGGTAATTACATAACAACAAGTAACGAGAAGCCACCTCTACCGCAATTTTCCGTGGCGGCTTGCGCACTCCCAACATCGCACACATACAACTATACACATTTTTGGTTTTTCCATGAAAAATGTTGACGCATGCAACGATCCATGTATGCCCGGGAAAGAAATCATAGATCAGAATTTTTTTTTGCTAACAATTAGTAAAAATCGTTTGCCATTGACGCAATCGATGATTGGCCGCAGACGCGAATTCAGCAATATTGTTAATGTCAACTAGAATGCGTAGACAGACGGTCAGTAACTGTTTCATCGTTATTTTTCTCTACCAGATTCCAGAATTTCCATGATAATTCCGAGAATTACCCAAACTGTATCGGGATCTTTTATAAAACTCAGTTCTTCGCTAATACCGCTGGCCAAACGTGGTTATACGACAACACTTGACCTGTACGATAACATTACCTTCTTTTATTTTTAAAAGATAACTAACAAATTACTCGGCATATCATTAGGAAAGTTCATAGCATTCTGGTGTTTGGACTCCCATAATCAAGACATTCTCTCTATTCATGAATACAGAAGTGTATCGAAAAAATAACATAGCTTCAACTTCTTGGACGAAGCGTTCCTCAAATGCAATAACTGACTTCTAGGAAACCAAATCAGTAATTGCCATGAAATCGGAGGATGATACCGAAATAATTTGTAATATTTTTTTTTTTTCTTATAAACATTGATTGTCGTTATTCCTTTGGTGCCTCTTGGTAACAATCACTCTTTGTTTCACGGCAGAATATGTTGTCGATAATTGTCCTGTCGCAAACGCAACTTGACTACAAAGCATTTACAACTGTGAGAGGGGGATTGCCTATCTATAGCACAGGGATTTCCAACTCGAGCAAAATGCAAACAGAACAACTATTATTTCACTCAACATAATCGTTTTACATTTCCAAGCTTAAAGTTTGCAAAACTAGTTTCATGTACTCTTCTTCTTTTTATTTTTTTCTTTTCTTTCCATCTCGAACAAACTGAAATTCACCCGAGTAACGTGTATTCGCTTACGTGAATGTCAATCCGCTGTCGCGTTGAAGCCCTGGCATCTCGAAGACTTATAAACAAACTTGTTAGACATCCTCGTGCTAATGAGGAAGTCTGCATGCCTTACGCGCAAAAATTCAAGCAAATTTAATTCTTCTCCCGGTAACGACTATCATTACGTTTATGGGTGCGTTATTTATGCCGCATGCCATAATAGCATCGCGGCACTTCTGCTGCGAGGGAGCCTCGTAGATTATACATCGAGTGGTCAGAGTTACGGTGCATCTTACGATGGGTAGCAGCAAGATTCTATGGTTTACTGACAGTGGTATATATCTTGTATTTACTCGGTTTTACACGACGCGGAAATGCGTTCAACACTTTTGCTGTCTAGCGAGAAACTGAAAAGTCTCTCAATAGGTTGACAAAGCGTAAAAATCGAGAATCTGGAAGGTGTTCATTCATGAAATCCTGAGTGACAGGAGTGTGTGGCGTGGATTCGTTCGTGACTTCCATCCGTAATTAATAAGTTCACGAAGAACTTGTTCCACGGATGTAATTACGCTTGGTAGATTACAGTGGCGTAGGCTATCGGGGATTTTTTCCTTTGACTTTTGCTGTATCTATCGTATGTACATATAACACTTAGTGTTCAGGAACTGTTCGATGAAACCTATCAATACCGATGTTACGCGAACGACTTCCATGGATTACGCGAGCGTGCGCATAATTAAGAAAGACTAATTAAGAACGTGTGATTATAATTCACATGTATACGAGGGGAATTTTACAGGTATATTGCTCAACATCAAAAGATAGAATACAACGATACGAAACTATGGTCCTTTTTATGCTTGTTCCGCTATACTTTACAACATACAATTACGATCTCAATGTAACTTGCAAGTCTACAGTTCGCCTCTCCTATACCACGGTCATCTGTGTTTATATGGTAATGCATTAACCGCATTAATTAGGAATACCAGGAAAACTGTAAGAGAAGCATCTCCTCTCGCTACCGTTCAACCTTATCGAACAATCCACAGTAATAGTTCAGAAGCACATTTACTTGGAAAACTGAGATCATTGTTCGAACGATTAGCTATACATGTATATGTATTTACACCAGTTTAATATAAGCTAGCTGGAAACCACTAAGGTTCTCTTCCTATTAATTCTTTCGAAGTCTCAATCCCGTTTGGCCTTGGCCGATCGAAACAGATAGGATAGGAAGATAATAATCGGTTGGCTGATGCTTTATGACGAAGACTTTAACCCGAAAGGGATACGATTTCGGCGAAGAAGGGAAAGGCAACCGATACCAAATCATTCGTTTGGTATCTTGGCGCCATATTAATTCGTTGGTTGGTAATGATATATCTTGGACTGTTCACTGTACACAAGCATGCTGTTTTCCTTGCAATCGAGATCCTTTGCCAATCGTGATTAACGACATCAGCATACAGTTGCGATCTTAATCTTCGGAATACTGTGCTTCCATGGTCTGGGAATGCACTAAGGAATCAACTGCAAAATGTGATTATTGGCGAGCCTTTGTAATTTGCAGAAGCTACTTTCATGCTATTAATCAGTTTGACTCGAAACGGAGCAAAAAACTGAGTGAAGCTATTTCCGAAGATGAGCTCTCAACTGGAATGCATAGGTGAAAGAGCGGTTTCAGTGGTCGTAATAGGATGCCATGTAATGTAATGTAATTACTGACCGGCTTGGTCAATTAGACCCCTACTAAAATCTTCCGGGGATTTTTTCTGTAATACTAGAGGCTTAGTCATTTTAAATAGCGCTCATTTATAGATGTTCGTCGATTGATTAAAACTGCAAACGTCATAACCAATGTCTGTCTCTAAACTTCTATAGAATCTCAACTATGTCATTAAAGTTTCCAAATTATTACACGGTGCATCGTAATGTGTATTAAAAATTTGTCCGACATTTTGCTGCATTTCTGTGAACGCGTCAGGAAATGGAATGAGTAGTTTGATGAGATGTATCGTAGGTGTGAGCTTTTTTTCTAATTCTTGGTAACGTCACTTATTATGTGATGCCTAGGGCCTTCATTATATTCAATTACTGATGGATTCGCAACCAGACGTTGTATCTTCGACAAATAAATCTCAGAAGATACGATACTTGTCGATCTATATGCCAACTATCATTTTAATGATCCTGACCTTGTAGTTGCTTATCAAACTCGACTCGTCCTCTCCAAATTCCATTCATCAATTTACCATTGTCTTTGCAGCTGATTTCTAGACTCTCGTTAATTATTCCTACCACTATTCGAAGTATTTTTTTTTATGGCGTGGTTTTTACCGATCGCATAACGGGCATCCGTGAGCCAGGTTTTGGAACCTTCAGCCGAACAATCAGACCCATTCGTCATCGTTAAGGCTGCACGGGGCCCGTTTTATTCGCTGTAAGGATTTTCAGTTCAATTTACAAACTAAAATATTTCACGAAGCTACCGATTTCTACCGATTCTAGTTTTTGCAAAAAACTTAGGAACAATGTGCAAGTTATGCTTGTATCATGAATATTGATTAATTTTTCCCATCTAAAACACACGGGATACTGTAATCAAATGCAACCATCTTTCGATCATGAATCTTTTAGCGATTGAGAATATAGAGATTCAACTTTACCTTGCCATGAGAAGAAGACTGCCAGCAGCTGCAAAAGAGGACCGAAATGGTCGATACGCCAGATTACTGCAGGATACTCATATCACAGTTCACTGTTAGATGTCACCATGAGTCTTCGATTGTCGTATGACCTTGAGAACTTGGAGTTCCCCGACCTTCACCCATTTAACGCACACATACGTCCATTATTTGTGTGAGTAACTATACATAGACGAATAACGATGATTTCCTGAGCCTTTTCAAGACGTCTGTCTGACCTGCAGTGCCTCGTTAATCTTATGTATAAGATAGTCCAGTACAATGAAGTTTTATTTTTTCTAAGAGTACAGCTTATAGATCATCGTATCTGTTCGATGAATCTCTTTTCGAAGAATTACTAGATAAAGCGTAATCGATCAGCGTAAGAGATTCAATAAATTATTTTCAATGCGCATAATTATAGCCATAACTTTAATGATTACACTATCGATACGCAGTTCAATGATGTGCTGAACATTATTATGCATTCCGCATGTTTCGGTCGTGGGGAATTGTAATTGCAATATTATGATGAAGGTAAAAAATTGATTGATCCAAGATCAATATTTCATTTCAATTCCTTATTACAGTCATTATTGAAGAGCACGCATTCCAGACTAGTGAATAAATATTTTTTATTGTCAGTGTAGTGGGGAAATAAAAATAAATACGTTGTTATAGATTAGTGTTTCAATCAATTATTTATACGACTGAACATCCTCGTATCATCGTCTACTATTTTTAGCGATTACTGATTTTGAGCGTCGCGATTTCTCAAATGTGTATTCATTGACTTGAGACATTTTGTTGGATTGAAATCTCCCATCCGATTTTCAAATCCTTTCTTACGTGATGGTTGGTATCCTCCTACTCGATCGGCAACATTATCGTGGGTTGCGCATGAAACAGTGAGGATAGCTATCGATTCGTATACTTAGCTCATTGCGCCCTATTAATTATAAAACAATTGTCAATTTATCAACAATCTCAATGCGGAGTTATATAAGTTTCGAAATTTATAATCTTGGATCTAACGCCGGAAAGAGGTTGCATTTAATTATAATATTTGATAACAATGAAACTTATTGCGTCAATATTTTCGACGGATAACACTATCTCAGTTTTGGATAAAACTGCTGAAATAAGATTTCAAGTGAAAACGTTTCTTCACGTGTATTCTTGTTTTGGAGAAAACAAATAACCGAGTAAAAAATATTTATTAAGTTATGAAAAACACTCAACACTTTAATACAACGTCTATTCTGACCTTTTTTCGGTATTTTTTTCCATGTTTGGTAAAATAAAATTTCATACCCCACTAACGTACCATTTAGCATTGATCCTTGTATTTGTTCTGCTTTAGGGTTGAATGATCCATTCATCGAGTCTGTATTATGACCTTGTCTAGTCGTTGCATCAAGACTTTCATCTACCAAAACATTGGACTCTCCATTGTTTCTTGATTCTCCGGATATTTTGTCTTGCTCGTTATGCGAAGAATCACTTGGTAACGTGTGACTCTCGAGACCAGCGGATGTTTGGCTTTTTATCGCACCTATGCTAGAACCCGCACCAGTAGCAGGAAGACCGTCTTTCACACCAGCAAAAGTGTCCGACGACGCTTCACCACGGCTGAAAGAGTTGATTTCCGCATTTGTTTTAGGTTTGCCATTTTCATCTTGCGAATCAAGAACATCTGCCCGAGCACCGGAGAGTCCATCCAAACCGGCAGCGAAAGTCGATGATCGACTGCCGGTGATTGTTGATCTGTAAACGTAGCCAGAGTAGAGTTGTATATTAATTAATAATTAAAATTCGAGAATTTTAAGTAAACAATATTATTCGCAATTTTTTTATTTGCAAAATGCTGCCTACCCGTTTTCACCATTGGGATAATTGAAAGTTTTACTGTGCGATACGCTAACTCCGTCAGGTCCTAGTACCAACCCTAAAGAATGTACATTATCGTCTGTGGCTACGGTGATGTTGGCAGTAATGGGAATAATTACGGCACGCATTTGCTCTCTTATTATTTCATCGCTATCCAAACCCATTTTATCTTTCATCTCCAGCGATGCGTTCGATAGTTTTTCATCCTGCTCCTCTGCGAATTTATCATCGTTCTCTGTAGAGAGAAAAAAGATATTTCCATGATATAAATTCAGATCTACCATGGGTGACGAGACACTTTCACATTGCACTCTTATCGCCACTTCAGTTTCGAACTAACGAGGGTAACGTCAATAGAAAAATTTCTTCTTTCTCTTGGGGCACAATTCTTTCGGTGAAACAGAGTGTTCATTATAATTCCGACATCGTATTATAATGAATTCACTCTATTACTACTTGAATAATAATAATTGATTCCGGAAACATCTATTTTCACTGTATTATTTTTATCTTGATTTCATTCGTTTTCATAAATTTTCACTTAGATTCGCGAAAACATTTTTCTTGCGTCACTGATTCTAATGTAATACCGAAAGTTCTTTGAACCATTGTGCAATTTACAAATAAGGAGACATCGACAGGAACGCGGAACAGAAATTTGCACGTCATTCCCATAAGATTCTTCTTACCTGCCCACGCAGCTAACAGTACAAGATAGAGGAGCAGGACGCGCAGTAAGCATCGTGTCATCTCCGAATACCTTTAAATTTTTCTTTGCCCTTCGCTCATGAATGTTTCACTATTAAATGCGCCTAATTAAGTACAGGTAACGTTATTAACACGAACGAATAATACTTTTCTCTGGATTGGTTACGTCTATAAAATAACACGAACTTTTTTTCTCGAGAGGAATTTTAATTTATTGTAATCAAAATATCTGAATTATGTAAGAAAATGTGATTTTACAAGTAAGTTCGCAATTTTCGATTTCGCGCGATTCGAATGTCTCGAGAACTAATTTACTTGTACGCAGATACGTTGAGACTGATTTGCCGCAAGTTTGGTAATCTGTATTTAAAGTAGGTTTTGCAAAACGCTTTTCCACCGATTGAAATGCCATAAATGCACTGATAACATACTAATGGAGGGATAACTGTTTATCCCAAACGAAAGCCTTGCCGAACCGAATAGGCCTGGAACGCCAAAAACATCTGAGATTCAACGAGAGTGTAAACAATCCCAAGTTATTTTTTCTTCAAATATACTCATTCATGTATACGGCAGAAAATATTTTCAGGGATATTGGAAGAATTTATGCAAACCATCACTAGTAAATAAATATTTATGCATTTTTGGCTATAAGGATTGGCTATAACTGTATATTCGAGTGAACGATAAACACTGGATAATTAAATTAGAATTGTTCTTTTATTATATCAAAAGTAAAAAATCACATTCGTACAAAATCTAAATTATCTGGATCTTATCTAACTGTTACTTTCAGACTTCCTATTTTAACTTAACAATTCAAATGTATGCACCAACGCTCATTCATTCGATTCTTTCATCATAAAAAATACATTTCTCACTATTAATTCATGCTTGAGTCTATCCATATTACGACAGATGTAGAAATATCAGCGAGCACAATTGGTCCGACTTTTTCACATATATTCGTTCTTCTTCAATTTCCACCCGCGTGCTATCGATTCCAGCTACTCTGCATTTCGAGAGATTGATCGTGTGTCAAGAATACACCATGCCGCAATTCGTCGAGTCTCTCCTCTTCTTGAGCATTTTCTGGCTTTTCGAATCCGTGTGTCAACCATTCTCTTACTCCTTCCGGTACCACAGGATTTTCTATCGGATCGGTGGTCATCGCTGGTGTGATCGCTTCCTGCGAATATTTCGAATCTTCCTCGTTCTCTTGTGCGGTTGTTTCTACCGATTGATCGATTTCTTGATTAACCGCTTCTACAGGTGCTTCTTGCGAATTCGGCTTCTCCGTCTGCTCCATGTTGGAACTGGTTTCGGTTTCGGTGTGTTTCTCCACTATCTTCTCGGTACCACCGTTGGATTTGACGTCAATCTCTTCCTCGAAATACACGCTTTCCGATATGTCTTCGGATGGATTCTCGCAAGGGTGGTTTTTCATTTCTGCATAAAATAGTAAAGGACGTTAAAGGGTTGTTTCGTTACTTTGTGATGAAAGGTCGCGATGAAATAAACGATAGTAAGTATCTACTTGAAATAATTAGGAAATCGTTATTCTGTGGCTCGACTCTTGAATTAGTGATTAAGCACGGATACTGAGTTACTATTCTTCAAGTTCTATTTATAGTATATCTGTGCAATTAGGGATTACCTTCTTTTGTTCGCTGCAATTCGACGAGCAGTGCAGTCTGAGCCTTTTCTAGGCTATCGACGCGTTTCTTCAAACTATTGAGAACATCATCGTTGACCTTGAACAAATTCTTTATCGAAGAAAAGGACGGCAGAGGGAAGAATGACCAGGAATTTTTTAGTCGAGGTGCATCTTCCTCCATTGAATAAGAATATTTATTATTTGGCTGTAGGTGACTCTCTAGTTCTCCACCAAAAAGTGGTTGACCTGCAACAGAAAAAACATGAGTAAAATGGCACTGAGGATACGAACGAATACATCTTTCCACACTTCTCAATGTCGACTCATAACTCTTTCAATTTGGCAAGTTGTAACCGCAAAATATGCGCGATGAATCAGGAAACAATAGATATGACGATCACCGAAGTTCATTAAAAGATGCAAATGTGTTTCTTGGTTTCGAATCAATCATCCGCATGACTCAGATTGCTACTTGGAATTGTCAATTGCGATCGACGCGTGTAACCCATGACACTATCGACGCGATAACGTGGTTTTACCCCAATAAATCATCGAAACTTCACGGTCACGAAAGAACTTAACGAGACAAGAAAAAAAAATCGTTAGTGCGATCGATGATAGTTGAACCAGTAAAGGTTTTAATCTTCTCGTTCATACAAGAGACTCTGTAGACGATTATTATAATCACCGTAAAGCGAAGGTTACCTTTAAGACTATTCTATGCGAATAAATCGTTTCGCGAGATCAATTTACCTTTAGCCTTGTTACAGTTCAGGAGATAGAAAATCGCTAGTAGAAAGATCGTGATTCTCGCCATGGTGTAGGTGTACTCTTGCTAGAAGTGGTCGAACGAAATCCAAGCCCTTACTGAGACCTCAATCCCTAGTGCCGGATTTATATAGCTGCCGGAAAGGCTGCTTCCAATAGGTAAGAGCCATTAGGGCAAGCTTAACGAGGATTTCCATCGGACCTTATCTGGACTAGACCGCGAGGTTTTCTCGTTGTAGCATTGTTTCTGAAACGGTCTACCTGCATGTTATAAAGCTTTTCAAATGAAATAAAGTCTATACCGAGGAAATTCTCTTTCTCTGCGAAACTTGACCGCTGGGTACTTTTGCTTTGGGACTCTCTGTCCCTTACGCTTCCTTGAAACTTTTGTAGTTTTACTAATCGGCTTACTGGATCCTTCAGGTATAATATTGAGCAACCGTGTTCCGCCACTTGCCATATTCGTTTGCATTTTCTTCGCCCTAGCGAAAACACTATATTTACAGTTTAACTGTTTTTCAACACTAAAACTATTTTTATAAATTGTTTCACGTAAAATGTCTCCTTTTTATTTATTAAAATATCTATCTGTAAAATTATGAATGTATATGGGATACGGTATATGTACAACAAAGAAAAGTGACGCAACTAAAACAACCTTGTCTCGGTTGTGTGAAATAATTGCATCGAAATGATTCGAAATTCAGAGCATAGCGATAAGAAAAAGAGTGACGACCAAAAACATGATTAAGAAGGCAAATAAAGTTTGAGAAAAGTAATATGACTCATTCGACGTCTACCAGACTTTTCTCTTCCAAGCGATATATGTATTTGCAGAATTGTCAGACAGGCAGTGATCATCAGGGATACGTTTTTTACGAGATCTCTTGGATAACC
The DNA here is from genome assembly GCA_963989405.1 of Trypoxylon attenuatum. Classification (NCBI taxonomy): domain Eukaryota; kingdom Metazoa; phylum Arthropoda; class Insecta; order Hymenoptera; family Crabronidae; genus Trypoxylon; species Trypoxylon attenuatum. The sequence continues at coordinate 2,727,866 of OZ022488.1, read as the reverse complement.
GATACGTTGAATTGCCCCAAGCTCGGGTACAAAGCAAAAATCTACATACATAAAGCTTTATCCCAGGGAATTCATCCTGCTTTGAGTTATATAAGTCGAATGGAACAATGTGTGTCGGAGGAACGAACGCGATTTGTGATTCATCTACATCTATTCTACCTGGCCATGATGGCTACACTTATCCTTCTTAACATTGAACCCCCAGACAGCCACGAACTTTGCCTTGGAACAATGGGATGCGCCTTCGCTATCACGATGAGCCACGCGGCCGGAAACATGCAAAGCCGCTGGTCGCTCTTCCAAAGCGGCTGATCATTGCGCAGAAGGTAATCAACTTTCGTGATTGGGTATTTCCCAGACTGACGCGTCACTCGAACATTTAGAAACAATAAATTTATCCAGCAACAGCAATGTTGCCAATACTTAAAACATATTCTTTTTTTTGCTCGTTTGTATGTCGATGTTTCGTGTGGATCGAGCAGCTAATACACGAACGCACGGAATAAGTGTCATTGTTGAAAATCGCGACAATAGGCTAAAGATCGGTAGATGGTGAATTGCTTGCAATTTTGTTTGGGCCGAGCGTCGTCTTGGACTTCCTGGAATTTCACCCGAGGAAAACCCAAAAATACCAGCCAGCCCCTTCTCCGGCTTCCTAACGTATAAACTCTTGATGCCTCAAGGGTGGAAGATTCGAAATACACGATCTAATCCCTGGACATTCCCAAGCAATTTTCAACCCCTAAAACACCCTTATCTTCAACATTACTTTCTTCACGGTTTCATTAGAAATAAGATGCCACGCTATACGCGTTGGGTACGAATTGTTAAAGGAAACAGGGGAATTCCAGCGGATCCAAGAAGTCAATTCGCGTACTTTGAATACTCATTGTCAGAGATTTCGTAAACGAACGCTATTAAATAGAGTACACTTGTATCAAGAAAGTTTATTGTAAGTGTATTTCTCAACTATGTTTATTCTCATGCAAGAAATTACTCTTTTATCCCTATTATTCGTTCTGCGTCTTGCTGACCAAATGGAAAATTTTCGCCAAACATGTGTTTTACTGTGACGTCTCACAGTAGACTTGCATAATACACTGAGGAAAGTGAATTTATCTGGTAAATACATAAAAAGTATCATATTGATAAAATTACCCGAAGTGGTAGTTTTTGTAGAAATTGGTAGAGTCCTATTGCGATGAAGATTGTTTACATTCACGCATTCCAGTGGTTCACTTTTACCGAAACCTCTCGACTCTTCCAGTCATCTGCATTCCGAATACATGACTGATGAATTACTTGGTAGAATACTCGAGCAGACGAAAAATTTCTGCATAAATTACTTACGAGCCGCAAATAAATCCGCTCGGTTTTTCTTTACTTATGTTTGCAACTGTATCAACAATTGCACTTGCTTTTCTGCAGGAACAACAGTTCCAACCCTCGTGGCTTTTACGCCAATTCTTAAACCTTTATGACCAATGACGTCGTCCGCAATAAATGCCAGTGTTATTTCATTTGTCTATTGTCACTGTGAATATCGTGCCTGTTCGCCGAACCGTCACCGTTGGTGACCAGTGAGAGAAGTAATTTTCGTGAAACAGAAAACCCAAGAAACTGAGAAACTGTGGCGAGAGATGAACTCAAAGAGCGATGAAATCTCGTGAAGCATGCGTTTCGCAGAAGGCCAAGCAAAAGGTACCAATTTGATATGTGCTACCCAATAATCAATCAACCGCAAAATTGCATCGAACGCGCTTCATCTTGCTCGCTCGGAAAACACGGATGGGTTACGTGCGAAGTTTACTGTGTCGTGCCACTTTGCATAAGGGTAAGAGACACGTTAACTCGATTACGTTCGATGGATTATCACTCGCAACAGGATACTCTGCTAATAACGCTGCGGATTAATTATTATTTATCACTAATCCGAAGATTGTGCGCAGAAACCTTGTACTCTGATCTTGTATCCATTGCTCAAGGATAATTAATAATTATCCTTAGCTAGATGTTTCCTAAGATTGCTCAATATTTGAAAGGGTTGCTTGAATTCTAGCTTCGAGTAAGCCCCTTTTAGACAGAGTTTCAAATGTCTCATTAATGCAAACATTTCCTACTTAGAGCAAGCATAACGATTGATCTCTTATTGATGCTTTATCTCGGGGTTATCAAAAGATGGCGATATTGACTGCGTTGCCAGTGCGTGCTGATACGAAAAAGACAGATTTTCGACTGACAATGAGATGCTCAAATCATCCAGCAAGATCATTGTCAAGGTCCAATGGATTGACTTCAATAAAAAAGTGGGACCTCGATAAAAATAAGTCGCGGACACAATTCCCGCGGAATTACGCCTAAGAAATGAAAACATATGCAATCTTTTTATTACGTGACATTAGTCAATTCTCCAAGCGCTGCTTAATTTTTGCACAATTAATCTTGCCTCTGCATTGAGATATACATATATGAATGAGTCTATCACTCTATCACTCTTGTTACAGTAAATTCAAACTAAACGGTGTCTTCACACTTAATATTATATAACTAAATATTATGTGAAACTCAGTATCAACAATTTTGAACACCAATCTACCCCTTCCGAAAATCCGTCGGATATTCAGCTCGCCAGTCAAATCACAAAACAGTTAACCATTTAACCGCAAATTATTTATTTGAAAAATATTTCTTGCAAAAATAAACATGTAGCATTTTGAAGATACTTTCGCGAATGGCACCCATGGTTCCACGAGAACCAGTATGAAATATGTTTAATAAACATTAGGGAGATTGTTCGTACGAATTAAAATTTCAATCGAGCAACCAACTTTTTCTGCTCGAGGACTATCGCGCCGCGAGCAGAGACAGGAGGTAAATGATGCCGATACGAGGGAATGCTATATAAGATGAGTGCGACACCGTCTGAGTCAGTCATTCTCTCGCTATCTGTGACCACGTCCGGATCAGACAGTTTTTGTGCGTGAAACGAATAATATTGCGCACAGGTGCAGATTACTCTTTGTTATTTTTGGCTTATTTCCTTGATCGCATTGGTTCTTGCCAAAGTCTCCAAAGTTCCGAACATATTCGTAGGATGGATATCAGGATCTTGGCACTGTTGCTGATCCTTGGCGTCGCAGGATCACTCGCCAATTACCAGGAGCCCTATACCAGGACCCGCAGGGGTGAGTTTTAGCATGTTTTTCATCCAATCTTCCTCCATTTCTTTCGTGTCTTCCTCCTTATTGTTTATCCATGTGACATTATGTTAGCAATGTTCATGTACTAACACTCGAAATAGATAAACCGACGAGGTAGATAGTTCTAATAGTTAACAATTTTTTGTGATTACTACTTTTGAAAAACATTTTCATGTTAAGCTAGTGGATTATTTTTCTTGTGTATAACTCATAGTGATAGGGATTCGAAGCACTACTGTGCTAAATTCTGCGTGATTAAGTAACACTCTATACCTTGTTTCCTTCGACTCATCTGCAATTAAGCGCGACACTTATGAGAGAATCTTCTTCGTTGATCTTATCGCACAATCACCGAAGATTGCCACTGGAAAACTCCAGCAGATCTCTCTTCCAAGAATGATCAAAATTATATGCATTAGTCAGTTATGTAAGCGTACAGCGCGCATTTGAGTTTCCGAGCGCATTGAAAATCCGCGTTGTTTCACTACAGATTTCGCGATGCATAAATCAATAATAAATTCATGATTGGACGACGCTAATGTTTGAAACAACTTTACGCATTGTGCGTTGATGCGGCACTTGTTGTCAAGCATCGAACGTCGTGGATCTTGCAGAAATTGAATAGCGAAGGAGAGATATAACGTGTTGCTACTACGTAGAATTCGATGGAATAAAATTAATTTCTGGTAAGCAAACATCCATCGCATGCACGCATTAGGTGCGATGTGGAGTTCCTGATTTCGTGTCTAGTATCATATACGTTTAACTCACCAAACTTTAGAGAGTTCTTTCTACTATGCTAATGACCTCACCTACACTATGGACTCTTGGAATCGTCGAATATTGGGCGCGCCGGTTTTTCCAGGTGATCGACTCTTTCAAAATGCGACATCATCGCACAGCGGAAGAATACCCACACTCGCAATCGTTTAATTACACTCGCAACGAAATTGTTGATGCATGTGTGTAAATAGAATCTTGACGATCGGAAGAAACGTTAAATGCGATAACAGTGGCTGTGTTAAAGATTCACGGTTACCTTATACGAAATGAACGCTTTTAACGATTTTTTCCTTTCATTGCATGTATATCTATAAGTACTGTAAGTACTATGAGCCACGCGATTATTTGTCTTCACTTTTGTGGACCGTGTCTCGGTTTGTGTCTCACCTTGACCCGCTTCAAGATACTTTCCTTCCCTTCCTTTTTTTTCTCATTGCACTCACTGACAACCTATGTGTACACGGGAATCGTGCATGACATCGTATCATAAACCGATGAAGCGTAATAGAAATGGCAACCGTAACACTTGCCTGTGAAAGATGGGAAGCGATCCGTCGATTATGAATGAAGGATCGTAGAGTCCTAACAAGTGACACGCATGACTTTGAAAACCGATCATGCTTTCGGAATATCAGCGCATGCCATTTACTTCGTGTTCCAGTGTTTTAAATGTGTGTCTGACTTAACAACAACAACGACACAAAAGGGATAATGCAAACGGAAGAGCTAAGCGTGACTACCAAACCAGATTGATAAGAAATCTGGGATTAATGTTTTTTGTGTCTCCACCTAGATACATTGTGAAATCAGTATAATCATTTGTGTGCACGCTCACTGGTAGAGGACACTCCGAAGATTCCATCATATGTATTTTAATCTTGCCACAGCCAAAGGGAACTACAATTTGTGCTAAACAAACTTGTGACGAAAGAGTTGTTTCGTAAAAGTGCAATTATTATTACAACGAAACGGTATTTTGTTTCCGCTTTCCGTCAATATCGAAGACACGCCGACGGAGGAAGCACAATCAGTCACCGGAATTTTGAGTAGAGTGTATCGAACGGTAGCTACGACGACAGAAGACAGTGAGGATTCTTCAACTGAATCTACCACACCCGTGAACAGTGTAGCTTCAAGTGCCACAGAAGGTACTAGCACGCCCCGACCGGCCTCAAGAACCAGTTCCACACCAAAATCCACGAGGCAGACACCTGCCGCCAGCACCCCTGCGCCTGCCGCAGCTTCACCGATAGAATCTCGGCTTGGAGAAGAAGAGCCGCCGGCAGCTAAGCCGAACGAGGACAATGAGGTAGCTTCGAGTTCACCTTCCAAGCCGGCCTCGAATAAGCCTGCTGGAAGACCCATGACTGACTCACGCTCCAATTTCGATGATAACGAAGATAGGCGATCCACCGGTAATTCTCTCTGACACGGCTGGACTCTCAAAAATCATCTCAAAAAATGAGTCTGTATTACACCAACAAGGTCAATCACTGTCCTTGACTTCGTTCCAGATAATTCAGGTGTTCAAATGATGAATTCGCCGAATTTTCCTATGGCCAACCAGTTTCCCAATGTTCCCGGATGGGCGCAGAGTGGAGCTAATAGTTGGGCGGGTGCATCTGCATCTTCCTCCGGTTACGCAGGGAGTGGGACATTTCAATCACCATACGGTGGTGGTCCCAGTTTTCAGGGTCGTTCAGGATTCCAAGTTGATCCGGGTTTCTACCCCGGTAATTATAATAGAGGAGGTACAATACGAAATTACAAATCAAGTTGAACTGCAAGATTCTTTATTTTTGAATAGCGAGAATGATGAGTAAGCATTGCGCGCTGTGCGATTACCTGTATCTAAAATTATTCCGAATACTAATATTAGTATTAGATTGGGATAGGTCGAATTGTACCATCATCATTATCATCATCATCATCATCTTACCTGAATAGTATAATTGGCTATAACGTTGTTGCTCTGAAAAAGATTGAAACGTTATGGTTTACGGTAACGAACGCAGGTCATAAATGTTTTAGAGGCATTAGGATTCTAGTTCAAACTACATTTCACAGGTAATGGATTTTATGATCCAAACCCGTTGAATGACCCCACTATGGCAGCTACGGATCCCGCTGCATTTCACCGAATGATGGAAGATTACTTCAAAAATTTGCAGGCTCAGTTGGAAGCGCAGCATAATGCGTAAGTTCGAATATAATCCAATGCCAATAAATTAACATAATTCAAGGTGTCCTATCTGTACAGCTTTATACACTTCGAATATTCCATTTAACCAGAAAATGAAATTCAATAAATCACTTGGGTTGTTCAAATAGAATCTGGCAAGCAAGTAATTTCGGAAACGGATTTCCAAATGGAAACGGATTTCCAAATGGAAACGGATTTCCAAATGGAAATGGATTTCCAAACGGAAACGGATTTCCGAACGGAAACACATTCTCAAATCGTCCTAATACTGCTCCTGGTGGGCCTCAGACTTCTTTCGCTAGTGCCAGAATTGGACCAGACGGTGGTTTCCAATCTGGTTTCATAAACCCAGTAAGTCTTTTATTCACGTTACACTAAATACCAGTTGATACTAGATACCACGTGACACAACGATCACATAACATCAATTGTTAGGTCGGCGCCGGAATAGAGTCCAGATTCGCGGAAGATGTTCCACCTCCTTCTGGATCATCCTTTGGTGTATTCTCCAGTTCCCGAAGCAGTACTCGTATTGGTCCTGATGGTCAACAAGTCTCGCACAAGACATCCACAACTGGGGTCAATGACAACGGAAAAATCACTTTCCGTACCATCGAGGATTAAGCGAGATTATGTATATCCTAACACAAACATTACTTTCTCTACTAATGACGACTGCATAGCGCTATGACGCGCCCGCGACAATCCTTTTGTAACTCAGGGTACGTGACAAGAATTCTCTCAAGTGTTTTACTTGTCACAATGTTAAAATAAATATGCCATAAAAATACTCATAGTCGGTATGTATGCAATCACTGAAGAGATTAAAGGCGTCGAAAACAAAACACGTTCCTTAATTCATCGAAAGTATGCGCGGGTTCAGAATCGTTTACCAGAATCATTCAATTATCTCTTACGTTTTCTTTACGCTTTAATTATAGTATATATACTTATCACTGCGCTTATTAAATTTCACCACGGAACAATATATAATATTAATAATAATATCGCAGTGTGTACTAATTTTCCTTCCACTTTAAGCTTGGTCGTATAATATAAATGACTGACACACCAGGGTATTTGTTTTTAAACAATTGTATTTCGTTGAATTTAATCAATATTTAAAAAAGATCGCCACGGCACACATTGCTTTTGTGTGAACAGTAAATATGCTACTCGCGGCTAGGGTTGGTGTTACTCAATGGCGGTGCGATTTTATCATCGACTACAGGTTTGACAGGTACGTAACCGTGGTGACCTTGAAATCCAGCATCAGAATGTTGTCCGACACGATGATAGTACCAAGCTGTATTGGGTCTTTGGAAGTGTCTGTTTTGGAACCAAGTCTCACTGGGATCTTGATGACGAGTTTGAATCTAAGTATACGTTAGAGAAACGATTGTAAGAAAGTTTTGGAAATTATTTCTCTGCCTCTTGAAAGACGAAGGTTTCGTTATTATTATAATGGTTACCTGTGGAATATTGTTATATATGTGCTGACGTGGATTTGGCCGATTTACAAGATTAAAGTTTGGCGGTCGTTCATAAGTGTTTTCTACTCCACGAAAACCATTGAAAACTGGAACGTCAGGAATTTCATTCTGCTTCTTTAACTTCGTAATTATGACGAGATGTACGTCAGTCACAATATTCCCATTTCCATCCAACTTCGAAGTTACTGAGACGTCGCATACACCATTTTTGCATAAATTGTCCCCGGATTCAGTTTCGTTGTCGTTCACTATTATTTGAATGTTGTTTATGACTTTAGGCTGCTTCGACGTGTTATCCTAAAGTAATTAAACAGATTCGTCGTTCAATAAACGTGGCTGAAAGTTATAAAAGTTAAGCCTAACGGACCACGATTTATTAAGGGTGAAACAGTCCCTTAAACGAGAGGCAACGAATTTTATATCCTTAGAAATTTACGGTGGCCATTCAAAGTTTCTACCATGCCCACGTTGAGCAGTTTTACGACTTTACCCCTCAGTCAAGTATTAAATCTCTGCAACAACTCCCTTATATATTCCTTTAATTCTATCACTGTACAAATATGCTTGAATAGTAATACCAGTACGTATAATGACCATATTATAATTATCCCAGTTGATTATATGTAAAAATATCCACTTACTTGAGTACTTCTTCTTCGCTTGAGATCTCCGAAAGTAACGATATTTCCAGCACTAGGTTTGTAAGCAGAACTTTTACGAGACTGAATATTCACCGGAGCACGTTCGTTACCGTGACCAAGGCTTAGAAACGCCTTCACAGGCGATATACTCGATGTGACATCCACTTCCTCGTTCGAATCGATATCGACCAACGAAGACAAATCACCCCCATTAACGAAACCATTCAAAAGAGAAAGGGTAAGAATATAGAGCGCGATCGATTTTCTCGACTGCTTTGACATCGTTCCCTCATAAGTCGCGAACGGACAAGTGACACTGATTTGTCGCGATTTACTTCAAGTATCCTGCGAACCGTGTTGCCTCAAGGGAGGGATAACCATTGAAACAGGATGTGTATGTATATACAGTAATGACAATGATTACGTTCTATGTACGTAGCCAGAAAATGACATGAGCCTTGAACATAATCTTATATAAAAACAAGAGTGAAGGCAGATGAGACCGTCGAGGCGCGAAAAGTTCACTCTCAAGAAATGTTCACGAATTGTCGGCCTTAATTACTTCCTGAATCGCTATCGCAAAGATCCACAATAACGTCATCATTTTCTTGCCGTTCTCTTAATTAACACAATGGCAAGACAATTCTGAGACCATTGTGTTAAGACGAGACCACTCGAAAAGTATAATACTCACAATGATCCATCGTGCTCGAAGAAGCAGAAAATACGCATAAGGGTTGATGTAAGTGACAAAAAAGAATCAATTAAAACCACAAGGAACATTGTGTAGCAATCGTCCGTGTAATCGTAATTCTGCCTTTCGCGTGATTTTTCATTGGAGATTATCGAGGCGTAGTTACTCGCAACAAGAACAAAAGACCTGCCGCGGCGTCGGCCCGTTGAAACATACCCCTCGTGACTCATGAGTCTAGTGAAAAGCTGTCGAAGAACGCTCCTGAATGACATTATTATCGTGGCGAACGTTCAGAGCGCCGAGTAGAAAGAGGCTACTATAAAATGCACCCTATTACGCTGTGATTGCAGCGAGCACATCGTAGACTAAAGCAATTTTAAATTCTGCCGTTTACTTTTAACGTTTGACTAAGCCTCTCTGCAAACGAAGGGTCGCGCGGGTTCCTCATTGAAATTCATTAAAGCAGTCGCTGCTCCTTTTCACCAACGTGCGAACACTGCACTCTCGGACCCTCTATTGCTATCTCGGATTTATGAAAAGCGCAACCGATGCATTCTAGATTATTATCCTTTTTCAGCTGCTTCTTGATTAACTTCGGACCGAAAGCTTGTCGTTTCGGCTTTTTGAATGGATAAGAAATCCGCGAAATTATAACCCGTGCTAACCCGAGTTAAGATAACTTTGCTGTTTCGTTAATTGCGTTGTCAGTGTCTAGTGCCTAATTTCTAATGAGTCTTACATTAAGGAAAAACACCATAGAAAGTGTAAAAAGTTTACAATAATTTGTTTAAAGCTACTTTTATTACTGATTTTGTATCTTTAGTGTAAAAAGCAGCTTGTACGATGAGCGATGGAACTTTCAATGTACCCACCAGCATCCGGTTTCCCAAGAACCCTCGAAGAGCTGCAGCGGCGAGAGAGCATTTACCACTGCCGACCCGTAGAAAACGGACTGTCTAATGTACCATGTCTAATCGGACTCGCATTATTGGAGAATGATGCGTGCACGCTCGACCCCGGATCTCTAACAATGTAAATATGCTGCGAATTTATGTGTCTGCACCCTCTTTCGAGGGTTCCCATATACACACATCCATATATACATACAGAATACACTCTGGGATAGATTTTCATTCGCAACGTACCATTCGCTGTTTGCGTAGTTTTTGCACTGTGCACCGCAGATATTTAGGTCGCCACCAATCGATAGCTACTCGTTCCGTTGCAGTACTCATCCGGAAGTATTCTTGTTAATACGAGAGGCTTGTGCATACGAGACACGCAAAATCTTGTTAATCAACATCAAAAATGTGTTTTTTTTGTCCTGTATACATGATTACACGACTAGACGACGGTGCGGTTAATATACCGTGTCTGGCAAGTTTTTTTTGAATTCTGACGTGTATTAGCTGAGCAGCTGACTCTTGCAAATGTCAGCTGGAAGCTACGTCCGAACGGGATAATGGATCGTAAGAAAAACTACTCGAGGGGCCAATTCTTGCGAAAAGGGTTCGGCCGCAGTCGCGAACTATCGTGCACGATATATATCCGATTACTGGCGAAACTAAGGAGACGAGGAAAGGGAGAAGAAAGGGAGAGAGAGACAAGAAGAAGAGTTTTGTGAGAGTCAAGAGGCGCCAGAAAGCGGGACTCGTGCTCGTTTGTCATTTTAAACAAGACGTCAGAGACATGCCATTAATTTTGTCACCCGACACTACAGTGCAGCAGGGTGCACGAATTACAGGAGTCATTTACGGCACGATATCTCACACTTTGACGAACGATTTCCGAGAAAACAAAAACTCGCTTCTACCGTGCATGCACGCTACTGCCACTCTCGCAACAGTGAGATGGAACGTTTTGGTTTGCTCACTGCTCGAGCACGAACATACCGCCAGAAATAGAAGCAAGAAAATGCGCGAGACCTTATACACTCGCGAAAGGGTGTATCTTTCACGATGTTTTCATTAGATCCGAGAGAGGCTAAGGTTTCCAGCTGAAAGAAAGAACGCACAGATGCGTGAACGAAAGAATAAGAGATTGACGTGAGACATGGCTACTATATTATAAATTTATTATGATCGTAACGCCTGTGATTTATACAGTAATAGTATCTTCTATCGTCGTTTTTCTTCGTCATTTATATACAAGGATTTCTCGTCGATTAGGCATTTATATTACATACTAACTAATATCTATGTACGATATGTAAATATTTACAAAAATACAAAAACAGGCTATTGGCACACTTCAGACATTTACGTGGCAAGTACAGGGGATTTATCACATCTTGTGGATTTGTTGAGCACTCACTGACACAGATCATGGGATGTTTCTTAACTACTGGATTGGCAGTGGGAATTTATTTGGATTTTCCTCTGATCGGTCGATGATCGAGTCGTATATTATATATAGATGCATATTATATTCAAGCTCAACAATGAACACATTCAGTCAAGGGAGGTTTATGGGTCAGTCTTAACATTTACAACAACGACGCGCGAATACAGTATAACAGTCTCTAGGCATTTGCATTACTATTGTAAAATTATGTGTACTTTCGGAAGCTGAGATTACGTGCCTACTCTTTTCAGGTAAGTGCCATCATTTAGGAAATTGTTCTTTTTTATCTTCTTCTTCGAGTAGGCAAGGAGAAAACATTCTACATTCCAATGCGCAAATTGCAGCTACATTCTTAAATTAACAACTGTAAGTACTATCACTGTATGTACAATTGCTTCCGAGGACTATTGGCCGATTTTCTTCAATACATATTAAAGCCATACATTTATCCTGTACAACAATCCCGGAAGCAAGAATTCACATATCGCTTCTTCTTCTTCTCATAAAATTTGGCATCTGGTATACTTAAACGTATCTGGTCAACTGCGTGTGAAAATCTTGTAAGCAAACGATCAACTGACTAAACGTAGGTCTCTCGTCGGCTGACATGGCCCAACAATACGCCATAACGGCGAAGAGTTCATCTGGACAGTTTATAGGTTGCGCCAATCGGTAACCGTCTCTGAGGTAAGAGGCCATTTCGAATGGATCGACTTCCACGTACGGCTGCTGGGCTAATGTTGTGAGCTCCCAGAGCAAGACACCAAACGCCCACTGTAATAGGAATAATATTCTCGTTATATATAATTGTAACTATCATATAGAAGTCTAACACAGAGCAAAATGGTTCTTACCACGTCGGACGCCGTACTGAATGCTTTGTTCAATAGACTTTCGATAGCGAGCCACTTGATTGGACGGTTCTCATTGTCACCCAAGCAATGATAATCTTGGGGGAACAAATCCCTCGCCAGCGCATTGTCCGTAATCTGGACCCTCAAATCATCGTCCACCCTAATAACATAAAAGTTCTCTCATTAATTGGAGTATGTGATCGTATAGTTTCGTTTCGGGAGCAAGTAATTAAAAAGTTAAAGCGAAACGCATTAAACGTAATTTCGCCATCTAAGGGCATTGCCATCGATAATAATTAAAGAGTTTGCTGGCAACGTTGTTACAGCTAATTAATTTTGTACGGCCAATTAATTTCGTAACAAGATGTAACGGGGTGGAACTAATATTAATTAGAAGTTGAATTTACAGGATGAACAATATTTATTAGAAAAACACGATTTTAACGTATGAATTTCCGAGAAACTTCTGGATATGAAAGAAATAGTAGGAGAGGTATTTTACTTGAGAAAGGAAATTGGAAACTGAAAAACGTGGTCCGACAGATGAGTTTGATTACTTACACACAATTTCTAGCGGCCAGATCTCTATGAACGAGCCTTTTTCTATGGAGATACTGGACCCCTTTAGCCGCTTGGAGAGCCATTTCAACAACTTCTTGCGTAGTGAGAGCCCTCGGTGGCCCTTCGCTGCTCAACTTGCATCTCAGCAAGAACCTCTTCATGTTTCTGTAACCCGTGTGTGGATACAGAAGGAAAGGTGCGCTTCTATCCTCGATGGAAACACCCAAGACTGGGAGAAGTGCTGGGTGGCTCAAGCCATAGAGGGCTAGACCCTCGCGTAAGAGAAGGGCGACCTAAAATAAGATCAAACGGTGCACTCACGCGTACAAGCCACAGACTGTCCTTTTCCGCAATATGCTCACTGACACGAACACCCAGGGACAAATGTAAACCCAAACCATGTAGCTACTTCATTAAAGTCAACCAAATTGGATTGTGAAATATAGTGGTTGGATTGTTTAATTAAAAGGAAGATACAAAGCACTAGTATGTAGTGTATTCTCTTTTGCCGAATTAACTTACTTGTGACTGGGATGCATGCTCTGCAGCGGTCTTCACTAGGACGTCCCTTGGGGACGTAGCACCCTCTTCATGATAGCTACCTCGATACACGCGACCAAATGTTCCCTCCATCTCGATGCTCAAGAGGCGTACTCTGCATCTGCAAAATATATATCGCATCTTCTAGCATCGTCCTTTTCACGGTAATCAGGTCGAGAGTAGCGCATGTACAGTATAGTATGTACGGAGGAGCTCAAAACTGTGTTGCAAGCTTTGCATTCTGGTTTGCCTAGATCGCGAGAATTTCGCGCACACGATAAAGCACGCACGGTTCATTACAAGCTACGTAATATGGTTCCAATAGAGAATGTAGGTGTGCACATAGATCGATTGACAACGCCGCCTACCAGATCAATCGATCACGCAACTGGTCCTTGTCTTACTGCTTGAATCGTTGGCTCGGCTTCCGAGTTTCCCGCGATAGCATACTTTTTTTTTCTCTCTTCCTAGCTTCTCCTTTCCGGAGCAGTTGACTCCGCTTGAAAGCAGGTCTGGAAACCGCCCAGAATTTCTCGCGGCGCGAATTTCTCAACACAATCGAGTCTCCTTCCCGATTGCTTATAACTTTGCCAATTAGTAGTGGCGGCGGCGCGTGGAGACCGTTTAGAATAAGGAAAAGTGAGGAAGTACACGGCGCGCGCGCGGGAGGTGAGAAATTCTGAGAGGATCTGAATATAGTAATTACCTCTGGACGGTGATTTCCTGGATCCTTTCGTGCAGTTCCCGGCTCGGTCGATCGTCCAATCTTCTGTAGGTCGACGTCGACGTGCCAGAAGCAGGTGGTGGTGTTTCGGGAGACAAGAAAGTTTGCGCCGGTCCCACTCCCGTCCCTCTTTCCACGCTACACGCTGAACTCAAGCCCCTCGACTCCCTTGAAAAAAGAAAAAGCGCAATCCATGCTGCTTTTAAAAAGACGTTTATTTCGTGACGAGCCTTGAATCAAATGTTTTTCAAGCAATTAAAATGAATCATCGAACGATTTTTTTGTAAAGATCAAATTGAATGGTAGAAGATTGAAGGTCGAGGGTATATATTTAAAAAGGTATTTTTAATTAACTTACTGAAGAGGATCTCTGTGTCTTCGAGCCTTCTTATCGCGAACGTAATAGGCTATGACCAAAACACAAATAGCAGCGATAAAGGCACAAGCACAGCCGATGGCAGCATAGAACACTTGTCCTCCAGAGGTAGATCCAGAAGCAGCTACCAAAACTTCTTCCGGTCCGGTATAGCCACTTTTATCTTTCAAGCAGATCTTCTTTCTTCGAAAGTCCAAACTTGTTGTATTTCTTCTGGTTAAAGATACGTTAATCCGTATACTGAGATCGACTTCTGCGTCGTATGGGCCGCAGTGTAGCGTAAGGGCCCAAGTTTGTAGACCCCCAACGGGGATTTCACCGACTTGTGAAATATTTAAGGAGCTGCTCAAAGCCGTAGGGTTGCTGATGTCCACCTGCATCGTATAGGGCAGCTGCAACCACAAAGATCGAAGTTAGGTGTCATTCGGGACCGAAAGAATTGTAATGGATTATATATACATTAAATTGCATAATTTGCATAACAGGTCCCTTGTTAGCGTACCACAATGAGAGTTGATTGGGAACACTGTTACGGTTTACATAACAAGCGACTCCAAATTATCGTACGAGTAATAACTTTATCTTCAATTAATTCCTTTCAACAGGTCTGGTAAAATTGGCCTACACCGAAATTGAATTAAATTAGCCCTCTGCCGAATGCGCTCGCTTAATGATAGCTTCAGAAGAAATGAAGCGAAATTAGCACCAGCGAACGCAGTGTATAAACACGAGAGCTACTCGGCAGACACCCGCAGGTAAAAAAGTCTATCTCGACCGCAGAGGGTTAATTTTACGCTTACGTAACTCTCCTCATGAAAATGAAAACAGTAATACAGAATCTAAATCAACTAAATCGTTTATCCGCGTTATCCAAGCATCGCGCATGCACACGTGTTTCTCTATGCGCTTAGCTCTCTAAACGGAACTTACAAACCGGACAGGTGCATCGAGTTTAATAGTGTGAATACACATCGCTGCAGAGCCTTTAAGCCCTACTAACAACAGACACCGTAGTCTGAAACAAGAGAGCAGTAAAACGAGCCGAGAAGCCATCCAAGACGAAAACGAAAACGAAGAGAAAAACGAAGACGAAGAAGATGAAGAAAAGGGAAAGGGAGAAGAGAACGAAGAAGCAAAAACCAGATACAAGAGACCCTGAGGTAACAGAATGTAAAGGGTACATTTTCAGGAGCATCGTCAATACTCAACACGCAGAGTATGAAAGAGAAGAGAAGAGAAGAGCAGATCAGACCAGGCCAGGAAGGAGGCCACGATGCGAATGGAACGCAGTCGAAGGACGTAAGGGAGCGCACGCTCGCAATCATGCGAACGTTGAACCATTCCTATAATCTTGAACGCACCATTCTCAGAAGACAATTTGCGTTGAGCCAGTGAGGGTGAAGTTGTTGCCAGACGAAGAAACTGAACGCGAAACGAATGGTAAAGTAAAGAAGAAACTCAAGAGTCAGTGGACTGACTGACGAGACTAGCGATCGAAAACCTTAGACGAGGAGGCTAAAGGATGGCCAGACCGCGAAAAGAAAGACTCTGTAGAGTCTTGGTGAGGTAGGTCTGGTAGGACGCTTGCAGCTGATTACCAGCTTGCAATGATGATCGGAATCTTCTTGGATAGGTGGTGGTAGCTCGTCAACTTGCTGGTTTGTCGTTGCCGCCCGCCGCGCTTGTTCCACCATCTGCGGTTGTAAACGACCACGAACCACCAACAGTAGTGAATATCTTTACGGATGTTTCTGCCAATTGCTACTCGCGACGACTTGTCCGATCAACAGAACTTCGGAATACTTTGGATTCTTTTGAAACTACGATCTTGTTATTTTGCCTCAATTTCCATCGTTTTTGTCAAGTTTTTTTTAAAAGGATAAAGGAATTGGGAATGGTGATCGTATAACTTGGTCATGGTAATGAGATGGATCGAAGAAAGAAAGATTTCCATTTCAGGAAAAGTGTTTTAGAAGCGAAGACATATAAAGTTCTTTTAGTTTAAAAAAAAAAATTGGAACACGACACATTTTTTCTCGGTCCGTAGAGGAGCGGATATTTGAAAATGTTTTCGCACTTGGAGCAAGGCAAATTGAGGAATCTTCGTAGAGTATCCACTTGACCTGGAAACCAAAAGCGTTGGGAAAGAGGAAAGGTTGCTTCGGAACTACTGATATGCATGTATATGAGATCCTCGCAATATGTATATGCGAGTGATACCATGAAGCAAGCTTTACCCTCTTCGAGAAAAGAGCATTCGTTTCCTGCTTTACCTAAGAAAAGCTTTTTTACTACCACGTATTTTCTGGGTTAAGAGCTCTTCCGAAAAGTCTTAAAGCATTGTGTGGGAAATGCAGTTTTCCCAGACAAGTGGACTCTCGCAAAAGACGAGATGAAGCTCTCACTTTATCCCGAAAGAAGATTTAATGAGGACGAAATGAAAAGGTCAGTTACAAAGTTATCTAACAATTATAGCAATTAACCATTCACCAAATGACTCAACCATTTCCAAGAGAGACATTGTGAGAACGTTAAATCTTGGTAAATGAAGAAAAATGAGCGAGCGATTCGAATAGCGGGACCCTCTGTTTATTCTGCTCCAGAGGGTTTTATATGTGAGTATTCCAGGTGCACAAGGGGGACCAGTGAAACAATCGAGCCAGCTCAAATCTCTTTGGCTTGATTGACAGGTAGCGGCGCAGTTAAGCACCGTTCAGGACACTCGGTTTTGTCGCGAAGGTGACGGATGTCTCTTCGTTGGTCATCAGTCTCCGTGTGTTCTCTTCTTCTCCTGTTCTTCCTCTTCCTGCCCATGAGACAGCTCTCGAAGAAGTGGCTGGACCACTTTGTCCTACTCTCCGTTCTGTCCTTTTTTTCCACGCGCGCATCGCCGACGAGTCAATCCGACACCACAACGCATTCTGCCCACTTTCCGCCAGCACTTTGTCAAAGTACGTTCACCAGGCTCGGACGTAAAGCCACCACACTACCCTCAACCATACCCGGCTATAATGCTCTTGCGCTCCAAGGAGCGCATGATTCACCGGTCAGCACACTTTCGATTACGCGCAACCGGTTTACCAGGGCGCGATTACGCCCTTCATTATTCTCGCCTATTAGCGCGAGCCTCATTCGTACCTCGTAATTCTTCGCATACCTAATTGGAGGGACGCACTGATCGGTTGATTTCTTATCGGCTATATACCCGTGAAATGATCCGTAAATTCAAGATAAAGATGACAATGTTTTTTTCATTGGTAATTTGGTTCCTACTTGGAGATCAGTTGGAAAAAAATGAGATACTGTTTTAAACGTAGCTTGGAGTATTTTATGTAGGCGACGAAGAAATCGTTATTGACAGAAGGAAGAGTAGAAGTAAATGAATTTAGCTGATGTGAGATACACGTTAGCAACACCCGCTGGGAAGATGCGAACACCAATGGTGGAGAAACTTGAGAAACGAGAAGGTACGACATGCCTCGATAATCCTGATAAGTGCGACGCGTCCTAACAACGCGAAGGAGGTGAGAGAGGAATGAGAATAAGGATCGGCGAAAGGTTTCAAATGGCTGCTCATCGTAACTGCCCAACCCTGAAGTATCTTCTTCTTGGATCCAGATATTTACGGATTCCTTTCTTATTCGCAACTACCCGAATTCTCTCTGTGAATAATGCAACCCTCAAAATTGATATTAATCGTGTCATATCTTGAATTATTATGAAAGGACGTTTGTAAAGTTCCGTAACCACCTAAATCGAAATTATTTTCCACAAAAAGCTTCGAAATGAACTACGTCGCGGAGATTGTCAGGGTTCACCGATGTGGAACTGAATACATCCGCAGAGCAATGCACTTCTGGAAGATCAGGACAAAAGAGTGGCAGGTTTGCAGAATATTACTGAAACGTCGTAGAGGATTACGTAGGGCTAACGAGCGAATTCAGCGTTTCTCGGTAGTACCTTGGTGCGCTTCGATCATGCCAAGGAGCACGGAAGAAAAGTCAAAGAAGTAACGCATCAAAGAGACGGCACCATCCAACATCCAACGACGAATACGCTCGAAATCCCCGGAAGACGCGTTTCATCTCAAAAAATCTTTTTGCCTTCGCAAACGGATTGCAGACCTCTATTTTAAAGGTTCCTTCTCCTTGCAAATTATCGTTTCCTTTTCGCAAACGCTGTTGCTTTGATTCCTTTGCGCAAGGAAATACGAAATAAGAGTACCAAAGCGTGTAAAGCGTATGCTGGATGATTTTCACGGAAACTCACCAGTCTCCCTGCGAGATTCTCCCATGTGAAGTGAAGCTTGTGAACCTGTGCTGGCACAGGAACGACGAATTTAATGGCATACTCGTTTATGACACCCTCCCTCACGTAGAACAACTCGGCTTGGAGTCCTGAAAAAGAAAAGATACGCTACGTTAGAAACACACAGTCGGCAACATAAATTACTGTTAACAAAGAGAGGGTTTCCGGTGTTTCGCGAAGGAGAAGGTGAAGATAGCGTTTTGCGTAATATCGTGGCAAGATCGCGGGTTTTCCCCCTTCGGCGGCAAGAGTTAGAAGTTGAAACTCGAAGTTTCCTCCATTAGGAAACACGATACATTTCGTGGCTGTAAGATATGCTACGCGTCCTTTCGCATACACGGGGGAAGGACCTTTATTTATTGGCGCTCGACACCGAGTAGCCTGGCTATCAGATACGGTACGGGTTACCGAGATATGACTCATGCCAGGCTATTCGTGTTACCAGTGACTTAGCGTGCGATCGCCCCACAAATCTAGAACTCTCAGGTGTGTCCGCACGATGATATCGTAGAAACTGTCAAAATGTATCTTCAGAAACCAAGGAAATCAAAAATACTGCTCCTCTGCTGCAATAAATTTATTTTTATCCGAGTAAGGTTACCCAAAAGTAGAAAAAAAATATTCTTCTTATACTTTTCTATTTGTTGGACATCTAATACTCTCAAGAATATTCGGTGCATCTCGATTACGTCTGACATGCCCCAAAGGAATCCTGCCAACGATAAGGATCCGCGAGCGACCCTAACGGATTGCACAGCTTCTTGGGAAATCTATCTCATCCCTCATACATACATAAATACCCCCTAGTAGTTTCCTCTTGCTCCCTAGGTGGTTGTTGATAGATGAGAGTCAACATTCGAATCAATGTATCTGATGTCTAACATATTGCCAATCCACACTTCGGTCGGTGCATTATTGACACTGAACACATTTGCGGTCCGTTCTTTCATAAATGACACGAATTGACTATGGATAAACGTGTCAGTAGCTAGCTAAGCATTTCATAACGGTATGTATGTACTGCTTGAGAACTAGTCACAGTTCCATATATGTATTACCAGGGCCTGTCGAAGTATCGGTACAGCCTCGAACACTTAGCCCGAATCAGATAGACTGGGGAAAAATTATTAGAAGGCAAAATAAGTGGACTGGAAACAGTCGGTCTAATCAGTCGAGTAAATTGATACGAGAAATCAGCATTAGCCTGGTATCGGTAGCAGATAAGCAGAGAGAAAAAAAGGATTTTTCGCTAGAGACCTTACGTTTATCGAGAGACACGTGACACAGCAAACACGAGCCGTACGCGAGAGTAATCGACTTCTGAGACGCGAATACAAATCGTGTGAACCGAAGCGAAACGCAGCGACAGAGCCGCGTCCTCGTCCTCTGCGCAAACCATTTACCAAGCTGTATCACGGTAAGAGCTCGACATGCATTGTCCCAGAGGAAAGGTAGTATAGTTTCGCTCTGGCAACTCACACAGGGCTTGTTATTTTCTTGTGCGCATACTGGCATACGATGCTTCCGTGAATTTCCAAGAGACCATCCAGTTTATCTTTCTCCCAGGAAATATAAAAGCGCAACAAACTCATCCAAGATTAAATCCCGCTATTTATTCCTAAAAGTTCTAACAGTAAATTTCAAAACAAACAACAAGCGTCAGAGGGGAGAAACGTTGGATATAATAAGCACTTGGCGCGAAGTGGCAACGCCAAGGGAAAGAGGAGTATACTTCAATAAATATTGAAGTAACTTGGCAGAGCGTGGCAAGCCGATGTCGCGCTACCGAGTAATCCCTACGGAGAGTTCGCATTCAGGAGCCACAAGGTTACGTGGGCGAGGAGTCGGCGAAAGTGGAAGAGGAGAAGAGAAAAAAAGGACGAGAGCAGAAGCAAAGGCGAAGAAGAGAGGACGTGGATACGACCGCGGACGCGGACACGAACCTCTGCGGTGGTGGCTGCATGTCTTGTACTTCTGTAGTCCCTCTCTCGCGAGCACTATCCCCCGCAGTATCTGATAGGACGGTTAACGAGGCACGAGTCGGATTTTTAAGTCACCCGAAGACAATGTGCCGTGGCCCCACGATCGTGTCTTTGCTCTCTCGGTCCTCCTCCCCCACTGGTCGCTTCTCGCTTCTCACTTCCCTCCCTCAGTTCGGCCTTCGGCCCTTACCGGTTTTCTGCATCAGATATCGTATACCCACGACCTCAGCAGTGGCCGTTCCTTCACGACCGAACCACTCTCTCTCTCTCTCTCTTCTCCCTTACTTTACTTTACTCCTCTCTCTTTCTTTCTCTTCTCCGCGACTTACCCCACCTCGCTCTCTTTTTCTCTCGCCTTCCTCGCCCGGGTGTACCGCTGTGCTGCGATCTGTCCGCCGTAAAAAAGAGCGAGGATACCCTGCAGGATCCCTTCGGAAAATAATTACCCCCGGATCCACGAAGCCACGCTGGGTTATCGCCGCTAAAAATCGAGACCCCGACGTCCCCGACTCGCGGCGAGTGGGACACTTTTATAGGTGTTCCAGCGATCGGAACTCTGGACTCTTGCTGCGAAGGGTCACGGTATTCTTGCCAGGAGCAAATAAAGCACAGACTATTCCCCCCCGTTGTCGTAGCCTCGATAGAAGTTAAAGTCTCGATGGAAAACTACACTGGAGCGAGAAGCGGGAGGCTGGGTGTGATTAGAGACCAGAGTTTACTTTAACGGACTCTCAGCCTCGAAGTAAGAACCAGTAATTCCGGAATTCTCTGGATCTTGACGATGTTCTTAGCAATGACGGTGTCCACTGTCGAGTCGTGACCCCAATTGCGAGTTTACCGGGGTGTCTGGTTCTCTTATCTAATCCATGGCAAGCTGCTTTTGGATCGGCTTCCGTGCAATTATGCGGCAAGTTCGCTCGACGCGTACATAGGGCGGAGGGTGGCGAGCCCACCAAAGCCCAAAGGTCCTTTGATGTCTGGTAGAGCCACAACGAGGCGGTGCGCACAAGCAAGAGCGGGCCCAAGAGGGAATGGAAAGCTGGACGAGGAAGAAGCTGGTGAACGAGTGAGTCGGAGAGAGAAAAAGCCCTTTCAGGGAAGGCGTCGACCCTCGAGAACGAGTGCCAGACACAATTGTCACGAGGGCTGCCACTGCACTTCGGGCAGCCTTTCCTCGCGCAGTGCCGCGCACGATCCACCAACTACATACAGCTATCGCCGCGCACCTACTAGGAGAACTTCAAACTGCCCTCCGTCTGCCGACACCCGGAAAACGTGCGGGATCAAAGATAAGAAACTGCGGAAACTCTCAGACGAGTGCTCTGCTTTGCGCTGTTCTGCGCTCCTTGGCGAACTCGTACGCGAAGAGATATCGATCAAGAATGAGAGTCTGAGCTGGGGCATCCGGGCTCCCCCCACAACCCTACAGAGGAGTACCTACGCGGGTCCCTACGGGACCGCCAAAGGGCAATCCCTTTGTTTTCTTTGAACGAGCTGCCCGAAAACGTTCGCCAAACGGCCGATACAACAGGCTCTAGCTAGCTTCAACGAGTAAAAAACGATTAGTTGAGTGTTCTTCTTCCGAAACCTTATCGACTGGCTCTAATAAGGGCTTAGACCTTGACTTGAGTTTTTTTCGGAGATCATCGATAGTAGCAGTATGAGAAGCTCCGGTAATCCTCCTTCGAGAGGAAGGTGGATAAGGTAATCTCTATTTACCGGGTAAGCTTGCGCTATAACAGAGACCCTTCGAATCCAATCAGCTTCCTCTCGGTTCATGCTATCCAAGCAATATTGTTGAGCCTCAAAGGAAAATGGTATTCTCGGGGAAATTAAGGACATGAAAAAAATTAGTAATAAGATAGCAAACGATCTTTGTAAGAGGCTGATCGTTAAGATCAATGAATTCTGTTTAATTCGGAGACGCGTAGTGTGCAACTGAATTCCATTGATGTTCGCTTCAGAGGTTGCTCGCACAATATTTCTAAAGGCGCTCTTCTTGTCCGTATTGAGGAGAACGAATAGGTCTATAAAAAAAAGGAAACCGAAACGGAGCGAGAACAGCCGGCGAAATTTCACACGCTATCGTATTCTTCACTGTCAAAATACGGCATTGAGGCCAGTTGACGAACGAGAGCCGGCGATTACAAGGAGAACGATCAGCGGGTTAGAAAGACCAACTATAAACCGCCAAGACCCAAAGTACCAAAAGTATGCCTGAAAAATATCTCAACCATAAACCTTGCTTCGACAAACAGTAAAGGAAAGAAACTTCACCTGGTTCCAACTACCCTCGACAAACATTTTCCAATGCAATATCGAAAATCCGATTGTGTGACCCATAAATTTTTACAATGCTGACAAAGCGAGCGGAAAGTATTCGAAACGTTTGGTCGAAGCTTTCGTGAAATATATTTCCCTCTCGACGTTAACTCTTCGAGGGTGTGCAGGTTGTTCCCGAAGCACCGAGAGCTCTCGGCAGCTCGTATTTCGACGCTGCTCGATTCGCAAATTCGTTAAACGGGGGTCCGTGAAACAAGGCGTAGGCGTGGCGAGAGAGTGAGAAATATACGGACACAAGCAGAGAAGTGGCCAGCAGGATAAAAGGAGAAGCCGAAAAAGCGAGAGAGCAGACAAGAGAGGAAGCGAGGGGCACGATACGCTCGTCATGCGAGGCGCGAAACAGCCGGCGAAATTTCGCAGTGCACCGTGTCCCCCGCTGTCAAAATACAGTATTGAGCTGGCTTGACGAGCGAAGCTTCATGGCTCCCGAAATAAAAGAGCCCCATGAATCGGGGGTCCCCTTGGTGAATCGCGAGGCCTGGCTGCGGGGGCCCACGGCTTTGGGTCAGAAACCCAACACCTTTCCGAGTGCAAAACCCACGGTACGCTTATAACGAGATCTTCCTGTGGCCTGCTCCTCTGAAAAGGAGATGCTTTAGGGACGTAGCTGGGATACGACTGGTCCAAGGCCCGAAACTGCCCAGAGTATCCCGGTTCAAAGACCGAAACCCCGAGGGAGAAAAAACCAGAGCCACAGGGCTCAGGATCCCAAAGACAGGAAATATTGGATTTAGCCGTCACATCGACCGCTTACAATGAACCCGATTTCTATTTGATCCTCCCAGTGATCCTTCCTACGAATCGACTCTTTAAGGCTCTACAATCCAAATACAATTGCAACCGAGAGAAAAGGTCAGACCAACGCGGAGCTTTGACAACAACGACTCCCTTCGGCCAATAGATTAGTAGCAGATGGTAGCCAGAGTGCTGGTCGAGTAAAATTATGATTCGTGTTAATAGACGAATCACATTCAAAAATTAACGAAGTAATTTAGACTGACGCGAACTCTATCTTTGCTTCAGGATGTTTGCACGATTCGCACTCTACGAAACGTTCTCTCAGTTCTTTGAAGCCGAGATGATCTTGCTGAGAGGAACCAATGATTTACGGGTAAATTCCATTAGGGGAATCCACGATGTATGTAGTAGTTTGTGCCGCAGTTTTCCAGGGAAAGCGTAACGGCGAGTGTGATCCAAAAATGATCCGCAAGCAGGGTTAACGACCAGCGGATCGGGGCAGCTGTTACCCGCCGATATCTCGACACGCGCTCCTGAGGGCCGCAGCAGACCGCGCGAAACACGCGCGAAACAGGCAGTGTATTTGAGGAGGAGATCTAATAACGTATCCCCTCGTAAGGGCCTCGCTACAAACGAGCTCGCGTTTATGCATGTGCCCATGGCGGTGTGGACGATTGTGTATAGCACGGTGGTGTGAGCGTACTCTTGCTGCCGTTCCACGAGATATTTTTCACTTTCGCCAAGCCAAACGACGTGGGCGTAACGCGTACTACTCGGCCTCTACGCCATGCGCGACCATATATCGCTCCTCTTTCTCACCCACGTGCGAGACACACCACGTATGGGGTGTGTCCGCGAAGTCGAGGCCTTTTTCTACCTGTGACACACAGAATATCCCGTGTACCCTGTGTGTCCCACGCACCAAATATACTGCTGTCAAATTGCAACTGCATATTGCACAAGATATTTCATGCACGCCCTTCGGCTTGGCGCCCTCAAGTGTCTGAAAACGCGTTCAAGTGCTTTATCATTTCTTCGTCTTTCATAAATCATCCCTACGAACTTGTCATACTTCTTTCAATGTTGCTCTGCTTGGAATCAGTCTTTAATGGAATATTTGAATTTATCGAGTATATACGGTACTTGTAGAATTCTTACAAGATTCTAGCCAAGTTTTTTTTAACCTGCCTTTTATGTACTACGGTGCATTCTAGGAGACTCTCATTACCTCACAAGCAGTTCAACCTTGATGTCGTTCCCAGAGAATGGGCGACCTTTGCATATATATTCACTGAAAGCGCGCGAGAAACTGGAACGCGCACCGCTTTGCTCGGCAACACTTGGCAGGCAGGCTGCATTAGACCCACCCTCTATACATATAATACAGAAGGCTGACTGCTTAGCATACATCGAACGGGTGTACGTGGGCTCTTCCTCTTGCGACGGAGGTCTCCTGAATAACCCATAAGTCCTGGACAAGTCCTGGACGTCGTTTGTACTCAGTCTCCGTGCCTCGGGATCCCCGCTCGCATCTTGGTCCTCATTGCGGTCTCGATCTTTCCTCTCTCTCTCTCTTTCTTACCCTTAACTCCTATCCACGGGCATAGGTCACATCCAGGAAGGCGTAACTTCACGCGACACCAGTTATAATTCACTCGAGGAAGATCGTGAGCGGAAAGAAAGGACAGCCTTGGTGCGAAGGGAGAGAAAGGGAAGGAGAATTCGGAGTCTGCTGCGTGGCGTGAGTCCATCGTTTCTAGGGTACTTTTTCGTGCCGTTCCAGACTCCGCAGCCTTCTTTACGACTCTCGCCACCGGAAGGATTAAGGAAAACTCCCTGCCAGACGGATTCCGTTACAGCAAAATCCTTAGGATCCTTGGCACGTCCCTCTCGTAAAGTATTGCTGGATCCGTGGCTTTGAATTTTCGATGGGCCCTTTGTTACCAATTTTCCCGCTCCTTTCATGGATGTTAGTCTCGTGAATCCCTGACTTGCATTGCGGGAAGAAAGACTCCCAAAGTGTAGTATGTAATCGAATCCATCACCCAGGCAAAACCGTATGTGTATATATCTCGACGAAAAGACTCGAATTTGTAACTGTCCCCGTTAGCGAGCATTCACTGCAAACAATCCTCTCGACTTTTGAATCGCTCGATTTCGTGAAAACAATTCCCCCGCTCGAGATTTTCCTCAGTACTCTATCGCGTGCTGCTGGATCGTGGAGCATTCGGTGCCGAGCAAATATTACATTGGCGAGCTAAACCGGGTTGTATTGTTCAGCAGCGTGGTGGAGGGTCAGGATCTCGATGGACTCGGCCAGCGGGCATTATGTGTAACAACGCGGCTCCCCGTTTATTTGTCCGGGCTGAAATGACGGTAAGGGAAGCGACTGGATGGGCTGGCCGGGTTGGTTGGCCTGGATAGACTGGGTGGCTACGTGATTCCGGGATCAGGAGCTGAAATAATATTGTTCCTGGCGTGCACCCTCGAAATGTGATTGCGAGTTGTTATGGCGGGCTTCGGTGAGAGGACAGTAAGACCGTCGTCGTCGACGACGTCGTCGTTGGACGAGAGTCGACAGATGGTTCTCTTGATTGAGACATCAGCGTCGGTGCCGCGCACTGGACATATGGCACACCACGGTAGCAATCAGGACTCTGACATGAAGAGGATTACGCGACAACTGGATTTATCGCGACGTTAGGATCGGATGTCCTTCTCTCTTCGTGAATCGTACGCGGTTCTGCCCCACTATCGACGGACCTCGTTAAAGCAGATTTGCTAGGATGTTCGCTCGAAAGAGCCGCTCGCCCTGATCCTTTAACATTCGTTTGGAACAATCTTTTACTACTCTTTATCTTCGACTTCAAACGGCAAGTCAGTCCTTTTACATTTCTTACCGATTAATATTAATAATTCTGCACTGAGAAATATCTTTGGTCCATCGTTTTCACAAAGAGAGAGAGAGAGAGAGAGAAGAGTCAATCATTCGTTAAAGGGCATTCACCAGGGAATAGAAGTTGCGAGCTCATTCAGGAGCCAACAAAACCATTCCGCGTCTCTTCCGCATGCTCCATTCTATCCCGGGATACGAATACGGTCAGAATTCCAGGAATATAACTGACCTACCAGTACACGTGTCCCGTGACAAGCTGGGACGTCTGTTCGACTGCCGGAGGAGAGATCAATCTTCCGCGAAGAGTCCCGCTGCTGCCCTATGGAGGGTTTGTCACGTACGATTTATCACTGAAGCCTACCAAGAGACGAGTCCTTCGAGGTCGAGCGATGGCAGAGACTGAAAGAGAAGGGCTGCTGTCCCATGGGTAAGAGGGACATCGAACGCAAAGAGCCAGAGCAAGCCAGAGAGCATCCATCCCCCGCTGTGGGGTCCGAAGGAGAGCTTGGATGAGATGGCATCTAGGGATCCCAGCCTTCAAAATTTTCAAGAGTCCCATCCGCCGTGCTGCCTCTTCTTCCTTTCCTTTCCTGGCGCCGATCGCCTGATAATGCCAGAGACACATTTCGAATTCTGTCTGTTGTCAGGAGAGTGACGTGGGACAGGATGAGCCACTTGGAACGCGAATGCGCGTCGCGCACCCGTACCTACTACTCGCTACACCACTTGTCGAATTCTATTTCTGCTTAATCGATCGACGACCCAGACTTTCTCGGGAATTCAGGACTGGCACTCGGATAGGATGCCTTTTGAATACGTTTCAGAGATGCAGTCGTAATCGCATACACTTGCAACATCCACCCACGACCCTACAGATACTCGACGCTTATTAATGCTACGCCTGCAGTGGTTCGTGGAACAACGACTCGAAACGTTATTCCTACGTGAGATAGATGTTCACGGTCAAGTGTAAGAATGTGAATTGAAATTTATTTTCCAAATTTTCTCTTTTTTTCTGGTTCATCGAGGGGGTATATCCCAACAAAGTAGGGCGGCCTAACAAGCGGAGGACGACACGCTTACCTACAATTTGAACTAGGCTAGGATCTGTGAGAGGTCTTTTTCCACGGTAGTCTGTCTGCGGTAGCATCGTTGTATTTGGTAGAGCTAGAACGACCAGGATGGTCCGGATTGCCGAGACACTTAAGGAGCCATTTGTCAGAAACTGTTTGTGGGCCCTCGTAAGAAGGGGTTTGAAAATCTTTGCTGCCGAGTCACCCTGCGTAAGGGCCGCCGTTGCACTCGTCTTTGCTCGAGTCTTTGCCCCAGAGAAATGTTTTCTCGACAAGCACGTAGTTAACGGCGAACCGAGCGGACGATGAGCTCAAGAGTGCGTTCGAGAAAAAACGTGTATTCTTTGAATCACGATCTCACATTGAATACGAGGAAGAGACCACGAAGTACGTAAGTGTACACTTGGAGTGCGCGGGACGATGTTTTTCAAGCCCGATCCCGGAGGAACGGCGACTCATCTTCGAGCAGCAGATGCTCGTTAAGATCCTGTCACTCAGGACTCGCTAGCTGGAAGCCAAAACACGGCCACGATCCAGGATTAAAAGATTCATGGGGAGGATAACGTCGAGAAATTGATGAATACCACCGTTGCTAACGGAGAAATCGGGCCAAATGGAACGGGCGGGACAAAGGTAGTGTGGTAGTAAATTAATTTCTCTGCAAATCACCATGGGATCGTCCAATTCCACGGACAGAGACTGTTTAGCTTGGATCCTCGGCGTATAATTGATACGAATAACAAAAAGAGAGCTTCAGAGACTCAAGCACATTTTATCGGACGAGTTTAAAGCTCGCGAAAAGTCCTCGTCCCCGTTGTCTAAGAGCTGTGCACTGCACCATAAACAATATCGTCGTGGGGCAAATTCTCCAGGGATACATTCTTTTTTCGCGATAACTCTCGACTCGACTCGGGAGAAAGATCTGCCGAGTACCCTTGGGAAGTCTGGGCCGTATTCTCTACGACCCAGCGTTGTATCATAGAGTCTTTGATGTCCCGAGAGGGATGCGAGCCTGCTCCGAGAGTCAATTTCATTACACCTTCGTGCAATTGATGCTACTTTCAAACTTGACTATTGTCAAGTGCTGTCTCGGATTACACGGTTGGTCGCACAAAAGAGAATTACCGACCTGGATTCCATCACAATATTGAGTGGAAGATGAATACATCTATAAAAAGTTCTGTTTCATTTCGAGTGGTCTGAGAATTCTAGCACGAAATTAAATGTATTTAATAATAATCGACAAAGACACTCTTTATGGCATCTGTTCAGCAATCAAAAGTCGTATTCTCAAGAATCAAACGCTCCTGGGATTTCTGACTCCGTTTTAAGCCAGAGGTTCCAAGAAAAGGTAGTCGACAAATTTACGAGTGACTCTTATCGTTCGAAAAACACAGCAAGCCAAATTTTCGGTCTGGGTTTAGTGCTTCTCGGAAGAACAACATGCGTCGGTTATCGAGTTTCGTCATGACGCAAGCAACATTCCAGGATTTTCTTCTTTGGTCCTGAGCAAATAAACGCGGACGACTACGCCGTTGAAGACGACAACGACAACAACGATGTCGAAGAAGAGAAAGGAAGAAGAAAAATAAAAAAAAAAGATTCGCTCTCGGAAGAAAATCCACGGGGGTCCTCGTTCTCCCTGGTCGACTCCTCATGTAAATGTCCAACCAACGCACACCTTCAGACGTGTCTCTGGCACGTAGCGTTACAACTACACCCGACGAAACGAGCCAGCGCACACACAAGCGAAAGCTCAAGGCGCGGATCTTAACGAGGAGTCGAAGATTGATGCGGACAACGGTGCAGCATCCGCCCGCTCAACGTCCTCACGATCCTCGCTGTTTCTCTCCCGCTGTACTCGCATTTCCCTTCTACCCTTTTCACGTACCACATTGCTCTCTGTCCCTCGACCATCGACGGATACGATCTCGCGGCATTTTTCTTCCACCCCATTCGAGTCAGACATACATATATGTATATATATCTATGTATTTTTGTAGAGTATAGAAACCTCCTCAAACACGGTCTCCCATCAGTATCTTTCACGAGATCGAACCCACTGCGCCGGTAAGAACTCTTAATCCACCTGCTGCCTGATAAATCGCGGTTTCTCCGCGGGAAAGTATATATTCGCTTGGTAATCAATTTGAAGATTTCTTTCCGAGAAGAGTGAGGAAAAGAGAGGGAAGAGAAGCGTAGGGTTGAAAGAAGCGGAAGGTAGAATTGATAGGAAAGTAAGAAGGAAGGAAAGAGTCGATAGTTTCCGAACGAGGGATACGATTGCTGCCTACGCCAGTGTGCGTGCATAAACGTTTTCACCGGAGCTCGGCGGGACCTTTGAGGTTGCCCCACTCCTTGAGTAACATCAAGATGGGCCTGTCAGGCCCTAACTAGCTAAGGTCGGATCCGAGCCCGACTCGCACGAGCGAGAACGCCTCGGGCATGAGAGACTGTCCGAGCGTACGAGCTGCTTTGCTGTTTTGACACGGACTCCTGACGGATGATGCTGGTACTCATCGGTCCGGTTTGACGTATTCCTGATTGGATGCTGTGTTAATTCAACGAGATACTCGTTCTTTCGAATTTATTGACCCATGAGAAGAGAAAACCTAGCGCGCGGTTCATTCTCATCGTTGAATTCTAGTTGGATATTTTATCGGTTCTGAGCGTTGAAAACGTCCAACTAAATTAATTAGTTTTCTATTTGTACTCGATAATGAGTAAAGAATGAAAAACGTTGATTCTCTTCAGCGAAGATTCATTGCGATACTTCAAAGGACATGTTTATCTGAAAAACGGGGATGCTCGACTGTATTTAGAGGCATCGGCACAATTAATTAAAAGGATAATGAATTAATTGTGGAACAGTAGATTGACATGGTAGCTAAGCTAACCCAACAAAAAATACTGTTACGTGCGATCATTAGGGACGCATCGTAAGTGGAAAGGTGGTGCTGACTCGATTAAGTGTTTACAGGGAAGAGGCCAGGGATGTATCGCCAATTGACGATGCTGATTTAGAGGCGAGCAAGAAATATAAATTTTATAGACCAGTCACGTCTATTCATAGGGCAGCACGCATAATTCATCAGTTAATTTGAAAAGCATGAAACCCGAGAAATAGGAGTGTAACTTGGCACTGCTGGAATTCGGAGTTATCTTATCCAAGGTGGAGGATACACGACGCCGAAGCGGTAGCACGCTCGTAAGACTCCGATACTTTTAGATAAGTCTGAAATTTTAGGATCGTGTTTTTGCTGCCTTCCGAAAACACCCGGACTAAGTTATTAGCTTTCCCCGATGCATCTTACTAGCTGTCACAGACTTTCACCTGAATCTGAAACTTTACCGTAGAAAAATTTAAACGGCAAAATGCCAAGTCGATATCGGTGATTTACCGAGAAAACTAAAGTTTCTGAGTAAAGTCAAGCTAATCTCAAACTTCGAGCTCCGTAATCGTTTTTCACGTTTCAATATCCTTCTCACGTTCTCCTCCTTAATTGAAGAATAGAATTAATCTCAGTACAATATCTTTATTGACCTATCCATTAAGATTGCGCGAAGGCACCAGAGCATAACCATTGCGATCGAGATCGATTTCGTAGGAGGATCGTGAGGGAACGCGAGCTGGGACGGGGAAACCCTATAGTAAATACCGAAATCGGAAACCTCCTTGTTCCAGGAAGCACGTACACCAGGAAAAAGCTAAAGCGGTCCATATGGAGGGCGACCCATGGGGCCCAAGAAATCGGTATCGAGCCTATCCATCGGAGACTCCACGCAGTGCTGCTTTTGCCCCCAATCCCCTCGCCTTTCATCCTTTCGCCTTTACTCTCACCCTTCGTCTCTCTACCCGTCTCCTACCCCTGCTCAAGCGTCTAAATGAGAAAGTGAAAAAAAAGCGATAGAGGAAGGACCCATGGCAACAAGACGAAGAGAAGTGTCTGTCGATTATTCGGTGTCTAAACAAACTAGTAGACCGGTCCTGCTACCCGGCGAGGCGCCCCACGCCACCAAGGCTTAACAAGGACCTCGTTATAATATTTTATTGCGCCTCTCGTACGTTATACGAGCTACCTGCAACAAAGAGGCCCCCCGAGGGATTCGAGGACTGTTTCGTCGCTGCACGCTGCGTTATCGTTCGAGCCAAAAGGCAGACGATACAACACACGCACAACCGAATATCTACCGGTCGAACAAGGTCGCGAGAAACCTGACAATTCGGTTCCGCGAAACTGTGAGGCACGAGCCTCACTTTATGAGACTTTATTTCCTGATGCTAGGGGAGAAGCTCTTCCGTGGCTTCTGGTAGCTCGAGTACACGAGAGGTATGAGCAAATTGATATGTTTGCAGACAGTTGCCCAAGTGTTCGAGTCATGTAGACGTTGTTCATAAAGTAAGTGTACGTAGAGCAGTGGTACTAGATACATACATAGAAGAACATCTCCGCATGCTACGTATATGTATACATGTATATATGTATGTATGTCGTATAGATTCCGCGAAGGGAATGCCGCGCATTGTCGTGTTGAACGCAAGAAACCGCTACGTGGATATATTCGAAAGAGGACGACCCCATTGGCTTGTAACTTCTATTAATATCTATTTGCGCTAAATTGGTAGGGCCTGAGCCATATTTCGTTGTCATTTCTATTACCGTGGTCTGTCTATTCGTGCTCCGCCCAATGTATACATTCAATTATGCCTTTGACTCTTCTGGGCGTTCACGAGAGGGTAAAATATCGCCCGACACGCGAACCATAGTACAGTACCTATAGAATTCTGAATCCTTTGAAAGGCTCCTTTTGAACAGTACTACTCGACCAACGCTATCATTGCGCTTTCGTCCACATGTCCAATGTGTGACGTTTGTCGCAAAAAGTTTCTCAAAAATTTTCTAACCGAACGTATATAACCAACCACGGTGGTTTCGAGGGAGCCGTATGCGCGCCAACAGTCGTCGGTATTCCAGACGGTAGGCAGGGAATTTCCAGAAGGCTGCTAACAAGGCTGCTCGCGGCTGGCTGCGGTGGTGGTTGGCTTGGCTGGCAGAGGATGCATACGAAATGCGTGTCAGCCGCGAGCAAGCCGCAAAGGGCGAGCGTTAAAACGCGCAATCCCACGCGTGAGCGCTTGAGAGAGAGGAAGAGATAGAGGAGAGAGGATGGTCGTTTCTCCGGGTTACACCAGAGGTGAATCGTGTAGCGGCGTTATTCACCCGATGGTTCAGGTGTCCCTTGAACGCGTTCGCTCGAGAGCACGCCCGAGAGTTAGAGAGCCAGAGAACCAGAGAGGCAGAGAGGCAACGAGCCGAGCGATTTTCGCGGGCCAACGAGCCGAGAGCGAATTATTCGCCGCCGTGGAAGTTATCGGGGAAATATTGGAAAGTTCGCGCCACCGAGTGGCTCCCAGCGGAACGCTTCCGGTAGAATGCTCATCGTATGCTGCCGGCGACGATTTCTGGCGAACGGGAACTACAAATGAGAAAGAAAGAGAGAGAGAGAGAAGGGAAGAGGAAACTGACTCGAAGGGACCACGGGAGATAGAGGAAAAATTGGGAGCGTGAGAACGAAACCGGGACGCCTGTTGTCGATCGAGTGTCGCTCGATGGATTTATCGAGTTCTTCTCAGGAGCAGGAGCACCCAGTCGCTGGGGGCTCGTGATTTTTAATGACTGCATGCCTCGTAATCGATAAGCGACTGACACGAGCCTGAGTGCTGTCGTAAAGTTGCTTTGCGCGCGAAAGTATTTTACCAAGGTGAAAGACAAATATCGATGCTGATGTAGTGTGCTTACGAATTTGTCAGGAGCACGTACGTACATATAAGGATAACACTTTGATCCAACGAGACCAACCTCTGTAAATAGTTAATAAGCTACCGAACTGAAGGTCTCACTCCGTGATAAATGTGTAATATAATGAAACGCCTTGTAATGTTCATCCCCAAGATCTCGACACTGTTTCTCTATCTTGTCAGACAACATTACTCCCTGGCGTAAAACGCCTAAAATATTGGGTTCAGACAAAATAGATACGTTAGATAAATTTATACTGGCAAATTTATCTTTGCCCATTTCGATTCTCGTATTTTCTCATTTGCGACGCCAAGATGAACGGCCAGCGTACAGGCTATACTCGGTACGAGAATTCGGAGAAGTTTTACGATCTTATAAATTCTCTTCTCGACGCTTAATATTTCAACGTTTTGTTAAGAACATTAATAATGCCCGATTATATATGAAATTGGTACAGAGGTTCAATTAACTCGCGGAGGCAGAGCCGCGTGAATGGCGCCACGAGATAATAATTATTCATTAACCGGTCCCTGATCCCTTCGCGCCGTGACTCGTTGACGCGAACGATTCTTCACTGTCGTACGATCAATTACGACGATAATTAACTACTTAACGCTATTTTAATCATCTTTCGATCGGTACTAGTACCTCCATTCTATCAGAATAGTAGATAAGTACTTCTACTTTCATGAATCTCGAATTAAAGAGGCTCGGTAGCTAGTTGCGAACGTATTCATAAATTGCCCCCCTGATCGCAGGTGGGCGTTGTTGAAAGTTACAAATGCCAGTAATGGCAAGCCTAATGACTGGGTGCCAGGATGATGTATCAGGTGGCAAAAATTTAAATTTCTGTGGTAAGCCTGGAGCCCCACACTCATCAGTGGAATTTAGACTACAACCTGATTGGTTGTAGAACAGAATTTGCCGCGCAGAGTTGCTGCGTGAATATACACACTATGCCTGCATCAGCACAGATAAATTTTCTCCCTCCTCCTTCGCCGTAATTTCAAACGCGCAGCTGCACTTACAAAGTATGCTAAACCTCATCAGAATGAAACCACAACGGCAATTCTGTTTTTCGACAACAGCCAGCGTGTTTAAAAAATAGAATATAATCGTACATAGTGAGTTGACAGTTACAAAGGAGTTTAGAGATTTGCACGCGGGAAACCCTCCTGTGTGTGTCTCTCTCTCTCTCTCCGATATCCATAGATTCGTTTTAGAGCAAGTGACACGAGAACCTTTTGAGGAACACTCGTCGAAAAGCTTGCTTTCAAGCGGAGTCCGAAGTGTACAGCCGTAAAAGGCGCGGAGAAACTAGGATAAAGGTATTTCGAGCTTTCACTTACCCATCAGCTTTCGCACTTCGGCCTGGCTCAGGAAGAGATTGAAGTAAGTTGCACCGGGCCGCGCGAACACGAACACCAGCAGCAGTGGCAGCGCCAATTTCAGAAGCATTCTGACCACCACGTGTCCAAGCGATACTCTTTCTCTTTCTCTCTCTCTCTCTCTTTTCTTCGTTCTCGGACACAAGCGTAAACACTGGCCGACGTCGAGTGCGTTAAGGTCTGTAGAAGCGATTCATGATACGCACATTTGCGACAACTTCTCGCCACGAAGTTCGCGGCTAGACGCGGAGACTGCTATAGGCAACAAACTCGTAGCAGCCGTAAAACGCGCACGTCACGCACGTGACAGCACGTCACCGTGGCAATGTGTGTATGCACCCTATGCACGCAACTTTTACCAATACTTGCGCGAGCGGAAACCGTACGACGCTCTCTGCTTCGCTCGCCCGATGCGAAACTCTGCGTCTCGGCTTTTGACAGCTCGTCGCGTGCTTCCTTTATTCTTCGGTATACGACACTCCCGAGACCGCCAACACTCACTGTACTTGGATAAATCCTCGCCCAGAAACGGCCGCGATAGCGTGTAACAGACGAGAGAGGAAATAAAGGTGATATCGAGGCGTTAAAATGAAGGAAAGACGCGAACAGGCGAAACAAACACGCAGAGATGTGCGCGACGTGGTTGTTCCCTCGCGAGAGCCACAACCAGTTGTGTGCTCACTGCTCCGGCATCGCCATGGCCCGTAGGTCGGGCGACGAGCGGGGCTAACGCAGACTCGGCGGAGCCGAACACTCCCGAGCGCGAGCGAACTTGCCCGAGGCTAACCCACCATCACCTCATCGCTAGCGTACCGCAGAGCACGCCATGATGGGACAAGGAAGAGCAACGAAACCGAAGCTTCAGGACGAAATTCATCCAATCTTCCCACAGCATGGATTTTAGCGGGCAGCCACGATCCACCTACGCTATGACAGACCACTGCTGACGGAACGAGCAGGTCACTTTGTCCAATGGTAAAACTGATGAAGCAGAATTTTGGGTAAGAATTCTGTTAAAGTTTCAGCGTCACTCTCGACCGTTACAGTAGTTCCGAGTTCGGTGCCCTTGAATGTTACTTGTTGCATTTTCGCGGCACACACACATGTGCACACAAAGTTGCTTCGACCGGCACTGCCACCGTGAGTTATTGTGTTGTGGGAGAAACCCTTGAGTTAGTCCGTTTATACTTTCGTAACGGTAATTATGTAGTTTAACAGTGGTGCGTTTTGGCGGTGGCAAACCACCATTTGTGGTAGTCCCGTCGTGCCATTGTTCTGTACTTGTTCTATATACTTGGCGTATTCTTCTACCGTATTACAAAGTTTTATGTATTAACGAACGTGACTCGTTCGTTCATCGCTTCTCGCGCGAATTTCTGTGTGTACACGTTTGTACGCACAGCGCTGCGATGGCACTTTTTTTTCCTGTAGTACCTTAGCTACCTAACCACTGTACAAAGAGTTTACGCAGGTTTCACGCGTAGTTATGCGTTAACACTACATATAGACCGTACCCTGAAGGTTATGAGGATTATACCGTAGCTGTTTATTATGGTCAACATGCTTCTTATGCCTACCTACCGTCCATATACATATACATACATGTATTTAGGTTAGAGACAAGCTTGTTCGGGCTAGTTAATGTCTGAAGAGCGCTGCTAACGATAACGTAGCAGATTGACGAAAGCCCTTTAGGAATGTGAGCATGTGCACGATCGTGCTCTCGTATTTCACCGATGCATAATCACCGGTAATTCGAATATTCGCCGTCCATTTGCATAATTCGAGATGGTTGATGGGTGGTAAGAACGCCCACGTAGTCTCTGCATCGAATCGCGATCCTAGTCGTATCCTTCTTTTCCCTTTGCTTCGCCACGGCTCGTTCCTTTCTCGCTGCGCATTCTCGTCTACTGCGAGACTGGCTTGATTGCCGAACGTCGTTATTACTGGATGTGCGCATGGAAGAAGGACAAGCGGATCGCGATCGGAAGGAGTCAGTCTACCCACCACCATCGGCCGAAATGAGCGGAGCAGCGGGGGAGAGGGCGATTAAGTGCAAACGAGAGGGAACGAGCAGGCGAACGAGGAAGATTGGGCAGGACTCGTTTTGCAAATTCGCGGTTGATTGAAAAGCTCACGGACGAGCAAAAAAAAGGGGGATAACTGCGCTCGGGGAGAAAAAAAGGGTAGTGGGGATGATTACTCTCTTATACACCAAAGTGCACTGCTCAGTACGAGCCGTGTCTGTCTACGAGACTGACTTTTAAGCCTTTCCTCTTTTTACTCTTTTTTTACTCTCGCAACAGATGCGTACCGAAAACGCAAATTCGATCGTCTTTCCCTGTGCACTCTTCTTTCTTGAGGATGCTTCATCCTGGAGTCATTAAGTTAATCCCGACGATTATACGGTTAAGTTTCTTTATTATTTCATGTTTCCCAGGAGCTGTTCGAAGGGACTATATTCTCGCAACTCGAGTTAACAACGATGAATTTATGAGATTCAGAGATGAATCCTGACAATGAGTAACGATTGTATGTGTTTACTTAATGTCGCGTGTTACTCGTGCGATTTAGATAATGTTACACAAATATCGTGTATACATGTTGAGTAACGAGTTACGTATTCGACGTTCACTGCGAATAACGCACGAATATTGGCAATTTAATGCCAGATGCTTTACGTCTATTGCGCCAGGTTTTTTTCGGGGGGAGTAAACGATTCAGCGAATCACCGTGGATATACGAAACGGTAAGAGGGGTAGATATCGGGAGGAAAAGCTCATAGCGTGCGAGGCGAAGCCTCGTTTAATCTAGAGTAAATACAGGGCGCTTCGCTTAAATCAAGTCGGAGTTAAGGCGAGAGAACGGCTTCCTTTGTCGGGTCTGATCTTGGCAAACAGTTGTATATCACAATCCTGCCATCCAGATACTTGTTCCGTCCGCATTTATCCTACTAGTAGCGACTACCGGAAAGTATACAAAAAGACCATGACCGTCTCTGTCTTCTTATGCGTCGTATAGAAACGAAGACAACACGTCATCGATGGCGAAAGATTTGCCTTTGAGATTGGTTTAACCGATTTTTGACCAGGGTAAATAACTTTCGCAAACCTTTTTGCAATATTACCGCTGTTTTAGGATGAGTAATTTACCTTGAAGCATATTTCACGAGTGCTTTAATGGCATTTACTTTGGTTCCGTGTCATTAACTCGCTGCGTCTGACAATTATGCGTCTGGACTGTGAGGCAAGCTATATCAGAGTCGTGCAATAATGCATCATTAAGGTAATATAATTACGTGACCGTTCAATAGCGGTCGAGGCTTGGACGCGCCTGATGGTGAGAGCTTTGACGCAGCAATTGCTAAAACCACATTTATTTACGCTTCTGTAGTACAGAGGAAACTTCCCGAGCCGCCGCATGGTGCGGCTTGGCATTTTGTGTTTACGCTGTAAAACTTGCCGTTACTATCACACCCGGTGGTTTCCTCTTTGAGAGACTTTCTTTGCCTGATCGCGGTGCAGTCTCCAATTAACGCTTTACGCTGCCCGTAAAAAGGCCCGGCGTTGCG
This sequence comes from Trypoxylon attenuatum, assembly GCA_963989405.1. NCBI lineage: Eukaryota > Metazoa > Arthropoda > Insecta > Hymenoptera > Crabronidae > Trypoxylon > Trypoxylon attenuatum. The sequence continues at coordinate 2,689,354 of OZ022488.1, read as the reverse complement.
CTGAAAAGTGGATTAAAGCTTGCTCCGTTTACCAGCGACTTTTACAACGTTTACAGAGACGCAAGCGGACAGACGAGGCGCAGCGCGCGTTCGTGTCGCACTGTCGCGAATCACACGACTTTTGCCTTGATCGCAGTGCCCGTGATATACATACCGTTGGATATGTTTCTCGTCTAATTCTCAGAAGTCTTTTCCTTTAAAAACATATTCAATCTTCCGAGTTTGCCGGAAGGTTTCGTTTGCCTTTCGTTGAATCGTTGAATCACCTGAAAGAGACCACCCTGCTTTCGCAATTTTAATTAAAGCGTGACCGCTGGGTCACGGGATTCAACGTTCTCCCTTGTCTATACCATTTAACATTTGCCTCATTCATTTACGTGTATCTTGCTCGCATTCTATCAATCCTCGACTCAAGTTACACTGAGAAAGTCGGAAACGGATGTCGCGTATACAAATGCATTTGCGTTTGATTTGGTTTAGCTCGTAAATTCTGCTAACCAGAGTCTGAAGAAGGAAGCGTTCCGCACGCAGGAGAGAACAAGCACGAAAATACGCTCGGTGTTTTCTCGAGAAGGCTGATCAGGTTGAACCCGGCTGACCTTAGGACGGTGCAAAGGGGTGAAAGTAGAAGTTGCGGTAGGCAACAGTACCCAGGGAAGGGGTAAAGGGGAGGGGGTGGGGTGAGTCTGAAAATAAGAAGATATAGATAAAGGAGCTGGCTGCACGTTGGCCTAACAAGACTCAGGACTCACGGGCTATTATCATAATTGTGGGCTGCAGGCAGCGGCTGTGCCCACAAACCAGAATGCCTCTTGTCTCATCTACCTTCGTCTTCTCTTTCTTCCTCCGTAACCTCTCGCTTCTGCTCCCACCCTTACCTTTGCACTCGCACTCACGCTCGCATTCGTCGCCTCTTTTTACTCGAGCCGTCTTTCTTCCCATCGTAGTTTGCGCGTCTCTTTGCTGCTCTTTTCCACGTGCTAGAGACAAATGGATCGACCCTCCGGGCATTTAACTTGTGCGTACCATCCCGTATTTCCATTTAGATTAAGAAACCTATGCAAAATCCGGTAGATCGCCGTGAAAACTGCATATAATTCTAGCTAATGTCCTAATGCCCTCTGTGACCGCAGGAGCTTGCCCTTTTGCGACCTCCTCTCACCCTTTTCAGCTAGACCACAGAGCTTTACAGTTGCGGGAAGTTACGCCATTGGCAACCGCGCGCGGATTTTTGTTCTAGCTTCGGCACTCTGGGTATTTCTACGGTTGCCAGAAACAACTATCCATATGCGGGTGGTGGCCACGTATTTCACCTCTGTTCGGAAGTACAGTGCTTAAATCCGTGGAGTAGAGACCGGTGCCCAGCACCCCGCGCTCTCGTGTCTTTACTTTCGTTGATTGCGTGCCAGTCCCCATAGTCTTTATGGGGCCAGAGCATATTTACATATGTTTACACATCTACATATATATTTGCGTCTGTTCGCAACTTTATCCGCTCACGCGCGTATAGCATTGCTCGTCATTTGAAAAAAGAAAAGGTTTATGCAAATCAACTTTTTGCAAGAAATTACGAGCGACTTGACCGAAGTACAGTTGGTGAGGTCACCTTTCCAAATAAGAGTCGAAATGAGGTGGGTCAGCGGCTCGAGGACCATCTCAGGGTGAAACGAGATTGGAACAGAGCGACCGCGATGTCTTGACTGTTGTTCCTTCGAGTGTTCTTTGCCGCGAGGGCAAAGCCGATTCTTCACTTTATCCGCGACCTCGTTTCCTTTAATAAATCGATCCGCGAAGTATTGAATTACTGCGCTGTCCTATTTGCATGAGAAGCCCATTTATATTAGTTGAACACTCGGAGTCAATTACTTTACCGTTGATCGCGTCCGCTATTAAAGAAGGCAGTAGCTATTTGTCCTCGTTTAGTTAAATCTGGTTTATTGACGAAAGAGTTGTGCACCTGGTACTCGATGTTCTTGAGAAGCACAAGCGATTTATTCTTGGTAATTTCGTTTTATCGAGAAAACCTTGCGGCTATGCACTACGTTCACCACTCTCCATCCGAATATCCGGATCAATTTTCTTTTAAAACCTTAAGAACAAACACTTAAGCTTTACTTAACGTTTTTTATTTATTCATAACTCTTTTACTTCGTTAGCCATGAACTTGACGTTACGATCATCAGATTTCAAAAACGTTAGTACGTACTAAAGTTAATCTTGTTACATAGCAAGGTCTATTGCGCCAAGAGTGTAGCATTTTGCGCAACGAAGTCGAATGAGGCGTTCCGTGATTTTCTGCTCTCCCAAGCTTTCAGTACCTATCATACTTTGGCTTATATCCTCTAAGTGGCGTGGCCAAATTGTTTCTTTTTTTCCTTCGTTTGCTTCCCGTGCACTCTTTCAGCAAGAGATACCATGGGCGTGTATGTTTGTTTAGCCTCAGTGTACCCTGTTATTAGGGACCGGTACTCCTCGAAAACCGAAGGGCCCACGCGGATATTTCAGCCTGGAGAGACGATCACCGTGCCGATCTCTCCCCTCCATGAACCATCGCCATCCTTTCTTTTCTCCTTCTTTTCGATGCGAATCCTTCCTTCTCTTTACGATTCCCTACCCTGGCTTACACCCTATGCTCTATTCCGTGCACGCGAGTTTCATGGATGTATGCTGCATCTATATACATACAATACACATACGTATACATATATCTCCAGGCGAGCTGGATACATACTACGCCGAATTTCGTCTGGCGGCAGCTTCTTTGTCTCTCCTATCAAGATCCTGATTTAGATTCCGCCACGTTTTAATTTATCGACTCTGATCGCGCTGATTGCGAGAACGCCTATCCGTAGGAGAGAAAATACTCATTCAGTGTTGATTCAGCGACTTAATAAGAATCCGAGGTTTGTCTATTGTGTTGGAACCAGTGGTACGTTATTCGTGAATAAGAGAGAAAGAGAGGGGTGGAGTATAAAATTATCAATTAGCTGGAGCATCATTTGCGGTGTCTCCGGTGGCGACACAACGCTCGAGGGGCCTCATATTTATGGGATCTTTTATGCTTCTGATACTGTTTTCATGGGGGGTGGCTCATGGGGACGGGCTTTTTCTTCGTTTCTCTGCTAGTGCACAATACCCGACTGATGACGAATCCTGCAGGTCCACAATTGAATGGTGTCTGTTTGCACGGATGACACGTGACACGACGCGACGCACCGCATCCCTTGCCACGCGACCCCCTTCTGCCCCCCGTCTCATTCTTCCTCATACTTCTAACTATTTGTTTAATTTAACAGTATTGTTACACCGATGTTTTCGCTGCTGACGCACAGATTTATTTCGCTTCTGACTAGTTCCTGCATTTTTAACGTGGGAGAGTAACGAGATTCGCGCTTTAATGCTCGTGACTGCTGTTTAATTTGGTTGCTGGTGCGTGATGTGAATCTGGGATACGCATGGGAGCTTAGAACCCCACGGTGTCGTATATTTTTTCATTAGACCTGTCTTCAAAAAGCCACAGTTTTTATTAAGGTAAACCTAAGTCATTATTTTGTTTTAGGAATTTGAGAAATCTTTGTAAATGTGTCTTTAGAGACATTTATTGTAATTTGTTAGGTGAAATTGTAGAGTTTACAGATTTGACTTTTGATATTGTTTTGGTGCACAGGTAACGCGTGCTAGTAGCGATTAATGGTATTTCTTACGTGCCGGTATGCAGTTACCTACAGTGGTGCAACGTGAGTTCCACTCGAAAGGAATATCCCGACATCTTATGGTATCGATTCGAGTTTCGTGGTGCATATAGCTCGCTGCGATGATCACCGTTTCTTCCGAAGGAAATTAATTTACTCGTTACGATAATCGTAACACTTATCAGCGTAATAAATAATTTATATTATCACAAATTTTACATATCGTTACAATTTTGAGCTTTCAGTTCTCTGTAACAAGTGGAAAATCTTCCGCAAAAATAAATACAACAAATACTACGGTTAATAGTGATTTACAGTAAAAAGCAACGTTAATGGGTTAATGTAATACCCGTTAATAGAATATTCTCGTCAACGGTGTTTTTATAAATAATAAATAGAAATGCGTAACAAATAAACGATCCCTCAACATTTTTACAACATTTTCTTTCGTTGAGATCAAGATAAAAGTAACGACGGTTCCTATACACGTTATTGAATAGTCTCTCGCTGTTCTAATCTGTGGGTCGTTAATATAAAAGTACCTGCCACTTTAAGCGTAAATGCAAGTATCACTTAGAGTCGATTAAATACATACACATAACAGGATATCAATGGCTCCGCGATCTTCGTGGAATCGAACCCGTAATCGACGGTATCTGATTGTCAGTCGCTTGACCAACACCTTACTAAGCATATTTCTATCTTACAAGGTATAGGGCACCACAAAAACTCCTGGAACTTAGAATGTCGATTTTAATAGTTATCTGGGCAATTCTTTTGATCGGTACGAATAAAGTATGCTTTGCTAATGTTGTTCTTATCGAGAGTCTCGTATGCCTTTTTTACAATTTCCACGGCTGGTTGTCGGTTTCTGGTCAGGATCCACAGGTTTCGTGTACTGAATTTATTTCGATTGTATTAGATACGTTCATCAAAGGCACGGAACATTATACGTATAATAATGTAATCGATTTGAAAATGTATTTACCTGAATACGCCAAAGGTCGTGCAACTCCATACTACCGCATAATTGTCATAATCGGTGTCCAGAACCCAGTAAGGTGCGTCAATAGGAAACGGTAGAGACGGAAAAGTAACTGTCAGCTTTGCATCATCCGATCTTCCAATCAGTCTTCCTATTCCTTCGATACTCGATGCCACTCCGGTTCTAAAGATTAGAGAGTAATAATTGTTTCCTGAGTAATCTACATGTTCGATTGAAAATCGAATCGAAATCAAGGTTTCACTCACAATGCTGAAATCTGCTTATTGACGATTTTTATTGAACCATTCTCACTCTGGCTGTAATTTGCGGTGACACATTTGCCTCCGAACTCGAACAGGGCAAAGTATCTCTCAGCTTCGTACCACTTACCAAGATACTGAAATATAAAGATCGATATTTCTATAAATCTAGAAAGAACGGACATCCGGGTGCATAGCTTTTCCACTGAATTTTAAAATCTCATGCAGACAAGAAAATTAACTGAGCCCGATGTATATCCGTAGCCTACTTAGGACAACTTTCTAAACGCAGGTTGCATCGAGGCATAAAGTAAGCCAATAATGCGTTCGGGCGCGCAATAGTAAGGAATTCATTTGAATTCTGACATTAATTACTCGTGCGATAACGTGATGGTATCTGACTTTTTTCTACTTTTCAAAATACCGATCTTACTCACCCTTTCCACATCGAAATCCGGCATTGTCTCTATAGTCGGGCAAGCTCCTAAAAAAGGAACTTGTGCGAACGCGGTATTCGCGATGAGCACCACCAAAATAATCGGCAGCATTTCTGCAATAAATTCTGCAACTAAAGTAAAAATTTCATTAATTTTTCTTATAATTCTTTATCGAAAAATCAAGCTTTTCATAAGGTTCGTTTAAAAGCTCATAATTTCACCTGTATTTATTTCAATGGCCTTAAAGTTTATAATATAAGAATTACACAATTTATCGCGAAAAAGTGAAATCTATTGAAACGACGTCTGTACTCGCAACAGTAGAATCGCGATTAAGTTTCGCGGATACAATAAGCTTTTGTATGTCACGTTGCACTTGCACGGTATTTCTGGCGGTAGCGAGTGCCTGGTGGTACTATTTGTACATGTCAACGCGGAATATTAGAGGGGAGAGCATGGTCCGTTTTACGACAGAGTTCTTGCAAAGGTAGATGTACAATCTAGGAAATATTTCGTAATAAGTCAGTGATATAGAATAGTGCTGGTAATTAATCGGTGCTGCAGGCACCGACAGACAATTACCCGCGGTTATTTACGTCTGATTGCTTCGTCAGGGTGATAATGTGTAAAGTAAGTAAATGCCCATAGACTTTTTTCCTAAATCAGTTTGCATCATTTGACATTACGATAGTTTTATAATAATTTCTCTCAGCCTGAAAAACTATTGTCTCCGATAACGACTGGAAACACGTGAGCTTTGAAACGGTCACTATCACAATACTATTATCGCGATCATTTTTCCTGCTCGCGGAAACGTATAATCGCTTGTATTGAATTTTCATGTAACTGGTCATTGACAATCATCCGGTCGCAATTGGTCACGAGCGTATATTATTAGATTTCATTGTACAGCGAATTTATGTACATAGTTACACACATCTTAAACTTACTCGAGAGTATTGGCAGCGAGTCGATCAAGAATCAGTGGACGCGATAGATTGACAAGTAAATGACAGATACACTTCTCACGCGGCGAACTGTCCAGCAGTGACTGGTCGTCTCTGGCAGATAGCCTTCTGTTTACAGGAACGAACTCGTGAAGGCTGACTGGATGCGTTCGAAAGAGTGTTCTGTCAGTGGGTCACTAACGGTACGCCGCACCGAAGGTTCAAGAAACCCAGGCCCGCGACTCGAATTCGTCTCGGACCAATCCTCTCGCAAATGATCCCGAAAGATGAAGAAGTTCGATTCGATGGACTCTTGGCGGGTTGAACGTACCACAAGGATCGTCGTATCTTCCTACTTACGGTACCCGTATGGATTCCGCCAGTTACTTAAATACATGTGGAACGAGGACGTTATATACATGTATCTGCATTTCATTCGAACAATTTCTGGGTGCTGCTAGATGACTGTCACCGCATAACGTGGATGCGGAGGTCATGCGTTACAGGAGTAGATATATTAATAGTTGAGAGAATAGACAGCACGCTCTAGGAACGATTCCTTGAAGAGTAAGGTCACTATAAATTTGAACCTTGAATATCGTGTCGCTGGTTTGTTTACGCAAAACGGAAGTGATAATAGGAAAGTAAAAACGTCTGCTGGACACTCTTATCGCGAGGATTACTTATGACCAGTTGTATTCATGCGCACAATGGCTTTCTAGGGGTCACCTATACAATGAAAAATTACACTTTACATTAATATTGTCAGCCTCTTACTCGAGTATGCTTCAGTTGGTTTCGGCGGTATTCATTTCTTACATCGGTTCGCGACGACTTCCTCGTTTCCTATAATTGCGCCAGACGCTACCCGGCATAATTATTAACTGGGTTTAGGAGTAAGATAGTTATTACGGCGATTAGTTCCACAACTGGGTACTTTTCTACATAACGCGGCAAAGTAGTTCATGAACAGTAATAGGGTCGTATTTACACGACAGGAAGCGAGACCAGGTGGGTCAAGGTAGAATCAGAAGACATTAATTTCCTATAAAATATTTTATATAACAATTTATTCAAGTTTCTTTTTTTTTCACATGCGTAAGTAAATTATAAAACAAACAGCTCCCCCAAACCCTCGTCCATATAAATCGCGATGATGATGATACCTTTTTGGAGAAGTAATAAATAATGAATGAACCGATACTCAGGCGAGACTGGTTTGACGATAACCGCTACGAGCCTAAGATATTCGTACCACCTTGTCAATTGAAAATTGACCTTAACGAGCGCGATGACGCGTAAGCGAATTTTATTTCCCAAGACGATTAGTTCAAGCAGACTTTTCCTTTGCGCTTTCTACTTTTTCTTCCGCAGCTTCACTAGCGATAGTTTCTTTCTTCGGTTCCTCTTGTACGCTTTCCATCACCTTTTCCTCTTCCATGGGATTCGAGACTTTGAGAATATGTTCTGGAACGGTTTCCACTGGTTTTGCGACTTCTGGAACGTGCTCGACTGGCTCATCTGCCATTTCTTCAATGATTTCGGCTTTTCTCGTTTGGTCACTGACCTCCGGTTCCTCCAATGACCCTGCGAACTTTGCTCCTGTCGCCGCGGTTTCCTCGGGTTTGTCCGTGGCTTCGGGTTTCGCTGGTTCCGCGGGTTTGTCTGCGGTTTGGCTCAACAGTGCACAGTCATCTTGATCGGTCTTCACGAAGAATGACTTGGAAATCTTGTACTTGTCGAGGACTCCGTAAGCCTGTCGAGGTAAAAGTGCATCAGTCGCGATCGGATTTCCGTACTTTCTTATTAATTGCATTTGTACACTCATCGTTGGAAGATGTTTTGTTTGAAAGTTGACACTGACGCGGTTACACTATTCTTTTGGTTAATTATGAGTAATAGATAGTTAGGGGATTTCTTACCTGTTGAAGAACACTGCCAGGTGCTAGTCTTTCTCTTGTCATGACCCAAGCATTTTGCGTATGGAATGGTCCAAGACCCGAACAACTCCACAGAACTGCATAGTTATCGTAGTCGGTTTCGAGAACGGAATACTTGGTCTCCGGTGACAGTGGTATCGTGTATTTTACGTGGAGTTTTCCTTCCTCTGCTTTCGATGCTGCTTTCTTAATTTCTCCCTCGAGTATCCTTTTAATGCCCGTGCTGAAAAGGAAAGAATCGTAATTATTCTTCACATCTGTCTCGAGAATTCTATCTGCTATGTTAATTCTATTTAAAGCAATTGATTCTGTACTCACAATCGGTTCGTGACTTCGTTGCTGACTCGGTATTTACCATCAACGCCTTTGGTGTAGTTAGCCATAACACAGCGGGATACAACCTCCGTCAATTGGAAGTATCGTTCTGCTTCAAACCATACGCCTAAGAACTGTAAAAATAAAAATTCTCACTGTGTCGTTCACTTTCTTAATCACTGATCAGTGTAAGGGTACTTTTTTGTATTTTGGATGTATGTATAATGGCATATGTAATGAATAATTGTAGTGTGGTAACACTCACCCTGTTCATATCGAAGTTTGCCATGGGCACGTAATCCGGGCAGAATCCCAAACTAGGGATCTGCGCCCTAGCGAGGGCCAAGGCCGAAAGAGTTAAGACGATCTTTCCAAGCATGTCTAGCGATGATCTGCCGTGAGCATCGTTCGTACCTCTTGCCTTTATATACATTAAGGAGCTAGTGCAGGAGCGTTGACCGGCCGCCTCTACCCCCTCTGTCTCATCCACGTGTGGAGATCCTTACGGTACTCTTGTTGGTGGCCCCAGAACCTGACCACCAGACACGATGGTTATTGGTCAATGGTGCTACGAACCTCTTGCCAAGGAACGTTCAGCGGCGCCAGAAACGAGAAACGCAAGCTCCATTATGCAACTCTTCGGTGAACGGTACTTTAGATCCCTTCGGACGCTGGACTTTATAAGAACTAACAAGTCGATAGAGTGTCAGGGTTCCGGCGACTCGCATTAACCTTGGACTCTCTTAATGACTTCGCGGATCATAAAGTATCGGATATTACGGTCCCGACTGTTCGTTCCGATCTTACGAATTAGCTACCATATCACAAATCGTATTACCTAATGTACACATGAGGAAGGAAGAATGTTGAATTTGAGGCTTTTTGGGAATTTAACGCATCGAACGAAAGAGGGTGGTTCTTCGAACTTCCTTACCACATTACGAGGGTTACATGTATTTATGTGTATGTGAGAGTAAGTGTAGCGGAATGCACGATTGTGAAACATACACCTTCGATGGTGTTATTCCTCTTCCTGCAACCATTCATGGAGCCGGTTCGAGCAACCTCGACCTTAAACAAGCCTGAGCCAGCAGTTACGCTCACAAATGGAGCAGGTAGATGGCAGGTGTAGCTCGGGTGAACAGCCATTCGGGCTTTTCTCGATAGGGATAAAACGAGATCCGCTTGTTGCTTTTCGGTCTCTAATTATGCAATCGGCAACTGTCCTCCGAAGTGTTTAGCACATAGCGCATCTACCTCTCTGGAACGAAGCCCATCGGTAACGGGTCTCGAGGCGAGCTTTCTTTTTGTACAAAACCGTCCAAGTCGTCGCGTCGGACCGTTAGTCGCGGAGAGTGCTTCTCTTCGGGCATTCTTCGATGAGACCACAAACAACGGAACCGCTAGATTGAGTTAGACAAAATTTAAGGAAATCGAGATTCTTTTCTCTATCCGGTTTGTTTATTTATATTTTCGTGAATTGAACCAGGAAAAGGTATCATTTGGGAAGTTGTATAATCAACACGCTTGTTTCGTTTGAAATTAATTTATTTTTCGTAAACCTATGAACACTAAGAAAGCACGCGGAAAACGTACTCCGCTCGGAAGATGCTTAAGAACTACGAAACTCCGTTCAGATGTCCACTTGGGAGAGAATCGTGGTGGGAGTCATGAAACGTAGAATATGTACAAGATCAATGCAATTCTTGATTTTTTAATTGTTTTTCTTTTGTCTTTTTGTAAAACAATTCAGTAGAATTTACCGTCGATAAATGAAAAAAGTGAATCACCGATTTATCGTAGATTCGCTTTTTCTATCTTCCGACTTGTCTGATCGTCCAATCGGCGAGAAGGACGGTGACGACGACGACGACGATCCTCAGAAGACACCTGAACGCGGGTTGTGCGCGTATACATACACAATAAAGGTAACTAATTAACTGTAGAGTAATCTGCATACGTAAACCTAGTGCGCTTACGGCTCGAGAAGGATGTTGGGAGAAGGGTACGGCGGGTACGGTCGGATTGGTTTGGATCGGGAAATGGGATGGTGGGTCGCAGGGGAGTAATGTCGGACCGGCTGATTGCCTCAAGTTATTAGGCATCTCAGAGAAACAAGATCGTATCTCAGTTTCGTCCTATCACGAGTGGAAAGGCGTGTGGTCCACCTCTGCCTATGTTACTTGCCTAGTTGCAAGAGCCTTTTATAAAGAGTCGCGCTCGTACCATGCGCCGAGGCGTCGCACGCTAAACAATAATTACTTTATCTTTATTATCATTTAGTATCACATTGTTTTCACTGTTTTGTGCTGGCCGTTTTTGCCTGGCTTCACGAGAGCGCACGCCACCCCTCTGACCTCTGCTCCTGCTCCTAATCCCGCTTTTAATTCCGTTCCATCCCCCAATTGGATGTGATTGAACGCGTCGCTGTTCGACGCTTCGTTCGAGAATTATCCGAACGCGAGCTATGCGGCCGCGACGCACCGCACAGTGCGTGCGTCGCATCACTATCTCTCTTTGCGAAGAAACGACGCGAAAATGGAAATGACACTAACGGTTTCCGCGGTATTTGCCGCGACCCGCGCGCAATACGCAAACGCTTTTGCTTCTTTTTCTTCTATTATTTTTCGATTCTCGCGGGTTTTACGCGACCAACACCGAGAAAGAGAATCGTGCTTTTTCAAATTTAGCCGATCTTCTTAATATACATATGCTAAAGAACCGAGTGTTGACATTGCTGCTCGAGAAAGCTGTCTCTCTCGCGAGCAATTCCACGAACCAGGCATTCGTCGATTGGTCGTCGGTTGGTCGTTGTAGCTGCGTGCAAATAATAAAGCTGCGCGGTGTGTGTGTGTGTGTGTGTTTTACTAAAAATACGCGACCACTCGTTCCGGGCTCTTGAATGCTTCGCGGAGAATCCCGGTCTTCGAACAGGAAGATTCTATATGGAATGTACGTAGGAGAGAATTCGATAAAATGCTATCCCGATCGCGATCGTATTTGTCCAGCGCGGAACGGAGTCGGAGAGAGGTCGAGGCCCTTCGTCAAGGCACCTTAGGTACAACGATACCTACCTAAAAAATCATGACGTCCTGCGCCAACGAAAATGATATTAGAGAAACAGAAGCTACTACTTAAAATCGCCTAGCTAGTTCTAACGAAACTTGGATTAATTTGAGTGATATTAAAATTTTCTTTCTTTTCCTTTTGCTCTCGCTTCGTCTCTCTCAACTTGAATTAATTAACGTCCTTCATCTTCTTCTGTTTCTTCTTCTTTCTTCTCCTAAAGCGAGCCCGTATCGTCTTCTTATGCGCGTACGTATCCTTAAGCCTATGAACACATGAAATCACTGCCCAATCGACCAATTTGGACCCATATGACAAGGCACTCGAGTCGCTCAGATATATCGACAAAAGTCGTGGAGAGGAGGAGAGGAGAGGTGATACTCGGAGTGGTGGTAATGGCAATGGTAATGCTAATCGTAATGGTAGACAAGTGGAATGAGGACGAGTAAGTGGAGGGGGAAAAAAGGGAGGGTCACCCGTGGAAGAACTTTAGCAACATTTATTCAACTTGGCGAAGGCGCCTCTTGTCGTTAATGTTCCTCTCGGTGAATTAAGGAAGAACGGAGAATATCGAGTAGTGTTTCTTTTTTTTTTTTTTTGCATCCCTCTGCGATCCTAATACATATCGAGAATTTAATCGAGACTGCGCCGAGGCTCGTTTACGAGCAATTTTCTTTCGAGGCGATTGGTGGGCAGGACAAACTAAGATATCTACCTAAAAGAGAAATCGGTGGAAAATCGGTTGGTCCCTTTGCAAAGTGTAAAATAAATAAATCGTACTCCATTAGCTCGATTTTCTACTATAAACATTAACATTATTTACATGTGAGATTGTGTGCGCGCACTGAGGTAGACGAGACGTCTTTGCTGAAAAAAAGAGTGTCACGTAAACGCGATTTCATTGACAGACGCAACGATCGACTTGTGCGCAAGCTCGTCGAGAGGTTTTTTTTGGCGCGTGACAACGTAATTGACTCTCGCCTCGTGTTTCCTATTTCTTTCTTATACTTCTTTATACTTATTCGTGGGACATTCTGAGAATGAGTTAAGCTTCGCTTTACAGTTCGAGATCGCGTGATCACGTTGACTGTCGAAGACGTGTCTTCGGATCGAAGTTACTGGTCATTGCTTATAATACAAGGTATACAAAAACGCGTCGTACTTGAGTATCCTTGTCTCGCAGGATCTTCAGGACGACGCGTCAATCTAGGGAAGGCTTTTCCGGTGCTGTGTGTCATTCCTCCTCGAAGATATATGTTCAACGAATTAACTGATAACAATTGTTCTGTCGGAAATGTGAGACTAAGCACAATCGTGCATTTCTACGAGAGGATATAACTCCGAGAAAAAGAATTCTCAATCTGATTGCACATTATCAAAAATTATTCCCATGAGAATAATTTTCACGCAAAATTAGAACAATACTCACGGTTACTTTGAACAGAATTTTGTGCTCAACACATAGCTAGGGTGATCCTCGTACCCGCGGATCGAACTTGAGATTCGAAACTTCGCGATGGAACAGTTTCACCCAGTATTACAATGAAGAACGTAACTTCTGCCAAGTTGAATCGTTCGTTCGACTCGGCTTGGCTCAACTCGGCTCTTTGGAAGCCTCTCTCGTCCTTGAAAGAGGACTTGGGAAGTGCAAAGAGAATGTGCAGTAAGTCACCGCAGGTAGTAGGTACTAGCAGCGCGCAGGATCACCCTCAGCACCGGGAAGCCTTAACTTTGTCGCTAGTCATGCAAATTCTTGCTAAGCAGGAGATTGTTGTGCGGCCCGGACAAGTGCCTTATAAGTTCCTGTAGACTGTCGAAACTGAGAGAACAAAAGCAGCAGGTAAAGGTATTGTCGGGCGCAGCTATCACCCCTCGGTGCACGGAGCACAGATGCTTCAGTAGATGTGCCTTCTGCTTGAACATCGCGACACAAAGTCTACACGCGAAAGGCTTTTCACCGGTGTGCACTCGAAGATGGGTCTTCAGGTTCCAAGACATGCCAAACTGTTTGCCACAATAGCTGCACCGATATTCGCGAACTGGAGTCGACTTTGGTGGGTCGTCCGTTGGTGGAGGGGGTGGTGCTCGAGCTGGAGGTAGTGTCCAAGCACCCCAAGGTGGCTCCAACCCAGCTGCTGACGCTGGATCCGCACTCGGTGGTCGATGTGAAGCTCCTGGAGGTGTCACTGACCTGTCCTGCTGTGAAAATTTCCAATTCTTACTCATCCATCTTTCTTTTTGCAAAGTATGTAAAATTTTAATGATAGTGGTAAACGTACCAGGTACGGTGGCGCCGAGACACTAAGCGGATGAGGTGCTTGCAACCGTCTTGGCGTCTCGAATCCAGGGTTAAAGGGTACGAAGGCTGGGTTCTGTGCAGGCGCGTTGTGAAAACCTGGCCTTCGCTTTCGATGGGGCGTTACGACGTACGCTTCCGCTGGTGGGATCGGTATTTCTTCGGGCTTCCGTTTTCCCGATTCTAAACCTAACGCGAGCCGAGCCGCTAATTGCCTCCTCCTTTCCTCCACTTCTTCAAGGGACTCTCGCCTCTCGAGCAGTTGCTTTTCAGGCCTAATTAACGAACGTTGGATCATTATAGATAGAAATAATTAAGATTCATCCGTAGCAGTTGGTTAATTGCTCTCCTTACCTAGGCACGATATCGTGCGAACTGTCGCTTGTGGTGGAAGTTCCGGAATTAAGACTGAGGTTTACAGGATCGGAACTATCCCTTCGTCTGGGCGGTTCTATACTGCTTTCCCTGTTTTCCGTGAGGAGTGCTTCCCCTTCGACTCCCTCGACATCTACTTCCGGTTCCTCCTCGCAACCCTCTGTCTTTATGAGTACCGAGCAGCAATCCGCAGGATTGTTCGATTGCCTGTAAAGGTAATAGTATCATCGTTATACATACATATTCGATTAAATTTATCCAATTAACTTATTCTCAATCGTTCTCCACTGACCTGCCATCGTACTGCGACTCGTAACTCGAACTCTCCTGGCCCTCCGAGGGCTGAGGGGTGGGTATCCTGTCGGTATCGGAATTATTGGAGGTTTGAGGTTGATTCGGTTCGAAGAGCTCGGACTTTATCTGGAGAAGCTCGAACAGTTCCCTCAGTGGTGTGAGCTCCGTTGACTGAAAGAAATGGGTCAATCCAGTTGTTAAATTGTCGATTCACCTCGAGTCTCGGCAAAAGCCGAACGTTGCTCTTTTTAGCCGGAATTTTCGCGGTCACGTACAATGAAGTCATCGTGTCATATGGGACACGGTGAACTCTGTAACTTTTACGTTATAGTACAACTTACGGGTATGAGCGCTTCTCCGTTGTAGAGAAACTCCAGCAGATGAGTCAGTTGGGTTTTTCTAACCCCTGAGAGATGGACCACGTGGTCCAGGGCTGGGTTTCTAAGGAGACTAGCCAAGAGAGGACTAGCTGCCGCGAGAACGACGCGATGGGCCCTGACGACCGATCCATCGTCGCAAGCCAGGGTCACGTCCACGTGACGGTCCCCGCTGTACCAGGCCCCGACCTCTGCGGCCAAGGTCGCTGGGTGCTTCCCATAGTGGAGGGTCAGGAGACCGTCAGGATACATCGTCTGGAAACAATAATCATAACAATCTCTCTTTAGTTTTCTTCCTTTCTACAAAGATATCTTTGGAACATTAAGCATTTTCGAACATTTCTATGCAAACGACTTAATGTATTATGCATTAATCGTAATCAAATTGTAGAAAACGTGTAAAACCTACTGATTTAACGATCTATCGAGAAGAGAAAAGTTCTATTTAGAGAATTAGAGTCTACTGATGACAAGTATTCTTTCGTGGCAAATTCTGTTTTGCTCGCTGTTTCTCGGATAATCATAATGAAATTTACAGATAAACGAAACTTCCGCGGCGTCCTTAACCCAATATGTAGCGCGATCTCGGCTCTTTGCCTCTTTGTCTTCTTGCGTCACGCGAAGACAGCTTCGTTACACTAATTTCATCCTTCCGTGCAACGTCTCTCGCAGCAACGGCGGACGGAAGGCGGTGACGTATTTCACGATTACGTTTCTCACGTTTCCCTGACATTCGCTCAGCTTTCTGTTAAGAACCTGGATTTCATCTAATACTGTTCTCTTATTAAATGCCAAGTTTCCTCATCTCCTCATGTTCACCCGATGCTTTGATAAAGGATCCTCGTCGCGACGAGAACTTTGGAAAGTTGGAACATTGAGGGATAATCCGGTTAATTGTCTAAGCTTTACAGAAAATACGAATCAACATGCAGTATAATTGCATATTAAAATCGACCACGGTTACGTGGAGTTTTTGATACAGCAAGAAATTGTAGATATACACACCGCGTGGCATCCGGCAAAAATAAATGAAAATTACGAAATTTGCAATTCCAATTATTCTCACTTTCGCAGCATTGTGCTATTATTGCCAATCGCTGAATTATACGGCAATTTAAATACCGATAAAACCTCACTTTATATGCAGTTGTTTGGGAGATAATTGCAACCGATTACGATGATTGATTTTTTTTTCAATGCTTGCATGTTTTGTCTACCGATAATCGGTATCGTCAAACCAAACATTGTAGATCAGAATCCTCGTATCAGCGAAGATGCGAGACATTCTTCGTGGTTTCTCAAGGGAAGTGACGAGAAAGAAAGTTTCGTTTCACGCGTGTATTCTTCAGGTACTAAAGAAGTGTAATTGGTATTATGAAACTCATGCCGTAATAAACATCGAAGCATGCCACCCTGTCAGAATTGCCAGAGTGACAATGAGCCACACAAGGAATAGTTATGGGCCATTAAATTTTGTGGATCCCTATCGGATATCGCGTATGCGCAATAAAATCATCGAAGAGAAGAGTCGTCCCTCCCTGTCTCTCTGTCTTTACCGGAGGTCTTAAAGAAACGCGATAAGTATCAGGTCGCGTTGAATGGTCAGCCAGACCAACACGAGCAGGCAAAAAGAAAGTCGCTTGAGAATCCATTGCTTAAGAAAGGGCTATGTCTCGCGAGAGAATCGAGCAATCCTCTCGCATGATACCGGCATAATCCAAGAACTCGTCGGATAGATATCCATCTACGTGACCTTCGATCCGCAATCCGATCGAATTCGAAAGGAAAGACCTTGGAGTAAGAGTCACGAGGAGGAGGAGAAGGAGGAGGACGTCAGTCTCAAGCAACTTTCTTCCGCGCTTTCGATGCCATAAAACTGTGTAGCGTACGTGTATATATTTCTATGAGAGAGCAAACGATACGGCTCTATATTCCAATCTCCGGTTCGAAGTACGCAATCATGCGTGCCGCTGATAAAATCATCCATATTGAAGAGTACGGAAGAGAGTCTCGTGGTGTATTACGATATTCCCATGCCTGCCTTTACATAATCTTCTCCCAGCGACGAGGTAATGAAATGCAGTTGAGAGCATACCCCTTGGTCAGGTAGTTCGCATTAAATAAGGATGCATCGCGACAGGTACTAATTAGCACCGCTGAAATCCGAGACGCCAGGATGAGAGGATGAGAAGGAGGAGTAAGAGGAGTGATACAGGGAAAGGAAGAGTGTAAAAGGAGGAAGACGAAACTGAGGAGAGTCTCGATTCACTTGATCCTTGGATAAGAAGTATGGCACCGCTCGCATGCCGTCCGTGCATTACTCGCGTGCATACGTAATTCCAACCAAGCAAGCGGTTACCAAGGAAATGGCTGAATAAGGAAACGATCGCAACCAAGAATCACGGCAGGGATGGTGGCTCTTGGTTGTTGTTACTGCTGCTACTGGTGGTGGTGTGAGCAAAGCTCAACCTGAAGTTCAGGGTCAATCGCTGGTCGACTGGTTGCATTACGTCCGCGCTTACGCTTACGGTCTTCTTTCTTCTTCTATTTGGGCCTTGAAGACTTGTCGCGCGGGCTCTTGCTCGCGCTCCAACTCGTGCTCGTGCCGCTTGAGTCTAGTGGGGCAAGGCCCCGAGCAGCAGTTAGATAGACCCAACTCTACTCCAAAGCCTACTGTCTACCTGTTTAGTGGGGGAAACTACTACTACCATCGCCAACCGACCCAATCTCTTGGGCCCACTTGAGTGGCCACTTTTACCGGCCAAGAGCAGCTCGCTTTTACCTCTGCACTCTGCAAGGTGCTGCTCTCTGGTCGCCGGTTGCTCACTACCGTGCCGGTACTAAGCTTCCCATGCACTTTGACACACCCGATGTCGATATAGGATCGCGCTAACGCTCGTCGGTATAATACCCTGGAACCTGTGGGCAGCTTAGGCTACGCGTGGTGCTGCCTCGGTGCTGTACAATGCTTTGCCAATGCACTCTGCACGATTCGATCCAACGAGCGAGCGCTTTTAATCGTTGGAGAATCTCGCGACGCATTGGCGGCAGGCGTTTATAACTTTTTCCCCGACACGCATTCGTTAAATCACCGTAAAGCAGATCCGCTATTACGTCACGCAACGTAGGTTTACGTAACGCGAGGAAAATTTCTTCGCGGAGGCAGGACATACGGATACTAAAGAGGATGGTCTAGACTATTTAAAGAGAGTTGGGTTCGCGTATATTTGGGATTCGAACGATTTGAACACTAGTCCAGACGTGAGCGACTTTCTTTCGCAGACGGAGAGACCAGTAAGCGAGACGCAAGAGAGACGCAACCGAGACGCAACCGAGAACGTTGAAACAAGGTCACCATCGTCATTGTCGCTATCGTGGTTTCCATAGTTTACGCTGGTTTTGCATACCTCGCGTCTGCGGTTACCAGCTGCGACTGGTTCCAACGCGAATTAATCCTCTCGCCCGAAGGAATTATTTATTCCGAGACTCGTCCCACGCATTCCCACCCGATGCACTCAACCGTAGAAATTGTAATTAAACGAACGCGACAGTCCATCCAGGTGGATTTCAGATTTACCCTTTCAAATTCACTTGCTGTGTAGGGTACGATAAACGTAACTCGGGTCTCGAAACTCTCTTTCATAGAAATCTCGATTTTCAGTAAAGTTGGCATTATTATGCGGCAAGGAAGTGGAAAAAACGATGTCGGCTTATCGGGGAAGCCAGTCGTGGTGCGGTGCGGGGAATCGCGACGTAGAATAGGAACTGCGAGGGAAAAGAGGCATCGTGGCGGCGAAACTGGTGCAGGGGCCGGGTGAGGTCAGGAAGCGAACGATAAGAGGAGAAAGTCGCCGGAATTCGTGAATTCTGTTGCGTGAACCAAGCTCACACTCACACCAACCATCGGTATACGAAGTAGTGCGGTGCTTATCGCGCTGGCATACGAATACATTTCAACCTGAGTTTGCGCGCGCTTTCGGCTTCGCTGACTGACACCTCGCTTCGAGAGTTACGCACAGGTAGAGAAGTACACTTGTAGTACGTTCACGTAGTACGTAGACGTAGTACAATACATACATCTACAAAGTTTGTGCTACATAGATCCTCTGGAGCGTGAGCAAGCAAGCGATCGAGTACTCTTTCCGTGTGTGAATCTCGGTACGCTCGTGTGTACATACATATGTACGTCGACACCGTCGACGATGCGCAGTATGTACCATGCACATGCGAGCATTATAATCTTTTATCCGGACGGCGGACGTTACGATCTACCATTGAATCGAACAATGGCGAAACTGGGTTACGCAAATGTCGAGGCTGGAAATTAAAGCGCGAGAGACGCGGACAGGAAGGGGTTCGCCAGACTCAACTGGGAGAAGGCGGGAAGGTGCGAGGGAGGTAAGCTTGAAGCGATGTCGAGCGGTGAAAAAGCACGCACTCGAACTATGGAAAACACCATACGACTCTGTCAAACATTGACACGTCAACCAAGAATACTTCATGTAAAAATCATGCTATTGCAGTACTACTCGTACAATATAATACCCTCGTGTGGTCGATCGTTATATGAAAGTGGAAGTTTGTGAGAGTAGTAGTTCTCATGTTGACCATCACTCCCGCTATAATCAATCATCGGGATGCTATTTGATGACTGTTGACCTCTCAAACCCTCGAGCATCGCGATTTTATTGATCGATGCCGATCGATAAGGACGAGCTTGTCGACGCGAGTAATTAATGCTCGATTTGTGAGGAGCCGAGGAAAAATGATGAGTGGTCGGTATGGTGGTTCTGTATGGTGGTTCGCCACTCCACTCCACGGCACACCGTGAAAGAGAACAGATCGTGACGGCGCTGATTAAGGCGAGGCGGCTCAAACCGCGCAAGCAAGCGAGCGAGCAAGCAAGCAAGCCAGCCAGCGCGGATTGAGCAACGCGCGGAGAGAGAACTCGTTACGAGACCTGTAATGGGGCCCGGGCGTTTCCGCTCCATTTTTTGTGGGCCCAATTACGTTTCGCCAGCCTGAATAGGCGGTGTTTCGCGGTCTCATCGGACCTCTCCCGTCTATGTATATGCCATATATACCACGTTCGGGAGCCACTCGTTTGGAACAGCATGAAACTCTGCGGGAGCAGGCTCGATGTTGCATTACCGCAAAATGCGATCGACAAAAGGAAGGAAACGCCGATCGGTAGTCGACGGCGATCATCGATGAACCCCTTGTAACTAAGCCTATACGATAGCGATGAATTCTTGAAGAAAATTTTCTGACAGAGGCGAAGCAGACAATCAGGATAAAGCTCACCCCATTCGCATCCAATGTTCCGGTTAACTAACTCTCGACACGTAAATTGCTCGATAAATAATGACATTAGACTCTTGTACTCGATAGGAAAAATTTGTTTTTTTCCATAAGACTAATTGACTGGCTGAAAGTTTTTGCGGATGACTCGATTTTAAAAATGAAATCAAAACGAAAACGAACAATTTCAACTTACTTAGGGCACGGTTATGACACCCCGTGAAACCATTGACTCACACCTTTCCTCGATTTGAAATCACTATTTTCCAGCCGGTCTCTCACGCTCTCCCTGTTGCGCATCGCTCCGCTGACTGTGACGTACTCTCTCCGCCCTTCCTTTCCCTGCATTTTCATCCGCTCCTCTGTTTCCAACTCTCTACCTTGGGAACGGCATCCCGTCTTGGCATTCTTCCCTTCTTTCCTCTCCCTCGCCCAGCCCACCCCCGCCCTTTCGACCATAATGGTAAAAGAAAAACGCGATTCGCGGTGAATTTCCAGGAAGCTTTTCGAGAGTAGTGTACTCGAAGGATTCTCCGCTAAGTTGCAGTTCTCGCAAGTCCGACTTTAGCGTATGCTTACTTACCGAGGACAATAATACGGATAGAGGATGCGAGAGCTTCTGAATTACACGTTGAGTAAGCGCATCGCGCCTCGCGCCTCGAAACCCGTTATTATCCTTTCCACGTCCATGATGGCAATTAAATCCGGAATTGAGCGGATGGACGGATGCGAACTAGTGCCTCGACGAGAGAGAACGAGAAGGAGCGAGAAAGAGGAAGAAAGAGGATGGAGTGGGTGCCAAAAATAGCGGCCTGCGGCAGTGAGACCAAGAGAGGCCAGGAGTGGCAGGAGTGGCAGGATAACCGCGAGACCCTGGCAAGAGTGGCGAGAGGACCCGTTTTGACGCGGACCAACGACAAAGGCTCTCTCGGTTGATCGGAGCTCTTCGCTCCTCGTTCCTCGTTCTTCGTTCCTCGTTCTTCGTTCCTCGTTCCTCGCTCTTCGAGTCACCGGATACATTTCGTTCAAGGCCAGAAAGTAAAAAGCCTTTTCAGCTGCACTTACGTACACCGAGCTAGCCGACTCTAACTGGTACGTGCTCGCACACATTCTCGTCAGGTACACACGCCGCGCGCCGTCTCTACGTGACACACGTCCGATGGCCTTGTATACGTATATGTACGTTGAAGCGTCTCTCTCTCTCTCCCATCTTCTTTTTCTCTCTTTACCTCTCTTTACCACGTTCCTCTTTCTCCCCATCCCTCTTCTTCACTCTCACTCTCTTTCTCTCTCCCTCTATCTCCTCTCCTCCAGTAAAACTTCCATCTCTCCCCCGCGCCTCTTTCTGACTCTCGCCGCGGCGCACAGAGCGAGTCCGCGAAGCGGCTAGTTACATGATCCATTCATTATATAAGAACAATCGCCTCTTCTAATAGACGCTCCATCATTGTAGATCTGAAGGGCACGCTCGTTATGCGCCTGCGCGATGCACTTTTCCGCTCCATGGAGCAATCGGGTGCACGCGCGACTCGCGACCGCGAGATTCGTTGCCTCCATCGCCCCTGGTACGTCCGTCACAGTTCGAAATGCGGAAAATCTACCCTGTCCATCGCACGCGAATTCCAAGGTCAAAGCAACGCGCTCGACTTGCCCCGCTGGAGGCAAAAGAGGATTCGAGATGGAATGGGAAAGAGCGTAGGACAGCTCGGGTATTTGTCTTCTCGCCGAGAGGAGACGAAAGCAACATAATTAAAACGATGCTCGAGGCCATATGTTCGCGGGTTTTTTTTTTTGGTGAGAGGATTAATCTATTTCGATGGCGTGCAGCGGGTGAGCGAATAAACAAAGTCACCGCGGTAGTGTTCCGCTCGGTTCGAAGGTGTGGACTCGCGCCATCCACTTTTTTGCTTGAAAAGCAGCTGACTGGTCTTTTAAGGATCTCGCATGATAAACATGATGTCAGACGTAATATTGAGCGGCAGACACTTTTAACCGAAGTTGCATAACCAGAAGGACACGTCCCATCGGCGCGGACTCGCGGGCAGGATCGGCAATCACGCAGAGAAAAATTCGAGACGACGCGTGTAAAATTTTTGTTCCCATGCGAGAGAAGATTGATCGGAGAAAAAGGAGGATAAGAAATTAATATTATCGACGAATTTCTGTCTAGTTGACCCTTTATTGGGCACACCCTTGATACACTCAAAATGCAATAAGTACATATACGCGAAGAGATATAGTGTCGCGATCCACGTGAGTCTGTTCACCGGTGCGTTCTCTTACATAAGAGAGTGCCGTTTCTCCTGACGCGATGGTTCGTATCGTCTTGAATGACCTAGTACAGAGGAGCATTCTTCTTCAAGGAGATTCCAACCAACGATATTGTTCGATGTTCTAGGACGATTCCCAAGTGTGCCAAACATTGTGGATATCGAAGGACGCGTGTCCCTGGAACCTCACTCGCAACCCTGTCGAACTGGGATTAGTTGGAATTCAGGATGCAAAGTTTACCTCGTACAAGGATCGCGAAAGGTCCTCGACGGGCAATCGATCGCACGCAGTGCAAACTTGTTTCGTGAGATAACTGCGAAAGTATGCTACCTGGAGGTGGAACGAAAGGAGGTGTGCTGGTTGTGTCTCGCGATGTAGTTGCGATTTCGATGCGTTCAATGTCAGAGTATGGTTGCAAGGTTTGAGGATTGGCAAAGTTCGAAGTCAGAATCAGAATCGTTAGTTGCAAAGTTAGTCATCGACTGGACGACAGGAGAGATCTATTCGATCGCGCGTGTAGCCGCGATTGAGGGCTATTAAACGGATGACCTTTCACTACCCAGAAGATCTACATACACCTACGTACTCGGGAGTAGCATAAAGTCGAGAATTAGAGAGGGGAAATTGGAGGCATGGTGAGAGAGAGAGAGAAAAAAAGAGAGATAGGGACGCGTGCATGCGTGTTACGCAACGACGTAACGTTCCTCTCTCCCTCTGTCACTCTTTTCCGCTATTTCTCTTAAACTATCTCTCTCTTTATCACTCGATGGCTAGACGCCCTCGTTCCTCCGCTGCACCTCTCCCGCACCACGCCATGCCGTTCCGGAGCCGAAGGGCAAGTCTGTCGCATCCGCACGCCTCGCCACTCCCACCCGCCCGACCATCCAATACTTTGTACGTGCAAACTGGAGCAATGCTTCGAGCGTTCTTTCTTTCTCTCTCTTTCTCTCGTCTGACTTTAAAGACACTAAACGGAGAATTTTAGTCTACTCCATATTTTGCATCTGATCACAATTGCACATTCTATGCCATATTATTACATATTTGGCATTTTTATTTATTGGACTTTCCATAAATAAAAGGAAGTGCATAATTCGATTTGTCCCGGTGATCTTCCAATCTCACGATCGCGCCTTGAATACGTAGCTCACCTCTCGACAAAGCCGCGATCGGTGGTTTTGGTTTGGCCTTGCCAGCGCGCATAAATGAGTCAGGCGGAAACGAGGAATGTCGAGTGATGAGCAACGCTTCGCGGGATGGGAAGCGGACTCTCCTGCTCTCTATGCAATTTCACGCAGTAGTCCCGGCACGATGTGGTGCGGCGTGGCGTGGCGCGAGGCAACGCAGTTCCGAACGACAACCGGCGAGTAAAAGAGCTACCGCTTTCTCGAAATAAACCGCGCGATACCGATAATTGCCCAACCGCGTATTATATTAAGACTTCAATTTCATCGGAATGACTATCTTTAGTTCGTTCAAGTTGATGCGCATTCTCTTCGGTGCGCGAAAGCATTGCGCAACACCGGCTGCGCACTCACTATTTATACACCGGTACTGATAATTAAAGTAATCGCTGGGTAATGAAGGATATTAAGAAACGTGCGTTTCTGCTGCATTGTCTCGATCGGATCGCGCTCAGTCCCCTAGGTCTGGTTCCCTTTCGCTTAGTTTTTCTTCAAGTTTATTCTTTCTCTTCCTCCTTCTCTCTTTTCTTATTCTACCTCTCTTTCTCAGGCTTTCAACACTCGAGCAGAAACGGAAGTAACGAATGCTACGTTTCCATAAAATATCACCGCCCACCCGGCAGCGTTGGTTCTCCAGCAGCGCGTTCTTGCCTTTTTGCCTCTCAACTTGTCGATCCGACAACGCAGTTTTTACTCTAACGCCGCTTTCGACCACTGACACGCATACACACCAACGCAAACGCTAGTCCAATTGCGACGCACCGGCAGGCTAGCCTTGAATGATCATTCGCGATTCCTCGTTACGATCGCCGATCGGAAATGGACCGACCGCGAGAACCCCTTCCACCGATGTGAGTGACTAGCACCCTACCTATGAAGCCAGCCTAACCACTCAGTTTCCTATTTGTTTCTACGTATTTATGCATAGTCGGCAAGTAATGCTCTGCCAGAAATGACGGGACTTCGGGAGCATTGCGCGCCAGCCGGTGACTCTACTTCCGACACCCGCCGGTTACGAGTCGCCTTTTCAAAGAGTTATGCAATTCTTGCCGCGGATGATCTTCCTCTCTCCAACCTGTGAATCCTATTATAAACGGCACCGTCACACCCGCTCTCCGCTACGCACAAGCCTTCTGCCTCCCGACGACTTTTTCTGTCGTGTTTGACGATTTCTCTTACGAGAGACCTTGTTTTCCGTCGAAACCGCGAATTTAAGTATGGGGTGAATGATACGTTATATACGGTAGATTATAAGTTCTAAACTCTGAATTCTATTTAAACTGACTTTAAATGTATTCCAATTTTAATGTAATAAAATGTCTCAAGTTTTGCTTTACATATTCAATTCGATTTTTATGATCAAACGCATGAATTCTTTATTTACGACTTTTCGCTTAGTTTTTATGGTAAAATTGTTGGATGAGTGAAAAAAGCAGAAGCGTTTTGATAAAACAGGAAGTAGCAGCGCGACCACCGCATCGGCCAGAGCGAATCCTCGAAAGTCACCGGGTTGTGCAGCGCCATGCCACCACCGGGCGTTCAGGCGAAATCAAGCGTTTTTCCCCTTTCCCTCGAAATTCTAGCGTGCTGCAGAACTATCCGGTGGAACCGCGCGATCCAGCGTCGACTGGAGCGGTATGTGCCGTGCTACACGATTCTTTTATGCGCGTCCACACCGCGGTGTGGTCGAGTACGAGCGTGGACTGGACACTTACGTAATCGCAATGATCTCACATTGTGGGTGGGGACTTGTCGCTACGCGCTTACCCCCTTACCGCGATCCGTGCGCGCCTGTATATGCTCGTAACGTGTCCATTTCTCAACGACAATGAAGAATCCTCTTCGGAAAGATGCTGGCAACACATTGAAAAAGGCTCGCTAGAAATTGGGAAGTTTCATTGTTTTTCGTAATCCGAGATTAACGCAAGTTCACGAAATCAAAAGCAATATCGGTGATGTCTCTCGAAGCTCAGACGAAAGCACCATTCTCAAATCTATGTCGAACGAGATGATTAGCGAGATTGGCAGATTGGCGGATTGGCGAATTGGTGGATTGGCGGACGGGCCGGCGGGCATCGAAAGGGGGCCGAACGGGGGAAATTTGGTATTCGGGTCGGCTGTTTCGCGGCGGTCGACGCGACGTAACGAGCCACCGGGGATGATTAGCGTGTCACAAGAGGGAGAGGACGATTGCGAGAGCGTTTGGGAGTAACAATGGTGAAGGAGAAATTACGGAACGAGCGAGCGAGCGAGTGAGCGAGTTAGGTATACGGTGTATAGTAGAGGGTATAGAGAGAGGGCTTAGCAGTGCTAGGCACACGTGAGCCAACAGCGGCACGTAAGCAAGAAAGTCGGCGGTGAGCGCGGATGTGCGGGTGAAAACGGCCCGGAGGAAGTCAGGAAACCGAGGACAATGCGAGCAACGAAATCATTTCTGTTTTAGTAATAGCTTCTCCCTTCCCTTACTCTTTTGCTTCACCTCTCTCACTCGCGAAAGCGAGTCACCCAGTTGCCCCTGATTTTTGTCTCATTTTTTCTCGCGGAGCCCTCGCGAGTTATGGGTCCCCTTCTTTCCTTCTTTTTTTTTTTTTTTTACGTAACGCGACTGCAGTCGTAAAGTGGCACAATGCCACAATGCAGAAACGGGACAAAGGTAATCTTGATGCGAGCAACCTTGTTCCTAGGGTCACTGGAGTGTTCGCGGACGTATATTGTAATTCGTACGGGTCGAAGAATCGACTAGACATTAATGTAAAGCAATTTCGAGAGGTGTCGGGCGAATGGTGTATCTGTTCTAGTCGATTCAATCAGATCCGATCACCGGCGCAAGGGATAGTCGTTTGCACTTGGCGCATAATGAAATCGTGGCAGCCGAGACAGTCATGGCCTTTAATGAGGCGTGCTGTATCTTTCGACAGCGGTGTGGCGCGGCGGCCAAACGCCAATTGAAGCACCGATTGCAACAAGAACTTATTATTGCAAAACGAAAATGCGGTTATGCTAAAAGGTAGAAAGGTTCCCCACCGGTGGGCGGATGCGGAACATTGCAGTATTGGCCGGAGGTTCTGATTCTCATTATGATACACAAATTTACCAACGAGAAGGGGACATGGATGAGTATCGCGAGTATGTACTCTTTGGTTATCCCAAGTTTCAATTAAAACTTGCAACGTGGTAATTTGAAAATTAATAAAATTACGGGTGAGGTGCGTACAAAGAATAATGCATCGAGTCCTTTGCGTGTTGTTCGCCGAGGGAGCGATTACGTAGCCCGCATTACCGTTAATGTTTTCAGAAACTCTTTCTCCGCTCTGAAAATTGGGACACTTTCACTGTCGCACGAAAGAGCCCAAGCTGGCCGGCCCCCAGTACCCCCTCCACTCGGGCCATATTTCATTGAAGGTACAAAGGGAACCTACCGGCGTGATGTGGCGCGGAGCGGCGTAGCGTTTGTCTGCAGGTCATTACTGTAAATTACCCTGCTCGTCGCTTTGCATAGCTTTGTTACAGCATGCATTACACAAAACGCGGCATACTCCGTACATTGAGCACTCTCCGCGGAAACGATCGCTTCATTCTCTCGAGCGCGGAATATGCGCTAGCACGGACCGACAATTGCACTATGCTTTTTCCACGGGATAGAAGCTTGCCACGACTCCTAGCGAAACGGCTGAACGAGCAGCAGCAGCAGCAGCAGCAGCAGCTCGACCAAGAAACAATAAGCCGTATGAGCTATTCAGACCAACGTCAACCATGTTGCGGACCATTCATAAGTCTGATCAATACCTAACGAACCGGTACTCTTCGAGTGGCATCCTTACGAGTCAAAGAGATTCCGCGGATCAAGGTCGCTCTCGAAATCAAAGTCGACAAGATGACAAGCTGCTCTTTTGTTGAGAGACTAGTCATTTTTCCTTGGCACCGTGTACGCGTGGTAACCGTGGTAAGCGTTCGTGGCAAGTTGGTCGCGGCTGGTAGAGTCGTGCGAGCAAGCAGGCAGCCAAGGAAGGAGGCAAGCGAGCAAACGGGCAAGCAAGCTAGTAAGCAGGCAGCCAGCCAGCCAAGCAGTCAGGCAGTCAGGCAGGCCCGTTCCAAAGGGGCCTCGAGTGTACGCTCGAGCCCGCGATAGATGAAAGTGAAAGGGAAGGTAGAAAGGGTTGGAGGACGTGTATATACCCGCAGAGCCGCTGTTACTCGCTGTTACTTGGCGTGCACTCGGTGTGCACTCGGCGTATACATATAGAGAGTCGGGTTGGAGTTGGGGCCCGCGGCCGCGGGGGCCCAGTCAGCGCAGCGGTGCAAGATTTACAATCGCCACGAGCCAGAACGGGCCAGAAACCGAGGAAAATACCACAAGGCAGTCGCTCACTCGCTCGCTTACTTGCTTACTTGCGCTTATTCGCGCTTATTCGCTCGCGCCACCGTCCCACAGTACCTAGCCAGAACATCTATACGTACACGTACATATAATACACGTAATACACATGATCACCCGAGCCCGGATCGAGTCGCTAGAACTGAGATGCAAAGGGAGAGAACGGGAGGAGCGGTTGTTATGGTTTCTCTCTTGAAGCGCGTTGGCGAGAATTGTCCTCTCGAAGTCTCAACAAAAGTTTACGATCATTTTCCGTGGGACAGGCTGTCCCAGCAACGGAAAGCTGCTTCTCTTGTGGCTGTCGCATAGTGTGGGTAGCGCAGCAAGCTTTTTTTGGGACACAATTTGCTCGGATTGTAATCCAACAGTGTTCCACGAGGAATGCTAATTTCGCTGATTTGTACGGCTGGCATAATTTTGAACCCATTAGTATAATGACTAATTAATATTCTCGGTGAAATTCGAGTGTCGGATTCGGGGTTTCATGAAATCCGAAGCGTTTGGAAAATGTAGCAAACGTGATCTATCGGACAATCGAGAACCGGCCAAATATTTCATAATATGTACTTGTGGCAGACTCTCGAATGGCACGCGCAAATTCTTCTCCCCCCCCCCCCCCCCCCCCCCATCTGTCTACTTTGCTCTCTCCCGTAAAAGTCAGATATTCAAGGTTGCGACATATACGGTCAAGCGCGTCTATATGGAGATAGCGATTAAGTCACGCGCTGGTTTTTTTCTAATACTCGTCGACAACGGGTAGGCAGTCAGGCTTTCTTCTTCGAAGCGATCCCAGGAAACCCTGGCGAGTGTTTGCGAACGCTAGCAAGACGAATTGATAGTCGTTTTCGAGAAAGGCATCGGTCGTCCGGTCGCCCGGGATACTCGAGGACACGGAACACCAGCGCGGTGTTTCGTACGATCGGCAGAAATTTCATCGCACGATGTAATCGCCTCTGCCAAATCGGCGAGGCTCGGCGCGAGTGAAAGTATACGCTGCCGGCGAAACATTTTCGCCTAACGTCCCAAACCATTCAACTTGCCCCGGTCGATTTTATTCCCAGCAGAGTTGCTTTTGCTCGTCGGTCTCTCGCTTCTCATTCATTCTCTTTTCTTGTGAGAAAAGTTTTGAAAGAAAAATTGGAACTTGCAGTTCCAAGGCTTTCGCGAAATAATTTATTCGTGCCCACACCAAAGACGAAGAGAGTGAAATTGCTTCATTGGAATTCCTGAATGTTTGTTTTTTTATCCGGTCTTAAGTTTGCATAATAATTTCGCAGAGTCATCGATTTATTTTTAGACTGCGACTAGATCACCGGAATGGCGAACTTAATTGGGATAGGACGAAGTTGTCGCGCGTAGGGATTCTCTCACGGTGATTAAGGAAATTTCTTGTTAGACCTCCCAAGAAAGGTGATTTTCGTGGAATAAATAACCTGGTCGAGCGATAGCACTTGCAATCAGGAGCTTACGACACGCTTACAACTCCGTTCCACTTAGCTTTACTGTTCTGATAACGCACGAATATCCAAAACATCGCTCTACCTGTCGCGATAATACATAATTGCTCCAATTTCCGTTTTAACGTCTCGAGTCACACTATTCTCGATCTCACCTCACCGTTTCTCTCGTCGTCACGCGGTATCGCGCAACGGATCGTTGCACCCGTCTTTAGCTCCCACTGCCAAGTCGACATTCGCCCTCTTTTCACGATCAACCATCGACCCAACTGGCAAAAATCCTCATTATTTTTCCTATCTCCGGTCGCGAGTCAAAGAGAAGGGGTTCGCGCGAAAACAGTAATAATTCGGACAATTTGGCGGTGCAGTTAACAGTAATACACTTGTTGTCGGAGTGATGTGGTCGCGACCGCTGTCTCTTAATCAGTTACCAAGATCGAAATGCGGAGTGGAAGCCGAATGAGGAGCGAGGCGTCTTCGTAAGGACTTCCTCTCTCTCCTTCTGTCTCGGGCGCGAATCGCACGCGCGGATTCCCACGGTGCGAGATAAGGTGCTGCCAGGCTGATGTAGATAAAGGAAAGGAGGAAAGGGGGGTTGGATGGATGGACGGACGGTAAGAGGAGGAAAAAGACGGGAGAAGGTGAAGAAGAAGAAGAAGAAGGGAGATGAGGGAGCGAGAGAAAGAATGTGGCGAGAAGAGCGACTATGAGAAAAAAGAAGAGAGGAGAGGACCGTAGGCGTGAGGTGGAGACTAGAGGAATGGCGGAGACGACGAGAAGCGAAGGTGGAGGAGGAGGAGGAGGAGGTACGCTGGAGGACGATGTGGGAAAAGAGGAAGCTAATCAGAAGCGGAAGTACGCTCTGGCGAGGCTCGAGGCCTTGAGAAGCATAGTCGACCGCGCAGCTTTTAGCTCTCTTAATTGCAACTTAATTTAACGTGCCCTACACATCGAAGCGTGTTCGGCGAATCCAAGGCCTCTACCGTTGCGTCTTCGTCTTACGCCTCTGTTTTGCGAAGCGCCTCTTAATAAGAGTCTTATCGTCGGTGATGGAACGACCCTGACGGATGCATCGCACGGGCAGCCTGTAAATTCATACTTTTCGTTTCTCATCCCTTCGCGGACAATGGACTCGCATACACCCACCTCCCCGCTTTTATCCTCTCGCTCCTTTCTTATCGAGCGTTCAACCACCTTTTCTTTTTATCGAGTCAAGACTCTGCCGAGTGAGATTATATCAGATTATTGCGTGTTCCGTATTTATGGGCATTAGTCAGTTGCAACGATGAAACACAGTTCTTGTCTCTCTGGTACCCGAAGACTTTGAGACTGAAACATTCATGAGAAACATGAACTATCATGAATACTGCATCAACCGAAACCCTGCCACCCGTTACTCGACGATCTACGTTTTTCTGACAGAGAAAGTCCAATATTGTGATTAGCACAGTGCTATATCCGCATCTTAGTCGCGACTCTCGAGAAACACGGGAGAATGTATGCTTTACAATGACACTCTTATCTTCATTGGAAAGCATCGAGTAACTTCTGATTGGTGCAGTTATCTGTCGATAGGTACATTACCGCGACATCGGACTGCGATAATCCGCACATTCTCCCGATTTAACGAGCGTCTCGTTGACCCAAGGATTATGAGCACATCTCCCGAGGCAATTTCAGTTCTTGCACCCGCGAATTCATTAGGAGTGAGTGCAGCTCAGTGTAAAGGTCCCGTGCGAGCTAATATAAATTCCAAGCGTATCTCAAGGAAAGAGGGTTTAACGAAGGTGTACGAGGTCTCGAACAAGTTACCCAAAGCTTAGGATTATCGTACAGAAGTGTAAGCTCACCTTACGTCAACTCAATTGACCGTGATTTGCGATCGATTCTCGGACTGCCATAGATCATTATTCTCGACAGATGATCCACGACCGATCGATATCGATGGACTTGCAGGCACGCGATCCTGTCGTCCAATAGATAACCAATAGATAGTGTCGCGATATTGGCAACTACTCCGAGTAGCGGACACTTGTTACTGACTTATGTTAGGCGCTAATTAATTAGTGGCGAGTCACGATTCTCTTCCGGCGGTGAATCACCGACCGTTCGTATCGGATTCGAGACGGATAAAACTTGTCGGGTTGGTCGTATCGACCGATAAGCTTTACTCTCGTCAAAGCGAGAGGGATAGAAACGGTATTTTTCGATTGCGTCAGAATCAAAACTGGTCCAAGAGTTCTTTCCTCAGGTTCCATCGATATACCTGAGTCCTTTCGCGCCAAGTGGCTTTTTTTGCATTTCTTAAAAATAGCGTGACCTATCGAGGATTGTTAAAGATATTGACTACTTCCAGTCGTGACAACTTTTCTGTGCCACTGTGGTAGTCCTCGGCAAAAAATGCAATCAGTATTGCAAAGGCTTTCTCAGGATGCGTGAATTTTTTTGTGCGAAAGCACGCTTGAGAAGAGGAAGGAGTATATTGAGACTCGATAGCGATGGTGGTAGTGGTGGTGGTAGTGGTGACGGTACGCATGAAAAAGCAAAGGAAACCCGGAATTTCGACTGGTTCACCTTTCAAACCTGCTCGTAATTTTTGTTTGTATCGAAACGGGCGAAGCGCGGCTGATGCAGTCTCACTCGTTCGTTTGCTCATATATGCTTCGACAGAGCATAGTGCGAATATGTTCGCCACGCGGATAACAACCAGGTGGATACAAAATGGCGAACGCAAATGCACTCTCAAATACTTCAAGGTACCTTTCGTTCGGATCGACCTTGGCTTAAGATCGCTTTTTCTCCGTGATCAGTCATCGCGAAAGTCATTGATGACCGCATTCGACTCTTCGGTTTTGGTCCCTCTGTTTTTCGTGAAAGATTCTTGCGCAATCTGACACCTATGCGCGCAGTGGCCATGGCACACGGCTGAACTTGAATTATACCTGCTACTGCTACTAGTGCTGCTGCTAGTGTTGCTGTTAATGTTGCTACTAGTCTCATGCAGCCTCACCACTGTCTATAGGGTCTCTACCACTCGTGCACTTTACTCTCCATTTCCTTGCCGCGCCACTCGTTCCGACAGCGCGAGAACACCCTCGATAACATCGGCCACCGGCGCAAAACGTGTAATTTTTCCGTAATGATCGCTCGTTAGCTAAGTGAGAAATTTATTCGTCGCGCGCAGAAGGAGACGAAGAGAACGAGACGGAGGAATGGGAGGAGAGAGAAACGAAGAAACAGAGATCACGGTACTGGATCGAAGCCACAGCGAAAGGGGCAATTACGGAAACACGTAGCATTTGCTTGAACTTTCGCACTTCAACCACTCCGAGGAAAGGTGAAATTGCTTTTTCGGGACCAGTCAGCCAATTTGCGGCTTGGCTCGCTCGATCGGCTTTCCTCATTGTCTTTCCGATCGATCTAGCTGACTGAGTCGAAGTGCATTCGATCGTAAGACACTTTTTCTCCGTTCATTTCTGCTGGGTTAACGTCGAGAATTTTTTTTTTTTTCTTTTTCAAGTCGACAGCTAGTTTCGAGTGAACGTTCTTTTCTATTTCTCCGGTAGCGTATTGCACTCGGAGGGAAAAGCAAACTGCAAGCTGAACTAGCTGTATGTAAATATTATCCTACCGTGAGGTTTTACTCAGCAAATTCCCGCGTAAAACCAGATAGAGCGGCATTTATCGACGAGGTGTCGAGTGGGAGACTGCAAAATAACTCTTACGTGAAATAAATCACGCGAATAAAATATGTATTTAGGACTGATAAGGAAATGGAAACAAACAAGCGAAGCGATCGGTGAAGTTCATCCAATCCCGGATAGGCGATATTTCTATACGAATCGAGTATAATTATTTCTGAGATCAGACATTTAAGCAGAATACCGATTGAATCGCACGAAGAGGTATTTCGAAGCATTTCCTTTTGAAATCATTGACTCTGTCTCCTACAGTTTTTCCGCCTTCTGTCACTCATTCCACCGTGTGATACGCCCGGGAAAAGTAAGAACAGCGATCGTAGGAACGATAATAATTCACCGGTCGGTCGGTGTCTGCTTATAAACTACGATACCCACGCGATGCCTTTGGACATATTGAAGCAGTTAGCATCGAGCGCACGTGCCGTGCCACGCTTCGATTGTACCAACAAACTGCATAAAGTTGCGCCGCAATGTCTGGATCTGGTCCACAAACACACACACACATACACTATATGTATAGTCTATAAGAATAGAAGAAGAATTTGTGCTAATGCACCACCACGAAAGCATGCAAGAGATTCGGGTTCTCACCTGGCGATTTTGATCCTCCACGTTCTATCCAAGGATCGAAAAGTATCCAAGGTAAAGGGACAGGTCGTTGAATCCGGTATTTCCCTTAGGACTCTCTCGAAGAGTCACGAAGCATCTCCACGAGTCGACAACCCGAAATCCCGTGATATCGGTGACAAGAACCACACTGTGAGCACGTGACGTACATTGATATACCGGAGCATGGATCACCACCGGCACGAGAAACAAATAGTGTGGCACGCGACGAGTAAGAAGGAAGATGAAGAACGATCGAACGCCGAGAATTATTATTTGGAAATCGCGACTGGCACTTTATCACTGCACACCGGAGAACAACTTGACGCAGTCACTGCGCTGGCACACTATCATTCAGTCGACTTCCGCGAATCTTCGAGTACGCGTGCTTGGTGATCCAATGGTCGAATGGTTCAGTGGGTTTTAGAAAAAAAAAAAAAAAGAACTAGTAGATTTTATCACTGAGATGCGACGTTTAATTCGGTGGTTGTCCAATTGACTGGTATTCCCATTCGCTCGGGAGGTATTTCTTCTATTCTCTTCGAGTCCGTTACGTAGTTGAAAGCTTTCGATTGTTTAAGTGGTGTGGTAGCAGCGACGATGGCACGTTCGCCAAATTGACGGACGAGTCGACGACGTTGAAAAAGAAGGGGTGTTGAGGAAGAGGACGAAGAGAGCGAAGACGCGGATAACTTTTTTCCAGCGGGCTCTGCTCCGTAGGCTGTCCAGGGTCAACCGGCTGGCCCCGCGCGCGGCACTTTTACCCGTTGGGTACTCTCAAGGACTCGGAGGTGGCTCCTATTCCTTTCTCTTATCCTTTCGCGCGCGCGCCTTTTTTATCCCGCTAACCTTTTTAAGCGCACTTTTAATTCCGCTCGGCCGCGTGTCTCCGTGAGCGAGCGAGCTAGCGAGCGTTCGCGCACTTATGCACCCTTGCGTCGAGAGAGTAGTAGTAGTAGTAGTAGTAGTCAACGAGAAGTTGAATCGGCGCGCGGCCTCCTGGTCGAGTCTGCCCTCGCCCCTCGGAGAGATTAAGTAGCGCGGGGATTAGAAGAGAGTAAGGTCTGGCGGCGGGGTTAAGGCAGAGAGCAAGTGGATTCAGCCACATCCGGATCGTCTTTCAAACTCGTCCCTGGCTACCGTCGCCCTCGAGTGCCTCCTGCGTGTTTCCTCCGTGCCTTCTCCGTACCTCCTCCTTGGCGTCCTTTCCTCTTTCTCCCGGTTCTGTTGAAAGTGAGTCGGGATGCTCGAGAACAGACGGCGGCGGCGACGACCACGGCGGTAACCGAGGTGGTGGCGGCGGCGTCGTCGTCTTCGACGACGTCTCCAATCGGTAGTTGAGGACACGCACCCTTCGGGGGTTTCCGTACCCGATTCCTTATTCCTATTCCTGCTTCTGCCACTGTTCTCGCTCCTCCTCTCGCTCTTGCTCCTGTTTCTGCTCCTGTTTCTGCTCCTGCCCCTGCTCCTGCTTCTGCTCCTGCTTCTGTCCCTGCTCCTGCTTCTGCTCCCGCTCCCGCTCCCGCTCCTGCTCCTGCTCCAACACTGTATCTCCACGGCGCGCGGCGTATCGTTGCCTTAGAATTTCCTCCGAACGAGCACTCCGCTCTTTCTCCGTCTCTTTCTCCTTCTCTCCCGCTCTCTCTCCCTGTTTCTCTTGGCCTTCTCCCTTCCTCGCGGCCTCCTTTCTTTCTCTCTCTCCTTTCTCTTCTGGTTTTGTAATCCCTTTTACGAAACTTGTGCAGCTGGGACGCGGCGAGCGTGAGCCCGGAGAGTGGAAGAGCGCGCGATCGAGAATCGTGGATCGTAGATCGAGGATTGAGAATCGAGGATCGAAGAGACAGGATTTGGTTTTTGGCATAAAATTCTCCTGGATGCCTTCTCCGTGCACTGGTGGGTGGGTTTGCTTCTCCCGGAAGAGGGTTACCGGCGCGACGACGAACACGACGACCTTGAGCACACGCGTTTAGTGGGGTAGGACGCAAAGCGTACGGGACCAGCAGTTTCCATCGTTTTCCTCGCACCCTCTTCTTCTTCTTCTTACACCGCCTGTTGCCACTCTATGCTTATTGCCTCCTCAGCTTCACCACTCACCACATCGCGCACACCTCGCTCACGAAATTCGACACAGATTTCACGAAGCAGCGGACTAGAAATGTCGTTGCACAATGCCGGACTTTTTCTTCCCTTCTCTCGCGGTTCTTTCGCTTTTTACTCGGTGGTACCGCGGTGGTAGTAGTACAGTGGCACTAGAGTCTCACAGTGGTGTTGCACTGGTGTCGCAGAGTGGTTTCGGTAACTCCACGCGCGCGTTCCCGACCCTCCCGACGATTCTTCCTCTTTGGGAATGGTCCGCGAAATCGGTCCGATGCGGAGATGTCGATGCCAGATGGACTGCTGGAAGGTGGGACCAAATCTGAAAGCCGGCGGGTGAAAGATGGAGAGGAGAGAGAGGAGAGAGCTCGTGCGAGAGAAAGAGAGAGGGAGAGAGTGGAAGGGAAAGAGAGAAAGAGAGAGAGTAAGAGTAAGGAGTGAGAGTGAGCGTGAGAGAAAGAGAGAAAGAGGCTGAGATATTCGGGTGTATGGCCAGGGTATGAGAGCGGCGGCGGCAGGATCGGATTTTAGCGCGCTCCGCACGCGCTCCCGCGAGCCCAAGTCGAGCGACGCGGCGCGGTGCGACGCGACGCGGTGGTTTCAACTTTTACTTTCAGCTCTTACACAACGCGCGGCCCGCTCTTGCTGCTGGCTCTACGTAAGCGGCAACCGAGCACTGTGCCTCTCTCGCTCCTTGCTTCGAAGCTTCTTCTCTTCTTCCTCTTTTTCTTCCTTCTTCGGCTCGTCGTCGTCGTTTTCTTCTTCTTCTGTTTCTGCTTCTCCTTCTTGGTCCACTCTCCTCGTTTCCCTGTCCAATTCTTTCACCTTGCTTTTTGCCCTTCTCCTATTATCCGCCCTTTCTCTGGCTTCTCCTCAAGACGCGGCCAGCGCGGCTTCGTACTCTCGCGGAACTCGCGATCTCGATGATCGATGACAGTAGCAGCGGCGATGGCAGCGTGGCGCGCATACGGTCGTCGATTTTGAAATTCGACGACTCGGAGAGCGCTCTTTGCGATTGGCTCACCCGCGCGACTCGCGCATCCTCTCGAATCCCCGAAGGATTCTGCGGCTCCACTGGCGGACCCGTTTAAAGAGCACGTGCCTCTGCGAAAGCACGTGCGGATGAGCACGTGTCCCTCGGTGTTTTCGTACGAATAGCCACTTGACACCCCGCGCGACAACCGGATTGCTGGAGATCCAGCCGGTGATCAGCTGGAAAAGTCACTGCTTTCCAGCTGCAAATCGTATCCAACGAATCACTTGACAGGACACTTGACAGCGCACTTGACAACGCGGCTCACCACGTAGTTGACCGCGCAGTTGACAACAGAGAACCCGGAAAGCGGAAGACACCGGGAGCACGTGGCCTCACGGTGAGACCGACGCGACGAATACGACGAAAGTGAATGGCGCGAGGAGGACGTCCCGGGCCAGGACAACTTCGGGACGGTGTTGTCGTCGGGTTCTCCTCGGCTCGTTTCTCGCACTACACTTTTGCGAACACTCTCGTTGAACACGCACGTCGATGCTTCGACACTCTCGATCGACACGAGACGCACGATTTTCGCGCGCGGTTTCTCTCTCTCTCTTTCTCACTTTGCCGGAGGACTTCTTCAGGGAGAGAGGGTCGGTCTCTTCCGGTCTCCGCGGTGTGTCTCACTGCTCCTCGCTCCGTCGTAACTTTTGCGCAAAGCCGAGACCTTCTCTCACTCTCTAGTTTCTCCTCTCTCTCTCTCTCTTTCTCTCTCTCTCCCTCACGCACACTCTCCCGCGAGTGGTCTCGCTCTCTCTTTCCTACCTCTGCCGTTCTCTTTTCACTCTGTCCCACAGTCTATTTGCCTCTCTCTTTCTCTCTCTTTCGTTTTCTAACCCTCTCCCGCTTCCTCTCACTATTGCTCTTTCCCTCTTTCTCCTTTTCTTTCTCTTTCTCTGTCTGGTCCTAGGTAAGCGTGGAGAGAGGTAGACTGGGCAGTCGGCAAGAGGTGCCGCGGCCGATGGTAGTGGTGGTAGTGGTGATGCGATTCGTCGATGGTAGTGGTGGTGGTAGTAGCGGCACTAGCATCAGCAGCAGCAGCAGCAACAGCAGCAGCAGCAGCAGCAGCAGCAGCAGCGGTGGCG
The DNA here is from genome assembly GCA_963989405.1 of Trypoxylon attenuatum. Taxonomy (NCBI): domain Eukaryota; kingdom Metazoa; phylum Arthropoda; class Insecta; order Hymenoptera; family Crabronidae; genus Trypoxylon; species Trypoxylon attenuatum. Next base: position 2,651,263 of record OZ022488.1, on the reverse strand, counting down.
GCAGCGACGACGGCAGCAGCAGGAGCAGCAGTGGTTGCTCCGCGACAGACCTCTCTCTCCCTCTCTCCCCCCCTCTCTCTCTCTCTCTCTCTCAACTCGTGTCTATTCGGTAATCAGAGCAATAACGATGACAAAGACAGTGAGGGTGACGCGTGACGGTGATGGGCGAGATGGCTGAGAAGAGGCCAGGTGGGTCTAGAAAGGGTTGAGGCACCGAAAAGCAAGGCTCGCTCTCTCCCGAGAACTGCCGGCAGAATACTCAGTCAGGCAGTCAGCAGGCTAGAGAAGAGACCTCGCGAGCTGCCTCGTGTGTTCGTTTCTAAAGGGACCGACCGTAGTATTGGTTCCTCGTGTCGAGTGGCAGTTCACCCTTTCTCTCTCACTGTTCGTTCACTCTCTTGCTCCCATGACTGATCTCCCTTTGGCCCCGGCCCTGGTGTTGGACTTCTCTCTCTCCTACGCTTGCTCTTTTCTCCCTCCCTCCCTTCGTTTCTTCCTTCCATCGCCTCTTCCACTCGAGCCGTCCCCCTCCACCTGTACCTCATCGGCACCTTCCTCCACTCTCCCTTTCCCCACTGGTGCTCTCACTATTACATTACAAATAGCTCTCTTGCCTAGGCCTCTGTCTCTCCGTCTGTGAGCCGTGAGCCGTGGAGCCGTGAGCTCGTGTCAGTTCTTGCTCCTTGCCTGCACGTTTACGCCCGCGGCTCGCTTACTATCTACCCTCTCACTCTCTTTTTCTATTCTCCCCCTCTCACTGTCTCACTCTATCCTTGTCTAGCTAACGGCCGGCTGTCTGCCTAGCTGGCTAGCTTACTGGCTGCGTGTACTCTCTTCTTCTCTTCTTCTCTCCCTAGTGCACTCGCGCACTCGACGGCACTCGCACGCGCGGATTCACTCACATCGGTACGATGCATTCGCGCTCACTCGTGGCCCGCTCGCGCTACGCGATGCACCACATGCATCGCTGCACCGCGATAACACCCGACTACGAGCGTGGTCTCTTTTCCTCCTCTTCCGCTCGCTCTTGCTCCACTTGCACGTCTCATAGGTATCTCCCTCTTTCCTCTGGTCTAGCCGATTTTCCGTCGTTGTCGCTCTCGCTGTACCGCTCCTGCGGTGCGTCCCACATGCACGAGCTCCTCTGGCCCGCATGTGTACGAGCTGTACGTGGCTGTACGGCAGCCACACCGAGCTAGTAAGTTCGACGGGTTCTTTCTCTCTTTCTTCCCTGTTACTGTCTTCGCTCCTCGTTGGGACGCGGCTGAATAGAGACTCTCTTTGTCGCGCGGCAATGGTGTAATACACAAGGCTCCGCTCGCATACTCGTACTCGTGCTCGTGCATGTAATACGTAAGAATGAAGCCGACCCCTGCCCCGTTCTTTCTCTTCCTTCCTCCCCTTTTCTTTGGCGACCCCCTCAGTCCATGGTCGGTGCGCGACGTCGCGTCGTTTCCGTTCCTAGTGGCCGTCATCCCGCGAACCTACGCGACGCTTTTTCCTCTCCTTGGCCACCACTATGTCCCACTCGGACATAGAGCTACCACTCTCTTTCTCTCTTTCATTCGAGCACGCCCGCTCTTTATCAGCCGACTCAGACTTTATCTCGCACTTCCGCCCCTTTCTCCCTTTTCTATTTCGGTGACCCCGCGTTCGAGTCTCGAGCACCGCGCCTCTGGCCTCTTTCCTCGTTCCTCGTTTCATCGCGCTTTCCTTTGACCGTAGCTCGTCGTCGGAGCTTCAATCGCGCTGGCGAAAGCTCGTCAGTGTCGTCACCAAGGCTAAAGACACCTTCTTTGGACGTTTCTTCACAGCTTTTTCGGACTCCGCTTCTTCTGACGCGCTTTGTTTTCGAGGACAGAAACGCGGAGATGAGGAATTGCTTTACGAACGTTATGCCCGACTTTTTGGACTGATCCATCATGAGATACTTGAGTCACTTGGCGGCAAACACCTCCGGGTTGCAGTTGATTTGTACCACGGGTTCTTCATGGGACATGGGGATGTTGACCTATCGGAAGGAAGTTGATTGTGCGGCGGTATTCCCAAAGTAATGAACGTAGCATTGCTCTGAGCAAGTGGGCCAATTTGTACCAGGCATTCTGCACTTGCCTCAAACCGAATAGGTGTAGCGGTTTGTCATTGGTTTACGTAAGAAGGCAGTCAGTGAAACTTCACGAGAGTTTCCAGACTCAATAAATACGACAGGTACTGAGCGAGAAGTGCTTCTTCGAAAGCCACCGGGGATGTACATCCAAAACTCACTTTCCCTGGCTCAAGCTGAAAGCTTGAATGCGAGAAAGCAAAGAATGAATCCATTTCGCCTTGAGTCCCTTAAAAAGCACTACCAGCGGGAAAGGTACCGGGGAATTGGGTCATTGAACGGGAACTGCTCGAACCGTACACAAATCGTACGCAAACCGTAGTAGCGACGGCCGAAGTAGTTTTATTAATGGGCTGTTTCCCGCGCGTTTTATTTCTCCGCGCGAACAAAGTATTTATAAACCTTACGGCCGCGTGGCACCGTGGCCCCGTGGCCGCGAAGCCGCGTGCTTGCTTGCCACATTTTTTTGTCCGATTACCGATAAGAGCCAACAAGGAGTAATCACCGTGATCAGGCATCCGCCCTGTCTTCCTATAACAGTCGACACATCCGCGATCATTTCCATTCGAAACAGTTGTGAAGCTGGTCCGTGAGGCATATATTGCCTCGAGTTGCGCCAGCCTCTGGCTATACTTACAGCCCCGAACAAATTTCGCTCGCTTCTCGAAAGGAGGTCGGGAAACAGCTGATGCGGCCGGCGCACTATGTACGTACTACTTGCCATGCCTTAAATATTCGATACTAGAACGATTGATAATTTGATCTATATTCACTTTTATCGCAAAAAAGGAAATGCTTTAAATTTCTTTACTGATGTTTTTCGAATGCGTATTTAACAAATCAGACTGTGTTAAGCACTAATACTGTCGTTTTTAGGTATTCGACCGATATCTATACATATAGCGTTATCGACACCTTGAGGCTTCAAGCTGACCATCGCTTGGATAGTATTGTTAACGCGTTTAGGCATTTATTATTTGTTATCTTTATTTTTGCATCTCCTTGCTTCACTACAATTTTCTGCATCGACAGTTTGCATATGTTTTCTCGACGTCAAGTCAGTTGATGCACGACGGCGAAATTTTGCCTCGTACGTTAGAGCTCTTAGCAGCGAAAGGTTCTTAGCGGCGAGCGGAAGAGCTGACAAATCAGATTCCTGGGATTCGCGCATCTGCGTGATTTTTAATTAACGCGCGAATTCGCGAGCACTAAAGAGGAACAGAGAGAAAAGGAGAAAAAAAAGAGAGAACGATGCAAACAGTGAGAACCTAAGTAAAAGGTCTCACGCCCCGAGTGTAAGATGTAAATGTGTTCGTGTTGCGCGTTGGTATGTATATCGCTCGTCTTCCTCCAACGAAAGCGCAAACTTTTTTATGAATGACTGGGTATCCGGTGCAAAAGGAGGAAGCGTGCGCGAGTCTGAGTGAGGCGTGCGCCTGTTACGTCACATATTTGCAGGCCTTATCGGTATTACTGGCGTGCCAGTAATAGCGCGAATTAATTAATTCGCTTCTCGGTTCGGACTGACGACGACAACAACGACAACCACGGCAGCGTTATCGCTAGCGATACTATTTATTTATTTCTGGTGTGGTCTACATTAAAAGCGTGTCGGGAAGGCCGAATGACTTGCGTAATCGGTGCAGGGAACACGCGGCTGTTTATCATTGCGCGCGAATAACAGGGATGGAGAGGGAACGCGGACGAAGCTGCTCCACAAGGTCCTCTCTTCCTTCTCTTCCTTCGTCTCTTCCGTCACCTCTCTTTTGCGCATATACAATTTAGCAGTCAGCCTCTTTTTCTCGGTCCGATCCTAACACACTTCCTCTGTGTTTACGGTATGTTTGTCTCTCGATTATACTTTCCATGAGGTGGTCACCACTCCCTGCTCTCCTCCCTCTCATCGGTTCATCGCTGATGATTGCCTTCGATTTTTGCACAATTTGCATCTTCCTAATTATTCCTTTATCGCCACGTGCTGCGCTTCTTGCGACTTACCCACGCCGCTCTTTTTCGTCTCATCCTCGTCTCGTCTTGTCGACCTTTTCTTCGGATCTGTCATGCTAATTTTGTCGCAGATTCTTTTTCCTCGTTGCGTATCTTATTGTCAGTCAGATAAAGCAAACCTTTCTCCAGTTATCTGCGTCGGCTTATCGGTGGAAGTATTCTTTCGTCAGCTTGACTCACATTACGCTATAATTAGGATCTCCAACTATCCGAGTCGAGTCGAGCACCGTGATTTACCCGTTTGCTCCAGTGAAAATCGCATTCCTCGAATTGGGAAAATTTAACTCGGATCAACTTCGGAGGAAAATGATTTTGAAGATCACCATCGGCATCGGTTACTAAGAAAAGTAAAAGCAGAAGGGTGAAGGGTGGAGTCGTGGTGGGTGAGGCTGACGCACGGAGAAAGAAGGAAAGAAGAAAGGACGGGTGTCGGATTGAGAAAGATGGGGTTGCGATGAAAGGAGAGGGAGAAGAAGGGGGAATGAGAATGCAGAGCGAGAAGTGGAAAGAGGGAGATCCAGTTTGACCGTATAGGTAAGATCCTCGTTGGTCTCGCGCATTTCGAGGTGGCGCATTTTATTGCGAATCCGGTTTGCGTGCTCCCTGCTCGAGAAAGAAGAAGAAAGAAAGAGAAAGAGGGAGTGGCGAGAGAGCCATCCGGTCGCAGTCGGGAACGAGAGGAGAGAAAAAGAAGCAGGGGGGGGGACAAGAGAAACAGGAACCGAGAGAAAGAAGCGAACTGACGGGAGAAAGAGTAAAAGAGCAGCTTCTGTGAAGGAGAGGATGAGAAGAGGGAAGAGAGTGTGGCCTCTACCGTAGGAACGATCTTTCCTTTCGTCCTTACGGCGGCGACCCAGGGACCGAACCCCCTCTCCTGCCGTTCTTTCTCTGCCTTCCGTCTTTCCTAGACGTTTCTCCCGCTCGGGCCACCTTCCTTTGCTGCTTCCCTTTGCCGTTTACCTTTGCTCCTGTAAAACACATGGTATAGTAGGCAGCTATGTCGATGCCGCTCGCGATCTCGTAGTTGTTCTTGCGGGTGTTATGCTACTCCTACTTCTACCTAACTCTTTCGTGCATGCTTACCACTGCTGCTGTTGATGCTGTGTACCTGATCGAGGTGACGAAGGTGGAGATGGTGGCCAGTTTCAAGGTTGACTGTTACATGGATACATAGAGCCACACTCGTCTAGGTGGTGCGCTCTCTTGCTTACGCACGTTTGCACACACGTCGACATCTCTGCGCGATGAGTTCTCGCGAGGCAATTTGAATTGCAGAGTGCCTTTGCTACTTTCGGCGGAAGATACCTCCGAAGGCGTGTCGCACAATGAATTAAGCACCATGCAGCGGCAGATACAGTACGCACGTGGAAATTTGTCTCGGAATATATTGCTTGAGTATTGTATGCGCGACGACTATCGCGTTTCCTTGTTTGCCTTGTCCGCGACTGCGGCTCCTTTGAATTCCACTTCCTTGAGAGGATTGTGAAAATCGCTGCATCCCTTAATGCGTGCCACGAACACGTTGAATTTGCGACTCTGCTTTGATCGTTTTCGCGCAAGGAAGTTTCTCACGCGAAAAACTTGCCAAATAACTGAGCTTGCACAATTGCCAATTGAATTCCGAGGAAGCTTCGAGCACGCAAAGTTTGCCAACAGGTACGAACGCACCGTACGCAATGCTTCTTCTCCCCTTTCTCCGTTTCCTCCTTTCCCACGCACAATTTGACGACTCGGGCAAAAAGGAAAAATGCAGAAAATAAAATGCGAAAAAAATGTGCAATGCGCGTTGCATGTTGCACGTTGCAAAGCATATCGCTACGAGAAGCAGGAAATCAAGGCGAGGCGACCTCGCACCTTTGAAGCAATAAAGAGAGAGAGAGAGAGAGAGAGAGAGAGAGAGAGAGAGAGACCACGCCTCGCTCGCGATTCGAGGAAAAATATCCTTTTATCCCACTTTGATCTTCGCGGTCTGTTGCATCACTCGTGGTGGTAAAGATGTTGGCGGTGGCGGCGGTTTTGTCTTCCGGCGCAAAGTCTCCTCGTCCCCCGCGATCGATCGATTATAGAACTTAACTTATTGCATGTTGATCCTGGGGATTTAATTATGCATTCGCTCGTTCGCTCGCTCGGCGCGTCTTAATGCACCAGGAACTGCGGCGCGAGCGTATCGAAATGGAATAAAGTTCTCTCAATTACGGCACAATGTCGCGATAAGTATCTCGGCAAGCGCAATTAATGAAAAACGCTTACACTTCTTCGTGGAAAGATACGGCTCGTTCTAAAAGCAGAACAAGGTTGTGCAAGCCACCGCTACTGCCACCGCTACCGCGTGAAGCTATTGCCTTGTGAAATTAAAATTGTCACCAGAGACCCATTAAAATGTCCCATTAACTGCGTTACTTTGTCTTTCGGAATCGCAAAGTCCCGGCAAACTGACACCTGAGTCATTGATACGCTCATCCCTGGGTTCTTCTAACAATTGCATATCCATCAGCCGAAACTGTCGCGCGTTGCCTTCGATGCTGCTTACGACTCGCACCCGCGTAAGAAAGATAATTTGCTTTTTTCAAACTGTTTCAGCTGACTCTAACAGCCAAGCAAGGTTTTACTCGCTATTCTAGTAATGGCGAGAATAATGATGGGCAGATCTATTTACGTGCTTATTTGCGCCGCTTGCAAAATACTTAGCAGACACTCGTTAGCGATTCTTTTACGGCAGCTTCCAATGATAAATATCACCACTCTCCCTTTCGGGAACTAAACGCGTACCAATTATACTGAAATGTTTATTCGCTTTTTCAACAGAAGAAAATCACTTTTTATAATACTTAATACGATTTAATGATTGGAGAAACTTTCAATATTATACTTGAAATCGTTAAAGGAACGAAACTAATTATTCGCCTATTATTAAAAGTAGGAAACAGATTCGTGCTAATGAAAAGCAACGGTGTAGACAATTGCTTTCTCCGGTAATAAAAAAAAGCAGCATGGATAGACGGTGGGACTATCGAAGGTGGTAATTGAAGTTACGTAGAAATCCAGGTAAATCCTAGCCGATTAAACATTACACAACATTCTCTCACCAGGAGCCTTTAGACCCTGTTTTAGATTCTATTCCGGCGGTTCGCATTTGAGAAGAAAAGAAAACGCGATTGTGCTATCATCGCGGAGAACGATGTAATAGAGCGTGGTAATAGCAGCGGCTGATGTCATACGGTAACCTTCTACTTTTCACATACGGTGCTCACTGCATCAGAGAGCCAAGCGAGTCTGACTTTGACTCAATATTCTTCTAAAAAATCCTTTCGCGACTAGGCTCCTCACAATTTGACCAACAGTCGCAAAAGAATTTTCGCCAAAGGAAGAAAAAAAACAACTGAGCCAGATAATTTCCTTCTTACGTAACCAGTGACCAACTCCTTCCTGGACTTTATTGTTCCGTCGATTTTAACGAGCTACTCGCGCAGTCTCTCCTGCGAAAGAAATCCGCGAGAAACATCGCGGTGACTCGTGACGAATCTTCGAGTTAACGTCGAAAGTCACCGCGACGATAAAGCCGTCTTCCAGGAACGTGCTTGGATAATAGCCGCGGCTTTCCACTGCATCGTTCTTTCGCTATTCGGTGGCGGCTTACTCGTTAGTCCGAGTGCGAGACACGTGCCCGTGAATATAGTAGTGGGTTCTTCGAGAAACAATGATGCCTCCGCGTGTTAGTTACTAGGAGGTAAAATGACGTAGGTGCCGTAGATATTTCTCGGCAACTCTAGCGCAATCGCAATTTGCGGGTATCGGTTGGCGATCGTTCGTAAGGCGTTGGATCTCGTTGTCGGGCTTCTTCGGCGAGAGAAGAAGAAGAATGCGAATGCAAAACGAGCATTATGCAGCGCGCAGATTTCCCTGGAAAACTGAGAATAATAACCATGCGGCAAGCGAGAGCGTAGAGTTACCATCCAGGAAGTTGTTCTTCCGTGTATGTACATAGGTGTGAAAAAAGTCTTTCGATGATGGAAAACGAAACTTGGGAAGTGTACGTTTTACCATATCGCTTCACGGGGTAAAATCTTGTAGATTGATTCGAAATTCAGAATTATAGATCTTTAATATGTATTTCGGGAAAGCGATGGATCACTGGGAACTTCTTTCGTTCAGGGTCACGGTCCTCGAAGCTCGGTTAATTGGTGGTCGAGAGCTCGACAGTAGCGAACGATAAATAACCGCGATAAAACCTATCGGCGCGATCTTTCGTTGTTACCTTGACTGACACATCATTAAATCCCACACATGCCTCTCTGCCTTTTTCCAGACGATCCTGATCTCTCACCTGGTTGTCGGCGGAGGTGGTGACAGTGGTGGTAGCTGATGATGTCGGTAGCAGCAGCAGCAGCAGCAGACAACGCATTGCATTGGTATTACGGATCATTATGTAATGTCATAATGTTATGTGAACGTTTTACATTCGATGCCTTGCACCATTGCGGTCTCAAGGTCCTTACAATGTTGTTTGTACGAGGAGTTAGCGCATCGATGCGGTCCAGGGACGTATTTACTCGCCGGAGAAAATGACGCTAGCGCATGAAAACTATTGCAATGAGAAGGAGCGCGTCATCCGATAAGCATCTTGAAATAATCCATTTTTTTTTTCTCTTCTTGCCTCGTGGCGTGGCCTGGGTTGGCGCGGCAGCAACAGCGCGGCCATTCAAATTCATTCATAATGCATTCGCGCTCGAGTATTCACCTGTTGCACGGTGCGCGGGCGTATCGGAAGAATTGCGAAAGCTCGCCTCGCTGGCATTCAGTGGCAATTATTGCAAAAGTGTTCTAATTGTCGACTGTTCGACCAATCGACCAATCGACCAATCATAGTCTCAAGAATAATGCACCTCGATAAAAACCTGCAACTGTTCATCCAGTGGGATGCCAAGTCATCAGGAGAAAAAGGTGGAAAACTTGTCGATTCCTGATGAACCGTTAACGATAATCCTGCATTCTAATGGATGTCGATTTGTTCCAAGACCGCCCACATCTTGGAGCACTTTTTGTTATCCTTCGTGTTTTCTCTGCACGTTGCAGCAGCGTGGAAGAAAAAAAAGCCTGTTGAGGGATTTAGAAATTCGACCTAGAATCATAGCAAAAGTTATGGTAGCCTCAGGGCCAAGTTGGGATTAACCTTGGAAGGAAATCGACTGACGGGGTCCATCCGGTCGGTTCGGAACCCCGAACTCTTTCCTTTTGCTCGACTTAGCCGCAACCAAGTCTACCCGGCAAATAAACGGCTCAATAAACCATGGAAAGTGAAAGACACTGCCTGGCAATAATGTCGGTAGGGGTGTGAGAGACCTTTCGTCTTGGTGAGCGAGCTAGTGTGCTGAGACTCGACGTCGTAAACAGTAATTACCCGGGCCGATATAAATAAGGGTCAACGAAGGATTGCTTCTAGCTAGAATAGTTCTATTGCTCGAGCTTTAACCCTTTTTCAGGGTGGAGTGAATTTTCACTCGACACGATTTCTCTTAACCCGAGCGTTCACCTTCTCGTGAATTATTACGCCTGTTTCGCAGCTTGGTCAACGGTGTTAACCTCCATAGTTATCCGTTTCCGTTCGACGAATGGTGTCGATTACGACTCGCGAGAATTCCTCTCTCGGATTACGGAAACTTCTGCGCGCCAAATATATCGATAGCTCGTGGAAAAGGTAGAAATATCGTGGCATCTTGACTATCGTCCGGCAGTTATATAAGCCACGTCTCCGTCGCATCGCGTTGCGCTTATTCTCCCGCACCTTTCTCAGTCGAACGTGCTGGCCTTTATATCCCACAAACACGATAATTCTCTCTCTTCTGACGGTAGCATAAGAATTATATCCTCCTTCCTGTGCGCAATAATTGCTAGGGACTAATTGCAATACGGCGGAGTTATTCTCCCACTGTTTCAATAAAGGCTGTCTGCTCGCTTCTTACGTTCCCTCCTCGAGAACGGAAAGGAGCTAAAAGGAAAGCCTATGAAATCTCAACGAGTCATCTCGTTTTTCCTTCGATTCCAAACTCCAATGCCACGTCACTGGGAGGTAAAAAATTCACGGTCTCACAGGTAGGAAATTATCCTACCCAGGGAATTGCTATAGCTCGTTCTCTGAGAATATCAAACAACAGGTTATATCGTCCATTTCTCGAAATCTTAATTGGTAAAAGCTGTCCTGAAATCGGTATGCGCGAATCGAAAGAGCGCCCTGCCGCATGTATAAGAATAAGCGAGGAGGAGCAGCTCAAACCAGGCGGAAATGGGAGCCGAGCCACGAGGGCGCTTTCAACGTGAGCCCATTCTCATTCACGCCAGAGCAATCCTTACAAATCGTCCGGTTTTCATGCGTGGGAAGAGCTCCCACCCCGTCAGCTTCAATCATAGCAATGCAAGGGTTGAGAAAACCCAGGAACAAACCAGACAGAGGGAGACAGGAAGATCACAGTAGACACCACACCACTGATTGTGCGTACGGTCCATGTACATACAGAAGTACCAGCAGAACGAGTACGAGAAAGAGAAAGATGAGAACCAAGGCGGATGAGGATAAAAAGCGCAGGGCGATACTAAGCGAAAGGGAGTCGGATAAGCGAAGAGAAACCTGGCGAAAGGGAAAGAAAGGGAACTGGTTGTGCGAATTTAAAATTCTTAGCAGTGAGAGAAAGAGAAGGGGTTGTGGGTAAAAAATGCGTGCAGTGAAAAGGGTGCGACGAAGAGGAGGAAGCAGCGCGAAGGACGAGAGGTACCAGAGACGCGTATAGCGAGAGAGAGAGAGAGAGAGGAGCGCAGAGGGGATGAGGTGATAGAGGCCGCAAAGCCGTACGCGCACGCTTTGATAAGGCCTTATCGTGTGAAAGCACCGTGGCCTACTTACATTCTCGGCGCGTTTATACGCGAGTCTAACGCTTAAGTGAGCGCGAGCACGCACACGACGCACTGGGGACACACACGGCTCGCATCTGTACACACGTGCTCTATGTACTGCCATGCCCATGCCTCGCCTTGCCACTGCGCTGCAATCACGCGCTACCGAACAGAAAGAGGGACAAACCAGGCGAGCAGCTCGAGCACGCGTGAACGAGTGTCTCGTCTCGTCCCGAGGAAAGCCTCTCGACTCTCGATATGTCCACGTCGACAGATTACGTACAGCTTGTACAAGTGATACAGGTTGTCCAGTGTTTCTCGAGAATCCGTCAATCTAGTTATACGTATACTTTGATTCTTGTTACGTTTCTTACTTCTTACTGGGGAAGTCAGTTTGTCAGGGTGCTGCGGATACCTTAATCCGTTAACTGCTAGCAATTGGAAGAACTTGAGAAATATAGTTCCGCAATAGGTTCATAGAATTGACCGATAGTGAAAGAGTATTCGTTGAATTGGAATAACTCATCCTGTGTAGACTTGAGAGACCTACATACTTCGGTCGTAGGTGGGTGGATGGTTTCAGATAGCAAATGTTCGTTTTCGTTTGGTCGCGTTATCATCTCGTTATCCTCAGGGCGGCTGGTCGAGTTGCTCGGCATTCTGGAAAAGTCCGCAATCCGCATTCTTCATCCCCCGGGGGCACCATACCTGTGGTTTATGCAATTGTGTCACCGCAGCGTGGCGTAGCTCGGTGCAACGGTCTTCGACTCGCCTTCGATATTCGCCTTCGACTCGCCACATCTGTTTCTTGGCCGCGATCTCCTCCTCCTTGCCAAAGTACATATGTACGCTTGGAGAAATGAGCCTTCTACGATACGTACAATATCTACTTACCTATACGTATTAAGGGTTTGTGCAAGTGTATATTGACCGGCGACTGTAGCAGAGTTTTAATTTACGGGTAGCGGCACGCTGCGATAACGAGATGGTGTATTCGCAGGTATTCCTATCATCGATTATGTTGGTGAGTTTCTACGAAACTCCGCGTCCCCGAAACCATATAAATATTTAAGCACTATTGTATTGAAATGGAACCGAAGCGCAATTTGCATAATGGATTGTGCTTGGTAAGTTCGGTCTAACATGCTTATTTCGAGTAATGGGAGCACCCCGGTACCCTTGATCAACAGATTCTATCGATCGGCATGTAGTCAAACACTGTTGCATCCTTTGAGCCAATTCTATAGTAGTTTTTATTTAAAAGTACGAAAATTGAGGAAAGAAGAGGTAGAGGGAGTGTGAGGAGATTGAGGTGCATACGGGTATACACACGTAGTGAGAAAAGTGTGAACAGAAGCGTAGAGAGGCATGCGCCCATACGCAGAGGGCGAATTGCGAAATTGGGTCGGCCAGAAATTGAAGCTGCTCTCCGGGCGGCGACGTCGTGTCGTTGTTCGTTGCTGTTTGCTGGTGCTCGGGAAGGTGACGACGGTCCGAAGCAGTGTTCCGATAAGAGGTTCGTCTGGATGGAAGGAGGCAGATGCTATCACCGCGTCACATATCACCAGAACGAGCCATCGGTGTCGTCGAGAACTTATACTCTTAATCGCAACCTCGCGAGTCCTTTGTGATCAACCTGATTTTCGGAACCTTTTATCCTTCGAGCTTCCACAGCTGCAAATTCTCTTCGGAGTAACGAGAGAATCGTGTTACGAGATTCTTCGGAGCAATTAGTACCTTGCCGGAGGGTTCGCGTTCCATAAATTTCGCGTGGTTCTTTGCTTAACTAGATTTTCGCGGAAATCGCCGCCGTGTAAGTTCGTCCCAAGAAAATTCTATTACCGATGATTAATCTAATGGCAAGATTCTTGGAAGAAGATAGTATCCATTGGACGGTGGGGGCTTATTTTCCAGTTTCACGCGAGATTGTCTGTGTTTATTATTTAATCGGCGACCAAGCGTTCGCTGCGGATCGATCATTACGCAAACCCCCGTGAAATGTAAACAGTTTGCGTCGTTCACGCAACGTACTCTCTCTCTCTCTCTCTCTTTCTGATTCTCTTTCATTTTCCTTCTGCCTAGAAAAGCTTCTCGCGTTCACTATATTGAGCGCGTTATCTGGCCAAGCACTATCTTCCGCTTGGTTGGCCTCGCGTCACGGCAACAATAATCTTGCAGCCACGAAAAATTGGGCACAGTCTTGATCGATAGCCAGCCGATAAATCTCCGTTTCTGATTGACGTTGATCGCTTTCGAAATATTAATTAACTCGCGTCCACGATTCGACTGCTCGATTGGAGATTGAAGTTTCTCACGGTGATCGACGCTCGTAATCCAACGATTATAAATCAGTTGTAAAATCCGTGCTACATGCTACCTTATCCTCTCGTCAAGACTTTTCGATCTTTTCCGAAATTATGCGACCAGAGACCCCAGCTAGATCGAGAACTGGAATAAGCGTGCCGGCAAAAACAATGATTCAAGTTGCCTTTATTAAGAAAGTAACTCGATTAACACGAGCGCGGCATTTTTTCTCGATGAGTGGTGGCGCAGCGAGCAAGTGGAATAAGGAATAGCGAATAGGAGCGTTAAGCACGTTTGAAGAAACGGCGACAAAGCTGCAGCCTTGAGTCTCGCAGATAGGAGAAACGAAACACAGATACCAAAGAACCATCTGAGACAGAAACGCCGTAAAATGTAGCCTCGGCCAACTTACAACGTGGCCATAAATGTGGCTTGCGGCACACTCGACGTCAGAGAACTGTCAGAAGTAGCGAGAAGAGACGAATGAAAGAAAAAACGAACGAGAGAATGACTGTCGATGTTAACAGTACGGAAACAACTAAAAAAGATTTTTTTTCTTTCTTTCGATCGACCATTTTTCGGTGAATCCTTTCTCATCTCTGTGTTAGTCAGCTTGCATAATCCTTTTAATAAAACGAACCGTGAACGATGCGCGCGCGCGCGCGCGTGACGATGAATCAGGAAAAACCTTGGGTACCGATCGAAAGCTTTGACGAATGGTGCATGATGTCAGAGACGGTACAAGTGTGGAGTGTGGTGAGGGGTGGTAAGGCGATTACGCGAGTCAGTCCATCCAGCGGAACTGCAAGCAGAGAAAAATCTTACCGCGGAATTAATATGTTAATAACCGGTAGTTAGAGAGAAACATTGGTTTTCAAGAGACTACCTAATAACACTCCTGCCAGGAGAGTCCGAACAATAGCCGCTAATAGCAGGTTTACTTTCTAATACCGGACAGACTCGGACGCGTGCGTAATACGCGGAGGAACCAAGGTCAGTGTTATCCAACTCACAACAGTGCAATACCGCAAAGCGGCCGATCGTAAAATTTTGAGAATTGCCCTCGCAGTAGGAGAAGGCAATTTCCACGGGTGAAACCCGGAAAGGAGTTGCACGAACCCTTTTTTCGGTGGACGCGAAGCGAGGGTGAGGACAAGGATGAGGGTCAGAGAGTGAGAGAGAGAGAAGGAAAGAGAGAAAAGACGAGCAAGACGGTCGTGGTATTACGAGGCGTTTACGAAGCCGTTTACGAGCGACCGGCTGGAAATTATTTAGCCTGTTACCGGTCACAATGCTGAGATTATGAGAGTTTTTGTACCCTTGGCGCAACCCTCTCCTCTAGCCGTCTCGAGCTGCCTCGAGCCTCCTCGACTGTTCTCTGTGCTATTTTTTCTTTGTTTTTATTGTTACCACTGTCAATGAGGTTTGAGGAAGTTGCCTGGGTTTTTGTGCGACCGCCTCAACGAGTCTCCTCTGTCATTCTCTTTCCGTCGTGTCGGTTTGTCTGTTGTCGTCTGGGCTCCGCCTTTTCCTCTCTTTCTCTCTTTTTCTTTTTCTTCGATGCTCTCTCAGTCGTTCACCGAGGGAAACCACTGTGTATTATCCAAGACAATTTTCACTCTGCCCTTCTAACCAGCCGCCCGTACCCCTTCGCCTCTTTCGTTCGCGGGTCGTTTTTCCTTCAGATTTTTTGCGCTCCATCCAATCGAGACAAGGAGCCTTAGCGTTTCTCTTATCCTTGAGTCGCAACGGCAATAGCAACGACGGCAAGGAGATTAGAAATTGGCCTTCGAGGGGCGCGCTCGCGCGCATCGACTATTAGTTTTCTTAATTGTAAGGGCACCAGCATCGTGCTTCTCGTCGCCACGAAAAAGGTAGAAACGATTTTATTGCGCTCGTAAGCCGTGCGCCACGCTACAGCGTGGGAAAGCGTGTCAGTGAAATCGGCTGGTTTTCGGGGCTTTTGCATCGTTTGCAGCCCGTCGAGGAATCTCGGCTCCCGAGTCTCGGTTGCATTTGAAATTTCAGTCCACGTGCTCGAGGCAGGAGTTACGTAACTCCGCAAATCCGAGGCGGACGTGCTAATGCGAGAGAGACCAGGAAAATACATATTTTCTCGATCCGACTGCTATGCCGCGAACGCCAATGAGACGCCGCGCCATACCGTTGTCGCTGAACATTGCAGACCGGTGGAAAGAGTTGGCGGAAGCAATTACAATATTCCCGAGGTAGGTACTATTTACGCCAAGCGACGATTGTTTGTTGCTAGTGGCTGGGATCGGTCCCGGACCTGATTTTCGGATGTACCACGGTTAGAAGATGCGAGAGTTTCGCAATAGGCCGAGAGGCGAATCTATTTGCGCTCTCTCACCGCGGCTAGAGAAATGGGAGCAAGGTCCGGAAAGTTAGGAAGAGGCTGCTAAGGTGCAATAGGTGGCTCCGGGCCAACCAGATTGCCAACGAACTGGCGCGGTATGCCGAGCCGCGGCATACGGGAAAATAGTTCACCCGCCAGCAACGTCAACCAGGCCAAGATAATATCGGATCGTGACCCCTGCTTGTACCCAAAAATCTCTCTCCCTCTCTCTCTCTCTCTTTCCTTTCCTCCTCCTTCATCTTTCTCTTTCCTCTTTTAATTGCACTCACGGTCTGGATTTGAAAAGCTTACGCAATATTCTCCCTCACATTGAATCTACGCTGGGCAAAATTATACGTTTCGTCCTGCGAATTTTGCATTATTCTACGCTTTCTCTTTTGTGCATGGACATAGTCTATATTCGGATTTCCCTGGGACTTCCTTTTGCAATTTCGAGTCGTGAGCAAGTCGTACGTACGCGGTAAGAGTTTGAGAGGTATATTTACTTGAGCATCGTTTCTCTCGCTTCCTTGAGCGATGGGAACAGGAAGCCTCCCTTCTCTCGTGAATCGTACCTTCACCGAGCGAATATCCTTTCTGCGCGGCCCTTCCCTCCAGCGTTTAGACACTGTAGATTGTAGAATCTAGATTCACTTTTCCTCCGAAGCGCACAGTTCTACGCATAGCTTTCGACCAGAGAATTTCCATTGTGTTTTAGTCATGCAAATTACAATGATTCACTGACAGTGATACACATAATTTCTGTGTTGGTTCAAAATGATTTTTCTACGTAAAAGGATGAAAGAATTCACTAGAGGATTCTCAGTTTTGTTATGAGACCGTGAGGTTCTCTTTGACAGCGATAATGGCAGCGGCTTGCTAGCAAGCCAGGAATGTTTGGTTTCTTTACTTTCATTTTCATTTCGTTGGCGCCTGCGGCCCCCGACACGCCACCACACCATCGCGTCGGTCGAGCAATATTACGTAAGCTCCGCGCTGCTCGACCCGGTCGACCGGGAGAACCATGTCGAAATAATAGTGGCCAGTCTTATTATGTACCTTGCTCTACCTCTACTCAACTCCCCGCGCGACTCCTTTCTTTTAGAGCCCTTTGGCAGCCCAATACAAACGAGCTTGCAACTTCGCCGCCTTAATAACCATTATTAAATAACCACCTGCACTATTTTTAAGTGAAAAATTGAAATTCACAATTGCGAACGTTATTATTGAGCAAAGTATAGATACCATTGTTGTACTTTTAATATGATCAATATTTTTTCAATACATATCGATAAATCTGAATATAGAGGAGACCGGTAAAGTTTCTAAGGCAAACGTTTTCGCGAACTGACCTGTAGGATGCTGGCACGAATTTCGTCCCGTTTGGTCTGCGCGTAGTGAAACAAGGTTAATTCAGTCTGGTCGGTCGCTGTGTCGTTGCTTGCAATAGCGCTAACGGGTCGAATGAGTGTCGCGAACGACGCATTTAGAAACGATGCTCCCGTTTCAAGACGAGAGTTAAGGTCGGCCTCGGATCTTCGACTCTTGTCGATCGAGTCCCACGTTGCGTCGCATCTTTCCTTCGAGTGCATCCTTCTCCACAGCTTTGTTTTTCATTTGGGAAGCACCAGCTTAAGTCAATTATCGCGAGTACCGCAGCACGATGAGCCGTGCATTTAAATGCCACCGTGAGGCGGATGTCTTCATAAGAGGAATAATGTGGGAATAATAGAGAACCAGTTCATCTTCGGTTACGCTCGAATTCCTGAATAACGAGCCCTTTAACTTCATCTTCCCGGATCGTGAAATGTCATTGGCAATTATGAGTGCGCGCGATGTCAGCGATCATAGTTATCGCGCGATCCCTCGAATTCTTATCTAATTGTTCGGTCGTAGTAATGTCTAATTAGCTTGACGGATGACACGACCCAGACTGACAATGACACCTACTAGTTACCACTCAACTTTCATATTTGTCCGATATTTCGATTATATTTTTTGCCGATCGTTCCATCGAGTTTTCGAATTGGTCAACTCCCGGGATCACTCTCACCGATCTACCGATCTGCCACGTGAATATCCGCTTATCCAAGATAACGGGGATCCTAAGATCGAAATAACACGGATTTCTCCTCGTTCCTAAGCGCCCACGCGGTAACATGGACCCACTATTTTTATCGGAGATACGCTACACCGCGATACGATTTTACCTTGTGTTATGCCACTCTCCGGGAAACATAGTTCCTATTGTCGCGTGTTACACGAGAAAATCGCTTTTTATCGCGGTGATATCAGTTACGTTAGCAATACAATACGTAGACGATGACACAGTTTTGCTACTTCAAATTGGGTAGCATGTTGTTGACAAGAGTTTTTGGAAGCTAGTCGATAAAATTGATTAATTCAATTATAGCGATGTAAGTGCATTGACGGGGAGGTTCGATTCGCTGACAAAGCATTGTAATGTTGATAGTTGATGGTATATGGACTACAGACTTTGTACGTTGCAATCAAGGAGTGGTAGTAACCAGTAAGCGAGATGATCTTAAGTATTTTCAATGTGAACCTTTATTTGTTGTATATGAACGTTCTTCGAGTATTCGCAGTATAACTAGATCAGAAGCGAAGATATCGAAAGAAGAGTGAGCTAATCGCTCCCATCGAGGAGTGAGGGAGAGGCATGAGAGGCATCAGAAGCATCAGAAGCATCACCACCCACAAGAGGCATTGTACCGGCCTCTGTCGCAATCGGGCGTGCTCCGGAGGCTCCGAAGCGTCCGGAGCGGACGATGAAATGTGTCGCAATCGGTGCGGACTGCGAAGAGGTCAGCCCCGGAGTCGCAGCGATGGGATGCGTCCCAGTGCACGCGTCTACTTGCGTGTACTTGTACGCACTAAACGCACCCAACGCAATGCAAAGCGACGAATGTGTACCAGTCTTACTTACGAGACTGATCTATTTATAAGTGCGAGCACGCAAAGACGAAGTAGAAGCACAAGTCAAGGAAGGCGGAAGGCCGCGAAGAAAGCCTCCAGTGACCCGAATTTTTCTCAGCTGCGTCATTAGTCGACGTTGACCTATTTCCTTAGTCGCGAATGCCTGACGCATCTGTGTAAGGGAGCTCTGTGATCCTATTCTTCCACGAGACCTCTTCCGGATGACACTTGACCATTTCTGGAATTTTCCGAGCGGCGCATTCTTCGTGAAACTCGGTTCGAAGGAAATCTCATTTTTTTGTGAGAGAACTCGAAGGGCGCTGCAAGAGAGTACCAAAAGAAGCAGGATAGATCCACTGTGGATGGAAAAGTCGGAGCGTGGCGATAAGGAAAGCAAGCGACAGATCGAGCGAATGGCATTGGTGACAAAATAAAGTAGCCTTATCCACGATAGCCTGACCTATTTCACGTCGGACAATTGCATAAACGCTCTCTCGCGCGCAAGCTCACACGTACACGTTGGTACGTATTTATAGAGGAGGAAGGTCGGGAAGAAAGCAAGCGCCTAGGCCGTTTGACCATTTGGCAGAGCTGCAGCTGCCGAGCAATCATCCAGACGGATCACTAATAATATCATCTACGCGCGTTGTGTAACGTTCTTCCTTGGTTGCGAATAAGGATATAAAAGCGGTGTATCGCGTAACGTCGCAGATGCGAGCGAATTGGAAAATTATATAGGACACGTTGCGTCGTGTTGCATCGCATCGCGTCGCATCGTGTCGTCGCATGATATTACGCGTCACGTGTACCACGACCAGCCACAATGCACAAGCCCCCAGCGCTACATACTTTTCGTCACCGGAAATTCACAGATTTACCATTGGGACAAGCGACATCCTCGAACTAGCCGTTAACAAGTGTTCTCTTCTTTTTCTTCCTCCTCGTGAGAGGTGCAGAAAGAGCAATTTGACTCTACAAGTATGTATTTCCCCCGGGAAAAAGTCCAAAGAGAGTAACGAAAAAGTCTACAGTCGACTAGGAGAATCTTGTTAACGATGCAGCCGGTCGAAAGTAGTAGCGAGTAGTCTAGTGTTTGGGCTGCGACCTGTAGTATTTCGCTTTGGACAATTGTTCCAGAAGCGGAACGCTAGCTCGTAAGCTCGCACGCAGGGCGCGCGACGACACCCCTCTTCTCGTTTTCCTTCTTCTCCTTCCTCTCTTCGTTGCCCCTATCCATCCGTGGTAGACCCGTAGAGGTGTCGGTCTATCTCTCATTGGGGGCCGGGAGGGCCAAGGGGAGACGGTTTGCGGGGTATGGCCCGGCACGCACGTACAGCCACGTAGATGGGCTTATTTATAGAATAGGAGGAAGGTCGCGAAGAAAGCGCGCAAGCGATTCGTTTCGACATCGTTTCCGGCGCTGACCCATTTCGTCCCCGATTCTTTTCGACATCGACTCTTCCAGCTCTCTGACCCACTTACCCCGTCAGCTACTGTCTCTTTCTTTTTTTCATTTTCTTTCTCGTTTTCTACCTCTCTTCCTTCGTCTTCGTCACTTTTGTTCGTCACTCGAACCGAGGAACCCGACGATGGACACGCCACGCTTGCTCGCTCTCACATATTTCTGCATAGCGAAGCTTCGCGTTTGCATTTGCATTTGCGCTGGTCAGCTTTTTCTTCGTCTTCGACTTACATTCGACGAGCAGCTGTAGCTAGTAGTCTCAAGAGTAACGCAGTGCTTTGCGCTGTATGCGCGAGTATTTTAATGGGGGCTAATAATGGAGAGATCAGATCGAAGCGTCAGAGTTGCGCAAGCACGTCAAGGTATTGTTATCGAGGCTACTTTCCACCAGCTGAAACGGGAGCATATAGTTACGATTGATCTCGCCCTGGCATCTGTCTACCGAGTTGCTGCCTTTTGCGATAATACTAAACGTCTTGAACCTGAAACTTAAACTTCAGTTTCTTACTTCAAAGAAACGACCAAGACACAAGTATCTTCATCTGGGAAATTCTTCAAGTTTTTTTACTTCAATGCCTTAAATTCTTTCTTGGCGAATATCCAAGATTTTCTTACTCTTTCGAGGTGTCTTAGCCGAAAGCAGTTGTAAGAAACTAAAGACAGAGAAAAATTTCGACGACCCAACGGTGAGGAAAGCAGAGTGCTTTTGCTTTAGTACACATTTCGCGTGCCTAGGGCAAGTAAACGTAAGGTGTTCTCAGGTGTTCTTCACGTTACCTTTCTCGGCAGACGAGAAGGAAAGTGGCGTAATGTCCTTTCTTCTTTATTTATCGGCGTCACAACAGCACCGCGGCCTATTTCCTTGACAATCGTGTAGTAGAAGTAGCAGGCAGTTTGCTGTCTTCGTAATCGTACTTCTATATAGCCCATATCGTTAATTTCTGCGCAAAAAGACCCCCATTGAACTGAGTACATACCTCGTCGATTGCATTTCTTATTCGCGAAGACAGCTAATTTATTGCAAAATGATATATTCGGTCAGTTTCTGAAAGCTTTTGACAATATTTTTTTATGCTGAAAGTCTTATTTTAATGGAACATGATCAATACCTGAAATACATATATATATAAGTAATTCGTATACACAAGCTATAATGTGGATAGTTTCCTCCACAAAGTGGCTCGTTTACTATCATGTTACAGCTACATATTATGCTACCCGATAGTAGATAGACAGGGTTATCTGCATAAGTAAACGAGTCTGCCTTTCCAAAATGCTTGACATTGAACGGTGGGCGACTATACGAGGTTATAGTAGATCGCGAGTTACAAGTAGTTGCAGCTAGAAATGATGCAACCATGTTTTGTCGTGACGGGACATTGTTTTGCATAACTGGTTTCCGCATTATTGCTACTCCATTCGTTCTTGTCAAATCTAATACTTATCGTTTCTATGAAAGAAACGAGATCTATAGAACGGACTTGACTCGAAAGTAACAGGGGACGCGATAATCAGATTTGTAGCGAGGGATGAAAGGAACAAAGATAGACTGAAAGCGAAAGCTATTCAAAACCTGTCATTTCTATGCTGCATTGGTATTAAGGTGATAAACATGAGTTGCATACCTGCTGACGTGTATCTATTCAATTGACTTTTCACTAGGAGAATTACGGAAACTGACAGGATTCATTGATAACTATGTTTTTCTAACTTTGCATTGTTATCACTTTCCGGAATTAATTATTGTAAACGTCGTTACTCTTCCTGGTTTTGCGATTTGTCGTTAAAAGAATTCTGCTAAGAGGCCCAATAACTTCTTAACTATATCGCTAATAGGAAAATATTCTTCTCCTCGCTGAACTAGGGGGATCCCAATGGAATGCTAAAATATTCCGAGCAACCCTTTTAAAGCTCTTCCCTTGCATGAATTTTGAATACAAATGCATTTTCAATATCCATGCCGTCGACGTCACGTTGAAAGGTTGTCCATTCCGAATAATCTTTTCGAGAATATCCTGCGTGTTACTCGGCCGTTCTATCCCTTTACTCAGAGAAAACACAACAATGCGCTCACGGGCTAAGCAAAATCCATCGGGAGCTTCTTCAACGCAAAGAGGAAAACTTGGCATCGGTGACCTTGGTTTTGGGAAAGATTTGCGAGCGCCATTCCGGTATGCATCCATCTAACCCCCACGGTGTAACGGATCGCGCTGGTGAAAATAGAGGTACACAGAGGTAAAGGTAGACGAGACGACCGAAAAGGTCGCGTAGAGAAGGAGGCTCACTTAGTGTCTAAGGATGAAAAGGTTCGAAATAAAATGCAAATAGGCCGTAAATCAGGTCAGACGCGTGGCACTGACGCAGACCGTTCGTCGAGGACAATTCACAGTAAGGTTCAACTAGAAAAAGAATCCGCTCCCTTCTTCGCTTCCCCCTTCCCCCACCCTTCGCGCTTCATTCCGGGGGGTTAATTGTGTTTGGAGCAAACAGGTACCCAAGTCGAATCGGACTTCAGGTGCACCGCTCCGCCTAATTTCTGTCACGACACCCTAGTGCCCTCCTTTGCACCGTGACCTGCTGCCCAACAAATTCTCAATCCCTTTACCGTTCCAAATCCACTAATATTATTATCCTCTTATAACAACGATTTTCACAAAATTTAAATTCTCTGTTTAATCATTGTCGCGTACATTCTAACAAAACAATGCGATATTTATTCAAAATTCTTCGCATAGTTTCTCGAAGAATCCTCTAGTCTCTGAATCTTCTCCAACAACGGATCATTCATACCACCGGTGCAATTTGGCTAGTAGCGAAGCTGTTGCATCCTCGAAATAGCATTTCTTGGCTCGCGTCGGATTTCGGATTAGATCGGTGAAAACGTGTATTATCGGATGAGTCATTCGAAAAGCGACGCGTTTACAGTAGGTTGACCGCGGATGATAGACACCAAATGAGTAGTTAGTATCCTGTAAAGGAGACATCTTTAACTCGAGTGACTGATAGCTCCCGAACACGCGATCTACGTCAAGCTTCTTCCAGACGAGGAGGAAAAAACTAATGCGAGTTAAAGAAGTGGAAGGAACCGGGAGGAACGGCAGTCGATAACAAATTGCTCTTGACGGCATTTAATCGTGCCATAATTGAGCATTTCACTCGCACGGAATCGGAGTCTGGAGTCCGAGGAAGAGACGAGTTAAGAGGGATCCTCGTCGTATTCGTTCGTTGCGTAATCGAAACCCACAATTGGCAAAGGATCGGCGGTAGCTACGGTCCAAGGAGAAGTGTGATTTTTTTGAAGGAAAGCAGAAGAGGATTTCGTGAGCGATGGTAGTGGTAATGGTAGTGGTGAGTTCGCCACTGTCAAGAGTTTCGGCGACAAGCATGAATGATGGGTACGTGTGCATGGTCCCGAGTGGTCTGCTCTGCCAGCAAGAAGCAGCGAGCAAAGCGTTTATTTATAACGCTTAAAGAAAGGTAGGCAGGCAAGCAGTCAGACAGACAGTAATGGTCGTGTGTGTGTATAGGTAGTACCAGAGTACGTATGTGCCGTATGCCTACCTACATTTCCCAGGCAGGCTCTCTCGGCAGCTTTCTTCTGACATAACCCAATGAAGGCGCGGGCCGCGGTTATGCAATTCGAAAGTGCCCGCCTTACTTTACGTATCGCGGCGAGGATACGCGCTATCTGACGAGGGGAGCACACACGCTTTAACCGATGCTTCTCTTTGCCTCTTCACTCTGCTTTTACTTTGAACTGATCTTCAAGAAGAAAAAAGGGCTTCTGGTTTTATTTACTTTATCTTTTGACTCTAACAAGATTCCAGAGTGAATTACCTTGATGCACGTGCCCTTATTGCGAACCTGCCACTTGCTTGATTTCTCCCGTGACATTTTTGCATCGGGAGGAAAGGGCAGACGTGGAAGGATCCGTGGTATGGAAATCGATGTTGGGCAGGTCTGCCTGTGGAAGGCGGTCGAAAGGTTCGATCGATCTCAAGCATTTCCGTAAATGTATATTACGCGGACGATCTTTCTAACAAGAATACCGATAACATTATTTTCGAAATAAACATACGATACTTTAATTTCATTTAGAAACGAGACCCGTTATAAGAAAGCCAAGAGACTCAAAGTGGAGCGTTAATCGACCAATTGTCAAACGACGACGATTATGTAAAATACGAGAGCAACGCAATGGCTCTTGCCACGCAATTTCAATTTCACTGGTGGAGTACGGTGTGCTTCCGACATCGGGAAGCGGTCTCGCGGTTTTGCTGTGTCCTCGAGAGATCGACTCTCGGAACGACTCTTCGAGCAGTTCTGAAGCACCCCATAGAAAAAATCCAGAGGACGAAGTGTCTTTGACGGAAGATTACGCAAGACCGATGCAGACTACTACATCGCGTTCCCGCGTCGCGGTGGTAGAACCCGTCAAGCATTATGTTAAGCGAGTAAACGACTCGACCGAACCACGAGGAGGTGTAGGCAGAAACGGGCATGGAGCCATACGCGCACACGGCCGTGTTACAATGTAAAAGTCTGCGAAACGGTGAAAGTGAACAGTGCTTTCCCCCGACATGGCGCGGTATAAGACGGCTCACGTCTTCCCCGATGGTCTCCTTTAAACGCATGCATTACACGGTTATGTCATAACTGTGGCCCGCACGCGCACGAGAAAACCCATCGTCCCGTACAACCGATGCAACCGATGCACGCACGTGTTCAAACTATTCACTCACTTACTTACTTACAGTGCGCTGTGCTCTATTCTCTCTATCCTGTTTTTCCCATCTGGATACTTAAACCGATCGACTTCCGAATACAGACGGAAGTGAAATGGAACGTATTAAAATTCTTCGACAGACTTCCGTATATTTCAAGTCAAAGTGTAAACCTGGGAAAGTGGTACAACTGGGTGGAAAGTATCGAATTCATTTTCTCTGGATATTTCTAGGGTGAGATATTGGGGTAAATTGAATTACTTCTTTCGTTAAGTTTTCTTGGAGTGTTGAGTCAGGTAGCAGTTGGCGATACCGAGGAAATGGTCCGTTTATATCCTGGGACGTTGTAGAGCGGTTAGAGTGGCACAGTAACAGAGAGACAAGTATAGGTAGTAGGGTTTCGCAAGCCCTTCTGGTGCGATGTCGACGCTCGTAATGGGCGATCGCCGATCGGTTAAACACTCGCTAGCCTTAGAAAGTGAACCAGCCACGGCTTTTTTTCTTCGCGCGGGCGCGCGCGCGCGGACAATTTGGAAATCGCTAACTATTGCCGCCATCGTCGTAGGCGCCAATCGCTTTCGGCGAAAGTAAGTAGGCAAGTGAGTAAATAAATAAGTGAGTCACGATTGTTCTTCAAACAAGAAATCATTTATCAAGGTTATAACTTTTGTACTCACATCAGTTTGATAACTTTGATTTCAATGTTTTGGCGTTTACTTCACTTTTTTATTTCTCTTTTTCTCGAGAACGCGAATTCGATTAGATCATACGAATTTGCGAAATTATTTTCCTCTCAATTTTCTGGCCGGATGCGGTAATCGACGATTATGTACGGCGCTCATGTAGCTACAAGTGGCTCGCATTAATATCCGCACGCCACAATATGTAAGCGATTTGTACGAGATCACCTGTATCATAGGGATAAAATTGATAATCTTGTCGACTAGCGTAAATGCATCGGCATACCAAAGCGCAATTGATTTGCTACCATCATTAGAAGCATTAGACAGGTTCCAATTAAGAACTGGATAACTATTACCGACATACGGTTTCTGGCCTGATTTTATTGCAAATCGTCATACATTTAATCCATAGCATAATATAATATACAAATTTAATTATAATCAATATGAATTTAGCGCCAGTTTCTCGTATGGATTTTCCAAAATATCGTGACACTCTTCAATAGATTATTGGAGAAATGTCTCAGATGCTATTGGACTCGCCTTAATTTGCCAGCGTTAAATAAGTATTAGACGCTCGAGGAAACTTTGATCATGAAAGTCGCGAGACAGTTTTGCCTTCCTTGAAAACTTCCCGCAAGAAGCGTCAAGTGTTCAATTTCAAGCTCTCATCATTTCTCATCGTTGCTGTCCTACCTTTCGAACCACGTCTACTGCATATCGCTTACCTTCCCATTTTTCAAGTGTTCTTCGCACAACAGATGCTTTACCAAACTGCAACGATTCGTACTCTCATGTTTTTCCGCTCTCTCGAGACCAATCCCCTCTCGATTAGGAGGCCGCGAACGAAAACATAACCGGCAAACTGTGCCGCGAAAGGATTTTTCTTTTTTTAAACACCTGTCAACTTTGTTCGCTTGGCCTATAAAAACAAACGATGCGAGAGATCGGGATTTCCGTGAATGTAGTTTAGAAAGGTTGCAGCTTTAAGCCACGAAGCTGGATGCTGTGATACCGGAACCCATGTTCTTGCCTGTTAGACTGGTGTTCTCTGGTCTAAAATCGTCGACAAATGTCAAGAATATCGTACAGTTGGGAAAGTTGTATCAACCCTTGGAATTCTTTCTTCAAAGCTCAAATTTTGAATTAGTTACGGAAAACTAAACAATGAACTCACGTAATTGCCACTTGCGACTAATGTTCTCTGCTCGAAGACGCAGTTCGAATGACGCTTTTTGCGGCGTGCACGCACCTGCGTGTCATTGCGTATGTGTATACATATACAATAAGTGTATATATCTACTATATTTATGTATTGCGTCCTAGCGTTTGGATCTACGCAGTTTGCGATACGTGCAGGTGCACTAGATGAGGAGCGAACAACGGGATGCGCGACACTGTCACGTTGTTTCGCGACCTTCGCGATTAGAGAGAAGCTTTCACATCCCCGTTTTAAGTTAAATCCATGGGTCACCTTCACTGTTAGACTCGCAAAGGATCGTCCTAGTCTGACGTTAATATGACCCTGTTCAGATTTAGTTCGTCTGGTTAGCCATATCTGTGCAGCTCGAGTTGTGAGTGTAAATTCGACGGCAGCTTTGACAGAGTCTGTCTCCCAGGAATGTGAGGACACTCACTCAAGTCAGTACGCTCACGTTCGTGCGCGTGCACGACCCGGTTTGTCATCCGATAAAAATCGGGGTTATCTCTTAAATCGACTGGCGCTCGTGAGAGAAAGAGAAAAAGAGATTACGCAAAAATTTAGCCGTTTGATCTACTTTTTGGAAAGTTTCGAGCACGTATCTAGGAGGAGCGATAGTCGCGAGAGAGAACCAGGAGAGGGTTAAAAGAGGACCAGAAAAGTTTTTTCCTTCGTGTCTTTGGAGAACGCGACTCGTCGGAGACTCACGGTTTCACGGTTTCACGTGTATTTTTGCCCCGTGCCGGTGACACGCAGCATTGCTCGAAGCCTGAATATTAGGCAATCTAACGCGTCCAAGGCTAGCCGAGCCTTGAGCCGCCTTTCCAAGTGTTTCACTAACCCGACCGACCGTTCGCTCGATCGCGACTCTTGCTCCGACTCTGTGTCTCCCGATTAGATCTAATTGTAAGATCGCTTCTCCGTTTATCCAGCTGTTGAGTTTTCGTCTCGCTTCGGTCTCTTCCACTGTTGCAATCTCTCGCGACCCAATTCGAATGGATGTTCAAAAGATTCTACTCATCGATTCTCGCTTCTCGCTCTTTTATAATAGATCCTATGTTAGAAGGTGTTGGAACATGCTGGGAGAAATTCCTGCCTATTTGGAAGCTCGTTAGCAGAAGCATTTCGAAAGGGCGACAGAATCGAAAGGTGTGGGGGTTACGCGAAAGTGTAATCTAATGCCTCCGGGAGTAAGTTTATTGCCACGTCAATGGCAATTGACCCTAGGTGATGGGAGATCGACCATGTCTCCTTGCTGAATGTCGTCCTCTTCTTGCTTGCGCCCTTCGGTATCTCGTGGTTTAGATCCCCTGTTCTACACTCACGCGACCAGTTTTTCCGGGTCCGATTGAAGACCGGTCGTCTTATACTTGTCAGTTTAGCCGCGCCCGAGGGACAGGACGATTGTTTCAGTCGGTCGGTTTGGGAAGCATGCCAATCAAAATAAAGATTCGAGTCTTCCGAAGTCGTTTTTTTTTACAAGTCTCATCACTGGAAATTATTCGAAGCAGTGAACACGAAGCTACATATGTAGACAGTAAAGAAAAAAAATTTAAGAAAGCAACGATGTATATCAGTTTCTGATATCAAAGTTGTGCCTGCTAATATTACTACGTTAACAGGGATGCTTGTGATTCTTGATTTGAGATAAGAATATGAAGAATCTGTAGATTCCAATTTTCTGTGATTAGTGAATAAAAAAAGTCACTTGATTTGCTTGAAATCCGTTGTTTTCTAAAAAAGATTCGCAACAATGTTATTAGTTTCTTGCTCAATATTGGCTTCTCCTCTTTTTTTTTTCCCACAACTGTCGGTGATTCGCTGGCCGGTAGGAGCGGATAAGCGAGGACGTATATCCCGTGCTCGAGTTACGTAACGTCTCGTGGCGCACTTTCGTCGGCGCCTCTTATGTCAGTAGGCGAGTAGTCCTCCACCGTCGCGACACAGACGCGAGTCTCGCAAACTGCAACCTCCATATCGTGGTTCCACGACTCCCGTCTTTTTTTTTTTTTTCTTTTCTATTTCATTGACTGGGTGAGCCGACTTGAGTAAAACAATTCGCAATAGACTTCCGACGTTTCTAGGGGATGAAAATCAATCATGAATATTAATATGATGAAAAATGTTAATTTCGCAGGAAGCTGAAGTCACCGCGATCTGCTGCGTGACGACAAGGATATTCGCAAAAGGACTATCTCGTTTGCCGATCGAATTACAGACTGTTGTTCAGTCCGCGTTTCATTGAATAATGTTGAGATTGTCGAGAGGAACGTAGGAGGAGCGGTGCACGCGGTAAGCACTAAGTAGCACTAGCCTTTTCAAGTTTAAGCGGCTTGTGCAATACCGGTGATTCGAATGCCGGTAACGCGCTTACTCAATTTCCACCGGGACGAGTCGATTAATTGTTTTAGGATGGTCTATTGGCGCTTTAGCGTCGTGTCGCTCGTCTTGCCAGCCGAAACTCGCTAATCTATTACGATTTATTAAGCCGAAGAGAAAGTTTTGGGGCATCGTAATACCAATGATCCATGGTGAGTGGCGTAACTAGCGTGGGGGGAGCTCGAGGGGGGAGGTCACGGTGCTTTCACCCTGCCAAATATTCGTGAGACGTTTTCGGTAGCGGATATCGTATCGGGAAAAGTCACTAGTCATTGACTTTTCTTTCTAAAAGCTCGTCCTACCAATAATTCATCTTCAAACGTGTTTATTTATTTGCATTTTAATCCTCGTTATCCTGATCAATGATATTAAATTGCCCAGTAGTTTCCCATTAATCATCGTGGTAACAAGGCAGATTTTACGATAGAACCATCTAGCGCGAGTATTCGAGACCGATGCACATTGGAGACAACGATAAGGGTCTATCGGATCTAACCGAAGGAATGAGAACCCGCGAGAAAAAAATTCCACGATATCGATAGGGTGATCGAGGGATTGAGCGATCGGTGGATTTCGAAATGATAGCAAACAAAGCCACCTGATAATTTAGAAATTGATGATAACCATGGTTGCTGTTAACCACAAAATTGCTACGGTTCCGAGGAAGCCGTGTCATTGATGATAAGACACTTAGGTTAGAAAGCATATACATGTATACATGTACATACATAGTATATGTATAAGTGACTAGAGGTGACTACAGTTGGTTAGAGCTAGCAAATGACCGAGAGCGAGAGTGAGTGAGTCGCGTGGCCACGCGCTCGGCCACCGAGGCTTTTGCGCCTCGCAACAATGCCCTCAGACTTTCTCCGTCACTTTCATTTTCGTTGCTGGGTCTGGCTGGCTCTCTCGCTTCTCTCCTCGCGGTGTGGAGCGCCGTGGCGATTAGGAAATAGTGCGTGCCCCTCCATACTCGTCTAATTACTTACTTACTCGCTTACTTACTCGGTTACGGGATCTTGCAGCCCTCTTAGCTCTCGTAACTCTCTTGGCCCTCGTGGACCACTCGGCCCACTGCTTCCGCTCGATTTTAGAAAGGGTCCACTTCACCGTCCATCGTCGGTATATCCTACCTCGACTGTCTTTGGAGAACGCGGTCTCGATGCCATTCTCCGCAACATTGCCAAAGAATCGAGTACTATATTCGAATGCATGCGAGTACTACTTTCGATAGGGTTTCAAGGTACTGAAATAAATCAATTTGTTGTTGTTTTTTTTTTTTCAA
The DNA here is from genome assembly GCA_963989405.1 of Trypoxylon attenuatum. NCBI lineage: Eukaryota > Metazoa > Arthropoda > Insecta > Hymenoptera > Crabronidae > Trypoxylon > Trypoxylon attenuatum. The sequence goes on along the minus strand of OZ022488.1, from coordinate 2,620,936 downwards.
CACGTATATTTCACTTTCCGTTGAAAAATAATGCCGTAAATCGTCGTAGGAAATAATAGAATCTGCACAAATCAACTCACTCGGCGCACCACTATTATTCGCTAGAGATATTTACAGTGAGTGGAACTGTCCCTCGGAGAGGTTTCCGGTTGCTCTGGGGGGATGGTAGCGTGACGGGGATGCGTTCCAGAGCTTCCTGGCCGCGAAGTAAGAAAAGGGTGGGAAAGGGAGGGTGGGGGATGATACAATACACATCGATGCGGGAAGGGAGGTAAAGGGGAGAGGGGGGCACGAATGCGGGTCGGTAGTCCGAATTGTACAGCGATAGCGAAAAAAGTGTGCAGCTCTAGCCTACCCTGTTCCTCCATGAAAAAACACCGAAGGGATTACGATAGTTATCAGATACACCATGGAGACGACGACGATTTTCGTTAAATGAGTGACTTTAGGACGTCGCGATAAATAGTAGCGAGCGATAGTTTACTTTAAATAGTAATATTGAGTAGTGGAATGTTCATTGGTAATAGTTACGAAGAGAGAGAGAGAGAGAAAGAGAAGATGGAAGATAGAATTAGCTTTTTATAATGCGTCGAGGTACGTCGAAAATTGAGGCAAGGATAAAGGGGGTCGAAAATGGAAACCGGGGAAAAAGGGATGAGAAAGAGAGGAAGTGCGACAAGGGTAGAGATTGTAGTCGGAAACATGCGACATTTACACATCGAGTACATTTAAGAGTGCTTTGCATCGTCTCGCGCCGAATTTACCGGTGTTACCTAAGACAACGAGCGTCGTCGAGAAATTTACAAAAGTTACAGCGCAACTTGAGTCTCCGTGCCCTCTACGTCCAGTGTCCTCGCTTTTGATTCAGCTCGAAAATCAAATGGATTTCATTTAATCCCTATCGTATGAACTTAACGCGTCAAGTTAGTTCAATGTTTCCCTGCACTTTACTCGATAATTTCGTTCCTTGAGTCGGAAACCGACAAAGCTCATCTCGATCAAACGCATTTAACGGAAGACCGGACGTCAAGTCGCAGTTCGGTCATCCGATACAATTTTTTGCAGTTTAACGCGAGACGCTGAAATCCGAAGTAGCTTTCGCGGTGTAGCTAATAAGTAACATAACTACAAGTATAGGTATAGTTCGACCGCCCATTTACGCAACAGCCTGTGTTTACCGAAGGTCAGATATGCGACAATAAGTCTCACATACGCTTTGAGCTTTGTCTCCTTGTTATTCGCGTCGTAAATATGGTTTGAGCTTTCGCAATGACGATGATTAATGAGTAACGAACGCGAGCAATCCTGCTCTCGTGTGTAGGGCAGAACGACCCGAGATAACTAACTAACTATGTACTATTTCTGCGGAATCGTCAAAACGCCTGGAAATGGAACTCTATTCCGTGATACATACTTTCACGTAGCGCAACCTACGGTACAGTACTGTGCAAAGTTCCGTACACGAATCCATGCTCGACTTTTGTCCTGGCATTTACCCATACTCTTTTTCTTTGGGATAGAGTAGGATTTCTTCCGCTGTGGCGGGCTGCTTTCTTTGCTTTCGGCAATTGATCGAATAAGCGATCCGTTACGCCAATTGGAAGGGTGATCACGGTGACGCGCGAGACTCGCCGTCTACGTGCGCGTTCCCTTTTGGAAAGAGTTGGAAAATAGATTTGGAAAGGATTGCAGAGGAATGGAACGCGACACGAAGCAAGACGAAGCGACACGTTCTTCTGGGTTACATGGGTGTGCGCCTGGGAGATCGGGTGCCATTCGTGACAGCGAGTGGAATAGGTAGCTACTAGTCAGGCGTTCGAGCGCCTGATCGGCTGAACTGGCGCTCGTTCAAGGAAGTTGTGCGCGTTGAATGTATTAACTGTTATGGACGGATCCATATAATCGATATAATCTTTGGTTGTCGCTTGCCAAAGGATCTTCTTCTTCCTAATGGCTTAGTCTTGGCAGTGTTCACACATTTTCCGAGCTTTCAACTTGATTGTCGGAAATTCATCAGTTCCGATAGGAATTCGAAAAAGATTTTTCAAGGGGATCGCTTCTGATCGATAGTGGCAATGAATTGTTGCAAATGGGCAGTGTCGTTCAATTCCTTGCGGTTTGATTTCTCAGACTTTAGCTCATGTCAGTCGAAGATATTCTAAACTTCGAGATCTCCGTTGCCATTTAGTCTCCCTTCGCTCGTGCTTCGGTGAGAAGCTGCGCAAGTACCGACACGATGTTGGAGATCGCCACGAGGATTTTTCCCGTGGAATTCGTCAGCACGACGAAAACGGGCCGGTCCAATACGGATCGATTACCATGGCGTTGGCGAAAGGTCCTTGCAGAAAATTTCGCGGCATTCAGCGGCATTCGAAGTGGGTCGCCGTGATGCGACGCGGCGCGGAGGGAACATCCTGAAACGACGAGTGAGCGGCTTAGATGAAGCCACCGAGAGCGTCGTGAAAGTCCTGCAGATAAGCGAGGAGTTGAGGCATCGTCGGTCGATCCCTTGAAAGGCCCAACCAGCAGACAGCCATTACGGCGAACAGCTCGTCCGGACAGGGTCTTGGCTGTGCCAGTCGATATCCATCCCTAAGACAGGCCATCATCTCGAATGGATCTACCTCGACGTATGGCTGTTGGCCGAGCGTCGCCAATTCCCACAAAAATACGCCAAACGACCACTGAAAGGATAGAAGGAAATCAGAAACCACATGCAACACACAAATTAAAACTTAAGTGGGAAAATGTCTTCCACTTTTTCCAGTATTTGTCTCTAGCGAGTGAAAATCAAATGTGTACCACGTCGGTTGCTGTGCTGAACTGACTGTGCTGGAGGGTTTCCAAGGCCATCCAACGTATGGGTCTGTTTTCGTTATCGCCGAGACAATGGTAATCCTGGGGGAAGAGGTCTCGCGCCAAGGCAGCGTCAGCTAATCTCACGCGAAGAGTGCTCGGCTCGATCAAGCAATTCCTGGCAGCGATGTCCCTGGAAACGTATTATCCGTTACGTAACATTGTCAAGTATTTCCAGCTGGATACCTCCAGATGCTTCGCGCACCGTATTCACGTCTCAATCGAACTACTTCATAGCCAATGTTTCGTATCGCTATCGTGAAAGTACAATTTGGTGTATGGTCGAAAGTTACTCGGAAAGAATTTGTGGTTTCGATAAATATGGAATGACGATAAGAGTGAGAAATTTGAAAGACCTGTGCAAAAGGCCCCGACCATGCATGAACGCTCCGGCCCTCGCTACTTGAGCACCAACATGCACCAAGTCCCGAGTAACAGGGTGATGACTGCCGTCGGTAAGGTAAAGCTTCAGGTTGAGCTCGCTTTGCGTACTCGTGTAGGCCAGTAACGGGCAGGAACTGTCCAGGCAAGCTGCTGCCAAGGACGCTATGTTTGCGTGCACCAAACCGGCTAATTGTGAACCCTCCACCACGAGTAGAGAGGCTTGATAAGTCGATGCTACCTCTAAAATTATCACAGTATTTCCACATTGATAAATGCGTCAATAAGAAAATTGCTGAAGGCAATTCTGTCATTTATTGTTAATGGAAAAGGATTCATATTGGTTGATGGTAAAAGTTAGTTGATGGTATTAGCAGAACACCTTCTATTCAAAGATCTCTCATGCAAGATTATTCACATTTGTTTAACCAGCAGCGGGTATTCGCTATTCGCTTTTCTACTTTATCCAGTACTGATACCAAGCTAAAGGTTTTTTAAGTTTCACGAGTACTACGAGAGTTCTTCTCGTTGAGATTATCACGAGCAGGAAATTAAAGAACTTTAGGTCATCATGCGGTGATAAATTTGAGAAAAATTACTAAAACTTCCATAATGGTATCTGATCTATTTCGATGGATCTCAATTTGAACGATGTCACCTACCTGTGACTGTTTTTATGATGACCTCTTGTTCGCGACCCGCCAAGTCGAGAGTGCCCTTGTAGACTCTACCAAAAGTGCCTTCCTGCACGAGATCGCGACAGAAGAGGGCGGATCTCGAAACTGCGAGTGCTCTGGCCTTATCACAGGGATCCGTCGACTGCAATGAAAGCAAACACGACTTTGGTCGATTAATCCTTCTCTTCACCGACTATAGCTGTCACCGTACTACTATTGTGGCACTCAGTTCCGTCAGTTGTCCGAATTTCATCGGAATGGTTATTCTGGTTGCATAATTCATACCACAGGAAAATCTCCTCGCGCAGGGACTCATTAAAAAAGCATTCGTCGTGGATGGGTAACGGGATACGAACGAGACGGTAGAATCCCTAAAGGATACCGAAGAAGAAAGGACAAACTTTTCATCCCGAGCCGAGTGTCGCCCGTTTGCCTCTGCACTGCGCACGCTTCTCGTCGTTATCTCCTCATCGACGTCCTTCTTTGTTCCTTGACGGATTTCCATTGGTGTCTGCAGTGAAATGCAGAAGAGAAGAAGAGCCCAGACTCCATGGCAGAAGAAGGAAGAGGTAGGATGAGTAACGGGGGAAGAGAGTCGCTTATTCATTAATTTCAATTTTCCGGAGTTTTGCCTCGGGCCCTTCCCTACCATTCCGTTTACAGGACACCGGCACACACATCCAGAGTCTGTGTCGAGTTACGCGACACCAGACTAACCTAGGGGAGAGAGGTGGTTGCGGGAGAAAAAGCGAGCGTCGTGAGTGCATTAGTGCGACTATGTATGATGCAAATTAGTGGGCAGTGTATTGAATTTGGAAAGAGGCGCGATTCAACGTGGTTCGGCTCGATATGAGCCGAAGGGTCGCGACTGAAAAGGGTTCGAGGAAAAGGGTGGCTAAAATACGCGCAGGTGGAGTCGTCCTCGAAAAATGCAAATACCGTAACTAATTCCACGGCTTATCGAGGCCTGTAATTATAGGAACGGTGGACTTTGGTGCGCGCTAGACATTTTGGTGCTCTCGTTGAAAAGCTCTGTTTTCGGGATTCTGCCTTTTTTCTCTCCTATATATATATATTTGGATCCTTGCCTGTTTCTCTATTTTCTCTGGACCCAATCGCTGTGCACCGCGACTGTGCTATGCCGTATCCAAGCTGTGCTTGCCAGGTTCGCTTTTCGACCGATTGTATTTTTTTCGCCTCGCTCCAGTTGCCGCTGTAGTTTTTGATTTTTAATGAAAATGTGACAGGACCATGTTGAAACCGAGGGGGATGCGACTGGTGGATAAATAAAAGGCCAGGCAGAAATCGAGAACGCGGAATGAGCTTATAAATATAAATAGGCTTAGCAATTGAACCTTTACGCGGACTGGTAATCGCGGATAGCGGGAGACGAGTGGGTGGCATAGGGAGCCGCGTACCCTCTGTGAACCCCGCTAATTTTGTCATTATGCAAAATTCGCTTGGACGCTTGGGCGTCACTTCTGTCATTTCGGCGAAACAGTCGAAATGTCATAAATTCTGTGATAAGCCCTTTTAATCGCGACGAACGTAATTAGCGATGCTAATAATGCCTCGACACTGTTAGCGCGATTGGCCGAAAGGCTCTCGCGCCAACCGTGCGAAAATTTGCCGCGTGCGTTTCACGGCAAATTTTGTTTTCTACTAATTGAGGCCGAGCCGGGGCTGGACCACTTGCTCTGGCGATAGCATTGCCGACGGTGTGAATGCTGCTGGCAGAAATTCGAGTGGCAACGATCGAGTGTTTTCGTAGGTTGTAATGAACGGCTACTGACGAATCACTTTTGTACAATCACAAGCGAGCTATTGATTCAACGACGCTACCGGCAAATTTTTTGTCAGCCGGCCATCCCCGACCAGAGCGAATCGCACACCGATTGGATTTATTTATCGAGAGGGTCTCGTCAAACACCGTGATCCGGATACGCTCTCTCCTGGCCAAAGGCTGCTTAAAAGCTTCCTTTTTGAGGGTTGCCGTCTCTTCTGCGTGTTCGCTTTATCTCTCCTTCTCTCTTTCACCCTCGCTTTGGTTCGGAGCACCGGGCACTTTTAATTCAGAGGCGACCCAATTAATAATACAGCTTTCGATCTAACTCGATTAAACGAGAGACTGGTACAGCGATACTCGCCACGTGAAAATTAATTAAATCGAAGAATCGGCTTACGTAACCTTCGCGCTACACCACCAGTAATAACGACGGACTTAGGTGTCGGCTATACTACCAGGCGCGCCTGTTAATTTCGCTTGTCGTAATTGCACCGGCATAGACGATTTATAATCCTATTACTTTTTACGCTCGCGCCACTCTTCGTTCCCTCTTCGCACCCTCATCCTTTCCATACCCGTCGCGTTGTCCGGATGTGGTTGCCCAAAACGCCACTGCGAATTAAGTGACCAGAATGCTCGGTTCATCAAAAAATGCATTAGACCATAGCGTAGCGGTGCTCGCTCGTCGAGAGGCGATCCCTTGCTTCGCGTGGTAAAGGTTTCGCGATTAAACCGAGCACCGTACCAACGTGAACACTCATTAAAATTATCCAGGGGATTAGTCGCCTCCTCCGTCGCTTCGGCCTCGTCGCTGTTATGCCGCGATGCACGATGCTGCTGCGATGCCCCAGAAAGAATTTCCATCTAAAGTGGACGCGCAAACACCGGGAAACTATACATATTAAGGAGGAAGCGGCCTGTTCCTTACCGAGCTGAGAATCTAGAAGGTGATGGGCGAAGGGTGAAAGGCGTATAGCAAGAAGAGCAATACCGCTCTGGACTTTGGAACGCTACATTTTCTCCCGTGCCGTGTGCAGCTATCGGGAAAATCAGGAAGAGAGAACGTGTTTGTTCTCCTGCCGAAGATCTCCGGTAGACAGGGTCAGGTAATGGCTTCTTCAGCAATGGGATCTCAAGCGTATCGTTTTACAGGAGAATAGGGAGAGGAACGGTAAGACGCCGTTGGATTACACGACTCGGTTAGTCGAAGGCACCGGAGCGAGCGGAACACCCGGGAAACCAAGAGATCGAGTAGAAAGCGAGATGAGACGCGCGAGTCTGTACCATTCTACACTGGCGAAAGAGAGAAACTAAAAGAGAGACAAGGAGGATAGACAAGTTTTCCCCAAGACTGGTGATTGGTCCCGTATATATTTATATGCCCTATCTCGTCTTTACACGTATCCGGTCTGCTGGTAGTGCGTCGACGTCCCAGCGTCTCGATCATCCCTAGGTAGGTAGCTCTTTGCGAGTCGATAGTGAGGGGTGCGTTTCGGATGACTCCGAGGGTCGAGGCATACGCGTACACCCGGTAAATTGATCCAAGATCAAAGCCGAAACAATCACAGGACCAACTTGCGACCGCGTTTCACCTTCCCTTCATCATCCATCCCCTTCTTGGCATATTACCGGTTCTGCCTTGCTCAAACTCTACTCTGTTCTACTCTGTCTTGTCACTTCGAGGAGACCTCTGCTCCTAGTTTCTCACCTTCTTCCGGTTTTAGCTCCTTCCTTGGTGAGCCACAGTTGGCTTCGCTCGCTTTCTTTTTTCGCGGAAATTAATGCAAAACGATCGCTCCGCAGAGAAGTTCTTTGGGCAGAGTTCGCGAAAGCTGGGCACACTCGACTGCTCTTTCTAAACTTCATTGCATATTTATTCGACATTTGCGCGCGATCTCTGCTCTGACTTTAAGTGCGCCTCGCTGGAGCACTTTGCCGCAAGAGATCCATAGATTATTCTTATTTCGAGTCTCCCCTGTGGTTATTAAAGAATTTCTTTCAGCTTCCTGAAAGACTGTCCGGTCAGCTCGTCGAAAAGATTAGGGTGATAGACTCTCTCGATTCTTCTTTATTATTACCATCAACCTGTTCGATGATATTCACCCTGAAATTATCTCAATTCGGTTTGGAATTGCGAGGAAAGACCGATCCTTGAAGGTGGTTTAATGAGATATAGGGTTCCCTTTCGAAAGCTTTCCATTCACTCGGTTCCATTGAAATTTGAATTCTGGCCGGCCAAGGGACGAGAAATTGGCGTTTGCTATCAGAAAACGCTGCTCGTACATATGAATAGGTAATGCGAGACTTAAAAGGCTATTTGGTTGAGAGGAGAACGACGACCACAGTCCACGAATCCAATTCGATATGTGTTCGGGAACGAGCACTTGGGCATTGTTATCGGTCAATTAATATTATCAATTATTCACCCCTCTCGCGTCATTATATTGGGTTACAGCAACAATTGTACACACATTTCACCACGCGTTTGCTCGAATTTGTCAGTATAAACTTGGCAGGATTAGTTTGGTCTATCGAGTTCAGTAAAAATCCGGTGGAGGAAAAGACGGAAGCAGGTTCGCATTGTTGTGTATCAGCGTCGCTCAAACTTTATCCTTTGCCCCTTTGCTCTTTACCTCAAAGCCTCCGGATCAAATACACTCGCTCCATCGCCAGTCAAACTGTGTACGTTTCAAGTTAGGCGCGCTCGTTTTGCTCGTTCAGTGTCATCGCGATACATTGAAAAAAGCTCTGCTCTCCCTCAAAGACCGAGGAAACTCTTCTCGGTTGTTTCTTGTATTTACTCGAAGCCGAAGGAACGTTCACGGAGCAAGAAAACCTTTCCGGCTGGGAGAGTCAGTCGGCTAAGATCCCCAGTTTCATTTCAGCTTCTCGAAATTCGAATCCCTAGCGATCAAAGAGTACAGCGTGATTATATATCGTGCGCTTGGTTCGCAAAAGCGAAGGAAAGAAGCGAGAAGAGGGAAAGAAGAAAAAAAGGAGAAAAGAGGAGTGGTCGATAGAAGGAGACGCGCGTTGGTGCCGGAAAGCATGAGGCAGCCGGTGTAGAAAGTAGCCTGGGAAAAAGGCTTTACACGTGTACCAGTTTCCTTGAAGGGAGTAAAGGGGCAGAGGGTACCGAGGGAGGATGGCGAGAGTGGTGAGAGTGGCAGGAGTTGGGTGGGTGTTGTAGCTCGGCGGGCTTGAAATAGCTGAATAAAGAGCCGAAGGGCTCGAAAGGCCTGGCGGAGGAGAAAGTTGTCCGTGGAAAGCGGCTCGCTCGGCCGCAAACTCGATAAAGTTTCGAGGCTTTCGTACCCGTGCCATGCCGCACCGGCTGGACTGGTCGAGACTTGGCCGGTCAGGAACCCGAGACGACTCGTCGAGCGTACCTTCCGCTTCCGGTAGTCAGGCAAGGCCGAAGGAACAGAGGAAGAAGAAGAAGAAGAAGAAGAAGAAAGAGACGGACTGCCGCGACGGGCAGAGAGTTTTCACGAACGAGGAATAGAAAAGCAGTGGCAGAGACATCACTGGGTGAGGAAAATCGGATTTCCTGACATGGAATACCGGGGGTCTCTCTCACTGTTTTCGACTTTGTTTTACGGACTGTTTTGCCACCCTTAAATCCATTACAATAGAGACCGAGTGATGCTTCTCTGACTCCGTGGTCGGTGTTCGCGATGAAGTCATGGTGGCCCCGATCATATGCGTGAGACGTAGTTTCCAAATTCGCGAAATGCACTTCCGGAGAGAATCTGGGCCGCCCGGTGATCGATTTCCTAGACGGAGGTAGCATTTGTAATGAGGAGCGCGTGAGCCAGCACGTCGAGCTATTTGCATGGATGCTGCGTCCCATTGTGTTTTGCACGATACCCTGTTCCACTAAAAAGCCCTTTGCTTTCTTGCTCTTTTCTTCTTACCGTACAAAAGAGTACTATCTCACGGAGCATTTTCTTATTGTTAAGAATAATTTTTCCATACCTGGCTCAAATGCGTCACGTGGCTCGCAGCGTAGTAACTCGCTCTTGAACCGCATGGTCTTGCATAGAGGGGTTCGAGGTCGGCGATAGTCGCGTAGCTCCCGGAATTTGCGCTTCCGGGTCGTGGGTCGACCCTAACCAGGACGGAACTTCTGGTCAGGCCACCGGTGTCTGCCGCTGAATAGCTGCAGCAGGGCAGTGTTTTCCTGAAAGCATACAAAGCCCTGCAGACGTATAATTGTTATAAACGAGTCAGTCCTTTCCCAGACTGATGAGCCTCGCAAAGCTGTCCACCATGCGAGACCAACGCGACGAACTGCTACCGTTCTCCCATTGTCCACTCTTTTGAGACGAATCTCTTTTCCAACCCCCTGCTTACGCGATTTACGATCATTAAAACGCGAGAGATTTTATCACCCCGGCTTTTTCATGCTCACTGTAATACCACTGCGATAAGCCAAATCGTGAATGCTACTAGTATGGAGGAGGAGCTAATTGCCTATTTGAAGAAGGATAAAGACATTAATACCGCGACATTCGCCAAGAAAGTATGCGCAACCGTACGATCATGTAATTTAATGCGAACTCTGGGAAAATGGGAGAAAATCTAGAGAGAACGGCGCATTATCATATTTCACGTAGTACTCCAATCTGCTCGTACAATCCAGCCGTACAACCCTCGACGTGAAATTATCTTCGACGAGGAGCTCCTGGAGCTCTCCATCTTCAGTGGGATTTGCAGCTCGTCTCGAGCAAGCAATGTCTCTTTTCCTCTTTCCCTTTCTCACCAGTTACTCTTATCTCTCTGTCTCTCCCTTTTTTCTCCGCTCCAGCGGAAAAACCATCGTGGAAATTAGAAAATTAATGCTCATACGGTTTTAATTTGGCGAGGATGGAAGCAAGCGCATAGCCACGTTTTCTCGGTTGAAAAGCGGAATTAAAAGCAAAGTAACTTTTTCTCGTTGCACGATGGGATCTCCGGATGCTATGAGCAGTACATTTCCCAATATAAAAAGAATCAAGAGCGACAGTAGGAAAGTTGTTTTATCGGTATACGTATATGTATAAAATTTTGATGAGTACGCGTTGTCTGGCGCAAGGATGTATCGAACTACTTGTAGCGTACTCGGCAGTCGTGTAAATACAGTAGAGTTGAGTCAGAGCAAAAGCACATATTTATCGAAAATCTCGAAAATCTTGCATTCTCATATAGCATTAGTCAACGCGCACGGGACAGTTGGAACTCGGGAGGAATGGTAGATACAGGGTGGTGAGTGAGGCCAGACCAGACCACATCGGGACAGACCAGGGCGGGGCGGGTTAGTCGGTGTATCGTTCGATCGATCCTGTCGAAGGTCCTCGTAGCGTGTGAAATTACCGCTTAGCCCGCGGGGAAAAATTTTCAAAGAGGGTCCGTTCCCCTTTGCCGCCCGATATTACAGTGGAGAGTACTGGGAGAGAAGTGGAACGAGAGCCTCAAAAGCGTCGAGGCGGAGGATCCATCGAGGGATGAAGAGTCCGCGGAGTGGGAGGCACAGGAGATACCGAGAAAACTAAAATACTGCGAGGAAATTCACGGAGAAATGGAAGTTCCGATATTTGCCCGGATTTATTTGCCATTTTGTGCATGTAAATCCGAGGATGCAATTCGACAAAAAATCTCGGGGAAAAAGGACGCACGGTGGTGGTCGGTTGGTTGGTTGGTTGGTTGGTCTCTCTGCTCTCGTCAATTTGAGATATCTCGGTTTCCAACTTTTGCTGGGCTGTTTTGCCCGAGAGAGAGAGAGAGAGAGCGTGGTTTCCATTCGGGAAATTATTCTACCGAAAACTATACCAGCAGATTTTATTCGCGCCTCGCGAACAGTTTTCCCAAGTGAAATTCTCTAGAAATGGCTGCACAGCCAATAATCCAAGTTTCTTCTTCGCTTGCTGTGCCAAAGGAAATTTTAATTTGATGAGTGCGACAGACGCTACGCTAAGAAAGAAAGTTCGAAAGTACCAACTGGAGCGTTGTACCTATCTCCGAAATTATCCAAGTCGGAAGTATCGAGCGGTGAGCCGTTGCAATAAACACGGTGCAATATACAGTGCGAATCATTGGAGAGAAGCAAAGCACACCTGAAAGCACATCGAGTGAAAGGAGAGCTAGCTATCAGAGCGGTTGGTCCGATAGCGATGCGTTGGCGTTTCCAACGATTACGGCCGCTCTTCGACGTAGCATCATGCTGCGAAATCAATCAATCTCCGTCGTAGGAGCAACGCAACATCATCGGAATGCATCTTCATAGAAGCAGCGTTGCCAGTCACACCTCGTCGTCTGGTTCCTATCTCGCATCAGAATCCGGAAGATTGCAAAAGAAAAAACAGACCGTCCCACCCGCTAGATAGACGCATGATGCCGCATCATCCCTATCGTCAGTTCGTAAGAAGCCGATACTCTCGACTGAGAAGAGATCTTCGGTTTTTTCGGATAGCAGAGAGGGCGCAAAGGCGCGAAAGTGGATGCTCTGTGTTTACTCGAGTGAACGGATGTAAAATCTGTAGAGCTCGAGGCAGCAAGGGGAATGGAAATCGAGAGAGGCTCGAGGGCTGTAAGATCCTGGAAGAGCCTCGTTTCACTGTGTTATCAGGCACGAAAGCCTCAAAAGAGCTAATATATCCCTCGAGAGACAATTGCCTCGCACCGCCAGAGGAATCTTATCCACCACGAAAACCAGAGCTGCAGGAACGATTCTCCTCTTCTTCTATTCGCTATCCACCGATCCTGAATTTTCCTTCCTTTGTTCCAACGAAATTTTCGAAGTCGGTGATCTCGGAGCGATAAGTAGGTGGATTGAAACACGTAGCGGCGATAATGAGAATTGTATTCGGAGAAAGACGATAAAGATGAAAAAGAAGAAAAAGTGGGTCACGAACGATAGTTGAACCAGCAAGAAATCGATCGATAGTTTTTGAATATTGGGGTCATAGACCGTTCGAGCAATTATCATAGAAAAGCGCTGGATCTTGAACTATTTTCCCTGGTAAGGGAAAAATTCCCTCGGGGACGAAGCGGACTTCAAAAGAGCTAATAACGCCCGGTAAGAGACAATTGGTCCACTTTGAAGGGAATTGGAGGAGCATCGTGCAAAAGGGGAGCAAGATGAAAGAGAGCCGTTCTCCAGCTTCCGCGATCTCGTTTTTTACGAGTTCGCTACATTGGAACTCTCTCCGCTAATGGTTTCTAATTGCACGGAAATGTATTACATTCACCAACGCAAGAATACAGCTGTGCCTCTACACTGTTCCATTCACTGGTGAATCTGGGAAAAAATCAAATCGGAAATTTCGAGGAAATGAGTAAAGCGTATCTTTCTCTTCTCTCTGAAAGTTAAATACGCGCTAGTGCAAAATGCACTTCGCCGAGAAGATCTCGGAAGGTGAAACATCCAGCAGAGAATCCTACAGGAATTAATGCATTCGAGTGGAAGTCGATTCCACGGGAGCAAGAAAAAGGAAGTTTCGAGCGAGGCGAAAAGGCGCTCGAGAAAAAAAGCGGAATGTTCTCCGGGCCCGAACGAACTTTCGAGGCTCGAACTCAGGCTCGGACTTGAACACTTAAGCGGAAATAGCGCGACCCAATAATTTACACGGCCCCGATAAAACGAGCTATTAGCAAATGCATATTTCACGTTTTATCGACTGTAGGAAAAAAAAGGACGGTCGTTCGAGTACCACTTGGTGCGAAGTGATTTCAACGTTTCATTACCTCATTCGCGCGACTAAACACCCGATCATCCTCGATCTCTCCGCTTATCGATCAATGGAATATATGCGTTGGATCGCGATCCGAAAAAATTGGCGCACGCTGAGCGCAGAGAGAAGGGAAATAGTGAAATGGAATAGAGAGAGAATGCTGCACCTGGTGCACAGTTTGAAGCTGGTTCGAAGAGAAGGATAAGGAACGTAAGAATGAGTGGACGAAAATAGGAAAGGTAGAAGAGATGGGTCTGCTGTAAGGTTCCTTACGTGTTCTCTCACAGGAGACAGTCCGATGGGTTTGGGGCATATAGCCATGCAATAAAATGTCGGCTGGCGTGGCAAGCGACCGACGGATCACCAGAGCTTATTGAAAGGATATTTCATACGGACGAGTTCCTATCCAGCTTATCCCACGAATTGCCCGCAGGGGTGTAGAAATCTTTCTTCCATCCTCCTTTCCTCGCTTTCCTCGTCTTTACTCTCCTTTGCTTTTCATCTCGCCACTCCTTCCCCTAGCTATGCGAACGCATCGGAAAATTCGCCAAGAATTGCACGCATACCTCATCCATCCTGTGCGTCGATGACTTTTCAGCGCGAGTGTTCAATGCGAGAAATAAGAATATTATCGAGCGTCATGCGCTCAAACGACTCCAAATGCAGCTAGAGATCTCTCTTTTTCTTGAAAAACTCATGGGGGATGCTTCGAAGAGCGAGAGGAGGATGACTTGTCTACTTGTCTCGGGTTTTGAGGATTTGATCGTCGGAAATTATCCAAGTAAAATTTTGCTACTGCTCTATTTCTATCCTCAGGAGAAATCTATGTGTTTCGTGGAACGATTATTAATCCCGCGAAGGGAAACAGGGTGTAGTTGGGTGTAAATGGTTATATCTCGTGTTCAGTTGTGCAAGCAACCTGGGAATTGTACAATATGTGGAACTCTACTTACTGGGATTCCTGGATGCGAGCCTTGCTATTGCGAATGTACAAAGCACTGGCCACACTGCCGACCACCAGTATCAACGCACAGGCACAGGTAGCAGCCACGTAGAGTGTGCCCGCCCCATTCACCAAGGGTCCAGGCTCCAATCGTACCGAGTCGTTTCTCGGTGGGGCCTCAACACCTGCAACACCAAAAGAGACACTCGCCAAATCTCATACATGTATCAAATTGCACACAGTAGTATTCGGACCAATTGAATTTTTCACGAAACTTTTAATTGAACCAGTCTCGCCTATTCTCGCTCTCCGATACGCCCAGTACCACGCTATTGTTACCTACCTCGAAATCAAATAAAAGCAACAAATTTCCGCGGCGATATCGTTTTCGGTCGCGATCCATTTAAAGAGACGAGCGGGTCAAACGCCATTGGGATAGGAGATAGACATCGAATGCAGTGTGGCGTAACACTGGGGTAACGTTGTTTGCGCGTAATTTCGAAACAATAGAGCCGACACGATCATTAACATTTACTGCTGTGCGAAAGGAGGTGGGCGCGAATGGATCTCTCGTTGGAATTTAATGAGCGGATTTTTGCGTAGCCACAAAGTAATTGCGTTATCGCCACAAAGCGCATCCTATTGGCATTACACAGTGCCAACCGACAATCCATTTTGCCGATTGAAGCTTTCCCACTCGAGAAAGAGGCTGCGAGAGATAGAATGGAGAATGCTAGGAGAGATCGATCGTTCGTTTATATGTATCGGTAGCTCGTGGAAACCAGTCGGCACTGGGAACGACGATGCGACGATGCGACGTCGTTCAAAGGGAGAAAGGGGTCTCCTTGAACCAAGTCCTCTGATCCTGTCGGCCGCAAACGACCTTTCCGTCGCGTGTGAGTCGCATCGTGTACGGCCTTCAATCGTCTAGTCGGGTTTCTTTTCACGTGCGTCTCTCTGTTATTCGCCGAACACAACATTTTCGCTGCAAACTTCCCGACCGAACGAAAAAGAGGAATTTTTATATTCGTAGTGGCGTGCCATCCGATGCAAATTGAACGCGCTTCAGACGCTGCTTTTTCTCTTCTCGCCAGTCTCTGGGTATATACCCAAACCGCGCTCTTAGATTGGATTTCGTTAATTTCACTCGAGAGGCTGTCGCTGTTTTTACGGAATTCGATTTCGACTTTAGCCCGCGCTCGCTCTCTGCATACGCGCTTGAGAGTCTCACTGAGATTCGTGGAGGTTTCAGGAGGACTTCCTGGGTTCTTACGTTTTACGGGCTTCCAATTTCGTGCGAATCGCGGCAAATGCACCAATCTCAAGATAAACTCCCCCAACTTTTAATTTCAGTTTGCACCGAGTATTTTTATGGCATTAATCGAGAGAGAGGGGTATGATGCTGGCAAAGAATTCTGGCTGATTTTTCTCAACACTGGTACTTCGTATTACGTATTCCGGACACACAACCCAACTCGCGCTTCTTGCTCCGAGGGAAGCGATGCTAATGCACGTTGTTGTACGAACGTGGAAGAGTAAATAGTGCGTACCGGACCGGCAAACTTTTTTTTTCCCTCGACGAGCGGGAAATTTTCCTGAGCCAGGAGCGACAACGCGAAGCGGCACTCACAAAAAGAGATTCCGCTCGGGGATGTCCGTTGAGGCGAGCGAGAGAGAGAGGGAGAGAGAGAGAGAGAGAGAGAGAGACTGGTGGCCAAAGTTAAATAAATCTCAGGGGGATTCTCGACTGGCTGCACTCGGGACACGTGTAATTTTATTCGGCAGTCCTCTCCACCGCATCTCGGCCGAATAACAGAAGAATAATAGCCGTAAAATCCAGGCCCCGGTATGTTTCGGAACAATCAGAAATCTCGCCGCGGCGGCGTGATTTTCCATCCGGTCCCTTGAGTGGCAGAACCGTGTGTATTCATCGTCCGATAGCGACAACGCGAACGATTGGAACCTCTGTTGCAAAACTCTCTTGCAAAACTCTCTTGCAAAACGTACGCAATGTGTGGAGCGAAGCATAGGCATTTGTGAGTATGCTACCGAAATCGAATAGCGACTACATTCATCCGTGGCGACTGTTCGTTCAGAACTCTGGCAACCGCAAAAAACGACAGTGCGACGTGCCACCCTTCCGTCGACTGCACAGCTTTCCACACCGCACACCGCATACCGCATACCGGCTTCTCTACTGTCTCTAATGAGTATACCACCTTTTTCGTCCCTTTATATTATCTAGCGCGCTTTGACAAAAAAGGAGAGGAGGATCCCGCGTGTCCGCGGGATAAATAACGCGAACCAAGCCCGAAGGGATGAGAGCTGTGCGCGATAACTGGAGGGAAGGACAAGGACTAGGACGAAAAGGAAAACGAGTACGAGAAAGAGTTTGTTCGAGCGCGATGAAACGCCGGCGCACAGGAAACAGCCTGGGAAAAAGTTAAATAAATCGTAGAGGCTCGTAGCTGCCTTGGATACTATCTACTCTGTTGCTTCTTCTTCTCCTTCTTCTTCCGCCGCTTCTTCTTCTCGGAAGCGCTTCGCGTCGAGCCGTTTATTTGCCGCGAGACTCGCCATCTCCTTAAAACGCTCCTCTTACACAGCAGGATGCACACCGGAACCGCTCTGACGAACTTCCTCTGAAACTTCGCTCTCCATTCTTTCTACAGGGTTCGCCGTAATCGCGCGCAACTTCGACCTTTGCTCGAGAGGAGCTTTTGCTTCAGTTTTTCCGAGTCTGTCGCGAAGCTCGCCGGAAGGAAAGCAACTGTAAAACAGGATACCTTCGACCAGTTGACGTTTGACTAATTGATAGTTCAATTGAATTCTTCGAGACCGAAAACACTGAGAGTGGGAAAAATTACTGAAGTACGTTTTTCATGAGTTTTAGAAAAAAAGCTGTAGGTACTTGGTTTGTGAGTAGAGAACAAGAGCTAAGAAACATTGTTCCTTGACGATCAATAGGCGTAAATCGCATTGAGTACTTTAGTGCAAGTATTGGCTTATGAGTTAAGGGCGAGTGGTAGTGGTTAGAGAGGTGGTAGCGGTGGCGAGCCGAACCGGCGCGTTGAGAGCCGAGTTGAATCTCAGTTAAAGGCCACAGTGCGCCACGCTACCCAGGCGACCTTATCCGCCACTATCAAACAGACCTTAACCGAGATTTACGGAGGTCCAGAATTAAGTCCCTCCGGGATTAACGGAATGACCCTCCACGAGCGGTGTTCTCCGATTTGAGCAAGCCGGCCGGAGCGTGCTTCTCGGCTAAATTTCGTTGGGACGCGCAACACGCACAAATTGCGATATTTCTCTTCTCTTGGCCGACGTTCTCCTTTCTTTCTCACTCACAGTTGGACTCGTCATTGTAAACGGGACAAATTCTAGCAATTTTAATATATCGCTTGACGAAACAAGCGGTCGTATTAAATGTTATTGCAATTAAGGAAAGTTTGGTGCAATCTTCGTGCT
This sequence comes from Trypoxylon attenuatum, assembly GCA_963989405.1. NCBI lineage: Eukaryota > Metazoa > Arthropoda > Insecta > Hymenoptera > Crabronidae > Trypoxylon > Trypoxylon attenuatum. The sequence continues at coordinate 2,603,113 of OZ022488.1, read as the reverse complement.
TTTACTGCCACTGATATCGAGCCTCTCGCAGAGGCATTAATTTCAAGAATATTATATTTACCCTAGAATATAAGTTACCTCGGTCGTCATAAACATTATTCGGGTCGCTGACATTTAGAGGGGACGAGCCTTGCATTTGCGAATCTTTCTGCCGACTCTTAAGTATATTTCCCAGGATTGCATGGAGCAGAGAGTAAAGAACGGCAACGTGATAGTTTCCGCGGTCTTAGACTTTATTGTCAGGGTCAATATTTTCACTAGCTCTCTTGGAAGTATGAAATATTACTTGCAGTGAAAAGTTTAAATCTCTTCCCTTCCGAGCAAACAGTATTCCGATCCATCTTACGCCGGGGGAAGGATATCGACAAACTTATTTCCCGCTCTGTTCGCGATCTCTCCCCTTTTCGCTTTCGGCTCTTCGCTCGTCGGCCCAATATTTGTTCCAGATCTGATAGCAGCCCGCCGGTAATGTTCGTAGCCCGTGCTTTTGGGAGCCAGCGGGAGATTCGATTATTCTCGAGTGGTCTTGAGGCGATTTTGGATTGCCGGGAGGGCGGTAGAGCGGTGGATCGGCCAAGATTTCTTGAGGATGATGGGAGCAAGAGTTCGTCGGTGCGGTATGGCTTCGGTTCTCCTTTCGAGTTACCGAGGGACAGGAGAGATAGGGATGAGAAAAGAAGCAAATTCCTCGCGAGCAAGAAGCAGCTCTCATCGGTGCAACCGTGAGGGCCTGCTCCTTCCAGAGCGAATTTCACTTGAGAAACGCTTACTTATTTTCTTTCATTTCCTTCTTTCTTCGGTCCTTGCCACTCCGCTTTTCTACGCGGTCGACCCTCTTGATCTTCGGCGGTAGAATCCGCCGTCGCTTCTTCTCTCTTTCATTAAATACACCGACTCCTGGTGAGATTCAATTTTATTCGGCGGATTGCTTTTCGTTGTAGCGTCGCCCGCACTGGTAACCGGATCCGGATCTGCGTCTGTCAACTCCGTCTATTTCTGCCCGACTCCTCCAGACTCTTCATCCTCTCCATCTTCCTCCATCCTCTTTATCCTTTCCGTTCTCGGAAACCTCGATGGCTCCTTCCTCTCACGGTAACCAGCTTCGCATCGCGTCTCTTCCATCTCTGTTTCTCTATTATTTCATTCGACCCTCTCTGCGTCAGAGTGTAAACACGTATAGCTACCCTCTATCGGGAGCAAAGTCCAACTCGATTCGACTGTCTAGCGAAACATGACGCCTTGCCACATCGTCACTGCCAACAGTTTCACTACTGTGCGATGGTGTTGAGACTGTTCCTGAGACTTCTGCTGCTTGATCTCTTTGTCGATTTCCTAGTGCCGAGGATGCTGCTGCTGCCGCAACCATCATGGGAGTCACGTCTCTCCGTCGAATCGTATCGTTTTCAATCGTAGCATGCTTGGCTACACCCGAAAGACCGGGCCAGCTTGAACTTTGCTGGCTCTACGTCGCGTCGTGCCGATACGTCGCGAGTATCAGAAATACTAACACTGCTTGGATGCACCAATGCTGAAATTCTCCTGATTTCCTCCCACATGCTGTTCTCAGCTTTTTCTTTCGTTACTTTCTCGCGTTTCAACGCGTTTCAATCTGAATCGGTGGGTTGCGAGCGTGTGATGAATTTGGCAGGTTTTCGACATTGGTAGTTTCGTACCTTGGCAGGAAGCTCTCACAGAAATTAACACATATTGCGTCCGATTTTCTCTACTGCTGTTTTTTCACCCGGAGACAACGTTGGTGAGAATAAAGCGCCATGGTGCTTTGACCCTTTTTGCTTTTGTCGGCTAGTCGGTCGTCCAGAACAATAGAGGAACACCGGTTAAAGCGCTGTCATAGAGTTTGTCAGGGAAAACACAGTTGTTGCTAGATGTTTACGAGTGTCCTCCCGTAGCTCCAGTCATCCTGAGTTTCCCGCGCACTTTCACCGGGAAATATATGTCTCCAAAGTGTCCAGAGTTTCTAAGAGTTAACGAATCGCTTCTGCAAGACTTTCGACCGTTACTCCGTGATTTTTCACTGAAAACTCTCAATTGGTGAAATAATAGAAATTCGAGACGAGAGGAGGAGAAGGAGAAAGAGCGTTGCAATCCCGCGAAATATCTCCTCGAACCTCCCGAGTGGTTCGGCCTTGTTACCGAAATTCCGTATGCTTGCCTAATCGTATTCATGGATTTTTCGCTCGACCTCCCTTTCTCTTTTCCTCTTTTTCTCCATTTCTCTCGTCTCTCCCAATTTCCGCAGGAATGCGCCGCGCCCTCGGAAAATTGTAAAAGTTGGTGAAATGAACTGCGGCGCAGCTACGTGGGAACGCAGAGAAGAGGACTCCGACGAAGCAGTTACTAGAAAACATCTGAAAAATTATTTTGGCCACGGCTCTGCGCTGAGAGTGAATCGTCGCGTCCGTCGGACGCAGTACGAAGCTAGTTAATTTTTGGAGCTGAAGCACTTGTTGCGGAGAGGCGAGCCGTGTAATGCGCGCAATAGACTCTTCAGTTCGCGAAGGTAGACCGCGAAACAGAGCGCAACAACGAGGTTTTCGCGGTGCATTTTTTTCTCTTGAATCCCCTCGATTCTCCTTCCTAGTCTATATATGCCACTTTGCGGTGGATGCAGCTGCGGAAGGGCGTTCGCGAAATTCTTTCCGGTAAATTATGTATCGGCCCATTCTCCACAGTCGCGCGCATTATGCTTCGCCCCATAAATCGTGCATAGAATTCACAAACGTCGCTGTTTCAAGCTAAAAGCGAGTGCTTGGCGAATGCGTAGCCGCGCAACTCGCGGGCTTTGTTTTAATCGTGAGCCCTTCGAAATTGCGCTCACGTAACGAAGGCATTCACCGAGCGGCACCGGTTGAACGTACTAATTAAATTTGCGATTACGTAAACGAAGTAATTATCGACAGGCCGCCCAGTCGCTAAAGTGTCTGTGTACAAACGCGCTGACACGATTTACACGTTTCCCCGGGGTGACGTCGGCTCTGGTCGCATTTTGTCTGGCGCTTGGCATTTCGTGTTTGGCATTCGGTCACTGGCGACCTCCGTTTTCCTCTGCTTTGGGATTGGTGAATTTTCGGCTGAAATCGTTAACGCGCACGGTATACGCACTCGCATTTCAACCTTGTATAATTCCTGCCGTATTAACGATCATCCCCTCTTGCTCCATCCCTTCTCAGTGCGCAATATTTTATTTGGGGGCCGCGACGTTTGATACGAGCTTCGAAAATAAATGTCGTCGTAGCGTGTGTAGTGTACTCCGTTGAGCGATATCTACCAGAGTGCGATTATTTCTGGCGAATGGTGCGGAACAATTTGATCCATTTATATTGAGGTCCTGTTCTCTGTAGCGTTTCAATAATCGAGTAAATTCGCGGTACCCACCTTTCAAGCAGATCTTGTTTCTCTTGAAGACCAGAATTGCGTCGTTGTACCGAGTGTTCGGAGGGGCGGTGACGTTCAGTCGTAGCGCCAAAGGTATTTCAGCGCTTACCAAACCTGAACACGGTTGCCTGATCCTAAAGACCTGTCGTGTAACTGGTACTTCTCCGGTAGCGGACACGTTCACCCGAGGTGGTAACAACGCCATCATTCCTGATGATGCTCCGTCCGTAGGACCCACCACGTCATAGTCCAGTTCCATCGAATAAGGTAACTGCAAATTCATGGAAATACGTAAGCTTTTTCGGCTATTTGGCTTAAGAACGTTCTCATAGTTTGGCACGCGCTTGTATTAGTCAGAAGGAAACTCGTGTATTTCACCCGCAAGAACCCTAGCCTCCTTTGAAATCGCATGTCATTATACACACGCGACATTTCACAGTAAATCTCTGGCCCGTTTCTTTATTTTCTCCTCATTGGGGCAAAGCTCCCTGCGAGATTTATAGTTGTGCCGTTGTTGTCAGAAAAATATTTTTTTCCCGAAATATCGTGGTTTACTGCTAAGGCTACCACTCACTTTTTCGTTTGCAACTTTGTATCGAAGTTTCCCGTCGAATCCATGTATCGTCATATTTCTTCAACAAATATACTATCAAACTGCTATAGCGAAATACACAGCTTATTATACAACGCAATATATTCGCGAGAGTTTCGTGTTCTCGGCAGTCGAATATTGGTCAGAAAGGAATTGAAGTAGGGACTTTGTACCGTGAGACTCTCACTCTCATTGATAACTGTCCCAACCAACTAATGAATTGATAGCGCAAGCCATCGGTCAACCCCACCACGCTTCAGATAGGGAAAGTGTTAACCCTTTACCCTTACGTGCGGACTTGGAGCGATCACTCTTACATACACGAGGGGTAGTAATTTAACCCCCGTGAAATTTACCGTGTAACAATATCTCTATATGATACCCGCCAACCTCGTATCTCAATAAAAACTTGAGCAACAGTATTCCCATTAACTTAATGAAAAAACCCATTGACAACTGTAATAATACTTTATGTTCCATCAGTAATATTGAAAATTATTGAGAAAACTCATTCGTGCAAAATTGTGACTAATATGTTAGACTCGGAATATAATGTAGCACCGATTTAAAAATACGAGTGAGTTCTCCAATAATCTGTGGCCTCGAGAAAGGGTGAAAGGTGAGGTCGGGCAGGAGTAGTGTGCACAAGCACGCCACAAGTTTTACGAGGTGGCATAAATAACGTGGTTAGTGCTTCGTGATGCGATGTCAACGGAGCTTGGTCGAAGGGTGGTGCTGGTAGTGGTATCGTTGATGGTAGGGGGTCAGGATCACGGGAGTCTCCCGTAATCGTCGTAATCGTCGCGTCGGAGGGGGTCCGACTTGGCGTGACACCTGCCTATCTAGCTGGTTTCGTTGTTTCTTTCTCTATTTCGAGCCAGACCACAGCTCGTGTTTTTCGAGAAGCCACGACGTGTAAGCGATACGCCTCGCGATCCGACAGGCGAATTAATGGTATGCTCCAACTGATTAGGGTTACAATTGAATGAAAAATCCTTTAGGTCGAATAAATGACCTCGGTAATATCTATTGTTAAATTTTCAATTGTTCGACCATTAACGTCACTCTCAACGGCAGATGAATTTTGTATGTTGTTTCTTTGACAACATCCGTTACCGACGGATTGAGTAAATGTTTCATCGCAACCGCATCGATGGAATAGAGATTCTAGACTGTTTTCGGTAGCAGGTCAAATTGTTCTGAACAGTGTCAATATTCGTTTTAGGGTTGTGAGTAATTAGTGCGGTTTTCCATAGACCGACCGTTGAAATGCGATTACGCATCGAAATCGTGAGCCCTTAACGACATGGTGGTATCATTGACAATAGTTGCCGCTTATTAATAATGTACCCCTCACTACCGACACAAGGCTTGGGTAATGATTTCGGTCCACCGTTAAGCCTGGTTCGTTAATAATTTTACGCGGTGTTGATCGATGAAATTTGTAATTACATGTACAAAACGATTCTGTGTTGTGACGCTGATGCCGTCAGCGTTTAATTACTCAGTGCGCAACATCGGGAAAATTTGTCTACGAGTTCGGGAGGGTGCTAACGTGTGATTTATACCGATTTAATGGTGATTTTATCGTGTATATCCCATCCCCCTGAGCGTGTTCAAACATACCGCTGAATATGCACAAGTATGTACATGACACGTGCCACTGACGGGAGCTTTGATAAGACTGTAAAAACCGCGGGATGCGCTATTTCGTATTCCCATTACCAATTTGCGGTTCGTATCGTCATAATTCTAATTTTATTAACGTTCCTTGGCACGAGCAATCTTCCTCGATCATTTTGCCTTCACCCCTTATCGAAGACTGTGTTTCCCATTAAACAAAATACGGCGCTGGGCACATTATTCAAACTATAATTGGTACTAAATAATTTATCTTGGATATCAGTAAATTTCCCGTAAAATCGATTGGGAAATTCTGCTGTTAAGAGGTAGCTGGTTTCTCTTCGCGAGAGAACGTGTTTGCTCGATAATCTAGCTTGTCAGGTTTGGGAAAACAGGTGGATGAAATAATAAACTCGTAATTGCAGCTAGTGTTGTCGCCAGATCGCAGTGCAATTGAGAGGAAGCCGAGCGTAGTGCTCTTTGAGGGAGAATATCTCGTTAAGGGTGACACGGTATTCATCTTTTCCCAACACCCTTCGAGTTGTTGTCAGCTTGAGGGTTTGGATTGGCGCGCAACCACTCGTTCACTTTCAACCCTTTCGCTTGGTGTACTTATCGATGTTCGTAACGCTCGCTTCTCGACTTTCGTACGCGTGTAATCTCATACATCATTAGAATTATTTATCGCAAGCTTTATTTCCTTGGAAAATTTCGAGACGGCATCTTTTGTACGAGGCATTACGCTCGTAATTGTCTCAAGCAGCAGAGAGAAGCTTTTCCATTCCGTAGTTTATTAAAATTAACATAATACTTTTTCGCGCGATGCTTTGCATAATACAGAAAATATTTCGGCAGTAACTCGGCGAGAACCCTCGGTAAAGTTCACGTAATTCTGATTAATAGGTCCATTTCACTGACACTGGCATAGTCAAGTATGTATAATCGGATGGAATAGTCTTGGACAGAGAAAAGAAATCTTTCTAGTTCCTCTTTAACGCTATTTTAATTAATCTCGTTACGTATGGTACGATTTATTCGCTAAATCGTACGTGACGTATTAATTGTTTCATTAATCGGTAACGGGCGTTACATAATGTAACCAGGGTGCAAAGAGTAATGCTCGTGTCAGAATGGCCGAGATCCCCCAGTTTACAACGATTTATACGGATCAAGAGACTAGATCCCATTTTCCGAGGGCGTCGCAAACAAACTGCAAAATCCGCACAGGGAGAAAGAGGATCCGCCAACCATCAGACAGCGTGGACAAAGGAGAGGCGAAGAGAAACGAAGAGAGGTGAGGAGCTCAAGTAGTTCCCTCGATGCGATTAAGTATTTTTTTAATTAGCCGCTTAACGAAAGACGTAGACGAAGCCGAAGGCGGAGGCAGTGCAGCTTAAGCCAATGTGCTAGTACGGATTTCGCAGGCGCGGGCGCAGACTTTCGATCTGTCTGCAGACGCCGCACCATTCGAACGACTTGTTCCGAGTGCTGATGCGTTGCTGATGCGATGCTATCAGTGCTGATTGTGGCGAGCATTGATGCTAGACGCAGTGATAGGACAGTCGAGTGATTTCCTGCAGCTGCAAACGTTTGCTTAATATCTACTCTTGGATTCTCTCCCAACGGCGTAAAAATGTTTGTCCAAGAAGCGTCTGCTTTCGCGTGGGGACCCTTCTCGAGAGCAAATTCCGATCCAACACCGTTTGCCCCCTCTCTTTCTCTCTCGCAAACGAACGTAGCGAGAGCGTATGTAGCCCCACGCGCACGGATTCGCGCGTATGCATGCCCATTGTGTACAGAACAAACTTCCATTCGGCGAGAGCCCGTACACAGTCGGTATTGTTCGACCCTAGACGAAAAGGAAGTCGTATAACACGCGAAATCCATCGTGCGCGACAGGGGGAAGGAAACGCCTGTAGCTTTTAGAGGGTGGTTTCGCCCGATTTATTTGGGAATTATGCCACCGACAAGCATTATCGTCAAACGAAATAATATGTATCGATGTTGAAACTCGAACATTCGAGACTCGAATGGAGAACTACGCCTCGGTTGGAAATTTTCAAAGGGCGAAATTCGGTCTGATTTATCCTGAAATTATTCGGGAGTCTTTGTATCGACAGAGTAGGGTCGCATTTGGAGTCGAAGCGGGGGTGGAATGGTCACGGGGCAGCTGGCTCGATCCGAGAGAACCAATGTGCAACCGTGTTGAGTCCGTGCGTGCGTGCAGGAACGCGTGGGTGGGTGCGTGCCAGCCCGTGCTCGATGAAAAGTGTGCAGCCATGCAAAAAGTGCGCTGACAAATGCGGCATGAAGCACGGAAAAAGTGCTACCGATGACTGCAGGTTTCGACGATTAATCGCCGTGCATGGCTTACTCCCAGTGCCGAGTGTATTTCAATATTTCCAGCCAGACGAGAATAATCGGCTGTAAGGGATGCTTTGCCAGAAGCAGTATAGCTCTACTAAACGAGCAGTAATGCGAGTGCATCCGATCTAGTCCACTTGAGAGACGCGGAGAAGTCTTAGTGTTCGGACAAACTCTCTTAGCGATTTTATTACAACCTCCTCCGTTGTTTTGTTTGTTTGTGTGTGTGTTTCGGGACCGACTGCTAAGGTCACATGCCCTAGGACCTACTGTTTTGAGTGGGATCCGAACCACTATGTGCGCAACAGTACGTGGTGTTTCTCAAAGATGGGTGAAACATCCTCTCGGATGTCACTCATCCGAGTACTAACCACGCCCAACCTTGCTTGACTTCGGTGATCGAACGGGAACCGGTATTTCCAAGGAGGCAAAGACCGTTGGCTCCTCCTCCGTTCATCAGCGTTTCGAAACTGGTCTTCTTGGGTGCTACTTTCAATTCCACTGCGACACATTGATCCCCATCTCGCATCGTGCTCCAGCGGAAACACTGAAGTGGACGGAAGCTTTTAGTACAAATATTTTTATCAGTTTCTCTGTGGGGTTGGTGGAATGCTATTGGGCTATCGGTTGCTCAAGGCGATCCCTTTCTCTTTCCCAATTTAGAGGGAACAGAAGCCTACGCTTCCATTCGCTTCCCCCCTTTTTCTGATCACACTGGTCATGAACGACCCCAAAGTTCGCTGCGCCACGATACAGAAATTAAATGGGAATCTTTGACGGAGACTGTGAGCGATAGGGTCGAGTATGCGGAGAATGCTACGATATCCAGTGGGATCCGCGTTTCGGACTTGCACGTCTGCCTTCCTTCGGAGTACTGCTAGGAGGGTAACAAAGCGGGAATTCCTCTCTCCACGGGCAGAGAGCAGTTCGTAGCAGCAAGCTTGTTCCAGAATCGGTATTCCCCGGCCGCGCACGTAAGGAAGCAATTCCACGCTTCCAACCGCAAAGCCATAAGTCGCCTCTCGAACGCTTTGGGATTCCTTCAGAAAATCGCTAGGATTGATCGATCGCGGTAAACATGGGCCACATGCGAAGTGGACCTTTCAAGGAAACAGCTCTGAGAATTTCGATAGCGAAAGGTGGATATTAATATACATAGCTGCTTTATCTTGTCGCAATTCGACTGCTTCATCCTTAGGCTGGAACACTCGAGTATTAAGTCTTTCATTCGAGTCATTGCCATAGAGTCACTTGTTTAGATATCACGTTCCAAGACGTTTCTTTCGCTCGGAAGACCACGATAAGAAGTAGGGCTTGTACGATTGCGAGCCACGAAAGCAAGTGCGATTAAAATTCCTTGGTATAAAACACTGAACGAGCGATTTCGTAGCAAACGTTCGTCAAGGATCGCGTGTGCGTGCACCACCAAGTCTCGTCATGTTTCATGATGCTAGCGATATCGATGCTATTGTCGTCGCCCATCCACAAGACCCTCTTTAGACGCCCACGCGAATGCGCTTAAGGTTCCCCGTAATATTTCAATCAAATATTTAGCCCTTAATGGTCTTAAGCGTGGCTCAACGAAACCGAGACAAGCTTGCTAAGGGATCTTTCTTCCTCCTTCCTCCCTTTGCTTCCTTCTCGGTGCCTTGGACACAGCGTTTACGTCTAGGCAGCTTAATGCCGTTTCCAGCGGTGCGATGAATTAATCACTAACTACCCTTCTCCACGGTGTGACGCAGTACGGCGCGGTGCATCGGGTGTGTTTACCCCTTTGCTCGGTGTTACCAAGCGTCCTTCACTTGTCCCGTAAATAGATTTAAAAAGGGGGATGAGAAGCGTGGCGATATACAAGTATGTTCGCTTCAAAAACCATTTGATTCCCGAGTGAGTTCCTGGGGTTCGAAGGGATTCGTCCCTTTTGTGGTTGGTTACAAAGTGGCAGGGTGACTTCGATCTTATCCTGTATTGTGTCAAGACAAACAGCAAATTCTACGATGAAGTATAAATGGAACTGGGGTATCGGCAATTCCACCACATAGCAGAGTCACTGCTTCATTAACGTAACGAATGAGAGTTTACTGAATGATCCTTCGGATTTCGCTCCACTCATTTTTCCCAGGAACACAAAGGAGTTTGACGAATCATCGCGAGCCTATCTCAATGACAGCTGGTACAAAGCGAGTCAGCTAACGAGGGGCACAGGCAAAATGTAGGGCACATGGGCAACGATTTAACGAGCGGTTTTAGCGACTTTAATTATTAGCTCGTCAGCAGGGCAAAGGGTCTACGTTTATGCAAGCGTGACAGGAAGCACTGTCGAAACGTGGGATGGCGAATGGGAGTGCACCGTGATGGTGGGGTAGTGGTGGTAGTGGTGATGGCAGGAGTGAGGGGTAGACAAGGGCTGTTTGCACCCTCGGTGTTAACGCAATATGCTCGCTCGGGCTCACGGAGATGGAGGTTTGTGTATGCGAGCGCAGCTTGCCTCTGTCTGCATTCTGTCTGCGCGTCTGGCCACGTTCACCCGTATTTCCTTCCATGCCTCTCTCTCTCTCTCCTTTTCCCAGCTATATCTATTCTCACCCTCTAGCTATTTCATCCGCTTTTGTGCTACCGTCGCACACACCTGAACTTCCGGCTACTTTCAATTTCCCCTATTTCGTTTTAACCTCGATTCTAGTACAAATATACATCGAAATGCAGTCCAGGGGTCTGAGTATTTCTTTGCATGCTCGTGGAATCCCTTTAATTGACTTTCCTAGACTCCATTATTTCAGTTTATTCTCTGGGGGGTAAGGGCAAATTTCAAGTGGTAGTAAAGTTTCTCTCTCATTATCTTCCCTTCGCTTGTGGGGGATGTTCCCACGCTTTGTCGGCCGTCTCCTATCTCATTGTCTTCGTCCTTCTAGCGTATTGTCTCCGCGTTACGTACACCCATTCGCGCTCTCTGGCTCCCTTAATTCACGGGCAGGCCGTTCTTCGCGTTTCCATACATATGCATTCGTTTTGGGGGTTTGGCTGGCTCCATCCTGGTGACACCAGGAATTTCCGAGTCTCTTGCCAAGCTATTGGCGGCGGCAGCCACAGCGATGAGGCGACCCTCGCGGCGAAACGTGCCCCTCGTGGCTTCGTACGCGGGGGATCCAATTCACGATAGGAATAAAGTGTCAGCTCCGTATGCGCTTGAAACTTTCTGTCCTCCAGCATTGTCCCAACAGGCTTGTCGCGTACCGCTGGAAAACTGTCAGGATGATTGCGTTGGCCGAACCCCAGTGGCAACTAGCCACCCAACTGGAAGACGATAATATGGAGGAAAGAAATTGTAATCGAAGAAAGATTGCCATTGGTCGCAAAATTATTCCTCATGTAAGAAATGTTTGTATACATTCAGGCAGTGAACACGCGATGAAGTAATGTGAAAATAAAGCTTCGAAATGCTTTCGGGTCGCCGCGAAGAGTGCCAAGCATGAACAAGGGAAAATAGTCCGGCTGTGGTCAGACCGCTATTCACTGGTGTTGCGGCACTGGTCCCTGTGCCGTTCCAGGATTTAAAACGCCCCTTGTGTATACGCATAGGAGGAAAATCCGGCAAGGAACTTTTTGTAAGAATTATAATCTCTGGTATGAAAAGAGGCTACTTAGCCTTAAATGTTAGCACAGCAGGACGTTAAATACTTTTGCCAACAATAGAGCTGTGGGGACTCAGGGGTCGTACCTCGGTTAACTTTGTCCGCAATATTCTGAGAAATGAACTCTTACGTCGAGTGAAATATCATTACTCTTTTTTTCCTTCCTCGAATCACCCCTTTTCCGTTCTCCTTTTTATTCGTCATTTCCTACTGCTCCTTTCTCCTTCTTCTCCGTTTAGTTCATTGTTACCCTTTTTACGTACGATTTTCGCGGACAAATAGTGAAGCTGGTGGTTGTCCCCATGCGAATGAAAAACCGAGCCGCAAGGAGAAACTTAATTTCTTTTACTGACCAACATCAATTATAATCCGCTTGGGAGCTTCCGATGTAGCGAGATTCCTTAAATCACTGCACAGCACCGCGCTAAGCGGCCGGATATGACTTTTCCATAAAGTAACGAGGTTGGTGCGAATAGTAAGTGTGTTTGCGCTCTCCTGATAAGTCTCTACTTTGCTGCAGCACTTTATTCCGACAAGGCTCGCGTGGTGCAGCTATCTTTATTTTAGCGTCTAGAAGGTGTACGCCTTTATTGCAACCCTGTGTCGGTATAGTTCACTGCTATCACTTTACGCAGCTTGTTACGGGGTTCTGTATTTTTTATATGCCGTACTTTTGGTTAGTTATGTCTCACCAGTTGCAATTTGTGTAAATCGCATTTACAGATTGCCAGGTAAGTATACATACTGCTCTCGAAGGATTTTCGCTTTGTTCCAAGTTAATAGCGTCAGCTTAAAGTGGTAATTCTTTTGGACTTCTTTTTCCCTAATTTCGTTTAGAGAGGAACTAATTTTATAACGGTCGAGACCAACTAATTGTCGCCCAGAGCGGATAAACTTGGTCGTCACGAAGACGACGAGTCGTTTGCGGCAGAGCGGCACCTTCCTTAATGCGAAAACATTGCGTCTCCGGGGCGATATAAAACGCCAAGAGGAAAGAGGAACTCGAGGAAAAACCGCGAGTTGCCTCGATCGAGTCACGTAAAGGATTGCTCGGAATTCCCGCAGGGATCCCGTGCACCGCAAACCGTCTGCGCCGGTTACTTAAAGGACCAGCTAGCAAGCCGACCGATATTGGACACCGTAATCTTTTAATTCGAGCCGAAGAAAGAGCCTCCGTTCTGTATGGACGAGTCAGAATCGACCCTCGTGTTCAACCTCGAATTTCTCGGAATCTACCGTTATCAAGGAGATTAGGACATGGATACTGATCCCATGTAGGAACTTTCCAAGAGCCCTGTCGGAACTTCCGAGTCGGACAAAGTCCAGTTCACCTTAAATGTACCCGTGGATATTCGACGATCGAATTCTAACGATAAGGTTTCACTCGTACGTAAAGAGAGCTTTTAATCGCTAAGAGAAGCTTATAAGAGTCGAGAGAACCACCTCTCGTCATCGCGTACTCTCTCATTATTCCTAGTTTTGTGAGGCGGATGTTTGCAAGCTGGTGTTAGCCTGCTCAGTCGTCGAGGAGTAATTACAGGTGGAGAGTAGACACAATAAGCAGAGGTGGTCCCAATAGCACTGCTTGACGCTAGTGCAAACTCAAGATGCATTTGTGTGCCTTAAGTGCGAGTGCTAGGTACTCTCGCACTACCTCAAGTTAGTAGAGATATCAAGGGTGAGGAATTTGGTTCGGAGATAGGTATAGACTCGCCGACTGCAGCCGTTTATCCTCGCATTCGTAACGCGCTAGTTTGAAATGACTCAAGTCCTGATGAAGGCCGCCTCAGGGTGGAAGGGGGAGAGGCACAGGAAGTATGGCAGGAGTGTGAGGTGGTCTGAGAGAGTACGTAGGGCAATTTTCACGTAATTCGATGGGGCGTGATCGTCATAGCAACTCCCGATACCTCGTCTCCCTCTTTGGAAGCTGCAGCCTGTTCAAACAAGCCTCAAACTCTATGCCAGAGTCGTATCCACCCTACCTCCTCTCCATTTCGCTTACTGTCTACCTTAACTTCTCCTTTCTCCCTCGAGCGTTCTCCCGCCTGCTCATCTCCCTCTCATCTCTGTTTCTCCTTCCTTTTCACGGATGCGACGTTGCTCCTTACAGCTGTCCATTCCGCCTCGAGGGTCCTAAACACAGATCTCTGAACACTGAGCAATGCTCTCAACGGTTGCAATAACTACCCGGATTCCCAGTGATCCACCCTGACCAGCGACACTGGCAGATCAATCGCTTCATTGTAATTAGTGGCTCGTTAGCCGTTCCACCCTTGGTGTATTTTGTCGATTATAACCCGAAGAACAAGTGTATCCTACCTACGCCTAGACACATTAACGTTTACGCGACTGTGGAGCTAAATCGATTGACTCTGCTACTTATTCGAAATTAGTTGGGGAAAATCGATTTGGTCTGGTGAACGCAACGCAAGTACGTAGAGATATGTGTGCAAGAAAGTTGGAGTAGTTAGCGCGCAAGGGTTGCGCGTAAGGGTGGTGGCGTTGGTGCACCAGCAGGAATATTGCAAGCTGGTATAGCAATTTCGCGCGGCAGGATGTGGGAGACATTAGTAATTGTTATTGCCCCGGTGCGTCTCGAGTAGCTCGCAAACATAACGGAAATATCACCGCAGAGAAATCAAGCCGATAACGTTGTTTAGGCAACTCTGCTCCAAGACCGATCCTTACTCCACGAAATTAGCCTCGGTTAATTGTATGCGCGATGGAATGCAGGTTCTCGAGGGTGGTCGAAAGCAACCTGAATTTATGGAGGACTCGACTAAGCCTCCCGCACCTCTGTGTCCTGAATTTCCAGCTTAAGAATCTTGGAGGAAATTCCGCTTCGAGTCGGACGGCTAATCGCGTAAAGCCGCTACCGAGAACTCTAAAACAAGCGAATAGCCGCCAAAGCTCTTTTCCTTCTGTCCCGGATCAAACTAGTTTTAGTAGACGATTCAATTAAAAGCGACTCATTTCCATATATTTCCAATCGATCCTGGTTATACGAGTGTCTTTGTATCTGCCGTCCTGACCTATCCTCTTAACTAACTGTTCTGCATAATAAACAGTCTACTTCTCTATTCTTTTATAGCCAATTATCTCTCTATTCGAGACTATCGTACTTATTCACGTCGCAATTGTAATTCATCTTGAACTGTGTTTGATCCATAATTTTCAGTATAATTTCCTAATTAACGCGTGTCTCCGGAGCAATCCGATAACGAGCAGATGTTGCCGATGAATTTCAAGCAGCGTGCGGTCTCTGAATGATTCCTCATCGATCGTCTGGTCACGAAAATGACGAGACAGGGAATAATTTATCATTCTACCTCAAAGATATATGTAGAAGCAGATTGAGCGAAAGCACTAAGATGAAATTAAGTAATAACGTTCCTCCGACTTTCAGTCACTTTATTTCTGCTCTTTTCCCGCAGTAGCTTTCACCTCTATATTGTCGGCCCTCTTACCCACCTCGATCGTAATTAACCGAGTTGGCTAGCTAATGCAGAACCCAGAGAGCAGCAAGTTGAATTTCTCGCATAAGCGAGGAGAGACTATGACGCTTGGCTGGTGGTGCTAATGTACCGTGCACCGTTTGTTACATCGGCCGGCTATCAACGGTCGCGTAAATTATTAAAAAATTCTTATAGTAAGCCACAAACGGCGCCAGACTGGCCGAGGATGACGGCTAAACAGCGCAGAAACTTCAGCACTGGTAAAAGGAACGCGAAGTAAGAGAAAATGAATGTAACGGAAGAAGAAGGACCAGCCAGCAACTAACGTAAGAGTACGAGACTCGTAAGAAGGGGTCACACCGGTGGAAATGCTCTGCTCACTCGGGAGAACGAGATATAAATTATGGGCGAGTTACTCGGCGGGTATTGCGCTCCGCGCTTAATTATAAAACCGATAAATTCATCCTGTGGGACACGGGACAGACGTCTGGAATCCCAGGCTTGATAAACGAGCCTCTGATCCCCGAGCTTCTACCTTGTATACCTATCCAAACACCTAGACCGCGCTTAAGTTGCGACCAGCAGAGGTATCCGGTAGAGAGAGAGAGGGGATCCTTTCGCGGGCTGTGTCATCCCGTCAGTGACGTATACAAGGTACACACGATACAAGGCATCACGTCGCGTTAGGGGCGCACGCCTCGATGGTCCTGCATCATTCGATCTTCAAGCCAGGACGACCGTGTAATTAGATCCTTGGGATTTCTGGGATCCCTACCATACGTGTAATTATCGTTTCCAGCGTACGACTGGGCGAATACTGATCCCTACTGTGTCTCATCCCAATAATAATCTATCCTACAGCTTTAATTATTGCTTGGTGTGTTTGGATTAATTCTGAAATCACCGGATTGCAATATATATACACCTTTGAATGAGAGTCGAACGTCGATCGATGTTCTTAATCCTAACTTGGTACAGTTTGATGCTACTTATCAGATTGGTAATTTCACTATCCATCAACGTTCTTTTGCCGCCTCCCTCGAACCCGTTAGAACCACGGTACGCGGAGGAGCTCGAAATCGTGGAGAGTGCGAATCGACGTTCGATCATCAATCTCCGTTAATGAAAGCCGTTGCTTGAGAGGCCTCGACTACGTAGTTCCAGCTTCCAATCACGAATGCAAACAAGAAAAATCGCACCGCGGGCTTTTAATCGTCGTTAATCACTAGAGTAGGGGAACAGGGGGGGGGGGGGTAATATCGGGGTGATATCGTAGGACGGTTCAGTGGCAGTCGAAGGTGGTCGCTCAATTTGGCAGAGCTCCAGAGCGGGCAGATGTCTCTAATTCTTACTTTGACAAACGACCCTTGGAATTCCAGTTTCCCTCGTTCTCGTAGTGACTTGGCGGTTCTTCGCGAACTAGCACATACCTTGACGTAAAATTCGAGTGCACGGCTGAACCTTTATCATCAAGCAGTCTGGCTTCCGCGAATCAGGACTACCGTGTAATTATGCGCACGATTGTGATTCTGACACCAGCCAGTACGCTGAGGACGCAGGCGCCACACCGCTTCGCTCAGCTTCGGTCTGATCGAACACGCCGACTGCAGCCCCAATTGGCACGCCGTGCCACACCGGGTCTCTGTTCCGCGATTTCCTGTCTCTCCGATAATTAAATCCTGCCGTGTTCTCAAACGTGCCACGCGCGCATAGCCGACGCCTTCAATGCACCTGACGCACACCACTCCCTGATACCAGTTTCACCGAATCAATTAAGGTGTCTTGCGTCGAATTTTGATTCTCTCTCCTTGGTGATCTTCGGGTTACAAATTGGGTATCGTGAGGACGAAGCGACCAAGGCATCACCGAAGGAGATAGTTTGGTAGACGATGTCTACAAAGTGACGATCCCCGATGATCTCATCTAGACTCCCCTTTACTATTTTCACGGTTACTCGAGTACTTAAGCCATTCGCTTCCCCATGGTGATATTAATTCTCAAAGGGTTTAATAGAATCCTCCTCGTAGCTGCCGTCTCACTGAGTCCCTGCGGGCGTATTGTGAGCGACTTCGTGGTGTGACAGTGGACTAATAAATTACTTTTCGGGAGTTTCTTTACCGCTTGATTCTTGTCGGGTCATGGCCCGTTCAAGGCAACCGGTAAAGGAACCGGGTGGAGCAAATCGTCTTAAGTCCTCGGTAGTTTGCCAACATCCGGGTAAAGTGAGCTTCATTATTTAATCGGTGTACTTCAATTCACCTCCTCCTTTCGGCTGATGGTATTGGTTGGAAAGTGTATGAATTAGGCAATTTGTCCGAGATACCTAGTGGATCCAAGTGGGTGAAACGTTATGGGGTTTGCCCTGGTAATTTCATCTACCACTGTTAACCACTCCGACGATCATCGAAGTACTTAGGGCCCTTGCTCCCTACCGAGATATTAATTCTCAAGGGGTTTAGTCGATTCCTTTTCTTGGCCACTCGCTCCCTGGAATCTCGACGAATGGATCAGGGGATTGGCTCAATATAACGGGTGCTACTACAGTAATGGGTTCTGTCTTCCACCCCTAAGCGAAGCATTAGTCGTGTTTCTTGTAAATTCACGAGGCGCGCTACCAATAACAAGAATAATCAAATCGTTGGTTTTCTATTCAATTATTACAAATTCTAAATGTGCCAATATCGATAAGAGATGATATGTATTCTGTGCTGTTTAAATAACGATAACGAGTTTCCTTTTCTGCATTTGTTACAGATGTATCGAGGCACTTGACGAAGGGAATTGTAGAGACCAGACAGAAACCCTACGAACCTTACCACTTTGTCCGCAATTATTCCTGATCGTATAACCTGTCCTCAGAATTATGAACGGTTCCATCGAAATACTCCAGAGGTACCGCCCGTTATAGCATGGCCCTTCACTAGAGTTTGCGAACTATGAGTGAACCCATCGCAACGACAAATTTCCTCATCTAACTTTCTACGGCGAGATGAGATGATCGCTCAATGCCAGCATCACCGGCACTGCTATCTTCACTGTAACCCCGCTTATCCAGCTAGCTATGCGCCGTGCTGCGTCGCTGGTACGGTTTGGCCTCCAGCACAGCTCGCGCCATTCTCTCCTACGCCTTCGAGAAAATTAATGATGGAATCCAAGAGTTTTCTATAGGGAACTTTGCCGTTAGATCCCCGAGCCCGCTGGGACGGAACAAATTCGCAAAGGAGGCCAAATGGAAGGCAACGACAATGGATTTTTCTCCGCGTTCGATCTACTCGCGGATGGACCTCGCCCTTATCCCTATCCCTATCCCTTCTATTTCACTACACACTTGCATCTAATTCACGCCGCGAGCTATGTCAGTTGGAAAGTTGATCAGCGATCCCACCGCGAGTATAATTCGCGTTGCGAATCAGATACGAAGGATTAATGGTGTTTGCTGAGCAAAGTTTCAGGTGCAAACTGTAGGGACAAAGGGACAGGAAGAAGCGCGGTTCAAAGTATCGGAGAGGATGTTAGATTAAATTTTATTTACTACGAGTTGCCAGTGGTGTTACAAATAGGGATTAAATTTTGTAGAACGGTGACCCCCTCTGTCGAAGTTATAATTAATCTCGCTGACTACCGGCGTCAGGGTATTTATTCGGCTCCGGTCTGTTTATTCGATGCCGTTGTCACGCAGCTCTCAATTACAAATTCTACCAGACTACAAGGCAATCTTCTATGGTGTACTGGCGTTTCCAGAGGACTCCCATCGCCGAGGTCTCTTATTCCTCAAAGGAATTAACGAGCTTCTAGAAGAATAGCACCGTAGAATTAAATCGCGAAGGACGCTGTTTCGCGACTGGTCGGTCGCCCTCTCTTCCTCTCTCTCTCTCTCTCTCTCTCTCTTTGCTGTGCTGTCGCACTCGGGGCGCACACGCAATTCCGCAAGTTGAAATTGAATCTATTCGAAAGCGAGGTGGCCCGAGTGAGAGGGATGGCGCGTGGAAGCGGTCCACAGCGAAAATGGCTCGCGAGCTCCACGGGAAATGGGGGCTCTTGACACGAGGAATGAAATTATTAAAACGTCAACGCCATGTACCTGACGATGAAGCTATTAGTAACGTAGATACAGGAAAAAGAGCCGGTTGCCCCGGGGAACAGCAGCTCAAAAATGCGGTGCCGGCGACCTATTCCATGGAAAGAACCGTGTGCAATTTCCCTGCGAAACTCATTTTAATCCACTCCGCCACCCCAGGCGCCTGTGGTTTACATTTGACACTCGCCCTCAACATTGCGCGAGCCTTTGGGACAGTTAAAATTTTTCTCAGCGCATTACTCTGCTCCAAGAGCATAAAAGCGTAGCCATCACACACACACACACAACACCCCGTCCCATAATAACTATGTACTGGTTGAAGAAATAAAATTTTAGTTAATTAAAATGTGCGGCACGCCTATTATTGTACGTTCCAATTCCACGTTAAGTTACAAATTTGTATAGGACGAAACTTTTACGAGGTGACAACTCACATAGAGAAATCTAATCCAACCAGGAATCTAATGCTTCGGACTAAGCTAGTAGAGACAGGACATAGAGCTCCAATCGGTTTCGATTTATTTCGAAGTCCATAGTTATATAGGGGGACAGCCCTACCGATTGGGAACTGGGGACTGCATCACTGTATTATGCATTCACCCCTCCGCGGCAAGTCCAGGCACTGGCGTAGTCTACCGTATACCTTAACATAATAAGGTTGTATTATGCAGTATATACAAAATTTCCAGTTTAAACGCGTCCCACGTTCGAGCCTTAAGATCTCGTCGCGCGTACGTTTAACTTCCAAAACTCCACGACGTGGAGAAGTAGCTAAGTTCGACGGTACTTCGGATGGCATCGGTCTGGCGAAACTGAGTTCGAGTTATGCGAAATTGAAAGTTCTCTCCAGTATAGGTTTTTTCTCCATTAATCCTGTGGAATATCTTGGGACTTCCTTCGAACGCCTTGGGCGACTAACACTTCTACATCTACTCGCTTCTACTCTACGGTGCCACCCATTTCCCAAGAAGCTCTTCTAACATAGTTACGCTTCTGACGCAACTATTGGTACAGTGACCCTCCTCTCGAAAGGACGATCATGAATATTGATTTTCTCACCATTCGAAGCAGTTCCAATCGCAGTGACCACTTCGTGATTGCAACGCGTTTATCGGACTCGCAGGCAAAATTCTCTTGCGCATATCCATCACGCGTTTGTATTTGAGGAAAATGAGTCAAGGTGGCCATCGAAAGTCCGTAGAAGCGAACGAACGAACGAGGGGCAAACTGTCGCGTCGCATTGGACGTTCGGGTTTCGAACGATTATGTCGCATAATCTGCGGTGGGTGCGTTTGTCACGGGCTCGGCGCGACGGCGGGTAGAACGTTGGTGTCGGGTGTCCCCGTGGGTGATATTCTCTGTTATCCGAAACACGGGCCTGTTATCCCACAGGACTTACCATACGGAAGCGGGCTGGCAAAGAGAGAGGGTGGAGAGAGGGTGGATAGAGGGTGGTCGGTTGTCGGGTATTTGGCCAGGCGGAGGAAGGGTGGTGCTTCGGTGGATTATCACCACGGTGGACATTAATCACTTCGCGTCACTAGCCGTGATCTCAGTGAATTTGCAATTAATTCGAAATTACCGTAGCTTCGATAGGCTACTGACCAAGACGAGGCTCGATTACCTAAGCTTATCGAACACGCAGTAAACGAACCCTATATTGGGCCGACCAAGAAAAAGGACGAGGACAGACGAGGAGGAAGCATGCGCGACTAACACGCACGTGTGTAGAACCGCGTTTCGTGGATACCGGGTGGCCGCGTGTCCGTAATAAATTGTTTGTGGTCTCAATTTAATTAATTAGCGGCCGGCCGCCTGCGCGCCCGGCTCCGACCTACCGCTGAGGACACGCTAGTGATTAACGTGAAAAATGGCCGGTCGTCTCTGATAACGACGATCCGAGCACACTTTATTTCAGGCCTGTGGCTAAGCGACGCTAATAATAGCAGGGTAAAGTATTATCTGAAATAATACTGCATGGATCGGTTGCAAGGCAGGGCGTGAAGTTACATCGGGTGTCATCGAGTGAAACTAGCAAAACTGGAAATTTTAATACCTAAAATAATACTCCCTTGTTGAGGGTTTCACCAGAGTGTGCCTATTTCCAGCTTACTTCTCTGATTCGGTTTTTCGACTAACGAAGCGGAACGTGCCGGGTTAAATCGCATGGAACGTCACTTTGTGTTTTACCAATTTACGCATCAATTTAATATAGATGATGGAATTAACGAGGTTCCGCCCCTGTGGAAAGCGATTGATATTCGCTTAAGTGAATAGGAAGGGGGGTCCGCGTTGTGGGACCGATCGAAAAGTATTACAGTATCGAGTTTCATGTTTGCCTCGTTCGTGTACAAGTGTGCTCCTGTTTTTACAATATTCTTAATCTACCATTTTTATACATTTTTCCGTTATTCTCGTTAACCATTGTTAACAAACTCGCAAGGAAAACCTTTGAATGCAGTATATAGGCATGCGGTAACCTGGGAAACAATCCATCAGTTCGAATCTTCGGAAGATAAATCATCCATATCGAGAGTCCTCAAAAGTTCGTAAATTTTAGGGACTGTGTTATCTTGGAGGGCGTGCATGCATAGTACACGTGCTCGATTCAACCGACGCGATCATACGAGAATAAGTGAGTAGATTGCCAGTGGGGTGGGTCATGAGCCACGTCGAATCCCGATAAGACAAGGCCGACAGGTCGCGCCCTAGTTGGTTAGAATGGGCTTCAAGCCCAATGTAGGCTGCAGTAATATCTTTTTCTCAACCGAAAGTACGCCCCATCGAGTTCCCATCGGTCCCGAGAGGCCGACAGTATTACGAGTAATTGTCGCCTTGGGGTGGGCACGAGACCCTCACTCGATTTGAGTCGCGACTACCGCTGGACCCCAGCTTGAGATACGAACGAACGAAGCGAGCATAGAAGCGGCCGAGGCAAACGGGTTAAAGCGGAAGACACCAAACGCCATCGAACTCGAGGGATCGACTCAACGAACCAACCAACGACGATCGAGCGAAAGGCAGCATTTTTGTCCGAGAAGACAGCAGAGGAAAAAGGAAAAAAAGAAGAAACGAGAAAAAAAAAGGAGAAAGGACACAGGACAGAGAGAAATCACAGCCCGAGCCTGAGGGATGGGCCGAAAGGGAGAAGGCAACAGGGTAACTCCCCACAATTCCAAGCTGCAACACCCCCACTTGCCAGTCGAGCTCTTAGCTCGAGGGAAAAAGTGCCGGAGAACTTTCGCCTAACAAGTGGATGATTCACAAATCATCCCCAATTCTGTGCGCACTGCCCCCCCCCCCCCCTCCCCTACGCCAATGAGAAACTTCGTTCCAGTCTATATCGCGCTCCACGGCGACCAATAACTTTCTTCCCGCTCGTCGCGACGGATTGGAAACAAGAAAAAACGAGCAACGCGCTGACACAAAAGTGGAAGGGGTAGAAATCGACGAAGGGTAGCTTTGCTGTCTCCTTGATCGGCGAGATCCAAGTGTAAATATCCGGTCTCGTTTGCTGGACCATTGAATTGCTAGGGTAACGAGGGCTCCCTCGTCCTTTGGTTTTTTTGAAACTTGGTTCAAAAAGAATTTGCGACTTCTAATCGCGAGTTTTATTCTCCGTGTCTGTCTCTGTGATCGAAGCGTTTGGCAAGTGGATAGGGGTTTCGGACGAAGCCGGGGTGATGCATGACTCCTCCTGCAAGAGTCGATAAAGCTGGCGGAAAATAGTTTGGCATGAGCGGTAGGCCCGGTTGACACGAGATAAGGCGCCAAACAAAGTGCCATGAGTCACGTAGCCCTTACTACAATCGAAATTTCTGGTCCAGATAATCGGATGGCAGGAAATGAACCCCGCGACGATACCATCCCCGGATTGATCGCGAAATGCAGATAAGTAGTAGGAATCGAAATAGAACGCTGAGTCAGATACGTGAACAGCTAAATTGTCTTGTAGTCCAGAATGGGTTTTGGAGCGAATGCACAGATAGACGTCCGAGAAACTTATGTACATGTGACTGACCGAGCCTATCTTCCATGAATTTTGGGGGTGAATTCTCGCGAAATGGGGTTTAGTCAATCTGCCGCGTTCCAACATTACGATAACTTCGAATCACGTCGCGAAACTAATTTCGTCGTAACCGGAGTCGGTCCCCCTCTGATCAAATGCCATCTGCCTTGACCGTCTTGCGGTGGTCCCTCGCATCCAACCAAAATGTTCGCCGTATCCGCGCTATTGAATCTCGCGCGATGGTTTATATACGAAATCCGTGTTTTGCTATAGATCTACTGCTCAATCCTACCGATTGCACTATTTATCACGGTACTCACAGTCGACGGAAGAGTTGGCAAAAACAAAAACAATAGAATCGACATCGGATATCCGCTTTCAAATATTTGACGTTCTTTCGCAGTGCAAGCTTGCTAGTCAAGGCGAAACTATATAACATTGTCGAACTAACATTTGGATTGAACCAATGGACTGTTCTATATATATATATCCTCCGTTAAAAACTCAATCAGCGTGGAAACTGAAAAAGATTTTCCGAGGTGAAAAGCTTGTCTCTGGAAGACGAGGGACTCTCGAAGAGGGAGTAAATATTTAAGCGTGGAAATAAAATCGAGCGATTTGTCCGGAGCTGGGGTTTCAAATCCCCCAGGAGACTAAGGTCCATCGGAGCGTGAGCGTAAAATGCAGGAATCCACGGGTTGTATTAATTCTTACTTTCCTTTATCTCTGCTCGTGCTTCTGGCTGAGGAGACATTGCGCGACATCCTCTTTTCGTCCGGAAGAGAAGAGTAGAAGCAGATAACGCGGAACGTGGCATCCGTGATCGCGTGCGAGAGCCGAGATTTCGCGGTTAACGAACCTACCGAGAAATCCGAGAGATAACGGACCTGGAGGGATGGAAAATGTTCTCTTGGGATAAGCTCGGCGCTCGCGGTCTACTCGTAACGACAATAAAGCGTTACTACCGGAACGGTAGGAACACAGAAGGACTATGTGTGAGGCCCTTCGACGAACGCTACTCGGCCTGCACATTTTCCAGGTCCATTCGCCCGCGAATACTGTCACAACGCTCTGCGACGTCAACACTTCCATTTTGCCGCGCACAGCTTCGAGAAATCCCAAGCTGTCGCGACCTTTCCACCTGCATTCCATCATGGACAAGCCTTGCGTCTAGGATGTCAGATTACGCGACTTTTGCGAATTTTTTTCCTTGATGAAATTTTTATCCAGGATTATCGAGATAAAGCTTGAAAAGGAAGAAAAGTATAGCATCGGATGTTCGTCCAAAGACTCGGCCAGACTGCTTTACTAATTTTCTTCTTCCTTTTGTAAAGAAAAAGATGTCGTGGTTTAAATCTGTGGTGCATATACGCGTACAATAAATAAGCTTTTTACAGGAGCTTTATCAGCGGTATGCTTTTGAATGTCCCGTTAGCAAAAGCTCATGGATATTTCCCGAAAGAAAGTCACGGTTTGCAAGTATCCCCTTGCTAATTGCGTTCAGTCGATTCAGTGCTCAGAACGTAATTCTTCCGAATGAGGAAGACAGCGTTGTGAAATATTCTCCGAGTAGCAGCAGTCGAGCGGTAAAGACGAGACAAGAATTACGGGTGGTAAGAAACTCGGAGTCCCCAAAGCCGAGAGTAGCGGCTCGTCGGAAATTAATACAGCATTGACGGTAGCTCGAGTGTATAACGATAGGCACGCGCCGGATTCCCGATTTCCTTGTCGTTTAGTGTTCAAATGAGCCCGAGTACCGGAGACTTTCCACATTTTCCCCCGTATCCGAGGGTCCTCAGGCAGAGCTGTTAGGGAGCGCGTTCGGTTTCCTTGGTGACCGAAGGGAACGCACCACAGAGAACCGCACCACACGCTCCGGACGGATCGGCTGGCGCACCGCATTGCCACCCTCTTCGCGGCCTATACCGCCTGTTTGTATTTCATATTGATAGAGTATTGATACAGCCCTTCTGCATTTCTCTCTCTCTCTCTCTCTCTCTCTGTCTCGAATATTCGCTCAACGACCTCCCCTGGCCCTCTTAACCCTCAATGTCGGCTTTCGTCCTCGCGTCGCCAATACGATCGCCACTACCCTTAAACCGCCCCACATTGTTCTATGACGCTCCATGTCACTCCAGGTTGGACCTTCCAAGCCCTCCTGTCGGAACGGGCATGCCATCAGTCACTGTTTCAACTGCGTCACGTGTTTACTTTGTTCTGCATTGTTGCGCCTCGCTAATGGTCGACGGTACTACTATTTTGCTTCCGTATAACGGAGATAGGTTCAAAGTGCTCGTGTTTGTGGATGCATATGCATACGCGGAGGACCTCTATAAACCTCGAGGTCTTGGCTGATGACCTCGTATGCTAGTCACCAGCGACTTGCCTTTCTCGATTGTCCGATGATTAAGCTTTCCACCCATCCCATACGCCGAACGTTAAACGTCAGTTTTATTGGGTTAGAAGTTTGCTCGAAATGTAAAAGCGTGGAAAGCTACGCGAGGCGGTTATGTAATCCTGTGTAAGAGCGCATCGTTACTAGTTGGTACATACGTTCCTCATACTGGCGTGGAAGATGCGCTGGCTATGTGGTTCCAAATGTTGCTACGTGACTCTCTTTAGAATGTACCTCACCCACCCTTCTCACGCGAGCACTCATTTTCCGCGAAAACGTGTCAGAGCACTTTACGTTTAATAGGGTGTCCTCCGACGCCCGAGACGCGCGTCTCGCTTGCTTCGTGTGATAGTTACTCCGGAAAATTACGTATGCAGGACTCTTAATAAGTATGAAAGGGTGAGGTACGGGACTATATATGCACTTGGTAGTGGTATTAAAATTAACCGAAAGTGGTGGAACCATTGGAGAGTGTGTGCGTAAGGTATAAGAAAATATACGTAAAATGTCGTGTGTACATACCGGATGTTCGACGAGACTCTGCCAAGAGAACTCGATGTCCGCGACGTTCGCTGGCACTGGCACCACGAAATTCATGGCGTACGTGTTGACCACCCCCTCTTGCACATAGTAGAGCTCCGCATTTAGTCCTGAAAGCAAAACGCCACTCTATATCGATCGTACAATCAATTATGAAAAAGCTATGTCGCTGTCAGGGGATGAACTTCTTTCACCCTTAGGGAACTTTCCCTGACCGTGGGTATTTGTAAATCGAACTTTTTTCCTATCCACGACGACATACCCGGTTATTCCAGGACATTGACCAGGAATTCTTGACCATCGAACTCAGTCGTTGACCAAAAATTGCCGGCACGAAGCAGCGGGAAGTACAGTAGCCAGTACAGATTCAACACGGCGAGTGAACCATAAAGTGTTTAGCATAAAAGCTGACTTTGCCAGCAGGAAATTCTCTCGGCATAGAAATCGCAAGATTTCTATTTAAATAGAGTCTTTAAGAAGAGAGTTACTGCATATTACGAGCAGATCGCACTACACAATTTTCATCGTAATATCGGAAGGTGCATTTATACGTCGCGTAATGTCCCTTGGGCGGAGAAAATCTGGACGGTGAAATTCTCTCTGAAGGAGAATCCGAGATATGGTCAGTACCAAAGCTGGAGAGAAGGTCTTTGCGCCTGGTTAGAACTTATCCAACGATTATTGTCGCCGTATTTGCCGCACGACGGAATCGTACCTCTAGGATATCTGCCGGGAAATAACCACGAGAATCTCACAGACGGATTTTATAATACGGATCGGCTCTGCCACATCGCGTCGCAACTTCTTCTCTTCCTTTTTCCAACTTATTTCCTCCGTTCTTGCCTTTCTCACCCTTTACTAGACTCTCGCTCGATTTCCTCTTATCTCATTCTTCCCTATCTTTCCTCGTCCTCTTTTCTTCCTCTACGTGTTTTCTCTCATTTTCTTTTTCTCCGTCGGTGATCCGAGACTAGCTGTCTCGCAGACAACCAGCATGGCAATCTGAATTTCCCCGGGCGATCGGTGCGTTACCCGTCTAGCTTCACGTATGACTGGACGCAATTCGATATCTCGCCTGTGACAAGCCTCGTTAGATCTGTATGTGTACGCGTATGCTCCACCGCTTGAATACATACATATGTATGTGTTTGGGGTGCGTACGCGTGGCTTTATAAGCAGGTGCGTCCCATCCTACTCGCCCGGGGTATTCGCTCCGGTATTCGTCCTTCCATTCATCCCCGCAAGATGACGAAAATGCATCGGTGGATTTATACGGTCGATAAGGTGTGTCCCTAAGGACCGCAAAAATTCGAACCTGAAATGTCTATGCGGGTCGTCAGGCGAAAAAGAACAGGAGAGAAAGAAAGACTATGGAAAAGGAAGAAAAAGGAAAGAATGATTTGGAATGGTGGAAGCGTCTTCCAAATCCAGGCAATGTAAGGCACGTCGCGAATGGACTGTCTTTTTCAAAAATATGTTTAGTGCCGCGATATTTCACGAAGCCCGCTCGCATTATTCACGAGACTGGTGCGCGGAGCGTTTCGCGAATGTGCCCCTTGTGCACGTATTGCCGCAGCTCTGGCTATGGGAACAATTACCGAACAATTGATGGAGCAGTTACGCTAATGTTTCGGATCTATCGCTTAACGAGTGGCCACCGCGGGCTAGATGAGCGAAAAAGGAGAGAAAGAGCATAAGGTAGAACGAAGAGTTTCGCTTCGTTGTTAAATGAAGAACGATAAAATCTAAAGTTTCGTGAAGTTGCCTCTTTCGCGAAGGGGCCATACCGGATCGCACGGTAGCTAGCTGAGGAGCCATACTGATAATTTGTAGATGCTCGTTACTTGGCCGTGTTTCTTTGAAAACTGTGTTCTGGAAGCTTGTTTTCCGTTTGCCAGGAGGCGATACCTTTGCAATATCGGCTGTTTCTTTATCGCGGAAAGAACTCCAACGTGGTCTTCCAAGTCAAGTGAAAAGAGTAGTCTGACTTTGCGAAGGCTTCTACTACTGCCTTTGCCGCGGTCGGAAGTTATCTCGGTTCTTCTCTCCTGACGTAGAAAAGCTGCTCCCTGCCACGAGGTGGTGAAATTCTATACTGATACCGAGCGAAGAATCGTCGGGAAAAATGTAATTTTCACAGAATCGTCGCCCGCGGCAGACGACAAAGTCAAAGGCGAATAAACCAGCCGTGAAATCGTGAACGAGGGGTGGGAGGGGAGTAGGTGGGGCACCAGAGGCGAATATGAAACAGGGCGGAATCTTAGCGTTTTTCACTTTTTATCCCGAGAGAGCAACAAACGGGCAACGGGAGTGACGGAACGAAAAATGTGAAATAATGAGGGACCGGGAAAAGCAGCCGGCAATATAAAGGTACAAATAAATGTTACGTTTTGTCTGACATGCCACGGGTGAGCGGCTAATAAAGAATGTACCGTTGGAGGGTGCCACTACGGTGTTTTTATTTTTCTTTTTTTTTTCCCCCCCCATAGTATATACCTACGTATAGGTACGTATATGAAGGATGCATACGTCGCGACGCGACACAGTGTTTCTATTCGCCCAGCGATGGTCAGCGCGATTCGCTCAATACGATATGAAGGCCTGACGAGAACATCCAGCGTCAAAGGCAATGTTTCGTCAAAGCGACGACATGTTAGCACTATACCTCTTGGTTCAGATATAAAGAGTAATCCAATAGACAGTTAGCTCTAACAAACGTGTACGTTTTCTTTGAACAACCTCACGTTATATTGTCTGCCTAAACTTTTCATTTATCTATTTTTTTGAATTATAAATATTATCAATTATGATCGGAGGCAGGGACTTATAATTATGCTTAAGACTCGATAGTAACAAATATATATTATAGTATATTTTTATTTCAAAGTTATTAGCACCTAAAGTTGTAATGCGGGGTGTTGTAGTCCAAGGGTGATGGTAAGCACCATAAGAAGATTAAGTAACTTTCCACTTCGCGTTGAGGGTCTTACGAGTAAAAGACCAACACCAAGTGGAGGAACTGATAATGACAGTTCGCTGAGTATTAAGCAAGGGGTATCCGAAAGATCGAATTAATCCACGAATACTTCCTTCCACGACGTCGAGTCGACTTTCGTTCGAAAAACTCGCCGACTAATCTTCTTCATTGGTACGGATTTACATAATACACAAAAGGGAAAAAGAGAATCAGAAAAAAAGTATCTCCAATTTCACTCGTATAATCAAACTGACGCTGCTCGTTTACAGTAAGGTACACGCGAGAGAAAGGAAAAAGAGAGAAAATTAGAGGAAACGAAGCAGACCAGCTCCGTTTTCTAATTTCATTTGAGTCTAAGAGTGGGATTTTATGTTTGCTGGGAAAAGAGAAAGACCGAGGGCGAGAGGCAAGAGATACGGCCCGATGCGAAATCGTCGACATATTTACACGTCAGTTTATCAGTGGCGGCCATCCGGAAATACCTGCAGGAATGCCGCACACGTAAAGCTCCTGCTAGTGGGGTTGCAACGCAGGGTGGCGAAAAAGTGGCGCGTCTCGAGCGATAGTCGCGATGGTGGTAGTGGTACCAGTAACAGTAATAGTGGTAGTCGTGGTAGTGCACCCGGGTAAAATATTTCAGGAAGATAAATCTTAGGTGATCCCTCGAGGAACACGTGCAACTAACTCAGGTGGATTAAGTTCCGCTATGCCGTCGAGGGTTTCGAGTGGGCAACAAATGGACATAATCAAGCCACGCGGCTGTTATGAAACGTTGGCTTGCATTACGTTACCGAGATTACGGGAACGCGACTGTTTTATGGGAATTTGAGAGTTACCATGGCGTATGCGCATTAATAAGAATTTCGTGGAAAAATTGGCTCGCATTTCCACTCGACTAATAATCCTAGTTATTTACCAATAATATTGGGATATCCATTTTTGCATGTATCATAGTCTCGCGGTTCCACCGATTCGATTAATCAACGGATTCGTCGTCGTATCGCATCTACCTGTCCCAAGAGGAATCTCGATCGACGCGTATTATATATACCTGCATTCGATAGACAAATATTTCCAGAAAGTTCAATCTCTGGGAAAATGTTAATAAGGTTGCAGCATAAATTCGCGAATAAGTCTCCCGTGTAATTTTCATCTCGCAGAGAACAGCAATAGAGTTGGAACCGAACGCGACCGATTTATCATCGAAAATTACAGCCGCGAGTTACTCGCAAATGTATTCACCCGCATTACGATTCCTCTCGGGGATAAATGTGCATGCGAAACTGAATTTGCCTGGGGATAAAATACATTAAAGTCCCACCGACGGAAGGAATCGTCCCTAGAGAGAAAGAGAGAGAGAGAGAGAGAGAGAGAGAGAAATGGGGAAAGAGAAGACGAGGGAAACTTGTCGCGAGTGTATCATCACCGATAGGAGTATCAGTCGTGCGTCACCTTGGAATTCAGCTTTTTACGCGGGTGCAATCGAATCAGACATGGTACATCGAAAAGCGTCAGCCACCACCACCACCACCAGCAACAGCACCCCGAGTACCAGCAGCTAAACGAACACAGATATTTACTTTGGCGCCGTTGACGAATGTGCCGAGTGTAGTGTGCACATCCGGGCGCAATAAAATCGCAGTGGAATCCATCAAGGCGAGTGGACAGTTGGGCTATAAACGGCTGATCGCACTCTTTCTCTCTGTCTCTCTCTCTCTCTCTCTCTCTCTCAGCAGGTCACGAGGACGATCTATCAATTTGCCTGGTGGATCGCGCCGAAAAAGGAGCCCTCTTGGCTTTTTGCGTTTGTCTCTTGGGAGTAAAAGACTCTACACCCCTAGGAAGAGAACATCCAGCCACCAAGATGGGTTATGAGCTTCGCTCTGCATGGAGTTCCTCTCGTCACCGACACCGAGTCCCTCTCATGCACAACCCTAAGTAGAAAATCGTGTCTGCTGTATAAACGGGCATCCGTTGTCTTGCCGCAGACTGCTAATGTAGAATCGTTGCGAACGTGTGTTGCTGTCTGCCAGTTATTAATACAGGGAAAAATATCACGTTCGAACGAATCTCGTTAACTTTGCTTCGTGTTTTAATTGGAGTCTATTTTGAATAGTTTGGTAATATTGACAAGTTGCAGGAACCTTAATTGGCGGATGAGCAACGAAAAAAATAAATAATCCGATTAAACAAAAAATCTACTGTGTTTTTGGTTTTTGTGAGTTTCTGCAAAAGTGGTGTTTTCGCTTCTACTTCGCTCGCATGAGAAATATGATTTACGCGGATACGTATGTATCGGTTAATTTAACTTGAAATTCTACTTTCAACTTCGCTTTGGAAGTTCCGCAGAAAATCTCACTGAGGGAAACGTAGAGCGCAGTAGCCGAATTGAATTAGCATAGGGATTGACGGTGTATCGTAGTCTGATGCGACGTCAAATTGAGTTTGAAATGCATGCGCTGGGGATAACTACATACATACATCCATATTACTATGGGGCCACAGCCTTCTGTACAGTACGTTACATTAATGAAATACATATTTCGCGGAGATAGACTCGAGTGTGGTATTTGGGAATATATCGCGGTGGCTTACCGCACGATAGGATGCGCAGAGGATTAAGTTTAACCGCATAGAAAATGAAAATTCTAATGCAACATCCTTCGCTTCGGAATACGACCCTCACTCGATCGAGTTTACCTAGAATATAATTTCCTAATTTGATGAAGCACTACAGGAAACACTACACAAAGCACTACCTACGAGAATTCTCCTCACACATAACAATTAATGGTAGTAATATTAATAGGAATGCATTTAGGAGCAGCGAGAGTGCCTCGGAATAACCGGCTGTCTCTCGAGGGTGTGTGCACTCTCTCGATGTTGAGTGTACACACATTTTAGCAGCGTTAACCACCGGCCAATCAGTTAGAGAGGCCACCACGTTCTTCGCTTCGATCAGAGTCGGGAAGCAAGGTAAACACATTAGGGATACAACATCCCGTAGAAAACATATCTCGTTCGCTAGGGTAGCACGGAAATTCGAAGCGTTCTGAGAAACCTCTGAAAGAACCCTAGAAAACTCTGAGAAGACTTTTCCAAACGTTACCTTGCTCGAGAAACTAATCTCGTCTTCCGACTGTCTCCTCCTCTCCTTAATTATTCTTCTCCAAGTTGAAGAATGACAAACAATACCAGGCTAATTTTCGAATTGCATTAAATTCGTAATTTTCAAAGTTTCTCGGTAAATGTTGCAGCAGCGGCTGCAAACGCTAATCAATATGGATTATGGGATATCTGCCTTAAGCAGCGTTTGTTGGAAAACGTGTATTACTCTCGAGATAGTGGCCGCGAGGTATTCGAGCTTTAAGCGGATCAGGAAACGGTAGAATAGCCGGATATCAGATGCATTGGAGAGACGTGCTACGCGTCTCCTCTTCGGTGATCGACTACACTCTTTGAAGCAGATCAATCCGGGCAACGTGCGATCCACCACTGAATACTTCTCTCTCTCTCTCTCTCTCCCTCTCTCTCTCGGTTCTTCATTTAAGTTGGCCAATCGTATCGCGAAATCGGAGTCCTCGAGAGGATGTTCCGGTCTCGATTCCCCTCGGTTGCCTTCGTTCAGACATTCAGAGAATCGGGCGCGCACACCGATCTGCCAACTTTTCTCAGGATTCCTCGATTTACTTGGCAGCAGTCGGAGAAAAGTTTCGTTGATTCGATGGAATTTAGTTACGCTCGGTAAAGTTTTGATAAAACTATAGGAGTTTGCCTAACAGTTGCCGTTACATTTTCCTGTGTCAACGAAACCTTCCCCCTCTTCTCATAGCTCTCTTCTAATCGATACATGCTAATTTCATCGGGATAACTCCAGGAAAATTCTGTCGGGATGGAGATCGTCGAAGGTAGTTTAGATACTCTTAGTCGGTGGATTGGCCAACTGGCTTCGTTGAATTCATTTTTCCTACCACAGACAGCAGTGTGCTGCACACTGCATCAATTTCATTTCGTTGCACTCGATGGCACTTGTGACGTGCCGTCCAATTTAAATACCGGTGATTCCGCGTGAAACCCACTAATCCTGAGAATCCCGTTTCGCTGCTCGTAATACTGGGTGTTACGTGTACATTGTGTTTCGAAACGCCTCGAAATGCCTCGAAATCCTTCGACCTCCTTTTGCACGTGAAATACAGTCTAATCGCGCCCGGTAAGCAGATATTTACGATATTAACATGGAAATCGCATGGTAATTGTCGTAAATGGATCCTAATGGGTTATCCTCGAGCAACGCGCCAGCGATTTTATCCAAGTCATTTATCGGCCGGTAGTTCGCGTGTTCCACGGTGCCGAATGAAATTCTAGAGGAGTCATTTATTGTAGGCTTTCGCGAGTGTTGGTCGCGTTACGAGGTTCGAGCTAAGCCAAGTCAAGTCAAGCGTGACGTTGGCTTCTCGAATTTGCAATAAGGAAGATAGATGCGACGGGATGAATATCTCTGGAAGCTAATCTTTTACTCTTCCACTCCTGTTCGTTTTCCGGCCTCATTCGTTATTCATTAAAGTCCAGCTTGTTTTGTCGACCAGTCGGCGGCGCGTCGGAGCTGCACGGTTCCCTCAAATCCCTCTTTTCGATGTATTCTTCCTTAAGCTCACCTAATCGACAAATCGACGGATATAGGTCGAGAAGAGAAGCTACCCTGACAACTTCCATAGCTCGCGAGTATTGCATATTTTCTTCGTCATAAAATTTTCTTCCATTTTCTCATCGCTCTCGAGAGAGGCATTCGAGCTATTTACAGCACTTGCATCCTATCGTAATATTGCTATTTTAGACCCTCCCTACAGGACTGATAATAATCCCGTTTTATCAAGGGCTTCATTTGCCGAAAATCTTTGATATTGCCTCTGGTAAAGGAAGCTGCCCTCCGGCGCTCATCCAAGCTAAAGGCACACACCCAATATTCCCTTGGGCTCGCTATCTCCTCCCGAAATTTCTTTAATCCCCCCGTAATTGCGCAATGATATTTTCATAATGCTCCAGGCATTTTTACGGAAAACCGCTAAAGTTTCCCGCAAAGTGTACTTCGAGAATAGTCCATTTAGAAGCACGCGTCTACGTTGAATATCGGAGGGAAGGCCAGCAAGGAAATGGTAGAGAAAGCAAAAGAGCAAGAGACCAAGAGCCATTTTAGCAAGCTGACGTCGCTTTTCGCAAATTATCTCACTAGTCTCGAGTAAGAGAGAACTCGAGTCGTAGAACGAGAAGAGACAAAGAGGAAGAGGAGAGAATTATGCCAGTGCGTCTGTTCAATTGCAGTTGGCTATTTTCGTTCTTCCGGACTCTCTACCGAAACTCTTGGTCACCTGCTACGTGCGCTGGCATCGTAGCCTCTTCCTCGAAGCGACCAGTTCCTTCCTGCTTTCAAAGGGGTTGGTTCGCAGAGTTGCAGTTAGCCCGGATCGTTTGTGGAAAAAGTAAAAAGAAAGTGGTGCCGCGAGAAATCGGGGTCCAAGAGAAAGCTACTGCACTAGGGATGGTAGAGAGGGAGAGAGAGAGAGAGAGAGAAAGAGAGGACGAAGGATGAAAGGAGGAAAGAGCGAAAAAGAACAACCCTTCGCGGCAAAGGGAGAACCATTGTTTCCCCGAGTGGGCCGCAAAAGAGCGTCGTCGAGTTAGAGGGATGTTTGTCTTTAATTAAAATCAGTCGCAACCCGTTTCACGTGTTCTCTCTCCGGCAATCCTCCCTTGTCGTTTGCTCGGAGAGTCGGCCCATGCCGACTCCAACGAACCCATACCGCGTCGACTCGTCCACCTTATATCTCACTCAGCCACTCACCGCTTTGTCAAGTAGAATTCTTAATATTCAATTATCCTGCTCCGCTTTTAATTAGTTACGCATCCCCCTTCGTGCTCGTTAGAAGAGCTCGTTCGAAGCGAGGGCGCAGTAGCGTTGGACCACGATCGACGCCTAGCGTCGGCATCGTAATGGAAAATTAAGACTTACGATTCTGTTTGTTTTCGACCCTTGTGCTCCTAGTTTCATTTAAGTTAAACGTTACCTTGCACAGCAAAGGAAAAGTCACCGAGCGTTCCTTCCGCTAGGACGAAGGGTGTCTTGTTGTTTTAGAAAATCCGCACGGAGAACTCTTAATTAAGTCAGCCCGGTAGTGAAGTTTAATTTTTATCCCAACTCCAGAGTTTGCTGCGAGGTCAGCGAGTGTAGAGGGCATCCTCTATTTTCGACGTTATCAGCACGACCCCACGAGCACCAGGTACCATCGCGAGTGTACGCTTCGTCAAGATGGCATATATTTATAAACTCACCACCTCCAACCTGAGTAGAGTTTAAGCACCCGACAAAACTTATCGCTGTGGACTAAAACGAGTCTTGCTACTTCTACCATGCACGACTGCCCATGAATTCAGAATGCTCAGTACAGCACAGCCACATACGCAGAGTATAACCTTATTAAGCGAAAGATAAGCACGCGAAAGAAGAAAAAGCATTGAAGAGCTCTACGTCGCCTTCGTTAAATAACGGATAGCAGCAGCTTGCACGGATAATCCTGCACGTGCCACGAACGAATTTTATCTATATGACGAAATATAACGGGGAAACGCTCTCGTAATTAGTCACGTAGAGATCCCGATGGCCTTGTCAGTCGAACGACTGGACGATTTAATCGCATCGCGTTCGAAATGAGTCGCAGTGATAGAAAAATTCATGGCTACTAGGAAAAGTAGCAAAAGGCAGAGGAAGCACACGCGGGGGAAGAAAAGAAGGGGTAGTTTAACAGTAGAAGAGAAGGATGAATGCGGAAAAAAGAGGCAACGCCGTGGCAGATTTTATTATAACGAAGCGAGTGGCGCGCGCTTTGTCGAGCAAGTGTTTTAACGCCAAACGGAGGCAGCTTATTCAGGAATTATTCGTTCAGCGGATTTCCGTAGCGAGAAAAAAAAAAGAATGAAAGAGCGAGAAAGAGAGAGAGAGAGAGAGAGAGACTCTAGCTAGGCGGTCGCTCTGCGCCACCCCATCCACGCGCGCCAACTCGCTTAATGGCAATTACGGGAGCCACTGTTTCTTCACCCGTTGACAGCGGAACAATGGCGATGCTCTCCACGATGTTGCCTGACACTCGAGAGATAGGCACCCTGCAATTACCGGGACTCGTCGCGACATTCGGCCCGACAACTGCTTTTTTTTCTCACTTTTCTTGCTGTTCTAATTAATACACCGAATTGTAATCCTCCAAGGGATTTCGTCTTTGGATGTTTCGCGAGATGGATCAGTGAAAGCAAAGGATAATATATCATAATTGGTGTAACTATAATTATAATCATCTATAGTATACACACTCGGTGATAGAACCGGTAAAACTATTCTAGTAACGGCTTGTTTCGACATTTGGAAACGAGAATGCCCTTCCGAGGGAAAATCCCTGTCTGCGGCGGGCGTTTGCAATTTCCTCTGAAAACTTTTTCCACCTGTGTTTCAATGCACACTGGTGTTAATTAAAGTTCTCATTAATCCGTTGGTGGTTGTTTACCTGGGCCGTTGGAGAGCGACGATGACGAGAGAGGATGGGAAACGTTTGCGAGGAACGAAAGTGACGAAGGAAACCGTTTAAGCGTTCTCGAACGAAGGAGGAAGTGAGAGGTATGCAAGGAGGGGGGGGATGGAATCGATCGATCGGATTGCTTTTGCAGCGGTGTCGCAGCGAGGGGTGGCGTGATGGCCAGCCTGGCGGCAGATGCAATCGTTCTTGGTGAGTGCAAGTCCCGAAATACAATCAGCACGATGGCACTCATGACTCGTGGTTCGTGGTACTATAGACGAGACATTGGATAGACAGCTCGACTTATGAGACTTCCTGTCGGAAGTTTTAAAATATCTATGTCAAAAAAAATCAGGGTAGCTCGTTTAATTGTAATTTCCATAACGATAGTGCTGCGATGTAATGCTACGTTGAAAAGAGTAACGGGCCTCTAGAGCACCATTCGTGTGTGACACAAAAAATGCATCGAATGACAAGTCTATCCTATAGCTCGTCAGTGGAGGTAGAATCGATCGAGAAGCGCGCGGTCAAGCGGACCGTAACAGCAACGTCGCGACGCTTAGCGTCGCACTGGGACCATCCCCGCTAACGAACTGCATTATTTGAAGGAGAGAAAAAAGTGATTGTGGTATAGCCGTGTGTGCGAGAACTGACTCTGGCTTAAAAGTGACACGCGAAGCGTAATTAGCGACAATTATCGTGTAGCGCGCCTATTCCATTGAGATCCGCCGCTTCGGGTCTAACGGTAGATCGCTAACGAGCAGAACAGCAGCGACTGATGCGTCGGCTTAATCAGACGGATTCGCCGCGCAATAACAATCGTATTCGCTTGCGTGAATCTGCATCCGATTGAAGCTTTATAGCCGAGTTTAGTGCAGTGCGCTCGTCATGGTGCGCTGGATAGCCACCGACATAATGCGCACCCGCACGAGCAGTTTTGCGCGGAAAATTCATGCACGCGTTCAATGTAACTGTCTATGAAATTAACGAACGAAAAAACTATGATGATCGCTGCTTCGAAAGGTCTCTTTGCTTTTTCTCTATGGAAGTAACTTCTCCGCGATAGCTTGGGTTGGAATTAATTGTTCGTGATACACGCTATTCGGAACACTGTCTGTACTAGCGCTCGCCGCTAGTCCGAAGCATCGAGTCGTGTCAAAGGGTCCAATAGAGCGTAAAGGGCCGCCAAAGGCTGACCAAGTTGCGGTTGACGTCACTAGTCGAGCCGGTAAAATTAGAAAGATTCCAACTCATCCATCATCCTCCGTCATCATTTACGCTAACCGCGCAACTACTTCTCAATCAATTACCAACAGGCGTGCGTGAGGGGCGCGAGCGAACTTCGCGGTGGTAATAAGCACATTAACAAACGAGATTACCACTGCTTTCGGAGAAGGGAGGGGGGGGGGGGGGGCTCGATCGGCCCGCTTGTCATCGCACCCGTCGTTTTACCAGCGATCGTTAATCGACCTCGAGTGGCAGTCAAGTGTCCATTTACGGGGTACGAGCTCGCATCGAGCGCGCTTCACCCTCTACTCTCACACTCTCGTTCTTCTCATCCTCGTCTTTCTCCTCTTGCCCCTCGAGCAACGCATCTCCGTTTGATTCGAGAGCCCACCTTGTTCGAACGAACGCCGTCAACGTGCAATGCAACTCGACGTCCATTGCAGATTTATCTGGACTGAAACTCGATTACTTTCCCCTCGATCTTCCGCTTTCGAGCGGGCAAAGCCCTCGATCGACTCTCGGTTTACTCTTGGGAGTCCCTGGGCAAAGAGCGAATAGGATAGAGAGTGCACTGGGTGCTGGGTGCACCGAAGCAATGTCGAAAAAAGTCACGCTACTGTGAGGGAGGAGGAAAAGCCGAAGGCGAGTGAGGGAGAGACCCTATCAATTTGCCTGCAGGAAATAGCCGTCAATCGGCAACACGCGGTTGCGAAGCCGGAAAACCCAGCTCGGAACGGCCTGGCGACCCCAGTTTCTACTCGCCGCAAAACCCTTCTTCTCCTCTTTCCTCTTCTCGTTCCTCAAATCGGTAGAGAAAGGAAGCTGGAGAGTTGTTGGAAGAAAGTTCATTGAGCGCGAATGAAAAACAATGGAGTGCTGGTAAGCGCGGGCACGAGCTCACGACTCGTCTCGGCCAGAGTCTACTTCCGCAGAAACCTTTTTTACCTTTTTTTTTTTTTCAAGGATAGTTCATTCCACCGTCGAAAATTTGTCGATGACTGGCACGACTTCTTAATTAACCGTCGCTGATCAAGAACGTACCCCATCCCTCGCACTTTTCGCGGAACGCGCGCGCGTGCGGCACTGGCGATAATTACGGCAGCTCAGCCAGCCGGAATTTTTAATTGGGGATACTCGCTGGAGAAAAATTCTTTCCAGCTCCTGCGGCCCGATCGCAGGAAAATATGAAAAAGTGGAATCAGAAGTTCTTGCTGCGTCAGAATGCTAATTAAATTCGACTACCAACCAAATTGTACTGTTTCCTTGATAATAACTCGAGAAATATTCTCGATCACCCGATCACCACGATTGTCCTTGCGAAATCCCTGATTTTTGAGTCTCATGCATGTATGCATGCATGCTACGCGCTACTTTAACGCATATAAGTCTATGTACGTGTCAGACGAAGCGTTTACCAGTGTAGTAGGAGAATTAATTCATTACTTGCACCAAAGTCTAAACTTTCCTCAGCTGTAGCCATGTATCCAGACACGGAGACATTGGTTTAGCGTCGCGCCTAATGCGATTTGTATCGAGTTTCACGCGCAACCTGCGCAGCAAGTAGTAGCAGCCCGTATTTAGTCAGGCACAAGCGGTGCGAACGGTTTCCCTCGATCGAAAATTGTTTCTCAAGTCAACTCGAAGGGGGAAGAGACGCCATGGCCCAAGCATCTTTCAACTTTTCCCTCTTCTCCCAATGGCTTTGAACAAAGTCGCGTAATTAGCAAGCATTCTAAAAACTTTGGCTATTCTACTTGGAAGTCGTGTACCATCCAATAAACCGGGTGTCTTACAACTATGCGCACCTCGGGATTGGGGCGCATCAAAGTCCATAATGAACTTGGGAGAGGCACTTGGGCCAAAGTTTCGTAGAAGCAAGAGTGAATTGACTGCTGCGTCGCCAAAAGTACGCGACGCAGAGCTTCGTCTTGCCTCGCGAGAATCGTAACAATAGACATAAAGCGGTCGACGCACGGGTGTATGGTAGCCTTAAACCTCGACATTGTCGTTGGAGTGGAGCCGAGACTACGTCTTTGGCAAAGGTCGCGCGAAATGCCAAAGCAGAACTCGATCTCCTTGTCAATAGAATCCTCCCTACCACATTAATGACAATGGATCCAGCCTCTCTTCCGCTTTCGACAATTCCCAATATCCCAACATCCCTTGCGAACTGACGCAAACATCGACTATCTGGCACAGACACTCGTCATCGGATTTTATTTCTCCGACGTCACGATGGGTGCGTACCGAGATCGACGAATGCAATTTGTGTCCAAGAAATTCTCAAGCAGATGTCAGGAAGTTCCATCTTCGGTTGAGTTTCCACTCGTTCTGTTGGTGGTTGGTTTGGTGGGTGGCTTAGGGGAGAGAGGTTGGCTGGCGGGTTGGGTGGTTAGCCTGCCAGCTGCAGGCGACGATGCAACGTTACGCGCAATCCCCTGACAGCTCGTATGTTAGTACGTCAACGTTTGACTTGGACTGGCAGCGAATCAATCCACGTTGAATACGGCTAGTATTTTTATTTCCTATCGTTGGCCTGGTTTAAGCGAAATTGATGTACGGTAATGTTTTGGCATTTTAGTAATGCATAAATTCATCCTGACACCAACGTGTACCAACCCGATAGATCCAACTGGAAAGGTACTTTACGATATAGATCTGCGTACATTGGTTTTAGCAGCGTTAGCACCGCGAGCAATTTGCTTCGGCAGTAATGTGTTTATATCATGGGCTCCGGGAGAATCGAGCGCCATTAGCTGAGTGTAGTCGATAATAATTATCGGTTTTAATTATTGCATTATTTAAAATCGACGTGAAAAATCTCGCGCCAAGGGATTGCGAGTTCAGCGCGTCGTAAATCTTACACGATTATTGCATCCTTCGGTGAGTGCCAAGGGACTATGACAATGGTAACAGAGAGATTTAGCAGCTCATAATATTCTCATCGATACGTAACACCTATCTATCGATTTTCAATCGTCGTAATTGAACGTAGAGAGCTCTGCATACGTTCGTGGCAATGCTTGCAACACACTTTTCCACATGTTTGTCATTCCTACGTGCTTTCACAATATTGGAAAATAGCGAGTTCCTGCAATGCATATCTATATTATTATTTTCAGTTTTCGCGAGTTATTCCACCAATGTTTAAAGACTCTAAAAATATTGGGAAAACATGTGGCTTGGTTGTATTACGAATGTCAGGATCACGTCGAACGAGTTTATTTACCAGTTTCGAGCCGACAGAAGTCCTTCCGGTTCACCGAAACAATAATCACGCATCAGTACCCTGATTTATTTAATTAATCGCGAAAGTCGAGCGCTATTAGAATGAATATTCCCGATAGGAAAGGCTATCGGTACGAGCCATCCAGCAGACTGACCGTCAGGAGAATCGAGGGAGAAACATAAAAAATGTTGGAGGATCACGAGCAATTTCCATTGGTCGCAGTGGGATGGGAATACTGTGCCTGCAGGCAGATTTTATGCGGTGATAGAGTTCGACAGGTACGCCCGTTTGGCAATATGCGTTTGGCGTGAGCTGGCGACCCGCACGCCGATTTCCCTCGTTCCGTTCCGATCTACGTTCCGATTCCAAAAGTACCTTTTTCCCAGAGTGCGACACTTCGGCGTCATCCTCAGTTTTGTTTGTTTATGCGAGTATTATATCGGATTGCTTTATTTCCCAGTCGAATGGTATTTTATCAAGTGGTCACTTCCTGCACCCGGAATATCTCGTAAATTCATGGACTTAGGTAACAGTATTCGATGTCCAAAATTGGCCCAGTAAATACATTCATTGATCGTAAAATTTGCCACTTTTTTAAAGCTACATTTTTGGTAGCAATCCAATTCTATAGCACTTTTTCCATAATACTACTTTTACACCGTGATCTCATGGAAATTATATCCACGCGACCTCGTCCATGAAATTAATAAAATATCAGACCGCTTCACGGCTTGTAATGTATTCCTGATGCATCTTTAATAGCACGCTCTGCACGGACACGTACCATCTTTTAAGCGGTGCTTGCTGGAAACTAACGCTGTTGGCGCGTCGCGATGCCAAAATAAA
Source organism: Trypoxylon attenuatum (assembly GCA_963989405.1). Taxonomy (NCBI): domain Eukaryota; kingdom Metazoa; phylum Arthropoda; class Insecta; order Hymenoptera; family Crabronidae; genus Trypoxylon; species Trypoxylon attenuatum. The sequence continues at coordinate 2,561,191 of OZ022488.1, read as the reverse complement.
TTTGTCGCAACTTCGTGTAAGTGTGCTGCGTTTGCAATTGGTAACCACAAGGTAAAAATCTGTATTATGGTCGCACGTAGACAAAGTGACGTTTATACCGATAAAGTATATCTCTCTTTCTAGCGGATCTTGATGGCCATCGGTGTACCGCATTGAACGTGATGTGTCTACGTTGCACGTTGCATTTGGCATCTACGATATGTGCTGCTACTATCGGTCACCTCGGGCAATTGATGGTCTGGGAAATATTGACTACTCCTAAGGTAGCCGACCGAAAGTAATTCACTTTTACGTAATGGGAATTTGATAGTAAGGATTTTTCAATCCTGCGTGTTTTCCCGAGATTAAACTATAGATTCACCTAAAGAAGCAGTAAAACTGTGTGCGTTAATTCACCGTACAAATAGGCGATCGGAACGGCTTAGCCCGTTTTATTGACGGGCCGATGATCGTGTAGCGCAGCGCGGTGCAGTGGGGAGAATAAATTTCGACGCGTCTTCCGCGGCTGTTTGCGTAAATCACGCGTACGCTCGGCCAAGCGAGACACGTGTAAATATGTACGGAATCACGAATATTGAAGAGAGAGAGAGAGAGAGAAAGAGAGAGTGAGCAGCCGCGTATATCGCAAGCGTCAGCGTTTGTTCGTATATCAATTTCCCGTGTAAACCGGCGCTCGCCGCTCGTCGATTGGATTGCAAATCACCTCCATACTTGCACCGACCAACGTATTAATCGCGACGTACGCGTACTTCGCTGTCCGTATTACGTGACGTTCTGTTTTACGTCCCACTCGCTCGAATGGCGTAAGTGTACGTTAGAGAACCAAGAGAAAGAGAGATTCGTGCAATTCGAAAGTGCAGCACTATTGGATCAAGCGTCAAGTGGACAACGCGTAGGAAACGGTATGACACTGGTCGAACATTGATCATCGCGACTATCCGAAAATCGCAATGTTATTTTTACTTTGAGCTGGAAATCCGAGTATCCAATGTCACGACTCCCCTGCATTGTTTTATATATTGGCTAGCCGAATTTTACGGGTTTCTATAAGTTTCTTTTTACGGCCGACTGTATTACCGCAGATTATGGATGCAGGGGCGAACAGCCCTCGCCGATTAAGTATGATGTTTGCGATCAGCTTACGTTGCGCGTTCGATTGGACGATTTATATTTACGGACTTGTGTATCGACAGTGTGGCGGGCGTGCGATGGCCGAAACATTTGTCTCAACTATAAAGCGAACGATGGTAGAGCATGGTATTATATTAGAGCAATTTCGTTCAATTTGGAATCAGTAGCTCCTTTACTTTGACCTCATCCATTCAGGGCATAACCGTTCGCATTCCAAAGTAACCTCAGAGACTCTAGAAGCCGTGAAGGAAGGTCAAAAGGACCGCGAATAGCGTTGCGAGGAAAGTCCGTCAATTATGCGAAAGGACGTATTAATTAATCTATTATCGCTGTGCATCAAGAGCCGCCGCGCAATAACACGATGTTAAAGAGACAAGGCTTTTGCTCCTGCAATAACAGGGTGCAGCGTATGGCCAGACGTATCCTACCAACGCACTTTTCATCCTACTTCCACTTACACATCAACGGGCAAGTTTACCCTCGCGCTACCGCATACGCACCCCCTACATACATATGTATATACCCTCCCCCTCTTCTATGTCTCTTTATCCTCTGCTCCACGTCACCCTCGCGCTCATCTATGCACATCCACGTTCTCACACCCACGCGAACCGCGTCCACGTTAATTGTGCCGGTGCAATATATTTCTCTGCGTGTGTTTTTATCAGCGTGTGAGGTTCCAGGGTCACAACCCCATCGCACCGCTCTGTATACCTATATCAATACGTAATGTATTTGCGTGGTTCTCTCGCATATATGTGTGTGGCCACGCGTCTGTGTGTGTGAGTGGTTACGAAAGAGCCCTGCAAGGGGATGATGCGCTTCTCGTCGTAGTAGTACGATGCACAGGGAGTCGAGATGCGAGAGATCGAACACCATAAACCATGGCGGTTTACGTTATCGTCCAGCAGAATCTACCCAATGGCAAACTACTGCAATTTGGCTAACGCTACTTTGCCTTGTAGCTCCGGTGTTCGCGGAAATTGATACCAGGAACCTGCCAATTCCAGTAGGAAGGAGATGAGCCCGCGGGATGAAGCAACTTCTCCAAGATGCTTTCAGTCGATTTTTGTTGAACTCCTTGCAAAGGGGAACCTGTGATAAACGACCCTTAAAATCCGTCAACGTCCAGATACCTGTCGTCTTGAAACGTCTGTCGCCTTTTAGCTCGAGGAAAAAGGAACTGACGCTTCTTCCCCCCCGCGGAATGTTTATCCGGATCCGCTGCCGTGACGCCAGATAGAGGGCGAGGACATGGAAATTGGAATAAAAGAGGGTGACTTCTTTGGGATTATTAGTTTCAATCCTCTGCCTGGTTTCTTTCAAGCTTCTCTTTTTTGTCGGAGGGCGAACGGCAGATTATCCTTCGATATATCCTCCCTTTGGTATTTGATACCGAGGGCTTTTGTCTAACACTACCTCTGTCCATTTCTACTGTAAGGTTAAAAGTGACTGACATTTGGAAAAATACCTAACTGAAAAAACTGTATTTAGATTCAAGGAGTTTTTTTAATTTCATTATTTGGAAAGTATCAAAGAAATATTTTTGAAGACTAAAATATTGTTGGTTCGTGAGGTTGATTGCTTTTGGTATTGCGAGTGTCAATATGAAATATACCAGTTGGATAAGATAGGGGCGTGACTTCATTCGTCATTTCCACATTACAGGGAACGTTTGGCCAGTGATAATTTTCCAGGCAGCGCAGTGGTTTACTCGTGGGACAGGTGATTTTCTCGCGTCGCGTCGGAGGCATCGGTGGTGATGGTAGTGGTTGTTTCGCGACTCGCGAGAGGCGGTGGGTGCCTAGCCAACGCGACAGTCAGCGGGAATGAACACGTTGTCCGTTGTTTGTCGGTGTGCTTCGCGGTCCAGACGGGGCAAACACCCGGAGCCGATTGCATCCGCACCCACCGACCTATCCCTGATGGGAAATTAAAAATCAATTCCAGACTCCGTAGAACCGGAAGTGTAACATACGACTCCTTTCCTCACAAATTCCGCGCAACATTCGAAAGTTATTCGATTCGATCGATTTGTTTCAATACCAATTGTTCGTTAAATATTTAATATGGGTAAAAATGTTAGATATTTGAAATCCTGTTTTAATTGTAAACGAAATGGTGAACGTCACTTGGATTGGCGTTCAATCAAAGAAGATAACTTTGGTCAGGAAATAACGAGGCTTTTTCCGGAGCAGCGCTTTTTTTAAATAGTGGCTAGTCGTTTATTTTGACTGTGCATATCGAATTGCGGTGATACCGGCGAATAAACGGCAGTGGACGACGGGCGACAAAACGTTTCCTCCGGGCACGTAGCTCGACGGCCAGTCGAAAATTTGTTCCGGGAATAATCGATGATAGGCATTAAAAATGCATGCGTGCGCAACCGACAGAACTGCGTGCTATGCTTGCATTTTAATACAGCATAACGTTGTGTGCCAGCGGGAGAATGCGTTTATTTAAAAATCTTCATTCCCGCCTAATAACCCTTTTCCACATAGCGACGAGAACACACCGCAATAAACATTGTTTTTTACTGGACGGATTTTCGAGGAATTCCCTCGCACTCGTTCCGCTGTTAACTAGGAAACAGTCTCCCATAGCCAGCGTAACTGGCAGACACGTTAAAGTGGAATGCGATTTTGGTCTCGCCTGGAACACCGAAATTTCGGACTTTCAATTCTGGAAAGTCAGCTACGCGAAATAGTCGTGTCTTCCGCGAGCTGACTAAAATTCGAGAAATACCTCCACCTTGGTGGAGTAAACGCTGAATTGGCAAAGAGAAGCGTCAGTCGATGATCGAGTTGCGTTTTCATGTACCGACTAGAAGAGTCTTTTCCTCTTGCTCTACGAAGGAACCAACTTTTTCCCACGTCCCCCTCTCACTTTCCGCCTTTGTTTCCTCTATATCCTTCCGAAACCCTATCTCCCTCGTTTTCCGGTCCCTCATAGTGCTTATCTCTTTTCTTAAACACTATTTCTGTTAACTCCACTTTCCTACGTTTTTCCTCGCTTGAATGGCGCTCCTCGATCCTGTGGTCCTCAGAGGCAGCCTCTATCCCGTCCACTTACCCGTGGACCGCGCCCACGTCTCTCTCTTTCTCTCTTCTTCTCTTCTCTCGTCACAGTGGCCGGCCGAGAGCCTTTCGCTCGGTTCTTTTTTCGGCGCTGCTCTCCAGCAATGCACCCGCTACTGTCGCCAACACCACCACCACCACCACGACCGTTCTTGGAACGAAGTTTTCCCAGGGAACTAAAGTCATTTCGTTCGTGCAATCTAAGTTAAGTGACTTTCGAGAGCAGCGACGACTAAACTCGCCCTACTCACTAGGTTGCCGTTAGTCTCCTCACACCCTTATTCTCCTAGTGACTTTCTCTTTGTGTCTCTCACTCGTTCCTCAAGAGAAAGACTGTCCCGCGAGGAGGTTAGCATTCGCGATGTGACGGGGATTACGTCGTTCGTTAAGTTCTACGGACAGTTGGATGGCGGGGAAATCGGTCGTAAAGCTGCCACTCTTACTGGCAAGTCGACTTGGCTCGCGTCAGTTCGCGTCAGTTCGCGTCTAGTTTCGGGACCCGCGACGAAGACTAACGATTGGGAAGTCCGCTGACGGCAAGTCGTAGCATTTTTCAGGACGACAGTTTCTGTTTTTACTGCATTGGGAATAAAGGACAGGTCTTTGTGCATTTGGCAACTTTACGAACTTCACTGGGTAGATTCGTTCCAGCCAACCGAAGTAATCGGTATTCCGTGACGTTCAGACTAGAATTGTGTAAGAGTCTCTTGGTACAAGGAACAGTGGATAAAAATTCCAGACTGATATCTCATATTTACAGAAATCGACAGCGTGTCGCATCGTTTGGCGAATGCAACCTAGCGACCGATCAGTGATTTATGGGGCACCACCCAGTCTCTGTGAAAAGTGATACATCGTTATCAAGGCAAAACCGTGGAAAAACGTAGAGATCCAACTGTAAGACCATTGACACCCGAGAGACGAGAGTGATGGAACCATTCCGAACGACGCGTTTCCAGAATTGGCTCGATTTTCGGAGAGTCACGAGCGTCCGCTTGCTCGTAAATACAGCTATTCCACTTTTTCCCCTACCGTCAGACGAATAGAAAACTGAAGTGGGCAAGCTGCGTATGAATCGCGACAGGTCGCGTGCATCGAGAAACGTTCCAAAACCCTATGAATCATGCATCCGTAAAGTGATACGAAAATGCAATAGAGAATGCGTGCAAATACAAATGGTTGAGATGAACCAACGCAATGGGTACCGTCAAACATTTCGAAAAGTGACCCCATTGTTGAAACGAAACCCGACGCGAAACGAATCACTCCTTCCCCTAAAGAGGAAAACGTGAGGCGGATTTTTCTTAGAGCAATATCGTCAGTGAAACGACATTGGAATTCGTTTCCCGACACGCTTTCGCGTTTCGAGATCCTCGATTTTTAGCCTGCACTCCCTGGGATATTGTTTTCGAGTGGAGTTGAAATGCTGCACCCTGAGGATCCTTTTCCAGGATTTCCTTCCTTCCATGAGTATTGTCTCACCTACGACATTGCAGGACGAATCCTTTCTCCCTCCGACGTCCTTCGCGAGAATACAGTCTATTGAGCGAATCTCGATGTTGCGCCGCGAGATTGCTCCTCTTCACGCTGAGTTTCGCATCGTTTATGTACTTATCGCGATCATCGAGGCCTTTTGTGTTCGCGCCAAGCGACTGATCTTCCATCGAGAGTGGTACTGGCCGACTGAATCGATGTTACCACTCGTACGGGATCATTGTCGAACTCTGAGCCGCGCCAGCTATGGTTATTATCGATTCGGCAATTACGCTTGACGGTAGTTCGGAAATAATAGTGCACGTGGATACTTTTAATGAGAACTAGACGCGTATGCATAGCATATACGCGAATTTAATTTGTAAGCTACAAGATGCAATGCAATTTCTTTGTGCAAACAATGAACCCTCTTTCAGAGCTAATTAAGAGTAGAGGAATCTCTTGTAATGTTACTCTGACGCGACAATGAGGCCACGTGACTTAACGCGAAGCATCCATCGTCTACTTATTGTTAGTTCCTTTGGGCATTTCTCTCTTTTTATCTTCTCTTCACGTTTCTTCCTTCTTTCTTCGTCCATCTCACCTCTTGGTAAGAGACTAAATTCCAACCGGGCTAGTTGGAATTGTGACGAGAACTGTTAACGAGAGTTTCGACAACCGAGGATACTTCTTCCGCTTTAAGCGCACTGACGGTTGCAAGCGTATTTTTCAATTGAGCGGAAAAAGCCAGCAACGTGGTTTACAAGTTGGCGGACGCGAGCGCGCCTTTTCTTTCGCACTGTTTCGTTTAATGTTACTACGAGAGCCAAGTGCCGTGGAACTGTTTTATGATTTTTTAGAAAGATACCGAGCGTTATTCATAAAGAGGAAGTTGGAAATGAAAAAGTGCTGTAGTCGCAAACACTAGGTAGAACTCGGGTGTGAATAGAGGTATACGTGCTTTGCGAATGTACAATGCAATTATTTATAAACAAGAGTATTTCCCTTATCGTTGTGTCTTTATGTTTCTTTTGCTAAAAGAGTTGGACTCGTATGTAGTTCTACCGTAGTCTGAGGCTTTGCATTTGCAGCCACTATACTACGATTATATTATAGTTGCAAATTCCTATTAATTCTTTGCGTTGCTCGAAAGATGATTAACTTAAGTAACGATTAGTCATAAGTGAGAAACGTAACAAGTACTAGCTTACCCATTAATTTCATCACTTGCGAGTTACTAATAAAGATGTTGAGGTATCCATCGCTGCAGCCGACCAGAACCATGAGGATGAAAAATCTGCATCGCAGAAGATCACACGAGCCACCTCCCCAGCGCATTGTTTCACATACTAATTAGCAATACACCACCGTTGTCACCAACCTATTCCGTTCGCTTTGAAAATCTACTGTCAATCTTTGAATAATCCCCAAGAGAGCCAATTATTCTTTCCCGCGATGATTCTCTCCACGTGACACCGCTTTACACCCCCCGACATTCTTCCATTCTGCCATCAGGACGAAATTAGAAATACCACTTGTCCACGCTCTTCAACTTGTACTGTCCAATTTCGCTTCTTCGCTATTGTTCGTCTCGTCCATTGAAGTTCCTCCAATGAAATTTGCAAGTCTGCCAGGCGAAGAGATTATTCTTGCAAGAAATATCGCAGTCGAGATGTATCAAGGGGTCTGCCGTTCGATGGAAACTCATTGGGAACACATGACTGACAGGGAAGAGAATCACATGGTGGTACGCGCGAGTTAGAAATAAGGTTGGCGAGCCGCTCGCAGGAGTATCGACGTCATCGTCGTGTCGGCGTCGGAACGCGACTGGCGGACGAAGCTTTCGGATTTGGAGGCGCGAGGTGACTGGCGCCTGCGCTACGTGAGAACTGGCGGCGCCGTGTGGAGAGCAGAGTGCCGCTTCCTGTGAGAGACAAATCACTGGAAAAACACAAGCTCCTCGCGCACTATCAGCTGCAATGAGTGCGACACTTCAACCAGCGAACGAGCACTATCCGAGGAAAATCCTCCTGAGTGGTAGACGAATAAATGGAAATAGCCACCGGGGTTTGTACGGACTTGGTCGTAAGAACTCTGCGATCTCGACGAAGGGATGCCCATTCCTCTTTGTTTCGGTGTTTCGTAGATTCGGGAAGCTTCTCTCATTTGACTAGACGAAAGATTACGATACGCGTAAGTGTTCCTCTGCTTCTAAAATCGCGTGCAGTATTTTGGGGGACGTGGTCGATGAGACGAGTAAGATCAGCAAGCTTTTATTATCGCGTATACGCCCGTTGGAAACGGGACGACCCGATGATACTGCGGATTTAACGTTATTCATCGTGACGTCAAAAGTGACGAGCGGTATCCAATAACACGTAGGACCATTTAAATCCCTTTGACGAGGCGTCGCAGCGTGCAGTGAACTCAACAAGTCATAAAATTTCGGGTTCGCACAGCGGGGCACGATAACGGCACACTGACGAGCTCAGCTAGCGTAGATCGAAATTGAAGGGGGTCGTAACGAGGAAAAAAATCATTTCTAACGAGCAGACGAATTCTAGTTGCGATGGTGGTGGTTGTCGTGATGGTAGTAGTGGTAGTAGTAGTAGTAGTGGTGACGATAGCGACTAGACGACGACGCGGTGGCGCTTTTGCCAATCCTTCGATTTCCTATCCGTGACCGGCCGGAAAACGCACGGCAGTTTGGAAACGGTAGAATTTAATTAAACGGCCCTTCCGTCTCTGGCGTTTTTTCGGAGCCAGCTCGATTTCGGCTGGTCGACCGCTGCGACGCAGCAGAGGTGTCCCTCGCAGTTCGTAACTGGGATTCACGATTTGATCTTCGTCAGTTTAACTTTCACGGGGCGCCACCATTCCGCACCAGCGAAACGAGACTTTAATTATACCACGGGGTTAATTAATTCCGTCGAATCCTGCTCTGCGACGCACCCGATCATTCTCCACCCTACCAACCTTTCCCAGCTTCTCCCTAAACTCCCCGTTTTTCAATTCGCCTCGTCGCCGACCGGCGCCTTCTAAAAGGACCTTCTATGCGAATGGAATCCACCCTTCGCCATGAATCGCTTCCGCATCCTCAAATATCTTTTTTGTTTGAGATCTTCGAGTAACCACAATTTCTCTTACTTCTCGCGCACACCTTTTTCCTCCAAACAATGCAACGATACTGCAATTATAATTTATAACTTTCGTCACTAAGAATTTACTCTGTAATACACACTCTGTGGGATTGCAATTACGAGTTCTAAATCGCTTTCGAATTTCCTCTTATTTACCTACAGGAATCGGCCGTCACACTGTTACGACACAACGTTGCTGAACTTTAATTATGCTCCTCGAATTAATTAACGCTGCGAAATCTCGCGAAACGTATCCGTCCGTAATTTGGTTCGATTTGTAACCGATGGCGGAAACTCGCTATTTTCGCAGAAAAGGCAAACTACACGAGGTGAGATATATACACATTGCACATTAACACTCTGATAGTTGTTCCGTAACATTGTCAAAGAGATGAAATCCAACATACTCAAGGCTGTGTCTAGATAGATCGAGGGAGTGTTATTCGAGTATGTGCTCCCATAATATTGCTAAGCAAATTAAACTCGATGCCAGAAGCCGTACTTGCCTGGAGTGTTGTACTTGGAGGGATTGTTGAAACGAATAGCTACATACGTGGAAAATCGGTCAAAGTTAGCTGCGCAGGACCAAGCCAGGATACACTCACGTAGGAGAATATTCTGAAAGCTATTCTAGGGTATACTATAAAGGTACGAGTGGATGTAGCCAAATCCATTAAATATTTGAACTGTCGAAAGAGGCAAGGGGACGGAAAGCAACCGGAGAAAGATTCCCCTCGACTCTTAGGCACTGACATATCCCTCTTTATCTTTCGGATTCTCTTTCTCATTCTCTCTATTAATATTTACATTTATATTTCTTCATCGAGCTTCTTCTTATTTCAACTCGATACTCCTGCAGCTTTTAACGTTGCGGCTTGAATTATCGTTTTTCCGATTTCTTTCGGCAGCTTTTCGCGTATTAAGCTTCTGAATATCCTTTGTTGAGCGGGCGCGCGCTTTTAACGCGAGATCCAGGTCGGCTCGAGCGGATCATCGCTCTCCGGTACTAGAGGCTGACTGTTTGCGATGCCTTTTAATTAAAAGCAAGGATAAAAGGTTTAATACACCAGTATTAATCGATGCCGCTATTTCCACAGTCGGGTTAAAAACATTTAATTAGGACTGTGCTCGTATCATAATACACAATATTATAATGGTATCCAGCATGCCAAGAGATCCATTACAAAACGCTTCTCACGAGAAAATCAATTTTAACCGAGTATCCACTTATAAAATTATCATACTCGAACGTACGAGGCTAGTCGCGAGAAATTTATATTGCAGCTGGCAATTTACGCTTAACGATCTCAGTTACGTCAACGAGGAAACAACAATCGTTCAGTCTCGCAATTACTTAAAAATTATTTTAAAAGCTTCAGAGAGGTTGAGGTACAATTAGAAAGCACTCGACGAGGACGTGATTAATAGTGAAATGTTGCGCGGAGTATTGGGAGGGGGAAACACAGGCAAGCCGTAAACTTTTCATATATAACGTGGAAAAAATGGTATTCTGGAAAGTGAAAAGAGAAAGAGAAGGATTGTAGGGTGTTAGCAATAACGGAGAGTTGGTGGATGGGGTAAAGTCGTCGGGAGAGAACTCCCGCAGGGCAAGTAACCGAGTAGCGATTTGACACGTCGCCATTCGTAATGAAAAGCCTGGAATACAATTAGCAGTGAATTTATTTAATTAACGATCGCGGAGACAGTCGAACCGGCAGTGAAACTGGCACGGACCAGTGAGAACAAACGTCTGCCAAAGACGCAGACGACGGCAACGGCGGCGCGAGACTAACGAGGTCCTCGAGACGACTCGCTCCAATCAGCCAGATCATTAACTCCAATAATTAATAATGATTGGAAATCGATCGTACTTCTTCGTCGATCCAGCTACGTTTTTTTCTTACACGTTACACACATCTCTCGTTAAACTTGACGCTCGATTATTCGAGTCCTGGCTCACCGTTCCTCCGATCGATTCCAATCAGTATTTGCATAGTTGGCTGCATTTTTTTCATTGAGCTCCATTCATTTATCTCCTCGCTTGTTATTCATACATATATACAATATATGTATGGAGATATTACCGCTGTCGAGCGTAATGCGTTCGCTTCCATTTTCGAAGTTGCATTAGTTCTATTCATCGTTGCACAATTTTCCATTCTCTCTGTGTGTCTTTTATATAGTGATATTTGCAATGCTTTCAAAGTAACGACGAGTTTCGCGGATGCATCGCCAGCAGCGAATTCCCGGAGAATATTACAGGAAGGCCAGTATCGGGGAGGGGGGAAAAAAAAGAGGCAAGTAAATTGAGATGGCCACATCGGCCGAATCAAATTGTGAATGGTAATTGCGTCTAAGTGAATAAATAAGTAAACGAGCAATCGGCGTGAGCGTGCAGCAGGGCAAACACGAAGTGCGCGCAATCGATGGTCGTCGGTGAAACACGTCGGCAATCCATTTAAATCATTCAGTTGGCTCTCAATCGTTTTCCGCTCGAAACATGATCTAATGCTTGCTACGCGGTTACGAGCTTGAGCCACGTTTCGCTTGGATGTTCTCGCATGTTTGATCTTCCGAGTACTATTTCCCTAGTCTTTGAAAAATATGGATGCAAAACTCTAGGAGGATCGAACGTATCTTTCAGTGAAAATTTTGCAAATATAAATCTTTGCACTACTTCAACTTGCACCAGAGACTTCGAAAGCCATCTACAGTTCTTATTTGTGTTACTACGAGCAGAGTTACTGCAAACATTTGGCCTCAATTGGAACGGAGAGCTTATCCGTTCGCAGGTGTACGAGCCTCTACGTTCGGGTAAAGGCAGCTTCAATCAGAAGGATATTTCGAAGCCAACTCGGCCGCTCGTACTCTCGTTCGAGTGTACCCGAACAACCTATTGAGGGGGTATGCCCTTTGAGGAGCCTCTCTCTCTCTCTCGCTCGCTCTCTCTCTTTCTCCCACAGCTCGATTTTCCGCCCTAGCGAATATAACGGCTTGAACCGAACGCGCGTGGCAACCGGGCTTGACAAGATTTTCCTTAATCCGCGTGCGAGCGTCTAAACCCGGTAACTTAGTTGCCTAGCCCGTTGGAACTTGGCAGATTTTGAGATTAGCTTAATTCACTTATGTCAAGCGGAATACTTTCGGCGTCGATACCACGAAACTGTTGGCTCCTGCGTTTGGGGGAGAGAGGCGCGACATGGTGTTTCTGTACATACGTATACACGCTACCGCGTGTATCGGTTCGATCGATATACGCCGAGACATAACTCGATAGAATAACGAATGAACGAGGCCTGCAGGGCCTCGACAACCCTGTCATCCTTGCCACCCTTACCACCCTTGCTCCGATGGTGAGTCAACGTTCGCGGGATCGATTTGTAATGATCATTCTTCGTTGCTCGTTGCGAGACCATCGCTTGAGTGCCATCGTCGTAGTTCGACGAAAGAAGTAGTATATTAGTTCACTTGTCAGACAGCGGAACGTGCTACTCCGAGTCCATTACCCGCGCAGCCAGCAATTACAACTTGCGCGCAATTACAGATTAATGAGCTGCGGATCGCACTGTGAGGAAGAACCTGCAATTTTTCTATCCGCTCGTTACGAGACTGCAGACTGAGTTGACCCGGAAATATTATGGAAATCGTAGTATGAAGAACGAGAAGGGATCCCCGTCGTTGCGACTGGCAAATCGAACGCATTAAAAGTCCATTATCGGACCGCTCGATAGAAGAGAGAACAAGAGGGAACAAGGAGGAATATAACGAGAGAACCAAAAGGGGCTTTCGATGGCTCGTGGTCAAACGTTGCTCTTCACTGCTTGACCCTTAACTCGGCAACTTTTCCGGCGAATAGTACACCACCATCCCTTTTACCGGAAAGTTTGCGAATTCACTTCTCATGAATTAAAACGCAAAGATGCACTCTCTCGCGTACCTAATCTAGTCTCGTTGCTCCACACTCTGCTATCTCTCTTGCACTCTCGAAACGACTTCCTGGTTGAAAACGTTCAACTCGGAGACCACTTTAAAATATTAAATTTCTGATGTGTTCTCGCTAACTCTGTCCCTGCGTTTGTTCCTGATTGCACAAACGTTCTCGTAAACGCCCGGACTAATAGGCGGGGTATTTTTCTTTGAGAGCTCAGCGCCACATTAACTTGATTAATGAGACAGAGAAGGAAGTTGGATCGTTGAAACTTGTTCAACATTTTGGAATTTCTATATGGACAACCACAAGATGCATTACGGGCCAGTGGTCCGTTATTCGCTGATGCAGCGATCTCTATTGAATCGATGTGGACGTGGCTCCTCGAAGATACTGCTTGTCGGGATGATCGAGCACCATGTTTAATGGTACCTCATACAGGATTCTTTTTCCATTTATCTTCATTCCCAGCCGTATCAATTAAGAAACATAACTCTACTCTATAAAACTGACAGAAACTCTTGCGTTATTTTTAGTAAGTTAGCTTTTACCAAAATGCTATTGCAAATCGGTTTTACAAAAGCTCGAACAATCGGCAAGCAAGTTGTAAGGTTTTACGAGTTGAACAACGGGACTATCGAGTGTAATACTAGGTAGCACGAGTTCGGCTGGTGAACGACAATCGTCTGTACGGTAGCACGCGTTCATTGCATCCTTATCGATTCGATTGTGCGAAGCGAACCCCTCGGTGTCGAATGAAAGAAACTCGCTCATTAACCCCATTAAAGCGACGTATGGGTCGTAGGAAGCTGTTTGCCCGGGTATAAAGCCTAAAGGAGGGCGCACACTTCGATTGGAATGCTGTCTGTTAAAGATAAGGGTGGCCACCCCTCGTCAGGAAGGATCCAACAATATGCTAGACACCGCACTGTCACATACCGGGTGATCTACTTTTTCGTAGGACTCCATACACTCAAATTCACAAGTTCAATTTCACGTAACAACCGCTTAATCGATTAACCCGCTTTTTAGTAGTTTGGAAATCTTGCCTAAACAGGAAACTCATAATGCAAAGGATAATCTCAAGAGATATTGCGTCTTTGCGACAATGTGTAATTTTCCACTGCTTCAGAGGTATTATAAGCATTGCCAACGATGCATAAACCAAGCATTTAACGAGGCATCGACGCGTATGCACCATAATTTTGAAGCTGCTCCCTGTCGCGGAGAACCCGTGTGGCTGCATGCTCTTCTGCACCGATGTGTGTTCCCGTGCGGCAGATCACAAACTATGTGCATCTATGTACAACCTATACCTGTAACGTTACATCAGTACTCTACACTACACACTCTCAACGCGAAGCGAAGCGCGCGAGATTATAAACAGGGTGATTTACAAGCTTGAGCATTAAAGCGAGCTTCTACCTTCCCATTGCCACATTGACTCGAGCTAAAAATCGCACTCGCTGACAGTTCGATAAATACGTGCCGCCTGAATAAAAAGGAACACGAGCAATTAACGGTAGAAGCACGACTACGACGCGGTTCATTTCAATTCGCGGTGAATTGAGCGCGCGAACCGAAATTAAACGCATCCATTCTCATCAAGGGGTCTGTTGGCCCATGAAGAAATATTCCCACTTCAACCTGACACCGGAAACGTACAGTGCTTCAGATTTTACTTAGGCGACGATGTATCTTGTTTAACGGTGCCAAAGTTTCAGATTTATAGTCAGCCGTGAGGGTATCGTGAGTCAACGTGTCCCAGAACTCCCCGGCAGATTTGTGTCCCAGCGCGGTGCTTGTGTACGAATATCCAGTCTTTCGAATGTGTGGTATATTCCTAGCCCCATATGTGGCTGTGCATAGCCCCGTTTGACAGGCTGGACTGGCCGTCAGATTTTGGCAGGTGGCTTGTAAATCACCCTGTAGAGAAAGCACGTACGCATAGGGACAACATATACCATCCCAAAGCGGTCTTATCGCGCCGGGCCACATTGACTAAACGGCGAAATACGATTCCGCACTTTGTTTCCGTGTGCGGGCTCCGATAATTGCATGGAAACGGGAGTGAATTGTGCCGCTTAGATTACTCCGGGTGCTCCTCTATCTTCTTTGAGGTCCTCCTCCGAACTAGCTCGAGACGAACTCGAAGACGACGAGTGCGAGTAATTGATTCGACTGGTTCCAAATGCGAAGACCGATCGGTCAATCCTCGAATCACAGACTCTTCCACTTTCCTGATAATTGAGACTGATGAAGGACTTTTAACAATGCTCGATCTTTTATAGAGAGACAGATTTAGAAGGATCGAATGATACTGATCAATCTGATATCAATGATTCCTTTCAAACAAATACTTGTATTATAAGCAGTAACTGATTAATTAATTTCTTTTATACGGTGGATACGCGTGATTAGCCAAGTTAAGTAAGACTCGAGGAGTTGAATGAATAACTTGCAAACTATCCGCGAAGTAGGATCTTCTCGATATTTTCCAAGCTACTATGAGAGCGGAAGCGAAACTCGAGTCTCTCGCTGCATCGGGAAGCTGTTTGCATGGGAAACAAAGTGATTTTATAGTATTAAATTAATAGATCCAACGAACGAGGCTGGCTGTTTGCAAGGTAAGCCTCCCTGCGTGACTCGCGCCAAGGCTGCGAGCTTATTTTCCGCGCTTTCCGATCATCGTGTGCAAACACTCATATTAAAATCTATTTGAGAGAACTCTATACCCACTCATCTTCTAAGCACACACTCATACTTATATCGTTCGTTATTAAAAACAATATTCAGAAAAAGAGATGTCTCCTCATAAAACATAACCAATGGAGTATAAGCTACTTTCAATTTCCGGAGAAAACTACCCCTATGAGAAAGCATTAAAAATAGTGCCATTATTAATTGTAGTCGACGATTGGCTCGTATAAGTCGCGGGCGAAGTATCGCGTAAATAACGCCCGTATAGTCTCGCCTTTATGACCACGCAAAGCATGTTTATCTCCTCGGCTGTTTGTCTAGCCTCTACTAAAGCAGAGGCCTTCTTAGTTTCTGCAAGGGAAGTCGGGATAGAATTGACGACAGACTAACGAAATATCAACCGGCGGCGGGGATTTGGAATTTATAGTTTATTAGTTTCGGCCAGCTAAGAACCGAGCTTTTATTGGTTAAAGTCCATTGAAAGTTCTTGGCCCTCGGGAAGAAATAAAAAAAAAAAAGATCTCGTTCGATGGGAAAATCGAGTGGGACAAGAGAGAGAGAGAGAGAGAGAGAGAGAGAGAGAGAGAGAGAGAGAGAGAGAGAGAAAGAAGGCGTGGGTGGATATATGTGGAGGCGAGAAAGTAGACGAAAAGAGCTCTTGCGATGTGTGTTCGAGGGTCGAAATCGCAAGGGACAGGAGACATTGCCCCACCGAGGATATTCCAGACAGTCGTGACTAAGAACCGTGGAGTTCTACATTTTTCGCGACAAGCATAAATTACTGAATAGCGCTATAAGCTTAACGGTGCCAGGGCCTGGTACCATTATCATCACTGTTATATTTTTACAAACTCATAGATCTCCTGCCGAGTCTATTCAAGCGTTACGCGAGATACATACAGTTGGACAACGATAAATCGTCGCTTGCTACGTCGTTGTCTCATCCAACGAGCATTGCCACCAATATATATTCTTATAAAATATCGCCAAGCGTTACATAAAGAAGCAATTAATTTTGAAATTCATCTCCCCGTATGGAACATTTTTCCCCAATGCATTTAGGAATTTTCCAAACTTTAGCGAGACACTGGAATAATTCATTTATCACTATTGTCCGGTAGAAAAAGAAAAACCGAGAGAAATTTCTAGTTCAACGAAGCCGAGACAATCACCTGTATAAACCATAGAAAACCTGTGCAATTGTATTGTATAACGAATTTACTGTCGCTCGGCCACACTGCTAGCGAGAACAGAGAGAAAGAGAGAGTGAGATTGGAGGATGGCCCGATTAGAACGAGTCTACCCGTGAAATAAAGCGCGACGGGACTGGCAGTTTTTCGAGGCAGGAATACTCAGCGCAGCAGTGATGGCCAGGAGCCAAATATTATGTATTCCGTCCGTTCGTTTCTGGACAGCAATTTGCAGCTCTTTACGACGTCCGCGTGGTTGAAGTTCATCCTTGGATCGAGAGGGATCGAGAAAGAGAGAGAGAGAGAGAAAGGGGGGGCGGGGGTGGTATAGGATTGGCCAAAAGACTCGCGCTCGGAATACGCCCCTGGCGGATCACATTCTCCCCCGATGGGCTTAGGTGGCAGGGGTCGCTCGTACAGGAGGCCCTGCTTTTACGAGCTCTTGGCTCGCTCGAAATTTGTCTGGATGCCATCCGAGCATCCCGGACGTCGGTTTTCCTTGGCTCAGCCAGGAGTAAGGGGCAAATCAAGAGACAGGAAGTAGTAAAAGACTCGAATCACCCCCTCCTACTATCTACGGTTCTTCCTCTCGTTTTCCACGGGTTCGCTCTTTTTTTTACCCAACTCGATCCCCCTCCTCATTTCGTTCGGTGGACACGGTGGAAAGCGGTAGCGGCGATACGAGCGTAGCGATACTTCTCTCGTTTCAGCAGCATGCAGTGCTGCTTGCATCGCCTGTAAATCTGTTTTTTTTACGTGCGCGCATCGCGCGAGCACCGCATCCACTGCGGACTCTGAAGCGAGACGAAGCGGTTCGTTGCTAAAATTAAACGCAACTACCCGACGGATAAGCGCGGCGCGAGGGAGGTATTGCACCCCGGAGTTAAAGATAACGATATCGAGTGGATTAAAGTTAATTATGGATGGGGAGATAGGCGCACCGAAAGAATTGGACGATGCGATACGAGCGGGAACGTATGCGAAAACAATGCTTCGGAGCCAGTGCACACGAGCTGTGGTCGCGCCGAGCGTAATGAGAGAATGATAAACACCGGGGGGTCGGAGCGGCCACCGATGAGCTGCCGTTACCTCTGACATATTGCATATTGGATTTCGCTCGGTAGAAAAATGAAATAGCGCTGGAAAAGTTACCGCGTTGATTCGCGGTAGGGAAGAAAAAAAAAAAAAAGAAAAAATATACCGACGAATATAAATCTAGATTTGTGAGAATAGTGCAGCTATCGTATAGAGAGTAGACACAAATGTTTTGCCTAATCAGGGCGAATGATTGTAAATGACGAGGAGAGTGGCCCTGTATTTTTACGCGTCAACGGAGAAGACAAAAGGGCTGTCTTTGCCCGGAATCGTGACTTCCCGACCCTGGAACGTTTTGTCATTGCACCGACCTGTGAAACATTTATCACTCGACCCTCTTCTTCTTTCGGGTTTGCCTGTTTCTCGCGCGTCAAGGACGCCACGCCGTTCCGTGCTCTTATGGGAAAGGATCCGAAGACCCTCGATGCGCGTCTTCGCTTTTTCTTAGCACATCGCTTTTTCCGTCCTGGCGATAACCGGAAGAGAAGAAACCGGCGCGGCGGACTGATCTTCCGTACGAATTGGTTGGCGAATGCTAAAGAACAATGATTCTCGTAAGTGCGTATTCAAGAGGACGTGCCGAGGAAACCAGAACAGCGTTAACACTAGTGGTCATGGAACATTACTCTAGCTTGTTCTCTGCGAAAAATCATCACGGTGAATTAATGCTAGTGGGGGTCACACATCGGTGGCTTGACAACGCATTTACCCGGATTTACTCGGATTTGCCGAGCACGATTCTCTGCTAGTCGAGCGTTGTTAATAAAGTTAGATGTAATTAAAGTATCGATTAAATTATCGAGCAATTAAACTCTCATTGAAACATTACTGGAAGCCAACCGGGGTTGCTAAACAATCTAGCATTATTTTCACATAAATATGACACGCTCGTTTACCATGGACAAGAGACAATGGCTGTGGATAATCGAAATATTACGATGTTATCCAAATTCACGATAATGACTTGTCCCGCGATAATTCGCCGTCGTACCACCGAGCGATAAAATTAGCATGAACGAGCCACTCGCGCCGCCGTGCAACCTACCACCTGCAGTTCAAGAGTAACAAGCCATGAATGACTAGCTGGGGGGACGCGAACACCCGCGAGAAATGGAGCATGAATGAAACGTTTCCAACGAGCTTCAGGATTATGACGCGCTCATACGGGTTCATAATTTCCGGGGAATTCGCGGAAGAGTCGATCTCGACCAGGGAACGAGGCACCCTTCGTAACGGAAGCGTACTCTTGATGAACTTGGTGAAATCCCCTTGTAATTACGCTCCTCCTCGCGCGAAACGAATTTTTAACGCGTGCTGTGACGCCAGTCGTATTAAGCGAGGCTCAACCGCCGAAAGCACAGGTTAAATCGGTTCCCTCCCCCCCTGACGCGACACGGTGTGCAGTGCAGTGAGGAGGGTTAAGCGCGAAACGAGAGTAGGGTTGCGCCCATAGCAATTGCGGCAGGAGATCCTTCGGATCCAACGCTAACTGTAAAGCCAGCCATGCGATATAGACGGGCACTCTCGCGTTAAAGAGCGCTTTCGCAAGCGCAAGAGGTGCCCGCCCTGCTCGTTCGTGATTCACTTAAAGTGGCTCTGCGAACTACTTAGCACCCTGGATGACTATGATCCGCACCGCGCCGGTTCAAGGCGAAACGTGCCGCTAGCAGGCAGTCGACTGTGCGAATAACTGGATCCTGCATGGAAATCGGGCTTGATAGTAGTAAGCACAGGGGGGGGGGGGGGGGGGGGTTAGGGCAGTCTCGTCGCCGCTTGTCTCCCTGACTCCCGTTTAATAAGACGTACCACCCGCTGAACGGTTTCGAACTTTGGATCGACTTTGATTAGAGCATCCTGCTAATGACAGGGGATCGTCCGGCGTTTAATCTAATATTCAAAACTGTCTGGGCTAACTCATCAAGAACAGAATATTAGCCCGTCGATCTCCAAGGGGAAGATTGGCGGAGATTTACCCCGCCAATGTCCTTTAACGCAGCGCCGCCTCTTTACGTTCGAAGCGTCAATCGCGAAGAATTCGTTCGTTCGACGATCGACTGATCCAATCGCTGATAGGAACCCACAAGTCCCAGGATACTGCTCGCATCAATTATCCCAGCCAATTCCATGCTGCCATGCGATAGCAAACGAGTGCACGAAGAGGTAAAGCGAACGCTGGATTTAAATCTCCGATAGTAATGGGTTCGTTGAAGGCCACGAGGGAAAATATCGACGTAGTACACGCTAGGAAAATCCTCATCTTTTCTCTGATGTCAAGGGGTAGCAGGAAGATACTCTTTGAGTCAACCAGAAGAAGTGCGCTTCCCGCGCACCAAAGTGCATCTTGGATAATGGATTTGAAATTAAAAATGTGCGGCTCGACGCAAATTACAATTACCCATTCGCTAGAGCGTGCTTGACCCGTCCGCTCGAACTTCTCTGAGGCGGTGCATATTAGAAGACGACCGCGATCGCTCGTTCACTTTGACGCCGCCCTCAGAGTCGAAGTCTTGGCAGTTTCCACTAAGCACCGACCTTCTTGAGGTTTCCACGGCCGAATAAAATGCATTAAAAAGTTCCCTCGAGTCGGCAGTATAGTTGGGCACCTAACGAGCCGCACTGCAGGTTCATTCCAACGGCAAAGACAATCACGGATGCGGGTAATCTTTATTCGAAAGTTTCCTTGGAGATGCGACCTCATCGTGGGGTAAATAGTATTACTCGAGAGAATGGCGAGCGAAAAGTGAGGAAAGTTCGTCAGCCACCTCGTGGCATGTGTTTCCTAATGTTCGACGCTCGGACCTTTCATCTGCCGGAGAAGAATCCAATGAGGAAAAGAGCAAGAACGAGAGAACGCGGAGAAGAATACGAAAAGGAAGCCTGCGCAGAAAAGCGGCGCAGCTCGAGCACGTAGACGACTGGCGCATTGGGATCTTCGCAATTTTCGAGGGAGTCTTTCGAGCACTGGCTCATCACGCGTGAGTGCTTTCGAGGTTTGAGCTCTTGCTCTCGATCTTGCTCTCGGTTGAACGCCTGCCAGCGAAGGCGTTAGCCACAAAATGCGTTGAAAAGGATGAGAGGCTACCCAGCTAGCCATCTAGTCAACCATCTAGTCCGACCATCTAGTCCGACCATCTAGTCAGCGATATCCGACTACCCAACAGACCTGCCACTTAGATTTTACGTTTATCTTTATTGGCGTTTGCGCTGAGATACGCGAAATTGCGGCCAGGTTAACCGAAGACGCAAATCACATTGCTGGACGTCGTTTCCGGTTCGACGTAATTACGGCTAATGCCGAAGCGATCCGGTATATGGGATTGTCCCGCTTCGCGTACCAATGACACTAAAGAGGAAATTACTTCTTTGCTCTTTGCGCCCCATGTGGTGACTTCGTGTGGTTTCCTCTTGTTTTAGGGTTTCCGCTCTAGAATACCGATAAGCTTTTCTCTCCTTGTTACGGGTACATACACCTATTAAATATAGATATGTACAACTCGTTTCGTTAAAGTGTTATATAATGCATCGTATCGACAAACGAATGCAAATACGTAGCATTGCAAGTACCAAATTGATTTTAGGTATGAGGCGTAGATTCTGTTTCCACTGTAATACGTACCTCGCCGGAATATAGAGCCATTCGATCTTCCGTCAAAGTCCTGATCGTACTAACGCAGCATTTATCACCAGACAAACCGCCGAAGTAACCGAAGTAAATTTTTATGGCTATTTTCGTCGTGTCGTTATCGATTGTAAAATATGAGGCAGTGCAGACATAATTTTATGGCGCGATCGTGGCTATTAGCTCCCTTATTTTACGCCCCTCTTATGCCAAGAGTAGTCAGACTTTATTTCGTTCCTCGTAAACTTCGTACCGTCATCCCCCCTTTAAGAAAGAACGGGAAGTATTCACGGTTCACTCCGCGTCAGCTCGATTGCTCCTTTGAGGCGAAGCCATAGAGTTTCGATGAAATTGAAATCTCTGAGATTCGTCGTCGTTTGCCGCGAAATAAAACTATATTTTCCAACAGAATCGTCAACTTCGTAGTTCTCTAAGGATATTGGCACCTCGACGAAACGATGACTCAAGCTTCATCATCTTCCCCAATTGAAAACATTACGTCTCTGTTACGCGAGTTATACCTATTACGACCTCGCGAAGGTGATGAAGTTGGCGTAAAATGACCCTAGCGCTAAATGTACACTCTGATTTCCCCATGAGCTGAGTTACATCCCATAAACCCAATCGTACTCATAAACCCGAGTGTATTTAATGAACGCTCGCGGCACGTTTCAATTAATCCGTCGTGTACGTACATTCCTCCCTTTAGTTTCCCTTTGACCACATCCATTTCCACAATTCTCAGCCTTGTTATCGCAAGAGCCGCGATACAGTAAGGTAGAATACAGCAGCTGGATTCGCCAAAAAAAATAAAAAAAAATGGGAGAGAACGAATTTAATGAGTACGGACTCGTAAAAGCGGGTTTTGGAAGAGGGGGTTCCTCCTTATTGGAGAAGCCGGCCTTGCGTCTGTCGTCGACGGCTGGATCGTCACGTCGACGCGAGGCGAAGCAAAGCAAGTCAAGTCAAGGCGACACAGCGGTTAAACGTTTCTCGGGACATGGACACCTGCAATCAAGGAGGGAGCCGGGATCAAAGGGTCTCGCGTCGAGTTTCTCCGCTTTCGGAAGGTCCGGGCGCGAGAAGAGAGCTGCCTCGGGGCTCCTCGCTGTTGGACGCCCTTTATGCATCGACCTCTCACGGACGTAATTTCTCGAGGCGCACATCAGCTTAATTGCCGAGAGATCTAAGGTTTGGACCAAGGACGAATCATTATCAAAGCTGGCCCACGCCACTGCTCATTTTTAAATGGGAATTTATCTGTAATTACCGCTGGCTCTTCCACCACTTTCTCTCACTCTCTTTTGACGGGTTGTCTCGCGAATTCACTTTTCCCAGAGTCGTGGAAACATCTCCATAATTACTGAGGTTCTTTATAATCAACTCGCTTTCATCCTCCCACAAGAGAACTAATTGTTTCGATAATTCGAATAAACGTGTCGCGGCGTCGGGCTTGTGGAGATTGTCTTGTGGCAGGTGGCAAAATGGATTGCAAACCAATACAACCACTCGTCGTTGCATTCTCGGGACGCATCGAGTTGAAACGAATTCCATATGGGCGAGCGTGCTATACCGTACTCCATAGATATCAGGGATGGTATAGGTAAAAAAAATAGTGGTATTTCAGTGTGAATATCCTGACTCGTGAGCCGAATACAACTTAAATTCCTCGAGTGGGAAATTGTTCCCGCCGCGTCAAGCTCGATTCGCGCCGAGTAGAGCCGAGCCGAGCCACATGGTGACGCATAGGCCCACTTCGTTACCTCTGACGATTATTGCGGAAAGACCAGGCAACTCCTCATATGGCGCATACCGAGCGGCTGCACTCCCGCCTGCGACGATATTAATATTGCGCCTCGCAATGTTATATGGAGGGAACTTTCAAGGCCGAAAATTCAAAGTACTCTGAAATATCTCATCCTAGTAGCAGCTTATGCCATCGATGTCTCTTTTTTCCCCCCTCTGTATCCTGTAATAATCTCTTGGAAGAAAGTTCGCCGAGGGAAGAAAAAACCAGACTTTTCCGGGAGGACGCTTCTTTGCGAATGTACACATTCGTGCATGCGTGCGTCCGTTCGCTGGTTTTTCCGTTCAGAGAAGCTTTAAGTTCCCGACCAACGTGATGTGGCGCGACTCAAGGGGGACGCGTATGCTGATTTCGTCGAGTTTCTCGCCACGGCGCCACGCCATTCCCAGTCTCCCTTTTTCTGGGTAGCCTATTCAAATGAATATTGCAACCACGCGGGAGTCTAGTTACTTCCGCCTTTTTGGGAGAGTGAGAGTGCGGCCACTTGTTTGGCGGCAGATAAATTATATTCAGAGGCCCATAAAAACTTTTATAAATACTGGAATGGTCCTCTACCATCCTACTCACGAATTTTTCTCCCTCTCGCAATCAGCTCGAGTGACGACAAAAAAAAAAAAAGCTCGCGCCTTCGCCAATTTGCTAACGCAATTCTTCCACAACCGTGCTACCCGCCAGGCTATAATCATAATAAATACCAGGGGGATAATGAAAGCTCCGCCAAATGACTCTGATAATCTCGTGCATGGAATAATATTCTTGAATATATGTACATTTTTCCAAATTCACCCCTGCAGGGGGAATCAACGTAGGGCGAGACTCTTTACGAGATACAACCATTTTTCAGCCTTTTCCAACCTTTTTTTCAGCTATAAACAGATTGAACAATGGATAGTCCGATGGCGCCAGTCGCACACATTCGCTACGAAGCGAAATGAAAGACCGACAGATACGACCAGTGCAACCGAGTGTCAGTTGTTACTTGTCTACCGTTGAATGAAAACTGTCAAGAGCCACGGCGATTTATCGTGCCGATTGGAATCGAGCAACGTGGATAGTGGAAAAGAGAGCTGACTGATTTGCAAAAAGCATCTATCACGGGGATAGAAAATCATTGGTGCCTGCTTTGATTCCTTTCAAGACATTAGAGTTACCACCAATCTGTATTTACACTACGGATTACAATATTTATGATACTCGTAACCACGTACAAATACAACAGAGAATAATTTCACCGAGCTGTCCGAGGTTCAATTACTTTTTCAATATTTAACATGGGAGAATCGACGATCGGATCGAATAATCCATGTAAAAAGACGTGTTGCCAATGCATCGACGACTCACAGTGGATAACACTCGCTTTGAAATACTTCCTGACTGTTCATCGAGTCTTGGCAAGCTTCGCATATGCGTTCAAGTGAATATTGAATAATTTCAACCTGTGTTTGATTCCTGTAAGTTTTTTAATAATTTCCAATACGTAATGTTTCACGGCTTCAGATTTCACTTTCCTGGCTGCGTGGCCGATTGTGAGAACGTTCCTTCGAACACTGCTCTTCATATTGCGCTTAGCACATTGGCATCAATTATTCAGAAACGTTTACTGAGGGAACGGTTCGAGCGTGTGGGATTGGTTTACGACTCGTTCCTCTGTTCGCGCTGCCAACCTGCGACAAGGGTGTCAAAGAATCTAATTTATAGAGTGCGTCGTTGAGAAAATTGATTCTCTTTTGCCTTCTTTTTTTGAAATAAAGAAGCTCAGCTAGAAATACCATTTCCAGATTGAAAATGTATTTTCGATACTCTATGGCGAATCTCAGATTGAAGAAATTTCCAAAATGATCAAGGAGATTTTGATTGTATTGAGAAGAAAACCTGAATATACTTTTTTATCAAAACCTCAAATATTATCCCTTCTTTTCGAGGAAGTTATGAAAAATCCCATTTGCAACAAGGAAATCTTTACAGGTATTGTAAAAAATCTGTTCGATGATTACACTTCTAATATAGCAATTTGCATATTTTAATTCATCTGCAAAATCACTAGGCTTTCAGCTAGTAGAAATGTTCTCGATTTTGTCGTGGCTCTTTTGAGCGATACGATGATATTAAAAAATTCACATTTTCAGAGAATTTACACGAATCATTTATCAGGCCTCCGTCGCAATTACGTAGCTCAATAATGAAAATGCCATTGAACGTAAGGGCTCTCGGCTTTTAATGAAATTTTCATGATATTATTGCAGAACCTCTCCACTGTTGCCAAGCCGAAATGGTATTAAATTTCGCGAGCACTTTTCTTGGCAAGTGGACGGACAACAACTCCCACTTTCAATCCTACTGGAAAATATGTAGGCTTTGCGACAAGATCACTGACGAAATAATCCGCCAAGAGGTTAGTGTTAAAAATACATTTGCTTGTCGGCAGGTCGCGCATATAATATTGAAAATCTAAAAATTATCGTGATCAACCCAATTTCTATCTCGGGAGTCTTCATGTACAACTGTTCCAAATAGACCAAATCGGTTTATCGCATATCAAAGGAGTGAATTGTCGGCGAATCTTTTTTGGTATCTCTCAACTATTCCCGACAAAGCCCCAATTCGATTGGCCTGATTCGTGCAAGTTGTACATTATTAACAGGCTGACAGCGAGGGCGGAAATGGGTGCACTGAAGGTCCCGATACAAAATGTACGAGTAAGAAGCACTGCAGAGAGATTTACGAAGTAGCGTGTGGACGAGGATACAACGACGACGACAGACACGAAACTCGCCTTGACTTCCGTGCTGCATGCTCGACAGAGAAAAAGAAAAATTCAAGGTGGATCGACATCGCTCCACGTGAAAAGGAGTCTAGGGATTTCGATCTGGGGACAATAAAATATCCAAACACTACCGAAAGAAGTAGGCACGGTGAAATCGACGTTCGCGAATCTTCCAAGAGAACCAAGAGTGTAGAAAGGAGCCACGAATTTGACGCGTATCCAACCAACCGAGGTAGACGGGATAAATTTGTCACGGCAGAGGCTGGAACTCGGCAGGATAAGAAGTATCGTAGGGAAAGCACAGGAAAGGGTCAAAGTAAGATCTCGCATAATCCTGATTCATTCAAGCTCAACGCGATAAGCAAATTTGATGGGAAATACAACGTCACGGACGGGGGAAAATCTGTGAGTAAGAGGAAGGAAGGGAGTGAGAGAGAAAAGGTTCATGATGCCGAGAAGACGAAAGATCCCTATGAGAAACATCCTGGCAGCTCCCGCGATACGGATGATGAAGAGAAACTAACAGGCCTCCAAGGCAGTAAGAAGGCAATGCGGGAAAATGAAGAAGAGAAAGAAATAGCGAACTTAAGTAAGAGTAAGGAGGCTCGCGGGGGGAGAAAGAAAAAGGCAGATGCACTTGACAGCGAGAGAACGGAAGGGTCTCGCGGCACTGATGAAGAAGGAAAAGTTCTTAAGGGTGATGGAAAGCGAAAAGGTCGCTCGACCAGCGAAAAACAAGGAACTGATGACCCTGACTTAATGAACAGCCAGAAGACCGGTGAGTACATTTAGCGAAAAGGCGAAAGTGCAAATGGCACCGTAAGAAGATAAAGCGTCCGAAACAACAGTGAATCTGCATTATCCGAGTTGGTATAGTTCGAACAAAATGCTAGTCATAGGCTAGAAGCACCTTTTATTCAAGGATTCAGGAAAGTGTCGGTTAACGTAAATAAATGTTCGGATTGTAAAATCTCAGCTTGGATAAGAAAACGTATTAAATTCTTCTCGATTATTACCACCCGAGAGAAACAAAACAAGCATTTTTATTGCTTTGCATGCGAAGCAGCAGAGAAAGCCGAGGCAAGCGCGGAAGATAAATCAACAGTCGTTCCGAGTGGCCAGAAAAAGAAAGCTAAGAATCCAAAGAGCAAGAAGGGATCCAGACTCTCTGATTCGAGTCGAATCCCCGGCGACGATTACAGCAAGACAAATGGATCTCGTTATCGTGGAAAGAACGCGGAGGCTTCAAAACTATGTGACAGCGGAATCAGTAAAACGGATTATTGCACTGGTAAATTGGAGTAACTTTTCGTGAAAGCAATTATTTTTTTCTCTCGTGAAATCGAATGAAATCTTTCAATTGGCATAGTTTCTTTGAAGTAACTATCGGAAGGGTTCAAGGGATTTCTGATATTGCTTCGATCAGTATGAACGCATCTCTCGATCGAAACGATATAATTCGTACTCTCGTCAGACGAGCGTCCGAATCAAATGGTCAATAATCGCAAATATTTCGAGTAGTCGAACGTCAGGGCATCATTACCATTGCGAATCGTCGAGTAATGTGGTTTACGTAACGTGGATAACGGTAGACAGCACCCTTGCGGAATGTCTGTGTTCCAGGCCCTCCAAGCCCGATCGAGTACCAATTATCGAACGAGTACTTCGTGAGTCTCGGCTGGACCGTGTTGCCAGCTACCAAAACCATGAGGAAAATCGTTCAGTACCAAGCGAGGATGTCGAAACCTGATTTGAATTGGTACGTGAACCAATAATTCTGAACAGTGGCGTAGCCATAAGGCGAATCGATCTTTCTTACCAAAGATTTATTCTCAAATTAAACTCCATTGTCTCACTTTCCCTGCATTTCAATCCATTTCTTCAACCCATTTATCAACGATTGAATTTTAAATTCGAACCAATGCATTCCCTCATATCAATCTCAAATCTCGACCTTACACAAATCAGCAGTTTTTCAAACTCCTTAAAAAGACAGTTTGCAATTATCAATATTAATCATCTCCCTCCAATAAATAAGTATTCATTTGTACAAATCGGAATTGTACATCAGGAATGAGTTCATCATGGTGTGACTACGCTGCTGATTCTGATTAGGTGAGTATGTCGTGCGTGGGATTCGATCGCGCGAAATAGCTCGTTAAATTTTATGCGTCGGCAAATCGACGCGACGCGATGGCAGGTTGCTAACATCGGGAATACGACGGAAATAATGATATGAGCAGCCGTCTGCAGCCTCTCGCAGTAACGCGCGGACTCACGCTCCGAATGTGTTGTGCCACGAAGCAAACGTTTCCTAAATATAGAAGTATGTGCCGCCACAGCATACGAGTATAGCATACCGCATGCCGTGCTTTGCCCAAACCCCAGTCGAATATAATCATTATCATATACGTGGAACATACGAGAGTGTACTCGCGAGCTCGCGGCAGCCAACTGCCAATTATAAATTGCCCTGCTTCACGCCAGCAGTAAACCGGGAACATATTTCAAACAAAGAGTTCGCGCGGTGTGTCGTAATAAAATGAAATGAGTATGGTACTGCATATTAGAATATGAGATACCAATGGAAAGATTCACTGATATCAATCCAGGAAATAGTAAGTTGGTCGTTACGCCAATTTGATCTTTCGGATTGAAGATGAATGAGAAAATTTCTCTTTGAAACTTAAACTGCAATATCTGTAATTTTTTTGCAATTCAGGTTTGAGAAGTATAAAAATGATGACTCACGATACTACTCCGATGGAATTACTCCTTTTTTAAGTTTCCATTCGAATGGTTCAGGAGAAGTGTTTTACCCAAATGGCAAGATTGCGATTAAAGTGTGCAGATACCAAAATGCAAAATGTAATAAACAAATTAAAATAGTTAATCAGCAGTAATTCGCAAGTCAGTCGGCCGCGAAGGACGAAACGATCGTTCTATAAAACGTAATACTATTGAATTTCGCGTGGTGAAATCGATTTGAGATCGATCGAATTCGTCTTTCGATGGCCGATGACAAATTGGCGATATTGAAGAGTAGCCGATTATGCCTGGTATTCAGGCGAGTTCAAAAGACACTGAAATCAATTTCAAGACAATATGTATACTGTGTTCACGCCAGGAGGCAAGGATTCCCTTGGAATCGATCGACCTTCGCAAATCCTTGCTGCGTTCGACAGCGACGGAAACGGGGAGATTCTCGACGAAGACGGCAGGACAAGGTTCGTAACGCGAAAGAATTCCCAAGGAATTTTTAATTACTGTCATTCGAGAAACGCTCCCAATACTCGAGTTTGTCCGATTCTCGATGCAGACTTTCCTACAATCAAATCGGAGGAATTTGCCAGGATAGTCCATCGGGAGCGTCGTTCACTTGGACGTGGAATCGAGTGGAAACAAAATCGACGATTGAGATTGCTTACGTGGTTAGTTCGCATACTTTACTTAATTTTTTTACTCCGTGAAATTCCTGCGAGACACACTGTCATACTATGACTGGACGTTTTAGGAAAAGTCGGTCGAACATTTGAAGAAACACTTGACGATACCGTCAGAGAGACGGATCCAGAGGTAAATACATGGGAAACCAGCAGGTTTGCGTAAGTGTGAAATCGAGTACTTATAGGAACGTTGCGGCACCTTTAGCTCCGGAAGTCTCGAGTCCAGCAAGTCGCTTGGGAGCTCGCGGAATAAGGAAAAGAAGGTCGCGAAACAGAAACCTGTTGTCGAAGAACGCAAAGATGAGGTCGCGTCCGGGTACGTCATGGAAAAAAGTGGAACAATTGTGCTACCCAGCTATGTTACTAATTACGGGAGTCCGCTCCAGTGCGCGAAACGTTAATAACCGAGTTCTTCAATTAACGAATAATTGTCTTTTACTATCACGGTCAACTTTGAT
This sequence comes from Trypoxylon attenuatum, assembly GCA_963989405.1. Lineage (NCBI taxonomy): Eukaryota > Metazoa > Arthropoda > Insecta > Hymenoptera > Crabronidae > Trypoxylon > Trypoxylon attenuatum. Next base: position 2,531,363 of record OZ022488.1, on the reverse strand, counting down.
TCTCCGTTATGATAGCGAAAACTAGTAACGCACGAGTTTCCACGCCTTTTTTTTTAATTCATTCTTATAGCATCGAGCATTCGGCTACGATTTAAAGAGACACGTGGCGACTGTTCCTAAATAGCTGAAATAATTGAATATGCTTCTTATTTGCTAGATCCGATTTCACTGGGGAATATCCCGGGAAAATCTCCCACGTAAGGACGATTTGTATGAAATTGAACGAGTACCTCAGCCTTAGAATCCTCGATCGTAAGAATATTAACCTCAGGTTTTTCGCTGGGAGGAGAAGCTTTAAGTAAGTCGCGAATCATCCTGATCCTTTTTTCATCGAATTAATCCAACAATATATCTGACTAATTTAATCAAGACCATCGAACATAAGCAATTATCAATACTGTTGAATTTTTCAAATTCCCGATTTTATTGCAGAATAGAATTGGGCACGATATTGGTTCCGAGAAAGGAACAAAGTTACTATTTCGTCGATTTAAGTAAGAAATATAGTCTATACCGGTAAGCACCTAAATTTAAAATAGAGAGATCAATATGGCACGAGTATGACTGATCCGTTTCATGCATGGTAGAAGTAGATTTCGAGATCCTCTCTCAAGAGATCTTCAATCCGACAGCATTGTCTTTGACGTGTACAAGGAAATTCGTGGAATACAGAAACTCGCCAAGCAACGGGATGCACATATTTCAAAATACAAGCCGTTTCTAGTGAAATCCGAAAGACGATCCAAGTATTGCGGGACACATTGAATCACTCGTATATTGTACGTATACCGATGAAATGTATTATTACTCACTGGGTTTCGTGCCCGCGGCTTAAATCTCGATAGCCGGCAGGCCGAATCAGAAGGATCAAGAAGAGGAACACAGGGTTATATATAAATAAAAATGATAATGTAATTAAAATGATTATGAAGTAACCAACTCTTGTCTCAATGTCTCGTGTATAGAATTCTCGCGCCAGCCGAACAATGCACACAGTGTGTAGTTCCGTGTTCGTTTTATGTTCTGTTTCGCGTTTCATTTGTGTGTGTGTGTGTGTGTGTGTGTGTGTGTATGCATATGTACCATTGGCTCCGTATCTCGTTATCTCGTGTGCGTGTGCTTAAGACACATACGTAAAACATATTCCCATACACCCGGGAATATCTCACGGCGAAAATCTTAAATACTAAGCGTGGAGGAGGGGAAATTGGATTTAAAAGGGTGGATCGTAGGTAATTTCGGACAAAACGTCGATCAATAAGTTAGGGTTAAGTCACTCGCAATGGAGAGGGAGGTAGGGTGATTTAGTTAGAAAACGAATATAAGAAGGAGAGCAATAAATAGAGGCAATCTTAAGATGATGAAAAGTCAAACGGAGCCTGGATGAAGCCTCGACGTATGACGTCGGGCGTCTCAATCGCCGGCCACTCTATCGACTTTCGAGGACCCGCGAGCCGAGACTCGCGGCGCGAAGAATATGAGGTACGTCGAAGGTGGAAGAGGAATACTTTTAAATGTATACAATACGTATATAAATAATGAAGTGTACACAGGGTGATCGAGGACGCGAATTCACGGGAATCCGCGCGTCTTGAAGGGCCCTCTGACTACCTGCGGCTTATTTACAATGCCCTCCGAGACTACTGCGGCAATTGGACCAGTCTTGGCTTTTCGTGGTACAACGTTAGAGTTAGGAAATAATTTATGCCTATCGCTCTTTCCTTTAACTTTCTTTCTCTCTTTTTCTTCTTTTCCTGTCTATCGAGTGTCACAAAATCACGTTGTACCACGAATGCCAATTCTAAAAGGTTTCGTCGTTGAGGAACGTTCCACCGAGTTCTGGTTTCGAGCTTCAACGCGGAAATTCCATTGATAATTTTCGGGTGACGTTTATCACGGCTTTTCGGTGGAACGAAATCCCAAAAATCTGCTTTCTTCGCTCCGCCCTTACCGTTGTTTCTTTCATTTCGCATCTCTTCCGCCGAGACATTCACTTTTCTAGGGCACATATTTACACGACACTCGAAGATTCTTCGCGTTCCTTCGCGTTACTTCGCACGGCTACCACTGGATTTACATGGAAAAAGACAAAGAACCATTGCCAAAGTGTGGAAATGGAAGTTTGTCGAGTTTCCAAATTGGAACAAAGGAAACAGATTAGAATGAGCAAATAGTGATATGGATTGGAAAATTGAAAAATCAAGGAAATCAATTCTTCTTGGAAGACGAAAGAATCTTCGAGATATCTGGAGCATGATATGGAGGTGTGTATCAAGAGAAAACATTCCTCCGTCATAATTGCCCTTTCTCCAGGAATCTCTTCCTCTCGACGTTGCCTTCGTCCTTCACTTAATGTCTTTCATCGATGGGTCGCCGTAACGATCTCAATTGGCAACCTTGACGAATTCGGGATTAGCCACACTGCAGTTCTCCGTCGTATAGGCTGGATGAACGAATCCACTAGTGGCCATTCCTAGGTTTTTCCTATCGACCGCACGAACCCTTACGAAAAGGAAGGCCGCAACGAGAGACGCAACCACAACGACAAGTAGAAGCATCACAAGACCACCCACGAAACCTGGCAGACTCATGCAGATTGTCTCGGGATCAGCCGCGCTAGCATTCTGTATGACAACCGTAGTGTCGTTGTTCGGGTTTGTCGTACCCAAGGCGAAGTTCACGTCACCAGGGGCAACTACTTGAATTATCCGCGACGTGTTCACATCCGTCATTTCCTGAGCAGCTCGCTTGTATACGTGCGTAGTGACCAGTGTAACGGTTCGGAACATGTCCTGCAAGATACAAGAAGGGACACGATAAGCATCATTAAGGAACAGGTACATATGTACTGGTAAACGATCGTACGGTAATGAAGTTAAAGGGAACACTTACGTGTTCATCGTTGTCGAAGTGTTCCTCGTTGTGTCTTCGCCGCCTCGCACCCCTCAGTTCAGCAGGGAAACCTTCGACCGACCTCGGTCGACCTCCGAGGGTGGCCAGGTTACCCTCGAGCTCTTCGGAACCGGCGGTTCCCTTTCTCTTTACGGTCTGGTACGCCGCTGCTGGGTGACCAGGAAGAGGAGGTGGAGGTAGGTGGATATTGTCCTGTGGACTCTGTGGCGAGCTGCTCGCAGTCGCGTCACCGGGCGTCGAGCTAGGTGAGGAGGACGAGGTTTGCGCTTGCGGCGCCGGTACTACGTCCGGGTTTGGTTCGCTGCACAGACCAGACAAAACGGTGTAAGAGATATTCACACCAGAAGCTACCTTGTTGAGAGATGTATTCAGAAACTCGTGAGGCTCACGGAATATTTAATTGTACCTGTATGCTCCGGCTGGTCCACTTGGGTGTCGTGGGTCAGCGAATGCTGGTGGCACACCGTACTCAGGAACTGGAGGAGCACCGTATTCCGAACCAAGACCTTGATGTAGCGGTGCACCGTATTCTTGGCCTATTGCGCCAGCAGGTGCTCCGTATTCGAGGCCTGGATGACCGCACTTGGGTTCTGGACAATTGTATCGGCAAACTTGAATGACACACTGGAAGTGGACATTCATACTATCGGGGAACTTGAAGGCTTGGAAGTAAGCGAAGCTGACGACTGATGCGCTTGGTCCAAAGTTCTTTATCTTTTGGAATCTGAAATAAATACGTAATTCGTAGAGCACCATATCTACTCTTTAACGTCAAAAGTATGCTCGAGGTTACTCACCTGGACATGATCTTTGGTCTAACAACGCAGCCGTATTGATCCACCAACTGTATAGGAGCTCTCTTGCCATCGTGAGCAACACAGTTTCGTACCAGCATGTCGAACTTGTTCTCATCGTCCTTAATAGCCAGAACCATGGTCATGGTTTGGCCGATCTTCACGATACCGGATACCTCGCTAGCCCAAGGCCCCTTGCCCACTTGTATTTGCATCCAACATTGCAGGTTGTCGCCCAAGAAGTTAGCGGTAACCGCATGCAACATATCTACTTGGAATGGTCTGAATGTGACTGCCTTCTCGTAGAAGTCGTACCAGGTGCAACGGAGTTTCCTCGCTTGATCCCAGACCTCTTGGACGTACGGATCGTACTGTACGATTATCGTGTTCTCAACGTAGCTACCGGATGGTGTTGGCGCTCCATAAGCGGCAACATTGTGATTAGCAGAAGAGGACATGCCACAAGAATTCAAAAAGATCTCGAAGGTCGCGCTTAGATGACCCGTGCCCGGCTTCAAATGCACGCAATGCGGGTCCGAGTAAAAGCCTTTGCTAAAGATCATTCCGTAGAATGGCCGGTCAAATTCAATGTTGACCCTCATGTGTGTCTTCTCGCACTGCACCTGTAGATGCTTGATCTGCGGTGTATCTGGCGAAGCAAGGGGCCAGCTGTCCTCGGCACCGTGCGATGCCGGTGGTCCATACTGTGCTGGAGGTCCGTATACCGATCTGTGTTCCAGTGGCAACGCACTGCTGTCTACGAGCGGTGCTTCGCATCTTACACCCTGTAACAAACACCCAACAAACATCCTTACAAACCCCATTCTCCGTGAGGCCTCTTGTATCTGCATTTTTCATCAACTGGTACGCTCGAGGCAAGTCATGAATATGCAAACCGAAAATATTTTCGTACAGTCTATCGCATTCTTCAATCTAGAAAAAGCAGTTACGGGTCGCATCATGGGACACGCGTGCATTTTTTAAAACCCTGCACTGTTGTATGTATATGTGCGTGTCGAAAGACAATTGCGCTTAACCGGGCATATTTCGAAACTTCGTCAACGGCAGTTATAACGGGCGAGAAACAACGGAAAATTTAGGCGGGCTGAACATCTCGCACCGGCAACGTTCAAGAGGGAAATGAGGAACGCTTTACCGTCGGCGCTTACTCTACTCTGTTTTGCTCTTTTTTTCGAGTATCCACCAGTGGCATAGGTTACAAGCGCCGGTCTTGTTGGAATTCACAATGAATGACGAAGTGGCGGATGACCAAATGACCACCAGCACGCTCCAGAGAGACTCGGACAGCATTAGGAATTCCGCGTACGTCGACCACGCTTGCGACCTTTTACGGAATGCCAATCGAATGCGGGTTACGGTGTTCAAGATTCCGCGGAATCGTATGATTTGTCGTTAAACTACGTCGACCTTGAAAACGATTCTCTGCATTCCATGCGAGAATGACTCTACTCAAAATTATTAAACATCATAATCTACTTTCTATACACCGAATAATGTTTCCCAATTGCTCAATCGCAAGAAAATAATTCTAACAAAGACGATACTCGTAAGTATCTAATACTCGAAAATTCCGAGCATGATTCTTTGAAGTTGTCAGACATGGGAATATGTTGCTTTGATGTCCAGCTGACCCACAAAGTCATTAGTCGAACTTTGTGGAATAGAGAAGCTTCGACAGATGCCAGTCACGAATCCACGATAACATCTTTTGCATCGGACGGTGTACGGAATTGTGTTAGCGCTAAAAAGCTGCCTGGTAAAAGTGTAAACGAAAATAAAGGTACTGTTATACAAAAAGCAGTCTCCGGCATAAATTGACCATGTGCATATGTGTATCGAGAATGCTGATTGTGAAAGGTTTGACCAACGCCCACGGATTTTGCATTCCAGGTTACTCGATTGACACGCGCTCATACGTCCTTCGATATCCCCATTGACACCCAATTTCCCACTAAATAATCTGACTCTCCGTGTCCCGATGTCCTGTATTTCACGCATTCATCGCGTATTCGATCGGATACCGCGTGAAATATCAAAGACCCATTATGTATATCGACGGCATCAGTAATTTGTGGCTCGCATACATGGATATCGTGTTATCGGCGTGATCTAGTATTCTAAGGTTTCCTAACATCGATACTACCGAACTGTGTTGTGTCAAGCTATTTATTTTATCCTCACCTCAAACGAACCGGCATGTTAATCAAGCAGGACGGAATGAAAGAATGCCTCCAAGAAGGACGTATACATATACCAGTATAACTGTACAACCCGGGAGTCTGGTTCCCCAAATTACGAGCATTCCACGAGCCGAAAAGTTACGAAATCTAAACGTGTATTCACTGCGGCAGTGCGTGTTGGTATGCAATCGCGCCGATCTGGATGTCCGGTCAGTAGAACCGTAAATTGCGGAGTAATACCAGTAAACGGTCTACAATCTACCATCAGCAAAAACTGGGAGACGGCACCCTAGTAAGTGGTACACTAGTTAATTATGTCTCGTTAGGATAACATTTCGCATCCGATCTAGTTCGTGTCACTTCGATAGTATTGTTAAGCAATTAACTCAGTTCTCGTTCATCTCACATTCCAAAAGGGATTGTTTGCTTGCTTGCCTGCCTTCGATTTTCTTCTCAAAGGGACTGCATCTAATGGTAGTGATCGTCAAAAGTAACGCGTCATCCTGCTTTCATGTAAAATTCATAGAGAACCAACAAAAGCGTAAGTGCTCGATCGCGAGAAGAAGTGACGCGTTCAGAGTACTGACTCAATTATAGTAGGTGCTACATTAATAGCTTCACTCTACTCGTCGCGCGCTCAATAATGCTCGCGAAAGAACCTGCTATAGGCCCTTTTTACCGTAGCATCTATTATTTAATGAGAGTATCGTTCATGCCATCCGTCGAGCTCGGCCAATCGAGGACCAACAGGAAATACGCGACTCGCTACTGACCGGTAACCAAGTCGACCATACTCATACCTTTTCCTCTTTCTTGTTCTACTTGCAACCTACATCCGATCTGGTCTAAGGATTTTTTGAACAGAAAATTACCGGTCAACCAATCCTCACACGAATGTAGAATTAATTTAAATAAAAAGGAATTGAAAATAACATAAGCACATAACATTCAAAGATGCAAATATCGTCAGAATAAGGATTTTGAGATTCTGTTCAATGGGATGAACCGCAGTAAAGCATCGAAATAACTCGAGTACATCGCTCTTTAATGCGCTTCGAAGGCTCGGGCGAGTCGAGATACGAGTATCGCCAGAGGAATATAAGGTTTCCGTGTAAATTTGCAGTATATTAACGTGTCATATGTCGACGTTTTCAATCCGGGAGGTAACTGTCGGTACCGTGCGGTGGGATCCTATTATGAGTCACTTTCGATACTCCCCCGCGCCTATGTCGTCGATCCGTTCTCCGCCAATGGAGGAAGCCAGGTGCGAGAGTCAACCCACACGCGACAGGAGCCTAGGAAAGGCACAGGAAGCCAGAGACTGATTTCACTTTTCCATTGTCATCCACGATAGCGAGGACTGTTCGGGCTGGACAAGGCACTTTCACTGAATAACGAGCTCTCAAACCGTACCGGTTAATTGTCTCAAGTTCAGCAATCTTAATCTCAACGGTGTCCACTATGCTTAATTCTACAATTGTCCTGTTTTTCGTTCTCTCTCTCTTACTCTCCTGCTCCATGCCTCACAAAGGTAAGAATCGGGGACACACATAGTAAAACTATCGCTATCTGATATTGTTGCTCGAATTGGGAGAGTTCGAATGGTTGGTCGCTCAAGTCTGCGATAAAGACGGAGAAAGAAAAAGAGAGAGAGAGAGAGATAGAGAAAGGTGGGTTTACTCGCGAAATCGCGAGTCCCGAAACGGTCTGGCCGAATTTCTCTCGTTTAGAAAGCAAAGCGTTTCACGATTCTGCGGGCCCACCGCGTGGCCCTGACAGTGGCGCTATCGAAAAATGAGATAAGAGATTTTACGAAGAGAAACCTTGCTGTCGCGTCGTAATACGAGCAGTGTCGTTTTCTCTATATATGGTGGCGAAAAAGTAGGCCGGGTCACTTGTCAGTTGAAGCTCCGGTACTCACGGATCGTATGTATGCGCGTGTTGCAACGATCGAGACCGTTCTCCTTCAATTTTTCGGGTTTACCCGCTTCGTCTTTCCTAAACTGACTTCCGCTTGTACATTCCTCCAAAATTTATATTTTAATTCTCCAGCAAGTTTCGTATCGTACTCTCGTTAAGGTAAAGTAACAACGATGAACAAGGCAGAAACTATGCTATATAATCCTTTAATCAAACTGCCGTGTGTTCATGTACTCTAAAAGACAGGGCAATTTGCCGTGTAAAAGGTGTACGAGGCATACGGCCGTAAAACGATTTATTAGGAAGCTTACGAGTTTTCCAGCCAAAATCGCGCGCCCGGTTACCATCTTCCGTGTGTATAGATCGCGAGTGCGGAAAAGCGCAGCCAGTCTAATTAAAACAAGGCGATTAGAGTGCCGGCACAAAGCCCTAACCGTGAGAATCAGGCTGAGAGAACACTAGTGAATACGTGCTCTTTGTGGATAAAACTCACGGGGTGGGACTTTAATTAAAGAAGAACACTAGACGCGTACTATGTACATACTACTGTACACCGAATGACACGACGCAACGCGACGAAACACTGTTACACTAGCTTCGTTGTAGAAATGCTTGGATCCTCTCCTCTATATATGCACAGTAGTGCACCTATTCCTTCGCTAGTTCCAATGACTGTTGTTCACGAAATTTTGGTCGGCGTCTCTCCACCTGCATCGTTTCGTATTTCTCACTCGTAAACCGACAATCGGACACACCTATCAAACTTTCGAAAAGTCGGCATCGGTGCGTAAAGTCGCAAAATGCTCGGCCACTCAAGATTTGAACAGCGGCAGAAAATTGCCATATTCGTAAGCGACGTTACTCGACGAGTTAAGGGAAAACTAGATGAAATCGTTGGACAAGGAGATTCGAGTTCATAATGCGAGCATTGTCATCATGTCGTTTGAAGTGGCTAAGAATCAGCCGGGAACGATCTCGAATTACGAGATCAAGAGCCAGCTCGCTGGAACGAGTGCAGTGAAAAGCTCTCGTTTTGTGGTCGGCCGCAAGATTGCACGTTCCGAATGCCCGTAAAACTGGAGACGAAGAGTATCGCTTTCCTATTCATTATGAATTATCAATTGCGGTTTGCTTTTGATTCTCTTTGTCAAAGACTCTCGTTAAATAATCGAGTATATTCGGCTTGACACACTCGACCCTGTCCTTTCATCTTTGAAACGATACGTCTACTCCCTGCTAAACATCCAATCGCTTTAACCTCGTATTAACAGTGCAATCGTGAGTGTTTCAGCCACTTCACTTATCGTTCATTATACCACCGCTCGTTCTCAAGGAATCCAATTAGATACGTGGAAACTAAGTCGAATATCGTTTGGCGAACCACGGCTGGCAATACTCGGCGAGGACGGCCAAGTCATCTGCGGTAAATGTGAATTAGTGAGATGAAATAGTTTCACACCCCGATCTCGCACAGACACCATTCTTCCAATTTCATTTTCTTCAAGATTAGCACCAGGCAAATTACCAATTATCTCGATACAAAAGAATCTCGAATTTTTTCGAAATCGTCAGAAAAATATTTCCTCCAACATCCGAATATCCTTATGATGCAAAATTTCACGCCTGAAACATTTCTGAAAGTTCTATCACAACGCATCTCCCCACACATTTTTTCCATTTTACATTAATTCGAAAACATGCTTCCGCAGTGTGATTTACCACCGAGCCATCCATTCATTTCGGACTCTTCTTTTATTCCGTGTAAAAATGTAACTTGTCCAAGGTTGATGCGAAAAATTCCAATTCCTGACGAGAAGGTTTACACTGCGGATGCATTAAGTCATTAAACGAATTCGGTTTTCTCCTAAAGGAGAATTACAGCTGTCTCGGTAAACACGATATCTAGAGACTAAACCTTTGCTGCCGAAAATATCCTCGACATTGACTTGCAATATCTTCATTAACATGCGAGCGAGTCGACCTCGAAGAATCAATCAACCCGATATTACCTGCCTCCACTTAAGATTGGCTTGTGAAACTAGCAGCCATTAGACAAAGCTGTACGCGAGAATACGAGACCAAGCGAGACCAGGCGAGACCAGACGAGACAAGATCAGACGTACGTAACACGAAGGAACGGGTGAAGAGGTGCAGTAGCGTCGTTTCTCAGGAAAGAAAGCTACCGATAGAAAAGAAGTTGATCTCCTGATGCTGCAAGTCGACTAGAGTCCAGTTCGCTACATATTGTACCGTGCTCCGCCCAGCAGAACGGACAGGTACGAGTAGCAATCGAGAGAAAGAGAGAGGGAGACAGAGCACCGTCTAGAGAGTATAGTCGAAAGAGGGCAACGCGTCCGGCGCGTTGACCTACTATCTTCGGTTCGGCTGCTCGACACGCTCGCACCTATAGTTGAGAGACTCGCGAATACCAGCCGCTTGCCTCTCGTCGCGACAGGTACCCACTAACATTGTGTAGAGTAGTGTAGTGACTGTGTAGACTGTAGGTGCACTGCACTGCACTGACTGCCGTTTTCATTCATTCGAACCTCGCCGAAGCTGAACGGCTCTTAAGAGAGACTAGAGCGGAGCAGGTAGATCTCACTGATAGCATACTTGAGACTACTACACTGTCTTATCCTGGTGAGAGTCGATATCATGCCGAGTAGAAATGGATTTTAGACATTTGATTCACGTAATGCACGTAAAATGGGAAATGCAAAGCGAGTGAACTAACAAAACTGATTTCCTGAGAGGTAGATTCGTTCGATAGTATTCATACCACGTGCGAAACGAGGTAGTAATACATGTATCTAATAACTCGAGTGATGCATGTACATCCTCTTACAATGTGAGCTACTCATTGTATACGTGCCCCTCGACTCACGGATCGATACTAATGTCACAAATTGGATAGACAAACGTCTAATGCCAGGAAAGAATCTCGATGATCTTCGCTAATTTTCAGGGTAAAGCTGGAGCCCGTTGGTTAAGGGTCATGAGGTAGCGTGCGCGAAAACAGTGAGCAAACAACCGAGTCGGTGCAGACGTATATAAGTACGTTTATCCTTATTGGTGAGTGTTCCAGCCGGCCCTCGCTTGTCCCATTGAGGTTTTACTTCGAACCGATCGACGTCACTGCAGACAACTGTAGTATGTAGCACACGTAAAGGCCCGCGGCTAGCTTGATTCCTCTTAAAAAGCATTAAGTTAACGTCACGTTGTTTCTCGGCCAACACGTGCGTACCCGTGAATAGCGGTCCAATCTCGCGAGACGTTCGCCCGTCAATGAATTACGCTTCATTTTTCTCTAAAGTCTCGTGAATTTTTTAACGGTTCATAGAATTTTTAGACATCGAGTATTTAATTGGCACTTGTGATTTTGCTATGATTCGGACGAAATCAATTTGCAAGGTTTTCGATCGTAGTCGCGCGCGATACGCTTAACGCCCTGATACGCGATATGCGCAAGAATAGCTAATAGTGCGTCGGCGATTACATAGTGCACGGACAGGTGCGTAAATAGATTCACCCGTTTTACCCAGTGCAGCATAACGGTTACTGTGCTAACGACCTGTCTGTCACTTTAAAGGAGGAGACTATACGCGAATAGGTATTTTTTTTTTTTTCGTTTCACTGGAAACCGATCTTACGAAGGGTTACGATACGTTGCGTGAGTAAAGCAGTCGGTCACGTAAATATCCGTCATTCTGAGTACTCTTTCGTCTAATGTTACGTCGGGGATGCGTAATTGCGAATGGTTTACTCACAGCGAGCAGACAAGACAGCAAATAGAGTAAAGCCGTTTTCCGTATACTCCGCCGCGTCCTCTCCATCATGTGTGTGTCCTCTCTACAAAACATAAGAAAAAAAATCCCAATTAGGATGATCACGAAGAAATCGAACATTTAATCACTAATCGAAAATCTCGTTATGGTTTGAATCCGAATCCAAATTGTAAAGGTGTTAAATTTTTAATTAAGAATAATTAGATAGTTTATCGCAAAGCAATCAAGAGGTAGGAAATCATTTTTTAAAGATTAATCGCAAGCCGGACGCACAAGTAGCACAGCGGCCAATCCGGACTTGGATGAAGGACGTTATGCAATGTGCATTTAACTCACATCCTAGAAAGTCGGAATTCTATTTCCCGGCATCACACTAAGAATCCAATGACCTCGACAATGAAATACGTAGTATCGTGATACTTGAACACTATTCCCGACATTAAACATCAATTTATAGAAACTGATGTTTGAGAGAAAAAAAAAATAATCTCAACTATCATGAAAGCAAATACTTTTCTGATACCATAAAAAAGAAGAAAAAATCACGAAGCAATCTAAATCCGTGTGTTCAGTTCAATTGGCTTGACGTGTCTCCAGAGGTGCGAAACAAGGAATTGTACCTGCTTGTCAAGACACCTCTGTCAACCAGAACCTCCCCCTCACGGTCGAAACACGACTGTCGGCGACAATAACGTTAAATAATAAATAAAAAAAGAAAGAAAATAAAAGAAAAGGAAGGAGAGAAAAACACTCGACCACCTGAAAGGTCCTCTTATCCCCTGGCAATCGTGCACCCCTTTCAACACCGATCGCGCGAAACTCCGAGACTCGCGTCAGATGGTCCTCATCGGGCCCCACCGTTCCCGTGATGCTGTTTGCGGGCGAAAAAACCGGAGGAAGAGCCGTGAGTGTCGCGAGTTGGCAGTGCGGGCCCACAGGTAAGGTGGTTGGGCTGGCGGACGGGGACTGACTGAAGGTGCGAGCCACGCTCGTCTCGGCCACGAGCCACGTCCCACTGACCTACTGACGATCTCGATCGTTCGCGGTGTGCACTCACCCCTCCCCACTACTGGCCCACTAGTCCCACTTGCCCCTTCCACCCTTCTCCAGCGGGCCCAAACAGGCCCAGACGTGTTTGCGTCAAGCTATTCCCTCCACTGCTACCTTCTTTCTCGGTCTTTCTCTCCCACCCTCACACTTATCCTTCTTCTTTCTTTCTCTTTTCCTTCTTTTTCTTTCTGGCCGCTGCCAATTCAGCTTGCTCTTTCTCCTCGCGGCCTTCTCCTTTGGCTTTTATCGCTCGTTCCTCGCTTCTGTTTCTCGCGTGACAGTGTGTATCGATGGGGCCCCTCGGCACAGGTGAAAGAAGCTGCGAGGCGCGAGAGTCATCAAATACGAAACGGAGCAGAGATAGCATTCCTCATTTCTATTGACGTTAGAGACTTCGCTCTGAGCGTTTAACATTCTCTCTCCGAGTCTTGGGGGTGGTTCTTTCCAAATCCCGGAACGGTATTAGGATTATATTCGAATTACCGAGAACAGTCACAATCGTGTTAAACTGAGCGAAATACCTGTTTAGCAGCGGTAATTGCACTTCCTGAATTGGATCCTGTTGCAACGACTAATATCGCGAGCTACATAGACAATTGGCCGATTCACCGAATGACTTTGTGAGATTTTCCATTGGCCAGTCGTTAGAGGGACATCGAGAAAGTATGTTCACGAGAAAACTCATTTGCGGAAAGGCCCGTCGGGACGAGAGAACGAGGAGCCACAGCGAGATTCCGCGTTACACAGGAAACGATATTGTGGCGTCAGCTGGTCTGCTTGGAAAGAGGAGACACAGGGTGCTCGGAAAAGTCTTAGGACGACCAAAAACCTACGAAACAGATACCGATCGTGACTCGAATAATGAGGAGAAATAAAGCTCGAATTGCGTTCGATCGGCTTAGAAAGTTATGGCAGATGGACCGTGCCTGGGAGACTCGTCGACGATGTGTCTTCGATTTCAACAAATCGTACGCTGCGAGGAGGAACTAAAACGAGGGCGTGTGCTACTCTCGTCTACATGTGCCGTACCGCGCGCTATGCGGAACTCGCCGATTTTTCTCCGGCGCACATTTCAAAATCTCTAAACACGAATCCATACGATACACGATAGTATAAAAGGTAGAAGTGAAATTGCATCTTCATAACGTTCAATCATCAATGAGTTACGGTACTCATAGCGTACTATTATCCAAGCTTAATTGGCAAGTGATCCCAATAATTAGCGGATCGTTATTAAACGAAATTAATATACGAGCCACTTGATACAGCTGTTACTGTATCGATGCGGTGTAATTCTACAATCTCGTGACAATTGGATATTAAACACCCCAAGTGGCTTGAATAGCATTCGTGAATGTCGAACAGACTCGATTACAGTACATGTACGTGATCGTGGGGTTAAAGCTCCGCTTTCTAAAGGAACGCTTCACTCGAATAGAGTTTTGAACGGGTGGTCGCCATATATTTCTCCAGCTTGTTCAAATTCGCAACATAAGAGCGAGGATTTGCGTAACGCGGAGCGTGTCCGATAAGAACGAGACTCGAAAGGCAACCAGCAGCGGTGGACTGGCCCCGTTTTCACACCCGCATGCTGCTAACTCGTCCATCCGGAAGTGGCTTATGGTAGTCAGTGCACACAAGGATAACGACAAGCCACCAGATAATACGTGAAAGTGCGAGTGAACGTTTCTCCGCCCGTCGTTTTTTTTTTTTTGCTTCTCCTTGGAACCTGACGAAATATGAGACCAGCAAAACTTGCAATAAATTCTGACTCTGATCGATGATTTTGCCCCTGATTTACTAACCAACGATATCTTCGTCGTAACTGCAAGAGAAGTGAAATAAGTCGACTGTTATTACATCCATTTGGGAATGTAAATGCCGTCGTTAAAATAATATATGAGGATAATAATCGTGACCCACAAGTCTACCATGAGGATTCCAACTGGTAGGAGGACTAATTCCGAAGAATTTCTTGTTTACCCACGATATGAATAGAAAATATTGTTTTAGCGGAAATTGAGGAAACCAATAGATTACCATAGTGAACGATGGATCAACATTCGAAAATTCGCAAAAAGACAGGAATTTCAATTCCAATCCATTTCTACTTGAATTTCACTCGAATCGATTTTCTTTCTCTTCTTTCTCCATCAACACTTCTCATCTTGATTACCCACTATATTTTCCTTCTCGACTTCATTTCTAAAATACAAACGTCTTTCTCGTTCTCTCGGAATTCCGAGTCTTCGAGATGTTCCAATTCCCTCTATGTGGCATCAATATCCCTCAAGAGCGACGAAGGAAAATTTGAAAATATACCAGGAACTTTCATCGAGTCATCGTGAAATGTCTTTTTGCCTTTCGGAGCAGTTCGTTTCATCGTCGCTCCATTCATGGCTTTCAAACTGCTCCCGTCTGGAATGACTCTTGTCGACTGGAGATACTGAGCATTCCGAAAGGCAGAAAAAAAATTTCTCTTGGGAGTTGCTCCACTGCGTTTGGTTCCCTATAAGTTCGTTCGAGCAATTATATGTTTCTAGTTTAATTTCTCTGGGGCAACCAAAGTAATAAATCGACACTGTAAGATTCATCGAGTAATCCGAGAGACAAGATCCGGTCGAACAATTAGCAAGTGAAGAAAACTCTGAGAATTTAATTGGATTCGTAAGTACTATCGTGTTATATTATTATACGTTAGAGAAACTTCTTTGAATATGTTAAACACCTTTACGAGTTGGGACGTATGAAAGTGTACATAATCGGTGGTAGTAAGGTTTCCTTTGAGCCGAAAGCTTTGCACGCACGTGGAACGCTAAGAGCCTGAGACTAACCGCTAGGTTAAAAAGAGGACCAGTAGAAAGGCCAACTATTAGGAGAAAGCGGCCCCGAAAATTAATCTCTCAGGTTCGACATCGAAAATCGTGAATCTAGTTGGCTAGTTGACACCGCCCGAGAGTTTCGGCCCACAGACCCCAATCATTGTATCTGATTGGCCGATAGTTCGACAAGGGGAGACCACCTACTTATGATTCTCATACATTTGCATATGTACACGATTGGAAGTGTACATAGTTAGAATCCAACATCCACGAAGGACGCGCTTAAAATATGTCTAGGACGTAACACGAGGGAAATATGAAAAAAGGTATTCATAAATACGAGTCATCTTAAAAATATACTTGAACCCTCGTGCAATAGTAAGAACTGAAACGTGAGAAAAATTATGATGAGTAGTAAAGAGAGTGGTCTTCTATGTACGAACTGTACGATGTTTTCCTTATGAGCAGTTTGGCCAGTTCCCACTGAGGAATTCGTTGGCAGAGAGGAAATGATAAATAACCGGAATTCTGCTCCGCCACCGTCCACTTTACAAGAATTGACGCAATAGATTTACACATTGAATGAAATCATTTTAACCCGCATTGTTGACATAACGCAATTGTTAACTCGCGTTTTCGAAAGAAGCCAGGTGAGATAAAATAATTGAATAGGACTTATATGTTCTAATAGAGTGCTTCCGGAATTTCAAAATCCTCATAATTTAATATTAAGCGAAACAATACTCAAGTCAAAAAAGCTCTGACGTGTCTCACGAGTTTCCTCTAGCCTCTTTCGTCAACATTTCCACGCTCGAGAGAATCAGCAAGCTCGAAAGCCATCAAAAGAAAGCATTTACGAATGAATATGTAAATGTTCCTCTTCACAGAACTAACATCGCTAGACAATGGATTAACCGACTTTTCTTTCGTCGCTCGAATACGTTTTCAAGTAACTTTTCTCCAATTATCATGGAATTCGTTCGTGCACATCTGCTCGAGGAACTGCAAGAACCATGTGAGTAGTTACATGCGTATCTAGAATGTATGGCTGATGTCTCACGTCCTAAATACAGGCGTCTGCCACCGAAGAAAATGATACTCCATTCAGTCTAGTTCACAGTAAAAAAATCCCAAATGCCACAGCTTTAAGACGAGATTAATTCTCCGCTAAGTTTCGAATTTAAAAGCAAGAATCATCAAGCGCATCTTAAAGTATAGTGAAGTTTTGGTAATGCGCGAAACGGAAGCAAAAGTCTCAAAAAACATTTGTACCTGGAGATCTTTAGCGATGCTCCAGTAAAATATGATTTTCGTATTGAACGTAATTCGAAATAATAAGAACTGGGAAGCGGGCTGTCGCCTTCGGGCTCGAAGTGCTCTGAATACGTCAGTGGCAAAGGCGAAGGAAACAAGAAGGCAGGAGTCCCAGTTTCCTCGTCACGGAAATCAGATATCGGGTAGCAGCGTGGCTTCCTCGTCGAGCCGACTTTTTCCCCTCTGTCTCTTCTTTACCTTTTATTTCTCTCTCTTTCTTTCCCTCGGTATTTTACGAGCATACACACATATGCACATATCCTCTCTCTCGCTTCCTCCCACTGGCGTCATTATTATTTCTGCGGACTGGTGGTGCAACCCTTTGTTCAAGCGAGGCGTGACAGGTGTGTGAGCATGTGACGTAACAAAGTACCGTTATACCAGGAGTACACGCACCAGGTGAAACCCCATAAGAATGTCAGGTGACACGACGCGGAACAGCAACCACCGCAGCGGGATCTTGCGCGCGAAATTCTGCCCTCTTGTGAAAGTGACGCGCAGGAAAGCATGCAGAAAGGGGAAAAATGCAACGGCATATCGGTGACTACCATCAAGGTGGTCTGCGAGGCCGATTCACGCGAGAAATAGAGAGCGCGCGTGGAAGGAGCTGGCAAGATTTTGCATATTGCTTGGTTCCTGGCGAACCAAGAAAATGGAAAGATAAGAAAAAGAAAAGGAAAAAAAATACTCGACGAGGTACATACTTCGGAGTTTGCCAAAACGATAGAAAGCATGCAACGAGAATCCCTTTGGTGAGTGGAGAGCTCAACTTCAAAGTGATTTCGAAGCTGATGGAAAAATTCGAGACACTTATGGAAAGGTCCATTTCAAATTCTCCCTTGTTAGAGACATTTTTTTCTTAACCGTTTCCTGCAACGACGGAGCAGAAAGCGAGAAATTAAGCTGGCTGTCGCACCGCGGAAAATTGGTCGCACATGGACACGGGCGGGCAAGTCGAAACTTTCACGAATATTCGTCTCGCCTCGGTGAAAAGACACGACCACCGATCGGCCGATGAAGTGCTTTCAAGAGTCTTCCTGCTGATTCGGTAGAATTGTCCCAACGAGGTCCTAACTACCGCTTGAATTGTCGCACTGCGCTGAACCTCAACAAATGAGCATACTCGCCGAATCGAGAGTCGTTTTCCGACCTAGTACTTCCTTATTCAAAAGGATCAGAGTTCCTATTCGTAAACCTCTTGAATTGAAGTAGGAAGAGAAGTGTGGTAAGTTGAAAATTACCAAGAAAATGCTAATAATTCTATCTCCCAATTCGAAAGTGATACGGAACATAAATTTCCAGAGTTGATATTAAACCAATTAGCAACCGGTACTTGTATTCCAACAAGTAAAAAATTCACCTCCATTTACATTACACTGAAATTATGCAGAAGAAGACGCACGAGATTCAAAATGAATCGAGCGAGTCGTATCTCGGAAGATCGATCCGTCTTCGTCTTTTGTAGAGTGGTTTGCCGCAGCGATCCTTCTCTACCTACACGCGGCCTTATTCTCGACATAGACCCGGAGAAGGAAGGACGCCGCAAAGAGAGACGTGAGAACGCTGACACACTGACTCGCTACCCCACATACCCTTTTGCCTTTTCAACGTGGGTCCAAAGGATCGTAGGTGGGGGGGAAGTACTCGCGCGCGAGAGGAAAGAGCATGAGGCTCCTTCCGATCTCTTCCTTCCTCGAAAGTCTGTCCGAAAAACAATTATTGCGAATGGAACACACGACAATCGGGGTGGTGAGTTTCAATTATTCCCGAAGAACTTGTTACCGCAATGTTCGATTGCGTAAATTTTAATAATTATTTTAGTAATCGTTAAATTGGAAGTCATATATAAACAATAGAATACGCGTGCACCACTGTACATGATATTTTCGAGAAAGTACATGTCCCATGGAGTATCACTGTTCACAGTTTTGTCACAAACCTTTTTCGATAGCAGTCCAGAAGTAAGTTCGATATAATCCTATTGGCACACACACTTGGCACTTGTGAATCCACCTGGTTGATCCCGGGTCTGGTTCTTCGATGCGTCTTCCTGTCAGCTCGTCCGACTCGAAAACCCGAACACCCGAAGGAGGAAAAAAAAAATGGAAGAAGAAAAGATGAATCGATCGATCAAAGAGAAGAAAATCCCAGTGTACCGCGAGATCAATTAATAAACGAGACGGGCGAAAGACACCGACGTGTTTGGCGTGTGCGTTCGTTGTGAGCCCGCCAGAAATGAAACGCAGCCTATATACTCTCCCCTCTCGGAGTTAGCGGCTTTCACCAAAAACGTTCGCCTGGGCGGCCAATGTGCCCGTCACCTGTCGGAAAAATCGAAATTCCTTTGAGCATCTACGCGAGGAACGATGCGGCGGCTGCCGTTTGCTCAAGAAGAAGGAGAGGGTCCAAATTGTCGATGACGCTTTTCTTGGAAGAAACCCTACCACGTAGGAGTGGGATACTGGGATGACGCAGGAGTCTTCAAGTACGATGGATACCAATGGTGGTTCTCGAGATCGCTTTCGCGTGCTCGATCCCGTGATTGCCTCTTGCCTGATACATACATATACATACTACATCCTCACTCTGGCCGGCGGCTGCATCACCACCTCGTCAAACTTTCTTTTTTTCTTAATCATCCAACTGATTGTCAACCACAATAGGTAGCAAACTTGGATCCGCGAGACTCGCGGATATCGGAAACTCGCCACGAACCGGATATTCAGTGAAAGTCCTCGAGCTACGAAATACTTTTGGTTCGAGTGATCTGAGTCACGTCTACCGTGGATTGCTAAGAGACCACAAGCAGAGCAGAAATTTAAGAGGTCTTGGAAATTGCAGGCGACACAAATTCCATTTATACTAGAGGCGAGTAATTCATGAATGCGCCACCTTGGAGTAACGATGATCGAGATAACTATCATTTCTGTACTTGTTACGCTTAAGCTATGCTCAAGCTTGGTGTACGTACCTCTCTGAATACCGGAAGTGGAGCACGGTCGAGATACCAGCGAAAGTCTTTGGCCAGCCGCGTTCAGGGTCACCATCGTGGCTTCCCAGAACCTTTTCAAATACGTAGGTCGAGCTGCCACCTTGAAATCGGTTAGGTACAAGCAGAGGATTATTATCGACCCAGTTTTCCAGATAATAGTCAAAGTGGAATATTGAACCGGTAACGATCTCTTTATCGCCCTGCATCGTAAGGAACAACCTTGCAATTTATTATATTGCACCAGAAATAACACGGTCGATATAGTAAAGCTGCTTGTTGATCATTCGCCGTGAAAGCAAAAAGCAGTTTTAGTAGGTCAGTTTTTTTATCTTAAACAGATTCTATTCTTACCATAACCATGAACCCGATTGGTAGCAGGTAAGACGAGCGACGGTAAAAGTACATAGTTAGTATCGATTCGAACTAACTCGTATTGGAGAACGAATGCTATTTTCTTCTAGAATCCACTGGTATGACCAAAATACCACTAAGGATATAAAGAGTGTTGGTAAACAGTCGTGATCGATATGTACAACTTTCGTGAAAGCCTCTTTACGATCGAGGAATTCTCCGAGCTCCTTGGTAACCGATCACGCCACGTCGATGTTACATTGCAGCTATGTCACTCTTTTATATTCTAATGTATTTCGTGTGCAATGTCGTCCCGATTCGATGTCCGGATTACTGACCCCGATTAACTACCATAATGCAATACGAAAGCGAAGAATGCACTGGAAGTTGCGTATGGCGAAAGGCAGCTTCCTTAGAATTTTCTTAGAATATACCACTGGTGAATTAATATTCCACGAAGATCTCGCAAATACTTTCTTCTAATTTGTCATGAAGGAAACGTTGAGCAGAGGAGCATATCGGTGATAGTTATTCCGATAGTAAACAGTGAGCCAAATAGGCAAGTTAATAATTATTCATGAAAAGGCATCAAGTAATTAACCAAAGTGTAGGTAAGTTAACAATTTTAGGATTATGGTGTATCTGGATCGCGGTTAACTCACATTCCACGGGTGAATCGTTGTTGATTCCTCCGGGTTTCTCCAACATTCTTTCCTAGGCCGCGGAACGTCGACCACCACTACCACCACCACGATCACCGCCCATTCCTACCGCGCTTTACCATAGCCACCGGATGTAGTTCCGATTCCGGAAGAAAGCTGCTCCAGACAAATTTCGCGTCCGCTGGAACGGTGAAATTGCGCAATTTTTCCGGGGGCTTTGACGTCAGAGCAAGGCATTCACGAGAGCCTCGTTCGGCTTTCACACGGATCTTGCTCTGATGTCTACATACCTACATTGCTTACGCACACCCAACAAACCGAGCTAGAACAGAGTGCCCGGGGAAGAGACTGCGAGCAAAAACATCCGCTTTCGCTTATTCGGAAAAAATGTTTCGGTCTTGAACGTTGTCATCGATCGAAAGTGTATCGCCGAAAACGGAGCGATGATGGGGTGGGGGGAGGAGAAAAAAAGCACAAAAGCCAAGCGACAGATGCAAGGTTTGCCTGTTTCCATTTTCCCGTTAGAAACCGGGGTTCAATGGCAGAGAGAATTCACCTAGCAAAAAAAATTGCAACTGTTCTCCCTTGAAGCGTACAAAGAGTGTGTTTTCGAAACTGTTCGAAATTGTATTCGGTTCTTTAATTGAAACACGCGACTCGCGAGAAACGTGACTCAGGTACTGAAATCCGGTTATTCCGTTTTCCAGTTTTCTATTTTTCCAGCACGCTCGACTATTCATATGTAAGCAGATGACGCGTGGCAGTGTCGTTAGAGAGAATGACGATAAAAGAGGCAGCCAGCTCGCATAATGAATGTGCGAGGCGTGCAAGCGATACTTACGTTAACCAAAGGACAAATTAGTGTCGGAACATTTAACCGCTTGTTTTTCAGCCAGTGATTCCGTATTTGGATCGATGCCGTGTTGAAGGTGGAAGTTTTCGACCAGTTGGCAGACTCGATTCCTGGACCGCGACAATTACCCAAAGGTTCGAATCGAGGGGAACAATTGGAAACTCACCGATTGAGTCCTAATCTCCTAATCTCTCGAATTCCTCGAAGGCAACTCGCGCCTCGCAATTAGGTGGAATTCGGGTCTATTGATTTGACGAGAGATTCGCTCCGGGCGGACACACTTTCTCGCTACGATTCGGGTTCTGACGGTGGCCTCAGAATTTTAATCCCGTACGCTTCTTGTGTGCCTCGGCACTCACTCGAAGCGTATTACTTTTGCAAAGAGGTATGTACAAAGCACCTGATTGCTCGTGCACAGTTCTTGCCTGTGTCGACTTTCGGTAAGTGGTGGCAATCAAGAGAAAAATATAAGGCGGTGAACTTCAATTCTCCGGTGGATTCAATTTCCTTACTATATCTCCGATCGAATAATTATTTTGCAATACTCAAAATAAGGGGTCCTTCATTTTTCGAGACGCGCCATTGCAAAAGGTACGTGAAAGAATTCAATCGTGCGTTTGACCGATTTCTCGAGCTCGAATCAACGAATCGTAGGAATTCGAGGAGCATTCAGCAGGTTCGTCCCGCATTCGATTTCGAGAGACCAAAAAGTACCGATTGCTCATTCTATGTTAAGTCGAATGGAAGATTTAGTTCTGGCATACTTTCGACAGCCGAATTCGCTCGAAGAAGACTCTCTGCCTACCGCACCCACGAAATTAACATTACAAATCACTCATTGCACTGGCGTGTCTCCTTTTCCTGCAGACGTAATACCTCCTTTCCATAACTTATCGTCAACGAGAGCCTAAACGGCTGAATTGAGTCGAGTCACGACAACGTTATGCAAAAACAGATTAACCCACATATCTTCGAATCGGCGCCTATCGGGTTTGATGAATCTCGAACGAAAAGTGGTACACCGCTGTATCGCTAAGTGACGTGTCTAGGATTCTCGACGCCCAAGTTGGTCCATAAAGAAAACCAACCGAAATAGCGAGCAGAGCTTCGAAGCTACTTTTTCAACAAGAGTACAACACGTTTGCCACATTGCTACACGGAGGACGTTCCACAAACTCACGCATAAAGGATACGCCAGTGGGTCATGCTCAATGAACCATAAGCCCAGGCTTCTCATCCGACAATAAAAACGAAAGAGAGCCGATATTTTACGGGAAGCGTTAACGCAGGATATGCACCGGACGTCTCGCGTCACATCGTCCGATTCCAAGGCTCACCTTGAAGAAACTTTCTCCCAAGACATAAAATCTCAATCCTCTCGATCCTCGATCCAGAGGGCTGGAAAGAAAAATCACTCGAGATCGTTCGATGCTGTGAATCGTGTGACAATCGCGCGAGGGGTTTCAATATCTCGTGACATTAAGTAGTCCATTGAGAGCACGGATCTGGACTTGGATCGAGAAATCGTTTCGAGTGACACACGCATGCATTCTAAGTATTTGTCTTGCTTCGAAAGACAATCGATCGTGGGCGGCTGCTGCCGGTTAAGCCCACCACTGTTGTACACTCTGTACACCACGTTCCTGTGGTAATTTTGGGTCACCGAATGCGCGGACTTTCTTCTTGCCCCTTTTCACCTGGTTCGTCGAGGGAGGCCGCGCGAGACGCTGCGCCACGGTGGGCCATGGCAATGCACATACATATTACATTCGGCGCGCGTCGCCCGGCCGCGCTCGTAATTATTGCGAGTGGAGATAAATCTTCGTCCTCCGGTTGTGAGCCTGACGTTTCGAGCCGTGCAAGACGAATTGCTTCAGTGGCGACCGCGACGCTTCGAGCTTCGAGCTTCGAGCTGTGGTCTGCCACCCCGTCGGGTTCAGACCACTTCTATTGATTGCCGATCGAAGTGCCGCGAAGACTTGCCACTCGAACTTACAATTAGACTAGATCCACTCTAATACCCTCGTTTCAAAGATATTCACAGACGGACTCTCGCTCAAGATTAAATTCACGAACCTTAGAACGAATTGAAAGAGCGCAAACCACGAAAGCGTTTAATTGAAATCAGAATCGGATCCTACTGCTAGTAAAGAATGAGCGATAATTTTTGGAGAGAGAAGCAGTCATTAAATACTGAAACTCATGAGTGTAGCCAGCATGACGAAGAATTAAAAGAAAAGTCACTGGGGACTACCCACTGAAACCAAGTGAAAGTTGTGCTTTGCCACATTTGGTTGGACCATTCTCGAAATTTCATTGACAACAGTGCGCGTCAAATCATTCGACAAAAACTCCCGTCCCATGATATTCCATTGAACGAGAGAAACATTTTCTATCGACAAGTTCGAGCATCAAGTTTCTTGGATATCGAACTAGACACCCATCAGCCATGAACTTGATGTTGCAACATTGACAGCGAACACGAGACCGAGGCTCATATGTACCTCTGCTACTTACAGTGACGTGAGACGTACACACGCGATCGCAAGTACACGCGCTCATAAAATATTGTAATAACCAGAAGCTACAAAACCTAATGTATTAACATAACTGAAACTCTATTTCCACCGCGATTAAGCACATTGCAACTCGCACACATAGTCTAATTAATAACCAACAGCATGCTGTATATATACTCGTGGTGTACTAAACATTTGCTTTAACCGAACGCTAAATTAAACGGGCAACGGTGATTAGCGATAGTACATATGAAACTATTATTATACCGGAAGCCGGTTTATTAAACCAAGCAACTTATCGCGCTCCCAAATCGATGTTGGAGAACCAGTGGGAGCAGTGGCCGTCAGTAGAAACAGACGACCGATCGGACGACCGAAGGAGCCAAGCTGGATCAGCGGAAGATGAGGCGAACGTGTAGATACACGATCTTAGTGTGTCAGTGTGCCTATATGCTAATCGCACCACGGGAGAGAACTTAACCTTCGGATCGAATGGACGTATCAACGCCAAGGGGCATCGTCTTCGAAACACTTGTACTCCTGGATATATCTTCACCACTTATCCAAAGCGCGATTCGCGAATTACGAGAACTCCGAGTGCATAAATAAATTCGAGCGGATACAAAGAATCGTTGTATACTTCATTGGAATGTTCTCAACGTGTATTTATAAGCGTTTTCTGCTCCAAGGCTTTTTAATAAAAAGTTAATAAATCCATTAGCGTGAACAGTATCGGGCACGATTAAAATAATAATGGGCTGGATATTTAAATTAGCTACAACGGATTACCGTAACGCCAATTTATTATCCTGATCGGTATATAACTATATGTATACACAGGAGGAAGTGTCAATTTCTATCCGTAGCTCCAATGACAGATCATGCCAGTGAGGTTTCGCCTTTACCAGAAATGCTTCTAGAGCCCTTGTCGGTTGGTCGAACACTCCAGGCGTTCCAGTGACAATCGACTGAAGCACGCGTAATCAGAAAGCCTTTGATCCCGATTTTCAACAGTGAGAAGCTTTCGACAAAGCGACAAACGGTCGACAGATTCCGAAGTTGGTGTTCGGAATATGTAGCGATGTTAGGTGTGGAATGGACAAGGTAAAACGACGTAAAAGAATAAATCAGATCGAGTGAGGAGTGTTTCTAGGTTCTAAGTGGAATTCGAGAAGTATAGGCCAAGCATTTCCAATGGAGTTCGCAACTCGGAACATTCGCGTTTAACGGTACCCACCCATGCCCGTCATTTACGCACAGTAGAAAGTAGTTTGATATATTTCGAACGACCACGGACACGCAACCAGACGCAATCAACGCGATCGGGAAAGTCTTTGTAAAGGTCGGTTACTTGACCTAGGGATTATCGTCCTACTCGCTTCCACATTACTCGCACCCCGAGTTCCGTACTTCGTTCGCATGCTACGTAGTATTTTGTCATTTTCTCTAGTTTTTCTTAAGTACGACATGCCGGATAAGGCGAAATCCGCAGGTTATTTTTCACGCATACGAGACCTCCGATTTAAAGCTTCCCGAAAGCCACTTATTATATGTATACGTTCGGATAAAACAACTTTATACAAGTCTGGTAATGACTCAGTAAATTGTAGATCACTTAGTTATTTTTAATTGTTACAATCCACGGATGTAAACGGAGTACAGTATTTTAAAGAAAGAAAATACCAGAAGATATGATAAATCGAAGATTTCTCTTGGAGAAACAGAACCGTTTATCATTGGTTCCGTGAACGCGAAGATCACCTCAGGGCGTAGAAATAGTTTGGTTCTAAATTAGCTGATCAGAAGATTAATATCAAGATAAATCTGTGTATTGTCGAGTAACTTCTAACGTACTATCTTCATTCCGGATATCCGTGTTCCTTTCAAGGATTTAGAGTCCGCTCTATTTTCACCATACCAGCATCATCGTTGAACGATGATTGTCTCGTGACAGTTGAGTTACTCAACGCAACTCACTTTCACCACCTACACACCTATTTTCTATTCCAGTAAGCCTCTCCCGCTGGTTTCAATTTGCGTGACAATGACTCACGAACCGGGCCCTCCAACTTTCGAGTTTCTCGCAGTCGGTCAATAAAATTTTGCAATTGCAACTACACTGGATCAACGACACGTCCCACAGGTACAGAGAAGGGGACTGGTGTTTCACTCTTATTTTTCACTTTTGTTAGCTACTCGTGCCTTGCATATCAATGCCGTCAGTTCCGGTAGCCCTAATACGGAGCGAGATTAATATCGATCGAATGCGTCGAGTCACTCTCACTCTTCCTCCCACATTTCTTTTTGCGTCATACTCTCTATTCTCAAGGATTACTGGACGAACGAACTTTCCTACGTGATTATTCTTTTGCTATTCTTCTACCTCACGACTACTTTCAAAATCTTTAGCTTCGTATTCTCTTTGAGATCGGTAATCTTCATTGATGGAATGTCCAAAGTAGTGAATCATAAAATCAACGCATAGTATAGTGTAGTATCCATGAGTAGCAAGTTGATGTTCCATGTTCTATACCGATGCGTTCGATCCATTCACCTTAAGGAGAGCAAGATCTTTGATCTTTGCACGATCGGTCACGCCTCTGGACTCACTTTCACCAATTGCATCCCGTGCATCCGGAATCGTCGAACCAACTCTCAGTAAATAGGCTAATAAATATAATGCGAGACAACGTGTGCGAGGATCATGGTCATGCGAGACCAAGCCGTGCTGGATCGCACGCGATTTTCATTCTCACGTATAAAAACACTCACAATCAGTCCAAGTGGATAACTTTCCAGTAATTAAGTTTTTCTGGATCTGACTCGAATCACATTGCTGCCGGCTTATTGTCGATTCTTCCGGAAGGAAATATCTGGGCCAAGTATGGTTACACACACGTCTGTTTAGCATGTTTCGGTAATTAAGGTGATTAGTGACATCAATTAACGTGGATTTTTCTGTTGGAAATTACGGTTCTCCGGTGACAAGAAACGTTGACAGAAATTTATACTCTGGTGCAAGTTAGCTATATTCTTCCAACTATTCTCTAATCGTCACTTCCCGCATGGCAGCCTGATTTATCTCTTTTTTTTTTTTTTTTAAATATCCCTGTTAGTTTAGCAGTCAGTGACTCAATTACACAGTTCTTGTATAGATATCCGCTTGCACGTAACGGGCGTAAAAGTTAAATACTTGCTGTAGCTTTTACCTTAACGCAATTACCGATTCACTTAACGCGCTTAAAGAGGTAGGCCGGAGTGTGTTGGTAATTATTCACGCTTGTTCGCGAAGTTGCTTTCGCGACTAAGGACTCATCGGACTTTGTCAGGTTTCGCATAGCAGATTCGACATTCAGCGGATACTTGAATTTATTGCGGCACAAGGAAATTGACGCTGCTAGTTATAGGCTTGCACATTTTTTGTTTATTATCAATACGAAATCACTGTGCCAGTAGATATAAGTATTATTCTAGTACAGATCGTCGGAATGTATGGTACTTGTCGAAGCGTTACATATGCAAACGACCTAACAAGCCATTAACAACCAAGAAAAAGTTATCCATTAACAGTACATTCCCGTCATTCGTCCGTCGACTATTCCCCTGACAAAAGGAGAACACGTTCGAGCGAATAAAGACGTAGACTATGCATAAATTATATTTGTACGTTTTACGCTGCAAAAAGCGTGCTTCCTGTACCGCGGAACTGAACTACTCTCTGTGTGTAATTTTCAGACGATCGTACCTGCAAAAGTTCGCTCGACCCACATGGTCCGTGCAGAACTTTCATTCCAGTGCTCGCAACGACGAACAGTGAACAGTTCAACCTAGCATGACGAAGATAATTAAAGAAAACCGAAATGAACGTAGCAAAGTGTATAGTTAATTCTACTTTTCGAAAAATTGAATAATAGAGGACAGACGAAAACGAGATGATCATCGACGTACTATGATGTACAAGGATTATAATTCGTTGAATACCAAATGGGTTAGCAGCTGTCCTGGACTCTCTTGGTCCAAGCGAATGGCTCAACATTCCACTCGACAATAGAGCGGGAACGTGCTTTTCTCCGTTTGGAATTCAAGCTGTATACTACATCGCACAACGTCGCACCCTCGGTACTGTACGCCAGACTACGGATGCATCGCATCTATTGGACGCGGACGCAACACGACGGCTGGCTTTCACGAGGTGCATCCGGAATCGATCGTCCCGCCGCGAGCACGTAAACAGGATACCCACTCACCGACTCACCCGCTGCAATCTACCGGTCATTAGAGCCACACTTGGCGCACTCACTCGCATTGGCAACCACTTTTTAGGCCGCGACTCACTCTCCTGTGGTTTTTGCAAATGAATTTATGCACGATCAACAGGAATGCTCATCTGTCAAGAGTTATCGCTCGATTATCGATGGTCTTCTCGGTTTTCTTGCTGGATTGTCTCGAGGGTCTTATTAATTTCTTCCAATGATGTCAACGTTGACATTGACGTTGGGAATAGTGTGGAACGAAATCGAGCTCCGGTTTCCAGAACGCGCTTAATCGACGGCATATAATATAAAGAGGATATCGATCGCTATGCGATCGAGGTCTTCTTCGGCCAAACACCGGTGGCTAATTAAAAGAACATTGTAATGAGATAGGTGCTGGACGATGGTGTAGTGACTTGCTGAAATCTAATGTACTGCGGCCACCGCGAAAGACGCTCTGATTCCTCGAGTAATTAGAACATAGCGATCGGTGTTCCCTCGCCCTGAACAAAATGCACTCGAAAAATAAAGAATTTCGCGATGCAGCTAGCTGTTGGATCAATTAGCATGCACTGGATATCATACTCCTTATAACGTTTATGCGTAAACGCGTTAAAATTATAATTGAAACTCGTTATTACTCTCGATAATAATCCGTTTATAATTCGCGGGACAATTTGATGAAAGAATGTAAGTAGTTCAATTGGTTGGGTTCTTGGAGATTTCAGATTGGTGGAAAGCTATCTTGTGGTATAATAGTGTCGCAGCATTTTTTTCTCAAAGTCTTAAAATTCCGGCTATTGCATACCTCTTTCATACGAACCGTACGATGGTTTATGGATCGTAGGCGCGATACTCGGGCGAAGTGGATACTCGGCCAATGGAACGTCCCAAATAATACTCTTAGTTGCGCATCCTTACACGGTAAAAATCTATAAACTGCTTGACTATAAAGTCGAGTACAAATCGTAAATCGCCAAACATATATCGCGAAACCGTACTACAATTTCATTATGCGAATGTCCAAGGTATTTCGTGTGGTTGAAAAAAATCTCAAGCCCGATATTATTTTCCTGTTAAGTAGACAAATTAACTGGTAACCCGGATACTAACTGAGCACGACTAAAAATTAAAAATAGTGTCAGATGAAATGTGAGGGAATTTGGGCTGCAGTGAAATAGTAAATGTACTGGCATTACGAGCGTTTTACGAGCGGTGTATAAATGTGTAATGAGGTTCGCATAGTAGCCGCACATTGCCGCGAGGTGCTGGGGAAGATGAAAGTGCGATTTTTGCAGTTTTCCTGGTATTTCACAGTAGTATAACGCGCGAATACTTCCACGGACCAACCAACAGCAGTATTAGAAATATACGAACACGAATGTTGTGCATCATATAACAGCAGTTTTCTCGATTCGTTTTACACGCGTTTTTTCATCCAACCACAAATTCATTTCCATTTTTTTTTTCGAGGCGTCGAAAAGCCAGGCGCACAACATACTGTCTGTTATAGGGAACATCGTTCCATGCCAATAGCAATAAATCAGGAAGAGACGGACGAAGAGAGTGAGGGCGGAAGACAGATAAAGCAAGAGTCGATTTACGAGACCAACGAAACCGCGGAACCGATATTATTCCGAAATTTTCAACGCGCCACGTTGCTCGTAAATACTCTGAAATCTGATATGCGAAAATGCACAGTGCAGCAGCTTGACATAATTAAGGATTATTAACAGCCATTACGGACACGCAACCTGGCAATGCAATCATCCAAATTGCCGTAAACTAATTATGACGAATATACTCCAAAATAATTATCCTCGATGACATTTCCACGACACGAGAGACATAGAGCGATTCATTAGTCCTTCTTAAGTTAAAGTACATTTTCAATTTCTTTTTCTGCGTTTCTTTTTGTTTTTCTTCTTTTTCATTCCGACGAAACCGTAATGGGACGGCTAATTTAGTCTTTGAAAATTATATTCGAAGGAGTGGTGTTAATAACAGGAGAGTACGAGGCGCCAGCCGTCCGCGAATGGATAAAAAGGACAAGACTTACGAGCAACCATACGGTTAGACTTTAGGAAGAAGCGAAGTGAAGAGAAGAGAAGAGATCCAATCGTGAAGGCAGGGTCTCGGTAGACTCGTGAACGCACGAACGAACGCCACGAGGAGAAAGTTTCGAAGGCAGGAAGTGAAGTAGGCCACGACTTTGACCGCTCGCAAGGTCCATACTCCCAAGGCACGCCACTTTGTGGTGTTTTCAACGTATCCGTGTATACTCGCTGCTCTTGAACTCTTCTCGACTCTCCTCAACTCTCATCCAACACGCGATAGCCGACCACCAGTCCACGGCGAACTTTTTTCTCCTCACTGCCTTTTGGTACCACGAGACCAATGAGATTTGGATGAAATTGAACTGTACAGTTAGAATATCCTCGATGCTAACCGAATCGCGATTCGCACGGCAGCCTCTCGGCATCGACTCAAATAAATTATCGTTTCACAGTGATTTTACGCCATCGACCTTAAATTTGCCATTGAGTATGGCAAAAGAGATTGCACAACGAATTCGGGATGACACCGCTAATATATCTAGATGCATTGACGAGTCAAGAGATTTAAGTTGCAATATACATACAAAAGGATTTCGAGATTGGCACATCTTATTCCCAGTTGTTTCCCTAGCTATAGTATACGCTGCTGTAAAACACATTTCAGAAGATGTCTCCACGGTCCGGTGCACTTACTGTATATACCGGAACTGAACTGACCTAACTCTAATTCTATAAGCTTCATATTCAACAATAAGTGTACGCTGGCGATTACTCAGTATTTCTGCCAGATGCATATCACTACATATAGTATATACTCTTCTCTTCTCGATAGCTTTGAGACATCGCGGTCAGCCAGTTCTTCCAGTCTCTGCCAATCCCCTTGATGCGAATCGATTTCGTTGATCTCCGCTCTCTCTCTGTGAGATACATACCACTTACTCCGTTGATCGATATCGATTATGGTATTCCCTAGCAGTCACTGCACACTTCGTACTACGTGTATGTCTTCTCGTCAAGTATCCAAGCATTTCAATCCGACACCACATTTATTCGTTTCCATGGAATTCCGCGGCCTATTAACACGGTACAATTACCCCGATAGTTCAAGGTCTCTCGTTCGGAAGGAGAAAGAGACGGAGAATTGCAGTCGCACGCGACATTATAAATTATCCTCGGCAAGTCCGATGACGCGTGCTGGAAAACGTTAGTCAACGTGATCTCGAAACTCGTCACGTAACGCGGAATATGATTTTTCCTTACCGTTGCTCGGTTTTCTGTTTCTACCACGTGAACACGTGCCACGAGAGAAAGTCCCTTTTACGCGCGAAGCTTCGCGTTTGCGAGAGATGAAAAAAACAGAGGACCTCCGCGGAAATGGAGTTTCTCATCGGACACAGGATGCCAGTATACATATATGTATACTTATAATACCTATGTATTTACTAGAGATATGGTGTAATGTTCAGTCGGCAAGAAATGAAAAGTCGACCTTGCAATTAATCCAATCTTATCCGTGACTTCGTGACGTCATGGAAAGCGAAGCATCGAACAAAAAAGGGCGAGGTAACGACTGGAATGTCTAATAAGGTATGTTACATCATTTTACTCTCTATGTTACGCAGTGCGAGGATGCACTCCTATTGTGACCGGAACGAATGGAAGGTGCCGAGATAAATCCCCTCGCGGGATGCTCGAGCATGAAACAAGATTTCTTCGCGGTATCCTCCCGTATAGCTTCTCTTTGCACGTGGCCTCTTGCTCACTCTCTGGGTCAAGGCTGTTTTTCAACCTGGAAATCGGGTCATAAGCAATACTATTACTAT